>HG993125.1:70252554-72844221 GCA_905231855.2 Eristalis tenax | reverse complement strand
TGTTAATGTGCAATTCAGTGATGAGTGTCATTAAACCATATTTGATGCGAAAGTAAGGGACTTTGTGGCATGGAATTAACAGAATTTTGATGAGAATAGTTTTTGAATCGACTTCATAACACCGAATGAAAATGGGGTTTCGGTGGAAATGAGGTTCCGGGCAGAAATTCAAATACGTTCCGATGCTTTTCTGCGAAACATGTCAATACAGCGCTGCGATTCATGGGCTTAATTTTAGCAATCAAATGCAGAAATATCCACAAATAGGGCGGTAGAGCTCTTGCAATCAATATCTCCCTTGGTGGAAATTACTTCGCCAGCTATCACAGAAACTTCTTGCCTGACTACCTGTGATCAGGTCATGGATTATGTATAGCAATGTCCAACTTGAAAAAAGGCCAATTTACATGGTGTTGAACCCATGTCAACCTGTGTGGTGGCAGCCATGGACTATTTATTCAATTGAATGCCGGACGCTTGGTTGCTCGCCGTGGCGTATACCAACTGGGGTGCCAGTTTCAATAAGCGCCTGAGGGAATTTTCGCGGTTCACGATTCAACCTCTTTCGATTCTCTGACAATGGTCAAAGTGTATTCGATCCCTCACATCGCTCGGCATAAACCCGTAGCACTCGTGAGAGATCAATATCAGGCACAACACCAGTGGGTGCTGTTGAAGCAACACAGGTCCACCTTGGACTGTATTATCGTCCATTTTATTTGTGCTAAATGGTGATTTTTTAAAAGCTATAGTAAAGTTTTTCATACAAAAATAAAATTCAGAAAGATGCATGAAATCTTAATTTGAATCGATAGTACGGTCCATATAATTTAATGTTTGAAGATTATTTCACGCAAATGTTGACCTTGACTGCGCCTCAAATGGTCCATCCGCTTAGTCCAATTTTGGCATACTCCTTCCAACCTTTCGGCCGGTATCTCACGAATAAATGCTTCAATTGAAGCGGGCTTATCTGTACAGAAATGAGCTTTAACATAGCCCCACAAAAAATAGTCTAAAGACGTTAAATCGCACGATCCAATCGCGGCCAATTGACCGGTCCCGAACGTGAAATAAAATGTTCACCGAACTCGCCTCTCAGTAAGTCCATTGTTGAGCGTGCTGTGTGGCATGTGGCACCGTCTTGTTGAAACCACATGTCATGCAAGTCACGCTCTTGCATTTTGGGCAAAAAATCATGTCACGGTAGCGCTCACCATTCACAGTTACGTTACGATTCGCATCATCTTTAAAGAGGTACGGTCCAATGATGCCATAAACCAGCCCATAAACCGCACCAAACTGTGACTTTTTCTGGATGCATTGGTAGCTCGACAAGTCTGCTTATTTACGTACCCATTGAGCCAAAAATGAGCTTCGTCGCTGAACACATGTGATGTCGCGATGAACTTTCTTAACAGAGCACGCATTTTGATAATAAAATTCAATAATTTGCAAGCGTTGTTCGTTTGTAAGACGATTCATTGTTAAATTATAGACCAAACTGAAGATGTTTGACAGTGAAACAAAACACGAAACGTGCGTCAGCTGTTTAAACAAGTGTTGCCAAAAAGATAATAGCTAAAAAATCACCCTTTATTTAGATGTGTCCTAAGTGACTTAATTCGTTGAGGATCTACACTTGCCATCCTTGGATATTCAAACACCAGGCAATTATTGCCTATTACTGTTGCCATCGTGTCAAAGCGAGTACAATTTGTTCGACCTCGGCCTCGGTCTAATGGCCTAGATGTAATTTATATCTTGACTTTGACACAGCGCTGGCCAGAGCAGCACCTACATGTGTGTTAAAATATAGATACTGGTCTAGCCAGATCCCCAGGTAATAGTCATATGCGCCAGTGGTTGCCCGTGTCGTCCAACAATTGTATGGTATGGTATCCGACTTTTGAAGTTGATATTCAACTTCCAGTCATTGCAATCTCTCAGGAATGAATTGAAGTCACCCTGTGCGACAGTGGTGATGTCCTCAATCTATTTGCCAGATCTGTACACGATCAAGTCGTCGGCGTACGCAATTACGTGAGGAAGACAACTTATCAGTTCGCTCAAGTAAATATTGAGCAGGATCGCCGATTTAACGACGCCCTGTTGGAGACCATTTTTGACATCAAAAATACCTGTGCAGGTCACGTTGCCATTCTTGACTACGAATCGTCTACCGATAAGCATGTTACACAGTCGGTACAGCAGTGGTTTGCTAATGCCCAGCCGACTGAGCCTGTAAAAAAGACCTTCTAACCATACCGTGTCAAAGGCCTTCTCCAGATCAGTCAAACAGGCACCCGTACATTTTTTCTGGCTCTTGTTCCATTGGATATCCGACACCAGTTTCGATGCAGCATGAATAATGTCATGGAGGCTACGAATTAGTTATCTGGGATTAGAACTTTGTCCTTAGTCCAGTTGATCAGAGCTCTATTGATTATCTTCTTGAATGCCTTGCTGATGTTCGGAAGAACACTAATTGACCGGAAGTTGCACGGATTCAAAGAATCTTTTCCTCGCTTAGATATGGGTTGCACAGTCGTAGTTTTCCAATGTTCCGGATAATGTGCATTATTCAAAGCATTGCTAAACAGGATTGCCTACACATTAACCACTTCCAGGGGGAGATGTCTTAACACAATGTTCGAGATCCCATCGACTCCCACTGACTTCTTCTTCTTTAGTGATTAGAAGGCTGCTGGGAGATCTGTCTTCGATATGAACGGGAGTTCAAGCATTTTATGGTCCCAGTGCATGACCACAGACTGCGGCACTGTATGTGTTGATTGATTGTTGAAGGCTTTTCATCTTCGATTCCCATGATTGTTAAATGTTCCGAGTTTGAGTTTGTTAAAGAAATCGCAAACCGAAGACAACACATCGACTTGTACAGCATTCGAAATAGCGTTACCTAGCTCGCAAGGATTCGCAAGTTGTTGGGACTACGATAAACCATCGACGAAATAAAGTCCAATCTTTAAATTTAACCCAAATCGTCGCCATTTACTTCCATTAAATCCGTTCACTCTTCTCAAGCCTCCCTTCCAATCACAATTCATTCATCATTCATCCATTAATAAGCGATAATGATAATGACGCCCTTTATCCTTAAATCTCATTGTAGTGCACGCCACTCCACTGCTCTCGCAGTCATCTGTCAGTGTATCCAACTCCCCTCAAAGCCATTCATATTCATGTGGAGTGCCATGCAGGAGTGAGAAAGTTGTTGCCTCAATGCCACCCTGCTGTTGTTTCCTGATGTGGATATAATAGTGTGGTTGAAGCTCTACTCATGGAAAACGTACCGCTAGCCACCCTCTACATAATCACCTCTCCACTCCTTCATCCTCATCGCAGAGGGGCGGCAGCAAAAAACGTCAGAGCCAACAGTCCGTGCTGCTGCTGCAAATGCAGAGCATTAAACGATAATATGCTGAGGTATGCATACGAATTTCCAATGCCAGATGTTGGTCATTTCTGGTGCCACCCACTCCTTGGTATGCAGCTGAATGTTCACTTACACAGGTTAATGCCATCAAGGAGAGTACCTGAATGGCTGCAAGGAGGGCTTTTCCATAGGCTAATGCATTCGCTTGAAGTTGGATTTATGGTTACGTCCTTACACCGGCACGTGAAAGGCTGGCCTCTGTGGCCTGCTCGACGTAGAGGTCTTCATTCTATTCCCGGAAAATTCCGTTGTTTCTGAGGCAAATATGCTCTCTTTCCTGCCGATTATAAATAACCTTCTGCTGAGGTAACCTAAATTACTGTATTTGCCAGAGTCTTAAAAACCCTGCGAGAGCAAAAACTGCATACGTGTGTGTGGACTTTTTTGCTGGCGCATTATTTATGGTAGAGTCCTTCTCTATCGTGGTACACCCGGAGAGCACTTCGGATTGGATTTAACCGCAGCGGGTCGGGATTATGCCCACACTGGAGCAACCTCTTTTTGGCAGTTGCGGACAAGAGTCCATTCAGTCAGCTTTCGTTTGCATTGGCCAACACATCAATTATGAATTTCAATTTTGAGAAAGCGCCAAGTGTGCAACATTCTGCCTCAGGCTGTTCCTGTTGTTGAATACCAGACTTTGTATGCATTACGTCGCGAAGTAAGAGTACGTTTGTGGCCGTTCTATATTTGATTGGATTTTTAATTCTAGTTTTCATTGAAGAGTGTGGACATAATGTTGGTCAGACCTTTTGGGGCAACCCTGAGATTCAGATTTTAAACACAGCCACATGTTAGCACGTAGAAAATCGCGTATTCATTCTTAAGCAGCTTCACAATCAAAGTTCTTTCTTTCAATCTCTTATGTTTATTTTTATGAATGAATCTTAAAAAAGTTTTAGTAGTACCGTTTATTTAGCAACAATGTACAAGTTCAATACGATGAATCATTACAATAAATAATCACGTCCTTGGCTTTACGAACTCGTATTGTGCGCATTGTTCTCTCATGGGAGACCTATTTTGTCCGACTCTGGGTGGAACATTGCCCATGAATCGCCAATAAAAATGATAAGTTTGTGATAGAACAATGAACTATTAGATTGAAAGTCGAGACAGAAGTATTTCTTAAGCTCTGTTTTCATCAGTCGTCGAATCACTACAACTCTATGGATACAACTTGAAAACTAACTTCAATTCGAATGCTGAACTAATGTGAATGAATATCACTTCAGCCGTCGTTGAGATTGGAATACAGTGTTGCAAGGTCGCTACGCATCTTTGATCAATTTGGGCCAACCACCATGTCTTCTGTAGAGAGAGGAATTAACCTGCAAATGCCGATCTACATTAGTTTACTTTCCTTCAGTTAGTCTGTGTTAGTGGTGATACAAGCCAAACTTAGTTTCCTCAAGTCGAGTTGATGACCGAGTTGAGACCGTTGGTTGATGCCAGGTCCTCCAAACACTGCTACCTCTGCTTCTCTGGCTGGCGCACGTCAAGTTGTTTGGTGTCGTTATACATCTGAAGAACTTAAGACGCGATTGTCCTCTGTTGCGTTGTAACACTGGTTTGAAAACAAAGAATCCTCGGGCCAGAGCTGAGTTGTTCATGCGTTCTGCATGGCCTAGCCACCTTAGGCTTTGGATCCGTAGGCGCAAGCAAACAGAACCGTGGATAAGAAAGAAGCAGATAAAGAAAGCCAGCAGATAAATATGAAAGCAAAGGATAAATTTGACGTTTGCTGACACGAGTGTACGTCAAAAAACGTAATAGAACGCGTAGCAACGCAGCATTCGCGGGTTGTGTTACATTGTAACAGAAAGTTGTTCCGATCAGCTGAATTTTACTTCGAAGCAAAAATGCTCCGATTCGTATGAAATTGGTTATATGTGTTGAAATCGACCATACTCAGTTAACATGGACATTTTGCAGCCAATTTAACATGGAAAGACTTGCAGCCGAATAATGCATTCGAACAAATTTGCATTAATTTCTCAAAGTTCGTGTTCTGTGCGAAAATTCTTCAGGGACAATACTGTGCAAGGGGACATTGCTGGTTGAATAAACAAGACAGTTGCAATAAGCAATGCCATGCGATATAAAAGCTGCCAATGCAATGCACCCGAAACCTAACGAATGTCGACTGTTGTCTTTACTGATTTTGGATTTTGACGAGCTGAACCTGGTCGACATGTTGTTCAGCAAGGCGGTGCAGTATGTCACACAGCACACGAATCGATGGACCAATTGAGAAATGAGTCCTTTGACCAATGTGACTCTCGTTTCGCGCCCACACAATTTGACGCCTTTTGACTATTTTTCTTGCGGATAAATCAAAGTTCTATTTCCTGCCGGTTATCCAGCCGATTTCGCCTTGGAAGATTACATTCCTGTGTGTTTTTAGCGAGACAACGCGCTGCAAGATGTAACTACATGAGACACTTAAAACAGCAAGTAAATGGCAAGCCTTGGTTTATCAAATAAAATAAATATCGTACACACGATTACTTGTCATGTAGGGGCTGAGCCTGAGTAAGAGCTGCCGGTCAATCGTTGATTCCTGTCATCAAGACGAAGATGTTTTGCGACTGCGATGATTTGGACCATATACCGGATATTTGGTCTTCCTCTCCTTTTCGAACCAGGATGATCGCATTCGAATACCCTCTTCGCTGGAGCATTGGTGTCCATGTGCTGAGCCAGTGCATTTTGTCTTCTTGGTACAACTAATAGAGTTAACGTTTATATAAAATCTTCAATCTGACGCTGATCGAGTTCGTTGTGACAAATATGCAGTCTTAAGACGCTGATCTCTTCATTTACCAGAGGCTGTGGTTCCAAGGACTCAAGCTAGTGCTTAAGATGCGCCAGTCATTAGAAGCCGCACTCCCTCAACAGCTGTACAGTCCACGCATATTATTGGCAGCGAAGGAAGCACCACCCTCTCAAGTCCATGAACATTACTGACAAGGAAGGTCAATGTACTCTTCAGATGATCGACGAAAAAGTTTCGAGATTAGGGGAAACCAACATACGATTCTTCCAACAATGTCTAACGAAGTTCAGAAAGGCTCTCTTTATAAAGACAAAAAAAGCAGCGAAAAAGAATGACTCAAACTATGTATGCTTCAGTAATAATCAAATTCTTGTAAGGATGGTAGAGGGGGAAAAGTCGCTTCTATTAAGTCTTCTAATGATCTTGCTAAGACCAGCTTGTTTCCCTCTTCTTCAATTGCGGTGAATTCTTCCGCTGTCGATGTTCCACGATGTCGATGTTATACGAGGGGCGTTCAATATATTCTCGGTATCGGGGTGAAGCTGTGGTTGCATATATAAATTGACTTATTTATCAAGTAATTATTATTTTAGTGCATTCATGTAAGATTTCATATAAATTTCATTAAAAAAAAAGAGCTTTTGGAGATGTGTAGTGAGAACGCGGACGGTGTTATGGATCGAATTGTTACTGGTGACGAAACATAGGTCCACCACTATGACCCTGAAAGCAAACAAGAGTCCATGCAGTGGCATAAAAAAGGAACAGACCCCCCCAAGAAGTTCAAAGTCACTCCGTCTGCCGGGAAGCTCATGGCCACAGTTTTTTGGGACTCAAAGGGAATCTTGCTCATTGACTACAAAAAAAAAGGTGAAACCATCAACGCCACATCCTACGCTTCTACTTTGCATAATTTGCGAGAGGAAATTAAAAAGAAAAGACGGGGTAAACTCGCAGCGGGTGTGTTGCTTCTTCATAACAACGCTCCTGTTCACACAGCGCGAGTTTCCAAGGCTGCTGCGCGAGATTGTGGTTTTGAAGAAATCCAACACCCACCCTATAGTCCAGACCTTGCCCCTAGTGATTACTTCCTGCTTCCGGATTTGAAAAAATGTCTTCGTGGATGATGAAGAACTCAAGTTGGCAATAAATGGGTATTTTGCAGAGAAAGAGGAAATTTATTTTGTTGAGGGTTTAAAAAACCTTATCTCAAGATGTAACAAATGCATTGTTGTTAGGGGAGATTGTATTGACAAATAAAGACAATTTAAATTGAATTCGCATTTTCCTTCATATCGATACCTCTTATACATGCTTGCCACCAGTTGTTCAGTTGATGACTGATTTTTGGATGACAGTGCCTTCCATGTTTGCAATTAACTTCTCCAGTCCCAAATAGATCAAATTACACGACAGCTTAAGTTTAAAGCTCGCTGGTCTTCTCGAGATTTATTTTGCTATGAATAATTTGTCAACAGGTGATTTGGTGGGCTGAAAGCCGCACTCTCAAAAAGCCAACTTAACCTAACCTTGTCCCGTGATCTTCAGCCTTTGTTGATTTATCCACCAGATGCAATCAAAATTCAAAGCAATCTTTGACGTTATGCCGGTTTAAAGAGAGAACATTCTTACATTTGATATGAATGACAAATGAGCTATATGGCATCGTTGTCTATTCTGACAAAACCGAAAATCACATATTTACATACATAGATGGGGCAAAAGTACTGTGAGGACTAACTTCCACAACAGTTGCTTGGAATAGAAGAAAAAAACGTATGATTTCCAGGTTTCATCATTCCTTGCAAACTTCAACTCTCAACTCACACTAATACTTCAAACAGTATAACAATCATGCACAACCACTGTCTCTGACCAAATTAAGAAAACGTAATAACACAGTCAGAAATAGCTGTAAGCCCTTGCAGAACCCTTCCAATTATCCTAATGCGTCCACTCGTAGACATTAACCGTCTGAGTACATTTAAAGTGGAAAGTTGAACAAGTTACACCGAAACATCACAATAACCCTCGTATTGCCGCATATTGTCATTTTCACAGTTCCAAAATAACACTGCATTGCATATTTTTAAACTTTTCCAAAGAAAACCAACCCGAAGTGTCCAGACTGTCAATTTGCATTTTAATTTCAAGTAAATCAGGCGAACAGCTTTCCGTCCTTCGCCGGCCATCACTGTCACTTCGATGAACCTTGCAAGAGTGCTGCAAGGAACAACGCTAGCCAGTCAACCATTCAAAGGCCCATAAATTCTTAAACCAAATTACAATCTAGCAGCATTTCATATTTGATTCCCGTCCATGTCCTTTGTCAGGATTTATGGCCTTTGCAAATATTTCACCAAAACACACACACGCACGTAAATCCCTCGGAAGGCCTCGCTCGCACACGAAATGAAAAAAAAAAAGTTTGCCGCAGCGACTTTTGCTGGACAAGCGAAAAGTTTTCCACTCCATCCCTTCCCAGCGCCGCGACGGCCACCATGCGGCAGTCATTTTCTGTGAACAGCTAAATAAAATTATTTCGCTATTTTTACGTTTTCGTGCAACGGGAGGAGCGGCCAACTGAGTGGTGCGCTTTGATTTATTGATTGGCCGACAAGTCCACCCATAAACCGGTCCACTTCATTGGCCAATAAATTTTCCATCGCTTAGCTCGACATGCGACTTTTGGTTGGATTCGGTGGACTCGGTGGACTCGGAACAGCAGTTGCTGCTGCTGACCAGCATGTCTCGCTGGAGGAGTCCTTTGGCACTACAGCTAGAACTGGTGCAATATCCGTGTATTCATTTATAAATATGTGTAAAATGAGACTCGACGTCGACTTTTTAATAAAATTCCATCTCACTTACTTATGGCGTGGGTATGATGTGGGCATCCGGGGATGACTTTTATCAGGTTGAAGTATTCCCGCAACCGGGTGAAGAGGATGTTTTCGTGCGCTTTGGACGGAACGGAACTCGGAACATTTTTTGGGGCGCCAAAGGAAACTTAATATGCAGAGGGGCTTCTTCTCCCCTTTACAGCTGTCACATGAATGTAAATGGGGCTAGAGCCCTGCATCGCTTACTGGATTTTCACCTCGATTGTCAGACCGACCCTATTGCACAGTCGTCTTAGTTTGGTCGAAAGCATTACACAAAGGTGTGAACTGCAAGCCACTCAATCGGATGCCAAGACTAGCCTGCATGTGCACCAACGGATCACTGAGAAGCAGTGTGTCTGAGAGGAGGTGCATCATGGTAAACTTTTAGGAAACAAGTAGCAGGCAGCAAAGGCCTAGGATTTAAGACTCTTATCGAACACACCATTCTTAACCACTAAATCATTATTAATGAATACAACTTCTTCACCGACAGCCTACTAAGCCAAGATGTCTTCGAAAATATTTTCCCCCAGCATTGCTTCCAGATCGGATTCTAACAACCAGAGGCTGGCTAACACCCTGCTCCTACATGCAAAAAGGCGGATCGAAGACGGACGAATGGGTGGGTGCGTCTCTTCTATAGAACTCATTACCTCCTTGAAGCTCCCTGATCAATGCAGTGTTCTCCAGGCAGGAACCATTGCGATAACAGGGGCAATGTCCTGGCTCAAGAACATTGCCATTGTCGGACATTGCCGTTACATTGTCAATTTCAAGTCATGGGCCTGCTTTGGCCTAAGTGTGGCTGCCTTCTGCAGGCAACCTAAGATTGGTGACTAACCTTACCTAATACAAAAGTTCATGTGCAGCAGCTTTTAGAAACTTTTTGGTTAATACCCGAATAAGCAGCAGTTTTTGAAAAGGACTAAGCAGATAGATCGCAATAAAGTATCCTGATAATGAAACATTTTTCAGAAACACACACCGAAGTGTTGAACAAAAACTCGCTAAAGTTGGGCAAGTTCTGCAGAACCACCAAGCATCGAATAACTCAAGTTAAAAAATATCCTAATATTGCGCATAGCCATGGCTGACGACTAGAACTAACTGTCATAAAAAGGAATGGACCAATAATGGAGTCATTTGAATATTTGAACAATTCGCAAAGTTCTTCAAGTTGTGAAGAAGTCAGTCAATGGAACCCACACAGAGACTGCTTAAGTTTCCAAAAGAAAAGATATTCATTCACATTGACCCGCTTCGAAATTCTCAATAAGCAGACTCTCAGGCCTTAGATGAGAAACTTAAAGGATAAAGAGATTTTCCTGTATAAATCGCATCCATTTGACTTTCCCCACTTGAAGTCCATGAAAGATGGCAAGGAGCTGCACACTTTATCCACCCAGCACACGTAGCACCACGACGCATTTATATCCATTTGCCCGAAGTTCAGATACGAAGAACAGACTCCAGCATATTCAAGCAATAAATCATTACATCTTCTCCCCCCCCGGCAGCACTCATTACATTCACAACCATACCACGGAAGACCCCTATCTGGAGCATGTAATGAATCCCCAAGAGAAGTTCACAAGCACATTAGGTATCGATCAGGTGCGACACAGATATCCTTTATCGAAGTTCTGCAACATCACTCTGAGTGTGGGGAAACTGGAATGGTGCCGAGTTCACCGTCTTCAGAGTACGGAGCACTAGCACATGGCTATCATCATCAAAGAGTTCACCGTAACTGCTGCAAGGAGCAAAGTCGCATTAGCAGGCGATGAATGGCACTTGTGACATTGTGACAATGAAATTCGATTCCACACCCAACCACCTAACCACCCCATCTCAATGCAGTGGTACTACTAATTTCAACTCACCGTACGCCGGGCTTGATGTGTCACAGATCCGAAGAGGGGGGCGAGAAGATGAGAAAAGAGGAATTGCCGAAGATAACGACATAAACCGGATGCTTTTAGGGGCACCAGACAAATTCGTTTCCCCATTCTTTTGGCGTTGTTCGTGGCTTTATTATCATTTTTCATCTTCCGCCCGTGGGCCTTCGACATAAACTAGAGGAGAGGACAGGACACCGGGACGAAGCGCCGCAGGAGATGACACTCTGTGCCTCGGTACGGTGAACAGTGCAGAGGCACGGGATGTGAGACATGCGGCACGGGACAATGATGAAAGAACACAGATAAGGCTGCGCTTCTATCGGTGATATCGAGGTGAAGTCTCCCTCCGGGCACAGGATTGCCTCCATTGCTTTTGCTTAAATTAAGGATGAAATAACTTGATGTAATGGCGTCTACCAGGGTGTGCGGGGACCGCACAGTGGCCACGTGGGCGAGACGCACAATCGTCGGAAGGAAGGAAATTGACAACTTGTTGATTCCAGTCAGGTAAAAGTGTGACAGGAACGGATGCCGCGTGGCGGACTAACGAATCGTAAGGAACATTGATTCCTATTCTGAGCAGCAGGGAATTGATTCGCTTTTAAGCTGTCGAATACGCTTCCATTTTCAATTAAAAAGCTTATGAGGGCTTGTCGAGTTGGCTGCTGGATGGCGGAGGTGTGTTTTCTATTTTTTTTTTAATTTTAATTTATGATTACTTTTATGTCTTAGGGGAGCTGATTCCATGGTTCGTTGGTCGGATTATGCCCGAAGGGAATCGACGTGAAGGAAATTGTCAAGTCTGGTGTGGCGGCAGGTGTGAGGTGTGGGATTTGATTTGAAAATTATCTGACACTTGTTTCTGGCCGTTAGGGCGACTTGTGCAGGATTATCTAAAAGAGATTTTGAAAATCTAGCAGGGATGGTGTTTTCAGTTCCATGCTTCTGAAATTGATCACAGCACGATTTGTTTCGCATACGTACGCCAATTTTTTTCTTTTTAAGGATTTAGGGATACCAGTCATTAAGTTCACCGAACCTGAATGTTCTTCGATAACCCCCTCATTTTAGGCAAGTACTTTCATTGTTCTGCTAGATGGGGGAAAAGCTTATGTTATAGTGTGGCAATCCGACTTTTGTACATAGATTAATGCCTTTTTAAATACATATGAAATGTCTGTCTCTGTATAGTTTTCTGATTATTATACGAATGTCTGTTTAGTACCTTATTGAAACCGAGTGTGTTGTTGCAGGTGTTCCTCAGAGTTGAGGGCCTGATTTGTTAATTAAAATAATAATAGTGATCTTGCAGTATTGGCAGATGCTACCCGCATCCGTTTTTCAGATGTTCTTGGTGGACATGATCTACATTTCATGTGGGCGTGGGCTTCTGCAACAAGCAGAACACTCGTGTTGTGTGATGTATTTTTCTATTTCGATATATGCCTATAGACGAATGCCCCCTCCGAATATAGAAGTTCGAGAAGATTCGTGGGGCTCGAAAGGGCTGAATCTTTCCTATTTTTAAGGTTGGGAGCGTGTTAAATCTTAAATTGAACCTTAATTTTTTTTATTGAGTAGTGGTTATAACAAAAGTAGAAACTGGTTAAAAAAAAACATCAACTACATATATTCAACATAATAAAGGAACGAAATATTTTGTTAAACTAAATTTAACCCCTGGGCCTTATTTGCTGCAAATACATAAGTAATATTCTCTCGTATTTCTCCCGATGGATTGACATTAAGGCTAAACCAGTAAATAACTCAGCGGTAGAAGCATGAGCGTGATAACTTATCTTGAGTGCGATAACGGTATTTTGTAGAGGGGTTTTTCATTTTGTTTTTGAAGGCGAATTATTCAAAAACTATACATGTGAATAATTTGATGTAAATTTTATATTAAAAAATAAATTTCTTTCAAATTCGATATAGTTCTCCGTAAGTGTTGCCTTTGCTTTTTAAGATATGTGTTTTCCATTTTAAGTAATTTTTTACTATCTAGATTTTAGTTTTTAACACCTCCACAAAATACCGTTAGCCGATAGAGTTTTCTAAAATTTTTTTTAAGCATTTCGTTGTCGAAAAGATTTTGCTGTGAATCCTAGGAGGTTTTTCAAACCAACACCGCCTAAGTTCTCTAGATCCGCGAAGAAGAGTTTTTTTTTTTTGAAAATACCTTATTTTCATTGTTAGGTCTGGGCGTTCAGCAGATGTCGTCTCTGCAGTATGGTCAGTAAAATTGCGTGTGTAACCATGGAACAGTGTCCGGTATGGAGTGCTGTTAGCACGTACGGACACTTGGGTGTGCAGAATGTCATGTCGGTCCATACCGACACGAGTTTCTGGACACTTGGGTGTCCACAAAGTCTTGTCGGTCCATACCGACACGAGTTTCTGGACACTTGGGCGTCCAAAACAATCGTTATTGTGGAACATATTTTTTTTTAAATCTGAAAACTAAGTTTAGTTTAGTAAGTCAAAATATGCCTTATTTTTAAAGAAATTGGATATTTTAGTGTTGCGAAAAACGAGGAGTTGCACGAATCGATGGTTGGCTAAATCGAGTTCGTACTGTACACGAAAACATGTTTTTTACACTGCCTTCTGATTATGCCTGCTGTTTTGGAGGAACGTCTTTAACAATTGTATAAATCGTCGTATTGACAACTGCAATCACACAGACAAAACAACATTGCTGAAAGAATTGACAGTTTTCCAATATGTCTTGCGCTTGCTATGTCGATACAATTGTTGGAATTGTGCGGAATTGAAGTTGAATATCTATGCGTCTCCCAAGGACAATTATGACTATCATGTTCATGTGTCTTCGGGCAAAACAAAAGAATTAGTGTAATGTGATCAGCCTAGCGAAGCAGGTACATGGTCCGCTAGTTATTCATATAAAATTCAGTACTTCATTATAAGTGTTGGCGTTGTTTTTTAATGTATTTTTCCATTTAAAGTATATTTTTTCTAAAATTGCCACTACAAACTTAAAGTAGAGATATAGACTCCACCTACCATAAATGTTAAAAATAAGCCTTTACAAAACGCCCGTATCAATTTTTGGCTCCAAAGATATCGTACTCTCCCCAACTTGAGCCTCAACTAACTCAAAAAAGTTGGCTCGTTATCTTCTGCAAATCACGTTAATGTCATCGGCGTATTCTAGCAGTTGTTCGAACTTAAGGAAGAATCGTCTGGTGAGATCTTTCTAGAGTTGGCGTGTGAGTTTTGCACGATTTGCGTAAGAATGATGGTCTTTAGAGTCGGGTCAAGTTGCTATTTTATATTCAGAGTGAAAGAATCGCTGTTGCTCAATTCTTTCTGTTCTATCTCTAATTTTGTTACAGAATTTTTCATTTATTTGGTACAATCTTTTGGTCTGCCATTTCATGTGATTCGAAGTTTTTTGAGGTCTTAGCCGAGCCAGCTTGAATAACTAATCGTCCATTGGCAAGAACAAATCTTCCCGGGAATTATTTACCCCAACTCAACTCAACAATGGCAGAAAGTACGCAACAATGCATACAGCATTACTGCAGATGTGTTTCAGGCAAGACACAGTAACTCTAATTCACAGCATTCCACAGTGATTCGTGTTTCTGTCTGAGTTTTTGTTTAATATGTCAAATCACACGCGCATCGCGAAAATCAGTCGCGAAATCATTGCACAAGCGACCGTTTATTCTCAATCCTTCCCGGTTGCCAAACTCTGAGTGCATCCAACGCAAAGTATGTCAAATAATCGATCAAACTACTCCACGGCAGCGACTTGACTGACTCTACATTCCACTACGTTGTCCTCTTCTCAGCACGGTTTCAAGATGCGAATTGAGTACTCACACATGTGAGAATATTTGTGTCATCTCCACTCAAAACCCCCCTCCCACCATTATTCTGAAGCAATGTCAGCGTCATGTCAGGCGCCAAGTCTTCGCAGAGTGAACAAAGTAATCAATTCCCTTCCCTGTGCTTCGATAAAAATCATGTGTACTGCAAGAATAAATATCACATAGCGACCTGAAATGCAAAATTCATCACAATGCGCAACGCATACACAACCGTCGCCCGTATGACGTTTGAAATGTGCATGCAATCCAGTCATGTCGCACCACGTCACGCTCACAAATTGCTCACTCTGCAGGAGCTTTCAAGTAACCAGTTAGCGACTCATCCCTTACCCCAGTACTATCCAAGCGAACGAGTCTATCAGTCAGAACTATCATCGCACCCTAGCTAGTCGCTACAGACTCGATGACGCTATCACGATGCGATGGCTGTTGTCGTCGTGTCGCCACCGCACTCTGTCGAGAATCACACCATACCAGCGCAGCGGGCGATGTGGCTGTTGTCAAAACGCACGCGTTTCGTATTCAGAATTATGAAAATTTCTCGTGTGCACGGAGAACGCAGTTCACAAATCTCGCAAAAGAGTCCTTCGAATGCTGAAAATGTTCAACTCAAAGGCGAAACGTGATGACTGCGCCCCGGTTGGGTTGGTTACCAAAACGGGGCCGGCTAAAACGACGATACGACGAAGGAGCACTACAGGGTGGCCCTGCACAATAATTTATTCATTATGCACAAATTTATGTGCAAAAGTTTTTCGCCTAAAGTTTGCCTTTCGAGCTGAATCCACCCGGAATGATGTATGACAAAAAGTCGGGGAGGGTCGTTTCCCACACAGACTTGTTCGACACTGAAGCATACAAATGCACACCAGGAGATGTGCAGATAAACATACGACTGCCGCAGAACTAAATGAATTCCCCGGAGGCGGCATTAAAGGGTAGTTTGCAGCAGTTTCGGTCTCGGTGGCGTGGCCGTAGGGGCGAGGAAACTCTTGAGATTCTGGAGTGCACTATGGATTTGAAATGAGCGTCGGAGTATCGGGCTTTGGGGTGGAGTGGGGGGAGTCAATTTTTAACACCACTGCCAACGGCAACAACACGCTGACAAGAAGAGAAGCGCATTCCTGACCGAAGGAGTTCGTATTTGTGCTCGGATCTACCGCCACCCGACACATTTGTATGCAGTGTTGCCGGAGCCATTCTCGAAAAGCGCTGTTGTTCCACCGTATAGGGAAAGGTGCTGCGAGGCGGGAAAACTGCAACTGCCATCGTCAATCGGGGTCGGTAAATGTTTTTAAAAGGGGAGGCAACCAAAACAGCGTCAGTGCTGCGGTGGAAGACTCACTCACTTACTGAGGACTCGGAAGTGGCCGTCGCGTCATTCCAATGTACGTGCAGCAAGAGATCTTTTATTTATTAGTCATTATCCGGAGTGGGTACTTGGATATTTGGACTTATTCCTTTTGCTAGTGAAACGTTTTCCGTAAAGTGCTAATAAATCAGCCATGACTCGCTGCTCAGGTACTTATTTTGAGCATTCATCTTTCATTCGTTCTGTGAGTTTTGACTGTAGGTTAAATTATTTATTTTCACAAGCTTCAAACGTTTAGTCTTGTAAGTTATGTCTCAGAGCAGCTGCTTCTTAGAACGGAGAGGGCTATGCTTCGGTGACTCGGTCGCGTGGCACGAATGCCCTCTTCATCACGACTTGTGAGGCGTGCGTTGGACGTGAGTCCAACAGGTAAGCCACCGCTTGTCAGACCCAGTACGGGGTGGTTGGACCAAGTCCAAAAACTCGCCTGGTTACGCTTGATAATGATGATAATGAAGTTATGTCCTAGGTTGAAGGACAATTCACAGGCAGAGGGTATGGAAACACCTTCATGGGAGCAGGCAAGTAAACGTCTTTCGGAAGGATTAACACCAATGTTCTCTGACCTGACCACTAAATCTTTGCTGGAGTAGTCATGTCTTATTTTCAAATATCTCTTGCTCACCACAAAACAAATAAGTTTCGTGATTTTAGTTAGTAACCTATGACGTAAACCAGAACTTGAGTCACATTATGTGACATTTAACTACCCTTAAAGTAGCAACCCTTAGGCCAAAAGCCTATATGATACCACAAGATCTAATAGATCCCAATCCGCGAATCATCAAATGGACTGACGCTAATACTACTTAGTTCTGTCAAGTCGAAGAAATATTTAGCGTCCAAGTGACTAAATCTGCGAGATGAGAAAGCACTGCAATTGCAGAGAAGGTCTGAAATGGTTTCATCTTCCTCTTCATCCCTGCAACTTCTGCAGAAGTCGTTATAGGGGGTACCCAGTCTTGAGGGGTGACTTCCAATTGCACAATACCCGGTTACACGCCCGTTGAGATTTCTCAGATTCGGCCTAATAACTCAGATCAGGTCGTGCGAGCGTTTTGGATCTATAGTAGGCCATAATTGCTTTGTGGTGAAGCATCCAGTGCCAGAAGACGATTCACGTTTGATGTGTGTAAGCGCTTCCAGCTTTAATAGAGGTTTTTCAGTTGCGATATGCATGGACAACAGTCCCCTCTGGAAAGAGTGTTGAGGTGGTGCCCTGTCTAGCTAGTTCGTCTGCTTCGCAATTCTTTAGGATGTCACTGTGTCCCGGCACACACATAGATGCTGAAGTGCAAGGCCATCGCGTTATGATATAGGCGGCAATAGAGGGACGTATTGGAGTTAAATGTGACTGCACTCAGAGATTTGATTGCTGTCTGGCTATTAGAACAGATGACAATATCCGTACCTACTGATACATTGTTTTCTAACCATGACAGAGCTTCTTTAATCGCTATAGACTCTGCCTGAAAGACACTACAGTAAGAGGGTGGTCGGAATGACAATCGAAAATTCAGATCGTTACAGTAGATTTTTGCACCCGCTCTTTCGCCCATCTTCGATCCATTTGTGAGAATCCGCAGAAGACAGTTCAGACGTCCAGTAAGATCTGTGGGGTATGCTGGTTGAGATGTTTTTCTCGAAGATGAGCTAAGGTATCGTGAGGTCTTTGTTTCCTGGTTCCGAGGATGGTAGAGTGTCCGGAACTAAGCTCCTTCCATACAGGTAGCGATTTCAATACCTTCAATACCTTACCCTGCCTGCCGAAGGCTGGGTAAGGGGTAGTTCGCATTGGTCCGTTGAGGCAAATGCATGCCAGCCGCTGCACCCTTTCTAGCGGTTTGCAGTTGTTGGCTTTGTCTAAAGTAGTCGACAGTAATATGGGTCTAACTGCTGATACAAATAGCCTGCGAACCACTCGCGGCTGAAGACCACATTTGCATCTAGAACACCCCTTAAAAAATGAATATCCGAGATGTCGCGATGTCAACATCAGAGGCATAGGCAATGAACATTGTCCAATCCCCTACTACGTTAAGATTCACTACCACGTTCCATAGGAGAGGAGGCAGTACTCCACCTTGTGTAGTTCCTCCTTTAAAATACAGATCGTGGAATCACCAAGCTTAGAGCAGATTCCTCTATTATTGAGAAGTTGGCGAATTAAAGTCACTAAGGACTTATCCGGTAGAGTGCTGAGGTGAGGGAATTGCATGCGATCGACGATGTTATTAAGTGACTAATTGAATACAACTTTGTCACAGTGACACGGCTATGAGAATATGGGGGGATATAAATAAGTAGTCTGTTGATTAAATGAGATCTCTTGTAAGCGCATCATCTGGTGGGTCAGTATATTGGCCTGCATCAGACTACAGTCTTCAACTATGAGTGAGGACGATAGTGTAGCGTCAACTTGGCGGTAGAATAGATTATGGCGAAATGCGGTCTTAGCAACTGGAAAAATATTGGAAAATTCAACATCCAGCAATCCCACCAACCACACAATCATAATGACACAAGAATATCCCTTAAAAATTATGACAATGGTAAATTATCCCACAGGAACCGCCTATAAACAAGTGTTTTCTGTGATTTTGATAAATCTTCTAGTTTTCTGTTTTTAAGAATTTCCGGAAACACAAGAATGCACTTCTCGCCCCACACGGCTTTTATTTAGGGGATGCGGATACCCTTACGTTTCCGGAACCAGGACACCACACGGCCGTTAAGTCGAAATAGCCAACCAACAGGCACACTACAAACTACAAACGAACATTGCTTCTCTCCAGCGAAACCATTTAAAGCACATATATCAACATTTAACCCAAAACGAACCCTAATTCGTAATCTCTTCAGTCATCAATCACGAAATGCCCAAGCAGCCACGTGAACAACTTCACCAAACAAAGCACCGCTAGCATGAAAAACAAGCACAGTCCCTAATCACCGTGCACTTCACTTACAGATCAGAGCATTACCATCAAACAGTGCAGTCCACTGTGAGCACCGTCGTCCGAAATGCATGCACAGCACAAAAACAAACCACAACGCCTAATTTGATAACTCAACTTCAACGGATGCCCTCGAAATGCATTCGCACACTGGAAACGAATTACCGTATCACGCCAAAGCGAACACATCCGGTCGGTGGATAGACAGTGAAATATTTTCCAGCCTAGGAGGCCTACAATCCATTGGCCTCGCAGTTTGTGAATTGTCTCCCCTTGATGCAATGTGCGGCATAACTGCGGGTCTGCAAATCAAGGCTTACCATTCAACGCGTGGGTATGATGAAGCATTAGCTTTGCTCACCAGCGGCAATCAACTTGTAAAATTTAGTGTCTGTGTGGAATACAAGAGTTGGTCGGCGAAACAATAGTTACCACGAGAACTGCAGTCACCCACGCCACTTTTAACTGCAAAGGGGGCTTTAAACGTGTCTTTTCAGCAGAAAACGACATATTTACTATTGATGCAACAAAGTTCTCATACATCCTACACTGAGTGAACACGCTGCGCCAACAGCAGGAGGCTTAGGGAAATTTTCTAAAAATCCAGCCCCTTCCGGATGGAATATTGCATTTAATGGAATTCCCCAGAGAATAATTTATTCCCGCCCAGGGTACAAATAGCCAGTCAACTCAT
This sequence comes from Eristalis tenax, assembly GCA_905231855.2. Taxonomy (NCBI): domain Eukaryota; kingdom Metazoa; phylum Arthropoda; class Insecta; order Diptera; family Syrphidae; genus Eristalis; species Eristalis tenax. The sequence goes on along the minus strand of HG993125.1, from coordinate 72,824,319 downwards.
ATTTCACTTTTCGAAACGGGAGCCTCCTGTAGGCGGGTTTAGAGGGTAATTTTTTTGATTTCACATTTTCCATCGAATTGAACTGGCTTTGTGTGCGATCACAGTATGAGACGAAAGACATGGTCAGTCAAATTGAAGAGATGACGTTTTTAATTGACATAGACTGCCTTGAATAATATCGTAATCAGTTTGAATATGAGCCGTGGGTGTGTTATCGTACCGAAAATTACTGATGCTGGTGGCGTATACGTAACAAAAGGAAAATGTTATTCCTATATTCCCATTCACCAACAAATCTATGCAGGATTGATTTATTATCAGAATACAAAGTGAGACGAAACAGTTTACACAATGATTATACAAGATTAAAAAAATGCATATGAGCCGTGACTTGCGAGCGCAATTTTTCAGAAGCAACGTATGCCAAGAGCGTTGAGCTCACAATAAGCGAATTAATTTTTGAACTGACAATTTTCACCAAAATTTGGTTAACCCTTTGTTGACCCACTGTACTTCTAAGTAACATAGTATTTTATTTCGTATATAAGATATACGTTACTTTTATATTTCAGGCATTTTATGTGAAAACACCTTGCCACACGAATAAAACCATCATTTGATTTCTTTCAATTGAAGAAACAATTTTATTTTGGAAAATGTGGTGAAGATTTCGCGTCAGTGACGAAGATTTTGTACCGCCCGAAAATGCTGGTCTGTAGATTCAGCGAACACGGATCTACTTTTCGAACCTAATAGCAGTTGATACTATACCCAAGAAGTTCAAATCGACACCCATCACCTCGTTTTTCGATTCGATTTCATGGCTGCAAATGACAGCTTGCATTAAGGCGAGTTATACAGCGTGAAGTCTGTTTTACACACTGCTACCAAACTGTATGTACTGGTCGTAAGATTAGTCGATTTTTTAACGTAAGTCTACGGTTAAACATTTTGGTTATTTTGGCGTCGTTTAGAAGAGGTGACAAGTTCCCGCCCAGCTTTTTTCTGTCACCTCAGAACAAAATCTGTATTTCTTGAATTCCAGTGAGGTGACAAAAAAACAATCAAATTCTCTTCCCAAAAATATTCCACCAGTCGGCAACATATGTTGCAGATCAGTGTCATCAAGTGCGATCAATTCCAATTCGGTGGTTGCATTTTATAAATTGTATAATTCTTAGATGCCTTTGGTTCAGAACATGAATATGTTGGAGCACGTATGTGGTGGATTACATTTCAATGATAGCCCAAGAAAAGTGACAATGCAAACTTTTCCTTTTTCCACAGCATCTATCCCTTGATGCGCAAGCAAAATGGATTAAGCCGGAGAACCAAAACTTGTTTGTATACTGTTAAATACTTGTTTGTTTGTCCCGTAAATTTCCTTGCCGAGAGCGAGAGAGTATAACCTAACGAGTTTTGATAGGAATGACAAAACAAGACTTATCGGAGTATTGATCGAATATGTGACAAATATGTGGTCACAGATCAGCGGCATTGGGGAATTTTGGTCTGTCTTCGGAATTCCTGGTCAGCATTAATCTGATAAGGAGCTGTCAGACTACTCATAAAGAGCGAGAGGCGTACATACAAAATGGCAGAGATGGTTTTGTACGCTGTCCTTTGATATGTCCCCTCCGACCGAAACCGCGAGGTCTCAGAAATTTTCTCCAAACCTAGGTTCCGCCATAGGTTTTCGGGGTCTCGTTTCTGGTGAACCTAGTTGCAGCTCCCTCGAATTAATGCCACCATGAGAAGTCCTCAGACCAAACAAGTCTACAGCGTGAATTTCCGTTTATTTTGATCAATTTGGTGTTCATTTTCTCATCTTGTCTCTTCTATTCTCTAGTGTTCTCACGCTTATAAATTAAGAGCGAGTGACTTGAAAATTGCAACCACTTCAAACTCGGTAGGAACGGTCTATTGCGGTTTCTGTACAGTTCATCCGAACCTAGGGATTTTCTTTCTTGCGGATGTACCGCCACTGAGCTTGCACTCGTCCGGCACATTATCCTCCGACCTTATCTTGCAGACGAGTTTGCTCAACCAGACGAACGTATTGTTCGATACAGCAGCGTGTTAGATCACGGGACGGAATTCTTGTCTATCTGTGTATATCGCACGGATTGTGTGGAACATTTTACCTGACTGCGGTATATGTGCGTGCTCCTAGTCGATCATAGTCTCGAAAGTGGGAAAACAATGGCCATGCTTGCGCAGCACATTGTTAGCCCTCCACTACGGTAGATGGCAATTTTTCCGCTCCCTTAGACTCTTGATTTCGTTTTTCACTCTCCGTGTTGGTATATCCCTCCACCGATGCACTCGGGTCAGACTAAAGTAATTTATTCGCGTATGAGTCGGAATTTAATCCTTCGTCCTAGCATGCACCCGCACAGCATTGCCGCTGCTTGCACGCGGTCGGCTTATGTGGTATACAAATTTATCGCTAGAAATTTAGAATCAATGAACTACGTCGTACGTTTGGTTCTGCGTTGCATGCATTCAGCTGTTGGGTAAACGGCTCATATGTATATTCCGCCCCCTACAAGGACATGGCTGGTCGTAGAGCTCAATGTACTTTGTCGGATTTTTTTCCACACTTTCTCTTGATTTTCGTTTTCCATCTATTGTTGGCGCAGTTTTCATGCTCGACGACTGTACGTACGAATAATGTAACGTAAGCCATCGCAATCGCATGAGAATGCGGATTCTGAAGCTGTGACTAGGAGTCAGGGACTCCGGCGCAAGGCGGAACTTAATCAAGTATCATCTAGCAAAAATCTCTCTCACTCGAGGATTATGTGGGACAATATTTCAATTAGGCGAGAGAACTGTAACTATTTGTTCGCAGCACCAGCATCGGATGCGCCCGGATGAACGAGGATACTGCACGTATGATAAAAAGTAGTTCAGCGTCGGTTTGCTGATATGGGCCGAGGATATCCTCGTGTTTTTTCCCGGCAGCTCATGCTTCATGTCCCCTTTTCCGGTTTTGTGTGTGCGTGTGTTCTGGTGGATGCCTCGTGTCCTCGCGTGAATTGTGCGTCTGATGATATGGGTTCATTAGAATGCCATAACCGTTGAATTAATCTGCAGCCTGCAAGTTCTGATGGCTGACCTCCATTCGGAGTGCGTAATTGGAAAAATAAGTTGATTTAATTAAGTCGCCTGTGAGAAAGGACTTCCTATTTACGCCATTAACAGCGGCTCCAGTGTGAATGGATTAGCGCCTGAATCCGAGAATCTTTGTACAAATGAGAACGGTTCGGATATTTTTTTGCACTGAGATTGTTTGTCGGTGCTTTTAAGGGTGGTGGTGGCTTACAGCTGAATGCAGGGTGATCGCAAATGGATGGGAATCATACACAAATCACACTGAATGGAGAGTGCTGGTTGTGGTTGAGTTTGAATGGACTTGGCATTTGTAGGTAGTTTATGTTGGTCTCTGCCTGCTAATGAGTTCCGACTGGGGTCCGCTTCTATCTGTTACCCTTTACTTCACCATGCGGTGGTGGTGAGGCGTATATGCCATAGTTCTTCTGATCCTTCCGTCGCAGATGATTCCGATACAAAAGAATAGATTGGCTAAGTTGGTTGGTTGGTAATCTTCATCCACGTGCACTAATTTTTCTTCAATTTATTATGCGAGAAAGTCTTTGAAATGACTACAAACAGTGATTTTACATATTTTTTTAAGATCTTTAAATTTAAGATCTTTAATTGTAAAAGTTCTTCCCTCTCGATACAATACACAAGAACTCTTTAAAGTCCATTTCCACATCGGCCTTCACCGCACGTAGTGTTTGTTTCAGAAATTGAGTCGAAGCCTAGCGTTCGCTCGAGCTCCATTCCCTAAGCTCAGAAGTCTTACGGTGCTACTTCAGGCGAATATGGTGGTTGTTGAACGAGTGAGTTGTATTCTAGGTGCAATGGTCTCTGCTACGCTCTTTTTCGAATATACATAGTGCGCGACAGGCAGAGACCCTTTTTCAAAACTGCCTTGACTGGTCCAAATGTAATGTGAGCATACTCAGCGGGGCTCTAATTTTCAATCGAAGATGTTTGAGACCAACACTTTCATTTACCTTACCTGACCTGTTTCCATCCGTTCTTGTTGTTCACATATCGCGTTACTGCACAATTCATGAACAAACAAAGAACAGATTTTGACAGGAACGGCAGTACCTACCTGCTTGTCAAGCCTGCGACCTGTGTATTGTCTGAGCCTGAATAGTCGCTGCATTCCATCGCTGACGATCCTGGCCATGCTCCTTCCAGTCATATTTTTACCAGAAAATCGGTCGTCCTCTCCTCGAACCAGGGAGCCCTCCTTTGCTGGTGTCCATGGACAGGATGTAACCAAGTCTGATCAGATGTGATATAAACATCCCCGAAGACATGAGTAAACTATAGAGAAAGTAGCGTAGCATTGAAACTCGTGTTGTTCACAAGGACAAGGAAAATGACATTGTCAGAGGCAAAAAATCGAAATCTTCAACGTGGTTGATTTTAACTTACCCTCTCCATTGTTGAACAGTGAAATACTTTGTTTTGAATCGACAGTGAAGGTGGAATCGCCAGAACACCTTGCAGGATTAAATTGAAAATATTTCAGCATTCTCTCACCAGCAACTGCTGCCATGCTACAAACAGCAGTCAGTCTCGCAACGGACAAAGAAAACCAATTTTAAATGCCCGCAATGCAGACAAAAACACATCAACCACCGGTCTGCGATGGCAACGGAAAATAAAGGCTCAAGACGTCTGCCAATCTAGTTTGCGAACATCTGTAATGTGCCTCCACATTCATCTCACACTCCTATTCCCAAACGCTTTTCATCCATTACCGCTGCATATCTGCCGAATGAAAAGGTAAACCATTTTTAGCCTCGGTTGCCCAGGTTCATCGGGTCTAGAAATACATTTACCCACTCAGACAGTCTGCGAGATTCCCAGCCGTCAAGGGCGAACGGAAAAATACGAAACATCCGAGAGTAAGCGGCAGCACAACAAAAGAAAGGTCTCGGCCCCTGAGAGGGTGGTAATCTAACCATGGTTCGTCGAAAGTATTCCGTCTGTGCGCCGTGCATAATGAGGAGGCGAAAGAGCCTTTAATGGATTTTAAATTAGATGGACCCGCGGATCTTGTAGGTTACGGTCGCCATGCCGACTGAGCCGACAACTGCCAGTATGGCAACGTCCTCCCGGAGGAGCATAAGACGCACCCCATCACCCGGCTGAGTATGCCATGATGTGCACCTGCTCAAGGACCGCGTACAACGGATCAACAAAAGTACTACGACATGCTGCAGAAAAACGAGCGAAAAACAAAACAAGACGACGAACAAATTAAAATGCAAATTTCATTAGCAGCGGTGTTGCTGATTCTTTTGCGTTCCTTCGTCCCTCGACTTCCCACACGGCAACACGCGCGGGTGCCATTTTTTGCAATTTGCACGTATTTACATTTACTTTGCTTCGAGGATCATTGAATAATTTTTTAATTGGGTGCCGCTCTGAACGACAGGACGCTGGGGACGGTGCTAATGGTGATGACGTTACGACGTTGTTTTTGACTTTCTGCGGCTTGCTGGTGACAGGATCTTACATTCGATATTGTTTTGATGAGTTTCAAATTATGAGCCGGGCATGGGAGCATTATTGTTGGATGCTTGGTTGGGTCTAATTTTGTGGTGGGTTGGGTTTCTTCGTACTTGTTATTAATTATGACTTGACAAATCTAAGTTGGACGATGGAGAAGTTCTTCGCGGGTATTCACATTGAATGGCTTTTGAAAAAAGTTTTGCGGAATTTTTCCTTCGCCAGTTCTGCTCATTCATGAGCAGAAAAGTTGGTAATGAAATAGATGATGGTTGAGGGGCCCAGAGCAGAGTCTACGGCAGTCAATCAAACCTGTCGACTGCAAGTTCTCCGGGAGTTGTTTCTGAAACGAAGCTTGTGCCAAGGACGCTGGGGGCATTGAAAGATTTGGGAACTTCTGATTTTGACGAATAAATTTCACTTGTGTGGGAATTTTCGAAAAGTACTGATTATTTGTTGAATTCTTCAATCGGTCATGGTCACAACAATAAATTTGCCTGCTCATTATTGCTTCCGCAACATTGCACTGCACACTGTGGAGTTCTGCTGTATGAGCCGGGCCAGTGCAAAAGTAAAATAAGAAGATGTCGCTTTTGGAAAGTTGCCCAGCAGACTTTGATTTCCTTACACCATAATCAGTTGAACTTCTTCAGATTTCGGATAGAGAGCCTGCTTCGCCTGTGTGACTGTCAAGGCGAGGGGACTGGATAACCGCCTCCTTGCTCCCTGTCTTTGCCCAATTACTAGAGCTGTTAAACTGGTATCGATTAAGACATTTGCTTCCAAAATGTCTTTAAGGTCTTAAGTAAAAACACTCTGCAGAACGATGATGCACACCACAAAGTCCTCCGCATTTATCACAGAACGCTGACTTTCGCAATAATTACAGCTGAATAATCTGCCCTAGCGGGTTATCCGTTTGGAGCGGCAACTTTTTCGCAGCACACACTCCGTCGTGCAATGCTCCGCTATATATTCAAATTCAGACTTTCGGACAAATTTGACACTTGGCCGACACGCAACATAATGTTCCCATTAGCAGTTCATAATGTTACTTCGAAGAAAGACTCCTCCAATTCGAATGAAATCCGAAAAGTTTCCGTTCCTAACCTCGCTAGGGCAGAATGTACGGACGTCGTTGAAGTGTTCCTCTTTCAATCAAGGCATGCGTCTTACCAGAATGGTCTGCCAAGCAACGCGTACGTATTAAAGAAAAGAAGTCCAATTGAATCATTGCTTATATGCGCGATATAACAAGATCAAGTGAGATGAACGCAGAAAAGGATACGTCGTAGGCTGCAAGACTCATGTGCTTTAAAGTGATCAAAAATTCATTACTTGATTAAAAGTCATTAATGAGTCAGCTGAGCTCAGGAGTCCTTCCCCAGTCAAGTCAGAGTCAATGTTCAAAGCAAATTGCATATTCGACTACAGGAAATTTACGCTTCAAGTTTTGGCGACTAAGATTGGAATAATTTTGTTTATACAGTTATCCAAAAGATGGTTCTCAAAGTCTCACAGCAAAATTAAATGCAATCTATACCGACAGCGTATGCTTGGGAATCGCAGAACATTTTTATATCCGAAAATTGAAATAACACACAGAAGTCTCCACCGAATTTACCGTAAACGGAAATTAATAAGGACAACCCGCCCCGACAGCCTGGAGAAACCCCTTCTCCAATTGTCCACATCCCCACACTCATTTAATTAACTCATCACATGATCTAATGGAAGGACCACATCCTCTAATGATTTCATAATTTCCCCCGTCCACCGCAGGTGGCGTTCATTAGAAGTCTCAGCACGTCGGGTGTTCGACATTCGATTCGATGCCAAGTGGAATGCTGCCTGGTGGCCAAGTCTCAATCTCCAGTGGTCAGCGTAGCAAATCCTTTACTACACCAACTCAAATACGCTCCGGCGGGACCGAAAAGGCGAAGCATTATCCCCAGAAACGTGCAACCGCAACCATAACAGAGACTTGTCCCAGCACCAGTTACCCGACCGACCAGACACAACACTCACGTACTCTCGTACAATAAATGCTAGTGCGATATCCTGCCAAAAACCACCGTCCATAGAGGGTGGTCTCCATTACCCCGACCACTGCAGGCGACAACGGATGCTCGGAATGGCAAACGGAATGGCTGCGATGCTAGGGTTAGAAATCACGCTGAGTCACGTAAGCCTTTGAGAGTCTTATCAAAACATTTCCTACCTCCCGCCCAAGAGAGCATTACACCTGCTCCACGTCAAACCAGGATGCAGCGAGACCGTGTGGAGAAGTGCAGCATCAGTCGAGCCCCAGCACTGCGTGTACGTTAATCGCCCCCCGCAAACGGTAGTCGTAGGGATTACGAGGGTTGGAAAATTCGATTGCATTTTGGTGGAACTGAGGCCGCCGCAACGGTTAGTCGAGAGAGTCAATGTCAACTGCAATGCTGAGTTGTCGCATGTTCGGGGGAGGAACAACTGCAGGAAGAACTTTTCATAGAACTCTGCGCATAGCGTTTGTTTCCGTTCTGTGAACGAGCCATTTTTGGTTTTATTGAATCATTTCCTTGGCGGCAACAGCAATGCTGGGTTGCTGGATAAGACTGCTGTTTTCTCGTTCGATGCTGGGTAAGGCTGCTTTTTCTCGTTCGCGGGGACTCGGAGAGCAGGCGATGTGCTTGAGAACCGATTTTCGATTGGAATCGATATTGCTCATTGGGGTCAACGGTGTTGTGCTACAGCTTCAATTTGTAGGCTTTGTAAGCTGGTTGTTTGTGTTTGTTAGTTCCGACGAGTGCAGTAGTTTCAGTTCACTGGTCAACGGCCAACATTTTTGGCTCGAAATCGGTCATGATTTTTGGTGAATTTTCGGGGACTAACTTTCGATGCATTTTTTTGAAATCATAATTGAAATGAACTAAGTGATTAAAATGCTAACACTTGTAATGAAAGCAAACAGAACTTTGATGATTTCTTCAACTTGTACCGAAGTTCTCGAGAAGTGGAAATCTTAATTTCAAACAGGCCCAGCTCTGCCGTGAACTGCAGCACCATCCGAAGATGAAATATTATAGTAGACGTAAAGAGTGAGAAGGACCCCCAGCTCCATTTTCAGATGCTTTTCTCTGGTGTATCGTACAAATCATGTTTCTGTTTCTAACCCTTTCTAAAAAATGTGAGATTGGAAGAAATGGCGAGCTCCAGCTATTTTGATTTGCAAAAGAAGATTGCTGTTGAATCAAGACGACTTTTGTGAACGAATTCGAAGCTATCTTCCCTGCGTTATTGCACTTATGGTCGATTTCGTAGGTTCGAACATAAACTTCACTCAAGAAGATTTCGCTTTCACAGTAAATATTTAAGGGTGCTTTAGGTAGGCAATGGATTGAGTGTCATTGTGAACCAATTATGAAAATTATAGTGATCTTCATTGAAAACACACTGGCTAGGAGGGACCTAGAAAGAGCGATTAAAGAAAACAAAGCGAGACTCTTTAAACGGCGGGATTGATGGTCCTCTTCTGAGGGCCATTCAGCCTCTATATACAAACCATACACCTATCACCGTGGGCGTCTTGTCACCTCTCCTTTCCATTGTATATATGGACTGGATGCTGCAGCGCAGCCGAGGCGAGAAATGTTTTACATTGGGAGATCTTCTTTTTGCAAATGACTTAGTTATCCTCACATCTTCCCAGCACTCGATAGGTTTGTGGCCGTGGTCAACGTGGACACATCGGAGGGTATGGTCACCTAGAGAATGCCTGTTCAATACACTCTACATGTTAGTGAAGTACAATTGAAGCAGAAGTTCATGCATCACGGGGTCTTTTTCTAGAGTGATGGGAGGAGTAATGCTGAGCTTTCCTGTAGCATTGGTCAAGCTGGGTCAATTTTGAAACAGCTTGTAATATCTGTAATCAGAAAGGCCGAGCTTGGTGTCAAAACCAAGTAAGCGGTTTCCAACTGAGTATTTGATTCAACTTTCACCTATGGTCATGAAATTTAGGTCATGACCGACAGAATAAGACCGCGGATACAAGCTGCTGAGATGAGATTTCTCCGTGCTGTTGTGGGAATTACTCGCCGGGGTAGGGTGAGAAACACGGCAGTGCGAGAGGAACTCAACATTGAAGAGTTGCTTCTTCGATCGGAGAGGGCTATGCTTCGGTGGTTTGGTCACGTGGCACAAATGTCCCCTTCATCATGACCTCTGAGCCGGACGTTGAATGCGATTCCCTCAAGTAGGCGACCGCTTTGCAAGACGGGGTGGTTGAACCAAGTCCAAAAACTCGCCTGGTTTAGCTTGGGCATAACTCCTGATGAGTTAGAGTCAATGGAGGAGGATCGAGTTGCCTGGAAATCTAACGCGCGTGGTTTACCCCCGCGAGCCGTTTAGTGGAGCATGCGGGGCAGAAGATGATGATGATGACTGAGGATATTGAGGTACCCTTAGTGACAAAGTCGAGTGCGATGTTGAAACACAGCGGTGCGTCTTTCACAGAACAGATTTTTACCATCAAAAAGATTGTCTTTAAAATACCCCATTACTTCGCAGATCATTCTTATAAAGCATTTTTTGAGGACTTCTATCGCAGAAAAATAACCGAACTCACACCCACTTTTTGTTGCACGGTGACAAGGATCAGACAGGAAGTTCTTGGGAGACCATTTCTCAATGATCTCACTGAAATGTTTTGTAGTAATGGAATCTGTGAACTGATCCATAATTTTGGTTTGTACAAGCAAAATGATAGCATAGTTTTGATCCTTCGAGTCCGGAGTTTTGTGCCAAGTTATTTAATCAAATCGAAGTAGCACCGGTTGCCAACTCCACAGGACTCAGGATTTCTTTTGATACTTATTGATTTTAATACACATGTACATGTGTGACCGATGGAATTAACTAGTTTTAAATCAAGTTTGATTTAATAAAATAAGCTTACGACTTTAAATTTCGTCAATCAGCTGGGCAATGGTTGTTGAGTTTAGTCTCTCCACAACTTCGAAAATCCACGAGTAATTGTTGAGAACAAATGCATCCACAACGCGGGACTGTGTGTTGCGAATTTGGGCTGGAGCCATTATCGGACCATTCTTCTTTGAAAATGCGGTTGATCAGGCAGTAGCAATTCATGGCGTTCGTTATCACGAAATGATAACCCAGTTATTATTGAATAAATTACATGAGATGGATGCGACCAACATGTGGTTGCAAAAAGACGGCGCCACATGTTCTACCGACAGATAAACAAGTTAATGACTGCCTGAGACATTTCTACTATTAGTTCTTTGTTTAGTGGACTCCTGCGCAGAAGGTGCAGGTTCATGCAGGTTCATGCAGGTAGTGTAATCGCACATTTTGGAGTATATGCTCATCGATTTCCATATTTTACAAAATATTCATTAAATTGTTTATCTGTCGGTAGAACATGTGGCGCCGTCTTGTTGCAACCACATGTTCTACCGACAGATAAACAATTTAATGACTGCCTGAGGCATTTCTAATATTAGTTCATTGTTTAGTGGACTCCTGCGCAGAAGGTGCAGGTTCAAGCCCCGAAATTACCAGCCCTAATTTTTTTTTTTTTTTACGCCTCCATAACTTTAGATGTGTGTATTACGTAGTGTGAGTATGGTTCAATGTTTGCACAGATAAACAATCACGCAAACTCGGCTATTTTTACATTTTTTTTTAGCGAACAAGCGTTGAGAAGTTCTCAATATAGACAAAAGAATTCAAAAAATACTTATATTTGGAATCAGGAGGGCATGAAACGTGTTTGTATAAAGTCAATACTATCGTCCGATTAACAAAAAAAAAAAAAATAAAAACAGGCAACGTTAGCAAAATCCTATCCCTGTTTATGAGAACTTTGAATAAATTGTCTGCTTTGAAGGCGAAGGGATGTTTGACAAATGATATTTAAAAATTCTTTGTGCTTTGGCGTTCCTAAATTTAGCTAAACGAATAAAATAAAATTGAGTTAAGTAGACTTGGGGTTTGACGATGATGAACATTTTTCAGTTTTTTAGGAAACTCTTAGAAGAAGGCAGGTAAGGAATGTTTCCAAGGAATAAGATGAACATATGTACAGAGCACATATGTAACTGCTTTCAGTTTTGTGAGCTATTTTTTTTAATCAAAACCAGAGTTTGCCTATTTGTTGATTACTTGCTTATTACTTTTGCCCTAGAACAACATTAAAATATTACAAATATAAAAACAATAAAATATTGCAAATGTTTAGATTTTCCTTTGTTGCTTTATCATCATCAAAAATGCGATTGATTAAAAAATGTACACCTATCAAAAAATGTTACCTCAAGTGACACTCGCAATACCACTTTGGCTCCATTCACAAGTGAAAAATTGATAACGATCATTCATTGAAAACTGCAAATCACAATACCAACGTATCAAATTTTTTGATAAGTATCGTGAATCGTTTATTTTTGACACTCGCAATAGGGGTACAGATTATTTTGCATATGTTATCGATTACTTGTCGAGAAACGCCACGTCAATTCCTCCATGAGTTCATTTAACACACACACATTTGAAGTGCTGCTCCTGTCCATATCCATCGGATTCCTGAACTGGAACTTGAACTTGAACTGTCGGCACAAATCACGGAAATCCTTACTGTATTTTTCATTATTATTTGTTCCTAATTATTTTCCATTCCTACTTATTTTTCCCAATTTTTTAACAGCTGAATGTCTCAAATGTAATTAAATTAAATTATTTCTAAATTTTGTCTGTGCTGCCAAGCATACTAACGAAATCTCCAAATCTGAAATTAAAATCACCAAAATCCTACGTTAGTAGGAAATTTTTCGATCCTCATAGGATCGAAGGAAATGCATTCAAAAATTAAAAGTTTTTTGTAGAATTCATTGAAATTTCAAAGTTAAAATTTATGTAAACAATGTTACCGTCACAACATCTAAGCTGGCTGGCGTTAACCGGAAAGGTGCCTGACAAACAGTGGAGATTAGCCGAGAGGTTCGATTTGAGGAATGGAAACGTGACAACTACCCAGTACCCCTGCCTCCCCGATCCGCTTCCCTGCGGTATTCTCCGATCACCACGTAGCCGTGAAAGATGCGTGAAACTATCAGTAGCGAACGATCGTTAGTTACGCCACGGACCAACCGATACATATAGTACAAAATCGCTGCCTGATTTGATGAGAATTGTGATACTACACCATTCCCATAAACTTAAAACAATCACTTAGCTGAGGTGACTGTGACTCCCAGTCTTCCATGCCAAATCGGTAACTGAATTTGCTGATTGCCGCCCAGTCCTCCTTCCAATGAATCGTAAAGCGAAGGCCACCTTTTCTTGGGCTCGTTTCGGTCACTTTTCTTCAGCCGACAGCACACAAAAACCTCCAACAACAGGTAAAAATAAACGCTGCGGGTACTGCGTCCACGATGCAATCTAATAAAAAGATTTCCTCAGTTCTCTACCGCTTCCAGCATGACCTGTAGCTGACTCACCTGCAATCTTATTAGTCACTTGATCAAATTTCCCTATCACTCTAATCGAGCTCCTCTCTTTCCCTGGAGAAATTCCTTTTAGTATTACTCTTTTTTTTTGTTTCCCCTCTCTTGTTTTCCTGGTCTGTGCAACCTGATCTCCCTCAAAGTTATCTCTTAACAACAACCTCGCATCATACCATTTCCTGTTTCTCAACCGACAACTATTGTACGTTGTCTCCAACCAAAAAAAAAACACGGATTGGGATTCGAACCCGATCACTTGCTCACCGCTCACGCGACCGTCTTGTCATGCAACACAACTACTAGGCCACATCTTCTTTTGTTTTTCGCTCGCCTCATGATGATCCTGACGTGGTGACTAAGAACATTCCGGTTCCCAAATTTCGATGCTAAAGAAAACATGTGAATTAAAAAATTTTTAACAACAATACTTCCTCTTCTTTATCTGCCGCTACAATCCGGGGTGGTCTTTAGCAGAGGAAAATTCTCCCAAGTAGCAATCTCGAGGCAGTATATACTGCGCTCACTCACCGCACGACCGAATAGATAATTTGAGATGCGTTTTCTAGACAGTTATTACTCTCTGAGCATTGGCAGGGACTCGAACTCTGGCAGCGAGTTTCAGTTGCGTAGGGGTCGACGAACATACCCACAAAGCCATGGCTCCCACAACATATGTAATCGTATTTACTACAACCAAATTACTTGTTTTTAAGTCAACAAGTAGGGTGAGGGTGTGGCATTCTTTCAGAACAGCCCACACATCTGCAGGGTATCAAGAATTCATTAAGTCATTTCTAGAAAGCCTGAGGTAGGAACAAGCTGGCCACACGCTTATCTCCAAAACCACGATAGGACACTACTAGACCTCCATGCATTTTCATATAATAACCACAATGGCACCCATGTGATGTATTGGCTATATGTACGAGTATGTATTTGATGGTGGCAGCATATATGACCGAACAGAATGTAGAAAAGGGTCAGTCGAGCGTTGAGTGCGACGCAGGCTAGATCGTTTGGTTGTGAACTAGAAGTGAGACAAAATATATCTCTCAATTAATTCAAGTGTTTGATTTTGTAAAATATGGAAATCGAAGAGCATATACGCCAAAATGTGTGATTACACTACCTGCGTAGCGGCCGTGTCGTTGTGGGTTGGTGCATTAACCTCTAAGCACATTGAGCCTACTCTGCCTAGGTTCGATTCCCGGGACGGCCAAAATAATTATCACGGCCCCTAGTTTTTCAAGTCACTGACAATGCTTAAACTGGTGAGAGAACATTAGTACGCACAACACCAAGTGGTTGCTGAGGAACTAGGCCCTGAGATACATGCTCATACGCACAAAATCGTCGATGACTGCTCGCAAAAGAAGTTTTTCGGAGATGAGTTCTGGCAATTACTCACACCGTCCTTGGACGTATTTCAGTAATTGCCAAGCCAAGCGCTTAAAAATTTGCATACACGGTTGAGTTGCAACATGAAAGGCGGGGATGGAGATACCATATGTCCATGAAGGTTTGTTTTTGTCAATTCCGGTGTCATCAATAGTAATTTTGATTCGTTTGGTTTCATGTTAAGTAAGTTGTGTTGTAAGACCAGTTAGTTCTGTTCTGATCGTCAAAGACACTTGTCATAAGAATTTTCCATTTTATTTCCATATTATTGCTATAGCTACCAATGAGAGGATTTCGTTATAGAATTAAGCATCTTAAAGCATCTCAATTGAAACGAATATTGTCATCACAATAGCATCCTTGCAGTACAAATTACCTCAACTGCAGACTTTAATCTCCTTGCCAGGGAATGTGAGAAATCTGAAGCGTCACTGAAACAGCAATGTTCAGGTATAATCCCCGTATTCCTCAGACAATCCTCAAGACAAAGGACTATCATCTCAAGCCGATTCCAAGCGGATTCATATGTAAGCTTGTAATCCAGAATCCAGAGGAATTTTCAACTTTGCAGACAAAATGCCAGGGATTTCCTTAATACCGATGAGTCTGAGTTCATATGTCCTCCGCCAGTGCCACTGAATGCCATTCTCTGCAACGAGAAAATTCACTCGCTCACCTGAAAGTGCATTTAAGCTCCCAGTCCCATTGTCTCCTTTTCGCAAAATCAATTCACGGTATAGAGTGGTTATCCGTCATTTGATGACTTTCGGTGCTCACATCAGTTCAAACGAGTAGTCTGCACTACCCAGAGAACGGGTATAGTTGTGTGGAGAGTCATTCAGTGGCACATCCGGTTGCCTCGCCCTTACTCACACCGTCCTGGGACGTATTTCAATAATTGTGCCAGTGAATGTTAGCCTTTCCGATGCTTTGGCATTCGAACGATAAATCACATTCGGGAAAAACGCTTGATTTATCATCCTAGTCCTCATGCGCATCCGTCCTGTTTAATATTTCGTTTATTTATATCTTTTTAGAGTTCGACTTGTTTCTGTTTTTCGATTTCGTCGTTGTTGTCTATATCCTTGCGCCATCCGAAATATGTTGACTATTCGGAAAGGAGGTGGACAGACTGGCAAGGGTTCAAGTCGCTTCCCTACGTACTCCCGGGAGGACACACACTCCGGGTCAAAATGTCACTGGGAGCCAGCTGCTCACATACCACATGTGTGCCGGAATGGGAGAGATGGCTGCTGTGGTGGCTTGAGGATAGATTGAGATGCTTTCAAGGATATTGTGTATGTATTTATTTTGTATACTTTTTGTCCATCTGCTGTGTTCACATCTTATTTTCGGGCGGTGTAGCGTCATCAAGAAGGATCATAGCTTTCTTGTCGCATCCACAACGTAATGGGATGACTTGGGTTCGAACTTGGTGTGCTAAATCGAAGAGTTTTGTCAATTAAATTTTGACGATGGTTTAATTATTTCAGCACTTTCGAAGTGTGCCTTCCATAGCTTCTGTAGGGAATACTTCTGGACTTTCCGAATGGGAGACATTGGCTGTTGTCAATTTTAGTACATTTGACGTTTCAGAGACAAAAGACAAATTACAACGAGAAGCATTTAACAAAAGACGTAAATTAGAAGGAGTTTTTTTTATCAAAATGGATGCTATATTGTTTTAATCCTCCGTCCATTTAACGATTTGGACGTCTGTTCTTCTAATGAACTAGGCTCAGCGATCAACGGTATGTTAGCAAAAAAATTAGCCAGACTTGGGACGGTGCGTGTTATTTAGAGTCACTTGGAGGGATACAGCATTTTTCACAGTCTTGCTAAAAGTAACTGACGACATTCGAAACGCTATTGACGAAGTGAGTCAACTGTTAGGGTATGCAGATGACATCGACATCGTCGCTTGTTTCCAACGTGCCGCAGTCGACTCTTTTACGGCGATTGAGGCAATGATCGATGAGGATAAAACCAAATATATGCTGTTGACAAAAAACTTTCGTGGCTCACCGCCACATCACGATCGACAGCTACAATTTCGAGCTACAATTTGAGTTTGTCTACAAACGTGAACTCCACAAACTACATCACAGTCGTAGAATCATCCTTGGCAACCGGTTTGTCGAAAAAACTGGGCTCAAAACTCCTGACTCGAAGGATCAAAATCATGCTCTACAAAAGTCTCATTTTGCAAGTCTTGCTCTATGGAGGCGAAGGCAGGACGCTAAGCAGAGCTGATTCTGGGTACCTGCCAAAGAATAATTCTGCGTCGGATATATGAGAAGAAGACACAACCACGAACTCTACGAGCTGCACCCGGATACGGATGTAGTTCGGAAGGCAGAAATCCGTCGACTGCACTGGTTCGGCCACATCGAGCGAATGGACGGACACCAATGCTCCAGCTAAGATAGTTCCGATCCTCCTGGCTCGAGAAGGAGAGGTAGGCCGAATATCAGGTATGAAGACCAAGTAATCGCGGATGCAAGATAGCTTGGGCTTGATGAATGGAAGCAGTGTGACCAGGACACGTCAGAAGGGTTGTCGGCTTGTTAACTATGTAATTATTAACGAAGATAAAACAACCTTACTAGCTTTACTTGACTTCTCGTCAATACCTTGTCACAAACTGCCCACCCTTAGTCCATGTATGGAACCCAATTCACATTCTCCATGGCTGTGAATTTTTCATAGACGATCACAATCATTCGCAGCTAACAGTGTATCTACATTTTTTTGAAAAAATTGTGTTATGTTTTTTAAGCGAGTCCTAATATTACGTTGAATCCTTCTGTTCGTACATGTTTATCATCGTACAAGCATGTCTTCAATCTGGCTATACATCTCTAGCATTACTACCTTCACAGGGACCGTCCAACAAGCCTCGGATATTGATGACTTTACCGTTGACGACTCAAGCAAGCCATTTGTCACACTGCATAAAAGTGACCACCCTCTACCAGAACTTTCAAATAGGTAAAACACATTCACATTTACACTCAGCAATGTAACTCATTCTCTTCTTTGCCATACACATTTCATTATTCGTAACGGACATATTTCTGCCCAACATTACGCCCACAATCTGAACAGCCATCCACCACATTTTCATGTACTATATGTGTCATGTCGCTTCACTTCATCGTTGGCTGTCAGAGCGTCAAAATCAAGAAGCGGACAACCAACACCCAAAAATAATGTCAAAAAATGACATTCAATAACACTTCTGCTCTTACTCTCAATATTTACCACCGCATTCAAACAAAATCGTGCACATATAGGAAGACGTCAAATCTCATGTCCAACTTTTCAACAGAGCTCATGCCATGTGGGAAAATCAAGATTCTCCGACACGATGATAGTTTGGACATGGATTTGTGTGCCTCCACTGATTTTTTCGCATGATGTTCATGTCCACAAGGCAGGGTCGTGTCCAGTGGAGAGGACGGCTAAGTCGATCAGAAACACCGTTTGATTGTTCATTCGTACTTAACGTTTTTTATTTGTTCATGCATGGCATCTCAGTAGTTAACAAATATCAATCGCTCATAACTTTGTAAAAAAATGTTAAATGTTTAACCTTTCTTTAGAGTAAAGGGATAAACATTCGTTCTTTCGGTCTCTTAACACATTTTTGCAAAAAAAACTTTACGATCTACTGGCACAACAACATGTGTGCTATTTTCGATGCATTCGTTATATAGAGTGTGAACTGTTTTACTTGCGTGCGTTATATAGAGACACTAATGCATTTGAAAGAATTGTGCGTTATACCGACCATTCGTTGTATAGGCTTTCGTTAGGACGATGGTTTAAACTATTTTCTTATTTGTATTCATTTGTTAATCACTGTTATATAAAAAATGTAAAAGGAAATGATTCAGTACTCACGACTTAAATATTTGATGTTATATAAATTATTGTGTTAATCATTGTATAATAAGTATTGGGCCTATAACTTTTTCGTGCGATTTTTTTCAAAATGTTAACGTTTATTTAAGAAAAAATGTACTATAGTAAAGTACAAGTATTGCCCATCTGAAGCTATGACTTTTTCCCATCTCTCTGGCAGTTTGTGGACCCCATTCCGAAAGAACTTCGCCGGCTCGGCAGCCAAGAATGAATCAAGCCAAGTTTTGATATTCTGCTCTGATGTGAACCGTATTTCAGTGAGGGCGTTCTGCAAGGGACAAGGTCTGGGCTATAAGGCGGGTGGGGTAAAACTTCCCATCCACTGTTTTCCAAATGGTTCTTACATGGGATAGCAACGTGGGGCCGAGCGTTGGTTGGAATGGAAAATTATTACCTCGTGTCTGGTTGCATATTCCGGGCTTTTTTCGCCTACTGATCTCTTCAAACGGATTAATTGTGTTCGGCAGCGTTGTCCATTGATGGTTTCACCCGGTTTTAACAGCTCATAATACTCGGTTTTGCCGTTGATTTGGCTCGTTGGGCAAGTCATCTTTTAAACCACTTTTGGCACGTTCGCTCACCTAGCGCATGTTCACCATAAGCTTCCACCAAAATACGATGACTTCACTTTTTCAGGCACAAAGTTGGAAATATTTGAGTAAAAAAAAAAATTGTTGTTTACGCTTCAAACGAATAACGTATACTGAAATGGCGTACAATGACAGTAGCTTTCCAACGCATGTTCCAATTCAATACTACTAAGTTATGCAATCTCTTAGTTATATAATGTAGCCATAGATTGCAAAATTCAAGTAAAAACCTAAATTCTAAGAAACAACTGCCGGTACGATACGCTCATAGTGAGCACAATAATGTAAACCATTCATTCGCAAAGTAGATAGCGGTGAGTGCGGACGTAAACTAACAAGCGTAGAATAGAATAATAAGATTAGAAAAAATAATAAAGTGGTGCGGTATTTTATTTAAATACCCAATAAATTATTTTGCTAAGCACTGTATATTAGTACAAATTTGCAGTTAGTTACTGTACATAACTCAAATGCCCTTGAAGATTTTTTTGTATTTGAAGAAATGTACCCCGTATGATCGCGCCATGCATAAGATCAGTAGGATCACACGATCGATGAACTTGTGGAAGTACAGTGAGTGTGCAACATCAGGAACTGCAGTGCAGGGTACATGCAAAAATTGTGTGTTCTCGGTCACTTGAATTTCGGCCGTGTCAGGTGACAGATAGTGACTATACACTCTGATAATATTATTCAAATTCATGTACACATATGCATTCACTTATTTTCAAAAAAATCAAACCTATGAGTTGTTGTTTCGAATTTTGTTTAATTACTCTGGTTACTTGTGATTGATTCCTTTCCTCCATGCTGTTTGACTTTCCTCCAAAACTATTTCGTAACAGCTAAACTGGACCACCAATGTATTTAAATTCGTAAAATGAACACGTACAAATGTCAAATTCGCATTATTTGTCAAATATTATATTTTAAAACATGCACTTCTACAACAATACTATGTAGACAATAAATGAAATAAAATAAAACAACATAAATTAATTTGTCAAGTTTTGTTTAATTTGTAATGTGGAAGCTATGGTTATATGGACACACACATCTTATTTAATTCAAATTAAAGCTCATCGCGTTCTTATTGGAAAGCTGCTTCATACAATTTCCTGTGTATGCTACAAAAGGGGAAGTGTTTTCTTAATTTTTGTTTTTAAATTGTGACACACTATCGCAAGTGGATCTCGTCGATACTCTCAAAACTATTCGAAACAACCCATCAGGACAAGAGTTCCACCACCTCCAACAAAAATTCCATTTCATTCCCAAATTAGCGTACACGCACTGCAACGCCTCCTCAAGGCGAACGTGGATTTCAAAATTTACCAATTCATTTGCATAATTTCGAACTTTCTTGTGTTGGCGAAATGCGGTAATAACGGGGGGACGACAATGAAAGCGGTTACAATCACCGCAGACTGTCGTCTGAGGCACCGCAGACATCCTGGAAGGAAGTTATTTACCCAATGCTAAACGAGTTAATATTGTACATTCATACACCCACTCCGCGTGTGCTCGGATCCACGCAGCAATCAAGCTCAAATAGGAAAAGTTCTCTCTAAGCCATTGCCACGACAACGATGTGGGCATGTCGTTCCAAGGCAGCGCATAAGTCTGTCGATGGAATCCTTGCAGTAATAATCACATTCCCTTATTTTCAATTAGTAAGGCACACAAGCCCGTGCCACAAAGGTACACACCCATGCAAAATTGCGGAGGTTCAGGGGCTTTGGAAGCAACCTCCGCACACCCCCCACGATGAAATAGAATTTAACTTTGAATTTCACCCCGTTGAAGTTGAGGAGGAGGGTCTGTGAAAACGTTGTCGTTCACGCCCGCGAACTTACTCCTCGGTTTCTATGTGTTTCTATGTGCTCACGGCCGAACATGCCATCCGCTGCTCGAGTCACTTGACAACCCTGCAATTATCTAATAAGTTAAAAGCCTAATGATACCCTTTCTCCAGAACCGGAAGTCGGCGCAGTGCTGAGAAGTTGTAGCTGCATGAGTGGAACACAATTAGCATAAGTCACGTATGTGTGCGGGGGAGGGGGGCAATGTCATGGCTTTTGATTTGATTAACGGTGATATTGCATTTGGACGAAGGTACGCGATTAGATTGGGATATGCGACCACCCATACGTAGTGACACAGCGAAACTGGGGATCTGAGTGCAGTCTAATTATGGGGAACTTTGATTTGATTTATTAACCTGAGGCCAACGTCAACGTGCCTTAACTCGATGGTCCATTTTTATTTGCAATAAAACAAGCATTACAGGCATGTATGGTAGCTAGACTCGAATTAATGCAGTCAAATGTATTTTTCATTGACGAGGAAGCGATACGTATTTACCTAATTTTGGGGGATTTCATTGCAATTCGATAGCCCTTTTTCCTTTTTTTGAAAATTACCTATCGTTTCTAACGTTTTCTGGGAACAGCGCAAGGCGTTTGTTTGCCATCAAATTGAATTCAGGTCGGGGTGGTTAATAATGAAATCGTGGCGCTGAAAACATCCTCCCTGGCACGCGTTTATTAATTCGAGAAATATTAATTACGTGTTGATCTTCATCTCTTTGAAATCTGCTACATTATTGACCACCCTGTTCTGAATTCATTTCGATGGCAAACAAACGCCTCGCGTTGTTCGCAGAAAACGTCAGAAACGAAGGTCACGGATTGCATTGTTAATTCGGAATAGTTTCATGCTATTCAGGAAAAATGTATCAAAAATGGACAAATTTGAGAAAAAAATATTAAACACAGTTCTGTGCCATCCTTCGACGCGTGCACTTGTCTCCTACCCACAAAAATGTCGCGAGTATCTCCATAAGGGAGAAACACTAAAAAAAATCCAAGCACAGTAAAGTGTTTCGATGCCGACTGCATTCGTTCGGCTCCTCTCGCCCCTTTCCATCATAAACCACTGCTGCGCATTCTCGGTCGCAACTCCCATCAGGCGGGCTGAGGCAATGACTGAGAGTGCGTAGCATCTAACGTAACGGATTTCAGAAGTGCGAATTTGTTCGTGGATCAGCTCTAATCGATATATGGGCAAAGCACCTACATCGATTGTTGTTGGGAAGCTCCACTCCTCTCGCAGTCGGAGTTGGTTTTGTGATACCTCCGTTCCGTATTTTGTGGGAAGATTTAGGGTTGACATGAGTAATGTGCGTAGTCTTTGAGCGAACCTCTTCCAATTTCGCAATAAACCAGCTGTCTTGGCGCTGAGCGAAACACAAATAGGTGAGAATACCGAATTATCGGATTTTAACCTGCCTGGATATGGCTTGGTGCCGCTTATCTTTTTACACGGCGGTCTCGCCATCTACGTGCGTAGTGATGAAGCTTACCAAATTCAAGCACAATACGGAATCTGTTCCATTCCGGAATATAATTTTCTGTGGTTAAAATTCCATCTCATTTTGAATGTACATGAAGGTATGTTGAAATCTTTGCTGATGTAAATAATCTGACACAGCCCACACGAATAACTGACATTGCAGATTATTCCGCCAACACCCTGGTCCTGTTTCTCACCTCTCATCCTGACAACTATTCTGCTGACATACTGTCACCCCTAGGCTCGTCTGACCATTGTGTCATATCACCTAATTTCAGGAATTTTTAGGAATTTTAACTGGTCACTATGCTTAGTCGATAATGACGTCGATGCCGCTGCTGATATGATCACAAACATTCCTCTGCTGGGCATGAGATCCTTCATTCCTCATAGAGCGAAGAGTATCAAGCCCAAGGCGTATGCAAGGTATGACTCGAGCTGAAAAGGTCTACCGAGATGAGAGATTTGAATTCTCGGATATACAAAGGGAACCGGAATAAGTTCAAACGGGCCAGAAATGACTGCATTGCAATTATCTGACGTGTGCAATTCTCTTATGAGCAAGAGTTGAGGCAAAAAGTGCTATGTCCCAAAGGTAGCAAAAACGTATGGTCATTTGTAAGAGATGTGAAGAATACCGCCTTGACTTCAAGTCCGCGTATGTTAAGCACATTAAATTCCAACTTTGACAGCATAATTAATTGGGGAAAGAACAACCGAGTAAAATGTAATGCTTCAAAAACTCGATGCTGTCTACTATCACTCAAGCAAACGCTTAATAGCCAGCCATTATCCAACTTTCCATCCTTGGTATGTGTATCAACACAACATTTAGTTAGAACGATCGCATATATTAGGTCGCCAAAAATTCCTCGATATGTTTAGGTCTCCTTAAATTACTTCAACCCCTCTGATTGGCTTTAATTTATAAGGCGTGTACCCGCCCGAAGCTTGAGTGCAACGCTCATATTTGGTCTGGTGCCCCCAAGATCACCCTGCACCTACTAGATAGATTTCAAAAGCGCGGGATACACCTAATAGGAGACAATATTGCAGAGTTATTTGACTAGCTCGAACATCAAGGTACCGTCTCTGCTTTGTCTGTACTATTGTGTTTTATATTAATGCCCGTCTCGCCAGGAATACTCACACGGATACGAATTACCGAAGGGCTACAACCATCATCCTATCTTCGATTACATTTTGAAACTGTTGTGTGTTCTGAAGTTCGTTTACGGCAGAGTTAAATTCAAGACTGAAAGAAAAATACAAATTATTGATTTAAAAAAAAAAATATTAAAAACTGATAGTTTACCAGTTTGTTATTGTGAAACAATGTTCTACATAAGTTCAATTATTTCAGCGAAAGAATTTTTTAGCAATCTCCACAAAGCGGACGCTCCTTTAAGCGGCATGAGATATTTCACTGTATATTTCTCGCTAATTTATTGAGTCGTTACTAGTGGCTCTCAGGGATCTGAATATTTTTCTGAAACAATTTCATCAGGGCCCCCCTGTCACACATCGATAGAGACTCGCCAGAAGCTCCGGGAGTGTGGAGTCCGGAACTAACACCAAGTGATTATCGCCTGTTCTTGTGAAATAAAATGCTACCAGTTTTTAGCCAAAATGGACGAGGGCTTTTACGAGGGATGGATAATCCAGTGAAACGGTGCATAAATCTGAAGACTTTCACCATGATAGTTGCGGCAAAAAAATGGATTTGTTTTTAATAATAGTAAATTTGGTGGCGCCCGTAAGGAGTCAGGGCTTAGCTTCTCAGGAACCGCTCGTGTTGTACGTGCTATTGTTCTATCACAAGTGGAAGGGAATCCGACTCTGAACGGCGAAGTTGGAGAAGCTTTTTTTAGACTCTTTAAGCATTGCCAGTGAGTTGAAAGAGGTGAGGCGGTGAAAATAATTGTTGATCATACCGGGGGGGGGGGGGATTCGGGGCAGCGAGTTTCAGTTGCGTACTCGAGACAGCCGCCACAATTGTTTTTACTATACCAAATGTTGTGAGTATGTTTGAGAAAAGGCGCATTCGAGTGTTAGTCGACTGACTGTTTTCAGAGTTAGTCGAATTAGTCGTAACTTAGAGACCAGAAGCCAGAAAAATAACTTCAACAAGGCAGAGCGAAGGCTGGACGGAATCCGATCTGACTGGGGATCTGGAGAATGGAAAAATGAAGAAATAACTGAATCCAGAGTGATACAAATGACACCGTTGCACTTTGCCTTAACGCTGACCACTCCCACGTACACCTTGGTTTGCCGATCTTGACCATAAATCGGGACAAGCTGGATATGGTTCTCGGGTAGAAAACTGCCTACTAGGGAGAACAGCAACTTGGTACAGATCAACATTATAGCTGTTTGGATGTAAAGGCGTCCTTCATCCACTATTTTCAAGCGGTGCTGATGTTGTGCAACAACTCCGAAAATTGAAGATTAAAGAATTCGCAACATTGACTGAATTTGTGATGAGAACGGTTTAACAGATAAGCCGACTGCAGTTCATGATCCCCGAGACTAGCGAGACTCATGGACAGTCCAAAAGTTGGTCGCCCACTACTCTTCTATTTGCGAAAATTCCAACCAAAAACCTGATACCTTAGCTTCTCGCTCATCGGCACGATTTAGGGAATTACTACTGCTCCCAACAGCCGCGTCCCTGGTTAGAAACATAGACGTTGTGGTTACGGGCACGTCCTAGTTGGACCCCTTAGATCGAAATGTCCAAGATCCAACCACGAAACAAAATGCTATGAGTGCAAATAAAAATGATGTGATGAGTAAATCCGGACACGGGGAAGATAACTGCTGGGGTAAGCAAAAGGGAAATATTGATTTCTCCGAAGGAACCACGGTTGTCTTGATTTATCGAAACACTTTCCGTTTCCTATTAGATAGGTTCAGATTGCTCGTATATCGCTCGTACATTACTGACAAGCTGTCTGCAAAGAAAGAGGCACTCATCTTGCTGGTTACAGGAATCACACACGGATCAATCTCATCAAGTTGAAGTAATAATTGTCTAGGTCACCATTCATGGCAAGGACCACAATGTGCTAAAGTGATCATGGGCTTGGGATGTCCTTAAAGATTCGTCTATATACATAATGTCAAATATTGGTGTCCAGAAACAATTTGAGGTATTTGGCGCAATATATGGGTATTTACTGCTGCACATGGTATCTATCTTGCATTGTTTGAAGATAGACAGGTTTTGTACTTCAGGCATCGAAAAGGGGGTGAATAAATTGAATTCAATCAAAATCAGTTTTGCCATGAATTGAATAACTCAAGAGCCCCACTTGCATCCCGATTTCCCAATTAAATTCATCGTTAACTATTGAAATCGCATTGCCGCTTTTGGTGACTGTCATCATCTGACATTGATGATGATGAGTTATTATAATTTCAAGATGGGGCGCAAACAGCAAAACCGGCGGTAATTAACGAGCTGTCTGTGTGAAATTAAATGGAATTCTCGAGTACCGACGTGAAGGCAGATCGATGCATCTGACATCGCACGGCAGATTGGTATCTGATGTAATCAGAGTTGATTGTTGAATGAAATTGATGGAATCGATGTGAATGTGATGTCAAACGGTGATGGGTGGTACAATGGGATCCCGGGCCGCCTGGAATGGGATTTCATGTAAAGAACAGAATTTTCTACGCTGGTTCCAGGGATGGCAAGATTGTGACGCGAAAGTGTATTGTAGAGTCGATTGTCAATTCATAGCACCGTGGGGGCGTGTGTGTGGAAGGTGGTTCGACGTGATTTTCAACCGCTGGGTGAATGTAGTAATTGGTTGCATAACCATATAAATCATCGAGATAAATTTAATGTAAAGGAAAAGTTTGAAGAAGGCGCTTTGATGCCAACTAAGGACTTAGCATATACATACGTCAATTCCACTGTCATTCGAGGCTGTATGAGTTAGGCGTGTGGTTTGGCAAAATAGTCAAATCTGACAACAAAAATAGTTCTTTCGTGGATAAGGAACTGATTACAAAGGCTGTTCCAAGGTAGGTAGGTAGGTAGGTAGGCAGGAACGGTTGCTAATGGCTTCACCAGCACACTTGACGGTGATCCTTGTTCGTGGCCCATTGCGATACCCACAGTCGGTCTACTACCACAGATTGACAACTCCATTGACAAGGTCGTTTAATTTGATCGCATCGCAAATGGTTACTAGACCAGATTTGAAAACCAGATAAAAATGTATTGACTTTGATTTTATTTGGTGTCGAACCGGGGACCAAACCAATCAAGGGTAGGCACTTAACCACCGCACCATCCAGTCGTTTCTTGTATGTCACTTGATGTTTCAAGGCTGTGTAGTAAATTCCTGGCTACACTCAAAATATTGAATAACTTGACACGTCTGGTTTGTCAAAGTAGAGTGTCACACGATAACACAACGTGCCATATAGCCCGTGAAACAATTCAATTACTTCACGATACATTTTCTGTTCGTGTAATATGTCGCATTGGTAATCAGAATCGGCACCATACCATTGAATTTCTTTCTGTGGGGTTATTTAAAGTCAAATGTCTATGTCAACAAACCCACAACCACCCGTGCATTACACGTAGCCTCCACAGGACATGGTCCATGCCCGGTTCATAACATGATGGGGAGCAATCTAGTGAAGACGCAAACATCCATGTCCACACTGGCATCGAGTCGAAGAAGCTTGATTTTACGACATGGCATGAGCTCAGTTGAAAAGTTGGACATGAGATTTGACGTTTTCCTATATGTGCACGATTTTGTTTGGGTGGAGTGGTGACAAGTGTTAGTGAATGTAATTTCGTGGCAATCTTTTTAGTGAGATCTACTTCGGTTGGTTGTGCGCTTCTTGCTGTTGCATCTCGCTTCCAACGTTGAAGTGAAGCGACATGGCACACATTTATGGGGCACGCCTTATTATAGTTATTTTTTATTATTATTACTATTATTTTGGTTTTCTTCTCAGCTTGTATGCTGGAAAACACCTTTCCCGGGTATTATAACCAAGGGATGAGGCTCTTTTTAGAGTAGTTCGAGTTTTGCGCTCTTTGTTGTTATATTCATTGTTGGAGTATTTGGAGATTTTTGTGGCAAATGTATTTCGGTTTAAGGTTACCGCTATTTCAAAAATCTCAACCCTCCTCCCTTAATTTGCCAAACATAACTATGTCCGGTCTTTTTGCTAGATTATACTGGTCCTGTCCCAGTATAGCTTGAGATTGTTATTTTCGAGCACGGGAGGGGCTGGTACTTCTAGTAGGGCGTGTGTCATTGAATGAGCCCCCTACTGAGCGCCAGTTGTTGATGTATTTGTCGAGAGACGTTATTGTGTATATTTGTGTAGCTATGCGCAGTGGGTGCTTTGCACCCTTATGTGATATGCTTTATAGTTTCGCCCGTGTCTCCACAACGTCGGCACTTATCGTCAACACTTTCCTTGAGCACAATCTTGTCTTGAATGGCAGTGACAAATCCCTTAGTTTCGAAAAATGTTTCACCTAATATTTGAAGCCCCTTGCTCAACATATCGCATATGGAGCGCAAGAGGATAACACATAGTCACCAGGGGACAACGAAGACGGACTGAATCTACGGAGGCTGCAGTAGCAGAATTCAGAAACAAAAGATCCGAGCTCTATCAATAAGAACAAGAAACAGAAGTGGGAAGATCTCCGCCGTGACTTAAACAATGACTCCTAGGGACTGGCCTGCAAAATTGTAATGCGGAAACTCTGAGCACAGATGGCACCTCCTGTCCTCAATGAAGGAAAGATGGTCCCCATCGCAAGCACACTCTTCCCAACCCACGCAGTCCGACCACCCGATACCAAGCTGGTCCAACAACAGGAAATTCAAGCCTTCAGCGAAGAAGAGTTGAGCATAGCGGTACAGTCGCTACCCGGGCGGAATCCCTGCAGAAGTGCTAAAATTGACAGTCCAAACATGTCCTCACCTGATGTTGAACATGTTCAACAGTTGTCTCGAGGAAGGCTTGCTCTCGAAGTGCTGGAAGCAACAACGGCTGGTGCTGATCAGCAAAGGCAAAGTAGATGCGGACTCCCCATCGGCATTCAGGCCTCTGTGCATGCTGAACACCGCGGGCAAAGTCCTTGAAAAGCTACTCAAACCACGCCTGATAGCGGCAGTACAAACAGCAGGTGCCCTGTCAAAGAGACAGTATGGCTTCAAGAGTGGCAGATCGTAGTCATTAAAGAAGTAGTGCACGCCCCCCAAATTGCTCAATAGGGATACCACTACTCAACTCCGCCAGGTGGAGCGATACCCTCAACGAGCTCGAAAGGAGATTCCATGTACCAGCGTATCTCCTACGAATAGTGAAGGACTATCTCAGGGATCGAGAGTTGATCTATGACACCACCGAAAGCGCCTCGGAGAAAAGAGGTAACAGCAGGTACAGCGCAAGGATCAATCTTAGGACCAGACCTCTGGAACATCTCCTATGATGATAATCTACGCATGGATATGGCTGATTGAGGCTCGACACGAAGCTAACATTCTGCCAACAAAAAAAGACTGCAACGGAAAGAGCCTCAAAAACAACAGCTTCCCTCAGCAGACTGCGGCAAACATAGGTGGACCGACTGCCGGCAAGTTAAAGTTACTGATGTATACACCTCACGCCGTTCTCTTGCCTGGAATTGAAAACTGGGCAGACTCACTAAGTCAAGACAAGTAATGAAAACTGATGGCGGCCATATAAAAACGCGGAGGCCTACGAGTGGCCAGCTCATACTGAACAGTTTCAGAACCAACCGTCCTTGTGGTTGCAGGACTGACTCCAATAGATCCCCTTGCGGCAGAAATTAAGTACGTCTACGACAAAAAGGCTGAGAAACACCACAAAAAAAAAAAAAACAGAAGTGACACAAGAGCGCTTGAGCTCGGAAAGCCGGGGGCGTTGGACAGCAAAGCAGATCAGGAACCATAGCCGATTGGAACGACCGGAAACACGGTGAGGTAAGCTACTACATCACTCACTTTCTCCACGGACACAAGATCGGCAAAAAGAATAGTCCAGCCTGTCAATATGGAGACTCTACAACAGATGATATCCATCCCACTTTATTAGCCTGCAGCAGATGGGAAGCCGATCGTCGGGATCTGGTGAGCAGCATTGGTAACAGCACGCCAGAGGACATTGAACAGAAGATACTAGACAGCAACCAAAACTGGTATAAGATCTGTACGTTCATAGAACATATTCTTAGAAGGAAAAAAGAGAAGATGAAAACCATCGGGAAACAGTTGAGCCAGCAAGGGAAACATGACAAACTCCCTGAATTAATGCAAATACTATTTATAAGGGGTGGTTATTGGCGTCTGACCCACCCACAAGGGTTATGAAGGAGTTGTAGTCGGTAACACATTCTCCGGTGTGTATATTATTTTTATTATTTTAATAAGACACCACGCAAGACTGTGTCTTTTTGCGATCATCTTCAGCCGCAGAAGTGTGAAAATATCTAGCACATGAATTTCAAACATCCGACATGGCACTAGTGCATAATCAATTTATGTTGCATGATATTTTCCACACTTACCGTCCCCTCCTCTGACAGTTGACATCCATAGAAACTCCATCATGATTCCATGCCAACAGGATAAATTTCAACTGACACACAAATAAATTCAATTAATTTCACGGACCAAGTAGATAAGCGTTCCGGTATGGAATTTACTTTAATTTGTTCTGTCTGCTGAGCTCCTTCGTTATCTCGTTACAGCCAGGACCCTGCAAACTGTCCCCAGTAAATAGACATGATGTTGCAACGAGAAAGGAATGCAGAGAACGAACGCTGTCTTTGCACGGCATTTAATTTTAATTTTCTACTTGCCCAGTTTTTTTTATGTTATCCGTGTTGTGAACTGTTTGCGTGCGTACAGTACACGTTCAACGAGTGCAAGACCATCGAAGTTGGGGCAGAGGGTAAGGCTGGTGTGGGTACATTTACATATCCAAAGTTTACCCACTGGAAATCGTTATAGGTCAGAGCACTCTGACCTGTGTATATATACATGCGTTTGCCATTAGCCCAACACTGTGCACATCTGATGTCCTTTTGATGCTGTCCTCCTGTGTGCCCAAAGTTGGTGGTCAATAAAATGCCTTCAGCGTTGCTTACTCAAACCGTACACAGTTGTGTCCCGATGTCATTTGTGGAAGTGATTCGTTTGTTTTTTCTTTCCCTTTCGCATAATGAACATCTTGACTGGAATGTGATTCCATCAGGTAGGTTATCGCTAGGTCCACCCAGGACGTGGTGATTGGGCCAAGTTCAAAAGCTCGCCTCGTTGCGCTTAGTAGAGTTGGTTCGAGGCGAGGAGGTCGAGTGGTCTAAAATATCTCGTGAGTGCTTCGATTTAATGGATCTTGCAGTTCACTAAAGATGAGATGAGATGCTTTTGTAAGTGGCAGGTGAAACCCTTTGTCTTTATTAAGTTCATTTTGATTCTTCTTGGGCTTTTAACGGGCAATTACGCAAGCTTAGTGAACAGTATTTCAGAGATGAGGATAAGTCGACTTATATCGCCTTTTAAGTGGGCTCCATTCTTGTGGACCAGTCACAAAGTACTGATTCCCCATGAATTACTTTCCAAATTGGCGTGCGTGCTATAAGATTCAGGATTAGTGCTCTTTAATAGCTCGTAATTCTTTTCAGACAATTCCGTTTCCCGAATATTTAGTTCGGACTTAATCCGGAAGACGTGACCCAACATAATGAATACCAGAGAAGCGTGAAATATTGTATCTTCAAAGAAACTGGAAACATTTCAAGCATATGTGGCAGTATTCCCAGAGAACAGCAGGAGCGGGGAAAGGGGCGACTACCGATTAGATAGACATGTACGGAGCGGGATTACACTCTTGGTCTGCAGCAGTGTATGTCGACTGTTCTTTGTGAAACAAAGTTTTTGTGAATTTTTGTGTAATGACAGGACACGCTATTTAGAGTCATCACGAGCAAGCTGCCCTGCGTCGGCTATGACTTGGTCTGTATACCAAATATTCGGTCGTCCCCACCTTCTCGAGCCATGAGGCTCGTATTCGAAGAACCTATCAGTATTGGAGCAATGGTGTCCAAGCCTTCGATGCGGCCAGGTCTGTTTAGTCGACAGAATTTTGCTCGATCATCCAAATATTTTGTATGGCTCTTTCAATTACTAAAGGGCAAATTTCCAAATCACTCAGTTCACGAGTTTTCTTAAGACTTTTGGACAAGAACGATGATCCTGGATGAAGGACACGTCTGGCAAGTGAGAAAAGAACAAGTACCATTCCCTCCTATGCCTTCCCTCTCCACACCCCACATTTGACATCTCGTTGGGAATGGCACACACCCCCACGAAACGAGGAAGGAGAAATTGATTTCATTATATTTGCAGGCATCCTTAGAGCCATGTCTGGTACGAAGGAAAACACATTAAATCATTCCAAGTCATGAAATGTTCCACGCCCACAACCACCATCAGGACCACCCATGAGAGCTGTGAGATGAAGAAAAACTTCGGGAACTGAAAACAAAACAGATTTTTTCTTAATGTATCCGCAATAACTCATGCGAGTTCATAATTCACAACGAAAATCCCATAAAACAAATTCGCATAAGCCCGGCAAGCGACAGGGCCGCTGTGGGAGCAACTCGTTCGCCAGCCTCCCCCAATCGCCACGCACCAGATTCATCTGAGGAGTAAATTCAAGTGTACGCACAATCCATACGTTTCGACTTGTTTGTGTGCGCATTTTCTGTTACCCACAGTAACAAAGTACACAGAGGTTAGATCGGAATACAGCTTATCCAGCCACAGACGTACACAAGGCAAATATACATATTTCTGCGCCAGAATAGCAGATGCTCCCTGAACAACGAAAATGATTTATCAATGATATAATATCTAACTGTTGAATTGGAAGTGGGTGGCATGCGGCAAATGCTCGCCCTGAGGAAGAGAGTGTACATAAATACGCCAAACATCGCATCGTCCCTGCTACGCACACACATCATCGGATCAAATGGTATGCAATGCATATCACTTAAACCTTTTGTGCTCTTTTGGGACTCACCTGCGGCGAAGACACCTCAGCTAGCGCAATGTGGATGGATGATGGGACTGGTATCCGTACTGTATGATTTGAGGCGGGAGGGACTGCTGTCGGCTTGACTCTTGTTCCCTGGAATATAAGGAAGGTTAGAGTGATTTCCCCCTCAGCTCCTGCGGCATAACACTTGGATACAAATAAAATATCCTTAAAATCACCATAACTCATACAAATTCCCCTTTTTGTTTTCGTTTTTCTGCGCTTCGTTTTGAAGACAGACGAGGACACCAACGTGGAGTATGAGAGCGGGCGGTGAGTGGATATTTATGCAAAATGTATCTAGATGGGGTTTAACGATCAGGACTTTTCCTGGTTCCTCTACAGCAAATCATTACGCATTATGCATACCATTGAACACATTCGTGGATGTGTCGCTGGATCAATGTAATAATATGACAAATATCATGGGCGGCTATACAGCCCGTAGAGGGCCAGCGCGCTGTGGTCCCGCAGTGGAAATAAATACCCGATGTGACATATTTTTTTCAGACAAGTGATATGTTTTTCGATTTTACAAATATGAGAAGTTAGAAAGCCGAAATTCTATTGACTTTTGATAATCCGTTTGGCTGTACCGTTACCTCAAAGTTGGGACCTTGAAATTCACAAACATGGTATTTGTTAATCAACTTTGACATGGCATATATTTTATTGTACTGCTTACCAATTTTTTATGCGATGCTTTTAAGTAAAGACACTTTTGGGGGGTCCTTTCAATTTTGTACGCAACATGAGCATTGAACAAGGCACCAGCGGGAAACTAAGTTTTCTATGAAAGCTTAAGGTATTCTCTGTGGATGGTATGCTGTCCTAAATCAAAAATAAAAGAAAGTCCATGAATTGAAATCCTCAACATCACAAAACTTGACCAATGCTGTTGCTCCATTGTTTTCCCAAGGATCAGTCGTCAGTCCTGATGAAGTCTTGGCTTTAATAATCCAAACAAAATTGAATGAATATCAATAATAAGTCTTGAAAAAAGCAACAAATGACATTTGCCATGACATTGGCCGGCTTATATGTTTATATTTCATCATAACACATAAGCAGGTCCTGAAATACAGTGCTACCCAGAAAACACCCAACGGCAGTCAATGAACATGTAATTCTTCAAATGTTGGTGTCATCCGATCCCTGGACTGCGTATTTAAGGCCTGAACCGAAAACAAAAGATTCGTTTCCATTTAGTAATAATGCGGAAACCATGGTATACTAAATTGCTTAGTTTGCTTTATTTTAAATAGAACTATGTTACCAAAACTTGTACAATTTAACTTATCCAAAAGGTAAATGGATCCCATCTCAAAAGAACTGCATCGGCTTGGCAGACCAGAAGCTATGACTTTTCCCATCTTTTTGGCAATTTGTGGGTCCCATCGCAAAATAACTGCGCCCGCTTGGCAACCAAGAATGAATCAAGCCAATTTTTTATTTTTATTTAGTTATTCTGCTGTGATGTGAACCGTATTTCAGTGAGGGCGTTCTGCATTTACCGAAACAAATGGTAGTCAGAAGAGGCAAGGTCTGGGCTTTAAGGCGGGTGGGGTAAAACTTCCCACCCACTGTTTTCCAAATTGTTCTTGAAAATTACTTACTGACAATTACTGCCTCGTGTCTGGTCGCATATTCCGGGCGTTTTTCGGCTACTGCTCTCTTCAAACGGATTAATTGTGTTCGGTAGCGTTGTCCATTAATGGTTTCTCCCGGTTTTAGCAGCTCATAATACAGCACAACCTTCTAATCCCACCAAATACAGAGCATTACCTTCACGCCATGGATCTTCGAAGCCATCGTTTGAATCGTGCAAACCACTTTTGCACGTTCGCTCGGCTAGCGCATGTTCACCATAAACTTCCAGCAAAATACGCTGACTTTCGGCAGCAGTTTTCTTCATATTAAAGTAATGAAGAAGAACTCCCTGCAAAAACACTTTTTCAGGCGCAAAGTTCGACATGTTTGAGTGAAAAAAAAATGATTGTTGTTTACGCTTCAAATGAATGACATGTACTGAAATGACGTACAATGACAGTAGCTTTCTGATGCATGTTCCAATGGAATAATAGCAATGGAGTAATACAAGTTACGCCATCTCTAAGCAAACCGCACAAATTAAGTTAGAGAATATATGCCCCTTGGGTTTCAAAGTATATAATTTTAGGAAATATGCCACATCAAATTCGTTTAGAAAAATATGCAAATTTCAATGTCCCCAGCAGATCATTAAAAGTCAGCAACATTTTGGCTAGGTTCTCACGTTTGCAGAATCGAAGAACCTATACCATTTGGTCGAGAAGAATATGTCACTTCTTGTATTTATATTCACTGCGGGAAACGCTGTGTGTCGCTCGCTCGTATTGTCTCGACTCGACTCTCTTACGGAAGAGGAGACATGATGGCGTGACAGTGACATGCCATTTACATTTGCGGCAGAGGAATTGATTTTAATCCCAAAAACTTAATGGTCCACGCTAAACATACAAAGGTCGATCATGAAATCGAGCAACAACATGCCACAATAATGATTTGGCAATTTAACTGAAGGTTAGGCAAGGTTCATGTTCGCCATCATTCCCATTATTCACATTTTATCGCTTTTCACTTCAGCACCCGAATACGAATCACACCAACAATAAAACAATCTCCCGTACGTTATGTTCACAATAAAAAAAAAACAACACAAACACTCCCATCGACAACCCATTAACATTCCTCGATTAAAATTACCCCCTGACCCGATTCGATCCAAATCCCAGTAAGCTTTCGATGAATCTATTGACTGCAAACGTGAACATTGCACAACTCACATGACGGTACTCTATTTGGGATTGCACAAGTAAGAAATATGACCAATAAAGATACACTAAGCTTACCAGGGAGGAAACGAAGACGGTTTTAAAGCAAAGCAAAACAACAGCAGTCGGAGTGTGGGACAATTCGAATGGCCATTAAAAATTCGAAAGAGATCGTCCATTGTGAGATGGCACTCCGCCGCATTCTCAAATGTAAGCCAATTCATGCGAACCGCTTGAATTCAATGAACCTGGAGCTGAGTCCATGCCTGACCCCGAACGACACAAAAGGACCTCTTCGCTGCCTCCCGTCCCCTACAAAATCAGTATTTGCAGGGGACAACCCTCTCGAGGGGAAACTTTTTCATATGAGTTTCACAATTTTATCGAATTTCACATTTTCCCTTCCAGTGTGCATCCTCTTACGTTCCTTTATCCACTCACTTTGCTTCCGACGTTGATATGAGATTTTGTGTGGAACCACTGCTACACCTCGGAAATCACGGGTACTGGAATTGTAAAGTCTACTGGATAGGTCCGCGCCGGTAGAGACGGAATCACAGTCACAATTGGAACGGTCGAAGTTTCAACCGGCTTGGCGACAGAGGACAAATCGAATTCGATTCTTTTGCATTGTCCAAGTCGGAAGGATGTTTTTGAGAGGGTCTGCGGTAGACTCATGCGCTGCATATTTGCCCCTGAGCTTGAGAAAGAGCAATTGCATGA
This sequence comes from Eristalis tenax, assembly GCA_905231855.2. NCBI lineage: Eukaryota > Metazoa > Arthropoda > Insecta > Diptera > Syrphidae > Eristalis > Eristalis tenax. The sequence goes on along the minus strand of HG993125.1, from coordinate 72,788,274 downwards.
CATCCTGTGAAGTGGGCCATATCTACCACAATACTGCTCGACATGATGATGTGGCAATGGGAGGAATAATGGGAAGGTAGTGAATAGGATAAGGTGAATTTGGCAGTTGCTATGATTCAGGAAACGTGGGTCGCTCGAAAGTGGCTTTGACTCAATTTATTTTGAAACGTGAACTATTCGAGAATGCTTTTACATCGAACAGGTGCAGCTTGAAGAGATTCAGCTTGGGAATCACTGGCCAACCAAAAAATGGGTCTTTAGTTGAGTGCTGGGGCAGGGTGTGAACAGAATAGTTACATAGATATCATAACAGGGGTACAGACGGGGGATTGCAATCATATTTCAACTAATTGGCTCTAGAATTTCCGTATTTAAGTCTGTGCTGTAATATCTACATCTATTAGAAGTGAAGTTGATGAGATTGTGACAGAAATTAGAGTTGATCCGAATAGTAATTTGGTCGTATACCGAATATTCGGCCTGCAGCTATTACGGATAGCCGAATATTCGGCGGCCGGATGTCTGGTTGGTCGTAGACATCAAAATAAAATATACATTTGAGTTTGTGCCTGACGCAGATCTGACGTGCATTTTGGCTTAAACACAGTCTAATACTCGACCCCATAGGTGCAGAAACCTTGTGTTAGGTGCTGAGACTCCAGCTCCACCTCTATAGTCCATCTTTGATCCGTGCTGTGAATCGTGCCAGACTTCTGGTGTCTAGTGTGGAACACCATTGCTCCAATTCTCTCCAATATTTCACTCTCAAATCACATGCCGTGACAGCGTCTTGCCATTTGCCGTCACGACATACGAGTGGATGTTATTGCTAAATGCGCTCCAATTATGCAGACTCTGCAATGAGGCAAGTATTTCATGTCAAGGTCATTGACTTATGAAGCAGCAATCGTACGTGGTCCCAAGGAATTCGTGAACCAGAAATCGAACCAAGAACCTTCTGCATGAAAATCATTGCACTTACATGCCATGGTTGGTATAGAATGATTAGTTTTGGCAATTGAGCTCCACTCCTAAATATCCACATTTTTTGACTTACACTCATTTTTCCAAGAAACTTCAGAGAGTGATCCATGAGCTCCACTCCCAAATATCCGCAATTTATGACTTACACCCATTTTTTCAGAGATCCATGTTTCCCCGCAAATGATCACTGACCTCTGGAAATCGCACTTTCCTTCCGTACTTTGGTAAGGGGGAATTTCTCTGAGAAATGCTCATGAAATCCTGGACCAAAGACCTTATTCGTTTTAACGAGCTCGTCAACGACATGGAATGCCACTCGTTAAATGCATGTAATTCTTCGCATGGGAACAGCCTTGTAGTATTCACCATGGGATCCTATCGAGTTCATTAAATCGCACATGCCACTAGCCAACATTAAACTATTCACTGTCCTTTCCTTAAGCAATCGGAATGCCAATTCAATTACTCTTAATCCGTATTTAGTTGACATGACCGCTGGGCTCAAATAAGCAATTACATGGTACATATAGGAGCGCACACAATGAACTCGCAATAATAAAATGCTGGATGTTTGTCGCGCTTCCGCTTCCGAAATACACAAGGAAGCACGTCCTAGGCGAAACTCAATGAATCCACATTCACACACCCACTCGCACGATTAATGCGCATTTTTATGTGTGCCAGCGGAAACGCAATAATTTCTAGGAAATTGCGCAACACCGGCCGTTTAACAGTTTCGTTCTTTTTTCTTCGATTGGCTAGCCTCGGAATTGAACCCACACGCAAATCCTCCTTCCCCATCAAGGGTCACATAAACTTATTGGGTGTCAAATAAAATGCCAGGGAATCGCCGAAAGATACGCAACAGTAACAGTACTAACTTTCGTGCCATTTGAGCCGTCTGTCAGCCGTCGTAAAATCACACATTTGTTTGCTCGTACAATTTTGGTATTCCAGTGCCGCGGCGGCGACCGCTCGGGCCTAGTAAGTGGGTGAAAGTTGTCGAATGGTCGTTGTCGTTGGTTCTCGCAATAGCAATTTTCATAATTTAATTAAATTTCAAAATTGAATCATAAAACGACCGACGATACTTGGATATCATCTGGTGCTGAGACAGTCACTGTCCTCTTGTGTTATGTCCTGTCGCAATAAAACATGCTACGCAAAGCAAACAACGTGAATATGAATGACATGAATTGACGACAGTAATCAACACTCGTTAAGGTCCTTCACTGGGTTTTACATTTCCTCGTTTTTCTTACTCGTCCTCGACATCGTCGTTGTCTGACGCTAACGTCGCGGACGGCGATGGGGTTCTTCATCATTTTTTTTTGTATTCCGCTCTGGCGCTTGTATAATGGCTTTGTTCATGAAGACTACGAGAGTGTCGTCTACATGGAACTTGTTACTTTCATCGACTTCTGGCGCTGCGGTGATGGCTGCTCTTGTGGATGGTCCGGGCACAACTGGAATTGTGTTGAGGGTTGTCGGGTAATATTGATTAAATGTTTTTTGTTTCCCTAAAATGTTTACTGAAGATGTGCGGCAAGGATGTTGGGTGACGACAGCCGAGAATGTGTTTTATTGAAATGTGGAATCCTATGAAGGATCAATTTCCCTAAATGATTTGTTGCCGAATGAGTTCCTCTACATGCGAAAACGCAAAATTGGCTGATAATTCCAATGACATCTTTACGTACGGTGCCGTACATTCGAAGGTGCGCAAGTGTTCACCGCACATCCTCGCATGGTACTGAGATTTCTGAGTCTTTTCTTTGGTATTTATTTTGCAACTACCTGGCCAACTATCAGTGAAATGTATTCTTTTAAATTTAGCGCACAGAATCCACATGCAAGTTAAAAAAAAAAACAAAACTCCTCTCTCTGAAAAAAAATCTACAAAAATCTCTAACTTTATCAAGGGCACTTCTCAACGGCCGTCCTTTGCTACCTTCCACTGGTAAGAGGACTGACTCTGGGTTATCTCCACATCAGCGCAACGAAGAAAAGCTAACCATATATAAAAAAAAAAAACAGAGAAGATAATACGAAGAGCGTACAAATCTGTATGGTTGGGTGTTCGACAACATTCAGCTCACCGTCGTTAGTCCAGACTTGGTTGCAGCGTTCCGTCCCGTACTACAATTGTACTTTTTGAGTACATATAATACTAACTGAGAAAGCTGAACACCAAAGTGGCGAGCAAAACTGGCTAGCTTTTGTCGTTTGTCATCAATGAACATTTTTTCTTAAGACGGGGTTAACTGAAATTCTCAGTTGTAGTGCGACTAAAATGTGTTGATTTTGATTCGTTTATAGTGTTCCGCATTCCAGCTTTTATGCTCTTTGTAGAATTTTAATCATGCCTATATTTTGTATATTTTGTTCGGAACGAGCGAACGTTTTTTAATTGTTTATAGCGGCAACAGTTCTACCCAGTGTAATGTTAAACGTTTTCTCAATAAGGGAAATTCAAGAGTTTTGGGTGCCCACCTACATTATGCACCAACTCTTTTTTTTCTTTTTTTGTACCATAAGTACATATATTATATATTGCGATGACTTAGACTGCATTTCTGTGCTGGGTCCCATGATTAAGGATCTTTGTGAGACAGCAAAACGATGTTGCTCTTAATATTCTGTTTTTTTATTATTTTTTAAAATTAAGACTTAAAAACTTTTAAAATAAAGACTTGATTTGTCAACTATTATGTCCCTGCTGCCGCTAAGAATGATGCTAAAATTAGAATGCCAGAATGTATCACAAAATATAATACGCCAAGTTTAGTACTAACTGCAAATGCACAAAAAAAAAATTGAAAATTGGAAATGGCAAAAGTGGATACATATAATCACTATAAAGCCGCTTTAGATGCATTGTAAAACGTAGTACCTTTGGGTGCAATTGAGTACCTTTTTTCATCACTATGACTACACTGCCTTACATAAAGGGAGGGAACGTTGCTTGGTTGCGTGTTCATTTATGCTTAGTTCATGTCCAGTGTCTGTACGACATACATACCAAAAATTGTGCATAGCTTGGAAATTATTGGTTCTGTTGGCGGAGTGGGTTTGTGTGATGCTCACGGTTTTCTTAATTCTGTGTTCAAATCTGGCTGGAGCTATTTTATTTATATGCAATAAAAGTATTTAGTATATACATTGAATCCGTTGGCGGATTGGATTGGCACGTTGCTCAAGCTTTCTCTAGGTTCTGTGTTCACATTTTTTCCCCTTTTGTATTTTTATTGATTTTTTTTTTCCAAAACATTTCATATTCTGTTGAATTATTCTATTTGCAACGAATACAATAAAATTTTGTGGAAACAAAATATACATCATGGAAGCCACGCATAACATTCTTCCCGTCGTTCGACAGTAGCAGTTAGTGAACGCATCACTGGAAGCACCACGGCACGGTATTGTGGTAGAGTGAGTGGTATCTCAACGATGCTCCACTTCGAACAAGACTGCATGCATTCTGCGGTTGCTTTCCAGATTTATAACTTCAACTGTCTGTTATATTAAACGTCGTAATTTTATTAAAAAACGAGTTTTAGAATATTCCGTTGGCATTCGTTAATTCCTTGCGGTTTTTAAAAGATCAATTGTATAGCAATCGTTTTATAGTTTCTGTTGGAATGTGTAAGTACCCAGCTAGTGTAGTTCTGTCCATTTTCCTTCTCACCTATGCAACTTCCATAAAACTTCCTCTAGCGTGCTCCAAGTTTGCAGCTTAATTGTCTATGATATGGTGTCCAATTATCACCCCTGTCGCTCACACATGACAGTGAGGGATGAAGTGTCTCCTGATTTTGCGCCAGTGAGAGGCGTTTCCCTTCCCTTCCGAGGTAATTTGTCGGCTCTATGCCCAGAGACTCTCTAGAAATAGACAGCAACGTTTTCCCATCTTGGAGTTGATCGATAGTGTTTCCAGAGCCACCTGACTAAACTACTACATACTTTTTTTTACAATTAGATCTTCCTATCGAACTCACTGGTAGTAGAGAGAAATGCAAATGCAGAAATGCATCTTGAATTGTTATGATTTCTGGCTGGAGTACATTGCAGTGGTTCGGTAGACGGAGGGCTAGAGATCTCTCTGGCGAATCCAGACGTGTAGATTTCCATGGCAGCTATGTTACGGACGTTTCCCACTTCTCCCTCGTGGAGTAATTATTATTGTGTGTTTAGTTACGAGGGCCACAAAATATGCCAGATAATCCGTTCATTACTCCGTTCATTATTGCAGAATGCTGTGTGATATTCTAGTTCGGTTTCTCTATTTCGGTCTGACAATCTTCCTATGAAGCGCAACCGATGCTTTCCTGAAGCGGTCCTGCATATAATGTCTTCAGATATTTTCGATGTCGATGTCTGGGTATTTAGCATGACCAAGGAACATACGATCTCCCCTCTGTCTTTAACATACGTCTTTGAAGTTCGTTATAGTATTAGTATGGCTGGCGTTACAACCGAGCTGGACCTGGTCCCATCTTCTGATTCAGCTAGTCGTGTATAGAGGTGGTGATGAAATAGAGGTGAATTATGAAAGTTGTGTTTGTGCTCAGTCGTCATATAGTTCGTGCCTCACTTGCCACGTGACAGCATACACAAGTAAGTCATCATTCGATTCGATTTCTATACTATTTCCATAATATTTATTTATTTCTGCATTATAACCTCTTCCTGGAAAATAAATTCTGCACAAGTGGAATCCGTCAATGGTTCAATTGAGATGTCATTTTTGGATTTCAGTACAGCCACTAACAGGGGCACAGAAAACCCCCAAAACAATGCAATTAGAGTGTGTTCAGCGGGTTGAATAGTCAAATTAGTCTGCAATTCAAGTGCTTGGTATGACCACTCGGCGAATTCTCTTTTCGACGTAAGCCATACAAAGCACTCGCACATTGCTCGCTTAAAAAGTGTTCAGCCAAAAGGATAATACGATAATCCTTATGAATAATTCCCACCCCGGCCCATCATTCAAAAATATTCCAATTAAATTAATTCACAAACAGAATGACTTTTCTACCAAAAGCACGAGGATAAGCACATTGCAAATGGGCTGTATGCCTTTTTAGAACATTAAGTATTCTAAAAATGCATCCGCATATTATTCAGCTAACCCACTTCATCCCACACACACAAGCCGCACCGAATGATGCGCCATATGCATCATGAATGAGTGAACATTGAATAAAGCACCACACCACAGCCGGACTGACAAAAAAGGGACATCCAGAATATTGAATGAACTGGAAATTTAACAAATGCGTCAGTCCTAATCGAAGCTCAATGCGGATCCCTTTAAGGAAATTGATCCGTGATGACAGCAGTGGCTTACGGGAAACTGTTCAATAACGCCCGGCAGACCCTTCTTTCTGTCACACTCGATAACCCTATTCACATGGACCGCATCGATTGGGTGGTTCCAGCGTTTGCTTAAGTAGCACCCTCCATGCAAGGATGATTTATATTTTAATTTTTCAGTGAAAGAGTGTACTCGTACCCTGGGCAAGCTCGGTGGGACCGAGGAGGGAAGACACATTTGGAGCAGTGTCTCGCTGGGAGGATGTATATGTCCGCCTGGTTCTTATGAATTATTTGAGTGATGATATCAATTGTGGACTTCGGAAAGGATATATCATGTATTAGAAGGTGTGGTCACGAGTAGTATTGACCGCTTGATACAAGGACAGTAACTGACGAAAGTCAGTCAAGAGGACATATTTTATTTGTCTAAAAAAGTGCTCTTGCGAAAGGTAGATAAACAAGCAAGTTAACCAACTAGCAGCCGAGTGAGTCGATTTATTGAATCTCCGCGCACATGCACATAATGTTTTATTACTGAGTCCGTCGGCCAGTAGATCGGTATACAATTGCGAATAATTTGCACAGGGCATCACTAAAATTAATGGCAATGTTTTTTTCTTAAGATCCATAGGGCTTAATAAAGGAGGGGCTGAGCATATTTTTTCCTCTTGTACAGCACATGCCGCAAAGGCAACGTGGCCGCTACTGGAAGGGATCCATTCTATTGTCCATTCTTGTACGTTTCCTTAACCAGAGTAGTACATAAAATTTGCACGAATATCTCATCATCTTAGAGGCAAAGCCTTGTCTTGGCATAGTTTTATTTTGTTGAGTGGCAGCAGTGTTCAATAAAAAACCTTGTTACCGGTGTTATGCTTTCCTTGTCTAGGCAGAGGAATAAGGCCTCACCAATCGTTCACATTAGTCCATTGGTCAAGGCAAAATTTGTTTTCCCATTCGTTAATCTGCGTTGTAGCTGCTGTCCATTTGACATAACATATGGTACGGGACCTCTGAACCCAAATTCCGAGTCTCGTGAGCGCGTGAGCACAAGGGATTGTAGTGCGCTATTCCACTTTATTGTCTCTGGCAAGATTGTATTGCACCGTAGCTGTTCCACTTTGTTGGCACGATAGTGCCTTAAGCGCTGCCTGACTGTCTATAGAATGCTAAGTTTGGCACAGACCTCGATGACATGGATTTCGGCTTGTAAAATTAATTGACTCCATTGGAATGGAAATGATTGCGTTTTGTCCAAACTCCAGTGTCCTTCTTTGATCTGTTTGATCCGACTTCTAGGGTCTAGTGTTGGAACATCATTGGTCCAATTCTCACGATCCAATATTTCAACTTAAAAAAGCCTGCCCGTAATATCGGGAATTGTCTTTTTTAGGAATTGAATTCAGGATCCTACGGTGACCAGTTAAGTCGCCTCGTTTGTGCTTATAATCAAGCTGCAGTTTGATGCTACATCTGGCAGCTTTCTTCCCAATGAAAATTGGTAAGGGAATTAGTACGACTATAGCTTCTGGAGCTGCTGTTTGCAAATTCTTCTGCAAATTGTTTGCCATTGACTGTTAGATGGTTTTATGCCACCAAACGATGGCCGTGTATGTGATTGTGTACAAGCAATGTATAATTTTGGGCAAGATAAACTGGAGGTGGGCGTACATACTTAGGACTTGAAGCTGTGAAAGATTAATTAAGTTAATAAATGAGCACTCCAAAAACCCAAGGTTTCCCAAAGCGTGCTGAACCAAGATCGAATGCAATAAATGTCGGTGTTTATCATTACGAAAGCATGAGCATGCGCCCAACAATCCGACAGAACACCTAAGGAGAGAATGTAAAGAAAGGCACCAGTTTGTGTTAGTCCGGTCCGTTCTCTAAAAACTGACTTAGTTCCTTTCCCAGCAGAACTACAGACGAAGATAGGTGTTATCGCGCTATCTCTCATGAAACAGGTGCAAGCATTGGCGTCCACTTTGTACATGTCTTGACAAGAGGCTGTGTGGGCATCATCGAATGGCTTTCTCCTTGAAGCAACAATGAATCACTCCTTTCCTCTTTCTGATTTAGCCTCTGTGGCCCATACAGTGAGTGTTCAAAAACATGAAAACAGAATGGAAGGTCTTGAACGGAGCATAACAACAAATTACATACCCGAGCTGTGCTAGAGTCTACCGGAGGCAAACCACAACTCAAATACTTGGGCCAACGCAATGCAACACAAACAATGAAGGAAGTTGTACTGCACTCATCGAATGAACTTACACATCAAAAAATTAATGGCTACACATTTTTATTATTATTTTCATTTTTTCTAATTTAGTGAATCGGACTTTGGTCCTTCGAGCCGGATAGTGCCGTTCCGAGCGAATAAAGAGCGACTGCCAACCCGAACAACATTTATAATGCACTGCTGGGCTTAACTACAGGTCCTCTGTACTTCTGTGCGGTCATTAGATTGCATCAGACAAGGAGACGCTGCGTCCAGGTCGCGATCGGACTCTGGTTTTACCCATATGCTCAAAACCCAAAATCAGACCTCAGTTCATTGCAGAGAAGAAAAGGCATACCGCTACGTCGAACGAGTGCCACTTGTGAATCTGGCGAGAACGATGCGTGGCTGAGTACGTGTTCGTTCTGCAAATTGTGAAAAAAAAAATTAAGTCTTTCGACGACTTCGACTTATTTCTAAGCTGTCTGTTGAATTTTAATTTGAACTGTTGAAAATGGTTTAAAAATAGCGTAGTGGGCGAAATTCAAATCCTTTCGCCTGTCTCTAGATTAGCCGGAGCGCAAAAAATAACGAAAAATTCACGAGATTGCTCCACTTAAACGCCTCTTTCTACCAAAGTGCAAAAAGGGCACTTTAGATTTTGCACCATCGATTGAGAGTGCCTTTAGCTTTAAGAAAAAGTTAGATGGAGCCTCTTGGAGCAGTTTTTTTTTTACAGCCCATCAATCATTGAAATGGTTCCCCACAAGGAGGCTCTATTTAAAAGCCCCGTCTTTTAAAAATTCGTAAAACAATATCACTTAAGGTTCCAAAGTAAATAATTTTAGGAAAAATGCCATATCAAATTTGTTTAGAAAATACGTCTTTTTTGTAAATTCCAAAGTCCCAACTTTGAGCTAACGGTACAGCCAAAAGTGAAGAACAAAGACTTTTAACATTTTATATGTGATCCCCTCTAATGACAATTCACTGCATTTGCAGAAGACATTCCTTTTTTTATTTTTATTTCCACGAACACCTTCTTCCAGACTGTTTAGATGTGAGTGTGCTCAGCCTCAATGTCTCCTTCATCACTCAACTTCTTAAAAGTTATTGCCACACCCACACGTACCCAGGTACACACATGCATTTTCATTTCAAAGGAATTCCTCATATATTTTTATAGCAAAATGAAAGAATTTTTCATCAGTATGTAGGAATTTGATAAGCAATAACCCATAAAGGGGATCAAGTCTCCCTTCCAACAGCCTTGCCTCAACAACGCAATTCAAGAATGGACCGAAACTTTACTTGCAACTGGGCACAGTGCGGTGTTCATCAGTAATTCGGCTCAGTTTGAGTTGGGTCCCTTGTATTGGGGACCCACCGTCCAAGCAGTTCCATTCGTAATAATATCGAGTCCTTATTGGAATATTGGTCATCATTGTCGTATTTGCTCTGCCGGCCGGCTTTTAGGACATTATCATACACTCCCGCATTTTCATACTTCGAAGGCTTTCCACAATTGCTGTTGCCTCTCCTCTTCGTCTGGACATTGTAGGTGTTCGTAAGGAAAAGGGTAACCAATTGAGTGGTCTGCCTCGGGTTACGATCCGATTCGGCTGAATGATATCGACGATGGTCCTCATAGCCATCGCCCGATGACGACAGAAACGAGGGGCATGGACGCCGCTCCAACAGAGGCTTCATAACATCAAAATGACATAAATGAATGAATGATGCTCCTGATGAAAGGATCTTCATTATTCATTGTGAAGCTAATAAATTGAAGCCAAATGTTTGAGAAATATGAGTGGGCGGGAGGTCATATACGATGGCAAGACCCCCTGCGCTCATCTATCATTAAAGTGCATACGACTGGCGGAAATTTGTATGAGCAGAAGGGAATGGTAATCGGTTCGTAATGGGAATTTTCCCATTTCCCTGTTCGCCAATTAGTGTGAGAATGGTAAATTCGAAATGGGGAGAAGGGAATAGCTCGTTTTTTGTTTTCACGGCCACTCTTCCGAACACACAAGAGCGCTTCCGAGTGCCAGCACTTATTGATCGGTTGTTGAGTTTTGAGGAATTGTTTGCATGCCTCAGTTCAACAAAGTAATTCTCAAATGCATTCACATTCTCAAGTTGCAGACTAGATGCCTGCAAGGGATGTGTACTTGGGGAATCTTATACGACCAATGGAATGTGAAAAGCAACTTGTTTCATACATGGGATGGATTTAAGAACAACAATTACTTGAAAATCTGTTCCAATGATGTTTGCGTTGTTTAGTACTTTTAGAAATCAATGGCATGCGAGCCAACCAATTGGATATCGACGAGAAACTTCTCGGTTTTCATATATTCAGTGTTCAAGTGATCAACAAATTACTGTATGTACACATGGCTTAAATACATTCTACCAGAAGATTGTTTGCCCTTTGAAACATGATTCTAAGCTTTTTCAAGTACAATCTCTGATTATTTACTGGTCATTCTATGAAAGTAATCAGTTTATATAACTAGTCGTGGCAGTCTTTCTCTTTATGGCCCTGCAGACTATAGAGGCCGGGTCCTACCGCAACCACACGTGCTGTGCGTTAGTTTTAAGCCGACTCCGAAGCCGAATAACCAAGTTTGAGAAGGTTTTTTTTCCACCATCGACTCATCAGGAGTTATGTGCAGGTGCAACCATGATAAGTTGCGTCCCATTTATTGACGGAATTGGTAAGTAATTGAAACCCATGCTGAAGATTGTTCTCAATAATACAATTAGTTTTTCAAGAGTAGCATATGCCAGCATAAAGGTCTATTTAATTTTTTAGAAGTTTGTTTACATCGAGGTTTCGGGAGAACAGAAGAAAAACAAATGCAAAAATAAAAAAGGGCTTGCCGAAGACAGTCAGTCATTAAGTAATCACTCTTGACGGAATTATTTGAAGAAAACAAAATGTTTACAAAATTATAGACTACAATAATTAACTAATGCAGTCGAACCCGGATAATAGCACATTAACCCCGCAATGAAATATTGTGACGTTAAGTGGTTAAACAGTTTTGAAAATGGAAAAATACAAGGAAAATGGATGTGCATTACAAATTCCAACAGAGAGACGACAGAAATGAAGACGACGATGAAAAAGAATCGAAAGCAGAACTAATTCCGACCTTCACAACAAACAAGGCAAAGTCATTGCTGTGTACATTGTGCCAGCATTTACTAAGAACCTACAAGTGACCTACAAGGTACTCTCGGCACTGGCTGTCATAGATAACGTCTTCACCAAGCATGCTGGAAGTTAATAAAACAAAAAAAAAAATTACTTAACAAAATATTGCCATTAAGTATGTGGTTTATAATAGAGTAGTAAATCTATTACACAAAGTAGTAATATTTTATTCTATTACTGGGTGCTTTTTTATTGTGCCCACAATTTCTTTTTTCTATGTGATACTAAGCGGGTTGTGCCATTAAGCGTAGTGCTAGTGAGGGCTTTTTGCGCCCGTACAAAACGAATAAAAAAAAAACAAATACCTTCCCGATAGTGTGCCACTAAACGGTCTGTGCTATTAATCCATGTTCGACTGTGGTGGTATGTATCTGATCGGAATAAGAGTTTTGTTTCCTGCTTTCAGTGCAGAGCCCAGGACAATCGAAACAGTCCATTTATTCCCCAAGAACTGAAAGCAAGCGTGCAACAGTAAAGCTGGATAGGTGAAGCTTCCTCAAAGGGTTTGCTAATGCATCACAGTCACTTGATCATTAAATTATTGAAAACCAAGTCACACACATGTGAACGCAAGTTTCACCCCCAGCGACGAAACGTCGCCCTGAATACTTCAATTCCAGACAGTCTATGCAATCAACATCAAATTCAGTGAAACGCAAATTAAAGTGAAGCGCATAGTAACCTTCACCCGACCGGTCCAACGCATCTGTGGGATGGCCAACAGGAAAGGAGTATTATAGCACCAGCGAGATAATTGCGAGTAATTGGTATTTTGAAAATTGGCTATAAACACGAAAATCACATGTATCCGAGTCGGCGGCAGAGTGAACACACCTGGAGTCATGTTTAATTACACGAGTGGCAAAATAAATTAATTAAGTATTGATTGGGTAACTCCTCTCGCTAGAACGGTAGAACGTACTACATCGGCGCGGTTGCAGTAGCGACGACTATGCAGAAGTGCCTGGGCATTTGAAAATTGCACTGTTAAGTACCAAATTACGGGTTAGTGTCGTATTTACTACATCACAATGTGTTCAGTGTTCTGGGATGCCGCAGTGCCGACGATAGGTGTCCGATAATAATTTATTCAATTACCTTCGCTATCATTTTGCTGACGACTAGACCAGCTCATTTAGGAGATAAATTGAAACCCTGTGTTGTGTGGGGTTGGTTATAAAATCTCCCAAATTAAATTTTGTTATAAGGAAATGCTAGCAGTTACTAAGAGTGTAGTTACACGGCACAATTCCTCTTATGTTATTGCTAATGTTCAGAAAATCAGGAACAGTTGCGCAATATACGCCTTTCGAAGGCGACATTTGTGTTAGCGGTTGTATTGTATTCCATACCGCAAACGAAGTCGTCGACTACCTCGAAGTTATAGTAGATGTAGATGATGAAGAATTTTTTTTTTTTATTTTCCCTATGAGGGTGATTAATAATTTTAACCGCTGAGATGCAAATTGTTGTTCTCAGTCTCAAACGTTCCCTAAGCCTAACCTGATCCGCCTCGCTCCTGATGCGATGGTATCGGCTGAGCATTGGCATGGAAAGAGTTCGCATGTCCACTATGCGCAGAGGGAGCATGATTCGATTCATGTTTTAAAAATTGTATATAAGCTAAAAAAATAAGTTATAAACAATTTTAGATTACATTTTCTTTGGTATATCAAAAATGAAAAAATAAAATTTTTTAATATTTTGTTCTTACTTGAAATATTTTAATCGCATCTATGATGTCGGATTAAGTCTTTCAATTAAGGAATGTATATATACAATTTACATTTTACATAAATTGTGTATTTATTTTTCAATAACACAAAAACAAATAAGACATTTTTTCAATTTACATACATTTTTTATTATTTTAGTTTAATAAGGCCATAGCTTAATGGAAGTGAATCTTTTGTTTTTAGTTCAGGCCTTCAATTTGTAATTCAGGAATTCGATGATATCAGCGTTTGTTGATTAACATATTCATTAGTTGCTAAACGGGAACATTTCCTAGTATTATGAATTCTATAACAACTACAATCTTTGTTCCTACTTTCATGGGCTTCCTCCGATAGTGACCCCCAAATTTTGTGGACAGTTGCTCGCTTGTAATACCAAGGACATAATTAAATGACCAATGAATATGTTTCCTTGGTATTGACCCGAATTCTAGATCTAGCGGATTTTTAAAACTCTCGACAATTGTCAATGAAATAAAATTGCAAAAATATAATCTAGTGGATTCTAGCGATTTTTCATTACCACACTGAGTGCTACAAGCGGTGTCCAAAACATCGGATTTACTTCAGACAATGTACGATAATCACTGTAATCGGCAATATCTCCGCTTTCTAAAAAGTTTAAGTGACGTGCAAATTGGGCTAAAGATTTCTAAAAGGCGATAATTCCAATCCCGTGGAGTTATTAAACTCTTCGACGTCGATACTCCATTCTATTTGTAACTGAATATTGCTAACATATACTATAAATTCTAGAAAAGACAATATATACAATTTAATATAAACTGAAGGCCACCTAACATTAAAACTTTTTTTAGGACATCTCTTCGAATCTCAAGTTGAATAAACTCAATTAGCTCTGGATGTAATAAATTCTGTAAGAACCCCATGTATTTATATCACTGTAAAGCTAGCAACAGGAATTCAACATAAACTTCCTATTTTTCTGCTCTGATGAAAATTACGCTTTGATGTGAAGAACCACGTGCTTCAAATATATAATTGAATTGGCTGCAGAAATTAAGTTTCGTGTATTGTAAATACAGAAACGCTGCAAGTATAAATAATTTGTAAGAATTAGCTGAATCGGCAATCACTGTGCTAATGCTGAAGTCGAAAGAGGTACTAGTACCCGAAACCGACCATAATAAGAACAATAAAATATACAGAAAATGAATTAGAAGTGATGAAGAGGAGTCGAGGACCAGGCGAACTTGGGAGTAACAGTCGGCCAAGAAATGAATACTTCCTATCTTTTTTGTTTTATGCAAAATGTTTTTTTTTTTTCTAAACTTGAATGACTTTTTTTTAACGCGGCCAAAGTGGCTTAATGTGGTCAATGATTTTTGCAGCATGAATAGAGGACGGTTTCAGCTTTCCGCTTGGAGTCTTTTGGACCTTCTGCAGTCCATCCAACATATTAAAATAACCCATAGGTGTATTTAATTAATTGCTAACCAAAAACATGAATAAACTGTTTATGCAATTCGAAGGGCGTATATATGACTTTCAAAATAAATATTTCTTCTTTCATCAAAGTACCGAAATCTGGTAAATATTTAACATCAAATTTGCCAAACAAAACGACATACTTTTTAATGAATTTCAAAAGTGTAACACTGAGGTAACGGTACAAGCGAACGAAAAACAGGGTATTTTTCCCTATATGGATCCACTGCGGGAGCGTTGGTTGCCAATGTCACTCACCGCGAATTTATGGCAGTTGCGGTAGCAATCGCTAAGCCAGGTCTGACGGTGTGCTCGGTTAAAAATGCTGTGTTTGCCTGTGATAATGTACACCCCACCCCGTCCACGCTCACTGCCAGATCCATTTTAGCGACTTTCGTCTCAATTATAATGAAGCCTTCATTGGTAGCTCGTTGCTCTCGGCAGCGAAATTTTTTTTAGAATCATATCTCCATTATTGGCCCATGAGGTTATTGATTTTAAAGTTATTTAGTAATTTTTTTTATTAAAAAGACTCTTGCCATTTTCGGTGACTTATCACTGAATTTCCTACAAAGTCTGTGACTTGGACTGTGCTTCACTCACCGGTTCTAATCAATAAAAATCATGCAAAAAGTTACTTCGAAAGAAAACTTATTGGAATCACATTTTTAGGTTTTCAACGTGATCTTAGACCAAAAGACAATTTAGAGAAAATGTCTCCCTACTTCACGAAAATTCTAACCAATTCGTACGTCCCACATATTAGTCGATCTACAGTCATAGCAAATATGACAAGATACTGCCAATCGTATCCGACAGTGCGATTGAAAGTGAGGCCTAGCAAACTTTATCAAGTTCCGCAACGCACTAGCCAAGACAATCCATGTCAATTCAGAGACCTTGAGATCCGCAGTCATGTGGCCTTGTCCCTTGGAAAGAGCATGCTAAATACTCCGGCCAAAGCAAGACGCACAATCTTTAAAAAGTCCCAAACGCGATTATGGATTGCCTTCCACTCTTATCTGTATTGGAAAATCGTCAAAGATTAACCCTCGCCACGTCACATTCCACTCCAGTAGCTCCTATCAGCTGTCTATCTAATTCAAGTGCTGTAAAATTAGTTCACACGAGTCATGAACGATCGATTCGATAACAGAACACCACACAAAATGTGCAGATAAGAAATCTAAGCGATACGATAAACTGGAGTCCAACAATTCAGAAATTGAACCAGAATAACTCGCAAATGCCAATGATTAGATAATCAGTTCTCTTTATTGCCTTAATCAGGTTAATTGGTGAATAATTCCTCTTAGCTTCCGTACTTTCTGCGAGTCTACCTACTTCTCAAGTCGATTCGCTCAATAACCCCATTTTTCGATCGCTGGTTTCAGTTCTGCGCTGCATTTGAAGACGAAATGAGGTCTATTCAAGGCGGTCTGTTTCTGTTGGGCTTGCTGACCCTCACATCTGCGTACCCCACTCCGCTGGAGAGAGATCCCGAACAGGGAGACAAGTTTGAAGGCGACATTGTTCTGTCCACAGAGCAAAGGATTGACGTTCAACTCGGCGGACGGAATGGCCTGATTGCGGAAAAGTATCGTTGGCCAGAGAGGAAGGTCTTCTACAAGTTCTTCGAGGATCATCACAGTAAGTTTGACAGTGATGGCAGAACAGAGCTGAGCGTTCACGTTTTCAGATGAGGCACAGCGGAATCACATCCGCCGGGGCATGGACATGCTCGAGGACGTCAGTTGCATACGTTTCTACCCAGCCGACGAGACCACAACCTATTACATTAACATAACTGGACTTGACGGTGGCTGTTACTCAAACGTGGGCTATTTGAATCGAGTACAGGGGGTGAACTTCCAAGTCTACGAGCTGGACACGGGATGCTTCCGATTGGCCACCATTATGCATGAGTTCTTACACTCACTTGGCTTCTATCATCAGCAGAGCACACACGATCGGGACGAGTACGTGGAGATTGTCTACGATAATATCCAAGAAGGAAAGGAGCACAACTTCAACATCTACAACTCGACGGTTGTGGATGACTTTGGCGTCAAATACGATTACGGCAGCGTGATGCATTACAGCGGCAATGCCTTCTCGAAGAATGGCATGGCAACCATTGTCCCACGGGATCCAACGGCGGAGATTGGCCAGAGACGACAAATCAGTCCAAAAGATATTTTTAAGCTCAACATCATGTACAAGTGTCCGATTCCCCTGTAGAGGTGATTGGGGCGTTTGTATGCGTTGAATAAATATAAGAGATTTTTTCGAAATTAAGTGTAGTCTTTTGTGCACGTGCTGTGGGGCTATGTGCAGTTTTCTTTCAGTCCTGGCCCGAATGGCATGAGATCGTATAGGAAAATGTGTCTGATCAATTGAAGGAGGTTCACGTACGTCCAGGTGAACACATGGTCAAGGTGTAGATGGACAGAGGTTCCTTTGCCTTTGAACTCAACTTCTTCATATCTTAAAAATGTTCTATTACGTCTGTGCATAAAGCTGGAATCTGATAGACCTCGAATATGTGAACCAAATAGCAAACTGGTAACGGAGGATTGACGAAGAAATGTGATGTAGTAAGCAGTGGCGTTACCTTTTAAAATAATGTTTTCTTTCCTAGTCTTTCCATTCTCGTTCACTGTGCTTGACTCCTCTCTGTCTAATCACGCTTTCTTATGCAAAAAATAACCCGCCTTTTTTCGACATATTTTGTGAATTTTTATTAAGTACCACATGTGACACTTGATTGACTAATTGAATACAAATTTGACAAAGTGGCACGACAAAGAAAATAAGTGTGTATTTCAGAAAGCGGTTGCATGTTCATATTCTTCCCGACTTATCATTTAAAATTGTCCATGCCTCGCCATTGACAGTAAGTTAACCTTAAAATGAAGCGAACCAACTGTGCTCAGCTCATCTGTTTATTGGTTCTAAAATGTTTTTTCTGCAACTACTAGTAAATTTGATGGGTTGCTGAGCAGGGGGGAAGTTGTGGGTGGGGTAGGTTTTTTTTTTGCAGTAGACTCTCGATGACGTGAACAATTAAAAACTAATGGTTTTCAAGGTTGCCAAAGTCAAATTTTAATAAAATAATAGGGCAATCCTTTTAAAATGTCTTAATATTAAAACCCGGTAAGCCGCCTAATCTACCCGGCAGTTATAGGCCAATTAGTCTGCTAGGCTCTATTAGTAAGTGCCTTGAAAAAGTGATTAAAAACAGAATAATATCTTTCGTTGATTTTAGAGCTTCTCATACTGGGATGGTAGTGTTGGACCTGGAGAAAGCGTTTCTGGCATCACGAAGCTTAAAGGTGCTTATCAACAAGCACCTAGCATATCGTCTTATATGCTGACGATACATTCATTCATACATTTAATTGGTTTCAATGTTGAAACTAACTTACAATCTGCTATAAATACTTTTGAAGAATATTGTGATACCTGAAAAATGAAATTGAATGCTCCGAGGACCCAAGCTATTTTCTTTACTCGTAAGAGAAAAGCTTGTTTACTTCCTAGCAAAAACATTGTACTCAACGGCGTTGAAATTGGGTGGAAGTCCAGTGTAAAGTATCTAGGCATCTATTTCGATAAACGCTTAACTTTCAGTCTACATGTAAAGGAAGCTGTCAAAAAAGTGAACCTTTATACATTCATTTCCAGTAACTCACACCTAGCTCTATCTTCTTAATAATTGCTATACCTGAATTATTAATTTCCTTATTTAACTACGTATGTCTATTTATTTACATATTCTAATTATCTACTTATTTATCTATTTATATATATATATATATATTTATTTATTTATTTATGTATTTATTTATTTATTCAATGAACGTAAATGTTTAATGATGTGATAATTTCGTTTTTATTACTTAACTACCTACCTTGCTCTTTGAGATAAGTCTCATAGCTGCATTGAATTTTTGAAATCAAGTTGTAAATTCGGCTTCTCTCTTGTAATCATAATAATCCTAGTTTAACTTATAAACTCGCTAAGACCAATTTTGCTGAATGAATACCTAAATCAATTCAATTGAGATGACTTTTTGGATTCCCTCAATTTGAAGGGTAACTATGATATATCCATGAATAAAATTAATTCTGGTTTAGAGTCATTTGTTCCTAAAACGCGTCATAAGAATCGATTTAGTGTTCCATGGACAATTTAAGACCAATGTGCACAGGTACCTCCTCTCCCTTTCTCCCTCTACACCTTCAGGCCGTGCTGTGTCTTGAACCCGGACACTTAAGGGTACTAACAATCTCTTGTGCGCGCGCAAATTATAAAAAGAAAAAGGAAAAGTTTAGTAAATCTAAGAAATATTAAAATGAAATCATATTGAAGCTATGTTTCAAATAAAACGAGTTTAAATCGTAAACGATTTTTGAGATTCAGGAAAAATATGAGGTCTTGAACAGATTTTTATATAAACAATAGACAGGACGTCTGTAGAATCTTCGGTAAGGAGCAATGGTGTATCATGCAATGGTTAATTCAAGAAGAAATTCCTTGGGCTTGTCCAAGGTAATGGAGTTTGGTAACGTAACTTCAACAAACTTTGATGGAACCTGTGACCTACTTGAAAACATTTTTGAGTCGGTCTATAAAGGATATCCGGTCCGTGAACGGAACAACGATGAACCATTACTCTAATATACCCGAGGTTCTGGATATAGATGTATTGCAATTTACGGATCATAATGTAATAAAAATGCTTTAACAAATCTTAAAGTAAATTACAGTCCAGGCCCCGATGCGGTTCCGGCTGGAATTTCAAGAAAAAGTTGTATTTCACTTTGTCGTCCACTTACAATTATATTTAATAAATCCTTAAAAATGGGCGAATTTGTAAATTAACATAAATATTCTTTTCTGACGCCTACGCAGCTTAAGACAAAAAAACTACCGACCAATATCAACGCTTTCATCGATACCAAAGTTATTTGAAATATTGTAAAACAAAAATTATATTTCATTGTAAAAGAAATTTTTTCTAATAACCAGCTTTATGCAGAGCAGGTCATGTACAACTAATCTATCATTATTTTCAAATTACATTTATAAACATTCAGAAAATCGTTTACAAGCTGATGTAGTTTACACCGATTTCTCGAAAGCCTTCCATAAAGTACATCACACTCTGCTTTTAAGCAAGCTAAAGTCTTTGGGATCTCGAGTAATAAAAGTTACATCGGGCGTTCCACAAGGTAGCCATGTGGGGCCATTACTCTTTCTTCTGTTCATAAACAATGTTCACGATTTTTCAAATATTGTAAAATTTTAACAAACGGTTCAACAGATTGTAGTGATTTCCAATTGGATATCCATGCACTAGTGGAATGGTGTCAGCACAATTGACTAGAGCTAAATATTCAAAAATATAATACTTTTACTGCATATCGAATTACATCCCCGATTGTCTATGATTATTTCATAAATGATCGTTGACTAATCGCCTTGAAGAGATTAAAGATCTCTACTATGCTGTCCTTAAATGATATTCCTTCGAAGAACTCCCTAAATATGACGAGATGGGACATCAAGAGCACCTTAAGTAAGGCGGCGTCAGCCATTCTCATACGCGACATTATTAATTGCCGTGTAAATTCACCAGATTCACTTTTTCTCATGAATATACAGATCTCTTCGGGTGAGGAATTTACTATACGATAAGAGACATATAACCAACTATGGTTGGAATGAACCTATTACAAGGTGTATAAACACTTTTAATGAACTTTGCAACGAAACTGATTTTAGCTTTTATTGGGTTATTATTATTGAGTTAATATTGTTTATTTGATGTGAATCTATGAGATGTAAAATCGGTAGATGATCCTTAGTCGCGCAACAAAATGTCTGCTAAAAGCTATACTGAGAGTTAACACTGAGAGAACTTAGTGTTTTGTGTGCTCGTGATGGAAAAAAAAAACAGAAAAAAAAAAACGAATAGCATATTTATTCCATACTTAGTTTTAACCAAAGCGTTTTTGAACGGTTTACCGATACGAAATTTAATGAAAAAGTGCAATCATTTGTTGAAGTTGATCTTCTTCTCCAAAAGTATTGGCACTGACTTTTCATTAAGGTGACATGCAACAAACCGGAAACGAAGTATTTTACCAAAAATAAGGAATTTCAAGCTGACTGAATGCGCTTGGCTGCATATCTATAAACATCATCCGTAGTTGTAAGGGACAGATAAACGAACTCCAGCTTCTTCCTTTTTACAGCAAACTATCGCCCTCCGTCGTGCTGATGTTCAGTGCCTGCTTTGGACACTTTTGTTCATTCGGCCTCCCTTCTCTCATCACTAGAACAATGAGGAAGCGCACTTTCAATTCACTGCTAGTAAGAATAATTTATAACCCAGCAATTGTATTGTACCAAGAATAAGGAATTTCAAGCTAGCTGACTCACACAGTGTACTGTTAACTTAAAAATTGTTGTTCACGTTTCAGAGACGTCAAGCAGAAAAATATCTGTTCGCGTTATCCGTTGTTCACACTAACCGAATTTCACGTTAACTAGAGTCTACTGCATGTAGTAATTCATCATAAACTAAGTTTTACATAATTCAGAATATCAAAACCGGCAATCACAAGGAAAAAGCAAAGCGTTTAAGACTTAATTCTAACTAATTTGAAGATAATCCTTTACTCTTCATCACTCGAACTACTGTTACTGTTCGGAATGTTTCCTCGCCTAAATATGAAATATCCGGAAGCAAACACCAATCAATTTCGGAGAAAACTCATGAGATATGTTTTTTGCCTGCTCGAGTATAGAAAAGAATGAAAAGGTGAACTTACAAAATTCCCAATAAATCCTTAAAGTGGAAAAGTTACAGCTATATTTTTTCTCGGATTAGAAGATGTCTTAAGGTACAGACTAAAGAAAGTTAAGCCTGTTTGGTAGTGGGCGGGATCTTGCAGCAACTGGCACATTATGCGCATAATTATAAAAACCGCCGAAGTTGGATATCACTATCCTCAATTATCTTTGCAAAGAAGGTAGAGGTGCAAGTGGTTATCCGCTGATGCCATAAAGTGCGGATAGCACGGCAGTTGTTGCAGCACTTCTCAGTCTTGTGCCTGAATGGGTTCCTTGAGCCATGTAGCCACTTTGTTCTCTATGAATAGGTATATTTTCAATTGAAAAGCGGCAATGCAGTGTTCCTTCTGTTGAATGTAGAGTGGCAGTTAGGATAGCTGTTGATCTGTAGCAGTAGATTTCATGGAGATATCTCGCTTTCCAGAATTCACCAACAAAACGAAGCTGGAATGGGAAGAATCCATTTCGTTGGAGTTAAGGAAGGAGTGGAGCTCCTTCTGCCACACCTCGGGAGCATCCGTATTCATTGACGGATGCGTACACATGGCACACATAAGCAGCTGCAGTTACATGGTTTAAATGACGCTTCGGAGATATCGTATGGCACGGTGACCTAAGAGATGCAGGGAATAAAGTTCACAGAGAATCTATTCTCTGCTTACCAAAACCAGATAAGATACCGATGCTCTCAGGACTTAAAACTTGGGGAGCAGTGATGCTAGCAACATTCATGTAATAGGATTCACCAATTACACTCGCCTAAATTGATGCACATCCAAGTAAGTGGGCCAACTTCGTGAACAACAGGGTGGCGGAAATACAAAGGCTGACCAAACCTGCTGACATTCCAGGAGAGTGTCGAGTTCGGCTCTAAGGACCAATGTATATTTTGGAATACTATATCGGCTGGAACTCAGTTGCCAGCATAATAAAAAGGATCAATATCAATTTCTCGTGAGTGCAGAAATTTGTTTGTACTTTAGTAGTAAATGTGCTTGGCCGCATATCTATAAACATCATCCGTAGGTGTAAGGGACAGATAAAGGAACTCCAGCTTCTTCCTTTTTACAGCAAACTATCGCCCTCCGCCGTGCTGATGTTCAGTGCCTGCTTTGGACATTTTTAAGATTTTGCAACTACGCCACAACAATGTCATGCCCTTTAGCCTTTAATGGCGCACGTTCATTCGGCCTCCCTTCTCTCGACGTCCCTTCTCTCATCACTTGAACAATGAGGAAGCGCACTTTCAATTCACTGCTAGTAAGAACAATTTATAACCCAGCAATTGCACGAATGGACACCGGTCTTCATTTTGCCAGCCAAAGCCAATATCTACTTCAACATTCAAATACAGATTGCATGTTCCCCTGGTGGCTCTTCAGCCGTGCCACTGCTGACAAAACCGTCTTCACACTCGACCGTGCGCTGCAGTCGCCATGAAAAGCACAAGTGGGCGGCTGAGTGGGTCCCCTGACGTTCGTTATTGTTCACTATCAATGGGGGGTTACACATGTTTCCATAACTTTCCGCATTCGAATAGGGAGGAATTTATCTATGCATGCGCCGATGGTATGGAGAACCCCAAGGGCGGAAACCGCCCCTCAATCCCGGTCATAGCACGCCTACCGCCCATTCCTGAATTGAAGCGGTCCCACATCCACAGCTAGGAACGTGAAGTCATGATTAAACTTTATGCATCTGTTGGCGTCCACTCGGGAAACGCTGATATTTTACCCCCTTCAATATGCATAGACATTGTAATCTCGCCGAGGTAGTCGGACCCCCCCTTGCTCACACATTCACATCCGATAACCCCTTTCAATTTCGAAAAGAACACCGTTGAGTGGAGCTATGGGTGGTGGGCGTTGGACGGCTATTTGAAAAAAAAGACGGCTGAAGTTGAAATGTCCGACACTGTAAAGCTTGAAACATATTTATGCGGTCTAGGGAGCCTTTTGGAAACAAAAGGACAAAAGAATCGAAGGAAAGCGAATTTATATCCATTCATAAATGACCACCGATTTTCCAATGATTTCCTTCTTCAGTGCAAGGGGTGTCGAGGCATACACGATTGAGAGAAATCACTTCGGGATGGGGAATACGAGTAGCTTCAAACTTTGCCCGATGGATAAATCGCTTTGGGTTTTCCTTTGTTTATTGTTTTTGCTCGGTTTTGTCGGCACGTTGGTTTCCCATCAGTTTTCGAAAATGAAAGAGGATCACGGATAAAACGGCTCGGTTTGGAAAAGGTGGGACTCACTGGGTGTGAGTGAGTCATGTGGGTGTTAACCCCCCGAAATGTTGCTACATTGATGCTTGATATGAATCGTTCAGTTGAAATAATCGAGGGCGTGATTGCGAAAGATAAGCGGAAAGCTGGTTTTTCCAGAACCAGTCATCGATTGAAAGGACACTGAGAGTTCTGGCAAAAGTCAAGAATGAGGATTTATATCTAAGGCGCAGTCCATAAAAACAACTTCAGCATTCATTCAGTTGGCACAAATACATGAAATTCACGAGAAGAGCACGAGATTAATGTGCTTGCTCGACGACCAACTTCCCACAAATCAATTGACTACTCCTGCCAGTCGCCACACTCGCCTCCGTCTTCGTCCTCGTATAGCATTCTCCAGAATTTCGATTCCGTAAAAACCATCATTACTCGCTCGTTCGCCTTCACATTTCATGCTATTACAAGACTCGCCAATTCGTCTTCACCCTTCGTAATTATCCCTTTCTCTGAGAACGCCATAGAAAAACAAAAATGCAGAGCTCTCCAACCGAATGAATATTAAGATAGAAATCCCATATCATCGCAATCTATCCAACTTAATCCCCTAACAACCCGCAACGCCCACCAGAATGGACCATGCTCCGCATTTATTCTCATATCTCTCGATGCAGTGCAAACACGTAGCCACGCTTCGGGCACCAGGCAGAGCGTCTCTTGGCACGATTTAATGGAGAATTTATTTCCGAGGATTAATTAGTATTCATGGTCAATAGCAGCAGCAAGCCTTTCGCTTGTCCTTTTCTCCCCGTTTCGCCGGTACGAACACCCGAACTCTTGAGCAACTACCAAATATTCATGGAATAACTTCTGATGCACTCCACATGCATGCATAGCTCTCTAACGGTTACCAGAGGCTGTCAGATAAAATCAACGAGAGCAGACGTTATGCGGCTGTCCAGCAGGTTGGTTAATTTCCTAGAAAGACCACTACAAATTAGGAAGGTGAAGGCGACACTTGATCTTGCATTAGACACCCCATTCGCACACTGCGCCACAACGCCTTGCTAAAGTACCACAGAGGGGAACCATGAGAATTGAGATGGATAGATATGAGTCCGAAAAAGACCAACCCACTGGCCCGGCACCGAACGACTGTCATTGTGAATCTCACCCTCGGAGACCATGTGTTTTTTGTTGCTTCTTTTTTACTGAATGTCCCTTGGGCACTGAGCCCCAAGCTGGGCACGCACATTCAGGATTTACTTTTATGGCTGTATCTGATCTGAAGCTCCTACAATCCCGGCTCAGGGATAATTAAGGAATAATAAATTCAGCATCAGATATCCTTTGATTGGTCGCCATTGTATGCGCTAAAGCACGTGTCCTTGACCCACACACTTTCTCACGCTGTGCGAGCTTGTGTGGAGACTATGGATACATAATTACAAAGTTTTAAAATAAGCCACAGAAAAGTTTCTTCACAAATTTTTTGCTTTGGAAAAATTTGTTCGGTTCCATTAAAAGAAATTTATCGATTTGATAGGCGATTAGCGCTGGCAGTCGGTGATGGACTGGACGTAATGACACGCTATTGATTATATCAAATAGAGTGAGTTGCCGGCTGAGAGCTACAAGCATTTAACTAATATTACTAATGAAGAAGGGAGTTCTAGCCACTAAACGTCTTTTCGAATTCGGGTTAGACTTTGTGGATAAATGGGTTATATTCTTGATTATGACGAAAACTTTAATTCGTAAAAAAAAAACAAAACTCGCAGGTGGACAAGGAATTCCTTATTATCACTCATATCACTCATATCACCGCCCCCGCCCTGCAGTGGTTCAGCCTTCGTTTTCAAACTGGGTTGGGGAGCCGTCAGGATGCCAAGACTTTCTTGAAGTACGAATAGTTAAGGACAAACATATTTTTCTTAATTATGCAATTACAAAAAATTAGTGATGTTCGCATTTGATTTTTGTTGAAGTGAGCTTCCCATAATTCAAAAAAAGCAGGAGAAAAGGGAACAGTAGCAGCCACAACGCTTTTATGTATAATTCGCGCACAACTTCTATGAGGTACTACACACTATCTTGCAAAGAATAAAGTTGACACAAAAATGCATATGTGTGGGTATAATTCGTGCACAGTTTTTGTAAATATATTCAGAATAAAATTGGAATAAACTTAAAATTTTGCGTCCAAGTTGCTCGTGACTGGCGATGTTTACTTCTCATTGGAAGTTCCGAAGGACCTGAGCCCCATTGCAGCTACACAGTATGTTACAGCACGACAGTATGTTATTGGGTCTATAATTTGATTCGTGCGGCTTGCTAAGAGATGGCGTAACATGTATAATTCCATTGGAACATGCGTTGGAAAGCTACTGTCATTATACGTCATTTCAGTATATGTCATTCATTTGAAGCGTAAACAACAATCAATTTTTTTTTCACTCAAATATGTCGTGTCGTGTTTTTTCGGGGAGTTCTTCTTCATTACATTAATATGAAGAAAACTGCTGCCGAAAGTCATCGTATTTTGGTGGAAGCTTATGGTGGATGATGAAAAGTGCCAAAAGTGGTTTGCACGATTTAAAAGTGGTGGTTTTGGCTTGGCTTGGAAACTAGCAAAATCAACGGCAAAGCCGAATATCCATGGCGCGAAGGTAATGCTCTGTATTTGGTGGGATCAGAAGGTTGTGCTGTATTATGAGCTGGGAGAAACCATTAATGGACAACGCTATCGAACACAATTAATTCGTTTGAAGAGAGCGGTAGCCGAAAAACGCCCGGAATATGCGACCAGACACGAGGTAATAATTTTCCATCATGGTAACGCTCGGCTCCACGTTGCTATTGCGGCTCAGAACTATTTGGAAAACAGTGGATGGGAAGTTTTACCCCACCCGCCTTATAACCTAGACCTTGCCCCGTTTGACTACAATTTGTTCCGGCTAGAGAGTGTTATCACTCTCTAGAGTGTTCTTATCGCTAAACAAAATTACGCCTTGAAAAACCTCACAAACCTCAAGCCGAGAAATTTTTCTTTCTTCTTAGGAATTCCTAATCATCACCATCTTCTGACCCGCATGCTCCACTAAAGGGGTCGCATGGGTAAATCACGCACGAGAGACAACTCGAACCTCCGCCATCGGCCCCAGTTCTTCAGGTGTTGTAATAAGCGGTCGCCCACTTGATGGCATCGCATTCAACATTTAAGCATTCCTGAAATATACAAATTAGGGTGTTCAATTTGTTTTTTTTTTTTAATTCAGAAACAATCTTCTTCAACTGATTTCTTATACGCACGGTTGAATCTTTGCTCCGTTGGATTACCAGGATTTCCGCGTAATTATGGTATAAGTCAATCCACCATCTCCGAGATTAACTGCGGTAGGAAATGATATCGATATCCGTTTTCAAAATTCTCAAAAATTCTAGAGCTTCGAAGTACTCTAGAATCATGAACACTGCCTGGCCAGTTAGCGTTTACAATATAGGTACTTCGATCGGGACCACAAACCAACATTACATCAATTCAATGTTTACCATGGCGATTGACGTAGTGTTCTTCATACCACAGTTCCATCGACACATCCTGCTACTTGAGGAAAGCCGCCTTGGTTGAAAAACTCAGTTGCTTAATCGGACTTGATAGTTTTTTTTTTGCCTAAGATCTTTCCACTGAAGAAAAATGTTGTATCCTCAATCACCATTGTCACATAAATAAAATACTTTTTTTTTAACGTCGTAAGAGAAGTGTTTTTCGTAAAAACAAATAGAGACATTCCTTAGAGATTTCATTTCGTCTTTCTTGTCTTATCACAAGTGTCATCATCATCATCATCTTCTGACCCGCATGCTCCACTAAAGGGGTCGCGGGGTAAACTACCCACAAACCACGCACGAGAGTTCTCCAGGCAATTCGATCCTCCAATATCGATTCTAACTGATCACAAGTTATGCCGAAACGTAACCAGGTGAGTTTTTGGACTTATTTCAACAACCTCGTCCTGGGTCTGCCAATCGGTCGCCTACCTGACAGAATCGCATTCCACGCCCGCCTCAGAAGTCGTGATGAAGGGGACATTCATGCCACATGACCAAACCAAAGAAGCAGCTGCTTAAAGTGGAGTTCTTTGTGCCCTGCAATGTTTCTCACATTACCACGGCTAGCATTTATCACAACAGTACCAAGAAGTCTGATCTCAGTAGCTTGTATTCGCGATTCTTTTCTTTCGGTCATTACCCAAATTTCATGACCATAGGTGAAAGTTGTAATAAATACTGAGTTGAAAGCCGCTTACTTGGCTTTGACACTAAATTCGGCGGTCCTGATTACAGATCTACCAAGCTGTTTCAAAATTGACCCAGCCTGACCAAACCTACCATATATACAATGAAAAGGAGAGGTGACAAGACGCGTGGGCGTTGGACTTGGCGAAGTCCAACGCCGACGGAGTAAGGTGTGATTTAACACCGTTAACACGAACACAGCTGCTTCAGTTTGTGTATAGAGACTAAAAGGGGACCATCAGTCCCATACTCCTACAAAACACTCCAGAGTTTACATCGAGGTCGTCGTATGTCATTTCCAAATCCACAGAACAACTGTAGATGGGCTTGGCATAATCCCAAGCTTTCTCAAGTACCATTCTCAGAGTGAAAAGCTGGTCAGTTGTACTTCTATATCGGGGGGCAAAAGGTATCACAAGTGTTTTTTTGTTAAAACCAATTATAGACTTTAGTCAGATTGTAACGTATCCACGTGGAAAAACAAGTGTTTTTTGTAAAAACAAATAGAGACATTCGTTTAGGGTTTAGCGTTACAATTTTCTGCTGTATTAAATTTGTTTGTGTATTTTCATGCTTTATTACAAAACACATGTACTAATGTACCCCGTGAGTGGAGAATCGATAGTACGGTCCATACAATTTAATGTTTGAAGATTATTTCATGCAAATGTTGACCTTGACTGCTCCTTAAATGGTCCATCCGCTTAGTCCAATTTTGGCATACACTTTTCAACATTTCGGCTCCACAAAAAAAAGTCTAAAGGCGTTAAATCGGACGATCTAGGCGGCCAGTTCACCGGTCCCGAACGTGAAATAAAATGTTCACCAAACTCGCCTCTCAATAAGTCCATTGTTGCGCGTGCTGTGTGGTATGTCGCACCGTCTTGTTGAAACCACATGTCATGCAAGTCAAGCTCTTGCATTTTGGGCAAAAAAAAGTTGGATATCATCTCACGGTGGCGCTCACCATTCACAGTTACCTTACGATTCGCATCATCTTTGAAGAAGTAAGGTCCAATGATGCCACAAGCCCATAAACCGCAACAAACTGTGACTTTTTTTTTGGATGCAATAAAAAAGCAATACTTCTGGCTGATATTCACTCCAAAATCGACGATTCTGCTTATTTACGTACCCATTGAGCCAAAAATGAGCTTCGTCGCTGAACACAATTTTTCGGTAAAAAAGTGGATCTTCGGCCATGAAGAACTTTCTTAACAGAGCACGTATTTTGATAATAAAATTCAATAATTTGCAAGCGTTGTTCGTTTGTAAGACGATTCATGGTTAAATTATAGACCAAACTGAAGATGTTTGACAGTGAAACAAAACACGAAACGTGCGTCAGCTGTTTAAACGAGTGTTGCCAAAAAGATAATAGCTAAAAAATCACCCTTTACTTTAATTTGTTATTTTTGTTAATATGCTGCCTTCTTTTTTAAGTCCCAACAATAAGGACTATTTCTAATAAGTTGTAGGGGAAGTTGGGCACCATGATACGATTTTTGTTGGGACTTAAAAAAGAAGGCAGCATATTAACAAAAATAACAAATTAAAGTAAATGGTGATTTTTTAGCTATTATCTTTTTGGCAACACTGGTTTAAACAGCTGACGCACGAAAAGATAAACTCTGTATTACCCCATTACATTTTTTTTATTTGCACCCCATTTTCTCTATGTATTGCAATTAGGCCTTAAATTAAATCAAGTGGAACTAAAAATCATCCCCAAAGTTGTTCCCCCACCACATCCTCAATCTCTCCACCGAAGTTAAGCCAATGCAACCAGACCAATTCCCACCGGAAATAGAAAAAGAAACTTTCATCGTCGAACATCTCTTAATAGTTCCATGTTCAATAAATAGCCTTGCCAACACCTAACTGTCCAAACTAAGTTTAAGTAACCATCACTCCCTCAATTACAGCTACATCCCCATGCACTCATCCAAAACACCCGCCGACTCACACGCTCCCACCCACGCACACACACACACACCTGGCTAGCTAAATTAATTCTCCAATTATGTTGATAAATTTCACCGACAAATTGTGAAGTCGAATAATCGTTCCATTACACTCGCCCAAATATTAGAAGTGGTCAACCAACAACAAGCAAATAGCACATTCCTCGCAAGTTTCCCACGTCTCCACAGAGTGGATAGATACAGAGATCCGTATCTGTGCGCTCCATCCACGCACAACAGCAAAAACATTTTCCTATTTGCTGTCTTCATCCGTGATATACTGCCAACGTAAGATATTCGCATTTGCCTCCCTGTCGGTAAATTGACGGCAGCGACCACAGACACCGGCATCCGCTCGGGAAACTGCCACGCATCTACCTAATGCCAACGACAAAGTCGATAAATTCAATTCTTGCAAACAATTGACAAGTAAGTATTTTGCCCCGAAAATCCCCCGCTGGCATGCCCGTGCAATCCCAGCGTAATCATCATTTGGGTCGTCTTCATCATTTGCCACCTCATCACACCCACCGCACACCAGCCCCTAACGCCAAGAGCGGCAAGACCCATCCGAAGCATCAGCGAGATAATTTATTATTATTGCTTAGGTAAGCCAGTTCTTTTTCTTCGGTGCCACAAAAATGTGGCAATAAATTTGCGAACAAACGAAAGGGGGAGCTGGGAGAGAGAAATAAGAAATTCCAAGAAACTAGAGCGCAAACAATGGCGCCAGGAAGAGAGCCCGAGTGTGCCGGACTTGGGTAAAGCGCGTTGCAAGGAAAACTGAAAATAATTATCGTCGACGGAAAAAATATACCACGGGAAAGGAGAACGCTGACAGATTATTTTAAATTAATGCGAGGCGGACTAATGTACGGAAGTTCTCGTAATTTCAAATGGAGTTGAAGGACCTGTGTAATGGGGTTAATCGTTGGATGAGCTTCGAAATGCACAACGTACAGCACAAGTCGGACTTGGATTGGGCCGGGGACAGAATGCATCTGTAAATGCACGATCCTGCGATCGCTTAGTTGAGGCAGTAAGTATTTTCTCATTACGTTGAATTATTCTGTGCAAAAAATAATGGCCACAATAATTTATAACGCAACCCACCAATCAGCAAATGAACGACTTACAATCATTTTATTAATGGCCTTCATTGCACCTACAGTTTTTTTTTTCTAGGATTTGAACTTCGTGCTATTGGTGCGCATATGTGTATTTGCCGTTGCATGTACTCCACAACGACCTTGATTCATTCTACATGCGGTGTTACGGTGTCACTTAACCTTCATGGACAAGACTAATGCCAGTCGATTACTTTTTCTCTCAAACGTTTTCTTCCTCCTCCCAGAACATGCCAACTCCAAAACCAGCCTTTACACTTAGTCGCTGTTCTATGCACGCACCTAATCGCAGAATGAAAATTACATGTGATATGAAGCCAAATTCCCAATCCCAGGGTCACCATATAATTCATAGAGCCAAATCATCCCTTGGCGTCATCTTCCCTACGCAGATCCAATGTATTCCCAAACCAGTACGCCCTATCAAACTATCAAATCCCTCGTCCCCAAGTCCCAGCTCTCCTAGAATATAAAGTCAAAATTTGTTCCCATACTACGGCAGCCACTTAAATCGTATTGCAGCTGTCCAATGTTGATTCCTACCTTTAACATTGCGGGGTCTCCCAAGTTCTGTGAACGCACCAGTGCTGGACTCTGCGGGACAATACACAGACCATGGGTGTAGCTGCAGAAAATATGCCGCATATCTTCACGTAGAAAAGGTTACAGTTGGTGGACATCGCACGGGCCAATCCACTTTTCATTTCTTCAACCGGAGGGTACAATAATATTAATAATATAAGCTACAGAGGCGCTACAGTCCCTGTTCGTTTTGTGCGTGCTATTGTGTTCTGTCACGAGTTGAAGGGACCTACAATATTCTGCCGACCCCGAACGGCCAAGTTTGAGAAGCTTTTTCCCAGGCAGTTATTACTTTGAGCTTTATTAGTGACTCGAAAGAGGTGAAGCCGTACAAATTATTGTTGGTCGTACGAGCCGGGAATAGAACGCAGGCAGCGAGTTTCAGTTGCATAGGGGTCGACGCACATACGCACAACGCTACGACAACGTAAAAACTAATGCAGTCAAATTTGATGATACAAATTGTCTTACAAGCAACCTGTGTTGGCGAATAGGCTTGGTCCGCTTGTGAAACAAGCGCCGATAAAAACAATGCTTCCAATCATTATTTTCTGTGTTCAGTCTTGGATTTATTCATTCATTCACTAGGTTGGTGCAAGTGGCTTACGATATTTAGCATTTGTAGGTATGGTTTATGTATTAGATAATTTTGAAATGTTTTTGCATCCAGAAGTATGCAGTGTTTGGTAAATGGATCAGTTCTGTGCTGTATTTTCTTCTCATTGGTTCTTTCATTCGATGAAAAATGTGGTTAATTTAGTGTTTGCAGTGTTTTGCATATAAAGTGATGGTGACGCTTCGCAATCGCAAACCGTAGATTGTGACCATTAACGATCAACCATCACCTTACGAAATTCCACCCCTGAGTGCCACAAATGTGAGAGATGTCGTCGATGATGAATTACTAAGCGACGTTGATCGCTTTTTTGTGCACTTATAATTTAAGCGCATATACACTTGCAAAAAACGCGCCTTCTATTCTTCTAATTGGAAAGGTGTTTCATTCGTTTGAAACATCGATCAAATATCAACAGTGGCATCTCTAGGTGGCACCAATATCGTATCCGATTTTCCATTACTCTGGCGGATTAATCAGGTTGAAAAAAAATCTAATGGAGACAAATCGCAAGATCTCGGTAAGTTGGCTGGTAAGTCGACATCACCGCGCCCTCGAATCAGTCGTGTAGAGTTTCCACTTTGCGCCGGCATGTTAAAACCACATGTCGTTGGTGCCCATATCATCCAAATCAGGCAAAAAGAAGTCGGTAATCATCGACCTATAGCGCTAGCCATTGAAGGTGGTGGCTTGAGCAACATCAGGATGCACTGGACGCTCTTGGATCTCATGTGGATTGGTGGCGTCCCAATTTTGTTTGTTGATGTACCCATTGATCCAGCAATGTGTCTCATCGTTGCAGATGATTAGGACGACCGTGTCCTACCCCGTCCATGGTGATTTGGCAGAACAGACTGAATAAATTACTCCTTCATTGCAATTTCAATATCCTTGATCTCGTGCAAGTTCTGAAGACTTCGAAAACTTAGGGAATATTTCCCCAGAAACATTCAACGTCTCTTTACAGAACGTGGTCCTCTTGACATTCACCATTAACCTTTCGTTTTTTTATTCCCTTCTATTTCCCCGTCCGCTGTCTGTTAGCTGTGAACATAAATGCACCTCACGTATGTATCGTCAACCGTGGATCCTGACTATATCCAGCAAATCTAAAACGCATTACGATGCATTCGTCCACATTCATTTCAAAGCTGGGCCTTTTACGCACTTTTTCACTCGGCACAGCACGGTATACCGACAAAAGGCTGTAGCAACCCACTAAAGGCGGTGGTGGGCTTCTCACGCAAATTCCTTTCTTCACTGAGACATGCAAATATTTACGTTCATCCGAACACCATAGTGTAGTGATTTACAACTCACACTACAGTGTTCCTGCCAGATCTCTTGCAGCAACCGCCAGTCCATTTTCATTTTCCGCGTCGGAAGCGTTCTTCAAACTTTTGCAACCCACTTGAGAATACAACTCTTACTGGCATATTCATATTTAAATTGATATGAATATGCTGCAAGTGGGGTTCGTTCAACTTATGGTGTGAGTGCAATAACCTGAGCGCCCGCAGTAAGACTTCGTCGATGTTTCCGCACTACAGAACTTCTGAGCTTGCATCCATAAAGTTGAGACTCATGTACCTTCCATTCATGCGATCCAAGTCAGCCGGGCGATGATGTTCGAAATCCTTTAGATTTTCCAAAAAAGAGCAACGCTCTGATTAAAGTGTCTCCGCCTTGAAGTCATCGTCGCCTTCGTCTTTGCACAGCTAAGTGAAATGTTTACTTAAATGTTTTCTAAATGTTTGATGAGTCTACGGTTCCCTCACTCCGTCCGTATCCGTTGTCTAATCCATCGCCCCTGGTGCTGCGTCTGATGACGGAAGGAAGCAAACAGTTAGATTCTGTGGCGAGTTGAGCAAATATGGAAACAATGGGCGGGTTTGCACTGGGGTGGGCATCCACCTCCACTTTAGATTGGATTTACATTTGCTGAGCTGACAAGTGACAAGTGCGGTAGCAGATGAAAATTTTGTTTTCCCAACACAAGCGAATGGGAAAAGTGTTGAAAATGCATTTATTGTTCGTGAGCAGTTGGAAGGGGTTCTGACTGAGTGCGGATCTGCTCGTCATTCGCCAGTGAAGTGGGTGTCTTTTGGGTAAAATTGGATTCTGAAGGAGGGTGTTGTGAAGCTTTTATTCCGTTTTTGCTGGAGTGTAAACAACTTAATTGAAGAATCAATTTAAATGCATGGATGCACTTAGACAAGCGGGCTTCTTGTTTGTGTGTTCTGTGGATGGAATGGATCTGTGATGCTTATTTAATCTATTTCCGCTGAGAGTTTGCACACTGAGCAATACATGGGAGCAATGGTCACGAGTCGACACTTGACATGCTTCACAGATAACTTCGGGTGCAATAAGAAATTAATTTATTCAGAACATTGTTTGACTTGCATTCACTGGAGTCTCAATGTCAGTCACATTTTGCTGCTTAGAGAACATGGACGCACTTAGTGACCTATTCACCCTGAAAGCGATACAGTCATTTTGTGGCTCAACATTGGAACGGTCTCAAATATGAGAAAAATTATGAATACAACTTAGTTTACCGCAATTAGTTTATTATGAATTATTTTAACTCACATGCAATTAATTGACAAATCTATACAACAATGGGTTTGATTTCGTTTGTCGTTTTATATCTCGATTTTGACCACACCTAATTTTTTGAATCTTTTTTTACTTCAAATGTATACTTTTGTAGCAGGTTTGTATGTATAAATAAACCATACCTTTCCAACGAAAAAATCATCCATTCGGATTTGCGAAACTGTAGAAAAGAGTGCACATTTTTGTCAGCCATTTTAACAAAAAATGTCGCATCGCGTTTGCCAGATATACGTCTTGACTAAACGAAGTGGATGAAGAAAGAACAATCATTGTTTCTCCATTTCACTCAAGTTTGTGTCTGCACACATTGGTGTAGCCAACGTCTCTGCTATGCGCGTGTTGGATACAACAAAAGACCATATAATACCTAGATACATCTCATCTCAAAATGTCTGCTAAAGCTCTCACAGGCACTGGCGGCCGTCCGTGCTTCGGCAAGGATTTTTCAACAAAGCTATTAAATTTTGCTGAAATCACGATTATCAAACTTCTGAAAGGATTGTCCGATTTAGATAAAATTGGGGACATAGACTAATCTCATAATGTGGATAAACATGGGCTACTTGTTTTCTTTGCTCGTGAAGTTTTTGTATTTGTGTTACGGGCACGGTTTTTTTTTTTTTCAAAACCTTATTTAACCAAAAATATTTCTAGTACACAAGTAAGCTATGTGTCTACGCTGAGTGATATGAGGGGAGACCCCAAAAATACACAAGCACAAAATCCCCAAACACGCAATACACTAATCCCACGTCCCTGATTGCAACAGTGGGAATTTTTATTTGTCTTTCAAGCAAGTCGAAAATGCATATAATACTTATTGAAGAGTGCAGGTTACCATTAGCATGTACCATTTGTCACAGGGTTGTGCAAAAAAAAAAACGTTCCCTCTCATACAGTCAGTCGCAAAAGTGAGCGTATACTGCTAAATACCCCTGAGCAAATATAATTAAACTTTGGCTCCAGGCGACTGAAAGACAGTTGCTGACACACCCTTAGTGGAGCGACGTAGTCGCGTGAGCGGGTTAAACCCTGCGGAAAAAGGGGTTGAGATCCTGTTAGCGAGCGAAGCGTGCCAGCTACCCCGTACTTTTGTGTTTGGGGATTATGGTCCTGTGACTCGTGTGAAGAGTGCAGCTGTGTCGTTGCAGATATAGCCGATCCCTTTTTTTATTGCCTTATCTTACAGATGGATATATTTTTATCATCGTCAATTAACCTACAGATGGTTACGCACTTAGCAGTGTTGACTTATGCAAATTGGTGTTGGCAATCGGGGTCAAAGAATAGCATTCACCCTTCGTTTTGCTAGAGCACACATAAATAGTTCAACAGGCATCATAGCCAAACAAATTTATGAATGAAATTATGGAATTAAAAATAGTAAAAGATTACTGGCCATAGTTAGAAAATTTCATACAAAATATGGTCGGAATAGTTTTTTAATACCAAGACTGGAACGAGGCTGGATCTGTTGGTCGCTACTAGCCCATAAAAAAGCCGTTCACGTGTCATTATCGAATCAGAGTGGAAAAGAATCTCTTGAATTTATCCACGGGACGTTGCCTGGTGGTTGCTGGTGATGTACTCTTAGATTGTGTTTTTCAATACGTTTAAAGACAATGGTATGTGTCAGCAAGCCTACAACCACTCGATAATTAATTGTTTGGACAACTCTATAACTGAGGAATGGGTGGTCGAATTTCGAAAGGGCGGGTGGACTTGCACCACAACCATCAACCCTCTCCAGCAATCGCTCTACCTTGTGATATTAGCCCATTATTACACACACCAAGGTCGCTTTCAGCTAGTGTGCCACCATAAGTGCGGGCGTTCTCTTGCATCAAAGGCTGGGAATGAAAGACTCTTCGGGCCAGATCCATGTTATCCACGCGCTCTGCGATATACACCTATTAGGTGTTGGCTCCGTAGCCGCATAGGTAGGCTCATTTCGCTGCACAGACCTTATAATTCGTGATCGAAGCTTCTCCTCCAAATGCCCAGGATTAAAAATGTACTCAGAATTTTACTCTCTGTTCATGTATTATTTCCATGCAGCAGGACTGGGATGATCAATGATTCATATAAAGTCAACTAGATGCTTCGAGGGAGTCTTTTATGAACAATTGCCTTGATATCGGTATTGTGTAGTTAGGACTGTTGTCTGGGGAGCTGATGTAGACCAAGCCTCTGAACTCCTTGCAAAGCTCCTGCCAACGCCCTTTGTTAAGGACGGCATATACATAATTTTCCTCTCGTTCACAGCTATAACTTTTTCTGCGCTCATTGACTGTTTGCTGTATCCTGACAATCGCGTCCATCATCCGCGTGTGACAACAGCTAGACGCACCTCTGGAATAACTCTAGTGTTTGAGAGCCTTGCACGATCGATTGAACGATGTTGTAAAAGTCACATGAAAGTGCGTCACCTTGTCTAAATCGGGGCAGCCAGAATCTCCATCGTGGGAATGTTAAAATTGGTCATGGCGCTTTATAACACGTCTTTATTCAAATGTCCACGACTAACGTGTGGTGAATGTGAATTTGCGTTTCTTGTATGTACTTTGTTGAAGGTGGTCTCCTTTCTTGTGGATTGGGTTCATTATACTAAGATTCCACCCGTCGGAAATGCTTGTCCTCCGACCATATATTCAGGATGAATCTCCAGCCACTTTAAATATGCCAGTACACAAAGCTGGTTTTGGTCAGATTTCAGTGTCAATGTAGGTGTATTGACCTAGTCTACATTGGGGAACTGAATCGTTGTCGTTTCGTTACCGTCATCCGGATTGACTAGAACATTGTGTATTATAGAGGCCTATTGACAGCCCTTAGAAGTAATTACAACGCGAATACATTCACTTACTCGAAATCAAATTGTGTATACCATCCTCAGCCGAATGCAGACGAGATGCTGGTTCATCCCTGTATTGCGTTTACATTCCAGTGTAATCACATTACAATTTGTGGTTCAGTCAAGAATAAACAACATAGGAGTTGGATTACACGACGACGTCTCAATATAATCCCAGTTAAGTGGTTCTCGTCAAAATTTATCAAATTAGCTTTGGCATGGCAAATTAAAGTCAAGTAATGAAGCGGTAACAATCAGCCAGAGTGGTACAGTGGAAACGATAGAACATTCCAAGTCGACATGTTTGCAGAAGGAAGCCTAAGTTGCCCACCAGAGTGGGGAAAAAACTTAGCAATGTCCTAGTTTTCCATGTTCTACATGCTGTCTAATTAACCCTAACGTGACAAGCCTACACTGCGAGGATGGGTAAGAGGTTGGATGTGTGCACGGTGAGTGTCTCAACCGCGACCATATTTCATGTGGATTTTCAATGTGTCGTAAAGTTTTCCAGTGGCGATACGGGGTGGGTTGATGTGTGCTGCGTTCCAAGAGGTCTGGCTAGGCACCTCATAGAACCCCGACTTCGTGGACAAACTTTCTCAGGTGTGCGAGGAGGGGGTGGCGAATTAGTTTTTCTGACTTGACACTTTTGATTATTCGCTAACGCGTGGCAGGCCGTTATTTATATGCTTCCAGTTGATTGTGCGCACATGTCTGAAATTATTTCGCTCTGGGAGCACATAATTGGTTTTGTGTAGAATGGAAAGACTGCGAGGCACTAGAACTGTGTACCTGGACGTGTAGTTTTGCCCGATTTTTTAGACGGTGCACAGTTAACGTGTTCTAGATGCAACTCTTCTACGTGCAGATCCAAGGATGATGTAGCATTAAAACATTATCAGTGGTGTTCTTAAGAAACATAATTTTTTTATTTTTCTGAGAGGTTAAACTACCTCTTAAGACTGATTTACAATTTCTAGTCCAAACCTCGTCCATGTACATTTGGAGCCGCTAGGAATTTTCCCAATATTGCGTTGCATCCGCTACTGTGTGATGGAATGCAGCTGAGATTTTTCCAGACGCAACAAGTGTGGGAATTGTGTTAGTAATAAATGTTGGCGTTAACTTATATGGTAGACATAGTTAGTCACATTTTTTTACCAGAAATACAGGCTTATTAAAATAAAGGCTTATTCAAACAAACTTGACGAAACAATGTCAAACACATATGTACATGTAGGATTTGGTGGATGAATAAAACACTTTGTGGTTAAAATCGACACTCTTTATTGTGTGAAAGCAATTTCACTGTCTAGGGGTTTTACAATAATTCTTAACAATTCACAAATAACTATTAATCCGACTTCAACTTTAATGTTTAAATTCACAACGCTTAAACGTTTACTGTTCTACTCGCCGCTTTTGATGACGACTATGTCACTACAGTAGACGATATGTCGCGTAAAGGGTACTATACCGCACTGAGGGCCTCGATAACTTTCAAGGGTTGTTTTATATATAGGTGTGACATGTTTTATGGGTAGGTGTGACATACTTCCATACATAGCGCTTTATTATAGAGTGACTAGCGGACCCTGTGCCTGCTTCGGCAGATCACATCAATACAAGAATGAGAAACTTTTTTACTGTCGGTTTTTCCTATATTTAATTTATATCTTCATCTTTTTATCCTTTTACCCCTTTTCTAAACTACATTCTTTGTTTTGCCAGGAGTTGTAGAGGACGAACTTGTTTCAGCGAAATTCCAGTTGGAATAAGAAAATCAGTTGAGAGTCAACAGAGCAAGTTGGTAGTAAAATTAATTGAAAACGTTGTAACTTACATATTACAGAATTATGGCAAGGTAAACCAAACACATTTGTTGCTCTCTCTAACTCGAAGAAATCATGGTATCCCGTGAAAGTTCGTCTTAGGGAGAGAACACCGTAGAACTACGACGATTTGCTGTTCCTCCAAAGCAGAAGGCGGTGATTAGCATGCAGTGAAAAAAAAAACACACTACAACCCAAAGAAACTGCGAATCGCTTTTATGAAAACTTGTGATATATCTATACATATACCGACGCAGTGAAAACGCCCTAAATACATTGATTTCATATTGCTGCGTTCAGCCGAAATAAGTCTACGTGAGATTAATTAAATTGTCCACACAACAGGGTTAGATCACTGGATTGTGACGAATGAAACACAAAAGTTCA
This sequence comes from Eristalis tenax, assembly GCA_905231855.2. Taxonomy (NCBI): domain Eukaryota; kingdom Metazoa; phylum Arthropoda; class Insecta; order Diptera; family Syrphidae; genus Eristalis; species Eristalis tenax. The sequence continues at coordinate 72,747,958 of HG993125.1, read as the reverse complement.
CTATTCAAGCACTGGTTTGCTCTTATGCTACTATTACTTTGCTACAAAACTCTTTACTGCCTTTGAGTCTGGACCGATTAACACTTTGAACACTATAAAATCCCAAACTGAACTTTACTAATCACGACACTTAACACGATTCTTTGTAATCTATCCATGTATAGGTGGCGTCATTTATTCTAGCAGTATGTACAACAATTTCAGGAATACTCTTCGGAGTTGATCGTCCGCCTCCTTGCGTATAGATGGCGTTTTTGTGGTGGTTTGTGTCCTGATTATCTCATCTTATACACGTTATTCTATTCACGTCACAATATGTTCTTTCACGCACACATTCGTTTACCGATTTTAACAAAACTTCACATAAACCATATATAGTCCATATCCAAGGATGTGTGAAAGTTTGGTTGAAAGCAGTAGATGGGTTAAGGCGTGAATCGACGACAAACATTTGAGGAACTTAATCGGCCGCCGGATGCTTGCGTGGCACTTTTTCTTATATTGTTAGGATACTGAAGTTAAGCCCAATATCTTAACATAACGTATCACACCTAACACTATGTGCCATGTTACACTATCACACTTCACATTGAGGGACATATCATCTCGCACCGAACACTTAGTGACAGATCAGATCTCACCCAGAGCCTAGTGGCATACCATCTGATTCCTCGGACTGAGTGGACATGCCACCTCACACTTTTGCAGCCGGGATTGTTTCCTCGGTGGATTCTTCATAAATCAATTTGTAAAGTTTTGTGAAAATAAATTTAAACCAATAATAAAATCACGCTTATCCAGTAGTCTTATCAACGTTTCTGTTTTCCTATAGAATCATCGAACGCCGAGACTTACGAAAATTGTTTCAAAGTTGAAGAATAGGTGCGAACTCTTCAAGAGTGGATGATCTTAACCACTAGTGTGGGCTTCAGATATCCTCTTCAAATTTGTACCCGCAACTAGTACATTTCACGTAATTAAACCTTCACTCACTTCACAGAACTTCAGGATTAAATTGTACAGACAGCCTCAAAAGTTGGGATAAGTCTATCTACGCTTGCATCAAAAGTGGATGCTGACAATCGCGCAACACCACCAGCACAACCACAATTCAGACAGTGATACCCGGCGAACTTATGCATACTCATCTTTCCTGCACATCAATTTGCATCAAGTTAGCAGACAGTTCGAAATTTGCATGAGCGAACTTACCCCTCCTCAGCTTTAACTACACTCGCACTGCGATTAGGTTGAAATCGGTGCTTGGAAGGAGCTGTGGAAGGACATCTACTCCGAACACTCTACCTCGATCAATTTTGACACGTAAGTTCATCTTCTAAAAAAACGTCTCAACCAGCGTAGACCCAGATCTTACTGGACGTCTGAATACCGGACGCTGGACGTTCCTCCGGATTTTCTCGAAGATCGGAGAAGGAGCGGGTCTGGGAATCTACTCTCAGTATATGAATTTTAAACTGTCACTCCAATTACCCTGTCACCGCAGCGTCTTTTAGGCAGAGATTATAGCGATTAAAGATGCTCTGTCATGTCTAAAAAACAGGGACACAGTGACATACCTAATTAGCTCATAAGGCATGGACGGGGAACTCTCATCCATGCCTATCGCTCCTACAAAACATCTACTAAAGCTTGAAACGCTTACTGATTTCAAACGTAGATGGTCTTCTGCACTGGATGCCTGTTCGCATCTGCAGAAGTTGCAGTGATCAAGACGAAGAAGAAACCATTTCACATCTTCTTTGTAAATGCAATGGCCTCCCATCTCTCAGATTTAGTCACTTGGACGACCCATATTTCTAAGACTTGACAGATCTAAGCACTATTAGCATCAGTCAGTCACATCGCTGCTCGTATTGGTTAGCGGGTTAGGTTCCTTTAAGTGTGGCACCCCTTAATGTAGTCAGCTACCCTAACCTAACATACCCTAGCAGACAATTTCAAACCAGTGTGGCCATTTCAGTTTTCACTCGACGACACTCGAGATTTTTGCTGAACGAAAATTCTGAGACATGAATTATTCTATTGTGCGATACCATCGAAAGGGGACTCCAAGAAATACATTCCCAACAAGGCAGCACAATCAGCATAAGTTTGACAATTGAATTATATCATACTCAACCGTTCTGAGTCCTTGCTCTCCACCCTGAGCCTTGTTAAAGGTCAGACAAACAATGTGAGGTCATATAATCCGAAGCAGCTGTAAAATTTCGTCCACACGTCTGGCCTTAGATCCAAGCAAGGTAATGACTTCTCCTTGTCAACTGATTCTGTAGTCCTTTGTACACTGTGGATCTGACATCGCATTCCGATGAGACTGAGTTCCTTTAATCACGATAATCAATTCAAATGTGAAACGTCTTTCTATACCACCCACCATCGCCCACCCACCGAGGCGGAGGGCACATGAAGTGTGCCGCTGTTCCACTTGTCGAAGGAAAATCGAATTCACTTTAACAGAAGTCGTTTTCACGTTAATTAACCCCTTTTGTTGTCGTTCACTAGGAGTCGAAGCCGCCATTTGACGGAGCTTGTGGCACGCCGTCATCCCTTTGAACATTTTCCCTCATCTCATTCCACGTCGAACTTCAACTGCGCCACTATGTACCCTTAGGAGGGATCTGCGTACTGCTTCTTTAAGTGGAAATTATTTTTCAGTCGCGCGAAATGGAAAATCCCTTTCGCCAGCAAGTCGAGCCGGTCTCCTTCATTCCGTGTGCCTTCGTTACGTTGAGTGGTAGGACTCGAGTGATGCCAATTCTCGTCTCAACGTTGACGTTTATCTGCGCTCCAGAGTCGAAAGGGGATTACATTTACGCATCAACTTGGGAAATGACGGGGAAGTAAGTTTTATTGAATTCCATTCTGAGCATCTCACTGGGAAACCGAAGGTCTTCAGCTGGGTAAGTCCCAGCGAACTGAAATTCCTCGATGGGGATAATGAATTTTAAACGAATCAATAATGCGTGTATTTGGGGTTTTATTCAATGTCTACTGCAGTCGTTGAATTTAAAAGTATGGCCATGCCGCTCTTCGAATTTGCCACGTGCTTCTTTTGCTGCAGTGAAGTTTTTCATTTTCGGGTCAATTAGCCGGGGCTGGTATCGAAAAGGGATTTTCAATATCTGTTCGGACATGTTGAGCGCTGCGCAATGCATGTGCCATCGAGTGGGTTAATTAACTTGAAATCCACAGGACTGATGATTAAGTCGTTAAAGATTACGTACATTAACCTTGTTGTCTTGTTACGGCACAAGTGGATCTCTGTATATCCTCGAGGAATAATTTTCCTCGCCGATTAATTTTCGGATATTTTTAAAGGCTTTTTATTGCTGCTTAATGACTCCATTAAATCAGCTGGAACTGTGATTGTGATTTTTTCCTCGAAAGGTCTTTAGTAGTTTTGCTCCAAACTCAATGTAATCTTGTGTTGAAGCCATCGTGTGATGTAGACGATGTATACATTTCAACGGCTACAAAATTAAAGCCGGTACGAGTAACATAAGTGATCGTTCTCGTTCCTCTGGTGACAATTTGTTAAAATTGGCTCTATAGCAGAATAGTGCGCGGAGCAGGGCTGTCGTTTCAAACTTGGGCTGGGGTAGATGGGAGTATTTTGCTCCCGAAAGGAGTAAAAATGTTCAAAAGAAGAGGAATAATAAAATGAAGCATTCCATTGCATCAATATTCTATTGACTATTGCTCTAAGGGTAGCCACCTATTGGAAGAAGTTTGTAAGATCTATGGAATTTTACGTGAAAGGACTTTATAAACATAAAAATAATAAAGCTGAAGGGAGTATGGGACTACATTGAACACGAGAGTAGTGCAAATACTCCCATACTAGGAATTCCGGCAGCCCTGGTGGAGCTTGAAGGTTTTTCTTTAGTGTAGTGCATCTGTCGTGCTCTGTAGCGTGCGATTGAAAGATGCACGTTAACGAGGTGCTGCCACATTTGAGTACATTACGTTTATCGCTTGGCCGATAATCGATCGCCACTCTCGATTCAAGCAACAGCTCCTCATTATTGAAGCAGTAATCGCAAATTTTCATGTAGACAAAAACTCGATAATTGCAACTAGAAGTTTCTATTAGTCGTGATAATCGAGAATGCACTGTATATAGTTTTGAACGGAATGCACTCGGTAGCCTTCCACCAATAATGTTGACCTTGTCTGGTCAAATAACTAAGAACATTGGGGCTCTTTGCCAACGTAGAGTATCTATTCGAATACAATATGTGTCCCAAAATATGTACACCAACTAAATTATAACACTGCGCTCAACGTATTGAAAAATATAATGGAAGTAAGCACGCTTTAAGAAATGAATGAAATCATTGCATTTCTGAAACTTGGAGCACTGGAGAGGGTGATTACTGAAAGGTCTTGAAAAAACAGCGTTAGCATGCAATTAATTTCACATGGAAGAAAGTTGTACTTATAATATGTCGAACCTGCGCACATTGTCGGGTTCAAGAAGCAAAACCCGAAAATGACCAAAATAACAATTTTTGAGGCACTTAGAGCTCTCCAGTGTCGATCAACATGATTTCGTTTTTAGCATAATTTTAAATTGAGGCAACTTTTGCACTGATTGCCTCAATTCTTCATCTTCTAATGGCGCTACAGTCCGGGGTGGACCTGGGCCTCAATCAACAAGCCTCTCCAGTTGGCACGATCTTTAACCAGTTCAGTGTGTGAGAAGAAGAACTTAGGTCAATTCATCTCGCATACTGCTAGGAGCCAAATTGGAGGCACACTTTCGAAATTTAACATTATTGCAAACTTTTAAGTGTAAAGGACTCGGGAACCTCATATAAATTACGTAATATTTGAACACAATTTATTTTTATGTATTTTTTATTGATTAGTTCATTAAGTGACTGAATGAATCGTCCTTTTGTACTTGCTCGTGGCAAGTAAAGGGTGGGCCGATGTTGAATGTGAACCACACCTAAACGTCAAGTTTTTTTCTGCATTTCACTTGACATTTCTTAATTTCAGACTAACTCAATTTGAACCATGGAAAGATACACAATCGAGCAACGCGTTAAAGTGATTCTGGCTTATTATGAAAATGGGCGTTTTCGAGCCGTCCACCTCAACTCGTCGTCATGCCCAACAATTGCACCTCTCACGCTCGTCGTTGATGAACATTATGCATTTAAACGCTTACAAGGTTCAATTGACTCAAGAACTGTAGCCTCTTGACCATTTCAAGCGTCGTCAATGGTCAGAATGGTGGCAAGAAATGGCAACAGTGGATGATCAATTTTCGAAGAAAATCATCTTCAGTGATGAGGCACATTTTCACCTCAGTGGATTCGTCAATGAGCAGAATTGCCGCATTTGGGCGAATGATAATCCAAGAGTGATTGTCGAAAAACCAATGCACCCACAAAGAGTGACTGTTTGATGCGGTTTATGGGCTGGCCCGATGATGCCGGGCCGTATTTTTTCCAAAATGAGTCCAGTCAGGGAGTTACTGTGAATGGTGTTCGCTATCGTGAAATGATAACGAACTTTTTATGGCCCGAATTGGAAGATATGAATGTGAACGATATGTGGTTTCAACAGGACGGTGCCACTTGCCACACAGCTAACGAAACAATGGCTATTTTCCGCGACAAATTTAATGGCCGTGTTATCTCACTTGGTGGCGATGTCAATTGGCCGCCAAGATCATGTGATTTGACACCGTTGGATTTTTTTTGATTGTTAAAGAATGACTGATAAATATTTTTTCACTTTCGGCTTTCGGGTATTTTTGTATTTCTATAAAAACTGTACCACTGGACAAATGCCTAAAGTCTTGCGTGCTGATAATAAAAACTGAACTTCTACATCATCGCGTAGTTAGTAGGTCTGTCTGTGGCGTCTGTGGCCATCCGGGTCTGTGCATCGACTCCTACGCACTTGAAGCTACGGTGTCTAAAATAATTCTCACGGCCCCATCTCTCTGCCAATGGCAATAACTGGCCGATCGGAGTTGCTGTGAAACTGTGCGTCCCATCCACTCGGGCGGGAAAAATAGAGCGCACAACAAGATTGGTTGATGCAGAAGCGTGCTGTAGCGCCGCCCATGTCTTTATTATTAGGCAGTCTATTTATCTGTCATCCTATCCACAGTCTATGCCAAAGTGCCTACAAGCCCAAAATATTCTATGGATTCACGGAAACTTACCCCAACACGCACTTAGCTGGCCTTTTAATCTTTGGATCATCGCCAATAGATTTCTTTATGAAACTGCATATTCGCTGCTTCTAGAAAAAGACATTTCCCTGCGAGCTCGTTGTTTCTAGAAACTATATGACTGATGTCCAATGCTTGAAAAATCCTCATGACGTGTTGTTGCAATTGGCGATTCAGTTTTAATTTAACGATTCCTATTCGATGACTGATATTAAAATGCAAAAAACGCAGCAGTTATCTTCGATTGGAAGCAGAGAAACAAAACACATCTCCCCCATTGGGTAGCCACTCAATGTGACATTAAATGGGCAAAAAATTTCGGTCACGGATTTCAGCTCTAGCAGTAGCATTTAAGAATACTTTTCATCATAAAAGGGATTTTATTATTTTTCATTTTCCGAAAAATAAATCAGGCGTTCCCCAAGGCGCTCACTATAACTTAACACATTCAAACCCAAGTCCCCGCACAACATTTTCAGGACTCCGCGTCAGTCTCAAGGATCTTCTGCATGAAGTACTTTCAGAAATCCCTCGCAACACTCGCAATTAAATTTCGTTAATGCCTTTGCACACACCCCTGCCTGCTGCCTTGTGAACATTCTCAAGAATTTATGGAGGCGTTTCAATTCGATTTTATCTTCAGTCTTGTGTTGAATCCAAAACAAGCATTTTCACTTTAATCACGAATCCGAAAGGAACACACTTCGCCATTAGCTACATCCACCTCATCAGTCGGCGCGTTGCGTCGGCCGTGCCGTTGTTTTAACAGCGCCACTCACATTATCCCAAAAACTTATCCTGGAAAATGGTATGCGAATTACATTGGAACAATGAACATCAGTCTCGTCTACCTTTTGCCACCCGGTGGTGCCGGTGCCTGCCTGACGGTAAAGTGCCTCTCTCCATGAGAGCGGAGCGCCTACATAACTCGTAGTTGATGATTTGATTTGCATACGAGTACGTACGATGGAAATAAGTTTCCCGGAGAAGATCTTCACTTCAATTCCTAAGACCTTGTGCCACTTCGTTTGACAAGGACTCCGCGTCTGGCGGAAGAGGCTGTGGGCCGTAACTGTGACCCGGCAGTCCAGGGCTGAGGAGTGAGGGGCGTACATAATCAAATCAAATTGGAATCCCAGCATTATCATGTCTTCGGAGATAAACAAAAGGGAAAACTTTCAAACAAGTAGAAGAGAAAGAAAAATTACTCAGCAAAAATTCCCAGTTGGCTGAGGTGTATTTGCGCGTGTCTATATGTGTGTGTGTATGGAGCATGCGGCATCGATCTGGGGGGTTTAAACGTGTGATGGGATTGACGGCAGGACCTCCTGTTTTGCGAGATTCCGCGGCGCCAGCTAAGGTACCGCATTAAATTTGTTGCTAAAGTAAACATCGTTTGGGACTGAAGGAGTCCCCAAAGCCTCATTATTTGACAACCGTTCATGAACACGAACATGAAAAGAATCCCCGAACCAGTCCCATCGCATTGTTTTAATGGGGTGTGAAGTTAAGGCAGAGACTTTGAAAAATCTGCAACTTGGGAGGCCGACTTATGGGAGCGTGCGATTTGATAATAATTTTGATGAATTTACTCTCAACTTGGCGTGAGAGAGTTCGATTTGGTTCTGTTTATGGAAAAGTTTTCCTTTTATGCGATTCTGCCGAGCAAATGCGTAAGTTTTTTGCTTTGTTTTCGTCGAAACCGACTGGCGGACGTGAGGAAGAGAAGTGTGTCAATAAATTCGCGAACTTTTTCAATGATGTGGAGATAAAATAATTCGATGTGTGTGTGGTTGTTTAGTCGTAAATTGTATCACGCGAATAATATTGACATGAAAAGAGGAAAACTGGGAACAGGAAAGTGATTTAGCGGCGCACGTGGGTGTAGTAAATTGCGAATTAGGCCGTAGACCCAATTAGGCTGCCAGATTTGGAGTGATTGAGAACTTTTCCAGACCTGAAGGCATAATTATGTGAAAAAGAAACTCTGGTGATAGTAATCATTCTGATAACAGCATAGTCAGGGAGCGGACTTAACTTGATTTCATCGTTGAAATTTTAAAAAGACAATTTTCAACCCCTTCTATTCGAAATTTTGACTGTATTGAGGAGTAACCTGAAGGTAATGGGACGATATTAAGTTTGAATATGGTCAAATTGATATTGCACTACAACAGATAGAAGTCTTTTAAGCTGTTCGTGTTTGATCTATGCTCACTTCGTATGTCTATTTTCAACTTCCGGCCATTCGGTCACGATACGATTTTTGATGAAGCTACGAGGGGCAATAAATGAACCTTCTCTGAAATCATCTGCTGGAATAATGAGCCGGTTATCACGGGTTATCCTTAACTACACTCGTAAAAAAATCATCTTCCAATGTTTATTTACTTACATATCACGCCTGTGACTCATATAGGGTGTGATTTTTTGATTAGAAATAGCTCCCTTCCATCTCTGGCGGTCTCACGCTGCTTCCAGTCATCAAGACCAGTCTTGAGTCCGTATGTATGGGTGGCACTACAGCCCGTAGAAGGTCAAGGCCTAGCTCCTCAGCAACCACTAATGTTCTCTCACGAATCAAGGTTACAGCTTTATGCCGACTCCGAACGGCCAATTTAAGAAGCTTTTTCTGGACAGTTATACTCTTTGAGTATTGTCAGTGACTCGGCCGTGAAAGCGGAAATCGAACCTGGGCTTCTTGGGTTCAAGTGCGTAGAGGTCGATGCATCAATCCATAAGGCCGTGGCTAGCATCCGTGTTAGCTTGGTTCATACTTATACTACTCATCGGGCCAGGAGATTCCCGGTTCGGAATACCCTGCTGGAGCATGTTTTTTTCATGCGCTCGATGTGACCGCGCCAGTGCTAGACTACATCCACATCTTTGTACCGCTCGTAGAGTTCATCGGTTATGACTTCTCCTAAATTCATCTTCCTCGCAGACAGAACCATATATCGCACACAGATTTTTCGAATACGTGCTTTGCAGAGCATGTCAGGGATCTTGTACCTAAATGACACCAGTTGCCAATGGCGAATCTACGTCTGATCTCGACTAACACGTCGTTTGTGGAGTTCGCTTTTGCCTCGAGATAGGAAACCGTTTACGATCTCCATGTTGTAGCTGTCGATTCTGGTGTTTTTGGTGTTTATCTGGTTTAGAACGAGTGCACTAGAATTAATATTTTATTATTTTGTATATGCTGCTTGTATAGCAGCAGTTTTGTCCTCTGGCTTAGTCCATTTTGCTTACATCAAGGGACAGATGCGATGCAGGCCTAGTTTCGCTTTCTTAAGGGTCTGTTTCGAATGACTGTTAAGCGTTAGTGAAGTTAACGCCAAGATACTCGACCTTTTCGTTTGTTGATGTTTCTGTACCGTTAGGAAGTACTATCTTTATGCTTCGACATTTGGCTGCTGATCTGCATCCACCTCTGGAGGGTCTCCTTAAGCACATAATTACCGATTTCCCAGCATTAATATGAATACCCCATTTGGTGTAGTAAAGACATATAGGCAATTTGTGGCAACATCGAGCTGGCATAAATCATCAAGTCTTCTGCAAATAGGCAGTAGTTCGCTGTGTGGGTTGGATGTGGTTGAACTGCCGTGTAGATGTTGGAAAACCACGATCCCAGCCTTGGATCATCGTGCAACTCCCGCATTGGTGCAGCATCTGTTGGCTTGCTGCCTTCAACTAAGACGTAGAATCATCAGGAATGCAGAAAGCTATAAATTATTCTGATGAGTTTGGAGGGGAGTCCCGTCTGGTTCAGCTTGTAGATGAGTCCCTCAATCCAGATCGTATGGAAACGAAGCTAAAACATCGTAGTGGAGCTTCATTGGAGCATGTAGCGGTGAATGTTTTTCCCGAAAACCGTTCTGAATATCCGGAATGATGTTTATGTCGGTACACCATCGCTTTAGTTTCCACACTACCAGGTTCTCCAGGACCGTGGTTATATTGCTCAAGAGCGATTTAGGTCTGAAATGTCAAAAAATTAATTGGCAACATTTTCATTTGTGTTTGACGTTTTCCAATTTATGAAGCTCGTGCGTACCCACAACAATTTCAGTAGTGAATTTTTCGTACTGCTCAAACTTATTTTGGAATTCAAGAAAAATACGGCAAAACCGTTGTGTCGTACAGCCTTTCAAATCGACAAAAAGATGGTGCGTATCAATCCAAGTGGAAGTAGCTTGTCATTGGCTGTGATTTGCGATTTAATTTATGTAACAACAAAATCTATAAAGGCAACAAATATGGAACAAGTTGTTCCATTTTAATGTGGCGAATCCTTCTCTTACCGGTAATTTTTCATTTCAGTCCTTTTTATGTAAAACTTGTTATAAATTGCTTCCGCTAAAAGAAACACTCGTCTTATCAAATGACTGCTTATAGCCATACTCGTCACAGCTTAAACCTTTCCTACGTGAGTGAATTAATCGAGTGTCAATAACACCTTCCGAACTCACCCACGATTCGGAAACATGACTTATTATTTGCGCCAACTTTTAGCAGAGGTGAACGGTTAATTAACGAAGTACGTCAATAAGCAATATTCGACATCATACACCGACTCGCATTACTTCGCCCGAGCACAGTCCAAAGTCATAACCATAACAATAATTGCCGCTTTACACCCATCAACTTAAGTTCCACTTCGTATCCACCACGCAACGAAGTCCTTCAACGACACTTTTCACCCCATGGTTCCCTTCGCCAAATGACTCATTCGCCATCCGTTGAATTAAACAATCCAGCCAGTCCGCAGTCGATAAGGGGATTACCATCGACGAAACAAGGCCAAGGCTCGACCGGTAGAAAGGAGTCATTCGTGTAATTTGTCACTTCACAAAAAAAAAAAAAATAGGAAAGAATTTCGTTCTTCATTACCAAATGAACATGCGACTGGAGCGGTCGCACTTGAAGCACTGGACTGAGAAAATTAAAAGGACATGTCGGTGAAATAAGACAAGGATATCCTAATGAAGTGGTGCACTTAGGCGGCAGAAACGTAAAGTTGCCCAGGGCCTAAGCCGGACGTCAGAAGTAAAAGAGTGGTTCACACGTTAAACCGTCTCTCGAGTCAGGAGTCATGTGCTGGCCCTTATTTGCCCGACAGATCTCTGAAAGCTGTCGCGAAACGTCCATCCTGTGAGAACGTGACACTCACTCACCAGGAGTGATTGCTCAGGGCAGTGTCAAACTGCTGATGAAATGAGTAGGTGGTGGGGGCGAAAAATCCCTTTGTGATCTCTGTAGCGTCACAGAGCTGCAGCACAAGCACCTGTGTTTATTTGACTCACATTCTGCCTTTTAATGTAATTACTTATGTAGAACCGTCGGAGATGTGGACATGTCATGCCGCGGGGAGCAGACTTTTTGTTTGCGTGCACCGTTGTATGGTGTCAAGCCATAAAAAAGGAGGCGACAAAGAATGCAGTTCCACAAGAGCTCGTGGTAAGACCTATGGATAGTTTTGCACACCGCATTAACTGCAGGATGCGTTGCACTAAAACCGCACAAAACTGCTCCAATTTCGTTTACGAAAACGCCGTTTGCACTTGACGGCAAGCCAAGGAGAGCAAAAAAGTTCATCTTTTCTCAGCTGATCTCACAAACATACAACCTTTTAGGCCACAGTCATGTAAGCCCAGTGCGATCGATGACTCTACGAACATCCTTTGCAATTTAGTGCAGCAGATAATCTCTCACACTTCCCCAACACCTTCCCACGCCTCAATTGGCTAAGTAACACGGAAAATCATTTCGAACCAAAGCGGGTTGGCCACGCTCCACATACCAAGACCTTGTGCCCTCGAAAATCTAACCTCGTTCGGCAAATGCGAAATTCTAATCCCAGAGCCGTGGATAGTAGGAGTACTTGTACCGGCCCAGAACGGGGACACCCTATTCGGAGAATAAGCGACATGCACGAATCTTTGGCAACACGATATGACTTTCCATTAGCCCGCGTGCATTGTGTGCCTGTTTGTCATCGGGTCCGGCGACGAACAGTGTGCACATCTCTTCTGCATCTCAACCTCGAAGCGCTGTCGCTGTCGCAGCCACACAATTGTTACAAACGCCCACAGCGGGCTCTCTGTGTTAACCTGTACATAAGCCGCACAGCCGCCGCGTTACTGTAGGGGGATACGACCAAAATGCATTAATCGTGTTTGCAACGCTTTAAGAGATCTTAGATAATGCCTCCGGCCAGCTGGTGTACCGAACGAGAAACCTTTCGCAGCAACCACGGCTACCATTACTGATACTGCTGCCGACGACAACAGCATCCAGCCAACCGGTGAGGTGATAGGTCAGTATTGCACTAAACGGATGCTGCCACTGCTGCTGCTGCTACACACAGCCAAGTGATATGAATGGAATCGAGTCTGTGTCCCGTGAACGGATGGCCCATGAATAGCTAAAACCGAGCGGAGGCGAACATTACAAATGATTCCCAACCATGTTGGAAATTGCAAATGAATAAAACTTAATCGGACTCGGACCACTTGGTTAATGCTGTCCGGTCTGGCTTCAACTCGGTTCATTTGTCATGTCGGGTGACGATGGTTCAGATGGAGGCGGGTGCCAAATGGCATTACTCACTCGTTTCGGTCTGGCTGGCGGTCGCCACCTAATTGAGTTGCTGCCGTGCAGATAAAGTTGGTCGGATGGAATGGCTGACGGTGTTGGAAATACCCTTTGAGTTGATTTGATGAAGTTAGTTAGATGATTAGTAGTTCTTTTGATTGTGCTACTGACGCTTTGTGCTACTAATGTTCTGATTCAGATACACATTGAATCTGTTTGCCGGGAGGTTAAATGTTCTCGAATCGAAGTGCACACAAGTAAACACCATCTTAACGTAGATTAATTGCAGACCATGCATGCGGTCATGCTACGCTTTTGGCTTGTGTACAACTTATTACAAAGAAGGAGGCATTAGGAAGGACTGTGGAATTGATCGATGGGCGTCGGATGACCGAACACTATAACTACTCACTATAACTGTAAGCAGTCGCCATCGGGACTGCCAGCAGGCATTGAGCTCCGACTCAACATAGGTTGCCGGCGTGTGGTGCAAGTAAGTACAGCATAGGCTGATTAGGTAGTAATGATGGCTTTTTCAGTTGTTGTGTCAAATCTGCCGTTTTCAAATCAGCACTGTGAATTTCGTCGCGAGGCCAGTAGTCATCCTGGGTTCAGCGTACACGCCAGGTAGAAAAAATACTGAAATTCGACTTCCGATATCGAAGAAAACATTAGCTCAAATTGCATGACCATAGGTGAGAATTGAAATAAATACTGAGCTGAAAATAGCAATGTTGGCTTTGACACCAAGCTCAGCCTTCCTGATAAAGGATCTACCAAGCTGTTTTAAATTAACCCAACTTGACCAATCCTACAGGAAAGTTCAGCAATACTCATTCCATCACTCGAATACTTGAACTTCTCCACCTGCTTCAATGGGACTCCACTAACACGTAGCGTGCATTGAACAGGCGTTCTGGAAATTACCAAAACCTCCGATTTGTCCAGCAATTGCGGCCACAAATCTATCGAGTGCGCGCTAGAGTTTCGTCTGGGAAGATGTGAGGATCACTACGTCATCTGCAAAAAGAAGATGACTTAAACAGAAATATTCGTAGAGCATTGTTAGTGCCTCGAAAGAGGTGAAACGGTGAATTGTGAATGAAAATCGGGGATTGAATCTGGAACCCCCAGTGTACAAGTCAAGGCCACGACTGCCACGCCCACTCGTGAGAGAACAATATCACGCCGCAAACGAGTGGATACTGAAGAAACTAGGCGCAGATCTTGTGCACCTTGTACAGTAAAAGCCCTTGAATTCGGAAAACTCGTTTATTCGGACAAAAATTGTTTCCTAATAAAGAAAGTAGGTTCTTAATTTTTCAAGTAAAAATAAAATTAAATATCATCAATTCGGAAAATTCGCTTATTCATACCGACCTTTCGACCACCATTCCGAATTAACGAGCTATTACTGTAGTTGATATCTGATGATACTGAAGACTGGAGTTCGAAGGGGAGTTCTGTGCCAACCTGCGACGCATGCACTTGCCTTCGTCGGTGCGTACTCGAGTACAAGACAAAAAATACTCCGCTGTCCCTCCACCAATCAAAGCGTCGCAAGTGCCCAATACGAAACAAAAAAATCAATAAAAAAAAGTACAGTGAATTGAAGTGATTCGGTGTCGAGTGCATGCGGTCGGCTCCCTCTCGCCGTTTGATCGCAACTCCCGTTTGGTTTTTATCAAGCAAGGTTGAAGCATGACTGAGAGTGAGTGTCATCAGACGAAGCAGATTTTAGAAGTGTGAATTTATTTTTGGAGCGGCTCTAATCGATGTATGGGCATAACACCTACATCGATTGTTTTTAGGAAGGTAGTCACAGAGTGAAGAGTAGACAAATGCATGCTATGACTCGGGCTGTGAAAAGGCTGTCGAGATGAGAGAGTTGAATTTCCGGATATTCAGAGCCAAGCCTAATGAGGAAAAAAATCGAGACGAAATGACTACAATGCAATTATCAGACGTGTGAAATTCTCGTATAAGCAAAAAGTGCTACAATGTCCCAAGGGTAGCAAACACTTTTTGTCATTTGCAAAAACATAAAAAATTCCGCCTCGACTTCAATTGCCACGCTCGTTTACAATGACATCCCAGCTGTCAGCTCCTTAGACACAGCCAATCTGTTCAATAATGTTTGTGTCTCAAATCCAATATGTTTCCACCTGTACTTGAGAGCGTTGACTGACAGCGCTGACTGACACCATGGGACAGATCCACTTCAGCCCTCGTACTTAAAGATCAGCAAGAGTACTTAAAGATCAGTCGACATGCACAAATCCTCTGGCTCGGATGGTATTCCCCCTGTACTTCTGAAAGGCGCGCTTCTGTGCTGGCAAAACCACTTCGTAAGCTTTTTCAACTATCCTACTCTTTAGATCTCTTTCCGAGCAGATAAAAAACTGCATTTGTCCAGCCCGTCTCTAAAAACGCCGAATCTTCTTCACCCACCCATAGCACTTTCTAAGGTCATGGAAACGCTGATAAATCATCGGCTTCTGAAATATCTTGAATCGCGAAAGCTTCTTAATGGTGATCTGATGGATTATCTCACCGAAAAGTGGAACCAATCTTTGCACAATGCTGGTGAAAGCAAGATCGTTGCCATGATATTTCTAAGACATTGGACAGAGTTTGGCATCTACCTCTCTTGTTGAAAATGCGTGCCTATGGTATCGATGAATCTCTTCTTCAATGGATTAGAAATTGCCTTTCGAACCGTTCAATTCAAGTTGTATTGGACGGGTTCAAGTCTGATATCCACCAAATAAATGCTGGTGTTCCCAAGGCTCTGTTCTGTCTCCGACACTCCTTCTCACTTTTATAAATGATCTCTTGTCTGCTTCTTCTAATCCAATCCATTCCTTCGCTGATGACAGCACCCGTCCCAAGACTCACGACCCCGCCCTTGGGCCGTAGAATTGGAACGGCAGCGTATGTAAAGCACATTGAAGTCCGATTTTGACATTTTAGGAAAAGAACAACCGAATGAAATTTAATTCTTCAAAAACTCAATGCTGTCACCGTCACAGCCATTATGCATGAATGGCGCCTGTGTCGATGAAACCGGAAGATGTTCTATCCTTGGGGTGTGTATCAACACAATACTAAGTTGGAACGATCACATATATGAGGTCGCCAAAAATGCTGCGAACTGTTTAGGCTTCCTATATCGATGCAAGAAATAATTCACTTCGATTTGGCTTTAATTTATAATTCGTATATCCGCCCAAGCTTGAGTGCAACTCTCATATTTGGTCTGGTGCCCCCAAGACCAACCTGCACCTACTAGATAGATTCCAAAAGCGAACGATAAAACTTATAGGAGTCATCAATATTGCTGAGTCATTAGCCTCGCTTGAACAGCGACGTACTGTTCCGCAATACCCGTCTCGCCGGGAATGCTCATCAGTTTACTCAACTTTCGGACTCACAGTTCAATTAAGAGACTCGGCCGAAGAGCCGCACCACACGAATATAGACAGCTCATCCCAGCCTAATATTTCCCACAGACTACAATCCGCAGATATTTAAAAGCAATGTAAACAGGTTCCTTTCTTTCTCCCTCTATACCTTCGGCCCGTGGTGTGTCTTAACCCCGGACACTTAAGTATGTTAACCATGCCTTGTGCGCTCACAAATTATAAAAAAATCGCATGTATGCAGAATTGTGACACCATTTCTGGCGACCCACAGAATTATAAAAACATGAATGTTGGTGAAAATCTCTTCATATCCATCGGGGGTAGAAACTCTCTTCATAAATTTTCTTCCAGTCTCCGAATATCGGTCGAAATTAGATCAATAAATTGAGTTCATTGTTCAAGTCAGTCCATCTATTTGTAGGAAGCAATTTTCATCCTCCGCACACTGGAGAGGCTGAAAACACACTGCGTAACGTGAATTGTTAAGACGGAAACCCAGCAATATCGAGTCGACTGGTCGTACAAAAGAAAATGAGACTTTCAAATTGATTGCACCTGTAAGCAGCACGCGAACATATCGTACCTTCAGTCCAATTTCAGGAAAAGGAAACTCACTTTCTGTCGGCCACACAGAACGTCCACCCCAAATATCCCTTATTCTACCGAACACATGTCCTCGCCCAATAATCTGTCAACGCTACCGTCCATCCTTGTTAACGAATTAATCCAAAAATCCCTTTACATAAAAAAACGCAATTGTCAACGCGACACACAACCATCGGCTGGCGGAGAGAAACGAATCGTTAGGGACGTTATATCATTCAAAGGATGGCATGTGTATTCTGTGTTTTGGGGACAACAAATTGTTTAGGAACCCGATTCCGGGAAAGGTCTAGAAATTGCGTAATACACGAATGGAAACAGCATGAGAACGCACAACACGACCGACGAGATTGTGTGAAAACGTGATATTATCGGTGACACAACGTCGGTCAAACTGAGGCGAAAATAAACAGCGAAATGAATGGAGGCGGAATGGAAAGGAAATTGTTAAGCCCACCACGTCCATCCCCCGTCTATATCATTCGTTCTTTCATTCTTGCCACCAAAACCCCCTCAACCAACCTTGACACATAATGTTATCGAGAATTTGAAAGACACTTTATGTGTGAAATTATACAGGCGGATTACGGATACGTCCAAACAGACATCACACTACAGATAGCGTTGACAGGAAGCATAAATTCGCTTTCAACGGAAACGCGTTGTCTCCTTAAGGCGAAGACTCCTTGGACCCACCTCAATGTCAATTGAGTGTCGTGTTTCCGGTTTTGGTGTTTCTCTCAACACCTCACACTCAAAGAATAATCGTAGAACGGAAACTTGTACGATTGCGGAAGTACTCGGACTCGGCACTCGGGATATAAGCAATTTCAAAGCGGCCTCAACCTAATGAGAAAGATAATTAGAACTGACCGCAAATCGGATTATAGTTGCGAATGTATTGAATCGGCTTTGAAAACAATGGCAGGGCGTGTTGAGTAATTGTCATTAAAATATGGATGCACTTAAGTACAAAGTTGAAGGACTTTGAAGTATCAGCTGATGATTTGATAAGAGAGTAAATAACTCGTTGAAAAAAGGGATTTCTACTGAACACTTCACTTGAAGTAATCCTAATCATCATCACCTTCAGTGCACCGCATGATTCGATAAAGGGGGGAAAAACACTCACGAGATATCGCCAGCTCTTTCGCTTCTCTACCCTTTTTGGACTTTACGTAATCACATCGCCCTGGGGCTGTCAATCGGTCGCCCACCAGATGGAATCACAATCAAGGCATGCCTTGGAAGTAAAGATAATGAGGACATTCGTGACACGTGACCGAAACATCGAAGCATAGCCCTTTATGATGAATGCCGAATGCAGAACTATCAGTCTTTAACTGGAGTTAGGTAGGTAGGTTAATGACAGCCCTTGCGAATAGGTCTGCCTCCAATTAAACCAACTAGTTGACTTCATTGTATCCTTCTTAACAGGTGCAAATTGACTTCATTCAATTCCAGTGCAGATCGTCACACGAGAAACGAGTTATGTGTAGAGGTTGGGCTCAGGTTTAGTTTTTACCTGACCAGCGGAGTATACGGTTATTGGTTGTTCCGCGATGCTGTGAGCTTTAAGTCCGCGTAAGAGAAGCACCACCCGCACTCACTTCAGCTAGAAGGACATTGCATTTGGCTCTAAGAGGCGGTAGTCCTTGCAAGTGGTTGCAGAAACCATGGATCGCAGGCCCAGTAAATAAGGTTGTTAAATTTGCATAGGTAATTTCTTGAATACAAAACCATTGCGGTTAGATAATTGAATAGTGTTCTTTGTAACCACTAGTTCACAGTTCTGTCTAGATCATCAGACTCACACTCCATTAAGGCCACTTCAGACCTGCATCAAATCAGTTACCATGAGCAACTCAACTGATTTTTGTTCAAACAAAAAGTCAGGTCACATGATTAATGATTTAAATCTGCTACATACATGGACCTAAACTTCCGCTCGAAGCCAGTTCTACTCTTGGTTTCCTAGAAGGATGGTTTAGGAATGATCTCATTCTTACGTTACGGAATCCCTTTTTATTTCCCATCTCAGTCCCTTCCTTGAATACGCAAGCCCAGTCCGGTAACCTCAACTTAACCCACTCATTTGAAATTGAAGCTGTGCAGTCTATCTTTTCCCCTTAAAGACCAGTTCAAATTGATTAATCTCCAAACACTTGTATGACGTCGTTGACACACTCTTCTTAATTGATTCCCCTGCATTACAAATAAAGATATGTAGTAGGTCTTTGTGTCTGTTTCCGCTTTTTCGTCTCCCTCATCACCGCACCATCTATGGTCATTGTAAACCAATCCCCAGAGTGCTGCCATCGCATCCTTGACTTTCACTGCAGTATAAGTTACAAGATTTGTGTCTTCGATTGCAGTCCAATACTGATTCATCTTTATTTTCCTTAATTCACCTTAACCTAACCTACTTCAGCAATAACACAACTGTTCAATGGTATCGGTCACTGTGCTGTGGGCTGGCTAGTGCATTAAATGACGTGGTCGGTACTGGGCGGGGTGCTGGGGAATGGCTAGCGAAGGAAATGTTGGCACTACTTTTGAGCAATCATATAAACTCATTTTTATTTGATGTTAGGTTCTATTTAACAATCCAAAGCTATCAACTGAACTGAACTGCTCTTCACAAACTGTCCCTGGTTCTTCATCACCAACCATCAGTAACTGCTAAAATAGCCATCAACCTAATAAAGTTGCTTTGCAACCAACGAATCGGCAGCGCTCCAAAGTTGAAGTTGTTCAATGCCACTGTGAATGTATGTATCTGTTACGCTAACCAAGTTTTTTCCTATAAATACATACAATTACGGTTTTTCTTTTAGTGGATTTTTAAACACCCGCCAAATACTCCTCGGGTAGAACTGACTGTATGTGACTTGACCGGACATGTTGATTGAGTTCGTCTTATTAACTCATATCCTCTATCAGTATCTCCCTCTCTCTCTTCCTTATGTGATCCCGCCACGATTAAGTTATTATGACTTAGGTAAGAGAAGGCGCTGCTAGTGAATTTACCAGCGAACTTAGAGCATGTTGATCCATTGTGATACCCACTCCCTTGTGTGACCAGACCAGATTTGAAAACCAGATAAAAGCGTATTAACTTTGCTATCACTGGAATTCGAACCGGGGACCCCACTAACCAAGGGCAGCCACTGGTCGCTTCGAGAGGAAAATCCTTCGAATTATATTCGGCCCCGTCTGCAAAGAGGGAGTTTGGGGGAGAAAATTGAACGACGAAATCTACGAACTATACAACGACATTGGCCTAGTCAAACGAATTTCATTGCTTTGTAGAGAGAATGGACACTAATGCTCCGGCTCGGAAAGTCTTCGATTCCTACCCAGAGCTACAACACTCCTCCGCCTCGCCTCCGATGGCGTATCTAGACGTTAATAATTGGACCGTGCTAGCTAGAGAGGCACGTTGACTGAGGCCCAGGTCCACCTAGGACAGTAGCGCCAGCTAAAGAAGAAGAGAATGGCACCTGATTCCAAACAACAAAGACAAATTAATTTATTATATAAGTTTAATGAATTCTATAAGTTCTAGTGTGTGGTCACTACACTACCATGTTTTAGCTTCTTTGTTCATGGAAGTCCTATTAGTCTAGAGAAACATCTTTGTAGGTAATCGATAATCCCATTAGGGATGTTCGATGTTGCAAAAACATTGATGTTGACGTCGATATCAAGATGATCGATATTAATCGGGCACAAAACATCGATGTTCGTTAACATCGATATTGTATATTATTATATGAGTCGGAAAACTATATGCGATAGGCATAGATAGAAAGAATAGATGAAATAATACAGCAAATACCAAGAAATTCAAAGCATTCTGTATACATACTCGGAAAAATAAATTTTGTTGTCAGACTCAAGTCCAAACAATCCATGAATCAACTGCAAGAAATGTCTAGATCAGTGTTGTTTCTACAAAATGCCTGCTTGATTATGTTGAAATTTCAGAAAATTATTTGCCAACATCGATGGCCGATGTTTTGTTCTTAGCATCGATCATGCGATATCTTCCAAGCTTAGACATCGATGTTAAAATATCGATATTTGGTCTCTCAACATCGATGTTTTGTGAACATCGAACATCTCTACTTTCATCCATCTCTTGGCAAAAGCAATAGAATACAATCCAATTCAAGATCAGATCACTTTCACAAAAGTCCGGTGATAGCGTCAGTAAACCCCTCCCATAAACGTGAAATGGTCAGTGAAAACGAAAACATTTCAAATCCTCATTTGTCTATCTTCATGCGAAATCGATTCATGTCAAAGCCTAGCATTAAATATCTTCCAGTCAGTGCAGGACGCAGACACTCGAGAGCCGTGTTTACTCTCGTGTTTTATGTATCACTTCAAACAGCCAGCAAATTCAATCGAATGTCCTCATGACCAACGGTCATTAACCATTCTCCAGGCTATTTTTTTTTTCCAATTTTGCAGCTCGAATCGTGACACGCCTATGAATACACGTAATTAGAGCTTACGCTCGTAGAAGTCATTCCCTGTGTTCTGCTTGTCTGTATTCACTGGCACACAAAGTCACCGATTGGACCTTTAGGCCATCGCACAAACGGTGTGCCGTCAAATGTGCCGCTCCCCCCTGACACCCGACACCTCACAACCATCCCAAAATAATTGTGCTACGTGATCAGTGAAGGCGACCTAGAAGAGTAGATTCGGCGCCAGTGCCAAGGCGCGAGAACGACAGAGAAGAAATGTCCAATTTATTAAAAGATAACTGTAAAATCAGCTACAACATAACCGTAAAATTGTCCTCATTCTAAACAGCACCCCTGAGATGAATGTTTATTGCCATATTAAGGCTAGAGCGGCACTGTCACTACTGGCGCTGCTGGGTGGAGCCATCAGAGCAGGACTCTTGTCCTGATGACGGTTTATCGTTTGTCCGCGTACCATCGGTATATTTATTGGTATGCAGGATAGCATTGCGTCCGTATACAATTGGCTGGCGGCACAGTGAGACTAAGGCCTCTCAGTGGCATGTTGTGTCCATGGCGCTACAAATTATTATGAATTCTAATTTGGGCCATGAGAAAATTACCAAGCCACACCATCAGACAACTGGGGCTGAGGGCGCACCGCAAACAATAGCCAATAATCCCAAATGGCCGATGATGTTGTCCAATGCAATTAAGTTATTTTTCCATTTGTCGCAGGATCCTCCTGAGAGCGTGCATGGTGGGACATCAACACAAATCAGGATAATTGTTCTTGCGTATCGTTGATGGTGGCCGGCTTGAATGGAAAAGCATTCGTAGCGATTCATGCTGTAGAATGAGTTTCGGCGCGGGCAGTGAACCCGAACTGAGAGGATGGTTGAAGAAACTTGAATTGGTGAATTGGACAAGATGTTAACATTAGGACAGTTGAGATGGGATGTAGGTCAGATCTAGTATTAGTTGGAGCAGTGAATACTAGAAAATGGTATCGCAAGCAATCTTCGGAATATTATCCAGGAAGTTTCATGAGTTTGGCTTCGATGAGGAGGCGCGGTATAGGCACCATATTGTAAGAGTCCTCAGGATGATGGTACCTGGTGGGTTGGACTGCCTCAGTGTTTCCAGTAGCATGATCTCTTGAGTTCCCTATCCCTGGGAACGCCACCAGAGGCGATGCATTGCTTTGCCTTGATGTCGCTCTAGCTACGATGCAGAAGATTTTCCGGGTCCTCTACATGACCTAACCATCTGAGAGCAGAGGCCCAATTTCGTTCGAGATGGTCAATGTCACAGTACAGCGCATATGGTCCAACGTTCAGTCTCCTCGCTCAAATACCATCGGTGCAACTCGAAGGACGACCAAGAAAGGTCCGAAGATGTCCACGCTTTTGTGCCAGAGAACAGCACTGGGACTATCATGGTCTTAAGTAGAAACAGCCTCTGTCATAGTCAATGTCCCATTACTCGAAAGAAAAAGTGGGGAAGTAGGGACGCATTCAACGGATAGACAATTATCTGGCCATTGACTACAGACGAGCATTCAGTGATTGAGGGCACACATGTTAATCAATTGCGTTTTCCTGTAGGATACTACTCATTATTGAGCTTAAAACTGTTTAACCATCGTGTATTACTGATGGTAATCATGAGAAGTGTAGCAGCACACTTGTTCCAAGGTTTGTATGGTATTAATGACAAAATAATTACCTGTCCGTGGATTAATTTCTGAGAACGCGTGGAGTATGCCTCAAAGGAACTGCTGACGAAATCAATCACTTTCATTAACATTAACTTGCATGTGAATGGAATGATTTCATCCAATTACTTTGCGTCTGATTAAAGTTCCACCCTTGACAGCTAATAAGAATAATTTTTTTTAATGTAGGAGTACCACAAGGATCTGTGTTGGGACCAATTTTATTTCTTATCTACATAAATTCACCATTTGAACAGAAATTTAAGGGTAAAGTGACTGTGTTCGTTGATAATGTGAGTTACTCATACGGCTCAATCGGTCTTTAAGATTTAATCTGCGACTTGAATTTCCATCTCAGCTTTTCAGAATCTGGTTTTCTGAACACGGGTTGAACATAAGTCCAACACCTGCCATTTAGTTTGTCTTCATCGATCTTTACGATTGCTGAAGTCTATTTTCACTGTCCGGAGTGTCTCAAGGGCTCAAATGAGCTGCTTGTTTACCGCAGCAAACTTATTGTCGCAAGATGAAATGCAGTGTGAATTGTTTTTTGATTGAGGTAGTGGACGAGTACAAATAATTGGGCCTTACAGTTGATTCGAAGACGTCTTTTACTAGTCATGCAGAGTCTTTAAAAAGGGATTTCTATAGCTCTCCCCGTCATTTTTACTATCTCAAAAAATGTTGCTCAAAGAAACTGTTATGGACTATCTGTTACGAAACTCTTCATTCCAAACTTCAATACGGAATTGTTTGCTGGGGTTGTATTTATTTTAATAAGATCCTGCCCCTATTAATCTTGCAAAGAGTGTACTGAGGAAAATATCAGAAATGAAGTATGAAAGAGATGTCCAACATCTTCTTCTCTTGCCCCTTAAGATTTTTGACAACTATTTTTTATATTGTTTTCTAATGCCAAATTGACCAGTCAGAGAACGGCATTTACGTTATTTCGTGAATAACTATCAAAAATTCATGAATAGCCGTCAACATTTTCATGATTATCCGTCAAATTCGTCGATTGACTAGGGGTCAATCAGCTGTGAAGTTGGGTATCTCTATCATACTTCATTTCTGGAAAATATGCAATAAACGTCGCCGTCAATCTAGTCATCCATTGTATCGTGATTTAAGAATTCTTCCAGTCTGTCATTTATATTGTTTTAAAGTATTAAAGATGTTTTTCATGTGATCAGGAAATATCAACTGCAGACTAATTTCTACAAGAATCTATGCAAAATCTTTTGAAAAGTTGTGACTGTTCCCCATTTTTGTACAACCGCGTTCCGCAATTTTGATGACGTTTCGTCGTCGATTTTTAACAAACTCCCTCAATCCATCACAACAATTGCAAATCCCAGACAATTTTAAAAATGTGTAAAACATGAAAGCACTTGAAGGTCGGTACAGGGCTCATGAATTGGTAGAATTTGTAAGGATAGTTCCAAAAGAAAACGTTTGATAGAAATTGTTGTGAACTCGTGAACTGAAAAGGGTGTCTCAAAATTAACGCAAATTTGATTGATTCTCTATTTTTGTTTTTTGTGCTTTGATTCATAAAGTACATAATAGAGGTCTGCAATGAATGTCTTGAAATCAATTTCGTGACATTGTGCGTGGACCTCTACGCACATAATTTCTTCTACTGAAACTCTTTGCTTGGGTACAACCAAGAGAGGGGGCGCGTGCCCACCTCTTTGGGGTCACTGACAATATTCAAAGAATATAACTGTCTATAAAAGGCTTCGTAAATTGGCCGTTCGGAGTCGGCATAAAACAGTAGGTTCCTTCCACCAGTGAGAGAGCAAGCTAGGCCCTGGCTCTCTACGTGCTACTCTAAGTGTTACTAAATATTTTATGGATGCACATATTGCTGTAGTAGGAAAATGCATTGAAACAAATAAATGCAATATTGAACATTTGACACAACAGACAGACTAAGAAAGTGATGTCTACATCCTCATCATCGTCATCATCATCATCATCATCAACTCAAGCATTCCGCACACATTTCATTACCACAGCAACTCTTCTTCCAGCCATGGACAATGGACAGGTTTTTCTGTAGCTTAGTTGTGTTGTTTGTTCTTTCGATTTCGGTGTTGCAACATAGCGTGCGCAATAACAGACCACATAATACTTTCCGAACGTGTTTGTCTCATTCAGTGCATGTTGGTCACAACAGAGACAACGTCAAAAAATGTTCTGTCAACAAAAAACCATTTCTTTTAATTTTTAAAATCAGTATCAGTATCAGTACATATCAGTTGCGTCACGTGGCGTATTAAGATGGGTGTGCGACAAATTAGCTCTTGAATTTTTGCTTTAATTTTATAAATTTTCTTATTACAAAAAAACAACGATAACAAAAAGATTATATTTTGTATAGTTTAAGTCAATACATCGATCACCTTATCAAAAAATCAAAAAGTTGGCCTTCGCTGCAAAAAAATATCAGAACTCCTTCTCAATTGTAATAGAAGACAATGCAGAAAGTCAATCTTCCAAAATCGTACTTCCATTTGAAGCCGTTATCCTTTTCCAAGCTCAAAAGCTCCTTCCAGTCGTTGAGCCTGTTTCTAGATTCCTAGGAAAAGTACACCTGAAAGTGCACACAATTCGCACAAAATGTGTGTCGTGTCTATATATATAGAATATACACCAATGTAGTACCATTGGTTTCAATGGTGTAATTTAACGAATCCCTGAAGGGGTATTCATAAAAAAGAAAACGCGGACGGGGAGGCTAAGCCCGCCCTCAGCGGTCCGAGTTACTATCTCGAAACAATTTTATTATTTTTTCAATATTCCTTAATTCGACCGAATTCGTACACGTCAAAACTGAGACTACTATGAGCCGTTCCCATCGCCGAGTATGCAGACTCATCATTTTCATGTCCCCGCGTGTTTCCGGAGCGACGCAACATGATCCCAGTGCGATGCAATGCCATTCAGTTGTCGTGGGAACAAGTATGAACCTGAACAAACTGTGTCAGTAATTCTCGTACAGTCTATTACCTTCCACTGGGTTCAGGGTCAAGTGCGTTGTGTTAACTTGTATGTATGTATTGAACGGGTAGAAAATATTATTATTATTATTTATTAAAGCGTAAATAAATTGCAAATGGAAACCAACAGCACCAGACCTTTCTGCCATCGGGTAGAAAATATGTTTTGCACAAGTATTGGACAAAGTATGTTCCTACTACAGTTACAACCAACTACAAAAAAAATTAATTTAAGATTGTGATGGATGACAAATAATATAAATATATCCGTATGTGTAGGGGTTAGTTTTAGCTTGTGCTAATATTTGTGATGTTTTGACCAGGGTGGGCTATGCACACCTTGCACACCCTGACGAGACGCCAAGCGGAATATCTATTTAGAAACAATATGCATCTCTGTATAAAAACACAATTTTCAATCACCCCCATTCTGAATAGACGTTAGAAAACAAATGCATTCGAATCATTTAGCATACTCAGTGTATTATTGTTTATGAGTAGTGTTCTCGAAATATAATGAAAACAAATGTAATATTCGCTGTTAAATCGGGTATTTGCAATTATGAATAATAGTTATCTATGCTAGTGTACTCACATTTAAAGTACTCACATTTGCATTGAAATGAATAGAGTACACTGAAGCAGTGTGCTTGTTTATTGAGACATACGAATGTATTCACGCAGACCTCTAGTGCATAAAGTACATTAATTATGGAATAGCTCATCGGACAAACGGCTGAAACATCCCTACGTACTCTTTTGTCGAGATTTTCCATGACCATTCTGCATAAATGTGTCTAAATATAAATTAAAAATTTCCTATTGTAATGCACGGGTGGTAACGGGCTAAATAAAATCTTATCACACGCGATCCAGGGACCAATTGTGATCACCGAATCGATAGAATACACGACCAGAAAATGCCTTATGCAGCAATTGATTTGTACCGTCCCATTGAAACCACATCTTCCCCGTTTTTCTCCTAGTCGTGTGACCCAAAAATATGTGTCACTTTATGTGACATTTGTCACTTGCACGTTGCGTGTATACCCTTAGTCATATTTAATGAGAAAGTGCGATAGAAAGAGAGATCTTGTTGCTTGCATTTTTGTGGGTGACGCCAATCGACGTAGTTATCCTACGTATGCTACAATATGTAAGTTCTAACCCCAATTTTACATAATTTTTAATGAATAATAATAAAAGTTGATTAAATTTCACGTTCAGTGTAAAAATAACAATAAATCAACCATTTGAGTGCGTGGACTCTTTAATGTAGGATAATTCATTCACACCCAGAAGTCCCCTTTTTTACGAAAACAAAACGTTAAGCGACTTGGAAGATTTATTTTAACGGAAAATTATTTTTACAATTGATTAAATCTAGACAAAGGGTGTTGGCTCAACAATATGGGCCCGACTGATGTACGTTGTTGAATTTAATGTTTATTATTATTGTCGGCTTATTGTTTTAGTTTGTATGTCCTGCAATGACTGGCGCTTACATCGATGTTGGTTGTTCAAGTCCGCCTGTCCATGGTGGTCCTTTTGGGATGGGGTGGTGGTGTGGTAGCCGATTTAGCTATCGCTGCTCTGGTTTCTAAATTCATGCAACTCGTTTTTCGACGTCATTGGAAGGAAAGCTCTGCTCGTTTAGTAGATTTAACGTAGGTTCCTGATTTCCTCGTTAGGATGGTTGTTGATGTCTAGTAGCTGCTTTCTGAACAGTGTCACCCTTTTCTGTTGCAGGGGGATGATGCGTGCTTGGTTGTAAAGCCTGTTGTTTCTGTAGTGCCTGTCAAAGGTGAGTCGGATTCATATTCGCAGTATTTTTCTATCGAAAATTGCGAGCTTCGTTATGCTGGTCTTAGAGTGCCATATTGGGAAGCCTTACGTTACGTTACGATCGGCCGTATAAGCTCCTTCTACAGCAGCAGTTTTGTCCTCTGGCTTAATCCATTTTGTTCCCGCTTCAAGGGATGGATCCTGTGAAAAAAGGAACGCTTTCATGTCCTTTTTCTTTTGCTGTCATTGAAATGTAATCTACCATATACGCGCACCAACATATCCGTGTTCTGCACCAAAGGCCTCCAAGAATTATACACAGTATCAAAAGCAACCACCGAATTGAAATTGATGCCACTTGAAGACACAGATATGCAGCATATGTTGCCAACTAGCTGAATTTTTTTGGGAAGAGAATTTGATTGGTTTTTTGTCACCTCACTCGAATTCAAGAATACAGATTTTGATATGCGGTAACAGAAAACGAATTTGTCACCTCGTCTATGAGAATAATGGGGATTTTTACAAAATTGTATTACCATGTCGCGATAATGGGCAGACATGCATTAATCTTAATCTGACCAGCAATAATTTAAAAAAAATTAAGATCAGTGATGACTCATCAATATTTTTGAGATGTTGTGTCTAACCAAAATGCTACTGCACAAATGACATTTGTGACGCCCTTTACTTCCCAAATGTAGGACAACAGTAATATGGCCCTGTAAACCGCATGTCTGTCAAACACCCATTCGCCACACACGATGTAGGCAATCTGCACGCATTTGTTTGCATTGTTTTGTCGTGGGCGTCGGGTCGGAAAAATGACAGACATCATTAACTCGGCAATAATAGAAAAATAATTTGAATCAAGGAGTGGTAGAGCTTTTATAAATTTCCAAAAACTCGATGTCTATCCGTGTCTATTCATGTACACGATATGAATTCTCATTAAACACGCCACAGACGGTCTGCTCAAAGATGTACACAACAACAAAATATATTGGTCTACAGAGACATGTCTGTGTAGTGTACTCACCCACATCTCCTATGACTGACCTGGTCATGTGTTTAATTTTAATTAACTTTAATTCAAATTCAGAAATTTGAGCTGTGTACATCAGTTTTGTTATTATTGGAAACCAGGATTTTGTTTCGAGTTTCTAAAGTTTAGCCGAGTGCTGAGTGGCTTCATCACGTTTTATTTTTTTTTAATTTGTTCAACCTTTTTTTTTTCACAGTGTGGAATTTTCCTCAACTTTTTTTTTAATAACATGTTAAATGGTGATGAAAGTGTATGATGACGGTTTCGAAAGTCTGTCAAGCAAGCCTTAAACGTTTTTTTTTATACCAAGTGATGGGCAGATGAAGAAGCCCTGGTGTTTACTAGCCCAAACTTAAACACCCTTTCCCACGGGCAAGACTGCTCCAGCCGAAAAGTCCTGTGCTCCGTGCCAGTGGGACAAGACATCAGATGACCACGAAACCTGCGATAGCGATTTCGCAGCAGGATAAAGATCAGCTGGAGAGACTTGTCCAGGTCCAGGTCCATCCCGGACTGTTGCGCCACCGATATTATATTATTTTGTGTCACTCTCCTCGAAACAGGTCCAAGGATTAATTAACGGATATGAATTTGGTCTGGATAAAAACTACATGAACAGAAGTAGGTGTTCCAATGTTATTGTGTCAATAGTACAAACAATAAAGATGCCGTTTAAATTAATTTGATGACGTAAAAATTGTAAATAAGCATTAAGCTACAACATGTTAACTTGCTCGCTCTTTTGTCTATTAGAAGCCACCTGTAACCATTAACGATCAACCATTTGTTTAATAAATCCCTGCTGCGTTTCTTTTCGCCCAGAATTGACTTATGAGTATTGTGAGACGCAAATGCAGCGCGAGTTAATAAAATGACGCATAGTGCACACATGCGTCATTTTATTTACTCCAAAAACTCGACTGATTGTGCTTAGGCACAACTCCTGATGAGTTAGAGTCGTTGGCGGAGGATCGAGTTGCCTGGAGATCTCTCGTGTGTGGTTTACCCCCGCGACAACTTTAGTGGAGCATGCCGGTCAGAATATGATGACGATATCAGTCCTAAGAATTTCGCGCTGTCGCTTAGCATTAATGGGGTTCCGCATAGTGTGGGAGGATCGAAGTTAGGGATTTTATACCTCGTTGTAAAGAGGACTAGTTTTGTGGACGCCTAGGCCACTTTCGCTAGTCCATCTCACGAGCTTGGTGAGAACAGGTTGCATAATATCCCTGATCGTGGATATATATATTTCAAAGCTACTGCAATGACAATATCATCTGCATAGGCAATGATCTTGCACCCATTCCTTTCAAGTATCACAAGCAGTTCGTTGACAACTATGTTTCACAGTAGAGGGGAGAGTACTCCACCCTGCGGTGCGCTTGCATCGTTTACATGAACTGTAACCTACTACATCTTTGCTCATGCGAGCTACTTTCCTACGTAGGTAGGAAAACTGCTGAAATTGTTCGTGTAACAATTTATTGGTTATCATCAGATAGCTGCAAGTCGGCCTAATGCTTGACCAACGTTATGGTAATAAATTAGTGTAACACACCCATTTAATAATAATAAGACAAACTGCCTAGTGCGGGAGAGGATATTTAGCACAAGAAACAGACGCAATGCAGAAAAGTAAACGTAAGCTAATTGCCCAGACCGCAAAGCAAACGCGAAACAGACGTAATCAAACCAATGTTGACTTAATCGAGCGAAGTTTCTTTGATGAATTGCATTTACATTCTTAGTCAACAATGGAAATATGTTAGGTTTGCCTTTGATCGAGGAGTTGCGTGCAACGGCCAATGATTCCCTGCACTGTAATCGTTCCCCTGTTACCCAATAATCGCCAATGGCGAAAAAGTTCCAGGATGGTTTGCAAAGTTGTATGGAATAATATACAAAACCAAAAAAATATGCTTAGTGGACTGTGATAAAGTTATTATATAATTTAAAATTTATTTCGGACCCCTTTCGAGTTTAAAAGCTACTAATACTAGGCATGGGCTGTAAAACGATTGCATACGCGGATATTGTTGCCATCGGCTTCTCGGGAAAGTACTGAAAGATTTTATGCAACATGGTCTCACTCTACTGAACATATGGGCCAACGCAAATAGTCTGAGCATTAATGAAAAGAAGACCGAATTAGTCCTCTGAACTAGAAAATACAAAATACCTCACATTGTCCATCCTAAATGGCACTAGACTACAATTCTCAAATAAGGCTTAATACCTTGGCCTTACATTGGACAGTAGATTAAACTGGAAGCTCAATACAGCTGAAAGAGCAAGAAAGACAATCACGGCCCTATACATGAGCAAGAAAGCTTTTGGGCATAAGTGGGATCTTCAATCTTATATGACTCATTGGCTTTTTACAACCGTGATCGGAGCTCTCCTCCTACAGGGCGTTGCCGTATGGTGGCCCATAGTTAACGTCAAGACTCACCTCAATGTCCTGAGGTACCACAGCTGACCTGCATCTCTATAAGTAGAGCCCTGAAAACTACTCCTACAGTTGCACTAGGAACAATTAGAAACATATTCGGCAAGCAAATAACAACTAACTGTGCAATGCGATTAAAAGAAATGCAAATTATATAGAGATAGTAGAATAGCACCTTACCTCTACTAATCTCGACTTCACTTCATCTAGATACTGCCCAGAGAAAAACTTCGAAACCATCACTCCGGAGAGAGATTTATGGTACGGCGACAATAAGCCCTTTGGTAATGCCTTAAACACAGATGGATCTAAAACGGAAGATGGAGTAGGAAGTGGCGAACATCTTAATTTTAACAAACTACTTCGTCTAAGCAATCACTGCAGTGTCTTCCAGCTGGAAATAATGGCGATTAGCGAAGCCCTGTCCTGTTTATGGTGGAACGTGATATCCGCCCGCGATATCTGCATTCTTACTGATAGCCAGACAGTAATAAAATCCCTAACATCGTTCTCTATAAACTCTAAAGTAGTCATTAGAAGTCGTGCATCTCTTCAAGAGAAATCCGAACAAATTTACATGCCAGAACATAGAGATATTAAGGGAAACTGTGAAGCTGACAACTTCACAAAAATCGCCACTACACTGCCAGATGATGGAACCTCCTGTGACATAGCTACTTACTCCTCTAGCCACCCTCAAGTTCCAGAGCAATATTCTAATTATACAAAAGGCCAATACCAGATGGGAAACAGGCATTGGATGTCAAATCTCCAAACAAATCTGACCTCGTCTCGATCCATCAGACAGTTTCTTCTCCAGACCCTGCTTTTCTCGAATGATTTCTGCAGTAGCTGCCTAGAAGAAGAGGAGGAAAGTGCACAACACCTTCTCTGTAGCTGCCCCTCATTCGCCCCAATCAGGAAAGCAATAATGGGCTCCTACTTCTTCGATGATCTAAGTGGAATGAGTGGAATTTACCAAAAAAACTGGTTAGCTGTCCTAGTTACCACGCCAAGCCCAATTCACCTCTTTTTTAACCCACGTGGTGGTACAACTGGCGTACTTTGGCCTAAGTGCATCCTAATACCTACCTACTTAGAGAACATAAGCGAACACTGGTCACCAGACCCGCTTCTTCCTTCACACGCTTGATTTCCGAAAACTTACCTCAATCCACTATTTTCAACCCAAACAGCGGCGCGTTCCATCCATTCAACTCCACTTTCACTTGGATCCAATTTTTCACTGTCAGCACTATCAGACATCCACCTCCTACACCGAACATTTTTTACTTTAGCGGCTAAGCAAATTATGTTAAGCAGAAATTAAAGAAGTCACTCACAAACTGAAAGTCCAATAAAAGTACTCGTGGAAGTGGTGGTTTGGTGAGAACCTCATTAGCACCATGTGCCGTTCCTTCGCAGAGATCTCCTCAAGTAAGTTGGTGGAAGGTTTACAAAGCGCTTGCTGTGTGGCTCTCGCAAATGTTGGACAGCACGAATGAAATGCGTTAAAGTCTCCCCCTCAACAATTGCTGTTGTTGCAATTGCGGGCTGGTTACAGGTTGAATATCCACTTCCACCGCTCTAGCGATGTCATCACAAGTTCGCCGATGGAGTTATTTTATTTCAGATCGGTTGTATCTAGACAGCCCATCTGAAGTTTGTTATTTCAAGGAAGTCGGTTAGATATAAGTTAAACTAATTAATTATTAGTTTTTTGAAGAAAATATAGGAGGAGGAGAACCTCTTTATTGCTTAAGACTGAATTTTATAATTATTTTAATCTAAAAAGAAAAGTCAACCTGTGGGAAAATGGGATAGGAAAAATGTAGACAGAATCAGGTGCAGACGCCACGTCAGCGGTACGCCTAGCTGCGTGACTGCAAGTGGATTCGTTGCCGTGGGAACGATGCCGCCTCCTCTGCAAGCGAGCACTGGCGGGCAGATGGCTCCTCAGCCAGGTCATCGGCCTTCTCATTTTCTGGGATGTCACTGTGACCAGGGTTTAACCCAGATAAAGGAAATTTTGACTCGGGTTTATTTGTCTCGTTTCAAAATCGTCTATGATGTCGTATTAAGTAAAAGAAACATGCATTCTCTGTTTATATTTCAACAACTCTATTTTATGTAAACTTAATTTTATTTCATATTATTACAGTATATAGAATGGAAGTACATCTCTTGTTTATTTTTCAGGGCTTACATTTGTTTTTTTGTTTAACCACGATGCGACGCTAGCCCAATTCTCTACGCATTCTACGTTCATTCTAATTCAAGGCTGGGTATAAATCCAACTTAACGTAACTTACAAAATTTACGAGGGAGGATCAAAAGTAGCCAAGCTTGAAAACAGGTAACGTTGCGGTTGAATTTAACCCTGTTACAGTCGAGCAAATAAATTAAGGTCTCGACCTATAAAATGCATCATAATCTTAATCTGAACTGGATATTAAAGGATTGCTTGAGATGTGTGTAATGGAACCAGTTGGAACCAGTCTTGGAACCAGTTTCAAAATACTATTTAGTTTACTGGATACAGTTGAAACTATTCCTTTGGTTTTGCATTCGGTGCAACCCGTGTGTCTTGAACAGTGAACTGGTTTTATATGGATACAGTAGCAGCGAAGTAGATAGCAATCATCAGACGATCGACGTGGTACAATGTTCAAATGAATGCATTCATTCAGAACTCTAGTTTGGAAGGTCTTTTGAATATTGTGTTGAAAGCGTTTATAATCGTACGTATCCATTGGTTAAAGCTGGAATGTTGAATTTGAGTAAATTAATTAATATAAACATTTGTCTCAATTTTTTTTCTGCGCTGTCAAGTAATACCGCGAACTCCATAATAAAAATACATGTTTCACAACAAAAAAGTTTTTCATTTCTATCAATTTTCAATGAGTCTTAAACTGTCTCCGCATATTTATAGTCAATTGGCGGACATTTGATTTGAGTTTGATTAAAGGTGACTAAACACCTTCCTCAAACACAAATATTTTCAAGTCATACGTCCAACACTCAGCACACTAAAACTGAGTTCGTTCCCATTTCCCCTGCAACTTAGGGGAAAATTTCCCTGGTAAGAGTTTATTCCCCCCACTCACTTTCGTGCTCTTTCGTCCATTTTAAAAGCTCTCTCCCTCTCCTTTGTGCGATTTCTCACCACACATCACACCATCACCATCCTCTCTCCGAACGCAATGAGTCCCAAAAGCTCTGAGAGCACAAAACTTTGCAAATCCTAACAAAAAAAGTTAAAAATAAAAGGCCAACATCTAACAATGACTTCGTTCGAGCAATACCAGAGGGCAGAACGAGTCACATCAGATGGGAGAAGCGAAAAAAACAACAAAAGCATAACTTTGTAGCAAACTACCAACCCACGGGTAAGGATACTGGAGACAGAGCATTTTGTTACCACCAACGACAGCGACACTGCAATGCCAACTTAATTTCAGATACTTTCATGTAACTGTTCTTAGTCAGGATTCGCACGTCTAACGGTTCATACGCGTAGCAACTGAATATTGCCGGTGGGTTGTTTATCGAGTGAATTCCAACGAACGCCAAAAGGCACGGGGTGAAAAAATACCGCTGCGAAAAGGCGCTTTCATACAGTTGAAGGCAGGGGGAGGGTTGAAGAATTAAGGAAAAAAAAAACCAAAACCAGCGACACTTTTCTTAAATTGAGGACCCCTCTCAAAACTTCTTAACGCATCAATGTTCAACTCTGAAGACCTTGTATCGTTGTGCTTTCGGCAATCGGCAGATGCGTCTTAAATTCAACTAGCCACGGTTCGGGATTAATGAGTGCTCTTGCAGTTCAAAAGGACTGTTGGGTAAGATCTTGTGATCATCTGATGTGAAGTGTGCAGTGAAGTGAGATGTGAATAGTGGCAAATAGGCAGCAAAGGAATATGTGCAAACACAATGAAACGATTATAAGCAAAAAATATCCCCACACTAATGGATTTTATCATCACATATCAAAGGATATTAAATTCTCTTCCAATCATCTCCGACAGCATCAGCAGCATTCGCAATCCAGAGGAATAGCATCCTTATCGCCACCACCGAAACCAGTAATATCGCCATCACCATCATCGCCTCCGACCTCCTCCCCGTCGTCGTCCTCATCATTCCACAGCCGTCCCACATATCATACAATTATGGGTTGTGACCACTGGCATATCATCCATTTGATTATCCTTCTAATTGGTAAGTGATATTCTCCCTCACTCTGCCGAAGTGACGATAACAGTCCTCTGTGTGCTCGGTCAGAGAGGTTGATGGACTTGTGCTCCAGGAGTAGCGAATTCCTTGGCCTAATTACATTGTCCTCATAACGTCATTATGTGGTCCTTCATTCACTTTTGTTTTTGTTACTCTCATTCTGCGGTCCTTCCTTGGCCCGGATTGCCTGGGCGTGGTGGTGTGGAACAGTGTCCCGACTGAGTTCAATGAAATGGAAATTATTAATTCGGTGATTTGTATTCAACAAAAGTGCTGCTGCTCAACTGCTAATTGTAACGTGCGCTGCTTCCAAAGCAGAATTATGATTCGTTTCTGTGGAGCGGCGAAGCTTTCGGCAGGCTCTTGGCTGGTTGAATACCCGACACCAAGAGTCCTCGAATATTGCAACTACATTGTATTATCATTAATTATTTAATAGGATTTGTGAGTAAATGTATCGGAAAGACAAGAAGAGATATAGATTTTATTCTGAGACTGCATGACAACGAGAAAGGGTAACACCGTGACAGGGCATGACATGCGTTGAATAGGTTGGATTTTTTCATATTTCAAGCCGTAAATTCATGGCATTTTTTCCTCCTTTTAGCCAGCTGCGAGCAGACACATCCTTTGAAAGCTAATGCATGTTCCCTGTTTTGCTTTGAAAAGAATCTGCAACGAAGGGTGAGGTTGCCGCGTGTCTGAAAAATACATAAAAATCAGCATCATTTCTTTTTTGGCTCGGGACATGGGTATTAAAATTCAAAGTACGCAATAATATCCAGTTGAGCGAAATAATGGTAATCGCTACGCTGGGAGCGCGAAAGATTTTTTTTTATTTTTCATTTTGCCTGCCTTTTGTCCTGTGTTAACAGTATTTGGTGCTTTGTGTGATATTGCAATTATTTAAATTGACGTCTTGGTTCAGCGTAATTAACTTGATGGATGATAGGGGGGCTTTCTTCAAAATTTAATACCCATATCGGAAGGACGCGTTCGAGCGGTCGGGCTTTTACATTTTTAGTAGAATACACGTCAATAATTTGTTTTAGTCGGAATAGGGCGGTCGGGAGGTGAAATGTTACAGACCGTTATATAGTAAGCGCGAGCACAAATTTCTAGGCAGAGCTACTTCCCAGTCACTCTGGCTTTTGGACAGTTGGGACCCTTTTTTTTGGATTTATTTCAGTTTGATTTTTTTCAAAACAATATTTTCTAGGGATTTTATTTCCATTAAGTTCATATTTTTTCTTGGAAAATGTATTTGAAAACATTTGGGTCAGAACATTGGATCAAATGTTCTTGTTCTTTTCGGAAATTTTGAAAATTGAGCCTGCCGCTTTTTACAACAACATTTTCGTAAGCTCGATAAAACTCGTAGCAACGGCTGTCAAAGGCCGACTGAGTGAACTCGCCCTTGCGATACAGCCATAAGCGTTTTAGTGGATTGCCAACATCTTCGTACCACCGATAATACCACTCATGGGTTTTGAAGGTACTAGGGTAAATGCGCTAGAAGCCGCACAGTTAGCACAAATCATAGCTTTAACCTCTTCTTATTTTTCAGCTTCCGAGAAACCTTTATAAATAAAGTAGATCAGTTCTGAAAAGACAGACTCCTCAAACATTTTTATTGTTGTAGATAATTGTTTGACGACTACATCTGCCGAGACTTGGCAGCACTGTAGAAAACACTTTTGCAATATGTCACGAATGAGGGCAAAGGGACAGCACTAGTTGTTGAAAGTTTGGCGTGAAGAGTAGTTTAGTTATTAAAAGACAAATAAAAAAATAAAAGGGACTACGTTTTCTAGTATCGTTAAAATAGTTTTTTTTTTAATTCATAGCAGAAGTTCTGTTTGCGCTAGTACCGGACAGTCATATTTAGTTTCCGGGCGTTTTAGTTTCAGAAGCGGGACACCAAAATTTCATATCAAAGGTTAACGTTTCTTTTGGATTAATGAAACATTTTATTCAGTTTTATACGAAAACATAAAATTGATTCACATATTTGTTAACTAATTATACACATAGTAAGTATGTAACAATAAATATGTGTATATGGATATATGCACTATTAAACAAAACACTCTTCATAAAAGATATTTTATATGAAGATAGGTATAGGCGCATCTAACCGCTCTTTATTTTTCCTAGCATCTTTCCTAGTAATTTTACAATGTCCTTTCGAGGGCGCAAGTATGGGAACACCACCATAAATTCAAAGAGTTTTCTATCAGTATTTTCACCAGTTAGCCTTTTAAATATTAGTCGGCCATGAGGAGTTGATCGATAAACTTCATATTTGGCAGCTTCTTTTATTAAACTCAAACTATTTGTACGAATATCTTCTAAAGATCGTTTTAAACATTCTCCAATCGTCCATTCTAAATATGACACTTTTAATGTTTTTCATATTTTCGTGTGTAGAAAAAAAAAAAACAATTGCCCGGATAAAACCTAATTTTTCAATACCCTAATATACTAGCTGTCCAGTTTCTTAGTTAGTTAAAAAAACACTGTCCGCATATTAAAAAGTTTAAAAGAACATTGCAATATTTTTTATTGACATTTCAAATTTGCATTGAAGTTGAAATAAAATAATTTTATAAATTTTATAAAAATTAAATAAAATTGGTACAAAATTCGGGCTCCAGTATGCGGACACCAAATAATTAGCGTAAAATTCAACATTTTTAATTTTTTTATTTAACACAGAAATCGTTTATATTCAGTTAAAAAATAAAACGTTTGAAATTCTTTCATTTTGAAAATAGTTCGACCATTTTTTATCGAAAAACAAACCCACTGAGCTGCACTCTGCGCGACTTCCACGTACTTATGCGAATTTCGCAAACCAGTTAGCGCATCTTTTGGAAATTTCGTGTGTGTATGAAAGAAACCTAGATTTTTGTTTTTCTATTTACTTTCCACACACGGTGAAGTGTGTGGGGAAACATGATGTTCGCTTCATCTGTCTGATTTTCATTTCTCAATTGAAGCAATTCAATAATATCAATAAATATAAAAATGAGGGTTGCTAGAGGGCCAGGGCCCAGCTTCTCTCACGAATTTAAGGGACCTTCAGTTTTATGCCGACTCAGAACGGCAAATTTGAGAAGCTTTTTCTAGACAGTTATTACTCTTTGAGCATTGTCAGTGACTAGAAAGAGGTGGAGCTGTGAAAGTTTTTGTCTCGAAACTGGTCTGCGTAGGCTCAAGTGCGTTACCAACTACACATTTACTTGTACACATATATTTGGATTTTGCGCTAAAGTTAAAGTGACTGATTGGGCATGGTCACTTGTGACAAAAGCGGAACTTACCGAACATAAAAAATTAAGAGAAATTGTGCTAAGGCTGATTCGGGACATTATCAAGTATTATTTCCCACAACACATTTATCATGAACAGGCAATGTTCCCTAATACCACTTATATTCTGTCCACTGGTTTATTTATAAAAAACTAAGACCATGTTTTTTTTACTAAATTAATTTAAATTGTTATATAATATAAATAGGCTCCAAGCTGCTGAGATGTCAATCATCTCTTATTTATCAGATTGGAAGATTGACATAAAACAAATTAACATAACACTCAAGCTATTTATTCACACGAAAAAGAAAATTTTTGTTTTCTACCTAATGGCCAGTTAAAGTTAAGAAATTGTGACACCCCGTGGGTCTCTTCTGTCAAGTATCAAACCTGACCTATGGTGAACATGCCAGAAACACTCTGAACAAAATTAGTTTAGTCATAAGAATGCTTAATCCACTCAAAAACCGTAAGTCCTTACTAAGCAAAAGCAACAAACTGCTCGGTATGGATAGTAGTGGATGGCGCAGCTGGTTAAGTGCCTGCCTTTCATTCGAGGGTTTCCCGGTTTGAATCCCAGTAAAAGCAGAGTCATGCATTTATCGACTTTTCAAATCAAATTAACGGCACTGGAGTGAGGTCGCTCTGTGGTAGTAGTCTGAGCGGGCTTGCTGCCTGGCAGTACAATGGACACAACTTGTTGTCTGAGTGCTCCAGTATAGTGTTAAACAACCGTCAGAAAAAATAATTGGCCTGTGCCAAATCCCACATTAAAAGACTTCAAGTTGCTCAGGCTAAGGTATTAAAAACTATGCCCAACCTCCCAAGCCTGATTTCTACGACCATACTTCATGAACAATCAGGCGTCTTACAAATAAAAACGAAAATTGAATTAAGAAATGAACAATTCTATAACAACTGCTTATATTCAGAAAATCTTCTTGTAGTAGATCTTGTAAATAATGACTTGTAATGATGTTAAATATATCCTCAACTCAATGTTAATGCTCATGTTAATTACATTTTTTGTTAAATGCTTTACTATGGCAATGTTAATTGTTTATTTTTTTTTTTTTGTTATTTATCTTTTTATTTATTGTTTACCTATTTAAAAAATGTGTACTTTGAACAAGCAATTGTTTTTTTTTTATTTATAATCGAATTATAACCAAATTACATAATTTCTCCTTTTTTACTTAAGTTAATTTTCTTGACATTGTATTTCTTCGATTGCTGTTCATTATTAAATGCTTAATTCATATTTATTGCTGAGAAACGCAGTAAACGTAGTAAATAAGCTGAGTCCCAAAATAATTATGTTAAAAAAAGAATATGGTAATTTATGAAATAAATGTTATTACTACAAATACTTACTCTAGTGTATTAGGGCAAGCACACTTCACAGACACGGCGCTGCAGCCCGATATAGTTTGTGGTTGTGCACATGTCTGCGGAGACCGCAGTGTATACTGAATTTTACACAGCCCATCCTGAAAATTCATATGGTAAACGTGAATAAAAACACGGATAGACAATTTTGGATCGAGTCTTTAGAAATTATACAACTTGTACAACTCATTGGCCAAACGTTTTTTTTTATTTAAGATGCGTTTGTCAAGTTTT
The DNA here is from genome assembly GCA_905231855.2 of Eristalis tenax. Taxonomy (NCBI): domain Eukaryota; kingdom Metazoa; phylum Arthropoda; class Insecta; order Diptera; family Syrphidae; genus Eristalis; species Eristalis tenax. The sequence goes on along the minus strand of HG993125.1, from coordinate 72,707,452 downwards.
TTTTTGTGCAGAATGTCTGCACAGTGTGCGGCGAAAGGGTGTTTCCACAGACGTACGGATTGCAGTTACGTGTCTGTGTCGTGTATGGGCCCTATAAACTAAAGCACTATTAATTTGAATTATAGGCCGAACGGTCAAGTCACAATAGAACTCCCTTCGAATAAATCACATATGAGAGTAGATAAAACGTCTGGCTGCACGCGTAAGAAAAGTTAGTCATACCAAGATACCTGCGCACACATCATCCAAGCCCAGGCGAATATGAGCTCTAGGCAAGGAGGAAAACTTATTTCAAAACTTGTGACAACATTTCTGCCCAAGGAGCATATGAATTCGCAAGACGCAAGCCCACGCATAATGCCAGTCACAAGCACCTGGGTGCGACACGCTACAAGCGACAAAGACAGGAATGGAATGGAGCTTGTTTTCAACTCCTTAATCCCACAGCCTACCTCCTTCGATTCTACACAGTGTTTCGCATACTTTCCTCCTTGGCAGTGTGCCGAATAGGACTTCTCTCCTGGCCCTGGCATACGATCTGTCTACGTTTTCTACTCCATTGTCAGCTCGATTCCCTTTGGAAATGGAAAATAAAGCGCGCCTCATACAAGAAATGAGTTGACTTATAAAGTGGCAAAAAATCCAAGGAAAATACCGTTAAATGGAGAAATAAAGTTTCACCCTCCTCCCACAACAAACCGGAACGATTATCTAAGAACGGGGAGGTGAAAATGAATGGGCTGCCTTGAATTTTATTTTTATTTTCCGCTTACAGCTGAAATTTTCCCAGACCCAGGCACAGTGAAAATAGTCAGCCGAAGGGGCGAAAGCAGGAAGGCGGTGGTCGCATTGGCTGATGAAAAGGACTACAGCGGGTTATTGAGTATTCATAGAGGAGGGTGCCGGGAAAATAGTACGATATTTTCATGTGTCTGTGGGCGTTTTATAACCATTCTCCGTTGGGGTTCTGGTCGGTCGCTGTGATCGGGGTGTTTAGGTTTTGGGAAGGGAATGTGTAACAACATAATATCCTGCTGAAGTGATTCTGCCGCTTTGTTCATCATTTCATCGAAGCATTCGATAAAATACAAATCGTAAGACTGGGGAGAGAATGGCAAAAATGTAAATCTCGATTTGCCTTGAGGGATGGACACTTCAACCGACAGAGGAAAGTTGCCATAAAATAAACATTGTCGAAAGACGAGCTTCTACTGCCAGAGGTCCTTGCATATAAATTTGTGTGTGTGTGTGCCTACATTGAGTACGTACACGTTTTTATCGTCATCTGAGGGAACTTTCGAATTCGGGCGTACGCTGGACGGTTGAGAATCTTGTAAGATTCTGGGGAGGGAGGAGAGAAGGGGGTTATAGGGATCAGGGTTTATTCGTCTTCGTTACCGATGTTATCCTTGGCTCGAAGCAGGGGATTTTATTCTTTTCTCATCTCCTTTGCAATGTTTTCGCAAACAGTAGCAGCACCCAGCAGGTTTCATTATTGATGTGGCCTACGTTCGGTGTGCACGTCTTTCCCGGGGCGCGGATTTCTTTTTTTTGCCGGTGATTGTGACTGCGGACATGTCGGTGCGGCGGTCGGAGATCCGCAGGTTTTTCTTTCTATTGTTTCCCCATTTGGGGGATTTGCTTTAAGATTTTTACACTTCCCGATTGTGCTCTTGTCATCTGGCAATGGCAGCATTGGTTCTTGTGCGGGTGGTGGACCATCATGAATTTCGCTCGAGGAGATCCGATCGGCTTAAGGATGACGTCGCCAGATAAATGTTGAATTTGGTGGAGCGTAAAGCATTGTGATCGATTTTCTCTTTCTCTCGAGCTAATGGTGAGGGTTCGCCGTTGCATTTAATTCAATTTAATAAATGCCTCGAATGGATTTCAGATGCGAGAAAAGACTGGGAAGCCAAACACAGTATGAATTGCATTAAAAGGGTCTTGGAACTCAAAAGTTTCTGGACCAAATTAAGTGCGGGATTATCGGAAAGTTAGACATAAATGGAAGTTTTTGTCGATCTCGATTTTATTGAAATGCACTTCAATAGCAAATTACTCCACGTGAGTCCTGGACAGGCATGTCAGAAATTCACTTAATTAGTTGTTCACAGAGCTGCGGGATAATCGAATTCGAGTGTAAGATGTTGAGAATTTCATTTTAAGAGATAGAGGGTAGTTGAAACTAACTTAATCTAAACTTCTTTACTTCAACAATAACTTCGTCAATTCTTCATACTTTAATGATGCAATGTGAGGCTACAACATGAGTGAGTTTGACTGTAGTTGAGACTGTGTGACTATATATCTATGGCAATGCTAGAGTAGCCTGTATCGACATAAACAAAACATGTTTGTTTTTAATTTGATAGCCGCCAAAAGTTCGTCATGTGCATTTGTACCTCACAACATTTAAAAGCATCCTCCTTTGTTAAAAAATCGTATTATTCACAACCGTTTATGTTTGAATGACAATACAATGCTTTGGACAGAGAAAATTGTGTCAGCCCACGTCCATCCAATTCAAATTTTATACTTAAACAGAAACCCTCATGTCGTTATTATACATGTGAATTTTATTTGGTTTCCCATGTGTTTTTCTTTTTTAATTATGCTGACTTTAGATACCTTGTCAAAATTTGGTTTGCATATTTTATCACTTATATACACATGCTTATAAGCAAATAAACAAATTGGACAAATTATTTTTGTTCGACTTCTTTGCATTTATAAAAATTTAAAATTGATAAATGCAGCGGAATTCACCAGAAAACATTCAGAATCTGATCCCTCTGAGGGCCAACTAGCAGTTTTTCAGAGATAAGCAGCTCCCCAATATCCACCTGGCAATTTTAAAAGAAGGTTGCAGTCCTTACAGCTGTAAAAGAAATGATTATTCAAATTTTAAGTAAATAAGTAAGAAATAAAATTATATTTTCTTCTTCTCTTTTTCGGCAAAGTCGTCAAAAATAAATACATAATTTCTGCGCTTCGCCTATACTGTGTGATCGAGCACGTGCGTTTGTAACGAAGCAAATGGAAAACATAAGCACGACGAAAACAATGTTTTTTTTATGATTTTAGGTCGCACGAAAACTGTCGATTTTGAAGTCAATGTCGAATATATCGATCACAATCGACAATCCAATACCAAAATCAATCGACTGTCGACAGAGGTCGTGTGCTGGTCTACAATGGACCCTTGCAATCGGGGACATTGATGTGCTGTGAGCACATCAATTATCAGGCATGACATGACTGCATGAGCTGATTTGATCGGGCAAGAGGAAGGCAATATTGACAAGCAAGACATGGAATGGCGAATACTTATGAGCCAAACCATTAAACTCCTTTTCCTGTAACCTAGGATTTTGTTCAGTCCAATACAGCACAATGTATCCCTCATAGCAGCGCAATTATGAGTTGAAATTCAGAAATGGTATTTTTTTATCTCTTTCATAAATGTTGGTGCAATGTAATAAAAGATGAATCGCTACATTGAAATGGTGAGTGTGTACAATTTAAAAAACGATTGTTCAAGGGAAGGGTCTATTTCGCATGTGGACATCATTTACAGAGAGTCTAACAATATTTTGTAAAAATAATCAATTTACCGACTTGAAAACGCACCAATTGCCGAAGTATATCAGTTTCTATAGGAGACATTTATTTGACCTTAAGAATTTTAAACCAATTTCAATTGTTTCTTACAAAATTATGAGCAATTTTGTTAACCCAATTAGATTAGCACCTTTTGCTTATGGTCCTATGAATGCACACTATTGGGAAGTTTAAAAATTCTTCCCTTCTTCTTCCCTTCTTGAGACTTCTGTACTCTGTGTTAACACTTTTCCCCGACAACACTGTCTGAATCACACAAAATCTTTGTTATTTTACTATTATATACTGTACACTATGAAAAAAATCTTATTTAAATTTTTCTAAACTACCTTTTCTCTTGAAAATATCTCAATTGCCCTCTCTTAGGAGTGAGGTAGTAGCTGAACGATTCACTCGTGAAAACCGGAATCTTTTCAATCCCAAGACATCTCCTAACATTAATTAATTCTCGTTCAATTAACGTCCGCCCGCATTTGGCCTCTCTCCCATTATCTGCAACCACATATAAAAGCCCCAGTATCCTGTCACCACAAAGCTAACATAGCCTTATCAGGGTTTGATTTCTGCGTTTGATTTCTCCAAACCTGTGTCAACGAGGCTGATTGTTGACATCTTACGCGTCGTTAGACATCCCCTCTAATTATACTGAAGGCAAAACCACAACCGAAAGACATCCCCTTTTTACCGACAGTCTCTGCGATGAGCCTAATTAGGGATCTCCTAAGTGTTTCCGCCGCACACGTATTTGTGTTAATTATTTTCACATTTATACACTTTTTTGTGCTCCTTAATCAGGACAGTTTTTTTTTTTTTTGCATTCAAAGCGTGATCGCTTAATTGCGGTTCGCTCCTTGTGTGCGCTGCTCCTCCTCCTTGAAGATTTTTTCCTTGTTGGCATCAACGATGTTTTAGATTTTCTCCTCGTTACACGCTGCGGAAATCCAATTAAAGCTTAAAACAACTCGGAGGGGATTTTGGACTCGTGTCGAAGACTTCGACGCGTGAGTGTAAATCGCTGATAATTCACACGAGACAACGACAGGCACACTTTGTGGAACACACAGGAAGATAGGTCATGATATTTTTTTGCGCATGAGGTCAATCATGGAACGAAGGTTTACGTGCCCAGCCTTAGGACGGTGAGGACTGACGTGGCAGTTGAAGGTTGACGGTGATGTACAATTTGGCTGTCTGCCTGGAGTGTGGGGGAGAGGGAAACTTTTAAGGATTACATTTCAGGATTGTACAACCAGTTGGTAGCATTGTTTGTTCTCTCTTATTAAAACGTTAACTTTCAGTTAAAAGCTCTCAACAGATTATAAAGGCATATTCTGAAAGCACTATAATTCTGTGCACATCCAAATTCAGTCATCTTTACAAGGGGCCCCTTCGGCGCAATGGACCGATAAATATTTTTTCACGGGAAAATAAATAAAGGGACTCTGTTGGTTTCTCACCGCCATGGGTGCCAAATTTTCCATGACGGTATAGGTTTTGACGATTTTTGGCGGATTTAAGTTGCCAGGGTTGAGACAACATCGCATCGAGTTGTGAGTGGTACATATTTAAAAAATAAATTCTTACTTATATCGACGAATGGACGGATGGATAGAGCAGTCATTTAAGTACCTTCCCTTGGTTAGTGGGAATCCCAGTGAAAGCAAAGTTAATACTCGTTCATCTGGAGTTCAAATTTGGTCCAGTCACCGCTTGTTGTTCGGATCAAATTAACGACACTATCACTGGAGTGGCCAATCAGTGGTAGTAGTGGGTATCAATTTGGTATCACAATGCACCGACATGGTCTAAGTGTAAAGGACGGTATATTAATTTCTTGGCAGAAAATCAAATATGCTGCAAGGCCTCTTTCAAACCTTGCCATAAATTATTTGCCTTTAAGTATAATCTTGAACATTTTTGCAATAGAAAAACGTATGTCCCCGTGACCTCCTCCCATCCTGCCTCAAGTCTCGTTCAAGTCTCGTTACTATGTGTTGCTTTCTTCGCTTCGACCTGAATATTGCTTCTGAATGGACAACTCCCTAACCGTTTCTATTTTTCTTGAATTATATGTATTTGCAGGAAAAAAAAGACCGTCTACAGACGGGACTTTCAAATGGCTCAAGAATGATGGGGAGTAATTAGATACAGACATTTGATACATATTGTTGATCAATTTTTCTAAGGCTTATGTGAAAGCACCCCTTAGATGTTTTGGATTCATTAATGAGCAATTTTTATTTCTATTTTAAAGGACTGCACTTTTGGACTTAAGAAGCTGGTGATGCGTTACTTGTCTGTGCGTACAGAGCATCTGACAGGGAATATAATTGAACAATCCTGCACTAAAGCTAAGCAACCAATATCCCTACGGAACGAGGGAAGCTGTACTACTTAAAAATACCCTAAAAGCTAACCTAAGCTATGTAAATCGGCCATATGTGCATTCAATCCGCTGTAATATAGGAACGACTAATCCTCATGAGGGGATCTTTACTAAACTTTCTTCCTAGCTTCCTACCCACCCGAACTTTTTATTTTGCAGTTCAACATCCCGAACATCACGCCTTAATGCAGCCATACTGAACCAGATGAGACCTTCCTCATATACTTGTGCGACGAGACTGTCATGGTTGAGTCGCCCATCTATAGCCTTGAATCAGAACGTACTTATCCAAATGGAGGTATGATTCAGGGGGGACGAAGTGGTGCCTAATCCCGTATAAGATTGGGGTAGTAAGTCCCAGAGATCAGGTTGTTGGTCGAGTTCATCGCTAGCCTCGAAATGCACCAGGAAAGTGTCCACTCTCATTATCCACTCTAACCGTGTTAGAAATCATTGGAATACAATTTTCTGAACTGGGACCCTGGTGTTATGTAAAGAGGAACGAAATCCCTTAGACAAACCCCATCCGGAGATATCGTTTTTTTCCTCGGGTCTAAAGGCTTCAACGAGGGAGTTCCTCTTTCTCCCCAGCCACCAGAACTTTTGATGTTGCAAAGCAACATCCCGAACATCCCGTCTTAAAACCGATGTAGTGAACCGGAGGAGACCCTCCTAAGCTCGTTGTGCGATGGAAAGGTCGTGGTTGAGTCACCCATCCACAGTTGAAATGGCATTTATATCTTCTATCCGTTCTTGTCTAAATGGAGAAAGGCTTCTGGGGGGACGAAGCCATTGGGGCGTACCCTTTCGTGGTATTGTGAATTGGAGTAGTAAGCCCCCGAGATCAAGTAATTGACCGAGTTCATCGCCCTGGGAATATGACTTCGAATCAACTTCACTTGGAAATAGTCCACTCTTATTTGCCCTGTTGTATAAGTCCTCCTTGGAATAGAATTGTCTATACTGGGAGTCTGGAGATCTATAAAGGCGAAGGCAAGCACTAGGACAAGCCCTCTCGAACACCCGAATATTTTCCATCAAGCTTGCCCTCACAATGAGTCACACGTGCCATCCATAGGTGCAGGTCTGTGTATCAGATTATCTTCACCTTCGCATCGAGTTGGCTGTGGCAAAACAGTCTTTGTTCAAGAGCGAAAACGTCTCGTTGTCTGGCCAGCATCTACATGTTGTCTGTTGTCAGCATCTACATGTTTCGATCCCGAGGTATCTTTCAAAAACAGTTTCCGATTTGTTAATATCCAACTTCCCTCCATCGCAGTTTGTCATAAGCGAATCGAAGGTTACCTGCATGAGAGCAGTGATGCCCTCGATCTTTGTACCTGATCTGTACACGATCACGGCGTCGGCGTACGCAATCGGCAAGAGTTATTTCTTAAAGAGATGTGTGCCTAGCAGCTGTAACCACGAAAGTCGCTATTCTCTTGAAGAAAGATGGCATCGATGCGTGAGCTATGTACATGAGCAGCTAATCAACAGGAGATGCTGACTCGAACCTGGTCGACGAACTTCCCATTTCACTTGCACACAGTGCAAGAAAACCAAAGGCGCTTGCCTGGTGATTTACCTTGTGCTCGTCCTTCGACATCAGATATCCAATTTCAATGAGCTTATTCGACATTAAGTTGGCGAGTCAACATATTATTAACCTAGGTCATAAGTTAGATTTAAGAATGAATTAAAATCGGAAGAGCGCACACGGCACGCACGTCAGATTATATTCACCTTCAACAAAGTGACTCCAAGTATATGACAAGTGTTTTTACTTAACGAAAGGTAATTTTTCAATGACAGCTAGAGATAGTTCACAAATATGCTGCTGGGATACCGGTGAGGTTAACTAAAAGTTGCTCGTTCAATTCCTCGGCGAAAATACCGGTAACCCTTCGTCAAGCTTAACTGGAAACGTCTGCAGATGTGTTTCAATCGAAATTGGATTTTAAATTTCAATTTTCGGGAACTATAGAAACCGTTCACTCTGGCCTTTGGCGTCCTCAAAGAAACAACCAACCAGACCTTTTAACTCATGCCCAGCCCTACTTGTGCGTCATGACAACATTGCTCACTCAACACCCCAGTCCATAGAGCAAATGTAATTCGTTCTAAAAGTTTTAATTTAATTTTAAAAGTTTTATGTTAATTTTTAATACGTGCAGGGAAACCTCCTCCTCTCCACCACAGCGACCTTTGCCATTCGTCATTTTGAGTGTGTATGCATGCAAATGAGTTGGTAAGCACCTGGCAATATGTGAAAAGCAAAGAAAAGTGATTTAATTTTCCAAACACCAAAACACAGCAGGTGCAGTTCGAGCCCCCTGCGGCGTCATTCGGGCATCCACCCAAACTGTACAAACTCCAAGCAGTCAGGAGTACTGCGCTCCCACTCACTTCGCATCGTTTACTGGCCAGAAGTGTGTGTGTGTGTGTTATAACTGCCTTGGTTATAACTGTTGTGAGTTAATGTTGATTTTCCACGCAGTTGACTGAGTATTCTGTTACAACAGGTTTGAGGAGAGCGTTTTGTTGATCCTCTTCATATTTTTGTCGCACAGTTCGTGCTGTGTCGTAAAACTACAGTGGGTGGCATCGCCAGGATTGGCGGAATATGGGCGCACATTGGCATAGCCCCACATAGTTGTGTGCTGTGTGCTAGCAAGCGTATTCAGTCTTTTCAACATTTTTTCGAAAATTTGCATTTGCACTTTTTAGTAATTTAAATTACGCTGCACAATTGTGTGTTGTTTCACTTCACCAGCACATATGCTGGCAGTTACTTTGTAATTTTTGGTGATGAATAATTCGTATTTTAATGCAGGGAATGTGTTTTTTAGCAGTTTACTGTATTACTCATTCTGTTAACTTAACGAAATTGTTTCTTGTCGTTGTGGAATCATACACAGTTGTGCTTTTGGAGTAGAAGCATGTTATTTCAAAATTTTTAAAGATTATTTCATGCAAATGTTGACCTTGACTGCGCCTCAAATGGTGCATCCGCTTAGTCCAATTTTGGCATACTCCTTCCAACCTTTCGGCCGGTATCTCACGAATAAATGCTTCAATGTTTTCTTCCAATGCGTCAATTGAAGCGGGCTTGTCTGTATAGACATGAGCTTTAACATAGCCCCACAAAAATAGTCTAAAGGCGTTAAATCGCACGATCTAGGCGGCCAATTGACCGGTCCCGAACGTGAAATAAAATGTTCACCGAACTCGACTCAATGGACTTACCATTGTTGCGAGTGCTGTGTGGCATGTGGCACCGTCTTGTTGAAACCACATATCATGCACGTCAATCACCCTTTACAAATCACAGCCACATATTTGTTCAAATATGCAATACTATGCATAACTGCAAACAAATTAATAAACAAAATGAGATGACATTTTCAAATGGGTGCACTCATGATGTGGTAATGCCGGAGTGAAAATATTTTTTTGTGCAAAATTGACTGGAAAAAAATTCTACACGTTGCGCGGCAAAATTTGAAGAAACTGTGGTACAACAAATAGTAAAATTTATATATTCCATGTGTTAATAGCAACACCTTTCACTGTGGCCGTTAGACTTCGCCAAGGGAGCGTCTTGTCATCTCTTCTTTTTATTGTATATATGGACTGGATGTTGTAGCCCTGCCATGGCGAGTAATGTTTCACATTTTGAGAGTTGAGGTTTTTGCAGATGACTTAGTTATCCTCACATCTTCGAAGACGGAACTCCAGTACTAAGTCGACATGTTTGTGGCCGTCTGTGTTGGTGCTGGAATGAAAGTTCACGTGCGCAAGTCTGAGGCTATGGTCATCTCCAGAACGCGTGTTCAATGCACTCTACATGTTAGTGGAGTCCCATTGAAGCAGGTGGAGAATTTTAAGTGTCTCGTGGTCTGTTTTACAACTAGTGTGAGGCGTAATGCTGAGCTTTCCTGTAGGATTGCTCAAGCTGGGTCAATTTTGAAACAGCTTGGACGATCTGTAATCCGAGAGGCCGATCATGGTATCGTAGCACAATTAGCTATTTTCGACTTAGTATTTATTCCAACTCTCACCTATGGTCATGCAATTTGGGTATTGACCGAAAGAATAAGATCGCGAATACAAGCTGCTGAGACGCGACTTCTTGGTTCTGCTGTGAGAATTACTCGCCGGGGTAAGTTGAGAAACATGGCAGTGCACGAGGAAGTCAACATTGAGTAGCTGCTTCTTCGCACGGAAAGGGCTCTGCTTCGGTGGCTTGGTCATGTGGCACGAATGCCCGCTTCATCACGACTTCCGAGGCGGGCTTTGAATGCGATTCCATCATGTAGGCGTGAAAGGGGTATTTATGTGCAGTAAACAAAGACAAGTGCTTCGAAACATTGTTGCCAAGGTGGAAGGTGCAGCGACATGCTGCGGCAAGTATCTCACGCTATTTGTAACAGTTTCTTGGTAAAACGCAAACTTACAACTCAGAATTTCGGAACTTTTAAATTTCAACTAAAAAGGAAGTTTTTCTACAAATATTGAAAAAATTTGTGATACCCAAATATTTAGCGAAACGACAAAAACCAAGCAAATCACAAATATTGTTAAAAAACACTTGTAAATACAAATTTGTAAGTTGGTGAAATAGGCCACTGATCGGTTACACAATTCAGAAGTCGCTGCATTAATGTGGTTACCCGCTACGGAACATTCGAAGAATTCAATTCAATTGCAAACTGAATTTGTTTCAAAAAATTTCGATGACACCAAGCAAAGTGAAATTAAATTTGAAGAGCCCTTTCAATTTCCCTGTAAGCACACTAAATTGGACATTCATTTTCATCGTTATCAGTTCGCCGTATTCCCATCAAAATTGCAATCATTGCCCCATTCCTGAAAAACAGCCAAAAGTAATGCTCATTGATCCGAACAGGGTCGTCCACAAGTACAACAGCAATGTCCACGCCCTCCCCACCACCCAGGGATCAGATGCACTTAACAAATCCATAAACAACCACGCGACCAAACTGCCATAAAAATTTCATCATTTCACGTTCTTTTGTTTTGCCAGCCAATTGCTTTGGTTTCCTTTTTGACAATTGTTATCATGTCCTGTGCTGCCTGCGTCAGCAGTACACCAGCAGCTCGAGGAGGAGAATCCTTTTTATGACCGGCAGCCAAAAGCGAAGTCAACCAACATGCACTGCAGCAAAATAATAATTCACAGCATGTTTGGATTTTATTTCGTCACGAAGTCATCGCGCTCGTATATTTTTTTACGAGCGCATTCCAGCCAGGAGAACCTGCTGCAGCAAACCAGAGAGGAAAATCGAGTCAATAGGACTAGGCGCTGCTGGAGGAATACAAATGAGCGAAAGCAGCGAAAAAATGTCACTCGGAACAGGAGCAGAAACCATTGCCTCACACAATCGGCTAACAAAAGGACATCCAGCGACTAAACAAAAGATGGTTTACAGCATCCTGCTCGATGGGCGGTCGGCTTTTTTTTAACCCCAGCCGCGTACTCTGGGAAATATGAGATATGGCTTCCTAGTCGTAATATGAAATTTTAACGCAATTCATCTGGCTTTGTGGGAAATTGATTCCAATCAATCACGGACTCCCCCACATACTCGGTCGCCGGCGGAGAATTATGAAAAAAACATGAATTACCAACTCGGTTGGAATACGTTAGGCATTGTGCGGCGGTAGCCTTCGGGCGATGGGGTTGGAAACTTTTCTACTGAGAACAAAAAAAGCACACAAGGCGGGTGGAAACGGAATAAAATAACGACCCGCGGGTCATGAGGCATTATTCATTCCATAAAGTGAGATAACTGCAAAGGATCATCATTTATATTCTTCCTCGAGATAAACCTCATATTTATTTATTTATCGCTTGGCTGGGTATTCTCGGGTGTGTGTGTGAGCTTTTTTTATTTATTCCAAACATCTGCGGGCTACAACTCTTGCACAGTCTGTCTGGCAAAGCGCTTTCTCGAATCCAACCAAGTTTTGTGTTTCGTTGAAACTCATGGGGTTGTCCGCTTTCAATCGACGTTCAACACATACACGTGACAGCACTTGACAAAAGTTTATTAATCGATGGCAGTTGTTGGATGCAGTGCTGATTTGTCAAACGACCCTCGAGGATCCTTTTAGATGGAGGTTGGTGTTCATGCGCTCGATTTTGCCGAGCCAGTGCCATCGAGGGATTTTTGCCTTCCGGACTAGCAAGCGGTTGGTTCCTCTCCTTTATCGCAACCGGCACCGTATAAACAACGAAGAGTTTTTCTTTCTTAGGCATCAAGAATCGTTCAGCTTCCGACTCCATACAACAGGACTGGCAAAATTTATGTAGAGCATGATTTTGATTCATCGAGCCAGGAGTTGTGAGTCCCGGTGTTTCCACAAAACCCAAGAAGCAGCGATTGCCAATGGCGATTCTACGTCGGATCTTCAAGAAGGTGTCTTTCGTCGAGCTCACGTTTGCCCCGAGGTGCACAAGTCCCCTTTTTTATGTCGAAGGTTTTTAAACACTACACTTTAGCACTCAGATTCAAAAACTGGTTCATTGTAAGTCAGCAACCTACTTTTGCTGTAGTTCCTTGGTCTTCCGAAGGAAGACAAGAAGGTCATTCTATAACGAGGAGCCCACATCATCACATCTCACCACTTGATCACCTGATCCGAGTAAAGGCGAGACAGTGACAGAGCAAGTGCTCTGCAGTGTCTTCGTCTTCACTACAGGCAACGCAGAGGGGTTCGTCACTTAGGCCAAACACACTTAGATGTTTGGCGAAGATGTACTGTCCCGTATGTACGTCTCTAAGACGTCTGCAGTCTTTTCTGACAAGGGATAAGAAGAATGCTGCGGATTTCTTACAGACATTTGAGAGCATGCGCTTGGTCTGTCGACATCCTGGAGAGTCATGCCACCTCCTATTGTGCTATCGAGAGGCCCAACCATCGACGGAAGCTCTTACCAAGGACGCAGGTAGACCCAGAACAGGTTCAGGTCCTGAGAATATTTCCTCTGATCCTTGTCTAGCAAGTTCATCGGCGATCTCATTTACAGCGACCCGGGCGGCGGGGACCCAGACAAGTCTTAGTGAATTATGAATGCCAGTCAAATTCAGAGAGGACTTGTATGCCTGAACTATCTTGGATGTAGTTAAAGGATTGAGCAGGGCATTAAATACAAGCTTGGCTGTCACTACAGACTCAGATACTTTCCCCCTTCCACCTGTTCTTCGCAATATAGTTCGTAGCCATTAGGATCGCATAGGTTTCCGCTTGGAAAAGCGTTGTGAATTACATTATGAGGTGCGCAGTCTAATGTTGTCGCCCTCCACGAAGGCAAAAGCGCCAGGTCCTTCATTAGTTTTGGAGCCATCGACTACGTTCCTTTCCTGGCAACCCCTTTGCTACATCGAAATTGTGATATTTGGTCCTACGAACGACAGTTAGATTTACTTCTAGAAGACAGCGCCTTCCTTGCTTGGAACGGCTTTAGCAGTTCCTACAGTGCGCTCTACAGGACCTTATACTCGACATTGAGCAGGGATATCCCTCTATTGTTGCAAGGATCGCCTGTTTTGTGGTTGGGGTTTATGAAGCTTATAGTCGTCAGACATGCTATCGACTTCCCAAATTCTGCAGTGATGATCTGGTGTATGATCCAGAGCATCGTCACCGGCCTTGAAGACCACTGATATATTGTTGGGAGACATTAAACTCCATTTTGCCGACTGAACGATACGTGGTTAAAATCGCCATAGTTATAGTACGATAACGACAAGGAACCTGAATCTAGCTGCTCCCGCTACCATTTGTCTTGCTAGCTGTTGTTCCTTTACGATTTGAGGGCCCCTACAGTTATACCGACTATGGATAATTAACCTTAGCTTTTTCCAGTAAAATATGACCTCCGAATTCTCACAGACTCCAGAAAGGTGGACTTTGGCAATTGAATAGGTGTCTAGCATCCAATGTAGGAGTTGACACACTACGCCACGGTGGAACTTCTAAGATCACCCGATTTTTCTCTCGTGGGTCTGGTGGCAATTTGTTTAATGAAAATAACCTCATGAGTCATGGAAGCATGATAGGAACTTATCGTTAGTGAATGAAACGTGTTAACCGTGGGGACTCATTCGAAATTGTCACACATCCTGTCGCACGTCAGCTTTGCTCTTCGGTATCGGCGTAAGACTGCTGACATTGCCTCTAGACAATTTAAGACAGTTGTCTGTTTCGAAGAAATTATTGTTGACAAGCCAAATGGGTCCTTTGTTTTTCTGAACGCTTACAACAAAAGGGAGCAACCGCAATTAGCTCTTTTATGCTGTTAACACATCGGATGTAGAATAAATCTCTGAACTGACTCATGTTAATAAACCAAGAAACTTCCAAACTACAATAAACCAAGTTACCCTTTCATTGCTCTTTTTTTGTGGTGAAGCTCATAACAAAGGACGTTAGAGCATAAATGAAACATGACAAAAACTAATTGGCATTAAAAGAGCAATAATTATATAGTCCCATAACTTGTCACACATTGTGCGGGTATAAGTCCATAAATCCCGGCCTGCTAGACATTCTGTACCTGACGTATTCAGATCAGAACAAACACCAGATACACAATCTACATTCAACCTACGGATACAAGATTCTCTCCGCAAGAAGAAGGAAACCTTTCAATGTTATCCTTGTACATGAGCGATTATTCCGGATTACGACCCGCCCGAAATGGTCGAGGGAAAGCTTTAGGCAAGAACAACGCAGAAATGATTTCAGATTGTGTTGGATGTGAGGCCATTTGTAAAAGTCCGCAATTTCCCTCCATTAACCCCTATTTCAGCTTGAATTGGTAGAATGGGTTGGTGAGGAGGGCGAAGAAAATTCGTCAATTTACCTTACTTTGTGCACCTTACAAATATGTGCTGTATGCATGAAATTTGAATGGATGTACTTTGCACAGGAAGTACCTTGGGCAGCAGACAGTGAGTAGGAAGGATTTATAGGTCATTGGTTAGAGGCATCACATTTTCTGGTTATTCCTTGCATTTTGCTGATTACACACACGAGTTGAAGGTGAAGATGTGCTTAAAATAGACCGTAATCCAGACTGTTTTGCTCCCAAACAAAGAATGAACCAAATTGATACTGACAAGTGTGTTAGAAGAATCAGGTATCAAGATGAATTCAATACAAGAGTCATGCATATTTGCTTACGTTTTTGGAAATATTAGGTTTCATCTTGTGCAGACTTGAGATTGGAATATGGGACAAACAAATTGGAGAGCCACTCGAGAACTACTTACGTTCACTTATGTAATAGAAATGATTCTAGATAAAATAAAGGCTTCGTCTTTCAGACGGAAGGAAGGTTCCATTCGCAACATTTTCGCTCAAAGCTTCTCTTCGGGGACAGCTCCATTGAGAGGGCAGATTTTGACTCCGACTCCCTTTCAATCGGCTTCGGGGAGAAGTTTCATCAAAAGGGTTGTTGTTTATCAGCAGCTTTCAATGTACGCATTACTATATGTAGGTATATGCTATATGCTGTCAAAATTCGCAGGTGTTTCATATCATCGTGTTTCATTCCAAGATTGCCGAGCGTTGGATATTATTTAAAAATATTATCGAAATTTCCATCCGGTTGTAAATACTGTTCAGTTCGTCGTGAGGTCGGTCGTCATCAAGGCTTCGGTGGAAAAGATTGCGCGTGAATATTTGATTTTGGACTTGACGCCAACAACCAGACTGAGATTGGTGAGTAATGCCGAAAACAAAGAGGCTTTAGCGGCCAGAATCGTGTGTTTCGGTGAATCGGTATAAGATTGTGCTGAAGCAAGATTTGAACACCACATCGCCAGATTAACTGTGGATAGGCGACTCAACCACGACCGCTCCTTCGCACAACGGCCTGAGGAGGGGCTCCTTCGGTTCAGTACGACGGTATCCAGGCGGGACATTGGGGATGTTGCTATACAGCACCAAAAGTACTATTGGCTGGGAAGCGAGGGAACTCCCTCATCGAATTAGTTAGTAAGGGTAGTTCAGACTCCCGCATAGGGAACAGTCGGTCTCCTGCAGTGGATTGGATATGTGTAATATGTATATCTATCAGCTGCAATATTTGAAAACAGTGAACATCGACAAATTAAGAAAATTGTTTGGACTTCTTCCGTGCTGGCCACACTGTGTGACGTAAGTTCACCTGCCTATACAACCATCTTCTAGGACCAATCTATGTCATTATTGGAGCGCAATCAACAAGTTTTCCAGCAACCACCAATGCATCCCAACGGGTGACCGTTTGACGCGATTTATGGCAGGGCAGCATCATCGTATCATTACCGTCAGTTGTCTCAAGTATAGATCGATGTGAAGCAACTTTCTGTTTCCAGCGTTGAAGTCGAGCTGGGGTTCCAACCAGCCATGTTATACTAGAGATGCAACTCTTGAAGCTGTAAAGGAACGCTCGAAGCACTGCCAGGCAGAGCCTGCGATTTTAATGATGAGCTGTTCCATATACAATGGCATTTTTTTTGGAGCACTCAACACAGCAGTCACTTCTGTGATGATTAGCCTACATCATCAGCTCCTACCACTTCAGCACCGAAAACCTGTCACCTGAATCGAGCAAAGGCGGGACAGTGACAGAGGACCTCCTCTGTCGTCGTCTTCTACACAGGCGTCGCAGACGGCTTCGTCGCTTAGGCCAAGCACATTTAGATGTTTGGCAAAGGTGTAGTGTCCCGTTTATACGCCTCCAAGTTGTCTGCAGTCTTTTCTGCCAAAAGATAACAAGAATGCCGCGGATTTCTTACAGACATTTGCTAGCATGCGCTTGGTCTGTCTGCATCCTGGGGAGTCATGCCACCTCCGATTGTTCCTCTCGACGCCGCCGCGGCTTCTTTAGACTAACCAAGGACGCCAGTAGACCCAGCTTCTGAGAATATTTCATCTTATCCTTGTCTAGCAAGTTCATCGGCGATCTCATTTCTAGCGACCCCGTGGTGACCCGGGATCCAGACGAGTCTTATAACTGCGGATCAAATTCAGAGAGGACTTGCAGGCCTGAACTATCCTGAAAGTGGCTAAAGGGTTGTATCAGCAGCCTACTCAGCCGAGACAGTCCGTTCTGTGAAGCTTAGTGAAAGCAGCAGTCACGTATCTGCGTGAAGGCTTATTCCAGCAAACGACCGATGCAAAGGAGAGGTGCAACGGGATCAATGTAGCTTCAAATAAAGTCAAAATTAATTTTATATCGCACACCGTTGTTGCTTTATTAAGAGTAAATTTGGTCGCTGTGTAATATTTTTATTTTTATTCTGGCCCTAATATGTAGTTGTGGGGATATGGGCTAAGCTATCGAACATTGACATGCGAATTTTGAAATCAACATAACCTATTACCATGACCTGTGTTTGTCTAATGCCAAACAGGTTTGTTTGTCTTGTCAGTCAACAAAGCGAATCCAATTAACTCCACCATTCCCCAGTTTATCTCCATGTCTAGGCACTCGAGCGAGAAATCAAGTCAAATAATACCGCGGAACAGTGCATTCAGCCTTAGACATCCATCATCCATGCAAACAGCTCCACCTCTCGCCAAGCCATCCACCAGTTTTGTGCCTCATTGAAAAAACAATCCCAAGCCCCACGAATTATAGTGTAACACTGCAATAAACGTCTTAATCAGAGACTAGTCAATAACTTTGCCATCCACTGGTATCCTAACAACTTCCCAATTTCATTTTCTGTAATAAAGACGCCCACAGACGCATATATCTGACATCCATACCCAAACACTATAGGAATTTAAATTCCAATTACTGCCTTCGCTCAGAGCGAAGAATCTTCAACAAATTCACCGACGAACCCTCTTTCAATGGGAGGCGACTAGCGAAGAGCGAAGAGCTTTCTTAACAAACCCATTCATCTGCGAAACTAGTCAAATGTTTACAAAACCCAAATAACGCCAAACTTTGTTCTCCATAAATAACATTTGCTCAGCGAAGCAACGCGCCACCCCATATGGCAACGAGATACGGTGTGCAGCAGGGTTGAGGTGCTGCCGGCGTGGCTGCTTAGAAATATGGGCGCCCTGAATGGTGAGGGCCAGCATTACGAAAGTAATTCCGCCTTATTAATGGATTCCTTTCAGGTATTCTCTCCCCAATCCTTTGTTCTGCTAAAGGATGCCGCTTCCTCTTCTGCTCATCCGCTCCTTCCGGCATTTATCTGATGTATTGCCGCGCTGGTACTCAAGGAGAATCCAATTTAAAGAATTCATCTTCAGTTGAGATTGAAGGAATACCAATCTGCTGAATACACCAATCCATCGTGGCAGATTTCAGGTGCTACCACAGGGAAAAAGAACCGTTACACGGGTTTCAATCTATTTTTGGCTCCCAACTCATTTGCAAGCAGTCGCAGATTGCCTCATCCCGAGGGAACCTACTTAGTGCAGCAATTAAATTCAACAAAGACTAGATGATACAAATTGGTTTGCTTCGATTGCACTCTGCTACACTTGATGACGATGTGCACGGAGGGCGCACACTCGCACAGAGGGAGACTGGCTGGCTCTTCCGTTCATTGCCACATTGCCAAACACAAACACGTTAAGCAAGTTTGGGGAGTTCCAAATATTTGGAACGCACTTGTTCATCCGATGGTGTGGTTCACTGTGGCTGAAATTGAGACATAAATAGAGCTTGGGGGCTCTGGTCTGAATGGCGATGGAAATTGATTGGAACAAAATGTGTGGCAAATGAGAGAGCTGGGATCCTCCTACGTTTAGACGTTGACGATCCTCCTACGTTTGTTGTCATGCAACTGGTCATGCAAAGGTTATGAAGTGATGCATCATTCTTTCAAATAAGGACAGTTGGATAAATCATGGACAAATATGTTGCGGATTTCTGAGAAGTCTGAAATGAGTGCTCTTTTGTTATAATAATAGTATGGTTGGTGCTAGAGCCGGTAAAGGGTCATGGCTTAGCTTATACAGCAACCACTCGCTTTGTGCGTGCTATTGTTCTCTCACGAGTGGTACCAGGAATCGAACCCAGGCAGCAAGTTTCAATTGCATAGTCGACGAACAGGCCACGGCAGCCAATATATAGTGACGTGAATAGTATAACGTGTATACGATGAGATCATCAGGACACCAACCACCGCAACAACAAAAACGCCATCTATACGCAATTAGAAGAACAATCAACTCGGAAGAGTTTCACCATGTGGTTGTACAATGGATGTCGCCACCTATGCACTGATAGATTACAAAGAATCATGTATATAGGCGCCAGCGCTGAAATTCAACAGACTCGAGGCGACAGTAGGATCTAGAACCAATACTGGGAGTATAAATATCGGCCGGTAGTAGGTGCGAGGTAGTTCTGTTGGAGAATTATTGCAGTTCGGTGAGGTCAGTCAGTTCAATTGAAGAACTAGTAAAGTTCAGTTTGGGATTTTGTACTGTTCAAAGTGTTAAACAGTTCAGCCTAAAAGTGTAATAAAGCATAGAAGCAAATCAGGGTTTGCAAAATACATTCTTCTAAATCATGAATAATGAACTTTTGTGTTTCATTCGCCACAATGCAGTGATAGAACGCTTTGTGGACAAGTTAATTAATCTTACTTAGACTCATTTAAGCTAAACGTAATAATACTATTATTATTATTATTATTATTACTATTATTATTATTATTATTATTATTATAAATTCTTTATTCCATATTTTCGGCTTTACAAGAATTATGGCATAGCAACTACCTGCCGACCGCCTGGAGAGTCATTGAAAATTAAAAAGTCAACAATCAAATATAAATTTTAAGGCCCGATGTTGATTTTGAATAAAACACAAATTATTTAGGAAATTATTGTCATTTCCGATGGTCCAAATTTTCGATGAAGCTGAAGCATAATTGAGGTTCTATGCCGCTATTGTGCCGAATTATCTCATCCTTTAGCTCTTGAATTGTTGCTGGCTTATCGACGTACACCTTTTATTTCAAATAACCCCAAAGACAAAAGTCCAACGGTGTCAAATCACGTGATCTTGGCGGCCGATTGACATCGCCACCACGTGAGATAACACGGCCATTGAATTTGTAGCGCAAAAGAGCCATTGTTTCGTTAGCTGTGTGGCAAGAGGCACCGTCCTGTTGAAACCACATATCGTCCACATTCATATCTTCCAATTCGGGCCATAAAAAATTCGTTATCATTTCACGATAGCGAACACTACTCACAGTAACAGCCTGAAAGGCCCGATAAGCCGCCAGCCCATAAACCACACCAAACAGTCACTCTTTGTGGGTGCTTTGGTTTTTCGACAATCACTCTTGGATTATCATTCGTGGACGGCTCTTCAGCCACACTATCGCGAACAGCAGCAATATATTCCGCAGTACGAGCTGTACGAGCATGCACTGGTGTTTTCACATCTCCTGCAGACCCGGTTTGCTCAAATTTTTGCATGATTTTTCCGATTGTACGCACATTTGGACCATTAAATTGACCGAAAAAATCACGAAGTGCACGATATGCATTTTGATTTGAACGCCCATTTTCATAGTAAGCCAGAATAACTTTAACGCGTTGCTCGATTGTGTATCTTTCCATGGTTCAAATTGAGTTAGTCTGAAATTAAGAAATGTCAAATGAAATACAGAAAAAAACTTGACGTTTAGGTGTGGTTCACATTCATGCAAAACATTCACTAGCAAAGTGACATAACGTGACAATTTTAATGATTTGAAACATAAAATTAAGGAAGTTGTAATGCAGTAACTGGGTGAATAACTGAGCTCATTACTGAAAGCTATTCCGATAGGCAAAAGCGTGTTTTCAGTAGTTACAGGCTTAGCCATCCTTCTGTTCCATTCAAGATTTCGTAAAAACGCGGCAAAGATAGTCTTAATTTCCCTTCTGTTGCATGGAGCAGACATTTTAGGCATATTGTCTAGGTGCGGTATAAAGTTCAAGCTCAAAATGTCGACTCTAATTACGTTGGATGTGAAATCTTTCCTAAAATAACTAGCATCAAAAAGGGGTTGGAGTGATGGGTAAACATGTCTGGATATAGATGAATTTTCTCTGGTGAGATTTTGAATGTATAACTTTTCGTCAGCCTTTGCTGTCAAATCTGAGAATATGTCTTGCGATAGATCAATATAAGACTCCAGGAAAAAGAGAACTGTGTCGTGGGATGCTGCGATCTGGTTCCATTCTTTGAATGGCGTGGCATTAGTACGAAGACGTTGTGAAGGGCACTATAGTTCTTATTCATTACCCTTATTCATTTCGCGTTAGCTTTCAATATATGTATAGAAATAGGCATAATACCTGACTTAGAGGAGCCGGAAACTGTCTGGGGACTGTGGACTACTTCGAAAGCATCGAGATCTGTAAATCCGAAAAATTGGACGCCATAACAAGTGCATTCATTAACAGTCGCATGGTATATCCAATATTTTGAAGCCAGATAAAATTTTTTGATTTGTGAAAAACTTAGGCCACATCATGTTCAGAGCGAGTTTAGCCTCATTACTTTTATTAACGGAATGCAGAACAAAGTTAAGGTTGCGCGTCAATGGGACACCTAGATACTTAAACTCGTGAACAACTCGCGCTTCAAAAAAAAAGTATCTTCTTTTGGGAGTTGATATGAAGGCCCAAGTCCCGCAAAAAGAAAGGAGTCTGATGACAGCGAGAAGAACCAAATCATCGGCATATAGCAAGACTTTCACCAATATGCTGGCAAAAAGAACTCCGCCGGTAGTAGGTCACTGATGATGATGAGGGAACTTAACATACTTGAGGAACACCTGCTGTTGTTTCAAACCAGTCAGAGAATTCGTAACCATCCCAAACAGTTGCAGTCGATTAGGAAAAAAATTGATATACATTCACAGATGTTTCCGGGGTAAACCTAAGCAAGATAGTGGGTAGATAAAAGCCTGTCTACTCACTTAATCAAGTGTAGGTCTTAAATCTACGAAACAAGGCAAATTATATGCTTTTCTTCTCTATATGTTTTCTGGCAATGCTTGTAAGAGTAAAAAATGTGATCCATCAGATCCCGAAAAGCTTGGGTCATCTAACGCGTCATTTTGGGAAGCCAGCGACCATCCGCCGGATGGTATAATCACCAGTTAAAGTGGGTTCCTTGGTACAGTTAGCAAAGGATATTGCCATGGAAGCTTACAGGACATCCTTCCGGATCCTGTATTAGAACCGAGAATTCACACTCTCATGGTCAGCCCATGCAATGCTGGTAGCTCCTTAAACGAAAAGACTGTGGCACGGGTGAGGCATGTCCCACACACCAATTCAGAAGTGGACGCCGAAATTCAAATAAATCCATTTTGTTGACAAGACATAACAACACATCACGGAGGCATGCAAACATTGTCATCTTCCCTCATACAACCAACATGATTCACAGGCGTTATGCAATAACTTATACAATACACAATGGAATTGTCTACATTATTGTACATTTGTCTTGTGGAAGGCAAACCGACGATTGTATGAAAACCATTCCTCTGCGGATCACAGTTCCAGCTTAAGTGTACCATACTGTGCAGTTTACTCCTCTTAAGTGGCAGACGTCAGAGCTACATGGACTCACAGTAACTTCCGACGAATTACACTCACACGACAAATCTCTGCCTAATTTCTCCATGGCCTATGAGATATACAAATGGTCTGGCAAATAGCATCTTATCGCAATCACGACACTATGCCGCACCATGATTCGCACACACACAGCCAACAGATTTCTCGACACATTTTCCACATAATTGTACTTCTCCATCTATTATCGTAGATCTTGCGAAAAAGTTTCCCTCTTCCCAGGTCTTTCGTGTGTTGTCTTTCTCATTTTGTGGTTTCACACTCTTAGTACTACAGCCTCCGTCCTTATGCGACAAAAGCCAAACCACCCACAAAACTAATTTCAGCAGCAAGCTGAACGATTTCAAGATTACTCCTTTAATTGAGGAAAATAAACGACTTCCTTGGCACATTCTAGGATTACCGCCACGGAAGTCCTAAACAAATACTGACTTCCTATGTAATTCATGGAGCACTACTAGGTTTACCTCGATATTGTTCTTAGGCAGAGTGTCGTGGTGTGGTGGGCTGGTCCAGGTGTTGTCTGGCAACGTTCACTGTCACATGGTGTATAAATTCAAATCAGAGTCGTGCCAGAATCATGCGCCAAACAAGGATTTTTGCGCGATTATTGTTTTACACAATATGTCCCTATTTTCACAACGATCACTACCTTTCCACGAAAACAAAGAGTTTAACCTCAGTCACCTTTTATGCACTGCACACTGAAGGAGCTCCCGACACAGAGTATGGGACTAGCCCAGGCAAATGAGAAAAGATGTGTAATAACAGGAAGTTCACTTAAAGTTGGAACCGTTTAATCGTAACTAAGCCAATTAGCCACGCATTTGGAGTCCCGAAAGACATTCACCTAATTGCCTTTCCAAAATAAATACTTATTCCAAATCCGAATTGTTGAGCATGACTGTGCCGCGTCCGGTGAACTTCGTGAGCGACAGTTAGTGGTAGCAAGTCTCTCATTAGCTCAAGCGTCCGCATCGACCATTTAAACTGCGTCATCATTAAAGGCGATATTCTGAGTATTTCCGTTCACTTCCCTCCACTCGCGAGGGTAGTCATCTATTTCACAAATGAATTTCAAGAAAATCCCTCTGAGTAAGGATTTTAAAATGTGAGGGATGGGGGCCACTCTCGAAACACTTGATGTTGTATTTACATAATTTGTGACTCAAACAGCATAATTACTATTACCTTGAGCACAAGAGGGCTGTGGATGATGGAGTGGAAAACTCCAAAGAGATATTCCATGTCCTTGTGTAGCCCTCATGTCAATTCACATCGCCTCTCATTACGGAAAATTCTTTGATGAAAATCATGAGGAACTTTTTCTTGGAATCTGGACACCGCGATACTTACGGCATCATTTATTCTCCGGAAAATTTGTGGAATCTTTACAATTTGTATTCAGAAGTTATTTGGTAGATGCAATGAAACATCTTAAATGAGGCACTCCAAGGGATGAGAGAGAATGCCAACACGGAGGTGCCCCGATCTGAGAGGAGCTCTAAATTGAGGCAAATGTGAAACACAGGCATACAGTACGAAAGCAAGCTAACAGTACGAAAGCAAGCTAACAGTACGAAATACCATTACATGACATTTTATCGCTCCAGATGCCATAAAGTGTCAAGTGGTATTCGATCGGTATCGTCTGTGATTCATGCTGCCTGGATCGCAGTTGTGTTTATGTGTTTGTTATTGTTTACACCTTCATCCGCTGCACTCTCCACTCATACATTCCACACAGTGGGCCATAGGGATCATATTTCCCTACGGAGTGTATAAAATAGTATAGTTTAGCCATAAGAATTTCTGTATAAATATAACGAATTTTGGAAAATAAAATCAGTCTTGAGTTCAGTCTTGATTAAACAATTTTCGGCAGGTTTGCCTTTTCTCGAAGCGAGATGCGGTTTAAACAGCTAAGAAGAGCGCGCCGGTAGACATCGTTCTGTCAAAATTATAAAGGTTGAGTTTTTAAAAGCTATAGGAAAGTTTTTCAAAAAAAAAAAAAAAGCACATACAATTCAGAAAAATGCATGAAATCTTTATTTGAATCGATAGTACGGTCCATATAATTTAATGTTTGAAAATTATTTCATGCAAATGTTGACCTTGACTGCGCCTCAAATGGTCCATCCGCTTAGTCCAATTTTGGCATACTCTTGAATATGTATGCTTAGTGAAATAAAATGTTCACCGAACTCGCATCTCAATAAGTGCTGTGTGCCATGTGACACCGTCTTGTTGGAACCACATGTCATGCAAGTCAAGCTCTTGCATTTTGGGCAAAAAAAAGTTGGATATCATCTCACGGTAGCGCTCACCATTCACAGTTACCTTACGATTCGCATCATCTTTGAAGAAGTAAGGTCCAATGATGCCACCAGCCCATAAACCGCACCAAACTGTGACTTTTTCTGGATGCATTGGTAGCTCTTGCAATGCTTCTGGCTGATATTCACTCCAAAATCGACAATTCTGCTTATTTACGTACCCATTGAGCCAAAAATGAACTGACCATAAAATGGAAGAAGCGCGCGATGAACTTTCTTAACAGAGCACGCATTTTGATAATAAAATTCAATAATTTTGACAGTGAAACAAAACACGAAACATGTCGTCAGCTGTTTAAACCAGTGTTGCCAAAAAGATAATAGCTAAAAAACCATCCTTTAAATAGCTCTGAAGTAAAATGTTCGTGAATTGTCCAAATAAAAATTTGAAACACTTCTAAAATGTATGAATGCTTTATGGCAACAACGGAACAAGAGCAAGGCTAAAAAAGAATTTAAGAAAACAATTTTCCTTTTTTCGGGGGAAATCGCCTATTTTTTGAATCATCACGTATATTTAAGAAATACATGTACAAGAATATTATTCAAAGTATATCCCATCAGAAGCTATGACTTTTTCCCATCTTTCTGACAGTTTGTGGATCCCATCGTAAAGGAACTGCGCCGGCTTAGCAGCCAATTTTTGATAGTCTGATCTGGTGTGAACCGTATTTCAGTGAGGGCGTTCTGCATCGACCGGAATAAATGGTGTCAGAAGGAGCACAGTCTGGGCTATAAGGCGGGTGGGGTAAAACTTTCCATCCACTGTTTTCCAAATAGTCCTTAACCGGGATAGCAACGTGGGGCCGCGGGTTGTCACGATGGAAAATTATTGCCTCGTGTTTGGTCGCATATTCCGGGCGTTTTTCGGCTACCGCTCTCTTCAAACGGATTAATTGTGTTCGGTAACGTTGTCCATTGATGGTTTTATCCGGTTTTAGCAGCTCATAATACAGAACACCCTTCTGATCCCACCAAATACATGGCATTACCTTCACGCCATTGATATTCGGCTTTGTCGTTGATTTGGCTGGTTGGCCAAGACAAAATCGTCCAAACCACTTTTGGCACGTTTGCTCAGCTAGCGCATGTTCACCATAAACTTCCACCAAAATACGATGACTTTCGGCAGCAGTTTTCTTCATATTATAGTAATGAAGAAGAACTCCCCGCAAAAACACTTTTCCAGGCACAACAAAAAAAATGTTGTTGTTTACGCTTCAAATGAATGACATGTACTGAATGACGTACAATGACAGTAGCTTTCCAAAATCTTCCAATGGAATAATACAAGTTACGCCATCTCTTAGCAAACCGAACGAATTAAGTTATAGACCGAATTAAGACAATATATTAATTTATTGATTAATTGTACGTAAAGGCATACAAATTGTAATGCAATTTGCTTCAAGGAGTCTAAGCTCGATACTGTGAACAGGCCCGGTTTTTATTAGTTCACTGTATCGAGTGTCTACAGTACTTCATTATTGCTCGCAAGTTTCAACGCAACTTACTTACTTTTACTTAAAAAGATAGAATGTATGTATGTATGCAAAACACACAATACGCGAAAGTTACCGACATGCTGCATGAGGAGGTGCAATGCTACAGAAGGCCAAATTCCATTCTGTTTCCGGTTGGATTCGGTTTGGCATCGTACGCTCACGTCGAGTTGAACCGTCTGTAGTTGTTTCATGTATTCGCTTCGTTTCGTCGGTTTTGCCAACTCGGTTTGATATAAATGTAACTCGGTTTGACACTGTTAAAGTTTAACCCCGATTAACTCGGTTTGCTAATCCGACGAGTAATAGTTGTTGAGTTAGTTGCTTGCCTCTAGCACATTACTTTCGTCTTTTATGCAATTTCTCCAGCATATAATTGCTGAACCAGAGGCTGTGGTCGTTGTCTAACCTAGAGCCGATATCACAACTACAGCAATTGACGAATGGCGACTGAGAGAATTTGCAGAGTAGGCAATTATAAGAGGAAGTCAGTAAAACAAAAGTAATGGATGTTGCTGGAGCGATGGGAAGCACGTAAAACTCGTACACTAAGTGACCCTTATCAAGAGTGTCCCAAAATGTATGCAGTATTTGAATTTGTCGCTATTTGTGCAGTAACTTATTGGCAGCAGTGAACGAACAAAAAAGACTATTTGACAGCTGGTTCTATATCCCTCTGCTATCGTGTATGGATCGGATGATATTTACGTGGCAAATATCTGGTCCATAGTCACATGACGTCAACAAGACGATGTATACGCCAAAGGCCGCAATGTATCGCAACTAATCGTAAAATGCTCTCACAGGTTATTTCCCTTCGATGCCACACATATGTCAAATCTACATACGATTTCAAATTATGGTTTTGTTGTGTTAGTTTGAGTTATTCTTCCATATTGTGCAGTCACCACGCGACAAAAAAAATCACTTTCCCTTATTTCAAGAGAATAATCAAGAACTTTTGTGGCTAGGTCTACGTTATCTCGCAATCTCACACGTTACAAGCATCCGACTCCTATACCCAACGCTGAGAATGCGTTGCACTATCGAAGCTGCTACGATATACGCATACCCGCACTTTTCGCTTCCCTTGCCAACAACCCTCGCCTTTGATGCGAAGACCACATTTCCTGGTCGTGTACTCTCTCATTTCGGTGATCAGAATCGACCTCCCAGAATCTCCGCGTGCTTAGTCGTTACTAGATTTATTTTTATCGGGTTACTTCAAGTGTGTCAGCAAAGCTGCGGTGCCATTTGTCCGTTGTGATTGCCCATAAACGTGCATAAAAACTGTGTTTTCTATTCAATTCAAATCATGCGTTCATTTTGGGACTCCTCTTATAAGCAGTGACCTAAATTTGGACTTACATATGCCAAACCTTAGCCACTTCATTGCAGACATGAACACAATTTTCTACACAAGTGCCTCACACATGTGTAATTGCTCATCCAAGCCATATTTGCTGCATCCGTTTCACAAGCTCCACATTTCTTTCCCCCATCCCCTTAATTGACCAACGGCCCATCTAGCCACATGCATTTTGCCATTATCGCACGGCAGCAGCAGCACATTCCACCTCGGTACCTCATAACTACCATCATCCGAGTACCCTTCCTCTTAAACACTACCAGCAGCGAAACGAAGAAAATTATCTAGTGGCGAAGAAATATGCCCCACCGGCCGCCGTCAGGCACACAGGTGTAGCAGATTTATGCCAGGAAAAATAATGCAGGAACTGCAGTTGATGATATGCGAAGAGCAGACGAGCTTGCTTCGTACCCCGGCCAGGGGGTAAAAAGTACTTCGCAGTGTCCTTAAAGCCACTTGTTTCAAGGCGAGTCCAACCACCAACCATCACCCTGCTCCCACTCGCAGCCGGTGGTTACAACAGGATGTGTGTGGCCGAGTATTTGTGTCTGCTCCTGCCACAAGTTGCAGCCAGACGATGAGTAAATCCTAAATCCTGCACAATGTGCAGTTCCTTCATCAGAATTTCATCGACGCGGAAGCGGGATATGAGGAAGCTTTCATGTTGCGCTGTTGTTTGCTTGGTTGGGTCGAAGGCGCCCCCTGGCGTAGGCCCGACCTATTTATCCGACTCAAGCGGGTCATGTGCAGGATATTACTTCATTTCAACACTTGAATTCCATTACCGTCATTTTGAAGGATGCTCCTCACTCACCGGAGCGAGGTATCATTGTGAAGGAGTGGGTGGCCGTTGCCTTGCGTCGATCGTCAGCGTTTGGGCGTAGTTCGGTCACGCCTGTCAGTTCGTGGCGTAAAAGCCGATATCACTGACAGTCGTTGTCAGTCAGAGCTGGTGCCTGCATATCAATGACCGGCAAAAGGACATCTCCACAGGACGAGCATATAGGATATGGAAATATTCAAAGAATACACGTGCAGCCTGTGCACCATGCAATGCAAGCTAGGAATATCAAGTCGGACGCCAGGATGCATGAAGCACATGTCGTGCAAGTATCCAGACGTCAGCGGTTGACCTGCCTTTGGGTAGTTGGCGAATGGTTGGTTGGCATTCTTCTCGAGCTTCCCAGCAATTCGTTTCATGCATGAATTTCACCGCAGCTGTGCGTGTGTGCATGCTTGGCTATTGTTTATAATGACTTCTCATGAAACACCCACCCCCTGCACGAACGGAGTTATGCTGGTGGGATGCAACGACGTAGCCTTAGGTACCTTGTTCAGAGGTATCCACGTCCCGATAAAGAGGACGTGTGTACGTACCTTCGGGGAAATTGAAAAAAGCTGAAACGCATTGCAGTCTCATACGTGAGGATGTTCATCCCTGTGGCGGCAACTGACAGCATCAACCGCTGGATGAGAGACAACGCCACCATTTAAGATCCGTAGCATGGACGTGCAGAGGGGGAAATCAATTTTGTTCAGTTTGCAATTTGCATAATAAGGTCGTTTCACTCAATTTGCATTCGAATGGGAATAAGATAGTAGGTGGCGTTGGGGGTTGTATTGTTGTGTACTCGACTGTGGTGCGGTTTCACTGGGTTTCGTGATGTGAGCGGGATTATTTGCATTCTGCTTCAGAAGGTGGTGCCCCCACGGCGATGTGGCAGGTAAGCTGGTAGGGGAGTGATGATATCACGAGTGGAATGGATGCTACGTTCTCAGATTTTTAGTCGCTTAATTTTGATTGAAACATGGGGACCACCCCCGGCTATGAGATGGGCTCTCGATTACGTGAGGTTATCTCAATTCAACGGGAGTAGGATTCAAAAGAAATTTTAATAAAATCGTCGTTCAGCACAAAGAGGCAATTAAGGGGAAGATATTGCCAAAGAATTGACTGACATGATACATTCGGCTGAAGAGCGATTGTGGGCTTAAAATTATGGGCGGCCTGCACAATAAATGGAATACTCCTGCTCGATACTGAGTAATAGGATATTTTTTTATATTTAGTAAACTTTAACAAGCTACTTTAATTGACGTAAAAGTCTTTTCTGCCTTGTGTCCCAATTTCTATATTTTGTAACTAATCGGAGGTTATGGTAATTTGCAGAACGCCTGTTCAATGCAATCTACACGCTAGTGGAGTTCCATTGAAGAAGGTAGAGAAGTTTATGAATCTCGGGGTCTTTTTTACGACTGCTGAGAGGCGAAATGCTGAGCTTTCCTGTAGGATTGATCAAGCTGGGTCAGTTTGAAACAGCTTGGACTATATGTGATCAGACAGGCCGAGCTTAGTGTTAAAGCCAAGTTATCTATTTTCAACTCAGTATTTGTTCCAACTCTCACCTATGGTCATGCCATTTTGGTAACGGCCGAAAGAATGAGATCGCGAATACAAGCTGCCGGGGTAAGGTGAGAAACACGCAGTGCACGAGGAACTCAACATTGAGGAGCTGCTTCTTCGAAAGGAAAGGGCTATGCCTCGGTGGTTTTGTCACGTGCTATGAATGTCCCCTGCACTATGACTTCCGAGGCGGGCGTTGAATGAGATTCCATCCGGTAGGCCACTGCTTGGCAGATCCAGGACGAGGTGGTTGGACCAAGTCCAAAAACTTGCCTTATTACTCTTGGGCATAACTCCTGATGAGATGGCGTAGGATCGAGTTGCCTGGAGATCTCTCATGCGTGGTTTACCCCCGCGATACCTCCGGATGGGACAAGACAATTCTTATTCGACGAATTGCCTGCACACACGCTGCAGAAAGTCTACATTCAATTGAAATTTTATTAAAGTCAGAAATGGTCGAGAAAGACATTTTTCGGAATTTGACCTGACACCGTCTTTTATGACTGCCGGAACTAATAATTTTTAAACGGTAGAAGGTACACCCGCGCCTGAAGGATTGGGTCCTCACTTACACACCTGGCCAGAGGGGTCGCTGCATGCGTCTAGGCGGTTG
The DNA here is from genome assembly GCA_905231855.2 of Eristalis tenax. Lineage (NCBI taxonomy): Eukaryota > Metazoa > Arthropoda > Insecta > Diptera > Syrphidae > Eristalis > Eristalis tenax. The sequence goes on along the minus strand of HG993125.1, from coordinate 72,676,577 downwards.
CAGAGGCTATTCATAGGACACAATGAAGGGTCTGTCTGTCAACTTGACCCGTGAGCTTGCAGGGTCATTGCTGACATCTCGCCAGGTTGAAAGAGATCAACAACTGAAGTGAACCATACCCACCTTCCTTACAAACATACCAAGCACGTTCATTGCAAGTCCACAAAGTCAGTGTAAACTAACTATCGTCATTGGGAATCGGAGTTTAAATGTACATAAGTCGTCTAAACACATGAAATAACACAGACACACACCTCAAGACTACAGAATCAAGCCCAAGACGTCCACTGACTGCAAAGCGTACACAGTTGTATAAAGGAAAATCGAATTGAAAGCTGGTTAAATAATGTAAAACAAAGTCAAACGAATGAGAAAAGTTAATCAGCTGTATTATGCATGAATCTCGCCCGAACAACATTTCACCCGAAATAATTGCCTCTTTTCTGTTCGCCTATTACGAATTTCGATTCAAAATGTTCGAAAGAATTCCAATATTACGAGTAATTCCGGACGAAAATACATGTCAAACCAAGCTAAAATGTTGCCTTGCTTTTTGGAGGCGAATATGAATCGAATAAAAAAAAACAAATGATTAATTTGTGATATCATATAGGATCTGCACCCATCTCATCAGCAGTGCCGCTGAATTAACTCCTGGTCCGCAACAAACCAACACAGATAATGACGGTCAAACAGAAATGAATCGTGGCAGGCTCCGGGATGCGTAGCATTCACGATACGTATTCTGTTGACATGTATGTATATCAATGCTTCGATGCTTCGATTCACTTCGGAAAGAAGATTGTGTCAGACCAACAGCGTCGTGAGCCTTTCCTACTCCTTTCTGGTGTCCACCATCTACATCGCAAGCAAAGGGTCGGATTTTGTGGGAACCTAAATTTTGTAATGTTGAAGAGTATATGCAGCAAATCAGTCGGTCACCTCGGGACACAATTTGCACCTCACTAGTAAGGTGGCGTGCCCAAAGAAGAACATACATTTTAACTTAGACAAGCTCAGCAATGTAGAGAGATCTGTAGGAGTCGGAACATCTGGGGCGATGAGATCATGCCTGAACGTGCTTCTACACCTCCTCCGTCTGGACCTTTACAGCAAGTATGTAGTAAGGTGCATAGCGAATCAACTCAGAGAAAGGGGATATTGGTGATGTTGGTCAGCGAGACCGTATGGCCATAGCAGAGCTCTGCAACTCTTCTCTCTCCAATTCTTACCGCCTCCCAGATCACTCGAGTATCTTCCAGGCTGAAGTACTAGCGTCTAAGATTCTCAGTACTACCTGCCCTTATGGTGGAACCGCAGCGATCTGTGGCGACAGCCATGGGCCATCTCCTTAGTAACCACTCCCTCTAAAGTGCAAGGAAGAGCTCAAACAGGCCAGTAGTAGGTGCAATATCTTTCTCATTTGGGTCCCAGACGACGGAGAAATATAAGAAAATGAGATTGGCGATGAACTGGCCAAGGAAGGGGCTTCCAGCAACGCCCCCACTGAGCTGGTGGCTCCCCCAATCAACCGCCTCAAATACATCATCTACCAACACTTCCTGTGCTTAGCTAGTAGAATGTGGACCAGGTCATTCAAGTAGGAATTTTCAAGGAAAGACTTGGCCCTCCTACACGAAACATAGGACTGCTAACTTCCTGAATAGAAATCGCTCCAAAATAGTTAGAGTCGTGGCTGTAAGCACGGGACACTGGCCCATAGGCATCTACGCTGCTAGACTCGGAATACCGTTCAACCCACAGTGTAGCAGTTGCCACGCCACCGACCCAGAGGAAAGTCTGCCTCACTTTGTGTGTGAATGTCCGGCACTAACCAAACATAGATATATCGTGTTCGGCAAACACTCTCTTAGCGATCTCGGAGAGAGTATATCGATCATAGTCATATTCCCAAACTCCACAAGCTGGATTTAGCTAACCCTAACAACCTAGATCTACGAGGGGTGGTATCAAAACGGTGCCCAACTGAGCTACTTGTACCCGCCAAATCGAGTAGCCACTTAAACCAACCAACCAGCCATATGCAAGAAATACTTAAACGCTGATTTGCTTAGCCTATAGTAATGTTGAAATATGGTAAAATCTAAATGTATTCAAACAAACGCTAAACATCTTTATTTACATGCAAGGGTTCACGCAACTTCAAAGTATTCGAATCATCATTTACGAGGGGCGTTCAATATATTCTCGGTATCGATATGAAGGAAAATGCGAATTAAATATAAATTGTTTTTATTTTTCAATATAATCTCCCATAACATCAAAGCATTTGTTACATCTTGAGATAAGGTTTTTTAAACCCTCAAAAAAATAAATTTTCTCTTTCTCTAAAAAAATACCCATTTATTGCCGACTTGAGTTCTTCATCATCCGAAAATCTTTATTACGGAGACATTTTTTCAAATCCGGAAACAGGAAATAATCACTAGGGCCAAGGTCTCGAAATCACAATCCCGCGCAGCAACCTTGGAAACTCGCGCCGTGTGAACAGGAGCGTTGTCATGAAGAAGCAACACTCCCGCTGCGAGTTTACCCCGTCTTTTCTTTTTAATTTCCTGCCGCAAATTATGCAAAGTGGAAGCGTAGGATGTGGCGTTGATGGTTTCACCTTTTTTTTGTACTCAATGAGCAAGATTCCCTTTGAGTCCCAAAAAACTGTGGCCATGAGCTTCCCGGCAGACAGAGTGATTTTGAACTTCTTTGGGGGGTCTGTTCCTTTTTATGCCATGGACTCTTGTTTGCTTTCAGGGTCATAGTGGTGGACCCATGTTTCGTCACCAGTAACAATTCGATCCATAACACCGTCCGCGTTCTCCCTACACATCTCCAAAAGCTCTCTACAGCATGCGATTCTAATTTTTTTGAGGCGCTGTGAGCATTCGTGGCACCCGCCTTGCAATCACCTTTGAAAGATTAGGTTAAGATGGTCATGAAGAATGGTGTGAATGGTACCAATTGAAGGTTTGATGATCTCTGCCATCATTTTCACCTTTATTCGGGCATCCTCAAGAACAAGTTTTCGACTTCTTTGATGCTTTCTCCCGTACAAGCAGTAGCCGGGGCGCCGAAGCGGGGGTCGTCTTCAATGCTCTCTCTACCTCTCTTGAACTCACTTGGCCTCTTTTGAACAGCCACTATCTCTTTATGAATAGTTTTTTGACTTTTTCCTTGCTTAGTGAGAAATTTAATTACAGCGCGATGCTCAATTTTCATAATCATCGTCTCAGTTACCATTATGATTCTGTTTAACTAGAGATAAAACGCGAATTAATAATCAGATTTATATGAAACTTGACATGAATGCACTAAAATAACAGTATTACTTGATAAATAAGTCAATTTATATACACAACCACAGCTTCACCCCGATACCGAGAATATACGCCCCTCGTAAATATCCTCATGACTATGCTGTGAATTGTAACCTGACTTCAAGTTTAGAAAAACTGTTTACAATTATTTTTCAACTTATATTTCCCATGTCCCACTAATTGTCAAAATGACAATTGTTCGAAATGTCACAGCTGATGATAGTAACATTTTTGCAGTTTGGGCGAAACCAAGTATTTCGGGCGCACAAAAATATTGGATGTATACGAATAGTAAGGAACAGAGGATGAGTAATGAAAGACATTTAATCAAAAATCGAACATGGTGAAGAGGGCATTCTAGTTTTTCAAGCCCCTCCAAGCATGACAGCGGATCGCTTGAATACTCGATTCCCTTGACGACCGCTTGACTAATCTTTGAAATTTGCTTTTTACTTTACAAAAAAAAATGCGGCTTAAAATATAAAACCGCAGCACTTCTCCTTGAACGCGTCAAAGTCCCTCAACTACTCATGCGGTAAGCCCCATAAACTTCTCACTTGGAAAACTCTTAATTCCCTCAGAACAAGTCACGATGATACTTTTCTCTCAGAGACCCTCAAAGCCACGAAGCCTGCCCGTCATTATTTTCGTCTCCAGCCTTGGAGAAAATGCGGAAAGGGAATACCAAAGTTCCTTCGCTCGTTCAGTTTCCAGTCAACAGCGGCAGCGTCAAAAGAATCACTTCAACAAATTGAAATTAACCTATTTGCTCAATTAAACAACTACAATCCTTGAAAGATGTCCGTGGCATTAGCCACGGCTCAACAAGGCAGTTATGAAAACGAATCGCTTCGCTCCATCATTCCCACGATTGAGCGCCAACGCCCACATCCCACTACCAGGGTGTGCCTAAAAAAAAACCAACACAAGCTAAGTAAAGTAATAAAAACAAAAGAAGAAAGCCGAAACCATAAAAGCAGAAAATCCCAATCGAAGCTTGAGAAAAAAATAACAGTTGCAGAAGGAAAAATTAAAGTTTGTCTTGCATGCACGGACCCACCGCATCTACTCGTACTCGCTCCTCTGTGGCAATATTTCGTTTTGAAGTGGAATAATAATCCCCTCCAATTTTTTTTCTGTCAGAAAGTTTTCGGTTTTTTCTCGTTTGGATTTTCTTTTCTGCACTTCACCATGGCGTTGACTTGATTTTTGTTTTTGATATTTTTTAAATGAAAAGGGCGTTTCACCGAATGATGTTCGCAGCGTTTGTCTTCGGGCGGGCAGAACCCCACCCTCAGCTCAGAGTTGTGCCATGCAAAAATTCACAAATAGCTTGAGAATGGAATGGAATGGAATTATTATATTTGCTGTTGGCTTCTGTCGACGTCTTTTAACGGTCCGCACTGGGATAAGTGCACAACGACGAAGACTAAACTACACACACACTCTGCTGGAGCAGTCTGCTTACTGCCGCACTCGTAGTCTGTATCCTTTGTCATGTTCGAGTTTGTTTTCGCTTCTTTTTTGTTGCAAAACTGTTTGATAAAGTACAAGAGGACGAACGCGAAAAAATACACACTCCTGCAGGAGGGGATAGTGTAAACTGAACGAAGAGAGAAGTTGGAGTTGGAGAAAAATAAAAGGAACAAGGATATACTTGTGCCCAAGTAATTTCATGCACCGTTGACTTTTCATTTCGCTTTAATTTGCTCCTTGTATCGTTTCGCGATATTTTTTTTTTCTCGCTTCCCCCTTCTTTCTCTAGTTGGTTCTGCAAATTGCTTGCCTTAGCGTTTTGCTCGGTCCTCCACAGGTTTTATCAATAACTGCTAAGATTGTTTTCCTATTTCAATATTTTGACTTCACTTTGATGTTAATTTTGTCGGAAGCCAAGGAGCTCGGCTCCCGCGATGAAACAGTGCAGCTCATTTTTGCAATATTTTTTTTAGTGTTCCGTGAGTCTGAAAATTGCTGGATTACACAATTCTGTTTGATATTTTATGGTAATAAAAATAGGACTGCCTGCTTCGAGGTGGACGGTGTTCACGCTGAAGTGGAGGTGGCTAATACAAAATGCATGAGGATTCATTTGGAGAAACAGATTGGACTAGGTTAACGAAAACATGCTCACGTTCTCGCGCCAGCACAAGAACGGCTTCCATTATTTTCATAAATTTTGAACGCGCTTATCAAGGCGTACAGCTGTACAAGAATAAAATACATTGGAGGGTCGGAATAATTGTGTAGTCTCCCTCAACGTTTGAGTGGCTGCCTTTGTTCTCCTTCCTCCGTATTAAAAACAATAATAATTTTGGTCCGAGGTGGACATGAATCCAGGTAAACACAGAACCACATGTGCGTTGAGTCATAGTGTGCTTCACGACTGGATGGTACTACGACAACTATTTTCTGCCGACCCCTCACGGCAAAGTTGGAGAAGTTTTATTTTGTTTTCAGAGTAATACTCTGTGAGTATTGTCAGTGAACAGAAAAAGATGCAGTGCTGAATTATGACAGTTAGTAAAATCGGGGACTGAACGATAGAGTCGATGCACGCCACGGCAACAACTTTTGCTCACCATGCACTTTTGGTTTATCCTGGGAAAGTATATAAGCAATGGCTTGTCTAAACAACTTGAGCAGCTGTTCAGGTTAATATTTGCTAAATCAACATTTCACCGTGACTGTTGGACTTTGCCAAGACTGAGGCTTGCTACATCTCATGTTAATTTTATTTGTGGACTGGATGAGGCGAGGAATGTGTGTCTCATTAGGAGAGTTGAGCATAAGTCAACTCCTCTTTGCAAATGACTCAGTTAACCTCTCACTTTCCCAGACGGTGCGCGTCTCAATACTTTTGTGGCCGTATGTGCTGATGCTAGGATGAAGGTTAACGTTAACAAATCAGATGTTATGGCCATTTACAGAATGCCTTTTCCATGCACTCAACATGTAAGTGGGGTCTCATTGAATCAGGTTGACAAGTTTAAGTATCTAGGGGTCTCTTTCTGAGTGATGTGAGACGAAATGCTTGGAATTCCTGCAGGATTGTCCAAGCTGGAACATTTGCGGAATGACTGAAATAATAGAGAGTTAATTGCCCTAATAGGGTGAGGAACTTAATGTTGAGCAGCTTTACCTTCGAACGCAATAAGCCATTTTTGGATGTTTTCCACATTAATTCCGAGGTCTGCCTTGAATGCGATAAGGTAGGCGTCCTCTTACTTATCACACCCAGGACGAGGTGGTTAAAAGAGTCTTCCACCACGTGTGGTTATTTTTGATAGGTTTTAGGTGCGATAAAATATGACAAAGAAGAGACAGTACGTCGATGTTCGAGCTATTCTAATGACTCTGCAATATTGTTGTCTCCTATACGTTTTATCGCTCGCTTTTGGAATCTAGAAGATGCAGGGTGGTCTTGAGGGCACCAGACCAGATATGAGAGTTGCACTCAAGCTAGGGCGGATATACTCAATATAAATTAAAGTCCAATCAGAGGGGGTGAAGTATTACTTGCATCGATACAGGAAGCCTAAACACTTCGCAGCATTTTTGGCTACCTCATACATGTGATCGTTCCAACTAAGTGCTGTGTTGATACACACACCAAAAATGGAACGTTTTAAGGGTTGATCGACACAGGCAACATTCATGGATAATGGCTGACTATCGAGGGTTCCCTTGAGTGACAGCATTGAGTTTTTGAAGCATTGAATTCCACTAGGTTGTTCTTTCCCCAATTAATTACAATTAATAACAATACTTTGCAAGTTCTTCACTCAGTTCCATACAAAAACTTATAAATGGGAATGGGTGGGCAAAATCAGTTTTTACTTTATTTTCACTCATCACTCACTCAATACTTCATTTCACTTCCATTCTCAGAGAGTAATAAAATTGTTCTGCTTTCGCGAGAAATCGAAAAAAAACCAAAAAAAAAAATCGTCTGATGATACTATAGGTTTCATATACAATGGTACTGGGCACTCCCTCGGACCCTGGGCTATATTTTTGTTTCGTACTCGAGTACTCACCGACGAGGACAAGTACACTCGTCGGAGGTTGGCACAGAAGTCTTTACTTAATTGCATTGGCAACACACATTTCCAATCGCTTAGCGGTTCCGTTCCCGATCATGGTTGAATAGTGACTCATTATAGTGCAAGGAACTCGATTATTTAGTTCCGAGGATTTGTTGAAAGTAACTGTTGAAAATTTAAATCGGAAACTAAACTAAAACCAAAAAACGCTGAAGATCTTCCTATTTCAAGAAGCCCTTAAATCGGACATGTCATTGAATCTGTACTACCCTCAAATTTGAACAACCACCCCAGCCCCCATAAGCAGATTACCCTGAATTTCATCCACTTTAATTATTTGTGAAGCACGTGAGATAATAACCCGTCCAAAGTGGTTAACTCTTCCAACTCACTACCAAGCCGCCCTTAACAGTTCTCCACACAAGCTCAACCCATCATGAGTCAGGATAATCTCATATGTACAAAATCCGCAACCAAAATTAGATGCAAAAAAAGAAATAACCTAATTTTCTGAACGAGAACTAGAACATAAACCAGCTTTTTCATTCCTAATGGATTTTCGTTGTACACAGCCACTCTTGTCCGTCTCTCATACAAGACCGCAGCACAAAAGAGAACATTCCATTTACATGAATAACCTGTGAATTATTTCATCGCCAACATTTAGACCGACAGTTCCTCTATGCAGTTCGACCCCCTGCCAGTCCCTTCCGTACGAGTCAGCGTGAGCAGTACACTGTTGGATGTCCCTTTCGTCCACGTCAATGTGCGCATTAATTTTGCATGGTTAGTTTTTACTGAAAAGCCTTTTAGTATCGTCAACGTGGAATGACAAGCGGGTCAAACAGTACGAGTTCGTACAAAATTACTCTGAAGCGTCACATGTCTGTGGAACCCACATCTCCCGCGGTGGAAGAGGGTCCTGCTGCACTGCATCATACCCACTTCCGGTCGAGTTCTCAATTCATAAAATCAACGAAAACTCAATCGTGGATAAGTGCCTCCAAGGCTGGGCTCCTAGAGGGCCATTAAGTATTACGATCAACAGACGTTGTGGATAGAAAATATTCCTGAGTGAATGGCATAACTAAAGCACACAAGACGAACTCCAGTCTAAGCAAAAAAAACGTTCGACTGCTCATTATGCCAAGGACGCTGTTTTGTGCTCACCTGCAGGAGTTTAATGAGCAAAGGGCGGGTGCTCTCGCTGTACTCTCGGTTTTGTGTTTATTTTATTTTCCTTCTAGTAATGAACTGGTGCTAGTCACGCTGCCATTTGCAATCCCACCCACCAAACCCTTCTACCCCTTTCCAACGTGCGGCAGTCACGTCAGACTGCTGCGCTACCCAATCTATTAACCAGATTAACGGTACGACGCAAAATCTGTTCGCATTTAAATTCATTATTCAGCAGGATCGCCAGCACAGCAGATTGCTTTCATTAATTTCTCTTTCATTCTTCTCCCCCACCAGATCTGGCAAATGGAATCACAATGACCGAGGTGAAAATACCAAACCACATCATGCGATTCAAGACAGCGGTGCTGGCCTGCCGATACAGTCTGGACGGAGAAACACTGTATTCAGTGAAGTGGTACAAGGATGGGTATGAGTTCTATCGGTACGTGCCCAGGGACTCGCCGCCCGGCCAGGCGTTTCCCTTACCCGGCGTGAATATTGATGTAAGTTGGTAGTTAGTAAAATGACCTGCGGAGCCATGAAGGATACGTATGTACTCGTTCGTTATGTATGAGCGGATGGGGTGTTTTATATTCAATTTCCCACTTCAAACATCCCTCTCGATGTGATATGCGCTGGCCACCCAACTGGCCCGTGTAAAGTAGCATCACGGTGGCTGCAACCGAGGTGAATCAGGGGCGGCTTAGTGGCCTGGTTTTTAGGATTTAAAGTAGTTTTTTTATAACAATCTCTGTAGTGTTACAGTGGATAATGAAATGGGGACCACTTCCCATGGAACTGCTGCTTTGGGAGTGCGCTTGGAGAAATAGTGACAATTGGAAAAAAGGCAGAATATCATGCCAACGCATTCCAGGGTGATTCCAGAGATTCTTTGATCGCGAGTGATACGTTGGCTTTATGCAAGGCTGGCAAGATTAGTGCCGAGTACTGGTCAGGATTGTCGATGGCCTGTCATGTTAATGAATGAAGAAGGGTACAAGTTTGTAATTTAAGTGGTCGTCAAATAAACATGGGGCAGCGTCAGGACTTAAAGCCTTTTAAAGAGACGTGTTCCTAGAAAGTTCGTAAATGTGCATAGAAAGCTAGGAGATTCGGAAGTTATTTCAGCAATTTTGTTTCACATGCATTTCTACATAAGCATCGCCAGACGAATGCTTGTTGAATGCTGTTTTCTTCTGGACCTGGGCCTTAAACCACAAGTCTCAAAGAGTACAATATCTAGGGCTGCCTCCAGTGTCGAGAGCATAGTTGGTTGAGGGGCGCCAGGTTAAACGCAGGCGTCCTCTGTTGCGTTGTCCCACAGGTTCGGAGTAGATGGCTCATCGGTCCCGAGATAAGTTGTACTTGCTCTCTAAAAGGCGTAGCGACCTTAGGCGTTGGATCCGTAAGAGCCTGACTAGGCTCATGCCACTGTATAGCACAGTTCGAGCTTGAGTCTTCTCCTCCAAATGCCATTTCTGACTTGCCGCACGTCAGTACTGGGATGATAAGTGACTCATGTCACTGTATAGCCCATCCTGTCTGTAATAATGTCTTATATCATTATTATACCAGCAATTATCATTCATACTGCCAGTTGCATCTAGTGTTGGCGTGCGAGTTGAAGTCGAAGAAATCACATAACAGCGCGTCGCCTTGTTTCGTAATTGAAGGCCTCGCTGAGTTTGTTACCAACATTGGTAGAACAACGAGAATACTCCATCGTCAGCCTGCGCAACCTGACAAGTTTGGCAGGCAAGCCCGAACTAGACATGACATTGTATAGATCATCTATATGCAGGCCAGTCAGATGCGGCTTTGAAATGGTGGTGGTTGTCGTGGGTATTTTCCGTGTCTTGGGTATTTTCCAGGATCAGCCGTAGAGTGAATTTCTGGTATAGTGCGGACTTCTCTGACCTGAAGCCATTTATATTCAAATGGCTTCAGAGTGACAATCTTACAACTATGTAGGCTCTACCGATCTTGGCAACAGACTGCAAGCCATGTATTGGCTAACGACAATCCTATTAAGCCAAACACACTGTTTCATGTGTTTCATGTGCCCAAAAGCACGCTCTGCTGGCAGCGCGACTTGTCGTGGGGGAACAAGTTGCTCTGCTAAATTTCTCTTTCATTCTCTTTTGTTAAGGGTACAATTAGGATCATTGTGTAAGTAAGGTCTAATTTTATGTTAAGGTCTCTCTCGATGTTTTGACTCAAATTAATAAAGACCTGGGGTGAAGTTCCGAAAAGTACTCAAATCGATTTTTTATGCGTGAAGTCCACCACTTAGAAATGTTAAATACAAAGCGGTACTTAGCGGTACACAAACAATCTCTTAAATCACAAATCTCTTAAAACAAAGTTACAAGTATCTAACCGTGAGGCGTATGTACGTAAGCTATATCTCAAATTAGAGCAACAATTCTGGTGCAAACAGTGATAATCAGTTAAAAGTAATTTAGCTAGAAGCCCCTGCTTGACAGTTGTTGACATACACGCAACGGAGAAGTCGCGTGAGGGATAAACTCTGCGAAAAAATGGGTTAAAATCCTGTCAGCGAGCGTAGCAAGCCACCCGCCTCATACGTTAAATTCACCGGACCGCCTTACAGGCTTAAACAATATACGTTTTTTTCTTCAATAGATGTGAATAACCGTTTTAATTAACTATTTACAATTTGTATCGTAAAAGCCTCGAGTGGGCTGAGATGGCGAAGAGTCGGTAAACTTTTCCGCTATTTGTATAGCTGTCATGGATTGTGTCCAGCCCCCTTGATGCGAAATTATTCGTGATAACGTAGTTATTTGCAACATGTCACAACGCCAAATTTAAATTCTGCAACCAAATGGGGCAAAAATGGCGTGGATGTCGCAACAAATCTTTCTCCACCTACTCTACTTTGGACTTTTAATAAATAAAGGAGTGAACACATTCCATCTGATTTCAACCCAGCCTTCCACAGCTTGTTAAACAAACACCCTCCGAGACTAAACCCAAGCCATACCTGGTTGAGGAAGAAAGAATAAAAACTACAGGACCAAACTGTTGTGACTTGTTTATCCCCGTGTCTCGACAGCTTTCAAGTCACGTACTTAAAGTTGTGAAGTAACGAGCATTTCAATGTCAGTCTCATCACATTCGCTGGAGAGCGTCAGGCTTGATTTCGCTTGCGGCTCAAATGGTACAATCAGAGGAGAAAAGCAGAGAGAGAAGGAGAGATGTTACACCAGGTCGGACGAAAAGTAACGTTCCAACACAACGGTGAGTGCATAAAGATCAAAGTTGTAGACAGTTCGTGTTTCAACCCCTCTGCCAAGAGCTCGCTTCGTGGAGCGAACGTGACCAAAGCCACACAGAAGCCGCCAACTCTTGGCACCCGCACGTCATTTCATGTGTATTCCACAGAAATAGAAACGATTCGTGCACCCACCTCACCCGCACAGCAGTCGGGATTAATTTCTCCCAAGGAAAATGTTGGAAAGTTTTTTAATATCATTACAGCCGCTCTGCTGTGCTGGTGTTATCTTGTCACTTTCTGTTCAGCCACCCTCTGCACGCAGATATTAATTGTTCTAGGCGAGCGACAAAGCCACAGGCCACCAGTGACGAAAAAACACAATTATTGTGTCACTGGCGGGTGGCGGTAAGCTGCAAGTTTTCTGGGAGAATTAAAGTAATTAAACGAGGGAGTTAAAAATTTTAAGTGCCATTAGTAGAACTTTTTCCTTGGATCCTTCAGATGGAACTTTTTAAAGACAGAATTATAATTATTTTGGCGTAAATGGTGATTTTTTTAATTGCAAAAATAAAACCTAGGCAAATCCCTCAAGTGCACAGAATTTGTAGTTGGGATGGTAAACCACGGCACAAGCTACTTGTGATTTGAGTTCTGATGATTACTTCATGGAAATCTTGCACACGACTGAATTTTTGTGAGGAGTTGGGTTGTACATGTGCTTGACATAATATGAGATTGCTTGTAGCGTGCCAATGGTAAGATAGGTTGTCCATTGGCGTCATGTAATCAGGGTCGGCCCTAGCCAAATGAGCGCCCGATGAAAGCCCTACGTTTGGCACTACATCGCATCCAGATAACACAAGAGTTGGTCTGTCAATGCGTGTCACAAATGTCTCAAATTAGCAAATGTATATCATCTCAAAATAGTAAACCCACTTCTCTGTTCATATTTAGTCATATGGGAGAATCGCACAGGATTTATATCTGAACGTATGAAATTTATCCATCTGCCATACAAATACGCATCATCCTACGCAAGTCTGAGCACAGAAATATTAGGTCTATAACTATTATCAACGGCAAAGCCAAGTATCTATGGCGCGAAGGTAATGCTCTGTATTTGGTGGGATTAGAAAGGTGTGCTGTATTATGAGCTGCTAAAACCGGGTGAAACCATCAATGGACAACGTTACCGAACACAATTAATCCGTTTGAAGAGAGCAGTAGCCGAAAAACTCCCGGAATATGCGACCGGACACGAGGCAATAATTTTCCATCACGACAACGCTCGGCCCCACCTTGCTATTCCGGTTAAGGACTATATGGAAAACAGTAGATGGGAAGTTTTACCCCACCCGCCTTATAGCTCAGACCCTCCTTCTGACTACCATTTGTTCCGGTCGATGCAGCTTTCAACGCTCTCACTGAAATACTGTTCACATAAGAGCAGAATATCAAAAATTAACTTGATTCATTCTTGTCGGCGCAGTTCTTTTGGGATGGGATCCACAAATTGCCAGAAAGATGGGAAAAAGTCATAGCTTCAGATGCGCAAATTTTGAAAAAAAAAAAAAAAACCGCACGAATTAAAACATTTACCCAATACTTAAAACTGCTGAATGAAGATTGTGAAAACAATTTAGTTACCATTGAAATACTCGTACAATGAACTAGTTTAATTTGTTTTTAAGCTTATTAAGGTTTGCTACCACAAACAGTTTTGTCAGATAGTAGTAAGATCGCGACTGGTCTGAATACAGAACGACTTAAATTTGGCATTCCTTCCTAGTTGGACCTCCCTTAGAGTGAATATAGCATAGGGAGTACAGTTGCCTTCTTGTTAACACTGGTGCCTGACAACTGGAAGTTCAACTCGTACAACCTACTGCAGCATCGCTTCTTTCATGCTGGTGTTAAAACTGCGGTGAATAATAGGAAATAGGACCCCATGTCCTCGAGTCCTTTACATTTGAAAGTTTGCAATAATGTAAAATTTCTAGTCGATGAGAGTGGACCTGCGCGTTTCGGCAAATGATTCCATATGAACATAGAACTGAGTTCTCTAACTTGAGATGTTTTCGTATTTTTTTTCTGTAAGCTTCGGTCATCTGCTTTTTGAAATTTTTCTCAGCGTCACAATTGACTCTTTTCGAAGTAGTGCGTGAATGGTACTTTGTGTGAAGCGATATGTTGTCTGGTGTGTGAGAACGAGTAGAACTATGTCCATCTGACGACTGTGTTCGTTTTGAGGAAGGAACTGTTTCAATTAATTTAGGCCAGCCGTAATGTGGAATGCGAAATGTCTTAGGAACGGAATAATTAAGTAGGGTAGGGCAGAAGGGGCTACTAGTGATTCACCAGAAAACTTAGACCATGTTGGTCCATTCTGCTACCCACAGTCAGACTACTACCACTGTGCCAGTGCCTTTAACTTTCTCCCAACGGCAAATGGTGACTGGACCTGATTTAAAAACCAGATTAATGCGTATTAACCTTGGAATTTGAAAGGGGGACCCCTCTAGCCAAGGACAGGCACTTAACCAAATGCGCTATCCAGTCGTTTCGCTACAGTTGTTTCGAATAAGTAAAAATTATTGATGGTATACTTTCAATAATTCCAAGCCTTTCTCATGCACTTTGTCATTTGTTTAACTACATGCACACACCTGGCGAGTGCTGCCATGAATGAGATGTGAGTAAGTTAGCAATTCGCAGTGTAGTCTTCTATCAAACGTGATGAATGCTTGAAACGGAAAAACACTATTGCCAAATGCAGTCACATTGAGCGAGACATGGAGATATTTTACTCTACTCTCCTGCGTCCTCGGTTCCGAGCGCACAAGTGACGATGACCTCTCAGCTCCCTCCACTTTCAAAGTTCATTTAGCAGTAATAGACGAAAGTCGACCACCCAGCAGAAAATTACGGACTTCATTTTAAAATGAACATTCGTGATAATGTTTGAAATAATAAATCACGAATTTGAATCAAGCCCTTATTTATTTGACTGCATTCCTCTCTTGTGTATTTATGCAAAATACTGTTATTTTTAACCCTTGGTAATTCCACAATTACTTGGAATTTGTCTTGAAAATTGTTCATACATTTTTACGAAAATAAGCAAACGACTGACGTAGACGCTTTGTCGCACGTTTACAAAATGTTCCGCTATGGGTTCTCAGAAATGCCCAGAAGGTGTCCGCGTTGCATTTCCGTTGTTTCTTGAAAGCCGGGAGTGAGTGTGATGTAAAAGCTTCGTATGCCATTCCGTCTCAAGGTTTCCCATTGAGGAAATGTCAGCTCATTCTGATTCATCAGCTAAATGTTTTCATGTTCAAGACATGTTCTCGGCATAGTATCCGCTTCGTGTGTCAAGTCGAGCTTGGCCGCCATCCTGAAAAACAAAGTGAATTGCAGACATGGTACAAGTTCTTTTGCATGACCTGTGCCATAGGTGGCGCTACAACCCGTAGATGGCCAGAGCCTACCTCCTCGAGACCATTCATGTTATACGGGCTATTGTTCTTTCGCGTGTGGAAGGGACTTACAGGTATATGCCGACTACCCCAATTTCAGAAGCTTTTTCTAGGCTGTTATGCTCCTTTAGTATTGTCAATGACTCGAAATAGGAAACTTTCCCGTGGAACCTTCCCATTCCGACACCATCAAAGATCGCATGCATAACTTCTCTAGATCGTCCGCTTTTGAAACACTTACAAGACCAAATTTCATTTGAAACATCTCTTCATTCATAATTCTAATTTGTACTCCATTTGCTTCCATACTTTCAGCTCCGAAACAGTTCAGACACCATTGTCACCCTCCGCCGAGTAATTTTAGCATCGACGGGCATATACCGGTGTGAAGTCTCTGGTGAGGCACCAGCATTCAACACAGTCTCCGAATCGGAGAAAATGACCGTAGTCTGTAAGTACATATCTATACTCACTTTACTTACCTATTTTCTGTTCACTTATTCCCCGCAGCCAGTCAATGCAATGCTGTTCAGCCTGCAATCGTTTGCTTGTGTCGTCGTCCTGCCGGTTTCACCCATTTCTTTCTATTGTCTCTGTCAGGTGCGTCCTCATAATGTCAAAATGGCATTCATGGGATTTGGCACGAACTTTGAATACGATTATGATGTTATGTCAGAGCAACGTTTCGCCCTTATTGTTAAGTTGTGCAACAGCAATTCATGCGAGAGCTTCTCGTGCAGCGGAATGTGGAACAGGATAATTACCTCTTTCTCTGCACACAGACATACTTTTTCCAAGTTTCTCCAGTGTCTATGCCTGTTGTTGCCTGCTTCTAATGCAGTTTATTTACTGTGCGTCATGCATTTTTATGTGCTGCTCTTAAATTTCAAATTTGTGTTGACATCATTACCATCACTTGGCAGAGACCTGTCGGTTAACTCGAGGCACAGCAACTGGCACGAGTACCATCTTCTGCTTTCCATCCACCGACTTTCATATAATTCATGAATAATTTATTCCTAGGGGGTTACGGCCAACCATTGGCTGGTAACCATTTTTCTCATACCCTTGTGACCACGAAAAAACAATTTATATCACCACTGGGATGAGCCCTTTTCTCCCACTGCTAACGAAAATCTCTTCTATTTTATTGACCACATCCCGAGGAGGAGGCAGACCATTGCTAAAGGATTATGCCAAGGCTATAAAGAGTCGGCCTTCAACAAGTTATCTCTCTGCTCCGCTCGCAAACTGCCGACAATAAACAAACCGACATCGTTTGAATACTTTTTGCGAAGAACTCCAAAATCAAAGAGGGTAATAAGGACAACAAATATTTCGATTAAAGCGAAGACAACTTTAACAGCTTTTATGGGCTGTTCCGGGCAAGTGGGTGAATTAATAAAATTTGGTGTGGTAATAACTCATTTGCGTGTCCTTGACATAATTCTGTGAACTTATGAATTGATGGCGCGAAATTAATTCGAGGCAATTAAGCAGTTTTGAGAGCAGTGATTGATGGCGTGGGTTTTCATACCATGTTCGCTAATAAAATTAAAGCACTGACCAAGAAGTAATTCCTTTTGTTCTTTCGGTGTTTGATTTGAATTGCTTGAATTTTCCGTTGTTATTGCTGTTTCATAATCGGTGAGCTCCCATTTTCTCAGAAAACTTTTGCACATGACAAGAGAAATTGGGATAAAAATAGTTAGCGACAGTTGATATACAAGGGGAGTTTTTAAACAGCCATGAACATACGCTTTAATCTTCCACTGATAGACATATTCGGCGGACAGGCGTAAGAAACTTAAACATGTGTGGAAGGAACTCCGCCCTGGATACTCCACTATTCTTGTCAAATGTAGAACCGTAACCGAAGACACTGAACTCGCGATGCATGGGCTCCTCAAAGAGAAGTATTTCTCAATCAGCACCCTGCCCAGGTCACATTAAAAGTCTGAACACCAGACGCTGAACATTTCTCTGGGTGGAGTTGGGTGTTTTCTCGAACGGATGTGCAACAGTCATTCCGACAACCAAATCACTGCAGCGTTTTTCATGTACAGACTATAGCGACAGAGAAGGCTCTGTCCTGACTAAATAAAACTATGTAATATCAAGCACAGACATCGTCATGTTCGGACTAGTGTCTTACGAACTGAGGGCAGCCACTGTGAATTGCCGCCTATCTCTCAACGAGTTAGCCAAGTATTTAAGCATCCTACTTATGTGGGTGCCGGGACACAGTGAAAACCCAGAGGACTGTGAAGCTAATGAAGTGGCTAGAAAGGGCTTTGGTTCAGTACTTTCTCGAGATGAATACCTGCCATACATGCCTATCGCAAATGCAAACCATGTAGATGGTCTTCCGGCACTGGGTACCTCATTAAAAAACGATCATGTGCACAGCGTTATCAAAAGCTCTAACTAGTTTGCGGAATAGGATCACTCAAGCCTGACCTTAGGTGACTGCACTCAACCGGCAGTCAGCCACTCCAACCTAACCCAACCTAAGCCACGCTCATACATACCAGCGCGACTGAAATTTGTGGCTTCTCTTTTCGTATTTACGCTTTCTCTCTAAGGCCACACTTAGCCTTGCAGTTGTGGCGGACCTAGACCTCAACCAATAAACCTATCCAGTCAGAGCGAATTCTGCCTAGCTGGCCTTCAGTTGCGCACACTAAGTTGGTGGAGATCCTTTTCCACTTGTGTGCGCCCTCTTCAATGCCGATATACTCAGTTCAGTTGTCTCACAAGCTCGAAGTCGAAGACTCTTCGGTGCGGCTTCATGTTCGGTGTTGGATCTGTTGGACCTGTTTGTCATGCCTCTTGATCCCAAGGACACGATGGCGGGAAAGAGTTATTCTGCGTTTGACATCTACTCTACTTGCTGCCACGAAGTGGAGATAGACGAAGTCCATGACTACCTCTAATTGTTCTCCCTCGATTGTTCTCATTCACCCCCAGCTTGTATTGGACTGTGTTCAACAATCATATCAAGCTCCAACCTTGTCGACAGATTATTGTCGCCGTACTAAGAAGAGTCGCGTTATCGACTCCCGGTCATTTCCAAAACGAGAAATTTATTTAATCACAAATTGATTTGCCTTTTTCAGTGACTCCAAATCATGGACCTAGAATCACAGGCGGTCAGCCGCGATATCAAATAGGCGACGTAGTTCGCGTCAACTGTACATCAGCCCCGTCGAAGCCTGCCTGCCACTTAAGTTGGCTTATAAACGGTGAGCCAGCTAGCCGACAGCACCTCAAGCAGTATGACAACATAATTGTCGGCAGAGAGGCTCTCGAGATGGCTCGCTTAGGACTTGAGTTCCGAGTCAGAGGATATCACTTCAAGCATGGCGACATGAAATTGAAGGTGAGCATATGCACTGCCTTATTCCTCAGTTTCTAATTCATACTTTCAGTGCATTGCGAAGATCTCTTCTCTGTACTGGCAAAGTAACGAGGAAAGTGTCGAAAGCGACAAGCAACAAAGAGCACCAGCGCTGGAGTCCCGGGAAACATTTGCAGCCAAGTCCCAGGTTCACGGTAAATACACCTCATTAAATGAATATGCTTCTTAAATCTAAGCAATTTTCATTTATTTCAGCAACATCAGCGGCGATGGTAGTTCACAGCCTCCACTGGATAGGCACCACCCTAGCAGCCCTTGCATCAACAATGTCCCTCATCCGATTCATAGACTGTCGTAGGTAACTACTCCCCGAGGCTTAGCCTATTGAAGTAGGAAACGCACTGAAACATGATCTACAAATCCACTTATTAAATGCCAAATCTAAAGTCCTTACTTCTCAAGAAAACAACAAGAAAATACTCTTAACTCATTCAAACTAATGATAATACACATTTTTTAATTTTTCAAAATATTTATGTAAAAACAACTGTTTCTTCATTTTTGTAATTCTTACGATAAAGAAAATCTAGGCTTAAAAATTGCAAAAGTGCTCAAAGTACATCACTGTTCAAAGAACAAAAGTGGATAGATTCATTGTATAAAGTAACTCTATAGAAAATTTGTTATGAATAAGTTTAAATATTACTTAAATTTATTATAATATTTTTAAGTAAGATTAAGATTCTAGACTAGAGCAGGTATTATAGACTTAAGCTATGCAAGTGTAAAATGAAATTCTGTAACTGAAACTAAACCTGAATGAATTCAGAAAAGAACAGAAACGTTTTATTTTTGGGTTTTCGTACTAATTTTATGCACAAATGTATATTTTGGAATTTATTTTACAAATCGACAACCATGATGAACAAGATCATTTCGAGGAAAAATAAATATGATTTATTTAAGATGCTGATGCGTTTTATTTTTTTAAATAAAAATGTGGTGTGTCTAATTACCCTCTTCTTCTGCTTCTCAGGGCGTTACAGTCCGTGGTGGACCTGGGCCTCACTCAACATGCCTCTCCGACCGGGCCGATATCTGGCCAGCTGGCTCCAGTTGCGCACAGCTGAGGTCTTTCCCCGACTTGTGTGCGCCACCTTGAAAGCGCGCGTCCTCTGTTGCGTTGTCCCACAAGCTCAGAGTCGAAGATTCATCGGGCCGGAGCTACGTTATCCATACGTCCATACATGGCCTAACCTTCTAGGGCGTTGGATCCGTAGACGCTTGAAGCCCATGTCGCTGAAAAGCCCATACAGTTCGTGGTTGAGCCTTCTTCAACACAATTAGGACCAAAGATCGTGCGCAGAACTTTTCTCTCGAACAGACCAAGGATCTCTTGATCCGCTTTGGATATATTCCATGACGGGGATGATCAAGGTCTTATACAGAGTCAACTAAGTCTTGCCACAATAGAGCTCTATTACTCAATTGCAGCTGGAGACCACAGAAACAGCGGCTGCCAAGAGTTATTCTGCGTTTCATCTCGGTACTGTTTAAACCGGTGGCGAGGCACACGAAGTCATTCAGCTGCCCATGCCTGCATCGTCGATGTTGTGCGTCCTTCCTCGATGACAGCTTCTTAGTATTTCGCCATGTGTACCAAAAGATGGAGTTGAAGTGTTTTGCAGTTAATTCCATCCCTCAAGCCCTAGTCTAATACCAGCAATGAGTACGTTAATTCCGCATCTTCTCGGTGATAATTCCTTTCAGGCAAATAAGCTAATAATTTGCAACTTTTAACTCGACTTTACATTAAGCTAGACTTCACATTTTGGATCATTTTTCGACTTTCCGTTTTTAAGTGATCTTTGACAGATCATTGATCCAAATGAAAAACAATGTTTTTTGAACAAAAAAAATGTTTAATCGATTTTCTGTACTGTTATAATATGTATAAGATAAAAAGAGGTAAGGCCGTGAAAAATATTTTGGTCGTACCAGGAATCGAACCCAGGCAACGAGGTTCAAAAGCATCGGAGTCGACGCAAAGAGCCACAACACCACGGCCTCCAGTGTGTGATCAGATTTGACGAAAAAGCAGTTCCTTCAACTTACAGATCCTCCATCCTTGTGTCCCTACAGTCCAGAGCTAATTGTTGATTGCGACCTGTGCAGTTGGAGGAAAGTATCACACATGTTGCACTAATGTCGACGTGCGCACAGAGTGCCCCCGCATAGCACAAGGATTCTATTAAATCGGGTCACATTGTCATTGACTGCGACAGCTGCATGTAGTGTGTAGGGAATGCTGCTGTGCCGATCGCAGATACACAATGGCTTTCTACACGTTGACCCACCATGAACTGCATTGAGTGGTCGTAGCGACATTTCATATCACCGCCAGTGTGTGGACTGAGCTAAGATAATCATGTTTCTACCTGATTTGGATCGGTGGACGCCAGTTTGAACTCATGTCCCAAGCCTGAATTTCAGCGCCAGTCGCCATCAATGCAAACTGGACAAAAGATCGCAGGCGCATATTTTCTCATGAAAAAACGAGGAACTTCTCCCGAATGTGAATAATATTTTATTGACTCTGCAAGCTCTATTATTTTTAAAATCAATAGGCATGTGTACGTTTGTTAAATTAATACAACTACGCACTTGCGATCGGTACGATATGTTATTGTTCTACACAACAGAAAAATGTTGGTTTAGTTCTTCACTGTTCTATGTTTGATAGGTTCCGCGTAATTTTTATTTTTTTTACAATTTTTATTTAACAAATTTAACAGACCCTCTGCCACAGCATGGAGTAGGGGAGTGGCCTAGGCGAATCTCATTTCTGGTTGAACTGGTACATAAATCGGCAAAATCCTCTTGCACACGATAATATTTCGTCAAATTTCAACGCACCTAATGAGAGGTCTGATAACAAGGGAAGTGAAACCTGCGGGAGGCTCCCGCTGTGCATACATAGGTGCAGGAAATCTATCAGCCTTCAAGTGAGCTTTCGTATTTTTTGAATGTCGCTTCATGGCTTGTTACGTCAGAAACTCCACTGCTCCTATTTTTACCCATCAGCCATTTTTGCGCAATCAGCAGTCTAACGGTTTTATATTTACTTCATTCTGTAGGAATAAAATGCAAACGTCGGCCATTGTGACGCATTCCATTTTAATGATTCGCACGGGCATGAAATATGAATATTTTGAAAACAACTGCATTCCTAGCCATGCAGGTGACATTTTCGCATTCATTTGGATCTGTAGAAAAGTTCAGCTGGTAACATATTATCTTGAGTTAAGATGTGGTCCTTTTTAAATAACACATTTTGTTAAACTTTGTTTAACTAAACCCTGGACCAACATCCGTAGTTGGCTCGACGGTAAGAGTTGAATTTTTTTTTTCGATTGGGTCTTGGCTCCGAACATGCCCGGTGGCGCACCTAAGTGGAGAAGCAACTTGGACAAGTTGTAGACTCAAGTCCACCCCGGCTGGCCAAATGAAGAAGAAAGAAGAACGAGTCGTGACGTATGCTATAGCCCCTTATTGGTTCGCCACGGAATTGATGAGTCGATTGTAACACGTTCTGATCTTGTCATTTCTTATTCTTAAGCACGTTTTGAGTGTGATTACATAAAACATAAAATTCAGAAAAATGCATGAAATCTTTATTTGAATCGATAGTACGGTCCATATAATTTAATGTTTGCTTTTCATGATTATTTCATGCGCCTCAAAGGGTCCATCCGCTTAGTCCAATTTTGGCATACTCTTTCCAACATTTCGGCCGGTATCTTACGAATAAATGCTTCAATGTTGTCTTCCAATGCGTCAATTGAAGCGGGCTTGTCTGTATAGACATGAGCTTTAACATAGCCCCACAAAAAATAGTCTAAAGGCGTTAAATCGCACGATCTAGGCGGCCAATTGACCGGTCCCGAACGTGAAATAAAATGTTCACCGAACTCGCCTCTCAATAAGTCCATTGTTGCTCGTGCTGTGTGGCATGTGGCACCGTCTTGTTGAAACCACATGTCATGCAAGTCAAGCTCTTGCATTTTGGGCAAAAAAAAGTTGGATATCATCTCACGACAGCGCTTACCATTCACAGTTACGTTACGATTCGCATCATCTTTGAAGAAGTACGGTCCAATGATGCCACCAGCCCATTAACCCCACCAAACTGTGACATTTTCTGGATGCATTGGTAGCTTTGCAATGCTTCTGGCTGATATTCACTCCAAAATCGACAATTCTGCTTATTTACGTACCCATTGAGCCAAAAATGAGCTGACCATAAAATGGAAGAAGCGCGCGATGAACTTTCTTAACAGAGCACGCATTTTGATAATAAAATTCAATAATTTGCAAGCATTGTTCGTTTGTAAGACGATTCATGGTTAAATTATAGACCAAACTGAAAATGTTTGACAGTGAAACAAAACACGAAATGTGCGTCAGCTGTTTAAACCAATGTTGTCAAAAAGATAACAGCTAAAGAATCACCTTTTACAAACTGCTGATGAATGAAGATGAAAGGAAGATGCTGATGAAAGGAAGAGAATACATTAAATTTCTACCAGTTATCGAGTCCTAAATGATGTCTCAACGATCCCTTAATTAGATTAAGAAGGTATACATGTGTTAGAGATGGCATCAGCTTTCGAGAGAGCCTTCGCACTTTTCATTCCTTCATTGCATTTTTATTCTCAGCTTTGAGTATCAGATCCATGAAACGCGTGGGTGAGTAACATTTCACGTCTGTGTGGGGTAGCAAAATCATGGGCGCATTTGATGTCTAAAAGGTCCAAAGCTGTTAAGTTCTCGTGGTCACATGATATAATATTCGAAAAGTTAATGGAAGGCATTGATTTATCAACGCAAATAAGAATAGCATGCACTTTTGCAATTATCCTCTGTTCTATGACACTTAAAAACCAACAAAATTGCTTGGTCTAGAAAATGTCACGTATACGCCACAGTTATACTGCTGAAGTCGTGTCAACCCATAGGACATCTCACTCTCTCTCTCTCTCGACTGTTGAGTCAAATAATCATTAATGACAATAATGTCAGAGGCAATTGAGAGTTAAATCCGACGGATGACTTTTATGAATCCATGCCCAACACCTGCACATATTGCTTGCGAATGCATTCAGGCATTCCTTGTGGGACGCATTTACCTCGTTTCCAATTTGAACTGATACCACCCAATTAGCGGTCGAATGAATTATTCTTGATAAATCTATTATCCATAAATGCAAATCCGCAGACGGACGCAATCAACGTTCGCATTTCACTTCAATTTCTCGCTAACCTGCATGAATAATGCCAGACACAATGCCAGAAACTATCGATCCCCGACCGCGTTGTCTTTCGGACATACTGTTCCCAAAACGCACAATGACACAAACCGCGACCCCACAGCCTCTACTAAATCCACCACAATGCGACGTGGCACGACCTGAATCCCAGGTGCTTGTGATAGTCGGCTTCAATGCCAGTCCGTTAACCACATTTCGAATGAACATTTTCCCTTATCGCTCAAATTGGCTGCCATAGATATTCGGCGCGACATTGGCTTCGGTATCGGTACAAGTGCTTCGGGAATGGCGGGATTCGCGGGAATCGGTTTCAATTTTAAATGCATTTTAATAACACACTCGATTGCACTGCTGTCGTTTGCGTGAGAGGACGCTCTGAGGTGTGAAAGAATTGTGAATGGGCATAGAAATGTAAATGTTCCCTTTAATGCTTTAAAGGAAACAAAACAATTGCCTGCGGGGACCGCAGATTAAATTCGGAAGCATGTCGGACATCGACTTTGCAGCTTGTCAGATAGACACTTTCTACTGAGCCTAGTTAATTTTCATTCCTGTGTCTCAAATTGAAAATCGATATTCTTCAAGACTCGGGTTGAGTCCATCGTCATGTAACATAATTTCATGGACATCCACACCAGTCGCTGCACTCCCTTATGGCGAATTTACCCACTTTCGGTGCAAAGTACCATATAAGGAGCATTTGAGGAAGAGAACAAAAAACACCCTCGCACATCCTTTTAGCTAGTACATGGTTCTCTGGTTCTTAAATTTCGGTCACTTCGATCGGACGCTATCCTCCGCAAAGGCTTTCGTACCACACAGACCGTATCATCTGCTGCTAATGTCTGTGGCTCAAATGACATTAAGCAGAGACAGCGTCGCTAATGACACTCCACACTGTGTGGGGGTGTGAAATATTCAGTTACTAAAACCTCCTTACATGCATCCGAGGGCCATTCCTACATCAACTGGATGTCCGCACATCCCTCTTCTTACGTGGAGCGGACATTGAACAGAATAGCTCTTTATGGTCCGGCATTTCAATTTTTCAGTGCTGTGAATGGCCAGTTGGGTGCATTGTTAAACCCATTGCTGGAAAAGGACAATCACGCAAAATGACATTCTGCTGGTAAAATGAAAATCGAGGTGAACAATGCAATTTTCAATTGTTGTTAGAAGTTCTTTTCGCTCGCCTCCACGGACGTGCGAGAACTTCTGAACTCATTGCCATTGTTTGTGGGGCTTCAACTCACCCTTATGGTCGACGAACACTCACACACCCCCGCTCCGGATGTGACTTCTTGTTTTGTCAGTTAGATCTTTAAGTTGTCCTGTTTCGGGCAACGGATGAATTTGTTGTGCAGTTTTATTGATCGAAAAGACTGGGTATGCAAATGCCTCGTGTGTGATTTGTGCACACATCCTGCTCACCATCCATTACATTGTAAGCCTTCGTAGATTGCACAATAATTTCGCACAAAAGGTAGCAAAGTGCTCACTTCCTCGCACCATCCAACGTTAGTCGTTTCATCGCGTGTACTACGGTCGGAGCAACTGCTTCTGCATCGCATCCATGTGTGCGTGTGCGTTTTGTGTCCTTGCCAAGGTTTCTTGCGGTATCAAAAGGAAAATTGTTCTCCATTATTCGGAGTACACCCTAGTGGGTTGCAGTGACGTTGGCGTAGATGTTCGAGTCTCTTTCGTCTGCGACGAGCACACAACCCCCGGGCACATCCTTCTGCGGAACTGTAGGAGTAGCAAGGACTTCATAAAATATGATAAATAGCATCGAAGAACAAGAAGTGCATTTGACAGTATTTAGTGGGGCTTTATATTTTCCCCGCAAAGACTATGCAGATTTGCTTTCATTGTAGTGCTTGTGTGCGTTTGCAACCACGGGAGTGGATTTGAGTGAAACAAGACACAGCGGTTTGGAAGAATTTCCTACTCTGCACAGGCTGCGACTTGATTCCGGTCGATGAAGATTGTTGGGTTGCCAAGAATGTGTTACACTGTTGCCGATCCAAACGATGTTTAAAGGGTTTTGCTTAAGGATGCACTTTGTTCTTTGCTTTGTTCCATTATATGAAGTCGTGGCCAGCGGTCATATGGTCAGTAATATTTATTTCAAGCACTTAAGCACTGGAAAGGAATTTACATTGAAGATATTAGCAGTACAAGTAAGTGCTTCATTATGTTAGTTTGTATCAGTCACCTAAGTGTATGCATCTTTAAATGACACTTTAATGTGTGTCCAGTTCATAGACGCATTACATGCGCACATAGATTTGCTGTCCCATAGGTCGTTCTCGAAAGGGAGTGGACATCGTCATAATCACTACACATAATCACGCGACACGTGTAATTAAATTCACGTGAAACGAAATCGCTGAGAATGTTTGCATATTTTAGGGGCAGCAATATATTTTGGCAGCCGTGGCGTTGTGGGTATGTGCGTCGAACCCAACGCAACTGAAACTCGCTGCCTGGTTCCGATTCCCAGTACGGGAATTTCACGGCCCTACCTCTTTCGAGTCACTGACCATCTTCAAAGAGTATTCCTGTCTAGAAAATGCTTCTCAAATTGGCCTTTCGGCATAAAACTGTAGGTCCCTTCCACACGTGAAATAACAATTGCACGCACAACACGAGTGGTAGCGAAGAAGCTAGGTCCTCGCCCTCTAGAACCAACCACAGGCCTCAAATCAACGCATAGATGGTGCGATGCATATCTTAAGGACATTTAACCCTCGGTTACCCCTCGGTCTAGAGCGGGAGGGCACAGTTATACTCGCCTTGGAACGTAAAATCTCCGGGACAGGAGTCTTGAATAAAAAACAATGAATATATATCGAGAGATGTTAAGTCATTCCGTTGGTTTTGCCATATCGAACTTCGTAACAAACAGAGCACCAGTTGCGTGGCGCCGTATACTGGCACCAAGAGAAAGTGTCTATTGCGACACATGCTAATAGTGGGAGGCATATGGGAGTTAAGTATTTCTAATTTTGTTTCAACTGTGGGCAATGGTTTCCAAATCCATTCTGTAACTGCATTCCATTGTGGCAGCTCTAGGTGAAGAGTCACAAAAATCATTTTGTACACTATCGCAGCGTTTTCCAAATGGTGTTCCGGAAAACCCTGGTATGGTCAAAGGGTATCCGTAGAAAACTCCTGGGGAACCTGAGAGTTCCGTGGCATGGCCAAAGGGGTTCCGTAAAAAAAACATGATCGTGCATTTTACATCGAAAATTTCACCCGACTTAAGAAAAGTTCTTAAATAGTTAATTACGTCAAAACACCGCCACTCCAGTCTAGACTGTTTTAAAAATGTGTGTGAAGATGTAAGTCAGCATTAATCTCTTATTCTTCTTCACCCGAAAGTGAGATGGCGGTGAGATGGCGATTCGAAGGGAGCACTTTCATCCAGAGTATTTGAATTGCACAAGGAGCTCACGATGTTCTTCGTCGAACGGCCCATTTCTGCAATGATTGGTGAAATTGTGTTATTTGGCCGAAAGATTCGATAAACTCAACGTAATTTCCAGTCCGTACAGAGTATACAGGGAAGTACCACAACCAAATTCGCAGATAAAAACAAAATGTCTTCACTTAAAACCAAACTTGGTTTCTGGAAAAAATGTGTTAACCAAAAAATTACGAAAGTTTTACTCTTTCTTTTACTTCAGTTGATGAAAGAAGCATACCTTGGGTCACCCTTAAAAAATCTTGGAAGAGTATCTCCCCGAAAAATGGACGACACCGTCTGGGTGCAGAATCCGTTTCCAAATTACAGCAAACTATCGACGCTTCCTGTGCCTAATAAATAAAATGGGAGGATTAATAGACGCATACTTCACTCGTCTCTAGGCCAAGGGAAAGTTCAAGGTTGTCAAGGAGGACAATTCAAAGCAAAAAAGGAAACAAATTATAAAAAACTTTCCCAGAACTTTTATTGCGTGGGATAAGGTCGTAGTCGATTGATTCATTCCGAAAGGTATTTATGGACATATGCTACATAATGTAGTTCCTGCTCATCTCTGTTTTACTGCCTCCGATGTAATTTATTGCGGAATTGATCTATTGGAACGTTCTGTTCTTTCGCTTCTCAAATTTCTTCATAAAACGGGCGGAAAATACAAAGTTATACACACTTGCCCAACGTACACTGCTGGGTGTTATGTGTTGACATCCCTCGGGCGCAGATGGTGTGATTGGGGTGCGAACTCGCAACTTCCTATGCTAGCCGGTACGTGATATTGAAAAAGTTTTAAAGGGAAATCATTCTGATTCCACATTCCAGGATGACGATTGGGAAGTGTGACAATGCACTCGATGACTGAGGACGATTGACAAAAAAAAAATCAATAGACAGTGCATTACACTGCCCCATGTTTATCAAATTAAAACGAAGACAAAATTGAAACTAAAACTGCACACAGACGACCCAAAAAGACCCACGGCCTCGAAAAAGATTTTCTTACAGAGCCATTAATCATCAAGCCCCGATACATAATCCTATTAAACCAAGCCCATAACGTAGACGGAAACCCTCTCATTAATCCGAAACCAATATCCGTAATCCTCTCGGCAGCCGCCTCTAAAAAGCATCCATCTCTCAGGTCATGCGAAAGTGCCTCTTCACAGACCATTCCAACACAAACTGCCAGCTTCGACCAGCATAAGCTGCCATAGTAAACAGGAATTTTCCCGCGAAAGGATCCGGACGCACTCCTGATGGAAATAAGCCATCAATATTATGGCATCGCGACCTTCGTTCCATTCCGTCTAATGGATGTTGGCAGGGGACTGCCAAAAAGGACGAGAATAAAATACACTCAACCAGGACAGGAAGGGATTCATTTTTTGTCTTGAGTGCGAATAAAGGGATTTGCTGATGTGGTGGAAAGCAAGATTCGCAGTGGAAACTTGTGTGTTTCATTTTGTTCTTGGCCGAGTCCTATCGTTCACCCGTGAGTCAAATGAAGCATTTTTTTTTTGTGTATGTTTCCCTCTTTCCGATTGTTCTTGGCCTGAAGGAAGAATGACGAGATTTGTACCGTAGAATGATTTACAAGCAAAATGCGAGTACTTAAGCCTCAATACCGAGTACCAAGGACGATGTGGTATTGAGGCCACAAAACGATAAACAGATTTTCGCTTGGAATACTAGAAGAAATCTCAGGCTTAGCACTTTCAGTGTTTCGCAATGGAAGGGGGATGAAAACCAGGGTAGTTGTATGAATATAGCTTAAAGGACGTCTGAGGAAGCTCATGCTATCCAGTCTAAAGTGAAAAAATATGCAAGTGATGGGAAAGGATGTTTGTGTGATGCATACACATGTGGGAACGCGAAGAATATTCCAACCTTGGTTGGAAAAAACAATAGATGGTAAGTAGGAATGCTGCCCACTGCGATTGTCTGTTCAACCGGAATGAGGACTCACCTGCTTTTCGGCTTACAAAGTTCTAAGAAGGTTGCACAAACACATATGATTGCTTGTTTAGGATTTCCTAGCTGATGAAGGCTTGACATGGTTTGAGTCATTTTGATTTCAGCTCCGTCTTCTTAGTGCAGTGTGTACATGTGTTCCTGGCTGGTTTAGCCAGTCTATTAAGGGATGATTCCATAATGTCCTTAAGGGCTGGTTTATATATTTCTTAATCTGAACGGAAGATCCACTGCCTTTGCGGATGACATTGCTTTCACTTACAGTTGTGAGACAGATTTTGATTGTATTGTGAAGCTTTTGGAGGCTATACTATGGTTTTGGTTTGCTGCACATAAGTTACTTATCACTCTACAATAAAGCGCTATGTATGTTAGTAAGTCACACCTATGCCGAATGCGAACGAAAACAACCGTAGAAAGTTATAGAATCCTTGGGTGGAGTGGGTTGGTACATTGCTCCCTGCTCACTCTTTCCCTTTCTTTCTTTTTTTCTTTGTATGAATAAACATCACTCCACAGATAATATCTATGTAACCATATTATCTGTGGAGTGATGTTTATTCATATCGTATGCGGAGGAAAACTGAATCATCGCTTTTTAAACGACAATAAAATTATCAATCAAAAGTTTGTTGCATCAATCTGGTTTCAAACCAGTTATAACTTCGATATACAAACATGTTGTTCACGTTTTAATTTGCTCCAAACTTTTATTTTGCTTTCCGTTATAATCGATCTTTCAAACGAACATATACAAACGACTGACTGTGTCACGAAACGAATAGATGTACACCCAAACACAGCTGTGGATGTGGGCACACACTTCCTGCCGCAAATATACCGAATGTGGTCGAAAAAGATCCTCTGAAGTGATCGGGTTCTTTGTCGGTGGGGGTTGGTGTGTTTCTCGCGGTTTCTGCAGATCCTGTTCAAATCTGGCTGGAGGAGATGGCTCCAAGGTTTGCTCTTAAGAATACGAGTCAATTTTTGAACACCCTCCGCACAACAGTGCATGGATCGTGGGCAAATTCGGCAATCTGTCGCTATTTAATCCACGAATTGGCCGCCATTGCGTGGTGGATCCATGGTTTGTGTAAAAGTATGTGTGAAATCCAAGGAAACACCACAACATCTCCGGTGTGGACTAGGGGCAAAATTTTTCGAAGACGGATATCTCTATCCTCCATTATCTCTGGTATTACTCTTTGTCTTTTTTGGGCAAAAGGGTAAGGGCACTAGTAGCCGGACAGTGCTATTAGCCGGGACACTCCGTCGTTTATTGTCAAATAATAAAAGAATTTGCCGGTTTTAGTATGATGAATAAATAGAAAAACAACCATCAATGTTTTTTTCATACATACACGAAGTTTCCAATAGATGCGATAACTGATTTTCGAAATACGCATGGGTTAGTACAAGGTAGTCGCGAAGAGCGCAGCCGAGTGCGTTTTTTCTACAAAAAAAATAGTGGCGCTATTTTTAAAATGTTAGTATTTTAAGCATTAATTATTGTTCGTTCTTATTAAATATAAATATTTTTTGTGTTCAATAAAAAAAAATGTTGAATTTTACTCAAATTATTAGGTAGACACCAGGATACCGGAGCCCAACTTTTATACTGATTTTAGTTTCAGGACAGTGTGTCCGGCTACTAAAAAGTTTAATGCAAATTTTAAGTTCATGTTTTAATACTTTTAAACGATAGCCATGTGTATTTTGCTTAGTTTCAATAAAGAATATTGCATGGTTCTTTAAAAATTTCAGTATGCGGACAGTGTTTTTTAACTAATTAGTCGATTTTTAGCTTAGAAACTGGCTGTCCGAGTACTGCAAAATTATGCTTTTTATTCGGATTTATACATATATATCAATAATACAAATATTAATATGTAAAACGCAGATTGGAGGAACGGTGTTTAACACGAGCTTAAAAATATATTCGGGCAAATAATTTGAGTTTAAAGTAACTGCCGAATATGATGTTTGTCGATCAACTCTTCATGACCGACTAAAAGGTAAAAGGCTAATTAGTGAAAATGCAGCAAAAAAAAAATGCTGATGGAAAACTCTTTGAACCTATGGTAGTGTTCCCATACTTTCGTTCTCGAAAGGACATTGTAGCGTTTCCATGTTCCGGTTCGAAGCGCCTGTACCTATCTTTATATTAAATATCTTTTATGAAGAGTGTTTTGTTAAAGAGTACATAGATCCTATCTATATCTATCTATAATTAGTTAACAAACATGTGAATACATTTTATGTTTTCATATAAAACTAAATAAAACTAATTATTACTGTCCGGGTACTAGCCCAAACAGAATTTTCAACTATCCACAATAATAAATATGTCTGACTCTGAATTTTACTGTCTTTTCAAAAATTATCTACTTCATTTATATATCCAAATCTTTTCACTGAAGCTCTTATAGTTCAAAGTTAAGAAATGTGTTAACTATCCGGCTACTAGTGCCTTTACCTAGCACTTTATTTTTTTCTTTTGTTTAGAATAAACATCAATAAACATTTCATATTCTGTTTTCTAAAGTATTTTATTTCCAAGAAACATTTTGTAGCAGAAACAAAATGTACATTGTCGCATGATTGCGGAAAATGTAACAGCTTTAAGGGAGCCTTTTCTATGTGCATCCGAGATCGTATCAACTTTCGAAAGAGCTTCCGCTCTTTTCCTTTCTTTATTCATGTCCATCATGCATAAATTTCTTTCGGATAATGTCTCTCTTATTGTGAAGCACATTCTACTGGTAAATTTCAGTGACTCTCCCTCAAAATTGTCGCCTATAATTTTCCAGGAAAAATCAAATACACGGCGATAAATGGTGGCAATTGGTGCGGAGAAAGTTGACCGTGTAAATGGGGCCTAAGCATTAGCGAGGCATAAGCATTAGCAAGCCTTAAAGAGAAGAGCTTCAACAAAACAATATCTTCGGTAAATGATTACAGTAAGATTTATGGAAGTGGCAGAGTGGCACGAAGCAAGGAAAAATATACCAAGCTTATTTACACAGAGATGATTTACCAGCAATTTTTGACATAATATTCGACTAATTTTCTTCGAATGCGATCGATGATATGATTCGAAAAAAGGTGAACGATCGTTCGGCCATAAGAAATTGCCTACAACCTTTTTCGGAAAGACGAAGTCAAAAAAAAAGGATCGTGATAAAAAATACGTCCTTACAATTATTTAATAAAGCGCTATGTATAGTAGACAATGGTAGTCAAATAACATGTCAAATAACCCCCCAAAAAGGAGGATGAATGGAGGTTGGGATTTCTTACATATGAAAAAACCGCAATATTTGGGACTTATTTCATGGATTTTTGGTGATTTTTTTCTTACTTCAAATTGGCTGTTACTTCATGATGAAATAAATCCCCAAATTAAACTATTAAAGAAATTCTCAAATATGGGGACTTATTTCTCATTACAGTAGAGAGCCGGCACCGACCTCATCACGGAAAATCGAAAAATCCGGATAAATGAATTTGTTTCTATAAAATAAAAAAAATTAATTAATCTCAACAAAAACTCATTTATTCTGTCATTTAGGCAAAATTTTTCTTGGAATACTAGTTACAGTTACTTCAATGACGCACAGACACCAATCTATGTATGATTCTACATATGTGGTTGCAAATAGTCTGCACGAATGAACATGCAATACGATCGTGCTTTGTTTCTATTGCGACTTGATTTTAGCTTGCATCCCTGATAATAAAGTCTTTTTCGGTTAATCGAATTTCAATGGAAACACATTTTTTTTAATATCCCGGTTGATTGGGTCTACTGGTTAATCGGAACCCGGCGCTACACTGTACTTTTATTTGCGCGAAAAGTATCAGTTTTGTGAATCACTTCGCTAGCTAATAGGATTTTTTTAGCAGGGTTTAACCCGCTCACGCGACTTCGTCGCTCCGCTAAGGGTATGTCAACAACTGTCAGGCAGGTGCCTGGAGCTCAATCAACAATTGCATCACCAGTTTTTCAAACTGCAAAACGGCATAAAGCCAAATTGACTAATGTCCCTCAAATTTGGCCCTATTTCGATTTAGAAATAGAAACAAAAAAAATGTCCCCTTATTTCCATTTTCATACATAAATACTCAAAAATGTACTTCAGTGTTTTATGGGAGAATACTGAAAGTGAATAATGGTCTGCACCTGTTTGGCTAGTGATTTTCCCTGTTCACATCGATAGAGAGCAGTGCCAAAAAATCTCGACGGTGGATGAGGTGGTTGGCGTTACTCACTTATCCAGACAAATTAAACCCAAGCCAACACGATAACGAAAATTACAACCATTCTCATTAAAGCGGCCATTCGCACAAATCGATTTACAAAACTTCTTCACAACTATCAGCCACTTAAACCGGTTACACGCCATTTCACTTAAATAAATTGGGATATTTCCATGGCTCACATTCCTCGTTGTGCTCATTCACTCAGTTGAAATTCTTCTGTCATTGCCGCACATTAATTTCCACCAAATTTATTACCATCCCGCACTTGCTTGTCATTTTTCTCTTCCTTGGCCTACCCCACGTTGCGTTCCCAGCCCTCCACCGCTGTTTAAGCAGCCTGCATGTCAAGTTGAAATGTTTACGCGGCTTGGTAATTGCGAATTTCGTGAATCTGAAACAAATTAAAGTACGTCGCCTCAGCAGGTAATTAATTGGCTCCCAGGATATTGCGTATGGTCACTCATAACCGCACAAAGTAACGCGGAGGAAAAAAATATGGCGGCAACGACAAACAAAGAAAGCATTCCTGTGGAAAATGCCGCAGCTGTTGCAGTGGTGGTCTCCCCGAAAGGCCGCCAGAGAGGGGCGGTGTGGGCGTAATTCATCGCATGGTTATCGTTTGCAGGGATCATTATTTTATTATCATCGTAGTCCCTGCTAGGTCGGAGAGAGGTAGGCGAGTCGTCCTTCACGACTGTGCAACTGTAAGAGCACGAGTGTGGAGCAGTGGAATGATTTTGACGACGTCCGTGAGGTTGGGCTTTTCATAGTCCCTCTGAATATCGCTTATTGGCTTTGTGGGCTATTTCTAATTCCATTTTCAAATAAGATTACGACGACTACGACGACGCTAACATTGCCTATAACTTACTAAACGGCAGAGCGAGTGAGGGGGTTCTGGGAGCTCCAGTCCGAGGGCTGGCGTGAGTTTTCTTATGTAAATTGCTGTAACTAGGATGTGATAAACTTTTGTGCTTATGCCGAGGATGTAGGTTGAACTTGAGAGGCCAACAGCGGGAGTGACTAGGGCGAAGGATGTGGCACTTTGCTTTTCAATAAATGTAATTTACAGTCTTCCGGTGTTTGGTTTGCTTAATCACTGCATTCAGTGGTGGAGAGTCTCTAATTTGTTCGGACCTAGTCGGTTGGTTGGGCGACTGAGGTACGTCCGATTAATGGGATGGGGAATGTTTGGGTGGAATCGAAAGCGATAGGGGAGTTGTGCTGCCCGACGTTAAAACAATGCGGGCACTGGGATGAGGAGCTATTGATTTCCTTGGGAAAATACAGGTGCTTCATACTCGTGCACCGTGAATGTAATACTGTAATAATGTTTTCTTGAAAATTATTGCTGATTTTTATGGGATTTGATGCAGTTACTAGTTGCAGTCGAGCTCGTCGCAGCCGGTCGGGATCGTGAGCAGTTAATGTGTGTGTGCGGGGGGGGGGGGATAGGCACATGGAGTCTCATCGCTCATGAGAAAGGATATCAAACCCGTCTAGGAAGCTGTTGAATAGCCAAAAGGAACCTTTTGGACGGGTGGAAAGTCTTCCTGTCAGTTAGTTGCGCTTCAAATGTCTGTACAGTCAAGATACTCGCAAGTCCCAAGTTGGCAGGAAGGCTATTGTGGATACCATTGGTAGGTAGAGTCAGGATCTTAAAGCTCAAGCCTGAAAGCTCAACTTTGGCTCCAGTCCCTGGATGAACTTGATGCTGCCCTTGATAGGGTCGTGGGTACTGATTCCTATATCCTGATGAGGGATTTCAATGCTCACGTGGGTGTTGATGTAACGACATGGGTGAGTGTGATTGGGAGGAACGGGTGATCCTCACCAGAACATGAACGGAGAGAAGTTGTTCGACTTTTGCTGTGAAAATCGCTTGCCCATAATGAGCACCTTCATTCCACACAAAGGCATCCATAAATACACGTGGTACCGTCGGAATCTTCAACGGAAATCGTTGATAGATCTATTTGTGGTACCATCGTGTGCGAAACGGATGGTTTGTGAAGTTCGTTTGATGAGAGGGGCTCAACTGTGTACGCTGAGCTCACTGATAAAGTACCACTTTTGCCAAGGTGGAAACCAAAAGTAGTTAGAACGGTGTAAGAAACTTAAGAACAGTGAGTTGCTGCTAAATTTTGCACATCACATTTCTGTAAGGTTTGAACTAATTCCAACTCTGTCCATAGCGTGTCGAATAATAATAATGACTGCTTTTAACAAATTTCATTGCCTCCGCACGGGAAGTTTGTGGGGTGAAGCAGCTGGGAGTGAAAATAAATGCGTGAGAAGATCAAGACCTACAGAGACTGAACTCTCTAGGGGGACTCTACTTCTCGTGGCTGGTACACTGAGGAGCACAAATTGGCTATGCGAGCAGCAAAAGGACATAATTGGAAAGCGATCATAGATCTGCGACAAAGGGTGTTCTGGCAACCCATTCGCCGACTCAGAGGAAGGAATTTCGACATCAGCGAATTAGTCAAATCCAAAGATGGTGTGTTGTGAATGCGAATGAGGTGGAAATATTGTGCATATGGAGCGAGCACTTTCCGGGGCTGCTCATTCCCGAACAGGACACTGAGGATGGCAGACCCCTAGTCTGAGTGGGGCGGAAAATAATTCAACAGCGGAGGAGGTCACTTTGGCGATTAAATCGCAAGATTTTGGCAATCCGTCGGTGTGGACGATATCCGGCCAGAAATGCTCAAGGCAATGGGTAAAGAGGGAGTTTTATGGCTAACTCGTTTCATTAAAGTGGCCTGGGACTGTGAAAGGGATAGATTGCCGGTACGAGCGAATTTATTTTCACGGCCCACCTTTCGTTTCGAGCCAGTGAGAATGAGAAGTGAAGTACCATAGAGAAGGTCAACTCTACAACATTGAACCCTTGTCTATCAACGAATTTGAGTGCTTTTTTGGTATCCATGCATTGTTGACGGTTATTCACGAAAAAATGGAAAATCTATTTCCATTATGAAGCAATACAGCTTTCCAACTAGCCCTTGATGCGTCAATGAAGAGCAGCCATTCTTCGGTTTTGTGCTCATAACCCATTGACAGCAAATTCACTTTGTTTTAACCTTGATCTCAGTATTCCAGCTTTTTGTTTTAACAAATGCAAGTCCCTGACAAGGTCACTAAGCTTAATCTGAGTGATAAGACAATGTGTCTCAGAACAAGTTGAGAGGTCAAATTCGGGATCATCCATGACTTTTTTGAACAATATGACGAACTTTCTGTGTCCGAAATACGTAAAGAAGGTGGATTTGGAACTGAAAAAATTTTTAAATGAGGTGCTGGCTTTGTTACAGAGGAGACACCTGCATATTTTATGGTATGCTTGGATTTTCAAGAACATTCCTTAAGATTGGTGCAACAAAGGTAACAATCTCTGTGACTCGGTGTAACTGTCCATATTATATGCATTCCAAAAGGCATTGCAGAACATTAAACGAACCAGTCAGCTCTCTGTGACACCTAAGGCAACAAGTGTGTGGTGCCCATGATTTATCCTGATGGGTTATTTTAAATTTAAAATAAGAAAAGTAAAACTTTTCTATTAATGGTGTTATTTTCTTTTTCCGGAAACTTGGGGTGAATTCTCCAGAAATATAGTAGACTAAATCTGGACAGTTAATACAAGCTCCTTATTAAAAAAAAAATATTTATATAAATATATAAATAATTTAATTACTAAACTAAAAACTAATTACTAAAAACTACACTTGTTTTTTTAGAAAAACATCATTTCTGTCCGGATCCGTAGAACCTTAGGAGGGTTAAATAATCGAAGAATACTTTTACGGATACTGTCGTTGTCATTTTATGGGTCTCCACAGAACTCTATGTATTCAGCTCTCACATTGTAACCTAAAACGGCTCCACAACTGCATGCGACGGTATGGTACAAGGATCTTATTTTTGTTTCCTAAATTTCGCCGTATCCCAATCAATTTCTCTCTATCTACATGGGACAATGTATTTCCACACGTTTTTGGAATTTTCGTTTTGAATTTGTCCTCACCCCACAGTTGTGCACATGCAACCAATATAGATTGGAATTTAATTTCCGAAGCATCCCCGTTATTAAATTCCACTCATAACTTTCAGTACGCCCAAGTGAGTCCTGTTGCATTCTAATACAAGCGGACCATGTAGTGCAATGCATCCACAAATCCGTGGGCAATTTGTTTATTTTTGATTTCTCATTAAAACTCGTTTAGTTGGAAAAACATACTTCGATTTAACGTCCGACTGCTATGACCGCGCCCATCGTCAGCCCTGAACCTAGAAATCAAAACCATATGCAATCGACGGGAGTCGTGTAGCAATTAAAACTGCTGCAAACCGTTCTCACAGACATGCCCGTATGCCTTCAAAAACCTTCAAAAGCAGACATTTTTAGAATGAAATCCAATACACGTGAATTTAATTACGTTCGGTGGTATTCCGGTCGCTGAACGCCATCGGCGCGGCGTGGAGTACTCATCGCCGCCTTATCAAAAATTGAACGCTGTAAAGCGTCATATTTTTAGACCAACTGAGCTTAAGGATGCCGACTAACAGGAAATGTTGGCTTGTGAAAATAATGCTAAAAATAATGGCCTGAGCGTGGTTTGGTGCTCACACTTGGGGACGGCCGGCACGAGGCTTATCGGAACACCCTGGTTGGTGCGTTGACGTTTGGCCCAGGAATTACTTTTTGCTCTTTCAACCTTGATTTCTTCTGTAATTGTTGAGTTTCTTTTCAGGAAACCCAGAAAGTCCTGCTGAACTTATATGTGGATACGGCGATTCTTTGATGAATTCTGATGAAAATTTGATGCGGGTTTTTGTTTATCTCTGGCGGCCCCAGTTGCCATAGCCACACGGAAAACGAGATTTGTTAGTGAATGGTGATGCCACTGAGACGTGGATGTTGATATTAGTGTCCAGTCAATTAAAGAACCCTAGGCGACACTGAAACATGGAAGCAGCTATCAAGTACTGTAAATGGAGACCAGATAGGGGGGCTTGGGGGGCTTGAGGTTAAGTACACAGGGCAAAGTTGCTAACTGCAACCAACCTGCTCGGATGCCAGCGCGATCCCTATGCACAAGGTACCGTTGATATACACCCTCCTCGTGGCTCCCCCTGGATAGCCATCGCAACAACCGTTGTGTGGTGAACTAATGTATGCAGCGAACCCTCTGCCCGGGGGGTTTGAAATAATGGGCCTGTCCATCCGTAATGGAAGTTGTGCGGTAGATTAACTTCCTCACCACGTAAAGAAAAAACGCGTTCAGAAGCAACAACCTGCCTCAAATCTTCACACTACGGCACCTATTCGTCGATTTGAAGGCCGCATATGACAGCGTGCATAGAAACGAGCTAAACAGAGACCTTCAATTGACAACTTGAGAAGAAAAACGTCAACACAAATCTTCCAAAAGACCGTTCAACTGCTTGCATACGCGGACGACATTGATGTGATTGGACGAACACAGCGAGCCGTCAATGCGGCGTTTGCTGGCATTGAAGCGGAAGCGGCAAAAATGGGTCGGGCAGTAAATCAGGACAAGACAAAGTACATGCTGCCATCACGAACGCACAACATCGATGTCTCGGACAGAGCGTCATAATGGACAGCCGAAACTTTTAGGTAGTCAAGGACTTGTACGTCGGCCGCGTACAGGCCCGTACGGCATAGGTGCATATGCTTGTAGGATGGGCCTCAATCGGAACTAAATCTGTAGAAGTTGTAGAGACGATGATAAGTTATATATCATACATCACCACCT
This sequence comes from Eristalis tenax, assembly GCA_905231855.2. Taxonomy (NCBI): domain Eukaryota; kingdom Metazoa; phylum Arthropoda; class Insecta; order Diptera; family Syrphidae; genus Eristalis; species Eristalis tenax. The sequence continues at coordinate 72,637,111 of HG993125.1, read as the reverse complement.
CAACCAGAGTAGCACTCTCGCCACCTAAACGAATCTGACTGAGAGACAAAACTTCTATAGTTTGAAGAACTGAACTGAGCAACAAAACGACTCCCAACACCGACGTCTCTAACAGAACGTCACATTAGGCAGGTATATTGTTGAGGTAGTGAAAGACTGTCTACAACATCACCGGTGAAATCAAACGGAGAGTAACTCTTGGCAATCCCTGCTTCTTTGCTCTAAGAAGGACCTCTCTCGGCCAACCAGCATAACCATCTCTAAGACCTTAATCGGCACAGTCCTGCGAAATGCCGCAGATGTATGGACTTTGCCAAAGCGGACGAAGAGGAGTTACAACAACGAACTGTTAAGCGACATCAGTTTAGCCAGATGTTCAATAGCTCAGTTAAGGGAATGAAATGCCGACTTCATCCTCTCGGTCGCGACCACCGCTTTGAGTCTATCCTTCCGAGGGTTGCTCTGCGGTAGTTGTTGTGCACATCGTAGTCGGCTCTCGTCTGGCTCGTACTATGTTGCCATCTGGCTGCCAGCCGCCTGTCCTGAACACCAAAATAGGGAAGGTCCAACGATTGAGATGACTAGGTCATGCGGATTGAAACCACTGCTCCGGCCTGGAAAGTCTACAAATCCTCGCCCGAGGGACAGCTCAGCGGAGGAAGACCGGGTGATACATGCAAGTTGGAAGTGACCTGAAACAACTATGGCTGAGATAATATTCGTCCACCTCGGACCTTAAAAAAAATTAAAAAGAAATAAATAAATGGCTTGGAAACTCTTTGAAGTTATCCAATCCACGTGGTAGCACCATAGCCTTAATGTAGACTGCCCGTTACAAAGCTACCTCAATTGAGCAATGACACCAATAGCTCCTCACAAGAACTCTCGACTAAAACCGAATGTTCGTGCATAGCTCTGTCCAACAAATTCTGATTAGAACCATGCGAAATGAATGCAATCATCCTCCGAACCCCAATGGGCATTACTCACAGCCACTCATTTTAAAATGCACCCACCGACGGTCTGGTATTAGATGACACCCTACGCCGCGGTTACACCTGCGGCATGACCACAGCGACATGTCGGGACTGAAACCACAAATGGGGTTGCCAGCGAAACAGGTGCAACATTGCTGGGTATTCCGCCGACCAACGGCATAATCACGATTTCCTTTTACAGAAAAGTGATTGCAACTCTTGCCGCCTCCTGCCGCCGTTCACAGCGCAGAACACACAGAAGAACTGTTGCGGCTTATCGAAAAATCTTGGACTTGCGGACCATAAAAAAGTATTCACAATCCCTTGGACGAGACCGTAGCAAAAAAGGATTGCAAGTTTCCATTTAACCATCAGCTGGAGTGTAACTTTGTCATAAATTTGCACACCCATGCACTGCAAGGGCAGGGCACGCTGCAGTCGAACGTCTGACAGATGACACACTATAAGTCACAACAACAAAGCCCAAAGAAATGTAACAGTTGCTCGTGCTGCGGGTGCATTATTGTCCTCAAGCAGGTCCTTGTCCCTGCACCCTGAAGTGAGTCAGCCGACTGCGAGAAGCCCGTTAGTCACGAGAGTCTATGAGTGGAACGGATTGATTAATGGATGACAGTTTAACTGTGGCATGTGGTCAGTTCTGAAATTGATTTTCAACCGAAGACTGTGCATTGGCTGCGGAGCAAACTCCACCGCGCGGTTCGATGGAGGCGTGCACATTTTCCGCGCAACGGTTTCTAGTTCAGTTTTGCGACTGGCGGAAGTTTTGATGGCAATGCAATGTTCATCCCGCATTTCGATTGTTTGATGGATCAAAGCGTTCGCTTTGAGTTGGAATAATTTGGAACAGTTTCCAAGTGCTGCATCGTATGAACTAGCGTGGGAACAGTGTGTCGGTAGAAATAGGACACAGTTGCAATTTTTCGAGAGCTACGACTTCAAGAAAAGTTGAAGGATAGCTGAAAGATTAGTGAAGGCGGTCGGTGATGCTTTGAGCTTCGAAAGTGTAAAGCGGCTATGCACTCAATTCACCGGATGTGGCCATGAGTTCTCGGTAAAAACTGGCCAGATTGAGTCCAAAAACAACCAGTCTACCAAATGATCTGACACCACCATAGCCGCACTACATCTTGCCTCACATACTGTATGACACTCGGCTGAATATTCAGCCAGTCGTCTCTTCCCGTTCCCTTTTTTAAATGCAATCTTAATCCACAGCAACATTGCTACCGACTACTGATGCAGCATATCGGTCTTCCAGCGTCGAAAGCGCTTAGCACGGAAAATTGTCCACCAAAACGTGATAAATGAGAGTTTTTCACATTGTGGCAGACGCGGCCATCTGCAGCGCAAATGCAGCCCGCGGCAGAGCCTCGCGGACGATAGAATTTGGTGATTTGCATTGTAATTAATTAAAAAGGACGTCGTGGACGGGAGGCAATCGTGTGAGAGCGTACGCCTAAAGGGAAGCGAATTACATGATTATTTCGCCAATACGACAGTAATACTGTCGAATGGCTCGGATGTGGTCCTGCTACTTCTGGTCGTTGCAAGGTAATTGCAGTTTCAGTTTACAGTGCCAGGATTCGCGTACCGGCCATTCTGCTGCGGCATATGGACGAGCATGGCTGTTTGCCGCAGGAAGCTAATTTTCGTTGTCACCTTTCGTGACTGAGTGTATCCCCGGGAGTGACGTGCAACACGCTATGGTTGCTGTGTGTCCATCTGGTCGTATGTTGGTTCATAGTTTGTTTAAGTAATTGCAAACAGTTGGGGAGCGCAGTCATGAAAGTGAAATAAAATCTTAATGCTGCGCGCTTTATGCGGTGTTTACACGTTAATCGTACTGCCGAGTAAACGAGATACAAATTGTCCTTATTTTATGGAACAACGTTGCAATAAGAAGGGATCTTAATAAAGTAGTGGACTTAAGGTCGCGCTAAGAGATGCCCACAAACTTTGCTTGACACACATTCTAGCGTTTGGGTGGCAAATTTGGTTTGCTTGCGCATAGATTTTTCTTATTCGATTCAATGCTTCATATAAAGTCTCACCACTCGCCAAGAGCCAAATCATGGAAAGGCTAGTTGAGCTTGACGTGCGCAAAACTGCTTCAAAACTACATACCCTGTCTCAGATGCAACATGCTTATCAGCGCGGAAAATCCTGCGAAACTGCACTTCAAAATCCCGTCGGCAGAATTGAGTGTGCACTCGACAGGAACGAATACACGTTGGGCATTTCCACCAATATAGAGGGTGCTTTTGAGTGTAACTCGGCCAGAAAACACGGCGTTGTTGAATCATTAGTGTTGTGGATCAAAGCAACGCTAATGAATAGTACCATAATTGCGGACGCGGACTGTGGCTAATATGTAAGAAGGGACTGCCCGCAAGGCGGTGTCCTTAAACCTGTTCTTATGGATATGCCGTCTGACGCATGGACACCAGTACTTCATTTGCGGCTCACATTCAAAGTCGACTGTCCCTAAACTCAGGACTGGCACTGGCCACAATCTGAGCCAGGAATGGAATGTAGCCGAATCTTTACTGATGACTCCAAAACCAATGAAGGAGCTGGAGCTGGCGCCTTCGTCGAGAGTGAAATTTGGACTGTATACCTAATTATATTGTGAAGAACATGTGGAAAGGGGAAGTATCGGCGTCTGTAGTGACAGCCAAGCTGTACTTAAGGCCTTGCACAGCCCTATAACCATTTCAGGGAAAGTTCTGGCATGCAAGTCGTCTCTGAATTTGATCGGCAGTCATAATTTCTTGAAATGAGATTGCCGATGAACTTGCAAGACAAGGATCAGAGGAGACATTCTCAGGACCTGATACTGCGATGGGTCTACAGGCGTCATTGGTTAGAGCTTCCGTCGAAGGTTGGGCTTCTCGAGAGCACAATCGGGGGTGACATGGCTCTCCAAGATGCAGTCAGCATGTTTACAAACTTCTGTAAGAAATCCGCGGCATTCTTGTTATCTTTTTGCAGAAAAGACTGCAGAGGATTACTACACTAAATCTTCGCCAATTATCTAAACGTGCTTGGCCTAAGCGATAAAACTGAAACTGCTGCCCACTTCCTCTGTCACTGTCCCGCCCTTGCTCGGATCAGGTGGCAGATTTTCGGTGCTGAAGTGGTGAGAGCTGATTATGAGCCTCTTCATCACAGAAGTGTCTGCTGGTATTCCTTCGGAAGACCAAGAAACTACAGCAAAAGTAGGTTGCTGCCTGGCAGTACAATGAACCAGTTTTTAAGTCTGAGGGCTCCAGTGTAGTGACGAAAAAATAATAACAAATTATATAGAGTGCTGTTTCGCATTTCTGCCGGTCGCGTGTGGACTTGGGCACTATGCAAGTCTTGAAATATGAGTATTTTGCTTATTTGGGGATCCACATACGCGGGGGGACTTAATGTGGAAGTCAGCATATTTTGTTTGAAAGAGCATAACATCGTCCCACAAGACGATGACAGTCGAAATCACGAGATCTTGAAGTAAAGTACGACTTAATAAAATTATCCCTTTTTATGTTGAAAAAGTGGCGTAACCCACGAAATTGAAATTATATTGCTCGTCACTATACAGCTCTGAGGGTCTAAAAAATTTTTATTCTGGTACTTTTCAGGTTTTGTGGGGTAAGCTACTTTTGCACTGATAGCCTCAATTCGGCTCGGTTTGGCATAACAAATTATTTGGATTTTGTGAAGTCGAACAACAATAATACAAGCGACTCTCGATAATTTGAAACTGGATAATTCGAAATTTTCGATAAATCGAAATGTCATCTCTTTTTGCCGATGACTTAGCGCACTCGATAGGTTTGTGGCCGTATGTGCTGATGCTGGAATGAAGGTCAACGTGGACAAATCGGAGGTTATGGTCATCTTCAGAACGGCTGTTCAATGCACTCTACATGTTAGTGGAGCCCCATTGAAGCAGGTGGTGAAGTTTAAGTATCTCGAGGTATTTTTCACGAGTGATGGGAGAAGGAATGCTGAGCTCTCCTGTAACTTTGGTAAAGCTGGGTCAATTTTGAAACAGCTTAGATGATCTATAATCAGAAAGGCCGAGCTTGGTGTTGAAGCCAAAGAATAAGATCGCGAATATAAGCTGCTGAGATGAGATTTCTTCGTGCTATTGTGGGAGTCACTCGCCGGGATGGGGTGAGAAAGCATGCGGTTCAGACGGTCTTTTGGGTGACCACAATCGGAAGGAGAATCGGAAGCAAAACCAATACCGCTAATCGAAACAATTATGTCACATCAAATGAAGCAAAGTCGGTGTAAAGTGGCCGACGTGGTATTCTCGGTATTGGCTGGCATAGATAATGCTCCAAGCCAAGCATGGTGGAAGCTATCACTTACAAGATAGACAATTTTTCTCAGGAAAACGGATCCAGTTGTGTGGCACCGCGCTAATACATATACGATGGACCGTGCAGTTCGATTCAAGGACTTCCTGCACCGGATTTCGGCAAGGACTGGAGAAGATAGTGCTGCTGACAGCTGTAAACATGGAAATTTACTTAAAGTCGGTCCAACTGTTGGTACACGCAGATGATGTAGACCTCGTCATATGCCGACCACAACATGCCGTAGTGGAAGATTGAATGAGTGGCGAACCGAGGTAGTCTCCAGGTAGACAAAACGAAATAAATGCTGTCGACCAAGAAACGCTCTGTCACACACCACCTGGGACAACACACCGCGATCAACAGCCACAACTTTTGGAAGGAGTTGAGGAACGGAGGTTGTCTTCACTGGCAGACAAATTGAATTCCCCGAACCACATCATAATGGATATCCGACGAATAATCAATCTTGGCAATCGCTGCCATTTCGGCTTGTCGAAATAACTGGGTACAAAACTAAAACTCGAAACTCCTGCTGCATGGAGTTGAAAGCTGGACGATAAGCAAGGCAAGAAAGATTTTTGCTAGCTTATACGGAAAAATAGGTCCTGTTTATGATCCCGTCTGCGAGGAAGGCGGATAGAGGAGAAAACTCAACCGCGAACTCTAACTCTTGCTGTAGATGTCGTCCGAAGGGCTATAATCCATTTACTTCCCTGTCTTGTCCTCATGGAGTCCATGGGAAAACTAGGGAAGGAAGATGACGAACTCCCGCTGTACGATCCAAACCAACAGCTTTGTCCTGATAACTGGAAGCAGCGTGCCGAGGAAAGCCTCGGCCTCAGACCCTCCATAGGTGGCTGGCCTGATAAGTAAGTGAGTAAGTACACACATTCCAATGCCAACTAGTGGCGCAAGAGCTCACAACTAACTAATTGACGGACAAAGCCTAACGTTTGTTAGCCTGACTTAAGTTAGCCTTATATGCCATGTCAGAATATAGTTACAATGGCGTTTCTCTGCATTCACTCGATTGTATAAGTTGACCTAAGACTCCTCACGTCTATTGTGTTGCAGAGTGAGCACAGAGAATGCAGGACAGCCATGAAATACTCCACATAATCCCTTTTGTCTAGCGAATGCCATTTGCGCAATTGAACAATTTGCTTACGTACAGTTTTCATGAGAATCCAATCCCGAAACCATTGACCATACGTACGAAAGCAAACTCACTTGTATGCACGTGTGCTTAGATTTTTCCCCCTTCGATTTGCATAATTTGCCATACAAATGAAACCGAAGTTGAATTCCTGGTTAAATATTGGATATCGCACAGCGTCCTCCTGGCAACATTAAGGATGAATGCAAGCGAACCGTTGCCTATGCCATCAGAGCCACAAACGAGAATTCCGAGAACAGAGAGCGAGGCAAGACGGCGGCGACTCAATTCAGATTAAATTAATGTTTGCTTCTGCCATTTAAGCAGGACATCAAATGAATTAATGTAACAATAATTAAACGTCATTGTAGCATGTAGACAATTTGGTTATCTCACAATAGAGCCGAACAATTGCAGGAAATTAGTTTTAAGACAAAGCCTGCCAGAGGACAATAGACGATAGATGGAACTGGCAGCTGGGTTTGAGTGGAATTTATTCAGCACTCCCGATCCCAGGCATGTTGTCTTAGGATGTGTGCTCTTCAGAAAGGACTTCCTGCATTCCACATGATGAAACGAGACGGTTGGCAGAATGTAGTTGCACTGGAGGATTGTGTCACAGTGCAGTAATTGATTTGCGAACACCGTCGACTGAACTTAGTTGGTGTGTCTTGACTTGTCGGTTTGTTGGGTATGGCATAGATTAGGTATCTGATGGAACTCACGTTGTTCTCACTCAGCGAGTGCATCCTTTAGGTTGGTGTTTGCTTACAAATGATAATTTCCATGCTCAGATTGCACTTGGTAGCCAGCTCTCCAATAATTCCACATCGCTTGAACACACTTTGCGAGGTGACGTGATCAACATGGCATGTGAAGGATGGATGCACGCATAGATTGAATGGCTTAAAGGCCCTGCCGGCATTCGGGTGTCTGACAAAGAGACCCAAATGCAAAGAGATGGTAATACACAGCATATCCTCGAGTTCGGTTGATGTTTCAGTTTCAAGCCTTGCAATATACAGTACCGACAACTATGGAAATGAAAATAAAAATACAGAAAAAAAAAACCATGAGATATATGTGTCTTCCGCTTGGCGTGTGTGAACTCTCGAACTCTCAGTCATCCAAACGGCGAAGTTTGAGGAGCCTTTTGCAGACAGGCACACGCCTTGGGCACTGTCACTGACTCAAAAGAGGTGCAACCGTGTATTATGAAAATTGGTCAATTCGGGGATTGATCCTGGCAAACCCCAAGTCGACGCTGCAACCCACTACACCATGTAACATCAGTAAAGTGTAGTCAGTTACGAAACCTCCCCGAATTCAATCCACATCTTCGAACACCCACTGCTAAGTAGGCCACGTCTACCGTTGCCTACAATTGACCGTGTTGCCCAATACGTTGGCTGACTGTGTGAATCTCAAAAAAAATCGTTCTCCTTTAAATTGATTGGTGCAACACCATACTATCCCCTGTCTACTTTGTACCCAATTTGAGACCGACATTGAACTATAAATCACAACGTCTCCTCCGAAAAGTTTGCCCCACTAAACAACAGCAATCACCTCATCAATTTTCATTCTGCCGAGCACTCTGCCAAGTACTGTTCTGGTTACTGGCATCTAAAGTGGCAGCATCACGAAAAAGTATCTCTCGCTCAATACACAAAAACAAATGTAGCATCAAACATGGAGCTATGGACGTGCATGTATCCTTGAGAACTTCCATCCGTTGTCTGAGGTCTGCGGCGTCGTCGCCGTGCACACTCAATTGTCTGAACGTATTGCATACTTAAACTGGACCACTATTAATCTTCCTCCTGTTGGAATGGAAGGCTGCATCAGAATAAGGATCATCCAGTCGCCACTCCTTGCTACTGACGCGTCGTTGGTCGGAATGGATCTGAGAAAAGGAATCATTCTTCTTGCATCCTTCTGCCATTGGTGCTGATATCCTAGGATGTCCTCCATTATTCTCCTATCATTGTGTCCATCTACCGCGGACAGTGCTTCGAACTCACCCTGAAACACACATCCACCATACATCACGTATCCTTCCTGAACGACTCTTATTTCGGATATGATTCCCCCTCTTTCGAGGCTTCCGGCATCTCCGAAATCAATTCGTTATAGATACGCCAATTCAATTGCACAAGGAAAGTCTGGTTTTTATTCTTTCTCTTATTCTTCGTCCCCAGATGCTGTCGTTGTTGCAACACAACCCTCGGTTCTTCCGTACACAATTCAGATAATCAACCAGTGGCATAAGCTTGGTTTGGCTCGTTTTAATTTGAACTTTTATCCGACAGCCCCAGCATTGGTCAGTCAACCTAGCGCCAGTGAAATACTTGAAGGACATATTTGCAGATCAATTTGCTTTTCTCACTTCATTTGAGTCATTAAGTTAATTTCTTCCTTCTCCCGAAAAAGGCATTTTTTAATAAATAGCAATGTTAGTGTGTGTTAGTGGAAAACATTCGTAGTGCTACAAGCTGGATCTGTCTTTGGCTCCGGCTCTGGCTCTGGCTCTGGATCTGGTTCTGGCTCTGGCTCTGGCTCTGGATCTGGTTCTGGCTCTGGCTCTGGCTCAGGCTCTGGCTCTGGCTCTGGCTCTGGCTCAGGCTCTGGCTCTGGCTCTGGCTCTGGCTCAGGCTCTGGCTCTGGCTCTGGCTCTGGCTCTGGCTCTGGCTCTGGCTCTGGCTCTGGCTCTGGCTCTGGCTCTGGCTCTGGCTCTGGCTCTGGCTCTGGCTCTGGCTCTGGCTCTGGCTCTGGCTCTGGCTCTGGCTCTGGCTCTTGCTCTGGCTCTGGCTCTGGCTCTGGCTCTGGCTCTGGCTCTGGCTCTGGCTCTGGCTCTGGCTCTGGCTCTGGCTCTGGCTCTGGCTCTGGCTCTGGCTCTGGCTCTGGCTCTGGCTCTGGCTCTGGCTCTGGCTCTGGCTCTGGCTCTGGCTCTGGCTCTGGCTCTCTGGCTCTGGCTCTGGCTCTGGCTTTGGCTCTGGCTCTGGCTCTGGCTCTGGCTCTGGCTCTGGCTCTGGCTCTGGCTCTGGCTCTGGCTCTGGCTCTGGCTCTGGCTCTGGCTCTGGCTCTGGCTCTGGCTCTGGCTCTGGCTCTGGCTCTGGCTCTGGCTCTGGCTCTGGCTCTGGCTCTGGCTCTGGCTCTGGCTCTGGCTCTGGCTCTGGCTCTGGCTCTGGCTCTGGCTCTGGCTCTGGCTCTGGCTCTGGCTCTGGCTCTGGCTCTGGCTCTGGCTCTGGCTCTGGCTCTGGCTCTGGCTCTGGCTCTGGCTCTGGCTCTGGCTCTGGCTCTGGCTCTCTGGCTCTGGCTCTGGCTCTGGCTTTGGCTCTGGCTCTGACTCTGGCTCTGGCTCTGGCTCTGGCTCTGGCTCTGGCTCTGGCTCTGGTTCTGGCTCTGGCTCTGGCTCTGGCTCTGGCTCTGGCTCTGGCTCTGGCTCTGGCTCTGACTCTGGCTCTGGCTCTGGCTCTGGCTCTGGCTCTGGCTCTGGCTCTGGCTCTGGCTCTGGCTCTGGCTCTGGCTCTGGCTCTGGCTTTGGCTCTGGCTCTGGCTCTGGCTCTGGCTCTGGCTCTGGCTCTGGCTCTGGCTCTGGCTCTGGCTCTGGCTCTGGCTCTGGCTCTGGCTCTGGCTCTGGCTCTGGCTTTGGCCCTGGCTCTATCCTAAGGCTGTCTGGGAATGTCACAAACAGACACTAAAGCTAATCCGGGTGCCAGGACAAGAAGTCCATGAAGGCAATGAAAACCGACGGCAAGTGCTCAGATACCCCTCATTGGACACTCCCCCTTTATGCATTCAACAACACGGACATAAATCTTCACACACACAAATGGATCACTGAACAAGTGATCCAGTTTTGAAACAACCAGAAGGGTATTAAACACTCTATGAAGCTCATGAAACAAAACTACAATTCCAAACGAGCTAACCTGTGGATGCTGTGTGGAGCACTAACCGGTCACGGAGCATGTAATTGTCACATCCATAAAATGGGTCTTAGCAGTACAGATATCTGTATTCACAGTGGCCAGGCGAAAGAGACTATGGAACACAAATTAATCGACTGCCAAAGCCCTGCTCGTGAAAGAGTCAAAACAAAAAAATAAACACGGCGCAGTAGCAGGGAGACACTTTCAAGAAACCCCATCTAGGAGAATTTTTCAAATTTCTAAAGACAGCACTTAAGTCCTAGACCAAAAGGAGGGGTAGAATATATCTTTATGCTCGCAGTACAAGTGTCCGTATGACACACCCCAAAAGCATCAATTCAATTCACTGTTCTGCTGCTTCTGCTTCAACCCAGGGTACCAAGGACCGTGTCCAAAACAATGTCCGCAATAAATAAACTCAAGGCGTTGAAAACTTGAATTTTGAAAAATGTTTCAAAGTAACTGCAAAGCTATTTCATGAATGCGTTTAAAACTTTGCAACTCTATAGCAATCAACTTTTAAAGTCTCCTCTACTACTTCCCTTATTACGAGAAAGCCATTCGCTGCCATGCAGCGCGCATGTACTCAAAGCCAGACCAACATCAACTCGTTTCTCAGCTGTCTCTGGAGATTTTTTTTCTGATAATGTTTTTTCAATTGGCCGATGGAACCTTGGGAGAAACTTTCTGCTTTGGAAACACTGGTTTTTCCATCGCAACAACCTGAAAAATCAAAAGTTTTGCAGAAAAATAAAACAACCAAGGATACACAAGAACAGAACAACAGTTTCGAAGAAGAAAACTGAGAAAAAGCAACAAACAGTAGCCGCTCCCAGATCCCAGTCCTCCTCACTGCACCCGCTGTGTGCAGGCACATTTACAAGATTTCATTATAACCCAGTTTCTGGAACCATTCGACTTTAGCTTCCTCCAAGTCCTTGCGGAAGGATGGAAGAAAAGATGAAACAAATATTTTCTTTTCGATTTACAAGCTGCTAGATGCTGCTTTTGGGAGCAATTCACAGCTTACCGTCCTCTGCGCCGTGAATGCAATTCAATTGAGGAATCCATCAAGGACGCTGACGGGGCAGTGGGAGGAGAGTATGTCGCATTGCAAAATTGTAAATTCATGCTCTTTGTAGAGAAGTCTTATTCCATTACACGAGAATGGCAAATTCAATGCCAGGTCAATGTCAGTCGAAACTGCGAACAGTGCCAATACTGAGAGCTTTTGTCTGCATGTCAACTGGTGCAGTGTGTAAGATGAGCAGTGACATGAATGCGCCGGCGAAAGGGAGGGTATTTATTTCTGCAAAAGAATAACACGATTCAAGGGAATTGAAGGACTTATCGGTTTGCATAAAAACACGTACCCAGGAGTACGGTATTCGCATCTCTGTGTCGGCTGAGATTGTGTGTAAGACAATCGCGTACAAATGTAAGTACACACAATCAACAATGTATCACATGCGAATCGGAGAAAAATTGTGATTGATTACAGCTCCATGAAACTTTATTGATTGGCTTTCATTTTGTTCGAAAACTCCAGAGAAACATTCCTTGAAAGAGACGGCGAACGCACAGCAAAGGATTAACTTTTATTTATTATTTCTTTTCTCGTGAAGAAAGGAAAGGAGGGTCATTAATTGAACTATGATTGGGTGAACATTTGCGATTTCAAACGAGTGTCTTGTCGCAGTACAGTTCGTGGTTGAATCTTCTTCTCCAAATACCATTTATGCAAACAGCACCACAGATTGAAGGTAGAACTTGACAATACTAAGGACTTCTTCATCTGCTCAATGACTTGCTCAAACCTTTTCTGTTAGTAAATATTCACTAGATTGAGGTTGAGGTCTAGTAAAAATTGCAACGTCGTAACAACAGAATTGCCAATGCTCGCCCTCTCGGTATTTTACACGTTGCGATGAGACATGAAATTATAGAATATAGTGGCGTGAATAGTGTGAGATAATCAGTACACCAACCACAACGGAAACGCCATCTATACACAAGGGGAAGAACTATCAACTCCAAAGAGTATTCCCGAAATTATTGTACATACTGCAAGAATGGATGTCGCCACCTTTACACTGATATACGGCTACTGCTCTCTTCAAACGGATTAACTGTGTTCGGTAGCGTTGTCCATAGATGGTTTCACCCGGTTTTAGCAGCTCATAATACAGCATACCAAATACAGAGCATCACCTTCGCGCCCTGGATATTCGGCTGGTTGGCCGGGTTTCACATATGTTTTTTTGCAATGCGACATACCACCAAATGACTTCCTTTTGTGGGGTCATATGTCGTGTGTGTCGGTCCCCGCAAAAACACTTTTCCAGGCACAAAGTTTGAGTGAAAAAAAAAACTATTGTTGAGCACGCTTCAAATATGTCGAAGTGACGAAATGACGACAGTAGCTTTCCAACACATGTTCCAATGGATTAATACAAGCTACGCCATCTCTTAGCAAACCGCACGAATTAAGTTATAGACCCAATATGACAAAAAATCGTGTATATAAGCGTCAGCGGGAAAATTCGATAGATTCGTGGCGACAGTATGAAGCTAGAAATTAAGATTTCTGGTGAAATTTATCTGGCAGCACCGCCTGCGTTTCCTTTTAGCTGCGAGAAAGCCGCGGCGTCAAGTCTGTGCGCATCACTCAATTTATTTGTGTGTACCGTAAGACGCAAAGGCGGCAACGCAGCGGGACCACACGCTGCGGACGCATGTGTGCACCGGGCCTTATTGTAAGCTTGAAGAAGTGATCCTCATTTCCAAAAATTCCTTCCAATTTTTACTCACGTTATTTCTCTAAAGCCATCGTCCATCACTAAAAGGTAACTAGTGAGTACAACATTTTGGCAGAAACAAGGTCGGTTCAATTGACACGAGACTGGAGGCTAGTAGACCCCACACAACACCACACTTTTCATCATCATATCTTCTGAACAGTATGATCCACTAAAGGGGTAGCATTCAAGAGAGATCTCCAGGCAACTCGATCCTCGACCATCGACTCTAACTCATCAGTAAGAGTCTAACACCACCGAAGCATAGCTCTTTCCTTTCGAAGAAGCAGCTGCTTCATGTTGAGTTCCTCGTGCACTGCCATGTTCCTCACCTTAAACCGGCGAGTAACTATCACAACAGTACGAAGAAGTCTCATCTCAGTAGGTTGTATGCGCAATCTTATTCAAAACCTAAATTTCATGACCATAGGTGAGAGTTGGAATAAATACTGAGTTGAAAACTCGGCCTCTGCCTCTCTGATTACCGAGCCTCCAAGCTGTTTCACAACTGACCCAGCTTGACCAATGTTACAGGAGAGCTCTGCATTACTCCTTCCAGCACTCGTGACAAAGACCCCGAGATACTTAAACTTCTCCACCTGCTTCAATGGGACTCCACTAACCAGTAGAGTGCATTGAACAGACGTTCTGGAGATGACCATAACCTCCGATTTGTCCACGTTAATCTTCATTCCAGACCTGGCCGAGTGCTCGCTGGACTTCCGTTTGGGAACATATGGGGATAACTAGTCAGGATGACTTACCCTTAAGTCTCCCAATTGTTTCTCATTCCTTCCCTCGGCTGCGCTGCAACATTCAGTATATATATCCCACGAAAATAAGAGGTGAGAAGACGCACCCTTGGCGAAGTTGTCGTTGAACACTACACTTCTAGCATTTAAAACATTCAACCATAAGTGCACCATGAGCTACACTAACTCCATCAAACGTAGCCGTCACTAACTCTTTGGAACATTATACGATGTTGTTCATAGATTTTCTATCCACTTTGTCCACTCACATGCGTCGGTCATCAAGTCTCATAGTGTTATGAAAATCGCTCTCAGGCTAACCATTAGCACACCAAATCTTCTAATTGTTATAGGCTTATGGCTCATTAACTCAGTTTCGACAACGAAATCAACATCATACAATTTATCGGAGAACAACTTAACAAGTATCCTGCAAAAGCCTATCCCAGCTCATAGACAGTTTCGAACATCGTGCAAGCCCAATCCCAAGCGTCTAAAGGTCGACCATGGCTGTCCATGGAGTCAACACGAAGGGGAAAGAAGGTAAAGACCATAAATTGATGTGGAAATATCGGACTTGTTACCAACCCTAAGAACCTCATAAATTACTTTCATTCAACTGTACCCGCATTGGGATTGTGCAGAGAGGTTTGCCCCACTTCAGGGGAACGACACAAAGCCAGACAATTCATATCCGCCATTAATGAAGCAATAAAACTGATGAAACAGGACATTGCCTGCAAGAATTGTCATGTCCATTCCACATACACATCGATGCCCCATGTCTGCACATGTTCGGGTATACGTACGTACATTCGTTCATTCTCTCATTTAACAGAATCCATTCGAAAATGTATCACGAAAGAAAATTGCATTTCAAGACCACCTTTTCCTTGTAGATTGAGCTCGTCCTCTGCCATCTTTATTGATGCAATAAACTTCCCCCAGAGTCGGCCCACATGCTCTATGTGGCACTCATACCCATCCCCCACCAAGCTCTTCCATCATTTTACTTTCCACCCCTCTGGCAGAATGTGAAAGTTTCGAAAATCAAGTTGACTACTTTGTAGGTGGCACTCATAAAAAACGAGAAAAACTCTGCCTTAAATTACACCATCGGCGTCCTGTCCGGTCCTCTGGCGTCAGCAGATCGCCTCGTGTTGTCTAGTATTGCAGTCCACCGTGGCCATGTATGACCAGAGATCAGAACACCCACAAATCTACGTACACGTGTGTGTGTGTGAGGAAGAGGATAAACCTGAAAAATGTGCCAGGTGAGGGCAGAGACGTTGCTATAATAATATTTCACAATAAAATTTGATAACTTCTTGGAGGAAGAAAAATGAGATTTCTTTTCATACGTCCGGCTCGTCCATTTAGGAGAGAGGCAAGACGGAAAAAAGAAAGCATTGGTTTAGAGGAGATTGGAGTTGGGACAGCGAATGGGAGAGCGCCGGGAAGGACACGCGCCAAACGAATGCCTAGCCAGTGACAAGGATGCGCTAGTCTATACAATGGGTGGAGGGAATATTGGAGATAATACGGTCAAGAATGAATTGTGCGAGATGGGATAGGCCGGAGGTTGTAGGTAGTTCGCCAAGCAGACTGACAAAATAAATTACCACTCATGCCACACGAAACGGCATGGCAAGCGGTGCTCTGTATGCAGAGGGTCCTTATGCGGAATGTGAGGCAACTTAATCCCAGAGGACAATATTTTCTTTCCGTCGGGGGGAACTAATTCATGAAGCACAAATTTAACCAATTGCTCAGGTCAGGGTTCAATTTATCGTGGTCTAGTAAGCGCGTTTTTACATCAGATGAGAGGTTGCATTTTAAATTTGTCACCTTTGTTGAACTGTGAACATTCAGCTCTTTTAAGTGCGCTTGTAGAAAGGTGTAGAAATTCACTGAGGGCGGAATAAGACCAACTAACGTTAAACGCGAATGCTTTTCTATTTTTGAATATAAAAGTTATTTTTTTAATGGTTATAATTGCATTCGTGGAAATTTCTAATGAATGCATGTGTACTGTAAACACAAAGAAGGATACCCCTTTGACTATACCAACTATCGAGGGATTAATCTAATTAACATCCCATACAAGATCTTCTCTGCCGTTTTGAGTGCTCTCCGCTGACGCCGCACAGTGGTCCCACAGTGGAAATAAATGCCCGAAGCGACATATTTTTCTCGGCCAAATGGTATATATTTTTCGATTCTACAAATATGAGATCATAGAAAGCCAACATTTTGTTGACTTTTGATGATCCGTTAGCTCGAAGTTGGGGCTTTGAAATTTACAAAAATAGACGTATTTTTTTTAGAATTATCTACTTTGGAATCCAATGTATTATTTTTGTAAAGGGCATACATTTGGCCTTCAAAGTGCATCTTCAGTTTTCTCATATTGCTTACCAAGTTTTTAAACTAGGCCTTTAAGAAAAGTCACCTTTTGAGGGGGGAATTTCATTGTTTGATGGACTATAACAAAAATGCTCCAAGAGTCTCCAAGTCTTTTTCTGAAAGCTATAGTATTATCTATCGATGCTGCAAAAACTAGAAACCACTTTTAACTACTTTGGGAGAACGAGGCGTTTAAGTGGAGCAATGTCGTGCATTTTTCGGCATTTTCGCAGTTGGCATAAAAGTTAGCAATTACGGTGTTGTTGGTGGAAAAATAGATTTCTTGGAGAACAACAAAAATTGCACTGCCCATATATCAATCAAGAAAGAGATTTATTATGAATGTGTATTAAGGTAGATATAATAAAGCAAGGATTTGACACAACCAACGATGGGAACACATCTCGATCACTTTTCGAGGACCTCTTATTAACGGCAGAAATAACTGAGATAGATGTGCAACTAATAAAAAGATTCAGTTTTATCCTGTAAGCAATACGCAGTAAACGTGGTTAAATTTTAAGGCCCGATGTTGATTTTGAATAAAACACAAATTATTTAGAAAATTATTGTCATTTCTTTTTATTATGATAATATTGGTATGTTTCAATTATGTATGGAACAAAATATCGAGGAAATGGCCGCCGCGACCTCGGCGACACACCTCCATCCGATGGTCCAAATTTTCGATGACGCTGAAGCATAATTGGGTTCTATGCCGTTAATGTGCCGAATTATATCATCCTTTAGCTCTTGAATTGTTGCTGGCTTATCGACGTACACCTTTTCTTTCAAATAACCCCAAAGAAAAAAGTCCAACGGTGTCAAATCACATGATCTTGGCCGCCAATTGACATCGCCACCACGTGAGATAACACGGCCATTGAATTTGTAGCGCAAAAGAGCCATTGTTTAAATACCAAATAAACCGCACCAAACAGTCACTCTTTGTAGGTACATTGGTTTTACGGCAATTACTCTTGGATTATCATTCGCCCAAATGCGGCAATTCTGCTTATTGACGAATCCACTGAGGTGAAAATGTGCCTCATCACTGAAGATGATTTTTTCGAAAATTGATCATTTGCATTTTGATTTGAACGCCCATTTTCATAATAAGCCTGAATAACTTTAACGCGTTGCTCGATTGTGTATCTTTCCATGGTACAAATTGAGTTAGTCTGAAATTGAGAAATGTCAAATGAAATGTAGAAAAAAACTTGACGTTTAGGTGTGGTTCACATTCAACATCGGCCCTTAAAATTTAGCACAATAATATGCCCAGGAAATCGCTTCAGTGGCTACAAATTTATATCCCTGGTATTATATGCCAGCAACAGTGCATAAAATTCTATTCCACGGAGCAGAAATAATATCATCAGCAGCTTTGCCGGTGGGGTCATTGCAAGAGAAAGCTCAACAAAGTTCGAATAAGGATTATAGATACTATCGGATTAATAATTGTGGAAAAATGTCTCGTTCTGCAACAAATGATGGTGTTATTCGTCAAATGTTGCTATCATCTAATCCCAGGGCTGCACACTTAAGGCCTGAACCGAAACAGCTTCGCTTCTTAGTACTGAAGCGAAAGCCTTATTGTACTAAATTGCTTAGTTTCTTTTTATTCTAAATAAAATCTACGTATGTACTTGTACAGTTTAAATTATTTTTATAAATATGGATTACACCTATGCTTTGAGCCCCAAATTAGAGTCACTGACAATAACACATAATTATTTTATGCATCTAAACAAAAAAAAATGATTTTTTAATTTTTTAACTTAAGATTACTCCGTTTCCCAATGAGCAGTAACCATTTTGAACCATGATAAGATTTCGTGGCACTTGTACTATATTTAAAAAAAAAAAACTTAAAAATTTAAAGTTAAGATCGGTCCACGGGTTCAACTGTTGCAGATTTAATTCCAACTCTCCCATAGAACGGGACCACTGTGCGCCGCGGTTAGTAAGCAATCTGAAGCCTCACTGATATGGATCTAATCAGTGTGGTTTCAGGCCATAGCGTGCGTATCTGCAAACATCTAGCCAGATATCGCGCTAGTTGGAGTGGCTTTAAGGTTGGGTTAGCTGTAGTAGCTGACTGAAGAAGGCAGTCATACTTAGGCCAAAGTAGATTATTAACACGCTGTTTGATTTCCTCTAACAATCAGAACCAATTGGTGCTTATGACAAAGCGGTTTAGCTGGCTAATGATAACGCTTTTTAGATCATTAATGTCGTTGAAGAAGAAGGCCCCTAGATGTAAGTACCTACGACTGATCAAAAGACACCACTTGTAAAAGTATGCGTGAAATGAAGCTTTCAAATAAAGAAGTATGCGTGATTTTCTGTGGTATTTTCGGCTGGAAAGGCGGGTATCTCTATTGGGTGATTTGTTATCAAAAGTCAACACACAGTTGCCTTTCTAGGCTGTCATATTTGTAGAATCGAAAAACATATTCCATTTGGCCGAGGAAAATATGTCACTTCAGGTATTTATGTCCATTGCGGGAACACTGTGCGGCGGCAGAGCAACGATATTCGATATGCGTGTGACAAAATCAACCCTGCTGTGCACAATGCCCATACACACAAAAATCACAGCGCTCAGATCGGTTCGATTTAGTTCGGCGGCTTCATTGGTCATACCTTTTTCACGAAATCAGATGGTATTAATGTAGCAAAAATCTGGTTTCAACAAGACAGTGCCGCTAGCCAAGTTTTCTTCGTATTGGGTTATTTGCAATCAAATTTCTATAATCTGCGGAGAATAGAAAGCGCAGGACTTTGTCAAAAACGAGTGTAGATTGAGGTCGGCTCAATTCGGCTCAGCAAGGATCCTTTCATCTTAAGACTAGTTTACTATCTCATACTTAACGATATTTGTTCGTAAAGCTTCCTGAACCAGTGACAATACTCCATCTACAACCGTGAAAATATTTCCAATGGTGTCCACAGTGTGTTGGTTACAGGAGTTCGGCATTTCTACAAACAACTTGCACCGTATTTGCATAAAGAGGGAGCTGATAAAAAAACTAAAGTCAGTTGACTTTCGGGGAATCCGAAAGTGAGTCACGAATAAATTATCAAACTCACATCCACGACTTGTTTCTCCTCTCGTCACAGTGTGTATGTCAAAATGTCAAAGCAAATACCAAACCCATTAACTCAAACCCATGAGCAGTCCACACTTGCTTCCTTATCGAAGTGTGTCCCACTCAGCGACTCACCACTCTAAATTGACTTACATTTGTATTTCGTTCCGCATTGCTTGGTCGGCTTCCCCAACTCCTTTTCCCACCGTTCATCGTTCACATTTCGCAACCGTGCGTCATGGCACAAGACTCCACCCGAAATAATTAACTTAACGGCTACCATTATACCGCACATGTCTGGCGACAATGGCACGGTTCCGCTTCAGAAACTTCTTGCCATTCCAGACACATGCAAGTGGACTACGCCTTGCGTGCGAACACAGCCCTGCCCCGCAGATTATAAGCCATCCATCGCGACGGGCTAATTAAAATTGATCGCAACGATGCGGGCTGCCAGCGCTAAGTAGTACGGCGCGTATGATGAATTGCAAGACCCCACCAGAACCGAGGGGTCAGCGAATTTCAGTTCAAAGTGGCCGTCAGCAGGCAATGACAACATCCGGCGTTGCGGAATTCTTCAAAACAACAGTCAAAATGTGAGAAGAACTGTGTCTCTTTCCGCAGACAGACTACAGCCGCGTGTGTCCCCCTCGGTTTGAGTTGTTGCCTTCTTGACTGTTTTTTGGTCCTTCCTCTGCTAAAGTGAATGAAATCATGTTATGCACCATCCTCTCACAAAGAGGACGAGACAAAATTAGATTTGGACGTGACCGAAGGAGTAATTGAAGTTAGACCGTATTAAGCGGGATTCCAGCTCTTCCTCCCTCATTGCGTTTTTCTGCTGTCACCTTTTTTCGCTCGCTTCGTCTGTTACAGGGGGGAGTGAACGAATATGGAGACAAAAAAATTCCATGCATTCAGAAGGACGACAATCACACGGAACAAAAGAATGATGAAAACAACCTTCACGGACAAACACGGGGCGGATAAGCTGAGGCTGTGGGCGCCGCCAAAGGCGCCAACATGCACCCGGTGGTTGTGGTGTCTTGGAGCACTCAAACCTCGTAGCCGTTATTATTATTATTTTGTTAGGAATGAACCTTGTCCTTTGTCATCGGGTATTCACTCGCTGTCCCTTCTCTTCCGAATGAATTTTCTGCTGATTGTTTCGCATAAAAACGGAAACACGTTTCGGTTCTTCTTGTTGTGCCGCCTATTGTCTTCTCCGGCGTCGTCGGTCCGTTCTTTATCTCCTCGTCTGGTGGGGCTATTGGTTTTGTGCTTCGTTAGCGTGTTGCTGCTAGCTAGAATTTGTTGATGGCAAAAGAAGTATAAAATGATGGGGGAGTGGGTTCCTAATTAAATTCGACTTATGATATGACGAGAAACAAAACAAAGTTGATATCATCGGACTTAACTAATAGGAGGAGGAACATATTTTTCGGTAAGCGAGGGACTAAGAGACTGATGCTATTCCATAGGCTATCTCCACTATCTTTGTAAATGGTTTCTGTTGCCTTCATATCTATATACGGATTAACAGGCCGAATCTAAGTTATCCTCTGCTTCTTCGGAAGAGACTACTTGCCACAACAATAAAGCTTACTAATCAAACATTATTTATTTTGGCAGCTGGCAGCAGGAAAAGGGCAGTGAACTTTAAACTGGCAACCTAATTTTCTGTGACGGCTGATTTGACCCTGTTCTCGGTTAGTTTAGGTTAGCCATCATTCAAGAATAGAATCTTGTCGGAGCAACGTTTACAGATTGTTCCAATTTGTATGAATTTCAGAAACTCAAACTTATGGCATTGTACAAAAACCATTACAACCAAATCAAAAAGGTCGTCGCTTGGTGCAGGTATCATTGTGGCCCACGAATCATTGTCGCAAAAATGATCATGATCTGAACGTCACAGTCAACAGCGAGCGCGGTAAAGAGTCATGGACGGAGTTCATAATTGCAACAAATGTCAATACATTTATGAACGCGATTACTGTCATAATACAACATAAGTAGTCCACCCAAGAAAAGTTTATTTGGCTAAAATGAATGTCTACAACATGTCTAAAAAAGAGTATAATGCTAGGTTTCATGTTTGAAAAATGTAATAAATTGACCAACTTTTAAAAATATTCAAGAATGAAAGTAGCCAAATAGGCCGTGCGTTGAAATAAAATGAATTGGAATTTCAAAACATCTTCCGTACAACAGAAATGTGTTTAAAATAATAAGAGAATTTCCTATGATGTTCTTGGGAACAATTTTTGCATGAAAAAGTCCACTTTTTGGTTTCCCTGCAACCCTGCAGCAAAACAAAAATCACTGCCAATTTAATCGCAGTTTGACTGTCACATTGCTTATATGAACGCAGTTACCGACTGCTCTCCGGAAATGAAGTATGATAGAGACGCCGAACTTCTACCTCTCTTGCCCCTTAAAATTATTGACAACCATTTTGTATAGCGTTTTTTAAAACCAATTTGACCAATCAGAGAACGGCATTTACGTTATTTCGTGAATAACTGTCGAAAATTCATGAACAACTATCAAAAAGCCTCTGAAATTCGTCGATGGACTAGAGGTCAATCAGCTGTGAAGTTGGGCTTCTCTATAATACTTCATTTCTCCTGCTCTTATGCCTGAAACACAATAGTGCGTTGCGGCGTTCGACTTCAATGTTACGGGGGAGTACGATGACGCACTGCGATAATCAGCTGTTCACTCTCTCTCTCTCTCAAATACCAGACGAAAAATATTGCGTCAGTTGTTTTCGTTTGTGAAATGTCAAATCAAAAAATATTCTGCTCAAACAATTGTACTTCTTTTCTTCCTTGGTCCGAATTCAAATTGATTTTGTCGTTAAAATGTAGTCAGCTGTTTATCATCGCACCAATCTGTCAAACATTTTCCAACATGCTCGATAATGACATGCGATGGTCTTACGTCTTACGATCCTCTCATCTCTCTCATTTTGTACTTACGTAGGTCGCCGCAGTATTCTGTGCATGGCCATTGAATTGCGTGCGTTGAAAGACGACGCAGCAACGCACTATTGTGCTTCAGGCATTATGCATAGTCACTAAAGTTTAGTAACATTTATGAACGCAGACCAATACTTTTTGTTTCTGTCCACAGGTCTGCGCACATTATCCGTGTGATGTATATTCATTTCGATGTAAATTCGATTTCGATTTTTTTTTTTTACAAAGATTTTTTTGACAAATCTCACTTTCCTTCACTATCTATTTACTTACTTATTTAAGATGGCGCTACAGTCCGGAGTGGATCTGGGCGTCAATCAAGGGGCGTCTCCAGTCAGCTCGATTTTTATCTAGCTCCCAGTTTCACACGCATAGTTGGTTGAGGTCCCATTCCACTAGCGTGCGCCACCTGAGTCGTGGTCTTCCTCAACTACACCGTCCCTCAGTCATGGATTCGCACATTTTCCGACCCGGAGCATAGCCATCTCCATCGTTGGATCTTCACTCTTCTGGCTAATGCGATGTGGCTGAACAGCTCGTACAGTTCGTCGTTGTATCCTCATCTCACCGACGGGACCGAAAATCACCCGAAGAATTTCCCTCTCATAGCAACTAAGAGCAACTTTGTCCGCTTTTGACAAAGTCCATGCCTCTGCAAAGACAGAGACGGTTATGGTCTTATAGGGGATCACTTTGCTTGTTCGAGAGAGAGCCTTGTTTATCAATTGCTTTCTTAGCTCAAAGAAGCAGCGATTGGCAAGAGTTATTCTTCGTTTGATTTCAGTGCTTGTGTCGCTGTCTGAATTTATAGCGGTTCCTAGGAAGACGAAGTCTTGGACTGCCTCAATGTTATACCTTTAAACTGTGGCGTTCTGTCCAGGACGTCTGTGCTGGGAGTCCTTTCTCGTTGACAACATATACTTAGTCTTGTCATCCTTTACCGGCATCCGTCGCAACACTCACAAAGGTGCCATTGACATCCCACTGAGTTCTTCCGATAATATGAATATAGCCGGCATATATGCGAGTAGTTGGACGGACTTCTGAAAGATTGTTCCTCTGGTGTTGGTGTGAGAGTTTTGAACAATTCTTTCAAGGATGATTTTGAAGAAGTCGTTCTGGTATCAATGGTCTCGGATAAGTCTTTACCGACCTTGATGGAGCAGCGTGCATTCTCCATCGTCATCCTACAAGCACGGGCGGTTTGGTAGGGATGCCAAAACTAGAATTGCTCTATATAGCTCGTTTATATAAATCCTGTCATACGCGACCTTGAAGTCGATGAAAAGATGATGGTATCGTTCTGTTGTTCTTGGGCTTTTGCCGCAGTGTGAGTATTCATCACTATGGATGAAAAAAAAAACACAGGTAGTATGTTGAAGTAAAAAATTTAACAGAACGCGAGCGGAATTGTGCTTTTGCTGTGCCAATGGCTTGCCCATAATAAACACCTTTTTTCCGCACAAAGGCATCCCTAAATACACGTGGTACCGTCAGACTCTTCAACAGAAATCGTTAAAAGATCTATTTGTGGTACAATCGTGTGCGAAGCCGTTGGTTTGTGACGTTCGATTGATGAGAGAGAGTTCAGTCTCTCAGCCTCTGTCAACTGATCATCACCTGGTGTTGTGTGCGCTATACCTCACTGATGAAGAGCCTCTTCTGGTTAGACGCATACGGTGTGAGAAACTTAGGAACAGTGAGAAGTATTGCAACTGTTTTTAACAGCTTTCATTGCCTCCGCACAGGAAGAACAGTGTTGTTAAAAACACCAGAAGCCATCAGAGAGAAGAAGAAAACCTTCAGAGACTGGATTCTCAGAGACCATGCTTTTCATGACCGGTACACTGAGGCGCAAATTCGTTGTTCGAGTTGCAAAAGAGAAGTCTTAGAAGGAGTACGGCAAGATGTTCGAAAGAGACCATAGAACTGCGACAAAGGTGTGAAAAGCTGGCAACATTTCTGCTACTCAGAGGAAGGCAATCCAACATCATCGATGGAGTCAAATCCAAAGATGATCCAATGAGGAGGTCATCTTGGACGGATTGAGCGAGCACTTTTCGGAGCTGAACAGGGCAATAAGGCTGCCAGTCCCGTAGTCTTGAGTATAGTAGAAAATATTCATTTTGGCGATTGAATCTCTAAAAGTTGTCACAAAAGCGGTAATGGGTAAAGAGGGAGTTTTATGGGTCTCTCGTGTCGATAGGCCTGGGAACGCGTTGAGACACCTGGCGATTGGCAAACTGGGTCGATTGTCCCTCTTTTCAAGAAGGGGGAGATTGGTCCAACTACAGTGGCAATTCTCACCCATTTTTTTCTTGATGAGCTTAGTTACCCTCACATCATCCGCGGGAATGAAAGTTAGCGTGGACAAATTAAGGGTTATTGAAATTTCCGGAACGCCTGCTTACTGTACTTTACAAGTTGGTGGAGTTTCATTGAAGGTTTAAGTTGGCTGGAGCATGTAGAGCGTATGGACAACTCTTCGACTCCTAACATTTGGGGCAGCGCAACAGAGTACGCCCCCATTTAAGGTGGCGCACCCAAGTGGAGAAGGACATCAACCAACTTGACGTGAGACAATGGAGGCAGCTAGCCAGAGATCCTTCTAAATGGAGAGGCTTGTTGGGTGAGGTCCAAGTCCACCCCTGGCTGTAGAGCCGAATAAATAAGAAGAAGAATAAGAGTTCCCTTGAAGCAAGTGGAGTACATTAAGTATCTGGGTGTCTTTGGATGGGAGGAGTAATGCTGAGCTCTCCTGTAAAATTGGTCAAGCTGGTTCAGTTTTGAAACAGCTTGTAGGATCTGTAATCAGAAAGGCCGAGGTTAGTGCCTAAGTCAATTTTTCGACTCACTCTTTATTCCAACTCTCACCTGTTGTCATGCAATTTGGGAAATGACCGAAAGAATATGTCCGAGAATAGCAGCAGAGCTGAGACTGTTGAGGGAATTACTCACCGGAATGGGGTGAGTTACACGGCAGTGCACGGTGAGCTCGAACGGAAGGGACAATGCTTCGATGGCTTGATCACGTATGCCCACGAATGTCCAAATTATCACGACTTCCGAGGCGGGCGTTGAATGCTATTCCATGAGGTAGGCGACCGCTTGGCAGACCCAGGACGAGGTGATTCGATCAAGTCCAAAAACTCGCCTGGTTATTTTTGCGCATAACTACTGATGAGTTACAGTACGGCGGAGGATCGTGTTACCTGAGCCCACGTGCTTACTTCAACCCTGCCAAGCCTTCAGTGGATCAAGCGGGTCGGAAGATGATGATGATGATAATGTTAGTCACAAATATATTTAATTTAAATTTTCCGTGGTACTTTAGGTAGGATCACAAATGAAACAGAAATGGATATGCAAGAAACTAATTCTCGCTCAGCTCAGGTGTTATTTCCTTTTGAGCCCTAATCCGCAAAACACAAAACGACAAGCAACTACTTGCACCTTCATCATGAAGTATTACAAGACCCGGATGAATGCGCAAACCAACAACTTACCTCAGATAGACATCCCCAACACCTTATATCTGAATTTCGCAAATCCCTGTGGCCTGCGGGAAGACATCCTAAAACTTTCTGATACACACACCGGCAGGATAACACTTATCCTTTCCCTACAAAGTTCATGCAAAATCCCACCTTCGCCATAAGTTTACTTTCCATTTCTCCTCACACGGAGATGCATACATATGTACGTCTTAACCTAATGACTTGGAAACATATTCTAAAAAAAAGAAAAATCACCCTCTAGATACCACAACCGGATAAAGCATGCTACACTGGAGTCAGTCTATCCAGGGTTCCTCCTTCTTGCGACAGAGCGATACGTTGAACAATGTTGATCCCCTTTTCACGATGGCGAACCTGACCATGGGCACTGGTTCAATTCTCCGTCTGATCTGAACAGGAACTGACCAATATGCAGTCAGCAGCTTGGGTGACCATCTGTGGGGAAGAGAGAAAACCCTCTCGAGCTCTTGCTAAAAACTAAACATTTTAAACCGAACTTTATTGTGTGCGAAAATAATCGCATTACCTTAAATTAAGCTACTAAATGGTTTCCAGGACAATATGGACCGCACCCATTCTGCAGTCTACCCCGGGGGGCATACACCCACCCCCGAGGTGGACTGGGTCTGGATAAATGATTTTCCAGTCGATTTGAAGTGGTCGTCTTTTCGTATCCTTGGGTACGTTTATGTGAAGCTCTGTGAGTGTTAAGCACCAATAGGGAATGTGGTACAAGTTAATGGCCGTTTGTCGTAATACAAAATTTAAGGAAATCCCGATACGGAGTCAATGGAGATACATAAAACCTTTAGGAACATTTAAGCCACGAGCTACTGATGCGCTATTAAACTTGGGAATTATTTAGGACTTTATTTTAGGTGTAATTAAGAAATTTGTATTCGAGGTGCATTGCACATTGATGTCGGGCCTTTTTTCGATATTTATTCTGAATCGTTTTGTTTTTGCTCATTAAGCGTATATATAGTCATATTTAAACCCCCCTCACCTTCCATCGCTAGACAACCCACTTATCGCTTAGCTTTATCAGCACTTCTGCAATGACTGTGTTCATTCCAAGAGCTTATGCAGGTCATTGCATAAATGCTAAGCATATCCCATCGTGTATCGGGGCGAAAGTCATGGATAGGATGTATGGCTGTGGGAGCGGAGAGAAGTTGAATTCGGAAATCCACCGCGAGCAGTCGCATTAAAATAAATATTCTTTGAAAACTGGACAGTACACCTTTTCCTTCACTATATACCACGATACGCATTCATACATCTGAAGAATTGATATAAGATGAGCAGAATTTAAATGAATTTAAAAGAATTTAATAGCGTGACTTGCGTCGCCTCAATATTCACAGTTCCAATGTAGCATCGACCAAAAAACAAAAACCACATATACCCTTATTCATCCGCATAAAGGAGGATTTTATCAGTGGCGTAGCGTGGGTTGGGGCCGCCCGGGGTAGACCCAATTTGTTCCGCCCCTTGTCATTTTTTCATACGCTAAAAAACCTTTATATACGGTTTCAACATATACGAGTACCTACGCATATGTACGAGGGGTGTTCAATATATTCTCGGTATCGGGGTGAAGCTGTGGTTGTGTATATAAATTGACTCATTTATCAAGTAATACTATTATTTTAGTGCATTCATGTAAAATTTCATATAAATGTGATTATTAATTCGCGTTTTATCTCTAGTTAAACAGAATCCTAATGGCAACTGAGACGATGATGGTGAAAATTGAGCATCGCGCTGTAATTAAATTTCTCACTAAGCAAGGAAAAACTCAAGAAACTATTCATGAAGAGATGTTGGCTGTTTACCGGGGTTCCGCACCTTCATTATCAAATGTGCAAAAGTGGTCAAGTGAGTTCAGGAGAGGCAGAGAGAACATTGAAGACGACCCCAGCTCCGGCGCCCCGGCTACTGCTTCTACGGGAGAGAGCATCAAAGAAGTCCAAAAACTTGTTCTTGAGGATGCCCGAGTAAAGGTGAAAGTGATGGCAGAGATCACCAAGCTTTCAATTGGTACCATTCACACCATTCTTCATGACCATCTTAACCTTTCAAAGGTCAGTGCAATGTATTTACAGATGCCACGAATACTCACAGCGCCTCAGAAAAAAGAGAATCGGGAATCGCATGCTGTAGAGAGCTTTTGGAGATGTGTAGGGAGAACGCGGACGGTGTTATGGATCGAATTGTTACTGGTGACGAAACATGGGTCCACCACTATGACCCTGAAAGCAAACAAGAGTCCATGCAGTGGCTTAAAAAAGGAACAGACCTCCCGAAGAAGTTCAAAGTCACTCCGTCTGCCGGGAAGCTCATGGCCACAGTTTTTTAGAAGTCAAAGGGAATCTTGCTCATTGAGTACAAAGAAAAAGGTGAAACCATCAACGCCACATCCTACGCTTCACTTTGCATAATTTGCGGGAGGAAATTAAAAAGAAAAGACGGGGTAAACTCGCAGCGGGTGTGTTGCTTCTTCATGACAACGCTCCTGTTCACACGGCGCGAGTTTCCAAGGCTGCTGCGCGAGATCGTGGTTTCGAAGAAAGCCAACACCCACCCTATAGTCCAGACCTTGCCCAAAGTGATTATTTCCTGTTTCCGGATTTGAAAAAATGTCTTCGTGGAAAAAGATTTTCGGATGATGAAGAACTCAAGTCGGCAATAAATGGGTATTTTGCAGAGAAAGAGGAAATTTATTTTTTTGAGGGCTTAGAAAAGCTTATCTCAAGATGTAACAAATGCATTGATGTTAGGGGAGATTATATTGAAAAATAAAAACAATTTAAATTAAATTCGCATTTTCCTTCATATCGATCCCGAGAATATATTGAACGCCACTCGTAAGTTAGGTTAGATTGAAGTGGCTGACTGCTGTACGGAAAGACAGCAGGCACACTTAGATGAAGGCTGACTGTAATGCTGCTTACTTCAGCCAGGCTATCAAAATAATAAGCTACCAGAAGTCTAAATGTAGAGAATGAGAGAGCATTGCAGTTGCATAGCCAGTGTACAATGGTTTCTTTCTCATCCCCAGGGGAGGCCTCCTAACGAGCAATACCTTATTATAACGCCAATGACAGTTCTAGGATTCGGCCTGCTCAATCTAATCAGACTAAGCGATCTCTTAGGGCAGAGCGTAGGACAGAGTTGTTTGGTTTGTGCCAGTATGTATGTCAATAAACTTGGTGGTCTTTTCAGGTACAGCAGCATTTGTATTTCCAATAGAATTAGTAATTTCGGCAATCTCCATCGAAATTAGAATCGAATTTGCGCAAACCGCCATACAATAAACCAGCTAAGAAAAGACTGCCAGTTTAGAGAAGAAACACCTATGTATAGCTTGTTGATAAAATGTAGTTGCTGATCACTAAGATTTCATTGGATGTTGTTGTTAAGCAACACAAGGAACCTCAGACATTCAATGCCTGATTAGTGGTAAACTTTTTAAATAAATTCAATGGAGCGAAAAAAGAATTCGTTTTACAAATTTTATATATTTAAAACAAACAATTTTAACCGCACCAAATTGCCAAATTGTCAGTGCCCCCTTGCCCTCCTCTCGCTCCGCCACTGGATTTTGTGCATTTTCTTATTCGTCGGCAGGCCAGCGATATGAGTTAGGTGCTTCACAGCTCTAATGTGTGATCATTGTCAGTCAGCCCTATCACCGAAGCCATTCGAAGCAAGCCTACGAGTTGAAGTTACGATAAGAACTACGAATTTTGTTTACTTATTTATTTATTTATGGAAAGAATATTACCTGCAGTGTATGATCTATCCTAGTTTTCGCATGCATTTCATACTTTCCAGTGCAAGTTTGTATACGGATAATGGGCGGTGCTAACTTAACAATTGTTCTTCAAACTAAATTACTCAAGGGCCTCCGAGTCGTTTCAAACCTGCACAGGATCTTGGCAAGGAGATGCGCTGTCGTCAGTCCAACTGTTAGTATACGTAGATGACATTGACAAAGTCACGCCTTCCCAGCGTGATGTACTGTCTGCAATCACAGCAATTGAAGAATTACGAGCTGATTTTATGGTTAATGAGGAGAAGACAAAATATATGCTGTTGACCAAGGAACGTTCCGTACAACACCACGATCGACAATAGTGTTGTGTTACTCATACAATATGCACTACATATGGCTCATATATCACTACCGAAATGTGCCTACATTATCGCGCCTACATTTGTGTCATACTCAGAGATAATTTCTCCCTCTGAGTAGAAGCAAAAAAAGTGTGCGCTGATGCATTGACTAGAACTGTCGTATTGATGTGTAGTTGGGACCAGAAATGAAGAACGATAGATATGCCCAACCTTTGCAACCTCTCTTGACCCTAAACATTTTTTATATCGTTTTCTAAAGACAAATTGACTAATCAGAGAACGGCATTCAAGAGAACGTCAAAAAGCATCTCAAATTCGTCGATGGACTAGGATCAGCTGTGAAGTTGGGCATCTCTATCATACTTTATTTCGTTTCAGTTCTCATTTATAGGACACCTGCAGGTTTATGTAATTGTGTAATGGAACCACATTTAGTGTTTAATGTATTGCACATTTAACTGGAAAATTATTTAAATTGTTCAATCATTCACTCACGTTTGTGACAGCACGTGCAACGTCATCCAAATAATGACGTATGGATGTCATTCTAATGTGACAAATTTTACACTTCAGATGATGTGGGACAATGTACCACTTCACTTCCTGAAAAACTTCATTACAAATACCTGTCCTACTCAACACTAATCGACAGCTACAATTTCGGGGTTGTAAAGGAGTTTGTCTAAATCGGGGCAAGAGTCAACTCTACAAACGACTTAATATCAGAGATCCCGCTTTGAGCTAAGAGCATCTTCTAAAACCGACCGAGAAGGAAAGACCGAACCTCCGGTATAGAGTCGTTCGGGGTGAACGTGCGCGAGTTAAATTAGTAAATTAATACACAAATCTTTTTACAATTTATTAAAATTTATTTCACTTTTTTTCAAAAGCAACATAATACAATTACTTCTAATTCATTTTTTTCCTTCTAAATTTTTTTTTTCTTATACTTTGTGATGATGATGTGCTCTGCGTTATCACCAAGAATCAACTGACTGTACTTAGTCTTAGACTCGCATTTTCTTATCGTCGGCTAGAAGGACAGGCATGTCCGTGAGCGTTGTTTACTAAGATGATGGCTAGATGAACCGCTAAACTTATCGAAGTTGTTTACACGAATTTTGGTATGGGGCTAGCATTCTTAGTGTCGGCTAGATGTTTTGATGTTGTTTATGCTAATGATGTATGCTCATGACAATAGGTTCTATATGTACGTATGTAAAATAAAAGTAAGTAATACGTAACTCCCGCGGGTCAGTGTGCGCACGCGTTACTTCTCGAAAAATTAAAAAAAATATAAATTTTTCATAAATGTAGGTTTCAGTATCGAGCGTTGAAGTATTCTTCCGGTATTTGACATAAGAAGGAAAACCAAACAGAAAAAGAGCGAGTTTTACTAACATTTTCGGTAATTTTTAAAACGTGGTAGTGCTCAGTGATTTCGTTTTAAATTAGTGAGGGGGGAATATACTGTGTAGACATTCAACTTTAGTGACGATTTGCTTGGTTTTGCTTTTAATTTGTTCAAATCAAGCTAAGAATTCAGAAAAGTCAAGTAGGGGGAAGTCTGCGCAAAACTCTTGGGGTAATTGTGCGCATGCGTTCACTTACCCCAACACAAAATGAGATGATATTTTAGTGCTTTTATTCAATGGCTACCACTGAACTTAATATATTCGTGACTATATAATATACACATATATACAATATATAATAAATTAAAGTTCCCCCGATGTTTTTATTCTTTTTTAAGAATATATGTAAGGAAATATGTAAGGAAAAATCCTGTTTAACCAACCTGAAGTCGATAAGGTTAAACATCTTATCAGTGTGGGCTTCAATCGACGTAGGGCTACAGACGAGGAAGGAATAGCGAATCTCCCTTAAGCTTAACTCTGTTGCCAGTTCTCTTAGTCACTTTACAGCTACATTTTCCCCTGAGCAAGAAAAAGATAATTTGCAAATGGCTGGACGTGAATGGGAAGGCTTTCTTAGGCGTGATAAAACGATTTGCTTGCGACAATCTGTTTCAATTAGTCTTGCCAGAGCAATAGGGATCAATACGGTTGGGATTTTAGAAAACCTTAAAGAACTCTACACAAAGTTCAATTTCGACACAAATCGAATTTTTAGTATGGATGAAACAGGGCTGAGTATTGTTCTCGAAATATCCAAGAGTAATGTCAACTTATGGAAAAAATATCGTTGGAAGAGTTGTGTCTGCAGAAAGAGGTATAACGGTGACTGCAGTTTGCAGAAGGATATCATGTCCCTCCGGTTTTTAAAATATTAAAGGAGGAGTTGCTTGATGGTGGTCCTAATAGTTGCATCGGAATGGTATCGGACTCAGGGTTCATTGACCGAGAGCTGTTCTTAAAGTGTTTGCAACATTTTTAGCATCGGAATGGCATCGGACTCAGGATTCATTAACGGAGAGCACGTACTCATCTTGGACAACCACTCATCAAATATTGCCCTAGAAGTTACCATCTTATGAAGAGAAAGTATCTTTACCACTCCATAGTAGCCATCAGATGCAGCCACTGGATAGACGTTTTTTTTTAGTCCTCTCGAGGCAAGGTATGGAGGTGAATGCCATCTCCAGGGAGAGCTACAAATCAGTAGCAAGTAGTAGGTCTTTTTTATCGGGCCTTTGACAAAACTGCCTCAGTAGGAAATCCTGTCTCTAGATCTTCAGTGACAGGAATATATCCATTCAATGAAAACCTTTTCGGAGGTGCTGATTTTGTTCATCTTGAATTGTCAGATGCAGAAGCCAAATGCTTTCGCACACTTACCCCTTTATAGGAGCATTCTGACTTCTTTTGGTTTTTTCAATAAAAATGTAACCAAACTAAACAAAATATAAACTTCTTAGTTCTAAGTGGCTAAACATAGAGCTTTCCAATTTAATATAGCTTTCTGTTATATATTTTATATTTTGCTTGGAATCTTATCTCAAAGTCGCAAATTCCTACACTTGCCCCGAATGACTCTAAAGACCAAATTATTGCGGACGCGATTCAGTTTGATTTTATTTCTCGGTATTTGTCCGAAATGTAATATGCACAGCAACACCACCCAAAGTTACTGACAAATGATAACGCCCAAACGTGCATACCCGTGTAGATGTAAAACGAGAAGGCAGCCATTACGATGGTATAGCTCAACATCTCTCGACAACTTTGTAACATATGAGTATATACAAACCAATATTTGCACACGTAATCTGAGAGTATTTCTGCATTTTTTGCACATGATTGTGTGTTTTTATATGATTCAGTTACACTGCATCTGTAAGTGTGCTCACCCAACTTTGGGTTACCAATGCAACTAAATTCGTACTAAGCCAAAACAACTATTATTCTGCTCTACATTTCGGGTTCAGTCAATAATTCCACAGAAGTAAGCATGCGAATGTGAAACTCTCGTAATTTGTTAGAAAATACAATTAGTCTCAACTTGTAATATTTTGTATTACTACACTGGTTAGCACATGTTTACGTTACGTGCTTCCACAGTGTACTTTTGAGTTAATAATGTAATAAAAGCTTACCTTGTTTTCCAGTTTGCATTGAGAGGAGCTGTTCAATGAATTCAGTGCTAGGAACAGAAGTAAGTAAACTTTAATGCATCTCTCTACGATTTATGCTTCTGCTCATTAAAGAAGAATAAATCAGTCAGAACCGATGGACTATGATACAGATATCGTTCTTCGGCATCTGCCCGCGTTATGCTCCTACTTTTCACTATTTACAAAGCTGATCTGATAAGCACCCTTCAGCATGCCATAACAGGCAATAGTTTGCTAACGAAATGATTGCGATTAGAGGGGATTGGAGGACAACTCAGCGGTTTTGCCTCGATTCTACTACTTTATAACGAATGGGCAGTTTTGAATCACAGATTACCGGCCTTAGTAGATCGGTATTTAACCGTGGTATGTGTACCACTGTGGTCTCATATGTGGGTCGAAACTCAAAATTGCATTTTAAATAATAGAAAATAAGACAAATAGTTAAACAAAAATAATAGTTTTATACATTACTTAATTAAGTTAATAGCTTGAAGTAATAAATTTAAAATACTCTTTCATTCAAAAGGAAAAATGTAACATCTTTGTTTTTGCTTCTGCCATCCCTTCCGTTAATTGGCCGTGAATTGGAACTTTGTGTACTGAGGCTGGCATCGTTATGAAAGGTTATTCTGCTACAATTTCACGAGCCGTATCTTGCGCATATTTCTCGAAAGCTTGTGCGTTGGAAAACAACGTGTTTGGCTATTCTCCGCAAAAATAGCACACCTGCTGCGTAACAAGGCATAGCACACCTTACCGTCAACCATTGTCAATGTAAATGTATGTATGTTTCATATTGATAAATCGGTCATTTATTTTTACTATTATGTCAGTTAAATCATTTATCTGCTTCTGCATGTTTCCCTGCTCATCTCTGCTTTTTTTATTTTTTTTTTTTCTGATGACTGACAATGCTTCAACACAAGCAATGTCTTCATCTGTTTCAACGATCTTAGCACTTCGTCTCCTTTCAGTTCGAGACGAGCTTTCTAAAAAAAAGCTTTTTTGTCTACCTTGTTTATTTGGGGACTTTTTTTCTTCTATTTGGTCCAGTCTTCGATGTAATCAAGCCAAACGCTACTAGCAGACAAGAATTTTTGCACCTTCTATGAAAGTCCTTTCACAAAGCGTATTTATTTTTTTCTTTGCGTGCAAACTTTCAATTTGGTAAGTTTCCTTAAAAATTGTTCATGTTTCATTATGTTTAGCAATACTGCGACATTTCTGCACCATCATGACGAATTAGTTACGGTAATAAAATGTACGTGTTAAAAGTTTAAACTTACGTGGTTAGTTCGGGAGAGCTTTTCTGTGTCTCAAGCTAGTCCACGTTATCAATCAATCTGCCTTCCTGGCTAATAGATTGCCTGACCAAGGATGCTGCCACAACCTGATACTCGTAGCTTCTTTTGTGTGCCCTTTCACCCCTTTTTTTATTTTTCTCTCGATTCGGGCTCGTAGATGAACTGGTAGACGGCAAATTTTCTGTTGGCACCGCATCATCCCTCGAAGTCCATGCATTTTTAGGACAATAATTGAGCAATTCGTGTTTTAAATTGAGCGCATATTGGTCCTATTGAAATGCTCAGGGCAAATGAAAGCTGTTTTAACGTTCACTTTGTCTTTTCGTCTACATTTGTATATCCAAATATTTGACGCTCTTGTGGGAAACGAAAAGTCTCACTTCACTGTCTGCATTTTCTGTTTTCTTATTATTTGCATTGCAACCAAATAATACGCAAATTGCCATTTTAATAATATTATAAAATTCCACACCTGAAGCCACAAATTAAAAAAAAATAAAAATAAAGTTAGGGAATACGATACCTTGTATTCTGTGTATCATGCATAACTCTAAATTGCATTTAAATTATCGTGGTATTTTATGGGAATGTAATTATTGTAAAAATTGTAAAAAATTACAAATCACAAATTATACAGCATTTTCAATAAGTGTCGAAATAATAACTTTATAAGGGCATTCTTAAAAATCTGTCGTTATACATTGTTTTATTATTCAAATCATCATTCATCAAAATTTCCAAAATAAACTTTAAAAAACACACCAAAAATTGTGAATCCTAATTGTCGTATTTTAAAATTAACGTTTTTTATAAATCTGTGAAAAACACTCAAGTTCGTGAAGCCTTGGTTATTTTAGAGGCGAAAACTTTTTTTTGTCAGAGGTTATTAAACTCTATACTGCAGCACTCAAACAACGATTTGTGTCCATTGCACTACCAGGCAGCAACCCCCGGTCAGACTCAGAGATAATGGAAGATTCCAGCTTCTACCTCCCTTGCCCCTTGATATGATCCGACAGCGTTATTTATACGGTGTTGCGATGAGTGGTGGGCCCGGAAATTTTGTAAAATGGAAAGGGAATTCCACTACACTCTTATTCTTTACGGCTCAATGCCGACATGGACAAGGGGTAAAAATGGCCATCCTCCTATCCTCCATTATCTCTAGTCAGACTACCACTACGGATCAACCACTCCAGTGATAGTGCCGTTAATTTGATCCCAATGGCAAATGGTTACTGGACCAGATTTGAAAACCCGATAAATGCATTTTGACTTTGCTTTTACTGGGATTCGAACCGGGGACCTCGAATGAAGGGCAGGCACTTAACCCACTGCGCCACCCAGTACTTCACTTCAATTATACCTTAGGGTAGGGAAGGGGAAAGGGGACCATGGCTGCCCTTGGATTCGAACCGGGGACTCCAATAACCAAGGGCACTTTGTTCTGCCATTATCACAGATAATAATTGCACTGAAAAAAAAAGTCTGGTTAGCCTTGGAATTCGACTCTTGGCCTAAGGGGCCAACCACTGTGAGACATCACAACGCATTAGGGTGCTGCACCAACTCCTACGCCGGGGGATGACAGTTTCAATCCCCGAATGTGCAAACTTTCAGAATTTAAGGCATCGTTTCATCATTTGACTGCCCGACAATGTTCGGAGATTGCGCTTGTCTAGAAAAAGCTTCTCAAACGTCGGCGCTCCGTGTCCACATTGCCCTATACTTATGAGAGAACAGACCAGACTGATACGCCATTTATTGCTTCAAAATTTCAAAGTTTTAAAAAGGTTTTATTATTATCGAACAGAGCTAATTCAACGGAAAGTCTGCTTTTCTGTTCATAGGGCCGCTCAAAAATCGGATCAAATTAAACCAATTTGCCTTAAAGTCTTCAATGGTTGAATTTTACATGCCCCTAGCTGACGTTCGATGTTTTTCATTACCTTTCTCTTTGAAAAATAGATTCGCAAATACCAAGAACCGAGATCCCTCTTACGGCTTTCGGTTGCCGAAATATATTCTCCCTCGTTTGCAGGTTTCTTCACATCATCGTTCTCCTCTCTCCCACACGCCCCAAACCGAATGCATTATTTAACATGACCTAAGAAGATATATCAGGACGAGTAAATTGAACAAAATCCACAACTGCTGCTTCGGGCAATTAATAATGATCTCCATCTGGTTGTGTCATAACATATTCCGAAGAATTCCGGAATCTAAGGAAACAACTCAATTTTCGGAGGTTTCCAAAGGAAAATGAGAAAACGAGAGAAACTGTCTTGTAAGTCTAATAGGCTTAGGCCTATAACAAGTTCATTAACGTCACGTCAGCATGGGAGTGGTCATGCTCAACAGATTGGTCTGTGTCATGGGGTGGTACGTGCATATGATAGGACTTGAGTTGTTTAATTGATGTAACTTGATTATTAATCCCTATCAACAGGCCTCGTTGCAATTAATTATTTTGCCTGCTCTCATCCATCATATGTAGGTATGGACTGGTTAAACTTGTCCGGGAAGATCTTACCTAATTAGGCTGTACATTAAATACGAATCGGGGAGTCTTTCCTGGTTCCCTCACCCAAGTGCAGAGGCAAATGAGGATTAATGTGCATTGGGAAAGTAAGTGGGAGCACTATCCCTCGATGTGCTTGTCCACAATCCATGTATCTACGATACTTCGTACGTGTATTTGGTTCCCAAAACAGTGATTGACGTTAATCTACCTTCCCACCTAATCCACATCGATGGAGAATAAGGACAATTTCCCAGATAGCTCAAAACACGTTCCCATTTAATTTTATTTACGGGCTAAACAAGTCCCTTGAAGGTCACTTGCCAGAGCAAAAAATAAGCAGACCACTTGTTCCGGCGGCAATTTCGAATTCGCTTCGGATTTGATGGCGGCTCAGCATGTGTCCAAAGGCATTAAGACGTGGTAAACACACTTCCCAGGTGTGTTCCAGCGACACAATCATTCGATCGAATTTACTATGTACTACACGTGCTGCGAGAACGGCTCACGTCCCGGATCACTCGCCCCAAACAACGTCGGAAATGCACGAGCAGCTGTATTGCTGGTCCTTCTTCCGTGCCTCCAATCAGAACTATTTCCGAGTCTACATGTGGCCAGTCCAACAACGCTGTCCTTTCTCCTGAAAAGCACGACTATGCACGGACACACTACTATGCAAGTTGGTCTCCATGTCGGCTCCCTGGCCCACACGATATTTGAACGTGAAGTCTGAGACAATTTACGAATCCGTTGACTCTGGGGGCGGAGTGGCATTGGAAGCGTGATAGGAATAATCGAAGCCTTCATGGGAGTGGACATGCGACTATCACACAGGAAGCCGAAGCAGAGGAACAAACGTGGTGGAGAGAGATATTCAAAGTTTTATCCTGAATTACAATTCCATTGGTCGGCGCTGTGAAAGGACACGAGGTTATGTTGGCACTGTTGTTCGGTCGTCGTCGTTGCCGCCGACACTCACTGCAAGAGTTCGACTAACACACATCACCTCAGTCAGATGCACGTACAACATTCCTAACTTCCTCATCCTCCGAGTGAACGTTGTCGGCCATGTCCTCTCGGTTGCTAGCTATGGAGCAACTTCCGCCTTTATATAAATTGGAGCCATTTTTTTTCCTGTTCTATCGCTTGTCCTGGTGCTCCACAGGCACTCAGGGAGACAGAGAATTGTACCTTTCCTTTATTATTTGAAAACTAGGCGACTTTTAAGAAATTAAGTGAAGGCAAGACAGCGCTGAGAGGCAAGGAGAAAAGAATGCGTTCTCATAAAACTAAATCGCTGATAAAAGTTTTCACCATTCAACCTCAAGGGCTATGGAAGTTTGGGCTATTCATTACGTCGGCGAAGGCGACCACCGAAGGATGATTGCGAGGAATCTTAAATTTTCATGGAGTCGAAAACTTGCCTGACATGTGCAGATATTCTTTTCTCCTGGTTCGCTCTTCCATAACGTGACTAGCGACCTGGCCACGTTGAGCACTGGAGAGTTTAATTTGTTCTCAAGGCCTAGAATTTATCGTAATTTTTTGGGTTCATGGGGAAAGTTGGGTTTTAAAGTGTCTGAATTGGGGACTTATCGTTGAGTGAGTGCACGAAATGAGAGTTTATGCAAGGTCACTGTGAAGACACAGAACAGGTGATGGGTCGTTTAGAACGGAGTCTTTTCCTCAGGACATACTCCATTGTACAATGCTCTGCTAATAAATGCTTTGCTTAGATTATCAGGCAAATTTGGAGTTTGGGTGACACGAATGTTTGTCGAAAAGCGAAATTGAAGACGTAGCAACCAGAAATGAAGTATTATAGAGGTGCCGAACTTCACAGCTGATTGTAGTCCCTCGACGAATTTCAGAGGCTTTTTGACAGTTATTCACGTAATAACGTAACTGCCGTTCTCTGATTGGTCAATTTGTTTTTAGAAACCGATATCATCTCTATCTTACTTCATTTCTGGTAGCATCGAATATAAATCAGCTGTGAAGTTGGGTATCTCTATAATATTTTCAGCAAGAACGCCTGGGTTCAACACATCCTTCTATGGACATGGAAGAAGTGTTGTAGTTTGTCAATCCTAGTTAGTTTCCAAAAAAAGTTACGAGTGCATGTGCTTGTGCGTTTTCGTGCTGCTGACTGTAATTTTCTATTTAAGTTGAGCAAGCGATTTTTTATGTAAAATATTTAGTTTTTAAGGCAAACAACTCAAATATGCCCCAGTCTTATAAGAGTTTGTGAAATAATTTAAAACAGGAAATTGTAGACTTCGGGGCACATTCGGCGTATCCCGTAGTAAAAATACTAGGTATACATTTATTAAGATATTTATTATTAATTTCAACC
Source organism: Eristalis tenax (assembly GCA_905231855.2). Classification (NCBI taxonomy): domain Eukaryota; kingdom Metazoa; phylum Arthropoda; class Insecta; order Diptera; family Syrphidae; genus Eristalis; species Eristalis tenax. The sequence goes on along the minus strand of HG993125.1, from coordinate 72,597,213 downwards.
TATATATATGGTTTGAAATTATAAGAAAAAGCTGTCAGTATTTTCAAAATTAATAAAACTAATATGGAAAATGGTATTTTCGATGTAACCATATTGGTCGTGAAAATTTAGCTTCAGTAATTAAAAGCGGTTGGATGATTTCTGAGCTATTTGTCGACGTTCTAAAACACGTTCAAAGCTACACAAACTGCTCCAAGAGAATAATGCCAAAAATACATTCTTCTGAAACACAACAAGATTTTAAGAAAAATATAAAAACGGTAAAATGAGTTCTACAGTTTCCATCGAAAAAAGAAAAAACGGAAGAACAAAGATGAATGCCAAGAGAAAAAATGTAAACGAGTTAGAGCTACACTCACTGACGAAAGTGAAAGCGACCCTGAGATACCTTACGCTGACTTAGGTCAGTCAGAGGATGCATTTGAGGGAGAAGAAAGTTGTCTTGACAGTGAAACTGAAGAAACACAAGATTTTCAAAATAATATTATAGGTGACGACTTTTTGGTTAAAAGAGACTACGTCCTTGTTAAGTTGAATGGTAAGTTAAAAAAAAAAACAAGCGTTTTATGTTGGCGAAATTTTTGACAAATATAGCGATTCAACATACAACGTTAGCTTTTTACTAAGGGCTGGTACGTCACTTGAGTTTTTGTACCATTTGAAGACATTTCTTTAATATTGGGTATATAACTTATTCGTGCGGTTTGCTAAGAGATGGCGTAACTTGTATTATTCCATTCTTATTATTTTATTGGAACATGCGTTGGAAAGCTACTGTCATTGTACGTGATTTCAGTATATGTCATTCATTTGAAGCGTAAACAACAAAAATTTGTTTCACTCAAATACGTCGAACTTTGTGCAGGGAGTCCTTCTTCATCACATTGATAAGAAGGTTGTCTTGGCCAACCTGCTAAATCAACGACAATAGTCGAATATCCATGGTAGGATCAGAAGGGTGTGCTGTATTATGAGCTGCTTAAACCATCAATGAACAACGCTACTGAACACAATTAACCCGTTTGAAGAGAGCAGTAGCCGAAAAACGCCCGCAATATGCTACTAGACACGAGGCAATAATTTTCCATCATGACAACACTCGGCCCAACGTTGCTTTTCCGGTTAAGAACTATTTGGAAAACAATGAATGGGAATTTTAACCCCACCCGCCTAATTTCCCAGACCTTGCCCCTTCTCACTACCATTTGTTCCGCTCGATGCAGAACGCCCTCACTGAAGTACAGTTCACATCAGAGCAGAATATGTAAAATTTGCTAGATTTATTCTTGGCTGCCTAGCCGACGCAGTTCTTTTGGGATGAGATCCACAAATTGCCAGAAAGATGGAGATAGCTTTAGATGAGCAATACTTTGAATAATTCTATTGTACATGTTTTTCTTATATAAATTTTGAAAAGCAAGAACCGCACAAATTATGTTATAGACCCAATAGTAAAAAGTGAGGTAAAGCTAAAACCACCTTAGCCTACTAATCCGGCATCAACATCTAGATGCTTCACAAAACATTGCTATAACATCAACTTGGCTAACTATTATGTTAAGTAAGCACATTTGTGTATGAAGAGGCAAGTTAATTCTTTCATAAATTATAAATTATTGTGTTCCTGTTTATGTGCTAAGTATTCTCTTATTTGTTTGTACGAACTGATTTGTGACTTTCTTTGTTGTTTTTTATTACAATTATAAAATAAATATGTGTCTGAATTTAAATTAATTTATTTATTGTTTGACAAAAAATTAAAAATGTGAATGAAAGTGCCCCGTGCTGGGGCACAATAAAAATTAAAAAGAAATAAAGTGTTTCGTCAGTCACACGGTAAATTTTCTTATTTTATTTTGAACAATACATATCAAACTTTCACTCTGTATTAAGTGTTATCCAATATGTTATAATAATTATATAATAAATATCGTTTTTAACTTAAAGTGCCGAATGTGGGCCAGTTTACCATACTTCATTTCTGATTCTGAGTTGCGCTGCATTTCTTCGGAAAAATGTTCGAATCAGCTGTCCAAAAAGTTTCCGTTCCGAACGATTACCTCGCCAGGGCAGGGTATCTTGAATTCAACAGATACATTCCAAAATGTTCTTCTAACTAAGGGCAATAAGCGTAATAGTAAAGTAGTAAGAAAGTACAACTTTGTTCGAGTTTCAATGCAGAAGAAAAACATCCGACGGTTCGGCGTCCAGCACAGAATGTTCCCTAGATTGTTATCTTTTAACTTCCACAAGAAACAACAGTTGTTTTCTAAAGGAAAAAACCTAGGGAGTTTAATCTGAGGGGGAATTTGGGTATGTGCGTAATGACCTTCAGCCTCCATATGAACTTAACACAACGAGACACTCTTTTTTCACTCCGATTGACTCCTGAGTAACAAAGTCCAACACACAATTTCATGTCACACATATGAAACTTTCGCTCTAATCACGTATGGCGACAATCATGTAACCATAAAAAACGACTAGCACCAGATAGTGTGAAGCACCAGTGAAACAGTGTGAAAACAAGTAATACATAGTTCTGGTCGAAAAATACTGATCCGGAACATAACCAAAACGAAAGAAAAACGCGAAGAACAATAACGTAAGTATTACTCGGTTCATCTATATATATAAAAATTAAGCTTTAATTGTTTGTCGCTGATTCACGCCTTAACGCAGCTACCGATTTCAACCAAACTTCCACACATCCTTGGTATTGGTCTATATATGGTTTGCGTGAATTTTGCTGCCGCAAAGCGTGTGTGCGTGCGTGAAAAAAAAAAACAAAACACGGCACCACTTCTTTCACGGCTCCACCTCTTTCGTGTCCCTGACTTGGCCGTTCGGAGTCGACATAAAACCATAGGTTCCTTTCACTCGTGAGAGAACATTACGCACAACACGAGTGGTTACTGAGAAGCTAGGCCCTGGCCTTCTATGAGCTGTAGCGCCATTTTTTGCCCAATTTCTTCGAGGATCTTTTGAACGAGGGGAAATTAATCAAAAAATGTTGTTGTCTAAAGTTACTCGTCATACGAACGAACGTATTTTGTTATCTGTAGCAAATATTGTAATTGAGTTGGGCGTAGTAAATGGAGTAATTAAACGTCAAATATGTGTTATTGAAATTATTTATGCAAATGTAACAATTGGGACAAGCCATATTTTGCTATTTAACACATACACGCTGCAAAATGTATGCAGGCCTGCTTCTACGATTGTCACCACCATTAATCATAACCATTAATCGTAAACGTCAAAAATTGAGTGATACAAATGGTTTGGAAAGCGATTTTTGAGCTACTTACTTTTAAAAAATATTACCGCAGTTGCAGAAAAAATACCAAAATTTGTTGCAATTTGTTCTCATCATTTTCCAATCGCCAGCTTTTTGCAGCCGGAAATATTGACTGCACAATCTACATCGATAACATATCGACGTTTTTGAACAGTAGGTAATGCAGTTCACTTAAGTCAGTACGATCGTCAATCTGCATTAATGGAGATATCTAACGCAGGCCTTTGTTATGGCTCAAACACATTATGCGCGTTGGTTCCTCGACTACATGCTGGTTACGATATCTGCTTGGACGCATAAATGTGTCAAAATCATCTTCTTTCTTCATTTCAAACACTGTTAATGTCCATTAAACTCTCCCGCCCCATGTCAAAAAGCACCAAAATGTCTCAGCATGTTGAAAACATTCTGGTGGGAGAGAGCGACGATTACGCGAGATTACGTTGCTCTCTCCGCTTTCATTTTTCTTATAAAATTAAAAACGTAGCACAACGCAGTGAATGGAGGCATTGTATTGTGTAGGTTGAAAAACGAGGCGACGCACCAACGCCTCATTGTGAAAGGGGCATTATGCCTGAAACACAATAGTGCGTTGCTGCGTTCGACTTCAATGTTATGGAGGGGTGCGATGACGCACTGCAATAATTAGCTGTTCACTCTCTCTCTCTCTCTCTCAAATACCAGACGAAAAATATTGTGTCAGCTCTTTTCGTTTGTGAAAAGTTGGAGATGCAGCATTCCCTCTGAAGCCGTACTTGACGCGACCTTATTCATCCGAGCTCGTCGTGTAATCGAAAATACTTTTGGTATCTTAGTAGCGAAATGGCGAATACTTGTAAGAACGCTCCATATGTTGCCTACAAACGCTGATACAATTGTAAAAGTTTCTACATAGCATACAGTTCTACATAATTTTATGAAGTTAAACGACGCTGCTTATTCTGTATGTTAATGAGGTTGTTATTGTGTACGTGTGATGAGGATGGTGACATCCTTACAAGAGGCCTTTGGAGAAGCGAAATAACGCCGCATTCTAAAAGTTGTCTTGTAGGAGCTCACAGTTCATCAAAAGTGGCTTTCTCAATGAGAGAAGAAATAAAAACATATCTAAATGCCAACAAAATTTGATGCCTGAAAATCGAAACATATAGTTTTATAAAATAAAATACTGATATATGAATTTTTTAATTTTTATTTTCAAAAGCAGCATTCACTGTGTTAAATAAGACTGTGTGCAAATGGTTTTGTGCTGCTTCCGGCAGAGCTTCGATCCTTATTGCAATCGCAGTCATAAACGTTTCTTTATGTCTTCGGTACTGAAGGAGCATCTAGCCTGTCTGTTATCTATTCCCTAACGTCCTCTAGGAACTCGGAGAACGATTCATTGACCTGGTTTAGCTCTTTGGGGATTTCGTCTCACTTTGAGTCCCTTTTTAAATCGTTCTTACACGCACGGGACTTTGTTAATTTAATCACTTAATCACTAAGTTAATAAAGTTTTCTTCAAATGACATCTGAAAATAAGTTATTTTTATAATATAGTAAGCATATTTAACATTGCAATAGACTTGCGGTTCAGATCCATATTTTCCAACTTTCGAAACTTCCTCCTTGGTCCAAATTCAAATTGATTTTCTCGTTAAAATGTAGTCAGCTGTTTATCATCGCACCAATCTGTCAAAAATTGTCCAACATGTTCGATAATGACATGCGATGGTCTTACGTTTTACGATCCTCTCATCTCTCTCATTTTGTACTTACGTAGGTCGCCGCAGTATTCTGTGCATGGCCATTGAATTGTGCGCGTTGAAAGACGACGCAACGCAGCAAAGAACTATTGTGTTTCAGGCATTAGTGCGTTGTGTCAGCCGACTTCATGTTACGGAGAGAGTGCGATAACGCACTGCGTTAATCAGCTGTTCCCTCCCTCTCAAAATACCAGATGAAAAATATTGCATCATTTTCGCTTTTGCCAAGCAGAGTTCAACACTCTGTCGACATAGACTATTTAATTGAGACGGCTCTTTTTTGTGAGGGAATTATTTTGTTCCAGTTTGTCCTAAAAATGTACGCATTGTGTTGTGTGTATGTAATTATATTTTAACTATTACTGACATGTTTTATTATTTTAAATTTTTTCGCAAGTCACTTTTCAAATCGTATTTGTTCAATGTCAACTGATCGAATGATGTTTCGATTAGTTCAATAACTTCAAGTGCACGATAACGTGGTGTTTGATCCCAAATTACGTTAACGTTTACACGTTCACGTATTCGGTGATTCGACCCCAGGCTACTGTGTACTAATGAAGTGAAAATAGTAACCACACAGTCGTTGGAATAGTTGAGTCAAATTGAACTCCCTTTTTTCATTAATTGGGGTGGGGACACACGAATAATGGTGAATCGAATATGGGTTTGAAATCAATTAAAAACAGTACAACGCATTCCATATTCGCTCTTAGTTCACGTCCTAAGTCGGAAGTAAAGTTTTTTTCGCGAAGACCGAAATGTTCACAAGAGCTTTACATCCTGTGTCGTGATTTGGGTCGATAATCCTCGTAATGATTCTTTGCAGAACTACTGCAAGATCATTCTAATCAGCTTTTATGAAATTATAATGTGCAGATGAAATTGTGCTGAATTCACTGGGCAACAGAGGGTTTAACTAGTTAGTCGTCTGTTTTCGCATGACGAAAAATATGTTCATGTTTAAGATTTGTTATTCACAGCTACCAGTGTTTATAGTCCCCCATTTCGCCGGTTTGGATGACTGGAAGCAGCGTGGCCAGGACCGTCAACGATGAAAGGCAGTAGTTGCTTAACCTCGATGGGTCGCCGGCCTGTTAAGTAAGTAAATATTCCCCTTAATCAGAAATGGAGTTTATAGGCTCACATAATATAAAACATAACGCAACGCAATGGTGTTAGGCAGAAGTAATCGGCTTCGCTTAGCTCAGACGTATTAACAGACTCCTGTCTGTGAAAAGGTTATAAAAAAGCTGTCAGATAAATCTGAGGGGTAGGAAACGTAGAAGTGAAACATCTCTTCCTCCATTATCTCTGGTCTACAGTTGACTTAAATCAGTCTTCAACTGAAGTGACATCTAAGATAGTAGCACCCACTTGATTTTTGAATCAAATGTGGACAAAAAAGCCCAACAAAAACATACTTACGAATTGTGCGACTTCCACCGATAGACCACATTCAAATAAAACGCATCCAAGATTACTCATCAAACAAATATTTTATTAAATATATATATTTAGTATATGGCATATATGTAAGTGTCTCCTTTTAATTATTTCGAATGTAGATATATTATTTTTGATTTTTGTTAATTAATTACTTTATTTTTTTAACATTTTCTTTTTAATTTACAATCATTCCTTTTTAATAGCTGTAAGATTTAAGAGAATTAATTTTGCCTTAAGCTAGAGATTTAATGTCATTTTAAATTATTTACAGGGAATTAATCTTTACTTGATACACTTAAGGTCTTATTTAATATTTAATATTATTTTTAAAAAAGGCTTTTTTGATTCTTAAATAAGGCCATTAAATGCGTAAAATAATACACAAATTAAAAAAGTATTGTCTGGATACAATACAGTGCTTCAAGTAGAGGATTGTGTGCAACAGAAAAGAAAGTTAAATGAATGAATGAATTTTTGATTTATTTACAATGTTTAATATTTACAAAGAAAACAGAAATTAATACTCCTTCAATTTGCTGGGAGAAAAACAGTATGTACTAGCTATAAAGGAAGCTCAGTGTTCTGGCTAAAAAACAGATATCGTCATATATTCTGATCTATTCTAAGTGCAGTCACTTTCAACTCGGTAAACTAGATGGTCAAGTATTTGAGCATTCAATTTATGCTGAGGTTGAAGTTTTGGTGAATGAAAGATAATGTCGATTTTTCAAGAACTTAGCGACGTTAAGGGAGTCTTGCTGTATGGTGGTGGTTGTCATAAGGATGACGACAGTGTTGGCCTATTTTAATCTTTAAAATCTATCGAGTGAGCCAAAGCTGTTGTGTAGTGAGTTGAGTTCAAAATACTTAAGATCTGCGCGTACTTTATTCAGAGACTTCTGAAGTTGTACTGTTACGAACGTGGTAAAGTTTGAGATACCACTCACGGCAGTTGTGATGTAGAGGACTTTTTTTTTTACTAGGAAGACTGTGTCAGGTTTACAGGCTTGTGTTTGATCATGCGGCCCTTCTATCGGTTTGTATCTTACAGGGTACCGCATTTAATGAAGACAACAGGTGAAATATGAATACCATCGTAAATGGCACGAATATCCTATGATTTTCTCTCTCATGGAAGTCAAATTAATGAACCGCCATCGAGTCCAGCAGTGACTCTATACGTGCAAAGGAATAAAGAATCAAATGTAAATGAAACACGTGTCCTGCATTGTTCTCCAATCTCAATAATGATTTGAAGGAAAACCACACCTCATTTAAAATATCCAATTCAAGTTCAACGTACAGAGCCTACACGTGTGCCCCAGATGAATTCTCTATTAGCGAGCACATAAGACCCTGATCAAGACTATCAATTTTCATCTGAATTCAGCAAAACCAATGCAAAGAGAAACAATTAAAATAATTGTAGGTTTCGAGTCAGCGAGCTTGACACAAGAGTCTCTTAAAAGCCATTCGATGAGGAAGGAAAATTCATGTCAACGATAAATCTTTTCCAGGAAGTCACCCACAACCATTTTTCGTTCTTCTCCTTTCTGAGACAAAAAACAAACGAGAGAATATTGAATTTAAAAATTGTCCCTTTTTACATCGAAAAATCGGTATACAAGAACCGAGTTAAAAAATGTATTCTGTTGGAGGGGTCGTTGTTGTCCTTTTCTTTGATGGCGTCGTTGCTTGCTTAAGCGAATTCATAAAATATGTGCAATTGAAACCATTCACATTCTCAATAAGGATACACAAGCAACGACTAACGAGTGCGCTGCTTCTTTTATGGCGTCGCAGTTAAAAATGAAAGTAGGTGTGCGATTTATTAACCAATTAAGGTCGTAAATGTTCGTTTCTCCCTTTCAACGTTTCCTAACTCTCGATTGATGTTCGTTTAACAGCTTTATTGGATTACAAATATTTTATGATTTAATCGACGTTGCGTATTATTTTTTTTCTGTTCTGTGATATAGACTGTGACGTTAGGGGAGGGGTAATTGACGTTTCAGTGAAGGTGGTAATTTGCCTGAGAGGGCCAGGGTCTAACTTGTCAGCAACCACTCGTGTTGTGCCCACTATTGTTCCCTCGCGGGTGCTGCTCCGAACGGCCAATCTGGGAATCCTTTTCTAGACAGTTATACTCTTTGTGCATTGTCAGTCACTCGAAAGAGGTGGGCCGCTAGCGAATAGCTCTCTATGTCGGTTAGTTAGTGTGTGTCTTGAATTTGTCTTAAGCTGGCGAGAGACTTCTGGCTACATTTCGTTAGATTTTTTACATAATTTAAAGGCTTGCCAGCATTAGTTGACTTCAATAACGATGTAAACGAACCGAACTCGACTCCATATTTTTGCTTTATTCGTCCCCGGAAGAGGCCTGGGTAGACCAAACCTAGATTAACCAGATCAACTACCACAGCCTGCCCAATTCAAATCCATTATTTCCACTTAAGGCATGACCACCAAAGACAGGCGCACACTACACATACAACCCTCATGAATTCGAAACTCCTGAGTTCATTGGAATTTAATTTGCCTGCAAGTCTTCCCACAGGCAACCTTCAGACATTCAAAATCTGCTTGAAATCTAATGAAAGTCAAGATTAAGTAACTAATTTGTGCACAAATCAAATAAAAAACCAATCAAATATATCGTAATTCAGCTCTTTACTAGTTAATTTTTTTGTTTTTATTCACATTTGTTATACATTCATGGGATTAAAGTTTTATTTCTTGTTTTTCTTCTACCTAAATCTTAATTCTTAACATCAGAGATCGAGTCTGTGCATTTTCAAAACTCTTCGTCAATACTTTTTTATGCGGTTTATTTAATTTTAGATTTATTTCTTAACGTCTATTTACACGTACATTTATACTGAAGTTTACGATTAACTTTATACATTTATACAAAAAGACATGTGCTCGGGGACGTCAACATTCCCCTACGTACTAGCAATCTTTATACAGAGACAAGACCCGAGTGTGTTATCTAAACGAATAATTGCTCAAACATTACATTATGCGCGCGCGTGTGTGGTAAAAGAAAACAAAACAAAATAAAAAAAAATGGTACTCAAATAATATACAAGACGGCACCTATCCTACTTAGCTATTCAAATTTATTTTTTCTAGATTTTACGATAATTAAACACCTTGTTTGTTTTTTCTTTTAATTATTTTAAAATGCATTTTTGGTATCATCATAATTTAATATTCAACATCCTTTATGGTTTGGCCAATTTTATGTATTTTTATTTTTTTATTTTTTACACATTGAAATTTACTTAAGTTTTAATTTACACTTAAACATTAAGGAGTGGATTCATTAGGAATAAAGCTTAAGATTATAGTGGATTGTGTGCACTGTTTGAATGGAGTTTTTTGTTTTGTGTGTTTGTTTGTTTTAATGAAGCTATCTTAGAGACAGCGTTGTTATGAGGGGCAAATGAATTCGTTGAAATCGAGCTAAGCTAAGCGCACATGTAACTAAGGTGAATATGAGTTCTACACAGGGCAAGCATTTGATGTCCGTTCTACTGGCTGCATTTGGTTGAATGAGAAACGATAAAAGTTTTGTTACAAATAATTCCCGGAATGACATACCTTGAACTGGATCAGCACGCGAATTGCTGGCATATACGGTTTCACGGGATTCAAGAACTGGGGCCTTTTGTGGGCGATCACCTTCGGCGGACTCTTCATTGCTGCGCCAGTAGATTGTTGAGAGACGGGCGACACACTGAAATGAGATTTTCATTGTTTCACGTAAAATTAACATTTGTAAAAGATGAAAAACAAACTTGCTGAACAGAATTGTGCTTACCTTCAATTTAATGCCGCCATTTCGGAAATGATGTTGTTCCACGCGGAACTGCAGTCCCAGGATTGATGTCTCCAACGAGTCACGGCCGGAAATCACATTCTCATAAGCCCTCACCATTGACGGCCCGGCCTGTTCGCCATTCACAAACCATGTCAACTCAACGGCAGGTTTGGAACGTCCAGACGTACAGTTGACCCGCACCCAATCGCCAATTTGATACCGTGGACGTCCACCAGTTATGACTGGTATTTTATCCGGTAGATCTACAAACACACATACGGGGGATAAGGTATAGAAAAACGGAGCACTTATCAAAAGTGAATTTGTTCAGCTTAAAATTACAAGTCTGCACGTTCTCCCATTTTGCTCAAAAGCATAAAAACCGACTCCCTCGAGTGCGACGGATTGTGGTTCAGAAAAGGAAGAAAAACGCACCAATTAGTCCTCTCACGTGGGAGTTGTTCCTTTCTCAGAGTCGAAGGGGCGGTCATTCGTTAGAGGACAAACATGTGACTCTTGGCGCAGCGCGTCCTGTGAATGGAGACCAGCAAAAAGGACATAACACAGGCAAATGCATGGAACGGAAATTCAAAAGCCAGAGAGGACAGCGAATTGTTTGAGGTCCAGATGCAAAAAGCAAAGGAACACAGGTTGACGTCCGCAACCGCCCCAACAAGGAAGAGGAATGTAATATTCATGCAAGCATGTTTTTACACTTGGCCGATGACGGCAGTCGTGTGCAGTGGGCCACGTCATGTCCTAGGATCTGTGCCCATACCACATTCACGAGGTCATTCGGGGACAAATGTTTTCAGAGAGGCCACTTTTTGCTCGGAGATGGAGCACATATGCTGGGTTCGTTGTCGCGTTGATAAACAAATTATGAGATCCATGAAGCTTGAGAAACGAGTAAGTATTTATAATGATTGAGTTGCCTCAAAATACCCTGCAATAAACAAGAAAATCGTGGATCAAATATTTATGAGACAAAAGGCTGACACAGCGTCCTCGGCAAACAAAAAGTTGCACAAAAAAGGATTATGTGCAGAGGTGGAAAGCATGGCGGTTCCATCAACAGTGGCAAGGATGAAAAAATAGGAAGGGAAAAACAAAAAAAAAGGACATCCGTTTGAAGTTAATAGCATGAGACAGAAGATTTGGGAAAGTTCGGTCTGCGGGCCATTCGGGTCCCATTCAATGTTTTCCTAATGAACTTGAACCGGAACTTTATCTCCTCCCCTCATCACGGCATTGATTTGAGATGATGGTCTTAGCAATTTTTCAATTAGAAAATTAAAGCGGAAAATTCATGAAGCCTTTTGATCGCTGACCTTTCGTGGCAACGCCCACTTTTGACTTGTGAATAGAAAATGAGCATTAAGCGAGGTGGAGTGCTAAGGGCATTAGCATGTTTTTTTTCACCAGATGTGTATCTTTTCAAGAAAATTAAATAAATATCTCGTATCTGTCTGGCATAGCCACACGCAGTACACACAGTTCATTTCCAGAATTTAAGATACAATTGAATATTCGATTGTTCACTAAGTGAGCCTATTCCGGCTTCCGTCGTTCCCTACAGCAGGCAGCCCCTTCAACCTAACCTATCACATTCTAAAGCGTTCTTTAGAATTCATTTAAAAGAAAAAAAATGTTTGGCATACATTGAGTCAATGTAAAATAATCAAGACGAATCACGTGAAGTTGAGTGCTTCGATGGAATTTTAGGATTTGAATGAGGTACTTACACGAGAGTTTTATATGAGCAATCGAGATGAAATAAAATTGATAAATAGAGGGCAGTAAGCCGAGCAAGACATTTAATTAACCATGCATACCATGCACCATGCATATTTACCACAAAAAGTGTTGACAAACTACAAGTAGGAAATATTTTGGGCACTTAAACGGCTTGGATACTTAAGCGTGAAGCACTTATCCGGGTTTTACTGTATTCCAGTGTAGAAAAACCGTCTCAAACTTTGCCATTCAGAGTCGCCAAAAACTGTATGTTCAAAGCAATGTTGTTTAGTGTAACATCAGCACAAAACTGAAGTTCAGAAAAGCCGAACCCAGCAACATTAATACGGAAAACAGTTCCAGTCCGAGGAGTTATCGATTCAGTGCCAGTGTAGCGGGACAATGCGATCTAGTATATCTGAGGAGGACCTAGCCACCTGGTTTACGCCAGTTTTTCACGTTATTTATCTTTCGTGTGTCGTTATAGACCGAAGTGGACCTGACCTTCATCACCGGTCTTTATGGGGAGACTAGGCTTCTGTTCATTCTGGTCTTTGTATTTTTCATCTCGACCTCGAGTCTCTGGCTAGTTGCACCCAGTTTCGCACTCCGATCTGGTTGAATTTGGTTCCTTCTCTACTTGGGTGCATCACTTCAGACTCGGGCGTCCTCTATTCAGCGTCGTTTCCATGCCACTGCCCCTTCGCTCAAATACCCAATTGCCTCTTGAGCCCGACGAAACAGCGGTTGGAAAGAGTTATTTTGCGCTTGTTTTGTATTGTTTACTGCAGTGCCGAGATAGACGAACTTCCTGGGCGCCTCGAAGATAGAGATGAGCCCGGGAAGGCTATACTAAACATACCTCGTTCTCCGTGAGATCTATTTTAGCTGCTCCCATCTATGTGCATGCCAGCAAACGCCTCATCGATGACTCGATATGTTCTGCCAATTACATCAACGTCATCAACGTATGCTAACAGCTAAAGGACTTCTGGAACACCGTGCCTCTAGTGTTGACGTGAGAGTCTTGCACAGTTTTCTGTCCAAGCGATCAAATGACAGCGCGTCACATGACAGGTCGCGGTGAATTCGTTACCAACCATGATGGAGCCGCCAGAATTCTCCAGTCCTACTGCACAACCCGACGAGTTTGGCAGAAATGGCAAAAATTTGACATGGTAATGTATTGTGCATGACAGCCTCGACGAATAGGTAATGGGTGTTAATTTGCACACCTTGTGTCCTTTTCAGGATCTTCAGTGGAATTAATATGAAGCCTGGTCGTTGCCCATGTCCATCTCGCGCAAAATGATAGCTATCGGCGGAACAGACCTAACAGAAGGCTGCACAAAAGAAGTCGATGTGTTCCCTTTCTTTCAATTCCTTTCGATAGCAAGAAGGTATTGAGTCATTTGAAAGCCGCATTTTAAGCAAAAGAGCAACGACTTCCAAAAAATATTCCAATGAATCATATCGTGAGTTTGAAGGTAAGATCTTTGAAGCTGCAGTTTGAATTTTATTCGACTTCAACCATGCCTAAGCTGGCAATTAATTCGCTATAGTATGACCATAATAGTGGCGGCAGTGGCGTTGTGGGTATGTTCGTCGACCCCTACGCAACTGAAAGACACTCCCCGGGTTCGATTCCCGGCCGGTACGACCAAAAAAAAAATGTTCACGTCTCCACCTCCTTCGAGTCACTGACAATGCTCAAAGAGCAGCCTAGAAAAAGCTACTCAAATTGACCCATCGGAGTCGACATAAAATTGTAGTAGCCTTCCTCTTGTGAGAGAACAATAGCACGCACAACCACTAGTGGTTGCTGGGAAACTCGGCCCGGGCTGTAGCGCCACCCATAAGATGTTGTTTTTTAATTCACAAAATAAAAAAATAAAAACAAGTTTGTGGTGTAGAAATTTCCTGCACACGGAAGTGCGAATTAATTTCCAAAAACAACATCTTATTATCTTCCATTCCAATAGGCTCAAGTCAATCTGCAGCTCTCTGTTATTTATAATGTTTCCCCTCAACACACTTCAGTTGATTTCCAGACTGCGACTAAAAACGGCGAGCAAGGATGGGGTTTCTACCTCTTCGTGAAAATACTCATTTAATCCAACTGATTAAGAAGTTTTCTTGTCTTCGGTGTTGATTGCTTTTCCTGAATTTCGGTTTTTTGTTTCAAATTAAAATACCATTCAGCAAGGCTACAAACAAGCTGCCCACTTTATTTTAAATGTAGAATGAGCAGAGTTTAATAATGCCGACGGACAATATGCAAGAATAACCAGTGAATTGTTCGATATTGTTGGGGTAGTGGATACACATCGCATTCATATCTGACAACACATTTCAGTCTGAAATTTACTCCAGTGCCGTCTTCGAGGTATTCAGCACACAAAAAGGACCCTAACCCCACACTCTAGCATAAGACTACACAACACAACTATTCCTCCGACATCAAAGTGACAGGGTTCACTCTATTGTTCATGATTAATGACACAGAATAAATAAAGCGTCGTCTTTTTTACATTTAATTTGTTACTCACAAACAACCACGAGATCTCCGTGTTCGGTGACAGTTTGAAACGATGGCGCTTCCCCAGAAACTTCGCATCGGAAACGTCCTGAGGTTGACATGTTGACGTTCTTTAATGTCACCACCGCATCAGTCGAATTGGGCGTCTGTATGGAATGAAATAAAGAGAAAAATGTTTTAGTTAAAGCTCCACTCAGACAGTTGCAAGCACAATTGTATACAGTTTCAAATATTGGCTTAGACGACGTGAATCAATATCATTTAACGTGTCACGAGAGGATATTCAATCAATCGTCGTTACGAGCCGGATACTCGGACGAGGACAAGGAGTGCATGTAATTTTGAAACCGTCTACGGAAACGGCAGCCAGGAATGGGTGAGGAGGGGGAAGTGAAGTGAGGTGATGAAGCAAATGCAATTTATCACAATGCGGCTACTCGACCAGGTAAATCCATTTCAACACGGAAACACTCGCAACACGTCAGACTCTGGCACGGACGGATATCCATTCGCTCCGTTTGAGAATACTTACATCAACCACCACACCTGGCAGCATAAACGTCGATGACGGCGGCATATCCCTCGGTACATATCGATAGAACTCGTTGCCATCCTTGTACCATTTCACCGAGTACAGCACGTCACCGTCCAAGTCGTACAGGCACTCAAGCTGCGCATCAGAACCTCTTACCACGTGGTTAGGTATCCGTACCTCGACCAATCGTAAACTGTATGTGTAATCTGTGGGAAGAGAGTGAAGATAACACAATGAGTTAGAATATTGCGCAAACGGAAACGTGCAAAAAGAGTGGGGAAAATTAATAGACGCCATCCGAGCTGGAAGCAGTCGGAGGATGTTTGAATTGGGTGGCCGATTGAGAAATGGCTCATATAAGTAGATGGGTTCATTGAGATTTGGAGGAGAACACCTGCATGCCGGGTCGATTCGTTGCCTTTGCCAAGGGACTGCCGTGCATTTTTTGTTTGCGGAGTTTTGTATATCCCGGAATTCAAACAAACCCTCCATCTGAAGCCAAATGATATTTCGGGGAAATAAAGCTGGCGTACACTTTCGCATCCACGAGCACACAATTCAAATGCACTCGATCCCCACAGATCCCCCAAGCATAAAACTCAATTTATTCACAGCTTTTGATTTAATCGAATTCAACGCCCCGAACGGTGTTGATTGAATTCACACCCCTCGGGAGAGGAGGTTTTGTTGTTCTTTTCGCTTAAATGCAAATCCAGCCATTAGGGCATAAACAGATCATAAACAGATACAAACTCCAGTGATAACCATGTAAAGAGCATAAATTATGGGTTTGCATCGACGACGTGCGAACAAATTCGCTCAAACACGCCTGGACGGCGTTTGTTAGGCCCTCAGTGGGCGATTTAAAGCCTCGCATGAATGCCATAGTTTGCGAACTAATGTGAATCGATCTAAGCCGACAGCAGTCGACTGGCTGCCGATGAATTACAGGTCCTGACTCCATACAGGAGATTGTAAATTAGCCCGGACTAGAGGGATTCTGACCTGAATTTGGCTCCAAATTGGGCGGCGACAATACCCGGTGTATAGTTTGAAACGACAAACGATACACCTGAGGGGCAGTTGAGATCAACTACGCAAGGATAAACATTTGATGGCATCAATCATTGGATTTGCGGTCGGTGTACACGAGAACACTCCCTCAGTGTATTCTATTCATGCGAATGCTAGTGCTCTAGATGCGTGTACACTCCTTATGTGGATGTCCTTATCCCATCTGGCCATGAATATTCTGATTGAGTCATCTTGTAAACTGAGACAGATTCACCCGGAGAAAGAAGCAATAAATTTGGTCCCGCCATGAGGCCGACATATTTGCTTACACCCCCATTTACATCATTTTTCTATCCTTTTCCTCCTGGGATGCCCTTCCTTGCGAAGTTCGTACATACAAGCCGCGTAAGGCAGACACTTGAACACTTAAACGAGTGTATTTATGAACATAGCCACAGTGTTATTTGGATGGCAACCAAAGTAAGCTTTATTACGTTCTCAAAGGATTGATGGGACAATAACAACAACCCCACCCACCTATTTACTCGATTTGCTGTTTGCACCGAACTTAAGGTGGTGGCAGTCCATATCCCTTTTCAGGGCTCTCCTGAGAGATGGCAAACAATCGACGGGGGCGGTGAAAGAACTAGGAAATCAATGGAAATGTTGGGCGAATAAATGTGATCACCAGCAATAAGTTCTCGAGTGTTTGCGCAAAGTGTTGGGCTTGCTCTAGATGGTGATGATGTGCTGCCAGGGCAGAAGACCAAGCTTCCCACGGGGGGCCTGACGTATGTAAACAAATGGAGGTCATCGATGCAGTCGAGCCATTATTAGAATCACTGCCTTGAGGAAGCACTTCGCCCCCCACGCTAGAGCTCACAGACAAAGGAGTAGATTAATCTTGCGGACAGCTTTACCGGCGGGAATGGAATCACACGTTGGTTACGATCTATAACGCGCTAATAACTGCACGCAAAAAATACCCTCACGAACACACCCCAGCGTAAGCCTACACAACACAACTCTTCCTCCGACATCGTTCACTAATGTGTGTGTTTCCATTCCTTCTAGGCGGCGGGCTAACTTGGTCAATTATGGACTGTGAGTAAAAGATATTGTTCCGATCGGGAATGTTTAATTTATGATATGGCATGGATTTAATGTACAAGGACACGGAAGGCTATCAGTGCGTGTCAGTCGCCACAACTTCTGAAGTCACACACGTAATCAGGAAAAATGGAACAAACTCAACGACGACTTTTTGTCCGAATGTGTGGTGGACTGAGGGGAGCCGTAGGTTACTTGTTGACTCGCCCACCCCACTCCTCAGAGAACTGAGCTCTGGGGTTGGAAACCATTTAATATCAATTACTGGCAACACACTGATTAACTGGATTTACGTAGTTTGTGATTCAGTCAGTGGTGTCGGACATGTGAGGAAAGGCTTACGTGTGCCAGAGGAATTTAGTGAAAGGATTCGCAAGGTGCACGACTTAACAGGGAATTTTACTCGAAAGAAAAGTTTTGCAAATGAGAACTTCTCTGATTTTGGTTTTTGTTGGTAGAAATTTCTTAGCAATTCCCATGCTGCCAGTAGAAGAAGTAACAAAACAGAGGTCCCGAGTTAACTTCTGTGCCGACGAGTAGGATGATGTCGCTTTTTGGAAGTGTATAGCTCGCTCAGCTAACAAAACAACACATGGCAGCTGTCTTTGTGTGGAGACAGCGGGCTTCGTCTAAACATGGACCCTGCTATGAGCATAGGACAGGCGGCGGTATGATATTGTGAAATACTCAATGAGATTTTGATAAAGAGATTTCGAGCCTTTTATTAACAAGTTTGCTATACACTCGAGAAAACAGAGGCGACGCTTCGTCGCTCGACTGAAATTGTTGGACGATGTGCCCCCATATCTGCCACTCAAATTTTTGCGAATTCATTTTACCAAATGAATATAGGAAGTTGAGAAATTCATACAATTCCATTTCACATGTTCTTCTTAAACTTCCTATACAAGCGCTCCAAGAGACCGTGCGCAGGTACACGTTTGACTCGGGTTAATAATCAAGGCGGTTGAAATGTTGGACTTGCACATTGTGACATTAATCGCCATTGTGACAGTTTCTTCATACAACTTGCGTGTTAGCCCAAATCGTGTACCTACTCTGCTCTGCAGTTGACCTGGTTGACCAAACTCGATGACAAACAACTGTCCTAACGTGTCGCGACAGCAGTCAACAGCTGCTATTCGACCATGAACGTCTAACATGCACAAACATTAGTTCCGGTCAGTCTTCGCTGGCACGGTGATGCCTTTGGTGTATCAATCGGTTTTCAGTGGTCGAAGGCTTCCCTCCCGGCAAAACATTAATAGTGCAAATGTTCACACAAGGCAAATAATGGAGAAAATTAACGATTTGCAAATCTAATTTTGAAACCGCCAACGACAGCATAAGGGACTTGCCGATGCGATGGACGAATTCGCTATCCCGGGAAATGTATCCGGTTCTATAGCAACACGCCATTACATGCGCTAGTTCGTGCAGTTCGGCTCAAGGATTTCCGAGGAGTTTGAACATGCACCGGTTATCGGCAAGGAGATTCGTTGTCGTGTGGCTTCTTCAATCTGGAGGAGATAGTACGACGGATGGCAATATCTTACACAAATCAGTCCAACTGTTGGGATACGCAGATGATGTCGACATCGTCCCGCGTACCCAACGTAATGTAGCGGCAACGGGCAAAACGAGCTTGTCTTATGGTAGATGAGGATAAGACGAACTCTATGCTGGCAAGAAAGACCGGTCACAGCAGACAACTGAAATTTTGATGAGGAGTTTGTCTCCCTCGAGGCAAACGTAAGCACCCAAATGACACCCTTGGTTAGAGATAGAATCAACAATGACAGCAGTTGTCACTCCAGTTTGTTAAAACAATTTGACACTCATCATCATTTATCTCGAGGATTCATAATCAGGCTTTACAAGATCCTTCTTTTGTCACTCCTGTTATTAAATAACAGAATAATTTAATTTCGTCTGAAGTTGACTTTAGCGTTTATGGCTTCCGGACACAGCTTTATGACAACGGCGGAACTTATTTTTGGTGCCTCTGGAAGAACTATTCCCGTCGAATTGAGGATAAAACCCAACCGACAACTATCTATATGATGCATCTCAAGGATGTGAACATGGTCGGGAAGGAAGATATGCAACGTTTATATAGTGCATGAAAGGCAGGCACTCCAGTCTACAAGGTGTTAGCAGCTTACAAGTTCTAAAAGGAGAGGAAGACTGAACGCCAAGTCATCCCAGACGCAAGGCAACTGACAAGTATAAAAATGCTCTGGGCCGTCAAAAATGTAGACTGAACGCCCTTGGTTAGTGGGGTTTCCGGTTCGAATCCCAGTGAAAGCATTAATTTCGCTCATAAGCCGAAATCTGCGGGACCGCCATTTTTCGTCCGCTTAAGAGAGTGTCCAGCGACTGGATGGCGCGGTTGGTTAAGTGCCTGCCCTTGGTTTGCGGTTCGAATCCCAGTGAAAGCAAAGTTAATACGCTTTTAACTGGATTTCAAGTCAGGTCCAGCCTTAGGGATCACTTTATGGGAAATCAAAAATTGTCTACGCTGAAGTAATTAAATTAAAGTAGATGCAAGGCAGGTATGTGTAGGTAACGGTGGGTGACGCTGTGTATTCCATAGCGTCTGACAGTTTCTCTCAAACGATTTTCCTGATAAACGAAGACAAATTGCACAAGAAAAGGGTTCGTCATCGTCTGTTTTCATTCATTTGAGTGCTTGATGTCCCAGTCAAAGACAACAACTGGTATTCGCCGAACATCTGACTTGTGTTGGTCATTGTTGGAAATGTCTCGCTTTGTCCGGCCTCCACACAAGTGTGTGCGAAGAGATCTGTAGCAGAAACTGTTGAGTTCTCCTTTCAAATAACGACAGAGGTAAGAAGAAGAGCAATTTCGCCATTGGTGTTGTGTTCTGAAGCGCGACTTCCACTGCAACATGTTTTTTCTCCGCTTCATCAATATGCGTCTGCCAATACTGCTTAAGCCAAGTGTCCCCATTTGAGGACGGTTTTTTTCCAATGGACATACATTTTTTTGTTTCTTTTGTATTTTCTTATAACAATACTACTTTTTACCAATTAATAAAGGAATTTTGTTATTTCCACCGCCAAGTTTAATTTGGGTCCAAATGGGTTATGCCAACCATTTTTTCAAAAAGTGAGAAATGTACTGTCGGTGTCCATTAAATTCATCTAATTTTATTCTGTCCGTTACTGCGAGATGTCCGCTAAACAGGATGTGCGCCAATGAGAGATTTCACGGTAGCACATATATAAGAGGAGAGTAAATTAGAAAATGAAATTCGGGAACTACATTGCTTGAGGATTGGGGTTGATGAAAGTATTTTTCTTTAAAACTGCAGTCAAATAGGTTCTTAAATCGTGCTTAGAAACCATGTAAAAAGGGCATGATTTTCTTTCTAGACCGTGTTAAAACAAAACCGCGCAAAAACAGAATTGGATGTATAAGTGAATTTGAAAAAAAAAAAAAAATACTTCCGTATCGGGTTCCGTCAACGACTGCCTTCGCTATTCAATCTTTTTCCAACTCGCTTACTTGCTATCTCCCAAACGCGCTGAGGAAGGCAAGATTGGAGGAAGTGGTTCGTTGAATGATTACATGGACACTAACGCTCCAGCTAAGAAGGTCTTCGAATCCGAGCCTTCTGGTTCGAGGAGAGGAAGGCTGAGTCTCCGATATAAAGACCAAGTAATCGCGGATGCAAGACAGCTTGGTCTTGTTGCCCAGGACCGTCAACGATGGAAGGTAAGTAAGTTAGTTAGTTGAATGAAGGCTTTATGTATGGATTGGATGTGAAGGTTGTAGTTGAAATGACTTGAAAGGGAAATAGGTTTCTGGTTACGGATTTTGAATAAAACTTTTTTACGATTAACATATATATAAGAAAAGTGTTGGCGAAATTTCGTTGGCACTTGGCACACTTTTTTATTTTTTAAATTAAACTTAAAACTACCCTAATATGTGTAAGTCGGCCATAGGATGCTGAAGATGGACATACATCTAATCCACTGCAAGACAGAGACCGACTACTCCCGCTTTCGGGGATATGCACTACCCTTTCTACAAAGGGTCTAAAGGGTTCGACGAGGGGGTTCCCTCTTTCCCCAGCCACCAGCAGTTTCAATGTTGGAAGGCAACATCCCGAACATCTCGTCTTGAGACCGACATGGTGAACCGGAGGAGACCCTCCTAAGCTCGTTGGCATGGTGAACCGGGGGAGACCCTCCTCCGACGAAACGGTGGTGGTTGAGTCGCACATCCACAGTTGATCTGGCGATGTGGTAAATGAGCGGAACCGCATTTATATCTTGTATCAGCCCGTTTTTGTCTAGGTGCAGAAAAGCTTTTGGGGGACGAAGCAGTTGTGGCGTACCCTTTCGTGGTATTGTGAATTGGGGTAGTAAGCCCCTGAGATCAAGTTATTGACCGAGTTCATCGCTCTGGCAGTATGACCTCGAATTAACTTCACTAGGAAATTGTTCACTCGTATCAGGTTTGCCCTGTTGTATAAAATCTCATGGGAATAGAATTTGGACTATAAAGGCCAAGGCAACCCCTCTCGAACAACCGATTCTTTCCCATTAAGCTCGCACTCACGTTGAACCACACGGGACAACCATAGCTTTATCTATTTTGTCGGCAGTCAAGTATTGCTACCTCTTTTTTCGCATGCGTCATAACACATGTGTCTCCTACAGTCCAAAGCAACGTATTCCTTAGGCTTTTTTGAATTAATAAACCGTCTCTAAATAAAAGTTGTCTCTAACATTTTAAAACTAGAATAAGAGGATGTCTGGATTTTCCACGAAAATCTCTGGTTGTTAGTTGCCTTGCCCTAAAATCACTTCACTCTACACAACCCCAAATAATTTCCAGAATTCTCGGTCGACAAACAGCGACCACAAACTTGCAATCGCTGAAAACTGCTGTCAAGACGAAAGATACCAACTGCGGTTGAAATTCGTAAAACCAAGATGCACACAGTCCACAACGACAATCGCAATAAAAAATAATTAAATTATTAAAGTTTATTTTCGTTCAAAATGATTTAACAAATAAAGTCTACATCTTTGAGATGAATCACTGAATCTGTTTCCAAATAAATGTACTTATGGTAAATCCTTGACATAGACATCGCAACCAAGGATTTCAGAACAAGGAGAAACTGTCAAAGAGCCGGCAGTGAATTGAACTCAATCGTCTTCCATTGAACCAATTCCTTACATAATTCGGGGAAATGCAGTATCTCATGGATGTCATTGGGGATAACCATGGTTGAATCATTCGAGTACCGATCTCTTTGAGAACTTGCAGTTAAATAGTCCACATAGTGAAGTCACTATTTTCAATTTTCAAACCAAGTATCCTCATAAGCTCTGTAAATACTCAAAACGACCAGCACACAATTTCTAAACTAAACCAGATGGTACCTCCAACCGCCCATGGTAACCATTAAACTCAACGTCAAAGGATCGGGCAGCAGACAAGGATTGTTCTACTGGCGGGGACTGGCAGGAGGAGCTTCATCAGGGCAAAAACGAAAGGATTACACAATTTGCACGAAGTGGATTGTCTCGTTATTCATGGAAATTGTTTAATTCATCTCCTCCCGTGCCTCTTCGACTGATTCGATTTCATTTGCAGTTACACAGCCGAACTCCTCGTCGGATGTGCCAGACAATGCTCAAGATTTATATGCGCCACCTCATTATCCCGTTCGTCTTCATCTTCTGGTTGAAATGCACGTTCTGGCTTTCATTCAGTTACCAAAAATGGAACTAACCAAACACACACATACACGGGGCCAGTGAAGACTCAGCCATGAGGCATTCAGGAATACAAAAGCTGAACCGCACAATAATAGGCGGCAAGGTCCTTCAGGGGATTATTGTGTGCTTGACACCATCTCCTCTGTACTCTCGAGATCTTCCTCCAAACGGTGTTGGTGAGCACCAGCAGTGGCAGACAGTTGATGCTGGGGATGCTTGGAACACCCTTTGTCCCCTCGTCACTGGTTTCCTGCTCTTTTTGTGATCCTTTAATAATTCCTTCGAGAGGACGAGAAGCTGAAATATCCGCACGACAGCAAAAGATACATATCTAGCGCAGGAGTTGCAGCAGTACTTCGAGATATCACATAGCTTGTGGGAAGTTTCCCGACTTTCAGGATCCTCCTTCACCTGAAGGACCTTCTATTAAGTGTGTATAGGTTGCCACAAAATTTGCTAGCCCCTCTTCACATACTTCCTCTTCAGTGTGTTGCTTGAAAGCGTGTCGTTTTTGTTGGCTCCTCCTTCGGCAGGATATTGACTGAATTAATTTCACATCCCAAACTGAGATTACCGCTATCAACAACTGCTTTCGAAGATGTGTTTACAACTTTGTCTAGAGTAAACAATCCACACTCCCGACATGACGGTGCTGGTATCGACATTTCAACAGACGTAATGGTTGATCCTGTGATAAGGAGCGTGTCCTGTGCATTGGTGTATCGGGCAAGTCCTCTCTGCCCGGGCGTTGAGAAACACAATTGAAGGAAAATTGTTTTAGATGCGGGAGTAATGTGCGTTAACGTGGCATATGAGGCCAGTGGGTGGAATGCGATTGGAAATTGAGTACGCGAAGGTGATTGATTAAAAGATAACCCCGAGGACGAGTGTATTTGAATTAGGAATGTGAATTGACACGAATTTCCCGTGGACTCATTTCGAAGATGACACGTGCGATATGTCACTGATTAGAAATGAACGCGCGTTATTTCGAAAATGACCACCATATCAACGAAGGACTGCCGGCAGAGTTGAACATTAATTAATGAAGTGCGATGGAAGGTGGTGGACGGGGTTCGATGGAGATTGCTTGATGCCATTCATTAAGGGAATTGGGAATCTAGTGGAGGCGAGAAAATAAGTAAGGTGTGACAAGGGAGTGCATAGCAATTATGGGCATTCCCGGGAGTTATTTTTGTGTCAATCAAATTCTATGCACGTCACGCTTATCTTAACATACTCATTAGGTCTACGACCCAGGAAGAGTTTAAGCTTGGACAGTAGGGGCCTCGAATTCGAAGACCCTCTTAGCTGGAGCATTGGTAAATGACATAATGTGGGCTGGTCAGTGCGATCCACGGATTTTTTTCCCTCCGAATTGCATCCACTTCTTGGTACAGCTCCAAGTGTTCGCAGTTTTTCCTTCTGCTCCATTCAACTTACTTGCAGATAGGATCATAATATGACCGACGCAAATTTTCGCTGTCATGTCTTTTCCTCCATTCAACTTCCCAGCAGACAGAACCACAATCTATCCGACGTAGAATATTTCTTTCGAAGGCGCCAAGAATAAGTTGTGCTATTTTGCTTATTGTCCTGTAGAACTGGCAGAATTAGAATTCTTCAGAGCATAATTGTTGTCCTTCGAGTCAGGAGTTTTGAGCCCAGTTGTTTCGACAAACCGAGTAGCTTTGTCGATTATATGTCGGATCTCGGCTAGGATGACTTCTCCAGTTGGTCTGCCGATTAAAGCGTGTAAAAAAGCCTTTGGACCACCTAGCGGTGCCTGGATGGGATCTTATTGGAGGGGGAATGCCTCCACAGTGGTTACAAGAGGTAGGAATGCTTTTTTTTTTTGTACCTTAGATTCCAAACCACGGGCGTCTTCCCTAATGCCGATGATCTGGTGCATGCTCCCTACCACAGCATCGCCACCGGCTGTGATGGTAAACCATAAAACCTACAGCTGCTTTGTTCTTCAGTCTATTACATTATGTCCGGCCTTCAATGATCTGAAGGCAAACGGATTGCCTTTCAGGTTGTTTGCAAATGGATTCAGAAATACAAATTGCTGCTTCATTCTCCAGGAATGTTACTTACGCAAAACTCCAATCCTTACCTGAAAGTAAAAAGAAAGACAATGTTTAATAGGGATTCCGATATCTGCATTTTTTTAAATGTTTCTTTCTTTAAAAAAGTATATGAAAGATTCTCATAAAGTATACGAAAGGCGTTTTTTTCTGTATCCCAACAGAAGCAACGACGGGTGTTACGGTCGACTCTCGATTATTCGAACTAATCGTTAGGATCCTTGCAAAAACCTTTATGAATCAAACAAAACCTACAGTCGCCTCTCGTTTACTCAAACCTGCGATAATTCGAACCTCTCCATAATTCGAAGTTTTCACGAGTTCCCTGGAAAATCTCTTTATATTTCGAAAAAAATCGATACATATTTAAGCACTTGGTAATTCGAACAAAAAATCATCGCTACGTAACAAAACGACGCGTTAATTCGAACTCATTGGCTTCGAACACTCGACAATTCAAAGTTATCAGATTGCATAGAATAGAGGTACATTTTGAGACAAGTTTCAACTTGTCTCATCGTTGCAGAGCATTTGTTATTGAAATGAGTAGTTTGCCACACACTTCAGTTTGGGTAGTTTAGTTTCAGTTTTCGGTGGCTACAGATTAAAAGATTGTGTTAAATATGAGCCCTAAAAAGTATAAATGCTTGACGATTGCTGAAAAGGAGTTAATCGAAAAAGTGGATGGAGGTGGGAAGAAAAGTGTTGTCGCAAAAGAATTTAAAATTCCTCAGAGTACACTCTCAACCATAATAAAGCACAGGGAGAAGATTTATGCTACTCAAACTACTGGAGTAAGAAAAAGAACTACAAAAGGAGAATTTCCTCGTCTGGAAGAGAGCCTGGTCATTTGGCTAAGGCAGTGTAGAGCACAAAAAGTGTCTATTAGCGAAAATAGTTCGCGTCTACTCTAAATTTGATGTTGTCAAAAAATTACCAGTTAATAAATAACAATTGATTATTACTCAATAATTCGAACTTTCATATTTTTTCTCTAGACACTTTCGAACCATTTGATATTTCAAACTCTTGTTAATTCGAATTTTTTGTGGGGTCCCTTGAGTTTCGAATTATCGAGAGGCGACTGTATATGTTTTGGTACGCTCTTTAATTCGAAGTGACTGCTCAGTGGGGCGGCCAGCAAACACGCTGTAATTCGAAGTAGCTAGGTTTCCTCTCAGTAATTCGAGTGTTTTTTGTTGTTTTTTCTCTGTCTTTTTAGATTGTGATGTATGCGATGTGAACTACGCAAGTAAAAAATGCAACCTCTGAGGATGGATGGAGCCTTCTACATAACTTTGGTGAATCTCTGAACTTCAATCATTTTGTACATTTTGACGATGATGTGGAAGTCTACGGTGCTCTGTCTGACGACGGCATTTCTATTCCAATTCAAGCAACAACAAAACAGACGACGATGAAGACGAATCCAGAAGCAGAACCAATTCGGCCCTTCACTTCAAACGGAGGCAATGAAAATGTTGTGTACATTTCATTCAATATTTACTAAGAACGGAAGTGACCGACGAGGTAATCTCGGCACTGGCTACCATAAACAATGCTCTTGAACAAGCACGCTGGATGTTAACAAAAACAAAAAACTCTGATTTCATTACAAGACATGTAATCCAATTCAGTGGGTGTTCATATTTCGTTGTCTTCCTTCGCTCCACCTCGACAATTTTACGTTAATTCGAATTGTTTGTTCATTCCTTCCAGACAACTACACGCCCTTGTTTAATTCAAAAAAGGAAATTCACAGAAATAGAAATAAGGAAAAAGCTCCGTCCTTTTGGTAAAGTAACACCTGTCGTGATAATTGTTAACATAAACATCAGATGTTACGACGAAGGAGACGGTGTTTGTGGTCTGTCCTGGTTCTGAGTCTGTTTTAGTGTTGGGTCCGTACAGCCGTCTGTTACTGAAGTCGTTGCATAGAGAGTCAGTGCCATTAAAGGAATTTTACCTAACTTAATGAAAATCTAGTTGGGTTGTTATAGAATCTTGATTGTTTCTTCTTTTTATTGGAAGGACATGGACACGACTGTCACGTGGAAGACACAGTATTTGCATTTGATATTTGTAAATGAGGGTTGTGCCCCCAGGCAAAGGGATCCGAAAGGGTTCAATTCAATTCAACTTCAAAAGTTGGTAGCTTATTGCAGCTTGTGAGCGCCGCCGTTGGCCCTAAGAAAAAGGGCGCATTTTCCAGTGTCTCTATTCCAGCGTCCCGATCACGACCTAACCTTGGAAATAAGGCAACTCCTCCTGCTAACTGGAACCGTCGGCTTATCAGATACTGATCCCCCGCCGACATCTTAAAAGATGGTTGTCGCACTCTCTCTTTTGTCACCGTCCAGACGTCCCACGAGGGTTGGTTACCCCAACGTATGCCAAAGAAACTCACGGATTTCAACACGTGGCGTTTTTTTTTTCTAGAAATTTAAGGCTGGCCGTTCAAATTCGGACGGTCTTCCTTCTACCACAAAGCTTTTCCTCTTCATCAAATCCCAACAGCAATCTTCGTTTGTCGATTATTCCCTCGTCCTCCCGCACACTACTTCGCCTAGTTGAAGCTATAAAATAACTTACCGTTGATTGAGCAGAAGTGTATGGCAACGAGTGTTCCCGCAAAGACAAAACAGAGAAGACAATATTAGCAAATGCAATAAAGCATTCCATTCCATTCCCCAGCAAATATCAAACGACACCTAATCGTCCAGTTACCCCATCTTGAGCCTGGCCACTGCCATCGTCTGGAATATCTTCCTCAATTTAACTTCAACTCTTCCGCTTATCTCATTCTCAATCGAATATGAACTGATCACAGGGCAGGCCATGGCAGTTCCCCCCATCCAACGTCAAGTCTCCAAATGACTTGAACATAATTTTCTAATTTATCAATTGAAATGAATGCACCACTCTCGAACGGGCGCAGGCGGTTGGCAAGTAACTCGTCTTCAGTTCTTCAGCGCCTCCCTTCCATTCTGATTGTCTTCGGTAAGCCACCGATAAAATGCAACGCTCATCCAGAACCTGGGACATGAGGAAGATTTATCTTGGTTTCGCTCATCTACGCCGTCCACACCAACTAGGTGGGATTCTGACTTACGTATTGCCTGGTGCTTGTAGTGAATGTCTTTCCGTTGTGTTCGTATCTGTTAGGTTATTTTATTACGTGCCATAAATTTGTTTCCCCATAAGGCATGTTCTGTTGAGTGCACTCGTAAGGGGTGGGGTGTGTGGGGGGACATCATTCACTCCGTCGTTCCCTGGTGCAGTTTTATGATCGTACCATAAAGCGAAACCATTTCACACATTCAATTGCAAATGCATCCCTGCACCGGAATAATCGAAAAGAAACGAAAAGAAATGTTGCTTGCTCAGAATGACGGAGGATAAGGCAGTCCGTCTCCTTAGCCGCCGCCAGACAACCACACCTATCTGGTTACAAATTAATTTTCTTCTGTCTCCCCGGACAAGAAGCCAATTAAATGACGCTCTTAACCCAGACCCCATTTCCACCTAATATCGGGTGCTCTTGGAACACGACACACCCGACTGTCAGAGGCGTTTAAGAGCTGACATGGCAGACACGGCTTGCCAGCGATGTCTGCACTTGTGCCAAATGAATCCTTGTCGGCGGCGCGTACATCATCCACAGCAGATGGGACCTCTTCCTTCCTTGAGTCGTCTCCTTGCTGGCGTTTAACTGCTTACATTGTTGCATCGAACGAAAGGGCGAAAAGGCGTGCGACTTCTTCATATTTCATATTTTGGTAATAAAATATTTTATGACCTCCTCTGACAAAGGGTTGTGGATCAGGCTACCGGAACAATGCACCCACATTCCTATCAATTATCACATTAGCCGAAGTGCCTTTCTGCACAAATTGAAGCCAGACACCAGCCAAGACAACCGGCGGCGATGGCGCTTATGTATGGTATCCTTTGGACGTTGATTAAGTGCATTTCTTCGATGGGGGTGGCGCGTTGTGTAGACGGTGGGTGGACTGTAAGGTACACTCATCATCATTATCGTGTGAAGGCACGTGATGAATGAATGAATGAGAAAATTTACGATCAAGTTAAGGGGGTGCAGTATTTTCGTTTATGTTTTGTTCACTGGCTGATGTCCTGAGCTGACGTACAGGGGGTTCTGTGTTTAGGATTTTGGGTGGCGCTGAGGACAATGGAGAGTTCATTATTCAACTTAAAAGGGTGAGCAGGTGAGTTCCGGGTGCACGTTTGCAGGTATACGGATAAGACAACGTAAAACCTGCTATGGTAAACTGAAGTGTACACAGATGAGCAGCTTGTTACGAGCATTAGCCATCAACATGCATGCTTGACGTAGCCTCTTAGTAGAAATACGGTCGTTTTTCTCTCCCTTTTCCTAATTTACGATGCCACGACAGGAGGTGCAATCATAAATATTTATTTTAAAACAACATCCTTTGGGCGGAAGGACTTCCTGTGCAGCATCCTGTAGGGCGGTTCTTATTTGTCACATCCGAGCCATTATTTACTATCATGAGAAGAATGCATTCGGACGCTAGGCGTATCTAAAGATAGACCAGGCACGAGTTGCGAACGTTAACAAAGAATTAAAATTTATCACAAAAATTCCTAGTCGGCGACGGCAACTTTAAGAGCGTTAATTTAAAATTTTTGGCCGAATGTCTAGTCTAGTGAAAAAAAAATCGAGTCTAAATTTTCGCTGCTTGATTTTGAACGTTCCCGTGCCAGTGAGATGAAAATTACCCTGACCGCTGCCCATGCGAAGCACACTTATTTTTATTTTTTATTTAGATTAATAGCTCGTGCCATTAGTATGCGCGATTCGAATGCCGAAGTACATCCAGTAAAAGCTAGTTAATTCGGAATGATTGCGGGAAGGTCAGTCGGAATAATCGAATTTTCCGTATTAATGGGTTTTTTTTTTCTTTTTCTTTTTTTGAAAACGCATTCCTCTTGACATTTTGTACAAGAACTTAAAACGAAAAATAATTTTACTTACGCAAACGACTTCTAAATGTGAATTGCCTGGATTCCTCTTAATACAATTTTGTATGTTTTTTTTTTCGACTTCTAAACGTGTATTGCCTGGACTAGATCCATGACATTTTGACGATTTTACCCGATATGTAAAGGCTGGTTAAATTTTAAAGGCCGGTGTTGATTTTGAATAAAATACAAATTATTTAGGAAATTATTGTCATTTATTTTTCATCCTTTAGCTCTTGAATTGTTGCTGGCTTATCGACTACACCTTTTATTTCAAATACCCCAAAGAAAAATATCCGACGGTGTCAAATCAAATGATCTCGACATCGCCACCACGTGAGATAACACGGCCACTGAATTTGTCGCGCAAAGAAGCCATTGTTTCGTTAGCTGTGTGGCAAGTGGCACCGTCCTGACCATTGACGACGCTTGAAATGGTGAAGAGGCTTTAGTTCTTGAGTCAATTGCACCTTGTAAGCGTGTAAATGCAAGTCTTTATGCATAATGTTCATCAACGACGAGCAGGTGAGAGGTGCAATTATTGGGCACGACGACGAGTTGAGGTGAACGGCTCTTCAGCCACACTATCGCGAACAGCAGCAATATTTTCTGCAGTACGAGCTGTACTAGCATGCACTGGGGTTTTCACATCTCCTACAGACCCGTTTTGCTCAAATTTTTGCACGATTTTTCCGATTGTACGAAAAAATCACGAAGTGCGCGATATGCATTTTGATTTGAACGACCATTTTCATAATAAGCCTGAATAACTTTAACGCGTTGCTCGATTGTGTATCTTTCCATGGTTCAAATTGAGTTAGTCTGAAATTGAGAAATGTCAAATGAAATGCAGAAAAAAACTTGACGTTTAGGTGTGGTTCATATTCAACATCGGCCCCTTTGAATATCTGAAATCAATCATTGCGTCATTTACTTTTTGCAAATTAAATTTAATTTTCTCTTAAAGAGAAATTTAAAACCGGGAAAATCTCTCAAAAGATGTTTTTTTTTTTTTCAGAATAGACGAATTTTGGTTTGGAGCGTCGGCCGTGGCGTGAGTATGTGCGTCACTGCCTGTGTTCAAACTGTCTAAAAAAGAAAGCTCCTCAAACTCAGCCGTTCGGATTCGGCATAAAACTGTAAGTCCCTTCCACTTGTGATAGAACAACAATATCACACACAAGGCGAGTCTTAGTATCCCCCCCTTTTAAGGTTCACGAGTCGAAGGAATAAATGTGAGTTTGTGAAATTCGAGAATCGAGAACTTTTGATTCGACCTAAATGTCAACAATTTTTCCAAGTTCGATCTCGCCGTATTGTTGTTGTTGAAAGTTCGCCAAGTTGAGCCACATTTGTGTTATTAGGTTGAGTTTTCCGAATTAAAGGACTTTTACTGAATTCGATTTTTCATACCCTTCCTACTTCCCGGGACTGGTTAGCAATTATGATCTGTCATCAGAAGTTGCCTTTGTACTCTTTGGAGTCTGAACTGCACCCTTTTAAGGTTCACGAGTCGAAGGAATAAATGTGAGTTTGTGAAATTCGAGAATCGAGAACTTTTGATTCGACCTAAATGTCAACAATTTTTCCAAGTTCGATCTCGCCGTATTGTTGTTGTTGAAAGTTCGCCAAGTTGAGCCACATTTGTGTTATTAGGTTGAGTTTTCCGAATTAAAGGACTTTTACTGAATTCGATTTTTCATACCCTTCCTACTTCCCGGGACTGGTTAGCAATTATGATCTGTCATCAGAAGTTGCCTTTGTACTCTTTGGAGTCTGAACTGCACACACACTAAGTATGAGCAGATCTCCGTCCACCGTTGCTCCGAATGTGTCATGTAACTGACTATGTTCTGTAGACTGTCCAGACTAAAGCTGCGTAAGGTAGTCCTTGCAGACCCCTGCCTCGATGTCCAAGGTTATATGATAGGTATGAGCTTATGGGTCAATCTGCCTGTGCTGGAGCTGGTCCACTAGTATTGCCACAGCGCTTTCGATCTGGCCCCCCTCAGCGCTGGTAGGGACATTTTTGCTTGCCAAAGGTACCACCTTTGCATCTCGTGTGTTATAGAGTCTATGCGGCTAGCTATGGGGATCCATTAGCCAATCCCTAAGCGATTGGTGTGTGCAGTGAAGACGGAGCCGTTCTAAGAAATCGTTCCTCCGTTTTCGTCGAATTGCTTGGCCGTTCATAGAAAATTGTGTTTAATGCATTGACCACTGCAAACATGCCCCTAGTGGACATATGACTACGTTAAGTTTCACACTTGTTTTTATGATTTCAACAATTAAATGAAAAAAAAACATTAAGTCCTTATTGGAAACCCCGCTACAAGACACCAGGTGTATGTGCTCACAATACCAGTTCCGCAGCATCTATGCATAGCTACCGAACTACTAACAAGGTCTACCATGGCCGCCTTTGATTTAAAACTATTTAATACGTCCTTGAGAAAAAATTCAGAAAACATCTAAAATGCCTGTGAACATATTGCGAACTAATTTTACTGTAAATCACTTACATCCAAACAAACTGTTACGGAGAGTGTGTGTACTTTGTTTTGAAGAATAATTATGCATCCCTCCCGACCTTGAAGCCATACGGCATCCTCTATCGAGCAGAACCAGCGAAACTTTGAAAAAAAAAAAAATGCTTTCCCACAATTGAATTGAAAACGTGTGCCTGGCCTGTATCTCTTTGAGTTTGAAATAATATTCAAATTTTATCGCTCCCACCAAGTGTTCAGTCATAACATTGACAAAACATTCCTGCAGCCATTCCTCGATTACCCCATGTCGGGGCGTTGAAATGCCGATCCATAAAATTTAATGCTATTCCACTTTCGTACGTGTTTCAATCATAAAGTGGCTAGAGAATTAAAATTAAGCGAATTCCTCTCGCAACTTCTCGGTGCGGCATTATCCACAATTACGAGGAACAGAGATACAGTCCCACCCGCTGGGTGCGTGTGTTTCTTGTTGATTGAGAAGCTGCCCAATAAAGAACTTGAACTTCTTCTTATTGTTTTTTCTGTTTTTACGCGTGTCGCTTAATTGGTGGGATTACGTTCAATGTTTTTTTTTTTATCTTTTTCGCAGCTTGGGTGCCACTTGCTCGGCAAAAGATGATGGCATTCATAATTTTGTTAATTGGCTGGAATTGAATCCGGGATACGGGCAGAGATGTGTTCCCTTTCAGATTGGATACGCGAATATAGTCGGCTCCCGACGACGGTGGCAGAACTTTTAATTGGTATCTCCTCTGATTCGTTCAAGAGCAACCAGTAACTGCGATAATGCTTAATTACTCCTTACGAATCCGCCTTGTTAGTTACTTGAATTACCTGGTGTGTACAATGTTTCAGATCCCAAGATGGTTTCTAAGACTCTCTGTCTTTTATGGCGTGGTTGGTGGATGGAGCATCCAATTTCTGGATTGTAATTAGTAAACTCATGAATCACGTCCTGGGTTACAGTAAAAGACGGATGCTGGTGAATGCAAATGTTTACAAAGAAGAATTAAATTAAAATAAAAAACAGGCTTGCGGGTGCTTGTGCTGTATGCGTTTGCAATTAAAACATCGTTATCCAATTCAAAATTCAACTACATTCACGCGCAGCAATAACGATTGTGTGTAGTCTGTATTCTGGACCCGTTTTGGGATTAGATACTTCTCATTATCCGCTTTCCAGAAACGGAAGTTGACGTAAGGCGTGTGTAATATATCATCGCATTCTATTTATGCTTGCTTTTGTAGACAATTTTTACCCTCCTCCGAGGCATTTATGAATGACTGAATATAATGTCTCGAAATAAAGACGCAATTTTGACGCATCAAGTACTCCCAATTTTCGATAGTTATCGTACCATGCTTTCTCACGGTCTGGACTTGACGCAGGAACAGAGAAAATAATCGAGTAGTCGCATGACATCGCCGCCCAATTGATGAAAACTCGCCCTGAGATGATCAGTTCCACGAATTTCTCCTCCACAACATCATGGGCATGCGTTGCGTAGCTTAGCATGTCTTGTTAGAACAACAGCTCGGATATATAAAAGTTGACGTGCACTGGCCACTGGAAGTTGGTCCTTTACATGAAACCATCGACGGTAACGGTGTCTGCTTCCTCAATCTGAATCTAATAAGGACCGATGATGTCGCCGTACGATAAACCGCACACTTGTTGATTGCGTTCGATCCAAAACTGATAATTTTGCTTGTTAACTGAGACAAAAATGGACTTCCTCGGAAAAGATAATTTTTTTTGGCCAAAATGCGAATATCCGGCCATCATTTCCAGGTTGGGAACTCACAGCATTGTGTATGGTCATCCGACTATGATGTATGCCCAAATTCAATTGCAAAATAAACTGACACTCAGCTGATCGGCACCCATCAACATATTATTTGGGTCTTTTTCAATACTGGTCACTAGAGGGGCTATGTTTTCTTCATCCCTGTCTGGTTGGTCTGGCTTAAGGTACACCTCCATGGTGCGATGAATTACATGCACAAATACAAAATCTCGTCGTTGGGAAGAATATTCTCTTTATAATTTACGCACGTTCGGCAAGACAGTGTTTGATGAAAGCTCGCCCTACATCCGAACAAACTGTTACGGAGAGTGTGCGTACTTTGTTTTCAAGAATAATTATGCAGGCCTTCAGCGATTTTACGGCCATCAATTTCTAGAGACTAACGAGACTTTGACTGTTGCTGAAACATAACAATTGAAAAAAAACTGCCTCTACTGCCTGGTCACCATTTACATAAAGTCAAGAATTGAATACACCAAAAAATTTGCACCGGGCAAATCAAGTCTTAGCAATTTATTTCTGCCTGCATACGATGCGTACGGTTGCTCTGAGTCCTTGACCAGACTTGCGCATCAAACTAGCAAACGGAGTACCCATGTGCTGTGATTGCCATACTGCAGTGAAAAGATTTGAAGAAGCTTCAATAAACGAACGCAATTTAATATGCAATAGTGAAAGTCAGGCGATAGCAAGTCATCGCACATAAATCGTCTTTAGTTAAAGCCGCATACGCAAAATATTGTAATGTACTCAAGTATCAAACAAGGTCAAGGCATTCATCCATCAAAGCCCTTTCCATTGAGCTTCTCTCGGAAATTTGATTAAACCACCGACCAGTCAGTGTTCTCGTTCTCATTTACACCACCCCACTATGGAGGCCCCACCCCAAAATAAAATGAATCTCCATCTCCACTCATCTCATCTGAGGCGAAGTGCTCCATCGCGCAACGCAGCCAATCAGAGCCATCTATGTTGGGAAAACATAATTTCCCTGGGCATTTCATCTCAGACACAAACCACATGACAAGTACCTCCATCTCCCATCATCGATTCGGAATACAATTCAAAAATCGCTTTTTAATATCTCTCTCCGCATGCATGCGGGAGGAAACAAATTAAGCACACGAAATGATGCCCTCATACGATTCGCGCGAATGATAGATGAGGTCACACCGCCAACTTGCGGCAGCCGTTGTGGGCGTTCCTTCAAAGCTAACCAGACAAACGCTTAATCACGCGGTATTCCCTTTGCAGCTGACTTCCGATGGCTCTATATCGGCGGTGGATGCGAGTGCGCGAGTGTGGAGTGGAACGAACATTTTTTTAGCAACGTCCTTTCGTGCGCCTGAGCTTCAACTACTGTAATGCATCACATTGAGGAAGCCACTTTAAAAATTAGCGCACAGAAAAACATGCATTAACGTAATTACACATCAAGAGCCACAATGCACACACGCATGCATAGCGGACGATGAGTTCGCTTGTGTGCACACACGTACACATGCATCCTTTTCATGTTTTTTCCTCGTTTTTTTGCTGCTGTTCGCTTTTTTCTGAGTGATGCAGCTTATTTTTCACCGCACCGCATCTCATGGCAAATGAGAAATTATAGCAAGGCGGATAGCGATGGGGTGGGCCAAGGGGACGGGGTGAGGAGATGCGGTTTTGCGATTGTACGAATGCAAGGATACACGGACGGAATTACCATAGTCAGTCATTTGGATGAGTGGCGTTTGCTGCTTTCTTCTCATTTTTGCCTGTCTTGGGAGGGCCGCGATGCAACCGCAGGGCTTTGGAGAGCGAAAGGAAGAGCTTTGTTTTTACGGTGAATAATTACAGACAGTTGATCTTTTGGCCGGGAAAAGTGGTGGAGGCGGGCGTGCAGTGTACATTCGCTAGTCTGCTTTGCTGAGCATGAATCATAAAGAGATTAAATTATTTATCCTTTGTTTGTGCAACATCTCGGGCTTGCGACAGGCAGACAGTAATGTAAAATGTCATCACAAGGTGATGTGACATCACATGTGGGGAACCTGCAGATGTTCAAGGGTTCGAGCTTGCCGTGGATTTTTCTTCGCTTATTCCATTTTGTCTCCAGCTGTGAAGAGAGATATCAGTCGCTCGCAAGAGTTGTGAGAATGCTGTGACCACACAGCAGACAAGTGACATCTTATCAGATGGGAGTGGGAGCCAACAGTGACAACAAAAGGTTGGATGCAACCATGTCATAGTTACAAGCCACTTGGCAACGAGAGTTGATGTGTCTCTCACGTTCGCACGAGGATGTCGGGTGCAGTTCCTTGAATTTAAATTTGATATTCTTGATCGATTTTAAATAAATCCTACTCGACAGACTCACCGGGATTATAGCCGATGAAAACCGATATCGAGGCACCACGTGCTCTTCGTTTTCTGACAAGCGATTGATATCTCTGAAAAAAATACTCTTCGAGAGGGATAAAGCGCAGGAGAGACTGAAGGGAGGGAAGGCAAGATTTAAACGGCAATGAAACGAACGGAAGGGATTTGGAAGAGGATTTTGAACCTAGGTGAATTTTGATGTGCGACCACATTCTGTCTCAAATGCAAAGAGGACGACCATTGGTGGCACTGAAAGTGGTTCCTTTATAGATTTACGGCAGAATGTTGAGTTGGCGCGGTCGGGCGTTGATAGGCTTCAGTACAGTTTTATCGAGCTTACGAGAATGTTATGCCAAAGCGCGGCTCCTTCACTTTTTCAAATCACAACGAAAGGCGCGCGTTTCGCAAGTAAAATGGTCTAAAATTAATTTTACCAAATATTTTCCTCAGCCAACAGGAAAAATCTTAAGCAGTTAAAAGAAAATTGTTTCACAACTGTCAAAAGCTCGAGTTTGTAGAAGTAGCTATAGCTCGAAATGTGTACTCGCGCTTACGATATCATGCGTGTAAACTATCAAAGCGCGACCGCTGCATTGTGACTTGTTCAGTAGACTTACGTGTATTCTATTTACAATGTCAGAGCACGACCGCGCGAACTCGACTTTGTGATATGGGTATTACGTTCACGCGCTAAGTACGACAGCGATTGCGCCTAAATCGCATCTGAAGCGAATTCTTTGCCACTATACAATACGTTCAATATAATCAATATAAATTGACTTATTTATCAAGTAATACTATTATTTTAGTGCATTCATGTAAAATTTCATATAAATGTGATTATTAATTCGCGTTTTATCTCTAGTTAAACAGAATCATAATGGCAACTGAGACGATGATGGTGAAAATTGAGCATCGCGCTGTAATTAAATTTCTCACTAATCAAGGAAAAACTCAAGAAACTCTTCATGAAGAGATGTTGGCTGTTTACTAGGGTTCCGCACCTTCATTATCAAATATGCAAAAGTGGTCAAGTGAGTTCAGGAGAGGCAGAGAGAGCATTGAAGACGACCCCCGGCGTCCCGGCTGCTGCTTCTACGAGGGAGAGCATCAAAGAAGTCCAAAAACTTGTTCTTGAGGATGCCCCAGTAAAGGTGAAAATGATGGCAGAGATCACCAAGCTTTCAATTGGTACCATTCACACCATTCTTCATGACCATCTTAACCTTTCAAAGGTCAGTGCAATGCATTTACAGATGCCACGAATGCTCACAGCGCCTCAGAAAAAAGTGAGAATCGCATGTTGTAGAGAGCTTTTGGAGATGTGTAGCTAGAACGCGGACGGTGTTATGGATCGAATTGTTACTGGTGACGAAACATGGGTCCACCACTATGACCCTGAAAGCAAACAAGAGTCCATGCAGTGGCTTAAAAAAGGAACAGACCTCCCGAAGAAGTTCAAAATCACTCCGTCTGCCGGGAAGCTCATGGCCACAGCTTTTTAGAAGTCAAAGGGAATCTTGCTCATTGAGTACAAAAAAAAAGGTGAAACCATCAACGCCACATCCTACGCTTCCACTTTGCATAATTTGCGGGAGGAAATTAAAAAGAAAAGACGGGTAAACTCGCAGCGGGTGTGTTGCTTCTTCATCATGACAACGCTCCTGTTCACACGGCGCGAGTTTCCAAGGCTGCTGCGCGAGATTGTGGTTTCGAAGAAAGCCAACACCCACCCTATAGTCCAGACCTTGCCCCTAGTGATTATTTCCTGTTTCCGGATTTGAAAAAATGTCTTCGTGGAAAAAGATTTTCGGATAATGAAGAACTCAAGTCGGCAATAAATGGGTATTTTGCAGAGAAAGAGGAAATTTATTTTTTGGAGGGTTCAAAAAAGCTTATCTAAAGATGTAACAAATGCCTTGATGTTAGGGGAGATTATATTGAAAAATAAAAACAATTTAAATTGAATTCGCTATACCGAGGATATATTGATATACGCCCCTCGTAAGTCCAATTCAATAGCTGCCTGGCAAACGACTAAGTGTGGGTCAAAAGCTGTCAATAAGGTCTATGCAAAGCAAACTCTGCAAGTGAAATAAGGCAATAATAAATATAGTTCTTGGTCAATAACTGAACCAAAAAGCACATGTCTACATCAGTGCAAGCCCCTACAGCCCCGGACAACTCTCTTAGCAGGACAAAAAAAACCTCCTAGAATCCGTACACGAATCTGGCTGGTTTTAGAATTGTAGTAGGTCGCACGGTAGTTTAACACTTATAAACATGGGCACAATGGACCCAACAACTTGGTATAAGTGAGCTGCAGCCATTTGGCAGTAGGGGGCAGCCAATTTACCTACCTTCCTACCGACTTAAAGCGATTTAAAAATTTGTTTGAACAGAATTATTTTTAAAATTGAGTTTACAACCAGACTTACAAACTAAAGGTTTGTGGTGGCTCAACAACAGGGGCCCAACTGATGTACTTTGTTTAATTTATAATGTTTATTATTATTGTCGGTTTATTGTTTTTTTTTTTTTTGTATCTCCAACAACGGCTAGTGCTTACATCGGGTTGTTCAAGTCCGTGTGTCCATGGTGGTCCTTTTGGGATGAGGTGGTGATGTGTGAATCGACTAAGCCTCGATGGTGATTGCTATCGCTGCTCTGGTAGAATCCATGCAGCTCGTTGTTCGACGTCGTTGGCAAGTTCTGCTCGTTTAGCAGATTTATCTCGTTGAGGTAGCGTTGTCCGGGGATTGTGTTTCTCAGGTTCCTGATTTCCTGATTAGGATGGTTGTTGATTTCTAGTAACTGCTTTCTGAACAGTGTCACCCACTCACTGCCGCAGGGGCATGATGCGTGCTTGGTCGTAAAGCCTATTGTTGTTGTGATATCTTTGACGGTCCCTGTTGAAGGTCAGTCCGGTACATATTCGCAGTATTTTTCGTTCGAAAATTGCGAGCTTCGTCATGTTGGTCTTCGTTAAGGTCGGCCGTATAAGCTGCTTGTACAGCAGCAGTTTTGTCCTCTGGCTTAGTCCATTTTGCGGCGCATCAAGGGATAGATGCGATGCAGTTCTGTCTTCTGGCTTAGTCCATTTTGCGGCGCATCAAGGGATAGATGCGATGGAAGCCTAGGTTGACCCTTTAAGAAGGCCAACCTAGGCTCAGTTTCGAATGACTGCGGAACTTCAACATTTCCGTGAAGTTAACGCTTGGCGCTTGGTTAGATACTTGGCTTTTTCGTTTGTTGATATTTCTGTATCACCAGGGAGTACTATCTTTATGCTTCGACATTTGGCTGCTGATCTGCATCCACCTCTGAATGGTCTCCTTAAGCACATAAGTACTGATTTCCCAGCATTGATACGAATACCTCATTTGGTATAGTAGTCAAATCTGTTTGCTGTCGAATCTGTGTTGACGTCGTGCTGGCATAAGTCAGCGAGTCATCTGCAAATAGACAGAATTTTACTGTGTCACTTGGATGTGGTTGATCTGCCGTGTAGATGTTGAAAAGCCACGATCCCAGCTTTGATCCTTGTGCAACTCCCGCCTTGGTGCTCCGCTCTGTTGACTTGCTGCATTCAACTGAGACGTAGAATATTCTGGAATGCAGAAAGCTATAGCTACCTACAAGCCTCTTGAGCGGATAATTTTTCTCGACCGTGGGTCTTGAATTGATGTTCCATACATTCCAATGAACGGACAACTCTCTGCCCGCCTATGGGACCTTTCACTGTATCGGTTACGACTTACCGCTTATAACGAACAAGTATGTCAATCCCTTGAAGGTCATTATTAGGTGAAATGTTGCACGTATAATTTGATACTGATGTAACCAAGTGGAGGGCAGAGAGAGATGCAACCAGAGCGTCTCTGGTAGAGGTTGGTACATACAAACGACTGCAACTGCACGACCTGTGAAGGAACTGTGACTGTTGCTATATGTGGGGTAATTAGCAGTCACGCAGGCACGGTACCTTTTTTGTTTGCGTTTTGGTATAGTTGCCATTGCAGTCATAGAGCACGGATGCGTTTGGAAAACGCCCATAAGTTCCATATAAAGAGAGTTTCGGTATAGAGAATTAGGAACCTAATTCATATGAGATATTTATGAGAAGGGGGAGTAAATAAAATAAAAACTTGCATAATTTGCTGTTATATTACCTCAAGGCTGAACAACTGGCTTATTGTTAAAAGCGCCAGTGTTCTGTTTAGTTGTCCATCACTGTACATTTAATAGTTAGTAGGTTTTAAAGAGAAGATATAATAAAAACGGGCAAGCAACGATCACTGCACACCTATCAGTCGTCCCCCGCTGTCAATCAAAAAAGTATCAATTTACATTCCCCATCAACTCCTTCCGCGCTCAAACAATTTGTTTTTAATGATTTCCAATGAATTATCCGTCCCGCACAGATATGAAATACCTAGTACTCATGGCAACGCACATCTCTTCAATCCGCACCCTCATCCATCACGGCAAACACAACATTAAAGTGTCAGCACGTTAACACCATCCCCCACTTCAAAAAAGAAAAAACAACTACATGAGAAAAGCAAAGGATAACAAAAACTCTCTCAGACGCATTGTCTTTCAACAGGATTGCTTTATCATCTTCAGGCGCCTACAGTTCGGAGGAGACACGAGCATCTCACGCTATGCACTGCGACTGGCATCTTCACACAAGCAAAACACAAACGGAACCAACCAACCCCTCGACACGACCGCACTGTGTAAATCGATATCCCAGTTGTCAGTTTGTTGATGCAGTACAGCAGGCGAGGCACTGCCGCAACACTTATCCCATGCAGCAGATGTTGTTGTTTTATTCTTTTTACACTTCACCCCGAGCAATGCGAGAGGGTGTCAGAGTGCACTTTAGTGTAATTTTATCGATCTAACACTCATCCAAGGGTCGGCACACGTAAACACACGGCGGCCCGACAAAGCCGAACGAAGACAAATAGGAGATCCTTTTTCCTGTAATTTCACGGTCAAGGGCTTTATTGACTTAATAAATAGATAATTGATTAAACAGGACCAAAAGGCAGCAGCTGCCGGGAAATCACCGCCCGATTGAATTTCACTCACTGCACTGGTCCGGTGTGCGGGAACCACCTGGAAGCACTATCCATCCTCGTGCGTAATCGTTTGATGATTGCAAATTGGAAAACGTTTGAAAACGACGAAACGACCCAATTTTCGGGTCCGTGTAGCTCCAAATGGCCACATCAATGAGTCACGTTTCATTTATGTCCCGCTCATGTGGAACACAGTCGACAGCACGTGCATTTCTCCATATTTATGTGGGTCAATCGAATCTAGAGGGCGGTTATAGTATGCGGGGAGATGGTGAATGAATTTTGATGGATGTCCTAATTTTTTTTGTTACCCAAAAAAAAAATGCTAATATCCCTTTTTGCTGCCTGGCAAGGATACAAAAAAGAGAATTGCGATACGTGATGAATTTTGAAGTAGATGCTACGTTTTGTTTTTACTTCTGAATTCCAGCTGAGTTGAGTTTCCGGTTGATTATGCAGAAAACACGACCCCAGCCCGTTGGCGAGGGGCAACGTAAACACATACCGTTCACATGTGCGGGTTGGAGCGTGATACGTAGCACTGCTCAGCTGCTGTCGTGTGATGTGCCTTTTGGCCATCACAGCTGGCGGAGAATGCAAAGTGGAGGGCAGAGCTCTGGTCGCGTCTCTCGCAGAGGGAGGTACATAAAAACGACTGCAACTGCACGACCTGTGAAGGAACTGAGACTTTTGCCATTTGTGGGGTAATTAGCAGGCACGCTTCGCTTTGAATAATTCAACAAATAAAAGCTTTTACTTTTCTCCTCATCAGTGGGTGAAAAGTGCCTTGTATCATGAATTATAACTTGGGATAAACGAGAAGCTAAACAGATTTTGTATGCAAGCGAATACAGAAAATGTGATTAATTTTCAGGTTTCGCTGTGCAAACAGAGAGGTTCAAGCAGCACATGCTACGTTCCCAGCGAACCGAAACCGCGAAGTTCGGGTGAACTTTCACTGAAGGCAGTTCCCACCGAGGTTGAAGTGATTTCGCTCTCAATTTATAAGTGCCCGCCAAAACAAACGTCAAAATGCTGTCTGACAGGCAATAATGGTGTGAGAACACTAGACAATAGATGGAGATATAGTGATGAAATTAACTCCAAAGTGGCCAGAATAAACTTAAGATCACGCTGTGCGCTTGTTCGGTTTGACAACCTCTCACGTCGTTCGGACGGATGAATTCACGCGAGCTGCGGAAAGCGCGACGTTTCGATATCGCGAAAGTGTATGGTGAAGTGGTTTGGAGGAGGAGGTATGGTGTGGGGTAGGTTTGAAGGAATTTGACGAAACTTCGCGATTTCGGTGGATGCATGTCATGTGAGGAAATTTCTTTACACATTAGCAACAATCTTGGAATTTCGGAGAACGTCTTGACCTAAATAAAATAATTAGTTAGGAACACATAAACAATTAGTTAGGATCGTGAATTTGTGGACTGGGTCCCGCACTTTGCTCATCGGATTCTCAGTT
This sequence comes from Eristalis tenax, assembly GCA_905231855.2. Lineage (NCBI taxonomy): Eukaryota > Metazoa > Arthropoda > Insecta > Diptera > Syrphidae > Eristalis > Eristalis tenax. The sequence continues at coordinate 72,553,849 of HG993125.1, read as the reverse complement.
TGACCAATCCCCAACCAAATGATTGTTTCGGAGCAACACATTTGCGCTGATTATTTTAGGACGAGGATGAATTTTGAGTCCAACTCGGAAAAAAGCTCAAGTGAACGACACCATCGATGACTGTGGACGACAATTCCAAATATATGCCTAATTCCGTCGCATGATCCTAAATACCCTCCGTGATAAAACCAATTGAGTCAATCAACATGCACAACTATTCATCCACTGAATTCCTGCAACTGGATCAAACCTGCGTTTAATTACAGCCCAGTCGAAAACATTCAACATTCAAAGGTGCTCCAGATACAGCTGTACTCTCATCACTTTACGACCAACCAAACCCCTTAATCAGCGGCCGAAATCCAATTCCATCACTCTGCATGTGAGTCTGGGCAAAAGCCAAATGCCCAACGCCACAATCGACGTCGTATGACCACAGGTGACGACACGGACCTCACCGAAAACATCAGAACCAGCACCCCGACAGCCGACAGATGCGGGACTAGCCACATATTCCACTTGGCAAAGCATCTGCGTATTTGTATTTTAATTCTTTTCCGACCTCATCTGTCGGCGTCTTTGCCACGTGCCGCCGACGGCAGTATTTCTTAAGGTTCCTCTGCTACCCGTCTGGTGTTTAGTCCGTTTAAAGGTGAAATCGTATTCCTCTAGGCTGTCGTTTTGACCTTTCCTGGTGTGGACATGAGTTGGTATAACCCTCCGCACACTCGACCAATGCTTACACGTGTCCCCGGCTGGTGGAGTGTGCTCGTAATTAAACAAGATTGCGCACACGAAGCATACGCAGTCCATTAAGAAGACGGGGACGCCCAGCAATTGTACTGAAATTTTATTAGAATCGTATAAGTTCCCACGCACGGTGCGGAAGCTGAATCGTAAATCCCGAGGCGGTTTCTTTTCGTACAACTGTTGCTAGCATTATCTTTGCTACATCGTCGGCAAAAACATTTGCTGACAAACAATTAAGCAACGCGCCGGGCGTGAGTGTAAGTGTCAATATCTTTCAATTGGCACCAATTCAAGGGTGGCGAGGTTAACTTCTGCGTATCAAAACAGAATCTGCAATACGGAAGGGGCCATGGTTTGTTTGGTTTGTGGTTGTTCAGAAATGCAAAGGCACGAAGACGTTGTCAGGCAAAAACATCTTATTTGAGGGTAGCCACTTTAAATGAAGCTGTACGGGAGTGTGTTTGGTTGGCGGTGTAGGCGTATATTGCCTTCGGATACGTATCCTGCTTCCTGTGGATAATCCCAGAGATGTTTGCCTTTTATGAACAAATATTTGTGCGTGCTAACGATTAAAGCTATGCTAGGCTGTGATGCTTGTATGGGGGGAGTAAATGAAGTGAATTTAAGGTAGCGAAGCAATGCTTAAATTTTACTTCACATGTGAATTATTTTAATTTGAGACAGAAATGAGATATTTTGTGACGGGATAGAATAAATCAAATCATAGGCCTAAGGCATCCTGGATAAATCTCATCCTGGCCTGGACGGTGACAGGGCAACAAGTTCCGGCTTCAAAGGCGTTGACGCGCTGCTACCAGCAATCTCAAGAACATCTCGTCATCTTTTCTGCAATAAATGTTCAAGACCCCCTTTGCGTTCGAAGTCAATAATGAGTTTGTCTTACATATCGTCAATCTTTCGGATTGGTGAACCAATCTCGGCGAACCTAATTTTGGTCCTTCGAGCCAGATAAAATGAACGCCTTTCTTCTAAAAACTCGTTTGTCTGCCGACACTATTCTGATAAGTCGAGGAACACTTGAAACGTGCGTTGTTTTTAAGTTGTTTCGCTAAGTTTCACAAGGAAATAGCTGGAAGACGAATCTTAGGATACAGCCAAAGATATTGGATAAGTGAGGACTCTATGGCTGCCGTTCAGCAAGATGATGCTATCAACTGTGATCAATTTTAATCGCAAGAAAGTGCGCATGTTGGCTGTGGGGTAACGTGCCAGAGGTACACATGCATTGTGTCTGAACGTGCCGCATGGCCACTTCGAGAGAGCCTGCAAGAACGAGGAACACAATCTGCTCTGCGGCTGCCAAGACCTAGCAAATAAATGAAGGCTGTTCCCAGGAGAACACTTCTTTGTAGAGATGCAGGACTTTCATAAATAAGATTGAACTGCGAAATCTCCTGGATTTGTGGTGTGGGTCTTGCAATAAGGAAGGTCTGACTATAGTGAAACCAATACTAAGGGCACAATGGACCCAACATTTTGGTCTAAATGAGAAAAATATCGTCAACGTACGCAATTAACACACCTCCAAGGGTCGTCCATCCCTGACGGCAACTCATTTCTGAATCACTTTACTCTCCATCGAGGTTCACAACTACAAACTGATTCTGTTAAAACGCAAAATGTTTCACTAGGACTTGCGCTACACTGCCAGCCAGGCACTTGAAAGCACGATTCGACCAAATCTTCAAAGAAGGAATTCCACATTCATTCATATCTAAACCTGCTTCATTCTCATTTTGTGGACATAGAAGAAAAAAAAAACAACAACACACAATTCAATTTAATTACTTGCAGGACATTCAGTTACTGTTGCGTGCTCCACATAATCACCGATAGAGCATGTCACAAAATGAACTCAGATATCCTCACGCTGATTGCTGAAATTGAATACTGTTGTCCCTCCTTCTGGATGAATACGTTTTGGGGAAACCGAAGACGATTTTCGACAAAACATCAGTGCTCCAGTACTTGGGGTGAGATTATCCCCCTTGGGAAAAGTATTTTCCGGGTCAATAGATATCGAGAAAAAGAATAGATATCGAATTAAGTTGAAATGATAAATGGTAGGGAGAGCAAATTGATTCCGTAAAAGAAGAAGTAAAAGCAAGCTGGATTTAAGGTGGGTGAATTTAACAAGTCGATAGGGCTTCTCTTGGAAATGGCGGCGTTTGAGATCCAGGAAAAAATAACATCGAATTAAGGAGAATCTCCTTATACATATCGTTCCAAAAATGATCCGAAAAATATCAAAGAATTGCTCAAGTCGTCGAAAGTACTTCGACACTGACACAGTATTTCTCTTTAATTTGCGACATTGTATGTGTACTTTGAGGGCACCGTGGCGTAGTGTGTATGGGCGTCAACTCATACGCACTTGAACCTTAGGAGTCGAGGTTCGATTCCCGGTACTTGACAATGCTCAAAGAGTACAACTGTATAAAAAAAGCTTCTCAAAATTGACCGTTCGGAGTCGGCTTAAAGCGGTGGGTACCCTCCACTCGTGAGAGAACAACACGAAAGGTTTACGCTGCCCTTACCCGGGGACAAATCCGAGGCTTATGGTATCTCGGGAATTTTTCCACGAGAGATGGGAGGAGTAATGCTGAGCGTTCCTGTGGGATTGGTCAAACAGGATCAATTTTGAAAGTAATTGCGACATCTTTACGAGGGATGACCGGGCTTGGGGGCGAAGACAAGTTAGCGGTTTTTAACTCAGTATTTATTTAAACTCGCACCTATGGCCCTGCACTTTGAATGATTACTGAAAGACTAAGATCGCGAATACAAGCTGCTGATATGCGATTGAGATTGTTGGTACTAATCCCGGAGAAAGAGTAAAAAACAGAGCGCGAGAAACTCAACATTGAGCAGCTGGCACGAATATCCCCATCCCGACTTCTGATGTTGACTTTAAATGCGATTCCATCAGTTGGGCTACCCGCTTGGCAGACCCAAGACGGTGTAGTCCAAAAAGTCGACTGGTTGGCTTGCCCATAACTCATGATGAGTTGAAGTCGCTGGCGGTGGATCGAGTGGCCTAGAGATCTCTCGTACGTGCTTTGTCGTCGCGAGCCCTTAATTGGATCATGCGGGCCAATGGAGATGAGACGCGAAGGGCTTGCGTTGTAAGTAAATTTACGACAGGGAAATTTACTCTTTGCGGGCTTAAGAGTGAAGCAGTGTCTTAGAGGAGTACGGTAAAAAACATTTTTTGTTCACGATCCATCTCTATAAAGCGGCGTAGTGGCTTGGTGCGTCGACCACTACACATACGGGCCTACGTTACCCAGGTTCGATTCCCGGTACGTGCAAAATACTTTTCACGGCCTCACCTCTTTGAGGACCTCAGCTTTAACCATCTCACCTCTCCAGCTAGCACGGTCTTTAGCGAAATACGCACGCCAATTTGACAGCTTTCTCCGCTTGTGTGTGTCATCGGTTAAGTTCGGTGTCGAAGGTGTAGGATCCGTAGAAGCCTGGCTATACTCATGTCTCCGTATAGCCCACACAGGTCGTGGTTGAATCTCCTTTTTCAAATGCCACAAACGTAGACAGCAATGCAGAACTTTTCTCTCGAAAAAACCATGGTCTTCTCCATCTGCACATGAAGCTGTCCATGTTTCCGAGCCAGAAAGCAGGACAGGGTGTTACATAGTTTCAGCTCTTTTCGTGACGTTTCTATTACACAATGGTCTATGGAATCTCGGTGAAGATATTCGCACCGAATACTTACGAACCAAGATCCAGGCAATATCTACCTACTGTGATGTTGTGGCCAAGTCGTCGATAAAATGTCCTTCTGTGAAGACAGCCCCCATTCACCGCAAGACCCATTATAGCCTCGTCTGATTCTGAGTGTGCATGCCATGCCTTTGTTCACCGCTTTCAGGTTTTCAATTATTCGACAGAACATGAACAAGGGAATATTTTTTGGTGTTGCACACAGCTCAATGGGCTGTCACATAATCCCTCCCTGAGCTACGCACACTTCCAGCAGAACACCCCCGCATCATCGCAAATTCTCATTTCTCAGCCACCCCTGGCTCTTGGACTTCAACGGCCCGAAGCTTGAATCTAACCACTCACGTTAGCACAATTCAACAGCCGCATGGATGGGGGAACAAGCACAATTCGCAGGCAGCCAGAGGGGAGAATGGAAGAATGCCCCCAATTCAAAACCAATGGCATTTGCTATCGACACTGTCCACTCGCATGGCCCAGAAAAAAATTACTTCCGGCAGCAGAGACACACCAACTGCCCTAGAGCCCAATTTCCACTAAGTTGCACATTCCAGGACATCACGAGAATTCCACCCGAGCTCCGGTTTACCATTACAATGGACAGTTGATGAATTCACTAGTACACATAATCTAATTACGGGGCGCTTGCTCTTCGTCTGGCTCCGGTGAGTGAAATTTAATATTCGGATTATATCAATTCGGGAAGTGGCTACGGAGCGAAGCCCGAACTCGAGCCCAGCGCCGTTCCATTCTCATATAGTGCTGTGTACAGTACGTGCTTTAGTGCTCGGTAGTCTCCACGAAATTCAATTAACTTAAAATGTCATAAGCATTCGCTGTAAATCATCCCCCGGGGGAAAACTCACTCACTCCCGCTGTCGGTTGGCGGTGGCACGGGACTGATGTGTGCACTCCAGGCCCCCACACAACACCACCCACCTGAGAATTCATAAAATCCAATATAAATTCTTTTTTGTTTCTTCCTGTTTTTCATCACCATCGTTGTCACCGTGGCGAATTGTTCTTGTTTTGTCAGACACCCCCAGGGTTCCTTTCACTTCGGGGGAGCGAGAGATGACTCAGAAACGAGCAGAATTGGGTGTATCGCTCGTAAGTCTCGCTGACATCTCTCTTGTGGCTGTGGATAATATTCGCAAGCAACAAACTGTCAGTTTTGAATTTTTATATGTGTTCCCCAAGGTGATGCAGACACTTAAACTTCAAAGACAGATGCCCGATGTTCGGCTGCCTTGCCAACTTGGGATGTGTGTCTGAAAGGATATGTGAACAGTTCAGTGGGGACTAATTTACATTTTTGTTCTTGTTTATTACGAAGCCAGTTGTGAGAGGACTCACGAAGACCATGATGTCCACAGAATGCAGCATCAGAGGTCGACTGAGAGGAAGTCGTTGTGCCTCCGGTGAGCAAAACCTGTTCAGGGCCTACAGCCGCTGCCGGTAGGAATCAACCGTAAGGAAGGAACTTTGTTATTAGTTAACATCGACGTTCCATCCCATTGACTTACCTGCAACCTGGGGGATAGCTGTCCACTCGCATCCGCGCCGCCAGAACTGAATTCGAAATAAAAAAGTTCCCAGTTCATCAGGACACGGGAAGTCGTATCCATGATGCCACTTTCTATGTCATAACTCTGATATACAGGAAGACGCTGAAGACGATGTGTGTGTAATCTGGTCACAGTGCGCACTTGAGGATGTCGACTGCAAATATTTTGAGACGACAGAGAGGAGGGGGGCATCTGCTTTGCCGAGCACTGACGATCGGATATTGGTTCGCTAACGGCTTGTGGCAACATATTGAAAGTGAACACTGCTCTGGACATTTCGAAAACTTGTATTTTTGTGATGTCAGTTTGAGATCTCTTTTCCAGCAAATAAGCATCGTTTATTTTGGCCTTGCTTTGAGATTTCGATGGAAATGGCATCAGGATATTATACAACATCTGCTGCACCTCATAACAGACGACTGACAGCAAAACGAATCATTGGTCTTGGGGAGAACGAAGCGTAGTTAATGTAGAGGAGTGTCTACTGTAAACCTTTTCCGCGAGCACCTTCATGAGCTTTACCATTGAAATACATTTCTGCAGTTAAAACCACTGGAATATAAGAAAGCGACATACGGACTAGCAAATCAGATTCAATACGACCCTGCTACCACTGGAGATACGAGTATGTATTCGGATTGTGGGCGATTGACAATTTATAATAATAATATGAGTGGCGCAAGAGCCGGTAGAAGAGGGCCTAGCTTCTCAGTAACCATTCGTGTTGTACTATTGTTCTATCACAAGTGGAAGGGATTTATAGTTTTATGCCGACTCCCAAGAGCCAATTTGAGAAGCTTTTTCCAGACAGTTATTACTCTTTGGCCATTGTCAGTGACTCAAAAGAGGTCGAGCCGTGAAAATTATTTTGGTCGTACCGGCCGGTAATCTGAACCCAGGCAGCGAGTTTCAGTTGCGACGCACATACCCACACGCCACGGCCGCCACATGATTGACAATCAATGCAACTTAATTGTTGTTGATTAGATGTACAAACATTCATCTAAGGCGCAATACGGTTTGTTACAATTGTTTCTCTGGCTCCCAAATAACGAATGTTTTCTCTCTGGCTGGCATCTGGCATGCGGCGACTGTGAGAATGTGGAATTTAAGACCGTCCACGCATTAAGCAAAATGATAGCTGCACATTCATATTGGAAATAAAATGTACGACAGTTTAAAAATTTAACAACCAGTTGGACCACTTAAAAACTCTTACTTGCCCATGCCGCAAATATGGATTTTTTTTTCGAATCAACTTCAAACACTAGGAATGAGAGTGGTTCGACCGCCCCTGGTCTCCATTGAGTGACATAAAAATCAGGATTGACAGTTAAATAAATTAAATGGTTATTATTCACTATTATTATGGAGATAATTACTCACAACGATGTCCAATTGAATGCAATTAATTGTCAGCTTACCTGAAATAAAAAAAAGACAAATTACACTATTAATATTACTTTATTTAAGTCTACTTATTTAATTAATGAATAAAACTGCAGCATTGTTATGTTCTATGTATTCTTTAAATTTTTTCCAGCTTCCAACAGCTTGCTTTAGTAATCTGTATCTCCTGGTGTATCTACGACCCATCGGAAACTAAACACAGCTAGAAAGATAAGATTTTGGACTAAAAACACTTTAGGGACGGGTTTGTGATTGAGTGGCTCAGATCTGGTTGATAGCGCGTCAAAGAGGAGATACACCGTATTTTGCTGTTATTTTTCGATAAAGCGAAAACGGATGGAAGAGCAAAATGTGAATAATGTTTATGGTTTAAATTTAACAGTAAATCATGCGCAGTTTTTGTTCGGTCGGTTCAGTTCCTTTAAATGCAATGTGCATCTTTGCTAGGGTTTATTCGATCAAAGTAAATATGAGTACATACCCGATACTTTTGATTTGATACAAGTAAAATTAGTATCGATACATTTCAGATTCGATTATAGTAAGTATCGAATGGAAGCTTGCCCTTTATCTGTATGGTGTGTCTGTATTACTATAGTGTACACGATACACCACGTTCCTGTGTGCATTAGTAGCCTGTCTTCTCATTTATACATAACCAGAACACCAATGCATACACCAGATTCCTGAAATCATTTTCATTTCAATGCAATACTATATCACTCTCAATCCACACTGTATCTCTGTCAATCTCATCCAAAATTCCCATTCGTATATTATTTGGTGCTTGTCACATGTGTGAGCTTATCCCATTTTGCAGTCTAGTTGGCTTTAGAACTCATTTGTTCCGATACAAGTAAGTATCGATACTTTTGATTCGATACTCCATGGGTAACGATACCCTGTTGCAAGTACTGTAATTAGTACTGATATCAGTATTGACCTGGTATCGAACCAACTCTAATCTCTGCACTAGCCCTGGAAGGTCAATTGTCGATAAAATCATGGAAATCGTCTAGACTGACCGTCATGCAAGCGTGCCACAGGAGTTAACCCAGAAAAAAACTTAAAGAACCGAATTTCCATCGGCGAATCACAACAACATGGACCTATTTTTGAAACGGACGTCACTTACGACAGTCAAGCGAAAACAGTCGTGTTCGAATGGCTGTTAGTCGGCACAGTGGCAAAGCCAGGATTAACGGCCAAGAAGGTCTTGCTCTTTTTTTTTGGTGGGATTGGCAGTGACTCATCTACTATGAGCTGATCTCCTGCGGCTAAACTCTTTATTCGCATCTGCGCTCTCAATAATTGGACGATGTGAAGGAAGCTATCGCTCAAAAGCCCATACGAGGGGAATTGTGTTCCACCAGACAACACACAATAGCGACCAGCCAGAAGCTCTGGGAGGTCCTAATGCATCCTCCTGGTAGCCCAGACCTAGAACCAATTAATTACCACCCCTATCCATGGCGCACGATTTTGCTGGTGACAAATCGCCTGAAGAAAGGCTTCTGAAGCAAGAGTCATTGAATTTGCTGAATGGAAGGATCTTAGCGTTTTCTTTCAAATTTGAATATAAAAAATGTTTGCAATTTGCCACGCCAGACATCCGTTATCGAGGACACATCTTAAAGTCATATCGTGTGGCTGACGTTAAGTCACACCAAGTGAATCGCCTCGTTCCCTTCGATTGTATCCAAGCCTAAAATGCAACTAATGACTTAACTTTACGCATCAATTGGGCAATGAATGTACGCTGCTTTGGCAACAAAAAGAGAAGTCAAAAAGCATATTACCGAGTCTTCCATTCTGTCACATTTAATTTACACCCTCTTTCCCAACTTTCGAGATCCAGCCTGAGTTTTACGAGGAAAACAAATTTATCGCCAATCAGTCAAACGGCCGAAGTGAGTCTCCAAAAGTCTGCACTAAAGCCCCCAATTCCCACAATCGCCCATATGGACAAGAGCTTAAACCAGATTTCCTGCCTCCTTTCATCTGTCAATTCGCCCGACCACTCGCGCTCGCATCGTAAACCACCAGACCACTAATTAAATGTCAGATCCATAAATACAGACACATGTTCTAGTGATATATGACGACTCGTAAAAAATAGAAAAAAAAAAAATAAATATATGTACATGTCTTATCAGTCGACATGAGAAGGGGAGTGCGATCCGTTCCGCTTCTGTTTTCGGATTCAAACTCACATCGTACTCGAGTCCAATAATAACTCAAATACCCGAAGTTGAATTTATTGCACACTCGGTGTCATGTTTGTGTCGATGTCAATTAAAAACATAGATACATCTCAATTTCGGTGACGGTCAAGTTGGGATACACATTCATCGACATGCACGAGGGTGGTGGTGCCACGACCAAACATTGATTACAAGCACAACCGCCCGAGGGTAATTTCTGTGAATTAAACTTCTTTAGCTTCTATTCACAGCATCGGATGGGGATGCAATTTACTCTGCCCATCAGCATTCCCTAGCGAGAGTATTTCGACTGAAATTGTTTCCTAATTTGCATTGAGGACTCCCTAAGCAATCTAGCAACGGGGTGTGCTCCTCAAAAATCTGCATCGTTGTGCCAACGGATGAAATTCATTCAAATGAATCCTGTGTGCTCTAATTTTCGATGCGCACGATACGAAATATTTTAAATGCATTCTGTTGATACTCGTTTATATGCAAAAATGTTGCACAGCGTGCAGGAAAATGATTAGAAAATCCCTTTCAGACTCAGTTCGCTTCTACCCTTCATCGGAGTGCCCGACCGCCCGCATAAGCGTACCGCCCGTTTCTGTTCCACTGTCGTTTACAGAACGAGCAACGAACGCGTTCAAGTTGAAATTCAAAGGAGCGATGCTCAGTGCGATGTCCTGCTGGTTGTGACGGGTAACTGAAGAAGGACGTAGATCTGTGTACAACTGCACAACCGGCAATAGCGAAAACAATTCCAACGTGTACATGAGAAGAATTGCGCACAGATCCTAAGAACTGATTGTTTTGTCGGTTGTGCTTGGGGAGGTTGGTCTGGGAGCCACGTTGTGCCGAAGCTTTGTCGACATTGTTTGTGTTTGTGTTTGCTCAGTCAAAGTTTTAAATTTACGAATTAATCATGTAGCCCGTGATTGCGATGTATAATCAAACTTTTGCGTTCTGCAGGTAGGATTACCGAGCAAGCGTCAGCGGGACCAAAGCTGAACTCACGGGGGCACAGTGTACGCCCTCAACCACTTTCTCGGGGGTAACTTTAAAATATTGTGAATATTTAAACTTGTTTTTCTAACTGAAATCTGAAAGCAACCAGTGATGATAAGCATGCCGTATCCTTGCCTATAAGTCGAAAGTTGCTTTGTATGTTCCCGGTCGATGTTTGTTTGTTATAACTTTAAAATGAACTACAGTTTCATAATTTATATTGCCACTTGTCGAATATACTTTGCATAACATTATTTCTGAAATTTAAAGTAGGGCGAGGTTCCACTTCCCGTCACAGAATCACAGGATTTGTCAGAGAAAAAGAGGTCTCGTAAAAGTTGCATCATAGCTTTATATTCGGCCGACACCCCGGTGCACTGTCTATTTGGTTTCATTCCCATTCTTAAACAAGAGTTTTCCAACATGTTCCTATAGCGATCATCCAGACTCCAACATTCTCAAAGGAACTATGCCCCTAAGATACAGCGGGTCTAAATGGTGCACCGTTCTTCGTCTTCTTTCCGTGGTGCTAAAGTCGTTTATAGATGCCTAGACCAAGCTGTAGAGGCCTCAACCAAAATTCTTATTCAGCTAGCGCAATTTCTGGCTGGATCCATCTTAGTTGAGGTCTTTAAAGCGGGCGTCATCTCTTACGTCAACCAACGGACATGTAGTCGAAGACTTTTCGGGCCAGGGGCAAGTTGTCAATTTGGCATTGGATCCCTAGACGTCTGCTTGACTCATTTCGCTTTACCTGTAGACCCTGTAGTTCTCATACGCCCTCAAACGGAGAAAAGATGGCACTTACAAACTTTTCCTCAAAGGAAACATGGATTTCAGTGTGATACTTATCATGCCTCTGTGCTGCTAAGTGGATCTAGTTTTTGTACAAAACCCGCTGGTCATTTGCCCATTTCACAAAGGGCATCGCCTCGTTTTCAAACTACACAATACAATGGTTCCATGCTATGCACTGCGTAAATTGACTTTCATAAGAAAAATGAGAGCGATGAGGGCAACGTCAGCGAAGTACTCTCTCAATAAAATTGTTCAAACTTGTTGAATCATTTTGGTGCTTTTTGACGTTTCTCTGCGTTACACCACATTATCATTCTGCGGCAAATTTTAACGGAAGTTAACAATATTTTAAATGAAAACAAAAACAGATGATTATGACATATTCATGCATCAAAGCAGGCTCCTTAACCAGCACGTAGTAGAGGCACTGCATTGTGAAACAAGAAGGAACGGTTGGTAAGCGGTATTCCGGGTTTCATTTCGGGACTGGTGTTGTTAAAGCTGTTCACTGCATACCCGAGGTAGGTGAAGATCGACAAGCACACAGCTCCCGTTCTCTGTGTTCCTTGTTCAAGGCATTTTAAAGACAACATACACTCGATATTGTCCTCGTTCACTGACAGACCCATTCTAGTCTCCATGTCGGCAACACGCACTCCGATCTGCCAACCAAGTCAATACAATCTGCGTATGCTAAAAGTTGACTTCTGCAAGACCATGCATTCAGTGTTGTCATTTGCACTTGTCATGATATTCTTAAGGAGGATGTTGAAGATCTACCACCGGAGTGGACATGCCCAAGACACTTAAGGTTTTGATGAACACGGTTGCCAACATTCCGGAGGAGTTCGAGAGCAAGAGTTTAGTCACGGTGTCACTTGTGGTGGTCCTTAGCTGATCAATATCAATTGAGGGTTTTCAGTGCCTAAATAGCAACTATTTTATCTTTCCAGTAAGGAAATTAGTGAAGATAAACACGGTGGCGCTGCTTAGTCGAGCACAAAAAAAAGTCAAATGCCTAAAGACAAATGTCCCCGAAAGAGATATGGCGGCCAAACAAAATCGACTTGGAACATTAAAAGCCTTCCCTAAAGCGATTCTTATTTTTAATTTTAAATAAAATAAAATGTGTCCGAGTTATCATCGACATTTTTCATTCGTTTGAGGGCCTATGATGCCAATATAACGTTGTTTAAATGTCCTTTCTAGATCTCGCGCATCGAAATCTCCAACATTCTATGACTCTGGCGCATACATCAGACTGATGTTTGATGAATGACATGGGTTATGTTGGCTCTGAGAGCCGCTGTGGTTTGCGGGTTATTCACACAGACTTGCGACTCCAGAAAACCCTTTAGAGAAATAGTCTAACTTGGTCAAATCGCATGACCTCCACCATGAGACGACCATGCCCTCAAAACGCTCGTACAAAATTTTCAATGTGGGGTGAGCTGTGGAACCCCGTCCAGTCGAAACCACATTGGCGGTCATGCCATCGAATTCAGGTCAAAAGAAGTTGACAATCATCGACCTATAGCAGTGTGTCCGTCCATTGTGACAGACTCAATAAAATACAGCCAATTTGACACATGTAGCTCGACCAATATGGCCGCTATCAACTGTCAATGTTCGCAAGTCCCTATTGGAGACCCTTTCGTTACATGACAACAACAACTTCATGCTCGAATCACAAATATCATTCGTTTGTTTGCCAATCGAAGAAATCTCGGGTTGAAATTGCAGCCGCCAATTTAGTCATATCTTGCCCAGCAACAAAAGAACCACACGTATGCAGCTAACCGTTCGTTCTCCGAACCAGCAAGCATCTGTTGTTCGTTATTGAACCGCACAAAAGGCCAACAATCTTTTGCAAATATGGACTTAAAATTCAAAAGCCGCACTTAAGCCGTTTCGAGTTCTGGGCAGTTCCTCAAATTTATGTACCGCATCTGGCACAAATGATCCCATAAGCATAACAATGAGCGTCGTCGGTGTTTGCGACGGCAGAGAGAAAAGCCCTTAGGCATACAGATCATCACAAATCCACGTCTGAGACGAATTTCTGGAGAAAGGATGAGCACCACCCAATGCAATCTGTTTGCGATCTTCTGGATGCCCACTACTGACACGGACGAAGACGAAATGAAGAAATCAAAGCAAACACCAAAATACCCCACTCAGGTGGCTGGAATTTGTGTTCGTTTCCCAGATTCATACTCCCAGTATCTCACACATGCATCTGAATGCAGACAGAATAAATAAACGAGAAGTATCTCAGTTTTCAATCAGAACTAACCCGCTTGGCATGGACACGATTCGGTTGCATAAGCGTGTTGTAATGTGTCTCAATGAACTCCGCCCGAAGTGAAGCACTGCAGGCATGCAGACTTCGCCTCTCCTCAGGTGGGTAATTGCACAGCAATTTTTGGTTTAATGCTGACAGCTTGCAGCACATTTTGCGAACACCCCTCTCCGTCTCCACCAGGCGCACGTATGGGTATCACGCAGTATTTATTCCAAATTTCAAATTTATCTAAACTCCACAGAGCCCCTCAAGCAATTTACGATTATTCCGTATTCCTTTTATGGAAGATTTCCATAATAAATGATTTAATTCCCAAATGTTGCGGCAACCGCGAAGGCGGCAGCGGTTGGCAGCTTATTCGCCCATATCTTCTGGTTTTCTATCGCTTTGCTGGTTTTGTGTATCTTGTATCTTGCCTGGATGAAGTTATTCTCGGATGGGGGGAGGGGGAGAGGAAGGTGTGTGATGTATGCATATGAGTGTCTCATGTATCTTTTCATTTGAGTTCCGTTCTTTTGTTCGCGTATCCACGCAAGAACTTCACCCAGGCTAGGTATTTCTTTCGCATTTTTCGAACAACGAATCGTTTGCGTAATTATCCGCAGCGACTGCGAGTGGCGGGAGCGACGATGGTGGCACGGTACCCCCAAGGATCATCTCCTTTCAGGCGGTGTGTACGAAAATGACGCAACTTATTATCCTGGCATAAAAACCATTTAAGTTATACATGTTTCATTTTTTGTTTCCTCAAGGGTGTGTGGTCGCCTGTTTTTGGGGCATTGTTTGGTTGTTTTCGCAGCGCAGCTATTTAATGATTCCCCATGCAAATGGGGTGCAAATCAGTGAGGTTATTTTTGAGCTGGCGAACATAGTGAACACTTCGGTTTGTGTGTTCAGACACGAAGGTGCACGCATGTATTGCTCTGATTTATGGCGGTTTGGAGGAGGAATTTCATTTCGCTCGGGGCGTGATAAATCGGTATTGTGCAGACTTGGAGGTAACTCATAACTTATCATTTATGGTGAAAATTACTGCGAGATTTATGGTATTCATATATTGATGAGCATTATCTTCTTCGGGGTGCTTCTGTTCCATTTGTGTGGTTGTGGTTTCTCTTGACATTGAAACAAATCATGGCGATTTTACTGTTGCCCGTTGGTTTGAGCTTACGATCGTGAAATTATCATTTGCATGAAAAAGTGCTGTGAGTTTATTTAATAATAATAATAATAGTATGGGTGGCGCTAGTAGCTATAGGGCCTAGCTTCTGAACAACCCCTCGTGTTGTGCGTGCTATTGTTCTCTCACGAGAGAAGGGGACCTGCAGTTTTATGCCGACTCCGAACAGCCAAGCTTGAGAATCTTTCTCTAGACAATTATCTTCGAGCATTGTCGATGAATTGAAAGAGGTGGAGCCGTGAAAATTATTTTTGGTCGTACCGGCTGGGAATCGAACCCAGGCAGCAAGCTTTAGTTGCGTAGCGGTCGACACAACGCCACGGCACGTGCTTTTATTTCACGTGATTATAATTACAGTAGAAGTTCAGAAAAGTTGACCAAATTTTAGTTCCCATACGTTGCCTTCACGTGACTCTTTTTGTACTTGGTTTGAAATTTAAATAAACGATGTAAAATACATAACACAGCAGGTACACGTTCCGAAGAAATGTATGTTTCCAAGGCAACTGCATGCCATTGTTGTTTTAAATTGTTACATACTTTTTTTACGTATATTGTTTAGTCGCACATTTAATTAATTAACTAAATTTTGGCAAAAAAAAGGCAAGCAAAGATGGCAAACGACAACAAGTTCAACTAAATTTAAAAGAAAAAAATAGAAATGTTGAAGAAATCTGACAATGGTGTTCGCCGCAGTCGTTTGGCAATCGAATGTGGTGTCACAAAGCAGGCAATTTTCAAGATTAATAAAAATCGTCAAACAATTCTCGCAGCAGTAGTCGACAATTTTGAGCATACAAAAGCTAAACGCTTCATAAGGCCGACTATCCTAAGGTTGAGAGTAAGTTATACGAATCGTTTTTAAATCAGCGTGCTCGACTGCTACCGGGACAGTATTTAAAGCCCGAGCTGAATTTATATTCGAAAGAATGTATCCGGAAAAAGGCGTCAATGAAATCAAAACGATATTGAAAAAGAAATTCGTCATTATACAGTGTGTGGTGAAATTCTCTCGAGCGATACATCGCAAGTCACACCGTTTGCAAAAAAATTGAGAGGAATGATTAGTGAACTTGGACTTAGCGATGCTCAAGTGTACAATGCGGATGAATCAGGTTTATATTATGCAACTGAAAAAAACAGCATATTGAAGTCATTTTGTTCATTCATATTCGCACATTTGTCCTGCGTTACCTGTCCTGTTTACCTCTTTTAAGAACGAACCTTGAAACCAGTCGTAAAACTGTGTTGATGTCATCCAAGCTGATGGCGAATTAGAGTAAATAACCGGATTTTTGAAACCTTTTAAACAGCGCGGAAATGAATATTTGCCAATGACCATTGGGCTAACTTTGTGAGAACCATCAGCGTTTGCGCACAAAATAAATGTGATTCGCTCTTTTGGGGCTATTCGGTCAGTTGCTGGTTTTTCAGTTACAGCAACGTAGGTTTTCTGAGGTAACAAGCGATGATATATAAACCTGATTCATCCGCATTGTACACTTGAGCATCGCTAAGTCCAAGTTCACTAATCATTTCTCACAAGCCTATCGAATTGCTTAAAACTAATGATGGTAACATTTCAGCGCTTCTTCTACCCCCAAATGTTACAGCTGTTTTGCAGCCAATGGGCCAGAATCTCATTAAGTTCCAATTAAGCTGTCCTTACAAGCTATTGTGCAATGTTTTGGCCCGAGAAAATATGCCAATACAAGCTTTAACGCATAAGATTCGCGTTAGCATGTTGTTGCGCAAATCTACTTGGGATGAACTTCCGCTGCATGTTCTGCAAAACGCATGGAAAAAGATTACATATTGGGATGACAATGAATTGGATGCTGATGATAACTTCCCTCTGTCCGAGTGGTTTGCTTCGGATCATTCGTATAATGACCGAATTCAACAAGTCAATACGTTGATGTCAAAAATAGGATTGAGGTCCAATTTGACTTTG
Source organism: Eristalis tenax (assembly GCA_905231855.2). Taxonomy (NCBI): domain Eukaryota; kingdom Metazoa; phylum Arthropoda; class Insecta; order Diptera; family Syrphidae; genus Eristalis; species Eristalis tenax. Next base: position 72,536,910 of record HG993125.1, on the reverse strand, counting down.
GCAGAGATTGAAGAGTGGAATGCGGATTCAATTAAAGAAGAGGACGAGAGATAAGAAGTTGATGCTTTTAATGACGAATCAGAAATCGAGAACGAACTGTGGAAAAGACAAACATTTTTTATTCAGAAGCCATTGGAAGCGTGAATGCAATGGTCAAATGGTGCGCCGAAAATAACCAAACTCACCTTATGCCAAACCTTGTGGTTTCATGCACAGACATTGTGTAAAACTCATTTTACAAAAAATACTAGGTAAACTACTCTTTCCAGCTGCCTCAAATCAGTTGAACATCGATAAGATTTTTTAAGATTTTGTTTTGTAATAAAATAAAACTAACTAATCCCAATCAAATTAGACTATTCAGGAACAAAATCCTAATTTTCTACAGATTTTCAAAAGTGTCCAGAAAAGTTGACAAGCCCTGGGACATTTCGATCAACTTTTCCGAGCTTCCACTGTACATTTGAATTTCACGTCAATTTCGAATACTTCTGATCACTTTTCTTCAAATCTAAGCAGAAACCACTTTCATGGCAATCATAAGTGCTCATTTCAAATATAATGTACAGCGACGCTTGTGTTCAAGGACCAATTCACGTACAGTTAGGCGGTTCGCGTGATCACGTGAATCGGCATTTATTTATTTTGAAGAACGCAGGAAATGACTTATTCAAAGCTGCCAATTGCCTGAAATATCTTCCTCCAGAACCACACGGCTCCTGAAGTAGTAGCAGCTAGCTAGGCGCAGTCTCCGTTGATGCATCTTTCACAATTCCCGTGAAACCCTTCTGCACGGACACATCGACAGAGGAATACTGTAGACTGGCCGATACATCACTCCAAACGCCTAAAGACTCTCTTCACTTCCTGATACCATGCGACTAAGCCCGAATGGCCGAACTCCTGTCGTTTTCAACAAGTCAACTGGAGCCTGTAGTGTTGGCAAGAGCAACATCAATAACGCCACGCCTTATAAGAAAAAATCAACACCAACAGCGGGATTTATTCTGCGAAAAAGAAGGGATGTTAACAGTTGTCTTCATTGCCTCGACCACCCAAGTTTGCAACCCACGCCTTGATATTAACACATAACTGGAAGGTTACGAAACAGGAGGAACCGCAAGGAGAAACCAGAGGAGAGAACGAGAAGTCGATCGTATCCTCGGTATCGAATTATCAACAACGAGAGACAAATGAGTCTTAATAACTGGAAGGAAGTATGGGAGGCGACAGTTAAGTAATAATCAGTTGTCAGTGCTGTTGTCTGGTTGTCCAATAAAGCCACACATAATTGTACAATCCGGCTCGAAGGACCAATAGTTTAGCTATAGCTCAGGCTCAGATCCCCCATTGTGCCCAAAGCCTGGTGAGTGAGGAATTAAAGATTCTGTTGCGATCCTCGGTGGCACTGTAGCGCCTCTACTTCGACCTCCATCATCAAGGCTTCTATGACCCAGATCGTGGTAGAGGGGGAGGGAATTGGTGTCCCGGAATCCTCCCTCATCCAAGAGATGGAAAAACATGAGACGATTTTATGGACACTCTTATCGATCTCTCGAGTTTTTCGAGCTCTCCTACGACGACAAGGATAATATTACGACGGTGGAGAAAGTGTCCACGAATGGTGGTGCGGATGGGTGACCCGACATTATATTTGCTTCGGCTATTCCAAGATAGTTTAGACCACTCAATTTCGGCTTAGCCCTTGTTTCAGACTTATTGCACTCGGAGTTGAGATTGAAACCGAGAACGTGCGGCCTCAAAAGTAACATTTTGTAAAAAGCAAAGCTTGGGCCAGAATTTGTGTTTCTGCAGAAAACACTAAATACTTCAAGGTACAGCGATCAAGAACCATGTGTCATCTGGATCATCTCGGAGTACATGAACATTGACCATCCAAGACTCACTGGGTACCACTATACGCTGAATCTTTCAAATGTCTACCAATTACTACCAAAATCGACAGACATTGGGATACTACCTTTTACCGATTATAGCTTCTAATTTTATTCCTCTACTTCTGGTTATTTAAATTTCATTTGTTCCAGCATGTGAAAACTGCCAGCATGTGAAAACTGCCGTTTTTGATAACTCTATATATCGATGACTTGCAGATCTGCCTCCGCTTCACAAGAACAGTCATGCTCAACGACTAACGATGGGTGGCAATGCAGCTGACCAACAAGTAAGTTTCGTCCTTCTCAATACGATAGCCAATGTCATTTGTCAGAATTTTGTCCTTAAGTCACTTGTTACGGTGGATCGACGAACGTCTGATTCACTGAACCCAGTTTAATTGCCAAACAAAGTTATCGAAACCTCTAAGCACTCCTCTGAGCCTCCCTTCGACACTGACCACCTCGCAATGTGCACCGGTAACAGAGGATTAAATTCATTTGCGGCAACGAATCAAATTCCGCTCTGCGTCCTCGAGACCCAGCCCACTCGTCCCCCCAATGCACTTATGACTACATCATCGCTCCAATCCCCAGGGAAATTATTTAACATGCATTCCCAGTCATTCTCTGATCTCTGCACAACCTCATCAGCGTGACATCAGTGTTGTTTCCTCGAATTCCTGCACAGATAGATGGAATCTCCGCCACCCTACCCCTGTGGATCCAAGTTTACACTTTTCAATTCGTCCTTGTTCGGGCTCCCATTGGACTCGTTAAAACCATTTCGAGAACGACTTCATGTTCAGTCTGTTTGTAATGTCGCTTGCCTCTCTGCAGCAAGACTTGATTTGTAGACGGGTATCGCCATTTAAACTCCCCCAGCCCTTGCTTCGGGACGAGCACATTCTGTAAAATTTGGTAATTTCGCAGAAAAATATCTTCATTTGTATGATAAACTAATTTGATGCTGAGAGCACAAAGGAAAACAAATGGAAAATTAACCCTTCTCTAGGAGCAGCACATCCTTGGCGCACAGGAGAAGCAACGACATCAGAAGAAAATGAGATATACTTCTGAAGGAGAGACATGTTTGTTCGGAAATCTGTTGCCATCTAAAGTGGGCATCCGTTTCTCGGTGTCAGTCCTTCTTTGGGCGATGAGAAGGGAAATAATTCAAATTCTGTATCTCATTTTGAAGATGTCCTTTTCTCTCAAAGTCAATGTCTACATTTTTGCATAATTCAGCCGATAAAAGACGAAAAGAAATATTCTTCGAGGTGGCTTTTCTGCTTCTCTACCATGTCCTATGGTCAACTTTTTTGGGGCAACGGCCCTCTGAATAATGGATGAACAGGCGGGGTAAGAAGGTCTGAGAGACTGGCTGTATGATATGATTGGTGTAGTATTAGGCATTTGAATGACTTTTGAAACCCAACACATTGCATAATCAGTTTTGTTGAGGTTGGGAATAAGGTAAGAGGCTACTCGCCGTTAAGAAGATCAGAAGTTTATTTCGGGAATGGATTAAGACGGCAAGTGGCAAACGGCCAAGGGGAGAATTTAGGGGTTTATTAACGAAATGAAAGAAAATGTAACCGGAAATTCGGGAAAATACTGGCCAGAGTTAATTACCTCATTAATACGTTCCGTGCCATCTACATAATAATCACTAACAGAAAACGATGGAAAGAAGTGCCTTGTACACTGAGTGAAGGAAAAAAAATAATGCCATCGGATTCGCATTGTTGCACATGAGAGGGGGCCTATCTGACAATCCTTTTGATGAACCACTGATAAACACACTGAGAGGTCAAGAGATTCGCACCTTTGTGATGTTGAAGGCAGAAATAAGGGTTCAAGTCAGATTCAGGGGTCAAACAAAGGCTAGTCGTTTGGGTACAATTAAAAGCGGGAAATTGTAAGAAAACAAAATTATTCATTTACTCAAACCGTTTTATTGAAGAATTCATGTGACAGGTGACAACTAGTTGGGTTCGAACTATTATGGAATCGATGCTATTGGCAAGGTTTCCCAGTTCATTCTTCTGAACAGGGAGGCTGGCTGGAGACTACTAAGTTTATATCGACCACGCAATTAAGGCAACTTCGAATTAGTTGTGAATTGTTCAGAGAAGTATGTCAAATTTGCGCGGATTTTATTATATTAGCACCCTAGCAACGTATGAAATTCCGGGAGCGATGATTGCAACAAAATAGTTTGTGACCTATCATAGATTCGGGCTATTTCCCTGTTTTAGCCAAGGCAAGACAACTCCCGAAATCTATGGAAGTTCGACGCTAACTGCACAAACAAAATTTTAATAACATATATATATATTTATTTATTTTAGCGATGTCATAACGAAAAATTATTGCCTCGTGTCTGGTCGCATGTTCCGGGCGTTTTTCGGCTACTACTCTGTTCAAAAGGATTACTTGTGTTCGGTAGCGTTGTCTATTGATAGTTTCACCCGGTTTTAGCTCGGTTTTAGCTCATAATACAGCACAAACTTCTGATCCTACCAAATACAGAGCATTACCTCCACGCCATTTATATTCGGCTTTGCCGTTGATTTGGCTAGTTGGCCAAGCCGAAATCAGCACTCGTGCAAACCACTTTTGGCACGTTCTGAGTATTATGGTTCGCTCCACCATAAAACGATGACTTTCGGCAGCAGTTTTCTTCTTGAAGAAGAACTCCCCTTATTGTATTATATTACATATTTGATTGAAAAAAAATTATTGTTGTTTACGCTTCAAATGAATGACATATTCTGAAATGACGTACAATGACGGTAGCTTTCCAAAGCATGTTCCAATGGAATAATACAAGTTACGCCATCTCTTAGCAAACCGCACGAATAGACCCAATATTTTCGTCACTACTTCGAGTGTCTAGTGTTTGTAATTATCTGAGTATGGCAAGAAAAAAAGGAGGGGAGGATGTCACCACATATGTACATAATTCGGTGGCCCTCCTTTTTACTTTTGTCTGCAAACAAAATCGCTCAGAGCCTGAAGTTCTTATTTTAGGGAATTCAATGCACTAAAACCCACAAGTTTGAATTTCCAAAAGTTATAATTCCTAAGCCTCCACTGTAATCATTATTATGCAACATAACCAACAAATCTAATATTACGTACATGACTGTAAGACTGTCCGATAAGTCCGATATTCAAATGTAGAATTGAAGGCACCTGTTTTATTATCAGTCCTACCTCACCTCACAGTCTGTGGGAAACACGGGCTGTGTCTCCTGACTTGTGATCATTAAAATTTTACATCAGCGAACATCAGACTCATTCACAACTAATTTATCATTATTTTCAAATTGCCTTTAAAATAAATTTAGAAAATCATCTACAAGTTGATGTTCTTTACACCATTTCTCGAAAGCCTTCGATAAAGTACACCACTTTGCTTTAAAAGAAGCTAAAGTCTTTGGGATTCCATTCGTCAATGTTAGAATGATTTTCCGATTACATAAATGACAGGACATTTTAGATCGCGAGTAATAAAAGTTACATCAGGCGTTCCACAAGGTAGCCATGTGGGGCCATTACTGTTTCTTTTGTTCATAAGATGTTCACGAAATTTTCAACATTCGCAGGCGACTTTAAATTGTATTTGTCTATAAATAGTTTAACTGATTGCAATAATTTCCAATTGGATATCGATGCACTAGTGGAATGGTGCCAGCACAATGGACTAGAGCTGAATATTCAAAAATGTAATATCATTACTGCATATCGAATCACATCCCCATTTCATTACATTATGATTGTCTGCGTTAGACGAGTCTAACGCTATGTTAGGTTTTGTGAAAATAAATGGTAGAGATTTTCGGGATAAAACTAGTCTTAAGTCCATCTATTGGTCGTTAGTCAGATCGTATTTAGAATACTCTTCCATCATTTGGGATTCCTCATATGATACACAAGAACTCAGATTCGAAAGTTTACATTAAAATTTCACGAGACCCTCCCTTAAATATGACGATAGATGGAAAATAATAGGCTTGCAAACCTTAAGTTTCAGGCTTAAGGCAGCGTCAGCCATGTTCATCCGCGACATTATTAATTGCCGTGTAAATTCACTAAATTTACATTTTCTCAAGAATATATAGGCTCCCCAAAGATCTCTTCGGTGAGAAATTTACTGTACGATAGCAGGTATAGAACCTATGGTGTAATGAACCTATTACAAGGCGTATTAACACTTTTAATAAACTTTGCAACACAATCCATTTCAGCTAGTCTTGACTGGAATTCGAAAAATGTTTAATGTAATTATTGATAATTGTGATAATTGTAAAATTTGATAATTATTTGACGTAATCTATGAGATGCAAAATCGGTAGATAGGACTTAGTTGCGCAGCAAAGATCTGCTGTGTAAAGCGATGCTGGGAGTTACACAGAACGTAGTGTTTTGTGTGCTCTGTGTCTTGGCGTCAACAGGCCCCAAAGTGAATGGACAGTGTAATGACATATTTTCTAGCAGCCCATGAACGGTTTTTATTCCCCGCCAAGGTGTTGTTGCAACAAATGCTGCCTTATGCAAACTCCCCTCAAAATCTACAATTGGATGGGTTATGACATCGCCGCTGCTCCACACATCCACCTCAACAATATCTATGCCAGATCGAATGCCACAGTTTTCAGACTTCTGCTTGCTTACAAATAATTGGTCGGCGCTCCGTATTCGTTTCATAACACACAACATAACGACGTTCGCGTCAACAAATAATTGATCATATCAATTATGCTCCATCCTGATCGAGTAGCTTGTTTTCAATTAGCCTACACGTCTTCATTCTTCTGGGAGATTTGTTTATTTGAACAAGCAATCATAGTGTAACCTCGTTGTGTCGTCGATGTACGCCAAAAATACCCATTCCCTGGTTCCAATGTGACGCACTATTTCTGGCGCACAGTTTACGACATCCGTTCGATAACACACAGTTTCCCGTGACTAAACAAAACATTTTGATTTCTATTAACGGACGCAGAAAAGTCGATTCTGCAAGTTTGGGATCGTGGCTTTCCTATTTTTTTAAGTTTTCCCACTTCCGCCTAAATCACACAGCAGCCGCCCTACCCCAAGCATTGATATTGAATTCCTTAGCCAATAAAACCCACGCAACGTCGGCCACCATTTGACGGATCCCCTCCTTGATGCTGAAGTATCTGGAACACCGACAGACCATCCCGAACATCTAAATACGAAGTCGTAAATTTAGTTAACAGTTTCGAACGCTCCATGACAACATCGGAGATACTTGTAGGTTTGCGAAAATCCCAAGAGCATTGCGGCAATCAGTCGGGGCAATAAAACACTTAACCCCTAAGGGGAGTTACACCCCACATCTTTAGCTATCACTTCATATTCGGTACCAGTACCGGTTGATTTACGAGTGCCTCTCAAGTCAGGATCTGAACCCGCAAAGATGCGTAAAACTGTTCACTGACCGTAGCACTGGCTAGCAGTGCCCGCAAGAAATCCCACCCCCATAGACTGTCAGAGCACTAATGAGAAACCATACGGAGCCATCGGAGCGTCTCTATTAATTTTGATTTATTTCCCAGCCAACACATGCGATGTGCAAGGATTTGGATGATGCTCTTGTTGTGTACATAACATCCGACGAATGCCTTCAGTTTGATGTGCACACATCGTAAAAAGAACGCTGCCAGATGATCTAAAGCCTGTTCGAGATTCACCGAAGCAAATGAGTCAGCAATTGATTTCTTGTTAAATTACTCTTTTCTGGGCAATTTTACATGCGACGGGGTTGCGCGAGGCCGGAAGGGAGGAGTTGTGGCAGAACCATCTGCCAGTATTCGATGAGGTACTCCAATCTCTTCGAGCAGAAGAACATTATTTGTCCCCAAAGTACTCGTATTGGAACATCTGGCGACTGCAGACGCGCCCTGCCATCTGGAATTGCGTTCCACTCGCTCGCTACGCAAATTTCAACTCGCAGATGTTTTGAATGTCTTCATCAGATACGCAGACGTTGCAAATTCATCCATCAACCCGCAGAGCGTAATGAAACCAATAAGGACTAAATTTGTCTGGATAACTCAAAGAATCGGTAGGAAGGAGACTGTTGGAGTTTGAGCAATGTCTGGCGAGGGCAAATTGCTCTAGAATTAGTCATCGATTTTTGAATGCTCGAGACTGATTCGAAACAACTGTTGCATTAGTAGAACGTGTGACAAGTCTCAGATGAAGATGTGATAGGAGACACTCCAGCGATGCTTGACAACATGGCGGACTAAAATGAGACTACTTTTGGTGGTAATTCTCGTCCCAGTAGGAAGCGATTCATTTCAAAAATTTGAGCCTAAATATGCGCTGCTGGACGCACCCGTGCCAATGAGGCAGGGGGTTGGTGAGTACCGGCAATCCTGCTACCATGACAGTTACCGTCACAAACGAACCTCGGCGTTTTCAGAAATGGACATCGCTGCCCTTTCATCCCCAGCATTACCAAGTGATTTAGAAATGGACACATCGCCAAGTGATTATTGAACAGTTGAACATGTGCCCGTGGGTAGACACATGAACGACGTCATTGTATACATAAATGGTTAGATTGGACAGTGAAACTTCTCTAAAGCGGACAGCAGCAGAACCATGACGATTGCCCGTTCTTAAGGGGTGACGAAGCTGCAGGGGTCAAAATATACACAAATTTCTCCAAGCCGGGACCATTACAAATTGCCCGCAAAGAGAAATGTCCCTTTTAGAGGGGTGTCCGTAAAGAGAAGTTTCATTGTAATTATAATTCAATCAAATTAGAGATGAGAAGAAAGGAAGAAAAGAGAAAAAGGAAAGAAAGAGAGAAAAGAGGAAGATGTGGTTTGGACTGAGTTTTTATTTTTTATTTTTTTCAAACAAATTTTTGCTTTTGACCCCTCCAAGCTATCGCACCCGTGCCCAAAAGAGCAAGTTCATCTTATCCACACGAAATAGACTCGTCTAATGAACTGATTGACAGTGTATGGGGAGCTTAACACCCAATTGCACACGCTCATGGGAACCTTAATCACAAGTAGAATCTAGTCTCAAATTATGTACTTGAGAAATTAATAATTTTTCCAAAAAAATGGCTGGTCCTCCGAATTTTATAAATCAAATAATAACTCTCATCACAAATACTCGAAAGGCTGGAGGGAGGCATTTCAATTTTCACTTCAATAGGGAACAAATCGCATTGCCATGACTTTCTTCGCTCGAGTTAGTTGGCCAACAAGTTTATTTGTGGATGTACCCCGGTATTTTTCAGAGTTTTGAGTACGAACTGGCACTTGATGATATCACAAATGCCTCTGCTCGAACTCAAATTCCTCCCAACTACAGAGGAATCTGCTTGGAAAACCAATAAAACCGTGAACCTCCACGGACTGTGCCTCCCTAAAGGTCTCCACGCGGAGCTCCCGTTGCCTTGGCATCCAATCAAGCAAATTAACTTTACCAAATTAACCCCTAATTAAGAAATTAACAAACTTTTACAAACGAAACACTCCCGCATGCTATGCAGCCGACAAGTTTACGCTCAACGTCTAGGCCACGCACGAATGGAAACCGCGAGAAAGTCAACCGGCACATGAAGTAAGCCGACAACAGCATCAGCAACATCACACAAACTACATTTATTTCCCTCCCAAGGAATGCAATAAACTTTGATTGTGGCTCTTCTGGAATTCATGACGGGGCTAAAAATAATTTAGCCCAGATAGTGAGTGGTCCCCATCAAAGGGAATGTCTAGCGTCTCCCGTGAGCTGTGCCGCGTCCCTCTGAAACCCTCCGTGTGCGCTTTCTGTATTTCAAAAGCAAACCGACAAAAACAACAAACGAATGTCTGAGAAAGCATATTTTCATTGTTGGTCGCGCACTCGCACAGGAGCCCGGTTGTTTCATGTTGCGGTTGACGCAGACACTAACTTCGGTTTTGGCGAAAGCCCTGAGCCCTGTGTAGTCACACACTCCGCCCGTCGGCGATCATTTAGACCAGATCATGCGAGATGAGATGCTTTTATTCGGCGTCCATGTCTCCTTGAACTTGAGAGAGGGTGCAGACATTCGCATCATTCAACAGAAGAGATGTCCCACAAACAAGATCAAATATCTGTGTCAGGACCGGGGGAAGATTTATTTTTGGAACGTCTCGCACTCGTCCTGTGTTATGTCGCTCTTCGGTAATTAGTTCGTCAAATTAATCACTTCAGTTAAGAAGATAAATGGTCCCACATATCTTGGGCGTTTGAGGCGAATTCTCATTTCTTTTTCGTTTTGCATAACTAATCTACAGAACAAGTGAAAATTTATTACAGGCTTAATTAAGGCGATCGAGTACAGTCGCCGTTCGGTGGTGTGATGCGAGACTAGTTTCTGCAAGGCGACTCATTCATTGGGACAGTGAACATGCATCCTTGAGATATGCACGCCTCGCCGTGACTTGAAGAGTAATCACGGAAGAGATCGCCATAAATTGTTTTTGCTTTTTTCGGTTTTCGTTTTTTTTTTTTGTTTTCACTCCTGTTTCATGGAGAAACACACGCAACGCGTTTCAGACATTGGGGCTGCCACTGAACGGAGGAAGAAAACGAAGGGAATGGATACGCGTATCAAGATGAAAGGGTGACACGCTGCTCGTTGCATTACCAAGTGATTTATGGTTCAACATCTCATTCGAAAGCATGCGCGGGGGAAGAGAGCAGAGTTCAACTGATGTCGGCTGATGGCTGATGGCCCGCCTGTAATGGAAGGAATCGAAGATGTGTCAAGTTAAGTTTCACGAGCAGATAGATTAATTTTTGGTTATTTACGAGGATTAGATGGATGCTTGGTATCTGATCTGAGATTGTGTCTGAAATAGATTTCGGGTGTTGACAGATACATGTGTCGGACAGATTCAATGCTGTTTGTTACACAGCGTCATGTCGCGAGTTGCATTCGGTTGTGTCAAGGGTGTTCAAGTTGAAAGTTACTCGATTCGGTTGCAGCGGAAATTAGTACTCCCCTTGAGGATCATATGCTCGGAATAAAATTGCTCGCGGATAAAATATCTTACAAAACGGTAGCAGTTACTTCCATCAGACTCATAAATTACACGCCATTGCCACAGCCTCCATCATCTGTCAGAGATTACAAGTCGATAACTCGGATTCTCCATCAATTCACACAACAAATTCGAAATTCTTCATCAAAACTGCCGCGAAATGTATGCCTAACGACATGAGTGCACCACACATGCATGTCCCAAAGCGGATTGTTCGTAAACCTCAGCCGCACTAAAATATCCATAAACATTGCAGAAGTGATACATCCCCAAGGATGTCAGATGAAAAACGCAATACTATTCGCGCACAGGGACAGTGAAATCCTGTTAACGGACGCAGCGCCGCGCCGCCTAGCCGCATCCCTTCCCGTGGGACGGTTTTCAACACCCTCCCGGCAACAGTTGCCATGTAAACTCTCATTAGGGGCGGAGAATCAAAAATATTTATGCAATCTGCGGTTGACATCAATGCACCGCATTCGCAATTAACATCAATGAACGCGGCTGAATGTTGGTTGATACATCCAAACAGATAACGCAATTCCACTGGGGGTACAATTGAAATGGGTTTATATGGATTTTAAATGGAATTTAAATGTACGAGCTATGGGCCTACGATGGGAATGGATGTGAAGAGATGTTAACAGTGGACACTCAGCCAGTGTCAGGCTGTAAGTCAAAATTGTGCATCGATTCGAATTGTTTATCTGCCATGTTTGTGTCACCATTATCATGGATGTGTTGGGCTTGCCAGGGCATTAAAGATCGTTGCAATAAATCAGCAAAAATCAAGTTTTATTGCCTTAAATGTTCTCCAGTTGAACAGTTCTGGGTCCTCAATCTGTGAGGAACGAATCGTATTTGAAAGACATTAGAATCACAATTCAAATCACAAATGGACATAACTCAGGACTGCTTCAGAAATGAAGTATTATAGAGATGGCCGAGTTCACATCTGATTGACCACGTAGCCATCGACGAAGTTGCTAGGCTTTTTGGCAGTTGTTCATGAATTTTTGCAAGTTATTCACGAAATAACGTGAATACCGTCCTCTGATTGGTCAATTTGGCTTCATTTCTTGCCTGCTTATTGACAAGTCCAGACCTTGCGCTTATGAGCTTTACGAACTAATAAAAATCTGAACGCCTCTTCAGAAACAGGAAGCTTGCGATGTGAACAATCTCGCATGTTCAGCCGAAGGTTAGTCTGAGATTGTTACTGCCCACGATGACTTGCAGGTGGTCAGCCTTGATATTGATTAGCCATGATTAAATCCTTGCATTGACTGGCAACACTGAGGTGCCGCTCCACTCGTAACAGAACAAGAGAAGGCGCAACACAAGTGGTTGCTGTAGAATCTGGACCCAGGTCCAATCCGGACCGTGGCGCCATCCACTTTTTTTTTGTTATTATAGGTTCTCAAGGTTCGATTTGTGTCAGTCCTCTGAGGCGTTGCATATCACCATCAACGCAGGTGAGACCAACGATGTCGCTTGTGACTTTACACTGCCGATGCTCCTGCATCAACTTTCGAGATTTCAAATGCCTCTGCGAGGATTGGGAAAAGTGACGTAGAAAATCAGGCTTCTGCACCATTGTGGGTCTAAACTTCTCTGCCTCTCGATAACAAAGAATCATGAGGAAGGTAGGCCCTTATCTACTCTTTGAAGGGTTCAGTAATTTTGAGCCTCTCTAAAAAAAAAAGGTGTAAGCCACAAAACTCAAAATTATTTAACGTTACATAAGAAAATTTCTTGAATTAAATCAGGGGGAGTGTGCATGCCCTTTTCAGTTACACATCACACTATTTCACACCTTCGCCAGCCGCAAGCCAAAGAAAAACTAAAAGAATGCTTAGAAATAAGAAAGGTCCCACATTTTATCGAAAGAAAAAGATTCCGGATCGTCGGCAGTACATAATCTAAGCCTACACTTGGTGTTTGTGTATCTGGCTGGCTTAAGTGGCAACCCGTTTGGCTCAAACCGGGTACAAGTAGCGCAGACGCGCGCTATTTTGATACCACACCTCGTAGACCTAGGTTGTTAGGGTTAGCTAAATCCGGCCTGTTGAGTTCAGGAATTTGATTATGTTCGATATACTTTGGTTAGAGATTTCGGAGAAGTCGCTAAGGAAGAGTTTGCCGAACGCGATTTATCTATGTTTGGCTAGTGCTGGACATTCACAGAGAAAGTGGGGCAGACTTTCCCAGAGTGGGTGTAGAGGCAACTGCGACAGTGTGGGTTTAACGGTATTCCAAGTCTAGCAGCGTGGATGCCTATGGGACAGTGCCCCGTGCTAACAGCCAGGACTCTAGCTATTTCGGACGTCTTCAGTCTATTCAGGACGTCGTCAGTCTATTCTGGACGTCATCAGTCTATTCTGGACGTCATCAGTCCTATTTTCGTGATGGAGGGCCAGGTTTTCCTAGAAAATTTGTACTTGGATGACTTGGTCAACCTTCTCCTAGCTAAACACAGAAAGTGTTCGCCCCAATAAACCACCTCAAATACATCATTTTGAGGTGGTTGTTTGCCGGAAACTCCTTGCTTGGCCAGTTCATCGGTAATCTCATTTCGCAGGCGTATCTAAAGCTAGCTCTTTGTGTCAGTAACAAGACCGTCTTCAAACTCCGAATGTATGTGCATAAATTTAATTTCATTTTTCCGTCAAGTGCCTGGTCCACTACACTTAATTAACACGTTCCCAATCCACAAGGACTCTTAGCGACGAGCTTTGCGAACATCTAGCGTCAAAGTTCGCCTCTCAATTACACTTTGTTGAGTAAACATGATGTTCAATCGAAGAAAAAGACAAACTTTGAACAACCGCTTAGCTAATAAACAGCGCAGAAGAAAAACACATCAAAGTGAATTTATCATCTCCTTCAGCAGCAGGACTGCAAGCTTCGATGGAGAATAGTGAATGGACTCGAGTACGTCCTTCATCTTCAGTGACGTTCCTCACGAGTGAATAGTTCAATCGATTAAAGTGAAATCGATCTCAAGGGATCACTGTAAGCACTAGAGAAAACTTGCGCACACAAGCGGCAGGGTGCAACATTGCAAAAGAATCCTTCGAACTATGTCTTTGTTCGCAGTTATCCTTTCCTTTTAATTTTTGCTCTCCCTTCCTTTCTTTGCCTGCCAGTCTTTTTATTCCTCCTCTTCACCGCCTCGAGCAGGAGGGATTTGCGAGAAAGAAAAAATGAAAGTGTTCTAAGCTGCAACAGACACTGCAGCACTTGAAGCCAGTCACCACCCACATCCTTTTTGTTCTTTCCTCAAACGCGAGGAGGATATAATATAGTATGGAATAATACCAGAGCGCAAGGATTAAATGCTACTTGCATCTGCGTCCTTATCACGGCATAGCCAGCAAGTGCTGAGGATACACTCCACACGCTACGTGAAGGAAAAAAAACGGAAGTAAATTGCTCAGATCAAAAGCCGCGTCCGCTTTTTGTCTGATGCCACTCAAGCCATGGTGGAGTGTGTCCTCAACTCGCTAAAGCAAGGGCCGCCTATACAGAATACTCCTTGCAGATATATCTTGAACCTTCGTTTGTCCCTTTGGTGATGTGGCTTACTTGGTGTCTATGCACTTTGTAAATTGTTTTTGTGAGTGTTTGTGTGGATTTGCTGGCAGAAAAAATGCAGATGATGAAGGAGGTGCACAGATTGACGGAAGAAGACACTTTACAGTGGAGTGCATTGAATCTTAACAATATGCGGTGCGAGTGGCTTAATTGTGGATTGTGCTCCTTTCCTTTGAATGACTTCATGTCTTAAGGTAACCAGGAGATTGAAGACTGAGTTGAGGAGAGGTCGCTTATAGTGACCTCGGTTGTGTAATGACGAAGTTTACAGCTAAAGTTTGGTTTCCCAGTCAGAAATGAATAACGACTTTTTCATCCTTTCATAGGGACATCAGCTTGTAAAGAAGGGACATTCGTCTCCCATGAGTGGTCGTTGTAACCGAATTCCATTGTATTTCTAAAAAAATATCAAGTTGATGTCAATCAAACTGAATTGAGTGAAATAAGGGGTAATTCGTTAGAGCTTGTTGATTTTTTTTTTTTTTTAGACGGGTTATTTTTAACAGAGCACGTGTAAATGGCCTCATGACGTCGTGTTCTACTTTGACAGCGTTGTTTGATAAATTATGATCGAAAAGTCTTAAATTCGCGTCCCTGGGTACGGGTGCCGTGGCATTATGCCAAATTGGTACAATTGCGCTTTAAAGGGCGCATATAACAATATTTGGTATAATGACGCTTTCAAAAGTGTCATAGGGACAAACAGTCCAGAGGCCATAAGTCCACAATCGTTAAAATCGGTTAAATAAAATATAAAAGTTAGAAAAAATTTAGCTACAGCCCGACAGTTGATGACATACCATTAGGGAGCAACAAAGCCGCGTGGGATATTGAACCCTGCAGAAAAAAGGGCTTGAAATTTAGCCTATTAGAATGTCTTATTTATCATTATGTTTCTTATATGTGTATTTAAATTAAGGGGCGGTTGGCTCGCTTCGCTCGCTAACTGAATTTTAACCCTTTTTTCGCATGCTTTAACCCGCTCACGTGACATCATCGGTCCGCTAAGGGTATGTCAACAATTGTCACGCAGGGGCCTACAGCCTGCCGACGGTAGTTTTTCACAATGTCACGGCAACCATTCTATCCGATAAGCCAGATACAGACGAATCAAGTTCTGGACAAATACCGGTCGCAACGCCGGAAGCAGTGATGCAACATTTCACCCATATACGCCGTAGTCGCAGACAATTCACAGCACACTTTGATCCTAGCTGCAAATGGTGAATGGAACAGATTTGAAACCCAGATAAAAGCATTCTAACTTTGCTTTCGCTGGGATTCGAACCGGTGGTCCCAATAACCAAGGGCAGGCACTTAACCAACTGCTTCATCCAGTAGTCGCCCTCGACTCCAATTCATCAGGAGTCATGCCTGAGCGCAACCAAGAGTTTTTTTTGGCATGGTCCAACCAACTCACCCTGCGTTTGCCAAACCTGATGGAGTAGCCTTCAAGGCGCGCCTTTGAAGTCGTGATGATGGGCGCATTCGTGCCATGCAGCGGCATATGGCACATGTGTCTCACTTTCTCAGCTCAAGACGACTCAATCCTACAGAAAATCAGCATGAGCACTCCTCTCATCCACTCATTCCACTCAACAAAACATGCAAGTTGCGTTAAAAAGTCGTTCTGTAAATAACCATAAGCTCGGATTTGTTCACGTTAACCGTTGGCCTAGCATCAGCACATATGACCACAAGCCTATTTAGCGCCCACAGGAGTTCCATGTGGGAGGATGTGGGGATAACACCTAATGTGAAGCATTGTTCGCCTCGACTGCGATGCAATATATAATGAAAAAGATAAGGGACAAGAAGATCGCTTTAGCATACTCCAAAGCCTCCCCGAGTACCCTGCTTAGGGTGAAAAGCTGCTGTTGTAAGAAATCCGCACAATTCATCCCCCATCCTGACCTCGAAATCTCTAAAACGCTCCTCCGGCACCTTAATGCAGACATTCCTTGGGAGACTTGAAAGAGACTGCCGCTCTAGTTGGAGCGAGCACCCAATCCCGAACAGATCACTAAGGATGGTAGGCCCGTAGTCTTGAGTGGAACGGAGAATAGTTAATCGGTGAAGGAAGTGTTTTTGACGATTAAATTCCTAAAATCCGGCTAAAATACTTAAGACGATGGGTAATGAGAGACTTTTGTGGTGGCCTGAGAAAGCGAGACACCTGGCGATTGGCAATATTTACACCAAATTATATTCAAATGTCAGAAAAAATGCATTTTGTGTTTTAGTTCACTTTAGTTTTATTTCAATACTATGGAAGAATTTTATAGCACGTTCCTACTACACGCGAAATAACACAATTTCGAAATTGAGCAGTGTTCACACTACGATTGAGTGATACGCCAAAAGTGACGGAGTTGTATTGATTTACTCATTTTTTATTTATTATTATTTTTTTTTTTAAAAAACTTGTAGAAATCTGCAAATTAATTGGCATAATGGTTTAGAAATCTGCTAGTTTCAATAGCATGACACGGAAACTGTCATAATTTTTTTAATAATCAACTTCGTCAGTCAGTTTTGAAAATGGTTTGTTGTATGGGAAATTGGGCAATTTCGATCCTCATTTCTAGGGAAAGTGGGAACATTCTATTACACTTTTATCAACTAATTTAGCTAGTCTAGTTGTTCCTTATCGGAAGGTTGCTGGACAAGTGACAGATGTGACAAGTGATCGGAGGAACGTCAACTTTTTCCTTTCATATCGCTAAGTTCGATTCTCCGCCAGGTGGCGCTGTTGTCAATGGCAGGGTTGTTAATGGCACAATCGGTGCAGACAATGTTCGTTTTTATACTGGTATTGGATCTTACTGAATCACTGATAAGTTTCGCCCATAAAGGCTCCCAATAGTCTGCTTGGCTACCTTCATTTGGAATTGCCAATTTATATAATTATCTAAATCTAATCAAACTGCCAAAAGCCAAATCATCCTTAAGGGGTAAGAAATATCGTACGGGTAAGAATATCGTTTGATTCCCTCTACTTCCTAATGATCAATTAAATGAAAACATTCTCGGGCATTTTGAAAGTTTTTTATTTGTTTGGAAGGAGGTTCATCCCAAATTTGTGCTCACACAGTCTAACTCCATGGCACAATTAGACAGCTCATCCGTGAAGATGCGTCGCCTTGTCATGTTCCGCCTACTGAATTAATCCCACCCATGGGTCAAGCAAAATTGTGTGACCTCTGAGAGATATAAGTTAAGCAAAGCAAAACGTTAAAGATGTTTTTCGTGGGACCGGGAATGCCGGCAGTAGAATCATCACCGTGTGCAATATCCCATACACTGCGATGAAATAAAAATAGCGAGGAGATCTGAATGAAAACGTCAGTCCCAATGTCCTTCCTATTTTCTAGCAGTGTATCCAAAAAGTTCTAGTGCACCAGTTCCTCAGACTCCGGAGAGACTTTTTTAATCCCAAACTTTAAGCACAAAGTGAACAAATTCAACTTTCAGTGCTCACTCAGTTTGCGTTAATCCCCAGCTGAACTTCTCGTCAATAAGTTTGGAATTCAATGCTTTCACATCGATCGAGATAGAGATCCATTTTGAGAAAAATTGCACGAGTCCAATCTGCAATCTGCAATCTAACACAACATCAATCCCGCTTGGATGCCCGCCAGAAACTACTACTCGGACGTGGCACATGCCGTAAACTTAAAACCCGCCCCCACTCATCAGTGACCGATGGGATTCCGCATAAAAGTCCATGACGTCGTCACAGGGAGGCATACATAGATACAGCTGAAATGTACGTCCCTACTTTCCTCTACTTTTAATTTAATTCCAGATGAAAAAGTTTTCCCTGTCCCACTGTAAGTTGTATCTCCCGACTGCGCTATCGTGCTCTCAGGAACAATTGTCGACAGCAATCGTTGCTGGAACCGCCTGCGGGAATAGTAGCAATAAATCGTTAAGTCCAGATAAAATCTGAATTCGAATTGTACATGTAACCGTGTGCGCGGAGAACGTGCATTATTCAATTGCCTTAATAACCTGAAGAATGCAATACCTTCGCATTGAGTGGAGGTGGAGACGGAAAGGGCGACCGGAGCAATCGATAGCAAGCTCCCACTTTCTTTCATCCGATTGACAATGTCATTTATCAAACTATCTTGTATCTGAGACATTCAAAATATGTAATCTGTGTTCGGGAAAGGAGGTATTGAATGTCACACTAAGGAAGGAGATCTTCAGATGGGATTGTGAAATCGTGGGATACATTACTGAGATGTTCCCGGGGAGCAGATGACTACCGGAACTTTTCGTTGGCATCTGCAAGGGGTCTGCGTGGGTGGGATGGAATGGGACGGTATTGGATGTGGTCAGCAGGAAGAGGTGGGCCTGATAAATTGAGATTGGTTCTCGATTGGGGGTGCATGATAATGCCTGGTTGTCGCACAAGACAGATATCGAGGAACTGAGAGGAGAGGCTTCAGATTCGTTTCAGATAAAAATGATTTGGGGTCAGAGCGATGAGATTCGACGTTGCAGATAATGATGGGCGGGAGTCGATAAAGAGGAGCGCTTTGTCCACTCCTAATCGATACATTGTTGTTTGTTTGAAAAAAAGATTCGATGGAATTTTTATAAGATTATGTATCCACTGTGCTGATAAATGTTTTTTTCATTTTTGACCTCTCTGTCACAAAAGAGACGGAATTTCTTTTGTGAGCGGCAGTCCGTCCCATTCCTGCTTAGATTGTGTTACACACAAGACATTTTTTTTACTCTATTAATAAACCGTATTATGGTCAAAAATCAAGATCCGAGTCTTCAATATTCCAAGGCGATTTTGGTTGCCGCCATTTCGGTGTGGAAGGCACTTGTGCTGACATACGACAATTATAAAATGTGGCCAATGACAAATTGGAGAGTAGATACAATCGCCAGCAAGACGATGCAACTTGATTGAAATAAATGTCCAAATGCCACCTTTGTGCGGTATGAGTCATCTATTCAGCATTTCCACAATTATGTCAACGGCAACACTGACGTCGATGCCCTTCCACCAATGCTGACAAGGCAAAGTCTGTTCGCGTTGAACCATCGAAGTAAGCGTGTCGTTCGTCTATACATATGTTCTGTTAAATTCAAATGTTCTTGTAGGCTTAATTTTTCAAATAAAGTTTCGGTCGCTTACTTCTAATCTGACAAATAGTAGTTTTAAATGTTTTGAAACATTGAACAAATTTAAAAAAATAATCCTCACATGCAGTATATATAAACATGTAAATGGACACAAGTACGATCAATTTGGCGCCAAGAATTGATAACGGTATTTTGTAGAGGGGTTCAAAAGTAACATTTTTTAGTATGGCAAGGGAGAGTCCTTTTAGAAGTTAGGGGCAATTTTAGGTAAAAATGACATAAAATGGGAGAACAAAATATTAAAAAAAAACAGCGGCAACACTTGCGTTGAAGTACTTGTTACTATACGTTCTCATACTTCTCCCATTAAATGAATAATTAATTTATTATAAATATATGCACCATAAATTAATGGAAATCAATAAATAAACGAACAAATAAATCCATACAAAAATAAACTAATACAAAAATAATAAGAAAAAATCTAAAACAAATAAACACGGTTGTATTCGGGCTTTCACCGTGGGCGTTGGACTTCGCCAAAGGTGCGTCTCGTCTCTTATTCTTATTATTAAGGATATTTCACATTGGGAAGGTTGAGGGTTAGTGATGTTATTTTCGCAGATGTCTTAGCTATCCTTACGTCGTCCCAGACGGAACTCCATTGCGCACTAGATAGGCTTGTGACCATATGTGCTGATGCTGCTATGAAGTCAGAGATTTAATTTCATAAAGCAGGTGGTGAAGTCTGTGTATCTCAATGTTTTGCTAGTGATGGGAGGAATAATGCTGGAAACCTTGAAAGTTGCCTAATGACTGGAAGAATAAAACCGCGAATGCAAGATGTCAAGATGTGATTTCTTCGTGTTGTTGTGGCAGTTTCACGTCAGGATAGGTGACAAACACCGCAACATGGCGAAAACCTGGCTGATTCTTCAAACGGAAAGGGCTACCTTTCGATGGATTGGTCACGCGGCACGACAGTCCCCATCAGAATGACTGTCGCAGAGTGCCTTGCATGCGATTCTATCAGGTGGGCTGCCTGGCAGACGGTGCGTAATTTTCCCCGTGACCCGGTTGGTGGATCATGCGGGTCACTGAAGATGAGAGATTAATTCGATGGAGAGATAAAGACGGCATATGCACGCACGGCATTATTTGACTGTGTTTCTGATGATGATGCTAAACGCAGGGCTGGAACATTTGCTGACGAACGAATTTCCGAAATTGGGTCAGGACTACAGAGGTTATAATGCCGTCAAAAATACACATGTGTCAGAGTTCTTGGCAGGGTTGCCGATATGCAACATTTAAATCGTGCACACTACTTTTGGCACTTTCGCTCAGCTAGCGCATGGTCACCATAAACTTCCACCGAAATACGATGACTTTCTGCAGAAGACATTTTTTACAAAAACATTTTTTCAGGCACAAAGTTAGACATATTTGAGTGAAAAAAAATTATTGTTGTTTACGCTTCAAATGAATGATATATACTAAAATGACGTACATACATGCTTTCCAACGCATGCTCCAATGGAATAATACAAGTTACGCCATCTCTTAGCAAACCGCACGAATTAAGTTATAGACCCAATATTTCTTAAACGAAACACGTCGTTTATCATAAACAACACTAATATAAGAAAATGCAACTAAAAGACTGATCACTAGTAAAAACCATGAAATTAGTAACAATTTCGGACGGTTGCGACTGTTTTTGTACCGAGAAACCTTTTTTGTCACATTTTTAAATTTTTCAGCGGCAACACTAACGTTTGCTAGAAATGTTAACCAGCTGAATTTTGCGAAGGAATCAAATAGATTATTATTTTTCCTCATTTTATTACTGAACGTGGAATTTGCTAGTTCGATATGCAGTACTTTGTGTGTGGCTAAAGTCCGTGCTTGGATATGAGCCAACATTAGAGGGCAGTGCATTATCTGACTAGCTGCGTCCAATGTGGCACTCAGTTGGTATTTGTCCACATGTGTGCGCCAACCTGGAGGCGGGCGTTCTCTACTGCGTTGTCCCACTCCATCGGAGTCAAAGACGGGCCGGAGCCAAGCCATCGTAGGTAGCTAGCCACCATAAACTGAGTCATAAAAAGTTATGGCTTATGAATACAGTTCGAGGAGGTCCTTTGGACAAGATCACACTCTCTAGGCAAACCGAAGATCAACCGCGATCCCCACGCAAGCCGAAGAGCTGCCTAAGCCGTGCATCTGCGCCGTAGAACAGGGCTGCAATGATCAATGTCGTGTATAAGGTCAACTTCAAAAGGTTATACAATTAACACTTGCGCCCAAGGTTCGGAGGACTTATGCTGGGCTTGATGCTACTTTTAAGCAATATTCACATCGAACCCAATGTTGACGGAATCACAAAGTTATGAGTGACACTTTGTACAAGACCTCGCTGTTGTATGTCTTTTCTTCTTTTTTCCATTTCCAGCGACAGAACCAATGTGGCGTATATATGTACGCATATAGTTCCACTTCCCAATAGGAATTTGAGCAAAAAAAAAGTCGCATCCACTTAACTACATCTCGTGTTAATCTGCACAAGCCTGAGTCAATTATATACGACACACCAAACGCACTCGAGTCCTTCGAAGTTCGAACTCATTCTCCTCTTCCACGCATACACATCCGCCACCAAACATTGTAGAGAAAATCTCATAATAATTCAGTCATAAACGGACTGCCTGTATCTTTATTGCCTCGATTAAGGTCCCCATACTCCGCGCGACGCAGTAAAGCTTCATCGAACAGAAGTCGCAAAAAATGAAAATACCAACAACATCCGCAAAGTACTGAAATCATTCCAAGTTACACACGAAAAACCACCATCGATTAGTTATCGGAAAATTTATGAGCAGCCAGGCTAAGCAGTGGAGATACATTTTATACCCCTCCACAGACGAATCAAAAGACAAACTATGAAGAGACCAAGCCGTGCCACTCTGGCCGGATAATTAAATTGCAGAGAGAGACGCTCCAGCGTATCCTTATTGTATCTCGGTACCAAGACGAAGCACTAAATTGAGCCATAAACATCACGAACAGTCTGAGGCACGTATCCAACTGCGAAAGCAGTGCATTTCGGAGATTGCTGATCAATTCCAGGTGGCACACAATCGGGCGGCACTAAAATCCTTGCACACACAATAGTGGTCTTTATGCCGCCTTGCTGCTTAGGCGATGGTGCAGCGACGGCATCCACCGTCCGCCGCCGTCCGTCGCCCGCCGAAGCCCCAGCACAGGCGGATCCATAAACTGAGTCATAAAAAGTTATCGCTTATGAAACATGCAAATGGCAGCAAAGCACTGAGTATGCAGTCACACCGGTCGATGGGTAGGCGGTGGCGAGTGGCGGCAGGACATTCCAGGGTGTGCATTCTAATTGGCAGCAGTGGCGCTGCTGAAATCCACTCGGAGCACGGTGAGGCAATAAAATTTTACAAATTGTCGAAATGGAATAAATTTCTAGGATTTTTCTGTTGTTTTTTTTCCATCGGATTCTTCCACCCAGTCTCGATGTTTGACAACTCAAACTGCAGTTTTAACCCTCAGCACCCGTAGGTGTTGAGTTTTACGAGGGGGATGAGTGTGTAATAACACCCGGAGATGGTGTACTAAAGAGTTTAATGGCGGGAAGTGCTTGCTGATGGTGGGCAATTGAAGGAGAACGCTTGGCTACTATCTGACACGGTACATGCACAGTGTAATGGGATCGTAAACGTTAATGGACCCGCTACCGCTGTAGGTGTTAGATAAGAAGGACGACAAAAAGATTTGTGGATTGTGGATCGGATGGGTCTTAATGTTTTGACGACACAAGGCAATTAGAGTTTAACTTATTGCCCCGCAAGGCAGACATACAAACTTATCTGGTATCAAGATGGAGAGCATACATCTTGTTGGCGTGTAGGCAGGTACAACCATGGATTTGACTGTGCTCTCCAAGGGAGGGTGTTTAATTAAGCGAGTTTTTAATTTCTGTGTGTCTCCGGCGAGGACTGCAATGAGTTTAATTACATGCGTGCCAGTTTATTTGTCTTTCATTTTGTGTTTACGATATCAATAAGGTTATTCTCGCGCGTTGTGTGAATGCATATGGGCGAGGGTCGTAAGGAGTCCTCAGACAGGAGAAGTGTGGGACGTAAGTCAAAAGTCAGCTCAGACGCATTGTGACGAAAACATACAAAATTGTTCGGTGGTCTCGTACATGACCTACACACGTGTATTTATTTAGTTAAATCGAAGGCCAATAGAATGATAAGAATACGAATGTTGAGGTACAGTTCTTGGTGGGGACGCTTCTCACATAAGCAGCTACTTCTTCGAACAGAAAGGGCTATGCTTCGATGGTGTGGTCACGTGGCACAAATGTCCACATTAACCAGATTTCCGAAATTAAGAAGACGTTTCTGCCAACCGATAGGGCGCCAACAGATCCTCCGAAATAGGAATAGATGCTAGGAACCCTATCATGGTTAGATCTGAGAAACCTACAATCATGTAGGCAGCATATATTGCCAACAAAGAGACCCTGGAATGGACACAAACTGGTTGAGACACTATGTCTGGCGAGAATCTGCGTTTCACTTTATGTAGCAGACGATCGACAATTCACCGACAGCAAATCCTTACTCAAATGATATACAATGTCGGACACAATATTGAGCCCTGTGGAACACCACACTTACTTACTTGCTCTTAACCCGAAAACTGACACCTACACCCTAGATAGACAAACTCCTTAGGTTACGTTAGAGTGATGCCACGCGGTCCCACTTGATGATGCAGGATGCAGGATGACTGGGACTAAGGGTGCTTAGTTCGGCCAGGAGGGGAAGGTACATAAATTACAGAGAAGGTGCACAGTAGTTCTCTCCTCCTCCGACAGACATAATATTGAGGCTTGACTTCGTGAGGCATTCCGTGTCAGTCGACCACCTGCGAGTTGTGTAAATAACCCTTTCCAGCTTCAAAATATGTTTTGTAGTATCGACAGGCATGGATGCCAGATCTCCATCCGGAAGAACTAGAGTTCTATCAAGCGAGTTCGGCCTTGGCATGGTTGAACACCTTGATACGGTGCAAGCCTCGTAAAGGTTAATGCATTTTTGGAATGTGTTCCCCCTAAATCTCCTCTCCCTAGTCTTCCCAATTCTCACCCTATCCGGCGAGCTGAATCCAGGTATCCCGCTTACCGTCAACGTTGACTGTGCCCACTCGAAAAACTAACTGGAATATCTGGCGAACCACTGACAACTTAGACTTAGCTGAGTATTCTTGTTCTCTGCGCCAAAAAAAGGCAAACTCTTTAACTACCTCGAAATTGTGGTTGTCAATCGTGCCAGTCGTGAACCTAGGGGATGACCGACGGATCAAGTTTTGCTCCACAGCTTCACAACTTCCATGAATCTGACTGCCAGACTTTGGCTGTATTTCCATCGAGAAAGCTCGTACCTTTTGTTTGTCCCTAAACTCTGAGACACCCTAATCATCCACCTATTTAACCCGGAACGCAGTCAGTGTTTTGCCTCGCTTTCGGCTTAACACAGTTCAGAAGCTTTGTTCAACAACAAAACTCGGCATAGTTTACTTAGACGATTATGGTCCATCCTAACAGCGTTTAATATTGTCTTTTCTTTTCTTGACGTGAACATTTGAAGCATTAGCAATTTAGCATAACTCCCACAAGCGATCGGAGCGAGGTTATATATTTTAAGAATTCTAAATTCTGAATCATTCTCGGAAGAAGACTGACGAATCCCAAATGCTTCGTCCCGTCTTCTAAAGATTTTGAAAATCCACGCGAAGTTATGTACGTTACACGTCGCCCTCTGTTTCGCCCTTAATACGAGTTTAATTAGTCAGAGGCGGTCAGATACGTGCGTCCTACGTTTAGGCGTGTCTGACTAATTGCATGCTCTTCTAAACACCAACCAACCAAAGTACTGGATGGCACAGTTGGTTAAGTGCCTGCCCTTCTTTCGAGAGGTCCCTGGTTCGAATCTCAGTAAAAGCAAAGTCCAAATGCATTTATCGGGTTTTGAAGTTGGTCCAGTCGGCTGGTCCAGGAACAAATGAACGACACTATCACTGGAGTGGTCGATTCATGGCAGTAGTCTGACCGGGGGTTGCTGCCTGGCAGAACAGAACGTTGTCTGAGTACTACAGTAGTGTTTGATAACCTGACAAAAAAAAAAACCCTCAACCAACACCGCGGTGTAAATGCTGCGGAGTAACACAAATTCACGTATTCACTTGAATTTACGTGAAATCGTATGAATCATCTTTGGTTGATTGACAATCTTTCTCTCCCTCTCTTTACTTTCTTGCGGCGGCGCTTATCTACTGCCAACATCTGCCCACTAATGTAGCGAGCGATGATTTCTCTACGTGATACCGTTGTCAATCAGGTTAAATCGAACTTACAGCCAGTGTCCATGAAGGCAGCTATAACTGACCTCGGTCGTAGATCTCACTTCGAAAATCGTATTCACTCCAAATTACAGGATACCCACCAAACGATTGCAATCTTTACCCGGAACCCTGATCACTTCATCTCAATTGGAAATTGCGCGATCAATACCACCGCCGCCGAGCCGCTCCGGTTTAATAAGCACGCACAAGTCTAAATTGCACTCTTTTGCATGTTCTCCGGTCTAATTGAAAGCGCGTCCGTCTACGACTAGTTTCGTGAACTCGATTCGCCAACGTCTCTTGGAATGTTTTCATATTTTTTTTGATTATAAGATCGTGCCCTACAATTAATGTAATCATATGCTATCCAGGGACCACTT
Organism: Eristalis tenax; assembly: GCA_905231855.2. Taxonomy (NCBI): domain Eukaryota; kingdom Metazoa; phylum Arthropoda; class Insecta; order Diptera; family Syrphidae; genus Eristalis; species Eristalis tenax. Next base: position 72,510,417 of record HG993125.1, on the reverse strand, counting down.
TCCGCCAGCATGTCGAAGGCAGCAAGCGGTCGTCGCCACCGTCGCCAGCGGCTCTCTTTAAGAATAAATTTCACGTCGAATGCATGGCGAATGGAGCCGGCAAATGTAAGCCACTCTCGTGACTAAGCTCTCGGCACACGAAAGGGGGTGAACAATAAAAGCAAGAGAGTTGATTTGATAAAATTGAAGGCACAAATGGATGCTGGTGACCAGACGCTGTGTCGATACACCAATTTGCATACAAACGGTCGATATATCGCGAGCACACACATGTGCTCCGAAAGGGCGGCCTCAAAGTTTCGCGAATCGAATCTACAACCGCCCAGATGTTTCAAATCGAGCAAGACATCCGCTTAATGAAAGTGTCTGACTAAAGTTTTCAATACGTTCCATTGTGCCGCAAACTGGCACTGGGTGAGAGGTTGACTTGTCACCTCGCACTGTGAGTGGAGCTCTCGCGGCGATGCATGTTTGCAATAAATCCGATTCACAATCTTATATTTTGTCTGCGATTCGGTGGAGCGGAACATGTGGCGGGTCTCAAGAGAAGGAGGATCAGCTTTCGGTGACCTTGATCTGTCATCACATCACGCATGCAACTTTAAGAGGATTTTGAGTGAGCGGCGACGGAAGGACTGTGTGTGATGATCTTGATTGTTGCGGAAATATCTTTGTTGCAGAGATGGCCCTGAGTCAAGGAACTGCACCAAAAACAAAGACAAATCCCGACGGACGCAATGTTTGATTAGACAAACGAGCAAGTGTTCACCGAGCAAATCTCTGGAAGGACCGTTTTCCCCAACCACGTCCAAGTAGGAATACGGTTGAAAATGTTTCCTATTTTAAGACTGCCGACATCTTCCAATTTTTACCCATCTTAGAACAATCTAAACAACAAAATGCTGTCCTCTATGAAAAATGTGTCCACTCCCAAGCACGCACGTGAGATGAGTGTCACGGCCTTATCTCAATTCCATGAACGACAAAAGGGAGCACATTTCTCTTCCCAACCCCAAACCGAAGCGACAACAGAGTTAGACCCATTCGGGAATGTCCTCATAAATTTGCCCGTACAAGCCCTGACATAAACCATGCCCGGAAAGCAGCCCATTCACTGTGTCGTTTATTTTGAAATTTCTGGGGCAAAAAATTACATAAATAATTCTGTAAATATTAGGTCTTGTTAATGCATTTAGATACTCGTTGCTCGTGCGCTCGGTCATAAATAAAGGAGGTTCGCCAATGGAGTTCAGATTCAAGAAGATTCAGTTTTTCATAAGTGAATACTTCGTGCAGTATCTCCTCTCTTCGAAGAACGGATGTAATTTTGTTAAATTGTTTTGACACCCGGCATGGCCTATAAATTGTGATTGTGCCTTGGACTGGGAACCACCTTGGGGAGTGACTTAATTCCCATACGGAGCAGATATCATGTTGGAAGCACCCATTCGAAGGGTGCTAGGGATTAGTTTCAATAAATCATACAATCGCTCATTTATTCTTATGGTAGTTGTAGACCATGAAGAAACTCAACTCTTGGCATGCATTCGAAAATATTTCACTTTGACACTTGCAATGATTGAAGCCTTGAAGAGATATGAAGTTCAAGCAAAGCCCATGATTTCCGGGACGACAGCAATGACATCATTTTAGGGGGCTCTTCCGCCAGCATCAAGGATGTCGTATTTAGTGACTTGAATCAGCTTGATCGGCTGTGAATGAGCAAAGATGATGAGAGTGAGTTCAAAGATTACTTAGATCATCAGCTACTGTTTACCTGATGGATCCTATATAAGCTGTGATAAACTGAGCCATCAGTGCATCAAGGTTTGTATATTAAGAGTTTTTAGAAGTAGCTCTACCTAGAAATTTGTGCTCTCGCTCACAATATTAGGGTCTATGAACTATCAAAGCACGACCACTGCATTGTGACTTTTTTAATGAATTTACGTGTATCCCCCTTAAAATGTCAAAGCACGACCGGGAGAACGCGAAATTGTGCCATTTAGACATTATAGTATTTTGACAAGAAGCAGACGTCTTTGTCTTGTACCGCGAAAACGATACTCAGATCTCACACTTTGAATACTCTTTCTTCCCACAAAAATGTCTCGTTGAACTTACTAAAAACAACTGTTTTATATTTTGCACTTTATTGACCGCAAGGAAAAATGTTTATAAACAGCAAAGTAAAAAGGGTAAGTTGATGAGTGAGAGTGAGATTTACACCAATTGCCTCTTAATCGATGTTCATATAAAGATGTACAGTGAATCTTCTTTTTACGGACACCCCGCTATAACGGACACCTCTCTTTATTGGCCATTTATTATGACCCCGGCATGGAAATATTTGTGTATTTTGCCACTTTGAGAAGAGTCACCTCTAAATAACGGGCAATCATAATTGTCCTGCTGCTGACCGCTTTAGAGAACTTTCACTATACTGCTGCTGGCCGCTTTAGAGAAGTATTTCTATTCCCTGTACATCCACTTCTCTCAAATAATCAATTAAGTAAATCGTCCTGATCTTTTTCGCAACGGTCTCTGGTGCCCATCGACTTAGCTCCTACAGCATCCGCTGGTGTTTTGCGTGCTATTGTACTCTCAAGAGTAGAAGGGTCCTACAGTTTAATCCAACCATGCACGTACGACTCAAATCAAGACACAAACCTTCTAACGACCGAACACCACAGTCCGCATTATGTGACTACAACCTGAGACGACGATGCATGATAAAGTTCCGCATTCGACAACATTGACATGTGGTATAATAATGTGTGGCGTTACAGCCCGTAGATGTTCGCGGCCTAGCTTCTCAGCAATCACTCGCGTTGTGCATGAGTTGCAACACCCAGCTACATTTTAGATTTATTTTCCGTTCTCCCTTTGTCCTACTTATTTGTGATCAGTAGCGTCCTCTCTTAATCTCTTCCCTCCCTATTTGTTCACGTGATAGCGTCGTTTTCTAATCCCTTTTGTGTGCCTATCTGTTTACATGTTGTGATCAGTTTTAATAACTGCGTAATGGATGTTCTGCAGGTGGCTGGAGGAAAGTAGTCGGTGGTGATTTGTCAACGAACATGGGTTGATCAAAATTATTTATTATTATACTGTTTGTTTGATTGTTAAATTAGAATAAAAGTTAACTGAACATTAAGTTAATTAAGTGTCGACTTTTAAATTTGTTATCCCTCGCCCCGGAATTTAGCTCGAGCTATTGTTCTCTCTCGAGTGGAAGGGGCGCTTCAGTTTTATGCCGACTCCGAACGGCCAAGTTTGAGAAGCTTTTTTCTAGACAGTTTGATCATGGTTAGTGACTCGAAAGAGGTGAAGCCAAAAAAATGATGAGGTCGACGCACATACCCACAACACCACTGACATGTGGCATGGACTTGTATAAAATATCTGAAAATCAGAAGATGCCACTTGACAACTGAAGGTAGACATTTATACTGTATGGTCTCCTGTTTTCACGAAAAAAAGCGAGGACCATTTCTAAAGGAGCATTTTGAGAATTTTATTATTAGACGAATAGAAACGAGAGCTCGTACTCTATACGCAATGCACCGCGAATTTTGACAAAGACGTGCACATGAAGTTCTGAGCATAACTTTTCTTAGCATCAGCAAAAAGACTTGCAGTCAATATTTGCTTCTGCAGACATTGTCTGGGCAAGTGGATTAAGTCCTAGGATAATCCATCAATCCATCAAATCCCACTGGTGCACCTTCCTAGTATCAGTGCACACTCTCTCCCCAAATAAAAGGAGGAGAACACGTCTCAATTCTCTTCAATAATACCCCCGCATTCCGTCCGAGAAACCTTGAAAGTCCACCCGTTCCTTCGTTAACGCGTACACCTCCTCAAACAGCAATCAATTGCGCATCGCTTCTACAAGAACTGACAAATGAACACTTTTCGAACGAAAAACAAAAAACAATTTTAAATTCAACCGCGAGACTGCACAGATAACCCACCCGTATCCCGAAGTCGATCCGTCGTCTCACCGCTATCTAGACTAATAAATTGTGTTTCCCAGCCAAAAGATGCAAATTACCGTCCCTAACCCATCAACGCCTAATTGGATATTTCATCGCCAATGTAATTAATTATACCCGGCATCAGAGGCTCTATCTATGCGGAAGGTGTTTGGAATTAAATAAAAATAAAACACCTCGGCATTAGGCGCACTTGTTCGATAAGCCGGCTCTCGCAACGTCATGTCACGCCATCATTAGTCAGACCTAAGGGACTTGATTGATGACACTTGCGTGTTCCTAGTGTAGGTCGCGCGAACAATTGATCAAACAAACGAATTCGTTCACCTCAGAGTGCTAATATTCCACTCACACAGTTGCTGTGCGCCAGCTAACCCCTACGCCTTATTAACATGAACACTGCGCGCTCATTTATTTCGTCGGTGTACTACCATCCGTTTTTTATTACCCCCAAGGGGCTCATTATTCTCGCATCACGGCAAAAAAAAAAAACACAAAGAATGTACGCGTAACACGAGCAATCCATGCGCCATATAGCGCCACCACGTCGTCCGCAAATCCGCCGGGACGGCGGGTAGCACTCGGTCGAGTTTAGTGCGCAAAGCAGAGAGTAAGCTTCGCTAATGCCGCTGTCGTTCCTGAGCTCGGTCGACTGTGTTTGTGTTTGCGGCTGTTGCTCTGCTTGTTTATGCATTAGATTCGAGAAAGCACTGAAAACATGGCGAAACAGCCTGACCGAGCTGAGTTCCTTCGCTTCACTTAAGCACTTGCAGCATTTATTAGTTCGCTGACTGCAATTGACCGAGGTTAATTTGCCCGCTGGCGTACGCTTCGCTTCGTTCCATTGCGATGGCAATGAAATATGGTGGGTTTTTCGAGGCGGCATGCGAGTATGCAGCATCAACCCTTTCGGTGTGCGGTTCACTTTGTACGGAGCCAACCACTTGGGTGGCATGCCCTTGCCCACTTAGCACTCGCCAGCTGCTGTTAATCGAATGTCATACCGCACAGACTGCGTTGCGAGAATATGCTCGTAAGCAAAAAGGAAGCAGAAAAAAGCACACTCACCTTGAACGAAAACCAAGAACAGCAGCAACGTGTCCATCCAATGAGCCATGGCTGCCAGTTGTTGTATGTATCCTCTTCGTCTGCTGCCTCCTCTTTTTCGCCGGAATTCACTCGAAGTGCGTGTGTGTCTGTGTCGAACAAATGGCAAATTTCCCTCAAACTTTAATTATTTGAATTTATTTTCTTTTCTCCTGATTCGCGTCGTCGCATAAATTCCTGCACTTCACAGATTGTTATAAGTCGAAGCAGCACCATATGTTGGCGTTCCTGAGCTGAATCCACGTCATGCTTCACTTCACACTGCTCGGCACACGATCTGAAAGTAGGCGAGATGGGTGAGGGGATTATTAAAATTGAATTATTTTCATGTTCATGCTGTTGAGGTGAGGTGGATACAAATTAATCGACACTTGGCGTGTAAGAGGCTCTTCTGCGAAAGTGGGTTAAGGATACCACCTGTGGGGGCGGCCGAAGTCGTGCGAAACATAAATTAATAACCGCAACAGTTTATGCGAGATTCCCATCACGGTTATGTTTACTTGTTCTGCCGGTCATGCGGATAGCTGTGACACTTCCTGGAAAAACATTTTCATATCGCTCTGGTCAGGTGCACGGGATGCTATGTTGTCATTCGTTCTAATTATTTCATGCTTCGTGAAATGCATTAATTACGAGGCACCGGCACTGGGGCAATTACACGCAATTGAATCGCTTAATTTCTTCTCTTTTCGAATGAATGCGACCGGAACGTAGGGCAAAAGCACGGGCAGAAAAAAATCAATTGAATGCGGGGAGAGTACACTGCTCGCAGTTCTGTAATTTTCTTATCGGGCGACTGACCTATTCTTTGAACTTGTGGCGTTCACTTCAACCAGTTGGACTTTGCAGGAATGTCCATGCACGTCGACTGTGGACAAATTAAATGTGAAGTCACGTTGACCTCCTGCCTGCACTGGTGAATCAGTGATGTGGGTGACTTCCCAGCCACTCCCTAGAGAGATTCGTTGATCGTTCTTTCGAGATAAACCGAAAGATAGCATCAGATAATGTTACGCCAAGCCAAAGGCGTTGATCTTGGGGAGAATGACTTGTGGCAGAGCGCGCAGCAACGGTTTCTGTATCTGGTATCAAATGATCATGACCTTAGTTGCTTGGATGCGTAATGGCAAGGGGGAGAAAATAAACGAACCGATTCCCTTAAGCGAGTTTAGGATTTGTGGGTGGGGAGGAATAATTTGAGACAAGTGTGGCAGGTTCGTAAATAAATGAGATTCTAAAGGTCCACCTTTAATTAACTTGGGCAAACTAAAACTTATGTTAAACGCTAACGAAAAGCTTCTAGAAGCGTTGTCAAACTGGTAAGTGTTCACAACTAAGTCTGGGAACTCAAGCAAAATTTAGCTGTCAGTTGTGTTTTCTGTCAAACAAAATTTAACTGTGGAGGGACCTTCAACGCGCACTGTCATTTACGTATTGGTAGAGTCAATCAATTCATCTTGTAATAGACAGAAGCGAACATGAGCTAATGTCAAACTCGGATGGATGGGTGGGCGATTACACACGCTCTTATGGGAGCGACTAGAATGAGGCCCACGTATGATGCGGTTAGTTTCCTTAAGTATGATTGCGATCTGAATCATACCGATAAGAATTTGACGGATGAAACACACAAAAGGGAAAATAAGAAAATGGACAAAGCAACTGAGACTGATTTGGAGTTCACATGTAATATGTAGCATCGAAGGTGCAGTGCTGTTCCGATAAGTACAACAAAATTTGCGTAAATAGCAAAAATATGTCGATCCTTGGTGACATGGTAGAAAAACGTGGAAATGAATGATATGAAACATGTGATCAATTGTGGGTGTCACTGTACATACAGCGGTAAAGATATAAATAGCACCCCAAACTTCTTAAAACGAAATGATTATATTGCATCAAAACATCGGATTCAGTTCACTGTTCTGCGTGAGAAAAAAATGTAAATACCTAGGAAAATGTTAAGTAATTGATTACAAAATATGATATGTAACGTCATAAATCATGTAACATGTTTCGAGTTCAAAAAACGGCAAAAACCATTGATCGCGCAATTGTGGGACATGTAGGAAGGAAAGAAGGAAAGAAGTTGAGGACGATTATGGTGTTAACATCTCGGCAAGACTTGTCCGTTCAGAGGCAGGGTTACACGGTTGCATAGCCGGAAAGCAACCAATTGTCCCAAAGAAAAATCTGAAAATAACGCTTGGAGTTTGCGAAGGAGCATTCGAACAAACATCTTCAGTTTTGAAAAAATACCTTTACTAGACTCCCATGGAAACGCATATGTTGTATCGTCCTAAATGTCAAGAGATCAGTCCCAAGTACAATTATTGTTTTCACAGAATTTTACAATGATGTCTTATTAAGTATGAGCTGCTATTTATCTTTCCGCCACTGTATGTAATCGAACTGAAAGCGAAATTAATTTGGGTGTTATCATTAATGCTGATTGTCGATCATATCTACTAATTTAGGTGCGCTGCAGTATTTACAGTCCATAAACATCGGTATGTCATCGATGTCGGGCAGATGTGAAATCATTATTTTTCGTGTGATTGGTAGTTACGAGTATGTGGGTACTTGCAAAACAAGTGCGTAAGGTTTTCGTAATGCTTTCTTGCAATTACTATTTTTTTTTTAATTTGTTTCTGTGACCAACTCGATGAAAGTAATTTCTGACGTTTGTAAATAATCAATGGTTAACGACAAATGTACTCAAGCAGACCTGCATACATTCTCTAACGTCTCTATGTGTTCAAAACCAGGTGAAATGCGGCGATTTCCAGTGTTTATGAGAACACCCATTAGTTTTGTTTTACGTCGACGCGTGTAGAAAATCGTGTTCACGTGGCTTTGTAACCAAGTCGAAGCATTTCGTTCTAATTTGACACTAGCTCGTGTTCGCTCAAACATATTATAGTCCAGGGTTAAGCAACAAAAAAAAATTAACGAAACTTAACGAAACTGAGATAAATAGACTTTGTGTGCATTCACTCAACTGTTTAAGCTGCCTTAAGCCTCCAAACAACAAGTACAATTCTACCATAAGGGTGGATTGGTGAAATGACTCCGATTTAGTCTCCTCCGCTAGACTAGAGGGTTTCAGTTTTTAGTCATAATCCAAACTTTGTCCTAACTCGACTGTGGTCATCTGAGCATGTAGCCGTGAGGGGAGGTTTCCAATCCCGTTGATATCAGGACTTTCTGATGTGGTACCATCATGGTGGTACCCCACGTTGTGTAGGGGTACCATGAACTCAGTTCTCATTTGAAAATTAACATCAAGCCATAACTTGATTATGATGTTAATTCATATGACCTCTGTCCACTGCACCTTCTGTGGGTCCCTTTCACATTTCTTCTCCTTTGTGCGTCGCTAATCCAACAAAAAGTCTGTAGCCAGCGCGTGCTTTGTTTTACGATAACGAATCTACTTAAAGTTGTGTAACATGTCCCAAATACATCTTGTCCCTACCATCCTGGAGGAAGTATGTATGTGCCAACCATGACAGCAGTCGCATAAATAAAGTCATGGTGCTCTGTCCGCAGCTGTAGGGTGATGGCACTAGTAGTCAGCCCTTTAACTTTTTTGATGTTCATTTGATGCTTAACATTCAACTTTTGAACAGAAAACTTAGATTATCTGATTAGTTGAAATATGTAGATTATAAATTTTAGGAGTTATTTTGTTAAGTCCCCACGCAAAAGAAATGATTTATAATAATAGTGAAAATAGTGTGACTCTGCAGGCTTCAGCCCCTTCAGATCCAGTTCTCACCCAAGTGAAATGCTGACTACTAGAGTTGTCAACCACTTGATATCCAGTAATCAGCCTGTCAATGATAGCTATGAATGGCCCCTAATTGAGGCTGACTACTGGATACACTACACCCAATCACTGACAACTTTAGTACTCAACTTTTCAGAAGTTAAACGGGGGGGTTGACCTTATGAGGATCGTAAAAAGTCTGTCTCATAAGGCCAGCCCCTCTGTAAAAATTACTTAAAAATATTATATTTTTCAAGAGAAAAATGAACTGTATACATGGCCTATAAATAATCATACAATGAAATTTTCTTCAATGTTTTGTGATAATAGCTCTTGGCACGAGTACGATGACTTTGGCGACAAGAAATGTTAACGGTATTTTGTAGAGAGAAAATTTGCATTTTTTACAGGGGACCTCCCCCCACCTCGTCTCGGTCAGGAGTTTGGATCAATTTTAGAAAAAAAAAGTATTCAAAAGGGAAAAGCATTATAAAAAACAACGGCAACACTTACAATGAAGTACTATACCGAATTTCAAAGCTAGAAATTCTTTAATAAAAAATTTACATCAATTTATTCACACTCAACAATTTGTCGCGACGATTTGCTGGGCGACACATTTATGCTTAGCGTTCACACACAAAAGCTGTTGGCAGACTTCAGTTTTGAGAGAAACTTCGAAGAGTTTGGATATAATGGAGCAGCGACCACTGCTTTCTGTTTTACTTATTGATGAAAATGTGGAAAAAGCTGCGACCAAAAAATAGCGAATTGGGTGACACTTTTGATAAAGCAACGATATTATTTCAAATCCCTAAAAGAATTAAATGAATAATCCCCCGATGGCCCACCCATCAAACGAAAGGCCACACTGTTTCAAGAGGCTATTACCTCGCATGAACGTTTGTCTGCAACACCAAGGTTCTTGGCAATAGCAAAATGTTTCGCAGATTTGGCACCAGTATTGCTTAATCCGCAAAATCAACTAAATTCATTTCAATAACACTTTATTTTTCCATAGTTCACTTTTTATTTCCCCTACCTCTGGAAATTGTCTATATAATTCAAAAAAATCAAGACAACATTACTTTCTCCACATTTGATGTCATCTTTCATTCCGCCGATGTGCTGTCACTAAAGTCCCAGTGAGAAAAGAAAAATGTACTGAAGTTGTACAACACGTGTTCACACCTAACTACAAGTCGATCTATCAAGCTGGAACGTCAAAATGTTTTGTCTACCGCACTACAAGTCTGCGGTTGGGTTGTGACTAGCGTTCACATTGACGATTTGGCCCATCAACCACGGTTGTCAAGCGTCGCAACGAATTGTTGAGGTTCACACTCAGTTTTCGAATAATTCGCATTCAAACTCAAAAAAATGAAAGAAAAAAAGATTAAATCAATATTTTTCAAAATTCTTCTAGACTGGCTGCTTGCGGTCAATGCCTATTTCAATTCCTAATCAAACACAAGAAACCGCAAGGTTTAATGTCTTCCAGTTCCAAAATTGAAATTACTACTTCAGTTTTTTTTTTTGCCTGACGGACGCATATATCCAAAGTTTTGTGGAATAACAGTACACGGGTGACCCGCTTCGCGGGATTAGGGTTTTTATACTCCCTTTCCTCATCCGGCAGGTATCGCTCAAGTAACTTTGTTGCTCCTCTCAGTGAAGGTGCTTCGCGCCTGGCAGGCAATACAGGCATTTACTATTGTGGTGGTATTCTTTAACGAAGTGGCTGACTACTGGTGGAGGCTGGCCCTCATGCCATCACCCTATACGATTTATGTGCGAAAGTAATTTCTTCACACATTCACAATTAATCAGATAAATGGCTTAAAGGGTGTTCAGCGCGGCATATTTGGTCTTATTTCAAAAATTAACAACAACCGCAAATAATGCTTGCAAACTGTTGAGGTCTCCTTTGCCGAACTGAAACCTTATTCCGCTCTGAAACCGAAACCACAGCACTGGTTTCAGAATTCGGTTCCTTTTAATTCAATCTTATTCCAAAATGCAATCGACTGTTAAATAGTAACTAACAATTGCCATCTAAGCCAAATGGCGCCCAAACGAAAACTGGTCAGATTGCGCAGACGCGAATGTTTGACCACAAATATACACCAAAACCTCGGTTTTATTTCGGTTTGAGTTTTTGTAATTCATGTTTTGTAAAGACGTATGACATATAAAATTTATGTTCAAATGTACGCAATGTCAGTCAGTTTGGAAAAATATTTACAACAATGCGTCGTTTTTTTCTGGTCTCAATTAAAGACGTAAAGCAAGTTACAAATTCTGAACAAATTCCATCAAATGGGCTAGCTCTCACGTTTGTGAAATAGTAACAAACTCGTGATACTCACGCTTGCAGACCGGTGCCTGAAACCTTACTAGAACAGTTTTCAACACTTGTGGCACAGAGAAAATCTCTTTCGCCCACAATCGAAACTTACTCGCACATATTCACAGCGAACTTTTTTGTTTGGTATTTTGGTACACCTGCTTACTCTTACAGCAATCACTGATTTTGTGCGTGCACGAGTGGAGGGAAATACCGATGTGTGCCGACTCCAACGAAAGGTGAGAATCGTTTTCTTGAGATTCGTGCACTCTGAGCATTGTCATTGGCACAAGAGAAGTGAAGCCGTGAAATATGAACGTTGTTCGTGTCGTGAATTAACACACCACCTAGGAGTGCACGGACATACCCACCCGCCACGGCGGCGAACACACATGTTCCTACAGCAGGACATGCAAAATAAGAGTTCTGAAGAGGATGAAGTTGGATCCTTCGAGTGGGGAGTTTTGGCCAGTTATTTCGAGAAATCAAACGACCAATAATTGGACTCGATCGAGGTATCGGGACTAGGTAGGGACTCCTTTTCTTCATCTTTCTCATTGTAACTGTAGACAGAATGTTTTGCTCTAGGTTTTGTTCAGTTGCGGTGAATCGTGGTCGAACATTTACAAAGTCACGCTGGGAACGCACGACGCGCTGGAAATGCACGACGATGTCGCTGCGGTCACTGCGGACGATGTCGCTGCGGACGATGTCACTTCATCAACACATGGAGTGATTTGTAGAAAGCATTGCCTTCCATGTTTTATGCTGCTCGTCGCATCTCGAAAAAAAAACACCAGATTGAAAAAAATCATACGTCAGTGCACTTCAATGGAATGTAGAAAGTTTCGAACTGCTCCGAAGTCCAAGATGAACAGCATTAAAATATGACTTACTAACGAACGCAAAATTTATTAAGGTTCTCAGTTCAGTAACTTCCGTTGCGAGAACACATCTCTCTTTAAATGTTGATCAATTTTGAGATGAGAGAGACAAGGCAGAGAGAGTGAGAACACACCTCATTAAATTTTGGTTATCATTATCTTCACTATCTGCGAGAAAACCATTTGCGGGCATTTAACTCGTCAGCGGAGAGTAGTACTTTAAGTGTTTTACTCGGCATGTCTAAAGGTGGGACAGTACCATATCACATATGTATGCCCCCAAGTATTTCCACAAGGCGGCAATGACGTAATGGACGACACGAAATTAAATACGTTCGAATTAATATAAAAATAATCGAAATCACTACATACCGTGAAAAGGCTAACCAGCAGAAGGAAAGAGAAAAATAACCGCATTTCGGTTCCGCTGGACAGGACGACGTTTCGACAGACAGTTTGCATAGAATTCAGTCATGTTTATGCATTTCCCTCTAAAAACATAAAAACCGACTTACAAACCCATTACATCAAAGCTTGTTATTACCCAACAAATTCACTAGAACCCGTGCAACCACTACAAGAACCCCCTTTACAAATTAATGTTGCTCTTCGTTTTCAACTGAAGAGCACAGCTCTGGAAAAAATGTCTTTTGATTCATTAAGTTTCATTGTGATCAACTGCAGATTCACTGATTTGCTTCTGCATGAATTTTCCACAATTACTTATTGTTCGTTTGTTGGTTGTGATGTCTAACTCTCGGGGGCAAAAGGTTGTTGTTCTATTTACGCAAATGAAGAAATGTTTCATCGGTGCCACGTTGAAACTGACTGACGTAGGGATTGTCACTCGAATTAAAAACCACATAGGACCATTATACTTCAAACAGTATTTGCATCAGCTATCTTAACCGATTTATTAGCAGCACAAATTGGTTTTCGGACTGCTTACCCCCGACAAGTTTGATAATAAACAACTTTGTCCTAAACATGAATATTTTTTGCAGACAACCATCACCACTTGAACCTGTCCTAAGGTCTGTGGTCAAAATAGTTAATTTGGATGAAGTATTTAGTGAAATGGGGGAATTGGATAAGTCAGTGGCTTTTTGAATTTCCCGCGCAACAACATTGAATGAAACACCACTCCCGTCAGCAACAACCGCAGACTACAGTCAAGTTGGAGCGTGCTGCGTCAGTTGTTCTGTTTGACAGCCATTGAAGGCAGACAACCTCGCGAAATTTAACGCCGGACATCTTAGACAAAATCCATGAAATCATATACGACGTCGGATATTATGCGAAGAATTAAATGAGAGAGTGCATCACATTTCACATGAAAAAGCTGCCGGCACGATGGCTGCACGATAAGCCATAACCACAACCACTTGATTTGGGGATCGATCTACTATCCCATCTTAAATATTCAGCAGCTATAAGTACACTCTACGAATACTCCCTGTTTCCGATCCTAAAAAAATGGACGGGCGGTAGCAAATGTGGGTCAAATGAAGATGTCATCACATAATCAAACGCCTTTTGTGAGTGCTTTGAGAAAACCTATTAGAGGGTGACCAGGGCTCCGGTTTCCATTATGCGCACTTAACAAACTTTTTTTGTTCTTCCTTAAAATGGCATAAAAATGTAAAATTTAAATTTTTTTTTTTAGCAAACCATGTTTACGTGACTCAAACGCCGGTTTTTTAAGCCTTTTTTCAAATCTCGAGCCACCCCCTACACGTACATTTGCCGTACATGCTTAACGAAAGATTGAATTGAAGCCGGGCAAGCATAGGCAACGACATGAGTTTATTCATTGGGCGAGTGAAATGTTGACCGGATATTGGCCAAAAAATCATTTTCTCTAACGAGACCCATTTTCTATGTTCAACAAGAAAAGCTCTATTTTTTTAGAGAATGCAATCCAAGCGTGTTCGACAAAGCATCAATGCAGCATTCAACAAGATTCACTGTTTGATGTTTCGGTTTCGGAGAAGACACAGTTGAGGGTTTTTTTCGCTTTCAGTGGCCTGAGCTTGGCACCGAAATATCGGAGTTGTGGTGCCGACATGATGACGATACATTGCCAACAAAGCCGAGGCAGACATTTGAATGATTTGTTGGTGCACGTAGATGCCTTGAATGCGGAATCTAGTCAACTTGAGTTGAAAAAAGCATTGATTGCCAAATTGTTGATAGCACTGGCCCCCAAAGGTGGTTAGCCCTGACTGTTTCAAAAGTTTTTGGTCTACCCGGCTCAAGCGCCAGCCGCACAAAAGATTGAAAGTCTTCAAGGGGAGCAATCCAAATGCATAACTGCTCCAGATACACACGTGTGCATGCATTACACCCCACTTTTCATTCAGCTAACATTCCATTTCAAAAATATTCGCTCACTCAACGTGATGCTCAAATTTGATTAAATTCCTTTTCCCAACTTCTATGCATCAAGATGTGCGCCAAACACCAGAGCTGCACGAAGTTAACAATGAATGAACACAATCAGCAAGAGCAGGGATTCTGATTGAAACCCATTTACACCGCGAGCCTCCTTTCACTCCGCAAAACAATGCATTCCACTCCGGGGATGAATCTCTCGTGGGAATCGGTGATGGGATAAATGCATTAACCGTGTTTTTCAATTTCGATATATCTGTCGGTGACCCAGATTCAGTCGCGGGTAGATACCCTCCTCGACGAGTTGTGTACAGAACATTTTCGCAGGTTATGGAGCTTTAGCAAAGGCTTTCGAATCCACCCCAAACAATCCATCAATCAACATACCCCAGCACAAGTGATGTGTTCCGGCGTCGTCGTAGCCAATCCAATGGTTGGAGATCTCACGAATCCAAAACGATGATTGACGTCTTCATTTACTACACACAAAATAACGTGAAGAAGTGCGTATGGCGCCCCATTTAACCCAATTAAGACTTGTCCCTCCCTCTGCACACACAAACATCAAATTCCATTGAACCATCGCAGCGGTGCGGCGATGCGGCGTAGCATCGAAATTGGTTGATGTCTCTACGTTTGAGTACCAATCCATCCGGCCGATGATACAATCGCTCATCGATGATAGAATCTTTTATCGGAGCACACGTATCCATTCTGGCGTTGAATGCATCGCAGGGTGAACGTGAAAAAGGTGAACCCGACAGATGTACATCTGCAGTCAAAGGCGAATTTATGGCGGCGATTAAGTGATTAATTGCTCCTCAAGCGGCCCGGGTTGCAGGTGTTAATTGAAGCAATCCGAATAAACAACATGTGGTGGGTGTCATAAAACAATGCAATGAACACGAATGACGACAAGACGAAATATTAGATCCGACTTGGAGCTTATTAATGCCGTCCCTGTGATGATAAATTTATCACATAGCTTCTTTGAGGTTTTTCTATTTGTTTGCACACACGGAACGTTGGCGATTAAGTGCTTGTACTTGGAACTCCTTCAAAAGGATTCACACTCCGAGTGCATGCTGGTCTCGTCGGGAGATAGTTTAAGATGGGAGAGGGGAATTGGTTTTTCTTTCCGAGACGAAGTGTGATGATTTTTTAATTGAAAGAACATTTTGCGAGACAGACTGAACTAGATATCAGGAGTGTAGAGAACGCCCCCCGTTGTTTTTATAACATTTTTATAGAGAAAGGGTTTAGCAGAGCTCTTCGTGGTGCATTCAACGAATGTGCACACAAATATAGGCAATATGCATGGGGTCAGAATCCCGTTTTCTTTGAAGCTGAATAGAGAAAGAGATTCAACTACAAATTAATTATCCGAGCTCTGCAGCTCTCAAGCGAGGCGGATCCGGCGCCTCGGGTGACTAGTCTTGGTTGAGTATGTGGAACAGACCACTGCCGGTGGCAATCAGTGATAAAGGGCGATAAAGGTGAGACGGGAGAAGCTTGCTCGCCAATCCTCCTCAAATTCTAGTCCCATCAAAAGTTATTGGAAAAAAAACCAGGAGCTGCGAGCTGATTCTTCCTTGTGTGAAGACAAATCACGGAAAGGATCTCCTTCATTTATGACACCAAACAGACGGGCGGATAGGAGCATATAAGTGAAAAAAGAAACGTTTAAGTATATTCGAAATCAAACATGAATCCGTGGGTAAAATTCAACCAGGTAATCTTCGATGTCATGGTGTCTTTTCATTTCTTCGGGGTTTTTAATAACTTAACCGAAGTAACCATGTCTTGTGTGGAAGATGTGACTAGTGCTAAACAGTTCCAATGATGGAACGAATATGAAATTGTTCCTTTGATTGGTCCGGAACGGCACACCTCTACGTGTGAACACCGCTGTTGTGGATTGTTGCGTCCATCCATAAGCTCGGTTAGATTCCCGGTATGAACAATTTTGAAATTTCACGGCATCTCTTCAGAGTACAGTCGCCTACAATGCTCAGAAAGTAAAATTGTCAAACCTCGAATCTTCGGAGTGTGCTACATAGAACTTTAGATCAACTTGAGAGACGGAAAGCAGAGAGACAGTGGCAATGTATCTCAGGCGTGGTGACCGTGGATTTGTGGGTATGTGCGTCGACACCTACGCAACTGAAACTCGGAATCTGGGGTCGATTCCCGGCCGAGTCGCTGACAATGCTCAAATATAATAACAGCCTAGAAAAATAGCTTCTCAAACTTAGTCGCAGTCGGCGTAAAACTGTAGTTCCTTTCCACTCGTAAGAACTATGGCACGCACAACACGAGTGGTTGCTGAGAAGCTAGGCCCTGGGCCTCTAAGGACTGGAGCTACAGCCATTTTGTTATTATATCTCAGGCGTTCTTCGATTTGAAGACATTAGCCTTTTTGTATGAGTTTGCTTGAAAGATAAGGAGAAAATTGGACTCTCAATGTGGACCACTTAAAGCGTAGTCGTCATCAACATCGACATATAGAGATATCAAAAAGGTAAGTGGCAAGCCTTGATATAAAAATTGTATACACTTTTCCAATTTTCTTTTCATTTTACAATTTTCCGCTTGAACAATCACCCCTAATTTGACTAGATCTGGTAGTCTGCATGATGGTTCCTAAAGTCATTGATACCAGATGGGGATGAAGATAATTTCGAAAAGCTAGTTTCGGAAGCTTACCGTATTTTCTCAAATTTGTAGAAATGAACAAGAAAATATAAATTTTGTCTGAAATTGGGGAATATTACGATTTCCGTGTTTTCATGTTTTGAAAACGCAGTTTTGTAGATCCCAACGATATAAGAACAAAATATTAAGCAAAATTCTCGTTTTTGCCTAGTGTAGGAGATATCGAGGTTTCTGGGAATTGAACAATATTGGTTGAGGACCATGTCCACCCCGGACTGTAGCGCCGGATTTACCAACTTTAACCACTTTCGAGTCATTGAATATGCTCAAAATAGAAAAAGCTTCTGAAACTTCGCTGTTCCGAGACGGCACAAAACTGTAGGTCCCCCATCCACTCGGGATAGAACAAGAGCCCACATAACACGAGTGGTTTCTGTAGAAACTAGGTCCCATTCACCTCGGACTGCGCGCCATTGTCCTCATCACTCTCTCAGAAGTGATTAAGGCCAATCGTTTTTTTTTCTTTTACAAATCAAGCCAAGCGAATTGATAAATTGGTTGTTCTTTCTCATTCCGGCTTAATATACTATGTGACCTTCCTTCGCGAATCCATTCAATGGCACAAGCAAGTTACATTTATTACTGTACACATTGCCCGCTAATTGATGAACTCATGGTCGCAAATATCCATTCCTTCGGCTACTGGATGACGATGAGTTCATCAAATTAAGTGAGGATGTATTCCTATGATAAATGCAGTGGAATGTTTGTGCAATCACATACAGAGCATGGCATGATTTACTTAGACTCACACATTTTATTTTGAAGTGTTGCCTCTTCTTAACTGATATGATACGGAGTCAGTGCACAAAATGTGCCGTGACATGTACTGGAAGGTGAAACATTTACAAGAAAAATACCACAAGGAATGTCATTCCTTATTGTCTTCAAATCAAGATTCGGGCAGAGTTTCTCAAAAGATTCACCAGCAGATTTCTTTTGGTCCTACTGCCCAACACGTAGGTTTGTAAAGATCCTATAAGAAACTGTGTTTCTGGTCCTTTCTATAATGCTTCCAACTGAGGTCAACGTGACCTAAGGACAGCAACTCTATTAAACAAGCCCCATTCACCCACTTTAAAGAACTTAATTGATTAAATTTTGATTGCTTCAACTTTCAGAGGCAACTCCAAAGTAATCCGTAAAAAATCCCGCAAAATCAAACTTCCTAAATACCAAATTGTAATCGATTTAGAAAAACCATTTAAATGTGATACCTACCAAATGTCTTCAGAAATGTATAATCCACTTAGTCCGAGTTCGAGTATTTGTTCCGCACAGGATACACAGAACTTTGTCACAAGATCAATTGATTTTCAAAATAAAGCACACAACTTCTCTCAGCACTTCTCCACCGACACCTTTCCGCACTTCATATATTTTCTTCCTTTCTTAGAAAAATTTAATCATTTCCCTTTTCCTCTTCCAGATGCGCAACCACATCAGAAATGCACAGAGTCGACGTTGCAGACACACGAACAAAAACAGAATCTATGAAGGGACTTGAAGCCTCGAGCAGAAAGGAAATCACTATTCGAACATTAAATCAATCAGCGCCTTTCGTTAATTTGTAATTTTCAATTAGTCGCTTTTCCGATCGAACGGAGGGGACGGGAATTCTTTTGCGCCTCGTCTCGATGGAGATTTCCACAACTCCTTGCCGCCTGCAGTCACGACTCACGATCGATGCACGGCAACCCCACTCACAAGTTTAGCCGGTGTTCGTGTGGCTCACGGTCTGATAGAAAACACCACAATCTTCGGCTCCTATTGAAATCTACTTTTCACTCACTTTTCCAATGCGCCTCACAATCAAAACACAACACTGAACGCAACTTGTGACACTGATTGATATTTCGTTGATTTCTCAGCAAACGCGGGGTATAAACACGGCCGAGGATGCTATGCACCAGCAGACGGCGAATGAAAAGCAGAAACAATTGCAAATGCACTTCTGTTTTCTTTTCGCCCCGATGGCGTCACGTAAGAGATGCACTGTATGTTAAACCAAAAAGAGCCGCAACAAGCATGAAGCAACCCCCAGCGATACAGAATAAACTTTATTTGCCGCTCCAAACGAAGAAACTGTTGTGTTCCGCACTCCGTACGTTCTCACACGCGCCGCTTTAATGACTGAGCGGCAGATTGTTCTGCGGCCATGCTAGTCAAAAACAACACATAACGGAATACGAAACGACTGTGGGGCGAATTACACCGGGCGAATACGTACCAGACCAGACCAGACCAACAGCTCAATTTCTTGTCGTGTGCCGTCATGCCGCTTCCTACACAGTACTCTAGAGTTGCCTTCTGTTGGATGATGTTGTGTGTTTGTATGTGGGCTTCCCTTCGCCATGTGTAACAGCTAGGAGCAGTCTGTCGTGTGCTTGCGAAACACAGAACAGTGGACGGCGGAAAATGTTAACAACAGTAACGCTTAACAGACTGCAAAGGAGTCACTCGTTTGTCGGGGCGAATTGGGAGAATGGTGGTCTGCTCTAACGACGGAAACGTACATATGTACTGGATATTGGATGGTCTTCAATTAGCTTAACAAGATGACGAATTCGGTTTAAATTGGTCAGCGTCCTGGAATCACATTTTGTCCCCGGAAGATGCTTCCCAGAATTCATCGAAAACCATGGTTTTGTTTGGTCTTTTTTTGGATTAAGCGGAATTATCTCATTCCTTTCGTCCAAGTTCCTTTTGTAAGTTGTGGGTTCGGAATGTCAAGAAGGAATGAAATAAGATTATCTCACCTGTCCTGACTCTGAGTGCCGTTTAAGCTTGTTGGCCCTGTTCATAGGAGACGATTCCATGAGTGACATTTAAAAAGTCTTAAAAATGCCATAAGCCACAACTGGTAGCATCCTTCATTCAATTTTCCCGGTACCACCTCTCTAGAAAATGCTCAAAGAGTGAAGGTGTTAAATGCAGTAAATATTCTCGAATTGCTTAGAGTTGGCAGAGCACTGTAGAATCAATCCTCTGGACGTACAACTGAGGCGATTACTGCTGAATTCGAATTGAACCCATCTCTATCCGCTCGACGAAGACGAATAGAGAGTTGACGGACGGCTGTTGTGATCGAAACGAAAGCGGATGGTTGGTGTAATATGTTAGTTGCTCTAAATAAGAACTGTTATTCAGTTTTTTTCATATTTTACTTAATATTAGTGTTTAGTCTTTAATTCGTGCGAAGTCGAAAAGACAGCCTGCGATTTAGTTAATCTTAGACGATGGCCAGTAAGTTAGAATTAATATTAATGTTCGTCCAACTAGTTTTAAGCTAGTTGTAGGTTTAAGTCTAGTACGTAAGTTTATTAGGAATTGAACAATAAAAATTAAAGGTCTTAACCTCTTCAGCCCTAGCGTGCAAAGCGTTAATGTGAAAACAAATATAATTCTTAAGCTTTTGGTTAACAGAAGCAAGCCACTATGTGTCGACTTCTGAGCCTTCTTCTTCACTCAGAGAGCTAAAGAATTCAGTTCGCTTAATAATTTACAATTCATAAGTATCCAATTCATAAGTATACCAGTAATGAAGTATGATAGAGATGCCCAACTTCTACCACTCTTGGCCCTTAAATTTGTTGACAACCATTTTTTATATCGTTTTTTAAAGCCATATTGGCCAATCAGAGAACGGCATTTACGTTATTACGCGATTAACCGTCAAAAATTCATGAACAACTGTCAAAGAGCCTCTGAAACTCATCGATGGACTTGGGGTCAATCGGCTGTGAAATTGGGCATCTCTATCATTCTTCATTTCTGGTATGTACACATATGCCTTCAATAAGTTGTCGTCGCTGCGATGTAATAATTTTAAAATGAATTTGAAAATCTGATGTGTCTCAATGGTTGAGTTCATTTTGTTTCTGTGGTGACGTGAGTTGCTAACGTGAGGTGTAACAAAAATTATGCCAAGAGTCGAAAATTCTCAAGAATCTTGAAACTGGGAAAAATGAAGATCCATCCATAGAATGTCAGGATACATTTTACACTGCACTTATTCATCAAGGCCGTCGAAGACATTGCGTTAGTGTTCGCAGCTCTTAAACCTAAAATATTCGGACGAATACACGCACGCCACATGGAATGGGGGTCACATTGTGATACCCACCCACAGTCAGGCTACTACCAACGTTTGACCACTTTTTTTTATTAAAAATTTGAGATTGAATGCGACCCCCAGCCCAATTCCCAAAATAAAAAATGGTAGTTTTTAACCCCTCTACAAAATTCCGTCAACATTTCTCGGCACCAAACTCAAGTGATAGTGCAGTTAATTTGATCCCAGCCGTAAATGGTGAGTGGACGAGATTTGAAAATCAGGTAAAAGGTCTCGAACCGGAGACCCCACTAATCAAGGTCAGGCGCCGTCCAGTCGTCTTAGGTCACATGGTGGCTGCGAAAATAAATTTGAAGGATATAGAAATTTGGACGACCTTTGAATTTTTGAGTAGGTATTTTCAGACTCGTTACCGTGTCTGTCATTGGCGCTGCGATTTCATGCAACAATTTGCGCCTCGGTGGCATCGCGGGAACGAAGTTTTTCAAAATTAGAATTCATTAAGACTTATTTAAGATCAACAATGAGCCAAAACAGGGTGACTAATCTGGCCTTCAATCGAAATATAGATTTTAATGATTTAATCGAAACATTCAATAAAAATAAAAAAGGCAATAAAAGCTCGAACCCTTTTAAATTAAAGCTTTGTTCGTGTTTTTTTCTTCAATTTTTTCAGGCGTGTAAGGTTGCTTTACAGTCCCGGAGACCACTGCCTCTTAGTCTAATGCCCCTGGCTACGTTCGTCACTTTTTAGATTTCTAAAGACAAGCAGGTAGTTCTTCAATGAGCACATGGCCTGCAGAATATTTGCTTTCAACTTAAAAGTATAGCATATCGTTTCTGTAGTACGAGACCAAAGAAATAAAACTTTCCGTTGTGGGTTTCTTGATTCTTTATTGAATGAAAAAAGAATCGCACGAATCGCAGAAATCGTCTGTAGAAGAGGATTCCCGGGAAAATGCCCAGATCGCACTCCTATAACCCATAGTACAATTCCACCACAATTTTCAGTTGATGCAAAATACACCTCCTAGGAATTCACCTTAGCTTCGAGGGTGATTCCATCAGAAGGTTTCGGGATTTGGATGTCAGTTGAATTTACGGGTATGAATGCTTTACTGTCATCTTTAGAACTGGCATTCGTCCTTGTACATTCTCCGAAAAGATCTTCCGTCTTCTTTCGCCTCGGGGTAACCTCAGTTACTGGTAGAGCGTCCTTAAAAATAGCTCGTGTGGTATGTCTTCCGTTGATTTGTAAAGACTCAGTGCTCGGTCCATAGTTTTCGCAATGATCACGCCTTGGAGTTGCCGTGACAGGGCTTAACATATTGCGTTCTCGCAACCAATGAAAGGATGTTGAAATTTCTTGTATAATATTAGGTGACTCTTTACTTGTAAATGGTTATGGAGGAACATCATTTAGATGCTGGCTGCTGCAATTTAACTGCACGTCCATTGGATCCATACAATCCACTGTCACTCTTAATCTGGCAACTCTAGCAATTTTCTCCAGTAACGCCTGGAGCTCCGCATCCATAACAGGCCAATGCAGGTCTCATCGAGATTTCTTGGGCAATGTTTGCCCAACAAGGATTTTCTTTTTTAAGCATTCATCATTCGAATGAGAGTTCTACAGTCGGTGCATTGTTTTTCATTTTTTCTCGGACTGGACTCCTTTTTTTCCTGGTCTTTCTATTTGAGGAAGTTGCATCTTCTGATGCGAACTCAGTCTCTGCTTTTTGACGAGGAACTCGATCACTGATTTTCGAAGTAAGCAAACCATAAAACATGTTGATGTGCATTTCATCTTTTATATGCTTATTCTTCACGAACAAACTAGTTCAAAAAACAGCTCTAACAAGTGAACTATGTGAACTAGTTCACAATGTCACTTAATTTTAGCTCATTTAGTTCAGTAGTTCCCGAAACTCAGGTATACCTTACTCTGCATACGTGTAACAAAGAAGGTAGGCAGCCCAACTAAATCGAACTGAATTGAGCGCTTTGATTTCTGTGAGAAGAACAGAATTTTCGTTTTTGTCCACCGCAGCACAAGCTCATAGAGCTTGTGAATGTGTTCGGTTTTCAAACAGAGAAAAATGAGCTGCTAGCGACTGGATAATGTAGATGGGTTACAATATCAAATCAACTGGGTTTAAGTTTTTCCCATTATTTCGCACTACGCTCACACTTAATGACTATTTCATTAGTGAATTTTCTCACAGCTCTATTAAATATATTCTCATTAGACTCAAGTAATATGGGAAAAACGTAGTGTCATACGGGCTTTATTATGCTTTCCTGAGTAGTAACATTGAACTAAATGAACTAAAAGAACGAACTAGTTCGTTAAACAGATATGGACTAAGTCGCACTCTCTGGACTGAACTAAAATGCACAAGCCTAGCTCCAACTGTACAAATAAAGGGTGATTTTTTGAAAGCTATAGGAAAGTTTTTCAAAAAAAAGCACATAAAATTCAGAAAAATGCATGAAATCTTTATTTGAATCGATAGTACGGTCCATATAATTTAATGTTTGAAGATTATTTCATGCAGGCATACTCTTTCCAACATTTCGGCCGGTATCTCACGAATAAATGCTTCAATGTTGTCTTCCAATGCGTTTCAATTGAAGCGGGCTTGTCTGTATGGACATGAGCTTTAACATGGCCCCACAAAAAATAGTCTAAAGGCGTTAAATCGCACAATCTAGGCGACCAATTGACCGGTCCCGAACGTGAAATAAAATGTTCACCAAACTCGCCTCTCAATAAGTCCATTGTTGTGCGTGCTGTGTGGCATGTTGCACCATCTTGTTGAAACCACATGTCATGCAAGTCAAGCTCTTGCATTTTGGGCAAAAAAAAAGTTGGATATCATCTCACGGTAGCGCTCACCATTCACAGTTACGTTACGATTCGCATCATCTTTGAAGAAGTACGGTCCAATGATGCCACCAGCCCATAAACCGCACCAAACTGTGACTTTTTCTGGCTGCATTGGTACCTCTTGCAATGCTTCTGGCTGATATTCACTCCAAAATCGACAATTCTGCTTATTTACGTACCCATTGAGACAAAAATGAGCTTCGTCGCTAAACACAATAAAATGGAAGAAGCGCGCGATGAACTTTCTTAACAGAGCCCGCATTTTGATAATAAAATTCAATAATTTGCAAGCATTGTTCGTTTGTAAGACGATTCATGGTTAAATTATAGACCAAACTGAAGGTGATTGACAGTGAAACAAAACACGAAACGTGCGTCAGCTGTTTAAACCAGTGTTGCCAATAAGATAATAGCTAAAAAATCACCCTTTAGTATAAGTTTCTTGCAGATACAATTCTCTATCGGCTCGTTTGGCTGCTGTTTTATCTCTGCAATTTCTAAAAACACGCGCCAATCTAGCTAACGGATCAGAGGAGTTTGATCTAAGCTGGTCGAAGGTGGTAAAGCTGTTTTTTACTCCAACCCACCATGATGCAGCGTAGTTCTCGAACAACAGGCAAAGCCTTAACATCGTTGATCTCTTCAATGTCTTTAAAAGTTGCGATCGCTGATATAAATTCTTCCAATTTAATGCTATCTCGTTTTCCGCGGAATCAATCGAGTACGAGTGCATGTTGTAAATGATCCCACTCGATAATTACTAACAGCGATAGTGGAGAGTAGCTTGTTAAGCTGTTTCGGCGAAAAATTTGTCATTGCTTCGTCCCAAATCCTCTGTCATAAAGTATTGTCCACAAGATGGGCGCCAATTGCAGTACGATCAGTAAAGTGCAACAGACACTCTATGAATCGAGAAAACCCACACCGGACTGTTTTATTTCTTGAGTCTCGTACTACACTATTGATTTAGGCATTCTGTCTACTGTCGAATTTTGTTTCTTCACAGTATGATACTTGAGACCATTTCATGGGAGGGCCAAAAATTGTGTTAGGACTACAAAATCCTTAACCTCTTTGTATTTAATTTAAATTAAATTGTTAAAAGTAACCTAACGCTCTCATGATTAATAGAAATAAATTTGGAAGCTGTTCAAATTGAGGCTTATACTGAGGTTTGCCTGTACATCCTCTTAGGTCTTCGTATTTCCCATGACTCTACCGATTGGCGCTGACATGGGCTTCAGCTAAACTCTCCAGGCAGTTCGGCGATGTTGATTGTAGTACTGATCGGAGTGGAAGATATCTCTCTTAGAGAGTCTCAATGACATCCTTCAAAAGATATGCCAATTAATCAGTTATCTGCCGTGTACAGTCGAAATCAGTGCTCAAACACAAATTAAAATTTCATCAGCGCCATCTGTTGGTATCCCATTGCTTTATCAAGTGTTTCTCTTCACATCCACTCATTTCCACTCAACCGGCGAAATGTCCAACTAACATATCTCAATTGCAAACAGAGTGCTCACTCAACCGAGTGTTCGCCTCTGCGGCGAATCCCCTCCAATTCGGCACAGCCAGAGAACGAGATAGAGAGAGAAGAACTTCGCCCAACGAAGAGAAATGCCTGCCTAATGTCTGTTGCGTGCAGCGCAGCGAATGAGCATTGCAGCAGACGGCGCGAGGTGGGCAGCGCACAAGGTGCTGCTGCTCTTATCTGACTTGTGCGATTCTCACAAGAACACCATGAGTTCAATTCAAATTGGAGCAGCGCTCGTATTTGTCATGCTCAGGAGCGTATTACAGTGAGGTGCAATATTGTGATACATCGCCAATAGATACATGCACAGATACAACTTATTTGGGATTTTATTTATAGTTTTGCTATTTTGTCTTCAAGCAGACGCTATAAGTCGTTAAGTGCACTTATATCTGACACCAAGTGGTCCGTATCGTAGGTACTTGGGTACGCATCTCGTACTCGCACACACGCCACCTCGGGGAATGTTCATTCGCATTCGGATGGTACATTGACCTAGTTACGGCCGAGAGTGGCTGTTGTGTGTTGGGTGTTGGGTCTGCGATTTGTTTACAATTCTTGGAGTCAAGAAGAAGTGGATTATGACATCTGAAGAAGGCTGTGATGTGACGAATCGCCCGAGGAAAGGAAACATCACAGCATCACAGCACCAGAGCAGTGTGACCGTGAGATAGGGGCGTGCAGGTATTCCATTCTTGGTGCGCCTTTAACAAGGTGTTCGGCTGAAGCGCGAACATGTGTGTGCGTTTGCGAGAGATGTTGTCTAGAGGATGAAGTGTGTAAGTAAACAGGGAACAATGAAACATCAATTACTGTCGTGTTGTGTTCCTTGGAGTGTTTGTGTTGATTTAACAAATATTGACAAACACGTACTTGGTGAATTTGTATTCCGAGGGATTCCAGCAGAATTATGCGAGATGATGACAATCGCCTTTGGGCTTAGGTTGATTGGTTGAATGCTAGTGGGGCTCATCCGAGCGATATGATTGGACTGGGTACACAATTGCGCTGACACGCCCTTCTATCGAAAGTGCTATTTGTGATTCGATTTTCGTATGGCTTGTCACATCAGTGGCAAAATTGCAAATTGGATTTACTGTAAGTAGCCATCAAGTGACTTTACGGACAAGTAGGGTTGAAGTTTTATTTGCACCGAAATTCGGATACTGACAGACTTGTTGGCGACCTTCCCCTAAGCAACGGAACAAGGACCACGGTTTTTGATTCGGGACGTGGCATGTGGGGTCGCATAACAACGAACGACACCGGGATCGTGCAAAGCTGGGCAAAGACATCCTGCGTGATCATTGAAAGTTTGAGATCGTTGAAATCATTGAAACAAAGCCTGCACGGCGCCACAGCCTATAATCGATCTGCGGCGGACTTTGGCACGTGACGGAACATCCCTGCAACTAGCATACGAAAAAAACATACCGTTAAGTCGACTGCCAGACAGATTAATCACAAGAAGTGCAGATCATCTTTTATTCGTCGATTTCAAGGCCGCATATGACAGCATGTTCTTTGAATGCGAGCCAAACCCCGCCATGTCTCTAACGTCGAGGTAGTCAAGGACTTCATCTCCAGAGGCTTCAACGGGAGGATACATCAGTTTTGAGACGAGAATAACGCCCGCTAACCGCTGCTTCCTTGCCCCAAGAGGCAACATTTTGTAATCGAGCTCTTCTTTCGAAGGATTTAGTGGCGTCCGTCGCGTTGTGGGATGGTGCGTCGTTCCCTACGCACTTGATCCTGCGTTGCCTAGGTTCGAGTCCCGGAATGTCGGTCCCTTCCGCTCGTGAGAGAACAATAGCACGCACAACACGAGTGGTTGCTGAGAAGCTAGGCCCTGGCCCCTTACGGGCTGTAGCGCTACCCAGTTTTTGAGCATGGATCATTTCAGGCTTACTATGAAGAAGTGCACTCGCAGAGCAGACGTTGGATGTATTCTATTTTCTCACCATAGCAGGTTCTGCCAAAGTCGTTTCGCGATATGTTCAGACGCATTGCATACGTTAGGTACACAGTGCCCGGTAAGGACTCCTATTTGCATGCGTCGTTGCTCCAGTACTCAGACCAAGCCATCGTGTCTTGGCTCTATCCAGAGCTTCATCAGTTTCACCAGTTTTTGTCCTTATGGAGCTCAGCTAGGTATACGCAGACGGGAGAGCCCTAAATGCCGCTTGGCTGTCAGAAAAAAAAATGGTGATCGATTTGTCGGTCACGTTGGGGTCTATCAACGCGAGTGCTGCCTCGTGTATAGCAGCCACTCGTGTATAGCAGGCTTGAAGCACGCTGCAGTCTCTCTAGGTGCCAGGGATTTCTCGAAGCGCTCGCCTTTGTTGCCACCATTGTTTCCGGTCCGGAAAAGCTCTCTCGGTTGTCTGTTTGCCTTATATTTTGTTCTGCTGACCAACTTTTTAGTAAGGCAGCGTTTGATTTTTCCCTCCAGAAACCCGCTATCACCCTCTTGGCACTGTTGCTACATAGTAGGTCGAGATGAGGGAGGAAGAGGATGGTATCGAGTTTTGCCGTCGGTGCTGTTCTAAGACAACCTGTTATTCCTAAGCAAGCCGATCTCTGGATCTTGGTTAGCTGAGTGAGAATATGTCATTAATTATAATGGTGTACAGACAGCATGTGGTTTGAGACTCATGTTTTGCCAGAAGCAACACTAATGCGTATAAAGAAGCTCTTGGTGGTCTTGGAGTTAATGCCCACATCGATGTCAAACAGAAGACTTCCGCGAATGCTTTTGCTAATGATGATGTGTACAAAGCAACCACCAGCGGTAGGCCATGTTCTTCTGGGAATTGTGGCGTTACATTCGCGTGCTCTTGCCAAGCCCCCAGAGATGTGACTCCTTCCTTAACCACCACTGCTTTCTCTCAACATGACTGCCGTACAATCAATTAGACACTCAGTCCCTTGCGACATCAAAGAAAACAGCTTTCCTGTGGTGCAAATAACAGACTGTCTACATTGAAAAGTGACAACTCCAGATGCCTTTCATCGCCACACTGCCAAAAACAACCCGCTCCACCACATCTTAACTCAACCCATTAGATTCTCCTTAAATGCCACAAATGTTTCGGGACGTCCAACTCGTCAGACAGCAATGTGTTAGCATTTAGCAACCTTTCACCGATAAAGTTCGCCTTAGTTTCAGTTGAGGGGAACATATTTGCAGGAGGGCGCTTCGGAATTTGCGACGAGTTAACTTTCCACGAAAGCATTTGTCTTAGTCTGGGAGAGACGTGAAATTTCGCCATAAATATCTGCCTGCCCAAAAACCACCCCACAGTATTGCAGGTTCGTCTCAACTTCTCTGGCATTTATTGGGTTCCCCTTCGTTCACTGTCTGCACATTTGCATACTCCGTCTGCTGCTGCGAATTGGCAGCGCCTACCAGCATGGCATGCCAGTGTCAAGCTGCGCCCTTTGCTGCCCACAGCTCGCGCTACTTCCTCATACATTGAACGCTTTAGAGCCACTACCACCACCACCACAACCACCACTGTCACTGACACTCAACTGACATCGCCAGTGAAGAAA
Organism: Eristalis tenax; assembly: GCA_905231855.2. NCBI lineage: Eukaryota > Metazoa > Arthropoda > Insecta > Diptera > Syrphidae > Eristalis > Eristalis tenax. The sequence continues at coordinate 72,481,143 of HG993125.1, read as the reverse complement.
CCCATTGGGAGAGAGGGATCAGATAACCAGGTTGCATTCCCAGTGGCAGGGGCAGCCTTTAACCTGCGTACGTCTCCATTGAGGAACACAATGCCTGTGACCACAGCAGAGATACCGATCTATATCAACGCCATGCAGACACAGAGATTAAGGTGGCAACATGGTAACACGACCTCTGCCCGTGTCCATATGGACATTCGGCGCTGCGCAGGAAACCATCTGCTTGTCATGACTTAGTGGGTCAATTTATTGTCGTTTCCCTGTGCCTCTGTCTGTCAGTTTATCTCGTAGCGTCTTTTGTTCATGTGCGATGCCACCAGCATGAAATATTTTAAACAAATGACGTGCCACTGAATTTATCGGAAAATTAATTGACTTCCTTGGCGTGTGGTGCACTCAGTTGCCCTTGCCTTGCATGCATGATTATCGTCTTCAACGGCGGCGGTGGCGGTGGATTTTCAATTTAAACCTTAAAATGGAATGATTCTGTTATCGACGAATGTCTAATAAAATTAAATTGCTCAATATGGACGTCAAAACAAAACAGTGGGGAGTGGTGAGTGCCTGGGAAGAAGATGTAATTGCGACTGCAGTGATGTCGGGGCTCTTCGGATTGGACGGCGGCGGCGGCCTGGGGTCTGTAGATGTGATTGAATGGCCGGGCACGCCTCGTGTGTTTTTTTTTTAAACAATGATTTGCTGTCAGTTTTGGTCCGTATCTTGGCAGTTGTGTTCCATGATTGAATTCACAGATGTCATCCCGGGTTAACTGTTGTGACGCCAAAGTAGGAAAATGCATGCTCAGAGCCTAGCTTCGCATCTTCCTGAATTTAGTACTTTCCACGGAATCATATACCTTGTCATTCCGAGTTAAATTTTGACCAGAGTTATGCTTTGCATCCCCTCCATTTTTTTTTTCACAGTTTATAGGTACAGTTTTTACAAGGAAAATGCAACGTCACCGTCATTATGTTGTAAATTCAGGAGAATGCATAAAAGTGTTTTCCTGGTATTATTTTCCATAATTTCACGCCCGGAATGCATTCAAAATATAAATGAAGTCGTTTGCCTTAATAGCCGGTCGATATCGTAATTATACAGTAGTTAGAAAAAATGATTTATGAAGTGCTAATGGAGACTTCGTTCACGGTCCAAAGAACCACACGTTGTTTGCTGTGCGAAGGACAATGCCGTAAAGACAAGTGAAAATGAGAGAAAAATTGCTGGCTGTTGTACATCGCGGGCTCTAGGGGCTTCTAGCTGGGTTTGTTGCCCAAATAAACTAACGATAGAGTGCGAAAATATGCTTTATCTTGGAGTGACTGGTTGCAGTAGGATTGAAAGTGAAAGTGTATTTTAGACGGTATCAGGAACTACCAGGAGACCGTGTGTTTACATACTTTCGTGTGTCAAGTCGACACAATTTGCTGCATTTAATGCTTTCTTGAGAGTTTTTTCAAATATTTACACTCAGGAAAATTTGGGGAAACACTCAAAATTGATACTTATCGATTTTCAAGCCGCATACGGCAGATCTTATCGCAAAGCAGTATTCTATTAAATCAGTGGCCGAAATCGGGAAATGTTTCCCATTGCGTCACACCTGGTCTGAACATAAGCGATGTAAGACCGTTAAGGTCGGTTCGAGGACCTTAGCTTGCAACGAATTTAAGCAATGAGATGTGCGAACGCTTGGTTCCTTCAATCTGGTACTGAAGAATATAGTGTGGCGTGTAGCTGTACCGTCTTCTAGAAATCAGGTCAAATGTTGGCTTAAGCAGACGAGATCGGAGATCGCTGCTACTTCCGTTGGTCAAAACGACTGCGCTCAGAACTCCTGACTGGAATTTACCAAGATCATGTTGGAATGGAATTACCAAGATCGTGCTCCGATCACGTTATATTCAGCCGAATAATTATTGTTGCTGTCAATGATATATTTCTCCGCGATCTTTAGATCAATTCTGACCACCCATGCAGTTCTTTTCAGAGTTGTATTGAGGGTTATGGACTCCTGTTACGCGCAGCTGGACGAGATTTACGCTAGAGTGTTCTCTCTAAGCCAGTTGTTTCTTTAGGAATCTCAGACAGAGATGGTTTTAGGGACTTCAATTTAGGCTTTTGTGGGCTAGTGCTTCACAAAATCCCAGAACATGTTCTGAAATTTCTTTACATTCTACACAGAATCTGCATCAAGCCTGTTAGGATACGGAGGTTTTTCTTGCGCAACTTGATACATGCCTCAAACCTCTGCATACCATGAGTGTTGTTCTGGTTTTCTTTGCGGTTCTCTGAATTCTTCTCTGATGACATGGTCTCCTAAAGCGCAGAATGGCTTAGGGCCTGTAAGGATTCCGATACTGCTTTCCTAGGCAGGGAGTCGGTCATTTCATTGGCTTCCATCCCTGCATGCCCAGGTTTTCAGCAGAGTTTTACTCAGTTTATCCTGCTTAACTCTTGCTTTTGTAAGCACTCCCAACAAGCATGGATTTATTGATGTAGGAGTCTAGTGACAAGACATCGGCAAGATTATTCGACATGAGTGCTATGCAACAGTTGATATAGTTCGTGGTATAGATCGGAACCCATCTATCTATTGCATAAATTTCAGCTTGAAAGGTGCTGTTGCGTTTGCCCATGTACTCGTATTTCGAAGTATGTATTGGGTCTATAACTTAATTCGTGCGGTTTTCGTCTGGCCGCATATTCCGAGCGTTTTTCGGTTACTGCTCTCTTCAAACGGATTAATTGTGTTCGGTAGCGTTGTCCATTGATGGTTTCACCCGGTTTCAGCTCGGTTTTAGGTCAAAATACAGCACACCCTTCTGATCCCACCAAATACCTTCACGCTATGGATATTCGGCCTTGCTGTTGATTTGGCGAGTTTGCCAAGCCAAAATCACCACTTCTGGCACGTTCGCTGAGCTAGCGCATGTTCACCATAAACTTCCATAAACATATTAAAGTAATGAAGAAGAACTAACCGGAAAATACTTTTTCAGGCACAAAGTTCGACATATTTGAGTGGAAAAAAAGTATTGTTGTTTACGCTTCAAATGAATGACATGTACTGAAATGATGTACAATGACAGTAGCCTTCCAACGCATGTTCCAATGTAATAATACGTTACTCCCCAGTGAATATCGTTACTATTATGGTATCATTACTTTGCCTTTTACTTGTGCTGTAGAGAACCGACATCGGTTTGGTCACTCTCGCATGGTATGGTATGCTCGCATGGACATACAAGACAGATATACCATAACACAGTACAGAAAGGTAACCATTAAGCCATACGGATGATTGATCCGGCACAGCTAAGTACCATTGTGCGCGTATCATGCTCTTCTCTTGTAGTTTTTCTCTATACTGTTTTTTTTGTGCAGTCAACAGATTGCTGTTGTTAGATTGAGACTAACTAGTAACGATATTAAAGTACCCAGTGTTCAGTTAGAAAGTCCCGACTACGTACAAGTGCTAAATTTGTACTAGAACTAAAATATCGGTTTGCAGCATTTGCACATCAAAGTATATGAAAAAAAAGTAAAAAATGTTAAATTTTACTCATATTATTTGGTGTCCGGATACTGGAGTGCAAATTTCATACTAATTTCAGTTACTGGACAGTATATCCAGCTACTTAAACTTTAAGGCAAATTTTAAACTCAAGTTTGCATAGCTTAATTTAAATAAAGAATATTGCATTGTTCTTTAATAATTTCAGTATGCGGACAGTGTTTTTTGACTAAGAAGGAGGGTATTGAAACATTAGGTAATGGAGGAAAGCAGTTTAAGACGAGGTTTAGAAGATATTCGAGCAAATAATTTGAGTTTAATAAAAGCAGCCGCCAAATAGGATGTCTGTCAATCAACTCTTTATTCTTCAATATTTAAAAGGCTACTGTCCGGGTACTAGCGCAAGCAAAACTGTTTTTAAGAAAATATTTTCCACAATAATAAATATGTTTGAGGAGTTTTATTATCTTTTCCAAAAATTATCTACATTGTTTATATATCCAAACCTTTTCACTGAAGCTTCAATAGTTCAAAAATAAGAAGTCAAAGCTAAGATTTGTGTTAACTGTTCGGCTACTAGTGAATAGTCGACAAATATTCCAAATGTGGTTTCACATTTACACTAAAGACTCGTTAATTCGGAGTGTCGTAAACGAATTTTCCGAATTAATGAGATTGTAATAGACACGCGTTTGCAGTGGAACCCGACATCCCAGGCAAGCAGATCAGTTGGACAGTGCAAACGTAGCACTGAACTACTGAAGAGGAATCGAGTTGGATTGAGTTCAAACTCATTGCAAAACTTCAGACGATATGTCACGCAGGTGGCATTGACACCCTATGGCCCCCGGAGGGTAAAAGGACAAATGTAAGTAAGTAAAACCTGTGGCGTAGCTGTCTTATTGGTCAACGCTCTTAAGTTTACACAACCACAAAAAAAAAAATGGACTGGAAAGTTCGATGATACACACTAAATGTTTCTCGAAGTACTTGAAGACACTTGACTGTCGTAAAAGAGCTGAATATTTGGAAGACGTTGCTGAGGTGTGATTTGTCAAGCAATACGCAGAATAACACGACATCATGAGGCCAGTTACACGCGATCTGTCAAAGTCTGACAAGTCTACATGAACCACCCGACATTACTCTTTGAAATTTCGTCTTAGCTTGAACTCCTGCTCTCGTGTTCTCATTCAACTGAAAAACAACAGCTTCAGTTTATACTCTACTCATTCGCAATAAGACTTGAAGATAACACGACTGCAACTCAAGTTGAAAGGGAAAGATGAAGCCAATTATGTAGATATGCCAAATGGCAAATATCCATTTTACCCATTTAACAGATCGCATTCCAGGAATGCATAGAATTTCGAGTCATTTCATGTTTTCAGAAACTCCACCGTTCTCAAGCATTAATTAACTCAAAACTATACACAAAAGGGTTGCTGAAAGCGCACACCACCGCCCGTCACAACTGCACACACACGCGAGCGAGCAAATACACAGCATGTCCTGCTGCACGAACCGAAAATTCCGTCTCCTAGTTATTAATTTCATCACGCATCGCTAACATCCTGGTATTCGGTCATCTAAGAACAACGAATTCCTTCTAGTCATGTGTTCATAGCTCCGGCTCCGAATGCCCTTCTGGACGCACTCAGCTAACCTGGTAGAACTCAATTACCGCCCGACCACCCGTCTTAAAAACACACACTCCCGCACCCAAGAATGGGTCCGGGTTAAGTGCCACGACGACGAGCATAGTCTTTCATACGTTCGTACCTACAGCGACGGGAAGAGAGGAATTAAATTATTTTCCGGGCTAAGGACACGACTTTACGTGGGTTAGACGATATGATGACGTATCCCATAGCTCATTGTGCACACATTCGGTGTGTAGTCGCAGCCGGGGGGTTTGTATTTTTAGTACTGTTCTTCCTTCCATTGTGGGGGATGGCCAACCCTTGTGCCTGAAATGGGTCATTACTCCGTTTATCTTTAGTGCGGAGAGTGACATGTCTGGGGGTGGAAATGATGATGCAGAAAATTGAATACGCTCGTACCACCGCGTCGTGTCCTCTGCATGCTATCTAGATGGAACTAGATTCCTTCAACGTAAATAGTTCACCTTGGGTGCAGTTTCGATCGAATACGGTGATTGTTTGTTCATTGAGGAAGCCAGAGCACCCTCTGCCGCCAATTGAAGGGATGAGGGCAGATGGCTGTATTCCATTCGACCTGGACGCATCCTGGCCGATTCAACGTGATAGAGCGAAAAAATGTGTTCCCTTATCGGCTCGTGGTGTCGTTTTACCTATCAGCACACGTCTCTAATCGATGCCATCGTAACCACTGTTCCGACACACCTTATCGCGTTCGAAACATCTGTCTGTAAGCAAAGCCAGCGGCACGACAGTCAACACCACCATCACCCTCAATCGGATCATGGTGTCAGGAAGGGAGCCAGACAGAAGCCGGACGAATTAAATTCGAAAGAAAACACGAATCAAGAGGAAAAGCTGAGAAAATACTTTTCCACGACGACGTCTGGGATTTCGTGAGGAGCGGCAGGCGGCTGGTCACGAAACTTTTTCCTTTCTTGATTTATATTGACACATGTGGTTTGCTTAGTGAAGATTTCATCGATGTTTCTGGTGTTGACACCTGTCTTTGTGCTCAGCGAGCGATCGTGTTGGCGTGTGTTGTTAACAGGAAATTTTTTAAAATTATTCTTGTCTCGAGTGCTTTTGAAGTTGACTGGTGGGGGACTGGTCAATCGAAGTTGTGGGATGAAATGCGTAGGAAGTCAGTCAAGTGTGAGTCCCGGAGGGGTAGTGCCGCCAAGCAAACTGTAACATGCAGAACCAATGGCAAGCAGTCTTGCCGTGTGATCCGTGTGACCATGCCAAAGTGACAATGTGGTCGATAGGGGAGCATGCAGCTGAGTGTTAAACCTCAAACTTTATTAGGGCTGATTGTGTGCATTCATATACTCGTAGCTTATTGAGCCGAATTTTTTATTTGGTTTCAGGACCGCTTTAGTCTGTGGTAGACTGGGTGCAAGTTCCCCAACAAACACTCTCTGTTTAGCGGGCTGCACCCATCTACCTAGTATGCCGACTCCGAAGGGTGACATTTTGAGAAGCTCACCGTTGTCCGTGACTCGGGGGAAGTGGTAGCGTGAGAATGGTAGCTGGTACGTCCGAAATCGAACTTAGTAAGAGTCAACGACGATGCTCTCTGAGCATTGTTTGTGGCTCGTGGTGGTGGCATCCGAAATCGAAAAGAATCGACTAAGCGCAGCTACACCAAAATGTGGTCATTGGGGCAAGATATGCGTCAAATATTGTCGATGTGCGGACATTTCGTCGTATCTGAACATTTTTTCGTTCCAGTACGATCTAGAGCTCGACTATGATGTGAGAGTGCTGCTCCAGCCAGCAAAGATGTGATTTGAATTGGATATCTGAGCACACCGGAGATTGCCGGAGCCTACGATGAGCAACTAATTGAGAGACTCTCCGGTATGCCTACGTCGAACACCAACGTTGTATTACCGCTCGGCCATCAAAGAGGTAGCGGAAACTACTTTAGACTACCACCACCGCACACTGGGGCCAAAGATAGGCAAACATACACAGAAATAATAACTTATTGTTTTAAGTGTGCAAAAACTAAGCAAACATACTAAAGTCTTCACTACTAACATTTGTTTGTCGTTTACTGGGAATTTTTGGCATTAGTCTGATGAATGGGTCCGACGAAATCAATAGCCATGCGTTGTCAGTGTTGTTGTTTGTCCTCGTCGCTTTTCTGGCGAAAAATTCTCTGTACGGTTTGAAGTCCTCTCTGCGGACGTCTGGATCTTCTACATTAAGCAAGCCGATTGGTAATAGAGTTTCTCGAACTATGCCGGATCCATGAATGAGTATCTTGTGAAGAGTTTGTCTCCAACAAGTGAAATCTGGTGTTTAGGTTCTTCTTGAATACTCTTTATTGTTTTCTCAACCTAGTGATTGTGCTCTCGTGTACTGGTAATTTAAAGCTCAAGTGCAGTAATGACTGGCTTCAGTTATAATTGAAAATGCCCCACTGGGTGTAATTTTCGCTAATTTGTAAGATGAGCCCAAATCCATGCAGAATCTCTTTTTTAAAAAAGTTTTCTGTTGCAGTTTTACCTTCAGGCAAATTCATTTGCACTGCACAATCCAATACAGCGGCAATGAATTCGAAACGAATATCTGCAGTTTTCCGGCGTTTTGAAATTTCGCTACTTTCACTAAATGAGCACGAAGACCTATCGCATTTCATGATCGGATGCTTTGTGAATTCACAGTTTTCGTCAAGCCAAAATTTACATCACTTACTTTTTTTCAAACGGAAATCAGATCTGATCAGATCTGATGGAAATCAGATTTTTCTTAATAATTAGGTTTATATTAATCCATCAGTGGGACATCATCATCCCTTGCTCTACTCCGAGGTGGAATTCCAAGCATAACAACCCACCAAAATGACAAATTGCTTCTTAGGACTATAAAACCGAGAGTCATCCATGAGCTAAAATAACAATTAAAATTTAGAACCAAGCGATAGGACAATTGGGCGAAAAGTTGTGGCTGGTTGTACGGCATCCAGTATTATATGTTGGGGTGGTACTTGCGCCACAAATATCCAACGCCTTACTATTTTACAGAAGTATGTAATACGGATAGGGTGTCCATATGGTGAGCCAGAAAAAAGAGGACATTCATCCCACAAACAAAATGCTGCAAAAAATAAATATTATAATTCATGTACATACAGAGAGCAAATTTTTCATTGTTATTAAATATCACCATCTGCACCATCAGACGATTCACACTTCTCTGAACTACTTACTTGCTTCAGATATTTTTTGTTATTGACGAAAACGTCATAAAATGTATTTCCTTAAGTTTTACGGGACAATCAAGATAGATTTTCTTGTTCCTATATTTAAACGATTGCATTCTTTCGGCATCACATATAATACATAGTATGATTCTGACACTTCTGCTGCATGACTTCTGATTCTCAGATTTGATGTATGAACCGCTGTAATACAACACATATCACCTAAAGATTACACTGCGAAAGTTGTATGATTCTGTTTCACAGAAAAATATCTTATACTTACGTCACACAACAGTTTTTTTTTTTCAAATTTAAACATAAATTTCATATAGCACTTCGAACTGCTGTAGCCACTACAAAATTGAGTTTTCAAAAGAGAAAATAAACAGAATAAATTCTTCGACTTATGATTATTATTTAATGAAAATAAAATTTGTTCTTCTTTTTTTTAATTAATTAACCAGTTGAGGAACAATGAATTATTGGTAATTTTTATTAAAAAACATATCCTATTTAAAACAAAACAAGTAAATTAATCGCAATAATAAAAACATATTCTTCTTCTTTCATTATTTAATTGTTTGTGTGTTTTTAATCCATTTATGTATACCTAGCCTTGGTTTAATTCACAAAATGAAACTTCCAAATAATACACATCACCAAGGCTAGGATTTGTATACATTTTTTTGATAAAGGTAGAAGCAAACAAATAACATAGTTTTCGAATCAATAGATTTCCTTTGAAATGGCATTTAATCGTTAAAGCATATTTTTGCATACATTTAAGTTTTGCTGAACTACACAGCTGGAAACGAAATAAAAATGAATTTAAAAGGTTACTTTTGTTATGGATTTCGATAGAGGAAATTGTAGACATACATGGTATGCTGCATCAAATGAGGAAGCCTATAAACAAAATTTAGTTAATGTACATCGTTCAGTTAGTAAAGTGTTGCATGGGAAATAAGCAACAACAGTTGGTGCCTAACGAAAAATTGTTTGTTAATTGACTTAATTCGTGCGGTTTTTTTTTTTTTTTTTTCAAAATTTGAAAGTTTATTTAAGGCAAACATGTACAATAGTATCATTCAAAGTATTTATTGTATTGCCCATCTGAAGCTATGACTTTTCCCATCTTTCTGGCAATTTGTGGATCCCATCCCAAAATAACTGCGTCGGCTTGGCAGCCAAGAATGAATCAAGCCAATTTTTGATATTCTTCTCTGATGTGAACCGTATTTCAGTGAGGGCGTTTTGCATCGACTGGAACAAATGATGGTCAGAAGGGGCAAGGTCTGGGCTATAAGGCGGGTGGGACAAAACTTCCCATCCACTGTTTTCCAAGTAGTTCTTAATCGGAATAGCAACGTGGGGCCGAGCGTTGTCATGATGGAAAATTATTGTCGTGTCTGGTCGCATATTCCGGGCGTTTTTCGGCGACTGCTCTCTTCAAACGGATTAATTGTGTTCAGCACACCTTTCTGATCCCACCAAATACAGAGCATTACCTTCACGGATATTCGGCTTTGCCGTTGATTTGCCTGGTTGGCCAAGCCAAAATCACCACTTTTGGCACGTTCGCTCAGCTAGCGCATGTTCACCATAAACTTCCACCAAAATACGATGACTTTCGGCAGCAGTTTTCTTCATATTAATTTACGCTTCAAATGAATGACATACACTGAAATGACTTACAATGACAGTAGTTTTCCAACGCATGTTCCAATGGAATAATACAAGTTACGCCATGTCTTAGCAAACCACACGAATTTGCAATAATATTTTTTTTCAATTGAATGATAAATGATAAGCAGATTCTTGGTGCTATTCTACGTGGGGTATATGTATATATACTCCCGTCTGCTGGGAAGGTGAATGGAGGAAAAGACAATCCCGCTAACTCTACGAGCTTTACCAAGATGAGGATGTAGCCTGGAAGGCAAAAATCGTCCAGTGTATGGATAACAAAGCTCCGGCAAGGGGGTCTTCTAATCCAAGCCTCTTGGTTCGAAAGAAAGTGGAAGAGCGAACCTCCGGTAAAAAGATCGCACCTCCAGTGGAGAAGTTGTCAGGACCACCAGCCATGGAAGGCAACCATTGTTTAGACTCAGACCCTCCATGGGTCGCAAGCCTCAGAAGTTAGTATACGCGGCCACACCCCTTAATGGAGATGGTTGCTCCAGGGATGCATGTAACGTTGTCATTGACTCAACTTAGCTGATGTCGTGAAAGCGAAAGATTCTTGTATTCGGAATCGTATTTATGTATGCCTTCATAGTACGAGCGCATGTACAACACTTTTGCACAAGTTAATTCTAATTCGCTACAAATGGAGACGGTAGCTCTACGGACGTGGGCTCTCTAAAGATTGCCGATGACTCAACAGATGTTTTGTCTAGAGTCGAACCGTTGTCTTCTCTTCATGGCTATACTCACTATACACTACACCACTTAATACTAATTCGGTGCAAATGGCAATGGAAATTCTCTGCGTCGTCAGAAGAAGAGCAGAGCGTAGTCCCTGAGCAACTGAGATTAAGGCGTTAAAGTGTACGAAAATTCCTTTGCTTCGTCATCTTTAAAAAAACTGTTTAGACATTTTGTTTAGACAGTGAAGCCCACAAAAGCTTATACTGTCTTCTTAAATAGCGAACAAGTATATTGGTAACTAAGGTACATCGGGCAATCAGTTTATTAATACCAAGCCAACATCCACCGGCCGTAAACGTGTACTCCGACTTTGCTGAAGTCATAAACCTCAAGACTTGCTCGACCGTCCCGAGCTTGACGACTGAAGAGACTGGATTGATATTAACAATTCAAACACATATCCGGGGAAGTGATTCGATTGTCATGTCGATTGGTCCAATAAAACGTCCAACATGTTCCCCCCACTCCTGCCCTCGTTGATCCTCTGCGTGCGACCACAATCAGACACGAAGACGAAGAATCGGTTTACAATCTTCCATCCAACAACCATGAACCAAATCTCACTCGCCATTCCGTTACACCACGCAGTCACGGCCATAAACCGCGTTGCAGATACGCAATAAAGCGGATAAAGAAATAAAAGAATTTACCACACAGCAGCACAGCAATGTCATTGTGTTCTTGTGTGCGGAGTGGTGAGTTATTGGAAATCGGTTCACAGTTTAAATAATTGACATCGCCGAACAATGATGAACGGTTTGGGCGCGGCTTACTCTTTACAAGTGGCCCGTAGCCGTCTACACGTCCGCATATGTGGCGTTCATTGTTTTACATTTAACCAGCCGGCGATGAATATGTTAATTAAATGCGCGCCTGTGGCAAGGATTATGAATCAATGAGCTCCTCGGTGCAAGTAGGTGTGGCTGCTGGATGTTCGCGAACAAGGACTTCGCGGGTCTTTATGATGACCTGCCGTTTTGCGCCTTAAATTATTCCGCACATAGGTGGGCTGCTGAGACTGTTGATGCGGTCCAGTAAGCCGCTTAAGCCATTCATAGGCCTTCCAGTTTTGTGGGGGTGGGGGTGTTGGTTCAGTCGGAGGTGAGTGCCATCTGCCACAGGAAGACAGAATCAATGCAAAATTGTGCAATCGGGAGATTTTTCAGAAGAGGGCATCCGCTTGTCCTTCACCAGCATTGCTCGCTGCAGCACGTTTCTGAGGTCTGCCATATAAAAGGTGCTTCAAACGGCACAAAGGCTCTGACCCAGACTTTTGGTTCCCTTTGCCTCTTTTTTTTGTGGCGAACAAAAGCGCTAACTGTGTTTGGTTAACAAACGTATGCTCCAAGGATACGAGAGGAGGCCTTTGTCTAGAAATAACAAACCGCAGCATAAAGCAAAGTTTCTTCTTTTCAATACTCGCTCGTATGAAGACATAAAGGTTGGCTTCGTGTAATTAACCGCATGGTGTGTTACATGCAGTCGGCCTCCGGGGACTGGCAGTCAATTCACATGTGAGCAGGCAGTTCAAGTGCCCTTAATTTAGCAAAAGGACCTCTTGAGTGTTCGCCGCTGAAGTAGTTCTCTGAGCAATGTTCATGAGGAAATTTTGCATTATTTTTCGTTTCAATTGTGCATTCGCGAGTGGAAATTTCGAGACAAAAACTGAAAAGAATGTGAGAGAGGGCGGGCACATGTGCCAAGGGGCAGCTATAATTTACGCAAAGTGTGAGTGAGAGTGCTGAGAGTGACTTTAGGCAGATGTTAAGGGATTTAATACGAAATTAATTTTGGGGAATGCAGGAGCAACTACAAAATGGATGGCCAAGTGCCAAGTCGGTTCGCTAACAGTTCCATTTCTTCTATTTCTGCATAATTTAAGTGCCACTTAACTCAATGGCGTTGTTAACATTTGAATGCCTTCGTCTTGAATGCAATGATTAATAAGATCATAAAGACTACTGAATAAACATGACACTGACCATATGGCAGATGTAGCTACCTGAAGTAAGTACTGACTCTTAAACACGACAGCCTTATGGGACAGCTAAACATTTAAGTCGAACAGCGCTCAATGACGTGGTAGGGTATGTTGAGAAAAAACCAAATAAATTGCACAACAGAAAAGTCCCTGGCAGTACCACAAGGACTTAAAGTTTGGTACCACAACGAACATTTGCCGAACATTTAGAGGAAACATTTCAGCCTTTTGATGGACAAACGTTGGTCGACGATCGAAGTTACTATAACTGTCGCTAGCCAAACTCTGCCACGCAACTAAAAACCAACAAGGCCCCTGGCTATGATCTAATAACCCGACAAATCCTCAAGAACTTGCCGAAAAAGGCGCTAAATAAACTGGTCCAAAAACCGGACAAACCAATAAACGACAAAAAGTCGTACAGACCGAATAATATCCAAAATAATTGAGAAACGTTTGTTAAAACGCATTCAAAAATTTATCGAAGAGAATCAACTCATACCTGACCATCAATTTGGTTTTCGAGCAAAACATTCGAGAATTGACTAGGCATACAGAATAACAAATAACATTGAAGGGGCTTTAGAGGAGAAAAAGATGTGCTCTACTGCCCTACTTGACGTCTTCCAAGCTTTCGATTATTCTCCCGAGAAGCCATTTAAAGATCATAGAATCCGATCTCGATAATAGGATATTTTTACAGTGTAACAGGGAACTGAATATTTAGATTTTAAGTCGATCCGAGCACGAGTTCCACAAGGGAGTGTACCTGGTCCTACACTATTTGCCGTGCATCAGAGACATACCTCAAACTGAGGGTATCCCTGTGGCTACATTTGTGGATGACACAGCTGTCCTGGCAACGAGTAGTTCAGTTGAGCTTTAGTCAAGACATTTGAGTCGACAAAACGTTGGCTCATTGCTCCCAATGGGACCAAATCATGCATGCCTTGCATTCAATGCCTTGGAAGTCGTGATGAATGGGACATTCGTGCCACGTGACCAAACCACCGAAGCTAGCCCTATCCGCTCAAAGAAGCAGCTGCGAAATGTTGAGTTCCGTGTTGAAATTTCATATCAGCAGCTCTTATTCTTTCGGTCATTCCCCAAATGACATGGCACAAGTGACAGTTGGAATAAACACTGAGTTGAAAATCGCTAACATGGCTTTGACACCAAGCTTGACCTTCCTGATTATAGGTCTACCAAATTGACCCAGCTTGGCCAATCTTACAGGAAAGCTCAGCATTATTCCCTACATTACTCGTGAAAAAGACCCCGAGACACTTAAACTCCTCAACCTACATTATTTTATTGAAATATTTTCGCTTTTAGTTATCATCATCAGTTATCGATCATTTTTTAAACTATTGGCTATATAACTTAGTTCTTAGAGAAAGATGTCAAGAAGCAAAAATAAAAAACAATCTTGCCCATATCTGCCCCTCTAGATTTTATCGTCCCTGTTGTCTGTCTAGTCTAAGGCCTAACACCGCCTCTAGGCGGCGTATTCGTTTGCAAGTGTTAAGATTTAGTGGTCAATTTCTTTGCACAGCTTTGTACTTTCCGTTGCAATTTATTTCATGGCTGTACTGCGTTTTGTTTCCAAGCTAAATTCGTTTAAAGTCGAAGTTACCACCATGATTTTCAGCTTAAACATTTTGTATCCCTACATTTGACAGGGATGAGATTTAAAACTTAGCTGGAGACCTCTCGTGCGTGATTCACTGGGACAAATAAAATATATATTTGCAGAGTTCTTCGAGGCAATACTCCTATATGTGTTGGAGCAGAGCGTTTCCTTGGAACAATCTCTTCTCGTCCTTTAGGTGCGGTTTTGTGGATATTAGCAAGAGCGTATTTCACCCTCCACACCTCGCGCTTTTTACGGAGAACATACTCGCAGACAACGCGACTTTTCAAACGAAAGTCAAGATTTCGGTTTCATAGAATCTGCAAAAACTTTCTGGTCAACATCTCGTCTAGATACCCCTGAACACCTCCGGATTTGCAGGAATAGCCACTGGCAGAACCCAAGACAAGTAACACATGTTTTCAGATTCGATTGCCGAAGTTAATGAGTGCTCGTGAGTCGAATAGAAGAAGTCTCTTACCATGCGTCCAACTGAATTCAACTCAATAGTCTTCAAGCTCCACATTCGAAACTCCACCTCATCCACAGCCCACTGCCCGTCCTAAGCAATAATACAGAGTTCTTCCCAGCCATTAACCGAAAAGTATGGTCATATTTTATTAAGCAATGCACTCTTTAAAGAATCAAGTGCGCACCCAAAGGAAGGTTCGTATATGCCGTACGTTCATTGCTGACGTTCTCTCTCTCTCTCTCCCTTTCTCTCCCTCTCTCGCAAGCTACTAAAATGGATGTTTTGCATAAAACGGGAGTGTGGCCCGTATGCTGGAATAAACGCAGGCGAAGCCATAAAGTCTTACATGGTCATGAAAGCGGTTTTATTACGTTGCAAATACACCAAAGTTTTATGCCCCCACTATAACCGTAAATGTCCTGCGAATGCCTTTCCTACGGCACAGGGATCAGTTCGGCCTACTTTGCCAGAGAGTTTATTAAATTTTTTGCTTTTGACTGATGGATAATTTTATTGGCCAGGATATGCCACCTATGTGTATTTGAGTTCTGTTCGCTTATTTGCTTGTTTTTTTTTCCGTTTCGAATTCGGAAGGCGGACGATGGATTGCCAACAGCGAACAGCAGCACCTTTGTTTGCAGTTGTTTCGCTTAAGCTGTCAACTATCTAAGATACGACGTTGCAGGGCATTACAGGACTTTTATAGCAAATGATGGCAATAATGTCTTGCGGAGATCGTATAAGAAATGACAGGTGTACCCTGTAAATGGGATAATTTGTGTTCAACTTTGTTGCGAGATCTACTTTGTCGGAAGGAAGGAGGTTGAGTGAACTAAATGTCACTCACATGTGTAGTTCATACGTTTGAGGGGAGTTTTTGATGGAGGCGAAGTTAAATCGGGGAACATACGTTCTCTTGGCTTCTATCATTAAAGGGCTTTGGAAGATCTATTTCTGAAAAAGATCGAGTGATATTGTCACAAGGGTCCAGACACGACGATTTAGTTACTTCAACCTACATGAGAGTTGGCCGAAGCGTTGTGGATTGGAGCACTTGAGTCTACGCTGCCCAGGTTCGATTCGCGGAACGATCAAAATGCTTCTCACGACCCACTATCTCGCACCACGTTCGAGTCACTGACAATGCTCAAACAGCATAACTGTCTGGAAAAGCTTCTCTAATTGACAACTCGGAGTCGGTATAAAATTGATGGTCTGGTGAGAGAAAGCAGAACAAGAGCGGTTTCTGAGAAGCTATGACCTGGCCCTCTGCGGGCTGGAGCGCCACCTATATTATTATATTATTATTGTAACATGGTACTAATTTCCACATCATCACAACTTCCAAGGCGGGCGTTGAATGCGATTTTATCAAGTAGTAGGAAGTTCAAAACTCGCCTGGTTATGCTTGTTGAATTAGAGTTGATGGCGGAGAATCGAGTCCCTAGTGGTTCACCTTGAAGTTCCGTGTATGGTTTACCCCTGTGACCCGTTTAGTGGATCACGTGGGTCAAGTGTTACCTAAGTGTGACTACTGCCAACCAGCATAATGGCTTGAATAGCAATTTCCGAAAACAAACCTCGATATTGATTTTGAAGTTACTCCATTAGTACAAGCCTTGGCTTGTGACTTTCATGTTATATCTTATATTGGTTTTGTTAAAATAGTTAAAATGTTTAGAAACAACCAAAATCATGGTGATGTTTGCACACAAAAGGTCAAGTCACAGGAGCAAGCTCAGTACGTAATTTCCCTTGATTACAAATATGTTGTGTGCACAATGTTATGAGGCAAAATAGATATCCACATTCATCAGCTCGAGATTATTGCCAACTTTCAAATGTAAAGGTCTCAAAGAGCCCATATATTCACAGCAACTTCAACGCCAGGATGAAGTTGAATACTACAGTGAAGGAGCTAGACTAGAGTGAAGGAGTTGAGCTTCAAGCTTCCAACTTCCAGGCACCAGTCTCTACAAGAGGAAATGTGATAAGACTGGTAGCATAAAACAGAGACGGAACTGTACAACATACGCTATGCTCACTCTAAGAAAGATCGATCTAGGAAGGAATGCCAAGTTTACAACAAGCCAGTCTGTGTTCAGCACGGTCGATCTTTCTATCTGTCAAAACTTTTTGTGGTAGCTTACTTCAAATAAACTTAGGAACAAATGTATTTATAATTTCATTGGATTTTAATGATAATTATATTGCTTTCATACTCCTGATTAAGCTTTTTAAAATACAAGCATTGCAGT
Organism: Eristalis tenax; assembly: GCA_905231855.2. Classification (NCBI taxonomy): domain Eukaryota; kingdom Metazoa; phylum Arthropoda; class Insecta; order Diptera; family Syrphidae; genus Eristalis; species Eristalis tenax. The sequence continues at coordinate 72,463,977 of HG993125.1, read as the reverse complement.
GAATCTCCTTTGCACACCCGGGCATGTATTGTACGTATTGACTAAGCGTCATGCCACACTCGCATTGACACAAAGGTTAAGGAATGTTTTAACTTAGACCATCTATTGCCATGGCTTAAGCGGCAATCCAGGCAGTACAAGTTCTGGAAAACACCAGGGCCAATCTCAACAAATACGTACTCAACAATCTCACCACCCAATCTCGGCGAAGTAAGCAACGAATATCCACTCCATACAATCTCTGTGAGTTAACTCCGAAAGTCCGAAATTGGCATCACGCCATCCTATCAGAAAAGGATAAGCAACTCCGAAGACGATTGGTATAAGAGAGTCCACTACAAGCATTTATTTTCTCAGTCTAGTGGAGTCGGTCCAGTTGTTCTTCATACAAAAGATTATTCATAGAGAAACAAAAGTTGAGTTGTGCAAAAGATTCCTCATAGAGGAACAAAAGGATTCTTTCAATAAAAGTTTTGTTAAAAATACAATTTGTTCAGTATTACAATATTAATTTACATTATTTGCCAAATACATAGGGAACACTCCGAGTGAACACACACGAGTCAAGTATTTTCGGTAATGGAAGCACTCAATTTGGAGTGGATCAAAAGTTTCTTCAAAGTACGTTATTTTCCTCAAGTTGAAGTTTGAAAGCTAGAGTAAGGGTGGGCGCAATGGTGGGTAAAGCTAGGTGCAAAGTATAGGCAATTACAACCTCCGTATCCTAACAGGCTTCCATCTCTGCAGGTTCTGCGGAGAATCTAATGAAATTCCAGAACATATACTAGGATTTAAGGAGAATACTCTAGGATTAGGGAGAATACTCTAGGACAAATCTCGTCCACCTTTTTTTTATGGATTCAGTGTCGTCTTATTCATATATATTCTTGACATCGTTGGTACTGCTGCAGCTGATGAAATCGGATGAAAGTAGAACCTTATACTAGAAAAAAAAAAACAATATTTCAAAATGAGATTCAAAATTTCCGTGAAAAAATTATATAAGTTAAATCCGCAACTTAGCGGCACAGGCTGTAATAAACACGTCTTCGGCTTCGACTAAAGTCGCATAGCGGCAACTCGACTGCAGTCTGCCACTTCATGTCCAAGCACAATCACTATATGTTCCATAAATTTTTCAAAATAACACTCAATCCATGGCTTACATAAACCACCATTAAATACTGAGCGAGAAGAAGAGATCTTCCTCAGTGAAATTTAAGAACGATCATACACTTAGCTGAACTAACAGATAAGCTTGCAGTGTGAACAGGGGAAACAGTATTGCTAGTTCTTTGCGCAGTATACAGTACCTCGCTCATTCTCTGATTTCAGTCATTATTCATCAAATCCAATAACTCCCACTGCATTCAGATTCAAAATAAATATTCCATGACCTCGAATAACATTCATTCGCCATTCTATACTCATCTCTTTTTTGCATCAATTCATTAACGTGCATTTCGCTGTGCTTATTTATTCACTGCATTCTCGCGTCCTGCCACTCAAAAAAACCCTCTCATCATATTTTTCACGTTCATTATCATCCTCACTTCGCAGGTTTACTTACTCGTGACTTGTGAGATTATCCTGAATGGCGCGGTGGTTTTCATTCTGCCACAAATCCCCCCGTGGGTGGGGAGTGATGTATTTTACAACAATCTTTTTTAAGGCCACGAGTCACAAAGGATGCGCAAACATACACACATCCTATTTTCTCAGTTTTTCTCATTTAAGTAAATCAACATTTTGAATAAAAGCAGATGGACTTTTTATGCACACTCGCGGGATTACGAGTAATCCTTTGGCTGTGCGAAAGCTGGAATAGAGTCGCGGACAAACAGAGGGAAACTTTTTGTTTTTTGCTGTGCTCTGTTATTTTGTTTTCCTCTTTCAGGACTGTGCTGTAATTTTCAAAATTCCCCTGATTTTTGATTTATTTGCAGAGATTTACATTTTGAATGGATATTGTTTATGGTCGCCTGGTGCGGCAGATACAAAAATGGGTGTTGTATGTTAATTGGCAGAGTTTATGAGTTGAACTTTTGCTGATTTGACACTTCTTCGTTGGCCTGGATGCTCTGGGCAAGGCATTAGTGCCATATGCTCCTAATTTTCAAGCATGTTTTGATGGATGCGTATGTGGGATGAATTGGACTATGGATGAGCTTCTACAAAACGACTACAGGGAAAGCTCCCATAGGCGGGCAGCGACGGTCGCAGTATGAGCATGAGAAAAAATGTAATCTAATCTCAATTTAAACTCGAACGAAATCGCGAGATTTCATCAAATTTCTCAAAATCTGGTAGGGTTCACCATACATCATCGGGTTTCAAAACCACTCGATTTCATTGACATCTATTTGAAACCTCCTCGAAGTCATCCGTCCGTGAGAGGTCATCAAACCGAACAAGCCTACAGCCTGAACTTCAGTTTATTGCTGGGAACTTTATTTTGGTGTTCATTTCATTTCTTTCTATTTCCTGCTGTTCTCTGGACACTTATAAATTGAGAGCTAATGACATTTGAAATCACTTCAACTCGGTGGGAACGGCGATTGAGGTTTCATTAGGAGTTCATTCAAATCACGCGATAACGATTCGGTGGGACCATAGTAAAACATTGAAGACAGAAGAAACAAAACTCAGGCAACTGTAAAAATAAAAGCCGTTATCCATTCGAGTGGAGGCAATGATTTGATGGCACCACACACTCACTGTGCAGCTGTATTTTGTTGCCTTTCTACCATGCAAAAAAAGCTACCGGAAAGTTTTACTGAAACAAATTTTGTTTGCCTAAGAGAAGTAAATTTACCAAATTCCGACTGATGTCCATGTGAGCGTCCGAGTCAGGAAGTGTCCGCTAAAGGGAATATAAAATGCATAGAACTTCAATACAGGATCCGGAGAAATTGTCCGCCTTAGAGGGTTGTCCGTAATAGGAGCTTTCACAGCACTCACCATCTAATACATTTTTTTGTATGAGTGTCCAAAAGAAGCATTTGACCTTCGTGTGTATTTGAAAAAAGCGTCGAATTTCGACATTTACTAATTATCAAATGAAAGTCCACCTAAACCACTGACACGCATCGATATCATGCTTGTTAGGCAGTACTTCAAGTGGAGATTTTTGAACGCTTTAAAAAAAACTTATTGAAGTGCTGCTGAAGTTGAAAACGAAAAAAGTGATTCCCTAATTATTCCCTTAAAGATACACTTTATTTCACGAAAAATTAAGTACAAAAAATTACAAATACATGAACGCTATCGTTTCGAAAACAAAATCGTTGCCTTAGGCTGATGAGCTGTAAGTCACCTGCTTGCGAACATTCAATGGCGACAGATTATCCCTAATTGACTGCAAAATTCCAATTGGGAGCTGAAAACAGAAATTCAAGGTGAGGACATGGAAATAATGGACGGAACATCGTGCGCTTACATTAAACCATTGGTTGAGAGATCCAGGCGTTACTTGAACGTTCTTGTCGACTACTTGGTATCCATCTGGATTTTCTGCCGAATTTTTGAGCAGACTGTGTTCGGCATTCACTGATTTGTACGTTGTTCTGACTTTCTTTGTAACTACAGCATCCTCACCGCCGAATCTCTGCAAAAAGAAAAGAAGTCGATTGTCGTTATTTGAATTCAAATACTTAGTTTGTTGGGATTGCATTTTTTGCATTTTGTCCTTTGTCCCATTGTGTTGGGTGTTCTAAAATTGTCTAAAATTGAGACTTGCAAAATTGGGTAAGTTTGAACGAAAGCAAATGACCGAGGACTAACAGAAAAGCACACAGGATATTCGAATAACAGATGACATCTACTGAATAGACACATTCTTGTTGCGACGGAGTGCATAACGGTGGCATAATTCTGAGTGAGTCCTTTGTAAAAGCTTTGAAGCTTCTAAGCCAAGGGTTTCCACAAAGGGAGTCATTTTGATAAGAACAAAACGGATTTTCCACTGATTCATAAAGTACTCAGTGCAGAGGTATGTATAATCGCAGGTTGGGTACAAACTGAAAAGCGGGGAAATGAAGAAACGACTGCCGTTTAAGTGTATAAGCAGAAAAGATGTACGTCGCTTTGATGTCAATTATTTACAAGGTTTGTACCGGGCATACTCATTTATTCATTTTTTCATCACGCGTAACTGGAAGGATCAGCGTGGAAGGACCTACACCTCAACAACGTCTGCAAATGTGTCGAACTCCAGCTGTTCTGTGACAAATGTTTATTGTGCACTTCGAGTGTCTTATAAGGCGTCTTGCCCCTAATTGTTTTTATCATCCGTCATTTCATGTCTCAGTGCACTTTATTGGATGACACTCGGCAGCATAAACCACGATAAGCCAGCAGAATTTGGAAGCCAGAATTACTTGCGTAGTTCGGATCGCAACGGTGGGAGCAGTGATCCAGTATTGAACCTCCAGAAAGGACCTTGCGGTGGCAACATTTACACGGAATAATATTCAAGAAGCTGTTTCCAGACACTGGTTTTTCCGGTTGGAAACAGGTTATCAACATCTAAGATGGGCATATATTCCTGATTTTTGTTTAATTCGCGGGCAAAACTACTGCACTCACACTGAGAAGTGGGACCTTTATTAGCATAATTTAGAATTTAGGAGTCTTTTCAAGAGAAAATGTCTGCGTTCAATCGTTGGTCGGGTTTGCGTTTTTAGAGAAGAAGATGCAACTATGAACTGTACGGGCTGTACGGCGACATGAGCCTAGCCAGGTGTCTACGGATTTAACGCCAAGATGGCCATGTAGAGTGCATAAACAACACCGCTCCAGCCCGAAGAGTCTTCGACTCCGAACCAATGGGACAGCGCAATAGAATGACGCCCACTGAACCGATGGCTCACACAAGTGGAGAAAGACCTGAACCAACTTGGAGTGCGAAATTCGACGCAGCTGGCTAAAAATCGCGACAGCTGGAGAGGCATGTTGGTTGAGGTCCAAGTCCACCCCGAACTGGATCGTCGCTAGAAGAAGAAGCAGAAGGCATAATATTACTAGAAAGCAAGGTACAATATTTAAAAACGCAAAATCCGACACATTATTTGACAGAGTTTGACATCGATCACTTTTGTCGAAAGTGCGTGCTTATTGTCTTCTTCTAGGAATTAGAACTTATTTTTCCAACCTTTCCGTTCTATTTCGTTTGCATGTATATGTAGGTTCATTCCTCATATACACCACATAATGGCTGGTGTTCTCCAAGGTGGCCACGGTGGCGTAGTGGTTCGAAGCGTCTACTCATACGTTAGGGGTGCAAGTTAATTAAAATTGGGCATATTTTAATTAGCTTGCACCCCTAAGTTTTTTTTAAAGAGCTTCCCACATTGCGCCTTTCAGAATTGACGTTAAACAGTACGTCTCCTTCACTCGGTGAAATAGCAACAGTGTTGTAGGTGATTGCAGTAGAAGCTAGGCCTATGCCCATGTCGGACAGTCGCAACACTAATGTACATGGTTACACATAAATGCTTGACTTGAATTCGCTCTCATTCCAGTACTCACAACTTCATTCTAAGACTTACGAGCAGTTCCTTCCGATGGATTTCGGATCCAAAGTATTGGCAATCCGGCAATTACGATTTTTCTGGATTATAAACGCAACCCACGCAACGGATTCTATGGGTTTGGGAGTAGATGGATATTATTTCAAAATGACTGCCCGTTTTCTGAGCATGTGCCTGGCTATTATCCTGATCCCATGTTCAAGGATATAACATCTGGCTCTAATTGAACCACGCTATCCATTTTAGAAGTCGACACACGCATTTCGAATTAATTTCCCATTACAAAAGACAAAAGAAGTTGAATTTGAAATTTCACATTGGGTGATGTGAATAAAAACTGAGTGTGAGAGTTTCCTCAGCATTTTGGAGAAAACACTCCATCTTGTGTGAATGAAAATTTTGTTCGTTAAATTTAACGAAACCGCTCCACTCCATTTTTTGACAGCTGTCACATTTTGGCGTGAATCAGAAATGAAGTGTGATAAAGATGCCCAACTTCTACATCTCTTGCCCTTTCAAATGTTTGACAACGTTTCGTTACGTTATTTCGTGAATAACCTTTAAAAATTCATGAATAACTGTCAAAAAGTCTATGAAATTCATCGAGGGCCTAGGGGTCAATCAGCTGTGAAGTTGGGTATCTCTATCGTACTTCATTCCTGGTGTGAATACAGATGGAATCAAATCAGATATCCCTTGTAGAAGTTGAGTGTGCATAGGAGGTGCCTTAAAGAGGCAAAGAAGTTAAAATTTGAAGAATACTATTTATTTCGACGGATTAAGTGAAAACCCTTGAAGAATTAATCTGGAATGAAAGAAAACATTTAAAATTTTATCCGTGCTTGCTACCCAAAACGCCAGACATGTTGCGTTTTAGAAAAATTCATCCATAGACAACACTTGCCACTGTGACTCTACGTCCTCACCAATTCCAACTTGGAATCCCGGGTCAGCAATGTATCGACAAAATATTTGCTTTTTCTCAATTCTTGGCATGGCACCCCCATGCGTTAAATGGTCTGAAACGTAAATATATACAGGTTCTTGAGATTACTCCCGTTGTTCCCGAAACGTCTCTAATTAAAGTTATTTCATTTTCGTTTGTATATGTCTGAAAACATAATCGTGTATTATTATTAACATTGTTAAGGGAAAATTGCACCACGACTAGATCAATTGTGCGGCTCTTATGCAGCGCTTTTCAGAGTTGTATTGAGAGTTATCTGTTCCGGTTACGCGAAGGTGGACGAGATTTGTCCTAAAGTATTGTCTCTAAGCCAGTTTCCTTTAGGAATCTGGGAATAAGAGCTGGTTCCAGTGACTACAATTCTTCCTCTGATATTAGGTGCTTGCCTAAATATCTTTGAGTTCTATGGGCAAGGGTCTCACAAAATCCTAGTATATGTTCTGGAATTTCATTAGATTCTCCGCAGAATCTGCAGATACCTTCTTCTGATGCTCCTAGTCTACAGGGCCCTTTAGAAATCCTGTTAGGATACGGAGGTTGTAATTGCCTATACTTTCAACCCAGCTTTACCCATCATTGCGCCCACCCTTACTCTAGTTTTCAAACGTCACCTTGAGGGAAAGAACCTACTGTGAAGAAACTTTTTATTCACTCCAAATTGAGTGTTTTCTTTAACGAAAATATTTTACTTGACTCTTTTTTTTTTCACTCGGAGAGTTCCCTTAGTTTTTATACACACCACCTATTGTCATGCTCCTTACTACAACGAGAACGGGGTTTAATTGCTTCCATATACCTTGTGACCATAGTACACATTTCACACATTTCGTTAAGTATAATTAAATGTCGTTAAGTTTAGTTAAATTGCGTTAAACGCAGCGAAAACAATCCCTCTCTATAGAGTAGATGTTTCAATTTTGCATAATCGCCCACAAGTAAGTTAAGAACTCATAAATGTTTACTGGGCCTCTGGCTACTTTTGGTTCGACTGCGCTTTTAGTCTAGGTTCCTGTACTTTGCCTGAAAAGCTGCTGTCAAACTTGATATGATTGAATTGATGAAAAATAAAATGAAGATCATAATTTATGTAAAAAAAAACCACCACCAAATTTGTCCCAAGTTATTTTATTATTTGTCTGATTTATGTAATTAATGTTATAAGCCACTCCAAATCATAATGTAATAAATAAAAAAAAACAGTGTAAAAATAAAAAATATGTATCGTTTTATTGAACTCGAAAAACTGTGTTGAGAAACTTCAACAAGGCAAGGGGGAGTATCACGGGATAGCCAATAAAAGTATACTCATTATGTATTGATTGCAGAAACCCTTTATTTTCAAAACCCAGTAAGAAGATTATGTATACAGTAACAAAATGATCAGATGCTCAGATCTATCATCCTTCTTGAGGGGTGAAGGGCAGTTTTGAAACTGAATTACTTATTGCTTGCAAAATTGAAATTGGTATCTGAGAAAGATATTTATTTGGATTTGAAACATGGCCGCAGTAGGTCCGAAATATTTAACTCACTTCCAAGGCTCTCGCTACATGCTCAGGATTGATCTGTTGTAATTGATTTGTTGTCCTCTTCACAAGCTTGTGTGTTATTTTCAAATGCTTTTTACCTTTACCGTTGAAACTCTATAAAACAAGTGGCAAGTTAATGTTTAATTTTCTCTTGATTCGGACGAATTTAGGAAATCGGCGGCGGTTCCCGGAGCATGTCGTTTCAAATTCAACTTCTATGTGCAAGCGGGTGCCAGAGGGGTCCATTGTTTGACCGATACTATTCAAAATTATCTCCGCGGACAAAAGTACCCACGTAAGGACTACATGGGGAATATTTATTTAATAGGGACAACTCACGAGGATCCTAAAAATTGTAAGCATTGTCAAGCAACACAGAAGTAATAGAACGATATCGATGAGCCGAGTCTTTAGTTAGCGTCACATCACGTCAAACTCTTCCCATCTGAGAAGACAGCAGGTGATAATGTACATGCGGGAAATGTCTCTTCCTGGAAAGCAGTCCTGTCCAAATGACTATTTCAATGAATCTTAATGAACTGTAAATGCTCGCCACTGACCACTACAGACCTTGATGTCAATCACATTTACAACTTAAGCTAAACAACGCCACCACCTGTCAATCAATAACCAACCTGACTTAGAACCGGCTCGTAAATGACTTGTTTGTGCAAGTGATGCCTATGTGCCGGTCGAATGTGTTTGTGATGACGCCGGATTTCTTTGACAATGACAACTCCTGAGCCACTATCACCATTTGAACTGGCTACCGCTGCAGTCGGTGCCAAGTCAGAAGAGCTCTGAACAATTTAGAATTTAGGGGAACAGAATTCGAATTGTTTCACATGATGACGTGACAAACGGCAAAATTGACGCGAATACTTACACTCTCGACTCCCGAGTACTTCTTTGGTGGCTTGATCTTTTGCACCCCGTTTTCTTTTGGCAGATCGGTTGGCACGATTAATTCCGGCGAACCATCTGCTGCAGCTCCGCTGGTGATGGTCTTCGAGACCGCATTGCCATTAGAGTGAGCTTCGGCGCCGATGATGCCGCGTTGATTGGGACCGGTGTTGCCTCCTAGAATTGCACTGGCTCCAACGCTGTCGCTTGCTTGGGCTCCAGCGTAGGCTCTGCCAGCTGCGTCACCTGTGAAGAGGGAGAGAAATTGATTATTTCAATTGAGTGCGTGGCTGGGTGTGCCTATTTGCGATTTCAAACATATTTCTCTTTTCATTCGCATATCGTATTGGTATTCATTTGGCAAGTCGACGCCATGTAGAGTCTGTACATAGTCTTCATAAGGGAACCCCAAGCTTTACAGTCAAGCCAATTTCATCACATCGTAGCGATGTTGTTTTTTTATTCAACCCTGCGTCCATGGCTATATCTGGGCTCCGCTTTTAACCGACTCCAAGAAGATCTGAACGAACTTGCTTGCGATGTCGATGGTGAAAAGCAAAAGCAACGCTCCCAATAATCCCGTCGTTGGTTACGTTTCGCCGATTTGAATAAACAATCTATCCAAACCATCATCACCTGAGAACACCGCACCGGCTAATTAAATTCGGGTGAAATACTGACAATGAAAGATAGATGATTTCGATCTTGCTTCCGCGTGGCGTCAAGTGAGATTACCTCACCCGATGACCGATTAAATTCTTACCTCAATGGGAATTGCTTCTCGAATCAAGTGAATGAATGAATGAGTCACGAATGAAAGTGTGATTTGTTTTTCTCGACTCGAATGACTAACCGACGTCGCGACGTCTTATCAGGGATCGTCTTATCAGCTTTGGCGCAACACTAAATCGTGTTTACATTTTGTTTTCACACACTCACCGTTAACAAGGCCACCAATTCCAGCCGCTGCGCGTTGTCCGAATGGGGTACCAGCCGATGCACTTAATCCACCATGCGCTGCGTTTCCGGTCAACAAGCCCCCAAGTCCAGCCTCAGCGTTGTATCCAGCGAAGTTTACTCCGATCTTCCCGTCCTTGAACGTGACGAACTGGAAACAAATCGAGAGTGGGGATTAGGTGGATGTCTACGATCGGAATTAATTAGGGGAAGCAACTTTGGAATCATTTTGCGATTGATTAGGTTTTCGCTAATGATTACAAGGTCGTGTGTTTATTTTTCTCCGATACCAGATTGATTTTCAATGGGAACCCGTTTGCAGTGTGGTTGTGAACTATAGCGGCTAAGGAAACTGAACTTGAACTAGATATGTGCGAATATGGGTGGTGCTACATTCCAAGGTGGACCTGGAGCTAGTTTCTACAGAACGTGCTGTAGAGACTGGATTGAAGGACCGTGAGACTAAGCTACGACTTCACCGAAGGGTACTTGCATCAGTATAGGTGAATGAAATGGAGAATACACTTCCTTTCTATTGGCCAATGCAGCACGTTTTCTCTTAATCGCCTGGTATTGAAACACGACACGAAGCGAATAGAAGTAAACAATTACAATGGATGGAGGGAGATGGGTGAGGTAGAGACAAATGGAGAGGTATGGGGATGTTCGCTAGACAGTGTATTCGGGTGTATCGTATACCTACATTCAAGTACAAAATACATCCCAAAAAACTCTTGTACAACGAGACAAATTTGAAAAGAATACAAATTTATTACGCTGTTGATAGGAAGGCTGGCTATAACTTCTTCTACCTATGTCGCAGGCCTAATGCACCCCGATAGGTTGGGCCTAGACGGTGACCCGATGTCGCATGCCGAACAGTGGGCAGGAGATTTAAGCATGAACAAGGTGTTGCACGTAATCCAAGGACCTGCGCCAGCTTAGGAAGGCTATATTCCGCTACAGAAGAGGGTGTTCGAAGGAATAGCTCTAGTTTAGACTTGTGTAGTCCACAACGAACTAGATAAAAAAGTGCTCTAACATGTGACATAAGTGAACTAGTTCAAAATGTCACTTGAATTAAGCCCAATTAGTTCAGTAGTTCACCAAACTCAGGTGTACCTAAGTGTGCATATATGTAACTCAGTAGGAACAACCGAACTAAATCGAACTGAATTGAGCGCTTGTTATTGTCTACCGCAGCTCAAGCACATCGAGCAACGTTGCGTTGCATGGTGTATGTGAAGGCAATTTTTAAAATTGTATGTGCATAAAAAATATGCGTTATATGGTTTGTATAATGATTTTCTGGCGCAATGAGTGGATGAACTATTTCAGGGAACTACATTGAACTAAATGAACTAGAAGAGCGAACTAGTTCAATAAACGGAATTGAACTAAACTGAGACGCCGTCTGGACTGAACTCAAATGCCGATACTTAGTGGGTAAATTCTAAGGTTTTAAAAAATTTAAATCTGGCTTCTTATAACACGCAAGCTTATGACTTAAAATAGTGAACATAAGTGCAGACGGAGGAACACAACTGGGTCTGGTTCGGGAATGTGGAAAAGACCGAACCTCTAGAATTAAAACCAGGTGATAGCAGAAGCAAGTCGACTCGGTGCTGATGATTGAAAGAAACTAGCTTTTATCTCTGGCCTGAGAAGCACGAGTCATCATCTTCAGACCCGCATACTCCAATAAAGGTGTCGCGGGGGTAAACCACGCACGAGAGATCTCCATGCAACTCGATCCTCCGCCATCGACTCTAACTCTTCAGGAGTTATACCCAAACCAGGCGAGTTTTTGGAATCGGTCCAACCACCTCGTCCTGGGTCTGCCAAGCGGTCGCCTACCTGATGGAAACTGACCCAGATTGAGCAATTCTACAGGCAAACTCAGCACTCGTGCACAAGACCCGAGATGCATAAGCTTCTCCATCTGCTGCAATGCGACTCAACTAACTTGTAGAGCGCATTGAACAGGAGCACTGGAGATGAACATTAACTCCGATTTGTCCATGTTGACCTTCATTCCAGCATCAGCACTTACGGCCATAAACATATCGAATGCGTCTGGGAAGATGTGAGGTTAACTAAGTCATCAAGAATTCCTAGCCTCGGCAGAAACATATAGTCCAAATATACAATGAAAAGTAGAGGTGACAAGACGCACCCTTGGCGAAGTCCAACGCCCACGGTGAAAGGTGTTGATTTAGCACCATTAACCCGAACACAGCCGCTGCAGTTTGTGTATAGAGACTAAATGGCTCTCAGAAGGTTGCCATCAATCCCATACTCCTGTAGAACACTCCAGAGTTACCTCGAGGGAATCGGTCATCTGCCTTTTCCAAATCCACAAAACAGCTGTAGATGGGTTTGGCATACAACCGAGCCTTCTTAAGTACCATTCTTAGACTGAAAGGCTGGTCGGTTGTACTTCCACCGGGACGATCCCCCATACTGTGCTCGACCATAGCTCTATAACGCGCTTCCAACACCTTAGCGTAGACTGTCTTGGGGAGACTTAAAAGAGATATCCCCGGTAATTGAAACGGGACGAGTGAGTGACCGAATATAATGTGAGTAATCGTGATGTCTTTTTAGAGTCGTATCAATTATACTTATGCCGAGGAAATTTTTGGAAAGCATTTAGTCACGCCTTTGTTTTTGTTTATATCTAGGGGTTACATTCCGGCTTAAGAGCCTGCCATTGTTAAGTGGGGTCCCCGGTTCGAATCCCGGTGAAAACAAGGTTAATACGCTTTTATCTGGTTTTCAAGTCTGGTCCAGTCACTATTTTCCGTTTGGATCAAATTAACGGCACAATAAATTGATTTCGGTGGTAGTAACCAGACTGTGGGTATCACAATGGACCCACATGGTCTAAGTGTGCAGGTGAACTTACTAGCAGTCCCATTCCCGACCCAACCTACAGACCGGCTAACAGGTCGATTTTACTGTCTAAATGTTTGAATTCCGACTTCGACTTCTTCTCTGAACAATAAGGCACCTTAAAGTTTACGTGTCGGCAAAGCGCTTCTGATTAAATTGGAGATTATTTGTGCCGAAGCTGTGGTATGGGCTCTATATGGCGAGGCTTCTTAATTCAAATACAGGTTCAAGATACTTTGATTCCTTTTCGTGAAATTACCATTTTTATTGTTTTATAATTTGCGAGCGCACAAGGGATGGTTACTACCCTTAAGTGTCCGGGGTCAAGACGTAGCACATGTCGAAGTTATAGAGGCAGGAAGAGGAAGGAGGTACCTGTGCACATTGGTCTCCAATATCTGCGAATCGTATTCTGTGGGAAATATTAGGCTGGGTTGAGGATTCCATAATCGTGGGGTGCGGCTGAAGAACGAGTCTCTGAATTTAGCTGTGCGTCCGAAAATAGGCTTAAGGGTAAACTGATGAGCACTCCTGGGGAGACGGGTATTGCGGGTGAATTCATGGGGAGGAGGAATGCAGTTGGCTAGCTTACTTGAGCAAAGTTTGTTAAAATAGCGATGGCATACGGACAAAGAAGAGACAGTACGTCGATGTTCGAGCGAGTCTACTGACTCTGCAATATTGTTGTACCCTACAAGTTTTATAGCTCGCTTTTGGATTCTATCTAGTAGGTGCAGGGTGGTCTTGGGGGCACCAGACCAGATATGAGCCTTGTACTCAAGCTTGGCGGATAAACGCCTCATAAGTTAAGCCTCATAAGAAGCATTGAATTCCACTCGGTTGTTCTTTCCCCAATTAATTACGCTGTCAAGATCGGCATTCAATGTGCTTAACATACGCTGCTGTTCCAATTCTACGGCTGAAGGGCGGGGTCGGGAGTCTTGGAACGAGAAGTAGCAGAGATCATTCATAAAAATGAGAAAGAGTGTCGGGCACAGAACAGAGCCTTGGGGAACACCAGCATTTGTTTGGAGAGACAAAACAACTTGATGTGTGAACTTGAAGTGTTTCGAAAGGAAATTTCTAATCCATGGAAGAAGAGATTCATAGCACCAGGGTTGCCGCTATGCGACTTATGTCACTATTTGACACTTTCTGAAGGCAGCGACGCGTCCGGAGGCCATCAAATCACTTCGGCGACTATTTGATATCAAAAATATATCTTTCACGAAACACGTCGTAAACTCAGTAAGCTCGGCAATATTTATAAGAAAAAACAACTAAATAACTGCACCACTCCTAAGCATGATAAAACCTTAAAATTAGTAGCGATTTTGGACATCTGCTACTTTTTTTGTCCCGAGACACTGTCTTGTGGGACTTTCTCAAATTTCTCAGCGGCAACCCAACCCAACCCAACTTCGACAAGAGAGCTTGATGCCAAACTCTGTCAAATGCCTTAGAAACATCAAGCGCCATGATCTTGCTTTGTGCGAAGATTCGTTCCACTTTTCGTTGAGATAAGCTATCAGATCACATGGTTCCGCGTATAGTTCATAAGCTGAAGATTTATCAGCTCGTGCATGACCTTAGAAAGAAGGGACGTAATTGGTAAGGTCGGTACGAGGCTATGTGACGAAGATTAGCCCTGTTTTCCATCTGCTCAGAAAGACACTTAAAGAGTTAGATAGATGAAAATGCACCTCTTCAGAAGGGGGTATATCGTACGGGCAAGGGCATGTGTGCACGTCGAGATCTTGGTATGTGATGGTATGTGCAAAGGTGCATTATAAGTACTCCGTGAATTTATTTCACGTGAAGCTAATTACACGTGTATTTATATTTTTTAACAGATTTCGCACTTTTTTCAATTGTTCGTAATACATATTCATTTGGCAATTCTCTCTCTATGTTCATAGAAAATTATTCAGACAAAATGATCTCGTCTCCATTAAATTGTGCATGAACACGTGTCGGATCACCTACATTTATGCTATTCACGTGAAATTATTTCACGTATATTTAAGACGCACACGTGATAACGTTAATTTGTGTGTGTGATTATGTGCAATAAGATGTACCTCCAGGACCTGAAGGAAGGAGAGTAAGTGTTTCTCACATCGTCTCTAATGTATTGCACATGCCCGCCTCTGGCATCTCTTATGCAAAGATTTCCAGGAGCCTACTTCGTCAATGACCTAAATCACTGTCGTCCACTGCATAATTTCATTGTATGCTCTGAATTGCGCCCTATCAATGGATAGATAAGTGATCTCAGTTCAATGCGGAGCAGGAGAACAATGGCCCTCACCTGTTTCAAGAACATCCGATAGCTAATGCCACCAACCCGTTTCCGAAGGGTTCAAAATTCTACTTGCATATTCCTGGACTGGACTCGCCTTGTTTACTCGTTCCTCACTCTCACGCTCTTTCCTCAATTTGCGTGCATTTCTCTTACACATGGTAGTGCTTTCAAGTTTTTCTGTCTTGCTCCCTATACCATCTGCATCCGACTTCGTAAACAGGGCATGAAACCGAAAACAACAGTAACAGCTTTTCGGAGTCGTCTGATTACGATTATACAGCATTCCGTCAGTCAACATAAGCGACACGTTTCTAATCAGAACACCTCTGCCATCGTGATTTGAGAGTTTCAACATCTGCATTTCACCCAAGCAGTCTCGGTTCGTATGTATCTCAGACTCAAACTTCTTTTCATTATGATACAATAACAAGTGCAATTTATCTGAAATTGAAATCACGTCTGATGATGGGCACTTCATCTAACCCTTTTGAAAACTTTTCTCGGAAATGCGATAAGACCAGAAGAGGGTGACTTTTGTTTTGCTCCGATTCGGCAATTGCCACTTGCTCATTCGCGTGATATCGTCCAGAGATAAGATAAGATGTAGAGCACATCACCGGTTATTCAAAGAGGCAGTATAAATAGTTGGCCGACTAGAGATGGGGGAGTCACTGAAAACCAGCAACTCTTGAAAGCCTGTCGAAATGAAGAACGTCGGAACAATCGTGTTCGCCATCCTTGTCGCCTGTGCTGCGACATCGTACGCCATCAGCAGCACTTGGGGCAACATTTCATCGAAGGACAAGATCCTGCTTTCCGAGAGAGTTTACAACTACTCATCGCCATATGGAATCTACAGGAACGTGCAATTCCCGAAATATGTAAGTCGACGGCTTTTAAGGTATTCCTCTTGTATGACTGTTCTGTTTTCTAGGGCAAGACAAATAAGGTGAAGATAACCGGCATTCAGACAATCGACTATTCATACAACGTCACTGCCAGTTGGGCAACCCTAATCGCCGGGGGACCAGGATTCACCTACGCCACCTTGACCTACCAGAGCAAGCCCAAAACTGGCCTGGACTATCAGCTGGTCATCTATGGAAGATAAATGACGAATGGGAACTGAGAGAGACAGAGATATGTGAATCATGAAAATGGCTGTGAAATCAATTTGCACAAATAAACTTGACTAACCTGAAAATCAAGATAATTAAGGCGCCAGTAACAATTAACCGATTGCATTCAAGAGTCATAGTTCGATGGGGTTAAGTACAATCGTTATCTCTGCTCGTGTGATGAGAGTTAGTGCATATGGCTTCCAGTAGTGGTCTGATAATGATCACTTAATGGTGGTGTGAAGTGTTTTTATGAGAAGCTGTTCAACTGCTCATCGTTTTTCAATGAACGTATAAATATTTCCTAGTTTGATTGTATGTGATAACAGCGTTGAAGCTCACATAAATAGGAAGCTAATTAGTGAAGCGGCTGATTGCTAGACAGTAAACCATCGGCTATGATTGAGTCGATGTTTTTGTTTGGGCGCAACAGGCAAGTGATTTAGGAAACCCACTCTCAGAAGCTTGATAATAATAATATGGGCGGCCCGCCATACCGTAGAGGGCCAGGGCCTAGCTTCTCAACGACCACTCGTGTTGTACGTGCTATTGTTCTCCCACGAGTGGAATGGACCTAAAGATTTATGCCGACTCCGAACGGCGAATATGAGAAGCTTCTTCTAGACAGTTGTACTCTTTGACCATTGTCGCCCACTCGAAGGACGTGGGGCTGCGAAAATTATTTTTTGGGACACGAACCTGGGGAAAGTAGACTCAAATCGTAGGGTTCACCGCATCAGGCCACAACGCCACGGCCGCCATTTCATTTCTCAGAGCTATGGTAATAAACAAAATTTCCGCAATTGGTCCGATCAGCTGTCAATGCACCCGAATGAATGCAATGTTCAGCGAGTTCGGCGACATCGTCGGTCTGTATAAGCTCAAAGACTACCATGACAACCACATGCACGTCAATGGCACCAGCTATAGTTCACAGATGTCTAACTTTATTTTGACCAAAATTCACGCGATTTAAGTGTTTTTTGTTGACAAAGGAAGATAAACACTTTTTGGTTGATTTTAAAAGGTCTTTATTGCTTAAAAGGTCCTTGCCGGACCTTGCTGACGGTGCATCATCAGGCGAGGCGAACATCCGGGCTGCATTGAACTCTGGTGTTGACGGTGCAACAGCAGTCGATGCAAACATTCGACATGTTGACGATGTTGGTTCTGCTGATATCGGCTCATGTTTCCGGCTTTAACTAGCGCTGGACCTGATTGACATGTGGCTGATGTGGTAAGACTCCGATACATGCCACACACCACCCGAATCGATGAACCAATTGGGAAATGAGTATTTCTTGGCCGGCTTGATCGTGCAACTTGACTCGTTAAACTATTTTTATGAAAACACGACAAATTAGTTTGCCATGTCGATAACCCGGCATCAATTTGAGCCTTTGAAGGACAACATAGCACAGAAAGTAACTCAAAGTTGGACTCTCCCTAAGGATCATTTAAAGCGTAGGCGTGATGCATATTGACATGGAATACTACAAGGCAGATAAATTACTTCGTGCGGTTTTTTTTTTTTCAAAATTTGAGCGTTTATTTAAGAAAAAACATGTTCAATAGTATTATTCAAAGTATTGCCCAGCTATCAGCCCAGCCCAGCTAGTTCTGCATCGACCGGAACAACTGATAGTCAGAAGGGGCAAGGTCTGGGCTGTTTTCCAAATAGTTCTTAACCGGAAAAGCAACATGGGGCCGAGCGTTGTCATGATGGAAAATTATTGCCTCGTGTCTGGTCGCATATTCCGGGCGTTTTTCGGCTACTGCTCTGTTCAAACGGATTAATTGTGTTCGGTAGCGTTGTCCAACCCGGTTTTAGCAGTTCATAATACAGCACACCCTTCTGCTCCCACCAAATACAGAGCATTACCTTCGCGCCATGGATATTCGGCTTTGCCGTTGATTTGGCTGGTTTGCCAAGCTAAAATCACCACATGCGCATGTTCACCATAAACTTCCACCAAAATACGATGACATTCGGCAGCAGTTTTCTTCATATTAATTTACGTTTCAAATGAATGACATACTCTGAAATGACGTACAATGACAATAGTTTTCCAACGCATGTTTTAATGGAATAATACAAGATACACCATCTCTTAGCCAACCGCACGAATTAAGTGCCAAATTTCAAAACCAAATGGCAACCACAAATCTATCAACTCAAATAGAAATTGTATACTATCATTTTTTTTTAAATTTAAAATCGAAACGCCTATAAAATCACTCTTTAGCGGCATTGGTGGCTACCAGCTTCTCATTGAATGTGTCAGCATTTTTCAGGCCCATTGCTTCTACTGGTTGCAACTAACATAACAACTGAATCTTGTGCTCATCCGGAATTCGCTTCAATTACATTCGTTTCGAGTGGCATCTAATCATTTTGGAACTCATTTCGAAATTGTATTCGAATTTCGGTGATGCGCCAATGTAGCTACGCGGTTGCTCTGCTGAGCTCCGCTTGTTCACACTTGCTGTTCATGACGAAATCACAGAACAAATTTAAACTGCGTAATAAGCAGGAAATATATGTGATGTCTTTGAAATTCATCGCACGAATTGAATAATCCTATTCCCTGAAGTGGAATAGCACTTAAACCTCTAATCGACCATTAAATCAAGACACATTTATTCTTGAAATACTGCTGAATGTTCATTTTTCAAAAACCTACGTCAGTCACCATCATTATTACTTAACCACTCCCACCAACAGTCAGCACTAAAAGTGGTTATAATTGATGGCAACACACGTGACAAGAAGCAATTAGAAACCTCAAGAACATTGTTGTTCGGCTTCCCGTCGCGAATAGCGCAAGTGTTGGGAAAGCCAATCCATCCATAAGTCTCATTTGAAGACAATTAAGAATCAAAAACCTCCTCACTCACGCTCGTGTTTCACATGTTATCGCAGTACTTTTCACAGCATCAGTCCAAACCCCAGCCAGTATCTGCCGAGTCTCAGGCAGAGGAGTAAAGGTTAAGAAGCGATGGCAGTCAGGCCCGTCGAAAAGTAACACGCTATTAAAAATTCATTAACGCCGTGATGCTCAACGGACGCAAATTCATTAGGCTACTGAAAAAAAGACTAATTAAACAAAGCATGGAAACCCGCATGGTTTGCCTGCGTCTCCGACACTTAAACAAGCAACCAATTTTAAGGTAGTTAGACAGCAGCAGCAGGTCTGAATCAGAATATTTCATTGGAATAATTGAGTGGCCGCCAGGTCGAACTTGCTCACATTAGAAGCAGCCATTAATTAAGGGCAGAATATGCATCATAATGGCTGTAAGATTTGCACCAGACACGGGATTGAATGTCGAACCGGAAATCTTAGATTCTGAATCGGAGATGTTAATCGCGCAAGAAATGCAGTTAACATTGGAATCAGTTAAGAGAGGACTTGTTTCGTGCACGGTATAAAATTTCCAATGTATTCGTCTAGGTTTAGATTTATTCGTCAAGTGCAATAGTTTTGCGAGTCACATTCCTCAGCGTCTAGTCATCAGTTAAGAGAACAAAGCGGTCGCGGCTGGAGTGGGAAGTGGATCTTTTACATGATCGAAGTTCGATTCAAACAGAAACAGTTGATATTCCTGACAGGCTTTGTAAGGTTGCTTTAAAATGTTTTGAGTCATGGCTCCTCTACCTCTCAAAACTAAGGCGACTTTAAAGTTGGACACGAACGGAACCTTCTGGGAAGAAGATAAAACCGAAGGAGTAATACATACGACTGGGAAAGAAGCCACATGCGAAGTCGCTGGACAGCCATTCATTGGCTTTTGCTGAGGTCAGTCAGTGTGGCAATCTATATCTAAAAACGTTGCGACTTTTCGAATGGGCGTATCGTTTCAATGGACTTTTCTGAATTTCAATACAATCTTCACTCAGAGGTGCTATGTGATCCGAGACTGTAGGTCGCAAGGGACCAAACCCATGCTCTCAATTATTGGAATCACATGCGTAGAACAACTTGTCAAACTAGCAGATAGTTGATGTTGGGGCCAACGATAGAACCATTAAGATCCTTGATAAAGGAATGCCAAGGATTTTTTGAGTGGAGAAACTGTATTAATGTTTGGCCCTGAAACTTTATGTGCACTTTTCCGCATAAGCACAGCTTGATATAATGTGATCAAGTAATTTACTCGAGCCTCAGATCAGCCGAAATTGAAATCGTTTATTATCCCACACCAAGTAGTCCAAAACCGTACTCCATAATGTAAAAGACTCCGAGTATGTTCCCTTGCATCCACAGGCCTAAAGCCCCTACAAATTAAATTAAATTTGGTCTCAATGCGAAAACTTACTAATAGTCAAAAGGTGTAGTAAAAATAGTAAAAAGAAAATACCTTTGTGTAAGCATGCCTGACGGAACTCCTTTAGAAAGGAAAGGGATATTAAGTACTGAACACCTCCGCTCACCAACACCCTCCGATTGACCTGTCCTGCAATCAGGGTCACTCTATAATAAAGCTCTATGTATGTAAGTAGTGGCGGCCGTTATGTTGTGGGTATGTGCGTCGACCCCTACGCAACCGAACTTCTTTGTCTGGGTTCGATTCGCGGTACGAGCAAAATAATTTGCACGGCCCCAACTCTTTCAAATGACTGACAATGCTCAACGAGTATAACTGTCCAGAAAAAACTTTTCAAATTGACCATTCGGAGTCGGTGTAAAATGTTAGGTCCCTTCGACTCGTGAGAGAACAATAGCACGCGCAACACGACTGGTAGTTAGGAAGCTAGACCCTGGCCCTCTACTGGCAAACCCATATTATTATTATTGTTATGTAAGTAAATAAGTTTGAGTAGCTTTCTGTAGACAGTTATATCATTTGTAACTCAAAAGAGCTGGCAGCGTGAAAATTTGTTTCTCTTACAGGGAATCGAACCTAGCCATCATAGGTTCAAGAGCGTATGAGTCGACGCACATAGAGACTACTCCACGGCACGAACAATTCTGACTCTGATTTCTTCCTTTAAATCCATGTCACAATATTATGTTGACACATTTACTATTACGTTACGAAACATGCACGAACAAATTTACGTAAAATTTTGTGTACCGAAATAGGACAGTTGGCCAACACACGGCTCAGACACGTTGCTGTAAACCTTAAGTCTGCGCAAACAACTCTCTGCAGGACAGGGTACAGACAATCTGCACAGACTATAGCTTCTTGTATCGCTTCGTCGCGGTCATCGGGTCCGAAAACTGACACAAGCTGCCTTGATAATTAAAAAAAAATCGCTGGTCTGTGCAAATTCACTATACACAACACATACGCTTGTCTGCAGACTATGCCAAATTCAAAAAATTTTGAACTTACGCAGATGTTCGATGCGACATGAATACACACGACGCAGACGGTCTGCACAGGCATGTGCAGAACAAAATATATTGGTTTGCAACGACGTGTCTCTGTCGTGTATGGGCCCCATAAGTCTTCGTTCTTCGTAAACATATTACATATAATATTAGATGCATATTATTAGCCTTGTATACATTTGATCGGTACTAAATCAAGCACATTCCTAAATGTAGTTCTAAATCAGGATAATATTTAATGAAAAAAATCATGCATTGATGAAGGACATTCAATTCGAAAAGTCTCCTCTCTATGAAGAGGATTGAATTGTCATCAGAACCCAGTTATTTTAGAGAAAGCCCACTTCTACCTTCCTTGCCTCTAAAACTCTTTGACTACTCGTAACTAATGTCAAGTTTCAAAGGGTCCCTCAAAATAATCGGCGGACAAGCTGGCAAACAGCTGTGAAGTCGGATATCCCTCTATTCTTTGAACTCTAATATGCATGATGCACAATGACGCATTGATGTGTTCTTGTAGTGCCCTTGAACAATGTTACGGGCCTTATGTGCAATTCACTGTTTCTCCCAGCTCGTAAGAATAACAGGCCTACTCTGTAAAGTAATGCAACTATGTACATACAGACAGCAATTAAGCCTAACATCCATGTTAACCATATTTTTAATTGCAACCTTCTTCATTGAAGGCATTGAAAAGCCCAAGAACAACGTTGGCTCATTGTATTACACCACCACAGATGTGCAAAGATTTCCAAACTACGACTCATTCACGAATCTGCCTTGTATTGACTGGCTTAACGAGGAGACAAACTTCGTTAGCAGCGCTGAATCTGAATAAATTTTCACCCATTTTATGGTTCACTGATTTTCTAGCTTACTTGTCAGTTTGCAACGCACTTTTCAAAGCAGCAGTTTGAAACAAAAACATCATTTTTCTGTGCTCTGAGAATTGAGCCACTTGTTGTATTTGAGCGCTCCTCATCCCTGATTCGAGAATTCTCAAGCGAATATACATGCAGCACGCTCATGAGGTTCTTAAAGGTCCATTCACACATGTACTCTAACCCTGTTCAGAACTAAGACGCCCGCACTCCCAATTATGCAAAAGCGCAACTAATGGTCTTCTAACGCGATTATTGCCGTGAGAATAATTTTTATTTTTCATAGTGACTATACATGGAACTGGAATTCAACCCAGTTAAGAAATAGACTTGGCATTTGTGACTGCCCACGCACACTGACCCACCTAACAAGGAAAATTCCAGCACACCCCAGTGCTTTGTCTTACTTCCCGACCAGCAAACGTACCCGATCTGTAAGCATAATCGCTGCTTATTTAATTTCCACGATTAAGAAAAATAAGAAAAAAAAACGCGAATAGATTGTATCTGATGACAAATTGGCGGTGTGCTCTGCATAGCAATTTCCACGCAGCGCTGAGCCTAGAAGTTTGAACACGCACGAGTCCGGGTTGGCAAGAAGCAGGAAAGCTGTGCCACCAAGCCCCTTCCTGTGGCCAATTAGGAAGCGGACTGCTCTGTTTAAACTCGTAACCAGCACCCTTCCATGGAACGCAAGAGCACAGCACCCCTCAGACCGGTCATTATTTTCGATTTTTGCCAGACCATCACCACTCGCTGGGGCTCTTAATTAGGGCGGAACGGATTAGTCAGTCGAAATGGTAGCCTAATCACTTTGAAAACACTGCAAACAATACGCTAATTACGTTGTCATATCCAAAACAACTTTCGGCGTTCGGACCGAGGACCCTACGTGAAGGGGCCAAATCGAAATTGAATTAAGCCCACAGCGGCACCGCTTGGCCGCCATTGCGGCGCGGTACTTGTTTCGCCATCGAACCCACTGTCCAGAACAATGGATGGACTTTGTCTGACTTACCTGGGGAGCGGCGGTGGCTGTAGCCACAGCCAAGACGCAAATTAGAAGCGATTGAATCATTATTAATTGGCCCGGAGTGCTGTTAAGTGCTAATTTATTCAATCCTCTGTACACAGGAAATCACTGCAAATAGCTATTTAGTCCAGCCGATGGAATATTTTATGAGTCTATGTTGTTTTGTTTGTTTGCGCGAATTCTAGAATCCCATATGTGGGGGGTTGTCACACGCGAGTAGACTTTTAAAATCGATTCGCTCGAACTGACAGATTCAAGGCACTAGGATGAATAACAAGTATCGGTGTTCAACGCTCGACTGATCGACTCTTACTGACGGTTGGTGAATAATAGTTTAAAACGTTGACTTAAAACAAGAAGTCCGCGCTGTGATTCGATTCTCGGTGATTGTGCTTTTTTTGTTTCGTTTCGTCTGATTACATGACTGCGATGCGATGGAGCGATGGAGTTGAGGAGACAAGCTGGTTAGACCCGTATGCGGCGGCGGTAATACGTTCAGAGTGTGAACGAGTACGATTTGGCGGGCTTTGCAGGTGCATATGTAAGTGTGCTGTAGTTCTCGGTATGGCATGAAGTGCTGCACGGGAGCCGGGCGGAAAGAGGTGTGAAAGACAGAAGGATAGGGGGTAGGTGTGTGTGTGTTTTTGCTCTGCCGGTTCGGTGTGTTGCACGATGACTGGATTGTAAACAGCTGGTGGTAGCTGTTGGTGGTATCTTTCCGCAGACTTGTCTCGCGAGTGTGTGCTCATTCGGCATCGGTTGAATGTCAGTTTTCATAAGAAAATCTGCGAAACCACTTCACTTGGTTGAGCACAATAATTTTATCTGTTGTTGGTTTCCTTGGGCAAAACAAACGAAAAGTTGATTGTACTTTAGCAATCGTGTTGTTTCTCTCGGTCAGTATTTCAAGAGGTAAAGACGTACTGAAAAGCTCGTTTAACTGCTTGGAGTGGTGGATTTGGGAATTTATTTTCTCACCTTTATCGAGGCTGCAAGAGGCTTGAGGAGTGTGCCTAATGTGAGCAATGGACCAGGCTTAGACCAGGAACAAGGATATAGAGTCAAGGCTCTGTAAGTCGGACCTCCTTATGTCGAATTTTCTATAAGCCGAACAACTGTTTCAGGTCTTAAAGCGACACAAGGCTTACATTTTTCCATGTATTGAACCTCCATAACTCGAACTCCATAAATCGAACACAAGATTTGTTTCCGTGACGGATGTTCGACTGTCCAATTGCTGTCTTCAGATGCTACACTTATATTTTTTATAATATTTAAGAAAAATAATAAAACGAAAACTGGAAAGAAAAATGTATACAGGGTGCGCCAAAAGTCCCTTTTCTAAGTAAATCTGGAACAAATTTCGACCCAAAAAGACAAAAACTAAAGCTCGTATGACACTACGTTTTTTCCGCATTTTTCACGACTTAATTAAAGTTTACCGACTAAATAATAAATGATTTTACCGAAAAGAAACACTTGTCTTTTTTGGAAAAAGACAGCAATTGTATTGCAAAGATGCACTGGCTGTGTTTTTTTTATATTAATTTTTATTCGTAAATTCATAGCATACCTAAAGACTAGACAAAAATGCTTAAAACCAGCTAAACGAGCAATGCTAAATGTAACTTGCTGCGGCGGGCACTCTAAGCTAAACTTAAACTTTTGCTATGTCTTTCGACCTAAACTAACAACGCGGGTATGTGACCAAAACATGGATATTAAATAAAAGATATTAAGTTGAGAATATACGACAATAAACTTAATAACAGAATTGTTTTCTTTGTTTTTTTATTTTTTCATATAATTTCTTATTTTTTTGTTTTGTTTTTCTTCTATATACAGCTTACAACCACCTTAAAAAATACCCCAATGTGTGTAAGTCGGCCATTGGATACACTGGCTGCAGGATGTATGTATATGTGTACAATCTGTACGGTGGGCTGTATTATTTGGTTTTCAAACAGAGAAACCTGGGAGAAAACGGATCACATTTCAAAAAACAAGCTGCCTGCGACTGAATAATGAAGACAATTTAAAATTGTTCATGAATTGTGTTTGACGTTTTCCAATTTATGAGCAGAAATGAAGTATTATTGAGATGCCCAACTTCACAGCTGATTGACCCCTAGCCAATCGGCGAATTTGAGTGACTTTTTGACAGTAATTCATGCATTTTTGACAGTTATTCACGAAATAACGTAAATGCCGTTCTTTGATTGGTCAATTCGGCTTTAGAAAACGAAATAAAAAATGGTTGTCAAAAATTTGAAAGTGCAAGAGAGGTAGAAATTGGTCGCCTCCATCACGAAAATAAACTGAAATTCACGCTGTAGGCGGTGAATTCAAGGGGCAACGAGCTTTTTCAGAAACCGCGAGGTTTCCAGACCCTGAAAATGTATGGCGGAACCTGGCAAGTTCGGAGAAAATTGATGGGACTTCACGGTTTCGTTCGGTGGAAACGTAGCATAAAACAATGACACTGATACATTGCTCACAAATAATGTGATTCTGATTCGACGATCAACATTATTCGTTAGAATAAGTACCTAGTCATTACATTAAAAGTTCACAATGCACTGTTCTGATTCATTTGGGAGAAGTTCAGACTCATTTGCAGTGACTGTGCTGGAGAGAGCATTTGCATCACTCATTGGTTTACTAACGAATCACCCGAAAACAACTTACTCAATTATCTGGAAACATTCGCAGTCGGATTGTGTCACATAGTGAGATTAGGTTCCACTATTAATATATGTAACTATGGCGGCCGTGACGTTGTGGGTTGGTGCATCGACCACTACGCACTTGAGACTATGCAGCTCAGGTTCGAGTCCCGTTATGAATATCAGTTTCACCGCCCCACGAGTCACAAGCAATTCTAGAAGAGTATAACTGTCTATATCTTCGGAGTCGAGCCGCTAACAGCTAGATCCTGGCCTTCTACGGGCTGTACCGCTACCCATATCATATAATAATGGAACCTAATCTCTCAACTTCATCCAGATCAATTAGCTTACTTCTGCTGCTGCCAAACAATTAAACCGATCTAGAGACTAATTAAAACCCAAGACAAAACAGGAAAAAAAAATACATGAGACTGCTATAATGAGTGGACATGAACCAATGACATGAGATCAAGTTCTCGGTCGGAATGTTCTCAATCAACCCTGCTCCACCGCAACCTGTTCTGCTAATAATTCGCTACTATGTATCTTTGCAGCTTGACACACCTGATTATTAAGAACAAGTCGCGACCAATTGATAGTCGAGCCTTAGTCAAGAGCAACATTTGTGGTGGAGACATTTTGAAGAAGACGACAATGGGTTTTAATCCTTCGTCATTCTACTGTGACGCGATTGTAATTATTTCTTCAAAATAGATATTCATTCGCGCTTATGTTGTTGCAAATTATTTCACAGCAACATTTTTTAGAACAGCATCAACTGCACCAGAACTTACTAATTTACCCGATCGTCAGAATCGTCCTTTGGAAAGAGCCCTGGCTCTGACTTTAGATCCTTTGGCCAGGGTTACATTCTGAATGGTATCAGCACAGGTTCATTCAGAAATGTCTTTGATCGAAAACTCACTTCCCGACAGGAGGCTATTGGGCCGAACACTATGGTAATGCAGCAGATTCTATCAACATATAGAGACAAAGACACTACAAAAGTTGCGCTGCTACAGTTCTTAACACCAGGGACGATATAAAATTAAATTATGCAATTTACAGTCTAAGTGACAGATTCTTATCTCTTGTGGATAGTGAGCACTTAAAATAAAGCATTCGGCTTTCTGCTACAACTCGCTAGGAAAAAGACTCCCCAAATTGGATTCCTGGCTATGAGAGTCACTAAGTAACAATCTATGAATCCTTCTCGAGCCTGTACCGGAATACCTACTTGCTCGGAGACCTATTTGCTGGAGCACTTGTATCCATGTACTCGTACTATCTGCTCCGAAAGACATCGCAGCCCATATGCGATTGCTCTTCATCGAATTCGTGCTTTTAAAACGGACCAGAAAACCTTGTACATAGAAAACGAATAACGCCTGCCGCGCAACCAATGTTTCTTGGCCTGAATATGACATCAACAAAACCAAACTAACAGTCCTGTTTCTCCGGTTGCTCTGAAACAAACAGATTGATATTGTGAATAACATAGCCCCCTCTAGCATTTCCTTATATTTTGAGCTCCTGCACGGTTCTTTTCCGGCTCTGCTCAGAAGTTGGCACAAATCGTTAAGACGCGATCCGGCTAAGTGATTCGTGAGAACACACTTGCTTACGAAAGGCGCCGCCAGAAAATTGTCCTAGGGCTATTTTTTAAATACAATGAATACAAAATATTGGTGGGATTGTAGAGCCCCCCACACCCCCCACCATCCAGCGGGCTTTTATGTTTCGCACCAAATTTGCAAGGCCCCTGCGAAAAAAATGTGTAAAGCCATCACCTGGGACATTGTCGACAAACTGGTGTAATCTAGCTAATCTAACCAAATGTAAGCGAATTCTGTAAAAGATTCGCAATCTTTAATTCTCAAAAAAAAAAAAAAAAAAACAAACGGTTACATACCCTACGGTCTTTCGCATTTCTGGTATTTCATTAGTACGTTGATTCATTTCTCACTTGGACTGCGATTGCGGGGCAAAAGATCTTCAAGTAACTGGTTTTTAATTTTGTTCAAGGTTGCTGAAGTTATTGCATTTCATTGCATACCGGAAAAAAATGCCATCAAAATCCGACTTTTATGCAGGGTTGCAGCACTGAGGATCTAAGGAAAAGGTCGGTGACAACATATGAGTGCTGTTAAGCCCTCCGGCTTGTTGTTTTTTTTTATGTATTAGGCAATTAACGTGAAAGATTTGAGTGTGTTTGCAGCACAAGCGGTTTACTGCGCTCGTGCTGGGTTGATTGGCGAATTGGGTAGTAAAATAGCACTTCAACAGGAATCTGAAGAATAAAAAACGAAATTAAATAAAACAACGATGGCCACATAATAAGCATTTGTTTACACAGCCGAGCATGGCACCTGGTCTCGTTGAAGAGATAAGCAATTTTTAAACCAAAATGTTTGCCATCGTTTCTATTTGCACCAACAGACTGCTGCCCCTTAGCCTCAGAAGCCTACAGGTGTCACAGGCAAGTAAACCCCGACACAAAAACTCTAAGATGGACGTCGGTGTCGATGCGGATGTATTCTTGGAATTCCTAAACAAAACTTACAGACTCCCGGCGGGATTATTTGCCCTTTAGGAAGCATGTCAAGTCAAAATGCTCCCAAATGTTTTGGAGCATGCGTTGAAGTTGCCCAGCAGCTGTCAAAACGTTGCCTTCGTTGCTTCACATTCTCAACTTGAACTAGCATTCCCTGGTAAGTAAACATCCTAAGGCCAGCTCCAAATTTCTTCAGGTCACAGTGACATTAAAAGAAATGAGAAGGCCGGTGAACTGGACAGTTTCCCTTCTGTTATCGCTTGCAGAGGAGGTGAACATGCAACTAGAAGAAGTCAATAAGAGCAAGCCTCAGATGGACCAGACTGATCAGCTTCTCAATTTTCAACTCAAAATAGTAGAATGTAGGAATTCTAGCCATGAGAGACGAATAGCGTGAATAACACGAATGCCAGCTCCGGAAGCTAAGCTCAAGTCCAACCCAGACTGCAACAACTCAAAGAAGACAAATACCGACTCTACTCGGTTCGCCACATCGAACGCATGGACACTAAAGACTCAAATAAGATGGTTTTCGGGCTCGAGTTGAAAACCACCGACGCTGCATTACAAAGACCAGGTCATCGAAGATTCAAGACAAACTTGGGCCCCAGTATTAGCTTAGGCTCAGACCCTCTATGGGTCGTCGGACTAAGAAGCAAGTAAATTAATCTATACCTAGGTTAGTGTACACTTAGTGTACACAGCCTCTCAAAGCGGCTGCACTTGAATTAGTATGCACCACTGAACGGGACCACGGCCAGTTAAACCTTTTGTTGAGCGAGTCGTGCCAATAATGCGATTGAAGCAGGTTGGCATTGAAAATAAGGACACATGAGTAAGTAGAGCCCAACAATTTCCTCTTCATCATCAGCCGATCCTCGCTTATTCTCGTTTCCCATGTAAATCATCCCTCAAACGCCAATGGAACAGTCCTTGATTACCGATCAAACGGGTTGAATTACAAATGCCGGCTTACGTTAACAGACAACAGGTTTTTAAGGTGCAATTAAAATACGTTTTTCTGATGTGAAGGCGATACGACTAAGCCTCCATTCGGTTTCGGCAACATTGTAAATCTAGTTCGCGGAATGTGACCCCACACCGCAAGCCAGCAGCGTAAACCAACCGGGAACAGTGGATGTTTGAAAATCTGCCGCACTGGCTGAATATATCCATTCTAATGAGTTCATGAATATCCAGCCCCATGTTCCACTTAGAGTAAGACTCCCCGTGTTAGGCTTTCCCAACTTTCACCGCGAATCGTTTTTCGCAGTCCAGAAACAAACCCTGCTCATCACACCTTACCCGACCACCGGCGAGGTGTGGTTCTGTTTTGGCTAACTTCCACAACCAAGCCGTGCAATTTTTGATTGCCACATTAATTCAGGTAATTGAACCTTTGACTATTCTAGACGTGTGTCTCTCTAGCATGGGCGAAGTAATTTATGAGCTCATTTGCATATCACACAGGCGCAAGCTCCAGCATTCCTACACGTCTCTTGAAAAACATTCCAAAAGCTATTTGTCTTTGTTCCCCTTGGTCGGTGGATCGTGTGCGATGACGGGAACGATTCGTGCCGTGGACAGTGTCTCGAGTGTTTATTTTTGTACAGTGATTACAAAAACAAACACTTGAGTCTTCTGATTGAATTCACGATTACTGGCTAGTCCAACTGGTTGGACAGTTGCCTGGGCTTTCCTTTCTTAGTGGACACTGCGGTGTGAATCACTTCTTTTGTTGCGTGTATCTATCTGCTGGAGAGCTTTTCGCTCCCCAGATGCATGTGTACAACGAGTGGACGGCTTAGCGGCGCGATTGAGTTCATGTGAGGTGTTGTGGACACGCGAGAGGAGGTCGTCGTGTTGGCGTCTATTCAAAGTGCACCAGTTTTAGTCGCAGCTTTGAACTCCGATTGTCATGTGACGTTGAGGTGTTTATGTTCGTTCAAAATCGCTGAGAGGTATTAGTAACAAGTTTTGTTTTTTCGTCGCTTGTCGCCTTTTGAATAACTAACGAGAGTTGTTCCATTGAGGCTAGTGAACCCGCCAGTTTTTTGGTTTTAAGCTAATTATGATTGCGACCGGGAATTTGTATAAATCAACTGATGGAGTTGCTAGCGCTTTTAATTGAACTTTTGTATGTCTCTGACAATGCCATATGGTTTATATTGTCGGCGTGTGTCACGGCGGCACAATGCAATTGTTCGCACCACCAACGGAGCACGAGAAAAACTGAATCGATTCAGATGCTTAAAAATATTTCTAGAGGATAGGGAATAAAAACAAGCCGCTGAGATAATTTGGGTTCGAATGTCATTTCCGGAATTCCGAATGTCGTCCGCTTTGATGTCACGAAAGGGGTGACACGTGCCATACACACACTTTGACTTATACAAAACCGATTTATGAAAAGACAAAAGTGCGTAGACCATGGTAATAGTAATCGAAAGACTTTGATTAATGATGGCTTTACACTGAAGTTATGCTTCGTCGAATCGACGACGTTTAAGAGAATAAACTGAATTTGTTTTTCAGTACCCCTACTACTGCTGTATAATAAGTCTGGCATAAGGGATGAGTAAGTGATGAGAAACCGCAGAAAATAAAGCTGGTGTTCGTCGATTCGACGAAGGATAAGCATCCACGGTCACTGCCATTGAAATCCTTGTAAGTGGCCAAATCAACCTCGACATAATATGATTGTTGGGCACTCTCTCTACTTCTGTTACTGAGTTATAAAAATCATTTCGTTTGTCTGAGTGGATCTGATGTGGTTGCTTTATTTTTATCCATCTCAAGGTTGTTTCTTTGTGCATTTGGTCTTAAATTATAAAAATTAATGAAATTCTGGAAAAGTCGAAGAGTGAATGCAATTTTTATTTGAGCTTATAAAACGATGCCTGCCATAGCCCACGACTTCATTTTAATTCATCCGTACAAGGGGTGTCCTACTTTGAATCACTTTTTCGGGCATATTCGCTGTTGCTGCGCACAATAACACATGTAATGTTGACTGAATTCCAATAAAAAGAAGTTTTCTTACTTGACCAACCTATCCATCCAAATTTTCGCTAAACACGCTTTTAAAAAATTGAATTTTTCCCCAACCAAAGTGCTCGGGCAATTACTTTACACAAGTGGGAAAAAACTTCACTTTTAAAAAGGGAAGTTATTCCCCACCTATGTTGGGAAACAATTTCACTTTTTGATGGGAATTAACTTCACTTTTTAATTTTAGTTTTCTGTTTTCTGAAGGGTTTCTATGAGGGGTTAAGGAAGTGGATTTCGTTCCCATGCTAGCACATACATGTGGGTGAAACCAAACAATTTTCTATAATAAGCAGTGGCGTAGGTATGGGGTGGAGGACAAGCTACCCACTACAAGCCCCCTATCAGGGTAACCTTAGGACTTGGACACTCCGATTGAAACCAGGCATAAGAAAGCAAAGTGCGCGAAGGTGACGTGGAATAAGGCCCAACGAAATAAGAAAATGTGGGCCTGTAAAATGTGACCTATTTCGCTTTGAAAATTGAGATAAGGGCGAATTGGTTTTATTTCCATTTTCAAATCGATATAAGGCCAAATTTGACATCTAACCTATAAGAAGGTCTGGTGTATTTAAAGTTTGGGGTAGGTGTCTCGCTCCGCTCGCAGGATTATAACCCTTATTCCGCAGAATTTAAACCGTTCGCGCGACTTTTTCGCTTAGCTAAGGGCATGTCAACAACAGTCCGGCTAGAGCTTTACTTAAAACTTTTCAACGAATTATAACAATTTTTAGCCGTACGAACGATCCGCAATTGAAGAATGTGACAAGCATCGCCAGTTTTTGAAACTGCAAAATGAAATAAAGCCATATTGGCCTTATTTCGTTTCCGACAGATCGAAAAAGAGTTACATTTTCATTTTTGACTTTCTTTCGTGGGGTCGTATTTAACTTCACCGTCCGTGAATGGAAGAGTGACATAAGGCTGGTGGTGATGGTAAAAACTTCAAAAAACTTCACTTTAGAAAAGTAAAGAACTTTCCCGCCTAAAGTCGGAAACAATATCAGTTTTTGGTGGGGAATAAGTTCGCTTTTAATTTCATTACAGTTTCTTCTTTTCGGGAGGCTTTCTAAGAGGGTTAAGTGGGGTGGTTTTCGTTCCTATTCGGAGCTTAGTCTGCCTTAATTTACTTTTCTTTTATAAAAGCATTCAATTAACTGGAATTCAAATAACAGTATCCGGGTGCAAAATTTGGCGTTATTTCACGGCAAATTTCCGATTCGGGACTATTTCTCTTTAGAAAACGAATTCTTTCGGATTGTATAATTTCAAGTTAATTTTGTCTTTATTGATATTTTCGTTTTTTATTGACAAAAATAAGTATAATTAAACTTTAGCTCCAGGCGCCTGCCCTACAGTTGTAGAAGTCGTTAGCGGAGCGACGAAGTCGCCTGAGGGTGGAACCCTCCGAAAACAAGGGTTAAAGTCCTGTTAGCGAGCGAAACGACTCAGACTTCCTTTTTGGCCTTATTTCAATTCCAATTTGACCTTACTTCCATTTTCAAAGCGAAATGAGGCCAAATGTTACATTTTGTCTTGAAAGGCCTTACTTTACGTCACCTATTTTGAGCGGGGTTATTTACATACAAAGTGCGACATAAGCCGAGGGAATATAATGTCACAAAATTTCTTGTAAAATTATTTCCCACTTTAGATGGGAAAGATATTAACTTTTTAAAAGTGAAACTGTTGGTCACTTGTGTGAAGTTATTACCTGTTAAGTTATTTTCCTGCACCGTTGTAGGCCGTTCGCTGGTTATTTTTCCATAATCAAATGTCAATGCGAAATGAGCATACTCGACTTAAGCACTTGCCAGAAATCATGCCCGAACTACCAAAACTAGGGCACTGAAAATCTGTAAGCAAGAACCGTTTCTTTACGTGGTCCTGTACTATTTTCAAAGCTCATTGATAATCTTCCGTTTTGTGTATGTTATAGGTTAGGTTAGGTAAGAGTGGATGTTTGCAGATAGTAGTCCCATTCGGGCCGATGTATTCCCATACCACGCGGATTGACTTCCTCGTAAACCTGGAACCAGTGTAGATGGCTTATGTTGATGCCATTCAGCTCTCTGAGGTTGTTAAAATAAAAAGTCCCTAGGTGTGGTTCCCTACAGGTAGCTAGAGCATTATATGGGCAAAAGACGTGATTTGTGGTTACTGCGCCATGTTCATTCCGCGGCCAATGTAAGCCAATTGCACAGTGTTCGGCAACACCACCGATGAGCGTCCTGAGTGAAGGCCTACTTAGTCTAAGCAGATAGAGTGATCATTCAATGCTAGCCATATTTCCTTTATTTTAAGGCAGATGGTGACTTCTAGGCTAAAGGTTCTAGCCATTTGTTGGTGGCTGCATTAATTGAATGAATCTTTTAAGATTGTAGATTGCGGCTTTCGGAATAGAGGACGGATCTCCTCCTACTGTGAGAGAAGAAGGTTGCGACAAACGTAGCGAGTTCATAGGCTTTACAATTGCCCGATATGGCAAATTATCTCGGTACTCACATAAGATGTATCTCTTTAAGAAACAGCCAGAAATTAAGGCATGTCTTTGAGTTGAAAATGACATTGGACTTAATTGTGTCCTGACTGTCCGAATAGATGGTGATGTATAGTTTGCCTATTACATTGTTCTGGCGGCCGTGGCGTTGTGACTATGTGCGTCCAACCCTACGCAACTGAGACTCGCTGCCCGGTACGACCGAAAATAATTTCCTCGACTCCACCGAGTTACTGACAATGTTCAAAGAGTACTAACTGTAAATTCTCAAACTTAGCCGTTCGGAGTCGACATAAAAACTATAGGTCCCTTCCACTCGTGAGAGAACAATGGCACGCACTACGCGCCACCCGCACAGTTACATTGTTCATGAGCCATGACAGTTCCTCTTTTATCGCAATTGTTTCTGCATGGACGCTACTGTGGTGAGGGAGCTTCAAGGAGAGGGCAATATGGACTTATTTGGAATGTACAAAGACTGTGTATATTCACAGGGGATGTTCCAGCCTCTGATTATCGGAGACATCCAAGAAAGGAATGCTGGTAATTCTCTAATATTCTTGAAGATTGCATTTTCTGTGGATAAAGTACAATACTTTATGTACTTCTCGGACCGACAACGCATATAGGGTCTGAGTCTGTTGAAATTCTGACTCAAAGTTGGTTCCTCGCCTTATCGAACTGGGCTCTGTTTGAAGGACCATGAATGAGGCTGAGCCAGTGTAGCCGATGTATTTTTGCATTCCAACCTGCATCCACAGTTTGTGGAGTTAGCGGTTTCAACGCCTCCATTCAAGTCCTTCGACGCTGCATTTTTCTTTCAAAGGAATCAAGATTCAGTTCTCCTGACCTTACATCTTACGTCTTATGCACAAGGCTCTCAGAATTAAAATATATAGCTGTTTATGATGTTAAAATAATGCTAAGATAAATATCAGTGGTCGTACTTCAGGCGTAAATCAAAAGACTTACTGGGTTTTTTTTCGTATATATGTTGCAGTTGCATAAAGCCAGGCTATGGCGTGAATTTGCGAGAGCGGATGTCAATAATTGCCGGTTTGGAATATTATCTTGTGCGGAGCAGAGCTTGGAGTAATCAGAAACTACTCCTAACTCGCATATTAACAAGATTTCTTGTAATCCGTATTCTCAGCTCTTTTGCTTGGTTGGTACTCACGCTGATGCGATATTTTCTTTTTAATGTTCCCGCGTGCGTGCACTGCTCAATACTTTGACTGTCGTATCGTACGTTTTGAAGAAGTAGGCAAAGTCATCTAAAAGTTGAAGATGTTTTTGTAAGGTGCACCAAATCATGTGCAGAATTGGGGAAGACGAAGCCTTTTTCAGGACCTGAACCTGAGCTGAGTCTACTTGCGTACTTGGTTAGAGCTTCCATTGATGGTTGGGCCTCTCGAGAACAGAATCGGAGGTGGCATGACTCTCCAGGATGCCGGCAGACGAATCGCATGCTCCCAAATGTCTGGAAGAAATCCGCGGCAAAAAAATTCCTTGGCAGAAAAGACTGCAGACGACTTATAAGCAAGCAAGTACAAGCGGGACACTACACCTTCATCAAACATCTAAGTTGGCTTGGTCTAAGCGACGAAGCCCTCTGCGACGCCTTGTGTAAAAGACGACGACAGAGGAAGTGTACTCTGTCACTCCTTTGCTCGGATCAAGTGGCAGTTTTTTGGTTCTGAAGTGTTGAGAGCTGATGGTCCTCATCACAGAAGCGCGTCCTTTGAACCAAGAAACTACAGCAAAAGTAGGTTGCTAACTGGCCAATGGACGATGGACCAGTTTTTGAGTCTGAGTGCTCCAGTGTAGTGTTACAACCTTCGACATAAAAAAAACCTCGATCGCAGTAATATCCGCGTAAGGAGTGTAAAGTTCTTACATTCAATGAGCACACTATTAAATCGTTGTCCTTTTTTATGTTCGTCCGTTGCTCCGAGTCTGCTTGGTCTCCCATAACAAGTGGTTTTTACGTGTATGAATTTTTAGGCTTCCGCACAATCGCCAAAGCGTCCACTGCATGCATTGGTTCACCCTGTGGAGGCTATTCTGAGTTTGTATGTCACCTTGACCTGTTCATCGACAGGGATCGTTACTGTCATCCCGTCAAGTTGCGAGCAATCAATAACTTAAAGTTGTCAGTTATGCAAACATGAAGCGCCGTTTAAGCCAATTATCATATTCCAAGAACGAAACCCAGAAGTATGTTGAATTCAGTGCACTCATTATCAGCAAACTGTAAGCTTATTTCAGTTTACGACAAACCCGACTATCGTGTTCCTAGAAAAACATCAGGAAACACTCGCCTTTTCATTCCAAAGTCAAATGGTGTCAAGTTCAATGGCAACATAAGAGACTGCACCTTCATTGAGTATGCGTTAATGGAATGTCGAACTACGACTGCCTTTCAATCAGACTGCTATCATTTATTTGTTACTGGTTGATTATATTGGCTTTTCTACGGAAAAATGTTTATTTATAGAAGTGTAATCAAAAGCCCTGACTTAGCTCGAGTCGCATGGGGATTCATTTGCGATGACCTAAACGGTTGATAGTGTTGGACACAGGGAGGAGATTGCTGTCAGAATGTCAAGGTGGGGTAAATGATGCCAGGTCCACCGGTGCGAGGGTGGGATAAAAAAAATGACATTTAGGTTCTACAATTCATGCACAGCCTGGTTTTGATCTGTACCACTTTCGATATAGTCTCTTAACCCCTTAAGTGAGTTATTACTAGCGTCAACCATAGTTTTTGTAGAGCATGCACATCGATGACTGATAATGCGATCAGCTGGACGATATGTCCACCATAGTTTACTCGCAGTACGTGACAGTACCCACGCTAAAGAATCACTATTTTTGAAGATAGTTTTCCAAGTTTGAACACTTCGTAATTGTTGGATGATCCATATTGCAAAATGGACACCCTTAACATATGCACTAAAGCTGCACGGTCATGGACGAGGATTCCGCATCTCTGTTCTCGACAAGGTCAAAATACCAATCTTCCGACTAAAAATGGTGATACTGGTGGCATCAGGCTGTCCGCTGGAATTCTTAAGTGAATATGGTGGATGTGGTCATCTTGGGGCACGCTCTGAATCATCTGAAAGAGGAAAGCCTGCCCGATTAGTTGAATCTCAGTAGCGGTTGTACGATGCATGCGAAATGAGAACCGTCTGAGTATGCCAACTATCGAGGGATACGTCTCCTTCACATCGCGAACAAGGTCTTCTCTGTCGTTTGATGTGCTTGTTTCAAACCGTCTATG
Source organism: Eristalis tenax (assembly GCA_905231855.2). Taxonomy (NCBI): domain Eukaryota; kingdom Metazoa; phylum Arthropoda; class Insecta; order Diptera; family Syrphidae; genus Eristalis; species Eristalis tenax. The sequence goes on along the minus strand of HG993125.1, from coordinate 72,426,459 downwards.
TAATTTACATATAAGTGCATCACTAAAAGGGTCTACAGGTATAGTCTACAGGCTGAACAGCAAAACGATAAATTGGATCAAAACAGGAACAGGGGTATTTGCACCCCGGGCAAATTTCGAGTACATCGGCAAACGAACCAGCATTTTTTAAGCAGAAATCAATGCCATAGACATACGCGTTCAAATCAATTTTGTCACGAATTATACCAAATGCGACCAAATGTGCCGATGTCTAGGGTCAAGACGCATACATCATCAAATCCAAGCTTTTGCGAGAATGCGTGTAGAAGTTTTAAGAGTTGAGCACCAGAAACAGAAACAGAGACTTTTCTGGATACCTGAAAATAAAGGGATAGCCCTCTATCCTTCCTAGCTAGGAAAGATGCACCCGAAATTTTTATAAGCCCCGAACCATTCTGGAGACTAGATAGATGGAAGGGTCAATATAACTGAACGATAATATAACCCCGGCAGCAGACCTCCTCGTAGTGGGGGGGGCCGTCAACAGGTTTGGGGTGTAGGAGTTTATTTCCATACTGCCCAAGCCTGGCTAACGAAGCGCAACCCCCCAAATGAGAAGAAGCAGAAGATTGGACCTTTTTAGAACTGTGGACCCTTTGGAAACTCTTCGGATTCCTGTCTCTACGGATTCCTATATACTGATGGGTGATTTCAATGCTCACGTCGACATGGGGCTAGTGTGATTGGGAGGAACGGTGATCCTTACCGGAAACCGATCGGAGAGAAGTTTTTGGACTTTTGCTGTGTAAATGGCATGTCCATAATGAATACCTTCAATCCACACAAAGGCATCCATAAATACACATGGTAACGTCAGAGTCTGCAGCAGAAGTCGTTGAAAGATCTCTTTGTGGGACCACCGTGTATAAAACGGATGGCTTGTGATGTTCGTGTGATGAGAGGGACTAAACTGTCAACTGATCATCACTCGGAGAAGAGATTGCTCCATCTACAGGGCATCTCTTTTAAGTCTTCCCGGGAAAGTCTACACTAAGGTGTTGGAAGCTCGTTCTGGAGCTATGGTCGAGCCCAGGATGGGGGATGAACAGTGCGGCTTTCGTCCCGGGAGAAGTAAAACCGACCAGCTTTTCACTCTAAGAATGTTACTTGAGAAGGCTTGGGAGTATGCCAAGCCCATCTACAGCTGTTTCTTGGTCTTGGGAATGGCAAATGTGCGATTGAGTTAAGCTTTATTGGGGGTAAATTAGACAACGAAGGCAGGTGCTTTGATACCAGGACGACTTTGGTCCTATCAGGGTTGAGCATAGCCTTCTTGGTAATAGAGTACAGATCCATTTGTAACCGAATCAGTCTCCATAACAAGAGGAAAACTTAACATTCGAACATCGCCTGCATAGATTTGAAAGGATGGTACAGGTACAGGATGACGATGTTGAATTCATGTCAAAAAAGGATTTGGACAAGGCGTCTCATGTGACTTCTCTCATCATGTGAGACTCATTAATCAAGACTCACACGCCAACACTAGAGACACGCTCTTCCAGAACCATGTCCGACTGTTGCCATACACGGGTAACAGCGAAGTGATTGCCAGCACATAGCGAGCCGTAAATGTGGTGATTGTTCGCATATAGACGGAAGGGGTGAATGAGAGCAAACCGAATTATACTCAGTCCTCAAGAAATGACTTACAACATCGACGCCTTGGACAGAGCGTCATTATGTCGCAACAACACCAACATCGAGATCAAACACAGAATAACTCTTGCCAACAACAACAGAAGCGGAAGAAACTAAACGTGGACAACGTCTGTTCTGTTAGATGAACCTATGTGATTTACACAAGACAGGTTCACATACATCATCAGACTGCAGTATATGATGTATACTCGAACGGACGTGCCCCACTGTCCCCTATTCATCGTCAAATGTCACAAGACAGTTTTCCGTATTGACAAATGTTCCTTCTAACCCACTATCTTGCTTGCTTGAGCATAACCCCTTCTTTCAAACAATTACGTGCGACCGGAATCATTTGACACTTTCTTAAGTCCACCCGTGGCTACGCGGCGGACGGCCTGTATCAATGCTCTCCACTGGACTGTGGACTGTTGCCTTTCCGTGATTGTCCATTCAAATTCCCCTGCAGCCACAGGGTGTCTTTATCAAACACTAAACGCCTCACCACTCCCAGCCCCCAACAGAATGGTCGCTCCTCTGGGCTGTCAAGCTGGCTTTCCGGAGAAAATTAAAATGTTAAATTGGAAAACCCATTCATTAGACCAGATTAACGACGGAGATACAATTTGAAACAATTAAAATCATTTTCAATTAAGTTTTTTTTCAGTTATCGCCGAGAACACACCACACCCAGTATTGACACAACGGAATCAATTGCCCAGAGTCCGTTTGCGTCCGGAGACCCACAGACGGGGCTCTGTCCACCAGCAAAGCATCGCGTGTTGGGTCGATCGAATGGCTGAACTCTGTTTGACTCTTTTTCCACACGAACTCACTTTAATGAGTCGATAAAGATTGCGTTTCACCCTGGGCTTCCTTTAATTTAAGGAGCACTTGGGTCGGAAATGTGTTGTGTGTCTTCTGCACAGTGTATGTGAGTGCCGCTGTGTACGTGCGGAGTGGGTGCATCCTTCATCCAGCCATCGACTCGATGACGGAGAGTTTTGTTTAATCATTTCAATTTAAGGCACATTCCCCATCGGTCAATCAATTAGTGCGAGCAGATGAAATTGCAACTTCGTCAGCTGCCACAGAGAGGCTCAGAGCAGCCAACACACAGCCAAAGGTTTCGATGAGAAAATTGAAGATTCATCACAAAGTTGACAGGCTGAAGTTAGACGGTGGAGTGGTGGGGTGATAGGTTGTGAATTCCCAGAATTTTAACAGGCGTCTGTGTAGCATCTTTCCCGACTGCGAAGAGAGGAATTTAATTCTGCACATAAAGCATGTCTGGCTCGGAGAGAGTAATTGCCATCTCCGTGCGTTTATTGCTTTCATTTTAAATTTTCTAGACTCCTTGCGTCTTTGCCATTTGAACAAAAAATTATTTAATAAGAGCTGCATTCACAATTGCCGGTGACGTGGGAGATAAGGTGCGCGACCTTGAACTCGGTGCGAATACATTGTCTGTCTTACTTCGTGAAGAAGTGGCTCTGGAGGCGACTTGGCTTATTTTGACGGTGTTTTTCATCTGTTGTTGATTTGACTCTGACTCTGTCAACGTTTTTCCAGAGAAAATCAAGTTGTGGAAAATTAGCTCGACTGCGGCATGGAACATGCAACTGTGTTGCTGAAGTGGAATGGCTTAAATGTTTAATCTGGGAATGCTTAAATGCTTGCTTATACTTGTAACTGTTGTCAACGCGGAGTCTTATTAGGTATTTCGCAGACATACTGAGGGCAATGGAGGTCACGGAGCACCGCTTTCGGGCGAAGGGTGATATTATTGGACAAAAATTGAGATTAGAGAATCGCACAACTCTCGGAATATGGGGTGATCCAATTCGTGGTCCAGATTTTTGTTTAATCACATGCGTCTAACACGACTGTCATCAGAGACCGGATGACTTTAATTTAAGTTTTACCATTTTTAAAGTAAGAATCGTCCTAGTTCGGTGCAGCAGAGTGTACGCCAAAGTAGGTCCAGTACTAGTCGATCCTACTCCGCAAACCAATTGATGATTTGGCGAAGCGAAGAAGATGACTGATACTAAGGATACCGGCCAGGATACTTTCTTCGGTGCAAGTGCAGAAGTGGTGCCGAATGGTTTCCTCGTCTTTGCAGATTCTACACAAGCCATTGTAGGGCGAACCCAATCTAAAGATATATGTGATCGTCTCCGATTGATAGCTGTTTCCTAGTGGGATGCCCTGTGCGATCGTGGCAAGCCAAATTAACTGCACGAGTTGGAAGGCGTTCGAAGTTGCGAAGTACAGATTTCGCAAATGGATCATCTCATGTCGAACGTTCATTAATTGGACGCTGCGATTATACGATTTGGAACCACTCGATTACTTTCTCTGGGTTAGCCCCCCTTAATCTACCAGCTCGAGCTCAAGGCCCACATTGACCGATCGTAGTGTCGGTTTAACCGTCGACCTTAGTTAAAAAAGTTGACTAATCACACGTTGGTGGGTCGTTGTCGACCCTCATACAATTTTCCAGAAAATGCTAACAAAAAGTAAAGTTTTTTAGGGAAAACTTATTTTGTGTAGATTTTATTGAAATTAATTGTAGTTTAAGTTAAATGACTGTCCACAATTTTCCTTAATTTTTATATGGTGGGGTGGACCTGGACCTCAACAAACAAGACAACTAGTCCAACTAGTCCCATCTCTGGCCAGCTGTCTCCAGTTTAGCACGCCAAGTTCGTTGAGGTAATTTTCGACCCGGGAGCGGCACAATGACCGTGGCATCCCCTCTTCCGTTTTCCCTCAGGCTCAGAGTCGAAGACTTCGTGCCTTAGTTAAGTTGTGGAGAGCGAATGACCCAGCCGTACGGCTGTCCCCTGTGGTTCAACGTGAGTCCCTCCCAGATGGAAAAGATGAGGTTGTTCGAGAGACAGTGTCTTCGGACCTGTCTCCGGTTGCATCCTAACGAGGTCATGTACAACGAGGCAAACTTGAACAGGATAGACAATTTTACTATTAAACTGATCAGAAGGCGCATTGCACTAGCAATGACTTCTTCCAACAGTCTGATCTTTGGGGCTTACTACCCCAATATTATGTACCAAGAAAACGGCTTTCTTCCTCCCGAAGCATTCAGACACCATTGGCCTAATACAGGATACAGTTGGTCAATATGTTCAACTCTCGGATCACTTTGAAAAGCTAGCGACGGCAAGGCCCAATAAGAAGAAAAAAACCCCAAAAAAGTGCAATCCGGCGTATAAATTATATATCGTAAGCATATTCATAACCTACGCCCTGATGCACATGTCCGTACAGCTACGGGCATAGTTAAGATAGTTTTCAAGTTTAATGTTACATATGTTAAGACGGTTTAAGGTAGGTTAGGTTAGATAAATAAAGCCAATTTTCCTTAGCCAGGCTAAAAAAAAAAGTAAAAGATTGTCCATTAAGTCAAAAAAAATAAACACTTTCAGCCGAAAGGCACAGTTAGATCAGGAGTTCAAAAGCTTAGAGTACCCGTATAGGGTTAGTAGGTTAGATGGAAAAACTTTTGTTAAGATAATGCAGCTAGTTTTAATCATTTTTGTCTAGCATGTAAGTAAAATTAATAAAAAAAGAAATACAAATTAATTTAAAACAAAAAATAAAAACTAAGCGTTGGATCCGTAGACTCCAGGCTCAAGTCGCTGTACAGCAGAATCACGAGAATTCCTTACCCGCCGTCAGGCCAGCTTCATCCTTCGAGAGACGGCTCTATTACACAATTGCCTGTTGAGACTCAAGTGACAGCGGTTGGCAGGAGTTACTCTGCGGTTGATCTCGGTACTGATGTTGTTCGTACTATTTAATGCGGAGCTGAGAAGAAGTCCGTAACCTCGAACCTTTAGCTGCCCCTATGTGATGCTCTGTATGTGCTTTCTTGAGCATTACTTAATTTTACCTTCATTCACTGCCAAAACAATTTTAGCCAATCTATATCAATGCTAGCTAATGATAGTTTACTGCCCGCTGTGTTCTGATAATCACCTCATTAGCCGTATTTTTTTCCCAAAAAGTCTAGAAATGTTGATGTTGGATTTTGTACGTAAAAAACATACAGCAACTCACTGCCTATCACTGCCAATAATGTCAATCGCCAAAAAAGAGACTTGACTGCCTATATAAATGTTTCATATATATATATTTTGACAAAGAACAAAGTAAAGTATTAACGCCCAAACATAATGCAGATGAGCAAGTGTGAGCTAGTGTCAAACTCGCATGGGTAAGCGAGCGAATACACCCACCCCCATGAGCTAAAATATAATGTGGCTCACGAAGGATTGCGAAAATTTCGTTAACCATATGCGAATTGTGCAGCTGGCACATTGTGTGCACAAACAACGCAAATGTTTCGTTAAGCATGGCCTAGAGTGCTCTGAACCGCATGATGAAAGAGAAAATATTAAGAATGAACAGAATGAGACATTTTCACAGTAAAAAGAAAAAGTTAAAGTAAAAGTATTTTTGACAGATGGATATGCGCGCATGTGTTCATTATCGCTACTCAGGTGATTTGTGCAAACATGACGAAGCAGTTCGTTAAAATGTTACACTTACTCGTGTTTCTTCATGCGCATTATATTTAGCACTTTACAGTTATATGGAGAATCGTACCTCGAGTAGAAGAAGTGACACAACAGCTGGTCCCATTGCCTGTTTTGACATGGAAAGTGTCGATAAGTTGTTTCTGACCTTGACGGAGCAGCGATAATTCTTCAACATGTACAACCTCTTTGGCAGGAATGCCAAAACTGGACATGTAGACTATAAAGGTTTTCGCCAAGTTTCATGTTAGAACTTGTAGTCAATTATGTTTAGGGTGCAGGGGCCTAGTGTTACTCACCAGTTTTTGTTCATGAGGTTCTTGTAGCCGGGTCGTGGGGTCTTAGGTTCGTCTCCTATGGGGAAGTACTTATTTTTTTTAGTTGTTCCAAGTTCCTCCAGTTATGGTTCCATGTCCTCGAATTGGCTGAAGTGGTAAATTGGGAATTAGCGGCTTTGTAGATGTCGCTTTCTGACTTCGTAGATGGAACGTGGCGCATCAAAAAAAAAGGAGAAGTAGTGCAGTTTTTTTTATTAGTGCTCATACATGAGTACTGATTCTGTTGAAGAAGCGAGTAAAGATCGAGAAGTATCCGCACCCTACTCGGACATTGAGAAGCCATCCGAGAGGATAATTTCCAATGGAGAAGAACTAATAAGACGGCGCTCTCTGCAAGTAGGGTGTCCAACGTTGTACGAGCCCAATACGAGTTCGCAAAATTAGTAAAACTAAATCTGGGGCCAGGGTACCGACAAGTTTAACGTCCCATAACCGGGTGCATATGTGCGGGTCAGAAATTCAGGAGATCTTTATTGTCAATTTAAATGCACGACTGTATGGATATACAAAATTTCTATCGAGCTGTTCAGGCGGTGGCATTGTGGTGCCCCGGGATCGATCTTTACTGGGTTCGAATTCCGTAGCAATTCCATTTTTTATCATTTTAATTCATTTCTATTTTCAAAAATTCATGTTAAGCTTAACTACTAGACAAAAATGCTTAAAACTAGTTGGACGAAAATTATTACTATTTCTAACTTACTGGCACACGGGAGGCACTCTAAAGTCATACTCAAACTTATTCTAAGTCTTTCGACATAAAAAACGCATACAATCAATTATAATATTATGTTTTCAGAAATTGAGATTAAGAACATTTAAAAACAAAAACTTAATTACCGAACATTTTTAAGTAAAACTTATATACTAACTTGCATACTGCCTTAAAATAGCTTCACTGCAAGACAGGGACCGACTACTTCCCATTGGGGGATCTGAAATAGCCTTACTACCCGTTGCCTAAACGGTTTGGTCAAACGGTGTGGTAAACGGTCTCGCACATCCCGCCTTGATACCGCCATACTGAGGCCTTCCTCAGCTCGTTGTGCGATCTAGCGGTCGTGGTTGAGTCGCCCATTCACAGCTGATCTGGCGATGTGATAGATGAGCGGTACCGTATGTACGTCTTGTATCAGACCGTGCTTACCAAAATGGAGCAATGCTTCTGGGGGAGGAGACGTTTTGATGTACGCTCTCGTGGTATTGACGATTGGGGTAGTAAGCCCCAGAAATCAGGTCGAGTATATCGCTCTAGCAGTGTGACCTCGAATCAACCTCAGCAGGAAATTATCCACCCGTATCAGGTTCGCCCTATTGTATCGCCCTCATTGAAAGAGAATTTTTTGTACTGGGACTCTGGAGTTCTTTAAAGGCGAAGGAAAGCCCTCTCGAACAACCGAATCTTTTGCATCAAGCTTGCACTCAGGTTGAACCACACGGGACAGCCATAGGTGAGCATTGGCCGGATGAGGGCCATGTAGCAGATAACCTTCACCCTCGCATCGAGTTGGCTGTTGTAAAACAGTCTCTTTGTAAGGGCAAAAGCGCCTCGGGCCCTGGCCAAGCAGCATCAACATGTTTGTTAAAATACAGATACTGGTCTAGCCAGATCCCCAGGTATCTGACTACAGTCCTTTGCGCTAGTGGTTGCCAATGTCGTCCAATAATTGAGAACTTTGGCCCAGTCTTTTTCGTATCCGCCGACGTCTTATACAACGGCGTCCTGAGCAGTAGGAGCATTCCCAAAGACCATTTGATTCGGTATTTTTTTTGTACTGAATATATTCGTTTTTGGAGTACTGAATTTTTCTTTTTTTATGAACTCGATATTAGTTGTAAGTCAGTTTAAGCAAAATTTTTATAGCGATAAGTTAATAAAATATTAAAGTAAAAATTAAAATATTAAAAGGGCGCACTACCATCTCATGATCCAAGAGGTGGTTGATCTTACGGGATGTCAATGGGGTGGCGCCCATATATATAAAGAATTATCAACAACTAGACCGCGGTCTTTCTCCAAAGCTGATCAGGCACCCTCCCTGTCGGGGAAGGTGTACAAATCGGTGTAACACGTGACGTATCCACCAATGAACGCTGTCATATGCGGTCTTGAAATCTGCGAATAGGCATTTTCACTTTCTGACTCCTTTGAATCAAACTTAACACAAGCACAAGCGCACGTCTAATTTCCTCCTGGAATGTAGGCTTCTTAACATAGAGCTGCTGTATGGCATGTGGTACCGTATTGTTAAAACCAAATATTTTTCTCATCAATATCATCCAATTTTGACAGAAAGAAGCTTTACCATCGACTCCATGCAAGGGAACCACTGTCTGGCGTCCGTGTACGAAGGAGCTACTTCTGTGTAGCTCACAATGCAAGTGAACCATGATTCCACCATCTACGTACCGCCACTCGCTTGATGTTGCTGAGATAATGAGCAAGCAAGCACTCGAAGCATTTTTTGCGCAGTTCCTTAAACGAATATATTATTTTTACGTATGTTTTTATCCAGTTCAGTGAACGGCGTGCAACTTCCCGATATGAGCACATCTTTCGCTAGAATCCATTTAAAAAAGGCCTCACAATCCAGAAACAATCTCAAAGGACTAGTGCATTGACTGTGAGAACTGAAAACCCACCCCTCCCACTGCTCCCGGCAATTTTGAAATAATTTGCGTTTCATAAAGTCAAATGTTCAAGCCCCTGAATGCAATCATCAGGGATATGAGTTCGAACCTCTCCTCTATGAAAAATTTCGCAAAAGTCATAAATGCAGAGTATCCTAAAAATATGATATCATGGCCATGTCGATCTCAAAAGGACTCGCATGTGCACCCACACAAACCAAGCCCTCATTCTGATGTTATTGGTTGTACTTTAATTTTTGTAGCTAGTCCTGTGGGCGGATGAGCACAAAGGAAACCTTGACATTTCGAATGTCTGCTTATGAAGTATATGACCAGGGCGTAGTATTTGGACTGGTTGCCTGCCAATATCGCTTTGATGTTTCAGTTTCATGGCCCCGCCCGAACTAAAACCGCCGGTAATGTGATTTTCTTTTCATACTTTTATTACCCACCACCACCGTCGAGCTGAATGAAAAAACCAACACCGCTCTATCAAAAATGAAACTACTTAGTTGGGAACATTCATGAAGCTCCACAATGTTAAGTAATAAGAGAGACCTCTCTTTTGGGTTGGCCGAACCGCAGTGCTTGATGGTCGTGTAGTCATCTTTCCTTTGTTTGCGAGAATATTATATTTCAACGGTTGCCATGTGTTACCTCGACATCGGCAGCAACGGAGTTTCATTTCATCAGCTTGGTCTACGGCTATCAGCCGGCACTCGTGGCAATGATGGAGATATGCACTCGTCCTTTATGTCCGTCAACACGAGCCATTGGGCGCGTGGCATGGGGCAGGATGAGGACGATGATGTTGATGGGTATTTTATGACGTTGAAAGTTTTCCCGTCGAGTCGAGCTTGATAATTTCGGTTAAAAGAATGGTGTGCACGCCCGCATCTGCCTCTTTGGGATGCGAAAATTTACGAAATGAAACCTCAAAAATATGCAAACGTAAACATAGTTTGGTCGGTCAACACGTTTGCGTATCGTCCGGCGTGGAGCGCTGTGGCCTGGGGTGGCTCTGTTCGAGTGGAAAGTGAACGAAGTTAATTATGATTTCGAGATGAATTGGTTTCAAATAGTCGCATGTATAATTGAGGCGAACTATCCTCAGTGGTGGTTTGCAATTAAAAAAAAACTGAATAAATAAACTGACCAAGGGATGTGAAAATAATCAGATGAATTCAGAGTTCAGACCGAATTGATCAGATCGAGTGGGCAAAAAGGAGCAGAGCGAGTGCCGATGCGTGGACTTAAATGCTTATTAATTCACATCATTCAGACAGAATGTTTCGCTCAATCAGAATGTGATTGATGGGACTTCCGACTTTCGACCCAGATAGCGATGTCGACATTCGTAACTAATTAACAAAATGGAAGGGATTTAGGTCAAAAATTGGTAGCGACTGTGAGGTAATTGGTCATTCTACCACATGTTCTTCATATTTTGTGGGCGGTGGGCCAGGCCCTCAGCCAGCAACCGGCTCCAACTAGCACGATCCCTAGCGGTTTTCAGTTTCGCATATCTAGTAGGTAAAAGTGGGAGTAATAAATATCTCAAAGCCAGAAATTATATTGGGTCTATAACTTAATTCGTGCGGTTTGCTAAAAGATGGCGTAACTTGTATTATTGCTTTGCAACATGCGTTGGACAGCTACTCTCATTATACGTCGTTTCAGTATATGTCATTCATTTGAAGCGTAAACAACAATAATTTTTGTTCACTCAAATAGGTCGAACTTTGTGCCTGAAAAAGTGTTTTTGCGGGGAGTTTTTCTTCATTACTTTAATATGAAGAAAACTGCTGCCGAAAGTCATCGTATTTTGGTGGAAGTTTATGGTGAGCATGCTCTAGCTGAGCGTGCCAAAAGTGGTTTGCACGTGATTTTGGCTTGGCCAACCAGCCAAATCAACGGCAAAGTCGAATATCCATGGCGCGAAGGTAATGCTTTGTATTTTGTGGGATCGGAAAGGTCTGCTGTATTATGAGCTGCTAAAACCGGGTGAAACCATCAATGGGCAACGCTACTGAACACAATTAATCCGTTTGAAGAGAGCAGTACCCGAAAAACGTCCGGAATATGCGATCAGACAAAAAAACGCACGAATTAAGTTATGTACCCAATACAATAACAATAATAGAAATATAAATAAACAATCCATATTTATAAAAATAAATAAAACTGTACAAGTACAGTGTTTAGAATTAAAGAATCTAAGCAGTTTAGTTAAGGCTTGCGCTTCAGTACTAAGTGGAAGCGAATTTTTGGTTTTTGGTTCAGGCCTTAAATACGCAATCCAGGGATCAGATGATACCAACATTTGATGAATAACATCTTCATTTGTTATCGAACGAGAAAATGTTCTACTATTATTAATCCGAAAGTACCTATAATCCTTATTCCGATTTTCTTGAGACTCTCTGATACTGACCCGACGGGCAAAGCTGCTGGTGATATTATATCTGCTCCGTCTAACAGAATTTTATGCATTGTTGCTGGCATATATTACCAGGGATGGAAATTGGTAGCATTATAGCGGTTTCCTGAACAGACGCCCGAAATTTGTCGTTGTCAATACTAACTAATACCGTTCAGTGAAATGTGGCAAAAACCTTTTGTCACTTCTAAAACTATTTGACTGATTTGACACGAAGTTAAGTTACCGTAACTTTTTGATAAAAAGCTACCGAAGTTGGAAATATTTCCATCAAAAAAGTAATTACACAGGAATGTATGTTCCAAAGCAATACTTGCCATCATGAAAACCTTCAAATTTGCACAACAAATGATGAAATGCAACTAGAATTTTCAAAATATTCTCGTTATCTATATAAAGCAAAATGTTAGCTTCCTAATTGAAATCTTCAATACTGTAGTTATAAACTAATAGCCTATCCCCCAAAGTAAGAAATCTATTTTTTCCACCAACAACACCCTAATTGCAAACTTTTATGCCCATTGCGATATGTGAACCGGACATGCATTTTGTGACACGGTAAAGAAAACAAGATAAACGCAATTAGTTTCAAAATTATAACAATTTTATGACCTAAATTATTCCAATTCACTAAAATAAACACTTCCTCGGCCTCTCGCATAGCATTTACGCAACACATGCAATACAAGGGAAATCGTTGAAAATGCCGAAAAATGCCCGACATTGCTCCACTTAAACGCCTCGTTCTCCCAAAGTGGGTAGAAGTGTTTTCTAGGTTTTGCAGCTCGATAGATATTACTTATAGCTTTCAGAAAAAGTTGGTCTACCATTGGCGACTCTTGGAGCATTTTTGTTATAGTCCATCAAGCATTGAAATGCCCCCCTCAAAAGGTGGCTTTACTTAAAAGCCTAGTTTAAAAAGTTGGTAAGCAATATGAAAAAACTGAAGATGCAGTTCTAAGGCCAAATGTATGCCGCTGAAAAAATATTGCTTTAGATTCTAAAGTAGAAAATTCTAGCAAACATGCCAAATCAAATTTTCTTTAAGAAATACGTCTATTTTTGTTAATTTCAAAGTCCCAACTTTGAGCTAACGGTACAGCCAAGCGGATAATCAAAAGTCAACAAAATGTTGGCTTTCTGGGTTCCTATATGTGTAGCAACGAAAAGCATATACCATGCGATCCTTCATTTACCCCGAAATCGGACACCTCTTTTCTTTTAGTTTTTGTCTTCATTCTGTTAAGTGTCGGTATATTTTAAAAGGACAAAATAACTTAAGTGTTTTGCGATTGTGTTAAATTTACTTTTTTTGTTTCAACACAAAGTTAATTCTTTAGGTTTTGATAATGTCTGAAGTTAGTTCGTTTTGTTGTTTGAAATATTAAGTAAATTCTAAATTGAAATATTTTATTTTTTTGTTTTGAAAAAGATAAATTTCATGCTTGAAACTAAAATTACGTTTTCTGTTTTTTGTTTACTTTGTATGACTTGAATTAGTTTAAAAAAAATAGATTTTGCTGTTCATAGAACCTAACCCCTCTTCTGCACTGACTTCTTGTATCGTTTAAGCGATTTCGTTGAATACGACATTTCTCAGGAACCTAATCCCTGCGTACAACGAGTCCTACCTGCAGTTCGCTCGTGAGTTACACAAGCCTAGTTCACATCATGAAACAAATGCTCCAGAACCTTCAAATCTGAGACTCACAATATCATGTCAACTCCCCTGGATGTTGGGATGAGAAGTACGTTCCTATTTGCGTTCACTTCCCCCACAATCACAAGAAAACTACCAGAATAATCGACAAAGTCCCTGAAACAGTTCTCTTCACCACCACCAACGCTCCAGTTAAGTCATGAAAAATGTAACGAGGAAAAGTGCCTACAACTAGTGATAACTGCTAAGCACCTTGATCAATACTGACTTATCTCCAACAAACCATCGCTTCCTCGAGTCAATTGGGTATGCACGTTCAGCAGTTGCCTCACTGAGCAGGTGTCAGTTGGCATTTCACCTTCAATTTTATTAAACACAATCGAAGCCTGTATGGGCATGTCAACATAAATCAACCACATGTCGGCCCTAATGCAAACAGATAAACACACACATTAAGCGAATGCCCCATATTCCTTTATTGGAAAATGTGCGCACAACCGAGGAGCTGCCATCGCCATCCATCCACTGACTCGTCCTTGTGCACGTGAGCTGCCGAAATGTCTGCAATATCATTCGTGTTCTCTGCCCGATGCTTATCCAAATGGAAACATAATTCTTGCAGGCGTCCAGCTGTATTGTAAATCCTTTATATTTTTTCCTTCGCTTTCTTTGATAAACCACACGTAGGATGTTTAAGGATATCAGATATGGGAATGTCAGCGATTACCTTTTTCCTGATGAGTACATGTCCGCACACATTCTTCGGAACTATTAACGAAGGCAAGACGAAAAGGTGAACGTAGGGGATTCTGTGATTGTGGGCCAGGTGCTGTGGGCAGCAGGACACAGCATGGCATGTGGAATTTGCGGACGGAATCAATAAGAGGACGTAAAATTGGGGGAAATTGGACAGGTAGGCGTCGCATCTGAATGTCAATGAAATCGACAATTTATGATTTATTACTGTATTTCAAATGCTGGAATAATGTGTGTACGTTGCGGCGAGCTATTGAGTGCCATATGAGCGTGGGTGAGCCAGTAGCCTCCAATGTTCGGGAAATTTATTGAGGATTGTAAGGGTCACCATTCAAGCGATGGCATGGGGCTCAATCTTGAGGAAAGTGGAAAATACAGATGAGCAGGATGATGTTTACTCAAGTCGTTCATAGTTCTTCTGCTAGACCAAACGTTTAAAAGAGGTGAATGCGTGACTTTGAGATCCGTAGCGGGATGAACAATTTACTGTGGAATAATCGATTTTATACACTTGGTATGGTAGACTGCAAGTCTTGAATTTTGGGCGTCAACTTGCCTTCGTACTCACCGTGTTCATGGATTGTAAGCAGGAATATTTACCCACAATCTTAAATGGTCTCTTAAATTTCAGCTGGTTGCTCATCACTTGCATCTCGTTTTGAAGTTGATCGCGTCAAAAATGTATTCTCTCTAACAACATACAAGCAAGAAATTGATAATGCACTCATTACGAATTAGAGAAATGGAAGAGGGTCCTCTGGTCACACGAGTTGACGTGAGTACATGATAAAGTGATGCACGTCGAATCAACAAGTGCATACCTACGTGGTACACACTTTGTTCTGTTCTTTCTTATCCACTTCAAATGCGAGGATTATCCATTTGTGGAAAATAAAGAAAACAAAATTGTATACCATGGCACCCGGTACAGCACCACTGTCATAGGCTGCATTGCGTGACAGCAAACTGGGGAAAAACAGAACGTCAGAGTTGATCTTTATGGACCTAAGAGTCCATATCCATACGGCTTCAGGCGGGGGAAGTAAACCATCGACTGGATCTTCGCACTACGGCAGATCCTCGAAAAGCCCAAGAGATTCATGCGGACAGCGTGCATAGAGACTAGTTATACAACGCCATGTGCAGTTTTGACATTCCTGCCAATCTCTTCCGGTTATGCAGTATGACGATGGAGAATCCGCGCTGCTCCATCACGGTTGGTAACGAACTCAGCGAGACCTACAATGTCAGAAAAGGATTTAAACAAGGCGACGCGCTGTCATTTGACTTTAACAGAAGATCATGCGGGACTCCCACGCCAACACTAGAGGCACAATCTTCCAGCAAATCTGAGCGGATGACATTGTGATTGACAGAACACAGCGAGCCAGCGTCTGCATTGAGACTGAAGCGGTCAAATGGGTCTAGCGGTGAATGAGTGCAAAACGAAGTATATGCTGTGCTCAAGAAAGGGCGCACGACATTGACGTCTTGAACATGGCATCACAGTGGGCAGCTATAACTTCGAGGTGTTCAAGGACCTCATCTACCTAGGCTCCGCAGTCAATAGTACGAACAACATCAGTGCCGTGATCAAACGCAGAGTAAGTCTTGCCAACCGCTGTTTCGATGGGCGAAGAGGAACAGCCATCTCTCGATGGACCAAGCTGACTTTATATAAAACCTTGATCATCCTAGTCCGTCTGTAGGGGGCGAAGGCATGAGCAATCTCAAAGCGGATGAGGGAGTCCTTGGTCTCTTCGAGAAAAAAGTTTGCGTGACCGTTTAACTACGAGCTGTGCAGCGACATGAGCCTAGTCATGGAGTCCTTGGTCTCTTAGAGAAAAAAGTTGCGTTGACCGTTTAATCACGTGCAGCGACATGAGCCTAGTCAGCCGTCTGCCGCATCAACGTCTAAGATGGCTGGGCCATGTAGATCGCATGGACAACTCAGCTCCGGCCCTCCACTCTGGACTTATATATATAATGGACTTATTATATAAGGTGGCCCACTCAGACGGAGAATTACTTTAACCCAGGAGTAAATTAGCCAGTGATCGTGCTAGTTAGAGACGCTTGTTGTTTGAGGCCCAGGTCCACTCCGGACTGTAGCGCCAAATAAAGAAGAAGAAGAAAAGTTGTTCATTGGTACCTTGTAACGGGAGATTCAGAGTCAGGTTAATGTATTTGGTTCTATCCGCGAAGTATTAGAATGGAGGAGACGACGAAAACAAATCTAGAAGAATGGGAATGCCGAACCTTTATTGACTGGACTGGTGGTTAGCAGAAGCATGCTGCTTTTCTGTAGCGCTACAAGCCATCGTGGACTTCAGTCTCAATGGACAAACCTCTCCAGACAGCGCCTTCTTCATGTGTTTGTGACATTTGCCAAGCCTATGTGCCGTAGGACAGAACTGGGATGATCAATGTCTTGCATGAAGTCAGCTCAAAATCTTTGAGTCAGGCTCCCTCCTTGCCACTTGAAGCCAAAGAAACAGCAGTCGGCCAGCGATTGTGTTCGATCATGGTACGGCATGTTGTTTGAATTAATCCCGGCTGAAGTCTTTGATTAGATCAAAGTATCTTCCCATTGTGGCGCACTCTCAGAGATGTACAATTTCTATATCCTTCTTTAAGGACAGCATGGTAAATACATACCCTTTTCGCTTCTCTAACTTATTCGGAGCTCATGTCTAAAAAGATTCTTCCAAAGTTAAATCGGGACCTATGAATTGAGATGCCGGCGGAAGAACCTCTTTATCCGGAGACTTAAGAAGCGGCATCTGGCATGCGACCCTGAAGCTATATTCACCACCAAAGGAAAAGCGTCTAGTCAAAAATGGTAATTAATAGCATTTGGGTCAAATTAAGTTCTAAATGCCTGAAATTTCGTCGGTGTTCTATATGCTCTAACGCTACGTTCCCGCCTAACAAAACCGCGAGGTTTCATTAATTGCCTCCGAACCTGGCAGGTTCCCTCGTTTTCTGACAAAACTCCCCTTCAATTCGTCCATTAATGACAGGTTGCCAAACCGACCAAGCCTGCAGCGTGAATTTCAGTTTATTTTTGTGTTAATTTTTTCTCATTTTGTTTCCTTTTATTTTCTGGTGTCCTCACACTATAATGTCCTATCAACAGATAACCGTTTTGGCGGCCATTTAAAAACAGAGAGCGAGTGATACATCTTTTGGCGGGAACTTGTAAATTGAGAGGGAAACCATTTCAAACTTTCCTATTGAGGATACAGTAAAAGCTCATCCTCTCCTCGTCTAGACCAGTGGGCTTATGGTCATGGTCATAGACAATCTAAACCCTTAATCCAAGGCCATTTAATCAGGCCAAATACTCTTCTTAAGAATTTTAACAAGCTTTCTTACTGGCCACTGCGGTCTGAAATACCACCCTAACAAATTAAATGTGTGTCAAGTCAATGTTTGACGGCTTGGCCACGGAGGGCCAGAAGTCCGGCACTAATCTGGTTAAGGAAACGGGATACTTCCTTCAGTGGCATTAAATAATTCCACTAAGGGACTCACTATCTTTCATGATCTTTTGATTTAACTCCAACCTTTCGATACCGGATCTATTCTATCCGGGTCGCGGTGTCGTTGCTTTCACGGCATGGGTTGTACAAGAGGAAAAAAAACAGTTCATCCGGACCTCGCGGCTTCGGTTCTGTGATTCGGGTCAAGAAGGGATGGAATATAACAGTCGATCGGTTCGCGATACCTAATTTTGCCGTTCTCTTCCTTTATCGCATCCAATTGGAAATATATTTATAGTTCGGTCAAGATGGTAGTCGTGCCTCCTTTTTCGCTAAAGGAACCCACAAATTTGACGTCCCTTCTTCTCTATTTGTATAATTCTACGTGGGAATGTGAATTGCAATCAATCGAAGATTCCCCGAACTGAAAACAAAAACTTGCCGACAGAAGCACCGATATGTGGAAATATTCTCAATCAGCAAACATCTCACAAAATCGAAGCAGATCTCAGCTCGTCAAAGAACTTTGGAAATAATACAGAACTCAAGGTGCCTTTGGTTTGAAAAGCAAACTGATGACTTAACGAGTTGAAAAAGTCTATTTTCGGAAGACATAAAGGAAATAAAACAAACCATTCATCACATTCCAGCGATGACACAATGTCTTCAGTTCCTTCAGATAAACGAACGAATGAACGAACGAGCGAACAAACTGCACACAAAGGAGACACAAATCCGAACCACCAGAGAATACAATAAATACATAGTTGAGGACTAAAAATCCTTCCGTTTTGGCAAATACTTGTTGACTCAAATTTCCTTTGTCCATTCGACAAAAGGACAAACACACATTTCGACAGTGAAGGCCAACCAAGGAGCAGAGAAACCTAAGCTGCAGCAATTCATTTCGTTTAATCTTCACCAAATCATCTAATCCCCTCTACGCATTCGACTCGTTTACTCCTGCCCCTCGAATTGAGGAGGCGGATGTGAAAACTCTTGTATCCAAGTTATTCATCCCTGCCTCTGCAGTTTGTTAACCCTTCAATTTGGGCCCACACCAAAGGGGCTGTGTGTGTCTGTGGCGTTGGGTTTCATTATTAGATTCTTCCATACACGAACCAATTGGAAGGAGATTGCTGGGTAATTTGAAGCAAAGGGCAGGCGACCACAGTGGAAGTGTTAAGGAAGCAGTCGTATCCTTTGCGAGAAAGGTGGAAGTCAGTGGAAGTGCTTCGGCATTGTAAGGAAACCGGGTGATGTGAATGGCTTACAGGCAACCGTCTGAGAATGCGATAAGGTCGAGGGTTTCACTTAAAAAAGGGTTGATTTGAACGAGTGGTGTTGGGCTGGGTGGATTTCACTGCGACGTGGGTTCGTTGGTGGGCTATCTTAAGGTCATAAGGCAAGCTACTTAAGGCTGGGGTGTTTTGATTCGGGTCGGATTGTCTGCGTGGATCAGGGTCTGCAGATGCATTTCGACGGAGCTTATTTCCGGGCAACCGTCATTCGTCTAGACAGAGTATTGTTAGGCAACCATTTGAAGATTGGATGCGCTGCTACTGTCAATTTGTCCTCCCCTTGCCATCCATCCGGACTACTACTTGATGCTAAAAAGTTCTTAAATGTACCCCTCCCTTCAATCCGGACGAAGTGATGTGGAAAATACGACGGTCTATCTGTGCGCCATCCCCATGCTCTCAGAAGGGGATCATCTCAAATGTATCGCATAATAATCAAATGAAACTTCACTTTGGGGCGCGTTCTAGGCACACTCTGCGGGAGCATCATTCTTTCAACCAGCTTCTGCCATCACTCAAGGCATACGCATCTGCAATTGAATCCAAACCCCGCAAGGTCTCATGCATTCCATTCCACCCCGTCTCGCATCGGTCGAGAGGTCATAAAAAAGGCCATGCTATTATTTCGACTAAATTTACATTTTTTCCTACCCCCGAGTATTGAAAATAGCTCAGAAGAATTTTCCATTTTGTATGAAATTGCCACCAAACTGAATAAAAGCATTTGCACGGGAGTTTCGCATCCATTTTCACCTGTGCGCGAGAGGGGATGGGCCGTAAAAAATGATTGCTTCGTGGGATGGAAACACAGCAACCCCGAGCAACGAAAGCAAAAAAAAAAAAAACAAAAAACTAACACAGCAGCTATTCGGAAAACATTTTACAGTGCTCAGCATAAATAACTCCGCTTGTCATTGGATTTATTCTTTGTTTTTCCTATTTTTTGCTTTTGGTATAAAAGTATATAAAAGGATTTTTCAGCCTTTATCGCGGATTTCAGTTTTAAACGACAGGCTTTGATTGTGGCTGGTGAGTGGAGGTCTGGTTTGGTTTATGAACCAATCGCGGATTTGTCGGCAATCCTGAAAAGCGAATCTAAATTTTTCGCTGCGGTTTGATTGATGGCCGGTACAGCTTTCGGGATTAGTTTTGCAATCTCATCGAATTGATGTGACTTTTCCAAAATAAAGTGATTGGAATACACTTAGGTGATTCTAGGTATGATAATTGCCGAGTATCCAAAACCTGATTCAAAAAACAAGTTGTTATCTTTTTGACGAACTTCTTCCCATCGTCCGAGAGGGAATGGAAAGCTTTGAAAGACGTTACCATCGTGCAGACATACACTTACTGGTATTTTGTACAATTATATTTGGAAACAAATTGTCCCCATTAGGCAATGGCGGAATTTAATCTTATCGATTTTCTGGCCTGTGACCTATTTTACCAAACTACAAATTACAAATATGTAATCGATAATTTCGTGATAATAATGCGAAAAAGTTTCGAGAAGAAACTGGCTGTTAAATATGACGTTGCACCGGAGTTGTCATGGACATGTAGTGAATTCATGGGGAGGAGGAATGCAGTTGAGTATTGTTTGTTAAAACATTGCTCACGTCAACCCTAAAATTCAGAACGGAGATTTCAAAACACCAGCTCCGACTGCGAGTGGTAAAGCAGAGTTGAGAAGTGTAAATTTCAGATTGGCTTCCCAACAGCAAGCGATGAGAGTTCGTCCACCAACAAATTCACATTTCCAAAATCCGCCACGTCCGATGCTACGCACTTTCAGTTCAGACTCAACCCGCTTCATACAAATCAAACGGGAGTTGCTACCGAGCATGCGCAGCAGTGGCTTTTGAAGAAAATTGACGAGAGGAAGCCGACCAAACTCGACAACGAATCACTTCACTGCACCTTTTTTTATTGATTTTTTTGTTCGACTTTGGGCATTCCAGGAACTGCGGAGTATTTTTTTGTTTCGTGCTTGACACTTGTTAGGACAAGTGCACGCGTCGGACGTTGGCACAGAACCAGAGTTACCAGATAATTTTCTTCAAACCTGCTAAGGCTAGGGCGAAAAACCACTAAAACATAAGAATGCTAAAAAAAATGCGAGCTATTTCTCCTTGGGAAATGCGTTTGTTTCAATGTCTGTGAATTCATATTAGGTTGTTATACAGTGAACTCTCTCATAAGCGGAGGGTACCAAGAAATTTGTCAGCTTATGAGAGGCTTCCGGTTATGAGAAAAGTATATGGCATGGACCATATGTCCAAACGTTTTTTTGTAGTCATTTTGTTGCATAAGACCAAGTTTTTATTTCAATGTCAACAAATGCTTTTGATGCCAATTGAATCCATTTCTGCAGGTATACACAGATCCGCCTCGGGCCTATTTTGGCCTAAGTGTGGCTGCTACCTTTCTCACACAGCAGTCAGCCACCTCAACATAACCTAAATTAACAAATGTTTACTTTTCTTATGAGGATGCTTTTTGACCAAATTACGAACAAATAATAATTTACAGCGTCCGGTTTTAAGAGAGAATTATTGACATTAAAAATCGTATAAATAATTTAGTTTTTCCTTTAAATCTTTCCGGTTATGAAAGGTGTCCGTTAGGAGAGAGTGCATCAAATGTGGCACAATGTCGCAAACTAGTTTGGCCCTATGACACTTTGAAAGCGACGTTAAGCCAAATGTTAATATTTGGCCTAATGACACTTTCAAAAGCGTCAATGTACCAATTCCGCATAATGTCTTTTGGCACAATGTCACTGCACCGCATTGGTCCATTGTGCTACCACAGGGATATATGAGTACCTTTTCCGCAAATTTCGGACAATTGAATACCAGTGGAGTAAGATCACTAAGTGGATAAGATCTCTTTGAACAGTTGCTTCAAGCAGTGGCGCACGTCAATGCGGAAAAAAGGCGATTTGAAGATGGCGATTTGACGAAAAAAAAGTATTAGAATTAAATAAAAATAAAAAAGGTTATTTTCTTAAGAAAAAATATGGTTATGTTTATTAATCAAGAGAAAAAAATATAGAAAATTGCTTATTGCGCATAATGGAAACCCGCCCAAAATTGTGTGCACATCGGCCGTGCAGCCCATGGCAATGTCCTCCATTCCCAAGCCAGTGTAAAGCTTGGAGGAACTGTTGCCTTAGTGTTAACTAGTAGAAAAGTCTGTTGAACGATACACATTTTATTTTTACGGCATATTTTTTTTATTATTGGTATATTTAATTCGTGCGGTTTGCTAAGAGATGGCGTAACTTGTATTATTCCATTGGAACATGCGTTGGAAAGCTATTGCCATTGTACACCATTTCAGTATATGTCATTCATTTGAAGCGTAAACAACAATAATTTTTTTCACTCAAATATGTCGAACTTTGTGCCTGAAAATGGGATTTTGCGGGGAGTTCTTCTTCATTACTTCAATATGAAGAAAACTGCTGCCGAAAGTCATCGTATTTTGTGGAAGTTTATGGTGAACATGCTCTAGCTGAGTGTGCTGTATTATGAGCTGCTAAAACCGGGTGAAACCATGAATGGACAACGCTACCGAACACAATTAATCCGTTTGAAGAGAGCAGTAGCCGAAAAACGGCCGGAATATGCGACCAGACACGACGCAATAATTTTCCATCATGACAACGCTCGGCCCCACGTTGCTATTCCGGTTAAGAACTATTTGGAAAATAGTGGATGGGAAGTTTTACCCCACCCGCCGTATAGCCCAGACCTTGCCCCTTCTAACTACCATTTGTTCCTGTCTATGCAGAACGGCCTACATTCATTGGCTGTATAATATTTCGAAAAACAGAATATGAAATATTTATTCGTACAAAACAAAACAATATAAATGAAACAACAGACCGATTTGAACACAAAACGTGAGCAACGCACCAACACACCAACACACCAAAACACCATCAAGGGACCCGATATCTGTGATATGTGACATGCATGTGACATACCTACATTCTTGCATACTTACACACATAGCGCTTTATTTTATAGTGATGCAGTAGGTTAGGGTAGGGAAGGGGGCTGCTAGGGAATTAACCAGCACACTTGGACTATGTTGGTCCATTGTGATACCTACAGTCAGACTATTACCACTGATGGACCATTCACTGATAATGATCTCAACGGCAAATAGTGACTGAACCAGATTTGAAAACCAGATAAAAGGGTATAAAAATTGCATTCACTGGGAATCGCACCGGGGACCCCACTAACTAAGGACAGGCACTTTTGCACCAATTGCACCATCCAGTCGTCATGCGATGCAGTAAGGCATCATTGTGAATACTGTAGAATTTCGTCTGCCTTGCAGCGACTCTAGCGGAAACTTGAAGACGTCTCATAAATTAGCGCTGGAAGCAAGGATGGCACTGATATTCATCTTAAATATTTGTGAACAAAATGTGTACAAATATTGATAACCAGTCCACCACAACGGTTTGCAAAGGACGATCCCTGACACAAGGAATTGGCGCTGGCGTACCATCAAATGTCTGATTACATTAAAGGAATAATCTTATGGTTTGGTTGCTTGCATAATTGAATAAATACTGGGCTAAAATCGAAGGCATATCAAGCATGAAATACAGACAAAAAATATGAGACATAAACATTCCACAAACTAGTTTCCACACTCCCTTGCGTAATTAACTCCGTCAGCAATTCTCTTGGATGCGCAGCCCACTACAGGTTAAGAGAGTCAATGCTAATCTCTGCTGAGTGGTGCTGGTGGTTACACCACTCCTGCAAATTTAATTACAACTACCTTTGAGAGAGCCCTAGCCAGATATTGACACTCATCTGATTGACTAAAGTAAATCATGCACAGATTTCTTACGTCCTTCGTTCACTGCAGTGCTTTCTCAGATAGCCATTCATCACGAAGGATTCTTCCGAAAACAAATCTGTGTCATCGCACCAACTATCCCATTGCAATTCATTTGCCATCTTGCCAAATTGGGTGTTGGACTCTCTAAACATTTACAGCAGACTAATGAAATTAGAAACCACCCCGTCTCCGGGGCCAGCAATGGATATGTACTGCTCCATCGCCAGTCCTTTGAAGTTTACAAAATTCAAGTCATTAAGTTTTAACGCTGCTTGGATGGATGAAACAGTTCATCTCGAGTATATTTACCGACGACAGAGGCGACACATGTACAACGGCTGTCCCAAATTCGATCCGAGTCTCTCTGGACATTAGGTATGCACGCCGTGACACACAATTGTACATGTCACATGAATAGTTCATGACCCATTTGAAGAGCGTGCACATCGGGATACATCAATTCAACTCTCAATTGGCTAATATGTTTAGCTCCGCGGCGTACCTTTTTGAGAGCGAACCTAATTGGAAATCCGCCACCCACTGGTGGGCGTGCCTTTTCATGTGATAATGGATGGAATGGTCGTAAAGAGATTATCATGAATTTTTGGAAGTGATTTACGCTTTGACTGGATTGCGCATCCCTTGGGGTTGGCGACATTAAAGCGGTGCGATGTGGATTGGGCGGATTATTGAGGGTCTCATTCGCTTTAACTCGCACATCCCCCCGCAGACTGATCCACTGAAATCATGCCAATGGGAATCGCTTTCATATTTTACAAAGGAAGGATATATCGCAAGAACCCTCTCCCTCCCATGCGCTCCCTCCTGCGTGCCTTCTGCATTAATAATATTTATCCCTATCTTGTGACATGATTCCAGCTTCGCGCTGCCAAATGTTATAAAGCGCAACCAAATTCGAAAGGAACAAAACACAGAGACAAAAAGCCAACAGAAAACGAAACTAAGGAATCAAAATATTTTCATTATTCAGAAGTTTATCTACAGCTGGATGTGACGAATAAATCCGCTGTGGAGCTGCTGAATGTGGTATCTGGTAGTGCACGAGAGTCTTTTTTTTTATTTTGGGGCGTATTCACAAATAAATGGTTTCGTTGCTGTCTGTTCTCTATTCAGCTCTTCTGTTTCAGTCTGTCAGTTTATTCATAACTACGTTGGACGGGATTTCCGGGGCTCGACGCGTTCCGTTTTTGTGTTGAAATTAGACGAAACTGAATTTATGTGGCAGAAGAATTTCGCTTTCTTTTTTTTTTTTTGCGAGAGTGTTTCTAGTTCAGAAACATTGACCGAGTGAATGAATGAACGGAAAATGAGGGCACATGTGGAGAGTCGAGAGTTCGCTGTGAACGTATGCTTTAATGGTCTTAGCTATCTAACCTTCAGCAGGGAAAATGTTGAACAATTCTTCCACAATCCTCTTCCGGCAAATCCTGATCTCAAACGAACTGTGCTTCCCAGGCTATTATGTGGTCAAAGCAGCATATTTGTGAAGTGGGGACTACAGGGCGTACTCATAGCTTTAATTTTTCTCCATAACTTTGAATACGGTGCCGTCCACCTTATTGTTCTTATCACGTAGGACCGTCTGTGTCACCTTTCCACTGAGACTGGATTACTTTGAGCTTGCACTGTGAACGCGCCATTAAACGAATCACCAAAAACAGTCAATGTCAAAATAGTTCAGTAAGAAGAGCATTTTCATCTTGATTCACAATCGAAGAAGATACAATTTAAGTTCGATATTCTGAGTTGGCAAAAAATAAAAAGAAAAATGTGAAATCATGAAACTTTGAATTTGTTTATTAGTAGCGGCGTTCACTATCAACAATTTGTAGCGACGATTTGCGTGGCGACAAATTGGTGCTTGGCGTTCAGTCACAAAATTTACTGGCAGACTTCGGTTCTGAAACTTCTGTTATTGTTACTCCTGCTCAGTCTCTTAAGCTTCTGCAGACATTCCCACACGGGCTTGGAGGACTGAGGAGTCTAGTCCCAGGATAGCGGCACGACTGTCCGACATTATTGCTTTGTCGCAGTTGGTATAATTCCTGTCAGGATTTATCTGAGCGCATCTGTCTATGGCATAGACTTCTGCTTGAAAGGTGCTGGTGCATTTGCCCATGGGTTCCTAGTACTTTGTCCGGGGTGCAAATTCTCCTGCCCCTGTTCCTTCATCAGTTATTGACTGTATACGATTTCACCGTTTTGCTGCTCAGTCTGTGGACTATGGATTTTTCATTGCTGCAATCTTTTTTGGGGCTGAGCTTAATGGAAAACTCCTTTTGGAAGTTGAATTTCCTTATCGCGTCATCATCGGATGATGATGATTGTTTTATTTGTACATTCTGCTGCCACCAGATGCAGTGGAGTCAACTCCAATAACACCTCCATCGCAGCAGTTGGAAAAGTTGTCATGGCCCCATAGGCATGCCAACCTTAGAACTTTGTTGAGTGCCTCTCTTGTTAGTTTTTTTGGACCATGCTATTGCACCATATGTAATTGTTGGTCTAACTAAAGCCCTTTGTTTAACTTTTCCTTTGCATTGTTCACTTTTTCTTTCCCCTACCTCTGGAAATTGTCTATATAATTCACAAACAAAAATTCAGACAACCATATTTTTCCACATTTGATGTCATTCCGCCGATGTGAAGTCCCAATCAGAAGTGAAAAATGTACTGAAGTTGTACAGCACGTGTCCACACCTCACTACAAGTCGATCAATCAAGCTGAAAAGTCAAATGTTTTCTGCACTACAAGTCTGCAGTTTAGTTGTAACAAGCGTTCACATTGACGATTTGGCCCACCAACCACGGTTGTCAAGCAAATCATCGCGACAAATTGTTAAGTGTGAACGCCGCTAATTGCTTGTAGTTAGGTGTCAAAACGTATTGTACAACGTCCGTACATTCTGATTGGGATTTGACTGAGTGCACATCGGACAATAATATGGCATCAAACAGAAAAGATTTAGCTTGATTTTTGAGCTCCCTAGACAATTCCCAGAGATTTGGAAAATTAAATGTGGAATACATAAAAAAAAGTGGTAGTAAACAAGCGCATACGAAGTATTATTAGACAAGTAAAAAGAAATTGATAGCAGTTGAACTGTGGAATTTTTAAAAAAAGAAAATAAATAATTTCAGAGCGTGCTATTGGCTGGAATTTAAAAAAAAATCTGGGGCTCTGGTGACACATGTTCCAAATTTGTGGTACTACGATGTGTCGTCTCATCGCTTTCAGGAAAGGATCTCGAGTTAGTTGAGGAGGTTGCCAGCTTTCGTTTGGATATCGTGGGGGTCTCCTTGATGACTCAAAGGGGATGGGTATTGGAGTTGATACCATTAGGAGGGAGAGTCGGGATCTTAAGGCTCAAGCTTGAAAGTTCAACTTTGGCTCTAGTGCAGGTGTATGCAGCAAATCTAGAGTCAGAGTACGCGGCTTTCCTGGATGAAGTTGATGATGCCCTGGAAAGGGTAGCGGAAATGGTTTAATATATCCTGATGGGTGAATTCAATGCTCACGTGGGTGTGGATGTAATGACATGTGGGAGTGTGAAAGCAAAGATTCGTTGACTGCACTGGCTGGGCCACATCTAACGAATGGACACCAACGCTCAGGCTAAGAGGGTTTTCGAATCCGAGCTTCCTGGTTCGACAAGGGGGGGAAGACCGAATATCCGGTATGTAGACCAAGCAATCGCGGATGCAAGACAGCTCGGTCCTGATGACTGGAAGCAGCGTGCTCAGGAAGGCAGCAATTGGTCAGGCTTGGACCGTCCATGGTTCGCCGACCTGATAAATAAATAATATCACAAATTTTGCGTGTTGTACCTTGAAAAAAGTTTGCCTCAGATGCAGAGATTGTGGAAGATGAAATACAGTCAAACCTCTGTAGGAATCAAAAAGCTTTTTTGACGTCTAAGAAAACCATACTGCGCTTTGTCCTGTTTTTTTTAATAATTTGCGCGTGCACAAGAGATTGTTAATGCCCTTAAGTATCCCTGGCCAAGACACAGCACAGTCGAAGGTATAGAGGGAGAATGGGAGAGGAGGTACATTGGTTTGGGTGCACAATGGTTTTAAAGATCCGCGGATTGTAGTCTGTGGGAAATATTTGGCTGGGAAGAGCATTCCATATTCATGTGGCTGAAGAACGGGTCTCTATATTTAACTGTGGGTGCGAAAGTAGGCTTAAGGGCAAACTGTTGAGCATTTCTGGCGAGGCGGGTATTGCGGGTGAATGCATGAAGAGGAGGAGCACAGTTGTCCAGCTCACTAGAGTATCATTTGTTAAAATAGCGATAAAATACGGACAAAGCAGAGACGGTACGTCGATGTTCGAGCGAGTATAATGAATCTGGTATATTCTTGATAAATTTTATCGCTCGCTTTTGGATTCTTTCTAGTACAGGGTGATCTTTAGGGCACCAGACCAGATATGAGCGTTGTACTCAAGCTTGGGGCGGATATACGCCTCGTAAATTAAAGCCGAATCAGAGGGTGTTAAAATTTGTACAGCGATTAAGGAAACCTAAACATTTCGCAGCATTTCTGGCGACCTCAAATATGTGATCGTTCCAACTAAGTGTTGTATTGATTCACATACCAAGGATAGAAAGTTTTCCGGTTTCACCGACACAGGCGCCATTCATGGATAATGGCTGACTATCAAGGGTTCGCTTGAGGGACAGCAGACAGCATTAAATTTCTGAAGCATTGAATTCCACTCGGTTGTTCTTTCCCCAATTATTTATAGTGTCAAGATCGCTTAACATACGCTGCCGTTGCAATTCTACGGCCGACGAGCGTGGTTGTGAGTCTTAAAACGAATATGAAAAGCTGAGGGTACTGTCATCAGCGAAGAAATGAAGTAACAAACAATAGATCATTTATAAAAATGAGAAAGAGTGTCGGACAGAACAGAGCCTTGGGGAACACCAGCATTTATTTGGTGCATATCAGACTTGAACCCATCCAAAACAACTTGAATTGAAATAATGCTTAGTGTGTTGTCATCAATAAACAGAATAAACTTTGCACTCTAATGTTCTTCAAGAAAAGCATGTTCATCCACAAAAAATAACTGATGATACGCCGGTGCTGGTATTGGCAGTTTTTTAATATGATGAAAATTACCGTCACGGTACAGTCAATGGGAATCGCTACAGAAGATATTTCGTTGGTCAATTAGACGTTGTTCATGTGTGGCTTCTACGAAAAAGTATCGCAAGTCACACAGAGGTCAAACAATTGACTATTGAAAATTCAATTCGATGAACTTTTTATATCGAAAAATGATTCTGTGGCCGCCTAGGTCGTGTGCACCTCTAGACTTTCCGTGGTGATCTTGCCGGTGGTGTCCTGCCCAGCAAGCCCGCGTTGTTAGAGGAGTATAGAGACAGGCCGTAAAAAAATACCATGAAATACAACGTCGACTTCTAAACAAGCATTAGATCCAAGGCTTCATATAATGTAAGTAAATAAAGTAAGCACTACTTATTTATAAATCTGACCTCGTTAACCAACTTAGGACATTTGTTTTCATACTTTCCGGCGGACATCTAAAAGAAGAAATTCAAAAACTCTTGCAACCTTCAAGAGAACCAAAGGTTCACAGAAGACATGTATCAAAGACTTGTCACTTTCCGAAATTCCGATGTTGTCGAAAAAAATAAGACAATTCGATTATGAACTGGAACTAAGGTTTATGTACTCATTCAGCACATTCTGCGTTCTTTCCATAGAACGGACGACCTTGGACTAACACACGGTCTTTGACAGTTTTGAGGATATGTAGGCCGGGTTCAAAGGAAACCAATCACCCGTCGCTTTACGAGAATTTTATAAATACCCCTTTTTCAGACAATGGAGACGCCACAAAGACGATATTTCAGTTTTAATCTGAGAATTGGGGGATAAGACACCCAAACCCAACCAACAGCACAGAGAACACTTCGCAGTTCACACCGACCGACGGTCGTAAAAAACAAAAAAAGCCCATCTACCCTCCAAAAATTGGTAAAATAAATCCACCGGCGAATGTAAATTTATGTCGATTGTGCACTTCCATGGATCCTTTGATTACAAATGAATACGAGGGATAAAAAATTACCATTCGTAAGAGGGTGGACACAATATTGATTCAGGACAGATAGGCGGGACAGGAGCGAACGAATAAAAAAACCAACAACATTACCGCCGTCGAACCCGTATCAAAGGAGAACTTCATTTGAATCCTTTCTAACACACGCGCCAACAACAGGATATTGAAACGTGGGCCTGTGAAAGGAACGAAACAAATAAAAAAAACGATATCATAACCGAGTCCGGAGTGAGAGACTCATTTGCATGACTCGCGCAATGTGCACGTTTGTTTGTGCTGGACAAATCGCAATTCATTTTCATATTCCACCGTTGTCGTGGTCGTGGTGGTCGCCATGGTTACTGGCGAATGTTCAATAAAAACGCCATTAATTGCGTTACTTTATAGATACTTAACTTAACCCCTGAACCGGGTGAATCACCGAATCGCAGGTATCCGGCGAAGTGATTTCTGTTTGTCGAAACGAGCAGTAAATTCTATAAAAGTTCGCTTTTTACCCCCAAATTATGGGGGCGGCAGCTGTGGAATATTAATTGAATGCCGGCGCTAGAAAAAAGCGCTGTTTTTTTTATTTTTTCCGACTACAACTGTTGGGAAGACGATAGTCATTCAACGACAAAGAGTTGCGATGCGAATCGGTGATGATGAATGTGGGCCGTGTGTCTATCTATTTTGGGCAAACGTTTGTGGATGAGCTCGATTAAGTAAATTTTGCAGGGGCGATGGGATGATAGGCAAATATGAATTAATTGCAATTTTATCGGAAAAAATAGATCGATTTGGGATTTTAGTGTGGAATCGGTTACTTTTTTTCAACGGCAGCCTACTCGATCAACATCAATGCACCCTCATGGTCTTGCATTGCTTACAACATCGGGGACTTGCAGATTTTAGGTTAGCGGCTGGCTGCACTAGGTCCACGTGATCCCACGCGGACTAAATCACTCCTACTCCAGGAACCATGTGGTGCTTGCTACGAAGCGAATTAACTGGCTTACATTAATGTGATAACCATAACCATTGGTTCTCTTGGAGATTACACGATGATTTGAATCGCATAAGTGATTGTAAATAGGCTCGTAGTGTGTGCTTACGTGTAGCTAGAGCACTCGGCGAGCAGAGGAGGCGTTTTATGGTATTTTCTTCCTCAACCTTGTAAAGGGTGATTTTTCAAAAGCTATAGAAAAGTTTTTCAAAAAAAAATCACATAAAAAAATGGTCCATCCGCTTAGTCCAATTTTGGCATACTCTTTCCAACATTTCGGCCGGTATCTCACGAATAAATGCTTCAATGTTGTCTTGCGTCAATTGAAGCGGGCTTGTCTGTATAGACATGAGCTTTAACATAGCCCCACAAAAAATAGTCTAAAGGAATGAATGTGAAATAAAATGTTCACCGAACTCGCCTCTCAATAAGTCCATTGTTGCGCGTGCTGTGTGGCATGTGGCACCGTCTTGTTGAAACCACATGTCATGCAAGTCAAGCTCTTGCATTTTGGGCAAAAAAAAGTTGGATAAGTTGTTCGTTTGTAAGACGATTCATGGTTAAATTATAGACCAAACTGAAGATGTTTGACAGTGAAACAAAACACGAAACGTGCGTTAGCTGTTTAACCCAGTGTTGCCAAAAAGATAATAGCTAAAAAATCACCATTTACAATTCTGAAATCAATTTTCCCATATCATCCTAGATAATATTTCGCGGAAAGTGCTCTTGAGTAATTTATGATGCAACTAACGTGGAATTTACATGTCATGTAAGGGTAGCCTGGTAGACATACCCAGACTTGCGCAGCATGTATCTGAGTGGTCTTGCAGGTGGTTCGAGAGTTCCGCCTTTATTCGTTAACTCTATGATTGCGTAATCCACTCCTGTCTTGGTATCTGCAAGAGGTGGTTAGTTGCAGAAGATTGCCTGATTGTTTCGGTTTCAGCCCCTTTCCTGGCACGATTACTCGCTGCCTCATTGACCAGCAAATTAAAAACACTAACTTTGTGTTTATAAAAAAATATAATTTTACTGTCAAAAGCTCGCGACGGTTTTTTTTAAATATATTTTCTTCATTGCACCATATTGTTTTGTGAATGATTTGACATTGCAAATATTGGGTCTATAACTTACTATCTTTAAGTATTCGTGCGGTTTGCTAAGAGATGGAGTAACTTGTATTATTCCATTGTTATTATTCTATTGGAACATACGTTGGAAAGCTACTGTCATTGCACGTCATTTCAGTATATGTCATTCATTTGAAGCGTAAACAACAATCATTATTTTTCACTCAAATATGTCGAACTTTGTGCCTGAAAAAGTGTTTTTGCGGGGAGTTCTTCTTCATTACTTTAATATGAAGAAAACTGCTGCTGAAAGTCATTGTATTGTTGGTGGAAAGTTTATGGTGAAAATGCGATGATTTTGGCTTGGCAAAACCGAATAACCATGGCGCGAAGGTAATGCTCTGTATTTGGTGGGATCAGAAGGGTGTGCTGAATTATGATCTGCCAAAACCGGGTGAAAGCATCAATGGACAACGCTACCGAACACAATTAATCCGTTTGAAGAGATCAGTAGTCGAAAAACGCCAGGAATATGCGACTAGACACGAGGCAATAATTTTCATCATGACAACGCTCGGCCCCACGGTTAAGAACTATTTGGAAAACAGAGGATGGGAAGTTTTACCCCACCCGCCTTATAGCCCAGACTTTGTTCCTTCTGACTACCATTTGTTCCGGTCGATGCAGAACGCCTTCACTGAAATACGGTTCACAACAGAGCAGAATATGAAAAATTGGCTTGATCCTTTCTTGGCTGCAATTGTTTTGGGATGGGATCCACGAATTGCCAGAAAGATGGGAAAAAGTCATAGCTTCAGATGGGCAATACTTTGAATAATACATGTTTTGCTTTGATAAAAGTTAAAATTCTGAAAAAAAAAAGAATTAAGTTATAGACCCATTTATTTTGTTTTAGCTAAAAAAGCATTGTTAGGTTAAGTCGAAAGACATAGATTAAGATTAAGTACAGCTTATAAAGCCCGCCGAGGGCCAGTAAGTTAAAATAGAATCATTGTTCGTCCAACTAGTTTTAAGCATTGTAATCTAGTAAGTAAGTACATAAGGAAATGTTAAATAAAAATAAATTTAAAAAAATATATTTTGGTACGAGTATATCTAACATGTCATCGTTTACATTTTCGTAGATATTTTGGTAGAATACATACATTTGTGAGACATTATTGGATATATATTTTTTTTTTTTAGTTTGGAGTTGCAGGAAAAGGTTCATCTGCTTGTTTGCTTTATTTTATACTTAACCTAACTTAAAACTCACTTAGGTATACTAACTTCAAGGTAACTTATACAAACTTAACCTGTGTATAAACTATTACAAACCAATTTATTTGGGAGGACGGTTGGAAGCTTAGCTCTCTCTCCTGGTACTGGGTATTGTCAAATTTAAATGTGCCGTTGTCCGTTCTTGCCTTGTGGTATGTGATATTATTCCGGTCATCTACAATTCTGCCCATCTCGTACAGTCTTCGGATGTGAGGAAGATGTCGCTGGGATCTGATCGTATCGCAGACAATTCAGCTATGAGGTTATTTGGAATGTTCTGGAGGTACTTGCAGAAGTTGATGTTGAGCTGGAAAATGCATCTGTCGATTCGGTCTATCTCGGCGGTTTTGTAAAGGGTAGATGCTGTTGACTATGGATTTTGGTGATGGTCCTGAAGCATCTGCGTTCGAAGAGTCGGAGTTTCCCCATTCGGGATGGCGTTAAGTGGAACCATACTGGACCGGAGCATGTCAGTGCTGGTCGTATAAGCTGCTTGTACAAGATCTTCCTCATCTTGGTGTAATGTGCTCTGTTTCCATATGACTCTCCTGCAGTAGCTGAGTTGAATCTTGGCCTTCTGTATGCGATTGGTGATGTTCTTTCCGAAAGAGAAATTTCACAAGGAAATTAACTCCTAGGTACTTCATCTCTTTGCCTGACTGTACCGACTCGTTGTTGATGATTATCCGAACTCTTGTGTAGTGCTTCAGGGTATACCTTGTACTTTTGATTACCAGCACCTGGGTTTTCCGTTCGTTGAGTCTTATTTTCCACATGCCGAGATGGGTGGTGAGTGCCGACAGGTATCTGTTGATTAGTCTCTCGCTATGTAGAATAAATGGGGTATGGGAGTAAATTAGCGTGTCGTCAGCATACGTGATAATCTTCACTTCTGGTTTGGTGGGTTGGGGAATATCCGCTGTGAACAAAAGATACAAAAGAGGTACCAGTATAGAGCCTTACGGTACTCCGGCTGTTATTGGAAACCTTATTGGGAACTTCTTCTTACTTCTACTTTAATACTACAACCTTCATAATGCCTTTATCAGTATTTTGCACTGATACTAAGTGATCTATCAATTGGTTCGTTAGCAATAAGGTGTATCGCATCGTAGTAGAAGGGACGCGATGATTTCATGTTTGCAGGGCCATATTTACTTAACATCCATCGATATCACTTTCGGATTGAGTAGTTTGTTTTTCGACCGAAGGATGTTTGCCTAGTGATAAATCCTTCGTGTTAAGTTATATAGCGTAATACTTTTCGTGGCAGATTGGAGTTGATCCATAATTGCTTCAATGGCCGGGGGCATTTCCTACATTGATTTCACTTTCGCCGCTTCCTTAACTGCCCTTACCAGCGCTGATGGAGCAGTACATGCATTCTGCCTTCCAGCATCTCCGTGCAACCCACTGCCTTCTAGCATCTTCGATACATACTCGTAGGTATAGACGTGGATTGTCGAATTATTGATGGGTTCATTAAAAGGCCCGTTTTCACAGGGCACGCTGGTTTAGCTCGCACTGGACACTACACATGCTGGGATATTATTCTTCAAATGTTAGTAAATACACCCATTAAATTGTTCGAATGCATTTTTGAATTTATGAGTCTTAAATATACCTGATGGAGTAACACAAACTTATTTAAGTTCCGACTCTATTGATGATTCTTCTGAGGAGGACCAGCAAAGTTACCCAATGGAATTTCTGAATAATTTAAATCCTTCTGGAATGCCGGCTTATAAATTAAATTTGAAGATTGGATGAATCTGAATACTTCTAGGAAATAGAAACACAAAAAGATGCTTCCTCTGGTACATGTCTTATTGTAAAGACTTAAAGAGGAACATAATAATAGCAGAAGGACTGACAAGATCTGCAGAGGGTCAAATAGTATTTATTCCAAGAATCGATCTTGCACCAGTTAATCCAGACCTTCTGTCTGTCTGAAGAAAATGAAAATTCCCAATCAAATAGTGACAATCACTGACTTACTGTGACAATCAATAAGTCACAAGGGCAATCATTTGAAAGGGTCAGTATTTATTTACTAGAACCAGTATTTAGTCGTGGTTATGTGGACCCTCATAAAGGAAAAATTATTTCAGGTTCGGACAAAACTTTCCCAAAAAACCTTGTATTTAAAGAAATGTTTACTGTATGAAATTATTCCTGTCCTACGACAGGCTTTCTTACTAGTTACCTATAAAAAAGGAAAGACAAGGATAGTTCCAGCCAGATTTGGACACAGAACCTGCTCGAAGGATTGTGCAGCGATCAACAAACCAACCTACTCCACTAAGTGACCCGATAAACTCCTAGGGTTGTCTTTTCGTTCGCATTCGGCATAGATGTGCATTCTTACTTACTCACGTACTTACACATATAGCGCTTTATTTTGGAGTGATGCAGTAGGGTAGGGTAGGGAAGGGGTCTGCTAGAGAATTTACCAGCACACTTAGACCAAATTTTTGACTGAACCAGATTTGATAACCAGATAAAAGGGTATTAACTTTGCTTTTACTGGGATTCGATTATTATAGCGCTTTATTACAGAGTGATGTCTTTAGTTTGGTTTTTCCAAAAATTTTATAAGATCGTCATCTTTCAGATTTCCTTAATTTTCTAGAGTTGAAGTTTAATCCGTCACAGTATCCCTCTTTCGAAAAAGTATTTACTTGAAGACACCTCCTATGCTCCTATGCTATGTACTCAACTTCTGCAAACGATCGATCAGTACACTCCATCTTTATTCACCCAAAAATTGAGGGTGCACTCAACTGTCAACATATGTGAGTAGAGCGATTTCGTTAAAGTCGATGAAATCTATTTTTACTCACACGAGATGGAGTGTTCCCTCCAAAATGCCGAGGGAACGCAATTATTACTTACACCAATTTTTAATTTCGATTTATCTATAATTTGTATTCACCCATTATCTGCTAAACGCATCTAACAAGTAAAGTACTAAAAATAATTTCGAGTGATGGTGTGAGGGAACTATAACGTGTTGATGCAACCTCCTTGCTTCATCTACGTGTGATTAGCAGGTCTTTAAATAGATTGATCTCCGTACTCTGAGACTACTGAGCTCGTAACTATTCTCGTCCGTCTGATTGGCCATGCAAAAAAAGGACCTCACACTCAGCAGAAAACGCAGTCGTAGACTTTCAGACTCCATAGGGTGCATTGCATGTTCTCGTGAATGCGTAAATGCACAAAATCTCACCTCCATAAGGGTGAACCAAGCAAAAATCCAATGTAGGCCACAATGAATGCAGAATGAATTCAATTCCACTTCCGAGTCCTGTAAAAAATGTTATTCGCAAAATTAAGGAGACACCGTAAACTCCCAGAAGGAAAATCAAGTTTTGCGGCAAAGACACCAAACCGACCGACATCTCGATGGAAACTTTGACATTTGCCTCTCGCCTGTACTTCCGCGTGTAGTGTCACCAAAGCCATTAGTCGGCGTCTGGTATGACACCTTGAGAAACCGCATTTATCTTGGCTGCCGTTAATTTGTCATAGCTCAGAGTGCCTGTTGACTTTTCATTAATCCCGCCGCCACCGTACACGACAACACAAAGCCCAACAGCAACACGAACAACAAGAAAAACCACAAAATAAAAAAAAACATATTGAAAAATCCATCTAAAGTGGAGAGAGTGTATAGCACCTCGACGCACACCGTGGAAATTAGCGCCCCAAGTGCAGTCATTTATCATTTGTGGAATCCAGCGGCATCGGGATAGTTTCTCCCCACAGTTCCATTTCTATGATTTATTCCCATCGGCCTTGCCTTCGGGCTTACGGTTTATTTTCGTTTCATCAAGTGTTGCCAGGGCGCGTGCTGCTGGTACGGCATCGAGGAATCCCTCAAGAATTTTTCGTCAATACCCGAGGTTTAAATTGAAATTTGAAAATTGAAATTTGAAATATGTGCGACTTATGAATTGGTTGGGCGAGTTTATGCGGCGAGTTGGTGGTGGTGGCGGTGAAAGCTAATCGCACGGGTATGTGCATTGCGACGACAGATATTACCAAAAATCTGAGGAATGCTTAATTCCGTCGAGGCAATGACCTCAGTGTCTAATAAACTTCACAGGTTCAGCTGTAATCTGCTGATTGTTTCTCAATGAAATTGTTTTGCCAAATCTGATGGACTATTTTTGTAGGAGCACCTTCGGCGGTGACGTGCACTGAAATAATCCCGGACGCGGAGAAAGAAAACATTTAGTACTCCATCGAGCTTATAAGAAAAGCTGCCTTAGAGCTGTCACAGCAAATCGATTGTGAGGACAATATTTACGAAAGCGCACGAGCGACTTCAAGGGGTCATGATAGAGGGTAAGGGTAAGGTATCATGATAGGTGTTCACTTACACATTCAGTAAAAATTAACGAAAAACAACAAAATGGTTTCTCCGTATCTCGAAGTGCAAGAGTACGCAATTTCTCCAGGATGTGGACAAATTCAAGGTTATGGTTATTTCCAGAAGACCTGTTCAGTGCACTCTACAGTTTATTGGAGTCCCATTGAAGCTGGTGGAAAAGATTAAGAATCTCAGGATCTTGTTCACGAATGGTGGGGGAACAAAGCTGAGCTTCCCTGTAGGATTGGACGAGCTGATTCGGTTTTGAAACAGCTTGGAAGATCTGTAACCAGAAGGCCTTTGTCGAATCCAAGTGAGCGGTTGTCATGTCAGTATTTATTCCAACTCTCACCTATATTCAATGAATTTGGGCAATGATCGAAAAGACAAGATCGCAAATACAAGCTCAACAGAAGAAATATGGCAATACGCGAGGAACTCAATGTTGAGCTTCTTCGAATGCAAAGAGCTATGCTTCGATGATTTGGTCGCATGGTACGAATGTCCCATCATCAGGACTTCCGAGGCGAGCTTTGAATGCGTTTGACTACGAGGACGAGGTGGTTAGTCCAAAACCTAGCCTGATTGCACTTGGGCATAACTCCCCATGGGTTAGAGGTGATGGCGGAGGATCGAGTTCGAGCGGTCTGGTGATTTCCCGCGGTCTCTTTACAGGAGATGAGATGTGAGAGAATTTCTTTTCACATCTTTGCTAAGCTACGTCAAATTTGATATGAATCAGAAGAAAATTGGCTGATGGTCGATGAAATAAGGGGGTACTCTAAGTTGGAATTTTGAGAAAATCGATGTAGATTCATATTTCGAAAGTATTCTCTGAAATTCTTTGCCAGATCGGACTATTATATATTGAGATAAATAATTTGGTATGCTAAAGGTACTCAACACTTCAAACACGTTTTTTTCGAAACCATGGGCGTTTTCCAAAACGCATCATTGCTTTAACACTGCAATGGCAACCATTCCAAGACGAAAGCAAAACAGGGAATGCCAGTTCATACTATTACAATTACGCATTGTGAACAAGTCTACAACGCAAACAGAGCATCGGCAAATGTCATGACGACTGTTTTGTATTCAAAAGCATCAATTTCTTTGCATCATTACATTACAATTCGAGCTTCAACGTTCTCCATTTTAGAAAAATTAAAGTTTTATAAATTTCCCCCAACCGTTTTTTATATCGTGTTCTAAAGTCAAATTGACAAATCAGAGAACGCCATTCACGTTATTTCCTGAATAACTGTCAAAAAGCTTCTGAAATTCGTCGATGGACTAATCAGCTGTGAAGTTGGCCATCTCTATAGTACTTCCTGTCTGCCTAACAGCATTAACTAAGGATTTTTGCATTTGTTTGAATTCAGACAGTCCACTGATGATCTGCAATGATCACCTCAAAAATAATATTCATTATGTTAAAAAACATTTGATATCAATTAGATTAATGCACAGACCACGAAAAATAAATCACAAAACACACCCATTTTTTTTAATGTGATGCGAAAGGCAACTAAACAAAAGTCCTTGAAGAACCACATAGCATTCAAGCTAGTTTCAAAAAACTCCTCCACAAATGAAAAAAGGAAAAACCCAGTAATTACTCCAACTCCCACCTATGGTCATAAAATTTGGCTAACAACCGAAAGAATAAGATCGCCAATATAAGCTGTTGAGATCAGACTTCTCCGTGCTGTTGTGGCAATTACTCTCCGGGATGTGGTGGGAAACACGGCAGTATGCGAGAAACTCAACACTGAGCAGCTGCTTCTTCGAATGGTGAAGGCTATGCTTCGGTGGTTTGGTCATGTGGCACGAATGTCCCATTCATCATGACTTCCGAGGGGGGCGTTGAATTCGATTCCATCAGGTAGGCGACGACTTGGCAGACCTAGGACGAGGTGGTTGAACCAAGTCCAGAAACTCGCCTGATTACACTTGAGCATAACTCCTGATGAGTTAGATCGATGGCGGAGAATTGAGTTGCCTGGAGATTTCTCGCGCATCATCTCCTGACCCGCATGCGCAAGTTGGAACTTTAACCAACAAAACTTCGCGATCTATTACGATGTCTGGCTAGCTGCTTCCGTTTCCGCATAACAAGTTGTCCATATCACCGAAGATCCTCTGTTGCGTTGGTCTTACTTGCTTGGAAGTATAGGCGTTGGTTGCTTCGACGCCTGGCTTGTATCATGGCGCTGTACAACCCGTTCGTAAATCCTTTGGGACCAAAGATGATCCAATCGTCTCTTCGGTTGGATCATCTTTGGTCCCAAAGGATTTACTTTGGTTTTTTTTTTTTAAATTGTTCATGATCATTTCATTTGTCATTATCTATTGGAACTTTAAATATATTCAACAAGATCCTTCGCGTGACGTCTCTAATATTAAGTTGTGTCTGTCTATCTGTCTCTCTTGTCTCTCTATCTTTCTAAGGAAACAAGTAGTCACACATGCTGTCAGTACTACTCACTTTTGAGCCGAGGTAGACGAAGTACCTTACTATCTCGGAATAATAGCGTAATGTCCACGGCGTCGATGTTGTGTGTCCATCATTTACTTCATTTCTTCACGAAGATAACCAGTACAAATTAGTATGCCACTCCGACAACTGGTTGATGTTATTTATCTGACTTCTTTTGTAGATATTGAATTGGAACACAAATTCATGCGTAGGCTATAGTACTTAGTTGCCATCAGTACGTCCTTAGTCACCACCCGCAGGACTGTTCGCAGTACTATGCATTGATCTTAAATAACTTCTGTCCTAGGCTATTTTTCATTTATCAGAGAACCATTTCGGAAGAGAGCTTCTCTCAGGCTGACATGTCCTTTCGTTCCGTAACTAATTCGTGTCCTTGTAGTCTAAGGAGTTAAAGAGTGAACGGTTACCGGTAATTGTGAGCGACCGCATCTGGTATTTGGAATCTTGCATACACAAGAACCACCTCTTAAGCTTAATTTACGCCAAAATAGTGGTCGGCGAGGAGTATCGAGACAAATGTGGCATTACGAATTGGAAAAAATGTCTGTAACAAGTCGCTACTAAGTGGAAACATCTGTCCCTCTTGGTCTCGCTATCTTCAACGAGAAATGTCAATAGAACAGAGTAGGTTAGGTTAGGTTAGCGCCGCAATTTAAGCAGTTTTAGCTCACTTATATTCTGATTGGATCCATTGTGATGTCACTATTCGGCAGCTTACGCACCGGT
This sequence comes from Eristalis tenax, assembly GCA_905231855.2. NCBI lineage: Eukaryota > Metazoa > Arthropoda > Insecta > Diptera > Syrphidae > Eristalis > Eristalis tenax. The sequence goes on along the minus strand of HG993125.1, from coordinate 72,385,688 downwards.
TCCTTTTAAGGGCACTAACTAGGGGCTACCTATTGGTATGCTAGTGGCACATCCTGGATGATGTAGTCCTATGATGGTTTACAGTCACTTAGTTTTTTTTCATAAATTTTGCTATTACCAAAATTCTAATATCTGACATTTCTTCTAGGCTATTAAAAGAATAGCTACCTAGCGTGTTTTTCCTTTCACTTGTCCTTGCAAGTCCTGGGCAGGTGCCGAGTAAGTCAAGCGTATTTTCTTCTTCCTCTTCGTCCCTGCAGCTCATGCAGAAGTCATTGTAGTGGGTTCCCATCCTACTGCCTACTACACTTCTGATTTACTTTCTATTTAATTTTAGAAGTGTGCTTGTTATTTTCTTTTGATTTATTGAAGGCCAAATTAGCCTTGAAGTCGTGCAAGTACCTTATTCCATTCACCTCCGATTGGCGGCGTTGAAGGCATCTGTAACTAACAATGTGTTTAATACTTGTAGAGAGGGTTATATGGTGTCCTGATTACTTGCCAGTGGCAAACCCACCCCTGTTCCAGCTATCTCGTCGACTCTTTCTTTGCCTGGCATACCACTATGCCCAGGGACCCAGCATAGGGCAAGGTTGCATCTGACCGCTATCTCCCTGAGAGATAGGCGGCAAAGTTTTACCCTATTTAATTTTTTGATGGTGTATCCAGAGCCTTAATGGTAGCCTGACAGTCTATGTACATAGCGACAGGCAACCAGTCTATCGGGTTCATTGACGGTAAACGGGCAGCCTCTTGGATAGCTTTTAGTTCTGCAATGGTTAGGCAGTCGCAGACGAGAATACTCCCATTCCGGTGCATTCTTCCGTTTTGTATCCGTCTGTTTATACTTCCAGAGAGGTCTAATGCCCAGTCTGACTAAGTCTAATGCCCAGTCTTCTCTATTTGGGTGAGTGTTTTATACCCAAATTCGAAGTCTACTACGGGCGCAATATTATCGGTATGCTTTGAAATGTTCGCATTTTTGATTACATTCATGTGCGATTACATTGCCTCAGCCGAATCGCTGCCTTGGTAGCCGTCAGCTTCCCGTAAATGTGGGAGGTAGCTGCAGCATTGTTATCGATTAGAGTAAGGGTACATGTCATTGCCCCTTGTAGTGTGTATGTGCTTGCTTCACTTATTACTCGAATAAGTATACCTCAGCGTCGAGGTACATACTACTTGCATTTCCCACATTAACACATCAGAATTTCTGCAACAAATTCATTGAAACGTTGCGTGTTTTCTTCTCATCCGTAGCACCGCTTATACATTCCATTGCCTTGGACATTCAAGGACAGCTCTTCAGATTCTGATCGAAAACAAACAAGCGGATGGATGTGTTTGAACCAGTTCCGACCATTATCGCTTACATCACGAATTTATTTAAGTCAGTCAATGTCAAATTAGAAAAGTGTTTCGCATCGACTTCGAAATCAATTACGACCGATTGATTATCAAGTGGTCCAAGCAATTGAAGCTAATAATGGAATCGGATGAGCGCTCTGCCTTCCTAGACATGTGACGGTCAGTCAATTCTACAACGATCCAGAGTGTACGCGTCAATCAATCAATGTTTACACTTCGCTGTGCAATTCCATGCCTAAGCCGCAGCTAATGTACCATGACCACGCCACGTCGTCGTCGTTGGCCGTCCACAAACTTGAGAACAGTCCTCCATAAGAATTTATCATATTCATACTTTGGCTGCCCTTACACGAGCTTTTACATTTTCGCAATAGCCAGCAAAAAAAAAAGCGACAAATATGCTTGCTCCTTAAAATGAAACGAAACGAACGCACCCGCACCGTGCTCTCACCAACCACGCCCTCGCCGAACTGCGGGTACGGGGCATGTCTATTCTCCTAAATGGAACATAACTCTCGTCATTAATTTACGTTTTCAGTTCGAGTTTCATAAAAACAACAAAAGTCGCCCGCCTCTCCTTCCGCCAGTGTACGTCATAAATCAAGAGAGACTCTGTGAACAAAAAATAGTACATTCCCAGCGCAAAATTAATTAAGCCAAGAGCTTGCCCAAATGGCAGTCCTGTTGCGGGTTGTAAAATCTCAAAACTGCCACCCCCAACTTCTGACTGCCGACTGATGGCTGTGGTGGTCTTCGATGCGTATCTCGGTGGTTACTGCGAAGCAGTTATTTTTCCTAAATTGGCTTTTTTCTTGTCCTCGCCGTGATGGATCTTCCGTTTGCGTTCCAACGACTGCGAGCAGCAAGCATTGACGGAATTTTCATGGAATCGGATGGTTTGTGAGCTGCCACAGATGAATGCCTCACCTGCGTTAGGCAAGCAACTTGTGCTGTTCCCAATGCCCACAGAACTCATTACGAGTAAGTTTTTGTACGTGAAATTGTAATGTATATTCAAGTGTGCACATGAACGAGCAGAACTAAGTTCTTCTTTTTGAAATCGATATCCACATGTTTTAGTATCAAATTTCACAGAAGACGGACTGAATGGACTGAACTGACTGAACTGACTGAACAGACTGAACTGACTGAACTAACCGAACTGACTGAACTGACTGAACAGACTAACCTGACTGAACTGACTGAACTGACTGAACTGACTGAACTGACTGAACTGACTGAACTGACTGAACTGACTGAACTGACTGAACTGACTGAACTGACTGAACTGACTGAACTGACTGAACTGACTGAACTGACTGAACTGACTGAACTGACTGAACTGACTGAACTGACTGAACTTACTGAACTGACGGAGCTGACGGAACTGACTGAATGGGCTGAACTGACTGAACTGACTGAACTGACTGAACTGACTGAACTGACTGAACTGACTGAACTGACTGAACTGACTGAACTGACTGAACAGACTGAACTGACTGAACTGACTGAACTGACTGAACTGACTAAACTGACTGGAATGAACTGACTGAACTGACTCAACTGACTGAAATGACTGAGCTGACTGAACTGACTGAACTGATTGAATTGACTGAACTGACTGAACTGACTGAACTGACTGAACTGACTGAACTGACTGAACTGACTGAACTTACTGAACTGACGGAGCTGACGGAACTGACTGAATGGGCTGAACTGACTGAACTGACTGAACTGACTGAACTGACTGAACTGACTGAACTGACTGAACTGACTGAACAGACTGAACTGACTGAACTGACTGAACTGACTGAACTGACTGAACTGACTAAACTGACTGGAATGAACTGACTGAACTGACTCAACTGACTCAACTGACTGAAATGACTGAGCTGACTGAACTGACTGAACTGATTGAATTGACTGAACTAACTGAACTGAATGAACTGACTGAACTGACTGAACTGACTGAACTGACTGAACTGACTGAACTGACTGAACTGACTGAACTGACTGAACTGACTGAACTGACTGAACTGACTGAACTGACTGAACTGACTGAACTGACTGAACTGACTGAACTGACTAAACTGACTGGAATGACTGAACTGACTGAACTGACAGAACTGACTGAACTGACTGAACTGACTCAACTGACTGAACTGACTGAACCGACTGAACTGACTGAACTGACTGAACTGACTGAACTGACTGAACTGACTGAACGGACTGAACGGACTGAACGGACTGAACTGACTGAACTGACTGAACTGACTGAACTGACTGAACTGACTGAACTGACTGAACTGACTGAACTGACCGAACTGACTGAATGGGCTGAACTGACTGCACTGACTGAACTGATTGAACTGACGGAACTGACTGAATGGGCTTAATGGGCTGAACTGACTGAACTGACTATACTGACTGAACTGACTATACTGACTGAACTGACTGAACTGACTGAACTGACTGAACGGACTGAACGGACTGAACTGACTGAACGGACTGAACGGACTGAACGGACTGAACTGACTGAACTGACTGAACTGACTGAACTGACTGAACTGACTGAACTGACTCAACTGACTCAACTGACTGAAATGACTGAGTTGACTGAACTGACTGAACTGATTGAATTGACTGAACCGACTGAACTGACGGAACTGACTGAACTGACTGAACTGATTGAACTGACTGAACTGACTGAACTGACTGAACTGACGGAACTGACGGAACTGAATGAACTGACTGAACTGACTGAATCTACTGAACGACTGAATGGACTGACTGAACTGACTGAACTGACTGAACTGACTGAATGGGCTGAACTGACTGAACTGATTGAACTGACGGAACTGACTGAATGGGCTGAATGGGCTGAACTGCCTGAATTGACTGAACTGACTGAAATGACTGAACTGACTGAACTGACTGAACCGACTGAACTGACTGAATTGACTGAACTGACTGAACTGACTCAACTGACTGAAATGACTGAGCTGACTGAACTGACTGAACTGACTGAACTGATTGAACTGACTGAGCTGACTGAACTGACTCAACTGACTGAAATGACTGAGCTGACTGAACTGACTGAACTGATTGAACTGACTGAACCGACTGAGCTGACTGAACTGACTGAACTGACTGAACTGATTGAACTGACGGAACTGACTGAATGGGCTGCACTGACTGAACTGAGTGAACTGACTGAATTGACTGAACTGACTGAACTGACTGAACCGATGATCACTGGAAATAAGATCGCCGGTTAACCTGCTAGACAAGGATCAGAGGAGACATTCTCAGGACCTGAAACTACGCTGGGTCTATCTGCGTCGTTGGTCAGGTCTTCCATCGACGGTTGGGCCTCTTGGGGACATAATTGGAGGTGGCATGACTCTCCAAGATGCAGATGCACATGCTCACACGTAAGAAATCGGCAGTCTTGGTATCTCTTGGCAGAAAAGACTGCAGACGCCTTACAGGCGTTCTAGACCTTCCCCAAACATCTAAGTTGGCTTAAGCAACGAAACCCCTTTGCGACGCCTGTGGAGAAGAAGACGCCACTGCAGAGCACTTTCTCTGTCAATGTCCCACCTTGCTCGGATCAGATGGCAGGTCTTTGGTGCTGAAGTGGTGAGAGCTGATGATGTAGGCTCCTCATCACAGACGCGCCTGCTGAAAGAAACTACAGCAAAAGTAAGTTGCTGCCTGGCAGTACAGGCCAGCTCCGACAAAAAAAAAGAAAATAGTGTTTGGTTTTACTGTGAAAGCACAAAGAAGCAAAGGGTCCTGTGTAGCAATACTTCCCCAATGATTGATCCGCGTAAACAACATTCATTCAATTTCAGGCACAACCCTTGTAAGTATATTTTCGTCGGCACACAACTGGAATGGGAAATCGATTCCCCCAGCGAACTGACACATTGTGCCTTGGGGCGAATTTTCCGGAAGAGGTGCATCTTTCCACTCTGACAGGTTAACTTTGATTTACTGACAGCGGACATGTGTAAGTGTCACACCTGAGGATGAACATAGAAGAAGTCACAGCTGCCTTTGTTTGGCGAGCAAGTACAATCTGGTTTTTATAAACGTGCACCTCGCACTCATATCTCCCTGCGTTCGGTGAGCACGTTCGTGTATTCCAACGAAAGACTCGTAAAAACATATCCGCACAACGACATACACACACTCACGCTCCCGGCAGAGATGAACATGGAAGAATAAAAGAAAATCCAATGCATTGTCAGTGTCCTTCGACCTTTAACTGAACCCAGCGATGACTTATAGGGGTTTGCTCCTCCTTTGTTAGAAATCATCGATACATTTCCAGTGCACATGTTACATGTGTTACCCAATGCAGCGTGTCAGCACAATGTAAGACATCCAACGAAAGCGTATTGTCGCGCACAAAAATGAATGCTACCTCGTGCACACGTGACGTTTCCTTGTTCCTCGTGCTGGCGGCGGTTGAGCGCATTTCGTAGAGGTGCGGATTCAACCAGCCGCGGTTTCTATAAGGCAATATTCCGCGCTACAAAACCATTATTCATTTATTTAAATATTCCACTGGGTTTCCCCGTTCGTTCGAGCACCTCTAAGGAATTTCCTAAGAGCGCACAGAGACGGCTGCCACACAGCACAACAAAGTAACAAGGAAAACAAGTTGACCTGGTTGCGGATTAGGAAGCGTACTACTTCGCTTTTGACACCGTAAGATGCATGTTCAACTCATATTTCATACTTGTGTCTGTGGCGAGACATCACATTGCCGGAAATCCGTTTCTCTCTTATTCTGCCTCGATGTGCAGCATTACCGACGTGCGTGGGTTCGCCTTGCGATGAATTGATAATAACAATCAATTCGGAGGTTGCTCAGTTAATTAATTTATTGATTGAACATCAGATGCATCGCACCATGATGCATTTTTAAGGAGCCACTTCGGAGTTTCCATACTTCTGCGGCTGTGCCCTAGATGCGCTCGTCCTCTGTGGGGCTCACAAATAATTTCTCAACGTTCCCACAATTGCTTGTATTGGCGTGCTACTGGCTTGAGTAACAATTGTTCAGAGACAAGAGTCAAAAGCCGCAAGGTACACAAACCATCTATGTCAAACAGGTCTGTGTGTCGATGTGTGTGTGCTCATATGCATGGTCAGCGTTCATTATGAATTGAAGGCTTCTGATTGTTTTGAGGTCCATTGCAAGACGCACTCCTGTTGTTGTACATCGAGTGTTATTTAGTTAAGCAGTTTTGGAAATCAAGCAACCGACCAAGAGTGAATGCAGAAGCACTCTAGAAATAGTTTGCGGTTGACGTGTTCAGGACTCCATTAAACATCTTCAAATATGTAAGTTCTTTTTGCGTTGACGGAAATTTGCCTGGTTTTCGGATTTGGAGAAACACAACTTCAGGCCATCGGCATAGTTTAACCCGTGCATTGAAGTAAGGAAATAGGAAATAAGAGGAGTGTTTTTTTGAGACTCTGTACTCAGTTTTGTATTACTTTTACACGCGAAGCATTTTGTTGTTGCTTCGCGTGTAAAAGTAAAAAAAATGCTGAGCAAAATTCACTCACTGATATTTGACGGTCAACACTGACTGGAGCGTATTAAAAACCCTCTATCATAGGTGGCGCCTATCGGCCATCCTATTGACCATCTATGCATATGTACACAAGCATATCTGTTTTTATGCAAACTTTGTGTTAGCCCAAAAGTAGATCAATTAAACACAACCACCAACACCGTGACCATCTGAAAATCAGCATATGCGAAAACGAAATCTGACCGTCGGGCGAAGGAAGTAGTAACCCAAATGTGTTATTAGCAGTTCAGCAAGAGTTATCCAGCGCGGACGTGTAGTGCTAATAATAACAATTTACTTACGATGACCCTTGGAGGGTCTGAGCCTGAGCAACTGCTGCTTTCCATCGATGACGGTACAGGGCACGTTGCTTCCAGTCATCAAGGCCAAGCTGTCTTGGATCCGCTATTACTTGGTCTTTAAACCGGAGATCTCGAACCAGGAGCCTCGAATACGAAGACCTACTTCGCTGGAGCGTTAGTGGGCTGGAGCTGGATCGTCTTCGCTCGATCTGTGCAGTGCAGACGACAGATTTTTGCCTTCCGAACTACATCCATATTCTGGTACAGCTAGTAGAGTTCGCGTTTGTATTTTCTCCTCCATCCACCTTCCTCGCAGACGGAACCATATATCCGACGCAGAATTTTTCTTTAGAAGTTACCAAGAATCAGGTCTGCAGTTTTGCTTAGCGTTCAGTTTTCGGCTCCAAGGAGCAGGACTTGCAAAGGAGATTTAAGCCCAGTTGTCGTTTGTGGAGCTCACGTTTTCCCCGAGGTAGGCAAACTCCTTTACTACATCCAATAGTAACAACAGTTCACATAAAAGGAAATCAGTGCGATCCGATATTCAAAAAATCATTTGGTTTGTTTTTTATTCTGAGCTGGAAAAAATTTATTTTTTTTATTTATTTCTTTTTTTTTTAATTACAGGCTTTTAAAATAACTATTAATAAAAATGGAATTATTCGAAGATAGAGAACAGTACATAAGTCAAAGATGTGCGTAACTTGTGGAAGGTGATAGTGAAAATGAGCAAGATGGACCTTCATTGGTAGACGAAGAGTGCGGTGGTGAAGACACAAATGTGAATTCAGACGGATAGCACTAATCAGAATATGATCCTAATAGTGAGACTGATTCGGTCGAAGAATTGGAAGTAACTCCAGCTGAATCTTCTGCAAATCATTTTAAAGCTAGAGATCAAAAACCACAACCTCCTCGATTTTTATCGAAAAATATTCTCACAAGCTCGAACACTGTACCAGCACGCAGAACTAAAAATCTTAGCATTATACAAACATTCAATATGTTGATGTCAGCGGATATGATAGGCTACTAGCAACACCACTTCGAATATTTAAACCTATAGCTAGCAACGTAAGCAAACTGACAAGCAGCAGCCATATCTGACATTTTAATTATGCTGAATAGCAACATCCAGGATAACTATAAAGCAAGAGCAAACGTCACTGTTGATGAACAACTTTGTCCTTGTCGTTGAGGCACCGATTTCACTCAGTATATACCTTCAAAACCGGCCATGTATGGAATTAAGGTTTGGTCACGCTATTACTTCTTTTCCTGTCAAGGGACAAATTTATACTGTTACAGCACCTTGGAGATAGAGAAAAAATCAAGGTGAACGTGTGGTCAAAGATTTATGTTGCAATCTGTCCCGTGGAAGTGGTCGAAACATAGTATGTGGCGAGCTATAATTTCGCTTCTACTTTGATGTTGGACTACAATTTGCCGATATTGTGTAGGAGGGACGGCTGAGGGACGTAACAACAAAGTAAAACAAACGAGAGATGTTTTCGTTTCGGCTCTTTATTACAAACTTAACTTAACAACTGATCATACCATGGCACCGCAAATAGTGCTGTCTTACATACGTACATAGATGACTTAAAAGAGCATACTGCTCTATGATTCGATAATGCTTTAGTTAGATAGAATATAAACCTATTTGAAGGGCATAATTTCATCAGATTGGAGCACTGGGTGTTTCGTAATCATTTTAATTTTACCACTTTAAATATCATTCAAGAAAATGTGCTATAATTAGGAACTGTAAACAAAAGACGTAAATTTGTTCCAGCGGAATTTCCCAAATCCAAAAGGAAGAGCAGTAGAATCACCAATCCCTGGATTCAGCAACAACATAAGTATGTGCTCATATATTTTAAAAAAAAATAACAAATCGGTAGTGGTTCTATTCAATTTCCATTATAGTATCGAGCTTCATGGTAGTAATAAGAGGAAGCCAAAAATTAAACTCGATCGCAACAGAAGCAAAGGAGGTGGAACAAAAGGAAGTGCCTTGGTAAATACACTACGAAGAGAAGAACGAACAGATGGTCTATGGCTTTAATTTTATAACATTGTGGATGTGGTTGCATTGCAGCATTCATGGTATACATGGAAAATAATCCGCACTTGACGACTTCAACAAACCGTGCAAGGTTGTGCCTACAACAGTTGACTAAACAATTAGCCATGTCAGAAATTCTGGATCGTTCACAAGGTGCACAAATCATGCGAAATTCTTCATCACGTAGTGGCATTGAGAGTGTGTTGAGACACCCAGTAACACCGACTGTTGAAAATCTTCTTCTAAGGGCACAAGAAGGACGCGACAATTCTGGCAGAATCAAACAGAAAGGAAATCGTTGCCTATGGCCCAGAAGAAGACCAACACGAAAGGAATCTGTAAGGAATGCAAGAAGCCAGTTTGTGTTGACCATTCGGTGGATATAACTGAGTGTGATAGATGTCCATCCCTAAAAACATTTTTTTTTTTTATGTAATGCAATATTTTCCTTTTTTTTTCAAACAAAATCAAAAAAATAATGTGAAATGAATAAATAATTTAAATTAATTAATTTTTAATGACGCAAGTGCTATTCTGCACTCCCAACTAACAATTTGCATACATATTTCCACGCACACCCGGGTGTGTTGGCCGTTAAAATAAAGGCTAAATCCCAAAAGCTGCTTGTAAATCTTGGACAATTTAAATTTTTTTTGATATGATAAAAAACTATTGCAAATCCCAAGTAGATACGGCACCTAATCCTTAAAGTATATCAATTTGAAAATCAAAAACACACGCTGGTGTGCGGGTGTTGACATAAAACAAAATAATTATGACTGTAAAACAATGCCTTCCGAGCAATTTCAGGTTACTACGTACGTAACGTGTCTTCATTTGCTTTGTTTTTTTTCGATTGTTCGATAAATGAGACAGTAAATGAGTGTCAGTACGCCCGTGTCTCAAAAGCCATACTGACAGCTCAGTAGGAAAAGACATTTGTTGAAATTAATATAAATAAAGAATTAAGCAAATTATTTATTTAGGTAATGGGCCAGACACAAATTCAGCAGAAGCTAAAGATAATTCAGGAAATTATTAGTAATTCATTGGCAAAAAATTTAAAGTGAGGCTCTGTCATTTTAGAAGTAAAAACGGGTTCTGGTTTATGAACGAGGAAGATGGATACCAATAAAAATAAAACTGACATTGCCACGAATGACACAAGAGGCCATGTTGCACGAGTTCCGCTTAAATGTGGAGAAAACTTCAATGTGTATATGAGCAGAAGACTGAGACTAGTGTGCATATAATACAGCAAACATTCTTTCAGTACAAATATGAGAGAGGCGTGACTATGTCAGTTTTTTAGGGTAAAAGGAAAGAACGAGGAGTCCCAGCAAAATTCATCCTCATCTGCGTTCATTAAATCGCTACTCGCGGTATTTATTCTCCTTAAAAATAAATCTACTTGTTCAACAAAATCTGTCTGCCTTTTTCCTTCTCAAAAACAACATCAACATCACTCCGTGGTTTGAGAGGCTAAAAAATCAAACAATTTGCAGTGTGTGATGCATTTAGGGGCTTTGCATTCTTAAAGTATGTAAGTTGGATAACACATTTCTATGAAAAGGAGATATATTACAACGCCTCACAGCATGTCCAAATGTTTCCTAACATTTTCTTATTTGTCTAGCAGCAATGAATTTTTAAAAGAAATCGTTAAAAAATCAATGTTTGAGAAACTTCACTAGCCCAGAATTAACGAGCTCCAATGTGCTCCCAATTGATTTTTGTTCTCAAATATTCTTTAGAGTCTTACGTAATCAACTGTACAAGTTTCATCGACATCTACAGGCCCTGCCGCCAGCAAGAACCTATTCAGTTTAACAAAATTTTGAACTCAGCTGCACTTTAAATTGATTTACTCAATTCGATATTCAACAAATGCTTATATTATCGGATCTCTAGATTACAAATTTAAGATTCACTACCATTAAGCAGTGAAGCGCAGGACTTATTCGACTATATTATTATTCCACTGGAACATGCATTGGAAAGCTACTGTCATTGTACGTCATTTCAGTGTATGTCATTCATTTGAAGCGTAAACAACAATAATTTTTGTCATTCAAATGTCGAACTTTGTGCCTGAAAAAGTGTTTTTGCGGGGAGTTCTTCGTCATTACTTTAATATGAAGAAAACTGTTGCCGAAAGTCATCGCATTTTGGTGGATGTTTATGGTGAACCATCGCTAGCTGAAATAAAAGAGGTAATATTGACTTGAACAGCCAGCCAAATCAACGCCAAACCTATCCATGGCGCGAAGGTAATGCTCTGTATTTGGTGGATCAGAAGGGTGTGCTGTATTATGAGCTGCTAAAACCGGGTGAAACCATCAATGGACAACGCTACCGAACACAATTAATCCGTTTGAAGAGAGCAGTAGCCGAAAAACGCCCGGAATATGCGACCAGACACGAGGCAATAATTCCATCATGACAACGCTCGGCCCCACGTTTAAGAACTATTTGGAGAACAGTGGATGGGTAGTTTTACCCCTACCGCCCAGACCTTGAACCTTCTGAATACCATTTGTTCCGGTCGATGCAGAACGCCCTCACTGAAATGCGGTTCACATCAGAGCAGAATATCAAAATTGCAAATGGCTTGATTAATTCGGCCGGCGCAGTTCTTTTGGGATGGGATCCACAAATTGCCAGAAAGAAAGGAAAAAGCCATGAAACAAAAATTTATTAAAAAATGCATTTTATAGATTTTATATCTTGGTTTTATCATCAAGCCTTGATATTGCAAAAAGAATATCAATAAAATGCGATTATTTTTCTTGCAATTGGCTCGTCTTACGAAGCAAATCAGTCGAAGAAGATTCACCAACATGAAGCAGATCCTACGTTTCAATGGGAATTGAATTTAAAATTCAGGGTTACACGAAAGTGTGTTCTCATTATAGAACAGCATCTGAAAACAAATGGAAGCATGTACACATCATTGGATCATATGCTTAAAAAATGAGTCTGGTCAAGCAGTGAACTGTGCGCTATATCGGGACGTGTCGAAATTAGATGATATTGATGTAGCCATACACATACAGCCCGTGAAACAATTTAATTACTGCATGAGACATTTCATTGTTGTGTATTATCTCGTTTTGCTATGCAGAATCGCCCCCTAAATAGTGTGATTAAACAGCATTACATTTCATTGACGTGATTGGGAGGACACAGTGAGCCACCAATGAGGCGTTTGCTGGCTTTGAGACGGGTGCGGCTAAAATGGGTCTAGCGGTGAACGAAGGCAAAACGAAGTATATGCTGTCCTCAAGACAGAATGCATTACTTCGACGTCTTGGACAGAGCGTCACAATAGTCTAGTAACTTCGAGGTACTCAAGGATTTCGGTTATCTCGATTCTGCAGTAAATAGCACGAACAACATCAGTACCGAGATCAAACGCAGAGTAAGTCTTGCCAACCGCTGTTTCTATGAGCTCAAGAGGCAATTGAGTAATAGAGCCATCTCTCGATAGACCAAGCTGAATTTGTACAAAACCTTGATCATCCAGTCCTAATGTACGGCGCGGAGGCATGAACAATCTCAAAGCGGATGAGGATGTCCTTGGTCTCTTCGAGAGAAAAGTTCTACGTGCCATCTTTTTTCCTGTTTGAGTTGACAGTCCTTGGGGGAGTAGATTGAACCACGAACTGCACGGGCTGTACAGCGACATGAGTCTAGTCAGACGTCTACGCATCGAACGTCTAAGGTGACGGAGCCATGTAGAGCGCATGGACAACTCAGCTCCGGCCCAAGAAGTTTTCGACTCCGAGCCTGTGGGACAACGCAGCAGAGGACGCCTGCGTTAAAGATAACGCACCCAGGTGGAGAAGGACCTTAACCAAATGGGCGTGCAGGACTGGAGGCAACTATCCAGAGATCGTCCTAGGGGCCTCTTGGTAAGGACCAGGTCCACCCCTGACTGATAAAGGAAAATGCGATTCTTTTTGTCGTTATTTGAAGTCAAAGGTCTAGGTCAATTTAGCCACATATATGCAGCATGAATAAAATTTGAACATGAATGCGTACGTGGCATCAAAGTCGTGGAGGCACTTTTTCCGATGTGGTATTCCCCATCCTATGCACTTTATGATTCATTAAAGAATGAACTTCTCCACAAACTTTAAGAAACCAATCCTCATCACTCTGATAGATATCACAAAAATCTCAACAAACATCCAAGAGTGGAGCCTATTGCTTTAAACTGACGGTTCCAGGAACAAAAATAGTGTCACAATTGTGGACATGCTTAGAAGGACGCCAACAGCCAGGAATTTGCATCACAACCTTGTAAAATTCGGCTTAAATGAATCTCGATCTCAGAGCACATCTGCATTGAGTGCATTAACAGATCCTACCACGCATCTCTGAATAGTGCAACCTCCCATCACTCACTGCCACTATTACCTCACGAATTACTCATACCTATTCATTCTCTACGCACTATTTCCCTCAACAAAGAGCCACCTCATAGCCCAGACCAGATCATTCCACACCGATGTCCGCTCCCATAAGTGGCTTCCAACAGAAAATGATCCAAATTATTGTAATCCTAATTGTAAGGACTCACCGGGAGTCACGGAGAACGTAAATAACCGTTAAATAAATTCTAAAACCCTGCTTAGATTGCCAACTGGTGATAGTCACGCCAGGGCCCATTCAGGAGCATTCACTCCTTTAAATTAACGAGAAGTAATTTAGCATTTAATTTGCCTTTTTCCCATTCATTCCATTCTATCTGTCGTCGGGCTGTGTGTGTGTGTGTCCTGTTCCACACTGGCTCACGCTGGAGGCGACCAGCAGAAATTTGAAAATTCAAAAAAGGACACTTTGTGTCCGTTGTCCGTTGTCCGTTGTCCGTTCGAAATCAACATTCAAAGGGCAAGTTAATCCTTTTAAATGGTCCCTCCGGGTGGAAACGAAATGACGCGGTTAATTTGCATGCAAATAAATTAGAGAGCAGATTACTTTAATTACAAGACTGTTTACGCTCCAGTGTGCCTCTATTTGTTTTGTGTGTCCTAGCAAAAGGGATCCGATAGGACAGCATCCGAAAGGCCGAGCAAAAGGGGACTGCCAGGATGTATGCGATTCTAGGTGGTAATTACTTACTTAGACGCAATTATGACTCTCAGTCGTATCATCACCTCTCTCCCGAGGCGTTTTTCATGAGTATCCCTTTGTCTTGCTATCTCCGCAGATTTCTCAGACTCTCAGACTATATCTACTGGCCCGTGGGAATATGCGGACAGAAAGGAATTTTTCAAAGATCAACAGATACTTAGAGTGACTGCCCGCTCATGCCCTCACTCGGTGCTTGTCTTTTCAATTATTTTTAATTCCCCGTCGAGTACACGAGCGAAGAGACTGTTGGCATAAACTCGGCGGTACTTGTGACAACGCACAGCGAAGAGCTATGCTCGCTCGTATCCCTTTCCAGTTGAAAGGAATCGAGTGTTTCGCTGAAAATGCGACCAACGATGTAAACGAGAAACGTGTCCATTTGCGCGATGCGGAATTACTGAACGAACTTGAAGGTAATTCATTTGCACATTAAAAGGGCCATAACCGCTTCATTTAGCCGCTTTGTGAATGCAGGCAGCGCTTAGGTCGCCTCTTCCTAATGATCGCCCTCGTTTTCATTGCTTCTTGCATATTCATATTTTTTTTCTGTGTACTCTTGTTTGACTACGTGGGTGAATTTTTTACTGTAGTCAGTACTTTAGATGTTGTTAATGACCCGAGGAAATACCTGCAAACGGGGAAGTGGCCTCGAGAGCAAGACGAATGCCGCCAATTTTAAGGCTTAATTTAAATAAACAAAGGACGTAAATCAACCATTAAGTCTGTATGACAGTGTGAAGGTTCTGTGGGTTTAACACATTTTGGAGTAATGTCTTTAATTATACAACGTGTTTCAGGTTATTTTACTCAAGCGTCTTGTCGCCTCATATTTGATGCAATTCTGCTTAATGGAGATGTAGGGATGTCTAAGGCGATGTGGGGATATGATGACAACGTGAACAACTGCTGACGGTGTTAAGCTTTTATTTTCAATCTCTTGACGCACATAAGCCTAGGACAGGAATGCAAGTCTTCTCTGAATTTGATCGGAAGACTAAAAGCGCTAAGATCTATCCCCGTCCCGGCCCGCCACGGATTCACGGGACATGAGATCGCCTTGGAACTTGTTAGCCAAGGATCAGTGGGGGTTCTCTCAATACCTAAACCTGCGCTGGGACTATATGTATCCTTGGTTATTACTTCCATTGATGGGTGGACCTCTCGAGAGCACAACCGGAGGCGGCATGACTCTTCAGACCAAGACCAAGTGCATACGCCCATCCATAGATTCCTTACCGGCATACAAATATTCCATTACACCTTTGCCATACACACAAATGTGTTTGGGTCTTAGAAATGAAACCCACTGCGATGCCTGTGGTTAAGACGACGACACTGCAAGGCACTTCTGCTGCTATTGTCCCACCATCGGATCAGGTGGCAGAAAAACGGAGCTGTTGAGGTGAGAGCTACAGCTGATGGTGCAGGCTCATCATCACAGAAGAGCCCGCTGGTCTATCTAAGGAAGAACAAAAATAGAGAACCTGTTTTTGAGTAATCTAGTGAACAAATTAAAAATGCCTAGCCCTTTCCGTTTAAAGGAGTAGCTGCTCAACATTGAGCTCCTTATCACGACCAGTAACTGACACAACAGACCGAAGTAGTTCTTTTCGGCAGCTTGTGTTCGCCATATGTGGGAACTGGAATAAAATCTCCTTCTTCCTCTTCTGATGACGCTACATCCCAGCCGCATCCAACGAGCCTCTCCAGCCGCACGATGCTTAGCCAGCTGCCTCCAATTTCGCACGCCAAGCTGGTTGGGGTCCTTCTCCACTTTTGTGCACCATCGCTTAATCGTCGATTCTGGAATAAGTACGTATTTTCAAACTGCTTACTTTGCTTTGACACCAAGCTCTGGTGTCTTACCAACATTTTCAGTCCTATAGGAAAGCTCTGCATTACTCCTTCCATCACTCGTGCAAGGGACACTTTAACTTCATCCTCTAAGAGTGCATTGAACAGGAGTTTGTCCACGTAAACCTTCTTCCTAGCATCGGCAAATTCGACTACAAACCTATATAACGCGACAACGCTGGATTCCCGTCAGGTACAATGTGAGGAAAACTAAGTTACCTTGGTTGCAAGTTTCATCCATATCCGGTCAGTCATTTAGAAGCTCCTCAAACAAGGAGCTCACGCGACCCCTAGGTGGCTCCGCAACCAGCACCAAGTGTATGCCTTATTTTACTTATATTGAACCCGCACTTGCGTATCGAAGAATTGTCAGCGCAAAGGATAGATCAATGCAATATCTGGAGAGACAGCCGGCAGTCATTGAACAAATCTTGACAGGTCGTATTTACTTGCGTATACATTCTAGAGAGACATGCCGAAATTGTAAAAAAATCCTTATTCTGGCCGCTCTTAGTACGCTGGCTGATTGGCATGCATAAAGGACTCTGTTCTGTTTTCACAAAACAAAGTTGCCTTCAAAGCCATCCTGGCAGCAGGCCCACCTACCCATGTTGACAGCTAATACTCATGAGTTTAGGTGTGGAAATAAGACTAAATATATTGTCCCAACCTTTAATCAAATAACAACTCGGGGCTGTGTGTGTGTCCTGCTCCACACTGGCTCACGCTGGGGGCGACAGCAAAAGCAGAAATTTGAAAATTCAAAACAGGACGCTTTATGTCATTTGTTGACAGCTAATACTCAGCGGTATAGGTGTCGGATTAAAACTAAATATATTGTCCCAACCTTTAATCAAATAACAACTCGATTAACATATCATAGATCAGAAGCGAAACATCCGACAAAAAGTGAATAAATTATACCACTTAACGGTTTAAAATTCAAGCCATCCGGCATTCGCGAGGACACCTGTTTCCTATTACCGGCTCGTCACTCAAATATTAGCACAGTCCATTTATCAATCTCCCTTGTCGCTCAACATCGCTTTGCATTGCCGCTCACTGGACACATGCCAATCAATGCAAATATTTACCGTCAATAACGTATGCAACGACTCTCGCATCAAGCGTTTCAATTTTTATCATAAAATAATAAAATACACGAAAGAATCGGCGACTACATGAGCACTCGCCAACAGACGCTCTCCGCCATCGCACAGCCATCTGAACTGACAGATTTTGGGTCTCTGCAAATATTTACACGGTTTAATGTGTTTGGCATTTTTTCGTTCCTCGTCCTGCACTGTGTGCTCACTTTGATCCAGTCGCTCATCCTTAAATTATATCCACCGGCTGGACAGTATTAAACGCAACCAAACGAGGGTGTGCTCTGCTGTAAAAAAAAAAATAATAAAAAAAAAATTGCGGAAAAACGATACAAATTCAATGACCAGAATGAAATTCACTTGCCAAGTGGCAGCCACCCGTGCAGGTCGGTAGACCAGTTGGAGAGCTGTGTTGATGCAGTCCATTTGCGGATATGAATATTAAAACGCGAGAACAAAGGAACTCAATACATCGCTGCCGCCGGCCGTCTGAAGGGATGTGTACTCGGAAGCGTTTGGCGTTTGTGAATTAATATGAAATCCGCGTGGGTCTGCTATGGACCACTGTGGGTTGCAATAGTGTAAGTTTGCTGACTGATCAGCACGTGATTTTACTTGAAAGGTATTCAAAGTCGAAGGGGTTTTTTTCCATGATGATATGTTGTTGTTTCTATTTAAAATATTTAAAGAAAAAAAAAAACAATGGGGCCTATATTAGAGCGCCTCTCTACAACCATCAAGCCGATTGTGAATTTTTCGTGAAATGTTAGTACACCCAATTATGTTTTAACACGGCATTTGTTTACACGGTTTTGAAATAACACAGTTTTGAAAAACCTTTTCAACGATCTCATTCGATTTAGCACGATTAAAAAAGCAATTTGATTGATTTTAAAGAAAACCATTTTTATCGACCGTAATCTTTTAAAAAATTAGAATATTTATAAATTATTTAGTTTTTTATAAAATATGCAGGTAGGCCTCACTTAACACACATTCGTATAACACGGCCTCGTTTCACTTTTAACAACCCATTTTCCAACCTCGTTCTAAGGCGGTTTCAAAATTGTTTGTGTGTGGTGAAAGTGTGGTCATTACGTCGTGTGCGTGTCTATTCTCTGATAACAACCCTTCTTTATTTGTTTAGATGAGCACATTTATGAATATGGGATTACATCACTGTCTATTGAGTACCTTGCTCTTCTTCCTCTACCACAACAAAAAGGGTTTGTCTCCTCTCTTTATTTTTCATGCTCTCGTATTGTTTTCGTATGGTGCTGATAAATTACATCGTATCACGTGGAAAACGGCAAACCTTGTTTTATACCGGAATCAGACATATCTTTTCTTTTAGTGTTCGTCCTCATTCTGTTAAGTGTGTTGTCTACGTCGGGTCGTGTCGGTATATTTTAAAAGGACAAACTAACTTAAGTGTTTTGTATTGAATTGTATTGAATTTTTTGTTCTGCTTCAACACAAAATTAATTCATTAGTTTTTGATAATGTCTGAAGTTAGTTCGTTTTATTTTGTTTGGAATATTAAGTAAATTCAAAATTGAAATATTTTATTTTTGTTGAGCGTTTTGTTTATCTTTTTTCATGTTTAAGACTAAAGCAAGCTATTTGAAACACATTGGAACACATTGAAAAACAAAAAAATTCATTTTGTTGTTTTTATTTACCTCATAAAACCTAGCCCCTCGTTTTGCACTGACTACTTGTATCGTTTAACGCGATTTCGTTTAACCAGGCATTTTTCAGGAACGTAACCACCACGTTAAGCTAGGCCTACCTGTACTATTAAGGGTTGTCTCCTAATATTTTTTACTTGAATGAATCCCCTATTTTATTACAGGGTTGAATGATATGGAACCCATATCGTTCTTTCTTTATTTTACACGGTTTTTTTTGGAACAACAGAATTAGGTGTACAATGAAACTTCTCTATAGCGGACACCTGTGCGACCATCATATTTGTCCGTTGTGTAGAGGTGTTCGTTTTAGAGGCGGAACGTGTTATTTATGAAAGTTGTCAACAAGACTATTAATTTTGCCTTTTTGTTTAAAAGTGACGGATTTTTTACTAGCCAGTAAAAGCGCACACTTTCAACTGTATGCATAAACCGCGCAGCATAACTCTCAAATTGTGTGAATTCTCTTAAAAAAATTCGTCTACTCACTTCCTTGTTTCAAATGGTTTGAAATGTGGAAACGCAATACATTTTTAAGAACAGAGTGTGTTCGTCTATACAAACACTAGGTGTTCTTGCATGAGTACATATTTGCTTAAGCAAGAGAAGGTAGTTAGGAGGGGCTGCTAGTGGATTCTCCAGCACACTTAGACCATTTTCTTCGACTGTGATACCCACAGTAAGCCCACAGTATCACTGATCGACCACACTAGTGATTGTGCCTTTAATTTGATCCCAACAGAAAATGGTGACTGGACTAAATTTGAAAGGGATTCGAACCGCGGACTCCACTCACCAATCTGGCATTGCACTCAACCATCCAGTCGGTTAGCAGGGAAATTCGTAAGTACAATATTCGTTTGTCTCATCTATCTTCGTTTTCACTTGGCTTGTACATTAGAAGATGTCCAACAGCTCACAAGGCGTTGAAATGCATGTCCGTGGGTGGTAATGGTCGGGGAGTCCCCCTCCCCTACCGGTGTCCTTTGAATAGGAAATGAAATAAACAAATATCCGTATCTTCATGTCGGAACAATGACCAGTTGTCCGTAAAGAGAGGTGTCTCTTATAGGAGGGTGTCCGATTCCAAACTGCGTGGAATCAATTTCACAAGCAAGATGAACCTTGTACAATATCTGCATTTGGCAAATTAATGGAACTGCATTTTTCATTACCTTCACGGCAACTCAATGAGTTTAGCATGATGTCACATAACTGACACTGTCTCAGAGAGTGTCCCCATTTTTAAGGGATTATCAGATCTGGTCTCCACCGATCTAGTGACCGCCGCAAATTCCTCTAATAAGATTTGGAATATGGAGTTGTATTTATTTTTTATAGATATATAATTGGCCTATGTTTTCCCAACATAGCTTTATAGTTATGCTTTCGTTTAGTTTTGAATTTCTTGGAAAAGTTAAGAAGTTGAGTACCTGCAAAACCAACTCTACTAACTCTTTCCATTTTTTTGTCTAAGTCTTTACAAAAATACAGTTTTTTGAAACCAACACTATTTTCAACAAGCAACACTTTTGCCTAACGCTTTCATGAACTTTCCCCAATCGTACTAATACTGTGGCTTCAAATGCTTACCCAAGATTGGCAGAGTGTGCAAATGGTTTAAATGAATGATCATTCGTTGCACTCACATGTTATCTAACGGGAAACCTGCAACAAATTATCATTATTCTCATCTCATGTTTTGAATTGTTTCCAGTTTTGAGGCCGGTTTGCCCCAATGTGCGCCGTGAAGCGTTCGTGCGTCGATTCCTTGTCTTGAGATTCGGAGATCAATTCCGAAAACGCCAAACATTCATAATTCACAACTCCCCATGTATTGAGGTCGCAGCTTTAGACGTAGGCTCACTCCAATCGTGACGCAACAATAACTTCCACCGCTCGGGTGGTAGAAGTTAGACTTAGGCCAACTTCAAACCATTTTATATTATTGTTACCATGAACTTTCCCTCAGTTTATTTCAGGAACATGCACATCAGGGCAGAGTGTATCACATGACTTCCAACTGTCCTTGGCAGCTATTACCACTACGAATTTTTAGAAGCATATACCCTTCACATTTGAGCTCATAGACGTTCTGCCGAATTACTCCACTAAGCAGACTCCAGTACTAACAATATCCCTCATTCGCAATCGAAAATCGAACCTCCATCAACATCCACAAACTTTTTATGAACCAACAAATCGAACTAGTTAAACCCAAACCGGTTGCATTTCGCAGTGCCTTCAACTGTTCGAGTGCTCGCCTCGAATTTGTTTACTCGCACTGTCCTTGAATGTCCATTTCGTCGCACGCAGATGGCACTTGAGTTGAGTTTCAATTTAACTTTTTCATGGAGATGTCGAATATTTGTTTTCAGTTCGACACAATAACTGGTTCGAGGGCTCGGCACTGATGGCATGAAGTTCCACTTGAACGTCGATGTAACTGAAACTTTTCCGTCCTGAGGAAGCTTGTTAGTTTGCGACAGAATGTAGATCTGCATTAAGTTTCATGCTGTGGAATATTTACATGTTGTGCTGCAAATTGTTGTTTAATGGCTTGTGAATGCCATGGATGCAAGCCGAGTAATGTGTGCGGCTTAATATGCCACACAGTTTCGATTCCTTCCGAATGTACTAGCGACTCGAGTTCAGTTTTGTGAGGGTAAAGTTTGCTCCTCCGGTGGGGACAGTAAATAGGATATGATTAAATTATAATTACGAGTGTTCTCGCCAGCAGTGGCGGCACACAAATGTCTTTGTGGTGGGTCCGGTGTCAGCTTGCTTTGAATGTGATGAATGGTCGGTTTCACGTTTCTTTTGGTAGATGACACTATAAGAGACATTTTAGATCTCTTCTGGAGCGAACGCACAAAGGGTATGTTTGAGTAATACAAACTTTCTTCTTCCTTTGTCATGGGATGAATGTAGGGGCTTACAATTATTCAGGAGAGGTGTACTTTCCCTAAGTCATACAACTTTTTATTCAGCTTAAGCGGAGCATATCGTTAATGCTGTGTTTTTAACGGTGTTTGAGAGAAAATAGGACTCCTACTATGTCCACTGCTGATCCACAAACATGGACGTCCTTCCTCTGAACATCTCATACAAGATCTCATGGGCGCTGGTGGGCGTGAGGTGGGCGCTTTAAGCTGTTAATCAACAACCTGGCCGGTCCATATCGGTGTGGCTTTAGGCTAGGAAAATCCACCACAATCATCCACTCTGTGTTCACATTTTGGAAAATCCCAGGAACAAATCGATACCCACCACCTTTTCACAGATTTGAAGGCCGTCGAACGCAGAATGTCGCAATTTAGCTTTGAGGTAGTGAAGGACTTTGTCTAAGATAGACAGCTACACAAGACTCTGCCAATCCAGGCAACATTGGACAAAAGCACTTGATAAGCACACATCTGTGTGGATGGTAGGGAGGGTGCTTGGGAAGTCTGGATATTTTTGAATCCATTTCACAACAACTTACACACAGTGTGATCGGCGATTTAGGTAGACCGCAAGAAGGAGTACTTGTTACTTTCAAACTATGCGAGTTGAAGTCAGAGCTCTGTCGCGATAGACTACAGTGCAATCCAGACCACGAGCAAACAACATGCCAAATTTCATAAAAGTCCGTCCAGCTATTTAGCCGTGATCTTAGATCAAATATCCTAACGTTGGCATTTCTAATATTTGCAAGAAAGTAGGTAGGTAGCTTAGGGAAGGGGGTTGTTAGTAAATTCACCAGCATACTTGGACGATGTTGGTACATTGCGATACCCACAGTCAGGCTACTATCAACGGCAAACAATTACTGGACGGCAAATGGTGTCTGGACCATCTTTGAGAACCCGACTGAAGCATTTTGACTTTGCTTTCACTGGGAATCGAACCGGGGATCCCACAAACCAATGGCAGGCACGTAACTAACTGCAGTCGTCAAAAAGTAAGATGTATGCAAAAAGACGACTTGATGGCACAGTTGGTTAATTGCCTGCCCACCATTAGAGGGGTCCCCGGTTGGAACGCAAAGTCAACATGCTTTTATCGGGTTCTCAAATCTGGTCTAGTCACCACTTGCCGTTGGGATCAAATTACCGCCACTATAACTGGAGTGGTCGATCAGTGGTAGACCGGGTATTGCTGCCTGGCAATACAATGGACACAGTCGATATGCCTGAGTGCTCCAGCATTGTGTTTAATAACATCCGACAAAAAAAAAGATGCATGCTAAAATCCGCTGTGCATCCGTAACGTCAGGCCTGTCGCTGGGATCCGCTGGCAAGTTTGGGTATAATTAAACATGTCGGTATTTGTTTTCGGTTCATTACGAGTAGTATTTATTTTTATTTGGTTAGGATACGTTTATTCGCCGAACTTGTGTTTCTCCCATTTATTTATTTATACTTTCGTTGCAGTAATTCGAGATACTTTCGAATTTTTACAAAATTAAGTTAATCACACTACAAATGATTACAAGTCAAATTGATAAAAAAAGGGGTCCGATATCCAAAATTGAGATGCAAAAAAACAAAAACTGATACAGGACGGGCAAGTTGAATAATATTGTATTTCACTCGTTATGATGCATTTCACTGGCTGTGTGACGTGTACGCCAAAGCTAATTAGGCAAATTATTTTGACTTTTAATACGTGGACAGGGCACAGATGATAAAGTGATTGATCGCTCCCAACATGGCGGGATGCGGATGCATAGATCAGGTTGACATACAACCTCCAAGCGACGCTGCCTGGATAGCCTTCGCAACAAACGTTGTGAGGTGAACTAATGTATGCAGCGATTCCCTTGTGGCTGTGCGGAGGGCTAACAACCCGCCCACATAGAATCGCACAACGTTACGAGAGAGCAAACTGCCTCGGATTTACGGACGGAAACACAACGACGGAAAAGGATAGTGGTTTGGGAGTGAGCTCCGGGAATGTAAGAACAATGGATACTCCAGGGGCTGTTCATGAACTGGAAAAGATCCTCAGGCAGTATAAGGCGGATATCACTGCGATCCAGAAAATACGCTGGATAGGACAAGGGTTAAAGAAAAAAGAAGAGTGCGACATATATTACATATTTGGATGCGGATTCATTGTGGGACAACGGTTAAGGTCGAAGGCCATCGACTTTAAGCCGATAAGTGATGGCCTGGCTGTGATCCGCATCCAAGGCAGATTCTACAACATCAGCCTTATATGTGCACACGCCCCTACCAAGATGTCTGAACACCCCGTCGAAGAGGACTTTTACGACCTCCTGGACGGTGCCTACGGAGCCAATCCGGAGGACGATGTCAAAATGGTACTCGGTGACTTTAATGTCCCAATTGGACAGGAAGACATCTTTGGCGGAGTGATAGGAAAGCACAGCCTCCACGACACGACATCAGATAACGACTTTGCGGCGGCATGTAATATGGTCATAAGCAGCACGAGAATCAATCGCAAAAGAATCCACGCAGTAACCCAACAATCTCTGGACGTTCAAACCGCCAACCAAATCGCCCATGTGCTCATTGACGCAAGGCATGCGTCAAATATCCTGGATGTGCGAACTTTCGGCGGGCAAACGTCGACTCTGATCATTCCCTCGTAGCAGCAAGATTCAGAGCTCGACTGTGAAATGTCAAAAAGCTGCACCAGCCAACAAAGAGGAGTTTTTACATTGAACACCTGAGCACACCAGAAATTGACAGAGGCTACAAAGAGGAATTACGTGAGAGTCTCTCCGGTATGCCGACGTCGAACACCAACGACAACGACGTTGGCATTGCCGCTCGGCCATCAAAGACGCAGCGGAAACTACCTAAGGCTACCGACCAACCCCGACAAGAATTATGATGGCGAGTGTGAGCAGAAGAAAAACTGCAAATGACGAGGCGCTGCAACGGAAATCAAGAATAGCACAAGAGGAGTACCGGGCTAGAAGCCGGAACGAGAAGTAAAGGTCTCTGGCAACCTCCCAGCACAAGGATATCGAAGGGTCTAGCGGCAGATTAAAAAATACGGGCCTTTACAAAAACCATAAAAGCCCTGCTACTGGCTTTAGGAAAGTCACCCAGGCTTTTCGAAACTGTGAGGTTGTTACTGACCCGCAGGGAATAGTGGATGTGTTTAAGCAGCACTTCCAACAGCTGCTTAGCGGACCTGATCGGGAGAGAGTGATACGGAATCAAGAAATCCCTAATCCAGTCGATGAAGTAGTCCTCCCACCCAGCTTTGAAGAAGTCGGCACAGCCATTAAAGGGCTGAAGGTCAACAAAGCCGCAGGCTTAGATGACTCACCATTAGAGCCATTTAAGGCCGTTGGCGATGTTCTGGTAGGGAGCATGCACCAGATCATCTGTAAAATGTGGGAAGATGAAAGCATGCCGAATATCTACTCCATATGTTCCATACACAAAAAAGGCGATCCTACGTCTTGCAAGACGTATATCTTGCTCAGCGTACTGTGTGAACGTCTAGAGCCGTTTTCCATCGCGGTACCAGTGCGCCTTCCTGCCGGCAAAACGACTATAGACCAAAAATTCACACTAAGGGAAATCCTGGGGAAGACCAGCGAGTTTCAAATCCATACGCACCATTTGTTCATCGATTTTAAAGCCGCATACTACAGCATTCATCGCAAGGAGCTATTCGATGCGATGGCCGAATTCGGGATCCTGGAAAAACTGATCCGGTTGTGTCGCACCACGCTAACACACACGCAATGCACCGTGCTGTTCGGCTCAAGGACTTCCGAGCCGGTTGAAACTTGCACCGGATTTGGGCAAGGCGATGCGCTGTCGTGCGATTTCTTCAATCTGTTTCTGGAGAAGGTACTAGGGCGGCCAGCTGTAAGAACGGAAGGCACTATCTTCCACAAGTCGGTTTAACTGTTGGGGTACGCAGATGGCATCGACATCGGCTCGCAGTCCCAACGTGCCGTAGTAGAAGAACAGGCGAAGCGAGCTGGTTTCACGAGGACGAAACCAAACATATGCTGTAGACCATAACACGTTCCGGAGCACACCACCACATAAAAAATCACGACAGCTACAATTTCGAGGTAGTAAAGCAGTTTGTCTGTCTCGGGGCAACCATGAACTCCACAAACGACATCACAGTGGAGATCCGACGTAGAATCGACCTTGGCAACCGGTGCTACTTCGATTTGGCGAAACAACTGGGCTCAAGACTCCTGACTCTAAGGACAAAAGCTGAACGCTAAGTAAAACTGCAGAGCTGATTCTTGGTACCGTCGAAAGAAGAATTCTGCGTTGGCGAGGATAGGTGAATGGAGGAGAAGAGTCAACCGCGAACTCTACGAGCTGTACTAGGACGTGGATGTAGTTCGGAAGGCAATAACTGGATGCCGCAGCTGGTTCAGGTTCGAATCCCAGTGAAAGCAAAGTTAATACGCTTTTCGCTGGGTTCAAAATCTTGTCTAGTCACCATTTGCGTTGGGATCAAATTACAGGCACTATCACTGGAGTGGTCGATCAGTCTGATTGTGGGTATCACAATGTACCAACATGGTCTAAGTGGGCTGGTGAACTCACTAGCAGCCCATTTCCCCTAGGCAAAAATCCGTCGACTGCACTAGCTCGGCCACATCGAGCGAATGGACATGATCGCTCCAGTCTTCGAATCCGAGCCTCCTGATTCGAGAAGGAGAAGAAGACCGAATCTCTTGCATAAAGGCCAAGTAATCGCGGGTGCAAGACAGCTTGGCCTTGATGACTGGAAGCAGCGCCAACGATGGAAGGCAGCAATTGCTCAGGCTCAGACCCTACAGGGGTCGTTGGCGTTATTTTGGCTTTTAATATAAATAACAACTGAACGAACTTCCATCTCTTAAAATCCGTTAGAAGTTTACCACCAAATAGAAGTTCACCGGCAAACAAATGTCCCAGCCGGATCATGCGGTTGACCCGACGCATCAAATGCAAAAGGCCACGAACTCGAAGCGTATGCCAACAGCCTG
Source organism: Eristalis tenax (assembly GCA_905231855.2). NCBI lineage: Eukaryota > Metazoa > Arthropoda > Insecta > Diptera > Syrphidae > Eristalis > Eristalis tenax. Next base: position 72,358,594 of record HG993125.1, on the reverse strand, counting down.
TACAACTTGAAGTAAACCAATTGTGTCTACGTGCACTCTATTTCGCATTACCGCTAAACCTACCCAACAAACACAACCGTTTACTTACACAACCATTTTACTTAGAAATAATTGCTACAAGGCAGAGCACAGTTTTGGAGCAGCGGTAACAAGTTTCGAATGAACCACGTGTCCAAATGTATTTTCTAACATCACGCCAATGAAACAATGTAAAAAGCAATCCGATTTGCGAAGGATTTATAAAATTTATACACCCACAGAGAACAAATCTTTCGACGCCAGGTTCTTCTCGGTTTCTGCAAAAGTTTTAATTGCAATTCTCTCCTGCTGTTTACGAAATACGGAAGAATGCAAAGTAATCATTTCGCCGTCGCCGCTCTAATGTGCTTGTGCATCCCATGCACCGTACCAAGTACATACACACTCCTTATTGTGGCGCCTGGCAAATCTCCTTTCTTCTACCAACTTTAACGTGCCCCCAACTTTCGATTGCATAAGTACAATCCGCTTAAGTGCATCGAAGTCATTTCAAGCACACTGCTGCAGCCTTGACCCTGAGAACTCCCTCAAAGCCACCGAAAATAATTTCCATGCACTTATGTCAAGGAAAAAAATGCATTTCCCCTACGCTCGCCCTCGCCAACTGTAGGAACTAGTTCGTACAATTATTTTCTTCTACCGAACTTAAGTGCTACTCTCAGGGATGTCTTCGGATAGTTTCCGAACTTTTCCCTGCATCCCCAACCATTTCAATTACCTCGCGAATGACATCATTAAGTACTCTGGCAATGAACTGCAGGAGTGCTCTTTACCCGTTTGCATTAAGTGCGACGAAATCCATTCGAAGACAACACTTAAATTTTAGATCTCGAGTATTCATTATTGTTTCGGCCTCTACGAACGTACAAGTGTGCGTCCTTGTTTTCGAGACGATTCACTCTGAGGACGATTTGAAATGAATTGAATGTGTATGCCTTCGCAGAAGAATTGTTTCGAATTCATTGCAACCCGTTTGGCTTTAAACAGATATTTTGAAGAATCCCCTCCCGCATAAGCCCTTCATTTATGGGCTGCATCTTTAATCCAAAGTTGCTCGGTGAGCTCATTAAAATGCATGCGATGCTATGCCAAGCATGCAGAAAGGGAATTTATATCCGTTTTTCCCTGGCCACGGACAGGACAGGATGTAATGGAGAAGAGAGATAATAAAAATTAAAATTACAAAATGGTTATGAAACGCGCCTGGTGGCGTCTCTTGTGCATGAGCCAGGCGGTAATAAGCGATTTCAAGTGAAACTCATTTTGGGATCAGGAAATTTGCATCACATCCATGCCCTGTGCATCCTTGGATAGTGAACTAAACTTAATATTAATATTTTCTCGGGTTTTCGTCATACTTTTAGGCTACCGAAGGGTTACTGGACCGTAAATCAGGAAGGATCTTTTAAAATATCTGATTAATCCCCTGGTGAGCTAGGGGGATCGATATTTGCAGACTTGGTGGCTATGCATGGGATTGGGTCTCGCTTTTTAAGTAGCCTGGGTGTTCAGCAGTGTGGTTGCTGAAGAAGATTGGTCTAGGTCTTAAATGTCATGCTCCTCATGTCCGTCCACTTAAGTCTTCTAGTTTTGGATGATTGACTAATTTGGATGACTGAAACCGGTTGAAACCATCAATGGACAACACTACCGAACACAATTACTCCGTTTGAAGAGAGCAGCAGCCGAAAAACGCCCGGAATATGCGACCAGACACGAGGCAATAATTTTCCATCATGACGCTCGGCCCCACGTTGCTGTTCCGGTTAGGAACTATTTGGAAAACTGTGGATGGAAGTTTTACCCCAGCGCTCACCGCTTTATAGCCCAGACCTTTCCCCTTCTGACTACCATTTGTTCCGGTCGATGCAGACTGCCCTCACTTAAATACGGTTCACATGAGAGCAGAATATCAAAAACTGGCTTGATTCATTCTTGGTTGCCAAGTCGGCACAGTTCTTTTGAGATGGGATCCATAAATTGCCAGAAAGATGGGAAAAGGTCATAGCTTCAGATGGGCAATACTTTGAATAATACTTTTGTACATGTATTTCTTAAATAAACGTTCAAATTTGGAAAAAAAAACCCACACGAATTAAATTAAAGACACTTCATAGCTGATGCTATATGAAGTTGGTTCAACCTTCATTTTCTTTATGAGAATTACTGCTTTTAAACCAATCAACGCATTGGACAATCTGTCTTGAATTTTTTTTTTGCGTTGATGAACATGAACATGGTTTTTGTACGTCGATGTTTTAGTCAACTCCAAGTACTCCGGAACGCATTCTGTCGGTCGTGTCCATTCGAACATAGTCAACGGTCGTCGTATGTTACAGGTTCGACTGAATTTAATTTTTGTACATACCCCAGCTTCGTCACAAAATTCTCCAGGGTTTTAAATCCCCAGCTTGTGTGTTTTGCTGTTGATTCACTAGTCGCACTGTGAAACTCAAACTTGCCGGCTAAAATTATAAGATATGAGAATAAGCAAACCGATTGCCGAACGAAAGAAGTGTGTAACCGTCAACTCTCACAACTACAGTCAAATGTTGGACTCACATCGATGAAATGGATTCGGATGACATGTGCTTTTAACAGTATAGTTTCATGTCTCGCATCAAGGATCAGTTCAACTAGTTACATCGCGTTTTGGGGATGCAAGCTGGTTACTTGTCGCCGTTGGATTTATCTCAACGCTTTTTGAATGCAAATATTCGTCAAGTTATGGCCGAGTTATTACTCGATATGTGCCCGAAAGTCATCGACATTTATTTCGTCACAATCGAGTTCTTGAATAACTCACAAATTTTTCAACATTCAATATACAACGAATGACATTTCGCATCAACACACATTCCAAGAAAAAGCAAATACAGTGAAGCCCCCTAAATGCGACACCCTAAGGGAATAAGAAAATGCGAACCAATGAAGTGGTGTCCCGATTTTAGAGGACCTCTTAATTCGGACAAATATGTTATATGTCATACCAAAAATTAAAAAAAAAAAAACAGCGTTTAATTTAATAAAAAAAAATATAAGTTTATAATATAAAACAATATTTTCGCTCACACAGGAGCCACGGGTATGATCCGTGGCGAATTAACGACTACGTATTTTGGTACTTTAATCTTTTATAGAGTAATTCTATCGTGTTATATCAGCTGTATTTGAAACGATGTTGGGTTCGGCGGGAAAGGTCCCTTGTTTGTTTTGGACTCTGGTTGACCGATAAGATGTTTCCAGAGGAACCCTGGTGCTAACGTATATTATAAAAATAGAAAACTATCAAAATGAATGAGTGCTTTGTGGCAACAACAGAACAAGATCAAGGATTTTATTTTACAACCACATTTCTGACATTTCGGGGAGATCGCATATTTTTGCTCGATTTACACATCCACACAAACAGCTCTGCCACTTGTGATTTCTATCTCTCGTTGCTATTTGTCTCAATTTAGAGACAACAAAAAGTTTTTTCTAATGAAACCGTTGCCCCACGATCCATTTTAGAGGTGCCTCGTTTACAGAGGTTCACTTATATGAAAAAACCGAGTATATGCATGTACCTTCTACATTACAGATCTACTAAGCCGTTTCAAAAATGAACTCAGCTCGACCAACCCTGCAGAAAAGTTAAGCATTACTCCTTCCATCACTCGTGAAATGACCCCGAGATACATAAACTTCTCCACCTGCTACAATGGGTCTCCACTCACCTGTCGAGAGCATTGAACAGGCGTTCCGATTCCGATTTGTCCACCTTAACCTTAATTCCAGCATCAGTACATACGGCCACAATCCTATTTAGTGCGCCCTGGAGTTCCGCCTGGGAAGATGTTAATATCTCTAAGTCATCTGCAAAAAGAAGATGAGAATCCATTTCCGCTACCCTATCAAGAGCCGCATCAACTTCATCCAGGAAAGCCAAAGTTGGCATTTCAAGCTTAAGCTTTAAGATCCCGACTTTCCCTCCTAATCGTATCCACTCCAATACCCTGCCTGCCAACCAGGGACTTGTGAGTATCCTCACTCCCGCGTTTGGGAACATTTGAGGTGCCACTCGACAGGAAGAGTTTCCGCTCGTCTAAAAGGCCCACAGTTGTAGATAACCTTTACTTCGTCGAGGAGATACCCACGATAAAGAAACGATACCTGGCAGCCTCCTCAACTAGCTTGAGATGCTTTCCTATAAGGATCTCTCTTAAAGGCCACTGCTCGGTTGCTCGTAGTTCCTTCGGGCTAAGCCCAACTGGCTGCCGAGCCGGATAGGCCGCCCACCAGACGTTCGCATACTGCCACCATTCAGGCCTGGCACAACAGGGTTGGAAATATAAGAGGCCAATCGTCTTCTTCTTGTCATTCGGTGATGTTGCGCTTGGTTAGCAGGGCTTGGGCTGTATGGAAATGAACTCCTACACCCCACCATCCGCACCTCACCCCGAGGTACCAGGACCTCCTCCTCAGCTGCTATATTAGTTCATGTTGGAGAGATGAGAGTAACAAGCTGAACAAAATTGTCTTTACTCGGTCTTGGACCGTACTTGTGAGGGTAGATGATTCCACAGGTGTACGGCATGAATGAAAAAAGGCCTGCGCGATGTTAGACAAGCATGAACAGAAGGTTTCAATGTGATATTACGATTCGATCGACAGAAAGTTAATTTTTCATACAGATAATTAGGCTGCTTACTATGAATGATTTTAAAGAGTAGGGTGCATGACCTTTAATTTTTTCCAATTCACTTCCAAGGAGAATGCGGCGTTGGTCCGAGACGTGATCGAATGTTCATGAAGGTTTTAGGCAGTCGCGTTTATTGTTTTAAACAAATTTTGCTGAGAGAAGTTATCACAGTCAGAAAACAAAGATAGGAACTACGAGTGCTTTGGCAAGTTTTAATTTTTGGGATTGGGAGTGTAAATTTGGTAATTGACACTACACTGTCTATATGGTCAGTCCAAGCTAGTTCACTATTACGCATTACACCAAGATTTTTAGCACAGGTTACATGTTCGAATGGAACAGTTTTTAATTCTATGGGGGGCAAGCGTGAACGGTAGGGTGGTGTTTTAAAAAGGGAATGACTTTGGTTTTGTCAGGATTAAGCATGAAATGTTCTCGTCAGCCTACTTCGTAGTTGAGCACAAATCCACGTTTCATTTTGCAACAGAATCTTCAACCACGCCAAGAGGAAAACTTTAGTAGATGAAACTTGCAATAAAACAACACTTTTTGACCTTCCATTAATGAACATTGAGAACAATAAAGGAGCGAGAATAGATAGACCTTGAGGTAGCGCTGTGAACGTCACGAAAAGACGACAGTTTAGCCTTCTAGAAAAAATCTCCAGCAATCTCCCCACTATTACCATTTTCATTATGGTAACCCTAATTGTGAAGCAATCTATCAGAAGTCAGATTTTTATTCCTTAAGCATTGAAACTTGTCCATATTCCAGTTGAGAGATCCAGATGCTCACCATACACCCTAGACCATAACATGCCCGCCTCAGTGTATTCCTTTGTCAGAAGAACATAAAGGTTCGACTGCAATTCGCCTAAAACAAGGCGTTTTCGTTTTGAAAAAACGTTTCATTTGCGGATGAAAGTAAGTTGAACCTCTTTAGATCAAATGGAAGGACCAACGTTTGTAGGAAGCCAAGCATTTGCACAAGGAATACATATTGAATCAGGAGAGCCATTTTCACTGTGAGCCACTGTACTCTTCTTCTTCGATGTACGACACGAGTCCACAGGACTGGGATGCACGGCGGACTCAACCAACCGAGCACATCCTTTAAGAGGACCTTCTACTTTGGCGTAGACCACTTCAATCAATAGCACAGCATCAGAGTCGAATTCAGTGTTTTGTTCGCAACCTGCAGCTAGTTGCGAAAGAGCACTTTCATCAATTCATCGCTCCGATTCCTCAGAACTTCTCTTCCATTCCATTTCATTTGCAAAGGAAACGTTGCCCATTTCAATGGAGCCTTGCATGACTTGCAAAATGAGACCAAACGTCAAGTTTATCTTAGTTTTCGCAGACTTTTGAGCACACAGCACACACATTCTCTTGTATCCACCAGATACAGTTGTATTTTGCAAAATTATTACACTTCAATGCTCAACAAATTGCTCAGAGAGCATTAATTACGTTCTATCTAAACGGGATTTATTACACTGGCTGCTGTTGGAAGGTGATTAAATTTATTGTTTTAATTTCCGTCGATTAAAAGGATGCAGGCGAACATTTATCTAAATTTGGAAGTGGACGGGCGCATCCTGGATGGAAGTACAGAAATTTCAATTAATTCGTGGAATGGAATTTCGCTGATGGTACAATATTTGGGGCACAGAGCATTTGATTATATCTAAAAATTACCGAAAAGCTTCTACAGCAATGAACATATTTCGAAGAACAAACATTGCTTTTGCAGTTGATTACTGTATAGAGGCGAAATACTCGAATATATAGAAACTTTTGTATTTTGATGTGGGGTAACCCTATATTCCTACTTCCACGAACCACACCAACTGCCATGAGCGTTCAAGAAAAACGACTTAGCTTGGAAATAAGTAAGGTACAAAACTCTGAACCGCAGTACGCGTATACTGCTGCTACGGACATGCGAAGCGGTCAAGATCAGCTCGTATCACGTGTTATCTAGGAGAGTGATTTCCCCCGGGATTGCCCATAAGTCTGAATATAATGGCATAACTACCTCAACATGTGTGTATCCTGCGCACATTCTAATGAATCGATGAAATACTGTTAGCGCATTTAAGTTAGTTTAGTTAAAAGTTTAGTTTAGTTAAGTTAGTTTGCGTAAAAATCCAATAGTACGAGTAAGGAGTTGCAGCTTCGCCGCAGTAAACCTTTCTCAAGAGTCAGTAGAAGAGTTGCTAAACAACATTTTTTAATCAATAATGCAGTCTCATAAGGCTTCCTGTATACAATCATTATACAATTTCTCACGCAGCTTCAGTGAGTTTTTATTTAATTATTTACTTATATTCACAAAAACGAGTAGAATATGACCTAAACTGTACACAAAACGAGTTTCTGTCATACAGAGCTAAGTTTCAGAGGCGATTTCTTTTTTTTTATTGAACAGACTAGGCCTACAAACTAAAGGTTGGGGAGTCGGCTCAACAATAGGGACCCAAATGTTGTACTTTCTTTAATTTGATGTTTATTATTTTTCTCGGTTTATTGTTTTTTTTCGTCCTACAGTGGCTGGTGCTTACATCGGGTTGTTCCAGTCCGTGTGTCCATGGGATGGGGTGGTGATGTGTTAGCCGACTTATCCTCGATGGTGATTGCTATCGCTGCTCTGGTAGAATCCATGCAGCTCGTTGTTCGACGTCGTTGGAAAGTTCTGCTCATTTAGCAGACTTAACGCGTTGAGGTAGCGTTGTCCGGGGATTGTGTTTCTCAGGTTCCTGATTTCCTCGTTAGGATGATTGTTGATGTCTAATAGCTGCTTTCTGAACAGTGTCACCATGTACTGTTGCAGGGGGATGAAGCGTGCTTGGTCGTAAAGCCTATTGTTGCTGTGGTGTCTATGACGATCCCTGTCGAATGTGAGTTCCTGTCTTCGCAGTATTTTTCTTTCGAAAATTGCGAGCTTTGTCATGTTGGTCTTAGAAATGGTGTGCCATATTGGGAAGCCGTACGTTAAGGTCGGCCGTATAAGCTGCTTGTATAGCTCTGCTGCTCTGGTTTAATCCATTTTGCTTGCGCATCAAGGGATAGATGCGATGGAAGCCTAGGTTGGCCTTCTTAAGGGTCAGTTTCGAATGTATGTTGAACATCAACCTTTCCGTGAAGTTAATGACAAGATACTTGAACTTTTCGTGTGTTGATATTTCTGTGCCGTTAGGTAGCACTACCTTTATGCATCGATATTTGCCTGCTGATCTGCACCCACCTCTGGATGGTCTCCCTAATCACATAAGTACCGATTTTCCAGCATTGATACGAATACCCCATTTGGTATAGTAGTGAAATTTGTTCTCTGTTTGGAATTCGAGCCTTTCCGCGGCTCTGTGGTGACGTCGAGCTGGCATAAGTCAGCGAGTTATCTGCAAATAGACAGCATTTTACTGTGTCAGTTGGATGTGGTTGATCTGCCGTGTGGATGTTGAAAAGCCACTGTCCCAGCTTTGATCCTTTTACAACTCCCGCCTTGGTGCTCCGCTCTGTTGGCTTGCTGTCTTCAACTGGGACGTAGAATCTTTTGAAATGCAGAAAGCTATAAATTATTCTGATGAGGTTGGCGGGGAATCCCATCTGGTTCAGCTTGTAGATGAGTCCCTCAATTCCGCATCGAAAGCCTTTTCTACGTCCAGGAAGCAGGCGACGGTGGCCCAGTTATATTTCAGTGCAGCTACAACATCGTGGTGGAAGTTCATTAGAGGATGTAGCGTTGAATGTTTGTCCCGAAATCCTTACGGAATATCCGGAATGATGTTTAGGTCTGTAGACCTTCACTTTAGTTTTCGCACTAACAGGTTCTCCAGAATATTGCTTATATTGCTCAAGAGCGATATAGGCCTCTATCCTGAAACACTGCCAGCTTTACTATTTTCCATTTGCTAGGAGACTACAATTGTTGATGCAATGATGTTCATGATGATTGTGAGAAGTATCATCGCCGTTTGTGGGATTCGCTTCAGGACGAAATTCGATATGTTGTCAGTCCCGGCTGCTTTCCTCTTTGGACTGCGTTGGATAATTCCCGCAATTTCTTCCTGTCGGGTCGTCCGCTGGGTTGGTTTCGTTGAAGATGATGTCTGGTGCGGATGAAGTCTCAAGTGCATTGACGTATCTGTTGACTTCTGTGACAAATTCGCGGTCATTAGGCGGTGATGGTTGAAAGTTGCCTTCGTAAAATGATGAAAAGGCCTCTGCTTTCTCTGCCGGTGTGCTTGCTTCACCTTCGCTTGTCGTCAGTGTTTGTGGCAGCTTCTTCCTCTGAGCGATGATTTGGGAAATTTGTGGGAATGTGTCGGGTCCTGGAGGTATCTTGCGGTTGTATCTGTTCTCCAGCTGTATACTGTCGTGCGTTTGTTCAACTCACTGAGAACAGCTTGGTAGTCTCTGCCTAGTGCGTTCAGCTCCCGGTGGTGTATTCTTTTCCTCAGCCTTTTAAATCGCTTAGTGCCCTCATCGCTTTGTTCAAATCCGTATTCCCGCGGTGGTGATCTTGGGAAGTTTCAAAGGCAGGCCAATGAGTGCCATGCACAACCTAAGACCCAAGCCATAAACCGGCGATCGATGTGTGTAAACTTCCCACGGGCACTTAGCTGAGCTCCCGTCTACATTGCAAAGGAAAGTTCTGGCTGCTAGTGAATTCACTGCATTCACCAGTACACTTAGACCGTGTTGGTCCATTGCAACACCCACAGTGGAACTACTATCACTGATCGACCACACCAATGATAGTGCCGTTAATTTTATCCCAACGGCAATTGGTGACTGGACCAAGTTTTAAAACCAAATAGGAGGGCATACTACGGGGACTCTTCTAGCCAAGTGCAGGTACTTAATCAAGTGCGCCAATCTGTCGCTAAGTTGCCACTAAATCGTATGTATATTTGTCTGTCTCCTGCATTGGCAAATGATCTTTGAAAAACCAAAACTTTATTTCCCTTCATTAGACTTCCGCTTAAGACGTCTCCTTGCCTTCACTCTCTGGCAGCTAATTGACAAATTTGGTTGAGACACGATTTTACCACAACCTGGATAGAACTCAGAGTCAGAAACCAACTTCCCACAGGTTCTTGCAATCAGGCAGTGCCTATAATAGCACCCCATTCACCTTCTTTGAGATGAGCATGTACTGATGCCGTCTTCGGCTAAAGCACACTTCCCAGCTAAGTGCCCAGCCTATTCAATGCAAACTCGCCCGGTTGCCGCCGGCAACCGTTACCCATTCGGTCATAATTGATCATAACATCCTCTGGATCTCCTTCAGAAGATAATGCTGTGGCACCCATAGCCATAACCCTGTTCATTCAATTAGCATTAATCATCCCGGTTCGGTCATCAGCATATAGGCATCCCCTCCGTATACCATGGCCATAATGCAATAAGCTCCCGTCTACATTGCAGAGGCGAGTTCTGGCGATTCCTTCGGCAGTTAAGTGGCGTCATTACGTTAAGATGCCATCATCACTTATTATGACACTGTGTAACGGAGCTACAGGTGTGTGGAGAGATTATTGGATCATTTTCTGAAATAGATACCCAGTCGTTGATATCGGTCCGTTGGGAAGTTAATGGGTAATCATTTCTGCGGTAAGTGCTTAAGGCATCCGCTTGTCGGTTCTCGGCTGTCGGTTGTTGGGTGTAATTGAAAACATATGTGCTCTAAATGCCATCGACATGGTCAGCAAGGAGGAGCATATTAGCAGATACTTCCCTTTGAAACATGTGGAGGTGATATCTAAGGCGTTAATTGAATATCAATTGCGCTCGCTTCAGTTGTTGGCATGGATGTGTCCGTAATTGACTTATGCGAGTGACAAATCATGCTAAAGATTGACTGATATGGTTGAGCAAGAGTTTGAGTTCACAAGTTAATCAGCCTTATCATGAATCGCGTCCGAACAGCATTTCACCCGAAGTACTTCTTCCTCGCCCGAACTACAAAAAGGTTAGCATGAATTTCGCCAGAAAAAAATTCCACTTCGAATCAGCTGTGACATTTCGAACAAGTGTCATTTTGACAAGTAGTGGGGAATACAAGTTGAAAAATAATCGTTTGTGTCTTTATTGAAGTTAGAAAGCAAGTTCAAATTGGAATTAAGTTGAAATGCTTGAGAATTTTATCTGAGGAAGAAGAAACAAACGAAGTAAAAGTGTTTCGAAGACATTTGAGAGATTATTCTAATCCTTTGGAGCTGCGTGAACCCTTGTATGTAAAGAAAAATGTTTAGCGTTTGTTAAAATAAATTAATACATTTATATTTCACCAGATTCCAAGAACATTATAGACTAAACCAAATCAACTATCCGTCCTGACGTTGTTCTGGCATAATCCTATTTCAGTGCAATACTTTCCGAAGTATTGGAGACTTTGGAAGAAAAACTTTGTCCCCAATGGATATCTTGGGCAACGCCAGACGAAAATTGCTAAAGACTTTTATAGCAGAAAAAAGGTACCCGGAGTTATGGGCTGTATTGACATGACATGCGTGCCTGTCAACATTATATCGTCATCTTCAAATAAACACCCTTTATATAACAGAATAGACGAAAATTGTAGCATTAATGCTCTCTACTTGTAAGTGAAGTGTTCTAATAACATTCAAATATTGTGTACCTCAATTTTATTTTTTTTAAGGTTTGTGAGAATCAGCTAAGCAATCGTTTCGTAGATGACACAACCCGAAGCCTGTACAAGAAAAATAGAATAAGATTAACTCTCGTTGCCGTAACATAATCAAAAGAACCAATGGTGTTCTAAAAGGCAGATATAGGCTACAATAACTCCCGTAGAGTAAGTATAAAAAACAAAAAAATGCGAAGAGTTTCGTCCTGTAAATTCCCTACCCTTGCATGAAAAAGTGAAAAACTATTGCTTAGTCGTCTAAGTGGTGATTTTGAAAAAAAACCCAATTCAATATCAAAAATGTCATGATAATGATAACCTGGCAATGCCAACAATTATAATAGTATGGAAATGTACCGTTCTTTTCATAAGAACAACGAAATGAAGAGAACAAAACGAAATAACCGCCATTATATTGGAAAGCGTCACAGTGAGCAAACGTAAAAGAATTGTGAATAAATACAAATTATTAAAAATTGGGAAGAAGTGTAAAATAAATTAAAAAAAAGAAATTATAAATAAATAAAAGGAATTTTAAATAGAATACAGTGTCATTAATAATAAATGCACGGCCGGGATTTAGAAAGTCGAGTTCCTGTGAATGTGCTCTTAACCTGGTCACTACCGAATTCAAATAGCAAAAAACGTGTTTATTGTGTGTTCTTAGACTTAAAAAGGGAATTTGAGGCAATTGACAAACAAAAACTTGAAAAATACTGTGTAAAAAGCGGACAACTTAATTGGTCTGATTCATACTTAAACAATAGAAAGCAGGTTGTGAAAGTGAACGGGGTGCTATCGACATTGAAATAAGTACAGTATTGCTTCCCTCAAGGATCTGTACTGGGAACATTACTATTCTCAATATACATTAATGATATAAAAGAAGAAGAGAAAATGTAAGCTAACGCTATTTGGTGATGATGCTGTGACGTATGCGATAGGAGACGATTTTGCTAAATGTCATAAAAATGTGAAAGAGGACTTAGAATCGGTAGACAAATGGTTAAAGTAAAATAGATTAAACATTAATGTTAAGAAACCCCAAAAAACGATAATAAATGAGAGATTAGACGAGGGCATTCGACTGGAAATTGACGGTGAACCTATTGAGAAAGTAGTAGATGCTAAGCATTTAGGCATGTACATATTGATAACTCAATAAATTTTACAAAACGAATTGACTATATATGCACAAAAGTGGCGAATAAGCTCGGTTTTTTAAGGAGAATAAGAAACATTGTTTCAGTATTAAGTGCAATAAATACAATACATGTTTTTCTTAAATAAACGTTCAAATTTTGAAATAAAAACGCACGAATTAGGTTATAGACCCAATATATAACCACAATTTGAATATTGATCCACCGTCTTGTATTACAAGACTGCAATTGTTACAAAAATAGGGTAATGCGTTGTATTTTAAAGTGTAATAAATATGTACCAATCAATGTTATGTTAAACTCCTTAAAGCGGTTATCTGTCAAGCAAAGAATTGTATTAAATCTTCTTGTCTTTTTGTATAAAATTAAGAATAATCTTATGCCAAAATATCTGAAGAACTATGTGCAATATATAAGAGTCATTCAACCATACGCATTAAGAAATAGTAACGACTTTCGATTACGAAGAATGATAAGTACATACACACAAAACTCCTTAATATATAATGGCTTCAAATTATTTAATGAACTTCCAGACTGTGTTAAAGATGAGACAAATTTAGTATGTTTCAAAAAGCTGTTTAACTTAAGTACTGGAATTGTAAAAATTTGTAAATACAGAATCTTAATAGCTCTAAACAGAGCTAGTTTCAAATAAATTCAAAAAGTTGGACATACTTTGTGAGTGCTAGGGAATTGTACTACGCCCCATTGAAACAGTTGAAAACGCCCATAGCATCGGATGCATTCGCACAGAGATCGCGAATTCTCTTTGTTTTTTTTTTATATTTTCAAATGTAAGCCAAAAAAAAAATATTTTTATTAAAAAAGGAACAGAACTTATACGTTCACCTCTTCACATTCGCGTCTGCGGTTCTTATTGATCGTCTTTATGTTGGATAAGCGCTTGCGGTTGGTCGCGGAATCGGGTTTATTCAGCGATGCTGTTCTTGAAATGGCCGGCTGATATGCTCATTTTGTGCCTCCAAATTAGCCATTGGCTCTTTGGGTCCAATTTACTCTTTGGTTTTTTTATTTTGTGTTTATTCGTGGATTCACGAAATATTCCCTTAGCTAAAAGCTAGGGAATATTTAAGCTTGATTTGACATTTATTTTCGCCCCGATTTGCTGTTCGCGAAAAGAGAATTTGTTTTACATATATTATATATAGTATATATATTTATATATACAACCACAGCTTCACCCCGATACCGAGAATATATTGAAAGAACCTCGTACATGGACACTGATTATGTGAACAAAAATCAATGAAATTCAACAAAATTAAACGAAGCGGCTGTATCATTTGAGTTTATTCGATTGGTTTGTTTGACTTGGTGGGAATGCTCAAATACGTGTGAATAAAATGGTTCAATATTTTACGTAAAAAACTTGTAAATAAGTGTCAACAACGTAAAAATACCGTAAAAATGTAATCAACTCTTAAAAAAGGTAAATAATGAAGACGTGAATTAAGTAAATCACTTAAAAGGCAAACAATGAACTGCATTGCAATATTTGTCAAAATCTAAATAAATAAAGAAAATTTTTCATTTTCAAACAAAAGAGCAATAAATGTTTCTTTGTTAAAAAATGTAAAATTGTCTCGTTTGTTAATGGGTCAGAATTTATTACAATATTCCAGGAACAGATTACAAACCATCTCTCTATCTATCTATATAAATAGAAATGAATCGCATAACTGTATGTAGTTCCATTACTTCCGAACGACTGCAACAAATTGGATAATTTTGTATGCGTCCAGTTCTCAGTACGCCTTGATGTCCATTAATATATCGCAAAGCCAATGGCGTATGCCAGTCTCTTAATTTCCGTGTTTTTACCAACAAACAGTGGTACCAGTTGGGCAGTGAGTGCTCGAGAGTCGGCTATACATCGTTTCTATTTGTTTTCTCTCCAGAACAAAAAACGAAACACATTGTACATTAAAATAGTTATTGTCGAATTATTTAATTGGAATTTGATTTCATTATATGGTCGCAATGTAAACGGAAGGTCTTCTATCATAACTTAACGACTGCGCTTGCGATTTATTTACTGACGTTGCAAATGCAAGCTGCCCTCCCTCTTAACTACAGATTACGAGGTGCTAATCCGGACTATTCCAGCAAAGAAGAAATTCCGTTGTAGAGTACGCCATCTTGGTTAGTGACAGAATCAACGGACTTGGATGCCATCCATTCGCTAGCTATCTAATTTTCTACATTTTTGATACGCTCAACCCAATAATTCCAAAATTCGATGGGTCCGGTCTTTGATTATGTAAAGTGACGAAAATGGACTGGGAATTGAATTTATCCAGAAGTGCGTCAGTGGGAATTTTTTGTTTGGAAAAAACTTTTGCAGATCGGTCGCTCTGCAATTCGACGCTCTTGTTCGTATTTAATTTAAGCGTATTTCCATAAAAAAGATGACATTTTACATGCATTAGGTAGTTCTTTGGCTGGCTTTGATCGTGGATTCATTGGCAATGTCTGTCGAAAATCATCTGCAAAGAAAAAACTGGTGTGGTGTAATGCATCAGATGATATCATAGAAATAAGGTATTTCAATGTAAGCTATGCAGTATAAGTCAAGTTATGCGTCGGGCAATTCTTAGGCCTACGCATACGGAGTCGCGGGTACGGCTAGAATAATATAATGACGGTTGTTTTTGATAAATTCACTGCTGGGCTCAAGCTTTTGCATGAGCTTACAGGTCCAGAAACAGGAACTTTTTTCAACAAATCGGTTTTTTAAATCATTATATCGAAATAATATTTATTATTTTACATATTATATAAATATTTATACTTTTATATAATATTTACTTATTATAATTAAATATAATATATATTATATAAATGATATTATAATAAATAATATTGTTTTTGATATTTCTTTTCATAAACATAGTCAAAATTCGGCGTGTCAAAAACGAATTAAGAAAAAGGTTAGACTACGTAACAAACGTAAAATAAAAAAAAGTGGAACAACACTGATGGTTGGCCATGAATCCGTATAAAATCGGATAAATCGTTTTGCGGAAAAATATGTGATTTCGACCGTCATCGCAGCCCTACTTTCTAGGTAACCTCTCACACCAACAGAGATACTGTGGCTCCACTACTGAATTCAAGGAAAAATACCGCCGACTTGTCTTTACTTCACATTTAAAAGATAAACCTGTTGCTTAACATGTTCTCTCCAAAATTTGATTATTTTTTTAGATTTAATTTTTATTGAGGACTTTTCGAACGTCGGGACATACATAGAATAAGCTACATTTTCGTGTACCGAGAAATCGGAAGCAACATTCGAAGGAAATCACATCCTTGCCTATTGGCTTCACTCTTCTTCAGATTACAAGTTCAGCCAAATTATTCAAAGGGCATTAGTGATTCATGAACATTGACTCATGCCCGAAAGATCTGAGATTGCTACTAGACGATGCACCATGCATTACAGTAGGCGTCACAATCAAGCGGCTAACTGACGTTAAGCGCATTATTTCAAGCAGCTTACTTAAGCTGCTGTAAATCAGGCGAGTGGTCTAGTTTCTATGGGGATTTGGGAAGTTGGCAGTGTGCCCCGATTAAATGGAAACTATGGACGACGCAGCAGCCAATGCCATTGCATACATTCAGCGTCGGCTGATTATTTGTGGTCTTTGAGACGTGTTGTCTTATTGAATGGCACCAACCATTGTTCAATTCAATTCAAAGATATGACGGAGGGGCAGAACATGTGCCTCGATAGTCCGTGGCGTTTTTACAATATTCTGGAAACGTCGGTTGGTTGATCAGTGCGTCTGGGAAGGGGAGATGGAACGGAGCATTATCTGAAGGTTTACTATTGTAGTCTTCATTACTGGTATAAAATATGCTTGGATGCTTAACGTTGCTTGATGAGTGGAAGTTGCCAAATGATTCAGAAGATACTGAATATTTTAAGCGGCAAGGGCATCCAATTATACAGTGTTGTGCGGTTACGTGTGTTAAATTAAATTCTGGATAACGAACGACCTTGCATTCCAGGAAGAACTATTGTTCGTACTTCACCAATTGTTGCCTGAAGAAGACACTGGCTTTCTAGTTCTGATTTTCACCCGATTGTCAATTCTGAAAAATATTCTCTTGCCCAGTATAAACTGTTGGATGAAGCTGCAGTCCGAAGTGGTCATTAGCCTAGCTTCCACTGCATCCAATAGTGTTGTGTGTGGCATTGTTCTATCCCGAGTGAAGGGTGGGTGCCTACAGTTGCAAGCACTCTCTAAAGTACACAAGTGAGATGGAGTCGTCGTGAATTTTGAAATACTTTTTTTTTTATGCTGCTAATTGAACGTCGACACTATGCGTATGAGCAGACACTAGTTGGATATAAACACTACATCATGGTGGCCTTAAGGCAGCGAGCGACCGACAATGCCCCGATAGAGCGATTTTCATGATAGGCGTGTTAAACTTCAGGATATAAATGTTGGTCCGCTCCATTTCAAAACAATATGATTACGCAAGCAGTAAACCACCAATAGCTCAGAAACCATAAATCTTAGGCCATAACACTTCGACGAACCACCTCCGCCAGCATCAGATGATCCACTTCATCTGGACCAAATGAGAAATCGTTAAGCTGCTTACCATAAAGATCATTGTATTCATTCAGTTAAATTTCAATTGTGATCTCAATAGAGAAAGAGTCTTCTCCTCAAAACTAAAAAAATATTTTTTTTTATTTCTCACTCGGTATCCCGGACACTTCAGTAGTCCGGACACCTCAATATTTCGGGTACTTTCAAAATGTTACCGCTACAGTACTCTACATTAATTGTGTCGCTTGCCATTCGTTCTCTGGCTTACGTATGTGTTTGTTGATTCTTCATGCTCTGTATTTTTTTAAGGATAAGACGAATTTTTTTGTAGTCCAGACTTGAATTTCTCACCGGATGTTTTCTCAAAGGTCTTTTAATGTTTATTGTGGCTTCTGCAAAGAAAAGGATCTATCTGTAATAGAAGGTGTTTGAAAAGGTGTATGTTGTCCACTTCATTGTATTTTTTTCTATAGTCCGGATTGTTCGCTATTCCGGGCATACCCGAAAATGTATGTGTCCGGATTAGCTCTGTTGTACTCCACATACACTTCTAACGAGCAGCAAGATTCCTGTTTTCTTACTTTAAGATGGGCGTTCAATTTATTATAAAAATAAAAGGTGTTGCAATTTTTGCGTTAATTCCCAGAAGCTAAATGTTCACTTTTCAATTTGATGATGGTTCTGGATACTTTTCGTTATATTTTGACAAAAACAAAAGACTTGGGACACGTCCAAGTGCCCCAAAAGAGGTCATCACACCAGAAATCGTCATTGAAATCCAGGGAAGGAAAGTGAACTGTAGGCATATACTCGTATACATCTTTGAAATGCATAATTGAACATGAAAAAGCGGGATGGGTAGTTACAAAGCAATGTTTAGTAAAATACACAAGAACATTTCCAGGAAGTGGCCACTCATTAGTCATGTCTCATAGTGAGAAGTTCAACTATGTCCTCCTTAAACCTACTTACCTAACACGTGTCTAAGATCGCCAAGTTTAGCAATCTACGAGTATCGTCAGCCGTACGACTCACAACGATAATTGGCCTCATTAAAAAGTTTGCAGCAAGCTAAGTCGTACAAGTCAAACAAACTCATATCCTCAACATAAATAATGTCCCTGCCCCTTAATTACAACAAATGACCTATTCAAAGCTCATCTAATTAACGCTGCAATTCCACTTACTCCCGAGAGCTCGCAACAAGTTAATGCCTGGAGCTTACCCCATGTCAACTTGAAGTCAACCATCACCGGAAGGTGGTTGACCATGGAGTACAATCTCGACAGAGAAATATCTCTTGTCACAAGGACTTCAAGTTTCACACTAAGTGTTGGTTCACTTCGAAATTTCCTTCAAAACGTTGACCGTGCTGCCGTAGGAAGCAGTGCCAGATATGCCAGTCTACGCCGCCAATAAGTACGGCCGGTGTGCTCTACCGGTAAAGGATACCGCTCGGACGAGGGAAGCCTTTGTGATGAATTTTTAAAATTCAATTTTCCGGTGTGCGTATAACGACCAGACCCAGAGTTCGCCAGTGACAAGGGGTTGGAATGGCCCGTGGCTGTGTGCAGCGTTGGGGTTAATGTCTTTGATTGGAACTCCATTTACGACACGAGGATTCAATTTGAAAGGATGGCCGTCAATGACAGAGCAAATAATCCGGGAGTGGGGTAAGTGAATAAAGGTGACTGCATGCGTGAGGGATTCTCAAAGAGATTCAGTCCTTCAGTTAACTGATTGCAATCTCTGCAAATCTCAAGATTCGCTTTGGACTCGAAGATTTCTGAAGTGGATACCTTCACAATTGTGCCGACGTCATTGATGCCATTGAGAGGTGTTAATCCGTTTGAGATCGGTTCGCTTTACGTGCCTACAATCGTTATTTTCGATGAGTCCTGAGTTTGTTTATGCCTAGGAGATTCGTTTGCTGGCAGGTGGGTGTTGTAACGTGTGGACCACATTCATTGCTTCGTTACTAGAGTTGTATTTGATCAATCCCTGCATGAAGCTGGGAGTTTGTTGAAAGGCGAAGTACATTTTCTGATTAGCTTTGAGAGTTTGTCACTTTCGCTTGCTTTGCAGGACTCCCTGTCTCATGCCTTCAATCAGCTGCATGGGGTGTTTCGTAGATTATGGCTCTATGGTCTTCGTTTTCCCCAACAGCATCCATGCAATTGATGTCATTTGAGGGGCAGTTTTTTCAATCAATTTTGAGGATGCTGTCATCTCCAGACATTGGCCGCACTCTGGTTCGTCAATTAGAAAAGCTCTGACCACAAAGTAAGTTTTGCGAGCAATTCTCTGATAGTTATAATGCTTTCTTCTCTCTTCATTCCTTAGACGCTATTATTCAAGATGTTTAAGTTGTGCAAAAGGTCAGCGAGAATTCACAATTTTAAGAGCCAGCTGTAAATAATATTCTATTTTTTTTCTATTCCAGAACTCGTGTCAAAACATTTCCTTTTGACAGCCGTCTGACCTCTGTGTGATGAAGGAGATTTTGTTGAGAAGAATACACCTTGAGTACCATAATTTGTCGATGAGGAAAGCCTTGTGTACATGAAATGTTTGGCATTATTAATTTTATTTTTGCAATGAGTTCAGTTTTCTTTGCCGTCAAAGCTTTAGCACCATTGTTACAAATAGCAAAACCTTTCAATCTCGAAGACACAACAGCTTTATAACAGCATGTCGTACAAACATTGGCTGTTCTTGTGATGCTCACAAGTTGTGAAATTTTGCTCAGAATACGAAAACCGCAGAATTTGTCACTCACCACGCCAGCTGTGAATTGAGATAATAGAGGAATAATAGAGGTATCCCGGAATAGGACTATAAATGACAGTTCTGATGAACACTTGAGAATTCAGACAACACTGTATTCCTGTAAGGCCTGCTACATTTTTCATATTACAACAGGGTAACAGGGGAAACATTTTCATCGCGAATAAGTAAAATAACAAAATGGGCTATAACTTGGAAGATCCCAAGATGCTACCGATAAGAAATTCCGGCGGAAACATGGCAAGGACCTATATAATTCTAGGCGCAATATTGAATGAATAATTAAATAAAGCTGAGCTGAGAATGTTGCTTATTTCGATTCGAAAAATCAATTGTGTCACCAGCAACTATCAAAGAAGTTGATGTTTATAATCAACCTTATCGGGAATAATTTCCTCTGGGAATTTTTTTTCATTTTTGAAAACTAGGGATCGTCGACACAAACTTGAAGTAATAATTATGGAACAATGTAAGTTTTTGATTCGTTTTCTATTTACTAGGTATATTTTAAAATGTTGTTAAGTCTCTTCATGAGCCTTTCCCACTGTCTGGTATCCAACTTATAAAACAAGCGCAATCATGCAAGCTTTACTATGAAAGGACAAGTAATGAGTTTTTCGTTTGCGGAAAAGAGTCACTCATGCAGCAAGTGTGTACATATGTAATTACTGACTTGTTCATTCGGTAATATTGATAGAATCTATAAGAACCGTTCCAAAAATTTAGAAAAAAAGTAAAGTATATTTTACTTGTTCCTTACAATGATTCAAGTAGTTCGAAATTTTTCTATTTATCTCCTGATTGATATTTGCTGCATTCTCTCAATTTATTATTTTGAGTCGCAGAAATGTATGTAGCTCTATAACTTCCGAACAACTGCAACAAATTGGATAATTCTTTCTGTTTTGTGTTCGTTATTATGAGGACAAGGTTTGTTTAGAAGAAAATAAATCAAATACCGTTTCATAATTCCTCAAATTAGGATAAAAAACTTTTTAAAATACCGTCACAATTAAAATATAACTTGTAGGAGGTTGAGGGACGTAACAACCAAGACGAGAGATGTTTTCGTTTCGACTCTTTATTACAAACTGAAGAATACATAACAAGTGATGACACCATGGCACCGCAAGTAATGTTGTCTTACATACGTACACAGATGACTTGAAAAGGGCATACTGCTCTATGATTCGATAATGCTTCAGTCAGAAATTAGTTGAATTAGTTACATGGAATATAAACATATTTGAAGTTCATAATTTTATTAGATTGGAGTACAGGGCCATTCGTAAGAATTTAATTTTTAACTCTTTAAATAACATTCTATAAAATGCGCTTTAAACGTGATACTGTCAAGATAATAAAAACTAATTATTTAAAAGTAAGTATTAATAAAAAGTGTTTCGTCTATTTTGATGCGCGTTTCTATGGGTTTATTGTGTGTTGTTTATCGTTATTTATAAAAATTTTAAACTCGTCCAGTTCCCAGCCAGTTCCCCACTCGTCCAGTAATTTTATTTGATTATATGGTCGCAATGTAAACGGAAGATTTTCTATCATAACTTAACGACTGCGATTGCGATTTATTTACTGACGTTGCAAATGCAAGCTGCCCTCCCTCTTAACTACAGATTACGATGTGCTAATCCGGACTATTCCAGCGAAGAAGGAATTCCGTTGTAGAGTACGCCATCTTGGTTAGTGACAGAATCAACGGACTTGTATGCCATCCATTCGCTAGATATCTAATATTCTGCATTTTTAGTACGCTCAACCCAATAATTCCAAAATTCGATGGGTCCGGTCTTTGATTATGTAAAGTGACGAAAATGGACTGGGAATTGAATTTATCCAGAAGTGCGTCAGCGGGAATTTTTTGTTTGGAAAAAACTTCTGCGGATCGGTCGCTCTGCAATTCGACGCTCTTGTTCGTATTTAATTTAAGCGATCTAACGTATTTCCATAAGGTAACATTTTACAGGCATTAGGTAGTTCTTCGGCTGGCGTTGATCGTGGATTCACTGGCAATGTCTGTCGATAATCGTCTGCAAAGAGAATCGTCGCACACTCTTCAAAACTGGTGCGGTCAAATGCATCCGATGATATTATAGAAATAAGGTGTTTCATCTGAGCAATATAGGCTATGGAGTATAAGTCAAGTTATGCCCTATAAACATGAACGTAACAAAGCATAGCGTCAGGCAATTCGTATGCCTACGCTTACGAAGTCGAGAGTGCAGCTGGTTGTTTTGATAAATATTTTCTTCCATTTTTAAATAAAATTAAATTTGTCTCACTTTAATTTTCGTTTGTAATCAAACTTGTGGCTGTCAAAAGTGACATTCACGGTAGGTAGATTTATTTCCCGTGGGCGAAATATCTTCCTCGAAATTCCTGTTAGAAGTAAATTTTGTTCAAGAGTGGTTAAGCGATCACTAAGGAGTTTTTTTTTAATGTTGCCTGGATCCCTGCTTGCGTTGTATCCCACGAGGGGGCAAATTCCGGGCCATTGTTCACCGAACTCTTTTCTCAGTTGAATCACCAGTTGGATGAAGGCAATAAGTTCATCTGTCCTAGCTTTTGGGAAAACGCAAACTGAATGACTTAATTGATTTGGATTTTACTATGGGACGTTTTTCCTTCTTCCGATTTACAGCTCTATAGGGTGTAAATGAGGCGATCTGGTGAACCGCGCTAGATAAAACTACCAAATGCAAACCGCTCCCAGTTGTGCAGCGGGTCGCAAGCGTAGGTATCAGTGGAGCACGATAACCTTAAGCAGACTCTTCAACCTTACAGACAGACAGCCGCTGTGAGGATAGCGATCAGACTGAAATCGCTGTTTATGTGGAAGGAGCTCTGCTTCCGGACACTCTACTATCCTTGACAAATTCGAATACTTCGAGAAGTATTACTCAATCAGCAGAGCCTCCAGATATCGCTAGATGTCTGACAAAAACTTCAAAACCCTAATTGGTGTTATAACCGGGCATTGCGCCTTCGGTATTCAGTTCTCCGCACTAAGCACCCCCTTCAACGACTTCTTCAGATGCGAAGAGGAGGAACAAACCATCGGCCAACTTCTTTGATGCGTCACTGCCCTCTCCTGTCGTAGATTTAGTGACACGGCGTCTAAGTGACGATAGCCTTGACTGTAACTTTGTCTTCACGGTTGTATTTGAAATCGAAGCCATGATTCCGCACCCGCCCAACCATGAACCTCATCGAACACAACCTCTTCATTTTGCGGTTGCATTGGCAACTCGGGTATCTGCATGCAGTTAGGAGATGTTAGTGACAATGGATTGAAGTACTCTCTCAATAGATGCGGATTATGATATCATCATAGAAACACAAGTGATGCTCTCTACTACAAAATGGGACTACAAGATGATGTGGCCCAGTTTGCAAAAACCAATAGAGGACTGATCTGATGGAGTGAATGAGAAGTGCAAAAACCAATAGGATCCTTCAGTGCAAGAAAAATATGCTAATGACGGTAGTTGGAGCATTCACTAGCCACGAGCATCTAATGTACCATAAGATAAAAATGTTCCTTATCAACGACTACACATGAAGAGGCCTTAATGGCGATGAGGAACGATGGGATGGTACGTAGGC
This sequence comes from Eristalis tenax, assembly GCA_905231855.2. Lineage (NCBI taxonomy): Eukaryota > Metazoa > Arthropoda > Insecta > Diptera > Syrphidae > Eristalis > Eristalis tenax. Next base: position 72,335,054 of record HG993125.1, on the reverse strand, counting down.
AGAAAGGGCTGCTAGTGGATTCACTAGTACACTTAGACAACTACCACCGATCGACCGCTCCAGTGATAGTGCGTTAATTTGATCGCAAAGGCAATGGTTACTGGACCATATTTGAAAACCAGATAAAAGCGTATTAACTTTGCTTTCACTGGGATTCGAACTGGGAGCCCACTTACCAACGCGCAATTCATTCGTTTGGAACGACAGGATACATATCACTCCTATTGTCACTACCCCAGACTATAGCAAAGCATAGGTAAGGCTAAATAACGTCAAATGTACACGCTACAACTGAGGAAGACATCTTTCTCAAATGGTCAGCAGGAGTGAAAGGTGACAAGTGCCCGTCTTATCGGGCCCTGGTCACATGGAAGTCAACTCACTCTTAACTCAAGTGCCTTTCTAAAGCGAACAAGTTTTCATTCAATGTCATCATGAAGACATGTGTTGCTACATTTCAACATTTCACTGACGCCTTGAATCTATATGGAAGTGAATTTAAAAACTTTCGATTACCTCGCTCAGTTCTCTTTTTTTCAGTGCGACTTCGAATAATGAATATCACACATCCTTCCTTCGATTCAATTTAAGAAAATCCTACTCCATTCTAAACTCAAATCGTTACCCAATCAAAGTGACAGCATTTTGAAAGCTCGATTACCCAGTGAACTTGACGCTTCAATTACACGTGAATTCGCTTCTATTTTCCATCTGAAAACGAGGCTAAAAACGTTTGATTCTAAAATCACAAACTTATTGCGATTTTTTGATTGAATGCCAAAAGGGCATTCGTTTCCCACCGAACTGTAACGGGCGAATTCATTCCTTTTCGTAGTTTTCGAATTTGAGGGGATTTATGGGGCGCGGCGAAACTTTTGAAATCGAATAGAAAAGTTCACACAGATGCCGTAAATAAAATAAACTTTTAATGCTTTTATTTACCGGCTTTAGACTGTTTCGGAGTAATTCGATATCCCCTTTTTTTCCTGCGTCCTTTAAACGGATTTAGATTAGAATTGATTGCTGGGTTTTGAGTGGTTCGGGTTGAATTCGAAACTGCCAGGGACGCAAAAGTGGCTACAAACAAAGCGAAATGGTTTTTGCCGAGCGTCCATTGTGAGTTTAGGAGTAGTCGTTCCCTTGTAAGGGGAGGAATCGATGTAGTTTTTGTTTCGTGCATTGAATGGATCAAATCTCCCGCTATTGATCAGCAACCCCAAACAAAAAAACAAACAAACAATGGCGGCTTAAGTCATTCATGGTTGACTGTTTTTGTTTTGTAATTGATAATGGCTAAGCTGGAATGCTGGAATGCGCAGTTATCTTTGCTGGTCTGATATTTTCTTTTCTGTTAAATTTGGGGACAAATCTGGGTTGATTCCCAACACGAATGCTATCAAGGACAGAGGGTGTGCATTTTATGTAAAATGCGGGAGGTTGTTTAGTGGAGAAGTCCATAGACGGTTTAAGCCAAATTCAAGGTGGCAGAATGTCTTGGTGCTGAGTGACGATTCCCAGGAGAACAGGGGAAATCAATGTGAGCAATATTCAGCCCAATCAATTATGTCTCCGAAAGGAGACAAGTCAACGAGAACCAACGTGTCAGCAGGTATACAGCGTAACGAAAACCAACGAGTTGGCGAATGAAGCAGAACTGCAGGGTATCTTCAGGACTTCTACTGAGGAAGAAAACTGAGGACATCATCTTCCCTGTAATATTGTTAAAGAATGGACCGAATGGTTAAAAGGACTTTTCCTTTTGGCTGGTCAAGATTGGTATAAGTCAAACATTGCTAAACATAATGGGGGTCATTCGACACTAAATAGTTGTCTGCAACACAGCAGGACAGAAGAGGTCTGTCCACAGGATGCCCTATTAACGATGAGACTGGCATAAATTCACAGCGTAATGTAACGCCATCTCTGATTCATCTGTTGAACTTTCATCTATCCCTACTATTCTGTAATGACAATACATAAATGCTTTGATTGCAAAATATTCGTTTTATTAAAAAAAAACAAGTTCACAGGTACCTGCTATATGAACAGGTATATGAACAGGATTGTTTTACTGCTCTGAAGTACAAGCAAAGAGTACAACAAGTACAATTAATAGAATACAACTTTGTTCATATGTCCACCACGGGTACATTTTTGTCGGTCGATTCATTGGAACCAATTTGAAGCCGCTATCTCCCGTCGAATACTGGTTCTGTGCTCCTCTGATGCTGATTTAAAAGCCGCTTAGCGGTATTAAAACACACCATTTAACCATATACAGTTGAACTTTTCTCTAACTCCAACTTTTATGGTGAACACTGAGTTTCGGTTGCATTTTTCATACATTCCTGCTCCTTAACTCGAATTTCAGAATTTCACTTACTCAAACTATCTGAAGAGATATTTCTGCCAGAACTCGAATTTTTCAAGGAATTTACTGCATGAACTACGTTTTCTCATAAGCGTAAAAGCCGAATTCCGTATTGTTATCTAAATTCCATATTCATACGTACCACGAACTGGCAATTGGTTGTAGAAAAAGAGAAATGTGGAGCACCCAAAACAAAATTACAGAACTCTTTAAAGTAAACGAATAATTTTATTTCCTTACATTTTGCGTATTTTCTATAACTCGAACTTATTTCTTGCGCCCTTCTACCGTATTTCCATTTCTCTATATAAACCGTTCATCGGATTTACACAACATCTGCCGTTGCAGCATGCATCTGCTGACACACAGATGTCAAATGGCTGTCAAAGGGCAATGTATTGACTGGAGTTCCAGAATTTAAACGTGAGTTGCACAAGTTCTAAAATCTGTTAATACGAATAATTATTCGGACCACGTAAACATCTTGAATAAGAGCCTCCCAGGGGGAGAAGAATGCATTATGACTGCAAAAGACAAAATCCGAGGACTACTCGCAAAACTTATTTTGATTACTTTCCCTTGTTTCTTCAGAAGAATCGATATCATTAATCGGTTATATTCCCATCATGGTACAGTGTTTGCATAATTTGGAGAGGAAACTATTAGGGTACTTTTCAGAACTGGATTCGGAAAGTGGAACCTTACAAAGATGGATATTAATCCGTTTTCCGAGTCGGTTGAACTCGTCGATCTGCCAGAGAATCTAATAGATTCAGCAGCAGATGGGATGCTGAGAATGGAATTCCATTTAAAACTATTTTCAATTTCTGGATAATGAGAAGAAAAGAGTATCCCGAGCTGGCCAACAAAGCTTTGAGGTTGTTACTGTCATTCGTTTGACATTTAAACTATGAATGGAAACATGAAGAATTTGATTCATTGAATAAGTCTTCAAATTCAGGGTGTGTGATTGCTTTAGAGTGTAGGTATCGAGTTGAAGTCGTTGCAGCTCTCGTATGTCCTGATTCGGTTGACTGCTAATATTGTGAAGCAATTTTCCTGATAGTTGAAGGATGGATTTGTCTATTGGCAAGATCTTTGCCAGTTCGTAGATCCTTCCGGACGGAAAGAACTTCAGTGTCGAATGGTCTCTGTCTCCACAGAGGTGCACATTCTTAAGATCTTCCCTCAAACAGGCAGATTCTCTCCATTGCTGTGGGGTCTATATTTTACCTGATCGGGCATCCGTGTGTTATTGCTGGTCTTATAAGTTGCTTATAAATCAGCTATTTGGTCTTTTGGCTAAGACCAATCCTTCTCTGGAGAATTCAACAAATGTAGAGCAAAATTTGTCCGTTTGAGGATAGCATCCACGTGGTTCTTAAATCTGAAGCTGTAGTTGAACAAAACTCCCAGATACTGTGTGTTCTGCATTAGAGTAATCGATGTATTGTCTGGAAGAGTTATTTTTAAGATTTTTGCATCAGCTCCTGTCACTGTGTCCTCAGATGTCTGCTGCTTTTGTTTTGAACCACACGAGTATAGACTTGTCGCTGTTTATTTTCAATCCCCACTTGAGGTTGAAGTCCCATCATTGGATAACGTCGAGGAATAGTCTCAAAATAACACACTGAACTAATAACTCCTTTGTAATAACTTGATTAAAACGGGCTGAACATGTTTTTGCTCGTACATAAGAAACTTGCTCATTTGGCAGATTTGGATGAACAGAGAATGAGTGATATCTTACTCATCTACTCGTTCTCACACGCCAAACCAAAAATGAAGTATGATAGAGACGCCCAACTTCTACTCCCTTGCCCCTTAAAATTTTTGACAACCATTTTTTATATGGTTTTCTAAAGCCAAATTGACCAATTTACGTTATTTCGTGAACAACTGTCAAAATGCATGAATAGCTGTCAAAAAGTCCCTGAAATTCGTCGATGGACTAGGGGTCAATCAGCTGTGAAGTTGGCCATCTCTATAATACTTCATTTCTGATTTTGAAGATGATTTAATCGAAAAAGTGTCATAAATTACGAGCGTCGACTTTTGTCGATAGTCGATTGATGGTACCATCGATATTTATCATCGGTCATATCCCTTAAAATGTTTGTCGTTCACAAATTTGGAGTTACCGGTTTTCTGCGAATCATAAATTAAAAATTGTTCATCGTGCAAATGTCATCTAACTTATTTTGTGTCTTTACAGACATTTTTATTGTAATTTGATTTTGGAGCAATGGTAGTTTCAAGTAAAAAAAATCTAATAAATCAGCTAGTAACACAATGTTACCCAATACCAAAATATATTTCAGTCGATAGATTTGTCGACAGTCGACTCTCGCAATCGGGGCCTGTATCTATACCAAAAACTACCACACAAATTATAAACTCATGACAAACTCACGCTTCCTGCTCATGGTGTAAGTCAGAGACATACAAGAAGACTGCAAAAATAAGCCAAGGTCGTAGAGGTAGCTGTGCAGAATATTGTCAGCGCAGTAGAAGAAAGCATGACTTACAAAAAACATATTTTGATAGTCCCTGTGGATTTGATTGCATTGGACAGGCGACCTTAACCAATCCATTAGGTATGACAAATGATTATTTTACTGGATTGAGCTATTTTATTTACATCACTAAATTTCGTTGTCGCAGCACATTGACGAGACGATAACAGGCCCATATGTCGCTCTTAAGATGTTGTGTTTTATTTCATTTCATATTCTTTTCTTATCAGATGACATTTGTTTCTTTATCTTAACGTCGCGACCCTCCAAGGGACAGTTTGAAAAATACTGCTGTAGACCAATCTCTCCTCGGAAAGGAAAAGAGTGTCTTACTGGGAGAACACGTTTTTTAGTCTAGTCTTTACACAAAAACTAGCTTCCACTGGGGTGACATTCTTAAGCACAAGCTGAATATCCATTAATCTCCAATAAGTCGACACTCAAGTCGTGAATTATTTATAATAATAATGTGGTCCCCTTCGCTCTTTACCCTTCGTCCCCACCTATATTTGCTTTTAACTCTAGCTATATATCTATTTATGAATACACATACCTTTTAAAATTTGCAAAAATTAAAAATGACAAGATCACTTTTTTAAGGTCTTTACTCAATGACGCCTCACCAAAGAATGACTTATTAAACGGTTAACTTATTGGGCCTATAACTTAATTCGGCTTTTTTTTCAAAATTTGAACGTTTATTTAAGAAAAACATGTACAACAGTATTATTCAGAGTATTGCCCATCTGAAGACTTTTTTCCATCTTTCTGGCGATGTGAGGATCCAGCCCAAAAGAACCGGCCGGCTTGGCAGCCAAGAATGAATCAAGCCAATTTTTGATGTTCTGCTCTGATGTGAACCGTATTTCAGTGAGGGCGTTCTGCATCGACCGGAATGAATGGTAGTCAGAAGGGGCAAGGCCTGGGCTATAAGGCGGGTGGGATAAAACTTCCCATCCAATGTTTTCCAAATAGTTCGTAACTGGAATAGCAACGTGGGGCCGAGCGTTGCCTTCGAACGGATTAAAGGAGTCGATAGCGTTGGCCATTGATGGTTACACCCGGTTTTAGCGGCTCATAATAGAGCACCCCCTTCTGATCCCACCAAATACAAAGCAGTACCTTCACGCCATGGATATTCGACTTTGCCGTTGATTTGGCTTGTTGGCCAAGTCAAAATCACCACTTTAAAATCGTGTGAACCACTTCTGGTACGTTCGCACAGCTAGCGCATGTTCACCATAAACTTCCACCAAAATACGATGACTTTCGGCAGCAGTTTTCTTCATATTGAAGTAATGAAGAAGAACTCCCCGCAAAAACACATATTTGAGTGAAAAAAAGTGATTGTTGTTACGCTTCAAATGAATGACATATACTGATATGACGTATAATAACAGTAGCTTTCCAACGCATGTTCCAATGGAATAATACAAGTTACGCCATCTCTTAGCAAACCGCACGAATCATCAGTTATAGACCCAATAGTTTTTGGCGGGCTGAGGCAACTATTTGTGTACGTAATTAATTTTTTGCAGAGATATTATGCGAAATAATTGCCACTTTTTTTCTGGTAAAATGAATTTAAGATATTGTTTTTATTGTGATTTGGAGAACTGCTTTGACATAACATTCTCGTAAGCTCGATAAAACGCGTACCGACGCCTATCAACGCCCGACCGCGAGAAAGCGACAGTGTGATTTGGCCATAATACGACAGTTTTTGAAACTATTATTTTAGAGTTTTTTTTATGACTTTGACTAATGTTAAAAATATGGTACTTTTCAGTATTTTTATATTTTCTGTAGTTCATTGCAACGCCCGTGGCGTTGTAGGTATGTGCGTCGACCCCTACGCAACAGAAACTAGCTGCCTGCATATTTTCACTGCTCCACCTCTTTCGAATGACTGACAAAACTGTAGGCCCCTTGCACTTGTGATTGAATAATAGAACGCACAACACGAGTAGTTGCTGAGAAGCCATACCCTGACCCTCTCCGGGTTGTAGCGCCACTCATATTATATTATTATTGTCCTGCAGTTCGTCGTAATGTATTTTGTTTCTCATCACAATCATTTTCATCTTCTGACTCGCATTATCCATTAAAGATGTAGCGAGGGTAAGCCACGCACGATTTCCAGGCAATTCGATCCTCCACCATCGATTCTAACTCATCAGCAGTTATGCCCAAGCGTAACCAGGCGAGTTTTTGAACTTGGTCCAACCACTCACGTCCTGGATCTGCCAAGCGGTCTACTACCTGATGGAATCATTTTCCACGCCCGCCTCGGAAGTCGTGATGGAGGGGACATTCGTGCCACGTGAACAAACCATCGCAGCATAGCATTTTCCGTTCGAAGATGCAGCTGCTCAACGCATTGCCGTGTTTCTCATCCTACCCCGGCACGGGGTCACCCTACAACAGCACAAAGAAATCTCATCTCATCAGCTTGTATTCGCGATTTAATTCTTTCAGTCATTACCCAAATTTTATGATGATAGCTGTGAGTTGGAACAAATACTGAGTTGAAAACCGCTTACCTGGCTTTGACACTGTTTCAAAATCGACCCAACTTGACCAATCATACAGGAAAGCTCATAGAAATCACAACATCGAGTTCGCGCGGTCGGGCGTTGATAGTTTACGAGTCGATGTTATGTCAAAGCGCGGCTGCCTCACTTTTCCAAATCTGAAGGCAAGCGTTTCACAACAAAAAAGCTCTAAAATCCATTTTACCGCAAAAAAATGCAGCTCACATAAGATCTCTACAAAAAATTAATTACGCACACAAATAGTTGCCTCCTTCAAAGCTCTACCTAGAATTCTGCACTCGCGCTTGTGATATTACGGTCTGTGAACTGTCAAAGCGCGAGCGCTGCATTGTGACTTGTTTAATGGATTTACGTGTATCCTACTTAAACGTCAGAGCACGACCGCTTTCACTCTTTCTAATGCTTTCACTCTTGTTTTATGAATTTTTAATCCAAAAAACATAAAAGAGACATTTTTCACAAAAATAATGTAGATATTAGCATGTTCCAAAAAATACTAACACGCACTGCACACTGGGGTATATGATGCGTAAGGTGAAGCTTTGAAGCACGACTGAGCACGTTAAAAAAATACGGAACACATCGGCCACCGCCTGTTAGTACAGAGAGCATACAATTGAATACACATTGGCGTGGCATGCTAGCATTTCAACAGGACTTTGTACGGGACAGTTGTGAAATCTATGTGGGTTGTCTCATACCCCAGTGTGTGTTTGAAAGGTAAATCGCACAAGGGCCATTCAAAAATCAAATCTTCGCTCACATTTGGAGTTTTCCTGTCGGTCAAAGTACTCGTTACGGAATGCATCACCTGCATACCTCCGCTTCGTCAACAAGGACATTTTTTGTTCAGTTTCTCATTTCACTTGTTGTATATACGTAACTACCATGGCCTCGAAAATCCTTGTTTATCCTTCAACATGGGTACCTTTCGTGGGGCAATAATCAACCCGTTCTCAACACTACAAAATTTATTAAGTAGCATGCAATTTTCGTAATTAGTAGCAATTATCTCCTCGCAGAGATAATTTACGTGCAATTATTTGACCGACAAACATCTACAACCTGCGGTTGCATTCGTCTCCGACAACCTCATCCGCAACGCAATGTCAAGCATCATTCATCATTAATCAAATTGCCTCGGATGCGTGCCACCGACATCCGTGGAATCGTTTATAAATATTTAAAGTATCATCCCTGCGACCGTCCTATAATAATTGAACAATAATAATATAATCAACATAACGATATCCGACACGGGCGGAGACAGAGCGGGCGACACACTCAACGGTGGCGTAGCGTTCTGTATCGACAGCAGCATCATAATGGCTGCGGATAATGGTATCGTCATCCATTATTGCGGTGATGTTCCCACAGGTGGATGATGACATTCGTTCCCCGTCCTCGACGCAGCGTGGCGCGGAATATTGATCACTTGTCGAATGCGCTCTGAGCCGAAGTTGGGTGCACTTGGTGTGCATAATTTTTCAATAAATATGGATTCGTTGAGGCTGAAGGCCGCTGAGGGGATGCACTTTTAAGGGATGGATGGATGGATGGATGGATGGTATGCGTAGAGGCATAAAAATGGACTGCTGTTGAGTGGGGATTACTTTGGAGATGATTTATGAGTAATTTTGTTTCGCACACTGGCTGCAGAGGTTTTCATTTCAGAGCTGAAGTGCAGCAACGGGCACGAGGTGCATTAAATTGTGAATTTAAAAATGTACAAAGGATTTCGTTGCGAACGAACGCACTCAGCGGTAACTCGGCGAATCATTAACGCTTTGTTGAACGTGGGGGTTGGCCTTGGCATATGTTATTTCCACTCGATAACACGCGTACGATTTATAGAGCCTCGCAAGTCAGGTGAAGTGGGAGATTGAACCCAAGATGGTGGTTTGCACTCGACATGTTCAACTGACTGAATTTGTTTCTGTTTTTGCTTAAATGCCCCAAGGAGGGTTTTAAGTGTTTTCATGCATTTTTAATTTAAAATCTCATCTCGCCTTCAGTGGCCCTTGTGATCGACTTAAGGGGTTAAAGCACTCATGACAGATCATCAGGCACTTCGATCCTACACCATGGACCAGCGGCACCAAGCGTTTACTGGACTTGTTCCAACTACCTCGTCCTGGGCTTGCCAAGGGATGCCCAGGATGATGCCAAGGATGACCTCGAGGCACTCCTCGGAAGTCGTGAAATCATCTTATATGAAGCGTACCCGCTCTTCCAAGAATACGACACATCACATCAGAGGTGAGTTAAATGGGGCAGAAGCCAGTGTAGTCTGCCTCTTTAAGACCAAACAAATACTCAGTTGACCTCGTCTGCAGGTGGCAACATGTCAATCTCTCTCTTACCTGCCCTACCCCACTTCTATGCCCAAACTGGTGTAATTGTTGATAAGTTTACACGATTGAGGACGAAGATATCGATGTTCTCCTGGCACACACAACCTGCTCACCGGCGGTCCAACAACAAAGCGTTTCATTCACAGATTAGATCGAGGCTCATGCATGCAACTCAACCAGAAAGAAACTTCTCGACATGTATAACAATTACGACAAGAAGTTTCCGGCTCCCACTCTGACGATGACTGGCCACCCAGTGGCTGCATCAAATGAGTAATTTATGTAAATCCCAGTTAGGAACTCAAACAGAGTTCCCCTGCGCATCGAGCAGCGGGCTGAGGAAGGAACTACTTAACAATTCAGATTGTGGATGTTGTTGCCGAGACCGAGAAGTTGACTAAGTCGTGTGGACAGCCTCAGACCATGAGCAGTATTTACTCATTCTCCCGGTCAGCTTTGCCACTGGAACGCAAGGAACTTCATTCTGGAACGCTAGAGTACTGCACTAAATACTTGTAATTGCAGAGTTACATGCAGCTGGGTGGTGGTTGCACGGCTTGTTGCACGCCTTGTCGTGCACATTTCAAGCGTACCTACCAATTGCTCCGTTCGCAATAAAATACACAAAATAGATGCGGACATTCCTGAAATTCGAGAACAAACATTCCATTCCATACCCCTTCCTGAGTCCCTATTTCTCTGTCCCGAATGAAGACGTCGTTTTCGTTCAATCGATGACGTTGTGCACATCGTTTGCGACTTTTTAATCGAGGACATCGGTGGAGGACGCCCACCCCCGAAGAGCTGCCATTAAGCGTCGACCGCCGACTTGAGATGGCAACGGTATCATATACTTATTTTCAAGGACCTATTCGATACACCAGTGAACACGTAAAACCCTCTTTATTTTCTCTGTCAATGTTTGGCTTGTCGAAGCAGGGTGCTTATTTGCTCAACTGCTTGCTCCTTTATGCCGTCCGCTGTGCACATTGATGGCCGCATAACGTTCAGTTCGGATCACACAACCCAAAGCGGGGGCGCACGGCCGCAGGGAGTCGATTGACTCTGCAATGTAATGTGTACTGATGCATTTCTTATTACGCCACTCAAACATGGAAATTGCATTTAAATATTGCGAAAGGCAAACGGGGACGAGGACGGCGATGTGGGAGCTGCCTTTTTGGGTGCAGCTGAGTGGAGTTTTGAAATGCAAATGTGACGAGATATCATGTACATTTGCTGCCTCTGTCTGCTGGGAGTGTGTGCCAGTAGTTCTATGAGCTAGTACCCGTGCACTTGTCTAATCCTAGTTTTGACAGGGCGAAAGCACCCGCGAAATTTATTCATCGCACGATGTGAGCATCTGTATGATTATTATGGCGATAGTGCAGCGTGATGGATGGAGCGATGGATCGAGTTTCATCATCCCATCATCGATTCGTTTAAACCATATTTTGTTTGGCACTACGACTGGGTGTGTGGAAATTGAATTTCTACTATGGCCTCGGATGAATTGTATTCGAGTCTGCAGGGAAGGATGTATGTCTTATTGGAGCGAATTGCTAGAAATATGGGTATGTGCATTGCTGGACATTTTTCGGCACCAGGATTTTGCAGCATTGTGCGTCGTGCACTGTCTAAGCCTATCCTACCCACTTTCGATTCCCGGAACGAGCAAACGAGCACCTCTTTCGAGACACTGGCAATGCTGCTCAAATTGACAGTTCGGAGTGGGCATAAGACTGCACGTACTTTTAGTCGTGAGAGCACAATAACACGCACAACACGATTGGTTGCTGAGAAGGTAGGCCCTGGCCCTCTACGGGTTGTAGCGCCACCAAATCTTCACACTACGACAGGTAATTGAAAAAACCGAACCGTCGATTCAAGACCATTCATCGATCTCAAAGCAGCATACGACAGCGTGCAAAGGTATGAGCTATACAGCGCCATGTCTGCTTTTGACATTCCTGCCAAACTCTGTCAGCTTGTGCAGGATGACGATGGCGAGTTATCTCCACCCCATCAAAGTCGGTAACGAACTCACCGAGACCTTCAATGTCAGAAAAGGTTTTAGACAAGGCGACGCGATGTCATGTGACCTCTTTAACATCATGCTCGAGAAGATCGTGCAAAACTCACTCGCCAACACTAAAGGCACAATCTTCCAGAAGTCCAACTGTTAGCATGACATTGACGTGATTGCCAGGAAACAGTGAGCCGTCAATTAGGCGGTTGCTGATATTGTGACGGAAGTGGCTAAACTAGGTCTAGCAGTGAACGAGGTCAAAACGACGTATATGCTGTCCTCAAAAAAGGTTGTACAACATCGACGCATTGGACAGAGCGGCACAATGGGCAGCTATAACTTCGAGGTAATCAAGAACTTCATCTACCTCGGCTCCCAAGAAAACAGTACGAACAAGCAGAACCATTTTTGCCGACCGCTCTGTTTCCTTGGGCTCGAAATGCATGTGAGTAGAACAATTACGAGCTGACATTATATAAGTCCTTGATTTCTTGCTTCCTGTCCTGCTCTTTGGCGCGGAGGCCTGATCAATCTCAAAAGCGGAAGAAGAAGACCATTCCTTTCGAGAGAAATGTTTTGAGTTCAATCATTGGTCCTCGTTACGTTGATGGTTTTTGCCAGCAAGCATCAACTGTACGGGCTGTAGGACCTCAACCAACTTGGCGTGCGAAATTGGAGGCAGCTGGCTAAAGATGGTTGCTGACGGGGGGCTAAGCTTTGCAAGTCCCGACACAAGTTGCACTGAATATAGAATTCTCAAAATGTACTACTCAACGAATTTAAGAGAGGTTTTAAAAAAGACAACTAATGCTACATATCCTGGCTACCTGATCCATATGCCAGCCAAACTGAGAAAAGCGTTTCTTTACTATCAAAACCAGATCAATTTTCGTCGACCAACTAGTGAACCCCCATTTTTTGTTCATGACAACGTAAACGACCGTCGAATCTCCTGTGAACCCCGGGGGATCCAACTTGACCATTTGAGGAATCAATGTACTCAGTCTATGATCCGGATTTGAAGTTGTCCAGACTCGATATTGTGAGCAATACAGCTTCAGGTTCTACAAGCACGATTTTGAAATTCAAGATACTTCCAGCTGGCGAACCTTGTTAGTTGAATTTAATATACGCCAGTCTTCCTTGTAACATCCTGCTCGGAGTTCAACAGAATTTCTTAAAGAACTTGAATCCCGTCACAGCCACTTACCAGTTATAGTGGGTCTCTCAACCAAAGTGGGAACAAAAAGCATGGCTGAACTTGAACTCTAATGTATTTATGTCTTGTCACAAATAAATCTCAGGACTCCACTACAGACTCAAGTTCTTAATTATTACTGAAACACTGGGTCTTGCAGCAGCCCTCAGCCGGATGCTGAGCACTTCAATTGCATAAGTTGTGAAACTTCGGTCATTATTCATGCCTTATGACAAAAACGCCGACGTCAGAAGACATGTGATGTTTCGAGAAGCATGCCCTTCGCACACATTATTATTTCAGCCTGAAACGGCTCATTCGAGGAACTTTGTGTCCAACGAAAAGTGAGTGCCACTCAAACCAGTGATCTTTTGTCGAACACCATGACTAATTCAATTTGCATTTCAAATTCCCCCTCACAACGGCGACTGCATATCGAAGGGAAATCAGAAATCCACTCAGACACAAAAGTCAAGCCCTTCAGTCGTTGAAGCGCGGGATCCCGAAGAAAGCACGGACCATAAAAAGTTTCACAATATTAACTCGTAAATAAACAGAACACACACGGGGAGGGTCAGCACCGCCGCCGCGCAGTAAGCATTGCCGGTAATGCTTCAAACAAAAAGGCAACACATTAACTCATACTCACGAGTCCTTGCGCTCCTGCTCCTTGCTGCCGTTCCAACTGAGTCGGAGAATTGAAATTCATCATCAAGGGCAATGTACGTGGTCCTGGAGGGCAATTCAGACGTCCTTACATTCGCATTATTTTGCAAGAACCCTCGTTGGACGGAGCGGCAAAAAAGACCTCCTTATGAACATGCAATATATTTTGCGAATAAAAAGGGATAAATATTTTTAATTGAGCAAATTCATGCGGAATGAAGTGAAAAGCGGTGTAGAAAAGGATTAAATTATGAATTAACGCGAGGATATGACAAATGATGTGGCCGTGACTAAGTGCTTCGGTTCGGACTACATGCACGTAGCTCCTGCCACGTAATTAATTCAAAACATTACTCAGCCGGCAGGGGGGTTGTTAAAGGGATTTATTACAGTTGCGGATGCAAATTATAAAAAAATATACACCCATCCATCTGCAGTGAATGTCAGCGTTTAAAAATAAATAAATGATTTAATTTGGATTTAATCAACTTCTGTGGGGGACCACGGCTTTATTTATAGATCCTCTTATCAAAAACCATGGAAAAAGCCATGAGCCATGACAATCCAGGCTGTGCGAATGTGAACAAATCCAGCTGGGAACGCGAGGGTAAATGGGTAAATTTCAAACGTGGTCACGAAAAAAGCGCTGCTTGACGAAAGCCAAGAGTGCCAGGATTCAAACCCTTGAAAAGGACTGCGTTGATTACCGATGTTAGAGTTTTTTCTCGAAATTTGAATTTGAGAGACAAAGCGCTGACTACAAACCAGTTAACAGGCAATCTTCATTCGGTTTTAATGGCAAGTTAATGGAATAAAATTTATGTCATACATTTTTTTTTAAATTATGAAACTAATTGTTTTTATCTTTTTTTGCTCGCGGTGTCATAAAATACATGTCCGGTTAGCATGAGCAGAAATGTGGGCAGCTAGAGCGCCATCGCCGAAACGTTAATTTCTGACTGTGGTGGATCAGGCTTCAATTAGGAAGATACAGTTTTGCTTTACGTAGATATCGAAAATACTCTGAATATTGCAGATACATTTTTTAGCTTTTGTTGTGTAAATTTGAAGTTTTCGACGACAATCGACTTTTAATAAGGTGCGTCGACCCCTATGCACATGAGCCTACGATGCCTAGGTTCAGACCCCGGTACAAGCAAAATAATTTTCAGGGCCCCACCACTTTTGAGTCATTGGCAATGCTCAAAGAGAAAAATTGTCTAGAAAAAGCTTATCAAATTGGCCCGAAACTGTAGATCCTTTCCCCTCGTGAGAGAATAATACCACGCACAACACGAGTGGTTGCTGAGAAGGTAGGCCCCCTTATTCTCTTAGTCGCGTCACCCAAAAATATATGCCACTTTGACACATTTGTATTCTCTTCTGTCACTTTATGTGACGTTTGTCACCTGTCCCTAAGTCACAAAGTAACACACGTCTTCTGCGAGTTCATGCGTTTGATTTGAATGATTTGACGTTACAAAGTGGAAAAACCAAGTCATCAAGAAAAATTAGACATTTCACCCGTTCCTTTTGTGGAATACTTGCTACGCGTAGCCTACAATTTAGCGTTTAAAGGTTGGAGAACAACAACAACTAAAGACACTGCCCATACATCAATTAAGGAAGAGTCAAAATCAGCAGAAGATTGTACAAAAATTGGGTCTTAAGGTAGATAGAGTGGGCTCTCGATAAATCGAACTCATTGTTAGGTCCCTTGGAAAAACCTTGATAAATCGGACAAAACCTGTTTGTTTTGGTACGCTCGTTGTTTCAAAGTGATTGCTCAGTCGGGCAGCCAGCAAACATACTGTAATTCGAAATCAGTCGCTTGTTTCCTTTCAGTAATTCGTTTTTTTTTTTTGTTATCTGGTCTTTCCAAAGCTGTTGTTTCCAAAACAGCATTCAACGCCCGCCTCGGATGTCATGAACATTCGTGCCAAGTGCGTAAAACAACGAAACAGAGCCCTCTCAGTTCGAAGAAGCAGCTATCCATCCATATACTATCCAATGAATAATAGTAGAACCGTTTCTCTCTCGGCTTATTCATCTAATGTTGGCATCATCTGATCCCTGGGCAGCGTTTTTATGGCCTAAACCAAAAACAAGGGATTCACTTCCACTTAGTGCTGAAGCGCAAGCCTTTTTAAACGAAATTGACTAGTTTCTTTAAATTTAAATAAAGTGTATATTATATGGTAAGTGCAATAGTAATTACAGATTTGCTGTCAGTCCCAATTCAGAGTCATTGGCAATAATGCATAATTATTGTACGCATTCAAACAAAAGAAGTGATTTTTTGTGTTTTTGAACTTAAGATTAATCTCTTAACCTTATTAGGCCCGAAGGCTTTAAGGATTTCCCCCTATTTTGCGTGTATTTATGTTTAGGGTGTAGTGGAGGGGAGCGTAGTGTTACGTCATTAGTCTTGGATCTTCTTGCGCTAGTGGCGTACTAGCTGGGTGGTTCTAGCGCTCAGCTCAGATCGTTGGGACTCAGGATCGAATGCTGTGGGGTAGTGCTTCTTTAAATTTTTTTATTTCTGTTGTTCCAAGTTCTTCCAATGATGGTTCCATGTCCTGGATCTTTCTGTTGTGGAAGTGGGAATCAGCGACTTTGCAGATGGCATCATGTTTTGGGGATCCGTAATTCTCCAAAGTACAGCCGATGCATGGCATAGCTGGAACCATCCACGTCAGGTGCGTTCTGATTGTGTAGATAGAACTTGGTGAATAGGGCATAAAGAAAATAATATCTTATGGGTTTATGAGCGAGTGATGAAAGTGTGAAATTTTAGTTATTTTTTTCCCACTGTGATTCGAGTCTTTCCCTTCGTTTGAGTATTGACGGTGTTGCAGAAGCGCGCAAGACCGAAAAGTATTCGTAGCCCCACCCGGACATTGATAAGCCATCCCAGATGATCATTCCCAACGGACTTTCTCCACTGCTGGTCAGGCTCCCTCCCGCTCGAGGAGCCTCCGCAACCACTTTGAACCATGGTCTTAAGATCTTGTGGCACTTGTAGTATGTTTCAAATTTCAGATCAGACCAAGGGTTCAAAAGTTACAGATTTGTTTCCAACTCTCCCATACAATGGGACCACTATGCGTCGGTTCGGAAGACTTCGCAGCGAGGTCGCAGACAACTCAAACGAATCCATAGCGCACAGATACGTGGGAATAGAGATTGAGATCCGCTGATTTGTTTTCCAGAAAACAATTGAAACTAAAGGGTGGTTAAGGGCCGATGTTGATTTTGAATAAAACACAAATTATTTAGGAAATTATTGTCATTTCCTTTTGTTATGATAATATTGGTATGGTTCAATTATGTATGGAAGAAAATAACGGCCAAATGGCAGCCGCGACCTCGGCGGCACCCCTCCATCCGATGGGCCACAATTTACGCTGAAACATAATTGAGGTTCTATGCCGTTAATGTGCCGAATTATCTCATACTTTAGCTCTTGAATTGTTGCTGGCTTATCGAAGTACACCTTTTTTTTCAAATAACCCCAAAGAAAAAAATCGGACGGTGTCAAATCATATGATCTTGGCGGCCAATTGACATCGCCACCACGTGAAAAAAACACGGCCATTGAATTTGTCGCGCAAAAGAGCCATTGTTTCGTTAGCTGTGTGGCCAGTGGCACCGTCCTGTTGAAACCACATATCGTCCACATTCATGTCTTCCAATTTGGGCCATAAGAAGTTTGTTATCATTTCACGAAAGCGAACACCATTCGCAGTAACTGCCTGACCGGTCTCATTTTGGAAAAAATACCGCCCGATGATGCCGCCAGCCCATAAACCGCACCAAACAATCACTCTTTGTGGGTACATTGGTTTTTCGACAATCGCTCTTGGATTATCATTCACCCAAATGCGGCAATTCTGCTTATTGACGAATCCACTAAGGTGAAAATGTGCCTCATCATTGAAGATGATTTTAATCGAAAATTGATGATCTACTGTTGCCATTTCTTGCCACCATTCTGACCATTGACGACGCTTGAAATGGTGAAGAGGCTTTAGTTCTTGAGTCAATTGCACCTTGTAAGCGTGTAAATGCAAGTCTTTATGCATAATGTTCATCAACGACGAGCGTGAGAGGTGCAATTGTTGGGCACGACGACGAGTTGAGGTGGACGGCTCTTCAGCCACACTATCGCGAACACCAGCAATATTTTCTGCAGTACGAGCTGTACGAGCATGCACTGGTGTTTTCACATCTCCTACAGACTCGTTTTGCTCAAATTTTGCACGATTTTTCGAACATTTGGACGATTAAATTGACCCAAAAAATCACGAAGTGCACGATATGCATTTTGATTTGAACGCCCATTTTCATAATAAGCCTGAATGACTTTAACGCGTTGCTCGATTGTGTATCTTTCCATGGTTCAAATTGACTAATTCAAGAAATTGAGAAATGTCAAATGAAATGCAGAAAAAAACTTGACGTTTAGGTGTGGTTAACATTCAACATCGGCCTTTGACCACCCTTTAGCTTATGTTTTCTAAGTTAACTTACCTAAGTCTCACTTGTCGGCCATATTCGAGTGGTTGTAGATTTACTCCGATGCACATCTGAAAAGAGTCACTCAACAACAGGTATATGATTCCCTTAACTCCCCGATAAGCTTCGACTTCTGTGTCCACGGTCCGACGGGCAAATCTGCTGATCTCTGCTCCGTGGTCCACAATTTTATGGATTGTTGCTGGCATATAATACGAGGGATATAAATTATTGGCCAAACTTCCTACAGTAATTAAACAGCAGACAGTCGTTATGTTAATTCCAAACAAACCTGGAACCATCTAGTCACTTATCCGGCACGGTATGCCGCGTCATCACCCTATCGAGTACGCCTTGAAGTACGCCGCGGATATGTGATAGACGACTCGGTATGTTTTTCAAGCCCCGCTTAATCACTTGGCAAGACTCTGCCTGCCACCACGCCGGCGACGTTGTTTGTCTATCATTCTCACAATGCACACATTCCTCATCCGTCTAGTATAATACCTCAAGTTGCATTGTCTTCCTCCGACCTTCAGCTTTCAATCAGTCAATTATCGACAATGAAATACCGAATCGCTTCAATGTCCTCCCACGTCAGCGTGCTCACAGTGATACTATACAAATGAAAACACACATCTTGCAGCACACATCTAATTCCCGATGAAATGCCAGCCCACAGTACATCCGAAAATACGCTCGGAACGCAGCCACTTGGTTGAAGGTCACTCACTCATGCTCGCAGACAGTTCCATCAAAACTGAATAACCAGCGCTCAGCATGACTCAGCTCCTCAATTACTCGTAGCTGTCAAGTGATTTGTTTCCAAATATTTTCTCCTGTCAAACGCAATTAGGACTGCCAGTCAAGTGCCTTCGCGGAAGTAAGAGGAAAACATTCGAAGCTTCCCAAGACTTCATCATGACACCAGGGTCGAAGCCAAAAACAGGTGCACACCTTGACACCAGTTAGACCTCAATCACAAGCGCAGCAGCACGTGTCAAAATAAATCAACAAACACACTACGAGCCTCCCCCGAGCAGCAGAAGAAAAAAATCCTTATCGCCACGGGCACAGGAGTACTTAAGATTCCCGATACCAATTTCCTTATTCTTTCAATTTATCACTCTGCTCCGCTGTCGTGTGCAGAATATTCAATCGGGACGAGACCATCTTGCTCCTTCAAAGACAGCTGCTCTGCCGAAACGAGGTAATCGAAAGGTGTGGCGTTCTGGGACCAACCCGGGAAGAGGAACAGAATTTTGATGGTCATTCCTTTGATCTCCGATCCTGATAAGAGGATACAAATATTTTCATGTCGAACTGGTTTATGTCAGTCGGGACAGCAGGCGCACCGCCAGAACATCTGTCAAGCAGCTCTGACAGTCTTCGCGGATTGTTGGTTTGCCCTGGCGCGGGCGGGTTGAAGGGGTTTTGGTTATGATTCTGATTCGTCCTTTTGTGTTGGCTGGCATGTAAGCATGACAAACGTCGAGGTTGGTTTATGTTCCGTTTTGCATACATTTTGCCTTGTTCGCTTTATGTGCTATTCAGATGTTGTGGCGTGAAAGTGCTAGATAACATCGAAATTGAGGACGTGAGCCTTGCTTCTGGTGAACAGTGTAACTACCCGCTTGCATAAGGACTGCTTGACACTGGCAGTGAACATAAAAACAAAAATATGCAGAAAATGTGTATGAATGGAGTTGTAGAAGGAGTCGCTGTGTATGACTGACTCATGAAACTCTCCCCTGACGAGGTGTGAGGTTTATTTTCTAGCAGGTGACACATAAGGAGTAATGCGTTCCACAAGTAGAGAGACGGAGTGCTACACTGGCTATTCCTGTCCTGACTTATTCTTCAAATCAGGACATTTAATGTACATTATACTAAAGTCGTGAAATCGTTCGAAATTGGCCCTCGCTCAGATACTTATGGCTACTGGACCTCGACCAACAAGCGTCTCCAGTCCGCTCGATCTTAAACTAGCTGTCTCCAGTTTCGCACGCACAGTTGGTTGAGGTTCCCTTTTCTCTTTCCAATTGCGTGCGTCAACTGAGTCACGGTCTTCCTGTGCCGTTCCTCGATAAATGAGTTGCGAAAAAAACACAAGATCCATACACAACCGTTTTTATTTTGTTATTCTTTACTGTGCGATGTCTAGTCCATGAATAACATTGATTATGAGAGCATAATATGAGAGCGCCCAAGAGATCATATGCTGATGGCAGAGTTGCCGCTATGCTACTTTAGCAATTTGACACCTTTTTTGATGCTGCGGAGCGCCGGGAGGCCTGAAATAACTTCAGCCACGACACATATTTCCTCCACGCAAAACGTGTGTAGTTTCTCATGAGCAATAAATTCAACACCAATTTTAAGAAAATGCAACTCAATGACTTCGCCACTCCCAAGCATGATCAAACCTTAAAATTATTAGTGATTTCGTACAATCGCGACTTTTTGTTCCCGAGACACTTTTCTTTGCGACCTTCTCAAATTACTCAGCGGCAACTCTGACTGATAGTTTAATTGGGGATGTGCATGATTGACAAATGTACTCTTCTAAGAGAGGACGAGTAAGTAACATGCGGGAGCATATCAAAGCTTAGTACTGCAATATCGACGGCGTGGGCTCTTGTTATTCGAACGATCATTGGAAAGTTTTGGACGCTTGGTATGGGTAAGCCCATGTGCCTTATTTACTACATTTGGGTATACAAAGCATGCTTGAGTTTTGCACGCTTAAGTCCACAAACACATTGTCGCTATGTACACGTGTCACCTATTCGATATTGATGCTGTTAGCTATTGGCGTCGGTTGTCGCATGTAACTCTCGGGGTAGATTCGAATACTACCTGGGCCGGAGCCTTCCATTCGGTCTAAATGGTCTAGCTATCTCAATCGTTGGACCCTCACCTTCTGGCTAAGTCAATGTCGCTGTCAATGTCTATGCAAACAGTACCGGAAGAATTTTGCTCTCAAAGCAGCCAAGAGCAACCTCATCCGCTTATGACCACAAGTCCATGCCTCTGCGGACTGGGATAATTAAGTTTATATAAAGTGCCACTTTGGTTGTTCGAATGCACACTGTAGCCTAGATTCATTTTGGACCGAGCGCTTTTCCAATTCTTGTATTCCCTCCAAATAATATTTTCTCTCCATTCCCTCTAAACAGGCGTTTGTCTGAGTGATGAACTCTTACCGTCCAGCCTTCTTCAGGTTTGGAAACTAGGAATAGTCGTGGGGGACTAAAGCGGGGGAATGTATGTACGTGAGTCCAATTTATGGATTTTCGCCACTCCTTAACGAGATCAGTCGGTTGAAGTTGGAGATCAGTACGGTAGCATTAGTGATGGGGGTCAAATAAATCGAGACTTTAGTAATCGAGATATTTAAACAATCGAATGATCATTCGAATGACTACTGACTACTAACACAAGAGAACTCGATCAATGTATCAATTTAGCGCGAGAACAAGTAAGAAATAGTTCTCGTCGAGAATTACATATCAGGAACTTAGAATGGAAGAAACACTCAACTACGTATTACTCCACTAAATATATATTTATTATTTAAAAATAAAGGGTGATTTTTTAGCTATTATCTTTTTGGCAACACTGGTTTAAACAGCTGACGCACGTTTCGTGTTTTGTTTCACTGTCAAACATCTTCAGTTTGGTCTATAATTTAACCATGAATCGTCTTTCAAACGAACAACGCTTGCAATTTATTGAATTTTGTTATCAACAGAGCACGCTCTGTTAAGAAAGTTCATCGCGAGATCACACGTGTTCAGCGACGAAGCTCATTTTTGGGTCAACGGGTACGTAAATAAGTAGAATTGTCGATTTTGGGGTGAATATCAGCCAGAAGCATAGCACAAGCTACTAATGCAGCCAGAAGTCACAGTTTGGTGCGGTTTATGGGCTGGTGGCATCATTGGATCGTACTTCTTCAAAGATGATGCGAGTCGTAACGTAACTGTGAATGGTGAGCGCTACCATGAGATGATATCCAACTTTTTTTAAGCAAAATGCAAGAGCTTGACTTGCATGACATGTGGTTTCAACAAGACGGTGCCACATGCCACGCAGCACGCGCAACAATGGACTTATTGAGAGGCGAGTTCGGTGAACATTTTATTTCACGTTCGGGACTGGTCAATTGGCCGCCTAGATCGTGCGAATTAACGCAACTAGACTATTTTTTGTGGGGCTATGTTAAAGTTCCTGTCTATACAGACAAGCCCGCTTCAATTGACGCATTGGAAGACAACATTGAAGCATTTATTCGTGAGATACCGGCCGAAATGTTGGAAAGAGTATGCCAAAATTGGACTAAGCGGATGGACCATTTGAGGCGCAGTAAAGGTCAACATTTGCATGAAATAATCTTCAGGCATTAAATTATATGGACCGTACTATCGATTCAAATAAAAATTTCATGCATTTTTCTGAATTTTATTTGTTTTTTATTTTTTTTGAAAAACTTTCCTATAGCTTTTAAAAAACCACCCTTTACATGCAAGTTATCGCCATTGGGTCGCGGTACACGAAAATCGCTTCACCGATTTTTAACAACTGAACATTTCTTCATTGGTTTCTATTTCTTTTTTACTTAGAAACTAATTATTGTTAATATAACTCGGTTTGCTGCGGTTTGTTAAGACATTCTGAATCTTGTAATATTCCATTGGAACATGCGTTGGAAAGCTACTGTCATTATACGTCATTTCAGTATATGTCATTCATTTGAAGCGTAAACAACAATCATTATTTTTCACTCAAATATGTCGAACTTTGTGCCTAAAAAAGTGCTTCTGCGGGTAGTTCTTCTTCATTACTTTAATATGAAGTAAACTGCTGCCGAAAGTCGTGGTATTTTGGTAGAAGTTTATGGTGAACATGCCAAAAGTGGTTTGCACGATGATTTTGGCTTGGCCAACCAGCCAAATCAACGGCAAAGCCGAATATCCATGACGCGAAGGTAATGCTCTGTATTTGGTGGGATCAGAAGGATGTGCTGTATTATGAGCTGCTAAAACCGAGTGAAACCATCAATGGACAACGCTACCGAACACAATTAATCCGTTTGAAGAGAGCAGTAAACGAAAAACGCCCGGAATATGCGACCAGACGAAAAAAAAAACGAATTAAGTTATAGACCCAACACATTGCAATTTTTGGTTCTTTAGAAATTACAAATTAATTGAAATTGATGCATAATTGACAAAATTGAAAATGAATAATTTACAATATTGGATAACATGTGGTAAAGAAACGAGAAGATGTAAGCAGTATGGAGTGTGAATTTTATATGAGACAGAAAGGGAACGGTGATTTGGAGTGTTACCTGTGGAATAGGTAGTGGACAGGGAATGGTGAATTTGCGTGTTGACTTACATACATAAGATGTGAGTTATTTTCATACACGAAATAAAATAACATCAGCCCAATTGTCGCCGCATGCGCTGAGGTCTGCAACATCGAACTGGTGATCGCTATCCCACCGTGCGATAGTGCTGAGTTAGTAATTAATACAAATAAATAGGTGTAAGAAAATATTTGTGCTAGAAAATATTTCTGTTGTTGAGTACAGTCAAATAAAGTTAAGGCCTCTAAAAAATATTTTTGGTATAGTAAACCAACTTATTTTTCTTTACCTTAACAAACCGAGAATGAAGAAATGAACCTAGTAGAGGAGTAATATTTGACATGGTTGCCGTTTTAGCGATTTTTGGGTGGTTCTAGCGATTTTTCATTACCACACCAAGTACTACAAGCGATGTCCCAAACAGCGGATTTACTTTAGGCAATGTACAACGATCACTGTAATCGGCTATATCCCTGCTTTCTAAAAATTATTTTAAGTGACGTGCTCACTAGGCTGTGCATTTCTGAAGCCGATAATTCTAAGCCTTGATGTCGGTGATTCATTCTATTTGTAACAGAATATTGCTATAAATTCTAGAAAAGACTACTGGAGTTGAAAAAGCTCGTCTCTAAAAGTCTCTAAAACCCCGATGCATTGATTTCACTTTAAAGTTGGCAGCAGAAATTAAACATACAATAATTTGCAATAATTTTCAAGCAATTATTCTGTTCTATAGAGAATGCTTAAACAAAGCGAAGTCAATTATTTAAGTGAACTGGCTAAAGAACTTTAATTTGTCGATGACGAAATAGACTAGATTTTATAGCCATGCCACAACATGAGCTTAATATAATGGGCTGTCGCAGAAGATACTGTTAAATTTTGAGCACAAGTTGTGAAGTATGAAAATATAAGGGACAAATAAATTTAAAAAATTAAAAGAATTTTAAAAGAAGAAATTTAAAAAATTTGAAGAACTAGATGAATCGGCAATCACTGTGCTATCCTCTCTAATGCTGAAGTCGGAAGAAGTACTTGTAAAGGAAATTTGTGACACCGATCTTAATTTGAACAAAAAAATCAATTAAGTCATAATTTATTAATCATAATTAATCATAAAAAAAAAAATTACACACTGATTTAAAAACTATAGCCAGCGCAGAGGCGAACTTGAGAGTAACAGCCAGCAAGGAAATAAACAACTTCTATATTTTTTTTTTTGTCCAAATTTGTTTTTTTTTTATTTTTTCTTCTTTTTATCGTGAATGTGTTCATTGTTTCCATCATCGTCATCATCATCGGGTCATAAGCCCGCATGCTCCACTAAAGGGGTCGCGGAGGTATACCACGTACGAAAGATCTCCAGACAACTCGATCCTCCGCCATGGACTCTAACACTTTAGGAGTTATGCCCGAGCGTAACCAGGCGAGTTTTTAGACTTGGTCCAACCACCTCGTCCTGGGTTTGCCAATCTGATGGAATCGCATTCAACGCCCCCCTCGGATGTCGTGATGGAGAGGACATTCGTGCCAAGTGCCCAAACCACCGGATATTACCAAAATTTTAAGACCATAAGTGAGAGTTGGAAGAAATACTGAGTTGAAAACCGCTAGCTTGGCTTTGACACCAAGCTCGGACTTGACATTATTTTGTTTTTATGTTTTTTTTTTTTTGTTATTTAATGACTTATTTTCCCCTTGATATTTTCGGTATTTCTAGCGGGTTTTTGCAACGCAGAAACACACGGAGATTAATTCAAAAATCAAAGTCGTCCGAATAACAAAAGGCTGATATCTAACGACAGGTATAACCTCAAGTATTACCGGTCTACAGAAAAAAGCCAGAACCTTTGAACCATTGTCCAAGAGAAACGTAAAACATAGTTGCACGTGGTCAAGGTGTAGTATTCGTATTCGTGTGAAGTAAGTAGCAGTGCTGTCCTTCTATTTTTTTGTTAACTTCTTGCCTATTATTTAATGAATCTTTTGGGTATGTTTGAAACGTGTACGCAGTCAGCAAATGGTAGTAATTACCGTTTTGCTTGAAGGCCTTAGAATTGCATTCGTGTTTGTTTTGTGTACTGTAACTTTGTGTACAGTTTTCAAATTTTATCCATCTTAAGGTGTTATTTAAAACCTCCTCCACCACAATTTTTTTGTGAGTAAATATCGAACGATTTTCTATCTATCTACTACCAAACAACTCTCTTTGCTGGGATTGAAGACCGAAATAGGCTAATTTGGTGGACATTATAGAAAGTATTGGCATTTTGGAAACTCCTACACTGCTGCAGACATATGTAAGCTCTATGATTTGTAAAATACACGAAGTAAGTGAGAAATGTTACGGTTCCGGAACTATAAGAAGAATTTGAATTTCCGGTAGAGTTCTATGGCCTAGTCCCATCATCAAGCATGACATCACATTCTAGACGACCTTCGAAGGCATTCAACAAATGTACACCCAAGTGCAAGAACGGAAAATCAAGAAACAGGTATGCACTAAAACGACGAGTGAAATCGCCATTGCCGCAGAAGTGTCTTTAAGTTTGAGTGGCAAGAGAGATGCAGTAAGTCTTGCATTTAGTTCTCCTGCAAGGGTTGCCAATCTGAAAGCAATTGATCAAGTTAAGAAAAGCATAACAAGCCCTTTTGCTAATGGTTAACATGAAACTGAGTACTTTTGAGTACAAAATCACACACCAGTAGCTTTGAATTGTAAATTCGAATACATAGGGACGTATTAAACAGGTTTTTAATGTCATCAGATCCATATCTTTCGAGTCGTAGCGCAGCGCACCATGGAAAAAAGGAACCCACTACCTCCAGAAAGTATTGCCCTGTTAAACTCTCCCGAAGTACGAGTAGCACCACCTAGTACCAGTTCCGATGAAGACAATGATGAGACCGACTAAATTCAATACAAAATAAAACATAATTTGATGTGAGGTGACAGAACAGTGCGACGCGAAGTTTGTCACCTCGTCGAAGAGAATAAGGGGTGAAGTGTTAGTGCCATCAAAATATCTTGACTTGGAGTAAAGGAAGTGATTTTTCTACTATCTTTTCTGAACACCAATATGATGAAGATTTGAATAAAATCTGTCCAGTGGTCCTTTAGTTAGAAGCGTTTGTATCCATGATGTTTATGGAGGATGGATGGCGTGGGCTATACGCCCCTATCGGCTTTAGGTTTTAAAAACTTGATAGAATTCCGTCACCAAATAGGAAAATCCATACTTTAGCTATACCAAGCTCAACAGTAATAAAGTTCCGCGAGATGTATAAAATAACGTACTGTGCGCCGTGCCGAGTGTGGTGTACAATCAGTGAAAAGGCCTACAGCCTCCGCCACCCCACACACTTGAATCCTCCGATCGCCTGATATTGTTTAACGGATTTTATCGACGAATCTTGACATGATGACCTCTTTTCGACGACATCAACGTTTGGCGTCACTTGTGCGTTACGACCACAACGGCATAAGTTAACCAATCATCAACCAGCAGAAAGGCTTAATCAGCACTCGATATCGAATTCATTTCAGTGGTATTCAATGGTCAAACAGAAACTAAATGACGCATTTTGCTCAATGACAGTTGACAGTAGGCTATTAATCGACGGGAGCAGCGTTGCTCTCAAAATTTACTGCGTGGAAAATTCGAAAAGTCACTGACTTATCAAACGACTCTCGCATTGTGTGCAGCAAAAATGTCACCTATTTGTGTCTCATACACACAATTGAACATTCGAACAAAATGATTTAGCACGTTGTTACCTGCTCAGACGACTCTGTACTGCTTCCAAATGGCATGCGACACATGTTACCGAAACTAAAATGATGGCGTAACTAAATCGACCTGAAACATGAAAACGCTCTGTTTCGGATGTGTGCTGTGCGCTCTGTGCTCTCCATATGAACGCTTTCAGTACAGATGGGCAAGATATCGCGCCATTATTTGTGAATGTGGAGAGATAGACTTTACCTGCACTGCCCTACCAAAATAATCCTGTGACTTCATTCGACTTGCCTTTTCACAAGGCTACTAGTGTTGAGTGGGACACGTATCTGTAACGAGTTTGTATGAAGTACTTATTTCAGAAAGTGAAGCGGTACAACGTCCCACATTCAAGATTAAAAACCTTGTACAGGTGCTTTACGGACAGACGAGGAAGGACACTGAAATCGCTCATCAAAAACATTAAAATTTTGATAGCACAGAATTACAGACTTTCTGCCAACCTGTTGGATTAGGGCTGTTCGATCCAACATCCCAAGCATGTTTCGTCAAATAAATAAATTCTTTCGAAGTAACAAGCAAAGCGATCTTCCTGGTGTTAAGCTCCAAAGAACGACGGACAACGAACAAATATTGACTACAGCAGGTATTGATCCAGATAACGCCGTACATTGTGGTCGAATACCCGCAAGAAAAAGTGGAGGAACGAGAGTGTTCGTCCGAACCACGACCTGGAGAACCGCGTGCTGGCTAACAACACCTTTCTTCGTGAAGATCTGCAACAATGGCGATCTGAGATCACTGGCTTTGTCGTGTGACATCGCCGACGAAGGAGTTCATCCCCGTTCATATCGAAGCGGTCTTCGAATCACTAAAGAAGAAGAAGTCAGTGGGAGTCAATCGGATCTCGAACATTGTGTTAAGACATCTCCCACAGGCTGTGGTTAATATGTGGGCAATTTTGTTTAACAATGCTTTGGATAATGCATACTATCCGGAGCTTTGAATTGTGCATCCGATTGTGCTTCCGATTGTACAAGCCTTATCCAAGCGAGGAAGAGTTTCTTCGAATCCGAACAACCTCCGGTCAATTAGTCTCCTTCCGAACATCAGCAAGGATAAATGGAGATCTGATCAACTGGACTAAGGACAAAAAGATAATCCCGGATAACCAATTCGGTTTCAAAGCGGTGCATGACACCATTCACGCCGCGTCGACACTGGTGTCGGATATCCAATGGAACAAGAGCCAGCAACAAAGTACGGGTGCCTGCTTGCCATCTCCAGGTCAATGGAGATGACCGTTGACACCGTAAGGTTAGAAGGTCTTTTTTACAACCACTGCTGTACCTGCTGTGTAACATGCTTACCGGCATACGGTTCGTCGTCAAGACTGGCAACGTAACCTCCTCAGGTACTTTTGATGTAAAAAATGATATCCAACAGGGTGCCGTTAATTCGCCAATCCTGTTCAACACTTACTTAGCCATCTGATAAGTTCTCTTCCTCACGTAATCGGGTACGCCGAAGACTTGATCGTATATAGATCAGGCAAAAAGATCGAGCACATCCCTGCCCTCGCGCATGACTTCGATTCATTCATGAGAGACTGCGATGACTGGAAGTTGAAAATCAACTTTCCGAAGTCGGAAACCGTACTGTTCAGGACGCCGTTGTATAAGGCCTCGGCGGATACGAAAAAGAATTGGCGAAAGTTCTCAATAGTTGGACGACACGGGCAACCACAGGCACACAGGACTGTATTCAGACACCTGGGGTTCTGGCTAGATCAGTGACTATATTTTAACAAACATGTAGATGCTGCGGACCTTTGGCCGACCTACATAGCCTGGGGTAGTTTTAAGTTGTACATACAAAGTATATACAGTAGACGCTCGATATAGTGAAGTAATAAAAAACCGCCCTGTTCGCTATCACGAGATTGCTCACTGTATATGTTGTGCTGCTAAAACCCTGATTTGTGTAAAGTTAAGCGACTAGATAGGTGCGTAGGAAGGGCTTCCCTTATGGAAAGAATGGAAGGCGATCCCGATAGCCAAAATCGCAAATACACCTTCAGCACTCTACCGCTGCTGCAGCCGCTCTTATTATCCGCCTCCACCAAAAGGGGTAATTCTACTGGCTTGATCCAAGAACCCTGGATCGTTAACGATCAGATCTGTGGACTCAGCCGGGGTGTGATGCCGACGCACATCATACTATCTGGGAGAGCACGGATGGAAATGAAAGAGGTGAGTACCTAGTCGAATACATTTTAAGAAGTAAGTTGGCAAATTATAACCTAGGCAATGACCCCACTTTTGTCAGCAACTGACAAGAGGTCATAGACCTTAAGCTTGTCTCACACCATACAACGGATTAGAGAGTGGAGGGTCTGAAAAGAACACGTATTCTCCGATCACCGATATATCACTTTTAACGTAGCAAGTAAGGAAGACTCACTGGCTTCAGCATATGGAGGTGGTAAGTAATCGACTCCTAAAGCCCACAAACGCCTTCAGAACTTGATTCCTCAGTGGGGAAACTCACCGAGGTCATGAATCAAGCTCTGATCAATTCCAAAGTAAGGGGGAAACACAAAGCCCCTGGTGGCGATCAGACTTAGACCTTAAAAAGAGGTGCAGGAGGCTCTTTAATGGAGCCAAATGCACCCGCAATAATGCCGAATGGGAGTCCTACAAGAGAACCCTCAACAATCTTCAAAATCGAGCTGAGGAACGCAAAGAGACTCTTCTGTGGTAATATCGAGGAAGTCTCCGAGACCCCTAGACTCAGGAGGCTATTGGTATCAGCCCCCAAAATGCCCTGCCTAATTCGAAGGGCCGCCGGAACATGGACTACCTCCAGCACGGAAGGGATTCTCGAGCTTCTTATCGACACTCCCTTACAGGTAGCTGCGATAGGACTAACAATCGATAGTGTCATTTGGGCCGTTAACACTTTCAAGCCATACAAAATGACTGTGTACCCGACGGCTTCTTTCTTGCTGTTCTACATCAGGGCGTTGACCTACCCTAACCATCCCTATTACTCGGATGCAAAATGATGCCCATTTGACTGCCTATCCCCTCGTTCCATGCCAGCAGCTCTCCGCTAAGGATCCATCACTTCAACAGCTCATCATCTAAACGAAATTCATACATAGATAAGTAACTTGATAAGTCCCTCCACCTGAGTTCTAAATGCTATGCCGAATCCTACGTTTCCTATTTTTCCTAGTGTCCACGCTGCGACTGTGCTTTAAACACCCCGCAGAGCCGTTGAAGCATACAAAATAATTCCCCTTCCACGTACGCGCAGTAAAAAATCCACCTAGCAGATTAAGTCATCCTCAATCATTTGGCTGAATTGCAAAGACCCTCTTGGCGCTGCTACCTATTCACGGTCCTGATGGATGTTCCTTTCTCCCGCACCGGCCTCCGGCCATCTACATCCCCGTAAGATGATTATCAGTCATTAAGGTGTCCTTCGTACGACCATCCATCTCCCTCTTCATGACATAATCAATAAAAAAATGCCACTCCTCTTCGTGAAGTCGCCTTTGAAGGTGCCTTCACGCACACTTGACTGATCCACGTGCCTGTGCAGAGCCGGCATTCACCTGTCGCAGGTGATCAAGTTCACGCACAAGGACTACTCGCATCGTGAGTCAGCAATCAACCTGATGAAACAGATGTTTTGTTCCCTCCCTTGAGCGGCCATCCATCAATTTGTCGGAGTGCATCTGCACTCTCGTCTACGACTGCTCAAGTCGATCACAAAGCCAATGCATCACAATTCCATTACGAATAGACTGACGATTCTCCGCTCTCGGTCCCATCGCCCAGCAGCGTTGTCTGGTACGGTCTCAAGGTCTTTCCAGTCTATTACTTCCTCATTTTTCGGCTCCAATCATCGTCATCGTCATCGTCCGCTGTGCCGGCTCGCAACGGCCTTCTTCGACAATGCGACTGCTAAACGACGTCTCCATTACAGGCCATTGAACTTTAAACTCTTAGTCACGGTGTTGGACTTTTTTAACGAACCCCAACAAAAGTAACACAGGCAGCCGTATCCATCAAATCTCCATAAAAACGTCAAATAAACACCGAGGCATGCGTTCCACGTGTCAGAACGATACCAAACGCCATTTATCGTCGCCCGAATCGTATTTTTTTTATCTTCTCTTTCACTTTGTTGTTGCGTCTTGTTCGCCTCCTTAAACGGTCCTGCTTCGGTGGATATTCCTT
Source organism: Eristalis tenax (assembly GCA_905231855.2). Taxonomy (NCBI): domain Eukaryota; kingdom Metazoa; phylum Arthropoda; class Insecta; order Diptera; family Syrphidae; genus Eristalis; species Eristalis tenax. The sequence goes on along the minus strand of HG993125.1, from coordinate 72,303,480 downwards.
CTATTTATGGACGCCTTCACTTCACCCCTGGATAAGCCACTCCTCGCTACTCACCATCACACCCCAGCGCCGCGGCCGCAACGCTCTGTAATGAACAGAGCAAAAGTATCCAAGGTGCGTTTCGGTCGTCGACGCTTCAAAGATTTTGCATTCGTCTCCGGTTACCACCATCCACGGTGTGGGGTGCGCAAGAGACACGTCTGGAGGTTGAGAACCTGTTTGCAACCTGTGCCAATGGATGCACTGCTGCGGAGTGCTCCTTAAAATCGGAAGATACCCGTCCACCCGGGGCTCATCCGACCCCCCCGCTGGTAATGTGACCTCATCCCATGCGGCGAGCTCCGTGTAGATCTGCCATCTGCTTCCACAAGCGATTAATAAGGATTGTGCCGTCCGGCCTGGGCTGCTGCTGGTGATGCAGCCTACCGTGTGTACTGCCACCAGCAGAGACGCACACATGAGCCATTTGCCCAAACCATTACGAATATTTTAATGAACGATGTGCCATTGAAGTTTATCGGGCGAATTAATTGTCTGCCGTCGACTCACAATTCACAATTGTGCTCGACTTTGTTGTGCCGTTGTTGTTGTTCGTTTTGTAGTTTTATGATCCTCCAGCGTGGATGCAGACGCTCCCCTCGCGCACTCACTCGAGCTAGACGAAATTGATTTTCCAGAAAATGAAGACATGAGCACGGGTAATGGGAAATGGGTGAGTGAGGGTGGATGGTTCCCAGCCGGCTGGGGCTGTGATGTGGTACGGGATATGATTAGATTCCACCGCTTCTCGACGATATTTTTGAAGTTTCTCCTTCGATAATGAGGCCGCAATTGCGATGTGGCAGGAGGCAGCCATCTCGAAGCGCTGTCGAGGTTATTGCCAACCGCACACCAGCAGGTTAAGAGTTGCGACCCCCTTTAAACCCCCTCCCCCGACCGTCATGGAGTTGAATGGCTTGTAAATTTTCGCGCTTTGGCTTAATGAAGTAGTTCTCAGTTAGCCGCGTTTTAATTGTTCAACGATTTGGTCGTGTGGCTTTGTCGTTCGCCAGAAAGGCACGTACCACCTGAAGTGGTGCTGGCAGCAGCCTTACGCATACGGTAGCGCAGACTGAAGGCAACACTGTTGCAGTGACGATGATGCTGGTGTAGATACCACACCATACCACTTCGAGGTGTAATTCGATTTTTATGACACTTCACATCGGTTATTGGATCAAGGAGCTGTATTCGCTGCTGCCGATGGAGGATGAGCGGACGCTGGTTCGTTTCCTTGGTCGCGGACCACGGAGAATCCATTAAAAATCTCCGAACACTTTTTGATTTCACAGCTCACAGCATGGGGCGTGATTAAAGCCTGGTATGCTCTGGTCGTTGATTGAGTTTTATTGAATCAAGTGGAGTTAAGTACTGATCCATGTCCAAGTGTTGGGGTTGTTGTGCGTTTGAAATGAAATGTGTGGGGGAACGCACTGAGTGTTCCTCTGGAAGTCAATTCTTCGCTCACAAAGTAATCGCATCCCTCAACACCTTCGGTGATCCGGGGTAACGTAGTGCCTCTGGTTCGGTGGGGATAGTTATGGGCTGTGAATGTTGTGCGACATTACTTTGGAATTGCTTATATTACACCATTGAGACTTGTGATGGGTCCAAGCTGCTGTTATGGTTATTGCATGTAAGTTGGTCAGCCGACGAATGAGGATGTGCGCAACTCCTTTAGTCAATCTGGGCACAGTTCCAAGTGCGGACAAATGAAATTGATGTTCTACAGAGCTTCCGTCACACTCCTGCTGTAGCTGTTGGTAGTGAAGTGAAACGGAAACGGGCGTTGGAGCCAACGCAACCAAGACCAGAGGACGCAACTGTAGGATTTTGGTAAAGAAAAGAATTGCTGAAAGAATCGTTCATAGAACTCACAGACTATTCCCAGTTTCTCTTCAAAGTCGTCCGGAGCTAAGGGTAGTCCTTAGGGTTAGATGAGACCAGCTCTGGTCTGGATCACCTTTGTGGGAGAATATATGGACTTGTTGGGGCTGCAATTACATGCCACTTCTCCTTGTGCACTGGCACGTTAACACTCAGCAGTATTGAATCTCTGGGAATTACCAGCAGATACAAATTAGTTTTAAAATTGGATCTATGCTGAAATTGTTTCCTGTTTTGAGTTTAGACGTCCAGTGCTTTGTACAAAACAGTAATGAACGTCATTTTTGGACATATTATAATTGGCCCGTGATCTGAGCATCAGACGCTGCACAGTGGGGTATTTGACCGCAAAACATAGCATAAGCTGCCAGTTTGAGGAGGGCACCCGCTTATGGATTCCAAATTGTTTTTCCTGCAACTACAAGTAAATTTGAAGAACTACTGTGCGTTGGGGAACTTGCTGGTGGGTTGGTTGGGGGGAAAATACATTTTTTATTTTTATTCGCTTTCAATATGTAGTAATTCTTTATAAATTAAATTTTAAATAATTTCGAAATCATCCAGAACCAGCAATCACCAGGAAAAAAAAGCGTTTAATTATAACTAATTTGAATATATGCCTTTACTCTTCGTGACTCGAGCTTCTGTTACCTTTCTTAATGTTTTCTAACTTAAGTATGAAATTGCAACACATCTAGGGTATTACGATTTCCGTGGTTTTAAGTTTTGAAAACGCAGTTTTATGGATATCGACGATAAAAGAACAAGATATCAAGTAAACAAAATTCTCGTTCTTGCCCAGTTTAGGAGATATCGAGGTTTAATCTGGAAATTAAACTTTAGTTCCAGACGCCTGGCAGGCAGTTGTTGACATACCCTTAGCGGAGCAACGAAGTCGCGTGAGAGGGTTAAACCTTGAGGAAAAAAGGCTTAAGATCGTGTTAGCGAGCGAAGCGAGCCACCCACCTCATACTTTATATTGAGCATGCCCCCCGCCCCGCATTTTCAAAGTGGGCTTAGTTCCCTGCAGCGGAATTTACATAGGAAAAAAATTGGGTCTTCAAAACGCTTTTCCACGGAAATCGTAGTCGTGCCAAAACATAGCTTTTGGAGAAGACTTAGGAGACGTGTTTTTTACCTACCCAGCATGAAAAGTCGGACTCACTACAATCCGAATAACTCCGAAAGACGCAAAAATGCGCAGCCAATGTTTCTTTTCTCGATTATAAAACACCTTAAGGTACAAAATAAAAAAAAAAATGTAGCTGCAATTGGCTGTACGAGCAGCTAAAGAGCAGTCTTGGAAGGAGATCGGCGAGAAGTTGGAAAGCGACCATAGATCTGTGTTCTGGCAAGCCATTCGCCGACTCAGAGGAAGGAAGTTCAACATCATCGAAGGGGTGTTGCTTTCCAATGAGGTGGACATCTTACGCAGATGGAGCGAGCACTTTTCGGAGGTGCTCAATCCCGAACAGGGCACTGAAGATGGCAGACCTGTAGTCTTGAGAGGGAATAGTCCAACGGTGGAGGAAGTCATTTTGGCTATTGTATCGCTAAAAGTTGGCAAATCCGGCCAGAAATGCTTAAGGCACTGGGTAAAGAGGGAGTTTTATGGCTCTCTCGTGTCGTTATATTGGCCTGGAAACGTTGTGGGACACCTGGCGACTGGCAAATTGGGGTGATTGTCCCACTTTTCAAGAATGGGGGCAAAATAGAGTGCTCCAACTACGGGGGCATAAAGCTTTTAAGTCTCCCGGAGAAAGGCTGTGCTAAAGTGTTGGAAGCGCGTTCTAGAGCTATGGTCAAGCCCAGGATCGGGGGTTAACAGTGCGGCGTAATCAGGGAGGCCGAGCATGGTTTCAAAGCCAAGTTAGCGGTTTTCAAGTCAGTATTTCTTCCAGATCTCACCTATGGTCATGAAATTTGGGTAACGACCGAAAGACTAAGATCGCGAATACAAGCTGCTGAGATGAGATTTATCGGTGCTGTTGTGAAAATTCCGGGATAGTGTGAGAAACACTGCAGTGCGTTGAGCAGCTGCATCTTCGAACGGAAAGTGCTATGCTGCGATGGTTTGGTCACGTGACACGAATGTCCCCTTCATCACGACTTCCGACGCGGGGATTGAATGAGATTTCAACAGGTAGGCGACTGCTCGGCAGACCCAGGACGAGATGGTTGGACCAATTCCAAAAACTCGCCTGGTCTCGCTTGGGCATAACTCCTAATGAGTTAGAGTCGATGGCGGAGGATCGAGTTGTCGGGAGATCTCTCGTGTGTGGTTCACCGCCGCGACCCCTTTGTGGAACATGCGTGCCAGAACATGATGATGATGATGATTATTGCTGGGATTGGTCGGGAACATATTTTTATTTTGGGGCTAAGGAGAAAAGCAGCCACTGGAGAGAAAGCACGTTGTACAGTATTTTGATTCCATTTCAAACCCGGTCCAATTAACTTTCCAAAAATACAAACCACGCAAAAGTTGTTTTTCAAGCGCTTCAAACTGCACACGTGGTCTAAGAAGAACACAAACCTTTGACAGATTGACTCGGTGTTTTGTTTTTTCTGATAGCTACGGTATTTTACTTGATGCATAGATATACGTACTTGCCACGTTTGAGAAACAATCAAGTAAATGTATCGTAATCTATTCTGATAGCCAGGCGGTAATTAAATCTCTGAGTCGGATTTAACCCAACTGCGGCCTATCTCTTAGCGATATGCAAAGTTCACAGAATTCACTGTGAGTTCACTTCCTCAACAACCTGATCGGCCATGTAGCATATTACCTGCACCCTAAGTTGGCTGTTGCTAAGCAACCCCCTTGAAACAGTCCTTTGGGTTTCACCGGACCAATATCTTCGTTGAAATACAGGTATTGGTTGAATTATGACAAACTTGCGCATACCCGACGGTGCCATGTTCAGCCGGGTCTTGGAAAGAATCAGCCTTATCATGAATCTCGTCCGAACAGCATTTCGCCCGAAATATCTCCCTTTTTTCTGTTAGCCCTTTATTAGATTTCGCGTGAAAAAAGTGCCATATTCGAAAAAAATTCCTTTATCACGAACTTGCTGTTCCGGGCGAAAACAAATGTAAAACCATGCTAAAATGTTCCCCAGCTTTTTGTAGGCGAACATGTGGCGTCATGAATCCACGAATAAACACAAAATAGAAAAAAATAGCCAACGGCTAATTTGGTGGCAAAAAATGAGCATTTCAGCCGGCCATAATAGGTGTACAGAATCCCATCTCAACAAAAGAAACGAAAAAAACCACGCGCGACCATCCGCAAGCGCTTATTAAACATAATATGTGTGTATGTCAGTAAACTTTACGGTGTATTCAGGTACACCAGCATTTGTGTTTCCAATAGAAGGATGTGAAGCTGAAGGTGACATATTTGGTGCATTAATTCAGGGCAGAATGTCCTTGTTGAGTTCTCGTACTACTTTCGAATCTGAATTGTCAACAGTAAAAAATATCTGTTGCCAACATTTGACATTTGATGACGGGGCTAAAGTTTCAGAAATAGGAATTTGCATATATTTAAAGATCGACCCTTGGTTTTTCACAATACTTTCTTCATGGCTTTTTTTTACGTCGATGCAAACCCCACTTGCTCTTATTCTTCTCATTTATTCATATATATTTTTTTAATTTAGAAAAAGCAAACATTTTTTAAATTTCGTCCTTTTTGTGATCGCATTACTTATACTTTATAAAAATATTTGCTTGTAATAGAAAAAATCGTTGACCCATATCAATTTAGTCAATAAATATTCTTCCTATGGGTATGTAGGTATCTGCTTAGTTTGATTGTATTGTGACTTTCGACTCAACACCCTTACACTGGGCTTCTTACTGATATCAGGTCACAAACGCATAGCCATCGGACATGGTCTAAAGTCAAAATATAAATCACAAAAGGGTGAAATGGCAATTACAAGCACCTCCTCGAGCGCCAAAAACGTTAACAATATTATAAAGAGAGATATAGAATTTTTAGAAGCAAACGACTTCCGTTTTGATGTCCTATGCTCCTTTACCATGAGAAGAAGGACGAAGGAGAAAATGTAAACTATTTGTTACAACAAGCACGTTGGTGTTTCAAACAATCGGAGAATCTTTTCTCATACATCCAATTCTATTTTTACAAGGTCTTTTAAAACGGTTTGGAAAAAAACAACAATGATTCAATTTTCCGCGATTTCATTCGATTTAGCACGATTCAAAAATAAGCTATTTGATTGCAATTTTAAAGAAGTACGTTTTAATCGAGAATTTTACTGTACATAATTTATATTATTTAGTTATACAGTAGACAAGAGACCGAGTCTGTTCACTGTATCGAGATTGTTCACTATAACGAGCTTGACGTAAATTGCACCCAAATGTGTATGCTTTTACGTATAATTAATCAACAAATGGATATAATTATAATTTTTCTTTGCAATTACTAAAAAACAAGACAATATTTATAGAAAAGAATATCTTATTTTCAGCAAGGACCACTCATCCGTAAAGAACAAAAATAATACATGCCCTGGACTTAAGAAACAAAACTACAACAAACTTAAGCTGTTCTTAAATAGTTTATCGTTTTCGTTTTCTTTGAACTTATGTCAATTAGTATCGTTTTTTCTTGTAACCTTTTCAGGGCCAAAACATCCGTGTGTTCCACTTTCTTGTTAGTTGTCCATTCAAGTGCATTCTCAATTAATTGGACAGCATCTCTAGACGACAATAAACAAATCGGCTGATTTACCTCCGGTTATTGGTCGCCTTCGACTTCGTTTTGTCTTCTTCAATATCTGAACACATATGAAATGTGCCGAATGTGCTAGTCCTGTTATATGGTTCAGAAGGTTCATAACTTATTTCGTGGCCTCTTTGTTAGAATTCAATGTCTGATTGTTGCGATGAATACTGAGAGGTATTCCATCTTCATCCTAGACCGTCTTTCGGGTGTTGTTTAAGCGAAAGGACGTTTTCCCAGCATTTCGCAATGACTGAAGCTTCAAATTTGTCCCATGCTGCTGCCATATTGATACTTCCTCAATACATTCACAAATGCTCTGGCATTCAATATAATATTGTGGAATAAATGGAATTGTAATTCAGCTCGGTCATCCAACTTGAACACATTTGTAAATGAATGAGGTTTCTGTGCTTTTCCTGTAACAAGTGTTTTCACTTCATGGGCTGTGACATTAGCACACGCTAATAGTGGAGTCCTTTGTCCTTTCTTGAGCAGTTTTTACTGCTACTAATGAGTTTTTAAAGAGTTCTTGTATGCTGAAATGTTCAAAGAAAACGCAAATGTGTTCACTTTTGCCAGATATGTATGTTCACTATTTAGAATAGAAGGTCTAAAATATTGTGTGTCTGCGTATGTACAATACTTAATATACCAATTTTTTATTTTCATAAGGACATTTCAAAACACGACCTACACCTTTTTAATTTCTTGTATTGGATCTCTGGTACAAATCAAAGAAATAACACGAATTAATCGAAAAGAGTGCAATTGTTGGTTGTCAATTCTGATAAAATGTAGGTACATACTGGATAACAGCGTTCATTGGATTGCACAAGGAAAGTCAGACATTCTATGTCTGATTACTTGCTGTACAGTGTTAGTGCTGGAAAACTTAGTAAATAAATTCATTGAAGTGAAAAGAATCCGTTTTGTTAATTTTATATATTTAAAGCAAACAATTTTAATTGTACGATCTTTACGACCATATCCTGCTTAAATCGCAGGAAACTGCTAAGTCCAATTACGGCTAAGTCCATTACTCAGTTAAGCAGGCCAAATCAGGACTAATGTGTCAAAGATTACCTTGCCCAAGATTACCAAACATGTAACGCTCCGTTTCTCTATGACATTTTATTCACCTGCAACAGCTGCGTGCTCAGTTTTGTCTTCAATTCGCCGCAACCGAATTTGAGTGAATATCGTGCAAATTGCCCGAGAGTCGAGAGTAAGCTCTCCCGGCGAATCCATGAACAACAGACACATCACACGACTGTTATGTTACCTTCTCCAAGAGGGGTTAGCATTTCGCCGCTTGTTTCGCTCTGGGTTTTCAAGAGAGCAAGAGCATCCCTCGTCTCTTCGCTCACTCAGATTCATGAAAAATACTCTCCCCGCTTTTATGATTCGCCGCGCACTGCACAACATTTAGAGAATATGTTTAATTTTCAGTTTCATTTCAGTTCAGTGTCAATTCGACTGTTATGCTGCCGTGTATGGTGTGAGGAGCTCTCATTCACCGTCGCAGCGTCCCTATGAACAGACACGACCTCTGTTTGCGATGCACCGCTGCACCCAAGACAGTGCATAACTCTTCGGAAAGTGCATCATTGCGCTGCAACGCCTTATGCGGGCGTAACGTAATATCAATCAACGTCAGTCTTTTGTTTGAGGACCGGATGAAAGTGGATGAAAAGTGTTTTTCAATTAAACCCAGGGAATTCTCTCAAAATGTATTTTTAGCTACACCCAGCCGAAAATGCACTTTGATGAGTCAATGGTTTTGTGCCCGAGTCTCTCGTCACTGGGCGAGCGAGGGTGTGCCACTGGAGCATTCCCGCCTGAGTGGAGAGTGGGAAATTAGAATTTAACGATACTCCGTGATTTATATGTAATGCGGCAGCGAATGGGGAACTGATCATGGGGAAATTATTAGGCGCTCCCATGGTAAAGACCTTTTCAGACTAAAATAAGTGAGATTGATATTTGCAATTAGACGAAAGCTATCCACGCTCGTGTTTAAACTGAAGTCGAGGCCGGAATGACAGGCAATTAGCGGTGGAATTCATTAAGTGCTGATGGATAGCTGTCAGAAAAACTTTCATAATGTCAAAACTATAAATGCGTGGGCTGATGCGATACAACTTTGACCGATCGGAAGGGGTTGCCCGTGATGCTTTTAGTGGAATTCACTCTCTTTGAGAGTTAAGCTGCTTTAGGCTCCTAGGAAACACCGTCATGGACTTTACGTTTCCGCGAAAGGTTGTTCGGCGGAAATACTTATTAAAAATGCTGACCTATAGCATAACGAAACGCTGCGATTCGAAAATATGAGGTTTCATTAAAAATCGTAATATATACTTTTTCTGTGGAATTGTCTGTTACTGTGAAGGCATGACGGCTATGATTCACGGGAATAGGACGTTTGGCTAAAAACGTGGACTTTTGAGTTCGAAGAAATGAATTTCTCATTAATCCCTAAGCAGGCCATATTTGCAGCAGGGCAGGTAAAGTCGGGCTGACATATGTACGTTTGTGTGTAAGTGGTCACTCTGAAATACTCATGCCCCATGGATTTGTAATGTGAGCAGACTAGGCAATGTGAGTCTATCTGAAGGAGAGAACCGAACCAGAAATCAAGTACTCTAGAGATAGACTTCACAGCTGATTGCACTCTTGTCCAACGAGGTTTTGAAACTTCTGTACACCTAGGTATTGGATGGATTATTCTGCTTGACAGCGGGGTTTTGGTCGGCATAGTTGTTATACAGTACATAGGTAGGTATACGTACAGTAGACTCTCGATAACGTGAACAATTAAAAACCAAGGGAGTTCACGTTTGCGAAGGTCAAACTTTACTCAAACCACCGTAGATGCTCATTTTAAAACGTCTTACCTATAACGGTATAGCCGTTATACATATAAATGTGTATGTACAGTAGACTCTCGATAACGTGAACAATTGAAAACCGAGTGAGTTCAAGACGTTTTTGCAAGGGCATTACCGATACGAAATTTAATGAAAAAAATCATTTGTTGAAGTTGTTCTTCCTCTACGAAAGTATTGCGACTGCTTTTTTATTAAGGCACCTTAAGGCACTAATGTCATTTTTACTAACCAGCTCATCTTCGGTCCCTTCCAAAGCATTAAAAATGAAAATTGCTTAATTTGTTCCAACTTTTTTTATAATTTGAGCCCACTCAAGGGATTACGTAAATCCTAAGTATCCGGGGTCCAGCCACACTACGGGCCGAAGGTATAGAGATAGAAAGGGAGAGGTGGTACCTATGCACACTGGCCTTAAATATCCGTGGGAAATAGTGCATTTCATATCCCGGTTAATTTCTTTGATGACATTTTGCCGGAAAGAACTAAAAACCAAACCCGTAATGCCCAAATCACAAAGTCACGATCGCGCGGTCGAGCGTTGATGGGCTTCGGTACGTGTTTTATAGAGTTTACGAGAGTTTACGGTTCCCTCACTCTTCCAAATCACAATGAAAGGCGCGCGTTTCACAAATAAAATGGTCTCAAATTCATTTTACCAAAAAATAATGCAATTATTTCGCATTAAATCTCTACAAAAAATTAATAACGTACACAAATAGTTGCCTCAGTCTGCCAACAATGAAGAGTCACGAGTAAATGAAAGAAAATGGTTGTACAACTGTCAAAAGCCCGAGTTTTTAGAAGTAGCTCTACCTAAAAATTTGTGCTCGCGCTTACGATATTATGGTATGTGAACTATCAAAGCGTGACAGCTGCATTGTGACTTGCTTAATGTATTTACCTGTATCCTGCTTAAAATGTCAGAGCACGACCACGACATTTTGATATGTTAATATCGCCTAGAATTGGAGTAAAAATCGAGCAGAAAACAATTAATTTAAGGAATAAACCTGACGTGCAACAATCCGGAAACCGTACAAAACTATGTATTGTACCAAGACTAAGGAATTTCAAGCTAGAATACAGCAGGCTCACGTTTTAGAGATGTCAAGAAAAAAAATCTGTTTGCGTTGGGTATCCGGTGTTCACACTAACCGTTGTTCCCGCTAACGAGAATATTATACTGTTATCTTTCCATATTCCCAGCACCAACTTTAATTCCACTGCAAGCATCTGTTGAATGCTGCTGAACTTGGTATGTTCTTCTAACTTCTGGTAGGATTTCCGATAGGCATTCCAGGTCCCTGAACGCTAGCCAAGCTCTTACCTTCGTTTCTGCTCCTAGAGTTCGCTAGCAGCCCACGTGCAGAGCTGCTTTGTTTCTTCCTCCTTTGCAGGATGTATATACTCGAGGTTTGTTCGTGGTGGCGGAAATCTACGGCCTTAAGGTTTTTAGATCCCAGCATCACATAAGATGATGCCTTTGGATACTCTCCCGAATTGCTTCAATGTTTTCTGTTGGATGACTCGTTGAATAGGGGCCAGGTGGAGAACCTGTGATATAACAGGCGCCGAAGGCATAATGGGCCCCCTCCATTGAGCAAAGTGGCAACACCGAAAGTAAATTAATCTGCTTTAATATATCGGACGCTATTGGCGGAAAACTCTTTTTTAAACAAATGTGACTGTGTTTTGGTTAACAGAGGGATTTTCATTCGGTTGAGGTTAATTTCAATTGAATTGAAGCGTTTTTTTAAACAACCGTCAATTCAAAATTGGATCCTGTGGTAAGTGGGCGCATTGTTGCTGGGGAGGATGATGTTGACGATGTATCCAATCACATTTGCTCTCGCGCTGTAACCGAGCTTAGCTTTGTGCCCATGGTGCCCACCGGGCACAACCGAGGTATAATGGGCACATTGAATCCTTTTTTAAAATAAATATAACATTGACGTTATCAATTTTCTTCTAATAAAATTGTTTTAGAAATAATAAGCACATTTTTCAGTTATTTAAAAAAAAATCCTCAATGGGCCCCTTATGTCCCGGTTTCCTCTACCTATGTTTTTCCATCAGTCTCGCATTGATAAAGTCGAATTCCTTTTCCTGCCATATTCTGTAAGAAAGTTGTGAGTGCTTATAGGTTTACTTTAGTTTTTTTTCTGCGTTATATTTTTGACAGATCTCATGAACTGTGTCACGGTTAAATGTGCTCAATTTTAGTGAGCCGGTTTTTGAGTGTGCCATACACAGCAGACTTGTGCTTTAATGTGCCACACACGTCACACAAATGCATACACACTGGTTCTTGATTGGACTTTGAGGCCGACGGAAAAAAAATATTAACAATAAAAAATGTACAAAAGACAAGTTAACATGACATAAGGCCGTCAGTTGATGCGTATCCATAATGACATGTCTATGTTTGATGCATACATGTTCGTTTAAAATTTGTTAGGCTGGGTTAGGTTAAGGTGATTGTAACAGTTCTGACCCACTCAGATCCTGATTGGATCCATTGACATATCACTGCCGGTGCTCTGGTGCCCGGTCCCTCTTTCATTCAAAGCAACTAAACTAACACATGATAGCTACCTTGGGGTATCCTAGTGGCCTACTTTGGATAATCAATTTTTTTGATAAGCTAAGCTACTCGTATGTCCTGAATCTTCAAGTGGGATATTTCCTCTAGGTTGCTGAAAAAGTGGTTGCCTAATATATCATTTCTAGTTCTTGTAAGGGCTGGACAAGTGCCGAGGAAGAGAAGCGTAGTTTCTTCTTCCTCTTCGTCTCTACAGCTTCTGCAGAAGTCGTTGTGGGGGCTCCCATTCTTCCCGCATGCATACCGAGAAGGCACTGGCCCGTAACAATGCCCACGGCTTTTCTTATTACACTCCTGTTTAGTTGTAGGAGTGTATTTGTTTTGTTTGGATTTATTGAAGTCCAAATAAGCCTCGAAATCGCATATGTATCTATTCAATCCATCTGCAATTAGCGGTAAGCATCTGTACATGGGCATGAGGACATGAGGTGTCCTGACTATTTGCCAATGGCTGTCCCACCTCGTCGGCGCTTTCATTGCCTGGAAAACAACTATGCCCAGGGAGCCAGCATAGGCTTGGGTTGAATCTAACTGCTATCTCCCTAAAAGATAGACCGCCAAGTCTCACCATCTTAGATTTAACTGATCCAGAGCCTTAATGGCCCCCTGACTATATAGATAGACTGACTGACTATATAGCGATAGATAACCCGTCTATCGGGTTCATTGACAGAACGCGGGCAGTCTCTTGGATAGCTTTTACTTGGTTGGGCAGCCGAAGAGACAGGGAGGAGGATGTATCTAGTCCGACGCCCTCATCTGTTTTCGAGCCATCTTTGTAGACTTCCAGCTGCCAGATTTCCCCATATAATCGTGTGCCCTGTCTTCTCTGTCTGGGACGAGTGTTTTGTATCCAAACTCGAAGTGCGGCGGCATCCTCTTAAGACTTGTTAACTTACCTACAAACTTGTTGCCCAGAACCATGTAAGTCGATCTGATCACAGGAACAATTTAAAAGTCCCTATTGCCGACTTCGTATATCAGCGATCGTCACTGTATCAGAGTGCGCGGCCTATCCCACACACACATCACACTTTTAGGAACACCGCACAACATTTTATTTTTGCTCACGCAGTGTGGCACAGCGAGAAATCCGTGGTCAGGCAAGCCCACACACGGGGCACTTTTAGCACACTGACACAAGTGTGCTGGGTATGAGTAGTACGTGTGTACGGAAGTATTAGTACCATCAGATCAAAAGGCCAAATTATCAAAAAATGTTTTCTGTTTCTCTCGTTCCCACACACCCCTTTTTCTTACTCAGACTTTAAGAATAATTACTCCAAAGAGTATATGGGACGGATGGGCAACCTCAAGAGCTCCCAATGCACTGGTCCTATAGAATCATTGGCGGGTATTTTTTCATTTGATTTTTTTTTTTCGTGATTATGTGATCATACAGGACTCGAATCGATGGTCGGATTGATGGTTCATAACTTGAGTATCATTGGTGATCAATATGAGGTGGGGAAGTGTATTGAAGTGAAGAGAATACTCTAAGAAAATTAAAGAAAATCCCTGATAACTTGTTGTTTCTCGAGCGGTCTGACCACAGTCTGTCTCGATGCCTCCTTAAAGACTCTGATTGGATCCAACACCCAGCCATAGCCATTCCCACTAACAGTTGTACCCCGCCAGCCTCGCGCAAAGAGATTTTTCTGCAATAATTTCCATCGGTGACTGCACCCGAAACATAATTGCATTAGTTTGCAATTACTAAACTCAGCGAGATGAGGCTGTTTAGTCGGTATTCAACCTGAACTATTGCCATGAGTGCTGCTTCGTTCCGCACACTCGACTGGACTAAGAAGTACCTACCTATGCAACAAAGTAGATCTAGTTGCCAGCTGTGCAAATATGAATTTTCCAGACTTTCACATCTCGAATTCCAAAGAAACATCTTGCTGTTCATCCTTCAATTGATCACGCAACACTCGAGCCCACACACAAGTGCGTCATTTTGAAGTATATAATCAATTATATCGTCCTGTGCTCCACTTCCGTACGAATGTACGAAGACATTCACATCAATATAGGAAACATGCTACACACATTTCCAATTCGACATTACTTCCAATCAAAGAGCAAATTCCTGCAGACTTTCGCCCCGCTCGTACTCGAACAGCACTCTCATTTTCAAGGACATCGACATAACTTCAGCAACCAACACCCAAGGGACAAGTGCTTCTCCTGGTAAGTGATGAACTTGTGTGTAGGACTTTTAAAGTCGTTCCATTTCATGGTGTCGTGTCGGCTGAACATTTCTCATTCGCACAGCAAATTGTTATAAGTGAATATTTCAAATTGTTCAACATTTAGGAGCACTCGGCAAATCTCTTCCACACGACATAAATCATAACCAGCTTCAAATCGAGGTCGCACTCCATGCTCAGCACTTCACAAAGGACAAGTGCTCCCGATTGGAGCGGTTGTCTGAAACCATTTCATTTCATTACAATCATTTGCGCACTTGAAGTCATAAATAACGATAACGCCACGCTTACTGTAACCGAGCACGCTATTTGCTGCTTTAATTGTATTGAATCTAAGCTTTTATGAGGCCAATAAAAAGCACTATGTGGTCCTATCAAATCACTGCGATGCACGCTAGTCGCTATGCCGCACGACGGAGCAGTGAAAAAGGACACTCGTGCAGCGGGGCGGTTTTCATTGTTTTTATCTATGGCTCGGTAAGTGGAACAACATGTGTACTCCTAGCTCTCGACATCGTTATGAAGGGCTTGGCCTGACGTTTGATTTAAATTTATTTTCCGCATTTTGTACAGCCCTGCTGCAGGAAGATACACGATGTGCACTCGATGACGGCAGATCTGATGACTATGTACTGTGCATCACTAGGTACACACACACGTCCGCGTGGCAGAGGAATTAAGGCGTGTAAGCTATGAACAGCGTATGGACGTCATTGGACTTAGATGAGACCTATCGATTATTTATCCTTTTTCTATGAAGCTAATGAGTTTCACAAACGCGTCGGAGTATCAGGGAGAGTCCTTGTATAAAATTGTGTGTTTTTGTAGACGCGCTTCAGATCTATAGGGTCTGTACGTTTTTTTCTTGTGTATAAATGGAGAAAGCCTATTTAAACGCTATTCGTTATTTTATTTTTTTTTAATTATTTTTTTTTCGTGGCAATGCACTGACTCTCACATAAGCCTCTCCAACCAGTGGCTAGCTGCCACGAGTTATGGACGACAAGTTGGTTCTGGTCCTTCTTCACTTCTGTGTGTCACCTTAGACTAGAGCGGCTTATGTTAGGCACTTTTCTCTCAAAGAGACCGAAATTCTCCATGCCTCTGCGTCGTACAGAAAGCCTGAGATGATCAATGTTTTGTGTGAATTTAGATTGATCCTTCAAGAGTGCTATATTGCTCATCTGCCTCTTGAGCCCAAATTTCTCTAAACAAGAAGTATTCTGCGTTTGATCTCAGTACCGATGTTGGAATGTAGTACAGTTCAGTTAGGAGCCGAGGCAGACGTGGTTCCTATCAGCTTCAGAGTGATGCCTGTCCATTATGAAGGACGTCGTTGTGGTATCTGTTCACCGTTCACCGCCAGGCACAATTTCGCAGCTTCTTTTTAAATGCTAGCTGATACCTCATTGTCGGCTCGCTGTGTTCTGCACATCACTTCAATATAATCCCCGCAGCTGGACGGACTTCTGGGAGATCCTGTTGAAGAAGTCACATGACAGCACATCGCCTTGTCTAAGAACTGTGTTTCCTTGATGCTATCGGTTAGTTACTTACTGACCTTGATGGAGCCGCTGGAATTCTCCCTCGTCAATGTGTAAGTTAACAGCAGAAATATTCATCATCAACGTTCCACGGGATCATCACATGTTTATACATCGCTCCCATGGAAAAACTTCTGACTCGTCGTCTGGGACACCCGAAACATCAAGATCATCGTGTTGCCATCACGTACGTACCATTGCACTTGCGGCAACTCAACACCCTTCCGGAGCAGGCAGTAGAGGTAGAGTTAAGATTTTTCGTAGCACAGTCGATAAGCAAGTGTAAGAGCAACCTATGCTCAAAAATAGGAAATAAAATAAAATTTTTTTTTGTTTAAAACCTTAACAAATAATTATAATGACAGGTTTATCAAGAATGTCAAGACTATACAAGGCGTGTCGCGGCTGCGTTCTCCCTTAGGAACGCTGCCATATGTTGCCTTAAAATAGGCTAATTTGTGGTGTACACTTGGCACATTTCCAAGATCTGCAGTTTTGAACTCTCGGTTGGATTTGCGGAACTTTTTCCTGCATTCGATCGATAGTGTAGGATCAAATTGGGAGCCGCCGTAGTAAGATGCGAGTGGGCTGCATTCTACACTTTAGGTCGACTGGAAAAGGTGTCTGTCACAAGGTCTGCGGTGGCCCACTCAGTCCTCTTCCGGATCTGCTGTGATGTCAGCAAACTGGAAATTTGGTTCAATTTACAGAAATCCTATATCTTAGGAAGAACAATGATTAGAGGAAGTTTGATGTTTGCTAGGGCCCCCACCCACTTTGTTTCATTTCCTCACGATTATTTGAGTAGCTAATGGGTTGCTTGTCTTTGCGAGTCACTGATAATGCTCAGAATTTAACTACCAAGACAATCATGTCAAACCTGGACCTAGAGAATAGCCTTCCTCCAGCCGTGGAAGAACAACATTTTCGACTGTCGAAATAGCCATGCGGTCCACTCTTAGAAGCGACTTTGGGAGCTGTTGCTTGGTTAAGTCGTTAATTAAGCTAGCAAATCCAGATGTTCTTTAGCGACCATTGCATAAGCATAAGCATGAAGTGAGCAATAGCGGCTCTTTCGATTCGATCCTTGATCACATTTGTTGTCGGCAACAAGTTGAGCGCTTCTGTGGGATTAATGAAGTGGGGAAACTGACGACACGTGTGGGATGGATTGCTAACTTTGCGGTAGTTACAGAACCTCTTAAGAGGATTAAAAAACAACAACAAAAATGCATAACAATCGGGAACCAAGGGCCTGTGCCCGATATACACCACTCAAAAAAATACTAAAAACTTGTATATTAAAGGAACTTAATTACGGATTGACTCTCTCTTTGTAAATTGGTAAATTCTCTCTTTGTTGAACCGCAAGTTCTCTCACATGCCCATCAAGACCGACGTCGTGTTCTATGTCACACCTTGTATTACTCCTCAATGTTGTTTAACATGCAATACATTGCCAAAATCGTTCGTGATTTAAACTCGTTATATTTGAAACATAGTTTGAATATGCTTTAATTTGGGCATTTCTTAGATTTACTAAACTTTTGTTTACCCATGGAATTCTAAGTCGATTTCTATGAAGCTAAACCAGAATTCATTTTATTCATGAATATTTCAAATTGGGGGAATCCAACAAGTCAATTGAATTGATTTAGGTATTCATTCAGTGCAACAAAATTGGTCTTAGCGCATTTAAAAGTTAAACCGGCAGTGTTATTACGACAATTGCCACAACAAAAGAATTCAAAGTCTAAAAGTTAGGCTTTGTGTTGAATCTTTTTCGAATCAATCACATTCTAGGCTTGCTTTGTATTTCCTTGATGGTTTGAAAGGTCACAGCATAACAATGATGTGATGTTGGTGGATGTAGTTTGATGTTGGTGGAAAATAGTTGTCCAGGGTAGAGAAGGTAATTTTGTTTGAGGATAAGATGAAGGTTTAGACTACCACGGCACCTTTCCACCTCGCTCCGCCAGGAAATAGATGATGTTGACTTGATACCATTTCAAACCGGTATGCCAAGCTTAACGTACGTTTTATCACATCGTGTCATTTGCCCAATAGCACTATAACCTCCGGTTTATAAAACAATTACATGTAGTCAACATGTTGAGTACAGGATTTTATTGTTTGCTAATGTTGTTCATGGTTTATTTACTTGTTTATTACCTTATCTGTTAACATTAAAATATATTTATTATTGTTAATGTTCGTCAACGTTTATATGTAGTTATTTTAATTGTAATTGTATTATAATTATATAAATTTATATTTATTAATATATTTGTTTATTTATTAGCATATTTACCCATTGATTGTAAATTTATTTATTTATTTTGATTAATTACGTATTTACCTTTTGCAAATTTACGTTGTTTTAAAATACTTCACTAGTTTAGGGCTAGGGAAGGGGACTGCTAGTGAATTCACCAGCAAACTTAGACCATGTTGGTCCATTGCGATACCCACAATCAGACTACTACCACCGATCCACCACTCCAGTGATAGTGTCGTTAATTTGATCCCAACGGCAAGTGATGACTGTACCAGACTTGAAAACCAGATAAATAGGTATTAACTTTGGTCGCACTGGGATTCGAACCGAGACCCCACTAACCGAGGGCAAACACTTAATCATCACGTAGCCCAAATTTACACAAGTTATACATACAAACGAAGTTTTTTTTAGCTTCCTCGAATATCCCTCTATTACGGTTGGCGAGTCGAACGAATGAATGTGTGAGTGAGAGAAGTTGGTATCACTGTTGGCGAATCGAGAAACTCTCATTCGAGTTAAATGTCAGACATTTTTCGAAGTTTGAATTCACCCTATTGCGGTTGTCGAATGTTCGCCAAGTTGAGCCTCATTTGTGTTTTCTTTTGTCGATTCAAACACTATGTGAGAGACCGTCGATTGTTATTGTAAGAATGAATCATGTATATTATTTATTTATTTTTAAATGTTATGAAGAGTCAAGACTAAAGTTATCAAATATATTCATCAGTTTTGTATTTTCGATCTGTGTTTCGGTATTTTAGGCACTTGTTGTTGAAGGATGTTTTGAGTAAACAAATCGTATCCAAACGCCAATTACTCCTGGTAATATATCCGTTCAAAAGAAGTACATTCGGACGTTTTGTTTTGCATCCGGAGACATGTCTCCGACATAATTTGTCTTTAACTGCAAAACAACTACAGCCAGTACTAAGGAAACCGAGTTTTGTGACAGACCTAGCAAAATACTTATGTATCATAGGACACTAGCTGATTTCAGAATATCAGGAATTGGAGGAAGTGCTAGTTTGAGACGAAGTGAAACGCTTCCTCGTTCAGTCGAAATGACCTAAAACTAAAACAACTTTCAGAACAAATTGTTTCAACTTACGGATAAAAGGGTGTTCCAACGCATTGAAGGTGTCTCGAAAACTCTTGCGCAGTCGAAGCATTCTTATTTTTTTCTGTAGAATTCATTTTCATCACAAAATAAAACTTGTCGCTTATTATTTTTGTAAATTTTTTAATTTTATTGGCCAAGGAAATTAACACAATTCAAATTAAAATTCAAAAATTAATGATTTGACGTTTATTCATTCCTAATTTTATTACTATAGTTTTCATGGCAGTTCTGAATTTTGAACTCGAATTTTAAAGTTCGCCAACCGTAGTAAGTCGAAAGCCTTAGTTCGCCAATGAGAACAATTCACATCGAACGGGGGAAAGCATTTTCCCATGTAATTTGTGTTTACAATATATATGTATCTTTAGTAAGGTAGATGGCCACCATATCTATGTCAGTTTTCAATTGTATTTATGGACTCGCACATTGTTGCTAAATAAAAGATTCAACTGAAATTCGCTTAATATCTGGGCAACGGATAAGCAGAGTAAGTTTCTCCAGGCATGACATAAACTTTGTTTTCCTTTCCTCGAAATTTTATTTCGAACAATCCAAGAAAGCCAAGGTCAGATTTATTTCTTGTTCAGTGGCAATGGCAGTACTGTTTCCCAGGGGCTACTTTAAAAATTAAAACGCAATAAATCCCACAGAATGTGGTCAATTACATATCTTAAGGATATGAGGGGGCATACATCATCAAAATTCCTGCCCGGAGGGGGAGAAGACATAATGCTTTCTTAGGAGGAGATTGTCACTATGACTATGAAACTTTTATAGTCAATATCATTGTCTCATTGTTCAACTGCTTGTAGCAACCGGATTGAGTAACAAGGTGACTGGGCATCTGAATGCCCAGTTCTTTTTTCTCCGAATTTTTCTCTGCCTACTCGTATTATGACGGTGGACAGTTAACCACGAGCTACCTTACCTTAAGATAGCTTTGCAAGGATTTAGTGTTGCGAGTTATACTGCGGGGCTTTTGTGGTTTCGGGGGGAAAGATGATGTAAATCGTACATTTCACTAGCCAAGAGAAGGCAAATTGATATCAGATGGGCAGATGGAAAAGATATATGAACCTCGAGGGACGAAACGTAGATAAGAATAATTATAAAATACTATAGCTCTGGGTTGTATATATCCTGATTCAGTGACAATGGCGCTCAAGGCATACACTCAGAATTAATTGAAAATACAAATTTGGGGCTGATTGGAAATTAACAACTAATAGTAATAGGGGTGGCGCTACAGCCCGTTGTTGCGCGTGCTTTTATACTCACGCGAGTGCAAGGGACCCACAGTTTTACGCCGACTCTGAACCAGGGCTGCCGTTTCAAATTTTTGCTGAGGAGTATTTCAAAGGTCTAGAAGTTAGTATTTAAGCTGAAACAGCTTAACTAGTTTATTAAAATAAAACCTATAATAATATAATATTTGTAATCCAGTTCATGAACTCTAATCATCAAATAGTTCGATAAGTTTCAAAATATTTATTTAGCACTTCTTTTCCATTAACTATCCAAACGTTTTGAAGATACCCATTGTGAGCGTGTTGGTTTTGCAAATGAGATTAAACAATTTCTAGCTTTAGTCTGAATCAAAAAGAGTAGGGAACAAATTCGTTCAGCATTTGCACTACTGTGCGGTAACGAAAGATTGCCTTTAAATTTATACTAGAGCTAAATTTTTGGCAATGTAATATTTACGGCTGTAACTTAAAATTTGTTTTAGAATTTTTGATTTGAGAATTTGATTGAAATTCCAAATCGATTTTGTTAAATATATTTAAAGCATACATCTTCCTTTTTGGTCTAGTTTAAAAGATGAGAAATAATGAAATGAGGCAGTCCATTGCTCGACTATTCAGCTGACTTGCTCTTCGTGACAGAAGTTTTTAAGATATTGTGGAATCCTACATCAAACTATGTTGACTGAACTATTAAAACTGATTCTATCGTTTACAACTACGTTAAGAATAATAATTAATATTTTTAGCAGTACCTCAATTTTTTCCGGCAGTTTTTGTTTGCAGCTGCCCTAGTGACTGGCGCACACATTTAGTGAAGGACAAGTAGGTACATTCGACGTACTTAAATATTCGGGAAGATCCGTTGGAACAAAGTTTTCCCTACCCTACTTCTATTACAATTAACCACTGATGAATTATTAGCAGCCCATCGAATTAAAATAGCTAACATTCGTATCAAAGATCACTTAAGCCGTTGATCTTTGGGGTTCAATTAATCCGAAGAACCGATAGGCGCCTTCATAGAAATACCTCACTGCAAGGACTAAACTTTAATTGTACCTAGTTTTATCAATTATTGACAAAAACCTCTGTTTCTTAAAAATTTGCGAAATTGAGCGTCACAAAAACTGTTTGTTGTTTGTACAGCTTTTGTTTTTCCGTATTTCAAACTTTTCGCTTTGTCTTAATCTGTAGAAATAGATTGGAATAAAAATATAAGCGGAGTTATCAATATAAATAGAAGGTTATGTTCCAAGAGAATAATTTAAAAAAAACATAATTATCTTCCACTTAAAGCCTTTTATATTGTTTAATTTGAAATATTTTCGAGCAGAGGGGAGTACGGGAGTACCCTGAACACGAGAGTTACAAATACTCCCTTAGTAGTAATTCCCACAGCCCTGCTCCGAACGACCAATTTGAGAAGCTTTTTCTATTCAGATGAAAGAGTATTGTCAGGCACTCGAAGATGTGGGGCCGTGAAAAGTATTTTGCTCGTACTCGGGAATCGAACCTGAGCTGCGTATGCTCAAGACTGTCGACGCACAAACCTACAACGCATCAAATCTTTTCAAGTGGGTAGGTAGGTAGGACGACTACGTTTATTGTTAAAAGTAGACCACGATGGTCGGTAGTTTTGAGATAATTTAGGAAATTCTTAATATTTGCTTGACAAGTACCGATGTTCCGCAGTTTGCCTCCTCATCGATGCAGTTTCTTCCTCTTCTTCTCCTAATGGCGCCACAGACTTTTCAGCTGGCATGATTTTTAGCCAGATGTCTCCAAGCCTTTTCAGCTGGCACGATTTTTAGCCAGATGTCTCCAATTTCACACGCCAAGTTGGTGGAAGTCCTTCTCCACTTGCCTGCGGTATCGGTTCGCGTTGCCTCACTGGTTCAGAGTCGAAGAGTCGAAGATGTAGCGTCTACAGAAGTCCTTTAAGGCGCTCCAATATCCAAGTCTTCTGATTGCCAAGGTGGCGCTTATCAGTTTTCTAATTCTAAGGTCCCTCTCTAATTCTAAAAGACCTTTAGTTTGGTCTCGACTTAGTGCAGGACACATCGTTGTCTATGACCTATTGTTTGATGCCAATTTGCTTTCAGTGAGAGATGGGATGGCTCCTAATGTTTGTGCCAATGACAAACACACCGCCTCTCGCAAATCTCTCTAGTGCAAATTAATGGCACTAGGACTGGAGTGGTCGATCGGGGGTAGTAGTCTGACTGTGGTCTAAGTGTGCAGTCGACTGTCGACCACAGGCGCTAGCAAGGATGAATCTGAATCACAAAACAAGGTAAGCAGTTATTTTCCGCTTCATCTACGTATATGCTGCTAAAAGGCTGAGATACAAAAGATCATCCCGAGGCCAGAGTTTCTTGCGATTGTCTATCCTCATAATTCCCATTGACAAGGTAATGGCTCTGTTTACGGCTTGTCCGTGGGTTACATTGAACTGAGTCGTCGTAGCTTTGTCAATTCACATCGAAGCCCAATCTGCCATGCATCTAGTGACTTCAGAACTCACTCCAAAAGATCCCACTTGACTTCCCAGCATCACATCACGTCCCTCCGTCACTGCAAGTGCTGTCAGCCTAAGAGGTCTGATTGCTCAAGTCGTTCACCCACACTTACAATGCGGGAGGTCGAGTGTTTTGTTGATTCCATCAAATCAAAACAGTTGTGACATTAAATCTCTGGCGGCACTCATTTTCCACAAACACTGCACATGTCCACCGCAGTTTCAACACCAGCCGCATCAAAGCATGAAATTCTGTTAAATCACTTAACTGCCCGAGAGACCCACAAGCCTGCCCGTTATTGTTCCGCGATGCACGTCAAGACGTAGCCATAAAAATGCAAATAAGACATCATCTGTCAAGCGAGTGTCATCATCGAGCCATAAAAGGGGAATCGATAGCATCTCCCTTCTGGTTTCGTGCGTCACCCACAGCCGACGCACGGCAGCGGGTGGCTCGGTCGATTAGAACGGAAGACGTCGAACCGCATGTTGAGCATCGGGCGGCGGCGTGTCTCCCCAGAATGGATTTATACACTTTTCAATGCTGTTAACTTCACGGTCAAGGATTTCACGGCGACACGGTGACATTAATCGTTGTTGCCGGAGCAGATGTCGCGTTACGTTTTCTTGGAAAACTTCCCACATTCAGGGTGCGACCTAATCCATGACTGGCCTCACAAATGAACATTTCTACAAGCGATTTCAAGTTCACGGGCCCTGGGAACGGTCCCTAAGCGAATTGGTCATGGCTCATTGGTGGCTCACTCAACGGGAAATTCGGCTAAGTGTGCAGTTCAAGCCGTTGCTCTATAGTGGGAGGACGGAGGGTTCAATGGCTTTTGATTGATTGTGTCTCGAAGGGCATTCCCGGCACCATTACGTGTCGTCCTGTGAGAAGTCAAGAGGCTGCGGTGACAATTAAGCGGGAGAAGGACATTTTTGCGTGGCAACGGGATCAAGGGATGCACGGAATAGGGATTTCTTTGTCGCAAGTTCACCGGGAAATTGCATTCCATTCAGCTGTCCCCGGGCAAAAGGGAACAGGAAATGTTGAAAAGTCTACACTGTTTCCCCCATTTTTTACCCCGTTATGCGTTCTGTGAGCGGCTTCGCACATTTTCTTCGCGTTCCTTCTCTGAGGCTGCCTCAGATGAAACCAGCTCGGAAGTCATCTGTCCGGACCGGAAGACGACAATCGCCAAGTCCACGGTCGAGTCGGCTTATCTCAGCCAACTTTCGAATGTCGTCGCATTGACCTCCATGCAAAGTCACAGCAGGAAAAGTAGGTCCGTCGTGCATCTCACTCCACACCGCAGACGCCAGTGAAGCTAGGTGTCGCAATAAAACGTCCTGTTCCTGATCCCGTTCCCGTCAGCTGTTTACACATTTCGCCGCCACAGGGCTCGATGAAGTGGCAGCGTCGCAGAAAAACCAGTAACAGCTCTTGACACCAGTTGACGTGTCAGGGGAGCGACGGTTCGTCTATGCACGTTCGTGACTGAGGTAGACAATGGAGCGTGCTAGTGTCGGTGGTGTCAGGGCCGGGAAAAGTTTTAGTGTCGCCGCCAAGTGAAAAGAACGCGCACAGCTGACGTGTGAGGAGTAAGCAGAATTCTTTGTTAGTGATTCAGCTTGATTCGGATGAAAAGGATTAAACGAGTACTGCTTCCTTGTGAATTCATCAGATGAATGCAGGCGAATAGGAAGTCCTTTCAAGAGATCCTTTTATGGCTTGGATGTTTCTCTCCTCTGCGAGGAAAGAAGTGAGCTGTCGAGTGGATGGCGGAGAAGAGCGTTATCCCCGTTAATTTTCCTTCAATGAGCTTGAAGGAGATGAAGATGTTGGATGGTAAGGTTGGAAGCGTGACCAAATTACTTGACTTTTTCATCGTTCTGCAGAAGACGTTATTCGTTAATGGGGATTGTGTTCGCCTTCGCGAGTGTGGCTTTAAGCAAAGGAAATATTCTACGAATGCTTAAAGGAATTAGTGTTGACGAAGTTATAAGAATGGTTTTCTTGAGGACCACAACTGAGGGACGAATCGTCATTTGATGGTTAGAGAAACAGTAAGTTTTCGGTTAAGGCAGCAGCCAAATCTATATCATTAGTGACGCAGTAATCGCGTCTTTTCAAATAGCCAGAAACTCGATAAATGCTACTTTTAGTCTATGTATCCTTTATTTCTCTTGTTCTTGCTTTTATTTTAGTTTCTCTACTTTCTGGGCAGTTATTTTACCGCTACCATGAAATTGTGTGAATATGAGGAGGGTGATGGCATGTGGTCAGAAGGTTAGGTTAAATTGACTGACTGGCGCGCAGAAGGACAACAGGCACACTTATGCCAAGCATAGTCCCTCTGTGTTACCACGGGGATCTAAGAGTGCCCACTCAGGAGAAGGCTGCTTACAATGTTGCTCAGATCAGACGGATTGTCAAAGAAGTGGGCCTGTCTGAATCTACGGGATGATAGAGCACTGCAGCTGCATAGCAAATGTTCAATGGATTGTTCCTTGCCCTTGTTCATGCAGCTTCTGCAGGAATCACTGCTTCGGAGATTCGGCCAGCTTAATCTGATCAAGCTAAGCGATCGCTCGGGATCGACCATAGGTCAGAGTTGTTTGGTAATGAGTCACCCTGTGTCTGATGTCCATTCGCGGTTTGGTTGAGCAAACGTTTTAAGTTTCATCAGATGTTTAGTAGTAGCGATAGGCATGGACGGCAGTTCCCCTTCCGGAAAGAGTGTTGAGGTGGTGCCCTTTCTAGCGAGTTCTTCCGCTTCGCAATTCTCTGGAATGTCACTGTATCCCGGCACCCACATAAGGTGAATGTTAAAGTACTTGATGATCTCGTTAAGAAATAGGCGGCAATTGAGGGGAGTCTTTGAGGTGAAAGTGACAGAGTCCAGACATTTAATCGCTGCCTGGCTATTGGAACAGATGACGATATCTGAGATTGGTATTGCTTTGTCATGACAGAGCTTCCTTAATCGCTATAGTTTCAGCCTGAAAGACGCTACAGTGATTAGGTAGCCGTAGGGAAAGCTTGATGTTCTGATCCTTGGAATAGACACTAGCCCCCACACCTGTATCCATCTTCGATCCATCTGTGAAGATATGCAGGTTGATGTTGTTTCCACACATTTATCTTGGAGGTTTTGACTTCTACAATCCGTTGTTGTGGCACAGCTGGGACCTTTTTTACTGGTAGTTTGGGTGATGTATTTAGTTTCGCTACAGTTGCGAAACTCACCGCCGACTTGGCTGCGAACTCTTGATGTGCTTTCTTTGCCGCTACAGCCTTGGCTTTTTGTTCTCTTTTTGTTCGTGCTTCTTGCAGTTAGCACAAAACACCTCGGACCCTGTGCTATCTTTCCTGGGGCATTCCCCAAGTTGTTGCTTTGCCTCGCACTTTACGCATACATATTGGATCCCACAGTTGGGTGCGATATGCCCAAATCACTGTCAGTTCTTGCATGGCACTATGTCCTTTGTTTTCAATTGTTCCCAGTGGATAGCCTGACGAGCAGCAATGTCTTCCTCGATACTTCATTAAAGGGCATCGATTTTTCCATTTCAACCACATGGCAGTTGAACTTGGCTTCCTTGGACTTCGAGGACTTGAACGCAGATACCTTGATGGCTTGATTCCCCTGTTTTTTAATTCCTCTAGAATTTCTTCATCTGTGTGGGAAGAGTGTGCTCCCTTAATTACCATTACGCTTTTCCTTTCGGCTTTGGGGGTATAAGTGTAGTTGTCGATTTTCGGTTGCTTAAGAAATCCTTCTGTGATCTTTCTGTTGATGATTGTTTTCCACTTAGTGAGGTTTTTTATCGTCAATTTTATATCATTTATTCTGACGTAACGGGTGATCTCAGCTACATTTGCCAAGAAACACGTTATTGGCGGCATTGCTGGTTCCTTTGTTGCTGGGGTTCTTGGGCTGCCACTGAAATGTAATGCACCACATACGCGCTCAAACATATCCGTGTTCTGAACCAAAGGCATCCAGGAATTGTACAAATTATCAAATGCAACCACCGAATTAAAATTGATCCCACTTGAAGACACAAATCTACAGCATGTGTTGCCAACTAGTTGGATTTTTATTTTTTTTTGGGAAGAGAATTTGATTGAATTTTTGTCGAATTCAAGAATACAGAATTTGATGTGAGGTGACCGAAAAATGCGACGCGAGAGTTTGTCACCTCGTCGAAGAGAATAGGGGGGAATGTGCTCCATCAAAATATCTTGGGCGCATTTGATGTAATGCCTTGGATTAAAAGAAGTGATTTTTCTACTGTCTTTTCTGAACATATTGGTGAAGATTTGAACAAAGTCAGTCGAGTGGACTTTTAGTTAGAAACGATTGTATCCATGAGGCTTATGAATGATGTGGGCTATACGCCCCCTATCAGTGACCACATATGGCTTTAGGTTTTAAAAACTTGATAGAATTACTTTTTCTTCCGTCACCGCATAGGAAAATCCACAGTTTAGCTATGGTGCAACAGGAATAAAGTTCCGCTAGATGTGGAAAATAGCACACTCTGCGTCGATAGGTGCCCTGTACACCACTCGTTCTTTTCATTGTTCCCCTTTCGGAATCTAATAATGGAAACTCTTCTCCGGGGCCAGGGTTGTTGGAAGGTATCCCCCGTTCTGTGCTGCTTTCCAACTTTGGAATGTTATAAGTGGTTAGGGTTACAGTCAGGTGGTGGATGTTCAATTCTTGTTCAATTCTTGCTCTGACTCAATGCACTTTCCCAGTCGATATTGCCACCAGTTGCGATTGTGCGGAAACTCCTCGTTCCTGGAATAAGTAAGATAGAAAAACGATCAATGTGTCTTCTCTATTTTAAAATTCTAGACATATCCCACTTTACTTGAACTCGCACGTATGAACATTTTTAATGCGGCATAAGAAGCGTTAAGGACGATTATCCAAAATTATAAACAGCCCCAGTTTTCCCAGTTTTAAGTGCTCGATCTAAAGAGGTCCTAATTGAATATTCCCAGGGAAAGCAATTATAAACGTTAAGCGAGCCACAACTCAGGGTGCTGCCACTTGGCTGATTACATGCTTTACGTCTAAACGCCTCCCCACCACAAGAGGAATTCATAAAGCAAACCGCAGGAAATCTCTGGCGGCGTTTCCCTGCTGCTATACTGCTAAAGTGGTTCCTTTTACGGGCACACGTGGCTGGTGTATGCGCATTTTTGGCGGGGGATTGGACTTGTTTGCAAGCCACCCACGCTAGAAAGTTGTTAAGATTTTCCAACTGTAAAGCGAAAGTTAAATGAGTTTCCACTTGGCAACAAGGCGCCCACAACTCCGAGAAAACTTTGGTCTTCGAGTATCGATGACATAAGCAACTTCCCGAAATTTAAAGCAGTTCATCCTTAAATCTAGAGCAGTGAAGGGAGGAAGAAGAAGGAAAACTCTTTGCCTTGCAACCTGACAATCGGAACCCGACACCAATTGTCACACGCTGTCAGAGCATGAACAACACACACAGCAACGCCGAGTGCCTCATTTGTATTCCAATGGCATCGTCCCTTTTTATGAGATTGTATACTTCACCTGAGACAACACGCTATTTGTCTAACCAATTCCGTTTCCCGTTTCGGATCAATATCCTGGGCGCACAATTGGGGAGCGAGAATAAAGAGTCCGTTCACTTTGAATTCGGGAAAAGGTCAAATCAAAGAGGAAACCGGAGTGCGCCCAACATAAGATGCCCTAGCTCCCGGGTCTCGACCCCAGCCTCTGTTGGGTGGAAGGCGGCCGGCGCACGGATATCCGCAATTATCGAGAAGGACTTTAACAGCTCTTTAAGTTGTGTAACTTGTGTCAGCGCAAGCAGAAGCTACCTCTTTTCCGAGCATGCAGAGGGAAGGGATGCGAGTAGAACGTCGAAACTTGAAACAACAGTGCCCGCCTCGTATGGAATTCAATTAACTTGAAATGTCGTAGTTCTTAAAGTGAACTCCCCCGAGGCCCCAAGGCATCTTCACGGGATGATGGACGTGATGAGCACGACTGTGGCACTCGTGGAGGATGACGAGGACGACACACCGATGATGATGTGTGGCATCTCGGATTCATGAAATTCAATATTTATTAGGTCCGCCAGGGGCCGTGCACTTTCCTGGATAAATAACCTAGCGATTTATCCATTGGCTCGGTTTGGCATAACTGATGGCGGAGCCGAATGTATTTAGCATGTTCCCGCCTAGCGGAAATATGGGAAGAGCCGGCGAAATGAAAGCGCTCGTGAAAGAGAAAATATTTACATTCCCCCGATGGTTCTCCATTGAACCTGGGTACCCTATCGATTTTCTATTTTATCTCGGAAGCCCACTCAGAGGTTAAAGTGCACTCGTATACAATGCGCAGAGTGCCGGGAAACATTTTTCGCATGACAGCCGCCCGAGGAGAGCCGACCACATGCATGCCAGGCATACCGGTGCATCTATCTATGGTGTGGTGGCACAAAGTTGAGCGCGCTGTGGGCGGGCCAGGGAATGGGGTCACACATTGTAGTCGGCGATGAGTCTGGTCTGGGAAATGCTATGGGATATCGCAGTCGATGGGAAGTTATGTTTGCCACTTTGCAGGTGGCTTTTCGTTGACAACGAAGTTAATTCCATTTCGGAGAAACGCGGAGAAACAGCCGTTCCCCGTGGGCGGGGGTGCGAGCAAATGAACGGGTGGGGCGGTGTGTGCTCGTATCTTTTGTGCGGAAATACGAGTATGTATCGCATAAGCTTGGGGAAATTGTGAGGGTATTAGGGTCCCTGATTGAGGTGAGCCTCCCAACGGTCGAATCTTAGCGCGGCTGGTTCATGAGTTGTATGATAATCGGTATCAAGTCCGGGATACGCACGAACGGAACGGATACCAGCTCCAGGCCTGTGAGGAAATGAAATTTGCTCCCTTATCTGGTATTCCTATTGAAAGCGGGTCAATCTACGGGGACAACTTGGCGCCAAATGCCATAGGACATTTGGCTGAAGGACAATGAGAGGATTTGCCCTAAGGACTCTTACAAGCATATTTTTTTCTCCAGAGGGCATGGAAATTGTTCACTGGGGTGCTCTGTGCCTCCTACCTAGGTGCGTCTGCAAATTGTAAGAAGTTGGTCGGGGATTGAGGCAATTAAGTAGTTTTACGAATTCCAGGCCGGATTGATTGTAGTTGCTTATAAGTCGGCAAAAGTGTCCCGATATTTTTGAGATTTTTTCGGTTCATTTCAGAAACGAGCACATTTACAGCTGAGAGCGAACGGTGAACCAATTATTTAAATTTAATTATTTTTTTTAAAATTTGTTTTCCAGATATTACAACCTTGCTAAAAGTTAAGGTCTTAAGGACCAAAACAGAACAAATTTTGAAGCATCATCATCATCATTTTCTGACCCGCATGCTCCACGCTCTTAAAGGGGTCGCGAGGGTAGACAACGCACGAGAGATCTCCAGGCAACTCGATCGTCCGCCATCGACTCATTCATCAGGAGTTATGCCCAAGAGTAACCAGGCCAGTATGGGCTTGGTCCAACCACCTTTGAAGCATCACCATCATCATCATTTTCTGACCCGCATGCTCCACGCTCTTAAAGGGGTCGCGAGGGTAGACAACGCACGAGAGATCTCCAGGCAACTCGATCGTCCGCCATCGACTCATTCATCAGGAGTTATGCCCAAGAGTAACCAGGCCAGTATGGGCTTGGTCCAACCACCTTTGAAGCATCACCATCATCATCATTTTCTGACCCGCATGCTCCACGCTCTTAAAGGGGTCGCGAGGGTAGACAACGCACGAGAGATCTCCAGGCAACTCGATCGTCCGCCATCGACTCATTCATCAGGAGTTATGCCCAAGAGTAACCAGGCCAGTATGGGCTTGGTCCAACCACCTTTGAAGCATCACCATCATCATCATTTTCTGACCCGCATGCTCCACGCTCTTAAAGGGGTCGCGAGGGTAGACAACGCACGAGAGATCTCCAGGCAACTCGATCGTCCGCCATCGACTCATTCATCAGGAGTTATGCCCAAGAGTAACCAGGCCAGTTTTTTGGACTTGGTCCAACCTAGTCCTGGGTCTGCCAACCAGTCCTACAGGAAACCTCAGCATTACTCCTTCCATCACTCGTGAACAAGACCCAGAGATACTTAAATTTCTCCACCTGCTTCAATGGGACTCCACTAACCAGTAAAGTGCATTGAACAGGCGTTCTTCAGATGACCATAACCTCGGATTTGTTTAAGTTGACCTTCATTCCAGCATCAGCACATACGGCCACAAACCTATCGAGTGCTCGCTGGAGTTCCGTCTGGGAAGATGTGAGGATCACTAAGTCATCTACGAAAAGAAGATGACTTACCCTCAACGCTCCCAATGTGAAACATTATTCGCCTCGGCTGCGCTGCACCATCCAGTCCATATATACAATGAAAAGGAGCGGTGACAAGACGCACCCTTGGCGAAGTCCAACGCCCACGGTGAAAGGTGTAGATTTAGCACCGTTAACCCGAACACAGCTGCTGGGCTCGACCATAGCTCTAGAACGCGCTTGCAACACCTAAGCGTAGACTTTCCCCGGGAGACTTAAAAGAGATATACCTCTAGTTGGAGCAATTTCTTTTGAAGCAATTGTCGACTATGGATTTTGTGAAATGGCAAAAGCTTCAAGTTGGCATAAAGTCTTGGTAAAAACGCATCGGGCGTCAACACTTATGAAGAATTTTTCCAACTTGCATAGTTAAAACTATGTTTTGAGCTCAAAACAACTGTTGACGGGCTTGGCATACTCATCAATAATTCCTAAAATGTTCCTTTAAGAAATAATTTTAGAAATGCCTCCGATATTGAGTTAAATGAAATTAATGAACATGCTGCAATCGATATAATTGTATGTGATTTGTTAAGTGATATAATTTTAATTGTTTTCTAACACTTCTAATACTTTGAGACTGAATTTGTTGTTTTTTAAAGTTAACATATAATTTTCTGTTTTATTGTTAAAAATAAAAATGTTATTAAAATTGATTATTTTATTTTCATTACCATTAATTTATAGTGGAATTATTTTCTAATGATTTTCAATTCTTTTTAAATTCTAACATATCTAGTGAATTCTTAGGGTCGGGTTAGTGACTTTTTTTGAAAGCTTGTGGCAACACTGGTTGCGACTGCAGTCGGGGATAAATGTACTCGTATATGTGCTTATAGGCGAATTAATATGCTTGCGCATACATCCATGACTCGTCTGAGATTGAAATCTGAGACATCGTATTTATTTCCCTCCAGTCTTGGCTGCCGAAGCGTATGGTTGACGTATTTTCAGACACGCGTGATTTTCTGAATGCCAATAAGTATACATATACGACATATTCAAGGCTACTGGCAATGGAAATGCAAATGGAGGCACTGAACATAATGCTAAGTGGAAGGATACTTGTTATTAGCAGAGATCCTACGATTGTTCATCCCATTTTGAAACAACCGATGTGGGTAGGAATCCTCTTAAAAAAAGGTCGTACCTTCCGCTTTTGTCCATTCTAATGGACAAGAGAAAGAGCATTTAGAACATATTCGTGTTCAATTTCAAGGATCCACATACAGGTTCTAAACAACAAAGTTCATATGTGCATTCATATGGAAACAAAAAAAGAAACCATTTGTTTTTCTAACTTCTAAACGAATGAATACATTTTGATGAGACTTGGTATGTGGATTACTTCTGGTCTAGATTATGCTATGAAAGCTATAGTTTTTTTTCCAAATTTTGAGTTCGACTTCATTTCGGAACGAACAACAAGTGAAAAAACTGCACAAACCAAAAAACAGGTACAAAAAAAAACCATATAAGTTAACGACACATACGCTGTCACATAGTTTGCGACACAGAGTAAACACACATTCGATACGAGCACTTGTCGAAACCAGCGCCGGCATCCGGCATCAGGCAGCAAGCCATTTTCCAGAACACCAAACATAAACAAACTGAACCCATATTTCATCGGAACAAGTCGGGACAAATTATGCATTTTACTTTGGGTGTCTTGGCCAGAGACAAGAGATGCTGAAGAAAATATAATTATGCACAAAAATGCACGGTTTCACTTTTCGAACATTTATTTTAGGATAATCTCAAACACTAGCTGAACCTTTCTCGTTCTAATCGTACTGGGGACTGCCACGATTGTTTTCTCAATGTGCTGCCTAGCTGTCTGAACAGATGACAATATCTGTGCCTAATATAACATTGCTTTTTAGCCATGACAGAGCTTCCTTGATCGCTATAGTCTCTGCCTGAAGGACGCTACAGTGACAGGGTAGTAGGAATGACAGTTCAAAATTCAGATCCTTAGAGTAGACTCTCACACCCATACCCATACCCACTCCCACACAACTGAGACTGTAGAAACCAGAAATGAAGTATGATAGAGATGCCCAACTTCTACCTCTCTTGGCCCTTACAATTTTTGACGACCATTTTGCATATCGTTTATAAAAGTCAAATTGACCAATCAGAGGACGTCATTTACGTTATTTCATGAATAACTGTCAAAAAGTTATGAATAGCTGTCAAAAAGTCTCTGAATCTGGCCGATAGGCTAGGGGTCAACCAGCTTTGAAGTGCGGGGATATATAGGGACGCCCTATATATCCCCGCATGAGTTGACAATGCCTTCTGCAGAAGCTGTTGGAATGAGGAGGGGAAGAAGACTGTGCTACACTAGCCAGAACCCGCCTTGTCCTTGCTTGATTTTCTAAATACCAGCAATGTATTATTTTGTATGTTTCATAACATACATCAACAGAGGGAAATTGCGAACATAAAGTGACTCTAGACCTTAAAGGTCTAAATGGTGCAAAAATCCACTGAGGAGTGTTTGTTCTGCTCAAGTGTTCGCTTCTCTCCCAGTAGATGCAGTTGTTGGTCGTCCACCATGAACTCGTATATGTGCGGATCGAGAAGAGTAAACCAAAAGGAAGACAGGTTCAAGCAACATCGCACTAAACAGCCCACAATGCTTGATGCAATCATCTTGCGGCTTGACAGAGATGTACTACACACTATCGGGTACCGGGCCGGCTAAAATTTCTTCAAATGTACTTTAACGTAAACATTCATTCTCGTGCATTCAGGACCGGCACAAGCCTGTGTACACTTCAAACTCAACCTTGTGGACTCCGCCTCAGTCTACAGACGTTCTTTATGATTATTTCATTTCAATTTCATTCTCGTTTCACCAAAAATTCCATGCAAAGTAATTTCCCCCGATCTTCGTCTTCTTCAAATTCATCACTACAGGGTCCGTCATCAAACTGACAGCTCACCAATGAACTCCATCATACAAAGTATCCGCTGCACAAGGGAATGCCACCTATTCTGGGTGTGTACCGTTCGTGGGTTATACACATCAGCTCGAGTGCAAATCTGGAGGAGCTTCGCTTCACTTCGGTAATAGCTCATGCAAGTCTGCATACCGAAAAGATGAAAGAAAAATCACATTTTCACGCATCCCACACCTAGAGGCACTAAAAGATATTCCGCGTGTGATTCGTCGTAACTGGAAGTAGCGACCTACTTGCACGAACCGCTTACAGGCTTCCTCCAGACGGGGAACAGGCGTAAACACACTTAAAGGTAAACTATCCGAAGCACCACCTCGTTTCCGTGTGTCGTGCGCACCCACATACCCGCACTCGCTACCAGTTAAATACCTTTTCACGGTCTATTAGTTGTAAGTATCTCCGAGTGAGCGCCGTCAATGTCACGCACATGGCGGCGCGGCGGCGAAGAAGAGCAACTGGCTGGCAGCTCTGAATGTTTATGATGGGAGCGTTTTGTTATGGACTCGGGCTGGCGATGGAATCAATTAGTCTTGCAGCTGAAAGTTCTAATTAATTGAAGACCATTCGTCTCTGGGTCTGCTGCCGACTGAGCAGGCCAAAGTGAATGGAAATTGCAATCAGCACATGCCAGCGAGCAAATCTGATCGGACACAATCGGTGGTCAGTGATGTAAGACGTCTTAAAATAGCAGCAGATAGACACAATCCGAATGGCGTTTCTGATTCCCGAAAGGATGAGTGCCGGACTGTGTCTGGTGGATGAAGATATTAACTGAGCAGAGATTGATGGTAAATCAGTTGTTGACTGCCCCGTCGAGCGGCTTATACTTTCGACATTCGTTTGGATTGCCGAAATGTGTTAAATGGCTGTTGATGAATTATTGTCGCTTCTCCCCGCCTAGTCCGAAGCCAGACTCTGTTCTGGAGTCATTTGAAAGCGCCGGGGGCGATCTGACATTGGTTGCGTGCCACACAAACCGCATAAATTAGAATCTCCCCATTATCGCAGTCTGGTTGGCAGAGGAGTTGCTAATTGCGCAAACAGAACTGATTAATGGTACGTGATGGGGTGAGGTTTGCGTAGCAGACGGCGGATAATACTTCATAATTGTCCCCTTTTTGAAAATGAGGTGAAGTGCGATTCAGATAGGATTGAGGCAGTGTTCGTCGACACGTTGGATAAGAGGACGGATAAATGGGTCACATCACGGAAGCTCACAGTGAGGCAGGTTAATTTGGGAACTCACCCCAAATAATTTCACATGAGTAACCAAACATAAACGCGTGCGGAATGATCTCGTTGATTAATAGAAACAGTTGAAGGCTTGGGAATGTTCTACACCCGACGACGTGAGGAAAACAAGCGAAGTGGAAGTGACAAAGGGACTATTTAATGAGAAATGTGGGTGTGGTAAGAAATAATGTCGGTTGAAGAAGGGACATTATTTGGGAAAGTGCGATATCCATAACTCATTATCGCATGGTGGTAATGAATGAAGGAAAGTAATGGCTGAAGTAGTAGAAGTAGTAGGGCGTGAAAGCAGCTAGCTTCGTTAAGACTGCTGTACTACTAACATGCATGATTTCATTTTGGGATATCGGTGGGGCTGTCGTCCTTGTTCTTCTACACAGGCGGGTCTATGCTAGAGGCTTCATTTTTGTGACTTCAACTTTAATTGATAAATCTTTAATTTATTGTTGATCAAGCATCGCTCAAGCAGACCTTCGACGACATCATAGTTTAGCTGGGGAATTCAAGTACAGTGTTCCCTTTTAGAGTGATCTGCATACTAGCATGTTGAGATATCCACAAACTTTTACTGTTAATTTTAGGTTTGGGCTAAGTTTTGATTTTATATTCACTTTTGTTTTTTATATTCACATCTAAGCTGCGAATTTTAATTTTAGCATCCTACATCCACCAGCTATCTGCCACCACCCACAAGCCACCAGCCCTCAGCCACCAACCCTCAGCCACCTACCCCCAGCTACCAGCCCTCAGCTGCCAGTCTGTATCCACCAGCCAGAAGCCAGCAGCAACCAATCACTAACCACCGGCCACAAGCCACCAGCCACAATCCACCGGCCACCAGATACAAGCCACCACTCACTATCCACCAGGCACAAGCAACCAATCACTAGCCACCAGTCACAAGCCATCAGCCGCCAGGTACAAGCCACCACTCACTATCCACCAGGCACAAGCAACCAATCACTAGCCACCGGCCACAAGCCACCAGCCACAATCCACCGGCCACCAGGTACAAGCCACCACTCACTATCCACCAGGCACAAGAAACCGATCACTAGCCACCAGCCACCAACATCCATCT
Organism: Eristalis tenax; assembly: GCA_905231855.2. Taxonomy (NCBI): domain Eukaryota; kingdom Metazoa; phylum Arthropoda; class Insecta; order Diptera; family Syrphidae; genus Eristalis; species Eristalis tenax. Next base: position 72,266,674 of record HG993125.1, on the reverse strand, counting down.
ACTAGTATCTATCCACTAGCCACCTGCCAAGAGCCAACAGCCTTCAGCTCTCAGTCTCTAGAAACAACCCACAAGCCACCACTCACTATCCACAAGCCACCAGCAACCAATCACTTGCCACCAGCCCTCAGAAGCCTGTCTCTATCCACCAGCCACCTGCCACCAGCCACCGGCCACCAGCAAGCCATCACTAGACACCACCCACAAGCCACGAGCTCTCAGCCACCAGTCTCTATCCACCAGCCACCTGTCATTAGTCTCCATCCACCAGCTACCAGCCTCTATCCATCAGCCAACAGCCTTAAGCTCCGATACTTCCTTTGGTTCATCATATTCTGGATTAGGGCATATGCTCTATTTCTTCAGCGCCTGTCGGAACACGAAATCCCAGACCACTTTTAGGATCCACTCGAATCACGGTCATATTCTGAGGATATGCTACTTTCCCACCGAACCGAAACCGCGAGGTCCGGATGAACTTTTACAGGAACCTCAATACGCCGTTCCCTCTACATATTTAACTCACTCGGTCTCAATTTGTAAGTGCCCGCCAAACAAATGTCACTCGATCTCAATTTTAAATGGCCGCCAACACAGCTGTCTTCGGACAGGAATTAATGGTGTCAGAACTGGAATTAAGGAGAGAAAATGAGAAAATGAACACCAAAATGGGAAAAATAAAAATGAAATTCACGCTGTAAGCGTGACAACCTCTCATGGACGGGCGAATTCAAGGGGGCTGCAACTAGGCCTATCAAGATCCGCGAGGTTTCCAGACCCGGAAATGCATGGCGGAACATAGTGGGTTCGAACAAATGTGCTCTACCTCTGAGCTACCTTCCTTAAGTTTATACAATTGCACCAAACGACTGTCGTATATCGTTGTCAGATGTTGATTTTTGGCGATTGGCAGCAGACACAGTCATTAACACATAGTGGCTGCTGAGATGGGATTTGTATCCATCCAACTAATCTCCTGTCACAACATAAATAATATCCGCTTTAAAACGGGTCGTTGATCAGGTTTTGCTGTTCGAGATCAGTGATTTTTCATTGATTGAAACCATTAGTTACCCCGATTAAGCCCAAGGATACGCACAAAATTCGTCGTCACGTTAAAAAAATGGTTGATCCACTTTACAAATATAGAGTTAGGCGCGGAGACATTCTTAAAAACCTTAAGAAAACAATTCTTCCTTTTTCCGTTTTGATTTCGTCATCCCATCGGTATTGTAGGATTTCAGTCATCACAATGCTATAAAGTTCGCCCCTAGCTTTACCATCACGACATTTTCATAAACACAGCCACGGGAAATTTACATGATTTCCTAGCACACGTGTGGGTTTGCTGATTTTACTCAAGTCCTTCAAGTAGAATGCTTCTTCTGCGTTTGAGTTCTTTCGTCCAAGTAGAAATGTGTAAACATTTTGACAAGTTTGATGAAACTCTGAGATTCGTGGAAACACCATCGATTGAAGGCAATTCGTCAGCACAAGTTCATTTATTAATGTGCGGTTGTTTTTAGCTGGCTAGGTGCTCCTGTGTGTTCATTTGTTTGGTTACCGGGGAGTTTAGCGGTTGTTTGCTGTGCTTTTTGGGCAAAACGATGCATAGTATAGTCGACTATGTAGTGGCACATAATAAACTCCGTAACGAGGACTCGAGATCTCGAAGAAGACTGCCTATTAAAAGTCTGAGAGAAGGACAACGAAGATCAAACAACTTGCGATGGCGACGAAGATCAAACAATGTTCCAGCAGCACAAAAATGTAGTATAGTCGTGGGCGCAGTGGCTAAACACGACACTCAGTCATTCTGATACAAAATTCACTTGGAAGCCTAAACAGTCGAGTGGCGTCTCTTGATAGTGAAGGGGATTCATGAAAAAGAAGTCGAAAGGCAGTAGGCTTGATGTCGATATGATGTGGTGGTACGAGTTGCGCACAGAAGCATGCTACAAGCAACGTCAAAACAGTTGGAAGTACAGGGTGGGATAAAATTGTTAATTTATTTAAATATAAAATTAATTTTTTTATTTTATTTAAAATTAAATAAAAGTGATGGCGTGGGAAATAAAATTGATCCTGTTTATATTTTGAAGCCAGATTCATGTCATCATGTATGGAAACACCCCTAATTTAAATGACCGCCCGGCTTCGGGGGCTATTCTCTAAGCGGTCGGTTAAAAGCTTGACGACTCGGTCCAATGTGTGCATCGGACGTGCGTTCGTCCTTGCTGGCTTCGAGTTCGTCCAAAGTTGTTGGATGGTTAGCGAAGTCATAGGACTTGTTGTAGCCCCAGCGAAAAGAAGTCGCCGAAAAATGTATGAACGCTCACCGTGAGCTGAACCATTAAGCAGGTTTCCTCTTCACAATCTAAACCCCACTCCCAGAATCAGCACAAAATTTGGAGACTGATTCCGGACGCCGTTCTAGGTATGATGGTATGTGTGTGATTCGGAACCCAATCAACGCCGGGTTCCTCGACCCACCCATACAATCTGTTTGTCAAGACGCGCCTTCCAGACGTTGCTAAAATCAACGCCTGATGCCATTATTTCTAGTGTGGCACTTCTTCCAGCTCTATCAGGGGTCTAGCTTGTCTACTGAAGGCTCTAGTTTTTTCGCACATTCCCAAACACTAGTTCGTCAGCACTTTTCTTCTTATATCAGAAATTTTATCCCAGCGTGACCAGGATGTTTCCATCCATATCATATCATAATCGGACCGTCAAAGTCTACAACTCCTTGCTGCCTTTTAGATTGTCCGTCGATGCTACCACTCTGCACTAATTTGGTCATATCTCTCGTCACCCAATTACTTTTGCAAATCCATCCAAAAAAATACTTCAACACATTGCCTTCGTAAATTCCAATCAATGTGACTTAAGTTGTCACAAAAATTCATTAAAATTCTGAAAAACCGTAAGCCGATCCTGGCAAAAGCCACCACACAAATTACATCCCTTCATCAGACGTAATTTCGATTGAAAGAGATAAGTCACTCTGACAAAGGCCGGAACCTCAAAACCTCAAGCTCCATTGCGAAACTTTAAACCACACAAATCCCACACACTAACGCGGGTCACTGAACACATCAATTATTGCCGAATCAACAGGAGCCATTGCTGCAGAAACACGAGTACACACTGTCATAATGACAGCCAGCAGTGACTGATGCCAAATTGGGTGTGGGAGCATTTCCAAAACTTAATTAAACAAAAATCCAAATTAGCGCTGAATCGATTCGAATCATTTAGGTAAAAACAACAGTAGGCAGTGCCACTCACATTTCGCAATCAAGTTCATTCGGTGGAACGATTTAATTGGTGGAACTCAGTACTGTAGCGCTGATCCCCATAATCGGTTGTCTTGGCTCGTAATGGCAAAACGAAGAATAATTAATTACATCTCGCACATCCATTCATTAATGGGAGAGGACAAGCAAAGCCAACCCGACAGTTGAATAATCAATCATTGGGCTGTCCCTAATCAAAGACACAGTACACTTTTAATTATCGTACTCCTGACGTTTGCAGATTCGTGTGCGCGCTGCTTTGCCGCCTGCCCTTAAGTTCGTGGAACTCGAGTCAACAAGTAACTTGTTCTGGAAATTAGCCTGAGATAACGTGCACGGGGAGGGCATGTGCAGCACGAGTGATGTGGAAACGGATGAGGAAACGTCTACATCGGAAGTCGAATCAAAGAATCCGGGCGGTCGGTGGTGGGCTGAGAGGACATCTTTGTGATTTGAAAACTTAATGAGACGGAAAACTAAAGAGAGTCAATTTAAGGAAGGGAGTTCTTTTTAGCGGCGGAGAACTTAAAATTGAAATAAAACGCGACAAATGATATTAAAATCCATGAGATTGAATTTATGTGACGGATAACGCGGCTGGCTCTTACATGGATGGGATACTCTTCGCTGTACTGTCTGTACTGCGGCCAAGTTGTACGAAAAAGTCGAGTCAATGTCATGTATGTTGACAGCAACGTTTTGACCGTCACCATTTTTGCATACACATGGACCACCACTCCGCTTCCACTGCACCAAAGGGTGACATTTTCCGGCAATGACTTTAGTTTGACTTTCTTGAGCTAAACCGGATTTTTCAAAATAAATTTAAACAATTTGTAAAAGTTGCTACAGTCGTCTAACGTCAAGTCAATGAATACGATTTAATGGTTCTCCGCCTCTAATAAAAACACCCTTTGAAACCTATTAAGTGCGAGACTCAATCAGATTAGGTGATTTGTGGAGAATTTTCACCAAATTTCCAGAAAAAGAAAATAGCACCGTTAATAGAAAATTCAAAGTTCGACATATTTGCGTGAAAAAAATTATTGTTGCTTAAGTTTCAAATGAATGACTTGTACTGAAATCTAGGCGGCCGATTGACCGGTCCCGAACGTGAAATAAAATGTTCACCGAACTCGCCTCTCAATAAGTCCATTGTTGCGCGTGCTGTGTGGCATCTGGCACCGTCTTGTTGAAACCACATGTCATGTAAGTCAAGCTCTTGCATTTTAGGCAAAAAAAAGTTGGATATCATCTCACGGTAGCGCTCACCATTCACAGTTACGTTACGAATCACATCATCACCAATTCTGCTTATTTACGTACCCATTGAGCCAAAAATGAGCTTCGTCTTAAACTGACCATAAAATGGAAGAAGCGCGCGATGAACTTTCTTAACAGAGCACGCATTTTGATAACAAAATTCAATAATTTGCAAGCGTTGTTCGTTTGTAAGACGATTCATGGTTAAATTATAGACCAAACTGAAGATGTTTGACAGTGAAACAAAACACGAAACGTGCGTCAGCTGCTTAAACCAGTGTTGCCAAAAAGATAATAGCTAAAAAATCACCCTTTAATAACGGAGTAGCAATTTTGTCAACGGAGTCGTCTTTATGTCCTCTATCTACTCTTCTTGATGTGTCATCGAATCGTAAGTGTTTGGCGAACTGCTCCTTTGTCATTGTTGCCAGGAACTTTCGATGGCTATGCACTTCATCCCAGAAGTAAGCAGTCCAAAGAAACGTCATATTTCAAAGGAATAAGTGAGCTTCCATTTCTTTCAATTTTTTTTGTGTACTATAGCCATTCGTGAATTTGACAATTATACCAATAATGGCACACGACCACGTGATGAGTCCTGTGTGCCCATGCTGTGGAGTGAAAAATCTACCATGAGAGACCTACTGCGGTCCTAAAACCTGCCAAATTCATGGGTGAATCTTAGGTGGTTCCTTAACTGCTTTTGCCGAAGTCGTTGTTAGGTATGTTCAGTCGCATTGGATGGATGCCTATGGCACAGTGCCTGGTCAGGACACCTTTCCTACGTTTTTGCAACTAAAGCCGCTTAAGGATGTTGACCTTTTCTTGCTCAGCGTATGACCGACGCTCCATGTACCAAAATACAGTCCATGGCTTCGTCTTCTAGATTTTTCTTTATGACTCAGCCTCATAATGTGCGCATACCGGAGTGCTAGAGATTCTCCCTCCTCCGAGCCTTTGCTCACCTTTTCATTTCCCTTGATTCCATCACAACCCATTTCCCAGCAGAGGCTCACTTTATTCTACAAGGATATCTACCAGGAAGGATATTCTACCAGCCTCGATGGCAGAACGTCAGATGGCATGGCCTTTATTGCCGCTTTGCTATGAGAAAATTTGGATCGATTGACCGGTTAACTTTTGGGCTCTCATCGCGAGTGACGCCTTGTGTATAGCGCGCATTTCGTCTTGAAAAGAGCTCTAGTCGTCCCAGGAACTTTATGAAGTGGCCAGAAGTCATTTCGCCCTCTGCTATTGTCAGTTGTTCGATTTGGGTGCGAATGGGATTGCTGTTGAAAAATTTGAGAGTGTAACTCCTGAAACTGAAACGGTGATTCAAAGTCATTGGGTGGGCCGGTACTCACGCTGATAGATGGCATTATTGAGTGACCACCAGAGAGGCGCTCTAATCACTCGTAATTATCTTTAAACACCGGCTCGAGTGGATTCAGATGTAGAACATCACAACCACAATCTGAAGAGCTGTCCGTGCTCTTCCTTCGGTTTACAAATAATGCCATGTCGTTTCACTTCAACGTTGGTTGCCAAAGAGTCAACACCAAGAATCAGCAAAAAGAGATCACACATAGTGCAAAAAATGGGATTCACTGCAGCCTTCTCCATGTCGTAACATCGTGATTCTCCGACAAGTTGTTTGTTTCGACATGGATTTTTCTGCCTCCACTCGATTTTCATGTTCATGATCCGGGCATGGTTCATGTCAAGTGTCACTTCACATGATCAAGGCAGGGCGGGCCTGTTACCAGCTATTTTCCCCCACCTCCAATGATCATCGATGGTCTGCCCTTGTGGAAAAGAGAGGAAATATCCCATCCAACGAAAAGTATCACTGTTTGATTTTTTCTGCATTGTTCGGTTTCTATGGCACGCTATCCGGAAGGTATGATACAATTCACGCCTACCTCCACCGAGGGTATTCACACACTCCCTGCCTTCACCCAAAACTGCACACATACACACCGAGGGTTCCTTTTTTTCCTCTCCACTTCCGCACCATAAATAATGTACTCGTAAATTTTGCAAAAAAATAACAAGGAACGCAATATCCATTTGCAAATGCTATCCTCGGGCCAAAAGTCCAGAACAAAAAAAAATTGCAAAAAACCCCCCAGCAAGGACTGGGTTAAAGGGAAATGAAAAAGAAAAAAAACTGAAACAATGGAAAATTCATTCAGATTTGCATATCCTTTTGCGAACAGACAATTTCGAAATAATATCATTTACAATATGAAATCGAATGGAGAATGGATTTATCATAAGAATCCTGCTCGTGCTCGTTCCAGTTGCCTCGTACCCCCATTTCCAAGCCCGCCCCCATTCTGTTTGTTTAATTTTATTTTTAGCCTGTCTTTGCGGATTCCTCTTCGACGTGGGATCTGCGAGCGGTTCTTGGGATTCAAAAACCGAGATCCAGTTGGCATACTCTCAAATGAATAGATCTCAATCATGTTATCAATAATACGTGTTTGCTCAGAGGGATGCGAAATTCTGGGCACGTCCTTTCATTACATTAATTCAGAAAATGGTGTTCTATGTAACGCCCATCACTGTCATTGATTTGAAAATTCGTAAATAAATTGAAAATCCTCGAGGGTCCTTTGGCCTACGTGTACGAGAATCCATGACAAATCACGCTTAGATGAATGGTGGCATACCCGCAGCTGCCGAGCAGGGCAGGGGCTGTACAAATTGTGGTAAACATAAAGCAAAAGCGTCGGCCAGAGATGGAGCATTTAATGCGTATTTATTGAGACATAATTTGTCGGCAGGATGATACAAGACTTATGTAAACACGGTTCGTCAAAATGACGACGCAGAAATTCGCGTCGCTCGTTTTCGTTTTGCTAATGGGATTTGCATTTAATGGGATTAGCAGACATGCTTTTTTCAAATACCACCAGAAACTGATTCCTGTGGTATTCAATTAAATAAACACTGGCTCTCCTCATGCTCGGCTTCAGCAATTCTTCCTTGGCTGACACTACAGCCTAAATGACCGGTTGTTCGGTGGAATCTACGGAAGATCACCAAAACAGCGATGGCCTTTGAAGATCTAGTTTAGTTAATTTCCGATGATTATCGTGTGGCTCACAATTATGACTTGCGGTTGGTGGTTATTGTGCATAAAGGACATCTGTACACCGACGACTAGTTTTGATATTCCTCCCAATTGATATTCCAGCCATTATCGCTTGATACCAACCTCAGCGATATCTTCAATGCCTCGTATCATCTTCAGAAAATCGTACCAAAAAAATAGATCAACGCTAGATGCACGAACATTTCAAATGGTCGTACATCTCTTAGCTTAAGCGGGTGGCATTGACGGGGATGACATGGATGGCAGCCATCCATGTGGCTTTTGTTGGTGTTGAGACTGTGCACAAGTGGATGAACTGGGGATTGAACGGGGATTAAATGAGGTGTCCCAGTTGACGTTGAGACTGTGGCCAAGTGGTTGAACTAGGGATGGTGGTGAACAGGGATAAGACGAGGTGTCCCGTAATGACACACCACATCGACGTCGGAATTTATTTACCTCGTCTTCGCAGAGTCTTCGCGGACACCGTCAGTTCCCAGATCCAAGGCAGAATAACTCATGCAACCTGCTGTCTCTTGAGCTCAAGAGTCGTCTGAGCAATATAGACGCCCCATATTACTCAAAGAATGCAGCTGACTTTATGCAAGACACTGATCACCCTAGTCCTGCTGTTCGGCGCGGAGGAGACATAATCAAGATTCAGTGATGAAGAAGTCACTCCCCTCTTCGAGGGAAATGTCTGATCGGCAGTCCTATATTCGTTTAGGGTATTTAGCAAAGAAGATTCATCCCAGAGGGTGGATGGGCTGTGTAGTGGGTCTAGACAAGCGACCACGGGTCCAACGCCTAAGGTGCATGGACAACTTGGGGGCAGCTCGATGAGTCTTCATCTCTGAGGTATTAAGAGTTAAGATAACTTAACTTCGGACGCTCGTGTCTAACGTGGCCCATATAAGTCGAAAAGGAGCTCATTCTACGTGGTGGACGCTGCTGACCAAAACGCCCTCACAAGAGGTGATTATTTGTTAACACAATGGCCAGCGACAAGCCTTGAACTGGACCCACAAAGATCCACACACAAAGCACCTCCATTAGTGTTGTCGATCAAGTTGCACCTCTATGTCCCGTCAACAAGAGGGCCTCTGGGCTTACATCTGTTGTTTACTCACAAAAGTCGAAGTGCATCTCGGAAGAGCATGTTTGCAGCAAAAAATGCCCATTATCCGGGGGTGTCTAATTCTCTTCTGTAACACATATTTTGGCAGTTCGCTGAGTTCCCTTTGGACATACTTCTGGCTAAACCTTCGTGTCATGTTTTGATTGCAGATGCAGGACTACACTTCACATCGACGACGACGCCAATTAGCTCACAAGTAGTGCGCTTAGTTCTTCAAGCAATTTTTTCAGGCAAATTATCCCAATTTGAGTTGAATAGGTTTCAAGTCTGGACCGCAATTGAGTTGTCCATTTTTCCCAATGTTCAATACTGTGTACGTGCGTTATTAACGTTAATTCGGCCTCTCAGTCCCGTAGTTCCAACCGTCCTTCACTTCAATCAGTAGCTCCATCCTTCATTGCATTCAATTATTTGATTGCGAGCACAAGTCGAAGGGTATTTTGCGTCTAAACTACCCTGACCTCCAAACTAAGTTGCAGAAAAATGATGGAAAAAAAAATCAACATCAATCGCGCACTTAGGCCAAAGCCAAGTGGCTGCGAGCTTCGCCTACCATTGACAGACCTTAGAGTGGACTTGAGGACGTGCCTTTCATCCAGGTCAGTTGAAATGCACTTTTCAAATGCATTTCACTGAAACTCGAGGACCTCCTTCCAGGGCTTGGAGCAAAAATGATTTCCTGTTGCAGCATTGAAGGTTATTCGAGTTGTGCCGAGTATTGAACGCTTAAACCGTGCGGTGCGGCAAAAGAAAATAAAGAGAACAAAAAATCATTTCCAGTTGATTCTGGGATTTCCCTCTTTCAACTCGAATTGAATGAGAAACCTGTTGCGCCACTGCTGCAGAGGAGGCGGAATTCGTGACGTGAATAAAGCACCGCCCGGTAACTAGCGACTGGGAGCCAGCATCCTGCTACCTGCAGTTCAATCTTCGCCCTACGTTATAAAATGTAATAATATCTGCACTTGAAGGTGCACTCGGCGGTAATGGACCATTGTACGATGGGGGAAATTCAATTTGGCTTAGATGAGTGTTGTGAGGTGATAAGGCGACGTGTTTCATTGGAAATTGGTGGCAAAGGATTCTCTTCTCTGTGGCATACGCATTATGTGGGACTGGCTGTTGCACATAGACCATGTGCATGCAGGCAGCTGCCAAGTGATTGTGATTTGATTGAGTGGCTTGTATTTGCACACTCGCACTAAACAGTCACTCGAATGAGCTAGCATCTGATGTGATGCGTTGCAATTATGCGATCGACAAGACGTGGTATATTTTCCTTTCAATTTGGGTGGATGCTAATTGCCTTTGAAAGAAGTTGTCGCGACATTAAGCATGTGTGATAACTGAGAGGGGAGCCGACCGAATTTAAATTTTCACGTGTTGTTAAGCTCTTCATTAAATCACGACTTCGTTGAGCTTCTCGTGTAAATAGCATGATATTGTGGATGCAATATTTGCAACTATAAGTGCAAAGGTGGAGTAACCCACAAAACAACGATTTCTGAGGCCCTGAGAGATCTCTGGAGACTGGATCGGCGTAGTTTAAATTTGTGTGGGTTATGCCACTTTTGCCTAAGCCGATGTGGAGGACTTCCGGCCAGAAATGCTTAAGGCAATGGGTAAAGAGGGAGTTTTATGGCTCTCTTGTGTCGTTAAAGTGGCCTGGGAACGTTGTGAAACACCTGGTGATAGGCAAACTGGGGTGATTGTCCCTGTGTTCAAGAAGGGGGCAAAAGACATTGCTTCGTCTACAGGGACATATCTCTTTTAAGTCTCTCGGGGAAAGTCTACGCGAAGGTGTTGGAAGCGCGTTCTAGAGCTATGGTCGAGCCCAGGATGGGGGATGAAGTCCCGGTAGAAGTACAACCGACCAGCGTTTCACTCTAGAGCTATGGTCGAGCCCAGGATGGGGGATGAAGTCCCGGAGAAGTACAACCGACCAGCGTTTCACTCTAAGAATGGTACTTGAGAAGGCTTTGGAGTATGCCAAGCCAATTTACAGTTGTTTTGTGGATTTCGAAAAGACATACGACCGAGTTCCTCGAGGTAAACTCTGGAGTGTTCTGCAGGAGTATGGGATAAATGGTACTCTTATGAGAGCCACAAAATAGTCACAAACTGTAGCAGCTGTGTTCGGGTTAACGGTGCTAAATCTACACCTTTCACCGTGGGCGTTGGACTTCGGCAAGGGTGCGTCTTGTCCCCTCTCATTTTCATTGTTTATATGGACTGGATGTTGCATCGCAGCCGAGGCGAGGAATGTTTCACATTGGGAGAGTTGAGGGTAAGTCAAATTCTTTTTGCAGATGACTTAGTGATCCTCACATCTTCCCAGACGGAACTCCAGCGAGCACTCGATAGGTTTGTGGCCGTATGTGCTGATGCTGGAATGTAGATCAACGTGGACAAATCGGAGGTTATGGTCATCTGCAGAACGCCTGTTCAATGCACTCAACTGGTTAGTGGAGTCCCATTGAAGCAGGTGTAGAAGTTTAAGTATCTCTGGGTCTTTTTCACGAGTGATGGAAGGAGTAATGCTGAGCTTTCCTGTAAGATTAGTCGAGCTGGGTCGATTTTGAAAAAGCTTGGTAGATCTGTAACCAGGAAGGCCGAGCTTGGTGTCAAAGCCAAGTTATTCAACTCAGTATTTGTTTCAACTTTCAGCTATGGTCATGAAATTTGGGTAATGACCGAAGGAATAAGATCGCGAATACAAGCTGCTGAGATGAGATTTATTGGTGCTGTTGTGGGACTTGCTCGTCGGGGTAGGGTGAGAAACGCGGTAGTTCGTAGAGCACCTGCATTTTCGAACGGAAAGGGCTATGCTTCGGTGGTTTGGTCACGTGACACGAATGTCCCCTTCATCACGACTTCCGAGGGCGCTGAATGCGATTCCATCAGGTAGGCGACCACTTGGCAGACGCCTATCAACTCCCGACCACTCGAACGCGACATTGTGATTTGGCCTTTAAGCTTGTACTGTGAAAACGGGCATTAGAGAAAACAACTATTAAGTTACTTTCAAGAACGGGACTCTGAAAGTGGAAATGGACAAAGATGGATATTGAATCCTTTTCTGAATATCATCATCTTCTGACCCACATGCTCCACTAAAGGGGTCGCGGGGCACGTAAAGCACCCAAGAGAGATTTCTAGGCAACTCGATCGTCCTACTACACCTACTAACTACTAAAAATAATGTGTTTTATTTAATTTCCTTTTTTTATCACAGGAATTTTGTTTGTTAATCTTACGGGCTTGCGACCGCGACCCTCTGTTTGAAAAACTCTGGTCTAAACTATGCCCACTTCTAGAGTACGCCGTGGTTTGGTTCTTTAGCGACGGTGAACGAGAGCAATATACTCGGTACTGCGAGCAACTCGTTGCGTCACTGGCACTCGAACATCCAACAGCTATAATTTAAACCCAAATTGATTCACTAGCCTCTGACGAGAATTGCCATTTTGACGAGAATAACAACGCACCAAAAATGGGAGCGTTAATAAGTACAAAGGTGCCGTCTACAGCTCGGAACTTTGCCAATAAATTTTACTTATTTGTAACCATTTTTCGTCCATGTCCAAATTGACAGTTTGGTCATTGGTTTAAGGGTGCGTTCACAGTGACCGTGGCGTTGTGGGTATGTGCGTCGAACCCTACGCGACTGAAGCTCGCTGCCTGGGTTGGATTCCCGACCAGGAGACCATCCAGATGTGGATGCAGATCAGCAGCCAAATTTCGGAGCATAAAGGTAGTGCTCCCTAACGGTACAGAAATATATACAAACGAAAAGGTCAAGTAGGAAAGGTTGATGTTCAACAGTCATTCCAAACTGACCCTTAAGGAGGCCAACCTAGGCTTCCATCGCATCTATCCCTTGATGCGCATGCTAAATGGATTAATCCAGAGGACAAAACTGCTGCTGTACTAGCAGCATATACGTCCGACCTTAACGTACGGCTTCCCAATATGGCACAAGATCTCTAGGACCAACCTGACGAAGCTCGCAATTTTCGGGAGAAAAATACTGCGAAGACTGGGACTTACCTTCGACAGGGACCGTCAAAGGCACCACAGCAACAATAGGCTTTACGATCAAGCACGCATCATCCTCCTGCAAGAGTACATGGTGACACTGTTCAGAAAGCAGCTACTAGACATCAACAACCATCCTAACGAGGAAATCAGGAACCTGAGAAACACAATCCCCGGACAACGCTACCTCAACGCGTTAAATCTGCTAAACGAGCAGAACCTTCCTACGACGTCGACCAACGAGCTGCATGGATTCTACCAGAGTAGCGATAGCAATCACCATCAAGGCTAAGTCGGCTACCACATCACCACCCCATCCCATGGGCACACGGACTTGAACAACCCGATGTAAGCACCAGTCACTGTAGGACATAAAAAAACAATAAGCCCACAAAAATAATAAACATCAAATTAAACAAAGTACATCAGTTGGACCTCTATTGTTGAGCCAACACCCTAACTTTTGGTTTGTAAGTCTAGTTGTAAACTCAATTGTAAAAATAATTCCGTTCAAATACATTTTTCTACTGTACATTTTTCTATGTACGCGGCTCCACCTCTTTCGAGTCACTGACAATGCTCATGGAGTAGCTGCTGTCTAGACAAAACCTTCTCAAAATGGCCGTTCGCAGTCGGCATACAACAGTAGGTCCCTACCACTCGTGAGAGAACAAAAGCACTCACAACACGAGTGCATTGCTGAGAAGCTAGGCCCTGGCCTTCTACTGGCTGTAGCGCCACACATATTATCATTATTAATGTCACACTTAAGTTCCAGGTCCTAATTGGAAACCCCCTTACTTAGTAGGCCCTTAATTATGTGTTTTTCAATTGTCTGTTTTTCAATTCTATTTATTCCGTCTCCATCAAGCATTCTGTTCCGATTCGAAATTGAAATTAGTTACTTATGCAGTCCATCCAAAACATGTCTCCAAATGTCATTGAATTCTCTCCATACAACTTGAACCACAGTGCATTGCCTACAACGTGTGTTGGTAAGCGATTGTCCTCTGATATCGGATTCCCCACGACGACTAGTCGTTTTTAATAACCCACGAAAGACTGGAAAGATGGTGCAGTCGGTTAAGTGCCTGCCCTTGGTTAGTGGGGTCCCCGGTTCAAATTCCAGTGAAAAGAAAGTTAATACGCTTTTCTCTGGGTTCCAAATCTTGTCCAGTTACCACTTGCCGTTGGGATCAAATAAACGGCACTATCGCTGGAGTGGTCAATCAGTGTTAGTCATCTGACTGTGGGTATCACAATGGACCCTACCCTACGTACCTAACAACCCACCAGGATGGTGTGCTAACGTTTTGTAATTTGACTAAATCTCCTTCTGAATCCAAACTATTTCCCACATAAATCAAACAGAAAGAAAGTGATTGGAAAATAAACTTAAAGTTCGTTCTTTCGTGCAGAACTAAGGAAATCCGCAAATAGCTTCTTTTCAACGGACTTATTATCAAACTGCAAAAACTTGTTCATCGCTAGCCAATAACTCATTTTGATGGCCTAATTTTTTCCCATCTGAAACCTTCGGACTTACACATAGTTTGGTTGATGCTCAACGTCAACATCCTCCAGCTTCCACTTGCAGTGGCTATTAATTATTTTATGAATTTTCCAAATCAATTGGTTCTCGAATGCTATGCCTTTCACATTGAAATCGAATTGTCGTGCAATAAGAACTGCCGTGCAATAAAACCAAACCAACGTAGCCCATAACTCTATTTGATTGCGAGAGCCAATCATTCGACAATCCGTTGTGAGTGGCTCGTATGACTTCGTGCATGAATCCAAATTTTCCTCTTTTGAATACATCTCTTTTTTACGATTCGGATTTATTAAATAAATTCAGTTCACAGCAAGTGCTTGGGAGTGTATCGTAAACATTGACTTCTCTGTGTGCTACTCTGTCTCTGAATAGCGGATTCGGTTTTGGAAGTGGAATTTATTGAATCATTTCTGAGTTTACTTTCGTGGAAATTACTGAGTTTTCATCCACCTAGGGGCACAACGACAATAACAGTCGGAGATCCGCTTATCGACAATGAGCCCAACGGCGACCGGATCTATTCCGCTTTATTAACTCGTGGATTGAAGTAGTCGAATATCTGTTTCCTAATAAATTCAGGGACATGTCTGTTCAGGCATTGCCGGAAATGTTCCCCGTAATGAGACATTCGAGTTCCAATTTGATGCTGTGTCGAACTCCAAGCATAAACTAGTCACGTAAGCCGGTGAGTCATGAATCCGAATTTTTTTCCTTTCATTTGCTAAATTGAAATAGAGCCTGTAGTATCCTTTGAAAGGATGTCTTATGGTTGACATTGTTTTTCTCGATCTTATCTTTTTCATCCTTTTTTTAACTGTCGCCCAGCCAACAAGGTCCTCCTCCCAGACCGGCGATTTGATGCCACATTAATCAGGACTGCTCATGAACGACTTGTGTTGAGCACACAGGACGGCAGAGAATGTAGTATACCCGGAGTTAAGGGAGCTGACGATAGCAGTCAAAAATGCTTTCTTAAGGATCGAAACGGTGCAAAGATTCCACTCGTCCTTCTTGCTTTTTTCCTACCAAACTATACGTTATAGATGACATGCTGCACACACTCAAACAGACTACTACTCACATCCGCAGCACCATCGTTGACGGATTGATTGACAGAACCTCCTATCTTCTTCGCTTCTTTGTGCAGTCGCTACTGTCCCTGCAGTCTGTTGGGATTGTACCGAACCGCAGTCTCATCATGGTCTTCTTCCCCGACTCCTTTGTTCTCTCGATGTCCTTAGGTTAGGTTAGGAAAGAGCGACTGACTGCAGATAGCCGCCACGCTTAGGCATAGCCGCTCGCACGAGTGGGAGGGGGGACACCTGGAAAAATGTCTGCGGTGGTGTATGCATTTAGGAAAATGTAGGCGCTTGGTTACAACACGCGGATTGACGTGTTTCTGGAGTCTGGAGCTGGCTGGAGTCAGTTGGTGCTTGCGGGTTAACTGGCTAATGCTGACGCTTTAAATTTAGTTCACTGTGAATAGTAGGCCCCCTACTTGTGAGTACTAACGACTTGCCAGAGCGCAATATTTTCTTGTCACCAGACACTTTTTTGTGGGACTTCTCTATGAATGTCCCATAATGCCAAACTATATCGAGTGTGGCTTTATAATCGATAACAGGATGATTTGCATTGATTTGAAACTAGTCTAGTCGTTTACAGGTACAGGGTCGGAAGCCGCGCTGGTTGGTGCCGATTAGATCGATGCAAAAAAACTTTGCACGCTGGGCGAAATTTTATAGGAGTCATGAAGCTTTATGTACATCTAAATTTCTTGCAGGAGGTAGGATCGTCTTCTTTGGATATGAGACATGAGGGCATGCAAAGATCTAGTGAAAGACCCGCACCAGAACAACGCCATCAGCCTTGAAAAGCTTTGATGAAGTTTTGGCTAATACGTGTGTTCTTTAGTTCTTATTTATTTTATTCTGATCTGATCTAGTACTAGAGCAAAGTTCACGAAACTGAACGAGACCTAACGAAACGAAGTGAACAGCTGTCGTAGAAAAACTGTCTGTGATAAAAGCTCCGCAGTAAATCCACATCCCTCCCTAACCAAGCTCTGTACAAGACCTTGATAGTTCCAGTCCTGCTGTATGGCGAAGAAGCATGGATAATAACTAAACCGACGAAGAGATTCTTGGTCGTTACGTGAAGGAGGGGGTGACAGTTGTACAATTGACACTTGTGACTGTACCGCTTATCTATAGCCTCTTGTTATCGCGCCTCTAAAGAAGCTCTACTATTGTAATTTCAACTATATAAGAACTAAGGCTTTACTAGTCTTGTGCCAACCCGAAAGACAAACCAAGTTAACTCGGGTTACAATCGGAGCAGACCGAGTTGTAGCCCGGAACTCGGTTTGATGGTGAACCGAAAGCAAACAATATGGATTATAGAGTGCAGCAAATCGATTTGTGTTGTCAAATTCCATTCAGTTTCGGGTTGGTTGCGGTTCGGCATCATATGCTCACACCGACTTGAACCGTCTGTAGTTTTATTTTCATGTACTGAGTTCGTTTCATCGGTTTTGCCAATTCGGTTGATGTAAATGTTGGGTAGGGTAGAGCAGGGGGATTCTGGCGAAAACCAGCACACATGACCATGTTCGTCCTTTGTGATACTCTCTAGTGATAGTGCCGTTAATTTGATCCAACGCCAAATGGCGACTGGACCAGATTTGAAAACCGGATAAAAGCGTTTTAACATTGCTTTCACTGGGATTCGAACCGGGGACCCCGCAAACCAAGGGCAGGCACCCAATCAACTGCGCCATTTTGTCGTGTCTGATATACTTGTAACTCGGTTTGACTCGACTTAGGTGTAACCCGGGTTAACTCGGTTTGCTAACCCGAGACACACCACTAGGCTAAGCCATGACAAAAACAGTAGGAACTTGGCATGAGAGCAAACCCCTCCTCATCTTCTAGCAGATGATCCTTCCGTCAGCGTACATGATTCCGTACCTGGCCAGCCTCGTATTTCAGGGCTGGACTCATCGGTTGGTGTGTCATGTAAAATCCCGGACTTCAGGCTTTATTTTCTTTTCAACTTAATACTATTCAAAATACCCTTGCCAGAGCATTGTTTACAATTAAAAAAGTGTCTCCTACCGAAACTACCAGGTCCAACCATCTGCAATAGAATTCCTAAAGTACTGAGGCTATAAGTCGATACCAGTCGACCGAAAGCCCGTCTGGATGACTTGCTAATAACATCCATAACCACTCTTCCCCACCACCCATACATGAGTCCATTCGTATGTCAAATTTCATCCGACTATTGTGCACAGCAAATTGAGAAAATAACCGGCCTTTGGCTCATCGAAAACAGCCCTCAAACTCTGTCAGAGATTATATGACAAACCATGTTTGTTATCAGCTCACAAGCCCTTCATAATGGTATCATGTATCTTTGATCACATTCTGAATATAAATTGATGCTTATGCCGTGTTTGTGCTTCATTGTGAGGGGCCTTTACCCTTTACTGACGCATAAAACCAATTATCCGTTAACAGTTGCATGTGTCAGATATTCACAGAATTTGCCCGAACCTGTGTCTCACCTTGCACTGTTGTTATTTAATGAAATCCGACCGCAGGCGTTTTTCGATTATCGACTGCATCTGTTCGTGATGAAAGAGCTGCTGCTTGACACGAGAATACCGTTTACAGTTTCCAATTTCCAATTAGAACAACCAGTCAATAGGCCAAGTCAATAGGTTTCACTTGCATTTCAAAGTGTGTTCATTTCTCGGCACATTCCGCCGATAGAGACAGAAAGAGAGAGAGGACAGATGCTCTGATAAGACCAATCAGTTGTGTGCAAATGGAAATTCAGTTTGCCTGAACGATCCCATCAAATGTACCGCACACACTCGCAGTTAGGCTGAGAGGAAACGCATGCCAGCTGACGAGTGCACAAGTGGAAACACAAATGAGCTCTGGGCTTCGCTGGGTAATCGAATGTCTTGTTATGTTGGAGAAGACACATTGCCGGTGCAGAGACAGTCCATGGAATCCTTTCACTTTTGGGGCAAGGATAAATCTTCCACGGACCACACACTACTACTCATGAGTCAAACAGAATAAGGCAAACACACATCAGCGGCCCGTAGTCCGCACACATCTTGCTTTTTCATAAATCTCTCAAATGGCCTGAAGCACGAATGCCATGTTTCGCACAAATGCATCCCCAAGGCGTGTCTGTTTGCCTTCACAGGCACACAGTCAAAGGAATCATTTCGCATTATGAATGCGAGCGTGGGCTTTGATTAGTTTTAGATCCTTCGAGCCCATGGTGCGGAGGAACGGATCTCAACGAATTTTTGCATTTTGAATGACATTAATTATTTATACTTGTGGTCCCTGGAGGGCAAAAATTACTTGCCCACGCTCTTTTGAAGGTACAGAGCGTCGGGGTTGATTCAGTAGACTCATATGCGGGCGTGTTTACGCAGACATGTGGGCATATATTTACTTTAGCTCGAGAGAAGATGAACCTGAATTAAGATGAATGGAGGGCGTATCTTCTTTTTATCAAATGTGAAGGTTAAGGGAAAACTTTGTTTGAGTTGCTGACAATATTTTCGCAGAATTGAATGGTTCTAACAAATTGAAGCTTTTTCATAAAAAATTAGCAGACTTTTGTGCCACTTCAGTAATTAAATTTGGCTTGTCAATTTGCAACATGATTGGTTGCTTAAGTAAACGCTTAAGGAGATACCGAGACGTTTACAAATGATTTTGGGGGCCAGTCAATTTCAGCACCTTTTGACATTCACTCAAAGCCGAATGTCGACTACGAGTCTACTCTCATCGTTCCGACATCGTATCGGATTTGTTTTTGGAAAGGGGTAAAATACCACTTTTCGTTCGCAAGTGGCCATTGTGTCACTGGTTGTGTGGCGAGACCTGTTGCAGCTCACAATTCGCCTCTGCGATGATGACGAGGTGAATGGAGAACCAATAATTTGAACGACCCTGTAACTCCCCACGTTAATTCGGCTTTTGTATTAGGAAAACTGACAACCGATAAAACAACGTGGCCGCTATGAATTGTCGAAGTCGACCCGTTTCTATTGATTGACTCTACTTACTTACTTGTCAGGCCTGCGGCTCTATGCAGGTCTGATCCTGAGCTTCCATCCTTGCATCGAATACCCCCTTTGGTGTGCTCAAGAAGTTGCTGGATATTGCTTTCCGGACAACATCCAGTTCCCTGTTATACCTTCTCCCCATTTGCCCTTCTCGCAGACGGAACCAGATATCCGTCGCATATTCTTCTCTTCTTTTGAATGCACCAAGAATCAGCTCTGCTATTTTGCGTATCGTCCAGCTTTCGGCTCCATATAGGAGGATTGGCAAAGGTAGAGTCTTTTAGGAGTTTGGTCGTTCGAGTCAGTAGTTTTGAGTCCAGTTAGTAGAGGGCTCAAAAGTTGTATAGGTCAGGTATGGCGGTTCTACGTCGGAGTTCACGTTTGTCCTATGACCAGAGAAACTTTTTGTTCAAGCTACGGTATGTCAGATCCCTTAATTTTATTTCTGCAACATGTTCTCGCAGAATGCCCACACAGCGTGGGATATAGTGTGTGCGACGACACACAGTAGTCCGCTTAAAACCTGTTAAATCTAAACCAGTACACCGATCTTAATGAAATTTTAAACATAGAACAAATGGCATGAGTTCTTCCCATGGCCTTAAAACTGTAGGAGTGGTTTAAAAATTAAAATATAATATCTCTAAAACTGTTTTTTCCAATCATAAATATATGAGCAATTTTTGTTTTAATGCGGACATTTTCACTTCCATCTCATCTATGATGGCGTATTAAACATGCAATTGATAAATATATCTATATTATTTACATTTTACATACATTCTGTATTTTTGTTTTCAATAAAACGATTTGCATATTTTTTACTACCAGCTGACCCGTGCCCACTTCGCTGGACACTAAACTTTTTTGAAGAACTCCACTCAAACTCACAACTTTAAGCATCATTCTCGACCTCAAACTTTCCAAGAAGAGGAACGTGGAGAAAGATTGAAGAAAGGTGTAGAAGAAAAATAATCCGCATAACATACTGCTGCCTCTAGCCAAGTACCCCAACGAGTTAACACCTGATGTAATGTAAATGTAAGGATTTAAATTTAATTTTAAACAAACGTTCGGGTTGAGTTTTCTTGGCATAGCAGGTTCCATCTTCCTAAAAACAGCAATCCGGGATGGACTTTTTAAAAATATTTTTTTTCATGTTTGATACGAAGGCGTCAACTTATGAGCAGTGACTGCGTACGCTTTCACAGACTCTATGTACACCGTGAGTGACGCAAGTTACATGAACCATTTTCGAATACAGGGCTTGCAGTGATTTACCACTCTTTTTAGTATACGGTGCAGCGTCTGTTACGAACAACAAACCCTTCTCACGTTTAAGTTCACCTGTCCACAGCAACTGCCTGAACTGCTCTTCTGAATATCTCGCTGCGCTTACAAGTGAATTTAATAGAATTTTCGAGACAGCCATTGTTCCAGGAAACTTTAAAATAACAATAATCTTCCTCCTGCATAAAAAGGGCGAGCTCGATAACCCTGGTAACTACAGAGGCATCTCCTTTTTGCATACTTCGGTAAACCTATTCAGTGCTATCATCTTTGCAGGCTTACGCAATGGATAATAAACAACAAGATTTTAAATGAATACCAAGCGGGGTTCAGAAAAAATTATTCAACATTCGATCACAAAAATCAACAAAATCGTAAAAAGCTGTGTGTCTTCTTTGTTGACTTTCGTGCAGCTTTTGATCCCGTGCGCGTAAAGCTCCCTTTTACAAGCTGTACAATTTGGGTTTGTTAAGTAAGTTTGCAAAGTAGTAAACGTACTGAAAGCGATGTATAACAACAACGTGGCGTATGTATGGAACAGAGAGTTTGTATCGGAAGAATTTGGAACGCAAATGGGAGTCAAGCAGGGGTGCATCTTAGGCACCTTACTTTTCATTTTATTTATAAACGATATAGTAGAGGAAGTAGGAGGCGGAATCGAGCTTGGTGGTGTGAGGATACCAGCGCTAAAGTTTGCGGACGATATAGTGTTCTTGTCGGAGACAATAGAAGGGTTGCAACTTGCGACGAACCGTCTTGACACCTACTGCAACAACAATGACTTGTCGGTGAATTTATCAAGGTGATGATTTTTAGAAATGGCTGAGGAAGATAAAGTGGTCTTATCTGAAGGAAGTATAAATACTTAGGTATGCTAATTACATCTAACCTAAGTATGAAAAAGCACTTCGTATGTCAACAACAAAAGAGCTATTTCATCAGTTTGGGGACGATGCATCGACAGTAAGTATATCGATCACACGTCGAAAATTAAGCTATTTCGGCCTCTATTTTGCTATCCGGATACCAAATCTGGGGTTATTGT
The DNA here is from genome assembly GCA_905231855.2 of Eristalis tenax. NCBI lineage: Eukaryota > Metazoa > Arthropoda > Insecta > Diptera > Syrphidae > Eristalis > Eristalis tenax. The sequence goes on along the minus strand of HG993125.1, from coordinate 72,244,845 downwards.
TTTTTCGAGAAAGTCGAGAAATTCCTTAGATATTTCCTAAAGCGAATCTTTCGACTTCCAATATGTACCCGAAACTAAAGGGTGATTTTTTAAAAGCTATAGGAACATTTTTCAAAAAAAAACACATCGAATTCAGAAAAATGCATGAAATCTTTATTTGAATCGATAGCACGGTGCATATAATTTATGGTTTGAAGATTATTTCATGCAAATGTTGACCTTGACTGCGCCTCAAATGGTCCATCCGCTTAGTCCAATTTTGGCATACTCTTTCCAACATTTCGGCCGGTATCTCACGAATAAATGCTTTAATGTTGTCTTCCAATGCGTCAATTGAAGCGGGCTTGTCTGTATAGACATGCGCTTTAACGTAGCCCGACCGGTCCCGAACGTGAAATAAAATGTTCACCGAACTCGCCTCTCAATAAGTCCATTGTCGCGCGTGCTGTGTGGCATGTGGCACCGTCTTGTTGAAACCACATGTCATGCAAGTCAAGCTCTTGCATTTTGGGCAAAAAAAAGTTGGATAAGTTGTTCGCTTGTAAGACGATTCATGGCTAAATTATAGACCAAACTGAAGATGTTTGACAGTGAAAGAAAACACGAAACGTGCGTCAGCTGTTTAAACCAGTGTTGCCAAAAAGATAATAGCTAAAAAATCACTGCATTTAGAAACTGGAGTCTCACCGCTTTTTTAAATGCTTTGAAACTACATGTAGATTACGCTACGAAAATAGTGGAGATGGAAGAAAGCAGATTGACGAGGATTGTACTGAAGCATTTAATATCGACAAGAGGGCCATTGGTTCAAAAGTGAGAGGAGTTGGGGGCACATTATGGCGCAAATCCCAAAAATTGTCCCAAAAATTTTATGGGACAAAAAAAGTCATATTCGACTGATTTTTAACTGATGCTCATTCATCACAACATATGCCTGTGAATAGAAGGCTGACTTACAACACCATTGAAAGCGCTTCTACGTACTTCCTTAACCGCTATTCCCAGCATATGATGAGCACAGTATTTACACTTCGAGGTGATGAATTAAATCTCTACTTTATTCCACATCGACCCGATCTTCCAATTATATGTGACCTGTGCAACCTTAGGGAGAGGGAGGATGTATCCCATTCCAGCGGGAGATGACCTATTTTGAAAGAATTCCGCGTGAGATATTTTGGAATCACCGTGCTGGACGTGGATGCGGTTATCAATATTGAATATTGAACGGAAGTCATGGGTGGGAAGTTTAATACAACTACACTACAACAGCCTTACGCTACATAACCCGTATTTTAGAAGGCGAGTTTTTAATTTGTGCATAATTTAAGTCTCTTTTAATTTATTGTAAACTTTAAATTATGTGATATATAAATGTCAATCCGGTAGACGGCCCCAAACCAAACCATAATCGACTTTTGTAAACAAAAAAATATATGAAGTCAGTAAAAAAAAGTCACTAAATCCAACTAAAACATGCTCGCTTTTTTTGCTTATATATCATTTATTTTTTGCATTTTTATGGTGCTAAAGGATCCCCTTTTCAGACGTTTTTTTTCTGGAACTCATCTACCGTGTCAACAGAATTAGGTTTAAAGATAACAAAAAACTCTGGAAACAGGTTTTGACTTGTCCTTTACTTCAGTCCCTTCAGTAGAATAAAAAGCGGAGGTCACCTGTCGAACCCGAGAGGAACCCTAAGCCTCGTTTGTCCACAGCTAGTGCAGTCAGCATATACACATACAATGCGAAATCCTCCGTTTAGTTTGATGAGCTCGACAACAGTTGGTTCTCGGCATTTATATCAGTTGTTCTTCTGTTAGTCAATGCTAACTACTCATCAGTGCTGCACTCACAAGTCTATAGCACCCACTTTTAGTTGCATCTTCTAGTGCTAGTCGCTGCCTCATGTCGCAAAACTAAACATTTCAATTCGGTAGAGTTAACTTCGACGTTAAACTTCCCGCAAAACTACTGCCAATTTTTCAGTCAGTGTGCTCAGTCCTCGAATGTCCTTCACGCCGTGGCACGAAATCGTGAGTTTCAGCACGAGCTCCAGGGGATTCCCTTCGTCAACGGCAAACGTAATTAAAATCCGTTCATACCGCCTTCCATTATTTAACCAAAAGGATCAACATTTACGTTGGCCAGGGGTATCATTTCAGTTCGAAGCCCAAACCACCGAATCAATCCGAACACAGGAGTCTCTATTTACTCAGCATAATGAAATTCAATTCAGAGCCTCTGTGTGAAAGGCAAGCGTTCGATGGACCAACTGCAGGCATACTTTATGCGAATTTCAAAAGCTACTGCGAACGCGAATGAAAAATAATATCGTTTTTCATTATCAAACTCGCTCGTCTGTGTATGTGTATCTCCTGTTATGACAATGAGTTGTGCGGTGGACGCTGCTGCCACACTGACCACCCGTGGAAGCCAAAGGTCTCCACAGGAGGGGAGGAAATCAGATGAAATTTAAAATGTACTCTCCCCGAGCCGGAGACCACCACGAAAGACTGAAATGCAAATATTTGATGTACCAACAAGTTGCCAGATAATGGTAAGCATTTTTAGTGGCTTGCCACTTTCCTCCGCCCCGTGCAATTGGGTGGAGTGCATTCGACCGTTCAAAAGCAGTTTGAAGGCGTGTCTGCGAACGTTCCGGATATGGACACGCAGTCTAAGACTGGCCCAATATGATTCAACATCAACACCATCGTGATTACACGGCGGAAGGAGTGTTGCTCGAAAAAGAAGTGGGTGCCATGAACTGTGGACTTTTGCTGTTACAGGAGGTCTTAGCTTTCCTGCCGTGCGAAGCAGAGGCCCACACATTGTGTTGGCGAAAACACAAGAATCCCCCATAAGGAGCAGCATTATGCAAATGGGCCCTTCCGTGCAGGTGGTTGCTGTTTGTGCAGGTGTCTGTTTGGCTGCTGGTGTGCCTGAGATACGCAAAAGTTGAAAATTGCCGGAGGCGTCGGGAGATTGATATGCATTTTGGAGTTACCGGGTGGTCTTAACCGCCGGCCGCAGAGTTAGTACATGTAAACTATCCCAAAAGGGGTAATAGATTATATTTACCCAAAGTTGCTGTGCATCCAAAAGCAGCCTCGAATTAGATGCACGTTCGAAAAAAAATCAAGAATGCTGCAGTCTAGGTGGATGATGATGTGGTTCAGGAACTGAGGTAAAAAGTATACTCTTTCAGGGCTGACTACCCTTGTTATCGCTATCAACAGAGACATCTGCATTACATGATTCTGAAAGATGTTTACGTGAAGCAGGTAATTACAGTACGGTGCGTAGTAACAACGGCTTACTTTGAGAATCACTTCAGCAACAAGAATGGAAAATAACTCAACAAGGCAATGGACAAGGCGCTGAGAGGGACCTTTCTTCCCAGAAGCTCAATTGAGGACCGAAACGAGTCGAATGTCGAAAACGAGTGGCTGCTCACGAGGTTCAAAGAAGGTCAAATCGTGCAGTAACGTCGCGGACTAGGACTCCTACAACGAACAGCTGACATAATAAATCACAGCTAAAAAAACGACATCTTGGGACACCTTCTTCGAAGAAATTTTAGAAGGTCGTCCAAAACTGTTTTCATCAGTCCAACAGGATTAAGCGACTACAGCATGTCAAGGCGGTATACGGATCAGATTCATGGTATATCACACTTGAAAACGCGAAGCTAGACAAAAACTCAGAACTGATCCTTCAGTGGCTGGAGAACTAATTTTGAAACGCTCCTTGGGATTGTCGTTCCTCCCTCAAGGTAAAGGCAGTCATCCTTCTTAAGTGAGTCCGTAAACGATAGAATGGCGGAGTTGCAACCAGAATCTGGTGGCGTCACATTGTGTCAAATGAAAAAAATTGGAACAATGACGCTTTTGAAAGTGTCACTCGGCCGAATATTAACGTTTGGCATTTTGAATGAACGTAATGCCACCTACGCCAAATGTTAATATTCGGCCTAATGTCACTTTCAAAAGCGTCATTGTACTAATTTGGTCAAAATGTCGTTTGACACAATGTCACGGCACCATCTTCATCTGTCCACCATCCGCACACACACAAATCCCTCCAAGCCTGTACAGGATAATTTCTTGCGCAAGCATCACAGGTCACAGAAAAAAATCTCAAGACAGTTCACTCAATTATCACTTCGTTCGGAATCATTTGAGCGAAAAGTGCATCATTTGACGTACATGACGTATGGTTGAAAAAAAAAAAACTAGTAATATGACAAAATAAAAACGCATTGAATTGAAAGTCTACTCCTTGGGTAATCTTGAACCGACTTGTTCTACAAGAATTTAAGAAGGGGCGCTTAACATAGGGATTCCACAGGGCGCTCATTTGGCTCGGGCCGGCCCTGCCTGCTCTTGATGGTCCCCGTTTCTAAGCGAAAAGTTAATACGCTGATTTTCTGAAATCTTGTCCAGCCACCATTAGCAGTTGGGATCAAATTAACTACACTATCACTGGAGTGTTCAATCAGTGGTGATAATGGACCAACTAGGTGTAAGGGTGCTGGTGAATTTGCTAGCACCCCCTACCTTTATAAGGCAGACCGTAGTTTACAGGTTCGTACTCGGTCTTTGAGAGCTGTTCGACTTTCCTTCTGAAAAACTGGAAGACTTCAGTCACGGTCAAGGTACCTACCGACATAACTTATAGCATCAGGCAGTTTGATAAGTCAGTAGCTTTGAAATGTGATACTTGTTTTTTCCTCAAACTGGAATTTATTTTGCGACTGTAAATATATTTCCAGAGTTCCATTGATGGTAAGAGTCTGACCGATAGCTGCCATGCCTTCTTTGCTAGCTACGGTCCTGTTAACGAGTCATAACTATATCGACGCCACCGATCATGGATATGCCAGGCGCAGGGGTTATTCGTGTATCAACCCCAAGAGATAGGCACGTCACAGTTCCAGATGACGATTCGTTCATACGATCTTTAAATAAATAATAAATTCACTGGATCTCAGATGAGTCAAGCAAAGATAAGGAGATGGACTGACCACTTGAGCTCAGGGTGCGATAATCGATCGAATCGATGGTGATCGTTTATGAAAGGGATGGCAGTCCCGTACGACGAGAACGAGAAATGCTCTCCACAGCTAGGTTAAGGTTTTCTTTCAAATAAATGTTTTGACACGTCAAATAGTGTTTTTGTGCTAGCCAAGATGAGTATATAATTCACTCTTCATCCACCGTCAAAACCAAGCAGTCTTGCGTCCGTGATGCCTTGGTTTTTAAACCGGAAAATGTGAGTGGTGGCCAGAGTGGTTTTCAATCCGAATATAAGTAAAACCATTTGTTTGATTTAGTTTTACACTTTTTTTTAATTTATATTTGAAGCTAGTCTGGGGTGGGCCTGGGCCGACCAGACGAGCTCTTTAATGGCTGAAACACAACAGTGCGTTGCGCCAGCTGACTGCGATGACGCACTGCGTGAGGCAGCTGTTCCCTCTCTCTCTCTCAAATACCAGCTGAAAAATATTGCATCAGCTGTATTCATTTCTGAAATGTCACAAAATGAAATGAAGTATGATAGAGAGGCCCAACTTCTACTCTCTTGCCCCTTAAAATTTTTGACAACCATTTTTTATACGGTTTTCTAAAACCAAATTGACCAATCAGATTAGGGTCATTTAAGTTATTTCGTGAATAACAGGAAAAAAGCCTCTGAAATTCGTCGATGGACTAGGGGTCAATCAGCTGCGAAGTTGGGCATCTCTATAATACTTCTCTTCTGCATTTCAAATACTTTTGTCAGCTGTTTCCATTTATCAAATGTCAGTTGACACAAAAAAAACCTCGTAAAAAAACAAACTATTCTCAGTTTGAGAGAAAAACACTCAATCTCACAACTTCGCTCTCACAGCCACTTCTATGGCTCTCTACTTTTTGACATTTTCGATAATGACGTGCGATGGACTAGCATTTAAAGTTTTCTTACGATCCTCTCATTTTTCACTAACATGGGTCGACGTAATATTTTTTGCATGGCCATTGAATTGTGCACGTTGAAAGACAACGTCTGCGCAAACGCACTACTGTGTTTCAGCCATTTAGAGGGTAGGTCCTCCTTTTGTTTTGGATTCAGCTTGTCCTCTTTTTGGGTTTTCTCTGTTAACTAAATTTACTTAAAACTTATTTAGAAATAGGTATTTTAAAAAAAAATTATAATATTGATTTACACAGTGAACTTTTCATAATTGCACTGTTTGTTTTTTTTTTTTCAATTCTATTCTTTCTTCAATTGTTTTGATACCGACCCAATGGACTGACGATTGGAATAGTCTCAAAGTTGAAAATGTAAAAGTAATTAATTTTTGTACATACAATTAACTACATTTAAAAAAAATACCGTCAAATGACAAACATAATCAGAGTCAATAATTGAATTGGAACGCTTATTTTATTTTTATTTTGTATTTAAGCTCGAACTGACTTAAATTATTTTTTTTATCGTACTTGATTTTGTTAAATTTGATGTCTTCTATTTCTTTTGATTGTTTAATTTTTTTGGTTTTTTGCTTAGTTAAATTTTTTGTTTGAGATTTTTGAAGCTGTCCTCTCTTCTTACCCATAGGTCTGGTCACCCTAATCATGCCATCCAATCCACCACGGTCTTGTGCTAGTTGCTTCTAGCTAGGCACGTTCGTCTGATCGAGATCCTTTTTCTGTTCCTTTCTGCGCCACGGGAGGTCTGGTCTTCCTTTACCACAATCTCTCTTGGAGTTGAAGTAGAAGACTCTCTGGGCCATCTGAGACGTTTGTGTCAAACTCTTTGTCTCTCCTCTCCAAACACCATCAACACATACGTGACTAAAGATTATGCTAAAGACATTCCTCTCGATGCTGTGTTTCAGCCATTAAGAGGACAGGACCTCCTTTTATTTTGGGAGAACATGCATTTTGTGCTTGTGAAACACCTCACGATGCGACCAAGAATCTCTTCGTCTGCTTTAGACTGTGACTATAAATCAGGGGTGTTGCTAATATTGTTGCGAATCATTTGGGCTATTGTTTCCAGCCTTAGAGATGTTTTATAGTAGCGATGGGCATTGAGAGAGTGGCCTTCACTAGCCAGTTCGTCCGCTTTGCAATTCAATAAGTTGGATGTTAAAATACTTAGCGATCTCTCTCTCTCTCTCTCTCAAGAGATAGGTAACACTTAAGGGAAGTTTTGGAGTGGAAAGGGACTGAGTTCAGATATTTGATCGCTGCCTGGCTATGTGCTTGATATTACTTATTTTTCTAGCCATGACAGAGCTACCTTAGTCGATATAGTTTCAGCCTGGAAGGCGCTACAGTGATTCGGTGATTGCAAATATAGCTGGATGTTTAGATCCTTGAAATATACACCAGCACCCATACCTGTATCCATCTTTGATTCGCAGAGGACCACCCAGCGCCTGGTATTCAGTCTAGTATTCAGACAGACCAGTAAGATCTGGGGGGGATGCTAGTTGAGAAGTTGTTCTTGAAGAGGAGTTCAGGTATTGTGAGGTCTATATCAATAGATGGATGCTCTCAGTCTGATCGTCGTATCAGGTATCTGTCTGTCTACCTAATAGATCATTGGTGGCAGATTAAAGAGTATGTTTACAGCCTCTTACAAACTCTGGTGAGTGGTAAGAGGTTGATTTTCGTTTTGAGTGCAGTCCACCAAATTGCAACGCCATACTCTAGTAAGGGTCTAAATACCGCAACGAATAGCCAGTGGATAATAGGGGCTTGTAACATACATTTGCACCGTACGTCCCTTTCTTCCATCTGTAAAGAGCGGCAGAGGCCTTCTTGGCATGTTCCTTTATATTTTACTTCCAGCTTAACTTCGAGTATAGTATAAATAATTTTCTGCTGTCATTTAGCTTTAAGGGGAGAGGGTCAAAATTTGGGATTTTTAATTTTCTAGTAAAGAGGACTAGGTCCGTTTTTTGTGGGTTGACGCCTAGGCTACATTCGCTAGTCCATTTCACTAGCTTAGAGAGATCAGACGGCATGATATCCCGAATCATGGATACAAATTTACCACATACTGCTATTGGCAATATCATATGCATGCAATTACCTTGTAAACAGTCCCTTACAGTGTAACTAGTAGTTCGTTCACCATTACGTCCCACAATATAGGGGAGAGTACACCGCCTTCTGGCATTGGCGTACTTTTGTTAACATCTTTGTATATAGTGATCCCACCAAGCTTCGGAAGAGGTTTGCAGATATGCCAAAAGTAGGCAAAGCGCTCTATAGTTCGTCTCTAAATATATTTATTCGCCGCTGGGATGGTGGTTATATAATTGGAGCTCCTGGGTTTTTTGTTTTCAAAATCCGTAATGTTACTATTTGGTCGATGGTGGGTTTCGCTGGCCTGAACATGAACCGCTGATATTGACCAATTGGGCTGTTTAAGTAGGGTTCACAATACGGCAGAGGAAACCTTGTACGGGGGTCTCCTTTCTTTGAGACTTCTTCAACACCCGACTGCTTATGAACTTACCGGCAGTCCCATCTTTAAGTTTCTCTATGTTTATTATGCTCTTTTTCACGCAATACACTTTTCTCAACTATCGATTTAAGCACAAATGAAGCAATCCCAACATTCAGCCTCGAGGCGAAGAAGCAACAGTACCACCTTGGATACATAAGGCCCTATCAAGGACTGTTGAAATTCGAAGGATTCACCATCTTATTCTCGAACCATATGCGGGTCTCTCACTCTTATCACTTTATGAAGGTTTTCTGTGTTTCACTGGTGTCATGGTCAGACACGATCCTTTCATTAATTGCCAGCTTGCCGTTGGTCCCACTTCACTGGAAATGGGCGGGATTTAAATCTGCTTTCCACATTTGAAGGTTTGGGTACTTTACTTCCGGTCATCAATAAGATATTCATTTGCGCTAGCAATTACGAGGTTCTATAATCTTCGCCCTTCTAGACGTGGAGGATTCACAACATTAGGTGTAGACGCACGATGCGCGTCGACGCATCTTTGCCTTCATAAAACTCATAGAACTCCCGGTTGTGTCTTCCCATCAACTCCAAGACCAAATATCGGACGCAGAATTTTCCTCTTGCGAGTGCACCAAGAATTAATTTCGACTCAACATATGGGTCGTTCCGGACATTTATGGCTGCTGGAACTATGTCCTCTGTCGCGAACTTTTTCTATCGTTCCCTAAACTTATCCTAAACATGTCCAAGGCCATACTCCATACCATATAGTTCCGAAATCACAGAGGTATGAAGAAACGAAGGAAAAGACACATGTGGTAATTTGTTGTGTACAAAAATTCTAGACATGGACAAACACAAGCACACGCATGGCAAGACACATGGTTGTGCGAACCTGATTCGGAACTACGTGCGGACATATGGCATGGCAAGCACAGTATTCGGAAGTGTTAAGCACAACTCTACAGAACACGCTTCTGGTCCTTCGAGCCGGATGCTCGGACTCCAGTTGCTTGGGCAAATCGAATTAGCCATGATTGAAGAGCACTATTCTGCTTTCGCCCCATGTTTGAAAAACTTGATTTTGGTGTTTGACGGGAGTCACTTAGGCCGGCTATTCTGTTACCAAACAATATCCTTAACTACCTCAACATTTTAGGTGTCACTTGTGATACCTTGTCCTAGATCAGACCGATTCTTGCACTAGACTTTGTCCTCATTTGCATTGTGCCCAGCTAGTTTCGCGTCAAATGCAATTCCCGTGAAAGCTTCTACCACCGCACTCCGGAAACGCGCGACCTCGCAGGAGAAACTCTTTGAGGCAAACAAAATATGTGAATATAGCGCTGAATCCTATGAGTGGCAAACACTGCGCCACTTTCCAAACTCCATCAGCAACCATAAAACAAGCGAAAAATTCTAAACAAAAACCGCAGCCAGTACACGCAACAGCTACGTTTAATAGCACACACAAACCAGACCAGCAAAACCGCAATCTGAATAATTAGATTTCCAATAATTACAACCACATCCGTGAACCATGCCGAAGTGTACATTGCTGGGGGATAGTAATTTCAGACCGCGTAGCCAATGGATGAACAGCGAACAGCCGCCAAACAAACGGACAGTCAACTAAGACTACATTAGGTGTGAAAATATTTGCGCCATACAGGGTTGAACTGCATCGCAAATAGGCCACGACCGGATGCATTAATTAAATTGCGTATAATTGCACTGGCATCCGGAATTCGCAAATCGATAACTGTTAAGGGGCATTCCTCTATGGGCAAGTGCTTTAAAAAAAAAACGCACATTCATCTGCGGGGCACAGTGACAAGGATGTGTCCTTTGGACTCAGCGAGATAGCAAGAAACAACAGACAATGGTTGGACCTGTCGCGGGAGAAGAATAGACACATATTCACCGCAGACCACAAACAATAACGTGGCTGGTTAACAAGTCGTCAGCTTTCAGCAAAACCCTGGTTATCTGCGGAAACAAGCCCGTGTGCCGGTTGAGCGAAAAAAGAAATCCACCAAGGAAAGGAACCTCCTTCCTCCAGAAAGTCACATTACAATAATTACAGCCCCAAATGACAGTGTGAGTGGTGCTCTCCATCTTGCCCCGTCCGCAGTGCACGGTTATCTACAAAAGTTCTTTTCACAGCTAATTATTTAGAGGGGTTGCACAAAAGTTCTTAATGCTTCCAGGAGATGTAATTACAAAAGTTCGTGCATTATCCTTCTTCTTTGCAATTCCATTTGGGAGCACACCGTCTAAACACAGTCCAGATGACTTTGTAGCTTCGGTTTCATGGATACCCTCGTCGGATCGGATGTAAGTTTGAGTGTCATTACAGACATGAGCACAATGGATGGTTGGATGGATGGATGGCTAGAAGCATGCCGTGAGATAGGGATGACCTGGTGGAGCTTTTTAGGAGAGACCCACTCACGAGCACAACGACGGGAGGGATGGGGGCGTTTTGCTGGCTCGCATGCGATTGCATTCATGTCTTGTCACAATGGCACACTGATGAATGGCTGCAAGCTAAACAAGGTCCCTTCAAATCGCTGTGTGCAGCATGTGCCACTGAATGCCTGTTTCGCCGATAAACTCTTTGTTCCCTGCATCCGGTGTGTCATTCCATAGTCGGTCGGCTGGAGTGCAGCTTAAGTCGAATTTCCCGGTTCATCCTGGCAGGAGATGTGTGCATGCTGACGGCCCTTTGGTGTTATGAATTCGATTGACACAACATCCTTTCGAACAACCTGAGGTTAAGCCAAACTGCCTGCATCTGCGTCAGTTCGGATAATCAAACCTCGCGTATAGTTTTAGACTGTTTTTTTGGCTGATATGGCGATGAACAGACGACTCAATGGGATTTCATTCCTTTTCGCCCGGAGGGAAGACGACATGACGTTGCTTTCCATCCCAATTGTCGGAGTTCTTTGAGCAAAGTATCGGCGGCGCGTAGCATGGTTGATGTATTGGCCATCGAATAATAAACTTTGCATCAACCTCAGTGTTTGCTTTGGGCTGCATTTGGTTCATCAAAGCGTGAAAAAGGAATCAAAGAGGTAGTGCGGAAGCGGGAGAGAGTGAAAGAAAAAAAAGATAGATACATTTATATATAGTTATTAATTTATTGTTAATTTTTATCAATGTTCGATGTACAGGATCAGTGCTGGCAGTAGGAAGTGGAATTTACTGCAAAAAAATGTACCTTATCTTTGAAAACCTACCATTTCAGAACTGTTACGCTTAGCAGAAATGAGTCTTCGTAAGATTTTTCAAATTGTCCACACAACAGGGTTCGATCACTGGATTGTAATGAATGAAGCACAAAAGTTCACTAATAATTCTAATAAAGGGCCGATGTTGATTTTGAATAAAACACAAATTATTTAGAAAATTATTATCCTTTCTCTTTATTATGATAATATTGGTATGGTTCAATTAGGTATGGAACAAAATATCCGCCAAGTGGCCGCCGCGACCTCAGCGGCACAACTCCATCCTCCGATGGTTTACATTTTCGATGACGCTGAAGCATAATTGAGGTTCTATGCCGTTAATGTGCCGGATTATCTCATTATTTAGCTCTTCAATTGTTACTGGCTTATCGACATACACCTTTTCTTTTAAATAACCCCAAAGAAACAAATCCAACGGTGTCAAATGACAAGATCTTGGCGGCCAATTGACATCGCCACCACGAGAGATAACACGGCCATTGAATTTGTCGCGCAAAAGAGCCATTGCTTCGTTAGCTGTGTGGCAAGTGGCACCGTCCTGTTGAAACCACATATCGTCCACATTCATATCTTCCCTTTCTGGCCATAAGAAGTTCGTTATAATTTCACGATAGCGAACACCATTCGCAGGAACTGCCTGACCGGCCATTGGAAAAAATACGGACCCATGATGCCGCCAGCCCATAAACCGCACCAAACAATCACTCTTTGTGGGTGCATTGGTTTTTCGACAATCACTCTTGGATTATCATTCGCCCAAATGCGGCAATTCTGCTTATTGACGAATCCACTGAGGTGAAAATGTGCCCCATCACTCAAGATGATTTTGTTGTCAAGAGGCTTTAGTTCTTGAGTCAATTGCACCTTGTAAGCGTGTAAATGCAAGTCTTTATGCATAATGTTCATCAACGACGAGCGTGAGAGGTGCAATTGTTGGGCACGACGACGAGTTGAGGTGGACGGCTCTTCAGCCACACTATCGCGAACAGCAGCAATATTTTCTGCAGTACGAGCTGTACGAGCATGCACTGGTGTTTTCACATCTCCTACAGACCCGGTTTGCCCAAATTTTTGCACGATTTTTCCGATTGTACGCACATTTGGATCGAAAAAATCACGAAGTGCAAGATATGCATTTTGATTTGAACGCCCATTTTCCATTTAATAAGAGTGAATAACTTTAACGCGTTGCTCGATTGTGTATATTTCCGTGGTACAAATAGAGTTAGTCGGAAATTGATAAATGTCAAATGAAATGCAGAAAAAACGTTTAGGTGTGGTTCACATTCAACATCCTCTTACAATACTTAACCACCCTTTACAATTCACGAATTGATTTACGAGCACTGGTTTACTCTTATGCTGTATTACACTTTAACGTTTGCTGCCTTTCCGGCTGAGCCGATTAACACTTTGAACACCATAAAGTCCCAAAACTGAGCTTTTCTAGGCACGACACTGAAATGACCCGCATCGACCATCTTCCTGATATTTATACCTCCCAATATGTCTTCTAGATCACACTGCCGCCACGAGTCTATGGAATTTCCTCGCTGACGCTTTCATACATGATTCTTTCTAATCTCTCCGTGAATAGGTGGCGACATTCATTCCAGCAGTATGTACAACAATTTTCGGAATACTCTTCGGAGTTGATCGTTCTTCTGCTTGCGTATAGATGGCGTTTTTGTAGTGGTTGGTGTCCTGATTATCACATCTTAAACACGTTATACTATTCACGTCACAATACTTTAACCCCCCGTCGGACACATATTTTAAAAACTTCCAACGGACACATGGTGCCTGGCCAGGCGTTTACAAACCACTTCTTATAAGATGCAGGTACATACCTGTTTTATGAATTTATCACTGTGTGATGCCCCAGCTGCCAAAAGTATTCCAACAAATGCATCAAATTCAGTGCTTGTAAAATCATTCCACATTTTTGGTCTGGATTCGTGATTTTGTTAATTCCAATTTTGTGCTGCATCTCTTGCATGCCGATGTGTTTCGCTTATGACGACGAAAGTAATATTAGAGTAATTGTGTCAATAGTGTTAAAAGTATTGTAGGTTTGTTAAAATGCAATACGTTCCATATATTTACATAGAAAACATAATTGGGTCCTGTCAGGCACCATGTGTCCGTTCGAAGGTGCCTTCTCTTTTCTTTTAATTTGTTTGGCCACTTCTAGGAGTGGAGGGTCTACCTTCATGCCTATCGCTACTACAAAACACCTGCTGAAGCTTGAAACGCTTGCTCAAACAAAACGCGGATGGACATCAGACACAGGATGTCTTATCACCAAACAACTCTGGCCTATGATCGACCCCAAACGATCGCTAAGCTTGATCAGATTAATCAGGCTAAATATCAGATCTCTTATTGGCGTTCTAATAGGGCATTGTGTCATGTGAACTCACTCCTCTAGGCTCGTCCTTCCTTACAATGATTTTTATAGAGGCTGTAGGAACGAGGACGAAGAAGAGACCATTGAACACTTGATATGCAGCTGCAGTGGTCTCTCGTCCCATTGATTCAAACGTCTGGGGGCCCACTTTTTCGATAATCTGGCTGAACTGAGTAATATTAGAATCAGCTGTCTTCTTGGCTTTATTAAAAGCTCTAATTGTTTTGCGTAATAGGTACCCAAGAGCCGCGTGGTAACACAATGGGCCTATACTTGCCAGCCACTTCAACCCAACCTAACCTAACCTATATGTTACATGCAATAATTATGTATACAAGATTACGCCTTCCGAAAATCCGCCATGTTTGCCACCTATCTGGCAATTTTTTGGTGACGTAGGCCGATACGAGTGAATACTCACTTCGCAGTGGTGTGCAGTGTTTAATTGCAATGCAAACAATAGCAAAGAAATCCCGAATCTAGGGTTCCAAAAGCTGTATTTTCAAAAGCAACATCTTGCGGAAGCAATGGATTGACTTTTGGAGAAGGAAGGACAATTTAAATTCAAAAACGTCTCGGACTTGCTCTGCACATTTCATTCCAGATGACTTCGAAAGGAGCTTATAGTTTGAAATGGGTATATTAATATATTCGTTGTTTCACTTACACATAATAGTTAATCGCAATTGATTGAATAACTTTGCAAAAGTAATGGATTCAAGTTGACGATGGGAACACGATACAACCACAGTCAACTTCATTTCTTATTATTAAATCTCGTCGGACTTACTGCCAAGCAGCCTGCTTTCTATGACTTTGATTGTCAAATGACAGCGAACATTTTACACCATATTCTTGACACCATTATCTTAAAACCTTGGTAAAAACTGAATTGCAAATCATTTAATAATTGCTTTACATTCTAGGTTCATTCACTACGAAAAAAAAGTGTTTGTGTTTTCTGATGTTCACCATTTAATGAAACTCATGAGAAACCATTTTGCTGATTATGGATTTTTAATAAATGGCAAAGAGGTAAGGAAGGAAACAATTTTATCACTCCTTTCCTTAACTTCGGCAGAGCTCTCCATTGCACATTAAATTACTCCAGGCTGTTGTTTGAGTCGAAAGGCAAAAGATTAAGATGGCAACAAAATTGTTCTCCCACACTATTGCACATGCTCTAACAAGAGCTGCAACTTTAGGCAACCTATGTGATCGCAATTGGGAAGAATTATTATTTATTAAGAATATTTGCTTATAAAGTTGAAATAATCAACCATTTTACTAAATTTCAGAGCAAACAAGAACATCAGAGCACAGAGCAGATTCCAGAAAGCGAACTCCTGGATACGATTTAGCTTTGGATGTCCAATTTTAAATGACTGAGCTCATGCTGAAAATGAGGGTCATAGGAAAGAACATGTTTTTTAAGTGCGCGAATGTTTTCAGAATAAGGAAATTAAATAAGGAAATAGTTGAGCATCAACACAAAAGAAAAAGAAAATCGAATGAAACAATTCACTAAAAGCAAAGACATATATTTCATACGACATTTAATAAGTACAGATAACTGGTAAAATTAATAATAAATACGATGTTGTATGTTACAGACATTGTAAAGGCATATTATACTCCACTTAAAGTTCTATAACAACACATTTTTCTGGTTGCTACGAGGGGCGTTCAATATATTCTCGGTATCGGGGTGAAGCTGTGGTTGTATATGCAAATTGACTTATTTATCAAGTAATACTATTATATTAGTGCATTCATGTAAAATTTCATATAAATGTGATTATTAATTCGCGTTTTATCTCTAGTCAAACATAATCATAATGGCAACTGAGACGATGATGGTGAAAATTGAGCATCGCGCTGTAATTAAATTTCTCACTAAGCAAGGAAAAAGTCAAAAAACTATTCATGAAGAGATGGTGGCTGTTTACCAGGGTTCCGCACCTTCATTATCAACTGTGCAAAAGTGTTCAAACGGCGCGAGTTTGCAAGGCTGCTGCGCGAGATTGTGGTTTCGAAGAAATCCAACACCCACCCTATAGTCCAGACCTTGCCCCTAGTGATTATTTCCTGTTTCAGGATTTGAAAAAAAAAAATTCTTCGTGGAAAAAGATTTTCGGATGATGAAGAACTGAAGTCGGCAATATTTGTATTTTCATTTATAATGGGTATTTTGCAGAGAGAGAGGAAATTCATTTTTTTGAGGGTTTAAAAAAGCTTATCTCAAGATGTAAGAAATGCATTGATGTTAGGGGAGATTATATTGAAAAATAAAAACAATTCAAATTGAATTCGCATTTTCTTTCATATCTATACCGAGAATATATTGAACGCCCCTCGTACCATGTATTGGTCATCTTGTTTCGATTAGTTTGTCAATCTAAACTATTATTTACCGAATAATAGAAATATTATATTAATCTTAATGTATTTAACAAAAAACTTTTATTTAATCTTTCTTTCCTCAAATTGTATGTGAATAAATATCGCATTCAGTTAGCTGTCAAATCTTACAGTCTCGGCCTACGTCACTTAAAAAAATGGAAAAATAAAGGCGCAATCTTGTTGTCTGTCATTCCTGTGTTACATGTGTATACTTAATGGTAATTCTAGTACAGTCTACTGCCTCGTAGGTTTATACTTGAATTACATTTTTTCAAAATGCTGCAATTTACAATCAAATTGTACCAGTGGCCAAAGAATTTCTTGTTTTGGTTTTATTTAACTTCCGAATATATGCGAAGAAGCGATCAGATACAAAAAGGAACGGAAATGCTAAACCTTCACTACCATGCTTCGCTTGTAAAACACTTTTCCAAAAAGCTATTACACCTATTGAAAGTCGAGTTTCAGAAAAATGATTTTCAAAACTTAGGTTTTTTATCTCACGAAATCCGGCATTCACGCTCCGCGTCGTCTTGAACATCATTATATAGAATTTAATTTAAAAAACTTTTCAATAACGGATAAAAATACTGGTATTTTAGAAGGGTTAAACATTCAAGCAATTGGGACTTACAGTCAAATTATTTTCATATTTAATGGACGAGTCCAATGTAGAAATCAAAGCTTGGCTGTTTAAATACTTTAACAGTATTGGTGTTTAGATCCCAACAATCCATTTGGGCTTGAACCTCTACACCGAGGAACAGTATTCGGAGTCAAGCGGAATTCATTATTGGTACATTCATTACAACACAAGACAGTTTGTTTACAAAACAAGTACATTTATCCACAAATCGTTATGCATGAGCATTAAGCACAGCTAGAGATGGATATTTGGATATTTGGAAAATTGCAAATTCATTTCTGTGCAAACATTTTGAAATTCGAAGTCTTGGAATTTTATGATTTTTAAGGTCAAAAACCTTGGAAACAATTTTATGTCAAAAAATGCTAAAATAAGACAAATATTGTTATCTGGCAGCGCTGTTAGAAATATCAGAAAATAACGCTTAAAAATGTATTGTGTCTGGCCAGACCTTTATGTCAGACGAAGGGATAATATAGAAACTGTCAGGAGCTATTGCAAGCTTCAGTGGGATATTGTGCAGAAATGAGCTTAAGATTATGATCTTATTTTACAAATACTGCCAACTAGGTCATCACTCAAATTGTTACGATTACTATTTTTAGCATTCGCTTTAATTGTAGATAACTTACTTTTTAGAATAAGAAATATTTGTTTTGCCCGGTAGTCCTTCATCAAACTTATTTTTTGTCCATCAATAGGGACATCTTTAAGTTTAGATTTTTGATCACTTATGGTTATTGCTGGGTTTCGTCTTGTGTTAATCCAATCAAATTAAGAAAAACGGTAGCAATATACTGTACGAACTCGATTTACGCAACAATAAAGTATCCAATTTCTGTAAAACAAAATATGGCTTATATAAATATAAATATAAGGCATTTTTACTGTATGTTGTAAAATTTAGTTTTCAGGAATTTAGTGCACAACGATTTGTGTTGGCATTTACGTTACTTCATGAATAAGTGTCAAAAATTCATGAATAACCCTCAAAATTTTCATGATTATCCGTCAAATTCGTCGATGGACTAGGGGTCAATCAGCTGTGAAGTTAGGTATCTCTATCATACTTCATTTCTGCCTCCGCAACTGCCAGAAATTAAATTCCTATTAGTTGCGTGAATCCAAAAACCAGTCCTCATTCTTTCCGCTTTATTTGAATGTTACAGTTAGTGAGAATTATTTGTCATGAAGAAGCAATTGGAAGTTTTCTTCGAAATGGTAAAAAATGGAATTTCCATTTTTTGTGTAAATATTCCTTGCTAGCAAATGTGTGGGATGAACGTTGAAATTTCAAACGAAAAGGTACATTTACCACAAACTGGCAGCACTGAACTCGTCAGTGTTGTTAAAGAGAAATACAGTCGAACTTCCCTAAGTCAAAATTCCAGAAACCAGAAATTAAGTTCGATTGAAAGAAATTTCGAGTTATTTAAAATACGCAGAATGTGCAGAAATGAAATTGTTAGCTTACTTCAAAGAAGTCTGTAATTTTGCTTCGTGATTTCCACAACCATTTCTCCTCTTCTGCAACCAATTTTGAATTTAAATAACAATGCGTACTTGCCTTTTTACGCTTCTGACACAAAGTAGTTCAGAGAGTAAATCCATAGAAAATATGGAGCCATGGTTGAAATATGTCTTCGAGTAGTGCCAGTTATAGAAATATTCGAGATATGGAAATTCAGAAATTCGAATAAACGAGCAAAAAGTACATGAATCATGTTCACGATAAGTTCGACTGTATTCGAGAGTGGTACAGAAGTTGTCTGCTATATAAACTGATATACTTCAGGAGTAGGTTCGCTTCAAGTCGACTTTTAATTAAAGTTAGGTAACAGCTGTTTCAGATTGTAATTCACGAAATTTATTTAACCATACTTAGTCAGATAGTAGATGAGCGTCTCTGAAGGTTTGATGAAAACCTGATCCTCCGTTAGTTGGGGCTGCGTATTTATATCCAGCCGTGATGTGACGGATATTGCTAATGCATTACAAATTAGCTGTTGCTAATCTTTGTTGATGGCGATGCGTTTGTGTCATCAATGGGGTTAAGAGCTGGTCTTTGTTGATGCGATATATTGATGATGCGTTTATGTCATCAGTAGGGTTAAAAGCATTGTTGTTAAGATGATCATCGATTACTGTATCCGATTACTGTGTGTGTGAACGTTGGAGGGATGACGGATGTGCCATCATGCTATTTATATATAAATCTAAATTCACTGCAGTGTATCTAGAACTATTCTCAGATTCTCGGTGAATGATGTCCACATTCGAGATAGATCCTTGCTGTAGAACAATTCATTTCTCAAAATTTATGCACTCGGCATTTCAATAATGACACTAACCTTGAAAACAACCAGTATAGGTATTTTTATCTTATTACAATATTGCGGCAAAATTTTAAATACACAGGTTTGACCGAATTCCAACTTGTAGAGGAAGAATGGCGATTGTTGTCAGCAGCTGTCATTTCCTCTGCACGGAATATTTGTGAAGTGAAGCGCATTTGAGTGGCAGTTGGTGGTGAGAAAAGAACGGAGTGGTTTTAGACGCCCGAAATTCAAGAAGCCATCACGAAGAAGAAGAATATCTACAGACGGAGTTTTAGGGCTCACGTGTCATTAAGGTGGCCTGGGAACGTAGTGAGTCACGTAGCAAATTCGGGTGATTGTGCCGGCACAAACGTGATTGCTCGACTACAGTAGCATATCTCTTTTAAGGCTCCCAGGGAAAGTCTGAGCTAAGGTGTTGGAAGTGCCTGCCCAGGGTGGGGATGAACAATGCGGCTTTCTGGCAGAAGTAAAACCGATCGAGGACTGGTTCTTGAGACGGGAGTATGCCAAAGCGATATACAGCTGATTTATGAATTTGGAAAAGGCATACTATCGAGTTCCTCGATGTTAACTCTGGAGTGTTCTGCGGAGTATGGGACTGAAGGTCCTCTTCCGAGGGCCATTCAGTCTCTATACACAAACTGTAGCAGCTGTATCCGGGTTAACGGTGCTAAGTCAACACCTTTCACTGTGGGCGTTGGACTTCGCCAATGGTGCGTCTTGTCACATCTCCTTTTCATTGTAAAAATGGGCTGGATGTTGCGGCTCAGCCGAGGCGAGGAATGTGAAACATTGAGAGTTGAGGGTAAGTCGTCTTCATTTTGCAGATGAATATTACTTTTGATACTGACTGTATATACTAAAAAAGCTTATCAAATCACAAGCCCGGGTTATCTAAGAGTACCTAGACATAACACCAAGAAGGCTTCAGAAGTTCGAGTTAGAGAAGTTCGACTGTATTCGAGAGTGGTACAGAAGTTTTCTGCTATATAAACTGATATACTTCAGGAGTCGGTTCGCTTCAAGTCGACTATTGATTAGAGTTAGATAACAGCTGTTTCACATTGTAATTCACGAAATTTATTTTACAAGAAGGCTTCAGAAGGCTTTCTCCAAAGACCTTTTTTCCGCTCTCAACCCACTGCTAAAATTGTGGGAGGGTAGATTTTTCCCTCATACTCAACCCTTTGATCTCCATTAAATGCGCTATTTATTTAAAATGCTTTTGAGATTTTTTTTTTGTATTAAGACGGCGATTGAATTTACCGCTTTCGGACATGTATGTACTTTGAAAATTTAGCACGTTCTCAGGTGCAGATTTTACATTTTCCATCAGTTATTAGTATTTGTCCGTTCAGATGGGCACACGGACCCATTACAGCGTTAAGCTGAAATCCATATTAAACAACAAAATCCGTTGTTTTTGTATAGACAAAGCACACACAAAAAATGTAATACACCCCTTTAGTCCTTTATTAACTTTTTTTTGTCGTTTTTGTTTGCCTGCGAAATGAGCTTATTTATTTTATCGAATTCGATTCAATTGGGAGGCCAACTGACGGCACAAGAATCTCCAATTGGATTTCCACATCATAAATTCACCCCTTGCCTGTGTCATGCCCCATCGATTCATGCCTTCATCGAGTGGCGCTCATAAATATCTAGCGGTCCTCAATTTGTAAATCAATTTCAAAAAAGAACCCCATCTCTGCAAATGAATTATCTCACAACTTTTTCTTTTCATTTTTTTATTTGCAAATAACCTTGCCATCCTTGATGGCATGAAGTCGAAATGTCCTTGAGTGAGTTGCTTTTCGAGAATAATATAATTGAATTTCATTTTTAAGGGAATCACAAATCGAATTGAGTGAACAATGGTCCTCGAAGAGTCTGATAGAGAGCGTCTGAGTGGTTGGGTAAAACCCCGATGACTTGAAACGGAAAGAATGGAAATGGAGTTGAAGTACTTCAGTCAGATTGGATAATTTGTTTTTTTTTTTTTTTTTCTTGATAAACATATTTTGGAATTAGTGAGTACATATTATTCATCGCATCGGTAAGCATTTTAATCCTGAATTAAATGAGGAATAACATGGAAGGTGAGCTGGTCGGTGGGCAGCAAAAATCGATGAACCGACTCTTGTTTCTGTTCCTTCTGTAAAGCCGTTGTGTCATTCCGGCGCGTTCACTAACCACTTCGGTGTCCTTTTAAACTCCAACAATCAGAAAGACACTCATTTGAAATGGAGAACTTGGGGAACATGTCTTCTCCAGTGGTCTACTCTTCCAGTGAAACAAACTGTTGCACTGACAAATGACATGAGAAGCTGTCCTTAAATTCAGACCACATTGGCGTAATTTTTCGAACATAGCGTCAATGAAGCGTTTGCTGGCATTGAAACGGAGGCGGTCAAAATGGGTTTAGCCGCGAACGAGAGAAAAACTAAGTAAATGCTGTCATCGAGGAAGGACGCACAACATCGGCGATGTCACCATAAGCAGCTATGACTTCGAGGAAGTGAAGGACTTCGTCTACTTCGGCTGCCCGGTTAACAGTACCGAGATCAAACGAAGCATAACTCTCGCCAACCTCTGTTTCTATGGCCTCAAGAGGCAATTGAATAGCAGAGCCCTGTCTCGGAAGACTAAGTTGACTCTGTATAAGACGCAGAGGCATGGACTATATCCAAAGCGGATGAAGAGACTCTTGGTCTTTCGAGAGAAAAGTTCTGCCCGCCATCTTTGATCCTGTTTGAGTTGATGGCCATACGAAGTGTATGGGATGTACAGCGACGTGAGTTTCGCTAGGCGTCTACGGATCCAGAGCCTAAGACGGCAAAAGAGCGTATGAACAACTTAGCTCCGGCCCGAAGAATCTTCGACTCTGAGGCTGTGGGCCAACGCAACAGAGGATGCTCATATACAAGGTGGTGCACACAAGTCGAGGGAACCTCAGACGGCTTAGTGTGGGAATAAGAAGAAGGCGAAGAAGAAGAAGAAGTAGGCGAAGAAGAAGAAGAAGAAGAAAGCGAAGCAGAAGAAGACGAATTTCGGCAATAACGCCCTGGGGGGGTCTAGGCATTCCAGCCCAATTACTTTGCATTCTGCCACACTTTTAATGCATTCTGGAATATTGCATTCCAGAGAAATGTTGCATTTCGTCGCTGCATTTGTAAGTTTGTCAAATCGAACAATCCGCTTTCCAGATTCAGCACGTCATTAGTGAGTTGCAGCCCGCTGTCATGAACAAAAAACAGCTGTCAATAATTAAGAATACGCCGCATTACCACGTGCCAACAGTAATAGCCCACTCATCCCCTCATTATCGATCTCGTCCCACTCGAAGTAAGTCAGAAGTTAAACAATACAAAATTCGTTGTGGTTGTACAATAAAATTTACATCTAAACATTTAACGAGAACAAGGCAAATGTAAATGACATAGACTTTAAATCCCCGCCAAGAGAGGATGATGCTCCACGTGAGTAACCCCAGCAAGGATATCGCCCTCCAGAACACCCCACCTTTTGCCGATTTGTTGCTTTATTTGATTTAATTTCAAATGAAAAATGGAAAAGAAATGACAACCGAATCATGTTGTCAACTAAAACACGCCACCTTTCAGGCGACGAATTCCGAACACGTTTTTCATCACATTACTGATGGTGGGCGAGCCGTGTCGTGCTGCAGGACGATCCACAGGAGGACCATCGTAAAACAATTCTTTAGGCAAAAGTGTGCAAATAAAGATGATAAGTTGCGATTGCTCACTAGATTGGAACTTGATTTATTGCAAGTGTTTCTTGGTCTCTGCTGTGAAATATGTGGGCTGCTATAATTTATAGGAAAAGTACCAAGAAGACGACCCGACCCGAACGGCGATGTAGCAGGAATTTATTCAATTCGATGTTGTCAGGGGATTGAAGAGTATTTATTGCCATCCATCACGACAAACATTTGACTCAGACGTTGGTTTCGAGTCAAAGAGAGCCAAAAGCAATCGTCAATCGTGTGCAATCAATCAACGATTACGAAATTCCTGCATCGTCGTACATGTTAGAGGCAAAGTACTGAGAACAGACGGAAAAAGTTGACACTTTTACGATTCTTTTATTTCTGTTCGTCGAATTGCGTGTCTAATGCGTTAACCACTGTTAAAGTTGTTCGATTGACGGCGAGGCCATTGAACTTGGGAAATGTAACTCATGTCGGCTACTGCGTCAGTTGTGTCTCTAGCCAACATACTCTTTTGAGAGACACCACCTTATAGTGCTAGGTTCTAGGGAACTTCAATGAAAGCCTGGCCAGGAGGACGTCTTTGCTTGAGTCAAAACACAAACGTCCGAAAACAGACGGGTTGGATTTCGTAGTGGGTCGAAACCTCTCTGCAACAAGTACGCGGTTCCCAGACTTGAAAATTCGCAGAGAAATCTGGCGGTTCCCTGATCGGTCACCCACCAGAATGGTCACATTGCGATCGACGTCAGATACTTCTCCAACACTCCGAGTAGCCAACATCGACTCGAATCGCATTTTTGCTGTAGCCAAGATAGGTAAGAGAGAGACCCCATTAGTATGAAGGCGGAAAGCGAACACTTATAAAGTTGCCGATCGATTCTCCATGAAGCTCTCTTTAAGTCCAACCCTGCCAGGCGAAACAATCGACGAAAAATGGAAATGTTGGCAAGACATCACAGAAGCTGCCTCTCATGTGCAGGGGAACAAGCCGCCACCCAAAAAAAAAAAAAAATGAGTGCGACAGTTCACAGCAGGACGAGAGCAGGTCGTGAGTTCTACGGCTTCTCAGAAGGAAGAAGAAACAGCACTAGAAGCGCGTTCAAGGAAATATAATTGTGCTACGACAGGAATGCTGTCTAACGGATAAAAAAAACTATTCAAGGCGTACAAAGTTTGGAAGAAGCTGTCGGGACGAGGAGGAACGACTTGTAGTAGTGCCGCAGACGATACTAAGGAACGGCGATGGAAACGCTGGATCATATCACCGATACCGCTGTCAGACAACCCTGCCAAGACTCGTCAAGCCGTGCAGGATGACGTTGAAGTATTCTCGCAGTACCACCAAAGCGTAGAGATCTTTAATGTCAAACAAATCAACATCATTCTAGAGAAGAGCCTGCAGAACTCGCCAACAATAGAGGCACGTTTTTAAAGAGCGTATACGTGCTGGCATATGCGAATTCAATTGACATGATCGGCGACCCGTAAATCAAGCGTTTTCTGGCATTGAACAGAAGGTGGGTTTTCAAGGAAAGACACACATCCTTGAGGACTTGGCCACAACATCACCATAGGCAGATATACTTTCGAGGCCGTTAAGAAATTCGTCTACATCGGCTCAGAAATAAACAGTTCAAATACAGCAAGCACCGATATTAAATGCAGAATAACTCTTGCCAAACGCTGTTTAGTTGACCTCAGGAGGCATTTGAGAAGTAGAGAACTCTCTTGAAGGACTAAGCTTACATTCTATAACACCTTGATCACCCTGTCCTGCGCTGTGGCACGAAATCATCTTAATATATAAAGCGCTTTGTATTTGCAAGTAAAAAAAACCGCTAGATAACTTCGGGTCTGTTGGCCAAGTGGTATGGTGCAAAGCTCACATGTTCTGCATGAAATTTTTTTCTGTGTTCAAATTTGGCTGGGGTTGTAATGTTTTCTTGTTTTTTTAAAGGCAAAACCACTTTGTTCGTCTTTTTTTATGTAGTGACGTTCCGATGATTATGTCATCTGTCGACTATCATTTCTTATCGTTCCGTAAACTCAAACTTGTTCCATATTGTCCTGAGTTCACAGAGGTATGAACACAAGAAGGAATATACACAAACCGCATATTCTACACAAGGCGCACATGGCAAGCACACACATAACACATGCTAGCACACATGGTTGTGCGTAGCTGAGCCAGAAGTTTGAAGATGTGTAATTATGTGTCAGTATATAGAATGTGAACGAAATAACAACTACGATAGATATCTGTTCGAGTACCCGAGTGCGTTGGCGAACAGTTCGCATCTTTTACAAGTTTTACGTCTGCTTGGAGCCATTCTTTTTTTCTCCTTTCTATTGGCAATACCACTTTTTTTGTTTTGTTTTGTATGAATAAACATTTCATATTCTGTTTTCCAAAGCATTCTATTGTTAATTCGTGTGGTTTTTTCCAAAATTTTAACGTTTATTTAAGAAAAACATGTAAACACATGTACCATTCAAAGTACTGCCCATCTGAAGCTATGACTTTTTCCCATCTTTCTGGCAATTTGTGGATCCCATCACAAAAGAACTGCTCCGGCTTGGCAGCCAAGAATGAATCAGGCCTATTTTTGAAATTCTGCTCTGATGCGAACCGTATTTCAGTGAGGGCGTTCTGCAGCGACCGGAACAAATGGTAGTCAGAAGGGGCAAGATCTGCGCTATAAGGCACCCCACCCGCCAAACTTCCCATCCACTGTTTTCCAAATACCGGAATAGCAACGTGGGGCCGAGCGTTGTCATGATGGAAAATTATTGCTTCGTGTCTGGTGGCATATTCCGGAAGTTTTTCGACTAATGCTCTCTCCAAACGGATTAATTGTGTTCCCTAGCATTGTCCATTGATGGTTTCACCTGGTTTTAGCAGCTCATAATACAGCACACCCTTCTGATCCCACCAAATATAGAGCATTACCTTCGCGCCATAGATATTCGGCTTCGCCGTTGATTTGGCTGGGTGGCCAAGGTGGCCAAAAATCACCACTCTTGGCACGCTCAGCTAGCACATGTTCACCACAAACTTCCACCAAAATACGATGACTTTCTTTAGCAATTTTCTTCATATTAAAGCAATGAAGAAGAACTCCCCGCAAAAACACTTCTTCAGGCACAAAGTTCGACATATTCGAGGGGGAAAAAAAAAGATTGTTGTTTACGCTTCAAATGAATGACATGTACAGAAATGACGTACACTGACAGTAGCTTTCCAGCGGATGTTCCACTGGAATAATACAAGTTATGCCATCTCTTAGCACACGAATTAAGTTATAGACCCCATTGAAAGAAGCATTTTATCGTAGACACAAAATAAAAAAAACAGCTTTCGAGTGAGCTTTCCCTATTTTTTGCATAAGAGATCTTATCAGCTTTGGAGAGAACTTCAGCACATTTCTTAAATAAATTGCCGTCGGGACTTTTTTCTTATTGGGAATCCCGATATTGTGCACAATGTTCGAAATGGAAAAGAAAATGGAAAAAATCTTCCTTATTGCAAACAATGACAAAAATCGAGAAAGACAACGAGACAAAAATAGTATAGTAAACAAACATGCGCCAATTCAAATTAAAATGCCCGGTTTCACAATGCACGCTGGTTTAGCTCGAACTGGACATTACACATGTTCGGATATTCTTCTTCAAATGTTAGTAAATACCCCCATTAAATTGTTCGAATGCTTTTTTGGAATTTACCCCACAGAAAAACGCTCCAACAGAGGTTAACAATATATGCTTAAATCATATGTGCACAAACAGCAAGCGATCATCGGCGCATGATAATTGAATATAAAATCTTAGCAGCGCCGATGACATTGTAAGATGTTGGTTAATCGTGTCTATGATGGAATGTAGATTCGCTTATTTCACAAGCGCCGATAAATATCCCGGGTAACTTAGGCGGGTATAGGATTTGTTGTTAATGTATTTTAAATGCAACTTGAAACATAAGAGTATAAGTAAACTCCAGAAATGCGAACAATACATGTCTCTGCAAAATACCCAGTTATTGCCGACTTGAGTTCTTCATCATTCGAAAAGCTTTTTCCACGAAGACATTTTTTCAAATCCGGAAACAGGAAATAATCACTAGGGGCAAGGTCTGGACTATAGGGTGGGTGTTGGATTTCTTCGAAACCACAATCCCGCGCAGCAGCCTTGGAAACTCGCGCCGTGTGGACAGGAGCGTTGTCATGATGAAGCAACACACCCGCTGCGAGTTTACCCCGTCTTTTCTGTTTAATTTCCTACCGCAAATTATGCAATGTGGAAGCGTAGGATGTGGCGTTGATGGTTTCACCTTTTTTTTGTACTCAATGAGCAAGATTCCCTTTGAGTCCCAAAAAACTGTGGCCATGAGCTTCTTGAGAGACGGAGTCGGAGGGTCTGTTTCTTTTTTATGCCACTGCATGGACTCTTGTTTGCTTTCGGGGTCATAGTGGTGGATCCATGTTTCGTCACCAGTAACAATTGGATCAATAACACCGTCCGCGTTCTCACTACACATCTCCAAAAGCTCTCTACAGCATGCAATTCTCACTTTTTTCTGAGACGCTGTGAGCATTCGTGGCACCCACCTTGCACTGA
Source organism: Eristalis tenax (assembly GCA_905231855.2). NCBI lineage: Eukaryota > Metazoa > Arthropoda > Insecta > Diptera > Syrphidae > Eristalis > Eristalis tenax. The sequence goes on along the minus strand of HG993125.1, from coordinate 72,216,962 downwards.
CCTTTGAAAGGTTAAGATGGTCATGAAGAATGGTGTGAATGGTACCAATTGAAAGCTTGGTGATCTCCGCCATCATTTTCACCTTTATTCGGGCATCCTTAAGAACAAGTTTTTCGACTTCTTTGATGGTTTCACCCGTACAAGCAGTAGCCGGGGCGCCGAAGCGGGGGTCGTCTTCAATGCTCTCTCTGCCTCTATTGAACTCACTTGACCACTTTTGCACAGTTGATAATGAAGGTGCGCAACCCTGGTAAACAGCCACCATCTCTCATGATATTTGACTTTTTCCTTGCTTAGTGAGAAATTTGTATTACAGCGCGATGCTGAATTTTCACCATCACCGTCTCAGTTGCCATTATGATTCTAATAATCACATTTATATGAAATTTTACATGAAGGCACTAAAATAATAATCTTACTTGATAAATAAGACAATTTGCATATACAACCACAGCTTCACCTCGATACCGAGAGTATATTGAACGCCCCTCGTATCATGCTCCCACGAGCAACAATATCAGCTCCGCACGTGATGAATGCAGTGAATTGACTTCCCACCGGACACACGAGGCATCGACAACGAGCGGACACCTGAGCCACCAACGGATATGCTGACTTGTCGTCTGGCTGCACGGGACATGCACCTAGTTTTAAGATATGAAATATTTTGTTAGTCAGTGTAAGTCAGCCACGAAGGCGAACAGATAAAAAATAAAAATTGTTTTAAAGTAAAGTTAACGTTAAATATTTTAATTACTATACTCTTGCAAAAAAACACGTCCCTAATAGCAGGACTTTTCCCGCGGAGGTTTTGGGTATCGGATGCACGGCGTGGGATAGCAAAAATCATATATTCTCGACATTTGATTTCAGTTGTCGACATGTGAATGACTTAATTGAAATACCGTATTTTTGTGAGGGTTCGTATTTTTTTTTATGTGAGGGTTCATTAGGAGGAGAAGTATTTGGAGAAAGACTTAATCCAAATGGAGTAGACCAATTCTCTAAAATTGCTTTTCTTCGTCCAAAAAATTCTGACGTTGATACGATTAATAGGCAAGTCCTAAATATACTTGATGGAGTAACACAAACTACTTAAGGTCCGACTCTAGTGATGATACTTCTGAGGAGGACCAGGAAAATTGCCCAATGGAATTTTTGAATAATTTGAATCCTTCTGGAATGCCACCTAATAAATTAAATTTGAAGATTGGAGGAATCATAATAATTCTAAGAAATTTAAACACAAAACGAGGCCTCTGGAATGGTACTCTTCTGATTGTAAACGACTTCAAGACGAACATAGTAATAGCAGAAGAACTGACAGGCTCTGCAGAGGGTCAAAAAGTATTTATTCCAGGAATCGAGCTTGCACCAGTTAATCCAGACTTTCCATTTGTCTTTAAAAGACGTCAATTCCCTATCAAATTAGCATTTTCTATGACAATCTATACAGCAACCATTTGAAAGGGTCGGAATTTATTTACCAGAACGTATGAAATTCTTCCTGTCGCACGACAGGCTTTTCTCCTAGTGGAGAATAATGAAACTTTGGAGTTATTTGCATTGATGGTATGTGGAGAAGAAGCATGAACGGTACGGATTGTCCAGCTGTACTAGCTGTCTAAGATGGCTGGGCAGCAGTGATCCAGCCCGAAGTTTCTTTTACTCCGTGGAACAACGCAATAGAGGACGCCCAGTGAACCGATGGCGCTCACAAGTGACCTACCAGCTTGGCTTGAGAAATTGGATGCATATGGCTAGAGAGAGTACTAGGTGGAGAGGATTCTGGGTTGAGGTCTAGGTCCATCCCGGACTGCGACATCAGAAGAAGAAGTAGGGTCTAGCTGCAGATGGCACGGAGCAATTAGAATTGAGCCAATAAAGACACGTTGTCAAGTCACGCGTATTAGATGTCAAACCGATTAGTGCGGATCTACATTTTTTCGTCTTACCCTCAGGTAAGTTATCATTCGAATGTATCCTTCCCGTCCCTGCAACTTCCAGGGAATAATGGTCTTCCTGTTTGGATTTTCAGTCTTCTATTTGTGACAGCGAGTGTGTGTGTCCATGTACTTGGTGGTGGTTCAAAAATGGTGACACAGTTCTTACTTAATTGAGTTTGGAACCATTCAGGAACTTTATTAAATCTTTGCTGTTAAATTGAGACAACTCCCCGAAATATTCAGAGCATGTCCTTGCTCTAGCCAGGACACGCTCTGGACGTGCGCACAGGAAATGACTTAATGTTTCTGTTTTTGCCGCGTCATTACAGCTGCGGAAATGTGAATTAAGAGGAACTCCTAATCCTGTCCTCTTTAGAAGATCGCTTGTGCGTGATATTTTATATTTTGGCCAGGCCTTCCTAGAAATTGCACAGTCAGCCAACGGAGAAACACCGAATCCTAGGAATGTGCACCTCCACGCTCTGTCTAGTGCGGTACATTATGCAGCGAATCATTGGTGAAAACGATGTTACCGTCAAGATACAGAGTGCAAGAAGCCGATATTCAATAATCTCGAAGCATTTTTTTGCTTAAAATGCAAGTCTTGCACGACATGGTTCACGTGGTTCCAGCAAGCCAGCGCTGGAACTTCAACCAAGTGCCTCGCGTATCGTTAGACCAATTACTTGAAGTTATCCTGCTTATAAGCGGCCGCTATCATACCACTCTCCCTACTGCACGAGTCCACTGCCGAGTGAAACACAATCAGATACGAAATTCCAATTTAAAACTCAATATTTGCTTATACATCAACACCCATTCTCAGTTTACTTCCAATTCCGCAATCGAAACAAGTCGTTCTTCAGATAGGACAGCTTTGCCTTGGGATTGCGGGTACTTCCTCAAAAACTAACTTTCAATGAACCCCGCTCCATCCAAGTGGAAGTACACCTCGTTTCAACGGAACTTGTTAACTTTTTCCGCTTTCGATTCGATTAATTAATTTAACTGAAAAGGGAAATAACGGGAGATAAATAATTGAAAATTCAGCCTCTGTGAGGATACCCCGGTAATTATGAACAGAATCATCCGTTCCTTCCACTTCGTCGGAGCAATTAATGAGATCAAAAATTTGTTTAATTCTTGCCCAGATTTCAGGATGTTTGTCTGAAAGTTAATTGATGCCCCCCCCCATTGTGGGCTGTTGATGTTTTAAGGCGGCGTCACTCAGTTGATTTCATCGCTTGTCCGATCCCTGTTTAGTCTACCAACATCCTCACTGACTTCCTAAGGCGGCCGTCGCCCACAGTTCTATCCTACAAAGGTTCACACCTCCGGGCACACTCCGCACCCACTGCGGTACTCAATTTACATGAAGCCCGGATAACTCTTGAATAAGCCATGTTCATCCGGGGGAGGTTGGCGGCTGCTCGGAGGAGATCCAAATTTTATTGCAACACCCGCATGTTGATGTTTAATTGGCCCAGTAGCTCCGTTCAGCTGAATGGGGTTCAATGAAATATGCATGTCCTTGGAGTTTCCTTTTCTTTCGTTGTCCTTTGCCGCCTCGGAGGGAGGCCCTTGATGTCGGCCCATGAATAAAACTACACTCATGGGTTGTAATCCATTGACATGGGTGTTCAAGATGCCCTCCGGCTTACTGAACATGACTGAACTGAACAGAGAGTGAGAGAGAAAGGATAAAAGGACTTTATTGACTCATTAATGGAATTGAGAAGAATAATATCTTGATGGGACGATGCTCCATAATTGGCTTATAAATGCTTGTCGTCACATGCCCCTATTCGACGACTCCGGAAACGACGTGGAACCATTAAGGATAGAAGCCAGCGGAGCACTTTTATTAGTTAATGATTTCCGCGAATGTTCGGAATGATGCCGTGGAAGGAACGAGGTTAAATGCTGTTGAATGAAGTTTACGCTGGTAAATGGCAGGAGTGGGAACCTTAAATAACGAATTCAAGTCGTTCTTCAGATAGTTACTGATGGCTCTGATCCGTGGAATGGCGTTCGTACGACAGGGCCTGCTGAGTGGGTGACGGCAGTAAGTTGAAGTCTGTTAATCCTTTTTCTCTGAATGAAGTGAGACGAAAGTAAGTGTTGCAGAAGGAGGGAGGATTGGACGGGTGTTCTTCCATTTAAGTTAAATGTCACCTTATTGCATCAATTGTGTCTGGTTCCGGAATTAAAAGCAAATCCTGTAGAAAATCTGGGGAAAAAGTGGATGCATGCACCTCCAAGATGGCTTGACCTGCGGCACAAGGATGGAAACACTTGACATAAAGGGTCAATGGTCACCCAATTTGTTGTACGGATGTTAATATAATAATTTGGATGGCGCTACAGCCGGTAGAGGGACAGGGCGTAGCTTCTCAGCAACCACTCGTGTTGTGCGTGCTCTTGTTCTCTCACGAGTGGAAGGAACCTACAGTTTTATGCCAGTTTTAAGTCAGTTATACTCTTTGAGCATTGTCAGAGACTCGAAAGAGTTGGGTCCGTGACAAGTATTTTGCTCGTACCGGGAATCGAACTTGGGCTGGGTGGGCTCAAGTGTGTTGGGGTCGACGCACCAACCCACAACTCCACGGCCACCACCGTGGTCCGGATTAGACATCCCTGTTATTAAGTTTTTCAAAATTTTACTTAAATTATGATGTTCTGTCAAACTGTTCGCTTTTTTATTTTAATTCTTTTGCTAGGATAGGTTGAACAACTTTGAACAAGATTAAGTTGGATTGAATCGAAGCACCCTTCTCTGGACGACACGATAGAATTTGTTGATTGCGTGTTTGAATCGAAATTGGAAATCCATCATTCTTGACGGATGAATATTCGCTCTGTCTTACGTTTTTGGCACTGTTTTTGGGCCGTCTATTGATTCTGAGTTGTTGGTGGTTTTTGTTTCGGCAGATGGTGTTCAACTTCCAATTACAAGACTTTAGACAGTGAAAAGTTTGAAAAGTGTTGTGATTGCAAAATTATTCGCAGTCTCCCAGTGAATTATGGGAAAGCCAGGAACTCCTTTCAACCAGTTGCCACTACAGTTCTGGTGGACCTAGTTGAGAACCTGCGATCTTATTGCCAATTGCCTTATTCGTGGTAATTCCAGTAGGTGGAGGCGTGAATAGAAGTTCCGAGACTGTTTCATCTGCGTACTGATGTCGCCCTTTAGACGAGGTCCTTGACTATCCCCGAGTTATATCTTCTCGATGAAATGCTTCGTCCATGACAGGACCGGAGGCACTATATGTTTTTTTTTTTGTTTTAGTAATTCGTGCTCACTCAAGAGATTGATATAACCTTTAAGTGTCCTCAAGACACAGCACGGGTCGTGGGTATAGAGGGTGAAGGGGACAGGAGGTACTCGTGCATATTGATCTTATATCTGGGAAATACTTGGCTGCGAAGAGCATTCCAAATTCGTGTAGTGCGGCTTAACGAGTCTCTAAATTTAACTGTGCGTCCTAAAGTAGGCTTAAGGTTAAACTGATGAGCATTCCTGGCGAGGCGGGTGTTGCGGGTGAATTCATGGAGAAGAGGAATGCAGTCGACTAGCTCACTTGAGCATTGTTTACGAAAACACCGATAAAATACGGGCAAAGAAGAGACGGTACGTCGATGTTCGAGCGAGTCTAATGACTCCGCGATATGGTTGTCTCATCTCATCATGTCTCTCTCTCATCTATCAAAATCAGGGGGGCTAAACTAATCATTTCGCAGCATTTTTTCGATCCCAAATATGTAATTGTTCCAACTAACTTCGTAAACTCCAGACGCTTGGGAAACGAATAATGTTAGAACTACCGCCACGATATGGAGGACATTAAATGAAACCGTACCTTATTCGTATTGCCAAGATCCAGGCAAGAAGTTGAAATAAAAATCTGATCGAGACCTTACTCAAGAATGTGTCTTCTTTCAGTCCATTTTCGGGACGACTTCATGAATGAACCCGTATGCCCGCATATCCGGCAACCACCCGGGTACCCGTGTGGTTGTGGGTTCCGCGCAATATTTCGGGTACCCGTAAATTTAGACTTAATTAATCTGCTTACTGTGAATTCAAATGCATTTCCTACTCAATGGGTGCTACTTCACAAGGTGTACAAAGGTGTACTTTATGAATTTTTGTACTGAATTACAATATTTGTTGCGTACCCGGGTTATCCGTTGTGTAATACCCGCATTACCTGGGTACCCGGATAATCGGGTAATTGTCGAAACGGATATTACCTTGGATGTTGCATCCGTAGACATATCCGTGTTCGTACAGTTCGTAGTTGAATTGTCTCTTCCAAAAACCATCAACAAACAGGAGCAGAGCAGAATTTTTCTCGCAGAGAGAGCAAGGACTTCCTCATCTGCTATTGACATTGTCTATGAGCACTGAGGTAATCAAGTTCTTATAAAAAGTCGTCTTGGTCCATTGAGAGATTACTCAATTGCCTCATGAACCGGTACTGTAGTTGTTCGTACTATTTACTATGGAGTCCAGGTAGACGAAGTCCTTCACTACCTCGAAGTCATAGCTGCCTACAATGACATTCTCCCCGAGGCATTTATGTTGTACGTCGTTTCTTGATGACATCATATACTTTGTGTTGCTCCGTTTACAGCTAGACCTACTTTAGCCGCTTCCGTTTAAAAGCCAGCCAACTACTCATTGACGGTTCGCTGTGTTCGCCCTATCACGTCCATGGCATCCGCATACTCGCATGTTAGCACTTGTACGAACTTTTGGAAGATCGTGAGTTTTACACGACCATCTCAAGAATGACGTTAAGAGGTCACACGACAGCGCGTCGCCTCCTCAAAAACATTTTTTGACGTTAAAATTCTCGGTGAGTTCTCGGAGTTACAAGCCTCTATAGAGCAGTGAGAATTCTCCATAGTCACACTGCACAACCTGACGAATTTGGCAGGGATGTTAAGACTAGACATAGGTCGTCTCTATGCTGTCATATGCGGCCTTGAAATCGACGAATAGGTTGGTGGGTGTTGATTACAAAGACTACGATTTACCCATTTTCATGCCGGCATGTTTCAGTCTGAACATTATATCCATCGGCTAACTGTTCATCTTTGTTTACGCAGGCGGCGTCGATTACTTAGAGAGAGATTCCGGGGCACTTGATCGGCAATGGTCCTAGCTGGAGGAGTGCCTGACGATCGATACCAAGGTGAATAGGTTGATTGATCACTGCCAAGAACCGAGTGATAGCTACAGAGAGATACCGCCCCGGGATAAAGTCCACCAGCCTGATAGCAACGAGCAACGGGCGCAAATCAGGCTGGTGTTCCCGAATTGAGACATGATGCGGATTGTTATAAGGCGTTCACTTTTACAAACAAAGCCTACTTTTTGCCTGAATTTGGCTCAAACAACAAATCCACTTCCAATTGTGCGCCTCTGTTGCAATCACCGTAGTAGATGTCGCTGTTTCTCATCCTCATTTTGCCCGGTCCTTTCCACCACACTGGATTGGGCTGATGTCTGCTTTGTAGCTGTCCAGGGACTCCGCGAGTCCTTACGCTGCACGTGGTCCAGAAATCGTTCCTAAAAACTGAAAATCGTTGTCCTTAGTATATTTACCGGGCACGTGGTTGTCTCCGAAGATAATTTTTTACGTGCCTCTGTGAGAAGAGTATTGTTGACGACGTCATATAAAGCTTCTCAGGAACTTGCATTAGCCCTTCACGTTGTGGTCGTCGGAAGACGAATCGATGCACGTTTTGTGCAGAGTTTTACTTTTCCAGAGTCGTAGCAATCACAGTGCAGTGTTGATTGTTCAAGATCGATGCTAACATTGTATTAATGCAAAAATCACAAAATGCCTTGGTCTTGTCATGTCCACATTTTCACAAGCCAACAAGTGGTTTCATCTCTTCCAGATTTCTCATCTCAACAGTTCTCACATCAGCGCAAAGTTTGTTCACAAAAGGCACCTAACTCCATGGTACATTAATAATAAAATTGGCAGATGCGTTTAAACTTTCGTAATCGCTGGTAGATGACCCTTCAAGTCGTGCAAAATCCGCTCCCCACCCTCAGACACTTAAACCTAAACCACTTTCAATTGAAATGGAGCACAGTGTAAGTCATGTTCTAATATTTCATCAAAAATTCACGAGTGTCCCACGAAAACCCATTAAAACTTTTCCACTCCGACTAGTGCTTTTGTCCGCTTTGACACTATCCTGCGGTTCCTGTTCAGAGCTCCAACTGCATCCCATGATGAATGATATAATATCCTTGCTCACATGTGTGTGCAAATGTTTTATCTTCATTTGCGCGGCTGTATTTGTTGTCGAAATGCAGCGAAACTGAATGAATAAATTTATGCGCAACAACGTCATTGAACCATTTTCAAATTTAACTTCTAACCCACAGAGTGTATCTCATGGCCGTGTGGATGTATGTGTCCTCGCATTGTTTCGATCATAACTATGAGATGGAAACTGAATTTTCAAACGAGGATTTGAATAACTGAACGAGTGTGGGAAAAACCGATTAAAAACACAAGCCTTTGTGGAGATTTGATTCAGTTGCATGCCACAGCAGAGCATTGGCTTGGTGGTTGAAATATCGACGTTCAGTCTGGAATGCCAAGTAGACAGATGGAGGGGACGCCAACAACACGACAACATTACTTGTACGCACTTCCTTTCACTCACTTCCATGCACAGACCAAATTCACGGTGCATCCTTAATCTTATTACCGCCAGTCACAGACCAAGATGAAAACCCTGTGTCCCCAATTTGATTTTGAAGAGTTAGTCAGACGTAAAAGTAAGTCATCGCAGAAAGTTTTGTACAGATTGCACGACAGAAACGACTCCGCACTGGGTTGCAAAGTTTTCTGCATCTGTTGGCAAGCGCCTTAAACTTACTCGTTCATATTTTTCTAGAACAGTAGCTCATCGAGATGGGGAGTCGGTAATACGCTGAGTAGGACGCTGTAAATCGTCTTTATTGCAGACAAATTCAGCGTTAAATTGCAATCAAGACGAAGATTATGAAAAATGGCTCAGGAACTTCCTTTTTGCGTTGTTCTCCTTCGCAGTTCTCTTAAGAAAGTTAAACATTGTTTGCTGAGATCTTCGTTTTCATGAAAAGTCGTATTGGATTGATGGGAAAACCAATGTTTTGGACACATTCTTTTGATCAAATATTAGACTTTATAAAACAAACAAACAGCTCGACCATCCCCTCGTTTGGAACTCCTTCTTTTCTCTTGGATCTGTGAATGTTTGGACGGGCAGGAGATCGCTAAAGTGGGATAAGTGTGGCTACAGTGTACAGTCTGCCAGTCGAACCTTACCCAATCTAAACCTCTAGAGACAAACATCCGTCAAGGGTGACTAATGTCTTAAAAAAAGTTAGACGTCACAGGACGCCCGGCTTTAGTTCTTCGCTAAACGCTGATAGTTGTTGACATACCCTTAGGCGAGCCACCAAGTCCTGTTAGCGAGCGGAGCAAGAAACCCACCCTATCATTTAAATACACCAGATTTTCTTACGGGCTAAATTTCTATTCGGCTTTAAAACTTCTTATCCGATGGTTACGATTGTGGACTGATGGCCTGCGGACTTATGACACTAACTAGTTTGGCCATATGACACCAAATGTTAACATTGGGCCTAATGACAATTTGGAAAAATGTCGTTTGGCACAATGTCTCCTAGACTGCTACGGTATGCTGCCAGATGAAATCAGTTGGCAAGAAAGGGAGAAGTTGGATATCTGGCGTTGGCTCGCCTGCGGTATAATTGGAATGATGGCGTGACAGCGTCATGCCGTTTGCTGTAACGACATATGAGTCCGTTTTACTCCCAAGGCGCGAGTTAACATTTAAGGAAAACACATGAACTTTGTATTATTTAATTGTTTATCGAACAGACTTAATCTTAAAACTTCATCGTTCGAAAGGACGCTTTGGACTGACTCTTTACAAAAACGTCTTCTATCACGAAGTATTTGTAATCCTAATGCCTGCTGGTCTTGTTTACTAGTGCTCAAAGTTCCCAAGCTCGCATTTTTGGCGGGATCGACTATCCCAAGCCTGGTTTTTGCGAACTACCAAAGTTGAGCTTTAATCAGCTGTGATGTGGAAAGTGGTTGTTGTCCAGGGACTTAGTGATGTGCACTTCGTGTACATGTAACTCGCGCCGATAGACTCTACATATCAACAATTTTCTTTCTGCTCTATTCAAGTTCGTGTGGCAATACTAAGCCTCTTTAGCACAGTCTTGTAATCAGGATGTGATGTCCGATATCCTGTACTAAAAGTTTAGTGAAGTGGGTAAATTTGCTTTCTGCACACAACTTTAATACATAAGGACTGATCAGAAGCAGAGTATGTTCGGTATGCTTTGTATGCCCCCTTCAATCAGACAGCTTCTTTAAAGGTCATTTTGGATCACGGCGTGATCTCCAGAGGCAGCTCCAACAATGTAACTCGTATTAAATCTGGCTCAGTTACTATATTCAGGGTGAGGTCATTTTCCGCTTGTACGCGAGTTAGGGTTTTGTATCAACTATTAAATAAAACACTTGAGTTAATTTTATTTTTACTTTTTTAAGACATAGTCGAAGAAGTTACTCGTCTCCGGGTTCACTTCAAACTGATCTCGATTTCTCGAGTCATTGAATTCATTGCTTACATTATGTGTTGGTGTTGAGAATACTGAGAATATGACATGAGTACATTAAGTATTCTCCGCTTGGAATGCTTGTTTATTTTGTATTTGAAGTACAATCTGGGTTGAGGATGTTCATGATCAGAAGATCGATTTTGCAGCAGGTCTGACTGTATCATAACTCGCGTGACCTTAATCTCGGACTTGTCTTGTATCGAGTCAGTCTGATCCTTCGAAAAACGGCTCTAGTACTCACTTGCCACTTGACCCGAGTGTAACAGCAGTTGGCCGTGTTTTATCTCGGTTCTGCTGTTGCTTGTCAAGTTCGGGAAGTAGATCTTGAGGTAGGAAGCAGATCTTGTGTGCGATGGTAAGGAGACTGATCTTCCGATGGGACAGTTGACACAGTCTCCTGTTTCCTTGTTTTCCTCCGATAACCGGCCGCGTTCGTCCGAACAGATAATTTTGCCCATACAGAAGCAGCCTACAGCAGTAGCTTTTGTCTCCTCATCTTGATCAGGAGGCCGAAACCCTGGCTTATTTTACAGAACTTCCTAGTGGCATTAACTGCGGAAGTTATGCCTGTCCATTATTTAGTCCTCGGCAATTAGCTTTTTTTTAATATAATTAGGGCGCTCACAAGGGATTGTTAACACCCTTTTCAAGAAACAGCACGGGCCGAAGGTGTAAAGGGAGAAAAGGAGGTACTCCTGTGCACATTGAGCACAAGAGCACTCCATATTCTTGTAGAAAAATTAGTCTCTAAATTTAAGAGTGCGTCCGAAAGTAGGCTTAAGGGTAAACTGATGAGTATACTTGGCGAGACGGGTTTTGCATGGAGAAGAGGAATGCAGTTTGCAAGTTGACGGTATACACTCAGCTGGACACGTCCTATACGTTTCAGAAACCAACTTATAGCTGGCAGTGTTCGTCGTAATGATCTGGCGTATTCTAGCAATTGCAGGGCCATTTTCTAGTGGTGACTGGCAAATTTTGAATGAATGTCTTAAATGTGATGGTGGTCCACTATTTCACAAGAAAGATATCAGATTCGCTGAAGACGTTGATGAAAAGCGATAAGAATTCATAATGCACGTGAAATAGTGTGTGACACGTACTAACCGATTTAATTCCACGTGAATGTAATTATACGTGAATAGGTATTTTGCGTGGCTGCCGTTGTGTTGTGAGTATATGCGTCGACCCCTATTCCACTGACACTCGCTGTCAGGGTTTGATTTCCTTCAGGTACGATCGAAAATATTATTCACGCCTCCACCTCTTTCGAGTCACTGACAATGTTCAAAGAGTAAGAATTGTTTAGAAAAGAGTATCTCAAACTTGGCCGTTCGAAGTCGGCATAAAACTGTGGGCCCGTTCCAGTTGTGAGAGAACAATAACAAGGCGAGTGGTTGAGAGAGAGAAAGAGAGAAGGTAGGCCCTTGCCTTCTACGTGCTGTAGCCACTCATATTATCATTTATCAAGAATTTCATGCGGACATGGATTTAATTAGAATTTTATGTTCTTAAGGCTGGGCCATGGTCGTGTCGCCATGATAGGCTAAAGGTACCTTCAAGCCATAGGTACATTCAATCCCAACTTTTGGCATGCCTTTCATTTGGATTTATAACCAAATCATTTATTTTCGATGCATACGTTATCTCGTGCATTTATTTCACGAATATTTAAAATACACGCCATTCTTTATGTCGTTTAAGTGCGTTTCACGTAAGCACGTGTTCACAGTCCAGTCCTGTTTTGTAACCTGTGCCCCCATCCATTTTACCACAGCGGCGGATACTCCACGAATTTGAATTCGATTCCCTTGGTGAATCGCTATTGAAGCTGGTGAGTGTATTCGCTTGACAGGTAATCATTTTGAAGACGGACATCTGTATCTGTCAAAACTTAACAAGAACGCGACACGCGAATGGTATTATAAAGTCAGAAAATTCCCATTTCACTCTGTGACAACCATCCTGCCGTCACCCCAGAGAATTGGTCTCCACTTCTTTTTTTCGACACTCCCCTAAGCTTGTTTTATCTCACTCCCACTTCAGAGTTAATGAACGGCTTAACGTGAATGGCATTAAGTGGAAATTCCTTTAAGTGCAAATTCCTTTAAAAGCGAAGCAGCACAACTCAGACGTGCCCAACTATCACACTGAGACATTTCACTTCAGGTCATAAGATTTCCAGACAGGACCCATTCATTCACCCGTCAAAATGGTGAGTAATTTGAATCCGGCGGCTGAAGTCGTGACAGACGGAATCAATTAAATTTGATAGCGCCTTCTTTGACAAGTCGTATTTCGTGCCCAACTACGTTCACTGGGGTTGAGGCTGCAGTAGTGTTCCCCCTTAAGACATTTGAACTAGATGACGCGACTGCCTTTGAATTGGGATTGGATTGGAGTCTAGTGGGGATTTGTGGCTGCTTTGGGTTTTTCTGGTTGCCACTTGAAGTGTGACAGGCGGTCTGCTGTCGGTTTTTATTGCAGTAAAATTCAATGACACCACGGAGTCAGTGTGAACAAACGGGATGGAGTGGGGAGGAGTAAATCGATAGAATCTTAGCTGATTCTAGAGATTATCGTATTCCAACATCATCGGGCAATGGTTACGTCGCATGACTTTGGCGATGTTTCACAGTCTTGACCTTACTCTGCGAGGCCAGTAAATCGAACTTGCAAAGGTCAGGAGAAGACACCTACACTCATGCACATGTCGTAGACCAGCACCGACACTTCACGAATCTATAGCTGGGGATGTTTGAAGAAACAAGGAGCGACCTCTTGCCCTTCGTATCATTCACGCATATCTTCTCTTTTCTTCAGAGCAATCTCACAGGAAATGGAACAAACTGTAGCTTTTAATGAATTGCGATAAATACCTTCACGCTAACGTGCACGTTAAGACGCGCTTTTTTTTTTCGGATTCCCTTGAGAGCCACTGCCTGCTCTCGAGCTTGCTTTGCAGTAAAGATGCTGTTGCATATTGCAACCTGTCACAGTAAACTAGCAACCAATTGCAACGGCATGTCTTGATCGAGCGTCACATTTACGGCCTTCTGAGGTAAAATCTCTTTGACAAACACTCGCTCAAAGTAGAAGGTTAACCCAGATACCACGCAATGACTATCTGTCTAGAATAATGCGCTATGTATGTAAGTATATAACATGTAAGTATTTAAGAATGTAAGAATACTATATGTGTGTCTATACTGAATGTGAGCGAAAAAAAAAACCTTGAAATGTATTGGATCCGTTGGCGGAGTGGGTTGGTACGTTGCTCAAGCTTTCTCCAGGTTCTGTGTTCATATCTGGGACCCGTACATTTTTTTGGGTACCCGTAAATTTAGACAGAATTTAAATGAATGTCTTACTCAGTGCATGCTAAAAAGACATTATATTTATATTAATTTTGACGGAGACTCCGGCAATGCCTTATGTTTTCATCGGTGTTATCGCGTTCTTCGCCGTGGTGAAATATTCACAAATAAAGGTGTACTTTATTAATTTTTGTATTGAATAAGAGTATTTGGTGTCCCGAGTACTCACTACCTGATGACGACGGGCACCGCCCGCATTACCCGGGTATCCGTGTACCCCGATTTGACAACTACCCGAGTAGGCTCAAGAGCACTAGTGAACAGCTTTGACTTACGAAAAAAATATGCCAGTTCAATGCTTCTCCAGTTCAGTTCCATATCCGCATGCTTTTTGTTCAACTCACTTTTTCTTTGGCTTGGAATTGTTTATAGTTTCAATGCGACAACTGTATCTGGAAGTAACTAATATTAAGGGTATGTCCTTGCATAGCAACTAAGCTTTGTGTAATGTTTCAATATGTTCCAATGGCGAAACGGCTTTCTTTTTTAGGTCGGAACTAGTTCCTCGGATACGTATCCGAGGAAGTATATAACACATATGATGGAAAGATAATACTTCAAATATTGGCGCCTCGCGATATGCAAAAGACGAAATGTCCCATGTTCATTCCAATTGGCGTGTTAATTCCAGTTTTTGTTCCAGTTTCAGTCATTGTCAGTAAAAGATCTACTAAAACCACGAACTGCCCATGTAACTCACATCGAAATTCGTAGTAGAACTAGAGACGTATTTCTCTAACACCACCCATGTCCGAATATGTTCGGATTCTATTTTCAATCTGACATGTCCATCGAAACATGAGTCCCTTTTTATTCGTTCACATGAATGCGAACTGGGAACTACTTGGATGAAATGAACATATTAAATTGAAGTATGCTGAACGATCGGAAATAGTTCCGACAGTGGACAGTTCCAGGAACTATACTTGTCCGGAACGACTCAACTCTACATAGGACGGTTGATCGCTCAAGTGTCTTCAAATCTCAAGTGACTGAATCATTGTCACTGATGGATTTTGATGAAGAGTAATATGTTCCCCTTGCAATTGACACAATAGACCCTTTAAACCCTCTCGAACAACCTGTATCAGCTCGTGAATTTGCTGTCTGGAGCTCAGATAACTAGTGGCGGCTATGGCATTGTGGGTATGTGCGCCGACCCCTAGGCAACTGAAACTCGCAGCCTTTGTTCAATTCCCGGCCAGTATCAGAAAAGGCTCCCCTCTCTCTCTCTCTCCCTCTCTCTCACGTAAGTCTGTAGTCCCTTCTACTCTTGATAGCAATAGCATGCACAGCACGAGTGGATGCAGGCCTCGTCCCTTCAGAGCAATTGTTCTCCTTATTATTTCTGGATGCATTGGGTTGCATTAAATTGTTTATTTTTAGCGCTCATCTTATTAGCCATTATGAATGGTCTTTCGACCACCATTTGCTTGATGACACGAATATCTCTTGGAGTGAGCTTCGATGGTCGATCTATCTTGGCGTTGATTCGACCCGTAAATCAAACCTCATGCGATCTAGCGTTCCTCAACAATGTGACTGCCCGAATAAACATGTAATATATGCGATGAAACTAGCTAAAGTTGCATAAACAGTGTTTTATGAAAAAGTATTTTCGCCTGTACGCAAACTTTTGAGGAGTTAATTTTGCAAAATTGTTCTGGTTTTTGTTATTGTATTTTTTAAACGATTAGCAATATATAACTTATTTTGCTGAAATCCTGTATTATTGGAATATACCTTTCAAAAATATGTTTAACTTATATTCTGTGAATGACGGCTCGTTTTTTCCAAATTCCATCATTGTACGTAAACATTTTTGGAACACTGCATTTGTTTTTTTTTTTTTCTATTTCAATCTCACAGTTGTTTACGCTTTTTGCTGTTTGATCTTACTGAATAAACGAATAAGAAATTATAAAGTGATCTCCTATGCTTAAATAAAAGCGCTTGGAAATTAGGTCGTAGATGGTATGGCAACGACGCATAACAGTCTGCTGTCGTACGACAGGCTTTTCTACAACTTCCCTTATATATCTCACGAACCGTCAAACCGTCTTTACTAATTCTTAAAAGTCTCAAGCTGATAGCTTATAACATATCTAGGTTTCGTCGGCGTATACGTCCTACATTTGAATACACAATGCGAAGCCTTAAATCAACGAAACAGGGAGTGTCTGCCCCATCACCGCCCACCACCATTCATTCACTCACAGTGCGATGTTCACACTCAAGTTTACATTTATTGCCGATGTGATTTATGCCGCCAGCCTCTTGGCAGCTATGAGGGGATGGAGGTCATATTCATAACAAAGAACAGGAATCAATTTGAATTCCAGACGACATCAGATGGGTCTCCATCAAAAGCCACAGCATCACAAGTGAGACGTACGAATCGAGATAATAGACATCCCCATAATGAGATTTTCATCTTCGATTGCATTATTTTCACACTCAACACAATTTGAGCATTATTTCGATGGATGGCTCGTGCCAAGACGGAAGCACGAGATAATGAAGAAAAGCCGCAAAAACCAGGATCGTCGTGTCATAAGAAAAAAACCGCTGCTCATCCAGCAGAATGGCGCAACAGTTTGTATGTTGCATTTGACATCTTAATGGATGATGTATTGTGGCAGCTCCTGTGTGGACGCCTACAAGGATGCCAATAAGGCAGTTGGCAAATGGGCTCAGGCCATGTCCTGGCGCAGCCTTGCTGGCGATAGTAATTAATTTATTTGTCAAGAATTTTTTTTTAAATGTCGAAACGATAATAGATTTTTGCGAACAGATGATTGATTGGTCTTCGTTAAGGACCACGTAGCGGTGCCTGAATACATTGAACTTGTTGATTTTGAGCAACAGCAACCATCGATGATTTGAAGATTCCATTAAGTGAGTAAATAAAGTCCGATTACAAGCTACGTTCTGGGCCTTATGAATCGGTGGGGTAGTCAAGAGCAAGGTTTGAGTACTCTGCCGTGTGCCATTTTGGCAGACAGCAAGATAGACTCAACCAATTCGTGGTCAACGCTTGAAATCCCTGTTCCAAATCATATCCGATACTTTATGTGTTTACCAAGGTTAGGTTGGGTTAGAATGGCTGACTACAGCCAGCAGCAGTCACACTTAGGCCAGCCCCGCTGTTCTTGCACGATCATATTTCGTAAACCAGTTGGTGCTTCTCATACAACTGACACTGATGCTGCTCAGTTGGACTAGGTTGTTTAACAAGCACGTTCTTAAGTGAAATAGGATTTGGGGGGAGAGGGCGCTGCGTGACTGTGAAAATACACGATAGTTCCCTATACCTCTTCCTCGTCTGCAGCTTCTGTAAAAGTCCTTGTGTTGCAGGACCAATCTTGAGGCGTGAGATTTAATGTCATAGTACCCAATGATGGCGCCGATAAGTGTTTTTAGATCCGGCTTACTCATTCTCATGATGCTATGTAGTCGTTGTGAATCAAGGGTAGGCCGTAAATGTTGTCACAACGAGATGGCGTTGGGGTGGAATTGGCGTTGTGGGTTGGTGCGTTGGCCATTTGTCGAAAATTTCTATAAAATCATAGAAATCGTCGAGTCTGGCCGTCATGTCGGCACTGTTTCGATTGCTCAGGGAATTATGTTCCATCAGCACATTGTCAGGTAACACACTAGCGAATCGCAAGAAACTTCGGCCGCTTGGTTAGAGGTCCTTATGCATCCGCCTTATAGTCCGCAGCTAGCAGTAAGTGAATACCTTTTTCTGTCCAGGGTGAATGGTTTTGATGATGAAAAGTTCGCCCCTAGAGAGGCTTGTTTCAACATGACTCTCTCAGTTTTTCGTCAGTACTGACGAGTCATAACAGAAAAACCATCTAAATGACAACAAATAATTCAACAAAACAGCGCATATTTGACCTAAATCTGACCATTTTTACTAGGGCAAGTAGAAAAACAAATTTCGTCATCCGGTCATCTCGTGTAGAGGTAGGTGTCAGTTCAATAGTCTTTGATTTGATTGGGACTTCATCCGGAGACTTAATCGCGGCCAAATGATATTTTTGCCTGATATTGCTTTGGTTTTCAGCCAAAGCTCTTTCGATGCATTTCCTTCCTGGAGGACTTTATACTAATTGGGCAAACGAGATGGCGGTGTTTATAGTCCGGTCCACGCATACGCCCGCCTGTGATTGAGTCGCAGTGGATCATCCAGCTCCTATTCGTCAGACTCAAGGATGGTAGGTATGTGGCTTAGTTAGGACGTAATCAATATTAATATAGTGTATTTGAAATCTCTGCAACCAACCTCAGGTTTTTTTTTTTATATTAGGTCCTCAATATCCCTCATAGAGATCTTGTCAAGTGAGTTGAAGATGGGTTTACCAAGCGCTCGCTAAAATGAGTTAAAGTCTCCCTCTTAGCTGTGTTGTTGCGAATGTGACAATGTGTGTTGCCTCCTCTACAAACGAGCACTGAAGGCCAGATCCTTCGGCCGTAGTCATCTTTTCTTGCCAGCGGTTTCATATAAAACAAAACACTTTGTTCTTTTTTCTCTTTTCTTTATTAAAAATATAAAACTTAAAATACGAAAATCTGTTGACGTAGATAAAACAACCTTACTAGCTTTACTTGACTTTTCGACAGCATTCGACAGTGTTATCCCGTCAATACTTTGTCACAAACTGTCCACCCAATATAGCTGCAGTAATTTCACCAATGAGTTAATTTTCTTGCACCTTACTAACAGAGTTCAACTTGTCTTATATAACTCAAAATTGTCGTATTTTTGTGATGTTCACAATGGAGTACCCCAAGGTTCCATTCTCGCCCCGTTATTATACTCAATGTACATTAATGCCTTCCTAACGTGTTGTCGTATTGCAAATAACATATTTATGCTTATGATGTTCAAATCTACTTAAGTTTTCCACTAAGTATGGTTGAAGATTCAACTGAAAAATAATCGAGAATTTGAGCTCAATGGGCCGAAAAAAATACTCTAATGCTCAATCCTGATAAAACCGAAGTCATTCTATTTTCCAAACACCATCCCTCCCTTTCCAACTTTCCCACATTATTGCTAGCCAATATATAACCTGTGTAAAAAATCTAGGAATAATGTGTTACCGCGAACTACGATGGACGATTAAGAGTGCGTTAAGTTGAGGAGGGAGTTGTTGTTAACGCCCCGCTGATACATGCGTTGCATCCTATCCCTCGAGTAGTTTGCAGTTTACGCCACTATTAATTGCAGTCCACCAAGTCAGGTCATGTATGGCTATAGTCCCTATTCCTATTGCCTATTCCTATGTATGTTTAGTAAAACATTGTGAATATCCCAGAGGCCGCAGTGGCAATATTGTTCGCAAAGGGATAATACAGTAGACGCTGGATATAGGGATCTAATAAAAATCGGGCCTGTTCACTGATCAGGTTTGTTCACTATAACGAGCGAAGCAAATATATATAAATATATATAATTTTTCTTTGCAATTACTAAAAAAACAAGACAATATTTAAAAAAAATATATCTTACTTTCAGAAAATACCACTCAACCGTAAAAAAAAAAACAACAAAAATAATATATTCTCTGGACCTAAGTAACAAAACTACAACCAACTTAAGTTGTTCTTCAATAGTTAATCATTCGTATTTTCTTGTAACCTTTTAACGAACAAAACATCCGTGTGTTCCACTTTATTGTTAGTTGCCCATTCAAGTGCAGTATCAAATATTTCGACAGCATCTCTAGACGGCAATAAACAAATCGGCTGATTTACCTCCGATTATTGTTCGCCTTAGTCTACGTTTTGTCTGCTTCAATATCTGAACACATATACATGATCTTCGTTACAATCGTTTAAAGTGACTGCCGCATGTGCTAGTCCTGTTATATGGTTCAGAAGGTTCATTACTTATTCGCGACGAATACTGAGAGGTATTCCATCTTCATCCTAGATCATCGGGTATTCTTCAAACGAAAGGAAATCTGTTTTTCCATTAGTTCGCAATGACTGAAGCTTCAAATTTGTCCCATGCTGCTGACATATTGATACTCCCTCAATACCTTCACAAATGCTCTAGCATTCAATATAATTGTGGATTAAATAAATGGAATTGGAATTCAGCTCGATCCCCAACGTGGACACATTTTTAAAGGAACGAGGTTTCTGTGCTTTTCGTGTAACAAGTGTTTTCACTTTATGGCCTGTGACATTAGCACACGCTAATAATGGGATCCTTTGTTCTTTCTTGAGCAGTTTTTTCCCTGGATGCTACTAAGGAGTTTTAGAAGTGTTTTTGTATGCTGAAATGATTGTTCACTACATCGATGTTCACTATATCGAGCGTCTACTGTGGTATGGGTGGCGCTACAGCCCGTAGAGGCCCAGAGCCGAGCTTATACATCAACCACTCGTGTTGTGCGTGCTATTGTTCTCTGACGAGTGGAAGTCACCTACGGTTTTAAGCCTACTCTGAACGGCCAAGAAGCTTTTTCTAGACATGAACACCTTTTGAGCATTGTCATCGAATGCGGGGGGCAGTGCAAATATTTTCTTAGTACCGGGATCGAACCCAGACACCTAGAAAGTGTCAGAAAAAAAAAAAAAAACTCACTGCAAATGTAGCGTAAACCACAAATGTTGAAATTATGATGATCGTCAGTAGGGAGCTTTGATGGCATCAAAAACCACTTTTGCACTGATATCCGAATTTCCTTTCGGACCCACAAAATGAACGCACTTTCCAATTGAGTGAGTGTACACCACCCGATGTGTTTCCTGCAGGAACACATCACATTTGTGTAAGGCCATCACTGCCATTACTGCCCATTCACAAAAATTATCGATTGTAGACTTCTGACAGCATTCGCCGGCACGTGCGTTTCATTTGTTCCCAAAGAAAAACATTCATCTCATCAAAAGTTGACTTTTTATGCCAACTTCTGCTGGCTGCTGTTTCGGCGATGTCCTTGAGGATGTATTCAATATTTCCGTTCCCAGTACACAAGCAATATTTTAAAGATCATCGAGCCCGAGTCAACCTCTCAAGAGACAAACCCTTCACAATCGTTAAACGGCGCCGTCGAGTTCTTAAAATGCTATCAATGGTGTCAAGCAAATCTCCCCCGTCGAAGCGCCAGAAATCGATAAAGAGCTCGCCACAAGCCAACGGAAATGCGCTTAATCCGGTCCATTATCCCTTAAGCGGGGACTATCCCTTGTGTGTTAAAATAAATCATTTCGAAAATACGTCGTTAAATGAATGCCCACCCGCCGCGGCTGCAGCACTCTGTTGCAGCTTCACACCGAATAACTCTTTTCATTCCTTCGAGGATCGCGCGACATCTCAATAAGCATGAGTGACCAGGAGCGGGTCTCTGCTTGGAGCTATTAAAAGCAGAAAACCATCAGCTCCGCTCTAAAGTCCTGTGGTTGGGAATTCTCGCAAGCGTTCTCAAAATCGTATTACCCCCCCAACATGCATGTAATGAGGATAATTGATAGTTTATCCCCTTTACGAGGACAATTAGTGGAGACCATTTCGATGTACACAGCAGAGTCCCGCGCTCCGTTGACGACCCAATCGATTGATTTTAAATTTTTACGATCCTATAAGGCGCGAGAAAAAAATCGAAAAAATTACACCAGCATCTGCTGGCGGTTGGTTGGCGATGACGTTGGCTGCGCATCGTCCACTGTGGGCCGGAACTTGAAACGTCATTAATGGCGCCGCGCCAGCCTGAGCTTGTTGCTTTAACTGCGGCACACTCTCCAGCAATGATGATAAAATTCCAAGTGTCAGGCGGAAATAACGATTATTGACAGTTGCCTGTGTTGCAGGTGTGTGTGTGTGACAGGATGCAAGCATACAGTGTTGCGTTGGGATGCATGTCGTTGTGGCGTGGGGGCGTTAGTCATGCATACTTGCGCCCTAGGCGATGCATTACCCTCATCATTCGTCCCGTGCCAAGGACGGAGATGCTGCTGAATTTTAAGCGGAATGCAAGAAATTTAAGCTTGAAAACTTTTATGGATTCGGTAACTATGAACGGAGGAGTGGGACACCTGCATGCCTGCAGCAACATTCGGTGTTGCTGTGACACGTTTGGTTTTTAGCAGATACATCGGAGCACTGGCAGCTGATTCGGTTGCAGTCAATTGTTTGGTTGGAGCTATGCGGGCAAATGGTGGCAGCGTTTGACATATTAAACAACGTGAGCTCGCGTGGTCTTGAAGTGTGGTAATTTTGCGCCGAAATTTCAACCTAGTCATATTATGTGACTAGGATTGGCATAAATGGTAAATTACAAAATACGTCGTTTGTGTTGATGTCAGAAATAGAATATATTCTAAGGTTCGGACTGCAGACTCGACTATAATGTGTGAGAACGAGGGGGTGCAAGGGATGTGTGCTGATTCGAAGGGGTACGTCGATGGTTGAAATGGTTTTGTGCATGCTGTCATGAACCACAGGTAAGTCGGAATGGGGGTGCTCATGTGGCATACAGCTGCCGTTCACTTAGATCTACGTCTTGGGTCCATTGTGTCCTTGATTGATTATAAACAACAGTCGGGGGAATTGTATTTAGTTTAACAAAATACAGCTCGATCGTTTTTAGGTCGTCAAGCTCAGCACATCAATCATTCCTTCTTCTTGCTAGAGCTGGACCATCTGGAGAGTTGAAAAAAATATATTTCTTATGGATATACACGCAACCAAATGGTTAAACAAACAATATTCTGTGGCACTTGTATTTGGTGGAAGACATGTAAACAAAGACCCAAACAAGACCATAAATTACACAAAATAAAAAAGGCTATGGTCCACTTGCACAACAGGTGCGATGAGAAGCACTCCAACTGGATTTAAAATGTTACTAAGCCTATACGACTGCATGGCGCCGTTGGTTAATTGCCTGTCCTTCATTAGAGGGGTCCCCGGTGCGAATCCCAGTGAAAGCAAAGACAAAATGCTTTTTTCAGGCTTTCAAATCTAGTCCAGACACCATTTGCCGTTGGGATCAAATTAACGGCGCTATCACCTGGGTGGTCGATCAGTTATGGCTGAATACTCCAATATGGCGTTTAATAATGAGAAAGAAAAAACCAAAGCCTACCCCAGCTACATATTGCTGTTCAGGCAGAGGCTGCAAGACAAGCTGTAGTCCTGTAAAGAACCTATAACTTCAAAGAAGGCAATCAAATGGGGCACCTAGAGATTCCAAAAATAGGTCGACCACGTGAATGATCTAACTAAGCTCAGTGATCTCATGACACTGGTCCTAGAAATTCAACAAGCAACACAAAAGTGATACACGGAGAAGAGAAGAATCGGCCAATAGCCCTCCTTGGATGACTGATGACGCCTGAAAATGGTTCACAGACGGGTCGAAGTCAAGAGTGGAGTAGGCACTGTAGGACCCAGATGGAACCTACTGGAAGGGCATAAGTAGAGAGTCCACTATCTATATCTCCATGTCTATCGACGGAAGATGCGCTTCTTTAGTTTTGTTGCCTTATAGTGTCACACCTCGACAGGAAAGTATGCACGCGTGGTTTGTTTATTGACATCACCGAGGCATTCGACATGGTCAACCATAATTCATTAATGACAAAACTGGAAAAAGCTGGATTTCGCGGTTTCATACTCTAGTGGTCCAGATCTTATCTTGAAAATAGGTCGCAAAGAGTGAATATAGATGATATTAGGAGCTAAATAAGGTTTTCTAACCTGGGTGTTCCGCATGGCTCTGTCTTAGGCCCTATTCTCTTTTTGGTCTATATATTAATTCACTCTAACTGCTTTTGCGGATGACATTGGCTTCACTTATGGCTTGAGCAGCCCTTTAGATCTAGTTTCTGATGTAAATTGGGATCTAACTCTACTGAGGCACTGGTTTGCCAAGATAATGTCTTTCTTCTAGACTTCTATGCTAACCACGTAGGGTTTGACTTTGTTTGAGTTGTTGCTCTTATAAAGGGTGATTTTTTAAAAGCATCCTTTATAAGAAAAACGCATGAAATCTTTATTTGAGTCGATAGTACGGTCCATATAATCTAATGTTTGAATATTATTTCATGCAAATCTTGACCTTGACTGCACCTCAAATGGTTCATCCGCTTAGTCCAATTTTGGCATACTCTTTCCAACATTTCGGCCGGTATCTCACGAATAAATGCTTCAATGTTGTCTTCCAATGCGTCAATTGAAGCGGGCTTGTCTGTATAGACATGCGCTTTAACGTAGCCCGACCGGTCCCGAACGTGAAATAAAATGTTCACCGAACTCGCCTCTCAATAAGTCCATTGTCGCGCGTGCTGTGTGGCATGTGACACCGTCTTGTTGAAACCACATGTCATGCAAGTCAAGCTCCTGCATTTTGGGCAAAAAAAAGTTGGATATCATCTCACGGTAGCGCTCACCATTCACAGTTACGTTACGATTCGCATCATCTTTGAAGAAGTACGGTCCAATGATGCCACCAGCCCATAAACCGCACCAAACTGTGACTTTTTCTGGATGCATTGGTAGCTCTTGCAATGCTTCTGGCTGATATTCACTTCAAAATCGACAATTCTCCTTATTTACGTACCCATGAGCCAAAAATGAGCTTCCTCGCTGAACACATGTGATGTCGCGATGAACTTTCTTAACAGAGCACGCACTTTGATAATAAAATTCAATAATTTGCAAGCGTTGTTCGTTTGAAAGACGATTCATGGTTAAATTATAGACCAAACTGAAGATGTTTGACAGTGAAACAAAACACGAAACGTGCGTCAGCTGCTTAAACCAGTGTTGCCAAAAAGACAATAGCTAAAAAATCACCCTTTAATTTGGATCAGTAAGCTGGACTTAAATGTGAGGTCGATGGACAATATTCAGAATTTCTACTTCCAAGAAGAATTCAGGGCTCCGAAGGAAACGGCAGTTTAACGCGCAATTGAGATTGTTCTCTTTTTATAAATACCCCCTGTCTGTTATCATGGATGTACATGGTCTATTCGTCGAATGGAACAAATCACTGACAGTCCTTGTTTGAAATTGGATTCAATTGTTCATATCCCTCCAATTTGGCAAGTGCACTCAAATCATATGAAAATGTTCTATTCCACGGGGAAAGACTTAAAGTTTTTCTGTCACAAATTTGAAATCAGGACCACCACTCAATGTTTTCCTACTTCTTCCTTGTTCGACTTGAACATCCATTGCTCCTCGTTCTCCATCGATCTCGTTCTCATAACAACTCATTTCACGCGGTGGAGCTCGACAGCCCACTTTGCTCGGTTCACTCGAATGACATGCAGCTACCAATCGATATCTCACACACAGGAGCGATGTGGTCCCGATGGAAAATCTAATATCCTTTGATGTACCCAACTGTCTCCTCTCCGGTTGCCCAGCCCACTGCCAATCAATGTCTCTCGATCTTGAAACTGCGGTAGTCAGCTATTGAATCGCGGACTTTATGCTGACAG
The DNA here is from genome assembly GCA_905231855.2 of Eristalis tenax. Taxonomy (NCBI): domain Eukaryota; kingdom Metazoa; phylum Arthropoda; class Insecta; order Diptera; family Syrphidae; genus Eristalis; species Eristalis tenax. The sequence continues at coordinate 72,191,493 of HG993125.1, read as the reverse complement.
AAGATGATGAGGATAAGCGTGGATGGGACACATGTGTTCATGTGATGTGATGTTATCGAGACCCTGATTAGTCCTGTGAATGACGGCAGACACATGATGGGCAAATGATGAGGGTGTGACCGCTGTTTCGAGAGGAGATACGTCAAAATTTGTTGATTGCACATTAAATTGAGTGCCGATGATTTAATTGCAATTGGATGGGCGGCGTAGGTGGGTTAATTGGCAATGCGGGGGACCGGATACTGGTGGCCTCCATGCAATGATGTGTTCCTCTTCATCGATTCGTTTCACAAATAAGGGTGAAGTACCGGTTGTGTGGGTGAGTATGGTTCAGTTCAGTCGGTGGTTGTTTTGTAGATTCTAAATTTCGCCGAGAGGTCAGTGTTTGCGATTTAAATTAGTTGCTCGATGAGTTGCGTAAACACCCACAGATGAGTGGATAACATGCAATCGGCGCTGATTGCAATGACGGGCTTCACATAACGAGATTAACAGACGAGCTCGAAAGTGATGCCTCCAAATACGAAAACCACTTCATTATTTGACCCATCGATAAAAGGCACTAACACTGAGAGTGAACTTAAGGGGTGGGGCCTAAAAGGCCTACTGTACAGCAGAGATATACCGCAGGGCATATGCACCGTGCTAGCACGTTTGCTGACGACACCGCCATTTTGGTAACTGCCAAACCCGTCGCAGTGTCAACTTGAAAATTGCACTTGATAAAAAGGGAGTTTTGTGGCTCTCGGTGGCCTTTGAACTTGGTGAGACACCTGCCGGTTGGAAAATTGGGCTGATTATCCATTTTTTTAAGAATTGGGACAAAAGAGATTGCTCCAACTACAGGGTCACATCTCTCTTAAGCCTCCCCGGGAAAGTCTGCGCTAAGGCTTTGGAAGCGCGCTCTAGAGTTATGGTCGAGCGCGGGATGGGGGATGAACAGTGCGGTTTTAGTCCCGGAAGAAGTAAAACCGACCAGACTTTCAATCTATGAATGGTACTTGAGAGGGCTTGGGAGTTTGCCAACCCCATCTACAGTTGTTTTGTGGATTTGGAAAAGGCATACGAAAAGGCATACCGACTCGAGGTAAACTCAGACGTGTTCTGCAGGAGTATGGGATTGATGGTCCCCTTCTGAGGGCCATTCAGTCTCTATACACTAACTGTAGCAGCTGTGTTCGGGTTAAGGGTGCTAAATCAGAACTATTCACCGTGGGCGTTGGACTTCGCCAAGGGTGCGTCTTGTCACCTCTCCTTTTCATTGCATATGTGGACTGAATATTGCGGCGCAGCCGAGGCGAAGAATGTTTTACAATGGGAGAGTTGAGAGTAAGTCGACTTCTTTTGGTGGATGACTTAGTGATCCTCACATATTCCCGAACGGAACTGCAGCGCGCACTCGATGGGATTGTGGCCGTGTGTGCTGATGCTGGGATGAAGAAGGTTATGAGGTTATGGTCATTTCCAGAACGCATGTTCAATGCACTCTACATGTTAGTGGAGCCTCTTTGAATCAGGCGGAGAAGTTCAAGTATCTTGGTGTCTTTTTTTTACGAGTGATTGGAGGAGTATTGCTGAGCTTCCATCTAGGATTGGTCAAGATGGGTCATTTTTGAAGCAGATTGGAAGATTTGTAATCAATGCTTGTTAACGGTTTTCAACTCAGTATTCGTTCAAACACTCAGCTTTGGCCATGACATTTGGGTAATGACCGAAAGAAAAGTTCGCGAGTACAAGTTGAGCGAGAAACGGGGAAATGCGCTAAGAACTCAACACCGAGCAGCTGCTTCTTCGAAGGGAGAGGGAAATGCTTCGGTAGCTTGGCCACGTGGCACGAATGCTCCCTCCATCACGGTGGTTTGGTCACGTGGCACAAATTTTCAATTCATCACGACTTCCGAGGCGGGCGTTGAATGCGATTCCATTAGATAGGCGACCGCTTGGCAGACCCAGGACGAAGAATAAGAAGCGCGGCGACCGAAGCAGGACAGTTCAGTTTTATTGCAAAGTAACAGTGGTATCCAAAGTGTAGTAAAGCGAAAAAAGGAATCAAGTGGCTGCAAATAAATTCGTGTAAATATTGGATTAGTGAACTTTTGTGTTTCATTCGTCATAATTCAGCGAAACTGAGTTATATATACGCGTGCTAATTTGAGTGTGGATTCATCAAATAAATAATCAAAAAGAAAATCCTACTTTCGTAAAAATGACGTTATATGTAGAGCTGACACTCTAATCCGAAAGAACGGAGCGGCAAGGTGGGCCGATGTGCAGAGATCTTATTTGCGCAATCTGCACTGATGGGCGTCGGTGTCCTCAAGCCTACAGACCGCCGCACAATTCCAGTATGTTCCAGTCGGAACTATTTGCAGTTCGGGAAGTAATGTACCAGTTTTGACCGGGAAGAAGATAGCCACATGCGTTGATAGCTAAGCAACCATCAAAGCTATTGCCGTCTTTATTTCATATGCAAACTTGGTACAGGACAGCCGGCCTGAGAGAGCGTCTTTGGAAGGCCAGCTCATAATTTACATTATCTGAGTTCCAGGGCACATACTGACATCCCATGAGAAGGCAGATGAACTGGCTTGGCAGGAATATGCCCTTCAGTGGTCGCTTGCAGAGGAGGCAGTCACTACAAGCAGTCATGTCTAATACGCACTTCCTCGAAATGAAATTGTAAACCTCAGATGGGCCAGACTGACAAGCTATGCAACATTAAGGAAAATATGGCCTGAATACATCTTCTCTGCGAACACGTCACGATCTCGTTAGATTATTGGCGGTATGTACACATGTCCGAAAACCTTTGGACAGTTGAATCAACATCCGCTTTGGTTGATATGAGGTCGAGGTTCATCGAACTGCCTCTGAGTTGTATGTCAGTTTTCCAGTCAGTACGTTTGAGGTCGAGGTAGCATTCTTGTTTGTGCACTCCTGACTCCACATATTTTTGAAAAAAAAAAACGGATTGTGGTCTGTGCTGGGCTCATTTATAGCGATAGGTTCAAATATGAGACTAGAGACGCTTGTTATAAAGAAGTCAAGGACAGACGGATTGCCAATAGCAGGAGAAGGGACGTGGGTGAAACTAGGTGGAAATTTAATGGAAACGGGTAACAAAGAAGACAAATCAGACATTATGTTAAGCCAGGAATTTGCTCTAGCACAACCCCAAGCCCTGCGCCTGCAATTTAAATCTCCTCCTACTTAACACATGCAATTCATACTAAGGAGCTTCCTTAGATCCTTTCTAAAGGCATGACATCTTTGCTCACGAGTAAGATTTCTTCTCAGCTTACCGGGGAAATATACACAACAAGTCTTTACTTCATTAGTCTTAATTCCCACATTTTCAATGAACGTAGTCTGAATACTAGGCAGAAGCTCATGTTGAAGTGATCTGTTCTAGATTTACATGAACCAAGTTTAGTGACCATTTCCATGACCAGGGAATTCAATTCCTCCATTGTGAACAACTCACCAGTTCCATAAGACGCTCAGGCATTGTTGTTAATTTCTGCAGTTGATGAAGGCATTACAGACGAGGAAGGCGCAGTATATGCCCACGAATTAGAAGACGTGATGTTGCTGTTGTTCTGTACTCTTTTTTGTTGCTCTGCTGGGAGTGATGGAAAGTCACTCATAGAAAACAGTGACAAGTTGGTGTTGTTTGGTTGAAGGGCAGCGCTGTTCCTTAAGTTTGATGTCTCGCCTGAGCGAGTCTCATTTCAACATGTTTGCTCCTACTCACACATGAGTTATCCGTAGACACATGATTACCATGACAGTTGGCGTATTTTTGCATGTTCGGGTTAGTTTAGTCTTGTGATGACCGTCGCACAGTGACCAAAAAAACTGAGGATGACAGTCTTTTTCGCCATGACCAAACATTTGGCAGTTACGGCACTGCGTTATTCTGTTCTTTGTCTGACGATGAAAGCTGTGTAATATCGAGCGATCATTTTTTTTAGGTTGACTCAACTTTATGGTTCTGCTTTCCACAAACACAATGTAGAAGACTTCAGTGTATTTTTCGTATGTCTTCGAAACTTTTTGAATGCCCTTGCATGTCAGACCTAGTCGGATAAGTTCGTTTATCAGTAGGGAAGTGTCACATTCGTGCAAACCGAACAGTACTGACTTTAGAGCTTTCATCTTAAGTCCTGAGTGAAGTATTGGCATTGTTTTCGGATTTTCGTTTATTTAGCACATTATTGTAAGAATCGATGCTTTTATTTATTTTAATTGAATAATCACAAGCGCTGATGGATTTCATCAAATCATGCACATAGTCGGGAGACTGGTTAACTCTGGTAGTTTTCTGTGGCAACACTTGGTCGTCCATTTCATTTTCATTGTCACTGTCGAGCAATCCGAGAGGTCCAACAAAATTGGAATCGGAGCCATTTTCTCAAGTGGCTTAAGTTTTTTATCCGAGGACGTCTGATAGTCCCCCGAGTTTGGGGATCTCTTACGTTTATGAATTTTGGCAAAAGGGAAAAAAGAGCGACGAATCGAATTTTTTTGACCGTGTCAGCGGTGTAGTCTTTTTTGATATTTTTATTCGTTTTCTTTTGCAGGTTCCGTCTAAATTCTTCCGCCTTGCTTTCGTTCCATACAAGTTTTGGCGGCAATTTATAATTTATAGAACGACCATCTTGTATGATTTCTACTCCAAATTCGACTGCTCTTGGCATGATGTCTGAATAAGGTACCCATACGATCTTAAAATCTGCTTAAAGAGGTAACCAACTGCCTCTCGCTAGACAATAGTCGATGACTGAATGTCCTTGCTGACCCACGAATGTAAACTCTTCAGCTCCGTCAGATACGGAAGCCCCATAAAGGAGTTGCAGAGACCTAGCAGTCTCAATCCTCTTGCGTTTACTGTCGCAACTTTTGAGCATCGGGTCTTTCCAGCAAATCGGTTTTCTCTGCCTTCCGCGCATTTAAGACGCCAACGATCATAATAAAGCTGTAGACTCCGTTGAAGCTGTTGTCCCAATGAATTCAGTTAATATGCGACGGTATTATGGTGCTTAGTATTAATTTTTAAACTTAGGTAATTGATTTCGACTTCAGCTTTAAACTCGCATGTGATATTGGAAAGAGAGTTCTTGTGGGCGAGGAAGCACCCACCGCTCGCCGTTCCAATTGCATTTTGCTTCGTTGCAGGTATCCAAATAAATTCAAAGCTGTTGAACTGCTTGACTGACAATATTTTTCAACCAAACTACACTTTATAAATAAGGCAACAGAGGTGTGGCATTAAAACAACACAGCGCTAATTGAGCTCTCACCGAAGCACCACTTCTTCCTTTCTGCTTTGGCTCGAGTTCGTTCATGATGAATTGAGAAACCAAACTAACCTCAGAGCAACCGATAACCGATCAAATCAGCTGCCACAAAAAACAATGTTTTCATTTTACAGTTCTCCGCTTGCGTGGATGAATCTGATTCCTCGCTTCTTCTGAGTTCCAAGTTCTGTTTTGGGGCAGCTGGTGGCATGCCAGGTTCTCCCGAGGCTGTCTTTGCCCGGCGTTGTCGGCTAAAGCGTTGACACATGAGTGTCCTTGCTGAACCGTCCATTACCTGTTTGTCTTTATATGGGGGACAGACCAAATCTTTCGAAAGTCCCATCACGTAAATCGTTCGAATGGTTTACATGCAATTTTAAGCACCTTACGAATTAGAAACCCGCTTAAACTTATTAAGCACGCATGGCACAAGTTTTAACATACTTAACGAAGAGTATCGTAAATCGTTGAAACGGCAGTTCTCGGCAGCATACATTTTTCAATGAAGACCCAAAATATCGAGAACATGTGCATAAGTAATTCAGTGTTGGCGCTCGAAGAATTTCCTCAGAACGTCACGGCTCATGGAAGAGGATGTCTCCCAGCGCTTCTTCCTTGTGATCATGTAGACATAATTGGGGCACATCCATAATTTACATCCGTTCGTCAATGTGAAAGACGAGAAAATCCTGCTGCTCACCCATCGATCCTAAGATTCCGAGAAGAACAAGCCTATTTCCCATGCAGCCTCGTCTGTATCGATTCGGATTCCCTCGTTGTGCATTCATTTAAAATCCCCCCCTCCGCATGCACCAAACATGGCAGCCGTCACTCTTAGCTAAAACTTGCAGCCATTGCCGCCCAATTGCGAAAACGTTAAACTTGCAATTTACAGCTTCATCGTGAAACTTCATTTACATCCCTATCATCAGCAAGACCTACTTTAAATTCCCTTTTGAAATTGCAGAAGGCAATTCCCAACCAGGTCACTGTGTCGCATACCCTGCACCTGATTTGGGATTCCACAGTCTTCCAGCTGCACACATGAATAATGCATTTTCGTGTTAAGCAGCCTGCTCCGGTGATATATTTTATTCCATGTACTCGTTCATCGATGCGTGAAGCCTCCTCTCGAGAGTTATCGTGTAATTAAAACACGACAGCCGGCCGAGGCGAAGTGAGAGCCGCTGTGGAAGCTTTGGAAATGCGTCACGAGAACGGCGACGGATGAAGAATGGGGAAATCCATAGCGTTCTGTCATCGAAGTGGGGTCTATTCAGAGGGACCCTTGGAGAAGAAACCTTCGCGGTTTATGAATGGCTGGATGGCAGGCAACGTATGTCGATGGTTTCGCAAGAAATTATGTTCCTTCCGTTTCCAGGAAGGGCAGCTATTCTAAGGAGAGACATGACTTTTAGATGGCTGCCAAAAATTGAAAATGATGACTTTTCTTGCGAAGTTCGCACCAAGGTTGTGCGGTAATGTCTGTCAGACGGATGCCAGAAATGAATAATGACGCTGGTGGTTGTGATGCGAGTCTGTCGGACTGTGCAGGAAATGTGCGTGGAAGCAGGATGGTGACGCCATGGCATGGGTCAGGTGTGGTGGTGGGTGCTTACAGTCGTCTGTGGCTTAAGTGTTTCTGAGGAGTGGGCGTCGAAGGAAGCAAAAGGTCAAATGGCAAGGAAGTTATCATAATGAAATGAATTGAGACAGCTTAGATGTGGAAGCAATGAAAGCAGTGACAGACAAACCTCGGTCTTATCGAACTGTCGACTTCTGCCTGTCACCACGACGGGAAGTTACTGAACCCAGAAACAATGCTTCACGAAAGGCAAGACAATTTCCCAAGGTCGCTTTTCCCATAAATAGAGGCGATTTCATTCAACGACTTTAAGAGCGACATGAAGACGTCAACTTGCGCACGACTGACACGTTCACCACGAACTACACACGCGTCGGCCAATCGTGTTCACCACACCATCAGTAATTGAAATGTATTTCCTCTCATCAAACCCTCACCAAGTCAAGTGTTCTGTCGATGCGCATTCCATTATCCACTCTCCATTGCCAGATTCTCCGTTAATGATCCTGCGAATTTCCTCCCGAGTAATGAAGCATTAATTGAAAGAAAAATAGCTCCACTCTCTGCCGGCGAGGCTCTTCACACACACACACCAACTCAGCCGAACAAGTGTTTTCCAAATGAGGATTTAATTTTCCGCTTTTTCAGGAAATTTATTTTCCCCGCACAGGATATGTGTGTATTTGGGAAAGAATTCATTACAAATTAGACACACAACAACGCACGACGACGAGTGGGCCACCAATTGATGGATAGCTTTAATTTCGAATTTGTCAGACAAGCATGATGAATTTGGAAGGACTGTCAGGGGATTAAGCGCCTATGCTCTGACCTCTGCATCGGTGAGTGCTGCGGAAGGTCGGTCGGTTTGAAGAGATAGTTGGCAAAACTTTGAAGCGGCTGAGAGGACTCGCATCTCGATTCATTGGCCATCACGCACCGAACTCTTGAAAGTTTTCAATCTTCGTGGATTCAATTCAATTTTTGGACAACTTCAACGGGATTAGAGTGCACCTAATCCAAGGGGTCTTCGCACGTCGGAAACTTTGCGGATGGGGCTGAGATGAGCTTGAGCGCGTAGTCAACTGGAATTCGAATTTTTCTCTTGGCGTGAGAGCTTTTCAGTTTTCTACACGTTCACCAGGAGTTTGCAAATTTGAATGGGTTTGGCTTGGAAAATAATTAAAAAGCGCTAAATCCAGAACATCTGCAAGAGTTCCAATAAGGGCACTTGCCTAGGCCAATCTCTGGAGATGTTCAAGTATGATTTAGGTTTGCTCCGACACGACTGGATGGCGCAGTTGGTTAAGTGCCTGCCCTTGAGCACAGTCACCAGTCGTCGTGGGGATCAAATTAACGGCAGAATCACTGGAGCCTGACTGTGGGTATCACAATGGACCACCATGGCCTAGGTGTCCTGGTTTTCTCAAGCAGCCCCCTCCCATACCCTACCCAAGGTTTGCTCCTGCTTGGTGGTGACACGGGTCACTTCTTGAAAATTGAATCGAGACATGTCACGTCAAAAGCTCTCTCGAGGAAAGTTGTAGGCCGGATTGAATTTTTGAAGTGTGTGCTATACACATTAAGAGCAATTAAAAAATGTGTGAATCTACCACGAAAATGGCGGCAAATTGGTGAAATGGAGTTCACCAAGAACATGTCACAAAATTTGTGAATTTGCCCACGATCACGGGCTGTTATTCGGGGGGTGTTCAGAAGATGACTCATGTTCTGGTTGGTTTGAGTGGCTATCCGATTTGGCTCAAACCGGGTACAAGTAGCGCAGATGCGCGCCGTTTTGAAACCACACCACGTAGACCTGTCTTGTTTGGGTTAGCTAAGTCCAGCCTGTGAAGTTGAGGAATTTGACTATGTTCGATGTGGATTGAACGGTATTGCGATTATTGGACTGTAAGCGTTGATGCCTATGTGCCAGTGTACCGTGTTTACAGCTATTTCGGAGAATTCAGGAGGGCATCAGAGCCAGGTTCTGCTAGAAAATTTGTACTTGGTTGACCTGGTCTACCTTCTACTAGCTTAGGACAGGAAGTGTCGGTAGATGATGTATGTGTGGTGGTTGATTGGGGGAGCCACCGTCTCAGTGGGGGCCGGAAACTCATTGCTTGGCAATCTTATCGGCAATCTGATTTCCCTTTATGTTGCTGTGGCCTGGTGACATTGCACCTCCTGCTGGCCTCTTTGAGTTCTTCCTTGCACTGTTGCACCAATTTAGAGGAAGTGGTTATTGAGGAGATGTCCCTTGTCGCTACAGATCGCTTCTGTTCTACCCTAAAGGCACGTAGTACTGAGAATCTTACGAGCTGCTCCGATCGCTAGGACTGCAGCCTGGAAGGTACTCGAGTGACGTATGTTCTAAGAGCACATATGTAATAGGACATTATAATAGGGGCTGCGTGAATAAAGATGCAATGCTAAGCTTTATTTCCCGGAATATTTGGTAAGTGTCAATTTAATTGTTCGGAGTTCAAGATTAAGGCATTCAATCATGGATTGTGAAAACTCTCAAATTACAAATATAATGGCTGAAGAGAGCAGTGGTAGCCTTGTGGTAGAGGGGGCATGATGGCGTGATAGCGTCATGTCGTTTGTCGTCACGGCATACGAGCACGTTTTACTACCAAGGCAAGATGTTTCACATGACTGACTTAACCCTTTCAAGTGTGCTGCCACATGCACATTGTGTTTTTTCAGTTTCTCCATATTCTGTACTCCTTGTTTCTTCACACTGATATTCTTTTCTGTTTTTCTAATACTTTACCACCGACTACAGAAATAAGTCGGTCGTAAACGGTTAATTGTTATTGAATTTCCTAAGGGAGAGGGAGGGTTAAAAGTCAAACAAGCTCAGTAAGGCTACATGCCGTAGCGTCTAATTTTAGGCGAGAAACTTAGGCTCTCAAGTATATAGAGGAAAAGATTGTTTTTATTGAAGACGTGTCAATTCAAAATGCATTCCTAGCTTAACGGGCGTGTCATATATATACACCCGAAATGGGCAACTATTGTTAGCTAATTTTGGGTACGTTCAATTGGTTCATCAGCTTAGTCATGTAATCTTTCAAGGTAAGGTCTTTGCATACAAGCCTACGGACAAATCTGGTTCTCGTGAATTTGGATCTTCATCTGCATATGTAGCCTAAGAATGAAGAGTAATCATCAGATGGCACATAGCAAACACTCTCAACCACATCGGCTATAGGACCAGTGCAGGCATTCCGGGGGATGTTAAAACTGCTCAAGAAGCTGATCGCTTTCTGTGAAAACAATTTAACGAACGGACACGCCACTTCACCTGGAGCAACCGCTGTCCAAGGACATTTGCAAGCACATGCTCAATGCACTCTAAGTGTTAATGGCGTACCATGTTGAGCAGCTGCTTTGGTGACTATACTTGAATGTCCCCATCATTACGACTTTTCATTAGGTAGGCGACAGGTTGGCACACACAGGACGAAGTGCTTAGGCCTAAGGTTTGCAAGCCTGTTATTTCACATCTGTCGTCATATTAAGGGAGTTCTTCGAAGGAATATAATTAACGAAAAGCATATCCCGTGAAATTTGTTGGTACTCATTTGAATCTGAGTTCTTGGATAATCAGAATTGATGGAAGTGTATTCTAAATACGTTCTGACTAAGGAACAATAGATGGACTTAAGACTAGTTATGTCCCGAAAATCATTGCTATTTCTTTTCAGAAAACCTAACATAGAGTAAGACTTCGCAAATGAAAAATTTAATTTAGTATCAAAAATTAAACCGAGATCTTTAATCTCTTCTAGGCTAAGTCTAAGGCTAAGACTAAGTCTATGATGATTTATTAAATAATCATAGACAATCGATATTCAGTAAAAGTATTACATTTTTGAATATTCAGCTCTAGTCCATTGTGCTCGCGCCATTCCACTAGTGCATCGATATCCAATTGGAAAGTATTACAATCTGTTAAACTGTTTATAGATAAATACAGTTTAAAGTCGTCGAATGTTAAGATTTTACAATATTTGAAAATTTCATGAACATCTTTTATGAACAGAGGAAAGAGTAATGGCAGCACATGGTCACCTTGTGGGACGCCCGATATAACTTTTATTACTCGAGATCTAAAACTATCGATCTTTACCAATTGTTTCCCGTCCTTTAAGTATTTGCGAAACCATTCTAACATTGACGAATGAAATCCCAAAGACTTTAGCTTGCCTAAAAGCAAAGCGTGATGTACTTTATCTAAGGGTTTCGAGAACTCGGTGTAAAGTACATCAACTTAAAAATTATTTTCTAAATTTGTATAAGTGTAATTTAAAAATAACGATACATTTTTTTTTACTGAATATCGACTGTCTATGATTATTAAAGATCTCGGTGTAATTTTTGTTACTAAATTTAATTTTTCATTTCATTAGTACATGACCTGCCCTGCATAAAGCCAAGCTGGTTACTAGAAATAATTTCATTTGAATGAAATATGTATAATTTTTCTTTTGCAATGCTTTCAAAAATGGGCAATGCTGCAATGCTTTGATATGGGTCGATAGTTTTCTACTCTTTGCCTTAAACCGCTTAACAGTCAGAAAATAATACTTCCATTCGTTTTAAAATTCACCCGTTTTTAGGAATAAATTAAATATAATTTTAAGTGGACGATAAAGCGAAATCCAACTTTTTCTAAAATAGCCGGAGCCCCATCGGGGCCTTTCATTTGTTACATCCTGATCCGTAAATTGCAATACACCGATATCCAGAACCTCGGGTATATTAGAGTAATGGTTCATCGTTGGTTGGACCGGAGTCCCATTATAGACCGACCGAAATAAGTTAGCAAGTAGGTCAAAGGTATCATCCGAGTTTTTTGTAGTTACGATACCAAATTCCACTATCTTGGGCAAGCCCAAGGAATTTCTTTTTGAATTTACGTAACTCCAAAATGGTGCGCCATTGCTTCTTACTGAAGATCCTACAGACAAGACGTATTGTTTATATGAACAAATTTCAGAAGCTTTTTGACAGTTATTTATGAAATAACGTAAATGTCGTTCTCTGATTGGTCAAATTTGCTTTAGAAAAGGTTATAAAAAATGGTTGTCAAAAATATTAAGGGGCTACAGAAGTAGAAGTTGGACATCTCTATCATACTTCATTTCTGATGTGATGTACCCATTCTGTTAGACGGGTCTTATAAAAAGCCTGCTCAATGTTATTAAAGTGCTCTGTTACGTTCTCGAGCGAGTCTGTGTTCTTGTGTATTTTTTATGTGACCTTACACTTGTTGACACTGTTTTGCCAATCGCCAGGTGTCTCACCACATTCACAGGCCACTTGAATGACACAAGAAACCTTACACTTGTTGACTAAAAATAGCCTGGTTCCAGAACTCCTCCCGGTACTTCTTCATTTTCGCGTCCATTGAGACCTTTTTTACGCAAAATTCAAATAGTTTGTGGATAGACACCTGCAGTTTAGTTTTGTCTCAACGGGTGGTACTTTCCGGTTTTGTCTCTCCATTCGTACTAAACAACCATTCATTTGTGCTTTCGAAAGTTGACGAAGCAGCCTTCATCACACCACATCTCGGTCTAGGAAAACATGTCGTACCACAAAATGTGTATATGCGGTGGGTCTAATTTAGATAGAAAGATCCCTCTTCAGACCTAGAAGACGTTGTAAACTGATATTGTTTCTTTCGTGCACCTCACAAATAGACGAGTAAGCGCGTAAAGTCTCGGTGACAGCAACTCAAAGAGTTTCCCTGGAAAATACATCAATATTCTCAGTCAGTCTTAACATTTGCAAATGGCAACTCACGTAATTAAGCGAATTTTCTCCAGAGTCACTGACAAGATGAAAGACTTCGTGATTTGTGAGAATTATTTATCCTTAAAAAGGATTGCTTTCGGAATTCTTGAGAAAGATTTGCATGTTTCATTCCCCCAGGTTTGTTTTGATTTTGGCAGTGGCTGGTTGCTTTTTGAAATGCCACCATTTAACTGGAAGCACAAGTTGCGTCTTTTCACTTTTCACTGAGCGTCTGATGTGAAGAAAGCACATCATTCCAAGTGGCAATGATTAATGAGTCTTCTGGAATATTCCTTCAGAGGGAGAAATCTCCTTAAATTGTAAGGCGACCAAATGAAAGTAATTGCTTCGTGAAAAGGTATGCCCTTCCGAGGAGGGGTTTCGACTGAATCTCGAAAGTCAATGACATATATTTTGGCAAAGGAATCGGAGAGTGGATGTGAATTTGACACAGCATAATTGACTACAATCCCTTCGGAAGGCACGGCAGGTGAATGTGGACGCAGTAATTATCCTTTTTGAATTCCACCCGGTCGATTATGGCTGCAAAACCACATCTTTGTGCTTGTTTTCGTAGCTAAATTGATACAAACTACGACAAACTTGCGAGCAATTCTTCAGGGACACAGCCCTGTGCACTGAATTAACTCGTGTATCCTCTGCTAAGGATATCCGAGATGTATTCAAGTGTAACAGCAAGCATAGTGCCAAAAAGAAAAGTTGCACATACGCCAGAGTGGTGGCAAAAGAAAGGTCATTCTGCCATGAAACGAGTAGAAAGGAATACACAAAGTGTGTCCCAGGTTAATGGAATGCAAATTCATTCGACGATCTAATATATTCTCTGGAACCCCTCCTTCGCCGCATACGTCCTCTAACGCCTTTCACCTCATTTAACCTCGTCTAGACGCCGCTTTTAAACTTTATCTCGCAAACTTTCACATTCGCAAGGCCAATTAAGAGATACAAGTGACCCCATTCGCTGAGCTAATTGCAGCTCGCTCGCATTTAGCGCCAACCACGCATCTCTGCGAAACAACTGAATTAGTGGCATTAAACCTTAGTTTACTATCGCCAAACAGAACACACATTAATCGGTGTGGCCGCAGTAAAAGGATACTTGAGTGCCTGCGAAATATCCTTTCCATGTTTATGGCCGCAGACCCTGCTCATATCGCCGCAGCCAAACCATGATGTCTGAGTTAGTTGCTAACGAGGGCGCATTACGTGGGTGTGCTCGCGATTATCTTGAAAAATATTTGTATCCATGTACCCGTCATTAATCATTCCCTAAGTTGCTGCGGGGAAAAGGAATAAACATAAAGCCCTGAAAATAAACCCTTCGCTTACTCTCGATTGTTTGCGCAATTGTTTTATGAAGCCACGTTGTCTGGTGGTTATGGATGGATGGCGGTGGAATCGTTTTCACGTCCTCCTCTTCTCAGAACACATTCCCTTACAGATGAAAGGTTTCACGTTGTTGATGAATTCATTCGATGTACAGCATCTGTTCGTACGTTGTGCGAAGAATAAGAATGATAACACACTACAGCAAATTATAATGCGTTATTCTGGAATGGAAAAACAAGACAAAGCATGGCAGACGGGTAAACATCACATAGCCACAAGCAAGCTGTGCAACCGGATGTAAGAAGTGAATTTTGAACATACTCAGCACACTAAGGCTTCACACACATCCTGGGAATGCTTGCAGAGAGCTTGATATTTTTTTTCTGAAAATCAATACATAGTTTTAATTCTTGAAGTTGCGAAGTTACGAAGTTACGAAGGATCTGTTCTTGGAATAAACTGAAATTTAAGCGACTGGGAAAATTCCCGCAAAACGTGATCGATTTCAGTGTTTTGTCCGCTTTTCCATTCTTTGCATCTGCGATTGGCAATTATGATGGCATATATAGGTGCCTCCTCCACCTACCTTCGTCGTTGGCTCTTTTGTTGCACAGCCTTGTAACCATACCCCTCAAGATCGCGGGAGTATAAGATGTAATTGATAGCCAGCTATTGTTCTATCACTAGTGGAGACCGCAGCACAGCCCACCTGGAGGAGAGCTCCCATAACCCCTTTCCGGACAAAAAAACAATGACACTCACGACGCGACAACAGACACAGATGTCGTCCCAGACCACTTCGAGAATTCCTGTCTCTAAGACCCGGCTGCAACATCATTCGACCCGAAGTGGCTGGGATACACGAGGAAGCACTTGCATTGAAAGACAACAACATAACCGACAAATCGATCAGCGATTTTTCGAAAATGTGTGAGATATCCCTGGTGATCAGAGTAACGCAATCCTGGATACCAGGGAATACTGGCATCAGAGGAAAGGAAGAAGCTGACAGGCTTGCGAAAAAATTACCCTGGGTGGAAAATTCTGAGAGACGAAGCTCTGGACAGCGCCAGAACTGGATACATTGGTCTGGTAGTTGAGCTCTATCCTGATGCCACTTGACTGCTTCAAAGAGCGCCATAAGGACCAGCCAGTTTTATTTTTTCTAGTGGCTAGCTCCCAAGTTCCACTGGATATGCATGCACTGCTCCATGCGGATCCCTGATTATGCCTTTGCAAGCGGAGGTCCTGGAAGCTAAGGAGTTTGACAAGGTAATTCATGCGGCCGAGAAGAGCTCAACGTTTTTAGCACACATCACTCGATTACTCTATGCTGGTCCCAGGTCACAGAGACACACGAACAGCAGATAAGCTTGCCAGGAAAACCGAAATCGGCCCAACAGGCAATTCTATGTCTCAAACCACCTCTTGTGGACTTCAATGGTAGTTGGAGCGCTAACTGGCCACAATCATCTGAGGTAGCATTCAATGAAAGTGGGAGCAACCAACAACATTATATGCAGAGGCTGCGGCGACCTGGAGGAGAGAAAAATCCTCACTACATCTGCCATTGTCTCAGTTTTTGACGAGCTTGAGATCAAACAAAAATCCCGGATGGCGGAACAACAAAGGAACAGCAACATGACAAGTACGGATGGATTTGACAAACAGTCTATCATACGTGTGCGATGCCGACATTGGGGGCATATCCGCAGATGGAAAGGTTGTTTTCAGACGGGAGTTGGATATCCTAATAAAGCGCTTATTTGTCGTCGCACGCCAAGTTGGTTGAGGTCCTTCTCCACTTGTGTGCGCCATCTCTTCCTTGGTCGTTGCGTTGCCCCACCAGGTCGGAGTCGAAGACTCTTTTTGTTCTCTATTTCCTCGGGAGACTAGATAGACAAAGGCCTGCACCTCCTCCTATGGTGACGTTCTGGCCGAGTCGTCGATGTTGTGCGCCCTTTCTCGATGATACTTCGTTTTTCCCTCGTTCACCGCTAAACCCAGGAAACGCTTTATTAACCGCTCCCTGTTTTCGACCAATCATGTCAATGTCGTCTGCGTATGCCAGCAATTGTAGGGACTTTTGGAAGATCGTGCCTCTTACGTCTAAGTCGTTTTTTGAAATTGAAGGTTTTGTTGAGTTCGTTACCGACCTTGATGGACCAGCTAGAATTATCCTGTTAAGTCTCATGATCTTGGCAGGAATGTCAAAATTAGGAATGGAATTGTATACCTCGTTTCTATGCTGTCTACGCTTTTATATGCGGCCTAGAACTCGATCAATAGGTGGTGTGTCGCTCTGCATCACCTGGATTTTTATCCTGGATCTGTCGTGGAATGAGAAATCAATAAAAAATAAAATCAAATGACGTGTCCACATGTAGGCTTTGGAGTTAATGTGAAGTTAATTTATTAACACTTCAGTTTGCATCTGTTCGGTGCAGGGAACTAACTTGCCGGGAACTAAGTCCATTGTGGGCCTAAGAGTGTGGGCCTTAAATGGGTTCCCATAGTAGGTCACGTTCTGCATCTACCGGAACAAATGGTAGTCAGAAGGGGCAAGGTCTGGGCTATAAGGCGGGTGGGTAAAACTTCCCATCCACTGTTTTCCAAATAGTTCTTCACTGGAATAGCAACGGAGGGCCGAGCGTTGTCATGTGTGCCATGATTATTGCCTCTTGCCTGGTTGCATATTCCGGGCGTTCTGCTCTCTTCAAACGGATTAATTGTGTTCGGTAGCGTTGTCCATTGATGTCGCACCAAATATAGGCTTTGCCGTTGATTTGGCTGGTTCGCCTAGCCAAAATCACCACTCGCGCAGACCACTTTTGGCTCGTTCGCCCAGCTGGCGCATGTTCATCATAAACTTCCCCCAAAATACGATGACTTTCGGCAGCAGTTTTCTTCATATTAAAGTAATGAAGAAGAACTCCCCGCAAAAGCATTTTTCCAGGCGAAAAGTTCGACACATTTGAGCGAAAAAAAAATATTATTCCTTACGCTTCAAATGAATGACATTCACTGAAATGACGTACAATGACAGTAGCTTTCCAACGCATGTTCCAATGGAATAATACAAGTTGCGCCATCTCTTAGCAAACCGCACGAATTAAAAAGCCATTTGACCTTGTTTCGTTTTCTAAAACGAAATGAAGCCAAATCGGAAATTTGGCGTTATGTCCAGATTTAATACCAAATAAGATCAAATTGTTAATTTTTTCTTTATTTCGCTCTGTCTTTTTTCACGTCACCGTTTCTCTCCAGGCGCCTGCCTGACAGTTGTTCACATACCCTTAGCGGAACGACAAAGTCCCGTGAGCAGGCTAAACCCTGCGGAAAATAGGGTTAAAATTCTATCAGCGAACGAAGCCACCCACCTCGTACTTCAAATTCACCAGACTGACTGCAGTTTCGAGGTCTTGTTCAATTATTGTTGTTAGCAGTTAGTTCCCTCTGTAAACGTTTGAGGGTGGTCTTAGGTCCCATATGAAAGCGGAGTACGTTCCCACCTTATATCAGTGGACTTAGTTCCCGGGGACTTAGTTCCCTGCACCTAAATTATCTCGGTAGCCATTTTAGCCCCCCGCTGCCTCCCCGGTTCCACAATCCAGCTAACATTTCGCCCTCCTCCATAGCTCCATTTAGCATTCCACTTCTCCATCCCATCTCTCAACGCCCCGCCTTACCTATTCCATCCGCCCCCCTCCACCATGCTCACCATTCTCCCGGCAACATTTCACCCTCCCCCACCATTACCCCGCAACAATTTCCCCTTCTACAAATCTTCGCCATTTCCCTCTCTTCCCATTCCCCCACTCTCCTTCCCACACCAACCCTTCAAAATGGAAAGGACACTGTTGATTCGATTTTATGATTCCTCTGCTGGAGCACTCTTCAGGATCAAGAAGAGCCCTAGAAAATGTATTCAGGAATTTTTCGCAGAAGTCGAATTTGCAAAATAATTCATTTGAACGGTCTCATCAACTCCCAACCAAGCCTCCAATATCATCAGAGTTGCTGAAGCTTCGGTTCAAAATGCACTCGGGCATCGAGTTGAGAAAATCTCAACTCATTCACATTTGAAGTCAAACACTTCCACGAACATGTGTGTACACACAAAATATTCCTGAGACTCACGCAGAACCATCTGCCGGCTTCTGAGTGGCAATAACATCCAGTTAATGAATGCGAACAGTGCTTTTATGTATAGCCCGCCCACTCCACACTGGCTTTGTGTCTGGCACTACTTCCGCACATCCGACTTCAGCAGGAAGCCTCTCCTTGCACACGTCCCTTCGGAGATAAGCTTCACTTGGATTCCACTCTGAAAACATGATTCACCTCATTAAGGATATTTATGTGGCACCCTTGTCCAATAACCACTTACCATAAACCCGTCACATCTCTGCCACTTAAAGCAAAAGAATGTACTCGCACTCGTAGCGTCGGCTGGCATCCTTCACACCCACAGGAGACAATTAAGCGTGAGCGTTACTATGCTGCACACTGAATTAAATTACCTCCTGATCCACGGACGTGTAACACCAGCCCGTACGGCCATTATTCACACCTGCGTGGCAATATAATTACGTGACCACATACATACACATGAATATGCAAAGAATACACTCCAGGTGGATAATTTAATCAAGTGGAAGTTTTTCTCTCATCTCCGGCGTTAGAAACTTTAATGTCTCGCAGGGCGCAGAAACACACATCAGCCAAGGATGCGCGGAAACAATGGCAATTGCAGGATTTACTAAGCGCTTCCAATATCGATGAATTGCCGGACGTTTGTGTTTGGTTCACGGGAATCGCTTGTTTCGACAGAAGTTCGCAAGTACTTCATCAAGCCAAGCGCAAGTCCTAAGTATCTCATTTGGCCAAGTTTCAGCTTCTCCTGCTCCGAGACTGGTGATGGCGCATGGGGCTGGAGCAGCGTTGTAGCAGCGACTCCAAGGAAGTCCGTGGAGCTCATGATAAAGGAAAAGTTTTTCCATTACAGTTATCCTTTATTTCATGGTCTCATTGAGGCGAGGGACTTGTTGTTTTTATGTTTTCTTTTATTTCCCGAAAGTTTCAAATTTTAAATGATTCTCGAACGTGAATGAGGGTGGATTGTGACACTGGGGGGACGACTCGGGGGGATTCAGGTGAGCAAGTATGAACTGTGGCAAGGATTCGGGCCTCAGGGACCTTGAATCACTGCACAGACGTAAGTGTTGGGATAGGTCACGGTTATACTTGATTTCAAACTAAAACGACCGTTCATTTGCCAAGGGAATCAAAGTTTCTGGTTGTTTGCACTTTTAAGAGCTCTTTTTTTAATTCGCTCTTGTTGAGCAGAGTTTGAGAGTGGCCAACGCAAATGAGAAGCCTCCTGCGGTGAAGGTTAAGAATTCGATCTCGGGCACAAGAACTTACATTTTCATGGCGTTGCTCCTCGGCAGTCATCGCGACGGAACCTCAACACACACTCGCATGGCCGCTACGCAAGCCGCCGTCCAGCTCGGAATGTGAATTGATCCACTCCACAAGTAGCTGAAAAAGGAGTGAATTTGTCACGTAACTTAGCTCAGTTAGGGCAGTCTAAAGTAACCGGTGGCAAGTACCTGAATTACTTCCCATCACCACACCTTTCAACGCCCTCTGCCGCGTTGCGTCTGGACGTGATGGGACTAAGCTTGTCAGACACCCCTCGATGTGCCCTCCAACTTGATAGACTTCCGACTGAATTCAACAACATCCTTCGCCACCTCAAAATATTCATCACCTCGCATCCCTGTGCATATTTTACACGTATTTTTTCTTACAGTCATATGTAGCTCATAATTATTCTAATGGCGTCAACACCGCTGACAGGCTTAGGGTCGTTTTTTTTTCCCAAATGAGCCGTGTGTGTGCCGGCAAGGATAACCCTTGCCGAAGGGATCTGCTGCGGGAGTGCACTACAAGGGCGACGGAGGACACACACGGCTTTTCATGCTGCTCCCGTAGCTTGCGGTGCTTCTTGTTTATCCTTTAACAAGGACGTGTCTGTAGCATTTCAACCAACTTAGCCTTTTCACGTTTTCATAGTTTTTTTTTCTCCCCCATGCACTCTCTCCCCCGTCACTCGCGTCCTTTTCGCTTTGTTTTGTACACATTTGCAGTGGCACTGCACTTGCGAACACACTACATCCCCTGCACGGTGTTCTAATGATGTTTTGGGGCAAAATAATGTTAAGGGATGACGACAACGTTAGGTGTTGTGTGCTTTGCCCGTGGATGCTCTGCTAACACCGGCAAGACGGATGAGAGTTGTGTTTCTTTTTTCCTGTCTGCCCGTCTATCTTTCAGGCATTCTTTTTGCATGTGTGGATGCAAAATCATTTACGTGTTTCTGGTGAAAATTTCGTAAATAACCGACATGTTGTGGCTTTCATCACGGGGGAGGAGTGCCCGGGGGAGACGGTATCGATTTTCTTTGACTGGCTGGGTTCAATTTATTTAGAGGGTAATTCCATTTCGTTGGTAGCTCGTAGCCATCAGAGGCAAAGGTCAGTGCCTGTGTGTCGGCACCTCGTTTAGTCGGTATCTCCAGAGTGCCGGAAATAAAATTGAGTGCCGTCTAGGCAGGTACATTGACCTGAAGTGCAGGTATCGTTGAGCTACGACCACCCGTCTCGTCTGAGGTTGATTGGATTTCCAAGACTTTGAGAGGATAGTTTCCTGCCGTCATCAGTGAGTAATGTATTTATGGGTAATTTCAGTAGAAATGGTCTTACGCCTTCCTCGAAATGCGGTCTGTACCTTATGACCAAATGAGAAAATCAAATATGAGAGCGGACAGGAGGAGCAACGAGGCACATTTGAAATGTAACCATTAGCAGATACCCCACATTTTGATGCAAATTCTTCAGAAATCGATATCAAATTCGGTTTGAGGGTGCAATAATCGGTTTGAATGAATGACACTCTTCTTAAAATGTGTACGGTTGGACGTTAAATGACGTTTAAGCTTACACTCGTGAAGCGGTGTTGTTCGACTCTTTTACTTAACGCTTCTTGGAAGAATTTTTACTCTGCTTATGGGAATAGTAGTATGGGTGGGGCTACAGTCCGTAGAGGGACAGGGCATAGCTTCTCAGCAACCAGTCGTGCGCGCTACTGTTCTGTCACGAGTGGAAGGAACCTACAGTTGTATGTCGACTCCGATCGGCCAATTTGAGAAGCTTCTTCTAGACAGTTATACTCTTTGAGCATTGTCAGAAAATTATTTTGCTCGAACCTAGGCAACATATGCTCAAGGGGTCGACGCCCCAAACCCACATTGCCACGGCCGCCACTATGCTTATGTTAAAAACGATAAAAGTGTAAAAAAGTAAAGACACGGAAAATAAACCAAATTGAGGAGCTTCAAAACCGAAATTGAGGGTTGGATCTGAGTAACCTGTGGTAGGGTAAAGGCACTAGTAACCGGAAACTTCGTAGTTTATTGTCAAATAATAAGAGAACTTTCTAGTTTCAGTGTGAGAAATAAACACAAAACAACCATCTTTCACAAACACACGACGTTTCCCATGGATGCAATAACTGGTTTGCATTCGTTAGTACATGGTAGTCGTGAAGAGTGCAGCTAAGTGCGTTTTTTCTATAAAAATAAAATGTAAGTATTTTTTACATTATTTATTGCGTTTGCACACCAAAGGACGTTTAATTTTAATTATATATTGCTTCTATAACTTAATTAGTGCGGTTTGCTAAGAGATGGCGTAACTTGTATTATTACATTGGAACATGCGTTGGAAAGCTACTGTCATTGTGCGTCACTTCAGTATATGTCATTCATTTGAAGCGTAAACAACCAACATTTTTTTCACTCAAATATGTCGAACCTTGTGTGTGTTTTTGCAGGGAGTTCTTCTTCATTACTTTAATGTGAAGAAAACTGCTGACGAAAGTCACCGTAGTTTGATGGATGTTTATGGTGAGCATGCGCTAGCTGAGCGAACGTGCCAAAAGTGGTTTGCACGATTTAAAAGGTGATGGTGATTCAGGCTTGGAAGACGATGAACGCCCTGGACGGCCAAAAAAGTTTGAAGATGAAGAACTGGAAGCATTACTCCCTGAAGATTGTTGCCAAACACAAGAAGAGCTCGCAGAATCTTTAGGTGTCACTCAAGCAGCCATTTCAAAACGTTCAAAAGCAGCTGGATATATTGAAAAGCAAGGAAATTGGGTTCCACATGGTCTCTAGCTGAGAGACGTCGAAATGCGGTTTTGCATGTCCGAAATGCTGCTGGAACGCCAAAAAAGGACGTCATCTTTGCATCGAATTAATACTGGTGATGAAAAATGGATCCATTACGACAACCCCAAGCGCACGTGAAAAACGGCCAACCAGCCAAATCAACGGCAAAGTCGAATATCCATGGCGCGAAGGTAATGCTCTGTATATGGTGGGACATCAATGGACAACGCTATCGAATACAATTAATCCGTTTGAAGTGAGCAGTGACCGAAAAACGCCCGGAATATGCCACCAGACACGATGCAATAATCCTTCATGACAACGCTCGGCCCCACGTTGCTATTCCGGTTAAGAACTATTTGGAAAACAGTGGATGCGAAGTTTTACCCCACCCAGGCCAGACCTTGTCCCTTCTGACTACCATTTGTTCCGGTCGATGCAGAACGCCCTCACTGAAATACCGTTCACATCGGAGCAGAATATCAAAAATTGGCCTGATTCATTCTTGGCTGCCAAGCCGGAGCAGTTCTTTTGGGTTGGGATCCACAGATTGCCTGACAGATGGGAAAAAGTCATAGCTTCAGATGGGATATACTCTGGATAATACTACTTTACATGTTTTTCTTAAATAAACGTTCTAATTTTGAATAAGTTATAGACCCAATATGTACTGGCAAATTACAGCGCGAGAGGGGAATCAAGGCGAACGAGTTGTGTTGTCATTGATCCAACGATATCCAAACTTAGGTCGCACTATCTATTGCGATAATTTTTTTACTTACACTCGCACCGCCTTTTCTCACTCATCGCTATGATCTGAGAAGAAATTATCAATCATCGCATTGTGCTCCGGCTGACTACATGAACGCAACATCATACGTGTTTGCAATCAATGCGATGGCGATGAATATTTTATGAACCATCAATGAGTAAGAGTGACAGGAAAAATGCGCTGTATCGCTGTCCATCTCTAGTGTGCACTTACAAACCAACTGCACACATCATAGCTAGTGGCAGTTAAATATATTGCTAAAGGCCATTTATCCTATCAGTGAATAAAATTGAATCTCCCTTAAAAGTTATTGAAACTAAACATCGACGTGAATCATTGAAAGCACCCCGTAGGTAGTGACTCCGAGGGAGGTCACATTCTAGACACTGAAGTGTTCAAAATTTTGAATCTCATTTTAAAAAGAAACAATTCCGCAATTAACAAGTTTATTTACTTTTGGTTGACACTCGTTGTGGAATTGTCCACAGTTTGTTACGGTTCACATTTCCAGCCACTGTCCATCCTTTGCTGTGTCCTGTCCCTAAAGGAAGAGACCTGGCTCTCAACCAACCAAATGAAACATGGTGCGCTGACAACTGACCCGTGTGCAAAACAAATCTCCGCAACCCACACAAAAAAGAGCGGAAGTGAAAGCTTTCCTAAACAAATCAAGCCCGTACCTTGCAAAACAAACATCCCAACACGGGTCACTAATTGGCGAAACTATGGTAACAGCAGCGACAGCAACTTCCACCTGCCAGCTCATAAAACTCGCACATCCATGCGTTCAGCTAGCACAAGCACGCGACTTGCAGAAAAAGGCACTTCACTCATTGTCCCCGTGACTTGACCGACGAAATCTAAATTTAATCCTTACATGGGTAGCGCTGGAACACACACGTTCACATCTCGTCCGCCGCTTCGTGCGCCGACAGTAGGAGATGCAAAGCACTGCGTCCCACAAGTGCATGGCAGTGGCCACGTTGCCCGTGCCATAGCCGCCGCCGTCGCTATGACAAATTGGAACATCATAACTCACGGAGGATTCCATGGGATTTGGCTTGAAATATGCATATCCATGCATGAGGAATGACAGTTGCTGTGCGCAGCGCGTTTATGAACCACTTTTGGGACCCAAGTGCGGAGTGAAGCCAACACGAACTGCGAGTGGACTCGGTGCCAGCCCGGGGGAAATCATTGACCTGTGCTGAGGTTCCTGCTGCGTTGCCGTCGCTGGGTACTCTCTCCCGTAGAATGGGATTTATAAAGCAAATGTCCTATTGGACAAAGTTATCCTTAATCACCCAATTAGAAGAGGGATGCTAATCACTTGATTATTGCAAATACGATTCGTTTACATCTCCGGCAACTGGTGCTGGTAATAGGCTCGTAATTTAAGCAAATTGTGATGCCGAGCTCTGGCGTGACGGCACTGGTGATGATGGCGTTTTCAGGTTTTTAATCCGCCTTGAATGACACTGAGTGTCTGTAATTTATGATGGCGAAGGGCGTTGAGTAGGCACTCTGCGCACATTTTTCCTTGTCTCACTGTAAACCGGGCGCGAGGACGCGAGGCTGAAAGCCGTTTTAATTAAATTGGAAAGCTACTCGGGGTTTGTTTTCAATTTGTGAGGCATTTGCCGAAAGGGGGTGTCGGGTAATAGGCACAGAAATGCGTTCAGTGGTTAAAATTAGAAGCGAAACTTGATTTTGAGAGTGGTCTAAGGAGTATAAGGAAGGGGAGGGGGAACTGAAAACCAGCTACGAAATTGCATGCTCTTGCAAAATGAAAAAAGACTGACTTGAAGCTGGCAACATTCATACACCCTTCAGCGCCTTCTATCAAATTAGATCAGGCTCGAAACAAATCGTTCACGCAGAGAGAGGGGGAGAGCTAATAATGGTCATCCACTGTCTGTAACAATCGCTCAACTGCCAAGGTGCTTACAGATTTCAATGTTGATCGTCGTCATGATTATGGTGACCACCCGTACTGGAATTACCGGCACAGCACCGAATTTTAACGTTGTCTACCGTGTACTGAAGAAAGGCCAGCCCAATATACTCAAATCAAATTATTATACCGAACAAAAAAATGAGATAAGATCTGCCTAGTGTAAGAACAACTTTAAAATAAGTTTTCTTGCGTTTGCCACTTACTGTAGGAGTCTTCCGGTGAAATGTAAAAATATTTCCCGTTAGCATTTGAAGTCAGAGTATTATTACGCGATGTGTAAAAGTGAAAAAAGTGTATTTTTGTTAAAAATTAAGAGAGAACATTGCCAAGGAAGTGTGTTTGAGGAACACTTTTCGTGTATTTTCTAAAATCTTAAGCTTTAAGCAGATTTCCACATCGTTCATATCGAGATATTTCCATTTCTGTGATTAATCCGAGACTGGCCAACTATTTAGTTGTGCGATGGATTCAAAGAAGACCGACTGCGCATCGTTCCGCATTTTTTAAATTAATTGAAAAAATAATTTCTTATTTAATTTGATTGTTTCATTCGCCTCCCTCTATTCACAAGCACGAGTGCACGGTTCACGGCACAGCTGTGCAGAAACACAAAAGACGCTTGCCTAAAAGTTTTTTTTTTTTTTTTTGAGTAAGATATAATCAGATGATTCAATTGAAAACTTGGGAAGCAGCATTTTCTCTGTAACTTCGAAAACAAATATCAAACAATTGTAAATAAAAACATATTCTTATATTGAGTCTATAACCTAATTCGTGCGGTTTTTCAAAATTTGAACACTTATTTAAGAAAAACATGTAAAATAGTATTATTCACAGTATTGCCCATCTGAAGCTATGACTTTTTCCCATCTTTCTGGCGATGTGAGGATCCCAGCCCAAAAGAACTGCGCCGGCTTGGTAGCCAAGAATGAATCAAGCCAATTTTTTGTATTCTGCTCTGATGTGAACCGTATTTCAGTGAGGGCGTTCTGCATCGACCGGAACAAATGGTAGTCAGAAGGGGCAAGGTCTGGCCTTTAAGGCGGGTGGGGTAGAACTTCCCATCCACTGTTTTCCAAATAGTTCTTAACCGGAATAGGAAAGTGGGGCCGAGCGTTGTCATGATGGAAAATTATTGCCTCGTGTCTGGTGGCATATTCCGGGCGTTTTTCGCTCATAATACAGCACACCGTTGTGCCATGGATAGTCGGCTTTGCCGTTGATTTGGCTGGTTGGCCAAGCCCAAATCAACACTCGTGCAAACCACTTTTGTCCAGTTAGCGCATGTTCACCATAAACTTCCACCAAAATACGATGACTTTCGGCAGCAGCTTTCTTCATATTAAAGGAATGAAGAAGAACTCCTCGCAAAAACACTTTTTCGGGCACAAAGTTCGACATATTTGAGTGGAAAAAAAGATTGTTGTTTACGCTTCAAATGAATGACATGTACTGAAGTGACGCACAATGACAGTAGCTTTCCAACGCTTGCTCCAATAGAATAATAACAATGGAATAATACAAGTTACGCCAGCTCCTAGCAAACCGCACGAATTAATTTATATACCCAATATAAAAAATAAAATTGAAATATAATTATAATAAATAAAACCTAAATATATAAAAATTAAATTTTAATTCTTAATTAAAATGTAAAAAAACAGTGAAAATAAATTTATTCACCTCTAATAGCTGATAGCTAAAGACTTCAAAAAGTTTTACTTGCCTAAATGCCGCACGGGAATTGTTTCCATTTTTGAGGCCGTTTTCCGCACTTTGCGACTTCTGAAATCGGTAACGTGACTTGATAAAAGTCGACATCATCAGTTATTTTGCGAAACTAATTCGAACATAATTCAAAAATCAAAGTAGTCCGAATGACAAAAGTTTGGTAACAAACGACAGGGATTAAAGTTTGGCACAAAAAAACATGGAAACGATATTTACCGTCTTGTAACATTTTAAACAGCAAACATTTTAAGCAACTGACTCAAATTATCTTTTTTGTGGCTGTTATTTAAAGGTAAGTTTGAGCCTTATACGACCTCGGCAAGTGGTAGTAATTTTCTTTTAGCTTAAAGGTCTTAAAATGATCCGGTTTTTTTTTTACATTGTAACCTTGTGTAGAGTGTTGAGGTTAGTGGCCTTTTAGTTAGACCCATTTGTACCCATGAGGCTTATGGAGGACGATTGACGTGGGCTATACGCCTCCTATCGGTGGCCATATACGGCTAGCTTTAGGTAAAATTTTTTTGAGAAATGGAATTCACATTCGTTTTTTTCAGCCTTAAATCATGCAAGAACCAAAATTCTACCTACAAACAATTTCATATTCAGACATCAGTGGCCTAAGGGTTCTTATACGTGGGAGCTTATAAGATGCTCTCTTGTTAAAAGTCGGACAAACAGATGATGCCCAAATTCGCTAATTTGTTTGCCGATTGTTTGCGATTTTAATAGCGCTTCAAATCTAACAATTACACTTTTAGAAAGATTATTCGATTGATTGAATTACTTCCTATGTTCATCGTCGTCGGCGTTAAGAAGCTAGAGACATATGCAGCCATTTGATACTCTGGTTGGTTGTGCGTATCGCTATTTCTAAAGGGTGCTTGATGACAAAAAAAAACACGGGTCAGCATCTTCTGAACGTTCGCGGTGTGGCGCCGTGTAAGTAATGGAATCTTACGAATCAATTCAATCAGTTCAAAATTCCATTTTTAGTCGTGACAACACCAACATTTGGCCTTCTCAAGCAATGCACAAGGAAAAGAGAACTTCAAATTTTTCTCATTCACAGCAAAAAATGCGAAAAAACATGGAAAAAGGAAGAACTTGATTAAGGCGCAGTGATTCAGGCATGCCCTGCCATCATGCTGTGTTTTATCCCTCCTGACCTATTGCACGCTTCCCTCCCCCCTCAGATTGATACTCCACTAGGCGTTCAGCTCTCTGATTGAATAGTCCTTGTTCCAATGGGAAAACAAGCGCCTTTCATGTTGGTGAAACTCGCACGTCCATCGAACGTCCTTTTAACGGAATAACCTACAGAACTGCACTCTCAGGCATGGCAAGCAAAATAAAAACGAGCCCAGCACACTCAACCTGTGTACATCTGTCTGTAGCTAAGCCTAATTTCAATTAGTCATTCCGGGGACCTAAATATTCAAAGATCCGCAGGGAGGCAGTGAGATGAAAGGGAAATCATGTTACATTTATGGGGAAACAAGGGATCACTCCGTCCTCGAATCCACTCATACGCAAACGTAAAAATCACTCAACTCGCAGCTTCCATCGCTTCCATCTCCCATCGCGTCCATGCGCCAAAGCGAAAATGATTTCAACCCAAAGTACACAACTCCTTTGATTGCACACCCCGTGTTTACCCATGTCATTTGCACAGCACCGCGCTGCCTCACTGCCTGACTGCCGGAGCCTTGTGATATACGATACTCCTCCATGTCCTTAAATGCATGTAATCCCCGCTTTGACAGCGACAACCGAAAGTAATATTTTATTCATGGCCACTAGCGAAACAACCCAATTATGGCGGATGGCGGGCGCATCGGTGGCATCGCAGGTGCTGCAGCTTCGTCCCTTGAAATCGACTTGTGACTTCTGAACTCGAGTTTCTTTTCATTTTGGGTCGTGTGTGTGTGTCCGCGCAACTTCGCTCCCGTGATATTCGTTTCGAATTAACGACGTGAAAAAGGGAATACGAAATTAGTATCTGCAATACGCGCATCATTTGATATTAAAACTTTCGGGGAGCCTCGGTCCACTCACAGGTCACGGAATTCGATCCCTGGTCATGGCTCGGGTGGACCGATATGTGTTCATGGACGAGTGCTCGTGTTATGGACGCTCGAATTGATATGCGCCCGAAAACGCGGGGTGCGCAAATGAGATCTTCCCACCGGAGCTGATTTCAGATGTTGACGGTTTTTTTCGTAAATTTAGTAAGTATACGACATGGACTCCGCGTGCCGTTAGGCAGTTGGTCAGGAAATCAGGAAATTCAGATTTTTGAGGAGTAATATGAAAACTGAGAAGATCAGTCCATTTTCGATTGGATGCGCTCTCTTTTGAGGGATTGGGAGGTAGGCGGTTGAGGGTGATTGGAGTTGGTGGTGAGTTAAGAGCAATCAGCTTTAAGTGGAATTTTGCTCGATGATGGTGATTTAAAACCGAAATGTTGTTCAAAAAAAGTCTCCTCTGAAATCTCATTAATACTTCATCCATTCATCGCGTCAGAAAACCTTTTGACAACATAGTGACGCATATACCTTTGATACAAAACTGTCTAGATGGTCAATCCATCGTAGTTCACTGTTACACATTGTACCAAGATCTTTAACACTGGTTACCTACTCGAAGGCGATAGAGTTCAGTTCTATGGAGGGAAAGTTTGAGAGACAGGGATCGTGTGCTGAACATGCAATGACATTGGTTTTGTCAGGAATGAGCATGAGAGCATTTTCCTTCGGCCCACTTCGGAATTGAGCTCAAATACTCTTTTGATTTTGCAACTGAATGGTTGAAGAACCATACCTAGAGGAGAACTGAAGAAGATTTGAGCATCATTTGCTTAAACACGATATTTGCAATAAGACAACACGTTGGGAAGATCATTAATGAACATGAGAATAATAACGGGGCGAGCATAGAACCTTGAGGTACTCCATTGTGAACTTCACAAAAAGACGACAGTCTTGTGTTATATAAGGCAGCTTGAACACGGTAAGTATGTTACGAGAAAATTAACTTATTAGTGGAAATTGGCTGGACGGTTTGTGACAAAGCATTGACGGGTTAACACTGCCGATTGCCTATTATCTCCTAAAAAAATGTTAAATTGACTCCGTCTTTAAGTTTCTCTTAAAATGAAAATTCTATCGATGACGTCACGCATCGCTCCGGCAAAGGTGCCCAGTCTTCCGCAGCCCTTGCGAATAAGCAGCGTCCCTGTTAAGCATCTTTGCTAAGATTTGTTTCCTACACTCTTATTTTTGCTTCAAAGCTGATGCACACGAACTGAACTCGCACACCGCCGACTCCGTCACAACGAGTGCACAATCGATGCAGTCGCGGCGACTGAAGCTTCAGCGTGAATATCCCAGATATCGGTATAATTGAATATTCGCCATGGCCGTGGCAAGCAAATAAATTATCAATCACAGCGGTGTCGCGCAATCGAATGAGCGATTAACCTCAAACGGCCCATGCAGTCTAGCGAGTTCGCGAGCCCGTGGCACAGGTATGCATGAATATCAACCAACTGCTAAGTGTGCTGGAATAACTCCGCTTAACAAGGATTCCACATCAATGGGCTAATCGTTCGAACCCATTGAATATTAATTTTTACGGAACATGCTTTGAGGCTTATGCATGTGCAGAGGAGGATTATATGACATTTTATTTTACAGCAGCCGCCGCCGCCGCAGACGCAGTTCGTAGTTGCTTTCAGCCGAAGCCCTGAAGTCACATAAAATGTGGTGCAATTGCATAAAAGATGATGTGCACTGGAAGCGGTGCTGATTGAATTTGAAATGAAACTATCTGCCGTATGCAGAGGGAATGGAGATAATGCAAAAGAATGAATCACGCAAAGATCCTGTCCACAGAGAGTATTTGTTTTCTATGCGTCTGACTAGCTCTCCACTGCGGTTTTTTCCTGAACTGATTGCTGCTCGTGGTTATGAGGCCTGCGTGTTGCATTGACATAGATAATACGCGCGGAACCGTTCCCCCACTTAAACTGACCTGTACCAATATCCTAGAGCAGGATTTGACTCTCTTATAAAGGTAGCCGACTTTCTTTCTTTGAACATAATGACACGTCCTACTATGATACGATGAGAATTTAAACTTCTCCACATGACGTCTGACATCTAGCTGAACCTGGGCGTCAATGGAATGGATTCACATTCTTTCCAAATTGTCTGCGTCAACTTATCGCTGTCTATAACTATTGTCTTGTAACGCGGATCAGTCCCAGAATTGGTCGGACATTGAGCACTTATTCGGTTGGCATTACAGTCTGGAGTGTCAACAGCGAGCACACAAAAAGTTGGTCGTTCACTACTGGTTTGGGCCAATGAATATCTGAACCAATGTACGAGGGGCGTTCAATATATTCAAGGTATCGAAGGAAAATGCGAATTCAATTTTTCAATATAATCTCCCCCAACATCAATGCATTTGTTACATCTTGAGATAAGCTTTTTTAAACCCTCAACAAAATAAATTTCCTCTTTCTCTGCAAAATACCCATTTATTGCCGACTTGAGTTCTTCATCATCCGAAAATCTTTTTCCACGAAGACATTTTTTCAAAACCGGAAACAGGAAATAATCACTAGGGGCAAGGTCTGGACTATAGGGTGGGTGTTGGATTTCTTCGAAACCACAATCTAGCGCAGCAGCCTTGGAAACTCGCACCGTGTGAACAGGAGCGTTGTCATGAAGACGCGACACACCCGCTGCGAGTTCCATCTTTTCTTTTAATTTCCTCCCGCAAATTATGCAAAGTGGAAGCGTAGGATGTGGCGTTGATGGTTTCACCTTTTTTTTTGTACTCACAGAGTTTCCCGGCAGACGGAGTGACTTTGAACTTCTTCGGGGGGTCTGTTACTTTTTGTATGCCACTGCATGGACTCTTGTTTGCTTTCAGGGTCATAGTGGTGGACCTATGTTTCGTCACAGTAACAATTCGATCCATAACACCATCCGCGTTCTCACTACACATCTCCAAAAGCTGTCTACAGCATGCAATTCTCACTTTTTTCTGAGGCATTCGTGGCACCCACCTAACCTTTGAAAGGTTAAGATAGTCATGAAGACCAATTGAAATCTTGGTGAACCCTGCCATCATTTTCACCTTTATTCGAGCATCCTCAAGAACAAGTTTTTCGACTTCTTTGATGCTTTCTCCCGTACAAGCTGTAGCCGGGGCGCTGGAGCGGGGGTCGTCTTCAATGCTCTCTCTGCTCTCTCTGCCTCTCTTGAACTCACTTGACCATGGCATGAAGTTTGACTTTTTCCTTGCTTAGTGAGAAATTTTTATTACAGCGCGATGTTCAATTTCCACCATCACCGTCTCAGTTGCCATTATGATTATGTTTAACTAGAGATAAAACGCGAATTAATAATCACATTTATATGAAATTTTACACTACACTACACTACTGCACCTACGATGAGAGGAAGAAATGCAGTCCCTACAACCATCGCTCACTTTGAGATTAAGGAGGATATCAGTATCCCTCATCAATAATAAAAATAATAATAATAATAATAATAATAATAATAATAATAATAATAGTAATAGTAACAATAATAATACTAATCATAAATTTGGATAAAGGTAGAAGCAAACAAATAAAATTATAAAGAAGTTATTAAGTCTTTAAGAATGAATCTTCCAAAAATGTTTAATTGCAGAACAACCAAACTATGAAAAATAACCTTTATTCGCAGTTCACGTTTATTTTATTTGAATGACAGATCTATTTTTTGACATTTGTTATTGTTTCATTTCCCATTCATCTTCAAGGTTGCCACTTGAACTGATATTATTACTTCTCTTTCGAATCAGTAGATTTAATCCTCAGAGTATATTTTTGAATGCTTACTGCAACTTGCATGTTTTAAGTTCATATTCTCGTAATCTAAAATATTTAGTTAATGTATTGGGTATATAATTTAATTCGTGCGTTTTTTTTCATCTGGTCGCATATTCTGGGCGTTTTTCGGCTACTGCTCTCTTCAAACGGATTAATTGTGTTCGGCAGTGTTGTCCATTGATGGTTTCATCCGGTTTAGCAGCTCATAATACAGCACAACCTTTTGATCCCACCAAATACAGAGCATTACCTTCGCTCCATAGATATTCCGCTTTGCCGTTGATTTGGTAGGTTGGCCAAGCCAAAATCACCACCTTTGGCACGTTCGCTCAGCTAGCGCCTGTTCCCCATTAACTTCCAACAAAATACGATGACTTTCGGCAGGAATTTTCTTCATATTAAAATTTTCTCCATTAAAAGTTCGATATATTTGAGTGAAAAAAAATGTTCTTGTTTACGCTTCGAATGAATGACATATGCTGAAATGACGCACAATGGCAATAGCTTTCCAGCGCATATTCCAATGGAATAATACGTTACGCCATCTCTTAGCAAACCGCACGAATTAACCTATAGACCTAATAGTTGGGCTAGAAAAAACAGTCATCGCTCTTTACTTGGAGACATCGATAAAAAACTGGCTCACGCACAGCAACGTGTTGCAGAGGAAATAAGAAGCAATTTTAATGACGTTTATACTTTAGTGTCTAATGAGAAAGAAATATTCCTTAAAGCACCGCGCGCGTTCGTACATCATTTTCAATAAGAGTTTCTTCCGACCAAATGGACGAAGCATTCTTTTTCAAAATAAAGAAAAAAATTGTTGGTGTATGTAAAGAAGGCATATTCAATGAATTTCTACAATTATTACATTAGTTAAATAAGATTGACATGTAATGCTTTAATTTTATGTTTATTTATTTTTGAAGTTAAAAAATACTGATATTTTTTTTTTTAATTTCCAACGTCTTTTAATTATTTTTCAAAGCATATTTCCACTTTTTTAAACTCATATTTTATGTGCATTATTCTATGCGCATATTTTGTGTTTTTTAGCATCTATTAAACCGAGCACTGATAATAAAAATGATGCATCGGTTTTGTTGATGCGAATTGTCGCCACCACCGAGATCGTGATTTATCTTTGTTCGGCTATGCAAATTATCATGGACACAATCCGAAAGCTCTTGAGGCTGTGGAAACGAATATTCGTCAAGTAATGGCCGAGTTATTGCCCGACATTCCATGTGTCGATACTCACTTTCCTCTCAAGCCTGCGACCCATGAGCTTGAGTAACAGCTGCTGACGTCCTTGGCACGTAGCTTCCAGTCATCAAGGCCAAGCTGTTTTGCATCAGCTATGACTTTGTCTTTACACCGGATGTTCGGTCTTCTCCTCCTTCTCGAACTAGGAGTCTCGGATTCGAAGACTCCCTCTACTGGATCATCGGTGTCCATGCATTCGATTAAGCCAGTACCGTCGACGCATTGCCTTTCGGACTATATCCACATCTTGTTACAGCCCGCAGAGTTCCCGATTATGTCGCCTCCTTCGTTTACATTCCTCGAAGACGGGATCATTAATCCGAAGATTTTTCTTTGGAAGGCACCATGGATCAGCTTTGTAGTTTTGCTTAACGTCCAACCTTCTGCCCATATACTTGGTATATAGGACTGGCAAAATAAGAGTTTTATTGGTCCTTCTAGTCAGGAGTTTGGAGCCCAGTTGATTTGACAAACCGAAGACCAGCGGTTGCCAAGGGCGATACTATATCGAACTTCTAATTAGACATTGTTTGTGGGGTTTACTTTCGCCACGAGGGAACCAAATTGTTCGTACTTCCAAATTGTAGCTGCCGATCGTGATGTTTGTCCAAGTTGGTGTCGACAGCATATATTACGTTTTGTCCCCATTGACATTGAGACCAGTTCATTTCGCCTGCTCTTCAATCGCCGTAAAAGCTTCTACTACGACGCGTTGGGAACTCGCAAGTCGATGGCATCTGCGTAACCCTGGACTGAGAAGAACCCTGTAGAAGATAGTGCCTTCCATGGTAAAAGAACCCCGCCACAGCATCTTCTCCAGTGCCAGATTCAAGAAGTTTCATGTCAACATTGCCGAGATCCGAAGGAGCTTTCAAACGGATCGGAGGTCCTTGAATCGAACTGCATGGTGCATGGTGTGTGTGTTAGTTTGGTGCGACACAACTCGATCAGTTTCCCGGGGTGCCGCCGGTTATCGCTTCGAATAGTTCCTTGCGAGGAATGCTGTCGTATGCGGCTTTAAACGAAAAGGTGGCGCATATCGAGGTGAAATTCGCCGGTCTTCTACAGGATTTTGTGTTACCGGGAAGATTTAGTCTATAGTAGATTTTCTGGACCGGAAGCCGCACTGGTACAGGCAGTTCAAAATGACTTTAGACGTTCACAGAGTACGCTGGACCCGGTTAGCATAGATATACCTCTGTAATTATTGCAAGAGGTATGACCGCCTGTTGCAAAGCACCTAGTAAAAATCGAGTTCTTCAAAACTTTCAGTGGACGACATTTAAATGGCCCAACAATGTACCAAAATAAAAAAATAAACGAGTTTCACTTAAATTTTCTTTTGTAACCTCAAAATGGATGTCCAGGACAAATAATCTTCTGGAGCAGATCAGTGCAGCACAGATTCGGTGAACAACAGCCCAAAAGACACTACTCTGATCACAGTTAGTTACAAAAGCCTCCGCTAGTCTATTCCTACAACCAACACGCTTCCACTGAGGCATGGATTCCACGCAATTGGCTAATGATTCAACACGACTCCACAGCCAACTGGCACTCACTTTCACTTAAAACCTTAAAGTTGCACTTCTCCAGCACCACCAGCTATTCAGCATAATATCTAAGGATTTCCCACCCCATCGAGACTCGTCGAAATTCACTCAAACATCTCATGCAGTCCAGGTGCACAGCATATCCCAGATACCATCGGACTGCCGTCCGTGGTTGAAATTATTTTGCCAGAGGCATAAATATTCCATGACACTTTTGCTGGGTCATGCTTGCCATGGAAATGGCCGGGCACGAGCCAAAGGAATGCGGTCGCATAATTTATGATTTCATTTCAAATGAAATCGCATTCATTTGGGGAATTTATAATTCCTCCTCAATTAAAACCACCGACAGACCTGACAAATGGAGGTGAGAGCCTTGCTTATGAATATGACAACGTGCACTGATGAGTGCATGGGCTGTGGAAGCGTGTGGCATATAAATTAAACAGCGAGTGGGTGAGTGATCAACGCAGTTGGTCATAGAATTATTGACACACTAACTGGAACACCAACGTGCGTGGGGTGGAATGCAATGGACGTCCCAAAGTTCGGGGGGATCTAATTTTGAGAGAGTTTTAATTACGAATTGTAAATTTTCTATCGATTCATGAAGTGCGCAGCAGAGTGTTGTGTGTGGAACTCCACGTTGGGTACATGGCCTAGAGCGTGTACAAAAGGGTGCCTGCAGATGATTCGGACTCAGTCCCCTTGCAGGTGTCATGTTTCTTTAATGGAACCTCTTCAGAATGACTCTCGGTGTGGAGAGACGACAATGCTTTCGGCGATTGCGTCAAACGGAGAGAGTTTTCATGTCAAGCTGAGAACTTTTTACGTCGTCAAACTTGGACGGTTAAGGTTTACTGCTCGTCCCTCGTTGGAACTTTCTTCTTTATGAGCGTTATTAAGTAAGTAAGTACCCTTACATCAGTCGAGGATAATTACCGTCGCCCAAGTCCAGGGGACTAGCTGCAGGTCAGGTGTTCATCTCCCTAGAAGTGGCATGCATTCTACAATCGTAGCTTTTAAACTTTAACTCCAACGAAGGGAGTTTTGTCTTTAACGTAAACATGGGGGGTGCTATTCAATTTGTGGTTATAGTGTTGCTTCCGGCATTAGTTGAATTACGGTGACTGCCAGCCTTGGAAGGCGACTTTTACCGTATTTCGTCTTCCTGCGGAAGCTTATTAATAATGAAAGGTAATTTCCCACACATGCAGTGCGTTCACATTCACCACGAGGAAACGATTCTCGTTCGTATGTACCCGAAATGCCTCGTATTCGCACATCACAAACTCACATTGCTTCTCATGCTGTGAAGTAGGTTGCGTCGTCTTATTAAAAAGGAAATGTATTCCACGTCTTTTCCAAGCCATTGCTAATTGTCTCATTCATGGCGAATACATGATCTCTAGAACGAGCACAAATCACGAGCAGGGTGCAGTGATTGTGGTTCTTGCTTAAGTTCACCACAGTTAGTGGCACGTGAACGTAATCAACAGTGGACGGATTCAGTTTCTCAACTTGAAACCCTCAATTTTGACGAGGTTTCGAATTTGACTGATTCAAGCAATCAGTCGTTACGTAACGTTCGGAACGGAAACTTTTCCGCTTTACGGAGAGTATCGGACCGATTTGGATGTTGTCAGAAACGCTTGTCGAATGTATGTCAAAAAACAGCATTCTGATTCCATTCATTTCATTCAAAATCTTCCGATTCGTATGAAATCGGAGAGATGGTCGTCCCGAATGGATACCTGGCTAGGGCAGTGTTCAATGGCAGGAAGCGAGCAATATGATAAAATTGAAGTCTTGGGTCCCTTTAAGTCCCAACACATTTTTTCGACTTATAGAAAATTCGACTTACGGATGGTCGACTTACAGAGGTTTGACTGTAGCTCCTTTCTTTCTCATGTGTTCAGATTTTTGAAACACAGTCGGTACTAGTGATGTAAGTCTAGTGCCGATTGTGTATTTACTTCACTCGAGTCACTCGTGCCTTTTACGAAAACTTATCGAGTCCTACTTGAGTAGGAATTGTTTACTTAGCCGTTAGTCAGGTTAAAAACCTGTTTTTGAATAATCATTGAAATTTGAAGAACGGAGCTTTTATTCTTGATCCAACATTTAAAAAAGCATTAAAAGCTCACTCCACTTTTCGTAACAAATTTTGTTAAACAATACAAAACAGAAATAGAGGTTTTGAAATGCTTGTTGAGAGTGATGACAGCGAGAGCTGTTGTCTAGGCACTGGTGGTAAGATTCCTTAGATCGCACTTTCCTCCTTCATTCAGTGGCGTAGTGTCGGTTGAGGCCGCCCGGGGCAGACCCAATTTATGACGCCCCTAGTAATTCTATCACACACTTAAAAACCTTTGTCAACGTTTGTAATATTGACTGTTAAAGTCTAATAAAGCATAAGAGTAAACCAATGCCTTTAAATAAATTCGTATGCATCGTGAATAGTGAACTTTTGTGTTTCATTCGTCACAATCCAGGGATCGAACCACATTTTACATATCTTATTCTGATGGGTTATTCTAAATTTAAAATAAGAAAAGTAACACTTTCCCATTAATGGTGTCATTTTCTTTTTCAGGAAACAAATACAGCGGAACAAATCTGGAGAAATAACAATCTTGTGGTATTCTATGATCTAAATGTAAAGGGTGATTTTTTAGCTGTTATCTTTTTGGCAACACTGGCTTAAACAACTGACGCACGTTTCGTATTTTGTTTCACTGTCAAACATCTTCAGTTTGGTCTATAATTTAACCATGAATCGTCTTTCAAACGAACAACGCTTGCAAATTATTGAATTTTATTATCAAAGTGCGTGCTCTGTTAAGAAAGTTCATCGCGACATCACATGTGTTCAGCGACGAAGCTCATTTTTGGCTCAATGGGTACGTGAATAAGCAGAATTGTCGATTTTGGAGTGAATATCAGCCAGAAGCATTGCAAGAGCTACCAATGGATCCAGAAAAAGTCACAGTTTGGTGCGGTTTATGGGCTGATGGCATCTTTGGATCGTTCTTCTTCAAAGCTGATGCGAATCGTAACGTAACTGTGAATGGTGACCGCTACCGTGAAATGATATCCAACTTTTTTTTGCCCCAAATGCAAGAGCTTGACTTGCATGACATGTGGTTTCAACAAGACGGTGCCACATGCCACACAGCACGCGCAACAATGGACTTATTGAGAGGCGAGTTCGGTGAAGATTTTATTTCACGTTCGGGACCGGTCGGGCTACGTTAAAGCGCATGTCTATACAGACAAGTCCGCTTCAATTGACGCATTGGAAGACAACATTGAAGCATTTATTCGTGAGATACCGGCCGAAATGTTGGAAAGAGTATGCCAAAATTGGACTAAGCGGATGGACCATTTGAGGCGCAGTCAAGGCCAACATTTGCATGAAATAATCTTCAAACATTAAATTATATGGACCGTACTATCGAATTTTATATGTTGTTATATGGACCGTACTATCGAATTTTATATGTTTATATGTTTTTTTTTTTTAAACTTTCCTATAGCTGATAAAAAATCAACCTTTACTTTAAATATTATTCTTACGCAGCTAATAATAACTAAGACTCCTTTCAGAAACCCCCCCAAACTGGGAACGCTAGCAGTGCTGTTTGGAAACTTACCTTAGCAACATTTCCTATAACAAGCTCACCTCAACAGAGGCAATTGATGACATTACGGGTTATATCAAAATATCGTTCGAGGAGTCATTTCAACTGCTGCAGGCAGCGAAGGTAGTTTCCCAGAGGAGCACAGTCCTTTCAGGATAATCAATCAAGCACCTCTTTGGTGGTAATATGTAAGAATAACCTAAAAAGGGCTGTACACAGCTTCCTACCATATAAATCCGCCCGGCTTAGATGGCATGTACCAAATATAACTCACAGGGCCTACAGTATACTGGAGCCAAGGTTGTTAAAACACTACAGGGCCTGCCTTGACTACAGCTAAAAACCAATAGCGTGCAGGAGAGTAAAGTAATAATTTCATTCCGAAATCTGGGACTACAGATCCATCAGTCTCTTCTCATTCCTTTTGAAGGCGTTGAAAGGGTAGGGTTGGGAAGGGGGCTGCTAGTGAATTCACCAGCACACCTTAAGCGGAGTAAATAGAGAATTAATGGCAGAATTTACAAGCAGGCAAATCAACGGCGGATGTCGGTTGTGGCCGAAAGGTAAGAAGCGTGAGACGGGGTACCCCACAACGATGTATACTCTCTCCACAACTTTGGCTAGTTACCGTTACCGAACTACTTCTCTCACTGAAAAGCTCATCGCCTACGCGGACGACATGGCACTCAAACCCCAGGAGAGCTTATAGAAAGCTCTCTCAAGGAGTTATCCAACTGGACCTGGCTGTAAGTCCAGCAAAAACTGAAATGGTACTCTTTTCGAGAAATCATCGGATGCCCCAAATAATAATGCCCAAACTATATAGAACTCCACTGGCTTCCTCAGATCAGGCTAAATATCAGAAATTCAATTGGAAACAGAACTCATTAGAAAGAATAAAGACAGCAACCACAGCTGGAGAATCAATCCCAAGATTATGAGATGGCTTTACACCGGCCTAATAAGACCCGTCGTGGTATGGTGGCTGGCGCTGGATAAAGTTAGCTACACAAATATGATCAACAGGAACCAAAGATGGCGTGTATATCAATTACAGGAGCAATGCGCACTTCACCAAATTGCACCGCGACCTATAGGTCTATTTTGAACCCTATTCATACGAGTACCTTTGCTTTCTTAGGAGCCCCCCTCTCATGCAGCTCTTTTCAGAGTTGTATTCAGAGTTATCTGCTTAAGACGCTGAATAAACTCCCAAACTGAACTCATTCGCATCGACCACAGTTCTGATATCCCAGTATTGCTTCTAGATTCTGCTGTCGCCATCTGGCTTTGGATTCCCCTCTCGATTATGTACAAAATTCTTTGTATTCCATTCGTGTGTAGGTGGCTGTTTTTACGTAAGCATGTACTACAGTCAATTCGGGAATACTCTTCGGAATGGTTTCTTTTTCGGAGATTTTCCCAATAGGTGGCGGTGTCGACGATAAGTGGACTAAGGTGACTGACAGATCTGTAGACTGAAAGGTGATTGGTGTTCTGATCATCCCACGTCACAATATATTTGCCTTTTGGGGGCAAGTGCCTCACAAAATCCCGGTATATGTTCGGGAATTTCACAAGATTCTCCGCAGAATCTGCAGAGACCTTTTTCTGATGTTCCCTGAGTCTACAGTGCCCTGTTACAAAGCCTGTTGGGATACGGAGGTTGCTTTTGCTTCACTCCTCAAACATTTTCCTGCTTCATGCTATGAGCGTTATTCCAGGTATCTGCTCGGTTCCCTCTTTCTAGTTCCCTGAACTTTTCCCTGAGGACGTGATCTCCTACAGCGCAGAATGGTTCAGGGCCTATGAAAGGTTCCGATGCCCCTTTCCTACCGAGGGAATCGGCCAATGGACCCAACAGAATTTTACTCTGTTACTCCCGATCAGCTCCTTAAGCTTCTGTAGGCATTCCCGCACGAGCTTGAATTTGATGATAAAAGAGTCCAGTCTAGTGTCCGAAATTATTGCTATGTCGCAGCTGGTAAAGTTCCTGTCAAGATTGATCTGAGCCAGATCTGTTTATGGCATAGACTTCTGCTGCTGGTGCGCTTGGCCATGGGTTCGTAGTACTTTGTCCGGGGTCGAAATACTCCTGCGCATGTTCCTTCATCAGTTCTTGATCCATCTATATACCATTTCACCGTATTGCTGCTCAGTCTGTGGACTATGGATCCATTGCTCCAGTAATTTTTGGTGCGGAGCTTAATGGTGAACTCCTTTTGGAAGGTGAATTTCCTCATCGTGTCATCCTTGGGATTGGCCAGGAGAGGAAGCCCTTTGACTAGTGCATCGAATTGTCTCGATGTAATGCTCTCTATCCCTTCTATTGCCATTCTGATGACTGT
Organism: Eristalis tenax; assembly: GCA_905231855.2. NCBI lineage: Eukaryota > Metazoa > Arthropoda > Insecta > Diptera > Syrphidae > Eristalis > Eristalis tenax. The sequence goes on along the minus strand of HG993125.1, from coordinate 72,150,047 downwards.
TTTATTTGCACATTCTGCGACCGCTAGATGCAATGGACGCAGGTCCAATAACACCTCCATGACGGCAGTTGGGCAAGTTTTCAAGCAAGTTCGGCGGGCCCACCTTTGAACTTTGTTGAGTGTCTCACTGATCAGGTTGGTTCTTTTGGACCAAGCTAATGCACCATATGTTATTGTTGACCAAACAATAGCTATGTGCATCCATCTTAGGATGCTTGGACTGTAACCCCAGGATTCGCCCGCTTCTGTGAGTGTTTTCCAGAAGAGGTTTCTGTCTAAGATAACTCCTAGGTTTTATACCTCTTTTACTGGTGCCAGTATTGTGCCTGACAGACTGCCTTGTTTTAGTCGTTCCAGTTTGTGTTTTCTTGTGAAAGGTGGTTTTAGCCGGATTTGGATTCAGCTCAGCTGATAAGCTCGACTCTATGCCACACAGGGTCTCCGCCATCCTGCCTCTGGCTATATTCATCAACCGCAGCTCCAGAAACTATATTACACTCCTGTCAGCGCTGAGACTGAAAGCACACTGACAGTGGAGCAACCAACGCAAAGGTTGCGCCAGTATTCCAAGCTTATATAATTTCAGAGAAGAGCCTACAGACTACCTAACCCGATCTTAGACTTCGAAATCAGAATACCGAGTAGACAATACTGGGAGACGAACTCGGTAGTGAACAATAGCAACGACGATCAAATCTACACAGACGGATCTAAAACCGGCAGTGGAGTGGGAGAGGGTATATTCTCGGAACATCTCCAGTTCAGCCGAGCTTTTAGACCACCAGGTTACTGTACCGTTTTCCAGGCAGTAAGGACGGCTATTCGAGAAGCCGGTGAATGGCTGATGATGATGAGGATGATATTAAACGAGAAAAATTGAGAAAAGACTCTGCCGCATGACATGCAGTCTGACGGTGTGCTGGATTCCTGGACACAGAGATATTCCAGAAAAGTGTGCATTAGACGAGCTAGCTTGAAAACATCTGGGTTATATATAGAAACTCAAAAAACCAAATTCACAAAGCTACCGATCGGCAGTGCCCGTGAAAGATGAAATAACCTTAACGCGTGCCTACGTACGAGAGAATTATGGCCAAAAATGGACTTACAAAGAACCACGGCCATCCTCAGCGCAGGCGGTATCCTAGTTGGAGTCCTCACAGGTCATTGCACAATGGGTAGACACACCGCAAGGGAGGGATTACCATACAACGACTTCTGTAGCAGATGCATGGATGAGGAAGAAGATGGGAACCCCTCCCCCCTATTTACTCTGCAACTTCCCTGCACTGGCCTCTATTAGCAAAGAAACCCCGGGAGAATACAACTTAAATGAACGAACGGATATATCCGAAAAAGATGACAAAACAATCTGGGTGTTCGTCCAAAAAACAAACTGGTGCAGGGAGTAACGGATGGTAGCCGGCTCAGTGGCAGCACAATGTACCCCTGGGTCTAAGTCAATCCATCAATTACGATGGTAGCCACAATACCGAACCTAATCCGCTAACAGTTTCTCCTTTTCTTGAATTCTATGTATCTGCACGAAAAAAGAGACCGTCTACAGACGCTTATAACGGTTAGAGGGCTAACCTAATACGCGACTCGCGTGCCATCACTAGTCGATACCAATAACACATAATTTCCTTTGAAATTGTCTTTTGAGAAGGACTTTGGAACCAAGATACAACAATATATAGCATAAAAGTAAGAACTACAATGTGAATGGTCGATTTAGAGCAACACTGGTTAACTCGTTAGTTTCAAAATACTCTCGTCCTTGGTAGTCAATTTCCCTCGTGATACCATAATCCCAAGTGTCCCCAAGTTCTGGTCTATCTGCCGCATTGGCCATGGCTACTGATCGAAGTATTTAAACTACACTTAAATTTAAATGCTAGAAAGTCCTTTCTCCATCGGAGGCAAATCTCGAGATCACTGTGCCTGCCCAGAATTCACTCGATTCCTTTCAATCATTCCCTTTCTACAGGAATCCCTATTTAAGCCATGTTCGTCCTGGTTAACGCTTATTTCTAAGAACGAGTCCAAAGAAACGTGATCCCACAAGAGAGTTAAATGTTTATTTGAGAGTTACACTCCTTCGGGCGAAGCATTACGTTTTACCGGGAATATTGTGTTCCGAAAAATATGCTTTTCACAATTTGGTGTTCATTTCATTCCGTTTGACTTGCTCTTCTGGGAATCACCGCCTCCGACCAGTTCGTTCGCCTTGTCGGAAAATATCCATCTCCTAGCAGCAGAGTGGTAAGCCACACGAAGCGTGTGTCATCACCGCCTGAACGTGTTTAAATAGGGAAAGCTCCTCTGAACATAAACCTCTTTATGCTGTTCATTCAATACGAACACCGTTTACTTATGGAGAGACTATGGAATCCATTCCACAACCTACGCTCTTGTCATATCACTCCAAGTGCTTCCTCGAAGGTGTGGTCCCCTATCCATCAGCCAGCGATGTCATGACACTCACTCACGACAACAATCAACCCGGCAAGGACACACAAGGTCGCCAGTGGACACGACATTCACTTACGCCCCCACACCGGCTGCAGCTCGGTTAACCTCTCCATTGACTGCAAACAAAGCACCTCGCAACCCATTAACTCCTCATGCTAGTCAAGATTTCCCTGCGGCGCAATTACAGCAATCACACTCAAACAACCGGCGGTGGACTAAATTGAAAACTAAGCACACAATGCAGACTTTGATTCTGCTGCCATTTATTGGCGACGACCGACGTTGCTAATGCAATGGACCCTCACACAACTATTACCCAGATTTCTGTCAGTCACTTTTAAAGTCCATGAAATGATGATGTTGGGGAAATGGGACCACCTCCGTCCTCAGCTGCGACGAGAGGACATGCCGGCGTGTAGGTGGCTCGTAGTAGTGTTACGATAAAACATGTTTCCACTTCGTTGTGCCTGGCAAACGATCCTTGCCAGTGCAATCCACCCATCAAAACGAATCGCTGCTGCTGCTATGTGTGCAGGCACACTAGCCGGTTGCCAGCGTACGTAAGTAGGTTTCTTTCCAAGGAATATGTAATCAAAATCACATTTTCCCTATCCTTGAGGGACTTGATATTTAATGTTTAGATATTCGAAAGTGGAATGCAATTACAGAGCACATGAGGAACACGGTTGCGCCTGTGTGACTGTCTGTCTGTGTGTGCGCCGAGGAGAGGACTACTAATGGAATACTTGATTAGAGTAGTCTCTGTCTCTTCGCCGATGAAGGGTCTGGCGAATGGTGGAGCGAGGATAACCAATTTCGGATAACTTGTGTTGCCGTGAAACGATACAATGGATGTACTCGTATGTCGGATGGAAGGTTGATGTCCAACAACAACTTGAAGTCAAGGTGCTGTTGTAGGCGAAAGAAGCACGTCGTTGTCTCGATGAACGCCTGGGAGGAATTAAGAGTTTTTCGCTTTGTTTTTTGCCTGATTCGACGAACCTTGACCGGAGCGATATCACTGCGAGGACATTCATTTTGTTAACCAAGACCTGACACTTGTTTTTGACTTATTTTTGGCGTCTGAATGCGAACATTGGGACAGTTTTTGTCTACCATTTCACACGCAAAATGTGGGTACAGTAAAAAAAAAAATAAGGAAACAATGACTGAAGAAAATGTTCAAGGAAAGTCGGCATGGCTATACATCCACATCAATTTTCCGTCTTGACTTCGAAAGTGTACACGTTCTCCCACTTCCTCTACATCGGTGCGCTTAACCCGAATCGGGCCAGATTATTTTGATGACATCTTATCGCTCGCCCCTGACACACGAGTACGGAGGGATTTGAAACTAAACGGGGCGGAAGTCGTAACCGGAAATGACATCAAAATATAGTCGTGCTCGCAGACGACCGTTTGTCATGAGCGAGAATAGCCCTGTTACCGATGGTCGAAGTGTCCTGTGACGTTTTAAGGATTAGATACAATGCAAGCAGTAGAACGACGTCCACTTTATGTTTGTGTAGCAATTAGTATTATTTTAATATTTGCATGAAGTGTTGAATTAACTGTAAAAGTGTCACTTGTGATATTTGGGGGTTCACGGTAAGTACTCGATATTTTGCTTCACCAGCACATTTAACCTGCTTATTTATGTTGCCCTCTCACGAGTGACGACAGTCGAAGATCACTTCATGTGTGTGTGTCTCCAAGAGAGGATAATATCTTTATGCACTTTCAACGGTTTCCCTCTGCGAGTTCCGACGGCTTTCTACAAGCCCTCTACGGACATGTCAAGAAATTATCCTGGATTTTATCAAGGATAAAATCCCGTTATTCGACTTCAACTGTCAAGGCTTACGAGCACATTGCAAAGACTTCGACGACGACGTAACACAAAAATGCACATTACTCATGCTCTCCGAGACATGGGTCAATGATGAAGAGATCAGTGACATTCCGAACTTTGATTGCCACAAGCGACCAGAAAGGTGCGCTGGTGGTGTTGCTGTTTAAAAAACATGAATGTGCTTCGCTGGGCGTCGATTTTGATATAGGTATCAAAAAAACACGGGCGAGTGGGTGTCATATGTCACGATTTCTGGGTCCATCGGAGGTTGCACTTGAATTGCATTGCACTGCGAGCTCGGAAAGAACGAGGAAAAGGGAGAACAAAATGAATGATGGGTGAGTGAAGTGTGCATTGTTCGTATGACACAGTGTGTGTCACAACAAGTGCGACAGTGTGTCGGAGCATGTGACATGACAGTTTCATGTGACAGTTTGAGTTTGATTTGTATGGAGTGTGCGTGGATAACCCTCACGTGAATATTTTGTTGATGAAAGAACTGAGCATAATTACAATTGTGAAAACGACAACGATTGTTCATTGATGAACTTTTTACACGCATACATTGTGAACTATTTGTGCGAAACTAGCATTCCTTGACATTTGACACATACATACGTGAATACAAGCGTTAATGTTTTACATCTCGTCGGAACTATGGGACATGGAACTATAAGACATGATTGGAACTAGTTCGGACTGTGTAAATAGTTCCAGGAACTATACAGATCCGGAACTATATAACTGTGCAAACCACCAAATCCAAGATAATGGGCGTGACCACCAATCACGCTGGGCACTCTTATGAGAAATTGATTTCGCATGTGACAAATTTAAAAGAACACATGAAAACACTTTCGTACGAAAGCCCAAAAAACATTTTACACGCAACCCAATATCGCACTCCGAACATTCAGTCCTTCCAACAGAAGTGCACATTTCTCCTGCACATCGTCTTCTTTTTACGCAAGGATGAGCAACGTGATTACTGCCATAGTACCGACGACTTTTTTTTGCATGTTGTTTTTTCCCAATTTCTTTTACGGGGGCCAACAGCCTTTGTTCTGAAATCCAACTGCGACAGATTGGAATAAGCTGAGCGGTTTTGATGGCCATGCGTTGTGTAGAGAGACATCTACTAACCAAGTGAAAATACTATTCCACCATTTCTTACCTTTCATTCCAGTTCGATAAAAGCTATTTGTTACACTCTCCTATAATGTGTGGCCGTGGAACACAAATCTTGTTCTTGCACTCACTGGAGTAGCGCTGAATATTTGAAATTGCATTTATTCCATAAGAAGTAGAGGCAATACTTACAACATCATTATCATTCCACTTGGTAAGTACAATGTTTGTTTCCTTCATTTTGACAGACTTTGTGAAACCACGATGTTGCTTCCTTTGTCCTATTGAGCATAAGAGTCTTATTCTTATGCTCAATAGGACACTTTTTTAGTATTCGGTTCTCCCTAGTTGCAGAATAACCTGAGACTGCAAATAAATGAGTCACTGAAAGCCAGTGAACAAATTGTCGCAAAAAAAGCAAAAAGGCAGAATCTGAATTTCAGGTGGTTACGTCGTCTATCATATTCACGAGTGGTGCTGCGCATTTTCCGAATCTTTTCTCATAAGTTTTTACTGCCTTTGGGTTGTTGCCTTGATATAATGGGTCTGTAACTTAATTCGTGTCGTTTGCTAAGAGATGGCGTAACTTGTATTATTCCATTGGAACATGCGTTGGAAAGCTACTGTCATTGTGCGTCATTCATTGGAAGCGTAAACAACCAACATTTGTTTTCACTCAAATATGTCGAACCTTGTGCCTGAATAAGTGTTTTTGCGGGGAGTTCTTTTTCATTACTTGAATATGAAGAAAACTGCTGCCGAAAGACACCGTAATTTGGTGGAAGTTTATGGTGAGCATGCGCTAGCTGAGAGAACGTGCCAAAATTGGTTTGCACGATTTAAAAGGTGATGGTGATTTAGGCTTGGAAGACGATGAACGTTCTGGGCAGCCAAAAATGTTTGAAGATGAAGAACTGGAAGCATTACTCTATGAAGATTGTTGCCAAACACAAGAAGACCTCGCAGAATCTTTAGGTGTCACTCAAGCAGCCATTTCAAAACGTTTATGGATTGGGATTGAAAAGCAAGGAAATTGGGTTCCACATGGACTCAAGCCGAGAGACGTCGAAATGAGGCTTTGCATGTCCGAAATGCTGCTGGAACGCCACAAAAGGACGTCATCTTTGCATCGGATTAATACTGGTGATGAAAAATGGATCCATTACGACAACCCCAAGCGCAAAAAATCAAATGTGAAAACCGGCCAACCAGCCAATCAACGGCATCATGGCGCGGAAGTAATGCTCTGTATTTGGTGGGATCAGAAGGGTGTGCTGTATTATGAGCTGCTAAAACCGGGTGAAACCATCAATGGACAGCGCTAACGAATACAGCGCTCTCGAAATTGAAGAGAGCAGTAGCCGAAAAACGCCCGGAACATGCGACCAGACACGAGGCAATAATTTTCCATTCATTCTTGGCTCCCAAGCCGGCGCAGTTCTTTTGGGATGGGATCCACAAATTGCCAGACTGATGGGAAAAAGTCATAACTTCAGATGGGAAGTACTTTGAATGATACATGTGTTTACATGTTTTTCTTAAATAACTGTTCAAATTTTGAAAGAAATAAGTTCGAGTTATAGACCCGATATTTCAAGGTTTATGACGTAGCCTGAAGGTGTACTCAAGGACCAAACTTTGTATCCAAAGCGCAATGGCTTCCCCTTTATAAATCGCTTACAGCCGTGGCGGCCAAAATACGAAACCTTGCTCTCATCACAAGAAAGGTTTTTTTTTTGTCTGGATGAAAGTGCTTCAGCATCATTTAGGTGGTCCGTAAGCGGCTGCAATTTGCACATCGTGTCATAATTGTTCACAATTTTTCCGGCTATCCTCAAAACGCAGAAACTGGGAGATTTGCTGGATATAAAAAATGATTGTCGAACATTCTGGCAAGAGACATAGAAGTTGGGCCTCTCTTTTATACTTCATTTCTGCGTTGGAACGAAAAAACTGGCAAAATTGACAAAAATTTGACAAATCCGTTGGCGGTTTGCTAAATCCATGCCTACTCCGTTTGTGACCACTGGGCAGATTTGGGTTAACGAATTCTTTAAAAAAATAAGCACCAGACAAGCCTTTGTTATCTTTTAATCATTTTCATGTAAACTGAGAAATAAGCTTAGACTGGTATTCCCTTTCAAGTGGTTTATGTCAGCTGTCGATGCAATTTGTTTGCGACCACCACATTAATTTTAATGTTAATTAATTGAATTATTAAATAATTATTTAAACAAATAACCTACAACGTCACACCCGAATGAATTCAAAACAAAAGTTCAAAATCGACAAACAGGGAACGCGCGCGTGGAGAGATAACCTCGATTAATTCATTTTTTATTTGTTTTTCACATAAACAGCCGATAAATCAGTAAAGAGCAGACTAATAAATTATGTAAATACTTTCAATAATAATTTTATCTAATTATGCAAATCGTCGGCGAACTAGTTGCGATGCAAATCCGACCGAGCTGCAAGCGCAGCGATAAATTCAATTGGCATTCGTGGCAACTCAATTATCGTGAATTTTGTAAACGGAATCCACCCCAAACCGCCAGAGCCGATGGCATTCAAATTACCGGCGAGCACTTATCCGTGAAACCATCTAACATGAATCGACATTTAAGCGGAGATACGGTATTTTTGTGTGAATTAATGCAAGTCACTGAAGGGTGGGGGGATCCTTTTTCGTCATTTTTTTCGTCATTCAGCGAGTAGACGCACTGTATTCGAATGGATTGTTCCAGGGATGAATTATTGGGGCCGCTTTGAAGGGAGTCTTTGACATCCGCTGAGTTGACCAGAACATTTTGTGGGTGTTGGTGTTATCAAATCGTTTGAAATATTAATCATGCACGTTCTGGGTATAAATCAAACCCAGGATCAGGATGTTTGCCCCACACAATGTCAGTGGCATCTGCCTGCAAACACCTTTGCGCCTGGAATAAGTACGACTTTCACTGTACGATAAGCAGACACATACAGCCCGTGCTTCGTGCACACAATGCCCCATATTCTCGTAGTTCAGAAGCTCCTCCTCAGAAAGTTGTCACATCGATGACCTACACTTTCCCCATGACAGCGTCCATTCTCTCTTCAATTATGCAGAAACTTCCTGGGTCTTCTCTGATTACACTCCCTGCACTGCCATGCTTCGCCATCAGCACCCTCGCCACCCCTCGTTTGAGAATCAAGAGTTCGTTCCACACCGCAGATACACCCAACCAGCAAGGGGTCTCCTGAAGAAGATAAATCTCCTCGTTACAACACCGAGCAGAGTGTCAGAGATAAACTCCACTTGGGTAGCTGATGAAGACAACCGAAAATTATAACTCAATTCGCATATGTGCCTTGGCCTGGGAGACTCGAGACTGGGCACCGCACAGCAAGCTACTGTTGCAGAAAATTGCAATGTCATGTGGCAACGATGCTAAATCACTTAAGCGTTTGATAATAAATTTGAATAAAAGGAGCAATTAGGGTTACTAATGAAATCCAATGAAACCGAAACCGAGGCAGCCCACGAGTGTGGCCTGAAACGTTTGACGTAATGGCGGGACTCTCAGTCTCCGAAGGAGTTCAGTGTGTTGTATAAATTGCAATTAAGCTCCTCCGGATAATTGTTCCACACTTCAGGACGCAGACATGAGCGGTTTGTTGACCCGTTTGGCCGCCATTAAGGAAGCGGGCGTATTATGACTTTTCATTAAGATTGAAATCATTGCTGGTCGATGGCGGCGGCGACGCATGGCGCGCTGGTGGAAATCGTCTTGGCAATCGTATGGCCAACTTCAATCGGTGGCCTAACTCTAGGCTCGATTACTACGCGTGGTGGGTCATTTGCTCAGCCGCAAGGTATGTGATATTACTTTGCCACCGGTGTGACGGCTTTTAATAGAGTCCCTCGAGTTGGAAGTCTAATTGCACACTTCTTGTGCTTGCACAAAAGGATTAACGACGGCTTGACATGGAGACTTGTGAGGAGAGAACTTCTATTTAAATGTCTTTACGTTACGATTCTGATTACCTGCACCTAGAAGTATGCACATATCGAGTGGCGAATCCGATTAGGCAGCCTTTGAGCAACTTAACTTAATTACGACCCGCACACAGCTCGTTTTCGCAAAAGTTCGTTCAACTGGGTTTCTCAGAAGGTACACTTATACCAAAGGTGGTCCTTAATTAATTACGTTTTCCTTTATAGCCACCGGTGCCGATGTGGTGAACTGGTGATGGTATCCTAAATGAACGTCTGTAGTTCTTGAATGGAAAACTTAATGAAACAAACTGGATACACGGCTGCTCTGGAAGCAGCTTAATCACATTCAAGGAGTTGCATAGATAGCTAAGCAGGTGGTGCCAGCGGGTAGTGTGAACTTGAACCGGTTATGTGGAAACTTTCAAGGAATTCGCATTCCTGAGAAGGTAAGAAATCCCTCAGCGACATTCTTTTTAGTTAACTTTAATCACTGTCACAATGATATGATCTCCTCGATGCAATAGTGAATGATTCTCTTCCAGTCACAGCACAAAACCTCATCACTTTTGCACTGCCAACTCCTGTTTCATATTGAACTACCTAGAGATAGGATATTGGTGCACTCTCCACGCTTAGGCAGTGACACAATCTCGGTTTTTGAGACAGTTTCAAAGTTATTTGATGTCGATTGGCCCTCTTCTTCTTCTTCTAATGGCGCTACTGTCCGGGGCCTCAACCAACAAGACTCTAAAGCCGTCACGGTCTTTAGCCAGCTGCCTCCAATTTTGCACGCCAAGTTGGTTGTGGTCCTTCTCCACTTCTGTGCGTCATTGGTTCCGTTGGCGCTCTCTATTGCGTTGTCCCACTGGTTCTGAGTCGAAGACTCTTCGGGCTGGATCGGTGTTGTCCATGCACTCTGCATGGAATAGCCTCATCAGGCATTGAATCCGCAGACAGGGATGATCAAAGTATTATAGAGTGCCAGCTTGAGCCTTCCGGAGAGGGCTCTCCTACTCAATTGCCTCCTGAGCCAAAAGAAACATCGAATGGTAAGACTTATTCTGCTTGGGAGACCCAAGACATACTGTTTTCTTGCGAGACGAGGTATGCAAAGTCCGTCATTAGCTCACAGTAAAAACTGGCTATGGTGATGTTCTGGCTGAGTCGTCTATGGTGTGCGTCCTCTCTCGATGACAGCAGATACTTCGTTTTGCCCTCCTTCACCGCTAGACCCATTTTCGCCGCTTCACTTTCTACTCCAGCAAATGCTTCATTGGCGACTCCCTGTGTTCGACCAATCACGTCAATGTCCTCTAAGTATGTCAGCAATTGTTCGGACTTTTGTAAGATCGTGCCTCTTGTGTGGGCGATTGAGTTAGAGCGTCCCTTTTCTAAGCCCTTTTTGACATTCAAAATGACGGTGAGTTCAGCTGAACTCTCCATTGTCATCCCGGTCAGTTTGATGAGTTTGGCTGGAATGTCAAAACTAGACATGGCGGTGTACATGGTTGTCATATGCGGTCTTGAAATCGACGAATACGTGATGGGTGTCGATTTGCATTTCTTGTAGATAGTGGACTTCCCTGGCCTGAAACTGGCACTATTTACGAATGGTTCCATGTGCTTAAAATGGCAGAGAAGATCTTACAAGCGAAGTTTAGGAGACTTATCCCTCGGTTGGTGGCGCAGTTGAAGGGGTCTCCTTTCTTGTAGATCGGGCATGCTCCCCTCCGACCATATCTCACAGATGAGCTAGTGCATGCAGCCTACAAGCTCATCTCCATCTGCCTTAAAGAGGTCTGTAGACAGTCCGTCTGAACCCCTAGCTTTATTCGACTAGGGGGACGGAATTCTCTTCTATTATCGTCCATTCTGTAGAGTGGAAAATTCTGCCTGACAGTGGCATTTGTGTCTTTGTCCAAACGACTAGATGTTGCAGTTGGTTAATTGCATGTCCTTAGTTAGTGGGGTCTCTGGTTCGAATCCCAGTGAAAGCAAAGTTAATTCGCTTTTAAATCCTGGTCCAGTCACCATATACGTTTCTACGCTAACAGTCTGATCTCTCCAGATTCTTAGAATCGACTGCGATGCTACTACGAGTTGTTCCCGACATGTTGCTGCCCGTTAAGTTTATATCCGTTGGATTGTTGTTTTACCCGCTGGTAGAGCATTCGGACCTCAAGAGGCTCTAACTTCCTTCTTGACTTCTTATAACCTGCCACCACTCATTTTGATGTTAGTTCTCCTCTCGCAATGCTCACAACTTTTTTTCTGGACTGCTCTTCACCAGAAGTCGGTTGTCCTACTGGTCTGTCTTAAAGTGGGATTAATCGCAATACATTGGTCTTCCTGAATGACCTACCATTTCTCTGCAGATGGGGACCAGTCACACCCAATCTTGACTTCTGTTTCTCCAGGAGGTCTGCCTTTTCTTTCCTTCAATCGCCGTGACAGTCAGTACCCCTTGCTACAACCCAACAATCAGTGTGCCCTGTCACTTCATCACCATTCTAAGGTGAGCACTCAGCATCCATGTCCGCAGATCCCAACTCAGCTGAAGCATTTCACTTTCCTCTTCACTTTCCATCACAAGGCTGTCAATCAATGTTCTCAAGGATGATACAGGTCCTCTCTGAGACAACAACATCTGGATTAACCATAAGAGTAAAAAATGGCTTATCAATGCTCGGCCAATATGAGAATACACATTTTTGTGCAGCAAGGCACGTCCTGCAACAGTTTCTACACTTCAGCAATAAACGTGGGAGCCAATCGTGCTTCCTCAAATCACCTGCATCACACTTTTGTGCTTCAAAACAATTTATTTACTTCAACTTTAACAGTTTATTCGTACTTAGTGGGTGAAAAGGGTGCCAGGAAGGGTTTATTATAAATCGATACATCACTGTTTGCTGTTCGATGCATCGAATCAATCCGATGCATCGGATACATTCAATGTTTAACGATGTATCGACTGAAAGCATGCACTGTAAATATGTACATAGTTGAATTTTCACATTTGTGCTTTCGGCAAACATGCACGACGGACACAGAGAGTAGCGAACGATTGTCCCATTATGACACTTGTTCATTGAAGTGGCACTTTTGATTGAATATGACACTGGCGCAAATTTGACAAATTAATATAATGTGTTTGGATCCACCCTCCAAAAGGGTTGAATGCTCGTCAAGTTTTAATGAACACAAGTATGTTCTTCCTTTAATTTTCTTAACTTCGTTCTCTCTAGGTTCAGCCGGTGGCTAAGATACGTTCCTGCATCATGCATGGCTTGGATTACAAAAAGCTCGTAGAAGAAACCAAATTCACTGAGTAAAGCTGAGTCTTCTAATGCATTATGTGATCATATGATTTCTTAAGGAAGCCATCGTGCATACGACTAGAGTACAGAGATGCTGTATTCTGGCACCATGGTATTTGAAAAGTAACAGCCTGACAAAACGGTGTCCCCATTTCGAGACCGTCGCGCCATGGATGTTGAACATTAAACCCAAACCCCTGGTGGTTGGAGATTAGTACGTCATCTAGTTTGAGACAACTCCACTGTCACGGACGTGTGCGACTCTGAGACATGATGTAGTGTGTTTAGGTAGGTATTGCGACGTCAAGAGCAGAAAGACATCGCACTGAGAAGGATTGTCCAACATTTAATGAACTTAATTGACACCTGAAGTAGAAATTAGGTCTTTGTTTCGCCGTGTCTGGTCCGCCTTCTTAATGTCCTCGAAATGTGGAAGCACTTTCACAGACTTGCGGGAGTTTGTGCATCTAGTTTTTACATCTGAGTTAAGGACGATCCTCTCTCGAAAATGGTTGTGAAAAATATTCAGTCGCCTTGTGTAAATCCTTTGACAAATTGATTACAAAACACAAGATATTTTCATAATTTCCAATATATCCGCTTAGCACTGTTTGGCAGTCGTGGTGGTACTTTGAAAAATATTTTTCCCGCAATGCTGCTTAGCGGTCATATTATTCTTTGTGATTGTGACAATGTGTTTTCAAGAAGAAAAGGAAGGAAATTTTCCAATGTGAATAATATGCCGCATGTTGTATTAGGTCTGAGTCAAGAAAAGCCCTAAATAAACCTTACCACAATATAAACTATTCCCTACACGATAACTGGAAGTACCACGGCACGTCACTGAATGCCACAGGGTGTTACCAGGAGAAAGGGAAACCGCGAAAATACAAGTTAACATACTAGCTCAACTGCCGCACTATTCATATCTGAACAGAGAGTAGGCCATCCCACTGCCTGCTGAGAAGGTTTCAAATGCCAAGCCATGTCCAGACTTTAAGTGCCAGTTGTTGAGGACTTTGTTCTTGACCTCAGTGTTTTTTTTATTTTGTCCAGCAACGGTAATCGCTGGCAATCCTCGATCCACTTGACTGTTGGAACAACACCATGAGGTCTTAAGTCGACTTTTGAGACGTGCAGCTTCCTTTTCTGCCTAAAAACATAATGAACCCGTTTTTTTCTACCAAGCTCCCAATCCTCGTGATATCGCAGTCCCTCTTTGTCATTTCTACTGGTATCTGTTTGCACACGTCCTGCCCAGTTTCTTTTCTTGAACAACTTTTCGGTCTTAAATCACCATCAACGATCAATATTGCACTTAAAGCTGATTGCTCTTAACTCACCACCAACTCCAATCACCCTCAACCGCCTACCTTCCAATCCCTCAAAAGAGAGCGCATCCAATCGATAATGGACTGATGTTCTCAATTTTACAATATTTCACAAAAATTCGAATTTCCTGATTTCATGATCAACTGCCTAACGGCACGCGCAAATTAATGGCATATATTTACTAAATGAAAAAAATCATCAACACCGGAAACCAGCTCCGATGGGGCGATCTCATTTGCGCACTCCGCGAGCTACATACCACGAGCACTCGTCCATGAACACATATCGGTCCACCCGAGCCGATATAATTCTTCTCACTTTAGTTGCTGGTTGAGATTGTTCAATCTCGCCGATTAAGATCATAATTCTCATTTTTTGCTTCCCACCCTTTCCAACAGATGTTAGCATGCTTCTACCCTTGCCAACAACAGCGGGATGTTTTTATTCGATGTATCAAAATCATCGATGTTTTTATCGATGCATCGTCATGTATCGATGGAACATTTCGATACATTACATCGATGTATTTTTAGTATTGGTATAGAATTTACTAATTTTCATACTTCACGGCACCACCTCTTCAGAAAAAGCCTCTCAAAATTCACCGTAAGGAAGCATGAGTCAGAAATACGCCATCTTGTAAATATAAGACAGGTACAGGGGTCACTCATGAATCAAGCCCAAGAGATAAGGGTTCATAGTAAAAAAAAAGTTCATAGGAAAACCCCCACAGTTAACCTCAGATTTTGACGGTTGTGCTCTTAACTCACTCATACTACTTTATTTTCACTAACACATGTTAGGAGTATAGAGCAACGCAATGGTGTTAGGCGGGAGTAATCAGCTACGCTTAACTCACACGCATTCACAGACGCCTGTCTGTGAAAAGGTTATAATAAACGCTGTCAGATGAATCTGAAAACCGTAATAATTTTAAGCGGGCCAGAAATGACTGTAATGCTGTTATAAGACGTGTGAAATTCTCGTTTGAGCAAAAGTTGAGGCAAAAAGTTCTACAATGTTCTGAGGGTAGCACTTTTGGTCATTTGTAAAAACGTAAAGAATTCCGCCTCGTTTTCAATTACCACGCTCATTTACAATGACATCCCAGCTGTCAGGTCTTTACACAAAGCGAATCTGCTTGCGGCGCATTTTGTAGCCAGCTCAAGACTGACATATTCCAATATACATACTCCAACCATGGGACCGATCCACTTGCGCACTCGTACAGTTGCAGAAGTACTTAAATAACTCGACGTACACACATCCGCTGGCCAGGATGGTATTCCCCCTATTCTTCTGAAGAGGTGTTCTTCTGCGCTGCGTAAGCTTTTTCATCTATCCTACTCTATAGGTCTCTTTCGGAGCAGATAGAAAACAGCATTTGTCCAACCCGTCCCTAAGAAGTGCTAATCTTCCTCACCCACCTCGTACCGACCCATAGCACTTACGTCCCTTCTTTCTAAGGTCATGGAAACGCTAATAAATCGTCAGCTTATGAAATATCTTGAATCGCGGAAGCTGCTTAATGACCTCAGCAACAGGTCCACTGGTGATGTGATAGCTTATCTCACCGAAAAGTGGAACCAATCCTTGCCAATGCAGGCGAAAGCAAGATCGTTGGTCTTGATATTTCTAAGGCATTTGTCAGAGTTTGGCATCAAGCTCTCTTGTCGAAAATGCGTGCCTATGGTGTCGACGGATTAGAAATTACCTTTCGAACCCTTCAATTCAAGTTGTTTTGGATGGGTTCAAGTCTGGTCCACCAAATAAATGCTGGTGTTCCCCAAGGTTCTGCACTGTCTCCGACACTCTTTCACATTTTCGTAAATGATCTCTTGTCTGCTTCTAATCCAATCCATTCCTTCGCTGATGACAGCACCCTCAGCTCATATTCGTTCCAAGACTCACGACCCCGCCCTTCGGCCGTAGAATTGGAACGGCAGTTTATGCTAAGCACATTGAATTCCAATCTTGACAGCATAATTAATTGGGGAAAGAATAATCGAGTGGAATTCAATGCTTCAAAAAATCAATCGTGTCTGCAGTCACTCAAGCGAACCCTTGTTAATCAGCCATTATCCACGATGAAACCGGAAAGCTCTCCATCCTTGGTATGTGTGTCAACACAACACTCAGTTGGAACGATCACATATTTGAGGTCGCAAAAAATACTGCGAAATGTTTAGGTTCCCGATAATCGATGCAAAAAATATTTCACACCCTCTTATTTGGCTTGAATTTATAAGGCGTATATCGAACATGTTTGGTCTGGTGCCCTCAAGACCTGCCCCCACTAGGTAGAATCCAAAAGCGAGCGGTAGAATTGATAGGAGACAACACTATCGCAGAGTCATTAGACTCGTTTGAACATCGACGTACCGTCTCTTCTTTGTCCGAATTTTATAGCCATTTTAACAAACGATGCTCAAGTGAGCTAGCCAACTGCGTTCCTCCTTTCCATGAATTCACCCGCAACACCCGTCTTGCCAGGAACGCTCATCAGTTTAATGGTAAACTACTCTCGGACGCACAGTAAAATTTAGAGACTCGTTCATCAGCCGCACTACACGAATATGGAATGCTCTTTCCAGCCCAATATTTCCCAGATATTTAAGACCAATGTGCACGGGTACCTTCTGTCCCCTTCTTCCAAGGCCAGTGCTGTGTCTTGAGGACCCCCGACACTTAAGGGTATTAGCAATTCCTTGAGAGCGCGCAAATTATTTAAAAAAAAAAACATAAAAGATCCGGTCGAGGAGATATAACTTGGGGTTCGTCAAGGACCTCGTCTAACAGGCGACATCAATATCCAGATGAAACAGTATCGGAACTTCTATTCATGCATGAATTTATCAATACCTCAGCCGTCTTGAGTTACCACAACCAAATTGGCAATAAGATCGCAGGTTCTCTACCAGAACTTTAGTGGCAACTGCAAGTCTACCAGAACTCTAGTGGCAACTGGATGAAAATAAGAAAGTTCCTGCCTTTCCCTTTTCGTAAACAAAAATGCTAAGATTTCACTGGGAGACAGTGAACAATTTTGCAATTATTTGCAAAAAGTTTTTCTTTTCAAACGAGAGTCTAAAGCGTTGTAATCGTTAGTTAAACACCATTTGCCATAAAAAACATCACCAACAACTCAGAATCAATAGTCTGCCCAAAAACAGTGCCAAAAAACGTGAGACAGAACAAATATTCATCCGTCAAAAATGATTGATTTCCAATTTCTATTCAAACACGCAATCAACAAATTCCTTCGTGTCGTCCAGAGAAGGGCGCTTCGATTCAATTCCATCAACACAAGTCCCAACAACTCCTTAAGGCTGCCCCCAAACTAGTGTGCGACCGGGAACATCTGTTGCATATATTCTTCTCACACTATCTGATCATTACTTTTCCATCACAAGCAATTTCACCCCTTGTCGGTGGTGTGGTTCTAGAAGAGACACTCGCATTTAGGTCGAAGATACAGTGCATTGCGTTCGACTGTTGGCTCGTACTGTGTTATTAAAGTTCTGTGGTATGCGTGTCGACTAGATGGGTTGTGGGGTATGTGCAAGGCAGAGACAATAATGCAAAAAGGGCAAAGTGAATACCAACAAATTTTAGCAGTCGCTGAACATTTTCGTCGCCGCCTTTTTTGACAGTTCAGACACCACGCCAACTCGTGGCATACGCCTTAAAGCCAGTGATGGGCAATCGTGCAAAGAGGAATTGCCAATTAATTAATCGATGAGATTGTAGAAACTTTCCCAGTTCTCCTCCAGTACACATAACACAAGCACTTGGACATGCTTTTAACTTGCCATTCGTATTAAAAACAAAATAATGGTCTGTCTTGTGTTTACTGCCGGCAAATAGCCTCGCAAGACATCAAGGCAAAAGTAACGGCCGGCTGGCCATCCAGTTCGTTCATTTTAAATGAAGACCTTAATTTCATGTGACTCCGAGAAACAAATACAACCTTCCTTGGGGCCAGAGCCAAGCGCGCTGTGGAACCAATCGATATCATCTAATCGACCACGAGACCGAGAAAATAGCGAGAAATATAAGAACTTGCGGTTTAAAGATTTATGGGCGGGCAATAGACTCGACGTCAATCCGTGGTTTAAGTCGGAAATACCAAGGGCAACCATAAAACACCCATGACCTGGGACGCGAAATAAAGATTTATCGACTAAAACATTCCGTCTGAGACGCATTTATCTTCAATCTTGTCCGGGGAGTTTGCTATAATGTTTTTACGCTTGGTTTCAGTTGTTATTGGACTTTTTTTGCTTTATTTCATTGCGTCCACGGCTGTGTTGGTTCGTCGTGTTCGAGTGAAAGAGGCTGGTTTGTGAAAAATGTATTTTAATGAGCGGCTATTAAATTTGGCAGCACTTGGTTTGTGTTTCATGAGTAATGCCTGTTGGCGGGGAGTTGATAGTGGGAGTGTCTCAAGTGGGGAACATGGTTTATTGTCCCTTGCAGGACAAGAGGCACAAGCTGATGATTTGACTGATTTTTGACATTGTATGAGTGGGTGGTCGAGGACTCTCGAGAGTGATTTACAAACGGTTCGATTTTCGATGCACCTTTCCAAGGAGCATTAAGTCGTTGAGTCATAGAATAGGCTGGTTTGTGGACAAACACAACGGGGAAAATTGAGCCCCCGGCTTTGTTGGCACGTACTCACTCTTTTGTCGGAGTGTTGCATGATCATTCTAAATAATTCCTTGTAATGCAGGCTCTTGCTCTTTGTCAAAAATCCCTGAGTTCAAAAAAAAATCGTGTTAAATCACCCGATCAAGTGGGCCAATTCTGATAACCGAAACGTGAAAGCATACGGCCAGGAAATGCCTCATGCAATAATTGAATTGTTCCACGGGCTGTATGACAGTTGCCATCGTCTTTTTGAATGCACATATGCCATCATCCACTTTCACAAAAGAACAAGGACAAGGAACTGTGCCGCGATATCAATCACCAGTAAGAGCCACAGCTTGTCCAGCCTAATTTTCAAAAGTGTATGGTGCCATGACACACTTTGTATGGAGTGATGCTCCATTTTTACTTACCCTTAACTAATAGATGTTGTTGCGGGTGGCTGCATCGGGCCCAACGCACTTGAGCCTTTGCTCAGGTTCGATTCCCGCCACCAGCAAAATTATTTTTACGGCTTCTTAAGAGTCACTGAAAATACTCAAAGAGTATAAGTGTCTAGAAAAAAATTCTTAAATTGGCTCGGACTCCGACTCGGTTTACAACTGTAGGTCTCTTCCACTTGGAAAGACCGATGGCACGCAGTGGTTGCTGTAGTTGCTAGGCCCTGGCAGCCTGCGGGCTATCCCCCAGACAAAGCTAAGTTAATACGCTTTGATCTGGTTTTCAAATCCGGTCGAGTCAGCATTTGCCGTCGGGATCAATCAACGGCACCCTACTCTACCATAGTTCCACCCATATTGTTTTTTTTTTCAGTGTTGCCAACAATTTACTGCAAATGCAAATCTTGCATTGACTTTGACACACTCTTTATATTCTCTAAGTCATAGAGTTTTTGATTATCATCCTGCGCCGAGTGATAGCGCTTCGATAAGGTCGCAATCTGAAAGTTCAACAGTAGCAGTCTGAAAGTTCTGTACAGTAGCAACAATTGGGTCAGTATTGACTTCCAAGTGGTCCAATGATGCCGGATGATGACTTTACAGACCAATGTTCTTACCACTTCCAACCTATATGCGAAACAGGATCTTAGACGCGTTTTCATATTGAGGTATTGATTATGTAAAGCATGGAGTATAATCTGTGGGTGTACGAATATATCCATGCGTGCTTCGACTCCTAGAATAATAATAATACAACATGAATGGCGCCACAGTCCTCAGTGGACCTATGCCTGATTTTTAGAACAACCACTCGTGTTGTGCGCGCTCTTGTTCTATCATAATTGTATGGGACCTGCAGTTTAACGCCGACTCCGAGGATCTTTTTGTAGACAGGAATACTTTGGAACATGGTCCATGACTCGAAAAAGTGGAGCGGTGAGTTGTGAAAGTCAGTAAATTCGGCGACCAAACCTGGTACCCCGGACGTAGGAGGCGACGCAGGAACCTACTACACCAGGGCGGCGTATGGTAGTATTTTCCTCATCACCTTTGTTAAGCCTTTCAGAAGCACCAAAATTAACATTAATGCTTTTACCATTGAGAAGGTGTCAGACACATGCTTGGGCATATTCTCCCAAGCTCGACAAACCGCTGTGCAGTCAAGCATCCTGAAAACCTCCCCCGAAAGACGTCGGTAATACTGTCTTGCAGCCTCTGCAAGAAAAACAGGAGGATGCCCGTCACTGCCCTATCCTGTACCATTTAGGCAAAGGAATATTATAAGATAACCTCTTCTATGTATCATAATCATCCTTTTCGGGCCAGCATCCACTAAAGTGGCGGCCAGGTCATCAGGAGTTATGCCCATGAGAAGGTGTCAGACACATGCTTGCGCATATTCTCCCAAGCTCGACAAACCGCTGTGCAGTCAAGCATCCTGAAAACCTCCCCCGAAAGACGTCGGTAATACTGTCTTGCAGACTCTGCAAGAGAAACAGGAGGATGCCCGTCACTGCCCTATCCTGTACCATTTAGGCAAAGGAATATTGTAAGATAACCTCTTCTATGTATCATAATCATTCTTTTCGGGCCAGCGTCCACTAAAGTGGCGGCCAGGTCATCAGGAGTTATGTCCAAGCGTAAGTTTTTTTTACTTGGCCCAACCATGGAATCGCATTCAACGCCAGCCTCGGAAGTAGTGATAAAGGGAACATTCGTGGCACGTGATCAGACCACAGAAGTCTAGCCCTTTCCCTTCGAAGAAGCAGCTGTTCAACACTGAGTTCCACGCGTACTGTCGAGTTTCTTATCCTATCCCGGTGAGTATTTCAAACAAAAGCCCGAAGGAATCTCATCTCATTAAGCCCGTATGATACCACATTTTTCGAATTCTTAAACGGTAGAGACTAGAAAATGTTAAGCAGTTTGTTTTTAGCGTGATTAAAGTTTGCGAATTCTTAACATTTCCAAGGCATTATGTATGAACGTACAAACTACTCGATTCAGCATCGATTCGCACAACTCCTCGAATATCGCGACACTAAAGTATCCAATTTCATACAAAAAACGTGTGAAACCTACTAAATGGGCCACTCCAAGGGACTAAGAAAATTCGAACCAATTTGGAGGTGCCCCGATTTGAGAGGACACCTAAATTGGGCCAAATATCAAGCTCTGAAATAAAATGTTCTTGAAATTTGAAATGCAAGAAACACTACTAAAATGAATGAGTGCTTGGTGGCAACAACAAAAAAAGACCAAAGATTTATGTTCGAACGCATTTCCGCCATCCCGGGAAATCACCAATTTTTTGGAATGATATTGTGACGTGATTGATGAGATAATCAGGACATGTGGTGGTGGATGATGTGGTGGTTGGCACCACAAAAACGCCATCTATACGCAAGGAGAAGAACGACCAACTGCGAAGGGTATTCCCGACATCGTTGTACATACTGCTAGAATGCCACCTATGTACGAATAGATTACAAAGAATCATGCATATAAACGTCAGCGGGGAAATTCAAATGACTCGTAGCGACAGTAGGATCTAGAACCAATACTGGGAGTATAAATATTAGCACGGTGGTAGATGCGAGTCAGTTCAGTTGGAGAAACATTACAGTATAGTTTAGTGTCGTGATTAGTAAAGTTTGGGATTGTATAGTATTCAAAGTTGTTAATCGGTTCAGCCTAAAATGCAGTAGAGTAGTAGTAAAGTTATATTAGTCGTTAAAGTGTAATAAAGTAAGTGTAATAAAATGTGTCTCATTAGTCACAATCCAGTGATCAAGCCCTGTTGTGTGGATAATCTGAATAATCTTACGTAGACTCATTTCTGCTAAACGTCATACGCAATATCATGTGTATTAGAAGATGTACACATCCACACACTTGTGATTTCCAGCTCTCTTAGCTTTGTGTCTTAGCTTCAGAGGTTGCTTTTCAGGCAACGAAAACTTCTACCAAAACCTTAGGCCCATGGTCCAATTCAGAGATGCCCCGTTTGCAAAAGTTCACTTATATGAAATAACCGAGAGTATTCATGAAGTGCGATTCAATTCGAAGATGTCCCAATTACAGACTGTCCCAATTAGGAGGTTTCACTGTATATATGTGTGTCTACAATTGAGATCGTCACCAGCAGTTCATGGAAATCATGATTTAAGTCTAGACGTTTCTGTGACGTATTTCTCCGTCCAGGAAAGTATTTTTATTGTACGACCATTTCTAAATGATATTTCTACTACTGTGTTCCCAATTAATTAAGTTTTGACAATTTGAAGGATTTTATGAATTATTGTTTTTTTTTTTTTTTTTCACCGACGGCAACACCACCTCCCCTTCTTTCATTGCTATCTAATCGATCCACCTCACTATCGCTATTTGACAATTTTTTAAAATTTTGATCAAGTCATGTTTCAATGACAAGCCCTACGTCAATATTGTGGAAGCTATTTTATTGCGAATGCATTCCAACAAATAATGTTAAGACCAGCGTTCATATCAGAAATGAAGTATGATAGAGATGCCCAACTTCACAGCTGATTGACCCGTGCATTGACGAATTTCAGAGTCTTTTTGACAGTTATTCATGAAATTTTTTATTCATAAATGCTGTGATTGGTCAGTTTGGCTTTAGTAAACGATATTAAAAATGGTTGTCAAAAAATTTAAGGAGCAAGAGAGGTAGAAGTTGGGCCTCTCTATGATACTTCATTTCTGCTATTGGTATTCTGAAAGTCGCTTTACTATTCTAAAACGCCAAGTAAAACGACAACTGAAGGAGATTAAAATTTTGTGAACGCCTCAAATGGAAAAGCAAGCAAAATCATTAGTTTCCTTTGTGCTTTAACTGGAATGGTTTAAAAATGAATTTTGTATTAAATATTTATTTCTT
Source organism: Eristalis tenax (assembly GCA_905231855.2). NCBI lineage: Eukaryota > Metazoa > Arthropoda > Insecta > Diptera > Syrphidae > Eristalis > Eristalis tenax. The sequence continues at coordinate 72,126,967 of HG993125.1, read as the reverse complement.
AAGTATTAAAATGTCGAGTTCAAAACAAACAAACAGACTGGTTGAACTAATGGAGGAAAACATGAATTTAGGAAAAGAATTTCAAAGGAGGTGTTCCTCTAACCCATGCAACTGAAAATGGTTGGAAGGAGGTAGGAGTAATTCTGAAAAGTTTAGGGCCACCTCTGAGGGATGAAAAAGAATGCATGTCTTTTGTATTTGCACTTAGCACCATGTAAATCAAACCGATTGTATTTTGATCAAATATCAAATCTTATTTGAATCAATTAACTTATATGCAATTCTTGATCGTCGTCCCTGTGAGTACTCAAATCAATTGCCATATCAATGCTGTGCATATTTACTTAAATACAAACAAACACCAATGCCCCTCAAAAAAACAATTTAAAAATGTTAATTCTGACAGAAACTATGAAAACTACCCCACATCATAATTTGAGCTTTCAAATTGACAGTCAGCCTTTGAGTGGCAGCTTTGAAATGTGCGTGGGACACAAGCTCGAGTCGACTAAGGTTCGTAATACCGATACTTGAACGTCTAAAAAGTGCCGCGACTCTCAAAACGCCTTGTGTAGTAAAACGACTTTCGTAATCGGGATGAATTTGTAAGCATTGGGCCTGTGTAAATATATTTATTGTAGAACATCAAATTATAATGACAGCAAATCAATTCTCAACTGTCACTGCCGTGCAGTGCTGCCAAGTTTAAAATAAATCTTCAAAAAAGGCACAATCTTAAAATCGGATGATTTAGTATTGACGATAGAAGGAGCCTTCATATACCACGTCGCCCTCATTTTCGGCCTCCTAACCCATTCGTAACCATCTCTGGTTTCCGACTATAACAGCGTCCAGCACCAGAGTCCGTCACCAGCAAACCTGTATAGATACTAGGAGACACACATCGACAGCTTTCATCGCCTCCCCTACAAGGCAGAACAGCTGGCATTGGAAATTAAGCTCCGATTTATTTACAAGACCCCCAACGTTGTCCCAGTGAACAAAATCCACACTTATTCGCTGTGATCGAATGTTGAAATACAACCAGAGCTCAACACAAGGTCCCATTACAAATGTTGAAATACAACCAGAGCTCAACACAAGGTCCCATTACAAATTAAACAAAAACTCACACGAAACGTAATTCACACCATCGCCCGGTCATAGGTCAGGGCTGTCGAATGACCCGCATGGCTTGTATTTGACTACTTTTTGCTAACTAATTTTTGACATTCCGTTTACAAATGCGGTTCGCTTTGTTCACGTCACCGGGACAATACAACACCCACAATACAACACCCAAACAAATGTCATCATGTGGTCTATTAACTCCCGTTAGAAATTGCTTTCTCTTCAATATCTCGAAATGTCACACACATGTGTCAGCCTGCGCAGCGAGTCGAGTTTTGCTTGACGAATTGTTCGCGCTTTGACTGGTGTCCTTCACTTCGTTCCAGATTGAATGCGAGTATTGTTCTGCCTGACACGAGTTGTTGCCTGTTCGTTGTGCTAGTTCGCTAAGTAACGAATGTGGGTCTCGCAGTGAGAGAGACGAGTGGGTGGGCGTTTGCACAATGTACACGACCGTATCTGTTCCACTTTCGTCGACAGAACGAGCATGATTTGTTTTCTCACACCCATGCACACACACATATTATCATCTCCGAACTCATCCGACATCATTATCGTAATCTCGGTGGTTTTTGGCATTTACCACGAAATTTTCCGATACCGAGACACATCATTCAATCTCATCCTGCTCGTCCTCATCATCGTTATTGATTCCCTTGGATATGAATCCTGCTAGATGCGTACGCCTTGTGTGTATTGACATGTATTACGAGCCGACAGTACGTGCAACCATCGATGGATAATTTGTCTGTAATACAATTACGCAGCAGTCAATCAAGGGTGTTACACTGTATCTGAACGTGCACCATACTGAGGGTATGTGGGTGTGCATGCAAATTACAGTGTAAAGTATGATGTCTGAAATTATCGAATTATTTAAAGCGAAGGTAATAATCTTTTGCTTGTGGACTTTAATTCGAGAAAAGTGAGGGAACTGAATATTGTTTGAATTTAACGTTTCGCCGAGGGAAGGAAAGGGTGCTGCTTGTGCAAGGCGGTGTAACAGCTTCCAGAATTCGACGCGAATAAAAATAAAATTATGTACAACTGTACACGTCCGAGATCAATAGTGTGTCTTCCAAAGAAGTCCTATAATTCGATTGCGGAACCATCTAACAAAACGTGTCCTTTTGAACATCACGTAATTGTTGAACTGTCAGCATTCAAGCAACATTGTGAAGTAGTCACCTTCTCAAATATGATTTGTATTTTTTCATGATTATTCGTATTTTTTGGAGCTAGAGAGTGTTGGCAGGATTCAATCCATTTCAATTTGTTTACAATATGTCATTGATCTTATAGGGATCCTTTTGATTGTCAGAATCCTTGAGTACTTGAGTTTCATAATCCAATTGTCGAGATAGTTGGTTAAAGTCGACAGCTGGTACCTGTGGAAGAATTCGTATGCAGGTGTGTGAGTGGATTAATCTGTGATGGCCATGACCCCATTTCAATGTTCGATCATACCTTTTCCATTTAGTTCAGAAGTTACTCGCAGGACCCGTTGTTTTTTTTTTTTTTCAGCGGTTTTTGACACTACACTTTAGCACCCAGACGGAAAAACTGGTCTATTGTACTGCCATCCTTCAGAGGAAGACCAGCAGGCACTTCTGCGATGGGGAGCCTACATCATCAGCTCTCACCACATCAGCACCGACGACCTGCCACCTGATCTGATCAAAGGCGAGTGACAGAGGGAGTTGTCTGTGTTTTCTTAAAAATATACGTGTCTGTCTTTAAACGTGATAATCTCCATCTCATCCTCAAAAAAAAATTACGTTGTCTATCCTTGTTGTCGTTGTTTACTCCATGATTTGTTCGTTTTTTTTTCCATTGAAATAAATAAAAAAGATTGCATTTATAACTTTATTTAAAGGAAACAAGTAAATAAGTCCAAATAAGTTTTTCTTGAACGCATCTTACACAAACGTTTCGATTATGTTGATATTCACAGGCACCCTTTGTGCAAAAACAACAAGTCGTCTCGTACCTATTATTTTTGGTGCCGGACTTTCCTTCATAGCAAACGTAACATCTTGAGTTGCCTTTTATTTGTGGTAGAAAGCTTCTTGATCGCTTTGGCAGATTTGATGAAGATGGTGTCGATATATTGGGTAAATATTTTAAATCGTGCGGATTTTTTCCAAATTTTGAACGTTTATTTAAGAAAAACATGTACAATAGTATTATTCAAAGCTATGACTTTTTCCCATCTGTCTGGCAATTTGTGGATCCCATCCCAAAAGAACTGCGCCGGCTTGGCAACCAAGAATGAATTAAGCCAATTTTTGATATTCTGCCCTGATGTGAACCGTATTTCAGTGAGGGTTCGTTCTGCATCGACCGGGACAAATGGTAGTCGGAAGGGGCAAGGTCTGGGTTATAAGGCGGGTGGGGTAAGACTTCCCATCCGCTGTTTTCCACATAGTTCTTAACCGGAATAGGCCGAGCGTTGTCATGATGGAAAATTATAGGTCGCATATTCCGGGCGTTTTTCGGCTACTGCTCTCTACAAACGGGTTAATTGCCTCCGATAGCTTTGTCCACTGATTATTTCACCCAGTTTTAACTGGATTAAAAATCTTAAGAATAAAAAAAGTCCTGGTTTAGGTTGTATAAGCAACTTAATGTTGAAAACCCTTCCTCTCACAGGATTACAACTTTTATCTACAATATTAAATGCATGCTTTAAATGCTGCTACTTTCCAGATTGCTGGAAAAGTGCACTGGTAATTCGAATTGCCAAACCTGCTAAACCAAAAGATGATATTAACAGCTACAGACCTATAGGCAATGTAGGCAAACTTTTAGAAAAAATTGTGAAAGAAAGGATTGACGGACACTTAAGTGCAAATAATATTCTGCCTAATTATCAATTTGGATTCCACATCATTCTTGTAATGCATACCATCAAATCGCAAGGATAAAGAAGCACATTAAAAGTTTATAGATTATGCACGGAAAAAGCCTTTGATACGGTTTAGCATAAAGCCTTAATATACAAATTAATCAAACTCAACTTTCAAAAAGAAACCATTAAAATTATTCAGAGCTTTTCAAATAAAAGAACATTTGTTGTTGAAATGCAAAATGATTAATCGTCTGTACATAATATTACTTACGGATTGCCACAAGGTACAGTACTCAGCCCTACTCTATTTAACATATTTGTTGCTGATTTGCCAACTCTTGGTACAGCTATATTTACTTCAAGAATATACTACGCGCAAGTGCATAGCATCTTACCAGCTGCCTTAAAAAAAGTAATTCAAATACTTATTTAAAAGGAAGATTAAGGTGAATCCCAAAAACCGCAAGCAATTTGGTTTACTCGTAGATGCAAAAATTGTTTCCCTCCCAATAATGTTCATCTTCAAATGGGCTCCTTTAATATAGACTGGACCGAGCACTGCAGATATCTGTCTATTATGATAGATAAATAGTTTACCTTTCAAAAACACACATAAGGTGAACAAATACATCAAAATTCCTTATCCCGTAATAAACAGGAAATCGAAGCTACAGGGAATAGAATTTTGCTGTTTAAATCAGTTTTCCAGCCTATCCCACTGTACGGAGCTCCTGCCTGCTACCATTGTGCCATGACGCACAGACTTAAACTACAAACTTGCCAACATAAAATTATAGAAATCATACTCAACTCACCACGTTATTATTCAACTCACAAATTGCACGAACAAACTAATATCAACTTTTTGAGTAACTCTTATTGATAAATTAACACAAAGATTTTATAATAACTGCTATGACTGTAAGCATGAAATGCATCACCAGGGAATATTGCAATACTAGTTTTTAAAAGTCGAATGAGGGTTTTACTTGTAGCTTTGCCTCGTATTGTTATCCATATATCATTTGTATGTTATTTTCATCATAAGACATTTTAAGTCATAGCTGTAAAGGGCAATAGTCCTGAATCTCTTAAAAAAGATTTCTACTACCTGGACACAATATTATTTACGCTACTTAATAAAGAAATAAATAATAATTCAACTTCAACAATTCATTCGTTTGTTTCATTCGCTTCCTCTTTAATGTCAGAATCACTATCGTCTGAAGATCTGTTGGATCATCGTCATCACCAACATTTTCTTCCGGTACGAATCCGCCATCACTGTCCCCAGAAATATCACTTTTATTCAAAAATGCTTCCGTTTCTTCATCTGTCAGATATCTTGGTAAAAAAAAAACTATATCAAGAGTTTTTGTTTTATTATTATTATTAGGTTCACAATATGTACTCACGATGTTCACTGGCGAAAAGACTTAATGCAAATGACTTTTTATATGAAATGCGCTAATTATTCATATGCGTAGAAATCTACGCAAGAGGGTAGACAACGGGATTTTCAAGCGATATAAACATTTTTATTATCAGGACTTCCTTTTATTCATAAAAACAGGATTGTGATAAAGTCAGAGAATCCCGAAAGTGGTTTTGCAAAAAAAAAAAGGGGTTAGGGTTCCGAAGTTTTCTACGCAAGGATGAGATGAAGGTTAAGTGCATGCAGCTACTTAAGATATAGAAACAGCGTTATTTAAATTAAAAGAGCTATAACTAATTAAAACTAACATTGCATATATTGTTAACTATTTTCCTACTACAATATACTCAGACACGCAGTCTGGACGCCAAAGCATGTACTAAGCGATCCCTCTCGCTTATGGCAAATTTTGTGAAAGATACCGATAATCACGGTTGCCACTTGAAAAAAAAATGTGTGTCCAAAGTTGGAAATAAAAATTACCAAAATATTTGTAGACACAAAACAATGAAGCAAGAAAATTCCAACATATTGTTCGTGTTGCACAGATCATATTATTTTACATTTAATTACTAATAATAAACAAAAACAATAAAAAACAGGTACAAACAAATTCACAAAATACCTTACAAACTTAATTATTAAATTAGATTAACATAAATAAATAAAAGTAACGAATCATAAATAACAAAACATAAAAATACTAATTTTTCACAGCATTTGAAAATGAGATCGCAGACAGTATAAGCGTTGACTATTTCGTTCATCCTGAAGCTCTTTGGCCAGCATTATATTATTAATAGTGTCAAAATTATGTCTATTTTGTTTTAATCAAACTTAAAATTTCGTCGTAAATTTCCTTTCAGCGGCAGCTGGGCTCCGTGGAAGGGACATCAAATCGTAAATAAAACTAGTTAAATTTTCAAAACAATACTCGTTTATACAGAGAACAGAATTTTTCCCAAAATTCGCATATGTCCATTTTATCGTTTAGATTAAGATTATTTAAAATTCTTAGCCTTCTCCACTCTATTACTACATTTTCCGAATCAACCTGAACCAAGTAAGGAAAACTATCAATTAAAGGTGCTATATACACTTCTGAATCGGACAAAGCACTTTTTGGAGTTATTATGGACAGAATTCTTAAATCATTATTACTGAGATTACATCTAAGAAGTCTAAGTTATAGTTGTCTCAAAAGTTCTAAATAAAAATTAGAAGCGTTTGTTTTTACTTCATCTTTATTAAAAGTTGGGAGGCTCGACTTTTTAAGATATTCCTCGGCTTTGCTTCTAATAGAAATATTTGCTATAGGTAGATAATTATCTCTGTTCTCTAAGTCAAATTCTGACCAAGAGTTTATATTTTTAATAATTTTACTACTTACAAAATTGCTTGAAATGAGTTTAACCGTTGTTTCTCATTGGCCATGTAAGTATGGTAAACGAACATTTTCGGACTGACATTCCTTATTTTTTTATTTTTAATTCCTATGTTTTATTATTTTTAGAATGTAAGATGAAAATAGGAATTAAACTTTCATTTCAAGATTTCCCATTGCAGTCGTAGTTCCCGTAGTAGTCGTACGATTTTATTCCGCTGATCTCTAAAGAACAAGAAATGACATATAATTGAAGTGCGTCCCACTGTTCCACAACTCGATTGATGACGTTTTCTAACGAAAGCCACCTTGTCAATGAAATACCCATAATATGGTGCGCGATGGGACTGCACAATATTGTAGTTGTAAATACGATTGGCAGACAAAAATGTTCAACTTTTTGTACAGGCATAAGCTGAACAAAGATGTTGCGGATGGCAAGTGCATTTGAGAAAAAACAAATTGATGTTGCTTTTACCTTTGGCTTGAAGACCATTAACCTCACTAGACATAACACTTGCCCCGTCAGTTGATAGTCCAATTAAATTATCAATTGGAATTTCATTCTCAGAAAACACACATTTACCAGTTGCTGGCAGATTGGGGCTCATCTGCTTCTGCGGGGCTTTCTGTTTCCTGCTCAGTTTATTTTCGAGCTTTTTTTCACAACAACAAACCTTAAATTTAATTTGAGCCTCATAAATATGAGGGACATAGGTATTAATAAATTTCTTATAACTTAACTATATATTGTCTATATTTTGCTTTTGCCAAGAACAAGAACAACGATTTATTCAAACACACAATTTTGAGTTTTCCAGTCATCTGTCAATAAATCGGCACTTGAAGGAAATGAAAGCATTCAGTACTTTACATGTGTTCAGTGCGTCAATTAAACACATTAATGCGCCATTTACATCAGACGAAAAGAAAAGCGCTTTACTTACTTACTTAAGGTGGCGCTACAGTCCGGGGTGGACCTAGGCCTCAACCAACAAGCGTCTCCAGCCAGCTCGATCTTTAGCTAGCTGTCTCCAGTTTCGCACGCATAGTTGGTTGAGGTCCCTTTCCACTTGCGTGAGCCACCTGAGTCGCGGTCTTCCTCTATTGCGCCGTCCCTCGGGGGTGGATTCGAAGACTTTTCGGGCCGGACCATTGGTTTCCATCCGCTCTACATGACCTAGCCACCTCAATCGTTGGATCCTCACTCTTCTGGCTAAGTCGATGTCGCTAAACAGCCCGTATAGTTCGTCATTAAATCTCCTCCTCCACTCACCATCTATGCAGACGGGACCGAAAATCACTCGAAGAATTTTCCTCTCGAAGCAACCAAGAGCAGCTTCATCCGCTTTTGATAAAGTCCATGCCTCCGCGCCATATAGCAGGACTGGGACGATTAAGGTCTTGTAAAGCGTTAGCTTGGTTGTTCGAGAGAGGGCTTTGTTTACCAATTGCTTTCTTAGCCCAAAGAAGCAGCGATTGGCAAGAGTTATTCTTCGTTTGATTTCAGCGCTGGTGTCGTTGTCTGAATTGATAGCGGTGCCTAGGTAGACAAAGTTTTTGACTACCTCAAAGTTATATCTGTCTGCTGTGACGTTCTGACCGAGACGTCGGTGTTGGGTGTCCTTTCTCGTTGACAGCATATACTTGGTCTTACCCTCGTTTACCGCTAAACCCATCTTCGCGGCCTCCGTTGCAATACCCACAAAAGCGCCATTGACATCATGCTGCGTTCTTCCGATAATGTCAATATCGTCGGCATATGCGAGTAGTTGGACGGACTTCTGAAAGATTGTTCCTCTGGTGTTGGCGTTCGAGTTTTGAACAATTCTTTCAAGAACGATGTTGAAAAAGTCGCATGACAGCGCGTCGCCTTGTCTGAATCCTTTTTTGACATCAAAGGTCTCGGTTAGGTCTTTACCGACCTTGATGGAGCAGCGTGCATTCTCCATCGTCATCCTACACAAACGGACGAGTTTGGTAGGGATGCCAAAACTAGACATTGCTCTGTATAGCTCGTCTCTATAAATGCTATCATACGCGGCCTTAAAATCGATGAAAAGGTGGTGGGTATCGATTTGTTGCTCCTGGGTTTTCTCCAAAATCTGCCGCAGTGTGAATATTTGGTCGATGGTGGATTTTCCTGGCCTAAAGCCACACTGGTATGGACCGACCAGGTTGTTGACGAATGGCTTTAGGCGTTCACACAGTACGGCAGATAAGATTTTATATGCAATACTTAGGAGACTGATGCCTCTGTAGTTGGCGCAGTTCAGAGGGTCTCCTTTTTTATGGATCGGGCAGACTATGCTGAGGTTCCATTCATCGGACATGTTTTCCTCCGACCATATTTTACAGATGAGTTGGTGCATGCTCCTTACCAAATCATCGAAAAGCGCTTAAGCTCGGATGAAAATTAAAGTTGTGTTTCTTTTTCATGTCGTGAAAAATGACAATGTGACCAAGAGAAAAAATAATGACCAAATTTGATCACAAGTGACCAATGTGGCAACCGTGCTGATAATATAAATACGAGAGTGTAAAACAAATGTCTCATGTAACAAAAAAAACCTACAGCTCAGCACTGGTGTAGATAGGGTGCGCGTGAAAAAGAACACGGGTTCACAACCCACGTTGGGCTGCACCGCTTCAGTAATTTTTTCTCTCCAAAAAATCCTGAACTTGCCTCACATTAACTAAATCAGAGTCTTATTTGTTACGTTAGATTGTTCGTTTATATTGCTGAAAATGACTTCGGACAGTGGCCACTTAAGCAAGTGTCATGACTCAGACTGGTCTTCTCCGGGCTCTCTATCTCTCTCTCCCCCTCTCTCTCTCTCACTACTCACTTTATCAGAATTTAAGCCAACGATACCGTTTAAAATCCTTCCTCAGTAAGCGAAAAAAACTAAATGACCATCGTAATCGATTGACCCTAGTTCGACAATCATCGATAATTGCCTTATCCAATTTATTTTTCAATTTTAACATCCTTTAACTTGCCAATCCTCTCTGACAACCTTCAACGTCATCTCCTGGCTCGACTTTCCCCATCGGGAATTTTCACTTCCGCCAGCTCGCCATACCTCGAGGAAACGACCCGCACACCCAAGTCGATTCCACTCAACTTGCCGTGGATGACTTTAGACTCCATGTCAGGTCCTCTGGAAACAGCATAAATTGCTCTTAATTCCACGGCGGTACCTGTACACAAAACCTTGAACTTTTTCCCTCGCCCACCTTCGATGTAATTGTGTGTACCCAGTCATTGAACACACTACTGTGGCAAAGGCAGGGTTCAGGGCCACGGCATTAAGTGTCCCCCTCCCCCCACACACTTATAAACAGCTTCCCGCTCTTGGGGGACTCGTTTGTGCAGTTTCCGCCATCTAAGTCATACCGAAGTGACCTCTTAATTTTTAATTCTCCCCCACCGCCCAGCGTGTTCCCTGACGCTTGAGCAAAATTGAAAGCCGTCCTTGTCACCTGAGTGCAGAGCATAATTGCTGCTGACTTGCGCCACCCCGGCCCGCGACTCAGCCACTGTGTACCATTTGATCGTGGTCTGCTGGCCGTATTCAGGGGAAAAGATTCGCCAAAGTCTTTGAGGGAATTAATTTCAATTTGCCTGAGTCCTTGCCTTGTGCGAGTGGAAACTTTTGCAAACAATCGAACTGAAAAGTTTCAGCACTTAACCGCGGAAGTTTCGCAGCAAGACCGCGTGATTTTTGATGAGGAAATGCGAGAATTCTCACGAGGACTTTCGCCGAGGCATGTGAAGGTTAACGGCGAACGCAGTGTGCCAAGCGAGTGAATATGGGATGACGCCAATTGGTGTACTTAACTCTTCCATCTGCCATCTTCCATCTCACCGAGCCGCTCCCAAGTAAACCGCCATAAAATGGAAATGACAGAGCAATTTCCAAACTTCAGTCGTAAACAGGATTTTGCATAAGTGTGGGCCACCCCGCGGGGAGGGGTTAATAAACTTGTTTACGATTCACGGGCTTGAGAAGTTTTCGAAAAAAAGACCCGCCCTCATCGTCTTTGTTTCTGATGAAAAACTGTAAGCAGACCAGAGGAATGAAGGGTGTACACCACAGGCATTATGGGGAATTGTCCCTCTCAGACAACAATTGGCCGTAATGTTGAGGAAGGCGCGAGTCAAGGGGAGCGGGCATAACTCCTTAAGTCATAATCGCATAATAAGTTATGAACTGGTAGATAGGAACTTTCCGCGGTCTCTGAATTGCATTCTCTGCGCATAAACGAGTACAGATACTTGTACAATTGCCTGTGAAACAAAGGATTAGGGCAACTTAATCTCGGTTCATTAAGGGGCGAGAGAGAGAGAATCGGTTTATTGTGGAAAAGTTTTCGGATAGTTTGTGCATTCAGAGTGCTGTGGTTGTTTGTGATCCAGTTGATTCATTACTTGGATATCACGCCGAGACCGCAGCGGCGATGCTGGATCGTGGTGTTGTTTTTTGGTTGAAGGGGATTTAAGATATTTTGCGGAAAATTTATTATCTGCTATTTACCAACTCATCCCCCCCTGACGGGGAATGGAGAGGCGATGATGGTGGGCGTGTAAGTGGCTTGAAATCGGAGAGCAAGCAACGGTGCTTTTGTGTGCAACATGTGATGACGTCCATGACGGTTTTCGAAACGTGGCTGGGTATGGTGCGGTGGGGTGTCAGACGAAATAAACGAGTTGAGACGATCGATATCTTAATTGTGAAACAGTGAAACACACTCAAGCATTGTGTGATTGATTGCTGTTCGAGTCCGGAATGAAAACCAATCGAAATCGATTTCTCGATCTGAGACTTTCTGCAGAACAGCTGCAGAAAATAGTGGCAAATCACCACTTGTTTCATTTGATTGAAAAACAACATCTTTTCTGCTGAAAAACTGTAGCGATGATGGTGGGCGTGTGAGTGCAAGCTTCAAGCTGTAACCCGCATGAACGTACAAATATTGGCAAACGAATAAAATTGCTTTGGCATAAGTTGGAAGTTGGAAGCTCTTGCGACTAATGCTTCTTGGGACGTGTAATAGCAAAGAATCTAATATAGGTGGCGCTACAGATCATAGAGGGCCAGGGCCTAGTTTCTACTGCAACCACTCCTGTTGTACAGTCTTATATCGACCCCGACAGGGGTCTATGAGTCGACGTACAGACCCACAATTTTGAACACATTCTTCTAATGATACGCAAGATGTTTAGAATTTGCTCAATACGAGGTGCGGTTTGTATTCCTCATTGACTTTGTCCGGCCGCCATTTTGATTTGGATGACAGTTGTCAGTTGGCACTTGTCAGTTGGAGACATTGATTTATAGCAAGTGCTTATGGAGCAACTAACTTGATAACGTGTTGAAACATTTTAGTTGAATAGTTCTTGAAAGATTTAGGTCTTGTGCCGAGCGAGGGTAGGCAACGATTAAATAACTAAGCTGTTTTTAATGTTCTTGTTCCATCTTTTAAATTTCGGTCAAGGGAGAGTGCGTGCTGAGGCCGGTGTCCACAGTCTCGTCGAGATCTTGGCATCAGTGAAGATGACAAGGAAATCAAAAATATAATTAGCCGTCGAGCTGGTTTACTGGGCTCCCTAGCTCTTGAATAGCTGAAGAATCCTATTCTGTACCTGAATGGTGCCCCATTTGGGGCGGATGAGGACGCTGGAAACAATTATGCAACATTGATTGCCAGCTCTTTTTGAGGTAAATTCTACGACGGAAAATGTTTAGCAATTTTGCTCGGTCCACAGACGCCTGGAAGTGCCTGCTCTTGGTTAGTGGGGACACCGGTTCGAATCCCAGTGAGAGCAGTGAGAGCTGGTCCCATTTGTCGTTGCGGTCAAACTGACGGCACTGCAGTGGTCAGTAAGTGGTACCAGTCTGACTGTGGGTATCACAATAGACCAACATGGTCTAAGTGTGCTTATAAATGCCCTACCAGCCGACCTAAGCACCCTACCTACCAACTTACTCGGTCCAATAAAATTGAATAAATTGGTGGCGCTACAATCCTAGGTGAAGGTGGGAATAGCTTCTGCAGCAATCACTCGTGTCATTGTTCTCCAACGAGTTTAGCTCGAGCCAACTCGGAACAGTGGCGTTTTACCCCTTGTTGTAGACAAGTGCACGGAGCATTGTCAGCCAATCGAAAGGGCTGGAGACGTGAACAATGAAAGTTATTCGTGGCGGGGATTGCACAAGGAACCCTCAACCCCATTGTTAAATAAATTCCACAAATATTGGCATCCATTGGCTTTGACTAGTCTCCTGATTGGACATCTTTCGATTTCTTATGACAGGGGTACTGCTTGGAAGAGGCTTACTCCACCAAGCCTTGATTGACTGAAACAACAAAAGCAGTCTGCGAAGTTTTTATAACTTGCGCCAGCACAAGGGGTAACTGGTTTCCTTAATTGTCCGAGGTCAAGACACAGCTCGGGTCGAAGGTATAGAGGAGAATGAGAAAGGAGGGACCTGTGCACATTAGATTTAAATATCTGCTGATTGTAGACTGTGGGGAATATTAGGCTTAGAAGGACATTCCATATGCGTGTGGTGCGGCTGAAGAACGAGGCTGTAAATTTAACTGTGCGTCCGAAAGAAACTAATGAGCATTCCTGGCAAGATGGGTGAATTCATGGAGAGGAAAAATGCACTTGGCTAGCTTATTTGGACATCGTTTGCTAAAAAAGCGATAACAGGAAAAACAAGGAAGGAACGAGACGTCGGTGTACGAGGGAGCTTATGACTCAGCGATATTACTGTCTCTTAAGAGCTTTAAATCGCTCGCTTTTGGCTTCTATCTGGTGGGTGGAGGATGGTCTTGGGGGCACCAGACCAGACAAGAGCGTTGTACTCAATCTTAGGGCGCATGTATGGCTTATAACCTAAACATAAACATTTCGCAGCATTATTGGCTACCTCAAATATGTCATTGTTCCAACTAAGTGTTGTGTTGTTAAGATACCAAGGATGGGAAGTTTTCCGGTTTCATCGACACAAGCTCCATTCATGGGTAATGGCTAATTAACAAGGGTTCCCTTGAATGTCAGCATTCTTGAGGCCTTCCCACTCTTAATGGCACCAGTCTACAATTCTCAAATAAGGCGAAGTACATTGACTTTACACTAGACTGTACATTGAAGTTGAAACAGCTGAAAGAGCAAGGGAAGCCATCGCGGCCCTATACATGAGTCAAAAAGCCTTCGGGCATAAATGTGGTCTTCAGTCTTACATTACACATTGACTTTTCGCAGCTGTGGTTAAACCCTTCCTCCTACACAGCGTTGGTCCGTACTCGACGTTGGCACACAACTCAAGGCCTTCAGGGAACAACAAAGGCAAGCCTGTATAACTGGAGCCTTGAGAACTATTCCTACTAATGCGCTTGAAACCATATTGAAACTTATTCCTTAGAAATATTTGGTAAACAAATACCAATCAACTGAGCCATTCGACTAAAGCCATGTTCTCACTGGAGTGATTACGCATTTGGACGTGACTACTCATCATCTAGGTACTTCGCAGAGAAACATGTGGTACGGCAGGAACAGTTGTAGTACTTTGTTTCGCAAAATAGATTAACAAAGGTAGTTACCCCACCGTCCGAGTCTTCAACAGAAGTCGTTGATAGATCTCTTTGTGGTACCATCGTCAACCAACGGTCAACTGATCATCACTTGGTGTTGTGTACTGATAAGTACCTCTCATGCCAAGGCGGAAACCAACAGTGGTTACACGCATACGGTGGGAGAAACTACAGAACAGTGAGTTGTGGCTAAATTTTGCGCGGCACATATCTGAAAGGCTTGAGTGACTTGCAACTGTTCCATCGCGTGTAGAATGGCGACTGTTTTCAGCAGCTGCCATGGCTCTGCACGGGATATTTGTGGAGTGAAGCGGCTTGGAGTGGCGGCTGCTGGAGAAAAGAACTGCGTGGTTTAAAAAGCCCGGAGAAAAAGACCAGAGAGAAGAAGAAGACCTCCAGAGACTGGATTCTCTTGGGGGACTCTGCTTCTCGTGACCGGTGGACTGAAGAACTTGCAAATTGGCTGTGCGAGCAGCTAAAGAGCAGTCTTGGAAGGAGTTTGGCGAGAAGTTGGTGAAAAAGGTGTTCTGGCCATTCGCCGACTCAGAGGAAGAAAATTCAACATCATCGAAGGAGTCAAATCCAGAGATGGTGTGTTGCTTTCCAATGAGGTGGACATCTTACGCAGATGGAGCGAGCACTTTTCGGAGCTGCTCAATCCCTAGCAGGGCACTGAAGATGGCAGTCTTGAGTGGGGCGGAGAATATTCCAACGGTGGAGGAAGTCATTTTAGCGACAGAATCGTTAGCAAATCCGCCGGTGTGGATGAAATCCGGCCAAGAATGCTTAAGGCAATGGGCGAAAATAGAGTTTTATGGCTCTCTCTTGTCGTTAAAGTGGCCTGTTAACGTGATGAGTCACCTAGCGAGGTGATTGTCCCACTCTCAAGAAGGGGGACAAAAGAGATTGCTCGAACTGCGGGGCACATCTCGTTTAAGCCTCCCCGGTAAAGTCTAATCCAAGGTATTGGAAGCGCATTCTAGAGCAATGGTCGAAGTTAAATAAATTACTTCGTCTTCTTCACAATAACTGCAGTGTCCTCCTGGCGGAAATAATGACGGTTAGCGAAGCCCTGTCCTGATTGAGGTGGAACTTGATACCCGCCAGTGATATCTGTATCTTCACGGATAGTCCGGCAGCAATTATTACTCTGACACCGTTCTCTACAAATTCTGAGAAGGAACAGCTCCACATTCGCCTGTGCTGGGTGCCGGGCCACAGAGACATTATGGGAGAGTCAACCCATAATGGACAACCTCTCAAAAATCGCCACTACACTGGCAGTTACTACACTACACTGGCACTGGCCACCTTCAAGTTACAACGCAATGTTCGAAGTATACAAAACGTCAATGTCAGATGGGAAATAGGCATCACATGCCAAATGTCCAAACAACTCGGGCCTCGACTCGATCCAGACAGTTTGATCTCCGTAAAGAGATCCAAAATCAGCACTGCAGTGAGAATAATGACTGGACATTGCCTGTTAGGTCTACATGCAAAGGTCTACAGTCGGATTATTCTCGAATGGTTTCTGCAGTAGTTGCCTAGATGCGGAAGAGGAGGAAAGTGTACAACACCTTCTCTGTAGCTGTCCCGCACTCGGAAGGCCACAATGGTTTCCTATTTCTTCTCTTGACCGGCCTCAGTAAAATACCGGTCAAATCAATAATTTAATTCACAGACAATACTGGCTGGTTGTCCTAGAGACCACGCAGCGGTAGAACCCACGTAGCGTTACAACAGGCCTACTTTGGCCAAAGCCACTGATCAATATTTGGCATCACTTCCTCGTTTGGCATCACTTCCAGCCTTTGATCGTGAACACTGATCTGTCTACGAACTGGAACTGGACCGATAACCAAATACCGCTTGAGCGGGGCTGTCAGTTTTTTTTCTTTTTGGAACTTCAGTTCGGCTCTTGTCGTATGATGTATGTCAATGAAGCGTTGATGAAAGTGAAATAAAATAAGTAATTGAACAGTGAAGATATAAAATTTAAATTATAATTATTTACTAAACGGCCACCTACCTACCATGCCCTCCAGAACATAAAAAACGACCCGTTTCATTTCGTCCCATTTCACGTGTGTCTTTTTTTAAGAGCTCATCTCAATTCGATGTCAGATTCGAAAGCATTCATCAGTCGAGTACTTTAAAGCAAAATGTACAGCTTCACACGTCGCCGTCTGAGATTGAACAGACTTACCTTCGCTCCGCCAAATGCAAGCCACTTAAACCGGGATATTGGAATATACGACAAACCATTTTAAATCAATTGAACTGAAAATCGCGAATACCCCGGCAACGAGGGAACATCTCTTCTCCGCCATCGTGCCATCGCTTAAAGTGTAAAATTCATGGACTGTAGCCCATAAATCGGAATTGTCTGCCAAGGATATCGATAAATATCCTCCTCCAGTCTGCTCGCTTACTTTGTGTATGACGGTACAATTTGCCCTCATTGGGAGCGATCCTTTAACTAGTAAACGAAGGCAATAAAATTCGCTGATCCTTATCGATATTTGCATCCCCATTCGAGTCGAATATGGAAATCGAATGAATTGCTCCCGCTCTCGGCGGGTGGTGGTGGCGCATACGTGTGCGTGTGAGTTGAGGATAAAAATATGGTATTGTTATCGCAGGGGGAGCCTGCAATCTTTTCTTTTGGGATAAGCCACTGGAATAACACACTCCGACAAATCACAGGCGATTGTGCGGTGTGGGCATAGTGAAAAAAGGAAAACAAAAAGAAGTTATTGTGGTTTGCTATTCAATTAGGGTTGCTCGGTCGTTAGAGGGGGGGTTTATGAATCCTTTGGGGGAAATGGCAGAAAAGTAGCCCACGGCGTGTACTCATCCTGATAATGATTGTTTTGTTATCCTAATCGGCTACAACCGCTTTGGACATTGGTGTGGTCAGGGCTTTGTGTTGCTTGTTTTTTTTTTTTTTTTAGTTTATATCAGGAACTGGGCATTGACATGTGTGCAGTATTTATAATTTCATTTTCGTTACGGAGCCGCAGTCATACTTTTAATTAAAGTTTCGTCGATTCGTTGACCTTAAGCATCGAGCTTGGGGATGGTCATGGTCGGTCAGTAAATAGTACGAACAACGTCAGTACCGAGATCATACACAGAGTAACTCTTGCCAACCGCTGTTTTCATGGGCTCAATCGGCAATTGAGCAGTAGAACCACCTCGCAAAGGACCAAGTTGACTTTATATAAGACCTTAATCATCCCAGTCCTGATGTGCGGCGAGGAGGAATGGACAATCTTAAAAGCAGAAGTCTATGGTCTCTTCGAGAGAAAAGTTCTGCATGCGCGGACAGTCATTACACCACAAAACTGTACTGACTGAACAGCATACGTCTACGGATTCAAAGCCTAATATGGCTGGGCCATGTCTTCGACTCCGAACCTGTGAGACAACTCAGCAGAGGACGCCCGTGTTTAAGGTGCCGCACCCAGGTGGAGAAGGACCTCCACCAATTGGGCGTGTGGCACGGGAGACAGCTAGCCAGAAATCGTGCTAGTTGGAGAGCCTTCTTGTTTGAGGCCAGGTTCGGACTGTAGCCCCAAATAAAGAGGAATAAGAAGGTTCGGTTATAGTGGCAGACGTGGTCTCAAATTGATCAGCAGGGGTCCACAGTATCACCACACACTGCCTGAAAATGGAAAGTCGCTCATATATGTTTACTTTCCGTGACCCACTGACCACTTCCGAACTTTGACAGTTAATGAAGGCCACCTTCTTCAAGCTTAATGTGTCCAATTGGCCAAATCACCACATGAGATCCAAGAACATCCAATGACACTGTTTGTGTAGATTTTTGGCTGGTGCAGTCATCGGTTTATTTTTCTTTGAGAACCGCGTTGGCCATCACCGTCAACCGCGAGCGATTTGGCCTGCGGGGACTTTTCCATTATGTGTGGAAATGGCATTGATGGGTTTTGCAAAATAATAAAAAAAACTTGTAGGCAATATCCCACGCGCACTTTGGCGTGTTTTATTGAGAAGCTATATTCAGCTCAGTATTACTTTTATACGCAAAGCAACAACAAAACAAATTACTGAGCACGTTCTCTCCTTGTTTGCTTGCAAAGTCTAAGGGTGTTAAAAAGGAAGAGGCTACAGAAAAAGACATGGCGCCATCCCAGGGCAGGCTCATTGTTCGTTACTTGCGCACGTGTTCTTTCCTCGCACAATAAAGCTGTGGCTTCTTCGAAGCATATTCAAGGAAAAAACTGTAACTTGAGGAAAATTGGAAACCGGCTCTTCAAAATTAGGTCTATAGCAGAAATACAAAATCCGCAAAGACAGACGTAAATAAAAAAAAACCTTTTGCGATTACCGAAAAACGGAGTCTGGAATCAGAAAGTGAAAAATCTTAAAAACTTGGGTGACGGGTGGCTTCAAAAATTTCGAAAACTTAAATAATAATCAATTAAATAATTAATACAATAATATTGAATAATTAAATAGTCATCATCATCTTCTGATCCACTTAAGGGGTCGCGGGAGTGAACCACGCACGAGAGATCTCCAGGCAACTCCAGCCTCCGCCATCGTTTCTAACTCATCAGGAGTTATGCCCAGGCGAGTTTTTGGACTTGGTCTAACCAGCTCGTCCTGAGTCTGTCAAGTGGTAGCCTATCTGATGGAATCGCATTCAACGCTCGCCTCGGAAGTCGTGATGAAGGGGACATTCGTGCCACGTGACCAAACCAACGAAGCATAGCCGTTTCCGTTCGAAGAAGCAGATCGTCAATGTGGAGCTACTTGAGCACTGCCGTGTTTCGCGGCGAGTAATTCCCACAACAGCACGATGAAATCTTAACTCAGCAGCTTGTATTCGCGAACTTAATCTTTCGAACATTACCCAAATTGCATGACCATAAATAAGAGTGGGAACAAATACTGAGATGAAAACCGCAACCACACCAAGCTCGGCCTTCCTGATTACAGAGCTACCAAGCTGTTTCATAATTGACCATAACCTCCGATTTGTCCACGTTGACCTTCATTCCAGCATCAGCACATACTGCCACAAGCCTATCGAGTGCGCGCTGGAGTTCCGTCTGGGAAGATGTGAGGATCAATAAGTCATCTGCAAAAAGAAGAGGACTTACCCTCAACTCTCTCAATGTGAAACATTCCTCGCCTCGGCTGCGCTGCAACATCCAATCCACATGTACAATGAAAAGGAGATGTGACAAGACGCATCCTTGGCGAAGTCTAAAGCCCACGATGAAAGGTGTTGATTTGGCACCTTAACCCGAACACAGCTGCTACAGTTTGTGTATAGAGACTGAATGGCCCTCAGAAGAGGGTCATCAATCCCATGCTCCTGCAGTACACTCCTGAGTTTACGTCTAGGAACTTGATCATATGCCTTTTCCAAATCTGCAAAACAACTGTAGATGGGCTTGGCATACTCCCAAGCCTTCTCAAGTACCATTCTTAGAGGGAAAAGCTGGTCGGTTGTATCTAACATTGAATTTGTATATGATGCAAACCTCGTTTCTGAGACTCGACGCGCTCCAAAACAAAAAAAAAATTTAACTCAGCCAAACATGTTGAATAAGGCGTGTTTTATTGAGAATCTTTACTCAGCTCAGTATTATTTTACACTCGAAGCAACAAATAACTACTGAGCAGAAACCACTCATATTCATATTTGAAAGTCAACACTGACCAGATCGCGTTCAAGAATCTCGATCTCACAGGTGATGCCTCACCTACGATTCAGTTAACATCACGGAATCACAGATGCTGCTGACAACACTTTTTGACTATCCAGCAGAATTATCAGCATTGGTGATCTTAATCTCGAGATAGGACAACGTATACCAATTTGTAATTCGTGCTTTATTTAATATACAAACGATTCTAGTGAATAAAATTATATTTATACAAACTTTATAAAACTCATTTGACAAGAAATGAAATATAGAGGCGCTCTATTTGTATTTTGACATCTAATGCCATGAAAGTAAAGACACGCATCAACGTTTGACACAAAAAAGAATAAAATGAGAAGAAGTGCGTTTTATTGAGAATCAATGCTGAGCTGAGTACTGAGTTCTCACTAAAACTCGCCTATAGCTATAAACCACGAGTCATCACGAAAAAATGAACCACTTTCGAACCACAAATATTTTATTCACAGTATTCTTTCTGCACTCTTAAGTTTAAGCATATCTCAAGCCCGACGAATTGAACGAATCTTGCGCTTCTTAACTAAACTGGACATTTTTTTACAAAAATAAGTTTTTTTTTATTCGCACTATCGAGATTGTACTGTATATGAAGTCTTAATCACGATCACGAAATCGAAATTCCTAGAAACCATTGGGAAACAGGCATACGATACAACCACATCCTAACGATGAATCTCTTCAATCATGATGTTTTTTGTTGGCAACCCTTACCCTAAAATTTAAAAGTGAAAAGCATACGTTCCACGCCTTGAACCTCCAATCAGCATGTTCAATGGTTTAATCAGGACCAAATAAATTGATTTACGATTATATTCATGATTACAATATAGTTTGCATTGCATTGCTTAAATTTCTCACTAAGCAAGGAGTCAAAAAAAGTCAAAAAAACTGTTCATGAAGAGATGGTGGCTGTTTACCAGGGCTCCGCACCTTCATTATCAACTGTGGAAAAGTGGTCAAGTGAGTTCAAGAGAGGCAGAGAGAGCATTGAAGACGACCTCCGCTCCGGCGCCTCGGCTACTGCTTGTACGGGAGAAAGCATCAAAGAAGTCGAAAGACTTGTTCTTGAGGATGCCCGAATAAAGGTGAAAATGATGGCAGGGTTCACCTGCCATCTTAACCTTTCAAAGGTCAGTGCAAGGTGGGTGCCACGAATGCTTACAGCGCCTCAGAAAAAAGTGAGAATCGCATGCTGTAGAGAGCTTTTGGAGATGTGTGGTGAGAACGCGGACGGTGTTATGGATCGAATTGTTACTGGTGACAAAACATGGGTCCACCACTATGACCCTGAAAGCAAACAAGAGTCCATGCAGTGGCATAAAAAAGGAACAGACCCCCCGAAGAAGTTCAAAGTCACTCCGTCTGCCGGGAAGCTCATGGCCACAGTTTTTTGGGACTCAAAGGGAATCTTGCTCATTGAGTACAAAAAAACACATCCTACGCTTCCACATTGCATAATTTGCGGGAGGAAATTAAACAGAAAAGACGGGGTAATCTCGCAGCGGGTGTGTTGCTTCTTCATGACAACGCTCCTGTTCACACGGCGCGAGTTTCCAAGGCTAATGCGCGAGATTGTGGTTTCGAAGAAATCCAACACCCACCCTATAGTCCAGACCTTGCCCCTAGTGATTATTTCCTGTTTCCGGATTTGAAAAAATGTCTTCGTGGAAAAAGATTTTCGGGTGATGAAGAACTCAAGTCGGCAATAAATGGGTATTTTGCAGAGAAGGAGGAAATTTATTTTTTTGAGGGTTTAAAAAAGCGTATCTCAAGATGTAACAAAGGATTGAGGGGAGATTATATTGAGGATAGGGGAGATTATATTGAAAAATAAAAACGATTTAAATTGAATTCGCATTTTCCTTCATATCGATACCGAGAATATATATTGAACCCCCCCGCGTATGTTGCATCGCTCCGGAGAATGTGTTCAGGACTCTTTTTTGGAATGGCTCGTTAAGTTTGTGGCGGCCGTTGGTTAACTTCAGCTACCGCTTGCTTTTGATAACATGGACTGCGTGATATTTTTTGCTGGTAACTCTATGTTGGAGTAATCACTGAGAATAGTTTTTCTATTTATATTGAAATTAAGATAGTTTTATAAAATGTGTATAATTTTATTTTCATGTTTAAAAATTCGCGTTTTTGTTTTCCAAAAGTCGCCATGATGTTCTATTTTTCTTATAACCGTTCAACGAAATGGGGCAAGAGGCTGTCGACACTTCTTGCTCAAGTGTCAACGTGCAGTGCTGCCAATATCTGGTTATATGTCTTGTGTTCTTTAATTTAGCCGCAAAGCGAACTTATTGCGACGTGTTCTGGTATCCACAACAAATTACACAATGTCGACCATAATTTTTGTAATTTGTTGGTGATGGCTTTGGTAAAATTTCCCCAAGACACCAAAAACTCAGCCTCAACGCAAACCCACTAACATTTTTATTTCAAAAGAACTTTCACTTCCGTGTGCCCACCAGCCGTTCCAGTAATTAAAACAGTCACTACACCAATCTACGAAACGTGAGATGCACAACACCGACCCACGCCACTCAAAATGAAGGACGACGAAACTACAGTTCATTTCATATTCAATCTCGCGCACTGCAAGCAGTCGCTCCACCTAAAATTACAACAATTACTCCCTAATGGTTGACTATTTAAATACTTTCACTTAATTTCCTCAGTCACTCTTCCGTGAAGGCCACGCGCTGCGCAGGCAGTGAACAAGGAATCTCTCAAACCCAACGAAGACATTTTTAGATTTGTATGCTAATCCATAATATTATTGCCCAACTACAGCTATTTCGCAGACAATGGCCGCAGCGAAACGGGATCCTATTGCCAAGAGGGAGGCATACCGAGGTTTTATGGTGTCTTCTCAGCGATAACCTTGCCAGTTGCTTGGTGCCAAGGGCGGGGGGATAATTATAAGTGTTTTCGTGAAGCAAACGACTGGATGTTGAGACATAATTCCTTGCGTTCAAGCAACCAAGTGACTGTTCGAGGAGTTCTTAGTTCTTAGTGTGTTCGGTGGTCTTATATTACCGCACTAACGATCAAGTTATTAATTTTTATTACCACCCCAGAGAGCCCTAATAGTGTGATTAAGCTTGTCGGTGTTGTCTGTGGTTTTATGTAAGCTTTTGTGTATCCAACAGAGATAGAGAGAGTGGGAGATTTTACGAGGAGTTCAAGTCCGTCGTCTGAAGGATTGGCGGTGAGCGGTCGGATAGGCAGTCAATACTGGCAACGGCAGCCAACTCATCAAGTGGGCGAAACTCTGTCGTTAAATATGATCTGAGTCGACATCTGAACACAAGGCTACCTGGCAATAATGCGGAATTTCAATGGATAGTGTGTCAGTGTCATTACCTTAATTGCGAGTGTATACCTTTAGGCGTGATTGGCAATTTTGGACATGTGGCTTCAACAAGACGGTTTCACATCCGCCTTGGCTTCATTCCAAGAACCAGTTCGTGAAAGAGTCAGAGTTGACTGGCATCAAGTGATGCTTATTATCTTGATCGGGCAAATATCACGTTTATTCAAGAATCCGCACGCATTTGACGCTGGTCAAATCGGTTGAATCTTCGTTAAATTTGTCAAAAAGGCATCCAAAATTAACTACGCCGTGGATCATATTTGTTTGATGCCATATTTGCTCGAAATAATTTACTTTCCGTACCACAAAGTGAATGACCCTACACTGATTCCCTTAAACCGCCATAGTACGTTCCTTCTACGATATAAGACGGACAGCATAATGAACCCCATTTAAATTCCCTAAACTGCAAAGCTAGTCCTCATTGAAACAAACCTAAAACCAAAAAAACAGAAATTAAATGAAACAAGATAAATTCAAACACTTTGTTACGATACGTTGTCTTGCATATTTTTAGGAGATTTATAATTTCCAGCTGAAGGCATGGGAGCGCATCACCACCTGTTCGGCAACCCAACGCCGCCGGTGTTCTCGTTCCGAAAGTTGTTCGTGGTTGGGTGCTTTGTTTTGGGCACTCGCTCACACTTCCTGAGGCATGCTGGTTGTTTAGGGATGCCACATTGTTTACGGTCGGGTGCGTGGTCGCATAATTTATCCAACCACTGCAGCAATGAGTGTGCTTTTAAGGCCATCGTCTGTGGTGTTCGTTGTTAAAGTATGGCCAGTGCAATTAGTGGCTGTTGTTGGCATTGATATTGCCGCTTCCCAAGCAGCTTAATGCAATAATATTCACAGACAAAGTGAAGTGCAAGGACACATGAAGAATACATGTTGACTGTTGCGTATTGACTGTTGACTGTTGACTGTTGACTGTTGACTGTTGACTGTTGACTGTTGACTGTTGACTGTTGACTGTTGACTGTTGACTGTTGACTGTTGACTGTTGACTGTTGACTGTTGACTGTTGACTGTTGACTGTTGACTGTTGACTGTTGACTGTTGACTGTTGACTGTTGACTGTTGACTGTTGACTGTTGACTGTTGACTGTTGACTGTTGACTGTTGACTGTTGACTGTTGACTGTTGACTGTTGACTGTTGACTGTTGACTGTTGACTGTCGACTGTTGACTGTTGACTGTTGACTGTTGACTGTTGACTGTTGACTGTTGACTGTTGACTGTTGACTGTTGACTGTTGACTGTTGACTGTTGACTGTTGACTGTTGACTGTTGACTGTTGACTGTTGACTGTTGACTGTTGACTGTTGACTGTTGACTGTTGACTGTTGACTGTTGACTGTTGACTGTTGACTGTTGACTGTTGACTGTTGACTGTTGACTGTTGACTGTTGACTGTTGACTGTTGACTGTTGACTGTTGACTGTTGACTGTTGACTGTTGACTGTTGACTGTTGACTGTTGACTGTTGACTGTCGACTGTTGACTGTTGACTGTTGACTGTTGACTGTTGACTGTTGACTGTTGACTGTTGACTGTTGACTGTTGACTGTTGACTGTTGACTGTTGACTGTTGACTGTTGACTGTTGACTGTTGACTGTTGACTGTTGACTGTTGACTGTTGACTGTTGACTGTTGACTGTTGACTGTTGACTGTCGACTGTTGACTGTTGTCTGTTGACTGTTGACTGTTGACTGTTGACTGTTGACTGTTGACTGTTGACTGTTGACTGTTGACTGTCGACCGTTGACTGTTGACTGTTGACTGTTGACTGTTGACTGTTGACTGTTGACTGTTGACTGTTGACTGTTGACTGTTGACTGTTGACTGTTGACTGCTGACTGTTGACTGCTGACTGTTGACTGCTGACTGTTGACTGCTGGCTGTTGACTATAAGCCATTCACAGTTTAAAGGACACACCATTGGCTGGTTTTCCTTTGCATATCCTTGTGAATACGTCCGATTTTCACATAAATTGTGTAGAAATCTGCAGCCAATCCTTTTCATTTATGGAATATTTATTACGACACGAGTACCCTGATAACGATTCCGTCGATTAATTGCCAACGCTCGCACCTCGTAAACGTGGAATAAATCATGTGTATCCATGATGCATACATTCTCGACCAGCGCATAAAGGGACCACCACCATCTATTGTGCTCCAAACACCATCAATATTGATCTCAATTTACTGATATTGCATCCAATAGCCGTCATATCATTTAAATGAATGCCTCTCTGCCCTCGAACCGCACCGCAATCGATTGCCATTTCCATTGAACGAGATCCACGCTACCAGCACGCCGCTTGTGCTCCTCTTCTTCTGCGCTTCTCCTGCGCTAATAAAAATCACGACATAACATCGTCCTCGGCGGTGGGGGGAGCGTTTCTGGGCAGTGCTATTCGGGTCATAGATGCCGTGGACCGTGAAAAATAAACGAACATCGACTGCGGGCAGGAGTTTTGGGAAATCCACTTAGTCAGAGTTAGGGGCGAATAGAGGAGCCTTGATTGTATCTTGAGCAAAATGGTATTTTTTATGAATGCACCTCCGGGCACTTTATCAGTATCCGCAAAATGAGTAAACATGCATTTGATGCTTGCCAGCGACTAGGGGGCGACGAAGAGCAGGGTGAACGTGTCTTAGAGCCATGCACCCACACCCACATGACACCGATACGATTTTCCAATCAAAATACATTCATTGATAACTTCAAGAGGATTCCGTAAACGAGAATTGAATGGAAATCATGCATTTTCTTCTCACTCGTGCTCTGCAACCATCCATTTGCAATCTCCACGGGATCCTTGTGCATTCCCTGCTGAATGGGTGATGCATGATTGGAGGACAATCGTTTAGCACTTCAACGAGGGCATGCTGAATCGATGTCTTCACCGCTCACATCCTTTCGATGATATTCCACTGATGTGCTGACAGGATGGGCAATAAAATCGGATACGTCTGCACGACTCATCATCGGAAAGTGGTTTTTTGAAAGGCATCCACAAATGGCATATGCATTCTTTTTCAAAATTACCCCATGTCATGACATGACATTTGACGGTATAGATAACCAGTGTCGGGATCCTTGCTGTAGTCAAGTGTATATACACAGCAACTTGGTCAAAACCATGTGGACTTAGTTGAGGATAAGCACTCCTCTGTGATGGCAAAATATGTACTCAAGCCTTAGAGGGAGTCCAGTGGATCAAGTTCAGTGCCCAGTCAAATGCAAGAGATGTTTGAAATGATGTACTGAATGTTGCGTTACTCCCTGAATTCATAACATCGGAACTGATACTCCGAGACATGGCAATGGAGGCAAATAAAGTTCACATCAAATAAATACTGCGTGCCTTCGGATCAATCCCGTGCCACGTCGCTGTCTGGAAGAACGCACGTGAATACACTTGCACTCGTGGATGCCAATTATTATTGGAAAACTTCCCTTCTGACAACACGAGTAACTTGCACTTTGACTAGGCGACCACTGCAGGGTCTGAGGCTGAGCTTTATTTGCCTTCCATCGGTCTTGCGTCCACTCGGTCTTTATACCAAAGATTCGGTCTTCCGGTCTTTCTCGAACCAGAAGACGTGGCTTCGAAGACCTCCCTGTGGCATTGATGCCCGTGCATTCTATTTTTGCCGAGTCGGTGTAGGTAGTCTTCCAAGCGCTAGCCTGTAGCAAGAGCGGCAACGTATGTTGTGTGGGATACCCAGTTTGACCAGGGTGCGGCACCAATCTAGCGATATCAGGACGAGTTCTTCGGAGGAGATTTTTTGTTTTAGATCGTTGAACTCAGGCCATATTTGCAGTTTGGCCCATCTGAGGTTTGTACTTTCAAGGAAGTGAACAGAGAAAGACCGCGACCCAGGTGGCACACGCCAGTGGAAAGGGACCTCAACCAACCATGCTTGCGAAACTGGAGGCAGCTAGCTAAAGATCGAGCTGGCTGGAGACGCTTGTTAGTTGTGGCTGAGGTCCACACCAGCCTTATCTGGACTGAATCTCAGATCCTTGACCATCGGTGTTCTCATTTTCTGGGATGCCCCTGGGACCTGGAACACAGATAAGGGACATGCTTGGCGGACCTTATTATGACTCTAGTTGGGCCCGGTATACCTGCACTAATTTAGAATATAAAATGTTCCTTCTGCCTTGGGCAAGAAATTTGGACGTATTTTGGGCTGGGTTTTATAGTCTAGGGACCTTATAGTCTGTTGGGGTTGATACAAGGTATGAAGCTAGAGTTCTGCTGTCCAGCAGCCAAACGCTCTGAACTTGATGGGGCTGTGAGCTGCAATTTTCAAGGGTAGTCCCAAAGGGAGAATATGTATCATTGCCGTCAGGGCGTTTGACAAAGCGCCTGTGGACTATGTTGCGAACGCATGCTGTTCTACGGAACTGGTTGAGTACAGTGGAGCGTCGAGTATCCGATAATCAGGGGCAGGACGTTGGTCAGAGGATGCAACAGTCTTGAGAGAACAGTCTTAAGACAACACATCGATTACTCCAAGGCAGAACACAACATATCTGAGAATTTTGTTCAAAGAGAGGCTGAGATTTAAGAACCACGTGGATGCTATGCTCAAACGGGCAGCTTTTGCCCTACATTTGGTACATAAACTGCTCCGGATAAGAAGTGGTCTTAGCCAGAAAACTAAGGTGCCTGTCTATAAGCAACTTATCAGACCAGTAGTAACCTACAGATGCCCGATCGGGTACACAATAAACCGGCTCAGCAATGGAGTGAATCTGTTCGAACGGAAGAGAGACCATTCGTCACTGAAGTTCATCCCGACCAGAGGGAACTATGAGGAAGCCAAGATATTGCTGATAGACAAGTACATCCTGCAGCTGTTAAGTAACATTAGCAGTCATCCGAATCAAGACCAGAGATAATGGAGGATAGAGATATCCAACTTCGGCCATTTACCCCTTGTCCATGACGGCATTGAGCCGTAAAGAATAAGAGTGTGGAATGGCCTTTGCATTTCACACATACTCTTACAAAATTCCCGGCTACACCACTCATCGCAACACAGTATAAAGATGGCTGTCAGATGAAATCAAGTGGAAAGGGAGGTAGAAGTTGGATATCTCTATCCTCCTTTATCTCTGATCAAGGCATGCAAGAACTGCAATCAAACACCCCGGATTTGAGGACCTATTCCATACTGACTCCACGCAGTTCTACATAAACACCGACACAGGACACTACAGAGGCTAGTCCCCTCTGAAAGTATTTTATATTTTTCCTTACCCCTTCACCAACCAAAGTCATTCTGTAACTCAATCATAAGATTAAGCATGTCAAAGTTTTTGTAAAATGATGCAATGTTAAAAATGTCAAGTGAAATACGACGGGTCCCTATGGTTGAGCCGACATTCCTATCTTAGTTATAAGTCTAGTTGTAAGCCATTTGTTTATAGTAACGGACGAAAAATAAAGCCAGTCTAATACGTGGTCATTAATTCGATATGGGTCATACGAGTTAAAGTACCATTGTACTTCTTATTTCCACCGTATCATTCAAAAACTAAGAGAAACGATAAATATTCTTTTTTACGTATTCGGTCCAGGAAGTATCATAACCTCATCAATTGCGTTTTAATTTCTTTTCATCCCCTAGAGTTTAAGTACTTTTTGTAATATAATAGTAAACGAGTTAATGCTCGATAGCAAGTGCATCGGCATTATTTCTTTAGGCTAGTGATGAGAGAAATTATGTAATTTTGTAAAACTAAGTCAGTTCGAAAATAAAGTTGAACGAGAGCGGTCTCAAACTCCAACCGATCGAACTCAAAGTGTTTTTTTTTTAATTTACGAGTCGCGTATTTGCGAGAAAAAATTGTATAATAAAACTTATATTTTTCATATTAAATTAAACCCATCTGAAGCTATGACTTCTTCCCATCTGTCTGGCAATCTGTGGATCCCATCCCAAAAGAACTGCGCCGGCTTGGCAGTCAAGAATGAATCAAGCCAATTTTTGATATTCTGCTCTGATGTGGACCGTATTTCAGTGAGGGTTCGTTCTGCATTGACCGGAACAAATGGTAGTCAGAAGGGGCAAGGTCTGGGCTATAAGGCGGGTGGGGTAAAACTTCCCATCCACTGTTTTCCAAATAGTCCTTAACCGGAAAAGCAACGTGGCGCCGAGCGTTGTCATGATGGAAAATTATTGCCTCGTGCCTGGTCGCATATTCCGTGCGTCTTTCGGCTACTGTTCTCTTCAAACGGATGAATTGTGTTCGGCAGCGTTGTCCATTGATGGTTTCACCCGGTATTAGCAGCTCATAATACAGCACACTCTTCTGACCCCACCAAATACAGAGCATTACCTTCGCGCCATGGATATTCGGCTTTGCCGTTGATTTGGCTGGTTGGCCGACCCAAAATCACCACTTTTAAATCGTGCAAACCACTTTTGGCACGTTCGCCCATAAACTTCCACCAAAATGCGATGACTTTCGGCATCAGTTTTCTTCATATTAGAGTAATGAAGAAGAACTCCTAGCAAAAACACTTTTTCAGGCACAAAGTTCGTTTGAGCGATAAAAAAGATTGTTGTTTACGCTTCAAAGTGTTCAAAGTGACGCACAATGACAATAGCTTTCCAACGCATGTTCCAATGGAATAATACAAATTACGCCATCTCTTAGCAAACCGCACGAATTAAGTTATAGACCCAATATCATAAAAATTATATTTTGTTGATCAAGTTAAACGCATTCGTTTATTTAATTGCATACGTGCGTACTAGTGTGTGCCTAGTAGCCTCTTGATCACTGTTAGCTTCATTCCTGAATTGTGGGTCAGCCAGGAAGGTTGATCTTCAAGAGCAAAGATAGAAATTATCAAGAGGCTGGAAATGGATGAAAGTGGATCTTCGGTTTTTTGGAGAAGATGGTTGATATTGGATACAGTCTCTGAAATTAAAAGTAAATAGGACTGGACATTTGAGGACCGACTCAGTCAGGTGTGTGACTTTTATTCGATTCGATTATCCGAATTTGTTGATCAAATTTGACCATCCGAACTACCTTTGGTCCCAATTAGTTCGGATAATCGGCGCTCTACAGTATTGCGATATTTTATTTGTTCCTAAAGGCCGGCCCACAAGCTTGTGGCCAACCAGGGCCGTATATATCCATAGGATCAACTTTGGTTAGAGGCCCTGCCTTTTGGCGGAACTACTACTGCATGCGTAGAAAGCTGTGCATGCGTTTTTAGCTAGCTGGTCCACGGTGGTCTAAGATGAGCAAGAGGGAAGTTGGGTATTTTGGTTTTTGTGGTGAAGGGCATCACTTCCGTTTTGCTTGAGTTGATACCTAGGCCCAAGTACTTTCTTTCCTCAAAGCGTTCTCCATGATCTCACTAATCACAGCCGGATACTTACCTTCTAACATGATAATCACAACCTCCGCATAAGTGTTTAAACAGCAATGGTGCCATTTTTTTCTTAGTGACGAATTTGGGGAAATTGATCGTACGTCCTTTCGAGAAGATCATAGAATTGTTGTTGTCACCCATATCGTCTATTAGACCGTTAGACTGATGTTGGCGAATTAAGACTTTTTTCTAGGTGCCTGCCTCGAACAACAAATTGCACATCCAAGCAACCATCCGGTTGCTATCACTGTAGACTATGTGGTAGTTTTTCTTCCCCCCTTTGCACCCCATTCCACAGCTGTATGGCAGCCAAGGGCCGATGTTCAACCATTATACGATTGAGTTCGTTCAATCTCGCCCAGTCACAGTTCGGCAGGTGTCATTGCCAATATACACGAATTACACTTCCTGACTGGCTTCACCATAATTTCCACTCACCTCACATCTTCTGCACAAATGGCCGAAGGTTTGAATGGATGTTGGAAGAGTTACTACACAACACAAATGACTGACCAAAACACTCCGTCTTCAACGACATTCGATCAATCAAGACGACGCAGTGCATACGATTCAGAGATGGGAATGTAAATGATCCGTTGATGGTGTCTCCTTCTGACCACACTGACCACCAGTTGATCAGAAGTGTCATCATTATCCACCATTGGCATCCTCAGGAGAAGCCAAGTCAGCTATGCATCCCACACTGAACAGAAGCGCCTAGTAATAGTGCAACCCTAATCTAGTACCATCCGCCTAATGGATTTAATGGAAAGTCATTTCATCCCTTAAGCCTGGAGCGGAACATCTTTTTCTTCCCCTCCACAGCACCATCCAATTACATCGCAGCACTCGACACAATGCATGATACGCCGGCATCGGCCTGTCACCTGCAACACGAGCCATGCTCATCCAAGTCCACGAAGTCTTTGACATCCCACCCTCCAAATGTACACCATTTTTCAGATTGAATGTCATGCAGCTACACCCTTCCAGTGCGCTCTCCCAGCTCTCTCTCTCTCTTGACGTTCCTTTGCGAGCAAGGCACATAAGACCTACAAAGGCACTCAGGCGAAGTGCATTTCTTCCCCTGCTTTGCCGATCTCTTCCGCGCACATGCACCAGCCTCCGATAGCAGCAACAGCAGTTCTTTTGTGTACCGCACGTGGTCGTATGAGTCTCCTCCGAGAATCCTTTCCATAGATCGTACCCTATTAATTCGCGTAAATCCCCATCATCCCCGGCATCCTGTGCGAGCACACGACTGATGACCTTTTCCGAGCTCTGCGCCGCTAAAGAGCTTTGGAATGTCGTACAGTCACAGACGAGCCTTCAATATCGCAAACATCTCGGAGATATGTGATAATTATTGTAATGACCCCATGGCCTGGTGGATGTTTTTCTCCTGTTTTACGCAGCCCTAATGGCACACACGCACGTCGCACATACGACACACCAACAGTGGCAGGGCTGCCGGATGAACTCGTGCTTACCTTGCGCCCGAGTAACACCACAGTAACGCCGCCGTCAACTTGGCCTTTATGGCCGTATCCTTTTCTCATTACTTCCCGCCGGGGAAGGAGGACATTTTCATTAAGATCCCCAACGACACCGGCTGACAAACATGTCGCTCTAATGATGTTTCGAAGTGATACCTTGCAGAAGGATACAGGTCCGCTGCCGTACACGGGCTAAATCACTCTGCGTTATCGGGATTATGAGCGTCGACTCAGGTGCAGGTGGGTGGAGTGGGCGATATCGTCGCCCTGGAAGTGGGATTTGATGTCGCCACTTTAACAATCCACTGACTTTCAAGGACACTTTTGTCCAACCAGTCATCTGTCTGGTTTTATTATATTTCCATTTATGTATGTCCGCTGGGAATAATCCAAATTGAATTTTCCCTAACAATGTGCACTCTCCAGTTTGCATGGACGACGACCAGGGGGAGGACGAAAAGGAGAGGTTGATTCGATTAAACGGGCGTCCTTCCTCAGATGCGAAGCAAAGTAAATAAAATATCCGAAAAAAGTGGATTACCACACCACCACATCGAGCATTGTAACTGAATTAAATTCCCCTAAGGAGACTCTTTCTGAATTTAGCACAAAAAAAAACGGAAAAGATTTGTGTGCATATCATCCTTTTGACTGCAGGGCCAAGCTTTATAGAGCAAGAGGGGGGAGGGAAGTGAGACTCTTTTCTCCGAATGTCTCTGTAGCCGGTCGCGGACAGGGTTCAGTAAGGACCGGCCGCGGTGGCGTTCAGTGCTTTAAGGAGGTGCTGGGGTTTATGCCATCTGCAGCAGATTGCGTCTTGGGTGGCGAAGGTTATCGCCTAGCAATCAATCGACTTGCAACCAAGCAAAGCAGACCCTAAATGGCCTCTGATTTGTCGTGATTAGGTAGGATGGAGGAGTACAGGGTGTGGCATGAGAATAATAAATAAGATGTGTTTTTTTTGCGTTGAGACAACCCATGCATGCGTACAAAATAATATTGGGCGAATGTGTAGCCAGTGACATGCTGGTGTAAACATAGTATTCAATTTCACGAATCTTTTCTTGAACAAGGCTTCTAAAGCAACCGCTCGTGTTATGCGTGTTTGGGAGGTCGATGTCGACTCCTTGTTGGAAAAGAAACACTAGTTGAGGCAAGGCAATTGATCCATCTGACCTTCTACTTGTTCCAACAAATAATAACAATGAAATAAGATGGGTGGCGCTACAGCCAGTAGATGGGCCAGGGCCTAGCTTCACAGCAAGCACTCGTGTGCGTGGTTTTGTTCCCCCACGAGTGGAAGGGACCTTATGCCGACTCCTAGTGGCCAATTTGAGGAGATTTGCACTAGGCAATAAAACTCATTGAGCACTGTCAGTGACTCGAAAGAGGTGGTGTAGTGAAAAGTATTATGCTCGTACCTGGAATCGAACCTGGGCTGCGTAGGCTGACGCACCAATAAACAAAGCCGCCGCCGACACACTTCTTCCGACGAATGCCTTATAAAATCTCAAATATGTCTGCTATGAAAATTGTTTTTGTTTCTTTCCTCCAACTAACAGCTGCGTGTGTGTATAGAGATGTCATTTGCATCAAAACGTCATTTTTGGCAATTTTAGGACGTATTCCCTTCTTCCAACTGGTGGTTCAACGATACAAGCAAAGTTATTTTGGGCTGAGTAGACGTAACAAACTGTTCTTTACATGTTACTCTCGTTACTTTGGTTGGCATTGGCCTTAACGTTGAAAAGGAATTCTGAATTTAGAGGCTCAATTGAGAAACCTTGCTTTTGTGACAACGTGTATTGGTAAAACATAGAATTTTGGTGAAGGCAAATTCGGAAGCGAGGGCAAATAAAACACTCGGCTTCTTCGAAGGTTCTTTATTGACTTAATACATGTAGTGGGTTTATAATATTTTTTTATTTTGTCTTAAAACTAATGCAAGTGAAAAAAAAAATGATTTACGATCGCGACGAACCGCCCGCCGTTCTCCAGACCAGAAATGAACTGCCTCTTAGTCCACCATCAGCACGCTTTTTATTGTCATCCTCTTGATGCCCTTAACCCAGCCAGTTCCACACGCCAAATCGAACTCACCACATTATGCCGCGTCCACAGTTTCAGGGCTAACCTAAACACAGCCCATCCGGTGCCTATCCCAACATTGTAGTATGAGGACAACATTGCTCATATCACTTTGGTTTTTATGCTTTTCCAATGTAGGTCAACACAAAATCCCTTCATGACAAATCAACAATGTTCTCCTCGTAATTCCACGAGAGTAAACAAACTCCGATCGTCTGGGTCAACACACGAGCGGATGACAACTCATTCAGCTGTAATATTCAATCCAACTGGTGGTCATCGATCGTAAATTGATAGTTGCTTAATCAGCATTTCTACTTACATACATTATGGACTTCTTTATCAATCATGACAATTATTGCAGAAAACGTATTCCATGCACCAATACCCAGTCGACGCCAAAAGTTTACGGACTGATTTAAAATAAAATTGACTACACTGGCAACTGAGAAGTCAATTTGTAAAGGCAGACTAATGGCGTCTTATTCTTCTCCTGGCATCCACTTTCCCACGTCCAGTTGGCTGAGGTCCTTCAACACTTGTGTACGCTATCGGTTTAATGGGTGCGGGGTCCAAAACGGTCGCCATGGAGCAGTCTTGTCCACGTTGTGCCCTAGCCACTAAACTAATGGCTACGTTGTCAGTTCTATAATCTCTGCGGGGGATTCATCTCATAATTTTCACGATTGTTGCTGATACAAGGATCGGTTGAAACTAAAGCTAAGTCCCTGCTTTTCAGACAATGACTGAAAAATTCCCTTCTATCTTTCTTTGTGTCGTATTATTGATTTCCAGATAACTCGTCTTGAGTTGGTAAGAAAAACTTAAGACATTCAGTAGTGTTGAAAAGTGTAAAATTTAAGATTAACTTTCCAAAAAGATATACCTACATCTGTTTAAGAACAAAATGCATTTATTTAAGGCTGTGCGAAAGTCTGGTGTATCTAAAGTATGCGGTGGGTGCCTCGTTTCGATCGCCAACAGAATTTTAACCCTCCGAGTTTAAACCATGCAACATCGTCGCTTCACTAAAGGGTATGTGAACTGGATCTAAACTTAACTACTTTTTGACGGATTGTAAAGTTTTTTTGAGGGATTTGCAATTTTTAAATTTAAATTTTTAAATGTCCTTTTCGTTTTTCTCAGTTGTATGCGCCTTGGAATTGACCATCTAAAGAAGACTATGCACAAACAAATTTCAAGAAAAACGGAGGTCAGGTCTTTTCTGAGCTGCACCCGAATTTCGTTGATACAGTCAATTTCCTCCTGTAATGCACATGTGCACCTTTGGCTTTGAATAACTTCATTAAACGAAACCGAATGACGTTAGATCAAACCGTCTAGGGGCCAGTTCTGATCGCCGAAACGAGAGAGGGCACGACCAGGAAATGCCTCATACAATAATTGAATTGTTTCTATCGCTGTATGGCATATGACACCGTCTTGTTGAAACCACATATTGGCCACATCATCGAGAGGGAACAGTGTTATCTTGTCGCGATATCGAGCGCCAGCAAGAGCCAATGATATCCATTATTTTACTGATATACATTATTTTACCCTGAAGGTTAGTCATTTTTTTTTTTCGTATTACCAACAATTTCCAGCACAAATGGCGGCAAATTCAAATCTGAAATTACTTTTGGGACACCGTTTATTTAAGTTGTTGAATCCGAAGCGAGTAGAAACTCACGATTTATGTTAGCAAAGCTGGGTCTGTAAATAACCAGGGCTGTCATAAAAGAAAGGTTTCTCAATTAAGCTTCTAAATTCAGAATTAATTTGCAACGTTAACACCAATGTCAAACAAAGTAACGAGTAACGTTCCGAGTTCTTTATTCTTGGCGGATCTGGTTCGTCCATACAAAGAAAAACTCGCCCTTAAAAGCTTACAATCGCTTGCTTTATTAAAAAAATACTTCAAACTCTTTTTATTTTCTTGTTTTATAAAAAACTTAAATTGCTATTCAGCTACATTCATAAATGAAATGTCAAAAAGAAGAGTACGAGTATACATTTGCTATAACAACTCAGCATGCTATAATAATAATTCAGTGGTTGCGTGCTAAAGGGTGCTTTTTTTTAGCTATTTTTAGCTATTATTTTTTTTTTTTTTTAAACTTTCCTATAGCTTTTAAAAAATCACCCTTTATAATGATTCAGAGATTGCAATGATTGCATTCGGACTACACACCAGTAATGAATTGAATGACTAGCTGGAAAAAGGGAATAAGTCCCAAAATGTCCAAAAATGACGTTTTGATGCAAATGACTTCTCTATACACACACACGCATCTGTTAGTTAGAAGAATGAAACAAAAACAATTTTCTTAGCAGACATATATGAGATTTTATAAGGCATTCGTCGGAAGAAGTGTGTCGGCCGCGACGTTGTGGGTTGGTGCGTCGACCCCTACGCACTTAAGCCTACGCAGTCCAGGTTCAGCAGAATACTTTTCACTGCCCCACCTCTTCCGAGTCTCTGTCAATGCGCAAAGAGTATAACTGTCTACAAAAAGCTTCTCAAATTGGCCGTTCGGAGTCGGCATGAAACTTTAGGTCCCTTCCATTCGTGGGAGAACACAAGCACGCACAACACGAGTGGCTGCTGTGAAGTTAGGCCCTGGCCCTCTACTGGCTGCAGAACCGCCTATATTATATTTTACATCTAGGCGCAAGGTTTTAATTTCCAACATTTCATGCAGATCACAAATGAAGGGTGACATGCGGAAGATGACTTAAGCTGTGCTGCTAAACTAAACTTGACATTTTTTTGTGGCATCCTTCAATATGTGTCACATTTACAAAATGTTCACAAATAACTTACTTAGCTGTAACAATTGGGGTTTTTTCGCATTTCCTCTTCAGACCACGAGCGTTTTTCCCCAAATTCAGTTAATATTGCAAGTGGTTCGTAGTAGTTTCCATACAGCCAAAAATACGAACCGGCTGGTATATCTTCGATGGATGACCAACATTTGTGACCACTTGCTTTCAAATGATCGTTTGTCGAGAGGGATATGCCAACACTCTGCAATCTGGTGAATGTGTCGCCTTTCAAAAATTCAAAGAAAGTGCAAAAGAATTCCCTCGCTTTTGACTTCAACCTCTCTTCCAAAGTCCAGACCAATTTTAGCAACACATCACCTCCCACCAGCTTGCAGCTGGAATTAAGCCGAATGAATGGAGCTGGAGAACGCTCTGTTTAATTTCGCATATGTGTGGGTTTGAGCCATGAGTCAACGACAACGATCATCAGACACGACGGACGAGCGGGACACCAGAGTGGGTCAGCTCGCATTGCACGGATTTAGGTCAGTATGAGGAGTCATCTGTACGGTGTCGTCGTCGTCGTCTTCGCCGTTTGTTTTTTTATTTGTTCGTTTAGGTCGTGCGCTGTCACTGGGGCGGTCGATCGGATTTGTTTACTGCTCGAGTATCGGACACCATGTGGGTGATTAATTAATGTGATCCACGACGCTATAATGGAATTCGAGCAGTAAGCAAGCAATGTTGCGGACGACCATCTAGTCGCAGGGTCGGTGGCCGCCTTCGCTTGGAAGTTATGTGAGTTGTATCGACTACTACGTACGCTGCGGGTATGGGACCTAATATAAAAGGCCGTGCTAAGACTGGAAGAGGCAATTCGTCGTAACCTGTCAACAGTGGCTCAACTCAGGAGGAACTCCCGACGCATAGATCTATCACTTATTATTGTAAACTAGTATTAAAGTACATAAATAAAATATTATGTTCCTACATATTCTCATATGAATTGAATTCCATTTCATGAAAGATTTAACGCTCCAAATTAACAAAACAAACATGCACACCGAGTACTTAAAGGCAGTCCACACCTTGCAAGTCTTCAATTCCCCCGACAGACCTTGAACTGGAGACGTACCTCAGCTTCCTCCGTTTCTTCCGTTTCCTCCTTATGAGCGTGCAGCTCATCCACTTCATTATAATTTAAGGATTACGGCTGCCTTTCAACATCCGGGCATTCAGTGCACATGTTTTCCTTTGGCATTCGGTGCTGGCCTTTGTGGGCATCCTTGCGTGGCTGCCAGAAGAACGTTCCTCAAAGTCAAACGAGATCAATTTATGTCTTTTTATTTTTCTTGAAATACCTGTCTCTCCATGACCCTGGCGAAAACAAAGCCAAGGCTCTTGCAGCTCTCCCACCTCCGTTCATCAATCCTTTGCAATTATGGGGCGGTGTGTGGTATAAAGTTTGCCATCCCACAGACCTTCAACTTTCCCAAAACGATTTCCTTTTGTTCGTCACTGCGTCAGATCACAGCCATCGAATGTAGGTCAGCTGTACGTCTGCACTGTTGGGGGCGAGCTACCCTACTCACTCCCTGCTACCCTTTAGAAAGCAAAGTTTATCTGACTTAAACGCACACAACCCGCAGTCGTTATGCAGCTTGTCAATGTGAACAAAATAAAATCGAAATCGCTTGTAAAATGGTTCGTATTCAAACTTGACCCACTCCAGCACGTCTCCCATGCGAAACAATTCCAGAGCACTTATCCTGATGAAGCCGACAGGGGTGACATGTGAATGAAGAAGATTGCAATTGCAAGCGATGTCCTCCGCATGCACTCTAGGCAGTCGCATCCTTTATTGGAATTTTATGTCGGTTCTTGGAACGAGAGCTTGTCGACTGTGAAATTATATCTGACAATCGGGCGCCACGTCTCTGCTGCGCATTGACGAGAATTAAATCGGGATCAACGAGGATGGTCCTTTTTTTCCCAAAGGCAGTCATTTGGCTTAACGGAGATTTATTGGCATTACGGGAGAGAAGCTGCTTCGCCACCTTTTTGAAATAAAGTGAATGAAGTTATCAAGCTGATTCGGAGGAATGTTAATTCTAGGTAGGTCCTTTGGAGTCCTTCAAGCTCTGATTTCAGACGTAATTTTACAATTAAAGCGAAAAAAAATCAAGTAAACTAGCACGCACAGTGAGAATACGGTGCGTGCATTACAGCGCGGTTGATGGGCTCACTTCTGGTTTCCGTCTCCGTCTATGGCTCCGCCGCCGTCCCCGTCTCCGTCTCCTTGATCATCCCCTGTCCTATCCAAAAAGGATAAAAAGCCTCTTGGTCTTTTCCAGAGAAAAGGTCTGCGCGCCATCGTTGATTCTGTCTAAGTTGATGGCATTTGGAGAAGAAGGTGCAACCACGAACTGTACGGGTTGTACAGCGACATGAACCAGGCGTCTACGGATCCAACGCCTAAGATGTTTGGACATGCAGAGCGTATGGACAACATAGCTCCGGTCCGAAGACGCCCACGAACAAAATAGCGCACACAAGTCGAGTGGAACCTCAGTCGGACTGTAGCTATCTAAAAAGTAGTAGAAGGCGTATTCAACTCTCGAAGAGCTTAAAAGAATGGGACCCAGAATAGATCCTTGCGGAACGCCATTAATAACACGGAGGAACGAGGACATTTTTGAGAATTACATGAAACAGCTTGCAATCGATTAGACATATATGAAAAATCTATAGAGCATGCATTTTCGATAATAGGTGTGTCCTAAGGCTTTTGTAAAAATGTTTTCGAGAAAGTAGGTTTTTTCCCACAGTAGGTTCAGTTCAGGACGATTAGTCAGCCATTATTTGCTCTTATTGCACAAAAAGTACCTGCCACAGAATTACAATTTTTGTTTTTGGTTTGTCGTGTGTGATTAAGTCAGAGGTGTCAAATCTGGACAGCAAATTGGATGACTATAAACGTTGCCGCTACGCCACGGTGCGGAACCCACATGTTCGAATCATGCCTTCAAATGAAGGCCAAATCGTAGCTATCGTGGATACGAAAAGGGTTCAGGACCAGCAATCTGTCATGTGCACATGAGCCGCCTTTTACAAACTGCGAACTGCGATTTGCGGACTTATGCAATGTACTCTATTCGCAGAAAGCTAGGGTAGAAGTTTCGGGGCCTTATGGATCGGCTCTTTCTTGAAAGTAGATACGATTTTGGCACACATGCGGTGCGGTAGCCTCCCGCTCTCTTCGCTGCCGATGGACCCAACAAACTACGCCGCTGATGCTACACAATCTGATAAAATTTGACAGTGTTAAAGCACATTACATAGGAGTAAATAATGCCAATTGAAAATATACTCTTTTCAGAATTTAATTTATTTTTAATTACAACAAATTTCACACAGAGCAATTTCTACGAAGGAAAAGTGAATCAAGCTTCGCATATTTCTTTAAAACGTACTTCTTCAAACATTGCCTTAACCTACAAGTAAACGTATTTGACATATTTGACGACAATTAGGTACCTGGATGTTTCCCATTTTCTCTTGTCCGTATACCTGCCGGGTATGTTTTCCCTCGAGCGGACGGGCGAGTCCGTTTTA
This sequence comes from Eristalis tenax, assembly GCA_905231855.2. Lineage (NCBI taxonomy): Eukaryota > Metazoa > Arthropoda > Insecta > Diptera > Syrphidae > Eristalis > Eristalis tenax. The sequence continues at coordinate 72,086,059 of HG993125.1, read as the reverse complement.
TGCGGTATTTCCGTTGGGCGTGTGGCCAAAGGGCGTGTGGCCTTGGTAAGCCTTAGACACATTTCGTGGTAAACTCTGACAAATCCTATAAACGTGGGTTTCCTCATCTCCGATTACAAGTCCATCTCGAATTCTGTGATGCTCAGTGAGACTGTTTCTCGTGGGGTCACAGGGTTGTTGTTGATGTCGAAACATGTCTCCACAGCCTTTGGATTCTCCCCAGCTGCTGCTCTCAACAGACGAGTGAAACTCGGCTTGATCCCCTCCAGAAGGGTGTTTAGTTGGTATTTATCAGAACTGATGTGTGATGTTAGTTTGTTAAAGAACAACGTGTGGTCCTTGACGAACTCCCCCAATGGTCTCTTCATCGGTGCTGGAGCAGATACTTCTTCTTCCATAAGGGGACTTGGTTGGTGAGTGGTCCTGCTCTCCTGATGCTTGACGCTAATCAGATTCTCTTTCCGGGCCACAAAATGTCGCCACATCGAGCCTGGGTGTGTGCGAGTGTTTTTCTTCAGCGTTACTCCAACGATCCTTGGGGCTGAACTGGAGTCACGGCTTTCGTTGGTAATGGACATCAGATGCACCCTCGCACCGGTCTTCAATTCGCACATCTTCATGTTGCTCAAAGCGCGGATCTGGTGTTCGGCAATCATTTTCCTTGAAGTTGATTATTGGCTAGACAGGTCGTCACTGGGTGAATATTCAGAATGAACTGATGGTGAGGGCACTGAGCTTAAATCTTTTATACCACAGTTGACACAGCAGCCCACATTGTGTGGAATAAACTTTTACAACCATAAGGTTCGAGTGCTGTTTTTGGCAACGATATTGGTAGGTGATGTGACAGGACTGCCTACCTGCCTACCTAGGGTGCATAAGGGTCAATTCGGCAAGTGTGCGAATTCCTTCAAAACATAATTAGCTTAATATTTATTGGGCTAAGCTCTGTCTGCGGCTTTTGTTTTCTGACACTTATTGGAGTTAAACGCGATAAGTGCAATTATTGGAATCAATTACGAAAAAGTGTTGATTGCAGTGCAGTGGGGAGATAAGAGTTCCATTCAGGCCAACTGGGCGTGTGTGGTTCGACGCGGGTCGGGATATCTCTCTAATTATCAGTGTCCCACATCGTCATGAGATGTGAAGCTGACCTGGCTCCCAAGAAACCACTCTTAGCGTTCTCTCACGAGTGGATCGGAGCTACGGTTTAATGCAGACGTTTGAAAAGCTATTTCTAGACAGGAATACTCTTTGAACATTGTGTTGGTAAATACGGGAATCGAACCTGGCACTCTCTGCGTAGGAGTCGACGCACTAGCCCACCCTCCTCAGATGTTTCTTTAATAGAAAATGTTCTTGACTAAGACATAGCTCATTATTAGTGAGGTATGTCCCTCCATACATAAATATCTTAAGATGCTCTTCCTGGTGCTGAAGCTCAGACTTCCGGTCGAATCTGGAGGGAAGGCTGCTCGAGGAGTTTATTAGGTCGTGGCGGGATTGAAGGCGTGAGCGGTAGGTGTTTCAAGCTAGTCAGTCAGTCAGTTTTCCAAGAATCGGGGAAAAACCCGATGCGGTGTCTGAGCGATGGTCTAAAATATACGAGACTACGCCACCTCCGTCATAAATATTGTGACCTTAGCACCGAATATGGGTAATTAGCCACGCCAGTGTAATCAGTGGTACAGTTTCGCTAGAATATATAGGCACCAGCCTCGTCGTGGTTTTTCGTACTCCATTTTGAGTTTCAATTCATTTCGATAATTGGAAATGAATTCATAATGACAGCTCATGTACTTCCTGACAAATACGACTTTTGTACTCTTGGTCTGGCAAACGTTTTTCACAGTCAGCCCAGCAGTCAGCTTTCTCTTCAGAATGGGTCCAGTTGCCATTGACTGGGGTCTCATATAATTGGACTTCCTCGTCCCGTATTCGAAGTCTGATTTATATATCCTGCTGGACACAAAGACCCTAGGAAGGTGCATCTTATTTTGAAATTTGTAGAATCCCTTACGTACAATTGCTGCATATGTACATTTTAATCCACTCATTAAATCAGCGGTCTCTTCGGGGGCTTAAAAAATGTAATCTCCTGAATAATCGTCTTTGACTGGAAACGTTCTTATTTTCTTAATCTTCTGATTAGCACAGATTTGAGTTCTTTGGTTCGTGGTATGTGTTTTTTTCTGGGGTTTTTCTGGCGACATTTGGGTTTGTCGGTGTTTTCCAAGTTCACATCGTATTTCGATTGAAGTTAATTGATCTTGGGCCTTCCAGGCATGCTCTCCTCGGTCAGTTTCTATGGTATTTCCGTAGAGCTCGTGTTTTCCGGCGACCATCGTAGATCCTGGACACCTGCCTGTGTTGAAAAATCCTGACAATCGGGGAATCCTCGTCTCTGATTACAAGTTCATTTCTAATTTGGAGGTGCTAAGTGGGATCGTATTTGATTCTTGTGGGGTCACTGCGTTATTGTTGATCTTATCTCGATAAGTTTCCGCCGCCATGATTCGATTTATTTCCGATTATATTATGGGTCCTCACCAAATTTCCTTTCGATGTGTCATCTTTTACTTCCACGGACTGGTGGGTTAGTGATGACTTCTGCTCCCATCAGAGAGATTAACTGGTGCGGAACGGTGTCGGCCTCTTTCCGTATCGCGTTCTCAATTTGCCATTTTGCCAAGAGAATGATTGATTCCCAGAGAGTTAAATTATGATTAAGCTTATTCTTAGCACATTAAGGAGCATAATCTTTTTTTTTTTACTGAAAATTTCTGATTCGGTGATTTTTTTAATGCACTTTTATTTTAAAATTCAGTCGAAGGAACAATGTTCCTACTACTAACTCACTGGCACTCAGCGGGTATGCTAGGCTTAGTTGAAAATTCGGTGCCTTCCATCCTTAATGGTCCCCGGTATGTAGTGTCTAGACGTCAACCTCAGATTCTCTTTTGCGAGAAGTTCCTTTATCCTTTCATTTGTAATGCATTTCTCAAGCCTCAATTCTTAGCCGGAAAATGTATGCACAGGCTACCTCACATCGCTTCCAATTATAATTCCCATATTTTATCTAAAAGACTCGTCGCCACTCCTCGTTCTCGACTAAATGGCCCGCGGCTGCCAAGTCTCAGCCAATCGAAATAATGGACTGTCCCATCGATCCTTCAAGCAGTCCTTTCTTTCTTTCTTTTTTCTTCCTACTCGTTGAGATCACTGCCAAAAACACATACGTTCACATCGTTCCACGTACTCCCATACATATCTGCTGCACTCGTTGCATTCGTTGAACCAATTCAGACAGACAATATCAAGTTTCTTCAGTTGTGATATTTTCTTTCGATTGTGTCAGTCCTCCCACCTTACAGCACCTTGCGTTGATCTGTTCGTATCAGTTTTTCCCCGAAGCAGGAATCGAGTGGTAAAGCGATTTGCAACATGTACTTCTCTCTCGTTTGACAGCATTTTTCGTAGACAGGGCTCTGTGAATGCAATGCATTTGATTTCTGTGCCAAAGACTACCTTGGCTTGGCTGGGATTCATCTTCATACAGAAATACCACAACTGCCGTAAGATTCGTGTTCAACAACCTGCTCCTTCCCCTCCTACAAACAATGGTTGTTCCAAAGTTTACCAGAATTCATTGTCAATGCCTGGCCCCACCCTTCGGTCACCACTGGTTCTTGATGCAAACTTCAACTTTTCTTTTGCACAAAAACCAACAAACAACTTTCCGAATTAAATCAAGCAGCCACAGTCAGACCGCATTCTCATTTGCCTTCGCAATGCAATCTAGTGCCTTCAAAGAAAGTGTCCAATTTCGGCATTGTCACCCAATCCGGTCTGGAGTAACCACTCCGTTACGGGTTTTCCACTCAATGACTGTGCAGTATCCATGCGAATTTCATTCGCCTGTGATACGTTCATACATACGCACATGTAGCCAGAGCTGAATATCTGCCCTTCCAGTTGGTCTCTAGTGCATCCTTTCGAAGTTAAATATTTAAAATGCAATCTTCTTCCTTGAATTGTATTCCAATGTGTAGGGCAGTGCCTAGGAAATGGCAGAGACAGAGAATTGTCGGTTCCATATGTGGTATTCTCAGACGGACATTCAAGGAAATGCATCCAATCGGTTAGTCAAAAGGAGACATTGATAAGGATTCGGTCAAAATTACATTTTATTTTCTCCCATGGGTCTTGTTGGAGAAATTCATCCATGATCCAAGCCGAGCAGAGGCTAAGACGTTTGGAAATTACCTCCCTTTTATAGAGTGACATTTGCAGAGCTGTCATACACAATATCTCACATGAGTCTTTTGACACATTTAACAGAAATGTCAATCATCTCGTTTCCAGGTTGATTCGATTCACAGTTGGCCTCATTTGGAATTTTTATTTATTTTTTAAAGTTAAAGTTTTAACCCCGAACTCTAGGTACTGTACAGCGACATGAGATTAGCCAGGTGTCTACGACTTCAATGCCTACGGTGACTAGGCCATGTAGAGCTCATGGACAATACCCGGAGAGTCTTCTTCTTCCTCGCCTGTGGGACCACGCAATAAAGGACGCCCATGAAACCGATGGCGCACACAAGTGCAGATGGACCTCAGGCAAAGTGGAATGCGTAATAAGAGGCAGCATGTTATACCAGCTGGAGATGATTGTTGGTGTTGGTTCCGATGGCGGTACAGTCCGAAAAAGACAAGTCGTGGTATAAAGAAAGATCACAAAATTCGTACAAAAATTAAGCATACAACTGCAGTAAACCATACCATCGTTTTTGTTAGTAGAACATTTTTTATGATACCTCTTTACAAAACACAATGCAGTTACTCAACTAAATCAAATCAAACGTCCACACAATATTTGCATTTTCAATAGTTGGCGTGTTTTTTTGAGAATTTGTTCTCAGCTCAGTATTACCTCCACACGCGAAGCAACAACAAAACAACTTACTGAGCAGAATCCACTCGGTGATATTTGACAGTCAACACTGACTAAAGTGCGTTGAAGAACCTCTTCTCATACGATTCGGATAACACCACTGAATCACAGATGTCGCTAAGAACAAATGAAATATATCCTTTATTTATAATACAAACGCTTCTAGTGAATAGAACTAGAACTTTGTACGAACATTATAAAACACATTTGACAAAAAATGATATATAGAGGCGATCTATTCGTATTTTGATATTTAATGACATGAAAGTAAGGACACGCACCATCAAGACAAAAAAATAAAATGAGAAGAAGAGTGTTTTATTATGTTGCTCTTAAGCAATACAAGCAAGATCCTGGAAGACCTGATAATGTGAAAACTAAAGCGATGGTCTACCGACCTAAACATCATTCCGGATATTCAGTACGGATTTCGGGAAAAACTTTCAGCGCTACATCCTCTAATGAAGTGTCACAACGATGTTGTAGATGCCCTGAACAATAACGAGGTCACCGTCGCCTGCTTCCTGGAAGTAGAAAAGGCCTTCGATACGGTCTGGATTGAGCGACTCATCTACAAGCTGAATCAGATGGGATTCCCCTCCAACCTCATCAGAATAATTTATAGCTTTCTGCATTCCAGAAGATTCTACGTCTCAGTTGAAGGCAGCAAGTCAACAGAGCGGAGCACCAAGGCGGGAGTTGCATAAGGATTCAAGGCTGGGAACGTGGCTTTCCAACATCTACACGGCAGATCAACCACACCCCATTGACACAGTAAAATGCTGTCTATTTGCAGATGACTCACTGATTTATGCCAGCACGACGTCACCACAGATAGCCGCGCAACGGTCGAAATTCAAATAGCGAACAAATTTTACTACTATACCAAATCGGTAGTTATGAGCTTAAGAAGGCCATCCAGAGGCAGATGCAGGTCAGCAGCCAAATGTCGAAGTATTCTGTACCTAACGGTACAGAAATATCAACACACGAAAATTTCAAGTATATTGGCGTTAACATCAGAGAAAGGTTGAAGTTCAACAGTCATTCGAAACTGACCATTAAGAAGGCCAACCCAGGCTTCCATCGCATCTATATCTTGATGCACAAGCAAAATGGACTAAGCCAGAGGACAAAACTGCTGTTATATAAGCAGCTTATCTTAACGTACGGCTTCCCAATCTTCCAGACCATCTCTAAGACCAGCATGACGAAGCTCGCAATTTTCGAACGAAAAATACTGCGAATATGTACCGGACTCACCTTCGACAGGGATCGTCAAAGGCACCACAGCAACAATAGGCTTTACGACCAAGCACGCTTCATCCCCCTGCAACAGTACATGGTGACACTGTTCAGAAAGCAGCTACTAAACATCAACAACCACCCAAACGAGGAAATCAGGAACCTGAGAAACACAATCCCCGGACAACGCTACCTCAACGCGTTAAATCTACTAAACGAGCAGAACTTTCCAACGACGTCAAACTACGAGCTGCACGGATTCTACCAGAGCAGCGACAGCCATCACCATCGAGGCTAAGTCGGCTAACACATCACCACCCCATACCATGGACACACAGACTTGAACAACCCGATGTAAGCACCAGCCACTATAGGACATACAAAAAATAACAATAAACCGACAAAAATAATGAACATCAAATTAAACAAAGTACATCAGTAGGGCCCCTATTGTTGAGCCAACACCCTAATCCTTAGTTTGTAAGTCTAGTTGTAATCTCAATAGTAAAAAGAATTCCGTTCAAATAAATTTTTAAGTTTTTTATAATGCTGAGCTGAGTACGTCTGTTCATGTGAGTATGCTCGTATCGATGTCGGTTGTCTATAGTGCATGTAGCAACGATACGATAATAGTAACGATATTCATTGAGGAGTAACGTTTCGTTGCATAGCACTTTATTGAGCTGGGTAACGAATATTCAATAAAGTAGTGATTTGAGTGAGTGAGTAGAATATTCGTTACTCAGTGACGAAGACATGCATTTTCCTACGATGGAGTAAAAGCAGATTGAGTAACTTTGTTTTTTTTTTTTTTCTTTGCCGATAGGTACTTACCCCAAAATGAATTAAACAGAATAACTAAGTGTGAAATTTCCAATTACTAAAGAAGGGTTTATTTAATTTTTAAACTTTTATTATTTCTTGTAGTTTTACAAAGCATACGATTTATATCTGTTGTTCTGCGTTTCAGAAATCCCAATGATATCCATATGTGCTACATTAATAGGTCTGTTCCAATTGCTGTGAAATTCACCGAAAAATTGTCAAAAGCCCTATCATTTGGTGATGTTTGAGAGATTAAAAAAAATGCTACAAAAACTTTGTGTGGGCAGAAAATTGAAGACTGTCGAATTCAAAATAAAAATAACGATGCAGTAAAAGCTCATTAATTCGGAATGTCAGTCCAAATAAGCTAATTTTCGGAATTAATGAGAGTTTTTTGTTCCTATTGATGAAAGTGTGCAAGATGGAACATTCATTTATTAACACAAGAGACTTTTAAATGTTAATTGCCGGGATTCCCTCAATGCAATTTTGTATGGTTTTTTGCGACTTCAAATGTGCATTGCCGTGCAATACTGTGCAATACTCGAATAGAAATAGATTATCCGACTCGGATTTCATCCGACTTCTATATATTTAAGATCAATCAATGAGTTATTTAATTTTTCCTTGTTTAATTTAATACATAAAAAATTGAAATATGACTCTCATTTATTCGGAAGCACTCTTTAAATCGGAAAACATTTTCCTCCCGAATAAACGAGTTTTCCGAATCAAAGAGCTTTCACTGTATCGTCATTTTTCAGTTTTTTGACGTTTGAATTTCTACGAAAAGGCGTTCCACAAGTTTCTGCACAGTTTCTCCCTCAAAGAGAGATAGAAGGTAAAAACCAGAAATGAAGTATGATAGACATACCCACAGCGATGACCCCTAGTCCATCGACGAATTTCATAGACTTTTTGACAGTTATTCATGAATTTTTGACGGTTGATAAAAATAATGTAAGTGTCGTTTTGTGATTGGTCATTCTGGCTTTAGTAAAACATATAAATATGGATGTCAAAAAATTTAAGGGGCAAGAATGGTAGAAGTTGGGCGTCTCTATCATACTTCATTTCTGGTAAAAACCTAATGAAAATTTCACACCTAAGGTTACATTGGGGTACACTAATGTTCGTTTCTTACAAGGGTCACGTACACTATGTTCCTATTTAAAAATAATTAATTTAATTACAATTACACCTTCATTTGAATAACCGTTTTATTTCCCAACAAATACTAAAGATATCTCATGTGTACATGCACTGCTAATTGAAAGACAGTGAAACCACCTTACCCTGTCGATAAGGATACCTTTCCAGCGGATTCCACGATAGCAGGAGAGAGTGAAAGGGAAACGGATAGGTGAAGAGAAACTCAATGCCAGCGGTTAGAGGTGAGTGTTAATAAGGTGACTGTTAATAAAATAATCGAAGTAAAATTGGAGGATGAAGATGAGACGAGAAAAAATAGGAAAAAAACAAATGTTAGGGCGTGAAATCGAAAACGAAATAAAAGCTGGACATCTCATTTGTTTCATTTTCCGCGCTAATGCTAGCTTGTCGAAAACACAAGCAAAAGTGTATAAAATTCCCTATTGTCGTTCATAAAGTGTTCACACGCAGCTAAAGACTTGTTAAAAGAGCGTTTACACTGTCCTACCCACAAATGTAGAATATTTTTGTTCATCAAGTACCCATCATCAATCGGGGACTTAGGTCGTACGATTTGTAGAAAAGCGTAAACAACACCTACGGTGTAATGCTTTTGCAATACTATCAGGCACTTACCTGAAGTTGGATGCGATCGTAACAAATACGTCCACAGTCTCACCAACAAACTAAGTCTGACAGCATATCTGATCATGAAAACGTTAACCACGGAAATGAAGAACTATAGAAATGCTCAACTTCACGGCCGATTGCCCCCTAGTCCATTGACGAATTTGATAGGATTTTTGACAGTTTTTCATGAAGAGGTAGAGAGGTAGGTAGAGAGGTAGCCCAGGACCCGATGAGGTTCCGGCTGAAATTTAAAAAAAAAGTTGGAATTCGCTTTATCGTCCACTTAAAATTATCTTTAATCAATCCCTAAAAATGGGTGATTTTTTAAATGAATGGAAGTATTCTTTTCTGGCGCCTATATATATAAAAGTGGTTTAAGGCAAAAACTTTCATCGATTCCAAAGCTAATTAAAAGTATTGTAAAAGCAAATTTATATTTCATTATTACTAATAACCATGGCTTTTGTGCAGGGCAGGGCATGTACAACTAATTTATCATAATTTTCAAATTAAACTTCTACAAATTTAGAAAATCATTTACAAGTTGATGTACTTTACACCGATTTCTCGAAAGCCTTCGATAAAGTACATCACACTCTGCTTTTAAACATGCTAAGGTCTTTGGGATTCCATCCGTCAAAGTTAGAGTGGTTTTGCAATTACTTAAAGGACAGGAAGCAATTGGTAAAGATCGATAATTTTAGATCGCGAGTAATAAAAGTTACATCGGGCGTTCCACAAGGTTCATAAACGATGCTCACGAAATTTTCAAATATTGTACAATTTTAACATTCGCAGACGACTTTAAATTATATTTATCTATAAACAGCTTAACAGATTATAATACTTTCCAATTGGATATCGATGCACTAGTGGAATGGTGCAAGCACAATGGACTAGAGCTGAATATTCAAAAATGTAATATTTTTTCGGCATGTAATATTTTTTTGATTATTTCATAAATGATCATAGACTTAGTCGGCTAGAAGAGGTTAAAGATCTGGGCGTTATTTTTGATAATAAAATAAATTTTGCATTACATCATGATTATACATTTGCGAAGTCTAACGCTATGTTAGGTTTTCTGAACAGAACTAGTAAAGATTTTCGGGATATAACTAGTCTTAAGTCCATCTATTTTCTTAGCCCATCTATTGATACACAAGAACTCAGATTCGAAAGAGTACAAACAATGCTGTCCGTAAATTATATTCCTTCGAAGACCTCCCTAAATATGACGAAAGATGTAAAATAATAGGCTTGCAAACCTTAAGTTTCAGGCGTAAGGCAGCGTTAGCCAAGTTCATCCGCGTAAATTCACCAGATTTACTTTTTCTCATGAATATACATGCTCCCCAAAAATCTCTTGACTATGGTTGCAATGAACCTATTACAAGGTGTATAGACACTTTTAATGAACTTTGCAACGAAATTGATTTTAGCTTGTCTCAATTGGAGTTTAAAAAATCTATCCAAAATCGGTAGATGATCCTTAGTCGCGCAGCAAAAATCGACTGTGTAAAGCGATACTTAGAGTTAACACTAAAGAGAACGTAGTGTTTTGTGCTCTACGACGAAAAAAAAAATAAAAATAAAAACCTCTTTCATACTTCATTTTTGGTCAACGGTTTTAATCAGTCAAATAATCAAACCGTCCGTGTTGCGCGACTATGTAAAACCACCAAAAAGGACGAATAAGTGAGTGTGAATCAGACGAAACGAATCCCCGATTCAGTGGATGGTGATAGTCGCAACCAGAGAGAAGAGAGCAAGGAGATATCCAATTTCTACTTTGATTTCACGGGACAGCTCTTTTTATACGATTTGTCCGTGAGTACGTGTGAGCTGTTGTGAACGGCTGAGACCCTTCTCCCACCGGGAAAGGTGGATCCATGAATTCTGTGAAATACAAGAAAACTCCACTACTCTGTCATAATTCTGCCCGAAGTTCGGTCTCCTTGCTCTTTTATTTCCATAGTCGCAATCAATTTTACGCGGGTTCCGTTAACAACTAACACACCAAACGGAAAAGTTGCAAATATTCTTGGAAGAAGGACACAAGGTATCGTCTGCTATCAATTTTATACTTCCAAGCGCATATTAATTCATGTCGGCACAAGCAAGCACCAAGATTTCTCAGTGACATGCTTCCACATCCATTCACGAGTCAAAATGCAGCTGTTGGTCGCCCCCCAATCGCCGAGAAACGCTCCCCCATCGACTGGAGAGCAATTATTGACTTCCTTGTATCAATTGAACTCCTTCAAAGTTTGCACAACTTCACGGGGCGTTTCCCTTGGCAATATCAGTTCCCCGGATCAATCTTTGTTTCCAGGAGTTATTAAACTTCTTTTACGAGACTCGCAAATGAACATGCCCCGTGCCGCGAAACTCTCAATCCCCGAAGTTATCCGGCATCCATCGCCAGACACTTACCTTTCCCAGTTTTAATTAACCAACAAGATGCCAGCCAAACAGTGTGCAGTCTACAGTTCTCCGACGCAAAAGGATACAAATTTAATCAAGGTTCAGATCAATATAAACGACTGCAGAGCTCGTTGGATGGACGGAGGAATTCCTTGATTTGTTGCTCCTTGTTCTGTGTTGAAATTGGAAAAGACATCTCCAAGGATGCATCTTCGGAGTGCCGCTGCCCGTTCGAAGTTCTTGCACAGCCAGTGGAATGGATTGCCTGAAATTGAAGCCGATTTGTTGACCCTGCCCTGTCCAGCTACGTTGCGAGGCGCTGCACCAGGACAGAGAATGAGGCACACGAGCAAACAAACAATCGTCGTGTTACGATGAGCAAACTTTATTGAAACGAAATTAAGGGGTTTTCCTTAAGCCTATGAACATACGATAAGAGATTCAAAATAAAACAGAGTCGTCCCTGAAGGAGGTTAGCTTTATGTGGGGCCGCCTAGGGTTTCAAGTCGTTGGCTGGTGGCTCGGCACTGGTAGATGTGCCGTCACTGGGGAACGGGAGGTTTCGGAGGCGCCTGACCATCTCTTCGAGACTTTCTGCTTCGGCCGCTTTCTTTGAGGTGACGACACGCTTCCGGCCTCCGGCTGCGCAGAGCTGCGACGTCGACTGTGCCTTGGGAGGTGGGCTGTCAAGGGGTTGGCTGAACTGCGGAGCTGTTGCCTTCGGAATTGCACCCTTTGACTGGGCTATCTGGCTGGGGGTCCGAGTGATGACGACCCTCTCGGTGATCTCCTCGGAAACAATGCTACTACAGGCTACAGTCTTGGGCGTTGGCAATATGGCACCGGCCACGATCTCGGCGCTGGTGTCTTTGGCTTGTTCGAGTGGAGTGCTGATGTTTCGGGCTTGCTCCCGCTCACTGAGACGATCGATAATTCTCGCACCGCGATCGGCTGTTTTTGAAAGTTTCATGATCAACTGACGGCCCTCTTCTTCCAGGATTTGCAGTCGCTCGTCGCGGTTTGTGGAGATACTTGCGACGTTATCGAGGCGCTCCTCGATGGATTTGCTTGTCTTTTTGGGGGAATCATCGCGCTCCTCACTGCCGTACTTTTCGTGAAGCGCGTCGAGCTTAGAATTAAAGGTTGTGCCGCGCTCTGAGGTCTTGGACAGTTTTGACAGCAGAAGTCTGCTCTCTTCTTCGAGCTTCCTGAGTCGTTCGGCGCGTTTAGACGTGTATTCTTCTTCGGCATTTGTGAGGAGCTTCGTGTCTTGTGCTTCAGTGGTCTCGATGGCCGCTGCTGCATCGGGGGTCTCTTCAGCCTCCTCTGGGGCTGGGACTTCTTCGGTGTTGCTTTCGAAGCTTCCGTCGCGGCTGAGGGCGCGCTTCGAGTGGATTCTTTCAATGGACGAGCGGAGCGAGTTGCCTTTGTCGGATGTGCGCTTGATGCGGGTCATCAACTGGCGGCTTTCCTCCTCAAGACGCTCTAATCGCTCAGACCGCCTTCGAGTGTACTCCTCCTCACGAGCGGTCAGGCAAGCTTGTCTAGTCTTTCGTTCGTTGATTTCTGGTGCGGAGCTAGCCCTCTTCATGCGATCTCGGGCCTTGCCCGCAATGTACTCGTCAAGTGGAACAGCGTACTGCGCTGGAGCGATTTCATCTTGGAAGCGACACAACTGAACTTCCAGCCGCTCCCGATTGTCCGACGTCTGTATGACAGCTGCAATAAGCGACTTGCACTGTTCTTCAAGTTTCTGAATCCTCGTGGTCCTGTCATTCTGCTGACTATCTGGACTCTCATCGAGTTCGTCTGGGTCTAGATCGCCGTCACCTCTCACTTTACTCCGAGATCTTCGAGGGCCCTTATGGGTACTGGATGTGGACGGTTCCTCGTCGGCGAAGAGGAGACTGTCATCGGCTGGCCACTTCACGGTCGGTGGGGCACTGCTCCACCGCAGCTCCTCCGCGCCCTGGAAACCAGATCTCCCCGGCGATGTGCTCTGCATTCGCTTGATTGTCTTCTTCACCTCGAACAGATCGGCCCAGTTCTTGACTTGCGCCGAATCCTTTGCTGCCGTCGCAGCATCGTCCTCATCTGATCCCAGTCCATCGCTGTACCCGCTCTCGGCGGAGTTGTGTGCGTCTTGCAGTTTTCTTCTGGCGAACTCCTTCCTTAGGTCGTCGCACTGGATCTGGCTTTCGTCGTTCTTAGCTCGTGCCGCTGCCCACTTACGGCGGCAGTACTCCAGTTCGTCCTTCAATTCGTTGAGCAGACGTCTCTTCTGCTGCAGCTGATAACGGAGGATTTGCTCCTGCGTGTGCAGTTGACGATGCTGACGCTGCATCTTTCCAACCAAATGCCACGTCTTCTGTAGCTCCAAGCTGACCGCACTCAGGCGTTTCTCCTGCTCGTTCAGACGGTACTCCAAATGGCAGTTGAGTGTCTTCAATCGAGTCGTCTCCTTGACAAGGGATTTCTTCTCCAAGATGAGATCCTGAAATTATAGAGAACGTCAATGGTGGTAAGGGTTGCAACTAAAGACGAGTTCATTACAGTGTGGTCCGAAAACCTAACCAGAAATGTGCCGGAAATGTAACTGGTCAGAAAAAGTCGGCGTTTCTGTCTTCAATGTTAAAACGGGAATGAAGCGAGCAAACACAAGACGAATTTTCAAGAGGCAGGCGTTTGCCACTGGAGATGGGCCTCATATAGAGAGAGAGTGTGGGTAAGGTAGTGTGTTTAGGAACGGTCAGTTTTGACGCACTGAAAAGCCAAGATTATTCTGAAGAATATCTTCACATTCTCCACGTCACCCTTCAACAAGAATGACCATTATTCAATTGAAAATCTGAACCTACCTTACCGACAAATTGACAATGATCAATGACCTGTCACCGACAAGCATTTAATCAAAATCACTCACCTCCGCTCGTCGTGTACAAGTCAAATCACGGTGCCCAGATAGCAAAACAAAACAACCATTCATCCCCCACCACAAACTACTGTGCACAAAGCCCCCTCGGCACAGTCCACTTCCGAGAGTATGACAATAGTCCATCTCATTGTGTGTACTCACCTTAAGCTTTATATAAGTTTTGCTGACACTCAACTCAGCCTTGGGTCCATTCGGGGTTTCCACAGACTTAAAGCAGTCCTCACTCTGGCCGTTCTCTTTGAATTGAACTCGTTCGATTTTGTGGTGACTTAGGAGCTCCATCAACACTTTCCAAACTTTCGGTAGGTTACCGATGATTTCTTCTGCCGATGCAACTTTTACCATAACTTCCGACTGATTGTGGCTGTGATTTCCCTGTTGCTGCTCCTCCCGCCGCCGGCTAGTGAGGGCGGCGTAGCTCCCGCTGCATGAATGTAGTTCTCGCTTGTGTAAGGACTCAGCGTTGGTGGGGATAGTGATAGCGGCGGCCGTGATGCTGGTCGTGGTGATTGCATTACCGCCACTGGCCGTTTGTTCAGCATTTCCGTCAGAGGAAATGCCGGCTTCAATAGTTGGCACCCCGCAGGCATTTGGCGCTGTGGATGCGGCTGCGGTGTCGACGACAGCAGCCAACGATGACGAAGGATGTGGAGTTTCCGACGTTTCTGTGGTCCGGGTACAATATCTCGTTATTTTACGAGAGTCATTCTCCTCCGCCACTGTTGCTGCTGCTCCATCATCTTCTTCTCGGGTCGTTTGGCTCAGAGCAAAAAAGGACGATTCTGTTTCACTAGGTTGAATGTTGGCCGCAGCCGCTTGCTGGACCAGTTCAAACAATAACTTCGGCAGAGTGGCACCATCGGATGTTGCCTCCTTTGTGGCCATGTCGTTGAGTAGGGTTCGATTCTCCTCCAGCATCGTGGTGAGGCGGTCGATATCAAGATTATTTGTTCCATTAAAACCCATTAGCATTTGGCTAAAAAGCTGCAAAATAGAGTGGAGGACGTTAGTTGGTTTGGTTAGCTCTGTGGATGCCTCAGGCCATCATCTGGCTGTGCAACGTAATTCACTTTGTTTACCTTATTAACTGCATCCATTTCCTCTTTCAGGGTTTTATTTTCGAATCTGTGCTCGCTACACTGCTCCTTCAGGGCTATTAACTCATTGGTTGCGGTGTCTAGGTCCTTTTCTAATTCAGCGTTACGGTTCTCGACGTTTCTCGTCCTGGAAAGTGTAACAATAATTTTGTATTAAAATGTGGGTTTTTTTTTTGTATTTCCCCTCAGCCAGTGTAAACAGACCAAAGGGCGCAGATTGCAGATCTGGTTTTGAACTTAACAGAGCGTGTGGTTTGTACAGCGACTTAGCTTAAATTTCCGTCAAATCGTGTCACCAGCCAGGGAGACATTTGACATTTGTTGTTTTCCAAGCTCTGACCACTCAGTCGCAAGTAGGGCGCCATTACTACGCCGAATATTTAACATAGCGGTAAGCCATTGCAAGTGTGATGTCTTCAATGTGGTACGCTGGAGAAGATAGTGCGATGGGCTCTATCTTCTACAAGTCAGTCCAACTGCTGTGGTACGCAGATGACATGGATATCGTCGCACTTTGCCAACGTGCCGAAGTAGAAGGTTTTATGGCGATTGAAGAGCAGGCGAAATGGACTGGTCTCAATGTCAATGAGGACAAAACAAAATATATGCTGTCGACCAAAAAACGTTCCCTCGCACACCACCTTGGCCAAACAAAACTCACTTCCTCACTCTCTTCCTCAGGAAAAACCTGAAGTCCACGAATGGCATCTTAGTGGAGATCCGACTTAGAATGGCCCTTTGCAACCGATGTTACTTCGGAGGGTCAAAACTCCTGACTCGAAGGACCAAGATTTCACTCTCATATTGCCAGTTCTGCTAAATGGAGCCGAGAACTGGACGGCAAGCAAAATTACAAAGCTGACTCTTGGTGTCTTCGAAAGAAAAATGCTAAGTCGGATATATGGTCCCGACTGCGAGGAACGCGAATGTGGGAGAAGAGACAACCGCGAACTCTACGAGTTGCACCAGGATGTGGATGTGGTCCGGAAGGCAAAAATCCGTCGACTGCTCAACAACGCTCCAGCTAAAAGAGTCTTCGAATCCGTGCCTCCGGGTTCGAGTAGGAGAGGCAGACCGAATCTCCGGCATAAAGACCAAATAATCGCCGATGCATGATGACTCGAAGTGCCCAGGAGCGCCAGCGATGGAAAGTAGCAGTTGCTGAGGCTCGGACCCTCTATGGGTCCGATGCAAGACAGCTTGCTCTTAATGGTTGGAAGTGCCCAGGACAGGAAAATGAAAAAATAAGTAAAAAACTGAGTTTTCTTTTTTCACCAGCTTTGCAATGGGTGTGGAACATAAGCTTGAGTCGATATAGTTTCGCAACACCGATACTTAAACGCCTATAAACTGACCCGACTCTCAAAATGCCTTGTGTCGGTTTACTAAAAGGACTTTCGGAATCGAGGTGATAGTCTGTCCAAGTACAGTAAAATAAGGAGAAGAAGAAGTTGCAGCGATCCAAATCGCTCACGCAGCGTGATCAGAATGAGTAGGCAGAGTCTTATAACTGGACACTGTGCCATTGGAACATGCGCTTAAAGATCAAGCCCAATTTTCTTTAATAACCTGGTGCAACTGAGTAGCATTACTCATCTATATCGCTTTATCAAAAGTGCTAACTGGTTTGCGGAGAAAGATCAATTAGACCCGCCGGTGTGGACGACATCCGGCCAGATTGATTGAACCACTCCTCAAGAAGGGCGACAAAAGAGATTGCTCCGACTACAGGGCCATATCTCTCTTAAGTCTCCCCGGAAAAGTCTACGCTAAGGTGTTGGAAGCGCGGTCTATAGCTATGGTCTAGCCCAGGATGTGGGACGAACAGTCCGGCACAAGTACAACCGACCAGCTTTTCCATCTATGAATGGTATTTGAGAAGGCTTGGGAGAATGTCAAGCCCATGCTGTTTTGTGGATTTGAAAAAGGCAAACGACAGAGTTCGTCGAGGTAATCTCTCTGTTCTGCAGGAGCATAGGATTGATGGTCCCCATCGGAGGGCCAATCAGTCTCTATACGCAAACTGTAGCAGCTGTGTTCGGGTTAAGGTGCCAAATCAACACCTTTCATCGTGGGCTTTAGACTTAGACAAGGGTGCGTTGCACATAGGTGCGTTGCAGATAGGCTACCACTTGACAGACCCAGGACGAGCTGGTTAGACCAAGTCCAAAAACTCGCCTGGTTACGCTTGGGCATAACTCCTGATGAGTTAGAGTCGATGGCGGAGGCTGGAGTTGCCTGGTGGTCTCGTGCGTGGTCATCTTCTGATCCACTTAAGGGGTCGCGGGAGTACCCCTTAAGTGGATCAGAAGATGATGATGGCTATTTAATTATTCAATATTAATGTATTAATTATTTAATTGATTATTATTTAAGTTTTCGAAATTTTTGAAGCCAACCGTCACCCAGGTTTTTAAGATTTTCACTTTCTGATTCCAGACTCCGTTTTTCGATAATCGCAAAAGGTTTTTTTTTATTTACGTCTGTCTTTGCGTATTTTGTATTTTTGCTATAGACCTAATTTTGAAGAGCCGCTTTCCAATTTTCCTCAAGTTACAGTTTTTTCCTTGAATATGCTTCGAAGAAGCCACAGCTTTATTGTGCGAGGAAATAACACGTGCGCAAGTAACGAGCAATGAGCCTGCCCTGGGATGGCGCCATGTCTTTTTCTGTAGCCTCTTCCTTTTTAACACCCTTAGACTTTGTAAGCAAACAAGGAGAGAACGTGCTCAGTAATTTGTTTAGTTGTTGCCTCGCGTGTAAAAGCAATACTGAGCTGAGTATAGATTCTCAATAAAACACGACAAAGTGCACGTGAGATATTGTCTTCATTTTTTTTTTATTATTTTGAAAGACCCATCGATGCCATTATGTGTGGAGTATATCATCGTTCAAATGTCCCCGCAGGCCAAATCGCTCGCCGTTGACGGTGATGGCCAACGCCGTTCTCAAAGAAAGATAAGTGTTTTTGGAGTGTCATTGGATGTTTTTGGATCTCATGTGGTGATTTGGCCAATTAGATACATAAAGCTTGACCAAGGTGGCCTTCATTAACTGTCAAAGTTCGGAAGTGGTCAGTGGGTCACGGAAAGTAAACATATATGAGCGACTTTCCATTTTCAGGCAGTGTGTGGTGATACTGTGCACCGCTGCCGATCAATTTGAGACCACGACTGCCACTCTAACCGAACCTTCTTCTTCCTCTTTATTTGGCGCTACAGTCCCAACCGGGGCCTCAGCCAACTAGCCTCTCCAACTATCACGATTTCCTAGCTGTCTCCCGTGGAGATGGCGACCGTGGTGTTGTTGGTATGTGCGTGGACTCCAACTCACTACCTGGGTTCGATTATCGGCCGGTGCTGCCAAAAAAAATAATTGTTCACGGCTCCACCTCTTTCGAGTCACTGACAATGCTCAAAGAGTAATAACTGTCTAGAAAAAAGCTCCTTGAACGTGGCCGGTCGGAGTCGGCATACAACTGTAGGTCCCTTCCACTCGTGGGAGAACAATAGCACGCACAACACAAGTAGTTGCTGAGAAGATAGGCCCTGACCCTCTAAGGGCTGTAATCTCTGAAACATGAACGGTTCTATAAGATGAACAATTCGGAAAGTTGAACGAATTTTTCCGGGCGAAGAAACTTTCTTTCGGGCCACGGTCTTTAAGAAAAACGTCTGAACACAACTTTTCTTTTGTTGTTTTTTGTTTGTTTTTTTTTTTTAATTTAATATTCTTAATGTTTTTTGGTAGACAATACACACGGAACGTATTTATTTAAATTTGATTCTCGATAAGGTGAAGGGAACATGTATTATATCCCTCACTCTAAGGCTCTACAGAAAATCACTCTTAAGTAACGTCCTCTTTGCATTCCCAATTCGAAATTCCGACCAGCATCGGGTATCAGGTGGATGTCATGACTCAATCCAAACATTTCGTCGCCGCTTCGTTGCGGAACCTGACACCGAGCATTCCTGTAACTTCCCACGTAATCACACAAAGGTCGCACACGTCGAATGTCAAAGAGACCCCGGCATGTGTTTGACATTCAAGCTCATTCGCAGAACGTGCGTCTTCTGAGACCGGCATGTGTAACCATCTACCGTCGACTAATTACTCGCACCCCCGCGCAAGCGGAAACATGTACAACAGAATAACCAAACTGTGAAATAAATGATAATGAGCCACACGCCTTAATTCAACTCAATGCCGGGGACACAATAAGAACCAAGCCATATCCTCTTTGTCCTTCCCCAACCCACAAAACACGCCACAAACACAACACGCAAAATAAAGAGATTAAAGCTCAGAAACAGGGATGTGCATGTTTTTGATTATCATCTTTTTTCCAAACAAAAATATAAACACAAGCTCCGCTGCATGACGCAGGGCAAAGAGTAAATAACAAAAGCCATCCAAAAATACACATTCTAGAGAATTGACGGACGTTTTTTTTAGCCACATCATCGGGAACTCTTAGAAGGAAAAAAACTCGCGTGTGTTTTGAAAGCGCTGTACCGAAATAGATGGCGACTGTAAATGTTGCGTTTAAATTATAATTCAGCTGCCGATAGAGAGGAGAGCTGTCTCGTAGAACTGGTCATTCGATTTGGAGAAAGAATAAACGAGCGATGACGTCAAAATATTCCAAGAAGAATGGCGTTTAAGGCTAAACGTCACCGGAGTATGATCAATCAGGAACGAAATAGTTTATTTTTCTCATATTTAATGAGCTTACTCCAGATTTTTTATGACATCAGGAAGTGGAAAGATGAAATGAACTATCAAAGGTGAAGGAATTTTTGTGACACATGTCACCTGTCAGACACATATTTCGCGTTTGCTTTAAAGATGACACGATTCGATTTTTGATGTAATTTTTTAGAGTCCTAGCGACAGGGATTTCATTGCCTTTGGTCTAGGTAGGGAAGGGCTAATGGATTCGCACATGCGATATGCAAAGTCAGACGACTACCACCGATCGACCAGTCCAGTGATAGTGTGGTAAATTTGATTCCAATGGCAAATGGTGGCTGGACAAGATTTGAAAACCAGATAAAAGCGTACTAACTTTGCTATTCAAACTGGGGCCCCCTCTAAACAAGGACAGGCACTTAACCAACTGTGTCTTTGAATGGGGTGGTGAATGGGTTGAGTTTGAATGGGGTTGAGATTTTGTTGGAAAAAGTGGATGAAATGTGGAAACAAAGTGGATGGAAATGCCCCATTCTGAGGAAATGTTAACATCGCCTAACCAAATCAAGTGCACAAACTGGCATCAAGATGAATATAACGTCTGAAAAAACGACATAATCAGAAGAGTATCGTCTAGAGCCGGTCTTGAGTTACTCGATTGTTTTAAGAAAATGCATTCATTCCATTCTCTTGAAAAATCATTCATATCAGACTACCCAAGCATGAAAACCTTGTTAAATATTTGATCACATCGTCACGTCCAACGTGTGATTAGTATCGCTGGGGCACTAAACTACATCATCTGTTCCATCGGTTCCAAACCAGGAAAAAGAGAGCAACTTCTACACTCCCTTGCCCCTTGATTTCATCCAACAGGCACACGTGTGAGCTGTGTGAGCAGCCGAAGACCTTCTCCAACCGGAGAATGTGTATCCACGAATTTTGTAAAAGTATGTGCGAAATACCAGGGAGTTGGGCGATGTTGAATGTCTCCTTGTTCTCTTACTGCTGAAGAGTATATTCATGTTCTTCAGATTATTTATCAAAATGAGAAAGAGTTTCGGGGACAAAGCAGTGCCCTGTGGTACATCAGCGTATATCAGACTTCCATCGATCATCAGACATCCCATCGAAAGCAACTTGAAGTGAACAGTTCGAAAGGTAATTTCAAAGTTTGGTTCCACTTTCCGGCAAGATATTCCATTAAATCACCCGTAGTCACGTTTCGTAAGGACTTACGCAGAATTTTTGTTCCGAAGCGCGCACTGCATTACCCTTTTTTGTGTGAAACTATTTCATCGTTGACAATTTAACGCTTTGAATTAAAAACCTATAAAATTCTTAGGGATTTGGACAAAAAAGACGTGTTTGAATTTGTCACTGCCTAAAGTCACTAAGGCCTTTGCTAGCACCCGTCATGATATTGGTTTAGCATCTGGCGCAAATACGCTATGTGTGCTAAAATCCTACCACGTTTGAAGGTGTTCTACAGAAGAAGAGCTAGACAAGTAGACTCTCTAAGTAATGCCAGTGACTTGGGGAAGATGCGGGTGTAAATTATGAAAATGTAGCGTATGGAGAACTGTATCTGTCACTCACAACGCCACGGACGGCGCGGCGGCTATGTAGAATTAGAACACGATCGCCCCACAAAACAGCTTCTCCAAGACATGTTCTTTGCAATTTCTAAACTTGATCTCGTCGGTAACGTTCGTGCAGCTCTTTATTGCATTTTCATATCTGCCGACCATTCACTGGGTACACAGAATCCGAAACGAGTATCACTCGCCTGGGATGCTTTGATCGATTTCCAAATGAAGTACGCCACGGAATTCATCAGTAAATGATAGCCATCTTCGTTTCATCACAGCTACCATAAATCAAGAATTTCAAGGACTTTCTCAACTCTACGAACTCAACAAGTGAACACTTCAGGTGTGAATGGGTCTCGTAATCAAAACTGCAGATCATCAATCTCAGTCGAGGCATCGGATTTATCGCACGTAAAAATATTTAATGCATCTTTCAATGCTGGCACGTTTAGATAATCAAACCCCCCGCAGATAACCATTCAGAAAGACGGCAAAAGAAGACGCAATAAGTAAACAATGAGCACACATAATTTACGCCGCATGTGTGGCACTCGGGAATCAACAAATTCTCTCGAACATGCGACAAAGAAAGTATTATCTCCTTTCGTTTCATTTTGTTTGTTGTGCGAAATTCGGTTTTGTTTTCCTAGGTGCCTCACTTTTCCGTCACCCAAAGATCTCACCTATAATTTTAAAGCACATGACTCAGATCCATATTCTCGCAGAGATGCAGTCAGTGATTTATGTAAGCGCACAACAAAGAACGCCA
This sequence comes from Eristalis tenax, assembly GCA_905231855.2. Taxonomy (NCBI): domain Eukaryota; kingdom Metazoa; phylum Arthropoda; class Insecta; order Diptera; family Syrphidae; genus Eristalis; species Eristalis tenax. The sequence goes on along the minus strand of HG993125.1, from coordinate 72,063,738 downwards.
ACTTGGGGCGACTCTTGTGCACACACTGTGCAGTGCACACCTAGTCAAAGTATGTATTTGTCTCTGAAATGCTGTGAAATGTTGAGTTTCCCAATTCGCTTGACCTTGCCAATGTGGGAGGCTATTAAGCAGAAATAAATTGAATTGACTAAACCCGCAGAGGCGATTCGTTGGCAATATTTTGTTCATTTCTTTTTACTTACTTTTCTTTTTCGACTTCAAGTTCGTCCCTCTTGATCGCTATCTGCCGCTGAAGATTCTCCCTTTCGGCGGCCGAGACACGTGCCCTCTCCTCGTACAGCTGACGTAATGTCCTCATATTGGCCAGTTGTCTGTCGTATTCCTGACGTAAGTTGTCTGACATTAATTTCAGCTCCCGTTCGGCTAGTGAGTCTTCGATCTCGCGCAGTTTCGCTTTTAGCTAGAGGCAGGGAAGGATGAGAAATGCCATTAGATAGTTGAACGTCTTCAGATTCAATTATTTTTTGGGTCAAATTTATATGACAGAAATGATGGATTGAGAAAATGTCTGGCAATGGTTGGTAATAGTTGGCAACGGTACAGCGTGCGATGGATTTGTCGGTGGGGTAGTTCTTGTTTTTACAAAGGAGGTCAACTACCTCTGGACATCAATGGTAATACAGTGTTTTAATTGTATTGATAATGCTTTTGAGTACAAAATATGGATCTTGCCGATTCAAAGAGATGTCTTAGAGGAAAAGACGCGTAGGAGCATCGGCTGCGTAGAGGCTGTGAATTTAGTAAAACTACGTCGGTTTTTATCCTAGTCCGACACAAACAACGATTCGTTTGCAAAAAATTAAACTAATTCAATCGAAAGCACTGAGAGGCACACAATGCAGATGGTGAAAATGTGTATGGACTTAAAAAGCCAATGCTTCCGACGCCATACTGTGCGCCAACGATTTGCGAATATTTATTTTGGTCGGCGTCATTTTCAAATAAATGATTTCTGATTCTTTGTGATCTGTTCGAAATTGTTTCGATTCAAAGATAAATTATTCCAACCGAATTGCTCTGGAAACTATGAGTCGTACAGACAATGCATCCGCTTAAGGTCATTTTCACCGCTTTACCATGTGGTCAGCCAGAATTTCATGATTTGAAGCTACCAAAAGTCAGATTTCTAGTTTGAGTGAATACCTTTTCTGTACTGAACCAATAGTCGATTGGGGACACATGCCATGAGTTCAGAGCCTGGTCAGAATTTGATTTTCAAAAAGACGACGAAGGACAATTTAGACAAAAGGAATTGAAATAAACTTTGAAAACGAGCCCTAAGGGAATCCGAATGCTAAAAAATGCTGAATAGGGGAGTGTGGGGTTAAAAATTACGGTTTTGACAAAATGCTGTTTCTACAATTTTGTAGATAAATCAGCCAAACTTACTTGATTAAAATCTAAAATCTGATTCCGTGTTTAAACCACAAAATTGTCAACAGAGATCTTCGAAATATGTTCAAAATTTCTTGGGATAAAATGTTGATAAAATAATGCCCTGCTGTTACAACCTGCCCCGTATATGGGTCAAGACGTAACATACATCATAACTACTTAAAAGTTGATACAATTTTTTTGTCATATATTATATTGTCATCCAATAATGCGGACATTGCTGTGGTGTGTATAAACGTCTTTTTGAGCATTTGGTGGGTGCACACCACTTTTGGCAAGATGTACACTGCACCCAATTCTTTGAAATTTGAGAAAATGATTCCCAAAAGAAGAGGTACAACGATTGGCCGTCTTCGTCCTCGGATAAGGAATCCTTCGTTTTGACTACTTTTTTTTGATACTTTTATGTTCTCCTCTAAAAGTCCTTCCTTCTCTAGCTGGTTTCCTCGGTTTCCTAGTACCTAAGGTGATTCTTTTTTAGTTTCTCATTCTGATAAAGCATTATTTCCTCAGTGTTACAAGCCGCTGATTGTAACCCATATGGACCTGGTAAACAGAGCTCATGTTCATAGTCGATTACAACACCCAGTCAGCACTGTTAGCCAGTGGAGATATGGGAAGGAGACCAAAAACAAATTCTCTTTTTTGCGCGCCCATCTTGCATTCCCCCACCCCCATGACATCCGAGAGGTATTGAAAAAACAAGCATTTTACACTTTAACGTGTTTCTTAATTCTGAGAGGAACACGATTCTGTATGGCTGTTCTTTCTTCTGTGAATTTTAAATTAATCCGCAATCTTGTTCACTTTATCCATGTTTAAGCCTAGTCCGCATTACACATTTTCATATTTTCATTTGTGCACACACTGTAGCGCTAAGGTGGCCTATCTGCTGTCACTGTCCACGGAAAATATCCTTAACGACGCTGAGTTTCATACCTTTGGAAAGTACACACATTAGTATTCACGAATTCGGTTATTACGACATTTCGATTATAACGACGACGTGAAAGACTATAGTTGGGAATCATTTATGTTGTGTGGTAGCCAGAAATGAAGTATGATGGCGATTCACAACTTTCACCTCTCTTGCCACTTAAAATTTTCTACAACCATTTTTATATCCTTGTCCAAAGTCAAAGCGACCAATCAGAGAACGGCATTCACGTTATTTTGTGAATAACTGTCAAAAATTTATGAATTACCGTCAAAAAGTTTATAAAATTCGTCGATGGACTAGGGGTCAATCAACAGTGAAGCGGGGCATCTCTATAATAATTCTGATGGTACCGCTGTGTAAACTACCTTATCGTCAACAACATTCCCGAAAACTTTCAACAGCAGCAACTCCGCTCTAACCCAGACAACTCTTAGAGGAAGCATAAAACGCTGTTTTATATTTAAATAAAATATTATTGTTAAATAGAGTAAAATAGTGTGTTTCAATCAGTAACCACAGCTGATAGAATTTTTGAGCACTTATGGGGGAGTCCCCGCACTTTTCTTGTGCCCTCAGCAGTGGAATACATCTAATTTGGTAATTTACCTTAGAATTTTTCTCTCTTTTTGGCTGTAAAATGTTCCCTTTCCTAAACGAAATGATTGTCGTGTGTTCAATTTGGTTTTCTGGCTTCTCCTTAACCGGTCTAGAACTACCATTTAATCAGCAACTATGTACTAAGTACCACAGTAGGCCCACATTGCCGACAATGAGGCAAAACCAAATTCTCGATGTAATATTCAGTCGTAGCGTTGCCGAGGAATCCTGGAAATTACATACGGCATTTTGATCTCCCTTGGAACGATTGATGCGCATACTTTTCGTATGCCCTTTCGATATCATAGTCAATTGAGATTCTGCCAATAATTTCTTCTCGTCAACATATAACTTTAGATAAGATTAGAACATGTTTAAACTAGTCGTCAGGTACTCTCGTACCGCTTTCCAATCTGCAAACTGGCCCTTTCACAAAACTCACATTTCCAACTACAACGTTTCCAACAGACAGAATATCAATTAAATTGCAGTATTTACGTTCGACTTAAGCAATTTTTCGGGTCAGTTTCTTAGGTCAGGAGCAGATATTTAGTGATATAGAGACTACTACCACCCTTGCCCCTTACAACGACACCGGCTTAAGTGCCTTTCTCAAACCAAATCAGACTTTGCCATTTACTCGATTTCGTGAAAAGTTGCTCACATCCATCGATGGACAAGGGAACAATAAGCAATATTGCGATAATTTTGGCGCCAAGAAATGGTAGCTGTATTTTGTAGAGGGGTTAAAAACCAGCATTTTGTACTATGGGAGGAGGGGTCTATTTCGTCCCGTTTATGAGTTACATAGAAAAAAAAAAGATTATTTAAAAACAACGGCAACACTTACAATGAAGTGATATACCGAATTTGAAAGCTACAAATTTGTTCTTCGAAATTAACCCTCCTCCCCCTACACGCTAGTTTTTAACCCTCTACAAAATTACTTTAACATTTTGTGGCCCCAAAGTTATCGCACTCGTGCCAGATGTGAAGTCGGGTATCAGAATAGCAGAAATTAAGCACTATAGAGATGGCCAACTTCACAGCTGATTGACTCCATCGACGAATTTCACAGGCTTTTTGACAGTAATTCATGAATTTGAATACCGTTCTCTGCTTGGTCGCTTTGACTTTGGGCAAGGATATAAAATGGTTGCACAAAATTTTAAGGGCAAGAGAGGTAAAAGTTGTGCGTCTCTATCATACTTCATTTCTGCTCTATAGTACTGCTGGTCAGACATTTTTTCAGACTGGAAAACGACGTCACTTGCAGTTGTTTCAATAAATATTGGAGTTGTGCAAAACCACACTACAGTAGGATTACTGAGCTTCTTGTATGTCCCTTGCCCTAGCTGGTGCTGAAACCAATCTCTTTGACTGAACCCTAGCGAATCTACAAAAGGATATTAATGCCGCCCACCTGACAATCTTCAGGACAAATGTAGAAGTGCATACTTAAATGCCTCTCATTTCTTAAATCATCTCTAAAATCAGTTCCCTTTCAATCATAGTTAATCACATTGAACACACAAAGAAAATTCACATTGCAATAATTGCCACTTAATCCGTCCAACCTAGGCAACGCGAACCCCTCAGACTTAAAATATTCCATTTGAAAGACAAATTAATTCTATTAACCTCAACATCTGCACATGAACAAAGAAATACACGCTTACATGGCTCATGTGTATGAAGCAGCAATCTACATCCTCAATTTGTATTCATATTAATGCAAAACACAAACAGAATGGAATTAGTGGGTGTCAAAGAATGCCACAGCCCGACAAGAGACGTTTTGAAATTCATTTACTTATTATTGCATTGACACAAGCCGTAATCGGATGACGAAACTTTTAAAAATACAAAACATTTCATGAAATTGTAGTCTTCTCGGTGGTGGACTGTCGAGGTGACTTATTTGTCAGATGATACAATTTTGTTAACAAAAAAACTAATGAATGCTAAAAGAGCAGGCGTTTGTTTGCGTCAGATGGATTTTTAATGTTTTCTTGGACTGCTTGTTGACTACATTGCCGACATACAGTGAAACCCGCTTAAGGGAAAAGACAAAAAATCAAAAAATATATTTTATATATTTGCAATTAAGCTGGTTTTTCGCTTAAGCGAGTTTCATTTATCGTTTTATTTAGGTACAAATTGGAATACATCTATTGGAGAGACATCCGACATCACAGCTGAGTGTTCCCTTGTTCACCCGAGAATTTTAGGTGATTTTCGATAGTGAGAGAGAGAGTTCTAAATGTTCGGAAAATTGAAATAAAAAATGTGAAGGGACAAGGGTTTCTATAGTGGGACGTTTCTATCCTGCGACTTTACAAATTTCGTTTTGTGTCCCATGTCCCACGGTACATCTACACGTTTTTATCCAGTTTCGATTGCGCCTCAATTTTTCTCACACTTTTCTCATGCAAACACACATGAATAGGATGAATAGGATCACGTTATTTGGTGAATAACTGTCGAAAATGCATGAATAACTATCAAAAAGCCTCTCAAATTCGTCGATGGGCCGGGGGTCAATCAGCTGTGAAGTTGGCCATCTCAATAGTGTTTAATTTCTGCTTTCCGCTTATCAACTCTTGAATTGACTTCTATTCACCAGCACCCTCTTACTCTGTTAAATCTGCCCCAGAAAGAAATTTTAAAAACTACACGAAGTTTTATTTCACTTTAAGGTTGACATCCGATTCGTCTTATGGGTTTACATAAGTTTCTTCAAACTCGGAACGTCACAGATTCATACTTTATACTTATATGCCTTTATCGCAACATCGCGTTCGCACAGTCCGCCATGAAATGACTAATGTTTTCATCAAAAGCAGAAATGAAGTATGATAGAGACGACGAAATTCTACCTCTCAAGCCCCTTAAAATTTTTGACAACCCTTTTTTGAAAATTGTCAATCAGAGAACTGCATTTACCTTATTTCGCGAATAGACGTCAAAAATGCAAGAATAACTGTCAAAAAACCTCTGAAATTCGTTGATGGACTAGGGGTCAATCAGCTGTACATTTCTGCATCAAAAGTACCATTATTTCAAACTGGTAGTTCGAACCTTGCAACAAACGCACAACATTTTATATGATTTGAAAAACGCCGAGTGTGGTCATGTCACATTTTCATGATATCCCCTTAATAACAACACTAGGATTTTGTCAGCTTAACAATGGTATGGCAAGAGGAATGAGAAACAATGAGACATTTTGAGCCGGCAATAGTACTTCTTGGTTAGCATTATAAGTGTAAATCTGTAATCGCCAGAAGGATTGATTGGGATTTCCAAATTAGCAGAGCCCAACACTAGACTAATTCTTTTCAATTACAGCAACGAATGCTTTATTTAGAACACGAACAGCTGTCATAATTCACTGCTCCACCTTTCTCTAGTCACTGACAATGTTCAGAGAGTACGGCTCTCAAGAAAAAGCTTATGCATGCAACCTTGGTTTGTCATAGTTTGAAGTACCTAAACTAAAGGCTGTATCCGTTAATGAGAAGAAAAGACACTCAATAAGATTGGTTCCTGTAGAAGCTAAGTCCGACTCCATCTTGGAGGGTAGCACCACCCTAATTATTTATAGTATTGGAAGTATGAAATATCCATTGAAATTCAGACAAGTTCATTCATCCAATTTAGAGCGGTCGTAAGTCAGCTGATGGTCGCAAAAGTACAGGCGTGTTTTGAGACCACAAAAAAAACAGATATAAAGTAGACTTCCTCTCTTCTCTCTCTTGACACTTAACAATTTTCAACAGCGTTCTTTTATCGTTTTCTCAAACCAAATCGATCAATCAGACAATCACATTATTTCGTGAATAACCGCCGGATGTTACCGGCCGTGGGGTTGTGGGTTTGAGGCATCAACCCCTACACACTTCAGCCTACGTTACCTAGATTCGATTCCCGGTACCAGCAAAATAATGTTCACAGCCCCAGCTCTTTCGAGTCTCTGACAATGCCCAAAGAATGCAACTGTTTCTAGACAGTCTCTAAAATTAACCGTTCGAAGTCGGCACTGAACGGAAGGGACCTTTCCACTCGTGAAAGAAAAATAGCAAGCAGTGGCTGCTGAGATGGTTAGCCCTGGCCCTCTACTGGCTATATACACATTATTATTATAACTTGGAAAGGCCGAAGCTGATCGCCCAGCTTTTCAAGTCTCCCTACTAGCTGCCTTCTGGGGAAAACATGACAATCGTCAGAAACTTGTTAAGAAACGAAAATACAATGGGTGGTGTGAATAGAACCTAAGGCAACACTTCGAGTAAAAACGCACCAGTCAAGTATTTTCGTTGAAGGCAACACTCAATTTGATGTGATTAAAAAGTTTTCTCAAAGTAGGCTGTTTCCTCCAAGTTGACGTTTGAAAACTAGAGTAAGGGTGAGTGCAAAGTAGAGTGAATTATGTTTTCAAACATATTCAAACGAAAATCAAATTGATGATGTTTCGGGGACACGGGATAGTTTCCAGAACCTCTATAGATTCAAGTTTCATAACATACAATGGCGGAACCCGTGGTGCTTCCATGCCAAGAATTGGGAATGTGAAAATATTCCTTCTATACATTGGTGGCCCGGGATCCCAATTTGGAGTTCGTGAGGACATTGGGATTCATAGATCCCCAGTTAGTCAAGTGTTGTCTATGGATGAATTTTACGCCAGTGCAACATGTATGGCGTTTGGTTTTTTCCAGCAAGCGAGGATAAAATTTGAAATATTTTCTGGAATCCTCTTCTTTCTTCCTTTTCAGATTTCCGATTTTTTTTTAAGGGGCCCTTTCACTTAATACGTGAAACAGTATTTCTCTCCTCTTACGAAACAATATTCTCTCTTGAAGTCACCTCCCATGCACTCTAAACTTCTACAAGTGATCTGTTAGTACATTCTACCAGAAATGAAGTATGATAGAGATGCCCAACTTCTTCCTCTCTTGCCTCTTAAGATTTTTGACAACCATTTTTTATATTGTTTTCTAGAGCCAAATTGACCAATAAGAGAACGGCATTTACGTTATTTCGTGAATAACTGTCAAAAATTCATGAATAACCGTCAAAATGTTCATGATTATCCGTCAAATTCGTCGATGGACAATCAGCTGTGAAGTTTTCTGCATTCTACTTTATCCACGTCAAAGTGAAGATAACATTCTGCTGTCAAAAAAATGATTGGAGGGTTTCGTTAAATTTAACGAAACAATCTTTTATTCACACCAGATGGAGTGTTTCCTCCAAAATGCTGAGGGGACGCACACACTCAATTCTTATTCACACCACAATTTTTTTCAGAAGTCCAACATCAAATATAATTTGATTCAAGAACACTCAAGGGAAATGAGGTCAGTCATTCGAATTTGGCTGAAGAAATGAATAGCAGCAAATGATCTTGAAAACTAAGCAAGTGGACAGTGAGCTTCGAAAATTGAAAGAAAATATTTTGACTTTAGGGAAAGTCTGACATAATGGAGGCCATTTTTGCCTCATGTTTTAAGCCGTGTAGAATGAGAGTCGAGTGGAATTCCCTTGCATTCACACATACTCTTACAAATTTCCCGTCTCCACCACCTATAGCAACATCGTATAAAAAACGCTGTCAGGTGAAATCAAATGACAAGTGAGTTGGACATCTCTCTCATCCAAGAGCAGTTGATGATTTGCGGGAAACGTATTAACTATTTAAAATTGCAGTCAAACTTCCTCTAACTCTAACTAATTTGGATATCCAGTGAAAACTCGACTTAGAGGGTAACGGCTATACAAACATTTTTATGTATAAAGGCTGAGTTCATAATTGCAACATTGTTGCCTCTGTACTTCACATTTATTAACGCAAACTCAGCTCTACATATCAACATTGTTAAAAAAATATTCAAAAATAGAGCATAAGTGGGCGATACGAAAAGTGTTCGGTTGACGTTTGTATTGTTAAAATTAATGTCTACATCATGTGTAAGAAAAGTATATTACTGGGCTTAAAATTTAATACATATAATAAACTGACCAACTTTCGCAAACATTTAAGAAAGTAACAGCAGCAAAATACGCTGCAAAAGGGCCATGTTTTAAAATAAAAAGAATTGGAAGTCGAAACATGCTCCAAATAACAGAAGCTTCTTTAAAATAATAAGAGTTTTCGTACAGGAACATCCCTGCAGGAACATCCCCTTAAGAACATCCCTGCACAAAACAGAAATCACTGCCAATTTGATCGCAGTTTAACTGCCGCATTGCTTTTATGAACGCAGTTGCCGACTGCTCTCATGCAGTCACTGCAGTTAATGTACATTCATGAACGCAGTGTGACATTTATGAACTCGGCCGAATTCTCACAAGAGAATTTACATACCAATTAACGGTACCATTCTACCATTACCATATCAGACTGCGAATGAAATCCAAACGTCCTCAAAGGGGAAATTCTTGCCGCAACAATAAGTTACAGGTTATGCACTTCAACGCATGACATTTCATCGATAATTATCTGCCATTTTGACCGAGCTGCCCACGAATAGGCAAGAATGCACACCTTATCGTCGTAACACAACACACGTGTGGTTGGTCTAAATTGCAACCAAAATGCACCTGCACCCGGTCGTTAATCTTAAAAGAAAAACACTACTGTTAGCGAGATCTATTAGAGTTCATTTTTTGGATAGCTAGACTTATCACAGAAAATAACACAGTTCATTGTGAGCAATGTGTACACAAAGACTACGTTTCTATATGTTTAGCCAACCGACTGGTAAACCATTCCAGAGTGTACGTAATTAAATACAAAAATTGTAAGTGACCTGTGACCTATGGTGGAATGAATGAAAAGGCATCCTTTAGTTCTAAACCAACATTAGAGGCAAGATTAGAGTCTCTTACTAAGCCGAAATAATAAGGTGTTTCAGCTTCCGAGAGCACCTTCAAATAATCATCAAAACTTATTTTGTTGTGGTCATTACCTAAGGCGCAACCATAGTTGACTTAAGTAAACTCAAGCTAATGTCAGACCTGAACGAAGGTCCGAGGAGGCATCGTCAAATTAATTAATACCCGTAACTGGTTCGGGTTTAAGTCTTCTTATGCTTTGACCCTCCAAACAAAACCATCACAAAATAGAACATTCCAGCAGAAACGCCATGCACAATGCCACAGCCATATGAATTCATGAAAAAGTTCACAAAATACAAAAGCCTCTTTAAAAATTACAGCGTCTTCAAAACACCTCGAACTTCATCAATCGTCGTTACAGTTCACAAGTGAAAACGGTTCATTTGAAGCTGTCAAGTGCACATCACCATCAATTGACAGAAACAAATTAATTGGTGCACAAGAGTCCGTGACAGAAATAGTCCTAAGGTGACACCGAAACTAGTTCATTAGCTGCAGAAAGGCGTTCTTCGAATTTTTAGAGAACAGAGTACGTTCTCATCCTTCGCTTTGATTGACTCAGCAGATATGTCTGAACTTGAATATCTCACCTGTACAACTTGCTCCTCCTTCATTGTGATCATCTGCTTGCAGCAGGCCACGACTTCCTTCAGCGAAACGACCTGCTTCCTGGTGACTCCCAGCTCGGTTTGCAGGGACAGGTTCTCTGCATTTGCAAGCTGCAACGACAACTGTGTCTCGGCAAGTTGCACCTTCGGGTTGGTGCTCTCCGAGACAACTTGATCGTCGGATACCTGCTGCGCGAACGCCCTGTCACTCTCCTCGATGAGTTTTCGTCTGTGCTCGCATGCTTCTTCAGTCTCCGGCTGGCTGCTGGACTTCGGCCTGTCTGCCGCTGGCATTGCTTCGGCCCTTGAAGGTCGAGCGCCTTCCCTCTCTTCCGCTAACTGCCTGCGCAAGGACAAAATCTCCTCGCGGAGATCATTGACGGCCGTCTGTCGCGCCATGCGCTTCGCTTTCAACTCCTCTTTGAACTCCTCCAAGGACTGCTCCCTGCGGCAACTGGCTCCGGCTTCGTCCGGCTCACTCGGATTGCACTCCAAACTCTCACTTGCACTTTCTGTTTTTCGATCACTAACGTCCGGAGATTCGCTCCTTTTTGCACACTCGATCACTGTCTGTTCACTGTCTGTTCCCTCGATGGGATCACTTTGACTTCTGGCAACAACTGCCGCACTGGTGCTCGCTTCCCAATCTATATCATGGTTGACCACGTCGAGGAGGAGATTTTCATTCTCTATCTCCCACCACCAAGGATCTTCGGGATCCAGGACGGGAAAATTATCTTGATTTGCTGAGCTACTACTAGGCTCTCCTTCGTCCATGGGGAGTGACGATTCAGAACTGCCCATGCTCTTCGTGCCTCAATTGGAATTTATACCGCCACGCACTGCTGTTCGAACGGTGACGCAGTATTTTCTCAAACAAAAGGCGACGATCAAACTGCGACTTGTAATAAACGCTGTCCACTCTATCCACGACCTCCGATGAGATCTCCAGACAAAGGAGTCGATCACTTGCTGGTAGTTGTGCGGATTTTATGACTCTGCTCTGCGTGTGTGGATGTGCTCTGAAGCTTAATTGCCCGTTTCCTTCATGTTAACCCGTGTTAAGTGGAAAAAATTTCGAACTTTTACGCGAGATTTTCTCGACGAAAAATCACTGAAAATATTGAAATTTCTTAACAAAGTATCTGGGAGCGAGGTGCTTCCCGTATAACGTTGATGCAACTGCTCGGAAAACTCGTGAAAAACTAAAATCTATTTTTAAAAAAGAAATTCTCTCGTCTTTGGGCGGTATTGTGGCCGCGATTCGTTGTTGGCAGTATTTCTTTGAGATGAAAAATAAAAGTTCTTGCTCTTTGTATCTAATACTAGCACGCGTAGATCGTAGGTAAATCCACGGAAATGTATATTTTCATCAGCGGGTATCTATAGCTGGGCTTTTGTATCTGCGCGAGAGAAAACAATGAAAGAAGAGCGATCGCGCGCACTCCGATCGGCGACTAGCACTTTTCAAAACAAACACCCATCGCACAATGCGCTACGCTACCGTGCCTATCGTACAGCCGCGTACACAGCCCGCGCAGCGCCAATGACCGAGAGAATGCAGCCGATCGATATGGTGCAAAACAGATTTGCAAAGCTTGACGTCATCGCATGCAGTTTGACTTTGAAGCAGAGACTTGTCTTGACCGTTTTCGTAGCGTTGACATCTGGATCGGTATGTTTCCGCGATTATCTGCTGATTCAGGTGCTCGATTAGTGTTGTACACCTTGAGTTCCCCCCACTGTCACGAGTTACACGCCAGCCGCAGATTGCGCAATGAGCTGTGCACTGACTAGGCGGCGAACTCTCGAGCCACGGGGAATTAGTCACTCCTCCAGCGTTGATTCAGAAAATTGAAATTTAACAAGTCACTTGAGTAGAGCTTCTCTGTGGTGGGCTCAATTAAGTAAATACTTGCGCCACTTGTCCAATTATTGGAGATTATCCTTGTCAACTGGTGACTTAAACTGCGCATAGTGGCTGCTTGGAAAGGCACTCTTCTTCTGGGCTTAGGCTCCAATCAACATTTATTAGCCGCAACCAACGAAACCATCCCTCTGGTCATGCGCCGACTTGTCAAACCTCCGAGACTCGAAGGCTCTTAAAGGAGAGCTATGCATTAGCAAGAAAAATTCCACGCTCAGTTTCTTGTTTAATTTTCTACCCAAATGTTATTTTAACGTTACTCCAGCAGGGGTTGGCACCCTATCATAAGTGAGCTTACAATCGAACTCTCGAACACAATACTTCAAGAATGATTTGAACCAAAACCTTCGGTAAATCTCGTAGCGCAATCGCAGAGCTAAACTTATCAAAATAATGGGTTTTCGGAGTAGTTGCTGAACATACAAGACGAAGCGAAATTCTGTGCATCGCCCAAGCTCCTGCAAGTAAAAGGAACAACGCTTCTTCGCTAAATCGATGTCTCCACCTCACTTCCTGACTTGGATTGACCTCCAAACCAGTCCGCGTGGAGGCCCAATGGATCTTATCTACGCCTACCTCCTGCGTACCGAGGGTAGATGAAGTCTTTGGAAGGTTAAGACCATGTGAGGTAAGTTCAGTGAACTCAAGCAATGAGCGACGACGCAAAAAATTAAAACACTTCGATCGAAAAACCAATTCCCTCAGTTTCGTTAAGTTTCGTTCACTTTTTCCTGTAGCAGCTAAATCAACCGCTCTATTCTTATTAAGTGCAGTTTGGTGTTGGGTTTCTATTCAGGAACCCAGGACCAGTCATGAGAACTTTGAAATTGCTGAAATTGCAATTTCTTGGTACTTTTCGTACGCTCAGTTCCGACATAAGCTCAAGTTAATTATGGTCGGGCCTTTATAGCACCAGACCGTCGGTCGGTTTGTTGTCAACTTTGGCGGACTAACAACACTCTTCCTTTCGCATTCGTCTCTATGAGTTGTTTCGAAAAAATTCTTCTTTGTCCTTTAAATACGTTCTCCAATTCACTACCAGCTAGTGCTTGCCATTTCCTGTACACGAAACCAATTCAAAAGCATTTAATCAACCCACGTAAATAGTCTTTCAAACATCGAACTCTTCACGTATGATTATAGCCTGCACACATGCAAACGTTCATCGCTCCCCTTCGAGCACAATACGAGCAGAAGCTTTCAATATAGAAATGTGCTGCCGTCAGCAGCCCGATGGAATCTTCATCCGTCCAATTGTCGGTTCAAGAGAGAGAAAGAGAGTTCATCAATTCCGGGCAGTGAACTTCAATGGCGACGTTACGTTGTGCGAATGGCCTTATTATTTCGAAACAGCCCGTCCTCATCCACTCGGTTCTTTCGTTTTTCAATTGAAACGACGAACTGGCGGAGGCCCCTTGAAGAAGAGACACCACCGCACCCCTAACGGAGGAGTGGATCACGAGCGTTTAAACGCAAGCAAGTCCACATTAATGTGCATCGCACGAACCACGGATGTACAGCGTACGCTACTTCACATCGTGTCTTTGTCAACAATTTTAGTTTATCTCTCAGGACGAAAATAACTTCAGAAAATCGCATTTATAGATTGGAATCCCATAGACACACTACTGCACTCTAGGCAGCAATCTGCGATCGCTCCAAATGGCCATAGAACCCCCGGCCAGACCAGACGCCCATAATGGAAGCAAAACACATGCTACGCAGAGAGGCAGACAAAATCGGAATTCGCATCGGATTTGTGTTGTGTTTCGAAAGTACCCGTTTCTTCACATTTCAATTCGATGGCAATTTCACAATTTCTCGGTCTTTCCTTCGGCCGTCAGGTGAGGGTTCTGTTTGCGCGTTCATTAAATGCACACACAAGTGATGATAGCTTTTGATGAGCGTCTTGTTTGCAGTTTGAATACTCGGATGATGCTATACCATACTAATTGAGTCATCGTAAGATACAGTTATTCTTATTCATGAATTTTGATGAAAGAATCCGGTTTTTTTTTCAACTTATAAACATTTGTGTAGGCCTTGTAAAATACTGTGAGTAAGTTAGTTTTATTTTGGCGATGATTTGCTTATGATGATGACTATGGACTAATGTCTGACGTTTCTCGGGAAATAACAGGGTCCGATCTGTCGTTGTGGGTGGACGCCAGAGGGCTTTAGTCACCACGTGGCTTTACTACTCATTTTTCTAGACTTTATAAAGACCCAGTGCATTAAATCTTATATTCTCATCTCAAAGCTAAACATCATCCATCTTTAGCCTCCGCACGGATGGAAACTACCCTACCTCCGCGAACAGTGATGCCAAATCTCCTATATTACCGCACTTGTTCTACACTAACGACACACAACACTATTTGTATTCACTCCGAATAGCTTTCAATAACACGACTTACTTTCACCAAGTGTTGGGAACACCCTTCGCCAAAACACACAAAACTCCCTTCATGCGTATCAAATGGAATTCTCAGAAATTTACCTTGGAGAAATATGTAAACACTTTGATGCATTATATCTCCAGCAGATAAATAGAAACTCGAAAAAAAATTCCCTATCGCAACTATTAAGTGCGTCTTTCCAGCTGCCACAGCATGAGCCACACAATAAATACTGACAGTGAGTTCAAGGTGGATTGAGTTGTAAAGAAAATCCAGTATCTCAACAACATGACACATTGGCAGATGTAAGATATCAAAGCTCTACACATAAACAGCTCCCCGGAGAATATGAAGCAAATGCGGGAACAGGAAATTAAGTAAAAAAGTCAAAGCGTCAAACTGTTTTGAAGTGAGTATGGCGAATATGGTGGAAACACGAATACATTGTCACATCTAGTACATCTACAGTCATCCACATTCTTTATTGCAAAAAGAGATAGGAGATGAGAGGGATTTGAAAATTGTTCGCTCTTTTAAAATGTTTATGTATGTTATGTATATATGTCAGTTGATTTCTCATTCTGATCAAATTTGTCAAAAGTTTTGTTTTTTGTCATTAATTTGTGGATCGCCTCGGATTCTTTTTGTGTTGCGGAGAAACAGTTTAAAATCGTTAATTAGATACGAAAGTTCCCAGCGAACCGAAACCGCTAGGTCGAGAACTGAACTTTTACTCAAACCTCAGTGGGCTGTTCCCACCAAATTTGAAGTGGTTTCGCTCTCAATTTATAAGTACCCGCCAGAAATGAAATATTATAGAGACGCCCAACTTCACAGCTGACCCCTAGTCCATCGACGAATTTGAATGACTTTTTGACAAGTATTCATGAATTTTTGACAGTTGTTCACGAAATAACGTGAATGCCGTTCTCTGAATGGTCAATTTAGCTTTAGAAAGCGATATAAAAAATTGTTTGTCAAAAATTTTAAGTTGCCAGAAGGCGTAGAAGTTTGTCACCCCTCTCATACTTCATTTGTGGTACCCGCCAAAACAAATGTGACTCGCTCTCAATTTATAAATGGTCGCTAGAACAGCTGTTTGTTGACAGGATATAATAGTGTGAGAACACCAGAAAATAGAAAGAGATAAAATGAGAAAATGCCAAAAAACCAAAATGACCAAAATAAAAAGAAATGCATGCTGTAAGCTTGTTCGGATTGACAACTTCTAATGTACGGATGAATTCCAAAGGGGCTGCAACTATAGGCTTATCAGAAACAGCGAGGTGAAGACTGGTAGGTTCGGAGAAAATTGCGGTTTCGTTCCGTGGGAACGTGGTATAACTTTCGTCGACATGTTGGCCGGTAAATAAAACTCCATAATTCCATCCGCATTTTTGGCATACTAAGGGATATAAGTTTTTGTTTAAATTTAGTAGAAATTGGTTGTTTTTGAAAGTTTTAGGAAATGTCCAATTATGTTTTCTGAATTAGTGAATGTATTGTTTATGTCAGAAACATCGTCTAATATCAAAGTGTCCAATGCTTCTAGAAACATGCACAAAATTCCAACACCGACTCTCTAAGCAGTGAACGTTTACTTTCATAAAAGTGAACGAAGCTTAACGAAACTAAGCGGAATGATAAAGTCTCACCCAAAAATGAAGTATGATAGAGATACCCAACTTCACAGCTGATTGACCACTAGTCCATCGACGAATTTCAAAGGCGTTCTTACAGTTATTCATGCATTTTTGACAGTTACTCGCGAAATAACGCAAATGCCGTTCTCTGATTGGTCAATTTGGCTTAGAAAAAAATATAAAAAATGGTTGTCAAAAGCTTTTAGGGGCAAGAGAAGAAGTTGGACATCTCTGTCATAATCCATTTCTGGGCTCAACTATAATGCGCATGAGTGTATATATGCTAGTGTCAAACTTTAACGAAATGTTTCGTCATGGTTGCAAAAAACATATGTCAGAAATTCTTCCCGCATTGCTTTATTTTTTTAAATATTTTTGTGAAAAAGAGCCTATTTCTCATGCGTTCAGTTCGTTTATATATAGTTTGCTGTAGGTAAACGCAAATTATAAATCAATATCAGCTGATTTGCCAGTTTTTCATATCTTCCCTTTCATCTGTCAACTTCAAATACGCGCGGTGTGGTTCAGAGCGTCCTAGCTCATGCTTAACGATGAAATTTGTGTTCTAGCTGAATTTGGCAGCTTAACGAAATTTTCACAATCCTTCGCGGCGACATTATAGCTTGGCTCGTACGGATGGGTGCATTCGCTGTCTCACCCATGCGCGTTTGACACTAGCTCATGCTCCCTCATGCGCATTATAGTTGGGCCTTTACAGTTCAGCCTCAAGTATGGTCTGTTCTCGCTCGAATGTAATTCTATGTTCTCAACAAAAACAAAATCACGTGATTTCGGCGAAATCTAGTTAAATCCGAATTGAGTTCATTCGTCCGTGAGATTCTGAAACTGAAAAATCCTGCAGCGTGAACTTCAGTTTATTTTGGTGTTAATTTGTTGAACAAATATATACATAAACATGCTCCTTCTCTTTTCTTCTCAACGCTATTATTTTCTGTCAACAAACAGCTCTTCTGCAGGCCACTTTAAAATTGACAGCTAATGACATTTGAAACACTCCAACTTCGTTCTACCACCACAATTATTTTCAAAAATGTTGATCAAAATATTTTTTTAATATTTCGACAGATTGCTACTCTCTCCTTTAAAATTAGATTATTGCTAGGATCGTCTGATTGTTCGGGCTTCCAGTATGCGAATAATTGGTGTGCCATGTGTGTAATGAGCCCATGGTCGATTTGGTTGGTGATTCGTTGCGAGGAAATTGGCGACTTAGCAGCGGCCTGATGATTATTCGACTCCGAACCTGCAAACAGTGAACGACTGCTTCTAAGTTGGCGTACCCAAGTGGGGAATGACCTCAACCAAGGCTCAGGTCAACCCGGAGTGTAGACCATAATGACCAATTCGCTCACTTAATTAGAGTTCATTCACTTTTTCTTACTCAACTGCCAGTGAAACGATTCGCTCTCTACGTACGTAAAAATTAGATGATATCGGAATTTAGTTCAAGTTTCCATAAGGGCTTTGAAAGTTGATTATGCTATCTTATATCTATCTTATACAGCCACTGATCGTGTCGTTCATGTTATTGTTCTCTTATGAGACGAGTTGACCTACAGTTCCATGTCTACTCCGAACGGCGGATTTTGAAAAGACCTTTTTTCACTGGTACTCACTCACTGAGCATAGTAAGTGCATAGAGAAGGTGGTTCTTGTCGGAAATTGAGCCTAAAAACCCATCGTCACAAAGGCTTGGGATGGCAGTCAAAATTTGGAAAAAAATTTGGAATTTTGGAAATTTGGTCCCTCTCTTATTAAGCGTCCTGTTTATATTTACTGCAAAATATTCAACTTTACACGCAGCACATCTTATTATCCTCAGTCGGACCTAATGTCTGATTTTTAAATCAAATTATGCATCGCCCACGCAGGACAAGGACAAGCATTTCTCTGAATGAAGCTTCAAAAAGTTTCTCCGCGAACTGTATCAAATACACACCAGAAGGACCAGTAGGTAGATCAACGCACAACAACTTCTTCCAAGTATTCACAAGAAAATATGTACGTACCTCTAGAGAAATGATGGAAAGCACAAGCTATGTCAACACAAATTGTCAATAGTAAAACATTTGAGATAAAATATGTTGAGTAGCGGCGAAGAGAATGGAGGACGACACTGCCCACACACAGAAAATAGGGAGATTCGTTGGGAGCACAAAACAAAATTGTTTGAAGTTGCAGTCGCTTCTCCCGCATCTATTATTCCGCAGAACATCAAACTAAGACTTCTACACCTATTCAGTCTGCATAAAGGGAAACTATAAAGTTTGTTTATGGAAAATTTTTACAACTCCGGCAGGTAATTCTGTAGTAATATCTAGGAAAGTTTTCAGTGGTTCCTTCCCCTTCTCTGAAACTTGTTTTATGCGTTGATTTCGTAGAATGGCTTCATTTACTGAAAGTATTCATTTTTAAGTGACTAAGAAATAGTCAAGGCAGCCGTTTGGTTGGAAATGAAAGATGAAATGAGTTTTTCTTTTGTCTTAAATGGCGCGCTGAACATTAAATTATTCGTGTATTGGGAGCAGTGAGAAACCACTTCCTGCGCACAGCGTGATTTCACTATTTTAGTTTTGACAGAAGATAATTTAAATGACATTTTAAGCTTTTTCATCTATCCTACTCTTTAGGTGTCTCTCCGAGCAGATGGAAAACAGCAGCCCGTCCCTAAAAAGGGCAAATCTTCGTTACCCACCTCGTACCGACCCATAGCAGGTCTTTCGAAGGTCATGGAAACGCTGATAAATCGTCAGCTTATGAAATATCTTGAATCGCGGAAGCTTATTAATGACCGGGAGTGTGGTTTCCGCAGGAACAGGTCCAATTTGATCTGATAGTTTATATCACCGAAAAGTGGAACCAATCTTTGCACATGCAGGCGAAAGCAAGATCGTTGCGCTTGATATTTCTAAGGCATTTGACAAAGTTTGGCATCAAGCTCTCTTGTCGAAAATGCGAGCTAATGGTGTCGATGGATTAGAAATTACCTTTCGAAGCCTTCAAATCAAGTTGTTTTGGATGGGTTCAAGTCTGATATCCACCAAATAAAAGCTGGTGTTCCCCAAGGCTATGCTCTGTCTCCGATACTCTTTCTCTTTTTATAAATGATCTCTTGTCTGCTACTTCTAATCCAATCCATTCTTTCACTGATGACAGCACCTCAGCTTTTCATATTCGTTCCAAGACTCAAGACCCCGCCCTTCGGCCGTAAAATTGGAACAGCAGCTTATGCTAAGCTCATTGAATTCCGATCTTGACAGCGTAATTCACTGGGGAAAGAACAATCGAGTGGAATTCAAACTCAATGCTGCCTGCTGTCACTCAAGCGAACCCTTGTCAATCAGCCATTATCTGTGAATGGCACCATCCTTGGTATGTGTATCCAGCTTTCCATCCTTGGTATGTGTATCAACGCAACACTTGAGGTCGCAAAAATGCAGCGAAATGTTTAGGTTTCCTCAATCGATGCCAGAAATACTTCACCACTTCTGATTTGGCTTTAAGGCGTGTATATACGCCCCAAACTTGAGTACAACGCTCATATCTGGACAGGAAAGGGAGCAATGGAGTCTCTCTAGGAACTGCCCTAGCAGTCTTTCCTCCTTTGCGTTCGGGATGTGCGTGAGAAACGAGAAACTCAGCACAAGTTGGACAACGCAATCGAGGGCGCCCACGCCCAAAACCAGCCTGCACCTACTAAATAGAATCCAGAGCGATAAAACTTATAGGAAAAAACCATATCGCGGAGTCATAAGACTCGCTCGAACATCAAGGTACCGTCTCGTCTCTATCCGTATTTTATCGCTATTTTAACAAACGATGCTCAAGTGCGCTTGCCAACTGCATTCCTCCTCTCCATGAATTCACCCGCAATACCCATCTCGCCAGGAATGCTCCTCTTTTTTTACCCTTAAGCCTACTTTCGGACGCACAGTTAAATTTAGAGACTCGTTCATCAGCCGCACGACGCGAATATGGAATGCTATCCCCAGCCCAATATTTCCCCCAGAATACAATCCGTAGATATTTAAAACCAATGTGCACAGATACCTCCTCTCCCTTTCTCCCTCTACACCTTCGGCCCGTGCTGTGTCTTAAACACGGACACTTAAGAGTATTAACAATCCCTTGTGCGCGCGCAAATTGTAAAAAAAAAAAACAAAATAAAAACACCAATGTGGTTGCACTCGTACCGGGTCATCCATTTTGTGGTTCCGAATGTAAGTGTGAATGAAACATGTTTATGATCTAGATGTCGATGACGTTGTTGTAATTGTCCTTGCGCTCAACATGGCACCTTAGATCCATAGACGACCGACTACACTCATAACGCCAGACTTCATCGTTCGTGGGTGAACCTCCTTCAGATGTCTCAATGAAGACAGGACTTCTTGACTGACACTTCTTGACCCACTCAACGCTTTTGACCCGTAGAGCAGGACTGGCATGATCAAAGTTTTGTATTAAATCCGTTTGGTTCTTCGACAGAGGTTTATATGTTGCATCACTGAATTCTCTTTGAGCCGAATGAAATACTGGTTGGCCGGAGTAATTCTGTGCTTGACCTTGTTAGTAAAATTTACGGTGGAGCCTAGGCTGACGACCCTGACTACATATCGAGTCATTGTAGCGTCTTATACGTGGTGTCGAAGTTTTGAGTCATGCCGCGATGACAGAGATGCACCCCCGTGCACCCATTTTAGACCCGTTTTATTTTCATTATTATTTTATTCATCTCAATGTTAGCATGCACTGTTCGGTTCGGTCAATCACGTCAATTTCATCCGCGTTAGCTAACAGCTGTCAGTGTCCTATTCAGATCAGCTCTGGCGTAATGATCTCTTGTGGACGCCCCCAGCCCGAAGCAACACTAATCTACCAGGTTGTTCATGAACGGATTCAGGTGACCACCAAAAGAGAATCTTGCAGCAGAGAAGATTTTGTGCACGATGTTAGATAAGGACATTGATCCCTCGATAGTTGACCTAAGCCACATCCCTCATTCTTATTGATCGGTTAATCGGTACTGAGATTCCCCTCGCAAAGATGCTTCCCTACCACCATTTCGTGGACATGGCACGCTCAACCTGATCATCTCCAGTGACTTAAAGGATCCCATCTCAATATGGCTGTCTTGACCTCGCCTTGGTCCGAGGGACTCAGCATTCCTCGTCCATTTTCTGTCTATCAGCTTATTCCCTCGGTGACTCCTCGAAATGTGCACAATTCATAATACAATCTTTACCTGCTTCAGAGCACTCCCCATCGCTTATTCAAGACAATATCCATCTCTTCAGGAACACTCGCTAAACCGCCACATTGTAATTAACAATTTTCACTGCAGACAATTCCATCAAATTTCAACTTTGCCAGCGACAAGCCAGTAAATCAGACACAATACGCTCCCATGTTCCATCCATTGCTGCAGACAGTGCATGCTCGCGTTCAACTATTTTCTTTTCCTCTTGCAGACTTCATCATCCAACGAAGGATACTTGCTTTGACCGAAAAATAAATTACTCAAGGTACATAAATTATTCAGCACATTGTGGCTGCGTAACAAATAAGACAACAAAAGGACGGGTGGGCGGTTGGTTGAGTCCTTGTAAAGCTATTGTTGTGAGTTTTTTTTTTTATTTTTGCTTTGGCGCGTGTTGCAGTAGCAAGCTAAGGCAATCATTGCCCACGTGTGTGTGTACACAGTCATGCACACGACTGCACACATTTCATTTGTTTGCCCTATGCATACATTAGAAAATGGTTGAGCCACAGCAAGCCCCGCCACCCAAGATAAGGCGTACAAATCATCACGAACGAGAAAGGATTGCTTGGAAAGTTAGTTAGATGGTTTTAGCACTTAGTCGGTTGCTCCTTTCGTTGGCGGTGCACGAAAAGTTGTTCCTTACTTCGTCAGTGAATGAGATTCGTCGCTGAAGTTTCGCGTGAATAGAGGTTTTGTATATTTTTTGATTCTTTTTCTATTCAATGCATAGGGTGACTGAGAAGAAAATTCAAATTAGATCACGATTTGGATTTTCTGCAAGTGAATATATTAATAACACGTAATTTTGGATTTATGCAAGTAGTCGATTCTTTGGAAGATTTTGTAGAGGGAGACCATTGACGTCACCGCGGCTGTAAATTTGTTGAAGGCGCAGCGCATCTTTATGTAAATGACAGATGTCACACGACTTCGCCTCAACATCACAAGATCCGGTGCAGTTTTGGATGTACTTTCGTGTTGGGTCACATTAAGACATTTTGAAGGTATGGGTCGCAATTTATAAGTCCCGGCTTGGGCAAGAAGATGCACTTCAAAGCTATGTTCTAAACTCTCTAAACTTCAAATGGAAGAATGTTAAGGTTGACAGGAAAGGAAGCAAAGGAGTCTCTCGAGGAACTGCAATAGCAGTCTTTCCTCCTTTGCGTTCGGGATGTGCGTGAGTATCATCGCCTAAGATGCGATGTATACCGCATGGACAACACAGCCCGAGGGGATAAACGAGAAACTCAGCACACGTTGGACAACGCCATCGAGGGCGCCCACGGAACCGATGGCGCACATATGTGGAAAGGACCGCCAACATGCGTAAAATGCGGAAGCTGACTGAAGACCGTGCCATCTAGAGAGGGAACTTGAATATGGCCCAGATCCACCCCGGTCTGTAGCGTCAACAGAAAAAGACAATGGCGCTCAACGTTCGGCTATACAACCGTAGTCGATACAATGGCAACATAATAATAAATCCGCTAAAGGCTCTGTTTTAATTTTCACAGTAATCTCTTCCCATTAAGGCGTCCAATATTCAGAGACGACGAACTAACGCCTTGGGTAACATAAGGTCCCCTTTAAGTTCAATTCCACCCACTTTCTAACATCTTGGCTACTCAATGAGTCTCAGCTACAGGGAATGAAACCAACACCAAGCTGGATCATGACTCTGCTCGCACATCTCAAAGTTAGGTTAGGTAGTCGTGTGCTACTTACTACTAGTCCATTGACGCCTGCGCTATCATTTAGTGGGATAAATTACCAACTCTTCTCGTGATTTAGGCTTAAACTACAGGAACTACAACACACCCAGGATGTCAAGCGCTAAAGGCTGATCAGGGGCCCCTGCCCTCTCGTGGCGCTTGAGTATATTTTCTTGTCGAGCTTCGTTACTGACAGCAACTTCCTGTTGGGACCTTTAACACTCAAGACTAGTGGCATTTTCTTCATGTCTTGACAACAACTCTTGTCTGACTTGCGGTCCATATGTGCTTGCAAACATACTTTGTCTATTGCTCGACTTCCAACTGACGTTGGTCACAACACTTAACCGTCCGATACGCATCGCGGTGTGATCTCCTACATATGTCAGAGTAGAGTGGGTACACAAACAAGGCTTGCTCCCATCTTACGAACTAAAGTCACTGTCGCATGGCAGACATAGAGATCGATCGGTTGGACAGAAAACTTTCAAAAACCGACAGCAAGTGCCTGGAAACATGCATGCTTTTTTTGTACTGTCAAAACCGTTTACAACTACATCGGTTATAGCGACCAAATTCTTAGGTCCCGGCTAAGGTCCACTATAATCCCATTAAATAAGAACCACGAATTACAACGACATATCGCTTACAACGACCGATTTTTAAATTTTTTCAAATAAAATATACATTTTTTCTTTTCTGAAACTGTGTACATACAATTTCGCATATCTTGGAGCTGCTCTGGTCTTTCACTTTTTGTTTGTCTTTATTATTCGCTTTTAGTTTGTCCACTAAGTTGGACATTTTGAAAATGAGTCAAAAACAAAAAAAAAGCATTTGTGTTTCAAGGCGGACAAAGCAGGTAGATTGGAAATTTGGAAGCTGGAGCGGAAGAAAGACATTGCCAATAAGTATTCAGTTTCAGTCTCCACTGTACGCATAATTTTAAAGGATGAGGGAAACATCAAAAATACGATTTGAGGGCTGCTGCAACATATCGCTTATAACGAAAAAATTCGTCAGTCCCTTGAATGTCGTTATCACCGGTTTTGACTGTATATAGTTTTGCCCTCTTCGTGTTTCCCCCCACTCCTGCCATTTCGCTTCAAAAATATAGAAGAAATGTCATACGTTAATCGCAGTACTTCCAAGTACTCAGTCAAAAAACCTAGATCTCGCAGCCAATGATTTAAACGTTTTTTTTATATTCTGCATCAACCGGAACAAATGGTAGTCACAAGGGGCCCATCCACTGTTTTCCAAATAGTTCTTAACCGGAATAGCAACGTGGGGCCGAGCGTTGTCATGATGGAAAATTATTGCCTCGTGTCTGGTCGCATATTCCGGGCGTGTTTCGGCTACTGCTCTCTTCAAACGGATTAATTGTGTTCGGTAGCGTTGTCCATTGATGGTTTCACCCGGTTTTAGCGACTCATAATACAGCACACCCTTCTGATCCCACCAAATACAGAGAATTACTTTCGCGCCATTCACATATGAATTTGTTTTGTTTTTGGGTTGTCGCTCAGCTAGTACATGTTCGATTGTTGTTTACGCTTCAAATGAATGACATGTACTGAAGTGACGCACAATGACAGAAGCTTTCCAACGCATGTTCCAATGGAATAATACAAGTTACGCCATCTCTTAGCAAACCGCACGAATTAAGTTACCCAACGTATAACTGTTATTTTTGCCAAAAATTATGTTTTCTTTTTTATTTCGAAACCTACCTTATATTTGTGGAACAAGAGGAGCTGTCAGATTTAGGATAGGAATTTACATACAAACTGCAACATGTAGTGGGGAATTAAAAAAAAGAAAAGCATTTATAATTCTTCAACACAATATACACTGGATGGTGGACACTATTAAGTAAAGTTTGTGATGAAGGGTCATCCCGCCCTTTAATCCTCCGGTCATTGAGGGTACAACCCTCAAGCTACACGAAAATGTGAAGTACCTAGGGGTGATACTAGACAGGAAACTTAATCGGAAAGCCAACATACAAGAAAGAGTGAAGAAAGCGGCCTGTGCCCTCCACCTCATCAACAGAATTTTCGGCAAAAAATGGGGACCAAACCCCAAAAACAATTGTATGGATGTACACAGCGATTGTAAGGCCTCCTCTTGACATACGGCAGCCTTGTATGGTGGCAAGCTTGTCTTAAAACCACCAACCTGAAACTGCTAACAAGTGTACAAAGATGCCTAGGCGTGACAGAGGCAATCTTCTCCACTCCTACGACAGGCTTAGAGGTACTACTGGATCTTCTTCCACTGCACCTCCATACGCATTCGACTGCAGCTAACAGCGCCATTAGGATTATACAGTCCAGAGGCTGGCGCCGAATCCGACTAGGGCATGCAGGTATTCTCGAAAGACTACATATGGAACCAACCGAAAGCGACTGCATTCCCCCATTCTTTGACTTTGAAACGCCCTTCGGGTATAAATTAACAACAAGGGAGAAGTGGAACCTTAAAGAACCCATCGACAAGATGGATATAGGCACTTCTGCGAAAAATTAAACATGCACTACTCTATCAGGTGTCATGCAACCTGGAGCGTGTTTCAAGCGGAAGTCTTGGCAGTCAAGGAAGCGGGCAAAATGATTTCATTGATGGAATACCACCGGCTAATATGACCTTCTTAATTGACAGTCAAGCGGCCATCAAAGCTATCGCAGCGATAGAAATCAAGTCCAAGCTGGTCGCAACCTGTCGCGAAGAGCCTAAGGTTCTTGGTATACAGGACATGATCACTCTCTGTTGGGTTCCGGGTCACAGGGACAGAACCGGCAATGAGGCGGCTGATGAACTTGCCAGAAAAGGCCGAAATCGACCCATCCCAGGCATATTCCCACCCCGGGCAGACGCCAGGAAGACGGTGGAGGATAAAATCTTGGAGCTTGCTAATGATAGGGGGATCTCTGTAACCACGCCAGGAAGAAGGTGGAGGATAAAGGTTGGAGCTTGCTAATGATAGGTGGATCTCTTTAACCAACCGTAAGACCTCACGAAGGTTGTGGCCAAGATATAATAGCACTAGAACCAACGCACTCCTCTCGTGCGTTAAAAAACTGCTGAAAATGGTTGTGGGTGCGCTAACAGGACATAATCACTTAAGATGTCATGGTAACAGAATGGGACTTACCCAGGACACCATATGCAGAGACTGTGGGGAAGAGGAAGAATTGGAGGACACTCCTCACTTCCTGTGTCATTGCACCAGTCTACTCGTATCTGCACTAAGACGCAGAACACTGGGAGGATATTTCTTCCAGGATTTGCATGAACTTGCAAATACCCCACTAATGCCTATCGTAGTTCATCAAGATCATTGGATGGCTGGAGCAACGTCACAATGCACCGGAAGGATGACGTGAGTAGGAATAGAAGGAATGGCAGGAAATCGTATATATTTCCCGGAAACCAATTTGTATGAACTCCTCACTTGCACTATGCCATGAAGTCGCCTGGAATTTTTGATATAAAGGGTGATTTTTTTTAAAGCTATAGGAGTTTAAGTTTAAAAAAAAAAAAAAACACATAAAATTCAGAAAAATGCATGAAATCTTTATTTGAATCGATAGTACGGTCCATATAATTTAATGTTTGAAGATTATTTCATGCAAATGTTGACCTTGACTGCGCCTCAAATGGTCCATCCGCTTAGTCCAATTTTAGCATACTCTTTCCAACATTTCGGCAGGTATCTCACGGGCTTGTCTTTATAGACATGAGCTTTAACATAGCCCCACAAAAAATAGTCTAAAGGCGTTAAATCGCACGACCTAGGCGGCCAATTGACCGGTCCCGAACGTGAAATAAAATGTTCACCGAACTCACCTCTCAATAAGTCCATTGTTGCGCGGGCTGTGTGGCATGTGGCACCGTCTTGTTGAAACCACATGTCATGCAAGTCAAGCTCTTGCATTTTGGGCAAAAAAAAGTTGGACATCATCTCACGGTAGCGGTCACCATTCACAGTTACGTTACGATTCACATCATCTTTGAAGAAGTACGGTCCAATGATGCCACCAGCCCATAAACCACACCAAACTGTGACTTTTTCTGGATCCATTGGTAGCTCTTGCAATGCTTCTGGCTGATATTCACTCCAAAATCGACTATTATGCTTATTTACGTACCCATTGAGCCAAAAATGAGATTCGTCTTAAACTGACCATAAAATGTAAGAAGCGCGCGATGAACTTTCTTAACAGAGCACGCACTTTGATAATAAAATTCAATAATTTGCAAGCGTTGTTCGTTTGTAAGACGATTCATGGTTAAATTATAGACCAAACTGAAGATGTTTGACAGTGAAACAAAACACGAAACGTGCGTCAGCTGTTTAAACCAGTCTTGCCAAAAAGATAATAGCTAAAAAATCACCCTTTATTAATACTAGATTATACGTAGGATTGTGCGAATGTCAAGAGCGGTGTTTCTAATCTCGTCCAGTTCTGTATAACTTGTTTACGTCTGACTTTCCTACTCTACCTTACTATGATGATGGTATGACGATAATACAGCAATTTTGTCTTCGCATGAGTTCAGTCTCAATATTGAGCCAAACTTAATAAATGCAGTTAAATGGTTACTCGAATATTTTTCTAAATGGAAAATAAATTAATGTCGATAAGATTCAAGCTGTCTTTTTTAGCTGAAAAAGAAAGTCTTGTTTCCTACCTTCAAATAACCTAAATATCTTAGGGAACTTAATATTATGGCAAAATTCGGTAAAATATCTAGGCATATAGGAGTATCTTGATAAAAAACTGACCTTTAACGAACACCACTCAAAAGTTCTTAAAAAGTATAACATTGCTTTAAAAATATTATACCCTTTTGTTAACAGAAGGTCTTCACTTTCACATGAAAACAAGAACTCATATTCAAAGCTCTATTCCAAGCAATCCTTTTGTATGGGTGTCAAGTCTGGGGAAATTGTGCTATATAAAAAAATGCAAATATCACAGAACAAGGTCTTAAACATGATGCTGAATCTTACATGGCACCAATCTATAAACCTACATTATAAGGCTAATGTTGAATTGATCTCTAACAAAATACATAAACTCTCTGAATCTCTCAAAATCAGGTGCGGCATCCCTGATAATTCTCTTATAAACGAGCTCTTTACCTAATTGTACGTAGTCGAATGTTTCGTTTACTTTTGCAATGTATGTATGAACATACCATGATTAAAACGTATTGTTAGTATCATAACATGTTTTATATATATTTATATGTGTATGCTGAAATTTGTATTTGTTGCATTCATAGTGTTATTTATTTATTTTTTATAACTTTTGGTTTTTTTTGTCTTTGAATGAGGTTTTTCTATTTCGTATCTTCTATTTATATCTCGTCAAGAAAAAGCACTTTAACATGTTAAAACACTCTTTTTCAGCAGTAAGATTATGCTATGTTAATCATATCTCTGTGCAAATAGTGTAAATTGTGCGATAACTAATTGTAATTTGAAACGAAATAAGCATATCTATCTATCCATCTATGTGCGAATTTCGCCTGCATTTCACTAATTGAAACAATGTTTTAATATAATACAATGCATATGTAGTTAAATAACACTTGTATTATTCACTATTCACATAATCATACAATTTACAATGAATGGTTACTAGCGCATAAGTGGTTTGTTTACATTTTTCACCACCCGATTCCAAGCAAACAATCACTTCGGAGCACTTCACAAACACTAATTACAAAACTGACATACTTTCACCATTAATTGCAATCGAAATCAACAATTTGTTTAGTACTCGTAAATTAATAAATTGTACAATATTTCCCTTTCTTTGAATTGGAATTTTCAACATAAATTCATTCCCACCAGGGAGCTGGCATGTCAACTGTGTAATTGTTCTAGTAAAAAAAATTGCCACAAGCGGCGATAGGTTCTATGTTGGCACAGGTGAATAGACAACTGCCGTCGAGTATGCCGCAAAGACTACCAACCTCGTAGTTAGGTATTTTTTATTATGCTCACGAATCCGGATTAGATCTTGGATATCCTGCACTTGATTACCCACCCACAAGATGACACCCACAAGATGGCAAGTTCATTTGTGACTGTTGGTATACCTACTTCAAACCAGAAATGATTCATTCCACTAGACTTCTACCTCTCTTGACCCTGAATATGTTTGACAAACATCTTTCATACGGTTTTCTAAAGCCAAAATGACCAATCAGAGAATGGCATTCACATTATCTCGTGAATAACCGTTTAAAATGCATGACTAACTGTCAAAGGTCACTCAAATTCCGCGGTGGACAAGATATCTTCTCTATAGGCCATAAAATGACTCCGGCGACTATTTTATAAAAAACACATTTCTTTCACGAAACGCGTCGTTAAGTTTCTTATAAGCAATAAATTCAACACAAATTACAAGACAACGCAACAAAAGGACTGCACGACTCCTAAACATGATAAGACCTTAAAATTAGTAGCGACTTAGCTGGAACGTTGGAGTCCATTCGCTCGATGTGGCCAACCCAGTGCAGTCGACGGCACCAAGAATCAGCTCTGCAGTTTTCCACTTCAGCAGAGTCTTGGTCCTTCGAGTCAGGAATCTTGAGCCCAGTTGTTGTGACAAACCGAAGTATCATCGGTTGCCAAGGGCGATTCTGCGTCGAATCTCCACTAAAATGTCATTCGCGGAGTTTACGTTTGCCCCGAGTAAACAAACCCACTCACGACCTCAAAATTGTAGCTGTCGATTGTGATTTTTTGCCTTAGGTGGTGTGCGGCGGAACTTGGTCGAAAGCATATGTTGCGTCGTATTGACCTTGAGACCAGCTCGCTTGGCCTATTCTTCAATTGCCTTGAAAGCCTCCACTACGGCACGTGGGGAAGGTGCGACGATGTCGATGTCATCTGCGTAACCCAACAGTTGGAATGACTTGTAGAAGATAGTGCCTTCGGTGTTTACAGCTGCCCGCCGCAAGATCTTCTCCAGTGCCAGAAATTACGCGATAGCACATCACCTTGCCGGAACACAGGTTGGCTTGGAAGTCCTAGCCTCGAACTGCACGGTCGTGTGTGTGTGTTAACATGGTACGACACAACCGAATCAGTTTTCCTGGGATCCCGAATTCGGCCATCGCATCGAAGCAAAAAGTATGGTTTCCTTCAAACGACCACTTATACACTATGCATAAGTATGTGAGGGCCGCTGTGGTAAGTGGCTTATTCGCATAGACCTGCGACTTCAGATAACTCCACAAGAGACTAGTTCACATCACCTCCACGTGAGATGACCATGCCCTCGAATTGTTCGTTCAGAATTTCCAATGTGGCGTGAGCTATGTGGCACGCAGCGCGGAAATCTACATCACCAATTCAGGCCAAAATAAGTTGGTAATCATCGACCGGTCGCCGTTGATGGTGATGGCCTGGCCAACGTCTGGACCGATGATGCCGCCAGCCCAAGATCCAGACCGAACAGTGGATTTTTCCAGATGCATTGGACGCCCTTGGGTCTTATGTGGATTGGTTTCGTTCCAAATTCGACAAACTTGTTGTCTGACTTACCCATTCATCCGCAAATTGAAAGAATATAAAGATGAAAAGAAAAGTAATTTTGATAGAAAAAGTCGTATCATTTGCACGTGTTGCTGAACGCTCTTGACTATAAAATGTCAAATTTCGGATTTTTGTCGCGAGACATTTTTTTGTGCGATTTTCTAAAAATTTTTCAGCGGCAGCACTGGGTGATTATTTGTTTTAATGTCAACAATCAATCGGTCTCTTTTCACATTGTCATCACCAGGAAAGAAGTATGATAGAGACGCTCAACTTCTACCTCTCTTGGCCCTTTAAATTTTTGACAACCATTTTTGCTTAAAATGACCAATCAGAGAACGGCATTCACGTTATTTCCTGAAAAACTGTCAAAAAGCCTCTGAATCCTGTGATGCTCACAAGTTGTGAGGTTTAGGCCAAAACAGAAATGATGCTTCACAGCTGATTGACCCCTAGTCCATCGACGAATTTCAGAGGCTTTTTGACAGTTATCACAGAACAACATGAATGCAGTTCGCTGTTTGCTCAATTTGTCTTTAGAAAACGATATAAAAAATGGTTGTCAAAAATGTTAATCGGCCAGAAAGGTAGACGTTGGCTTCATTTCTGGGCCAGAATACGAAAACGTTTTAATTTGTGACTCACCACCCTCTTGTGAGGCAGTTGTGACTTGTGAAACATCACAGCGGTGTGCCAGAATAGGGCCAATAGTTTTGCAAAGTGAATTCAGTGAAATAATGTGATCATGTGAATTATCTTCAGTTTGCCATACCCTTGGTGGAATTGTGGATATATTACGTTCATTTATGATCACCCGCATAAAAAGCGGACGTATAAAATGTGTATGCGAACAAATATCTTCGTTGGCATGGAAAATTTCAACAAAACTGGAAATTGGTTAAATTCTTAGAAAGCAAATTAAGTAAAAAGCGTGTTCTATCGCAGGCATACATTCTCTCTCATCAGATCGTCTTTCAATTATCCAACATCCAAATCCCGTGTCACCCTGTTCTTCTTTAATTTTCACTACATCACATTTTAATGCATTTGTTCCGCGGTTTGTGCACTCAATTTGTACTTTCTCCTTTGCTCCGCCAAGATATATGCGCGTAGTAGAGGTGAAGTTTTATTTGAAATCTGGAAAAGTTCAAGGCAGCCAAGGAGGTATACACAAATAAATTTAAATTAAATGCATTTGAGAGATTTTAATAGGTGAACGAAGAAGAAAAGAGCAAGCATGTCTGTGGGGGGTGTACGAAGTACATGATAATACAATGAGGGAGGGACAAGGTAATAGACTCAGAAAATGATAATGTTCCTTAATAACTTGATTATTTTTCATTCTTCGATTGTTCTCGCTGTTCTGATGGAATTCTTTAAGAACTGCAGTTTGTTATACTTATTTTCTTGCTTTGTTGACGGGTCCCATCCGTCTTACTTAGCCTTTGTCATCGTTTCTTCCTCACTCCGTACTATTTTTACGAAAGCCGTCTAATTGGGACAGCAAACAGTTCGCCCGACGTGTCTAAAATAAAACGGAATCCACTGTATTCGATACCGAAGGAGTAGTTATGCATTTCAAGAACCTATACGTGTTGTACACATTCAACAATACAAGGCCAACGAAATTAAACATTCGTATTCCCGGCATAGTATAGACCAAACTGGGTACCAAAGGGATCCGGAGTTATACGCTGAACCCTTGAACCTTGAAAAACAAATGATTTATGGTGGAACATCAAGGAAGATGGAATCAATAAGCGGATACTGGCAGAACACCGAGGAGACAGCCGTGCGTAGGTTAGGTTAGGTTAAAGTACACTTAGGTCTTTGGCCAAAGTAGGACCGTTGTGTTGCCACAAAGATCTAGTAAGTACATCATAATCCGCTAACCATCTGGAGCTCTTAATAAAGCGATGCAGTTAAATGAGTCGTAGAAATATGGAGCGTCCAAGTGACTGAATCTGCGAGATGAGAGAGCTGTGCAATTGCAATGAAAGTGTGGAATGGTTTCTTCTTCCTTGCAGATGTCGTTATAGGGGATTCCTGGTCTAAATACCAATGGAATAGTGCCAGGTTATGACGCCGATGAGAGTTCTAAGCCATATTTGCTGTGTGATGAAGCACCCAGTGTCAAATGGCCATCTACGTTTGGTGTGAGTAAGTGTTCTCAGCATTTGCAGATTATTTGCTGTAGCGATAGGCGTGCAAGTGGTGTTAAGGTGCTTCCCTTTCCAGCATTTCTCTGGGATGTCACTGTGTCCCGGCACCAGCATAAGTAGGCAGCAATTTAAGAGACAGCCATACATCAATTGCAATATAATAAAAAAAAACACATGATAGTTCGAAACTCACACAAAATTCGAATTAACGAAAAGTTGTGGAGTTGGAGCAAAGGCGAAAAACGAAATAAGTACACACACTGAATTGAATTGCATATATTTTGTAATGAATTCATTGTTTTCTTTTAAGAACTTCCAGCATGCTTGGTCAAGCATTGTCTGTGATAGCCAGTGCCAAGAATACCTCGCCGGCCACTTCCGTTCTCAGTAAATGTTGACGCAATGTACACATCAATGACTTTGCCTCCTGTGATGTGATGTGGGCGGAAACCTTCACCTTCGTCTTCATTGGTTTTGCTTAAATTGCAAACTGCCAACATTTCGTCGTCACACAGAGCACCGCAGATTTCTAAATCATCGTCAAAATGTGCAAAAAAGCATCGAAAGTCACAGATTCACCAAAGTTAGGAAGAAGGCTCCATCCATCCTGGTGAGGTTGATCTTGTTTACTTATTTTGTTCACATCGCTTGCGTCACAATCTATGGGTATCAACAGCTGAGCAATGACAGACAAAACAACCGACGAACAAAAAATTCGATATTATTCCGAATTACAGCGTGTTTGGTGTCCAATCAGAGAGACGCCCAACTTCAAAGCTGATTGACCCCTAGTCCAACGACGAATTTAAGAGACTTCTTGACAGTTATTCATGAAATTTTGACATTTTATTCACAAAATAACGTGAATGCCGTTCTCTGATTGGGCGCTTTGACTTTGGAAAACGATATTAAAAATGGTTATCAAACATTTTAAGGGGCAAGAGAGGTAGAAGTTGGCCATCTCTATCATACTTCATTTCTGGCCCGACTGAGCAATAATTTCAACGAGCGTAGAAAACACATTGGTTTTGTTCGATCTATCGCGGTTTTTCCAAGTGACCATTATGGTCGACTGTAAATGGCTTCAGGCGCTGCACAGAAAATACGCTTACATTGAAAACAGAAGAAATCCGGATCAGTACTGTTGAGTCAGGTCTCAACTCAGCAGAAGTTGAGATCAGATACGAAAGACTAAAGCTCGTTTTGTTCACTAAAAGCTATCCTCCATTGTTTCTGGTTGTCAGTGGCTGCCGGCATGTTATGGAGAAGTGACTATTCAAGTGACGTGTGTAATGCTTAAGTCTGCATTCGCCTATTGAATCGATCCGGGCGAATAATATTGACGTTTGCTCAGTTTATGATTGCCCGGGACCTGTGAACAAATGAGGAAGAATCTATCAAATACTTCATTATTTCAAATCAAAGGGCCAGTATCTTCTCTCGTTTCACGGTAATACATCTTGTATTAATTCGAACACCATTATTTGTGTCTGCTTTGAGAGACGAAGACGATAAATGACACACACAATCATTCAATCTTGCATCCAGACGTGAGCAGGTAACTACGGCAGTGGAAGAAAAGAGAGGGAGAGAAAGAAAGCAAAATCCCCGATTTGATCCCTTAACTTCTGCTATTTCCATAAGTTGAGTGAATGGCAATTTGATAAATTCATGGGTTGTACTTTGAATGTTTAAACCAACAAATTTGAATGAATGAAAGCAAATCCAGAAGTTGAAGAGAAAAATCCCCAAGTTCTGTTCAACTTTTAGTGATCAAAACGACCCTAAAACACTTTAAATTACGTGTTGTAAATATGCAATGGTTCAATCTCGCGGTCAACTTCAAAAACTACATCAGCTACATCTTATTTGTGGTCCAGATTTGGCATCCCTCTTGTAACCACATATGCATGTCAAACGTTATCCAGGCTGCAACGTTCAAAGTTCTGCCATCTTAGAATATCGATCATTTAGCAATCGCTGAACGTGTTAGGTTACGTTAGGTGTGATGTGTTAGATGGTTAGAGTCACACTTAGGCCAATTGTGAACCCAAGCGGATTGACTTACTCTCAAGCCTGAAATCTGTTGGTGTTTGTGACAAAGCAGTTTAGGTGGCTTATATCGACTCCATTCCGCTCGCTGAGGTTGTTGAAATAGTAGAACCCTATTTGTGAGTACCCACGGTTAGCCAACCAATTGCGCAGTGTCCAGAAATGGAGCCGATGGCTGTCCTGAGTTGGTCCATTTAGTCTGAGCAAACAAAGTGATCTAGTGCTGGCTATATTTTGTTTTGTAATAATGCTCAGTCTTCATCTAAGAGACAGCCTGCAATCCAAGGATGTCCAAGGACCTAAATGCTTCCTGGCTGATGAATATTACATTGGCCTTGAGTTCAGGACAATGCCTCTTTTATCGAAATGGTTTCTGTCAGAAAAAGGGAGCTTTAACTGACTTCTAGACCGACTCCTTCGTGCGTCTTCAAACCGTCTGTAAAAAATCGCAGGGGATCATCCTGGTTGTTGGACTTCCAATCCGATCTGAAAGGAATGTTGGTCGTTATTTTCTTCTCGAAGATGGCCTTTCATTCTTTGTAATCTATCAGTTTATGGGCGGCATCTTTCTTGCAATATATACTCGAATTTCGGGAATACTCTTCGGAGTTGATCGTTCTTCTAATTGCGCGTAGATGGCGTCCTGATTATCTCATCTAATACGCGTTATACATTGCACGTCACAGTATGCTTTGGATTTGCACCTCCAACATACACCGACTACGCGCTTAAGCATCAGCGATGA
Source organism: Eristalis tenax (assembly GCA_905231855.2). Classification (NCBI taxonomy): domain Eukaryota; kingdom Metazoa; phylum Arthropoda; class Insecta; order Diptera; family Syrphidae; genus Eristalis; species Eristalis tenax. Next base: position 72,027,786 of record HG993125.1, on the reverse strand, counting down.
GGCTCATTTTTGAATCGGTGGATATGCTAGAAAGCAAACTTGTTGGATATATGCGGCTTTCATATGGAATTTTTTAACTCTGGTACAAATTCTATTTTGTGGTCCCGTAGTTCTACTACGCGTCGAAATCCCCCAGTTTCCCCAGTTTCTGTTCCTCGCCTTTACTCGCACATGCGTAATCTCTCTTTTTCACATAATTCTGCGTAGCATGCTTGCAGCACCCAACACAAAAAACATAAGAATAAGGCAATATAATAAAAATTGAATTGGAAAACGAGAAAGCTAAGAGAATTCGCAAAATCTCAGCCAAACGTCCAGCAAAGGCAAGTAAAAGCCCTGCTGCTATATAGTTCTTGAAAGATATTAACTTTATACAATTTAAAATAAATATCTAGCCATTCTTATCACTTCTTCAAAAATATTTGATTTACTCTCCTTTCTGGAAAACATTTTTACTTAATTGCACACGGTCGCGTCTTCAAAATGTTCGCTGAGAGAAAACAGTATTTACGAACGCATCATGTCGCATTATCCATATGTAATGTTTTCGTATCGCACCTTGATAGCAAAATGTCAGCAATTGTCAGCGTTGTGAAATATCAACTGAAATACCGACACCGAAATTCTTATAAAAATTGTATATTGTTGTGGTTTTTCTAAAGTGTGTAATGTCGGGAAAATCTTTGCAATTAGATGGCCTCATATCATTGATTGATCAACAGAACCATGCTGGGGCAAAAGAAAACATCGAGAATATTGTCAATTTCTTCGACAAACCCCTCACCAAAGCAGAATTCGGTAACAACAAACAATAATCATCAACAAGTTGTTCGCGTATCATAACTTCTCTTCCACGCTAGAATTGGCTCTAGATAAACTCTTCAACACCACCCAAGGAACCATTGCATTCCTAAAGAAAACATTGGGTGTCCACAAGCACTTCCAGGAGTGTAATGTAAACATATTCACACTATGGCACAATTTACTCTCGAAGTTTTCAGAATCCATCAACTTTTTGCCCTTTGCAAAGGATATTACGGAAGTAAATAAGCCACCAATATTCGAAAATTCTTAGTAAATTCTCAATCTATTTTGAAGATATGTTTAAAGTTCATGACATCGAGTACTGGTCCCTCGGCCAAGGAACGTGAGAGGGCCACAATTGTGTTGAAAATATTGATCCAGCGTACACTAATAACCGAGGACCTAGCGAGCTTTGCTCTGGACCGAGCTCTGAATATATTCAACCTTAAAAAACCGACGGAGATGTTCACATATGAGGTCTTTCGAATGATTGGCCTTATAGCCAAATTATATCCCCTTGCAGTATCAGAACAACAGCACCAGCGAATTAAATTTGAGTACTTTAAGGCGATGGACACTGTGATGAACAATCAGCAAGAAGTATGCCCTGCATTAGTTAAAAAGTTTATATTTTGAGAAACTATTGAATTCCTAGGTGCGGTTTCATGCTGTATGCGGTGCTTTGGAGGGTTTAAACGATTATCTTGTGAACTTTGCTCCGTCTCCCGATGCCGAGGCAAATATATTGGACAGAATTTATACATGCATGAAGAGGCTATCTACACCATCAAGTGATATAAGACAGAAGAGCGCATTTCGTGCAGCAATAGAACTGTTCACGTCTCATTCGATTCTCTTCTCGAAGTTGATCTTTCGAGACATCAAGCACTGGCAGTCCTGCATCGAAACATGGGTAACTTCTAGCATATACGAAGATCGTCGCCGAGGTGTATACGCATCGTATGCATTCCACCAAATAATAGCCGATGAACTAAAAGCAGACAGCTGCAACGACAACAAAGACACACTCCGGTTAATACTGTCGGACTTTCGTAAGACCCTGGAATCGCCGAGTTCACGACCAGAAGAAACACGAATCGCTATCAAAGGCTTTGGGAATATGTCACTGCTGTGCAAGCGATTCATGCCCGATATTCTCAATGACATGATATCACTCGTAATCCAAAGATGTGAGTTGATTCTTCTGGCCGATGACAACACCATGAGGGACGTACTTAATCACTTCCCTGATTACATACAAGCTCTGTCAATAGTTGTCAAAGAACTAAAGGATCCGGAAATCTCGGACATTATTATAGAGACTCTGAAGAATATAATGATCCGCCTCATTCGCGACTTTCATTTCTTGCCAATGATCCATTGCCTAAATGTGACAAACTCCATACTGAACGCATTCCAGTCCATCTACCTCACAGATATTGCATTATTTGAACGCTTGGTTGATAAGGTATGAAACATCATGGTCCACGTTCGAACTGAGGCTAAAAATACATTTTTTTTTTGTAGGTTATCTTCGAAGGAATAGTGTGGACTTGTTCCCACAGAAATGCGATTGAATCAGCGACTGTTGACGAAGATTTCGATTGGAAGAGTAGAATTACATTCAAATCATACAGGACTTTGTGGCATGCTTTGCTCGCTCTCGACGAACGGAAGTCCGCAGAAAGGACGGCGATAGTTGACAAAATATTCGACTGCCTTATGTTGACCCTTTTCAAAGTATTGGACAAGCTTGATCTTCGAACTCAGAAGCGCGTGTACAACGCTGAAGATGGGACAGACCAAGAGTTCTACATCTGTGATCCAAATTTCGACCTCTGTCCTGTGCGCCCTAAGGATTTCCACATTTTCAACAACATGGTCGATTTTTACCGAGATCTCTGGCCACAATTCCGCCGGCAGTACTTTTCGCACTGGATTGAAACTTATTGCGATACAGTTGTAAAGCTGTCCCTGCGCAACCCATTGGTCAGTGGATTCCTTAAGCTACTAGAAATGGGTCTGGAGATTTGCGTGTTCCTGAACAAAGCGAACAAGTTGTCGCCGGAACTTGTACTCACACTGACACATGTATTCAAGGTAATGATCGTGAGATGCCAGCGAGTATCCGGTGAGCTACAGATGTCCACACTTGAACTGCTGTTCCAGTTTCCAGTGTCATTTTACGACAATCACTTGATCGAGATGATTCCGATTTTCGAGACAGCCTTTGATTTGGGTAAGTCGATGAGCTGGCTGGCTCACCTGGCAATTGAATGCTTGGAGAAGATATCCGCTCATAGCAAACATGAAGACCTTAATGAGCTGCATGCGAAGGTCCTTCCGTTGTTGGATGCCTATCTGCAAGGGCATTGTGGCGTGGAACACCTAAGCATTCGGGAAGGAAAAGGTGGGAACAAACTGCAAAAACAAAATTGGAAGAAACGAGCTCACTTTGACGCTCACGACATTCAAACAAAGATTGTGTCTTACTTGGGGAAGCTGCCGTCGGAGGTCGCATCTCTTTTGGTCATTAATTCTGTGGAAAACCAGAATCTAGTAAAATGGGACTCGCAGAAGTGTATCCACTTGGACCTAAGGTTGCCGGACATTAATCCTGTCATATACATAGACACTATGATTCCTCGCATTTGCCACTTGGCTCTGACTTCGACTGATCGACATACCAAAATAGCCTCTTGCGAAATCGTCCACGCGATAGTTCTCTATCTGATTGGGGCCAGAGCTAACCACGGTCAGATTTGGATGGAGCTCTGCAAGCGAATGCTCTTACTGGGATGCGATGGAGACGAAACTGTGCAGCAAATGTTTGAGCCACTGCTCCTGCAGGTCATGCACTTTATGTCGAGGTATGAGAACCTGGACAGAGGTGTCCAAGAGATGATGGATGCTCTCATGAATGGGATTTGCAGCAAGTCAAACTTCGGATTGCGAGACCTGTCGGCGTCTTGTTTGCGGGAGTTCGTCGAATGGAGCATCAAGCACACAACTCCGCAGCAGCTTGAGGCGTCTCCAGTTAGTATTGAAATCATCTTGGGCAAGCTTAAGATGTTTTGCTTTGATTCGGACGGCTGCAAGAGAGTCGGTGCTGCTATAGCGTTCAACAACCTCTACCGCCTGTTGAGAGAGAAAGAGGCCATTTGTGACATTTTCTTTGTGGACCTTTTGCATACGTTTTGCATAAACTTGAAGCTCAGCGAGGAGCTCACAGCCCTTCTGCCGAGCGACAACGCCAATTCGGATTTGGAAACAATTTCAGAAGCTTTAGACCATGTTGCGAGGGTTCTATCAGAGAGGAACTACTTGTATAACAAACCTTCAGAGAAACGACAAGTTCCTGGTGCCTTAAATACAGGCACTCTCGTCGACGCCGTAAGATTTCTAATCTCCCAAACCGGAGCGGGGAAAACCTTTTATCGGCAGAAATGCATGAAGCTTGCGCATATTCTGGCTCCCAAGATCGATCGAATTAACAGCCTCGAGCATTATTTCCTCTCAATGCCAATCAGCGACGACGTACTGCTTGAAATATGCGAAGGCACTGCGGATGGAAACGGAATACATGGCCTTCCAACGATTTCCTGCATGCTGCGACCGTACCACAAATTCCCAGAGAAGATCATCTACAGTTGGCTGGAATATTTTCTAAGGTCGCTGGAGAATTTCTCGTGGTTCTTGCGAGAGAAAGCAATCGCAAGTGAAAGCAAAATCTTTGATAAATCCAAAATTCTGCGCGTCATCAAGTATTACATAGAAGAGGTTTGTTTTGAGACTCCCGCTGCGCTCCTAAAAAGGCACAACCCCGACAACGCATCAGTCAAAGACTTGGAGACAGCCGAAAAAATAAAAACAATCAAAGGCATCATTAGCGTAAGCATATTTAAGTTCCTCGCAGAGTTCGCACTTTCGAAGTTCAGCACAGTGTATCCTGACTTTTGGGACGCAGAAACAAACTCTATTTTACGATTGTTGATTATCACACTCCTACATGAACCACACAAGTTAAACATTGACCGTCGCTTGCTAAAACAACTGAATGGCACTGGACCGTATATTGACAGATTCCGCGATGCAATCCAGGCGCACAGCCTCCACCAGCAACTAAGTAGTGGTATCACTGAAGAAATAGGCGAGAGTTTGTCGAAGAGACTTGATCTGTTCTCTGCCAAACTGGAAGATGCCTTCAAATCCACAGAATCTACTCCATTCTCTACCAAACCCTACTGCTTGGAAGGCGTTTTGCACATCATCAAGTACCCAAATATTGGCGCGATTGTTGGAATGCATCAACCGCGGATAGGCTCCACGGCAGAGCGTATTGCGAATACATGTTTCGGCGAGATGAGGCAAACTTTTTCGGACAGGCTAGTTGTCACCAACCACGTGGAAACCGTCAAGAAATTCGCAAGGAAGGTCCTGTCAATTGCATTCATGGTGCATGATCTTTCGAATTTGTTTGTCGCCTTCATACTGGACGGCACAGAACTGTACACACAAAATTTGAACGTGAAAATCAAGCAGGGTTATGCCTTCTTCGAAAGATACGAGTCCGTGATCAATGAGCACGTTCCACTAGCGTAAGTTTTCATTCAGTTCCAGTGAAACTCATTGATTTCTTTTCTTTCTTGCAGATTTTTCAAAAAATGTCTTTCGCTCTTTCCCCGTCTGGCTAAAGAGGAGCAAAACTACTTGCTAAGAGTGCTGACGGGGGTGCTCGAGCACAGACGAAAGTCGCAGCACGATGTGAGTGGTAAATTTGCCGAAATCATTAAGTTCTGCATACAAAGTCTGCCAGTCTTGCTCAACAATTTCTCGAAACAGTCGGAAGACTTCCAGTTCATCGAATACTTGTCGGTCCTTGCATCACTTCCTCGCACAGACGCCGTCACTATAAACCGGCAAGTTCCAGAGATAGGAAAGTGGATTGTTGCAAAACTGCGTTCGCCACGGTTGAACTTGGAAAAGAAGTGTAGAATAATCTCACTTCTGCCAATTTTAGTAGGCGTGGCGGACTATGAAAACCAGGATGTTATGAATGCCCTCGAGGACCTTCAGTCTCGTCACTTTCCTTTGAAGTCCACCGAATTCCCCAAGAACAGTTTGGAAGAAACTAGTCTGAAGCATGCCTTCATCCTCCTCCTGAACGCACTAGTGGCGTCAAAGTCGTACGTTGTCTTAGAGTTTCTTTTCAAGAGCACGGCAGCCGATGAACGTCACTTGATGGGAAACGAAATTCACAAGGGCATCAAGACCTTCACTCTCGCTCTTTCCAAAGATGAACAAGTTGAAATGCTGAAGCGGACATTTGACGTCGTCCTGAATGATTCCTACGAGCCCTTGCTACGTTTGACAATCTTCCGAAGATTCCTGCTCAACATATTCAAGTACTCCAGCGAGGAGGCTTTGATGGAGTTCATGCAAAAAGTGATCAAGCGTGTAAATGGAATCCTCGAAGCCAACTATAGAGTGAGCAACGCTGGCAGAGCTGTGGAGCAAGCAATAATCAATCGGATCATTGGATTTGGTGTGGTGGAGTACTTCTTTGGAACCGTTAGAAAGGAGCTATACTGGACCATTGAGTGTCCAGTTGCCATCGAGCTGTTGGGCACTCCACAAACACCTAGGGAACTGGTAGGCATATTCACCAAAAAGGCGTTTTATGTTCGAACGGAAGAATTTACCACCCCGAGCAAGGAGGCTGCTGAGCTCTTTAGACAATACCAATGCTCGGCCTACAGTGCACTCTGCTCCCTGGTCAGCAACACGCAAACCGAGCTGAAGTTCTACTCGAAGTTCCTGTTTGAAGAGAATTCAAGGAAAAACGAATTTATTTGGGCTAGACTGGTGGATTGCTCTTTGGACAAGAACTACTTACATCCCGGGCAGGAGCAGGAAGAATACATGAAGGTCAGGAAACGATTTGTGGCCATAAGACAACTCGACGTCCTCCCGGCAGTGCCTTTAAAATCAATTACTTCCGCCAAGCGCTTTCAAACACAAAATATAATGGAATCAAGCCTTAGCCAGGACATACAGGCCGTCGATTTGACGTCGCACTCTATTCGATCGCAGGCAGATGCTCTGCGGCGCCAGGAGATACGCTCAGCGGAAACCATGTCGATTCGGTTGGAGAATAACGACCTGAATCAACACGAAGTGATGGCCATGCTGTGCGGTGTCATCAAATACATGCACGCCAACAATATCACTCCAGTAATAACGGACATCACGATCAAGCGATCATACCCGTGGGTGCAAGCCTTAGCGAATGCCATTGAATCCACAGACTACAACAGGAACGTGCGAGTCTTCCTAGCACAGGTTGTAGACAACTGTTCGGATGTTTTCCAGCAATTTGCACATGTTTTATTTAAACCCTTGCTGCGGATGCTAGTGGATGAGTGTGCCGGTAGCAAACTGAATTTCTTCATCACTGACATAATCGCTCTCCTCATTTCATGGAGTAAGTGTTCGAATAGTTCTTAAGTGCCTCGCCTTAAATGTACATTTATCCTCTGTTCTAGCCACCAACAAGTTGTGTTCGCCGAAAGAAGGTGACATGCATCTGATAAACGACCTTCTCAAATTTGTCATGAAAAACACTTGGAGTGAAAAAAAGGAGATATTCAAATTCAATCTAGAACTCGTGCAAACTATGCTCTCTGTGTGGAAGTCATTCATAAAGGTACCCAGCAGTCTGCTGCTTGACATGATAACTCGCACTGAGCGCAGAGATTCCACCGCCAACGAATGCGGCATCATAACTCTGGGAATGATTCTATCCAACGACCTTACACCCTGGACGGAGATCAACAAAGTGCTCTACATCAATGCCATTCTGTCGAACCTTGAAAACGAGTCCACATCAATATACCAACCAGCAGCATATGCCTTGGGCGCATTCCCGGCAGCCCTGTCGAAGGGGGGCGACCAGGCAAGTGCAGATAACCTCCTGGCGGAGATAAAGAGTCGCTTGCAGACACTCAACAGCAAGAAGGATCATAAAAGTGAAAAACGATTCATGGATATCCTTTACAACGTTCACAAGAACAGCCCTCAGATAATCGACAGTCTCCGCGAGGTGATATGCTTCAAGATACCAACCGCCGTGGGTGCGACTAAGCGGAACTACATGGAGATGGTCCTGTCGCGGATTGAATCGTTCGAGGAGGATGACGTTTACAACACCATCATCGGCATTGGCATCAAAGATTTACTGAAGCACTCGGACCATCAGCTACTGGCGTTGCATATTCTCAACCGTTCAATACCTATGCTCAAGAAGCAAGACATCACTGCATTGTTCGACTTGGTTAAGGAGTCGCTGCAGTTGCAAAACCCCGAGTGCCGTGACATTGCCTACGAGGTGTGCATCTACATCGCCCAAAATTTCACATCGCCGCTGAGAGAACAGGCTGTGGGTTTGCTTTTTAAGGCAGTCAGTGACCCCAATGTTGAAATTCAAAAGCGCATATATCAGTTCTGGTCGAAAGACATCAAAATGTCACAGAATATTGTTGAACGGCTCACAGACCTCTTGCGACGGTATGCGGCTAACGGCGAACCTCACTTCCTAGGTCTCTGCACCCAACTCATCCTTGATCCCGTCATTGAGAGTGCCAATGCGAAAAAGCAGATATTCGCATTCGAAAATGAACAAGATTCGAAGTTGCTTGAGTACCACATAAAGACCAAGTCCATTTGTCGTCAGAAGTACACACAGCCGCCGTTGTTTACGGAGTGTCAATCACCTCGGACAAGCATGTTCAAAGCCACGCAGTATTGCAGCCTAATTGGTAACACAAGCGCAGACTATGTGTTCGAGCCGACACAAGACCCCCGCTCTGTCACACAAGCAAGGCAAAGTTTCACTCTGCAAAGCCAGAGCTCTATGCCTTTTCAGATAGCAACCCAAGTCCTGAACCGAAGGTCACAGAAAGTTGCAGTGGAAAACAAAATGCCAGCGCCACTGCATGCGCTACGCAAGCGGTTCATAAAAGACACGGAAAAAGAAAAAAGGGAAACCACTTTGAGAGTCATTCAAAGCAAGCAAAAGCTTAAGGCGCAAGAAGCTCGGACGGCGAGTGACAACACCGTGAATCTGTACAGGCGCTACCGCTACGGAGACTATCCAGATTTGCTCATCAACAACCTGGCATTCCTCCTCCCCCTTCAAGCCTTAGCTCGACGAGACGTTTTAGTCGCTAAAGATTTGTTTGTGTGCATATGCACAGCAATTCTCGAGGCTGAGGAATCAGATTCTGTGGAATTTTTCCAGGAGTTCAATGACATATTCCAGATTGTCCTACGGAAGTCCTCTGCCTATGAACCGACGACAATCTCGGCATTCCTCGAACTAAGCCTACTCAAGCCAAGTGCATTCACCCTGGCGCCAGGCAAGGTAGCCAAAGTGGCGAAGTTGACAAAGAATCTAACTCTTGGCGCACTGTACCTAGAGGAGCGCCTCAATGCCGATTGGGACGAGGGCATCTTATCGCAAACTGAAACACAGCATTGGCTGCAACTATCCGACATTTACAGCTCACTCAAAGAATACGAAGTGGTGGCAGCAATCTTCTCGGATAAAATCCGCACCGATCCAAAGCTTGCGACGGCAATTGAATTGAAAGCAAATGGTCGTCCCGATGAGGCCCAGGCACTGTTGGTGGACGTTATCGGGGGCAATAAGCACGTTGAACACTACTACGCATACAACTGCTACTATGAGTGCTCTATGGAGCTTGGTAAATGGTCACACCTGACGCAAGCAGTAGAAAACGAAGTCGACGATTGGGAAGAGCTCTGGACAGATGAATACAATTTGAATTTCCTCCTGCCCAAGTTCCTCCAGGCGAAGCTTCAACTCATGCTCGCCGGGGACATGCAACAGCGCGAGCTTATAAAAACGTGGCTGGCTGTACCGCAGAAGCTTGAACATGTAAAAAGTGAATTGTGTGAGGAGGCTATGATGTTATTGGTGGTCAACAGGCACTTCCGTCAATGTAAGGTGTTCTACGAGAACTATTTGAAGAAATTTCTCAGAGACTGGAGTGTCGCCAGCTCGTACCATACCAGAACGAAATTGGAGACTTTGTTAAGTGGCCAGAGAGTGGCTGAGATTGATTACTACGCTCAAGTTTTAAATGAGGCTTTCAGCGAGAACACCGCTAAGAAGTTGTTTGCCAAATGGAGCTCATGTCCAGTAGATCCGATGGAATCTCTACACATCTGGAATTCCATGATTGGCTACAGAAAATATATCGGCAGGTACTGTTATGGATTGTTGCAAGCACAACAAAGTAAGTAGTCGATTATTTTTTTGTCTTTGAACTTTCTTTGTGACCATGTGTGCATGATAATGGGTGACGCAGTTCCTGATGAACTTGGGTCTAGACCCTCCATCATTGTGTGTGTATTGTTCTCTCACGAGTGGACGACTTCGAACGACGAAATTCGAAAATTCGAGAGGTTGAACCATGAATTATGAACATTTTTTGTCGCATCGGGAACTGCAGCAGCACGTGCCAACTTCTTACTTTTTCTTATCAGGCCTGCGAACCGTGTCTTCGATCGTTGACGGTCCTGGCCACGCTGCTTCCAGTCATCAGCCGGAGATTCAGTGTTCCTCCTCATCTCGACCAGGAGTCTGGGATCCGAAGCTCTTCTTTTCTGTAGCATTGGTGTTCATGCGATGAAGTGACCGAGCCAGTGTAGTCGACGGTTTTTTGCCCTTCGAACTATATCCATCTCTTGCTACAGCTTTCACCGATTTTTGTACTCATTTTATTTTAATACGATCCACGCCTGAATGATCTCCTTCATTTGTTTTTCCTTATTTTTCTCCCCTCAAGTTGTAGAACCGCAAGCGGACTTAATGACACACATGTACAACTTCGACTATCAACTCTTCAATGCCGCCGTGCAACAGAAGAATTTTGCCCTAGCGCAATCAGTCTGCGATCGCCTGCTTCCCAGCGCAACGGAAAGCCTACAAGTGCTTACGCATAAAATAAGCAAAGTGAAAAACATCTATCTGCAGTCACAGCGAACAGCGAGCGCCAAGAGCTATTTTGAGACAGCATGGAATGCCGTAACGATTCTATTGCACAACGAAACGCTGAGTGAATATCCTGTGCAACATATAGAAACCCTGGACTTGAAATCCAAGATGCTACGGGATATGGTTGAGAACATTGAGCTTCAATACTTTGATAAGTTGCCGGAGAAATCCTTGCGCGATATCACTGGTGTGGAGCCAGGTGGAGACCTGAAGGCAGGACTTATTCAGCTGGCAGTGCAAACGCTGAAAGATGGAGCACGGATTGCCAATCGCACAGCAGACATACCCACGGAAATTACAGAGAAGAGCCTTCTTAGTTTGGCTCGTTTTTGCTATGACAGACTTAACTATGTTGATTCCGGAACGCAGGCGAGCGTACAATTGCAAAAATTGTTCGTACATTCGATAATGAAAGCGATGAAATTGGGATCAAAGGAGGGCAGGCAACTGTTTCCCTGTGTCCTGCAGTTGCAGTCTATTGAGAATGGAGTGCTGCAGGACTACTTCAAGAAGCTATCAGCTGACGTTCCCGTGTGGACCTATCTGGCGTGGATACCGCAGATCCTCTCACGGATGCAGTTGAGCGAGCCATGCTACTTGGATGAAATTGTTCAAAAAATAGCTGTTAAATTCCCCGAGGCTCTCCGCTATCCATTTGCCATTTGGCACAAGGAGGCCAAGTTCCAGCTGAGTCTTACTAAATCCATGACCGATTACGCAGACCGCGGCGTAATAACAGCTATTTTGGAGAGCCTCCATCACAAGCTGTGTGATAAGTTTGTCAAGAGCTTCAAATACCTGGCCATCCCTGAGGCTTATCTGAATGCCCAGCTGGAAAGTTATAAGCGCGACATTCGCAATCATTCGCAAATCACTCAAGACCAGTACATAAACCTAACGGCAAGACTCATAGAGGATGTCTATTGTGAGGAAGAAGGTTTCCAGGGTGACGCTTACCGCAGGCTTTTGAAGTACAAAAGTGATCTCGAAACTTTGAAGGAGCTCTCCTTCAACAGGGACGAAGAGCGTATACAAAAAACGCTTGTCGATGTATCGCAGTCACTGCGAGTCTATCTCCGTCAAAAGATAGAAGCCAGTGTTCATTTGGAAAATATATGCCCATGGTTGGGCAACTATCAGTGGTGTGGTGAAGAGGATTCGATTGAGTTACCAGGCCAGTACGCAAAAATGTCATGGGAAACCCATCCCAATATATCGGAACACACCAAGATCATTCGGTTTAACAGCAAAGTACGAGTTCTTGTTTCCCAACGCTACCCACTTCGGATAACCATCAACGGCAGCAACGGACACAGTTATGATTTCCTCGTGAAACACGGCGAGGATCTTAAGCAGGACCAGCGCATTCAGCAGATACTCGAACTTATGTCTGAAAAATTGCGCGCGGATAGGAACTGCCAGGGACATAATCTCTTTATTCGAACCTATCAGGTCGTTCCCATTGACCGCAATTGTGGAGTTCTCAGCTGGGTGACAAATACTGTCTCGTTGCACGACCTGATCTTGAATTGCTTCAGCAGGCATTGCCCCAACAGTAGCGAGATAATAGAGCAAACAACAAGGAACTACTTGGAGTTCATCGGGCGACCGTCTCACGCATCGCAAAACACCAGTGATCTCATAGTCTACGGAACAGCGGCCAGCAAATACACGCGCGATCAGTTGATTCAGAACCAGCGTGCACTGGAAAATCGTCTGGACCACGATATCTTAAAGAAAGCTCTTATGGATCTGGCCCTATCACCGTCAAGCTACTTTGCATTGCGCAACAATTTCGCTACCACATTAGCCACAATGAACATAGCGCATTGGATTCTGGGCGTTGGCGATAGACATCTGCAAAACACCCTGATCAGTATTAAGGATGGCACCGTGACTGGAATCGATTTTGGTTTCACTTTCGGCTCAGGAACCCGGGACCAAAAAGTGCCAGAGTTGACACCATTCAGACTAACGTCGCATCTAGTGAATGTGATGTCTCCCATGGGCACATCCGGGTTGATCTACAAATGTATGGTGTATGCGCTTAAGGTATTCCGCAGAGCAGATCGAGTTCTGCTCGCCTGCATGGAGGTGTTCATCCGCGAGCCGTCCATCAACTGGCTGGATACGGCGATGAACCGAATGAGCCAAGACGATGAGGTAATTATGCGTGTCTGGGAACCGAAAGACCGCATTGACATTGCCCGGTGCAAGTTGCAAGGATTCAATCCAATGTACCTGTTTGAAAGAGAGCTGAATGTGGGACTTATTTCGAGGCAAGTATCCTTTTATTCAATTTTCATTTCTTGTTGCATCAATTGTGTATCTTCAGGAAAATTGAGTACTTAGCGGGCTACATGAAGATCCTGCGCGGACATATGCAGTTCAACGAACGCTCCCGACTGGACAGAGAAAGGCTTACTGCCGAGCAGCAAGTCAACTGTCTTATTGACCAAGCTACCGACCCTGCCATTCTTGGCATATCATATGTCGGCTTTGCGCCTTGGATTTAGTAATTTTTGTTTATTCCCCTGATCGGGATGAAAATGTTGTAAATAAAATAAAATGTTTAAAAACATCGCATTATTTATATTGGAGTAAGAGGACTATGTATAGGTGCATTCCATCGTTGGGCGTCCCGGTCCTGTGAAGACCAAGCACTGTTTTCCGATTTAGCAGATCCGGTGTAATGGGGGTACAAGTCCTTTCAGACACATAATTCTTTTGTGCACCAAGAATCAACTCTGCCAATTAGCAACACATTCAAAACATAAAGGGTGGTTAAATTTTAAAGTTGCTGATGTTGATTTTGAATAAAACACAAATTATTTAGGACATTATTGTCATTTCTTTTTATTATGATACCGATATTATCATATCAATTATGTATGGAACAAAATGTCGGCCAAATGGGCGACCTCGGCGGTACACCTCCATCCGATGGTCCAAATTTTCGATGACGCTGAAGCATAATTGAGGTTCTATGCCGTTAATATGCCGAATTATCTCATCCTTTAGCTCTTGAATTGTTGCTGGCTTATCGACGTACACCTTTTCTTTCAAATAACACCAAAGACAAAATCCAACTGTGCCAAATCACATGGCGGCCAATCGACATCGCCACCGCGTGAGATAACACGACCATTGAATTTGTCGCGCAAAAGAGCCATTGTTTCGTTAGCTGGGTGCCAAGTGGCACTGTCCTGTTGAAACCACATATCGTCCACATTCATAAAATTCGAATTCATTCCAATTCGGGCCATAAAAAGTTCGTCATCATTTCACGATAGCGAACATCATTCACAGTAACTGCCTGACCGTACTCATTTTGGAAAAAATACGGCCCGATGATGCCGCCAGCCCATAAACCGCACCAAACAGTCACTCTTTGTGGGTGCATTGGTTTTTCGACAATCACTCTTGGATTATCATTCGCCCAAATGCGGCAAATCTGCTTATTGACGAATAGACTAAGGTGAAAATGTGCCTCATCACTGAAGATGATTTTCTTCGAAAATTGATCATCCACTGTGTCCATTTCTTGCCACCATTCTGACCATTGACGACGCTTGAAATGGTCAAGAGGCTTTAGTTCTTGAGTCAATTGCACCTTGTAAGCGTGTAAATGCAAGTCTTTATGCATAATGTTCATCAACGACGAGCGTGAGAGGTGCAATTGTTGGGCACGACGACGGGTTGAAGTGGACGGCTCTTCAGCCACACTATCGCGAACAGCAGCAATATTTTCTGCAGTAAGAGCTGTACGAGCATGCACTGGTGTTTTCACATCTCCTACAGACCCGGTTTGGTCAAATTTTTGCACGATTTTTCCGATTGTACTCACATTTGGACGATTAAATTGACCGAAAAAATCAAGAAGTACACGATATACATTTTGACTTGAACGCCCATTGTCATAATAAGCCTGAATAACTTTAACGCGTCGCTCGATTGTGTATCTTTCCACGGTTCAAATTGAGTTAGTCTGAAATTGAGAAATGTCAAATGAAATGCAGAAAAAAACTTGACGTTTAGGTGTGGTTCACATTCAACTTTACATGCCTTACAGCGTTCATAAGCTTCTGATTCATGGGAAAGATATTACGTCATTTTTTCAATTGCCTATTGGTGTACTCTCTGAAGAAGCATTGGAAGCTAGACATTAAGTAATTAGAAAGGCAACTAGACCAGTCGAAAATGCTCCAGGATCAGTACAATGATTGATTTAATTAATCACTTGTTAATAACATCAGATCCGTATATTTGAAATATACGTTCCCAAAGTACGCATATGACTAAGATCGACCCAGACATTGATCAGTACATCCATATAAACGACTTGGGAGCGTTAACATTACCAGTGAATGTAAACTTGAACGATATTGATACCACATCAGAGAGTGATGGTTTTCTATTTGAATTATTTTTCTATAACTTGTACGGGCAACTAGTACCCGTTTATTTGTGAACCGTTTATGTTAAAACACAGATATTTATGTAATAAACAGTTCGCGAAGTTCTGTTCATAAACACACGAGATATTAATTTTGCCGATTTTCCCATACACTCGTCCCACTGTGCGCCGTTGCGCTTCGTTTGACTTGAATACAAATTATAATAAAATCAGCAGTTCTAGAAATATATTTTTTATTTCTTGGTTTTCTAATAAAACAATCCAACACACAGCAGCTCACCTACATATGCGTCATTTTAAATTTAGCATTAATGTTTACGGAACTCAATTCAGTAACCAGATATTTGTATGAAAAGGGAATCTCGATGCAGCCAACTGACGCACCATCGCCACATATTCTGCACGAATCGGGAGTCATTTCCAGACCCCGATCTGATCGCTTTATCGCCTTCTTCATCGGAGCTAATATACTGCCGCACCTTTCGCAAACAAGTGCATACGACTTGTCGGAATTGTGAAACAATCGATCTTGCAATAAGTACGCACAGCCATGCGATATGAGAGCATCACGTTCCATTTCACCGAACCGAACACCACCACCTCGTTTTCGACCCTTGATGGGTTGCTGTGTAATTGCATCTACCGGACCGGTGGAACGAACTTGCCACTTGTCGAACACCATGTGCCGCAAACGTTGATAGTGAACGACTCCAAAGAATATGTCTGCGGTTATCTCGCGTCCATCAATGCCGCTGTACAGACGCTCTGTGCCGTAGTAGTTATAGCCGCCCATTTCAAGCAACTTACCGAAGTAATCGATGGCAGTGCGCTTTTCAGAAAACCGAAACGGTGTTGCGTCATGCACAAGGCCATGCAAAGCTGCACTTTTGCCTGCCATCGTCTCGACCATCATAGCGATTGTCATACGAGATGGGAAACCGTGAGGGTTGAACACAATATCCGGAATCAGGCCGGTTTCCGAAAATGGTAGATCCTCGGCTGGGTACTTTTGTGAACAGATACCCTTTTGTCCAGCTCGTGATGCAAATTTGTCGCCAATGTTCGCAGGACGTGGTATCCGTATTGATATGCAAACCGTGCGCGGTGCATTCGTCTTAAAGCCGCCACAGTAACGGACGCTGTCGATAATGCAATCTTCTTTCTCCTCGCTGGTGCCCACTTTGTACTTGCTCTCCTCCGTGTCAAAATAACTGAAAGGGAAGAAACAGTTTTTGAGAATTGATGCATTTCTGAGGACCACCCACTTTCAGCTTACCAATACAACGTTGATTTGTATTTTATGTGCGAACCTGCTTGCGGCAGTCCATCGTTATCGATATACTTCGCCAGGTCTGGATTAAGAGGGTCTCGTGCAAAATAATTTGCTCCCTTGAGTTCGACAAACTTTGATTTGACAATGCTACCGTATGCGAAACCCCTCTCATGAGCTGCTTTGTTAATGATCATGGCATCCTCCATATCGTAGCCAGTGTAGGAGATCACAGCAACTATAGCATTTGTTCCCATTGCGAAGTCGTCTAGTCCGATGTTGTCATGATGTACAGGTCGGAAAAGTGGCGTAGCTGGCGTTTGAAGACGATACAGCTTGTTAGCCGCTTGCTTCGTCCAATTGAGGCAAGGGGTTCCCATTGTTTGCTTTCCCATCTGACACTGGTACATGTTTCTAGGGAAGAGCAACGAACATCTTGCATCTATTACGAATAACTGCTTGGGGATTGAATTACCTTGGTGACTGATTCAAATCGGGCATGGGAATGAGATTTGCAAGATTACTTAGGAAATCGGTTTTGGCCAACTCCAAGTGCGTAGTTACTCCCGGGTATGCTTCCTTCTGGTCGATTGCGATTTCCATGTAGACTTGTTCCAGGGAGCCAATGTACTCCACTTTGTCCAAGGCCAGATTCTTGACGGGCCGCATCATTCGTGCTGGACCGGCAAACAGATAAATCCCCGGAAACTGTCCTTTATTTTTTGGAGGAATGTATGCAATCTCCATCATCTCTGGAACTGCCCCTTCGATTTTGAAGCATCGCAGTTTGTCGACAATCTTCGTCGCGTCCACTTGGCGAATGTGGCCCAGATGCTTTCCGTCCAGGAAAACCACAAGGAGCTTTGCTGCCGCGTCGAAAAAAGGCGAATCTAGTGGAATCATACCTAACTCAATGAGAATCCTCGGGACAGCCTGGAAAACAAACATTAGTGACCCTCGAGCTAAGATAACATGCAAACAAGACCTACCGCTATTAGTTCTTCTTTTGGTGTGGTAGATATTTTACAGGTGACCGTTAAGTGATTCAGCAGACCACACGGCGTTCCATCAGGAGTATGCACGGGGCAAATGAAGCCCCAGGCGTCCGGCAATAACTGACGTGCTTCGGTTGTCCTCATTGTCGTAAAGTACGAGCCACGATGCACTGCTCGAAAATGTGACATATAACGCATTCGATTGATATTTTCCGCCATCACTACCAAGCCAGAATTCTGCATCAACCCCAGTCCGGAGCGAGATGGTGCATTGCCTGTGGCTAAAAAGGATTCTATCCCTTTTGCGATGCCACCAGCTTGCTTCAGGCACTGCTGGAGAATACTGGCGTTGATCAATACAGCCGCGTTGTCGGCCTTCTTGAGAACATATTTCTTCACATACTGCAGCCAGAGATCTATGCGGTCTCCAAGGTATTTTTGATAGAGATGTCCGGAGAGCAGGACCTCTTGCATCATAACAGAGTCCACATTTTCGATTTTGAAATTCCCTTGTGCGCATTGGAAGAGTTTCTGCACCATGTACACCAACATGTTGAACTTGTCCTCAAAGCTTTCCAAATGAATGAGTATGCGTTCGTTCAGGATGAATTCGGTCACTTGAGCGGCTGTGGCCCATTCGGGCAGTTCCGGAAATTTGCTTCGGAAAATTTCACCCAAATAGTTCTTGCCTTCGGTTTGCGTGTGAATGCCCTCAGTATGAACTTCTCTCAACATTGATTGCACACAAGACATGTAATACTGATCGTCCTCGAAGCCCCTAATGAGGCGATGGTATATGTCTTCGTCCGTGTAGTCGACGAGGCACCTCAAAATCAAGCAAATTGGCACATATGACATGAATCTCATCTGAGAGAACATCAATTTAGCAGTTCCATTGTTGAGAAAGTGCAGAACATTATTGTAAGACACTTCGTCACATCGGACAGTTCGCACCAGGATACCCAGGTCTGAGAATCCTTTACCGCGATCCTTCCAAGTGGATCGTTTCACCGCAATGCCATAGTTCCTTCGCGACATAAGAAGCATCCGAATAATCTTTTCGTTTCCTTTCACCACAAAGTGTCCGCCCCATTCCGAGTCGTGCTCACCACGTTTTACCATCTCTTCCGGGGACAGATTTCCCAAGTTGCAGGCTTTGGACTTTATCATTATCGGCACTTCTCCGACGTCCACCTCAATGGGACTACCCTCTACACCATTCACAGCCCAGCCAACGCGCACACTGCACATGCCACTGTATGACTTATGTGCTAGACGGGATTCCGCCGGGTAAATCTTTCTGTCCTTTACTTCGATTACATCCAATGGAATACTGGGCTTGGATATATACATGTCTTCGATGTAGAGTGTAATTTTTTCGCCGGCTCTTGTCTGGAAGTGGACTGGAATCATATTTGCTACACAATTCTTCAAGCCGAATGTAAGCATCTCATTGAATGAATCCAAATGCGGTCCACCCAAATTCACCAAGTGCTGTGAAATGGAAAAACGACACAGTCATATGATTTCATTTGAATGCACAATTTTTCTGACTGACCTCATTTAGTTCGGATGGACTTTGTTTGAATTCCGGCCGGGAATTGGATAGAGATGGATAAATCTTCATGATTTTGAGCAAAATAAAACTTTTCACGACCGAATTGCGACCACATTTGTTATCAAATGCATAAATGACATATGTGTCAAAAGTGACAAGCACGTGTTTAAGTTTATAAGCGACGTGCCAATAATATGGACCGGCGATGGGAGGGAGAGTTGCCATCGCTTGATGCATTTGATAACTGTCTAATACGGCTCTCTAACATAGACAATAGACATAAGCAAATGTTCTGTCAAAGAAAAGTTTGGAGATCTTTATTCCGTGTACAAAGCCTAGTGCTGCATATAAACTGCAGTGAAACTCAAAGAAACTATGAGCATTGTTAGCCAGTCGCAGCATTTCGGGAGATTGCTTCGAAATTGCCATATCATTAGGCGTGTTTTATTGAGAATTTGTATTCAGCTCAGTATTACTTTTCCACGCGAATCAACAACAAAACAAATCACTGAGCTGACAGGTGGTGCCTCACACACGATTATGTTAACACCACCGAATCACAGATGCCACTGACAACACTTTTTGAATATACAGCGGAATTATCGGCAATTGGATACTAATTCCCGACATAGGATAACGTATACCATCTTGTAATTCATCCTAGATTTAATAAACGAACGCTTCTAGTGAATAAAACCATATTTGTACACATTTATAAAACAAATTTGACAAGAAATGAAATATAGAGGCGTTCTAGTTGTATTTTGACATCTAATGCCATGAAAGTAAAGACACGCATCAACTTTTGACACACAAAAAAAATTAAATGAGAAGAAATGCGTTTTATTCAGAATCAATACTGAGCTGAGTACTGAGTTCTCAATAAAACACGCCTATTCTTAGTAACGCAATCATAACAGTTAAAATCTGGTGCATAAAGAGTGTGTCAGCGACTTCACGACGTTTTTCTAGAGATTGTGGGCTAATCAATTTAAGCTGGTCTTCATAGGGAGGTAGTCTAAAGCTGTCGGCCCATGGGAGACCGCGTAAAGCAAAACGGATTAACCTGCGCTTCGATTCTAAGACAGTGAGTTCACACTCATTGAGGCATATTCATGTATGGATCTGACAAAGGCAATAAATAGGGATTTTGTAACGTAGGGGTTAGAGAATTCCTAAGACCAGCGTTTTATGAAACCAAGAGAACAAAGTTTAGGTCACTTTGATAGGGATAGTTATGGTCTCAATGATTTTTATGTCGTCCGCGTAAATATACCGATCAGAATATTTTATAATGTGATCAACATCATTTATTGTTAGAACAAAGATGAGTGGACTAAGATGACTTCCTTGAGGAACTCCTCAAGTGGCGTTAATGGGGTGATAGACAGAAGATCTTAAGATGACTCCATTCTGGCGATTCTGAAGATACGATCTCAGCTAAAACATAAAAGATGGTTTAAAACCGAGGGCATTGAGCTTGAGGTAAATAGTAAGGTGGCGGACTTTACCGCTACTTATATTTATTGAGACAAAAGTGGTCTGTGGGCGGTTGCCTGGGTAGCTGAAGCAGTCAAGGTCAGGTTCTTGAGAATGGTCACCAAATGATTGGCTAAAGAAGTGGCAAAAAGGTTGGCGATCATTTTAGGGTCAGCAGAGGATGTATGATTTTCTTTTCGCATTAATAAATTCCTAAAGGATCACTAATACGAGTGATTCGCAGAGGATGGAGAAACGGTAGTGCGCATGTTGGTAGAGAGTGAAATCTGAACCAAATCTATTTGTCAGGTAACTTCTCCATGCTTTGTTTCTGATATTGCGAAGGGTAGAAAGTTCTTTATTGTACCAAGGAGGGGAAGATGAGCAGTTTTTTCGCGTCAGATAAGGGACAGATTGGAGAAGACAGTGTGTGATTGCTGTGTGGGAATATTCGAGAGCGAAATCATTGGGGGTAATATTGCTATGCAAAAGGCCGAAGTTTATATTAGGCGTGTTTTCTTAAGAACTCAGTACTCAGCTCAGCAAAATTTGGTATACAAATTGGGGTACGTTATCCTATGTCGAACTATTCAGTACACCAATGCCTATACTTCTGCCGCATCTTCAAAAAGTGTTGTCAGCGGCATCTGTGATCTAATCGTGTTATCTGGACCATAGGTTAAGCGCCACCTGTGATAGACATTCTTCATCACGCTGTAGTCAGTGATGACTACGAAATGTCACTGAGTACTGTATTTGCTCAGTAATTTGTTTTGTTGTTGACTTGCGTGTATAAGTAATACTGAGCTGAGTATAGATTCTCAATAAAACGCTCCTATTATTGACTAGGTCGCTTAATTTAACGAAGTCAGCATTGCGAAAGTTGAAAAATGGAACCTTTTCAGAATCAACGGCATTATTTTGAAATTCGAAATAAAACATTCTCATGAAATCAATGTTAACGACTTCACATTGACGACTGAAACAAATTCAATAACTGAAGTTTTGCGAACGACTTAACTTAACTTACTTAACTTAAGGTGGCGCTACAGTCCGAGGTGGACCTGGGCCTCATCCAACAAGCGTCTCCAGCCAGCTCGATCTTTAGCTAGCTGTCTCCAGTTTCGCACGCATAGTTGGTTGAGGTCCCTTTCCACTTGCGTGCGCCACCTGAGTCGCGGTCATTGGTTTCCATCCGCTCTACATGACCTAGCCACCTCAATCGTTGGATCTTCACTCTTCTGGCTAAGTCGATGTCGCTAAACAGCCCGTATAGTTCGTCATTATATATCCTCCTCCACTCACCATCTATGCAGACAGGACCGAAAATCACACGAAGAATTTTCCTCTGGAAGCAACCAAGAGCAGCTTCATCCGCTTTTGATAAAGTTCATGCCTCCGCGCCATATAGCAGGACTGGGACGATTAAGGTCTTGTAAAGCGTTAGCTTAGTTGTTCGAGAGAGGGCTTTGTTAACCAATTGCTTTCTTAGCCCAAAGAAGCAGCGATTGGCAAGAGTTATTCTTCGTTTGATTTCAGCGCTGGTGTCGTTGTCTGAATTGATAGCGGTGCCTAGGTAGACAAGGTTTTTGACTACCTCAAAGTTATATCTGTCTGCTGTGACGTTCTGACCGAGACGTCGGTGTTGGGTGTCCTTTCTCGTTGACAGCATATACTTGGTCTTACCCTCGTTTACCGCTAAACCCATCTTCGCGGCCTCCGTTGCAATACCCACAAAAGCGCCATTGACATCACGCTGTGTTCTTCCGATAATGTCAATATCGTCGGCATATGCGAGTAATTGGACGGACTTCTGAAAGATTGTTCCTCTGGTGTTGGCGTTCGAGTTTTGAACAATTCTTTCAAGAACGATGTTGAAAAAGTCGCATGACAGCGCGTCGCCTTGTCTGAATCCTGTTTTGACATCAAAGTTCTCGGTTAGGTCTTTACCGACCTTGATGGAGCAGCGTGCATTCTCCATCGTCATCCTACACAAATGGACGAGTTTGGTAGCGATGCCAAAAGTAGACATTGCTCTGTATAGCTCGCCTCGATAAATGCTATCATACGCTTCCTTAAAATCGATGAAAAGGTGGTGGGTATCGATTTGTTGCTCCTGGGTTTTCTCCTAAATCTGCCGCAGTGTGAATATTTGGTCGATGGTGGATTTTCCTGGCCTAAAGCCACACTGGTATGGACCGACCAGGTTGTTGACGAATGGCTTTAGGCGTTCACACAGTACGGCAGATAAGATTTTATATGCGATACTTAGGAGACTGATGCCTCTGTAGTTGGCGCAGTTCAAAGGGTCTCCTTTTTTATGGATCGGGCAGACTATGCTGAGGTTCCATTCATCGGGCACGTTTTCCTCCGACCATATTTTACCGATGAGTTGGTGCATGCTCCTTACCAAATCATCGCCTGCGGCCTTAAAAAGCTCGGCGGGTAGGCCGTCAGCTCCCGCAGCCTTGTTGGATTTTAGTTTAGATATGGCAAGCCTCACTTCATCTGGGTCGGGTGGACGGAATTGTTGATCTTCATCGTCCCTTTCATTGGGGTTGAATGGTTCGTTCTGCCTGACAGCGGAATTTGGTTCTTCGTCGCCGTTATACAGTCTGCAGAAATGGTTTCTCCATATCCTCAGCAGCCATTTTTTTTTTCTTCTGCAAAATCTACCCGACTCCTACTGATTAGCTGCGCATATACTGGCGGTCGGCCTGCAGTAGTTCCATTTGAATTTGAATTTATAAACGCAGGCAGCGAAGATCTTAGTTCGACGGCGATGTTGAGTCCCTGGCTACATCGAATGTATAACAGTTGTAATATAACCTTTTCGGTCAATCACTTCAAAGCAATACGCATTTGCTAAGAGCTGGAATAATTGTTGGGGGTTGTCGCCTATGTTCATCTACGCTGTGAGTTTGAAAGAAAAAAACACAATTGCATTTTATTTAATAATGATTCCCTTTATTTCAATTAAATTGTATTTTATAATCGCTTTTAAGAATTCTCGTTTTTGTATATGTATATATGTATATAATTACATCCTCTGGTTGTGTTTTACACATCGGCTGATGTTGATTTAAGCCTTTAGATCGTTCACGTAGTGTTTCTGGTTCCATATTTCTTAAATATAAGATTGATCAACTCTTGCATTTCATATAATTACAATGTGTGTATAATTACTTATATTATTATCCAATATCTTCCTTCTCATTAAACGTTTACAGTACTCTCATCTAGCTGAGGAAAGAAAAGCATGATCATATATAATACTATTCAATAAAATGTATGCTTCTTTTCATATGCCAATATTTATACATACACGTGCACTTATAATGATTATTGTATCTGAACTTGTTCAAAACGCTTCATGCTCTGTGTATGGGAATATAATTTCGTTTTGCGAAAATAATAAAATTGCTTTGCTTACAAGTAACGATCAACGATTTTCTTTTATTTTCATAAAGTCTATTGCAATGAATAATACAATCAAACGTTATAAAGTAACTAGCGAAATAATAAATTGAAAGTGTCTATTTATACGATCTCTATATATTTTATTTTATTTTATTTTATTTTATTATTTATTTATTCATATGAAATTTTGTTCAACAAGTATGAGACGTTCTATTTAAATACTATGTGTATATAGTTTTGTTTCATATTAATCATTAATACATATTTTTATCAATATAACATAACATTTTTATTAAATTTTTGTTTCCATTTTGTTTTGTTTGCTTTTTTTTTTTTTTTTTGCTACAACGTTTACTTCTAAATATATTTATTTATATATGTATATATATATCTTTTCTTCAATATCAATGTATGTAATCTTTCTTTCATCAGTTATACTTCTGAGCTTACACATGTATCCTACCTTCATTTAAAATTGTATTATCTAGAAGAATCATAATCCCTAATCAAAGTTAGTTAAGATGTGTCGTCTTTTTGTTTTCTGGGATTTTTGTGTTTTTTGTTGAAAAAAAAATCGGAATTTATTCTTGTTCAGTTTGGGTGATCATGAATCAGTGAAAAATATGGCTCGAAGAAGTGCTGTATATAATAAGAGAGAAGTGAGAAGAGGGTAAGACATTTTCTTAGCAAATTGCTGTGTTCGAGAGAAAGTACTATATTATAATGAAACTTGATCGTTTTTGTTTTTCTTCCATCACTTGATAGTGTAACTTAGAATTGGTCAACAAGCAGTTCGCATATTTCGTGGGTAACTGAGTCTTTGCTGGCTCGGATAGTTAACCGGAACATCTGAAAAAATAAAAATAAAAATTGTACAATTGAAAACGTGTATATGCGCTCAAAATTGACATATTTCGCCTAAATTAAGTTTGGGGAAACCATGACATCATCAGCAATTTACAGTAGGAAGGAGGAAAGCGTGGCCGACGAATGGGATCACAGAGTCGGTTGCCCGATTCAGAAGGAAGTACATGTCCCTGTGAGTGCGCCAACAACCGAGTAATAAACCTCAAAAATCTAATCTGATCAGTGTGTGAAGTCTACAGAATTATTGTTGTTGAGGGTACATTGCAACGCGAACTTAAGATTGAGAGGTGTTTCTGGCGACTTCAATTCTGCCTCTTATGGTAAGTACTTTACCAGAGTATCTCACAAAATCGCAGTACAAGTTCTAGAATTTCATAAGATTCTCTACAGAATCTGCTGAGACCTTTCTCCGATACTCCTAGTTTCCTTAGATGCTCTCTGAGTATACAACGGCTTATTAGGAAGCCTGTTAAGTCATGTATTGAACCAAGAGTTTCATGCCCTGAGCCTTGTTAAAAGATTCTGTCCGGTTTATTCTTTCTAGTTCCCAAAATTCTTGTCTGATTACATGGTCTTCGTCGGCGCAGAATGGTTCAGGACCTGTGAAAGGTTCACCTTCCTGTCTGAACACATGGTCTTCGTCGGCGCAGAATGGTTCAGGACCTGTGAAAGGTTCACCTTCCTAGGTACGGAGTCGGCAATTGCATTGCCTTCTTGGCCAAGTAATCCAGCAAAGTTTTACTCTGATTGTCCAGCTCAACTCTGTAACCTACTGTAGGCATTCTCATTCTCTCTTCCAGTGCCTAGTTAGCGGCACGATTGTCAGACCTTATTGCTATGTCGCAGTTTGTTGTACACGGCGACCATGGAAGAGACCACACAAAAAGATATCGACACTCGTCATAGGAAGGAACCATGTGTAGTTTTCACATTCCTGCAAAACTCGTCCGTTTGTGCAGGATGATGATGGAGACTACTCTCTTCTCCATTTAGGTCGGTAATGAACTCAGCAAGATCTTCATATATAATGTCATATGACTTCTTCGACATCGATTGAAAAAATCATGAAAAACACAACAAAAAGAGGCACGATCTTGCATAAATCCAATTAATTACTGGCATACACGGCCAAACGCCTCGAGACGTTAATAGGACGATTGCTAGCATGGAGACGGATGCACCTAAATGGGATATATATGCTACTTTGACATAAATCGTTAGATGATCCTTAGTCACGCAGCAAAAACCTGCTGCGTAAAGCTATACTGAGAGTTATCACTTAGATAAGCATGACAACGAGCAGAGGACGCCCGAGTCTACGATATCGCACAAAATTGGAGAGGCTTGTTAGCTGATGTTCTGGGCATGGTTGGTTGGATTGGGTCCAACCACATCGTCCTGGGTCTGCCAAACAAATCGCATTCCAGGCCCGCCTCGGACGTCATGATGATGAAGACATTCGTGCCACATGACCGAACCATCAAAGGATAGCCCTTTCCGTTCGATGAACCAGCTGCTCAATGTTCAGTTCCTCACACTGTCGTGTTTCTCTCTCTCTCAAGCCGAGTAATTCCCACAACAGTACGAAGAAATCCCATCTCAACAGCTTGTATTCGCGATGATTTTTTCGGTCATTACCCAAGTCATGATGAGAGTGGGAACAAATACTAAAAAAAAGTGCCAAATGTACATACCTGCGCTTGTTTATTGGGCTCCAGTCGCAACAAACATCCGACCTGCTGTGATTGCGTATGTATAATACCGGCACACACCATATTGTCTGGATTTGGATCCACACTCGACAGAAGTTGCATGCCAAATCCCATCAGCTTGTTCCTTGCGCCTTGCAAATCAAGTGGAATTTGTGCCTTGAAGACTTTTTGTGCCCTCTGTTGTTCTCTACGAAATTGAATATGCAATGTTTTTTAAAACAAAAGTCCAACGAATAGAATGTATTATTCACATACCCTCCCAAGTTCTTCCATCGAGCAAAGAAAGATTCCGCATTCATTTCTGTTGGTTCA
The DNA here is from genome assembly GCA_905231855.2 of Eristalis tenax. Taxonomy (NCBI): domain Eukaryota; kingdom Metazoa; phylum Arthropoda; class Insecta; order Diptera; family Syrphidae; genus Eristalis; species Eristalis tenax. The sequence continues at coordinate 72,000,871 of HG993125.1, read as the reverse complement.
AAGAACTTGTTCACGGTAAGGGGCATTTGAACACTGAACTTTTGCTGAACTCCATTGTAACGGAATGTAACTTCGATGGTGGGCGCATCACTGTAGTCCTCTATGCATTCCGCAGTTAATAGTTGCTGAATCTGTGCACCGGCTTCCAGTGTGGGTTCAACAGGTTTCATTTGAACATTCAGCTTGAGTGCATTCTCAGGTGACCATTGCAATACGGGTGTAAAGTTCTAACAAACAAATTTGTAGGTTAAGATGAAATAGTGAATTTACATTCTTAAAATGTACCGTTAATGGAATTTGAGTTTTATTGCCGTAAAACAGTCCGAGACGCCCTAGATTCTGTCTAAATTCACTCTTAACGCCAATTTGTATCAAGTCGTTCTCATAGAGGACACCGTTGTTCTTGAAAAGGAACTTCTTTGAGTTGTAAATCGCAGAACTATTTGCATTCGATCCGTAGATATCGCCAAGGACATCGATGAGCGCTCCACCAGCTGTATTGTTATTGGTTGTTGCCGATGGCGGGGTACTCAAACCGAGGAGGTCGGTATTTGCATTAGAGTTATTGGTCGCCCTACAATGCACAAAAAGAATCTGTATAAATAATCAATCAGTCGGTTAGGAGTAGAAGAGCACTTACTTATGATTAACATGTGTGTTATTTTGAGTGACTGGTGCCGGACTTTTTGACTCTCGAATTTCATTTTCCGGCACACGACCGGGTTTCTTCTTTTTGAGCACAGCCAGAATTGAACTTTCCCGTTCGGGGAATGATGGCATCTCTTCCAGGACAGTGGCCAATACGTCGGTGGAAGCAACAATGCTCAACTGAAGATATTCACTGGCACGCTGCTGCAATTCGGCATCGGCTGAACGCAAATTACTATGCTGACGGAAAACCTCCTGAATGTTGGTGCGAATCTCCGGAAATAGGTTAATGAACTTAATGTACGTGGAAAGGAGTAGAGCGCGTGTCATTGGTGAGCAAAGATGATATTTTGAGTGTAGAAGCTTAAACTGAACTATCGGTGCCGATCGAGAGTCGCCAGCGATGAGATTTCCAAATTCTCCCAGAATATAACCACCAACTTTAACCATGTTTTCGTGGCAAGCTGGTGCTTGAAGGGCTTCGAATACTGTTTTGGCAGCATATCCCTGTACTTCCTCGCGATTGATGACAATCTGAATAACACGGTACCAGACCTCTTCGGACACATAATCACCCGCAATGCGAATCAGGTTCAATATTACGTCCACGTACCTAAAAAAAACAAAAACACAGTTTGACATGAAAAAGTCGATTGAATAGGCCTGTAGTCTAGTCAAACCATGTGTAGTCGGTGGCGTATTTTTCCGCCAAAATGGCTACTTTTAGCACCATTTCCTCACGGATGGAGTAATCAGCCGTCTCCAAGTAGTTAAGCATTTCTTGGACGATTTCCTCAGCATTTGTACGATCACACATTGCATAAAGCAAGTCTACAGCTTGTTGACGCACAGACACGTCCTTCTCCATCTGCGAAATGAAAACGCGTGAAATAGGTGCACCAGCCACAGATGCAGAATGTACATACCTTCATGGATAAGATCACGACCTCCTGATGCTTCTTAACTTCCTCATGTGAAAATTCGGAGGTTGCCAGGTGACACATTGACTCCAAGGCCAAATACCTCAAGTTTGTTTCGCGATTGCTTAGAAACTGTCCAAGCTGGTTGCAAGCTCTGACCAATAAATTCGGCTCACTATCGCTGTGTATGATCAAATTGATCGCCTCAAAGAGAACAGCATTCTTGGCATTGGAATGCTGAACCTTCTTGCTCTTTGGTGGTTCTTGTGCCTTGTTCAATATGGTTTCGAGTGTTTCACTGAGGCGTGCTCGCACACCTGGCTCCTCAGTGACGGGATTATAGTTTTGTAATAAGCGTAGCAGCTTTACGGACAACCAAGGAGCCGGAACAAAGTAATAGGTGTAGTCCTGCAAGTCCGTGTAGCTCGCTGTGACAATTCGTGACAAACGCGATACTGCCAAATTAACGCACCCCTTATACTCGTCAGGGTTTCGCTTTACAAGGGCGTCGATTAGTGATGTTGCTGCCGTCACCACGCCCATGTGCTGATCGTTGAGCAAATGTATAATACGCGAGGTCCATTCGCCACCAGGAATGATATCGGGACTCGACCGGAACAGACGCAACAAGCAAAGTGCGGCAGATTGCTTCACAACATCCATTGTGTCACTGTGAATAAAAGCGAATTGTAATTGTTGAAATGCAGCCCTAACTTAGTTCACACTCACCCTGATACCAAAAGTTTTGGAATTTCGTTCGAGAACGACTCGGCCATATCCCGGCTGCCAATGTTTGCGATGCATTGCAGAGCCAGATTCACATGCACTGGATTTCTAGACTGCAAATCATTCTTGATGGATTGAATGATCAAGCGAATCAAATCACTATTTGTATTTACAAGGACCGATATGAAGAGATATCCCTTAATAAATCGAAGAGTTCATTTAATTCGCGAGTTCACTGACTGAAATTTAATTTTATGTCATGTTCACTTACAATCTGTTTCTCTGAGTATTTGTTCGATGACAACAAGTTGACTGCCTCCATGTGACCGAAATCAATGTCATGGCCAAGCAAGAATATAAATAACAGCTTGCACACATATTTCTTTTTCTGATACCCATCGAGAGTCTTATCGCCTTTGAATTTACTCCGTATGTTAGCAAGTTCCTTGTTTATTCTCTTCACCTCAGCCTCTTTACTTTTGCCTAAACAATAAAGAAAGAATGAAAGATGAGTTTCAGTTCAACATATGAAATTCCGCACTAAGGAACAAAAAGATATTTGGCTCGTATGTTGTCGTTCATTGAATAAACAGACCAGATTAAGGCAATAACTTAATCTAATCTATCGCCACACTGAAGACATTATGTGAGTGAATGTGTTTTTATTTCTTTGCCTGCTGAATAAAAATATAAATACATTTAACAAAAGGTTGTTCTGGACAGTTTCCGATTTGCAACGTCTATCAGTTTAGGTTAGGTTACTGTGACGGACCACCAGGACCTTGTACTGGTTCCATTCTGGTGTGACTTCTCACTTAACTACATCTGAGACACTCGATTTAAATTGTCCGCCATTTCTTCGAATCATGATAATTTATGTTTGTCCTGTGCTGTAGCCACTTAGAGGTGAAACGTCCTCTCTGGCGTTCTGCTACAAGTGCTACATAGAATTCAAAGTAACAGAGGGTCTTATATTCCTACTCGTCTCTACAATTCCTACCAATGTCATTAAAGTGGCCACACAAGGGGGAACCTACTTACTTAGCCTTCTCCTTCTTCAAAGCCTTCTCACAAAGCTGTGACCAGTAAGACAAATTATAATCTGCTGCTGAGGCCGTGGCTGCCTTCAGTTCTTTTGAGGTGAACTGGTAGGTTTACATTTTGCATGGAATTGTTCGTACACCATGTAGTGCCGAAAATCTGGTCGAACTCAAGGCGCCTGTTGCATATTTGCATGCAGGATTAGATTTTTGCGAATTTGTGCATTCCCGCTGGTAAATACCAACCCGTTTTCACGTTATACTACTGAGACTTCTAAATTCAGAAATAAAGCTTCCAATGTTGGCGCACATCTACATATGCTGAAATACATCTCTGTCTACCTTCGGTGGATAAGAATAAATGCACATTTCCAACGAAAACTAGCTCACACTCGGTGAGTGTTAATCCCTTCGCCTCACAGTTCGACTACAGAGTTTACTTCAGAACTTTAGTCAAATGTTGGTGCAAAATTAAGCAAATTTTTTGTTGTTGATAAGATATTCCAGGCTTATGTTAACTTTTGCCGGTAATTTTATGTACCATGCGGCATGTGGGGTGAAAGGGGTTAACTTATCTCAACAGCAACTTCCACCTTTTGAGCATTGTTGGCGATTGGAGAGAGTAGGTGGCATTGAAATAACATTTACAAAAATTCATCGCTCTAGCTGGAGAGACATCTTGGCCATAGATCGTCCAAATGGACCGCAAATTGTTTGTCGCTTCAAAATTTCAAAGCACTATGATTAATTCAACAATTCTGTCTGAGCCATGAACACCCGGCGTATTTTACGTTCTTTGTTCGTTGTGTCGCCTACCGTAACCTACACAATTTTCGTAACGAGCAGCCATTGTACACAGGACGTCAATGGAGGGGACACTGCCTAAACAATTTAAATTTCAGATGCCAAAATGGCGAGAACAGCTTCTATTGCTTTCGCCATCAATACATTCAATCCAGCGGTCGAATTCTGAGAAGTGGACGATAACTAAAACCGGGTTTTCATTTGTGAAGTATTGCAACATTACCGCTTATCTTCACTCTCCCAATTGTTTAAAGATAATAAATGAGCAATTAATTGCTCTACTTAGCCTGAATGGAATTGTGAAATTTCAAACCACTCGCATACATATGGGAAAAGATAAACATAGGCAAGCTGTCGGTTTTCAAATAAAAAAGAAAGGAATTCATTGATTCCCGAAACCCCCGGTTTTAATGCATATTTCACTCCGTTCTTCAGTTAAATAAAAATAGCCTCATCTCCTTGTTTCTGTGCAGTTCCACATACAGTCAAGTTTAATTATACGTGACAAAACGCTCAAATAGTCGTGTCTTATCAAAATTCATTTCCATTTGTTGTCATTTATGTGAAATCAGAGTGCATCAGTGAAGAATGATCTGGCAATAAATAAATACATTTTGTAGAATCAAATTAAATTGCTCGGCAAGGAATTTGTTTCGTAGACATGCAGTTCATCACGAGGATGCCTTAATTAAACTATCCAGTGTGGCACCAAACAGAAGACCATTCATTTCCACTCATTCCTTTGCAACAATCAATACAGTAATCGCCCATTTATCTACGCATGCAAACAGCACATTTTTGCATGATAATTTTAAACTCAAGGAATTGACAATCATGCACTTGCGTGTGCTCCATATTTAAACGATACACGCTGATAATTGCGCACAATGTTTTAGCCTGTCAATACTCAGCACATAAATAAAATGATTGTCAAAAAAAAGAAAACCTGCAACATGTAAAAAATGATAAGCTTGATTTGTGTCGAGCACCAAGCCAGAATGGTTACTTTTGTTTTCCGAATTGGTGATAAACGCGAAATGAACGCTGCCAGAACCAACGCGCAACGTAAAAAAAACGCCTACAATTACATTTAACTGATAAACAAGGCAAGCATCGCTCATGTGCTGGACTTGAAATGCGTCTTTTGCTGCTATCGAGATTGGTGGCGGTGCATGAGGCGAAAATAAAGCCGGCTATTCAATTAAAAATTATGTTACACATAACCATTCATACACACGAGTGAATACGTTTCATTATCAGCATCAACGCACCATGGACACCAGCAACGTACTGTAAACTGTTCCCCGACTTGAACCAATTTAAGATGTGTTAACATTATCACCTTACTGCTTTCACAGTCGCTAGACAGACATAGTGTAGTTAGCTGGCACCTCAGACACCCATCAACCTGTTGCTGGGGAAAGGGAAGTTTATATTTCTCTATTCCCACTCAGTATGAATAATTCGATTTGACACAACAAAAACCGAACTGCATCCGAAGGGTGGATGAGGGAAAATAAAATGTGAACAACGGAAACTCCTGCATAATTGTATTACCAGCCTATTAGGAGTGTAACACCTCACAACCCTGATTATTCACGCAACATAATTCTGTATAAAACGACCTTTAAAGGCTTTGATAAGTAACTGAGAAGCTTTTTCTTCTCCCCTTGCACAATATCGTGACACCTTATTTTGTGAGTGTGAGAGACATACACAACCATTCATACATCTGTGCAGTGCATAACGGGTGACGTTAGCAGGAGAAATGGAAAAGTCCTACTTACAAAAAGGAGGGTTTTACTCATAAACATGTACTCTGTAAGTGCAAAGGCATGTGGTGATTGATATGAGTACGTTCGTACACGCGAGTGGAGTATTTCTGCTGATGTCATAAAACATATATCCGGTTTACTAATGAATCGAAGGAAGTAATCATACCCTTGTACGTTACACTTAAGAGATTTTCGCTTGGGAAGATCTTCGATTAGCTGCTGGTCCTTTTAATTAGTCATATTTTTGCGCAAGACCATATCGACCATCATTCGCAATTGATAAAACAAACAAATAAATGCGTATGTAAAGTCGGAACACAAACAGTTACGAAAACGCTCATCTTAACAATAAATGGCATTTAAAAGGAGACATCTGTGGAAGGTGCAACTATCCAGGGGCAATGCTGGGATTTTTCATTTTCATAGTGTGGTCTAAAAGAGTAAGAGTAGTATAAATGTTTGGCAAACTGTTTTATCGATTTAACTCGTGCCTGCCCAAATTAGCGCAAGCCCTACGTTTGGCACCCCCATCATAATTTTTTGCAGCATAAATCGATTTCAGGATTCCAAAGCGTTGATATAGTGTCTCATGCATGCACAGGCGTCTGCATTAAACCTCAATCAACGAAAAATCTACCCTCAACTGGTGAAATCTGGGAGGCGAGCACCAGCGATCGAAGATGGGGTACCCAACCTCCGTGGGACGTAGTTGGCGGCTGCAGACGAGAGAGGAGGGAGAATGAGTCTGTACAAGGGCTCATTTTTCTTTATGGATGGCGGCGGAGGAGTTGGAGAACTGTCTGACCAACGGCGGCATCTAACATTCCAGCCACCAGGAGCTAAATGGTGCGCCCTCCTTTTAGAGCTACATATTCGGGACTCATTCGGAGCTACATATTCGGAACTCAGGTCTAGAAGTATCTTCTAATGCCATGTTGAGGCCTTGGAATAGAGATGGCGGCGGAAGAGCACTATAGCCTAACGGCAGCGCTCACAGACTCAGAGAGGTTACCGACGCCGCAGACACCCTGTCCGGGTAAAGGAATAGGACCTAGAGCCTGGCCTCCCAGTTGGACCTAGAGCTTGGCCTCCCAGTTGGGGGTTGTTCGTGAGGTTAACTTCCTTATCAGGTAAAAACCAAATTGTTCAGAGACACCCACATGCTTGGACGGAAGTTATGGTGGTCAACATAACCAGCAAATGAAACAAGGACAACGATTTTCGGTTCTGCACGTGAAATGTTACGTCCCTTATCAAAACACGTGCAGCCGAAGAACTCGCGGAGGCCCTGGACTGCAGACACCACAGAATGGGCCGGGCAAAAAGAGGATGATACCCTGTGACATCTACTACGGTGATTACAAGAGAGGGCTTATTTGGATGTGGATTTGTTGTTCGAGGCAGACGTAGGCAAAAAGTCATAAGCTTGTTTGTAAAAGCGGGCGCCTCATAACAATCTCCATCAAGGCCAAATTCGGCAACATCAACCTGATTTGCGCCTACACCCCGACCCACCCAAAATCTTAGAATAAACTGTCGAAACACGGACAAATATAAAATCTCGCGAGACACCATTGCATGTTATCTCTTGCAGTTGGCTTTTTAATTTCGTTGAACTTTTTAGTCGTGAAAAGAACCTCAATCTGCAAAGTGAAATTCAATTTTGTGAGATCGTTTTATAATGCATTTAAAAGCGCATTGAAATAGTTTCTTCGAATAGACCGCACTCTTATATTGTAAGCACTGAGAATTTAAACAACTTTATATTTTTTTAAGTAAGTACTTTATTTTACTAAAAATTACCCGTCCGTTTCGTTCGCACTTCAAACATCGAATGAATAATGAAATGAATAATTCGCCGCATGCTTGGCGATGACACTTTTAAAGAGATCTCCGGCTGCTCTTACATTATGAATTGGTTCTTCGTATTTTATTCATCGTTTCTTGTATTTTATTTTTTTACTGTCTACATTAGTTGTATTTGGTTGTTTTTTGAGTGTTTATATTTACGCCAGTGTAAACAGCTTCCACAAGAAAGGAGACCCTTTTGACTGCGCCAACTATCGAGGGATCAGTCTCCTTAACATAGCGTACAAGTTCCTCTCTGCCGTCTTGTGTGAACGCCTGAAACCATTCGTCAATAACCTGATAGGTCCTTATCAGTGCGGTTTCAAGCCGGGAAAGTCCACCATCGACCAAATTTTCACACTGCGGCAGATCCTGGAAAGAACCCACGAGATGCAGATCGACACCCACCACCTATTCGTCGATTTCAAGGCCGCATATGACAGCGTGCATAGAGACGAGCTATACAATGCCATGTCTAGTTTTGACATTCCAGCCAAACTCGTCAGATTGTGCAGGATGACGATGGAGAACTCTCGCTGCTCCATTAAGGTCGGTAACGAACTTACCGAGACCTTCAATGTCAAAAAAGGTTTTAGACAAGGCGACACGCTGTCATGTGATTTCTTAAATGTCATACTTGAGAAGATCGTGCGAAACTCAAATGTCAACACCAGAGGCACGATCTTCCAAAAGTCCGTTCAACTGCTTGCCTACGCGGACGACATTGACGTGATTGGACGAACACAGCGAGCTGTCAATGAGGCATTTGCTAGCATTGAAGCGGAAGCGGCTAAAATGGGTTTGGCGGTTAATCAGGGCAAAACAAAGTACATGCTGTCATCACGAAAGGACGCACAACATCGACGCCTCGGACAGAGCGTCATAATGGGCAGCAGAAACTTTGAGGTAGTCAAGGACTTCGTCTACCTTGGCTCTGCAGTAAACAGGGACAATAACACCAGTTCCGAGATCAAGCGCAGAATTACTCTTGCCAATCGCTGTTTCTTTGGGCTCAAGAGGCAATTGAGTAACAGAGCCATCTCTCGAAACACCAAGTTGACTTTATATAACACCCTAATCATCCCCGTCCTGCTCTATGGCGCAGAGACATGGACGCTATTGAAAGCGGATGAAGAAGCTTTTGGTCTTTTTGAGAGGAAAGTTCTGCGTGCGATCTTTGGTCCTGTTTGTATTGATGGCGTCTGGAGAAGGAGATTCAACCACGAACTGTACGGGCTGTACAGCGGCATGCACCTAGTTAAGCGTCTTCGGATCCAACGATTAAGATGGCTAGGTCACGTAGAGCGGATTGACACCACAGCTCCGGCCCGAAGAGTCTTCGATTCCGAGCCTTTGGGACAACGCATAAGAGGGCGTCCTAGAACAAGATGGCGCACACAAGTGGAGAAGGACCTCAACCAACTTGGTGTGCACAACTGGAGGCAGCTGGCGAAAGATCGTGCTGGCTGGAGAGGCTTGTTGGTTGAGGCCCAGGTCCACCCCGGACTGTAGCGCCGAACAAAGAAGAAGAACTAAACAGCTTCCTCCCCAATTAGCACATGGTGTAAATGTCAACAAGCGTTTGAGGTAAATTTAAACGATCATTTTAACCGTAGTACCTGCGAAAATTTAGGCAAGATGTCAGAAATCCGATTTTTGATGAGCTTCAAAAGTTGATGGAAGACAACAACTCGCCAAGCGGAAAAAACAAAACCCAGACTCAAGCAAATGTCTTATTGTGAGGTTCTTGCTTCAGATGATGTTCTAAATCGACTCAGGAGGCAGAACCTCTTAAAAAGGCCAAACAAATACCCAAGTCCAAGAGAAAACAACCACGGCAGTTAGAAACCCTGGGCATATCAAAAAACGAAACTAAGCGCGAGTTCTAAGGAGTCAGAAAAAGGAAAAAATTTGTCTATGAGCACAGTGCGTGGCATGAGGAGTTAGATGGCGCCGATGACCATGAGTATTATTACAGTCGAACTTCCCTATAATGAATTCGCACGGGACCAACAAAAAAATAACTTCACTATATAGAAATTTCATTATACAGAAATTATATACATATATGAGGTATTTTAGTTTGGATTACACTTTTCCATTTTTCTTCCTCAACAAAGTTTTCTAATATATTTAAAGACGTAAACACATTATCCGGTATATTGCTTTTCATCTCGACGAAGGTTCGAAGTTTATTAAGAGATGAAGAAACTCGACCTATTGGAGGTAGCACCGCCTCTACCAAATCTCCTTCACTGGCCAAATCTTCATCAATTTCTGAATCTGTTAATGTAATGTAATGTTAATGTAATTTTTGTCAAACATTTATTTTGCAAGAAAAACCTTGGGAGTCCTGAACTCCACGATGTTCCAAAACACTACTAAGAATATCTTCATCGGATGGGTTTTCTCTGGTCTGCACATCAGTATCTATATTAGCGTAGTCTTCAAATGATGCATCGATATTTGCTATCTTTCTTTCTTGTTACTCCCTCCTCAACTTTATTAATTATCAACACGTTTTTTTTTTTTAAGAGAAATACTATTTCGTTGCGGCGTTTTTACTATAATCACTCACCGTCGAAGTTCAAGATATTTGTGTGCATTCAAAATGAATGAAACAGACAAGGAGACATCGAACAAACAAAAAACTAACGGGTTAAATTACCGTTACGGTCGATATTTGTGCAGATGCTAAAACATTTGGACATGAGAATGTAGTATGAAAAAAATTCATTATAAGGAGACACAAAACGTATGAAAATAAAATAATTAAAATTATTACAGACGGCTAGCTAGCTGCCGAGACCTGTGGCTCTGAAGTAATTTTAAATATCTACGAGTATGTTTAGTTTTTTGATATAATCGAGAATTAAATTAATGTTATGTTGGGATGGAGATTTAAGCAGGAGATGAACTGGTTTGTTTGTGCAGTGTTGAGGTAAGCGGGTGTGCGGGACACAGTATATGGCTGGTGTCGAACAATCTGTTGCAAGTGTTGCATATAGGTGGAAAGGTGCCTTTAAGTAAATGCTAATGTGTATGGGCTGTGTGCCCCAGTCGTAGTCTCGTGAAAATAATAATATAATAAATGTTGGACTGCTGCGGTCTGGGTTGTAGAGGGTGTAGTGGCGGTGGTAGTGTTGCCAGTCCGATAATAATTTGGAATTGATTGAAGACTTTAGGAAGCGTAGTGCATCTGATTTAGTGGTAGCCTCAAATTGGTACATTGGGGCTCGGTGTGCGAGCCCAGCTTCTTGGTCTGCAAGTTCGTTCCCTTTTATACGGACGTGGCTTGGGACCCACATTATTTTTTTTTTTTTGAGCCTTAGCAATGTAGTTGCGGATATCCGAGATGATGGCTGTGTTCTGTTTGGGATTTTTTTACCGCGTTGATAGTGGGCAAACTGTCCGAGCAGATCGCATATCTTCCACACTGTTTAGCAGCTATCCATAAAGCTTTGTAGGTGACTAGGGCGTCTGCTGTGAACACGGAAGCATATGTTGGTAGTAAACCTCCAAGAATTAAAGTACCATTTCCCTGGTGACGGCAAAAGAAGTACTCTTGTTCTTCTTGGAACCGTCCGTAAAGATGACTTCCCAGCCTTTCGCTTTTAGGGATGTGGGAATGCGGAGAAACGAAGCAAGGTTAGTCTCTTTTGGTGTACTGTTCTTGTCGTGACGGGTTAGGTCCAGGATAAGTGACTGTGGCTTAGTAGCCCATGGTGGGACAGTTGGGGTTAGTTGAATGAGCATTTTGAGAGCACTTGCTATTGATGACTGAACTCTTTTTGAGTGTTTTAGGTTCCTTGCTAAAGCAAAATCCCTGCTAATGATGGAGTTGTTAGAGTGTAGGAGCTTTATGTAAAGTTTGGCTTTAGCGGTCTCCATTCGTTCTTCTATCGTGGGAAGTCCAGCTTCAACGAGGACATTTTTCATAGGGCTGGTTCGGAAGGCGTTGATGTCGCCGGGCAGCTTGGTGGTATGGGGCTTTGATGGCGTTGATGGTTGATTTTGGTGAGCTGCCGTAAACCATAGTCGATCTTGCTAAGTAGTAGTAGTGGCTTCTCTTCAATGTCGAATAAATCTTTCGCCTTTTTTTTGACCATGAGTAGCAAAACACTGCAATACTAAATTTGTTTAGGCAAAAAATCCGAAGGAAATTCATTTATGTTTAATTCAACCACATACACGAACTCCTAGCACTTAAGACACGCAAGTTAGATTTCCCCACTTACAAAGGTATTTTTAAAAAAGTGTAAACACTACCCTTAATCATTTGGGTTGTTATAACTTTTTTCACAGGTTATTAAACACTATACTGGAGCACTCAGACAAGGATTCGTGCCCATTGTACTGCCAGGTAGCAAACTCCCGGTCAGACTGATACCCCGGATCGACCACTCCATTGATAGTGCTGTTAATTTGATCCCGACGGCAAATGGTGGCTGGACCAGATTTGAAAACCCGATAAATGCATTTTGACTTTGCTTTTACTGGGATTTGTGACGGGGGAACCCTCGAATGAAGGGCATGCACTTAACCAACATCCAGTACTTCACTTCAATTATATCTTAGGGTATGGTAGGGAAGGGAAACCATGGCAGCCCTTTGCTTTCACTGGGATTCGAACCGAGGACCCCACTAACCAAGGGCAGGCACTTAATTAACTGCGCCATACAGTAGTAACTCTTATACCTTAATGTGGACATACATAGTAGAATGTCTGGTAAATTATAATCCGTATCCGAAGTTAAAAAAAGGACAAAATTTAAAATAAACTGTTCCCATTTATTGTACCCCACCCGACCCTAGTACACCCTAGCCTTAGAACGGAATATCTTTAAATGTTTCCTGTTATAGAACAAGGAATCTATAAATGGTACTCCTTTGACGAAAGTTTGTCAAATAAAGAATCTCGGAGTTATATTAGATTCCAAGTTAAGCTTTACTGGTCACTTTGATTTTGTTACAAGTAACTTTAATCGAATCCTGGGACTCATTAGGTGGGATACAAAGGAGGTTAATGATAGATACTTTTGTCTGAGAAATTTAATAATTAGAATTAGTCATACCATACTTGGAATACATTTCCTGGAATTCTTATTTTATTAATGCCATTCAAAGGATGGAAAGAATTCACCGTAAATCTACAAGGTACATGTCCTTCAAACTTAATTGGATTATAAAAATAACCATCCCACAGAGCGAGATGCCTTCTATTAAATATAAACCCACTGCATGTACGTCGTAGAAACTTCTCATTGACGTTCATTCGTGATATCCTTGGCTCTCAAATCGATTGCCATTTCCTTTTAAGTCTACTTAACCTTTGTGTTAATCCTACGAATACTCCTCACCGTATTCTCTTCCGTATTAGAATCCAATGTATGAATTATGCTCAAATTGAACCTGTGTATACCTCGTTGCATCCGCGAAGCAAACTTAGCCCTTAGCGATCTGGATTTTTTTGGAGATGTAACAAGAGGAAGAATGGAAGAAATAGCTAGCTATGTAGGGTCCATTTAAGTCTTAAAGAGAAATCTACTTGATGATAAATAAATAAATATTGTGAGAAAGTCAAAAGAGATATAAAAACTTGAAGAGACTTGGCGAAGGGTGATTAGAGAATAAAACAGGAACAGTTTAAAAACATGGTAAGTTTGGGGATTACCTAGATGGGGCGGATTGCAGCAGTTAGAGAAGTTGTAGTATATGACCTAACCTAACCTAACATGGATAACCACTTGTTATTGTTCTCTCAAGTAAGATGACTTTTTTCTGCAGAAATCTAACTCTCAACAAAGGCACGTACCAACTACGCCATTTTCTGCAGATTTATCTAGTTGAAAAGCTAAAAAATAAAAGTTGACAAAGGTTATGTTCTAAAGTCATGTCCTCTTTGCACCCGCTTGTATTGTCAAGAACAGGAAGAAATTTGAAAGACGTCTAGCCATGAAACGAAAATCATGTTGCTTATTATTATTTCCGACAGTGCATTGAAATTCTGAGTTGCCTCTCAATTTGAGTTGAACTGAAGCAGAGCTGGTAAAATATCCAAAGAAGCAGAAAAAAAAGTTATTAAAGTTGAAACTACCACCAGCTGACTGACTGATGATTGATGATTCTTACTGACAGTCAAGTGGCCATTAAAGCAATTCCTGCAATACAAATCAAGTCCAATTCAGTCCATGGGAAGAACTCAACCTTCTAGTACGCAGCACTTGATAAATCTTTCCTGAGTTGCCTGTCACCGTCAATAAAACTCATAATGGCACTGCTAGAAAAATAGTGAGGTTAACACTGACCCATCGCATGCAATCCCATTTATACACAACAACTTTCAGGTCTTAAGAAAAAGTTGGATGACACGATTATAGAGTCTACTAGCAGAAAGAGTAATTACGTTCTGGCCTGAGTTAAGCAGTGCCAAAAACAATCTCCTTCAGGACGAACAAATAACTGGTAGCGGTTGTAGTTGGAAGGAAGCTCACTGGCCAGTACAGTGATATGCAAATGTGATTTGCCAGCAACTATATCTGCAGCGACGAACATGAGTGTACTCCTCACTACATTCACTGTCATTTGAGCATATGTAGAACACTGTTAAACTACTTCTTCCGTGATCTTCAAGTCATTACAAATATTCCATTGCTCGCGTTTCAATATGTATATAAAAACATCAGGAAGGGTAAACATCGCCCAGGCATGAAACCGATTCAATGGCGACTGATGTGAATGACGTATTGTTTTTCGAAGGCGATTATATTTTCGTGCGGATTCCCGAAAGAGCAGGTTGTGTTTTCGCTTTCTTATACGATTTCGTATTTTGTCTCATCAATTCGTATCGGAGTTGATCGTTGGAATCATCGCACATACGCCATGACGGCCTGAACATAACTTAGTGGCGCTACAGCACGAAGTGGATGTGACTACAACCAATCGTGCGGTGCATGGTATTGGAGTGGAGGGGACCTACGCCTTCAAATAGCAAAATCTGCGAAGCAGTAACAATATCTGACCATTGTTAGTGACTCGAGAGAGGCGGTGGCGTGAATTATGGAAAATTGTTAATCGTGGCGAAAATTTAACCTAGACACAGTCGGGCCAGGATTAAATGTAAGTTTTTCCCAAATGATTCGAAGTGGAACAGACACACAATATTATGTTTCTTCAAGAAGTTAACTAATTTGAATACAGTTAGCATATTTTAAGATTGAGTGAATATTTTAAGCCTTGTCATCTCTACATGTCTCATTCAACTCTCCACTCTGAACAGCTGCTGCTGCTGAGTTCACACAAAATGCAAATCAAGTCACAAATAAATGAATCATCCTCGGAACAGAGGAGACTCTTCTTCTTTCGTTAAACAATATGGCAAACGCGACATCTTCTTAATCGCTATTAACACTAATTCCATTTAAATTCGTATGTATAAATATTCAAATATAAATAGTGCCTTACAAACAAATCGCATCAATCAAAATCACTGCACTTAAGTAAGTTAAGTATAATTGAGAGACTATGCATGTCCGTTCTCGTACCTTTAATCTACAATGCGTTGCCACTCATAGACCACAGAGACGTACATACATATAAGAATACAAACTTCGTCGTCTCTATGATATCAATTGTTGTATGTTCAGAATTTAACACATAGCAGTCCATTAATTAAGAGGTACTCTGTGTATGTATATTTTTTTCTTCGTGTTTATCCGCCCTATACAAGTGTCTTTGAACCCTGTAGACGTACGTACACATGCAATCACATTCACTCAAATCAGTGTGGTCAATTAAAAATATAATATAAATAAAAAAAATGAATAATTCGTGTAACATGTACTCACAGTTTCGTATGTCCGATATGAAGACGGCAAGTCCCCGCATTCCATCACCTCTCACGGGTGCCATTGCGCTGATTTATTTGAACTTTGAGCGTTTAAGTATTAGCTTAAGTTCGGGATCACTAAGCACTATGTTTGAACCTAACCCAAGTGCTATAATCTCAGAACCTGCAAAGTATTAAAGTTTATAGATGGAACAAGTACTGATTGTTAGATGTGACGAGTTTTCATCACGTTTCAGCTGTCTTAGCTGCAGGCAAGAGAGTAAATTAATGTGCGATTGTTGTGATCAATTATTTCAATATATGTATCAAACTATTGATAGCACTTGACGAAGTTTGAAGAAGTAAATAATGTGTCTACATTCGAACTGACTTTGTTAACATGTTTGGACACATATTTAACAATGTAACAGGAGCAAACAACCCGTCAATTTGTCACTGCAGTGTTAGACTGCAGTCCTAAAATTGTCTGAACCATTCAGGAGCAGTACAAGTGTCACCTACTTGCTTTTCGTGCTCGTAGTCTTTCCTACAGTTTGACGAGAAACCCGAAGCTTTCAGCAAATTAACAGAACTTGATTTACTACTGCTACTAACATTTTCTATGTGAGACTAGCAAGCTACTACCCAAAATTCATTTAAGTTTATCAATATTATCGGTCTTCTGAAGAATTCAGGCAAGTGCTGAATTAGCTGTTTACAGAAAACAGCTACTATTTGCAGCTTACAGCCAATATGAACTGGTCTACATCACAATATTTGCCCAAATCGTAAAAAACCAATTGAAATTGATTTGCTTCCAATTCGTTTGACATTCTTTGAACCTTTTGGCAACGAATAAATTTGCAGAGAATGACAAGCACTGCGGAATGCGCCGGAATAATGTATCGCAAGTCTGCACGCAGCTGGCTTTAAATGCGAATATTCATCTATGCCACGACTGAAGAGTCTGCGCAGCCGGCTGTATTATTGAACATGACGTCAAAATGGTAGTTCCGGGTTCGCTCCAGCCGGATCAGATTCACTCTGTTGACATATAATGTTGGCATGTTCAAGGGCCTATAAATACAAAACAAAAGCAACTAACAGACCAACGTTTTGTGAACAAATTAAAATCAATCGGGGAGACTATACGTAAGACCTCAGCTGCGGACACAGCAAGCAACTCAATTCGAAAAATACACAAAATATACTTGTGACTGAAATCGTAATGCATTTTATTTCAAATATAATCTTTCAACTACATACATACATATTTTAAAGCGATACTGCACTGAGGATAATCTTTAGGGGAGGGGGTCGGATACACGTCATATATGATTGAATGCTCCCAACTTAAGTTGTACCACTCCATGAAGAAAAAATATATATGCACATATTACGCTTGATTGCATAAATTTTCGTGTGATTTAAACATTTTTCAAGACCTAATAAAAGGGACTGTAAAACACTTCATTGAGGATTAAATTCCCTGATATATCCCATGACCTTTTCCCAGTGAGTCGATCTGCCCAGTGACCTACAACACATTCCACTATGTGTACACACAAAACTCCACTGTTCTCATCCATGGATATGAGCTAAGCATATGTCAAATGATGACTTTTTTGAGTCACTGTCGATACAAAAAAAAAATTAAAAGAAGAAACAACTGCAGAAAAAAACTTGACTTCCAAGACGACGACGACGTGTGATGTAAATTCTGCTGGCTCCTCTCCTTTTTTGTTTTTGTTATTGCTATTACCACTGCTCTGTTTTTTCTTTCAAAATGTTGGCAAAGAATTGCGAGCACAACTAGCGAAACCCAAATAAGCAGTGGGGGAGTGAGTGGATGACTTAATCAGCCAAAAAACTACAAGCATTTAACATAATTTAAAGAAAATAGAAATTCAAATGGAATGAAGGAAAAAACCCTGCCACTGCCACCCCTTTTATGATAACTTGAGGAAGTGGTTTTACTTCATATCCCACATGATTTATCACAATTTATTTGCACACACCAGCATACAGCATTACTCCCTTTATGAATTTAAAAAAAAGAGACTCCACAGTACATAAACCGCAGTGAAAAAGAAATTCCCTCACAATGCACACCGCCCTCTTCACTTTTCGTCTTGTATTTAATTTTTTTCTCTTCTTTTTTGATGAAGTGAAACGTTAGGAGTAATATTTTTTCCCAATCCAATCGGATTTTTATGTTGCGTGCAAAAGACTTCGCCAGTTGATTCCATTAGAGTTTTCTCAATCTTGGAATTACTTTTAGATATTATTTTTACTTATTCTTTTATCACTGGACACCACCGGCGTTTTTGCGATTGTGCACGTCACTTAAAACACAGAAAAGTAATCATTCATGTTCGCCCCGTTAATTATTCACACTGCAGTATAGAACCCATAAACTTCTTCTTACTCACTTGAGATTTAATTGCATACAACTGCGGCTGATTTATCTTGAAATGGGAAAAGTAAATTTATTTGCTAACAACACTCCGAGTAAAAGATAGAAGAATTTATTGATTTTTCTTTTGCCACCGAATAATTTTCGTTCTCTTTTTTTCTTTTCTTGTGTTAAACTCCTCTCGCGGCGAATGACATTCAACCAGCAACGACGAAAACGGACCAACTCGACTAACTTTCGTTTTGACACTCGTCTACCTCACTACTGTCACTTCATCTAAATGGGCGTAGCATAGTGGTTGTCTCTCTCCGATACATGGGAATTTGTTTTTTTCGCCGCAAAGCGAAATGGAAATACATACATCTTTTGAAATTACTTCAATCTATTGGGGACTTGCTTATATCTATAAGAGAGAATTAATATAAATTTAGGTGTCCTTGAAAGTTTTAGTTTAGTAACCTCCCGATAGATTCGAGAAATGCGAGTTAAGTTGTGTTTGATTTTCGAAACCGACGGATGTGAGCAGGTTGTTTCTGAATGAGGTACACTTAAGGACGAATTTGTTTGTGTTTGAATACGCACAACAATCGATGTAACACAGTAATTCGAAAAACACACTAATTCGGGTACATTGTTGCTCTCATAATCATTTTTGTAAGGAAAATAAAGTAGCCCCTGAAATGAGCATGTGGATGCAAAACGAAAATGCATAAGTACACCCTCGGCCACCATTACTTTCGTTCTTAGTGTACAAAAAAAAAACCTATCGGCACCATACATCTCACATGACAGCTCCACATAATTTAGAGGTAAACAAACCCCAGCATGATTTACATCGACGGCGGGAAAACTTGAGTTTCTGGCTTGCTCTTAGTTTCTGTGTCGTGTTCGTCGTTATTTAGGAGGAATATGGAAGAATTAAAGATAACATCATTAGAATCTCTTGGCCCGTTCATCGCATCAAAGGACAACTCGAAAAATACAGTCTTCATCACCGATATTCCACAAATCTGTAAGGATGAACCCTGTGTACTGGGAGTTGACGAAGCTGGACGCGGTCCCGTTCTCGGTCCTATGGTTTACGGCATCGCCTTCTGTCCAATATCCAAAAAAGATGTTCTCGTTGATCTTGGTTGTGCCGATTCGAAACAATTGACTGAGGAAAAACGTGATGAGATATTTGATATCATGAACACCAAGGAGTTTTCAAATTCCTGCGTCGGTTGGGCAGTTGAAATAATTTCACCAAGTGTTATCAGCAAGAGCATGTATCGACGATCGAAGTGTTCACTCAATGAAGTGTCCATGAATTCAGCGATTGGTCTCATTCACAAGGCCATCGATGATGGCGTTAACATTGCAGAAGTTTATGTTGACACTGTTGGACCGCCGGAGAAATATCAAGAAAAATTGAAGAAAATCTTCCCACAATTCGAGATTACTGTGGCGAAAAAGGCCGATTCAACCTACCCAATCGTTTCGGCAGCTAGTATATGCGCCAAAGTCACAAGGGATCACGCACTGAAAGTATGGAAGTTTCCTGAGGGACTAGAGCTGACTTCGAAGGACTTTGGAAGTGGGTACCCTGGCGATCCAGTGACTAAAAGATTCCTTACAGATAATCTTGATCTGGTGTTCGGATTTCCACGTCTTGTACGATTTAGTTGGTCAACAGCTGAGAATGCATTAGACGGGAAAACATACAGAGTCCAGTTCGATGATCCGGAAAGTGATAAACCAGCCTTCGGTGGTGCTGCACAAATCACAAAGTTCTTCAAAGGATCCACAAAGGAAGGAGAAATCATACGCGAACCTTGTAGATTCTTTAAGGAACGTTTCTTGGACTCTGTTACGGAGTTTTGATTGTTTACAAAAAAAAAAAAAAATATGATTATGTTTATGGAATAAATTATTTACTTATGCAACCAAACAGTTCGGTATTTCACTTTGTTTACGAAATTTGTTGTGAATCAGGGTATATCCGAGGGACTATTCGCCAAAATATTTACTTCAGTAAGCGTGACGGCAGTGACGTAGTGGATAGATGATTCCACTCTCACAATGGGTGTTAGTAGTTAATCCATGCTTGGTAGACTCCCGTAGAGTGGATGGCAATGCTGGGTATACCTGTCAAACGAAAGCTTACCAAACCGATCCGTTCAAAGTGGGCATAGAGATACAAGTCCCCTCTCGGCCAAAGCACACATTAGATACACATAACCACTATCGAGGAAAAACTGCCCAAAAGGAGCTGAGTTCAAGCTGATGTCTCAGACTGGGACTTCATAGTCATACATTAGATTAAATGAAACAAAATCGAATTGTCTTAACTCAATTTTATAATATAATAATTTTTCAATTGTATAATATTATTTCACAATATCCACTTGAAATCCTTTTGCAATGATAATAATCATAGTCTAATGTTTGAAAACTACATCCGAAAATCTCTTACCGTCCATCTACACGCTATCTACTACTGTCAGTAGCAATTGGATCTCAGAATCTTCTCAGATCAAGCACGAAGACACTGCCGTCGGAAGCACTGGCACCAACTTTAGTACCATTGGAATTCCAGCAGACCTCAAATATTCCACCGGTGCCCTTGTAACTGTGCACCAACTGACCAGTTTGAGTGCTCCATATGTGAACACATTTGTCAAAGCTACCAGATGCCAAATGCTTGCCATCCGGACTAAAGGCCACTGAGTAAACTGGTTCGGTGTGTTTTGTCAGCGTATGAATGCATACACCACGCTCTACATCCCAGAGTCGCACTGTAGAATCGAACGATGCTGAGGCAAGGATTAGGTTTGTGTTTGGGTTTTGTGTTCCCGGACCCGTGGGTGACCACTTGATTGTGTAGATCTCTTTTGAATGCGCCTGCAGGTCATGCACGCAGGTGTCGTTTTTCATTGACCAAATTTTTAAAGTCATATCGTCCGAACATGACGCCAAGAGTTGACCTTGTGGGTCCCATTTGATGGCGTTTACCTCGTTCTAGAGAAATGACATTAATTAAAAGTATGCACATGTCTGACATGTACTGGGTGACTTACTGTGTGTCCTTGGAAAGATTTAATCGGTTTCTCAACACCAAGCTTGCATACATGGATTCGTTGATCTGTGCTGCACGATGCAAACGATAAATTGGTTTGCCAATCTACGTCCAAGGCAGGTGCGTTGTGGAATGAAAATTGCTGAGTGCACTGACCAGTTGCTGCATCCCAAATGATTGTAGTTTTATCTACACCCGCCGATAGAATGTAGTTTCCTCGTTTGTTCCACTTCAGGGCGAATATTGGACCTTTATGTTGACCCAAAGTCGAAGCCAGTACACCGGCTGTTGTCCAAATACGAGCATAACCGTCATAACTGCCTGTTGCGAGGAGGGTTCCTTCACACTGCAACACAAAATGATAAACAATTTCGAGAATTATATCGGTTTCAAGTGGGCTAGAAAATGTATTGAAAACTTGAAGCAGGAGACCTCAAGGAAGACCAATTAGTAACCGTTTCTGAACAGAATGAACGAACTGTGCCTCAGGGAATTTGTTGCGTAATGAAACTGTCAAAATAATACGTCAAATCCATTCGCCAATTAAGATGGGTTCAGGATGAGAGTACACAAATCCATAACGAGCGACATGCAGTTTATAGTAGAAACGACCTTTGAACATTACACAGCTCTAACGTGCAGTTTACAGGTTGAAAGTGATAAGATAAAAAAAATCATGAAGTCCGCTTACATTCCAATCTAATGAGGTAACGTCCTTGTTGCTGGGTACTTCGGCCCCTCCCTTTTGTATACAATGGCGCAAGACCAATTGATCCGGACTGGTTGTCGTTCCAGACATATTCCATATCCTTGCCGTACTGTCGCCTGATCCACTCGCCAACAGGTCCCGGCTTGGATTCCATGCACAAATGAATACTTCACTCTCATGACCTCGCAAAACAGTGGCTTTCGATGCTGGTATCTCAATACTTTGGTCAACTTCCATCGCTTCTGTGGCCAACTGAGTCGTCTGCTGTTGTTGCTGCTGCTGCTGTGCTTGCTGTTGTTGTTGTTGCTGTTGCTGCTGTTGTTGCTGTTGCGTACTACTGGAAGCTTGTGTAGTTACTGGTGTAGCAGTCGCAGCAGGTGTAGGTGTCGCTGCGGTTGTGGTAGCTGTTGCCGCAGGTTCCTCACTACCATTCGCAGCTGCCTCTGCGGGTGCTGTTTCCATTTTAATTTGTTGTTCGACTTTAACTGGTTCATTCTTCACCTCTGCTTTAACTGGTGGCTTCGGTGTTTTCACCTCTGGCATAACGGCATCAATTAAGCTCAAACCCTCAATGGGCCTGCTAACTTCACCCTCTTCGCCGACGCTCCATTCAATCTCTGTGTACATCAAACCTTTTTGCAGTATGGTCAACAGAGCAGCAGGGGGCACTAGGGCTCCATTTATATTGCTCTGTGATATATGAGATTCGATGCCAAACACAAAAGCCGAATGGTGAAAACCTTAAAACCGAAATACAAAATGTGCGCGTAGTCGCGTAAAGAATTGTTTGCCACCAAAACTAACTGAATGCAACAAACCTGATTCTTGAAGATATCTATAGACCAGAAAATTTACTTCATCACTGGAGAAGCTCATGTTGTTTTTCTTTGCACTGCGGTTTAATTTTTTTGCAGTATATTTTTGAATCTATTATGAATAGAATAAGAAAATGAACTAAATTAATATATTATTGGAATTTTTTCCTTTGACTTTTGTCACTTTTTTCTGTGGTAAACGCGGCTGTGTCACTTTTTGAAGTGTGTTTTTCTGTAGTAGTCGGTTGTCCATTTTTGACGGCACAATTGGTACTAACTTCAGATGTGATGGCGACAGAACAGTAGCGGAATAAGTGCTAATTATGGGGTGTTATGAGTCATACAATTTGGAATAGAACCACTAAAGTGTCATAGAATTTGATAACCAAATTGAACTGATCAAAATTAGCCGTGATTATGATAATCATTTATTAAAATGGTTTTACATTGCTATCATTACCTGGGCTATGCTAATTAGTATTACGACCATGATTTGATCTAGTACATTATTTGTTATTTATTCAGCGCCACCTAACGTAGAGGAGTATAGAAGTGCTTGTATTTCTGGTCAAATCCAATTGGGAGCCAAAATCAAAATTGGAATCAGCCTAGCCTCAATCCAGATCGAGAAATTTGTTCAGAGTTCCGCATCTGAGATTCTAATTTGAATGAACAAATGAATGAGCAAGCCTAGTATTCTGCGAATGTCCATCGATTTTAAAAAGGAAAAATTCGAGTAATTTTGTGCATAAAATGCTTTATTTGACTTCAATTACTTCATTGAGAACTTTACTAATTTTACGCAGAACATCGCCGTTGATTTCCTTTAAGCCAATACTGACAACCAACTCACTGGGACATTTGCACAGACTGGAATTGTTCACTAGAAACTGAATTGCACTTCGAGCTTCATCAGTGTCTGTACCAAAAGTATTTGTAATTGAGATGGGGATTGTTGGATTTAGAAGGTCTATAGGTAGAGCTGATAATGTGCCATCCCTTTGTTTTTGTTCAAATTGCACCGAAAATACGTTACATATTTTCTCATATTGTGTGATGATGAGCAGCCACTTGTCTGTGAATCGCTGCAGCACGAATTCCGTTGGCGTTTCGTTGATTTTCACACAGAACTGTGCGTCAAAACCTTTACTATTTGATTCGCTCATATTCTGTGAAATAGATATTAAAGAATGTTATTAATTTAGGGATAAACAGAAAATGTTTTCCTTTTAAATAAATGTATACCGGCAGATTTGTTGATTTGTGGTGTGAATGATTTGACAGTTTTGTGCCTGACAGGACATGTCGATTTTTTTTTTTTAAAACAATGTTATCGATGACTGAGGGTGCATGTTCACTACTTGAATGGTAGATATTATTTAAGGAGACGCGTTTTGATTTTTAGATTTAAGCAGACGGCTCTTTGTGCTCTAGCTTCGTAATTCGGTTGGAAAATTGTGCATGTCACTGGGTCGTAAAGAACAAATGAAATGTGTAGATATAAAATGTTTGATTAATGTTCATCTTGAAGTAATACTTATGTGTAATACGATTGTTTGCAAGCATGCAACAGATTGGATTGATTAAAATTTAATGTAAATGATATAACATCATCACGGGATTATTCCGTTCGCAGAATTTCTTTTTTAAACATATATTAAACAATTCATCGATATATTTGACAATCGATAAAATCAGTATTTCTCCCCATTCACATCCAGATGTCTCTCAGCAAATTAATTCACTCGACACCAACTTCACTGAACAACATATTGACAGCGAGCACCATCTTTCTTTCCGGTTTAGGATTTTACCAAGTGTGCTTGTCCTCTGATTTGAGCTAAGGCCAATTTACGAATTTTTGGCAACTTGCACCAATTATTTCAATAAACAAACTTAATAATGTCTACCAAAGCAGAACTCGCCTGCGTCTACTCAGCTCTTATCTTGGTCGATGATGATGTCGCCGTTACTGTAAGTATTCGCCTCCTAAAAGTTTATACCGCCAACTTTTGGTTGGATTCATAATCCGACTGAGAATCGCATAAAATCTCACTAATCCGCTTGAATTCATCTTATCGCTAATAAGGAACTGTCTTTTAGTTGTCATATCTAATAATGTCTTTATTCCGTTTCAGGGTGAGAAAATCAACACCATCTTGAAGGCCGCCAATGTTGATGTCGAGCCATACTGGCCCGGTCTCTTCGCCAAGGCTTTGGAGGGAATCAACATTAAGGATTTGATCACCAACATTGGATCCGGAGTTGGTGCCGCTCCAGCTGCTGGTGGAGCTGTTGCTGACACCAGTGCAGCTGCCGCTCCAGCTGAGGCCAAGAAAGAAGAAAAGAAGGAAGAGGAGTCAGATCAATCCGATGACGATATGGGTTTCGGTCTGTTCGACTAAAAACTCATTCCTTTGGCGTCTGTGACGTTATTGTCTGTATTTTGTATACGTTTTAATGTACAAATAGAGATGAAAAAAGTTTTTACAAGAAAAGTGTGACGAAAACCACAAATGACAGTGTTTAATTTGAAATCTTTGTGAGTGTTGTTCGGTTATTGGGGGAAGGTGACTTGTTGGACATGACATTGTGTGGCAGCTCTTGAAGTGATGTTTGTAATGACTTTGGGTCAACCATTGAATTATTCCGAGCAATGCTGATTATCCATCAGAAGGAGAATGCTAAGGAATATTTCTCTATACTCATTGGACTGTTCCAACCA
The DNA here is from genome assembly GCA_905231855.2 of Eristalis tenax. Taxonomy (NCBI): domain Eukaryota; kingdom Metazoa; phylum Arthropoda; class Insecta; order Diptera; family Syrphidae; genus Eristalis; species Eristalis tenax. The sequence continues at coordinate 71,975,559 of HG993125.1, read as the reverse complement.
TAATCGTAACTCGTACAAAACTGGGGCTTGGTATACTTAGCAGGTTTAGAAAACTTACATAGGTTCTGAAAACAAATTTATGGGTCACCAATAATGATTATTAAAGGAGTCTTATTGGAAATTCATTGCCACGGGTTCGTTTACAAACTTGTTTCGCATGCAGCAAGCATGGGAAATATTTGATGTCGTGAAACGTCAAAGTTGTATCCAACACGCAGATAACAATTCCATGTGCGTTCAAAAATACTGCTGCGGCAGTAATGATGAAGCATTAAAAAATCTAGTTTAATAAATTTTGTAATTTAAAATGTTTCGACATATTCAGGGACTTGTAGGAATGAAGGACAATTTATTAAACTCCATTGATGTATTCCTGAACATAAGTAATGACCAACAATCTATTTAGTCCACAAGCTACACTTCATGTTCATGGTTCCAAAATCTCCTTATTAAATTCTATAATGTAATAAAACATTCGAGGAGTTCGTTAAGTTATTACTATTGGCATCCGCACATGACTGCTTTGTTTGGACGAACGCAGCGAACAGTCAATGCAGCCTCCATTAGCATTGAGATGGGTGCAATTAAAATGATGTCATGGAAGTAAATACAGTGGACGCTCGAAATAGTGAACTAATAAAAACCGGGTCTGTTCACTGTAACTAGCGTGCACTCTTGAAACAAGTTTCAACAAAATGCGTATGTTTTACGTATAAGGCGACATTAGGACAAGAAGGTTCTATGTTCACCAAACACACTTTCAAGAAAAAATTGATTGAATGTTTCGTAGCGTTTTACCTTTATGCCTCACAACTTGTCTTAAATTGTACACATTAAGTAGTTTTAGAGATCTAGAGGGCCGAAAAGGGCCCGTTTTGATAACACGCGGATTGATTTCCCCTTACAGTGGGACAAGTTGGTGCTTGTGACTATGCGATTTAAATACGCTATTTAGCTCATTACGATCATTGATGCAGTATGCCCTAGGTGTAAGTACCTACGACTTACCAGACCGCTACACGACCAGAGTAGGACACAATTTGTGATTTCATCTTCATGCAGCTTCCACCAAAATCATTATAAGGCACCCCCATCCAGGGAGCATGACTGCCAATTGCGCATTGTCTGGACGCTTTTGAGTGAGGGTCCGCTAAGTTTAAGCAGACTGATCGATCCACTTGCCATTTACGGCAAGTGGATCCTTCTAGCCATTTACGATTGGGTGTATCTTGAGTAGATGGTGGGCCGTAGCAATTGACATGGAAGGTGGAACTCCTAGCGATCGAGTTCATCGGCCTTACAATTACCCCGTTTGCCCAACGTCCCGGCTCCCAGATGAAGTATAAGTTCAAATACTCATCCATCTCGTTAACCAGCCTAAAATTTAGGTGTTTTTGGGTTGGACATGATATAGTCCAGGGACTTCATCTATCTTTAAAAAAAAACATCTCTCGGTTAACGAATACTTTTGACCTATGGGACTGATAAGACTATTGAAGACCGTTAAGACGCGAGAACCGTTCATTATAATGCAAATGCAACATTTTGACTTTAAAGACTTTAGTGTTATTACTATTGATAGATTTGTAGATCTATTGTGCCCCCTTTTCATACCTTTTCATTTTTTACTCTTATACAACCCATGCCGTGTAGGCAACGACACCACGACGATGCTAGAACTATTGTATCAAGTCAAAAGACAGTGGAGTTAAGTCAAAAGACATACCACTTCCCTCATGAAAGACAGTTAGTCTTTTGTAGTTTAATTTTTCAATTTCACGGAAGTGAGTATCTCCCAATGGAAGATGCGATTTCTTGGAATAGCCTAGAGTGGTGTTATTGATTATTATGAGCTCAAGGTTGATACGTAACCTGCTTGAGAAGGGCACTAGAACGGTCTTGCAGATATTAATAGATATTCCTTATGTGCTTCACCATTCCACGACTTGTAACAGTGCATATTTTACCTCTAATAATAATAGCCAAGTCATCAGCATAACCTCTTGTGGTAAAATCAGATGTGTGAAGATCTGTTAGCAGATTGTCGATGACTAGTGACCACAGCAACACCACACCCCCTCCTTGTGGGCATTCCTTGACACCAGTTACAGAAACCGACACTCCTCTGGAAGAGGAGATAATCGAACGACTTTCCATGGCTCTGATCCATCGATTAGAAGTTTCTTCGATACCTCGGCTATTGATCGTAGTCGAGTCGTAGCCAGTTTTCTCGAAAGCACCCTCGATGTCGGTGAAAGCACCTAGGGCAATCTCTTTGGAATCCAGTGCGTTCTCTAGCTTCTTGACAAGATAGTGGAGGTCATCTGTTGTAGATTTGCGATCTGGATTGAGTTTAGACGGTTGGACGACTCTTACCAGTATCTGATATGAACATCAATTAGTCTCTCTATTGTTTTGGGTACAAATGATGTTAGACTTATGGGTCTGTATGATTTAGGCTCTTGCCCGGTTTGGGAATGGACACAAAGTTAACTTTGTGCAGGGAGTTGGTATTTAACCTCTAGTATAGCTTGCTCTAAATAAAGTTGTCAGTTCTGGTAGGATTAGGCCAATAGATCTTTGCAGTATCGCAGGGAAAATACCATCACCACGACGAAACAGGTAGACAGGTAGATTCTTAACTCTACTATTTACAAGAACCCTGTGGTCTTGTGTTAGAGTGCAGAAATGTGTTGAAAGACGAGTCCGGGAAGTGCACCTGAAGTAACGTTCTGAGTGTAACTTCCAGGTCAGTCGTGTAAATTCCCACACAGTTTGCCCGATCGTTTACTACCGCTTTATGGATTCGTGATGCTGCCGGCATGTCAGCAATGCTTTCGCATCAATTCCTTTTTCGATCGTTTCGATTTAAAATTTAATTGTGGCAGAGCGAACCTGTATTGCCCAGCCTCTTCATTTTCTTTGCAGAATTGAAGAGTTTTCTTAATTTTTTTCCTGAGAGCTGTCAGATGATCTTTGGGGACACGACTGTCATGGTAGGAATTTATTAGTAGCCTCTTATACCTTTTCTCTCTAATGAGCTAACCTGTACCTGAGGGGAGATAGGGATCCTCATTGTGGGCATCCTCTTGTTGTATTGACGTTTATTATGTCTCCTGTGATGATCCACATGAGCATTATCAACCTCCTGTAGTGCCGAAAGTCTGGGATGAGTCTTCACATTAACCAAACAAATCACAGCTTCTCTAGAAGACACTGAACAAATCGGATTGTTGTTCTATTTCGCCTTCGCTTTCGTCTTCTTCAATATCTGAAGATACGTGATGTTCGTTCCAATTGTTTAAATCGGTATCAGTGTAAGAAGTCTTCTTCAAACGAAAATACGTTTTTCCAGAATTTCGCAATGTCTGAAGCTCTTAATTTTTCCCCTGCTGCTGCCAACTTTAAAACACCATCACTGAATAGCATAGGCGACTAGCACTAATGATTTTTTGACGTATTTCAAAAACAATTCAAAAACATTTTTTCACTACTTAGGCCTGTATAAAATATGATGTGTTTACTGTATTGAATTTTTCATTATATTGAGCGTCTAATGCAATGTGCTCAATAAAAGACATACAACTTCGACGTTATGGACAAAGCGGACAGGAACAATTCCGTCATAGTTAGGGACTTCGTCTACCTTGCCTCCGGTTTGACTAATACTACCAACATCAAGCAATAAATTACACAATTAATTACCAACTGCTGTTTCGTTGGGCCAATTTGGATAAATGATAAAGGGTCCACTCACAAAGATCCATTATTTTATACAAGGCATTGATCAAGACCTGCTTTAATTACTTTCAAAAGTGATTCAAAGAGTGCTTCTAAGAACGGATATGAGTACACATATGAAGAAGAATGGAGTCCAAAGTTTATTGTCTGTATAGCGACCCGAACCTCGGTAGGAATATATGTATCCAACTCCACTCAAACTAGGTCACGTAGAGAAAGAGGAAAGAAGAAAAAAGTAAATAAATTCTTGTATCAATTTTTTCAATGAGTTTCGAATCGAACTGTACAACCCCATCGAATGTATAAATTGTACTAGAACAAACGAGAAACATTTTCAATGCACCGGATGACGTCTCCTCTCTGGAAGATGACAACAAAACAGAATCTAAAAAATACCTCTCTTCAGTTTTGACATTCTCTTTTGACGATGAATTCCTTCAAATCAACTGAAACATTCTCCGTCTCTCATTCTTCAGCTTCGTGAAGGGAAAAAAATGGGAAAAAATCCAGTCGAGCGAAATACGGCGAACGCGTGAGACGTCAGTTTTGAATTCGGGACGTGCTGAACAAAAAGTGAAAATTCAACTTTTCTTTCGTTTCTTATTTTAACGCGAAGAACACAAAAACGCAGAATTCACTCCAAGCATATTTTGTCATCCTTTTGTTTTTGTGTCGCCGTGCAAAGATAAATATATTTTCTATGTTCGTGCAGCAATTGTTGTTCGTTTGCCCCCTTATTTGCCACTCTGCGGTCTAGTGTGTTGTTGTTTTTTGTTCTTTTTTCGCGAAGAATAAGCAATGAAAAAAAATATTATTCAATTCTATTGTTAACGCGTATACGAAGAGAGTGGGAGAGGAGCAAGTGTGTGGAATAGTGAAAATATTATCGAGAGTGTTTTGATTGTGTAGTTTTTTCTGTGACACGATAGGAATGCAATAGAAAGTCGAGAAGTAACCAGTGAGAAGCACACGCGAAAAAGGGAACCATTGCACTCGAAAGAAAATACATTAAATTCCAACGCATTGCAACACCACAACCACCATCACCATCAGCAGCAGCAGCAAAAATCCCAGCACCAGCGCAAGTACCACCATCATCGTCGGTTGCAGTGCCGCAGAAAAAACAACAAATCAACATCACAGACGACTACAACAACATCAGTAGCAGCAGCGACCAAGCAACAATGGCTGTTGTTCGTAAGAAACAAGATGACAAATACCTAAAGGTCCTGCGGGAGCTGGTTACCAGCGGCAGTGGGGGTAATCGCCAGTGCTTCGACTGTGGCCAAAAGGGTCCGACTTATGTCAACATGACCATTGGATCGTTCGTGTGCACTCGCTGTTCGGGCGTACTGTAAGTATTGACTAGAGTCCTCAAATGTAGCTTGGGAATGGGTCGCCAACCATTGCGTGTGTCCTCAAGGACTCAGTGGGGAATGCAACACTTGTTGCTTAATTTCATATTCAAATTCACGAGGAGTGTAAATATTTTATCATAAACAACCGGAAAGCCAGGCGTGCATTCTTGTGGTTCCTTTCCCTCGATGTGCCTATCCGTTGCTGTGGCACCGTGCGGTGCGGTGTGACGGTGCGCGCTTACTCTTGTTATCGCTGCAAGGTATTTAAAGCGCTCTAGGAAAGCCAAACCGGTTGGGCTTCTATACCGCCGCAATTGTTTTTATTTAGAACGCCTTCTTATCTGGACGAGATGAATTCCATGAGAAACTTTGATTTTATGTTCGCTTTTTATTCAAAAGCGACCGTTGTGTGCTTCAGTTGGTGTGCTTTGTTGTGCGCATTTGGGAATTGTGGGAAAATGAAACGTAGTGCTTATCGTTTGACGGGCTGCCTCGAGACATCAAGGGGATGTATTCGTGGATTGAAGGTTAGAGGCTAGGAAATATTTTGCGAAGTCGTTAGATTCGTGGCGACGACGGTGACTTGGAAGCTATTCAATCATGAATCATTTTTCCTTATCGTTTGTGCCATGAATGTGCTGGTTTCGGGGTCTCCCACTGATGTCATTGCATCGCAAGGAAGCAACAAGTTGTGTAAGTGTCTCAGCTTACACAGTTCTTTCTTCAATAATTTCTTCGTCCTCCAAATCATGATGAACAATGAATGTCCCTTCTATGGAGGCCCAGTTTTTGGCTTTAAACATTTTTAAGAGTGTGAAGTGGGTTCTTTGGGTGTATAGCTTCCGTTTCCACATGTGCTATCCATGTCGAATCTCAACTTAATCCCACTCAAATCCTCTTGAGAAATGTGAAAGCAAAACAATCATTTTCAGAAGAGGCTTCTCGAGATGCCACTTCAAAAAAACTTATCGCCTATCGAAGATTGAAATCACATTGTTGTTCCAAAAGAGTCTCACAGAGGCTAGTGACAAGAATCGGAAGATAAAACCTGCAAGATGATTGTGTGTATGTGGAGTGTATAACTAGACCACTCTCTTCGTGCTCTCAGATTGCCTGGACACTTCTTAATCATTCACTAGGGCTAACAATTAACGTACAACTCTAAAATAAAAACCTCTGATTCTGAATCTGAGACTTAATCGCCTCATAGACATGACCTCAACTTTTACCACTTTCTGGGTGTCTGCCAGATCCTATTATCTGCCAAGTGGAATTTGTTTTTCCGACTTTGCCATCGTGTCCTGAATCCGTATCGTAGTAGCTCTAATTAGTAATGCTACCTTAGAAAGCTTTTACTTTCATTATCACAATGTTCGTCCATTATGTGTACAATTTCGAAAAAAGATAAGGTGTCTGATGAAAAAAATTTACTTGAACGGATCCAGGGGTGTCTACTGATTTGATAAAAATATCAGTCGCTTGCGAGTTGTCATTCAGTGCGAAATTTAAGGGTGTTCCTGTTGTGTTTTATATCGAGAAAAAGTAGATACTGCTGAAGGTGTTGAGATGCTAATGTCGGATTGGGAAGACTATTCTGTTGGCTTCCTTCCTAGCTAGCGAGATGAACATTATTCTCTTGAGTACTAACTACAAAAGGGTTCAGCAAGACGGTTTAAAACGAAGAACTTCAGTGTTTATGGAAAACACATGGGAAACAGCAGGCAGGCCTCACCATTGGATCTCACGCCTCTATATTAAGCTTTCCTTAGAATATTTTTTGCAGAAGCTGCAGAGACGAGGAGGACGAAGAAATTATTGAACAATCTACTCTACACAATTGCAATGCTCTGTCTTCCCAAAGAAGGAGCCCCCTTCACCTAGAAGCCTCCTATTTCAACAACCTGGCTGAACTAATTAGTACCAGAATCAGTCGTCTAGCTTTTATCAAAGCTTTAAAGTACTAACTGACTTGAATTGAAGAGAGTGGGGAGTGACTGTGGAGTCACATAGCACTATTGTGCCCCTTTCTTTATACCGGCCTTGAGAACGTTGATGATCTCTTACATGTCATGTCCTGATAGTTTGTTCATGTTAATGTGTTTTTTTTAATCATCTGCTGCTTGGTGTCACACCTGGACACTCGACCAGTAGGTGTTCCATAGTCTCCTTTGATTGTCCACAATGTCTACAGTTTTTTGAGTCAGTTAAAGGGCCACATAGTCTCCTAAGGATAGTTTAGGTTTGGAGCCTCCTCTTCTGGGTCAACCTTTATGCATTTTTTGGAGTGTGTTGTTGTTGAAAGTAAATTTTTTTTAATCCATAAGGAGGGAAAGGTCAAATAAAAGGAGTTTCAGCGCATTTCTATGCTTGGATATATTTCATTTCCTTCCTTCATGTGCTGGCAGCCATATCGGTTTTAATCTGCTTTTCTCTGCCAGCGTATTGAGTATCTCGTGACATTCTCATACAGATTGACTGGTGCTGAATGTGAAGCTGTGTAAAGCTTTATGTACTGCCTGGCTATCTGAGAGTATCGTTATTTTTGTATTTATTAGACGACAATAGTGTCGACGCAATGTGCAGCTTCATTTACGGAGGGGACTTCAGCTTGGAAGGTAGTGGACTCTCAGTGGAGGGGCATCTGTAAGATACATTTGGGTCCTTCAATTCCTGCTCCTACTCCACCTTCTGACTCCCACCCGTCTGTCTACCATCCCTGATTGCCATCAGACAACCTAGCAGGGCTATTGGCCCATTCTTCTCCTCTATGTAGAGCGATTTTGTGTTGCTTGTTGAAATCTAAGACTGGTTTCCGGAGATTTTACTGACCTTAGGCCAGTTAGGGCGCCTTCTTGGAAATGATCAATTAGCTACAGCTTGTCTCGCAGCCTCAGTCTACGCACCAAAATGTTGCCGAGGTAGGCTTGGTAATATTTCCAAACTGCAGTCCGCATTGTCCAAATTTCTTCCACAAAATGACAGCACCATAGAATATTGTTGGTTTAACCATTTAAGTTCATTTTTGCGTTTTGGTTTTTCGCACAATCTGTTTAAGAGACCAGAGCGCTTTGGTAGCTTTCTTGCATGCATTGTTGGTGAGTACATTCAACTGCGACGCCCAAGAATTCTTTCTCTACATTCAGCATAATAGGTATTTCTTTGATTTTAAGAGCCTGTTTATTCTGCTTCTGGTGAAGCGGACAATGTTGGTTTTGTTGGGATTTATAGATAGACATTTATTCTCGGACCATGTCCAGGTTAAGTTTAAGGGCAAACTGATCTAGCAGATCCGTGATAACATAATGGGCCTATGCTGGCCTGAGTGTGAGTGCTGTCTACCAGCTTTCAGCCACTACAACCTTACTATACCTATTTAGCAGTCAGTGCTGAACGCTATGAAATCCAAATTTGTCTCGCTATGAAGAAAAAATGTAGTTTATTTATGACCCAATGAACAGAAAGCGCTGCATTAAACGTACCGAAACTGAATCAACATTTGCAATTCACATTTTACAGCATGCGGTATTGTTTATTCAACAAAATTAAAACTTTATTGCTTTATTACTCATACTCAACTCTTAACTAGAAAAGTACACGACGAATTTTACGCACAAGGCACGAGTACAGTACGGAACCGTCTGCATCGAAAAGGTCCAACTGCGTTGACTTTGTCTGTAGCCTACACTTTTTCTTTATCCATACATTCATTTCAACTCCTTTATTAATCATATTTAAGACTACGTACTGTCGAAAGTACTGCTCAATCATTGCGTATTTTCCAACTGAATAGACATTTTAATTTTCTCCTTGGAGATCTGTGGAGACGAAGACACACTTCCCAAATTCGTTAAGCTTCCGATGAATACTTTTTGAACCCCTTTTGATTCGTATCACTGAAAATATTCTTTTCTGAGTAGGTTCTTCCGAAACATAGCACAAACCGTATACTTAAAAAAACGCAACATAAAAGACGGTCGGCAACATTTAATCGCATAATTTGATCACCAAACACAGGCAAATTCCCGACCAGGAAATGAGTCACGTAGAAACCGAATTGTTTCTCGAGTTATTTGGCTTGTGGCACCGGCTTGTCGAAGGCATATGTTGTCCTCTTTCATATGTTAAAGCACAAGAAACTGTTCTCATTGCGTGCACCATTAGCTATTATTTTTAGGCAAAATTGTGTGACACCTGGAGCTCAGAATTCTCCAGCATATATACCGACCGACACAATTAATCGTACGACACCCAAAAATGCTCGTGTTCAGTACCAATCGTATTTGGTAAAATAATGGATTACATTTCAGAATTGTGATAAAAAACAAAGATTATTTGCGTATAACAGGAAGCACCAGTTTTTATTTAAAGAACCAGTTTTTACCAGTCTTTGTATTAATGTATTTTTTTTAAGAACAAATCACTTATTTCATTTGCACGACAAAATTCAGCGTACTCCTTCTAAAAAAAATGGGTTATTACATTGCAGCAGGTTCCTAGTAGCTTGTTGCATCTCCACGAGATTTGAGGACGGTAGTCTCCGCGATATTGAATAAAACCAGGTTCTAAGTTAAGCCCTCGGGTACCCGATTTAAAAGCGATTTAAACATTTATTTGAACGGAATTCTTTGAGACTACAAGTAGACTTACAAAACTAAATGTTAGGGTGCTGGCTCAACAAAAGGGGCCCACCTGATGTACTTTGTTTAATTTAATTTTTATTATTGTCGGTTTATTGGTTTATGTCCTAGAGTGGCTGGTGCTTATATCGGGTTGTTCAAGTCCGTGCGTGCATGGTGGTCCTTTTGTGATGGGGTGGTGATGTGTTAGCCGACTAAGCATCGATGGTGATTGTTATCGCTGCTCTGGTAGAATCCATGCAGATCGTTGTTCGACGTCGTTGGAAGTTCGGGTACCCGATCACATTCCATTAGCAGCGTTTCTTTGAGTGTAACCTTTTTGCGTGCTTGTGCAGCTGTTTCTCTAGAAAGCCACATATATGCTCAATGGGATTTGAATCTGGACTCTGTGGAAGAGAACTGAACTGTTTCCGGGTATGGTGCAATAACCACTGGTCCATAGTTCCTTGAATGAATACCAACTTTCCCACACCGGACCAAGCCATGCTTGGATGGATTTTTTATTCCCAGCGCTAATCCACTCTTTCGCCATCGAATGTATGGACCATCGTGGCCGAAAATGTTTTATTTGCTTTCGTCAGTGCACAAAACTGTCGGCCTGATTTTTGTGCGTACTCACCACTTCCTGTATTTTTATAGGTTTCCGTAAAATACTGAACGTTTGATTTATTTTTTCCAAAGCTGCTGCAATTTCTGGCAATGATTTTTTTATCACTTAAATGCAAATTGACTACCACTTGTCATCATGTAACATCTACCGAGGTTTCTCTTCTGCGCTGTTGAGCTGACAAGGGCAAAAGAAGTTTGTACACTTAACACTGATTCTAAAATATCATGATTCTTGTGCAAAATATAAGGGGAACCAGGAAAATTTAACGGAAACAGTTAGCGTACTATGCTCAATTCTTGTAATTATGACTTCCTGTAGTAGAAGAGATAGAAAGCAGGGATAAATGTGGGTGATAAAATGCAATTAGCTAGACATTAGAAATGCAAAAAAGAAAACATTCATCGACATTAATAGAAAATATTTGAACTTTATCAGTCGCACGATGAATTTTGTCGGCCTGTGTATAATCAACTTCCGAACATTGTTATGGTTTTTAAAAAAAAAACTGTAATAGAATTTCTGCCTCACAAATTACTGAATTATTGAACTATAAATTGTAAATTGTTACCAAAGCCACAGAGTGTCCTAACGAGTACCCGAATGTACGTCAAACTGTGATTAATTGCGAATTCATCGTCTGTCAATATTCATTCGTCGATTTTTTGAGCCCTACGGGTTCGAACATTTTGGTGATTGAGGAATTGATAAACTATGCAAAGTGATACCCTTTCCCGGTAGAAGTACAACCGACTAGCTTTTCACTCTGACAATGAAGAAGACTTGGGAGTGTGCCAAACCGATCTACAGCTGTTGCAGATTGGAAAAGTTAAATTCTATAGTGTTCTGAGGTTGATGTTCGTCTTTGGAGTGTCATTCAGTCGCCATGCACAAACTGCAGCAGCTGTGTTCTGGTTAACGGTGTTAAATCAAAACATTTCACCGTAAAGGTTGGACTTCACCAAGGGTGCGTATTGTCATCTCTCCTTTTAATGTTTTTGTAGACTGACTATAACAGACTATAACAGGGCAAGTCATCTTATTTTTGCAAATGACTTGCTTAACCTCACATCCTCGCAGACGGAACTTCAGTGCCCGCTCGATAGGTCTGTGGCCGTGTGTGTCTATGCTAGGATATGTGGTAACTTGCATAAATCAGAGGATATGAACGCCTAGATTATAGTGGATTCCATTGAAGAAGCGGAGTCCTTTTTTACTAGTGATGAAAGGAGTAATGTTAATCTTTTCTGTGATATTGTCTAAGCTGGGTCAATCTTGACACAGCTTTGAAGACCTGTAATCGGGAATGGAGTCAGAGTCAAGTTATCGTTTGACCTCAATAAACTTCAGAGTAAATTTTTCGAATTAATGTATTCTTGTTCTTCTTTGAGTGGCACTACATTTCTGGTGGATCTGTGTTCCTCTAGATATCTGACTAGCTGCATCCAGTGGAGTACATTGAGTTGATTGAGGTTCATCATTAATCGTGTGCGCAACATTAGACGCGAGCGTTCTCTGCTGCATTGTTCTGCAGTATCAGAGTCGAAGACTCTGGGTCGGAGATAAGCTGTCCAATGTCTACATGGCTTAGCTTTTTTCGAAAACGCCTGCTTAGGCAAGACTCTCCTCTAGATGCTATCAACGCAAGCAGCACCAAAGCCATACAGAGATTTTCTGTCGAAGAGACGGAAGGTCTTCTTCATCTTGAGACGCTCTGCCCAAGACGTCGATTTTGTTTGTCTTTTTCATTCATGTCAACAAGTGTTCATTTCACAAAATTCCGATGTCCAAAACACATACATTTAAAACAAAAAACAAATGACGATGTACACAAGAAAAGTTGAACGTTGGTCTACTCTATCCGTTGCGAGAATTCCACTTGTGGACCGCATAGCTTAACTTAAATGAAAATGAGCTTAACCAAGTCACCAAGATTATTGACAGACGGCGGATACATATCGCATAGTTGACAGTGCCATCAGCATTTGAAGAAAAAATTTGTTTTCTCTCGCCAATAAGTACGTCTTGTTCATTCACACATCATTGCATTTAAAGCAACAAACTGTCAGCTGTCATCATGTCTCGACTTCGGTTATAGCCCTTTACCGAACAATTGCCATTTTGGAACACAGTTTAGTTCTGAAGTCCCTCATTCCAGCAACCAACTTTCCAGTTAACACCAACGTCCACTTTTGTAGACTGTCAAATTTGAAGTGTCAAAAGTTAAGAGTCCAGTCAACTCAAAGTTTGTACTAGACCCAACTTTCTGCATTTCTCGCTTAGTACAATATCCTATCTGAATCGAAATGATAGTCGTATCCATGCAGAGGGTAAGGTAATTCAATCAGTTCATCGATAGTTCATCGAAAGTGCGCATGTTGTTCATCAAACAGTGAAGAGTATTTGCAAAAAGTCAATCAATCGTTTCATACGCGCAGACACACTTGATTGTGGGAAAATTTCCATTTGTTTTGATAAATATTTTGAACTTTTTTCCCCCTTCCTGAAGGTGTCGCTCGTTATCACTAAACAACTAACCGAAGGGTTAGGCACAATCAAACAAAGTTCCCCATTCGGCTTTTGTTCAAACACGCTTTTGTAAGCAAACGCGATAAGACGCTCAGCCGGAAATGATAGCAGGGAATCTCAGTAGTGCTAGAATCAGCTGATTTCGTTTAGCACTGCGACCAAACAGACTTGTTGACGATGCCATCAATATTTGAGGCTGCATCTTATCGTCTAATTCATTTAGCAGTGATTTACCGAAACGCGACGTTTGTGTGTTTCTTGTTTGTTTGCAATTTCGCTGACAGAAAACATCACGGCGGCATGTTGAAAGTGGCAGTTGCGGGGGGAATTCTGATCTTTGACATGCAATTTGTTGTGTTTAGTTGATGGGCATTTTTATGAGGACACATGTGTTAAATGTGTTTTTGTGTTCACTACTTTTATTGGCAGTCGGATAATGTCAAAGTTTGTCTGCAATAAAGATAACAAGTCGTTTGGAACGTTCACTTAGCTTGAAGTTAGTTTCTATTTTAAGATAGTCACGAAAGCAACCGGACACAACGTGGCTTTGTTCGTATGACGTACGACTATTGTCCATGAGCAATGAAAGTAAATCGATATGATCTTCTGAGAAATCACATACAAAGTGATCTAACCACGGGCGGCGACGACGACACTGGCCTGGCACAGATTCATCTCATTTTCTCGCAGGTGACCTTGCTACCGAATCAAACATCTCGCCTATAGAGTCATTAACATCAATCTAGCCGTTCGCCAGATTCACGCGCATGCAGCAGCAGCCTCCCTGTTTCGACTGTGTGTTCACTTCCAGCATCACTTGTGTCGATTGCGCAAAATACAGTCGAGGGCAAAGTAGAATTTGACATGCTTAACTATTGACGGCAATTGATACTTGGAATAAATTTGAATGCAACTACTCGTCCACCAATCACTCACACGATATCGGATAGACCCCTCGACGCACTCAGTCGAGCATCAATGCATGACATTCCAGTTGTGCTTTGCGCCCTTCTCCCCGCCCCACCACCGACTGTTTCCGTAGATCGAAGCAAAGCAAATGCACAAAAAGAAAGCATAATGACATTCCTCATAAGCATGACGTGTTGAACATGATTAACCACAGCAATTGTACAGCGGAGATGGTGATGGGAAGAGGATGGCCGGAGCTCCTGGAATTCCTATGTCTTCTCAAGAGTTTATGTGTCTGCTGGAGCCGACTTCGACTACGACTCTCAAGTAACTGTCATTTCCGTACGTCAATCAAAGCATATTGACTGCTTCTTTGATGCGACGTGACGTGACGTCTTGTTCGGATCTCCTTCCTCTTGCGATACCACGGCGTGCATGGAATGCAAACGAACCACCTCTGACCTCATTCCGTTCATTCGAGATTCTGATTCTGGTCCGTCCACGGGCTCTCAGTCTATTGCTCCCAATTTCATTAATTGAACGCTCCGCTTCTGCCGTGCTGCTGCTTATGTGGTATGCGTACGCTCTTCAGATTATACAGCCAGACACTTGGTAGTCGATTGACTACCCAGCGCTTGGGTGCAGTCTTGTATAATTTTTATTTTTATTCTCTTTTTTTTTTCGACAGAGAGATAGTCAGAGGGTTTTGAACTTGTAGACCCGCATAATGGGAATATTTAATTTATTTATTTGCCTTTTTTCTCTCTCAACTGTGGAGTGACGTGCGGAGTGATGGGGGCGCAGATGTAGAGATCACGCTAGTAAATGACCCTTGAAATTTGAAAGTGGCTTTAAATTATTTTGACACCGAAAGCGCTAGATGGAGTAATGTTTTGCTTCCGTGACAGGAGTCATTGCATGGAACACACTCAGTGCGTGTTCGTATCTGGCGCATCAAGTGGAGATTCAGATTCGTTTACAGGTGCGGAAGTTGACTGGCTTCCCTAATGGAATGATTTGTAGTTTCCTACTTCGAATTGAGTTGCTGTAACTTCTCTCTGATTGTGTGGAAAATTGAAAGAAATTCCGGGGGGAAAATTCAATGAGGGAGAATGTTTGAGGCTTGCGTACATCTACAGCTGAAGATTGTTGGGGAAATTTTTGAGGGGGATGATGAAACTCTGAGCAGGAAGATGACCGCTTAGTGCTTTTACTTGAGGTTGAGGTGAATCAGATTCCGATATTCATTTGACTGGTAAAATGTTTATTGTGCTCGATATCTCCATGTACTTTCTGTCTGCTGTTGAAACCAGGCCGTCCATCAACCGGCTGTTGGGGGTTTCTCAAATCCGGTGGATCGGAAATTCGGCTCACTCGTTCGATTCGCGTTTCTCTGTTCTGTAGAATTCACTAGATTATCGACATCATGTATCGTTTGTTCGAAATCAGCGGTTTGCGCCTTTGACTGGATTGGAACTTGGAAAATAGACATGGTTTCGCTGTCGTTCTTAATAATTTTATACATTTAGTAGCAGATTCTATTCATTATTGAATATAACATTCATCACATATAAGATTGGCAATTAAATTTGCTCAAGGCTATATGGTCATGTTGAAACTAAAAACAACTCTTATGAGAGTCAAATGAAGGTATCATCTCAATCGATTGAGTCATCCAGACTTACTCTTCATCTGTTTTTTTCCCTGTAGCCTCAGTTTGAACGCAAGCTAAATTTTGAATGAAAGGCCAGTGCCTGCCTAAGTGTTTTTAGACGTGTTGTGCCGTTCAAGCAGCAATTAAATGAAAAGCAGCGAACAGCAGAATTTCAATTCAATTTTATTTATAAAAAATTTACTTGCTAATGTGCAGAGGTGTTAGCAGCGAGAAGAAAAAAGTACGAAAAAAGCAAAAAGAATGGGGAAAAGGAAATATGTTAGTACAATGGTTACCAAAATTAGGGAAAAAAAAATAAAGAAATTTGTGGTATGTGGGTTTCTGACCAACAAGCACTTTTAAAGTTTTCATGGATGCTCAGGGATGTGGAAGAGTAATTTTGACCTAAACAGCTCCGGTCGGATTTAAGAGTGAGTGCTCTAAATTCACATTACCGACATGGGAACGATTCATTTCGAACTGATGACGAATTACGAAATTTTGATTGTGGGGACGGTGCCCCTGGCGGATTTCAGAATAATTGTGAAAAAATTGTGCCCGTTGCTTGTCACTACCTTGTTGACGGCTACTTCGTGCTTCATCAAATTTGTACCACCACTATGTTTTAAGTGGTTCCATGGGCAGTCCAACTCTAAATCACTCATTTGAGCCTATTGACTAGTGTCTTGCCTAATACAGGATAATTCATTCTGTGGTTCGGGGATTACATTCATCATCATGATGATCATCTTCTGACTCTCAAGCCACGCACGAGAGATCTCCAGGCAACTCGATCCTCTGACTCATCAGGAGTTACGCCCAAGCGTAACCAGGCGAGTTTTTGGACATGGTCCAACCATCTCGTCGTGGGTCTGCCAAGCGGTCGCCCACCTGATCGAATTGCAATCAACGCCCGCCTCGGAAGTCGCGTTTTATATTCATCGTTAAATTAAATCTGTGTATTCATTTGTCTGGGTCTTGCAATTATTAACGCAATATAGAACCATTAAAATATTCTCCAGGTGAGATCTTGCAAGACTTCAATAAATGACTTCAATACGATTTCGGCATTAACTCGGCCATAACTTGACGAATACTCGTTTGCAGGCCGTCAAGTGCTTGCGAATTGTGTGCACGGAGCTCTACAAATAGAAATCCAACGGAGATGAGTCACATGATCTTGGTGTCCAAAAACGTGTAATAGTCCATCTAGAGGGGTTTTGTTCGCGACAAAGGCAAACGGGTCGTGTTACGTTTGATGTGACAAGATCATGATATATGATATATATATATATCTTGAATGTGAGCACAAACAAATTCTAAATGAAAAAATAGACGTTTATCGGCTCGGATGACAGTTCGGTTTGACGTGTGTAATTAAAACAGTGATATGTCAAATCCGGACCAAGAATTGGATGAAATTTCGTTTATTTAGTTGATGCTTGTGCATTGCCCATTCGCTGATCTGACATATTTTTGCTTCTTCTATTTCTCTGATATATTTTATTTTAGACAAGGTTTTCTTAAGTTGGCTTTGGGCGGTATTATCGGTGGCTGGCTGATTCCTAGTGACATTCAGCAGTCCGATAATTTATTCTATATTATGTAACAATCAAGAAGAAACTTCAGAAACTTCAGAAAGAAAGGAATTAACGCAACGGGCCTACTCTGGACTTTTCGTAACTTCTGCTTGCCAGATGTCAGCCACTCTAACTATCAAGAAAGGAACTAACACAACGGGCCTACTCTGGACTTGTCGTAACTTCTGCTTGCCAGATGTCAACCACTCTATCACAAATCAACAACGACTCACGGGAATAGTTATAGACGACGCTAGTCGACCACAAATCGAAATTTGTCTTCAATTTTGAAAAATGATTCGTTTCACAAGGCGACGGCAGTCCTATACCAATCTGGAGTTCGGTTTCCATATGCGAGGCAACTACGATCGGTTTTAAGTCGCGTCGATTATGGATGACGTCTGTCAAAGTCAAAGAGCTCTGTTCATAAGTTTCAAAATGTCAACTTAAACTGACATTTAAAAAATATAAACAACATTCATCAACATGGAAAACCGACATCTTCTGTAAATGCGCTGTCATCTTGACATTTCAAGGATCTGCTGGTAGCACACAAATCACACAGCCAAGGACGTCATCAATATTTAATCAGACATCGAAAGAAACGCCACTAGACAAAATGAATTCAAAATCTCTAACCGTACACCCCCCCTTGGTGGTATTTATTTATAAATCTCCATTAGAACATGAATTTTTCATCGTACTGTACCTCTGCCAAGGGGAATAAAATCAATGTATTTTTAATGACTCACATTAGCGTCTTACTCGAACTAGCTTGTGTTTGTCCTTGTACTTGCGCATAAGACTACGTTTTACTTTAGTTTCATCATTTATTGAGTTCTGAGTTTCTCTTTGGGGTCTAGTAATTATCGAGCAGTGGAGGGTCGTCGAATCAATGACAGGTTTGTTCTCAAGTCGTTAAGAATTTCTACAATTAATCGGCATATGCATGGAATGACGTATAGTTAAGTGTATTACAAATGAGTGTAAAGAGATTGGTGGCACTCCTTTAATGTCACACTCACAGAGCACAAAGGAATCTGTTGGGTATTGCTATGATTTGAGGTAAGGTTTCGTCGGTTCGGCGTGTCTCTTGGTGCGAATATGTCACTGAAAGTCTGAAAATGTCGATTGCGTTGTTGATTGTTGAAATGTCGTCTCAGCAAGTTTTAGCAAAATCATTTTATCACTATGTAGTTCCGCAGAGGTTGAGTGGGCGGAATGGAACTAATTGCTCATGTTTTAGCGATTTCAATAGATAAGACTCCACACAGTTCTTATCTGTCAATCATGTTGCTACACATCTCTTTTCAAGGCTAAAACAGTGCCATACCTCGAAGGAAACTATCGATAGTTTGCGTAGTTGGGAAGTTTCGTTGCACCCAGGGTCACTTCGGACAGTAGACTCGACTTCGAACAAGAAAGCATTCCATTTCATGATTTGCTTGACGCCACTTTTACTGTACATTGACGCTATCTGCCGATTGAAAATTGGGTACAGAGGCATGAGTAATTTGTCCAAGTCCTTGGCCTTCTCAAGAGAAAAATTTGGCTGTGCTGCCATGGTTGTCTAAACTAGCCAAGGACAAACCATTTTAAAATACTGGACTTTGGAGGACAGCAACTACCTTAAAACAGAGGAGAAAATGAGAACAGAAAGAGAGGAAAAAAAACAGTTTGACATGTAGGGAGTTGACAGATGCAAGTCACAATAAGATCTGTTTCATTTTTTGTTTTGTATCAGATTTGTTTTGGCTTTTTTGGTTTTTCTTTTAAAACCAGAGTTCGATGATCTTTTATTATTTTTAAAACTATTTTTTACCACACTAGAGCTTAAAAGAGGACAACCACGAAGATACAATCACGAACACGAGTCTAGCCAGTCGTCAACAAATGCAATAATATTATATATTATGGGTGGCGCTACGGCCCCGAGTTGTGCGTGCTATTGTTCTCTCTCGAGAGGAAGGTCCTACAGTTTTATCCCGAATCCGAAAGGCCAATTTGAAAAAATCAGTGACTTGAAAGAGGTGGGCTGTGAGAAGTGCTGCGTAGGCTCAAGTCGTCGCACCAATCCACAACGCCACGGATGCCGCGAGTCCAACTTCGAAAGTGTCTAGGACATACGATGGACATGAACCACTTGGATTCGGTCCAAAGCCTGAGCCTTAACGACTTCGCAGCTGCATGCCTCGACCGACTTGGTGTGTGGAACTGTCTGTTTGAGAGGATTGAAGATGAAAGGTTTGTTTTCCATGAAGTATCGTCTACTCTGTAGCAATGCTTGCGTAGTGGGTCACAAGCTGTGTCAAAGCTGCCCTAATCCATCGGCTGAAGAAAGCTTAGGAGTTCATAAACTTGTCAAGTAGAGAGCAACGAGTCCGGAAATCTGGCGAAAATGCTACAAATTCAACATAGAGCTATCGACGCATGTTCCGACGTGTATTTGCTTTGAAGGAGCACCAAATTGGGTGCATCGAGCCATTATCTACCAGAGTTTTTCGTCGGCTCTGATAAATGAAATGTGGTTACAGTATTCACCTTTTGTCAATGCACATGATTAGTAATAAATCTTGCATGAGTCAGTCTCTCCAGACCGGATGTGATTAAGGATGCCCTTTCGCTGTCCTAGCCTTGCTTGCACACGCAAACCCTTTCTACAAGTGCTACGAATTCAAAGGTCTCTCCAATTCCGTGCAGTAATCGTCCACAATCAAAGACCTACACTATTCTCCCATGATCCTCAATTGTTCGAAGGCACTACTTATGACTTTAATGGCTGGAAAATTGCTTCAATTTCCTTCTGACGGCAATCAGATAAATAGATGGCATTTGGAAGCTCTTCAGCTGCAACTGCTTAATCCTTTTTTGTTCTGCAACCGTCACTCTGGCCTGCTGGTGGTTATGATGGGAACGTTCTTTGTGCGAAATTACTCGCAACATTTCGCAGTCGCCATCATTTGCCGCATATTTGTCTTAGTTCAACCTTCAGTTCTCCTTTCAGGTGAATCTTCTTCTTTGTAATTCAACCAATGTGTCGACCAAAGAAGCCAACTAAGCTAGTTGGCAGTGGTTATTGTGGAATATTAGCTCAAAACGGTGTTTCTTTTCTTCGTGTTTGTGGCATTCCATCTCGTCGCTTCCCTTTTGCGAATGAAAAGGTATGTGCTTCAGTTCTTGGTTTTAATTGGCCTTGAAGATACGTGATATGTTTCTTTCACTTTGCAATCGTATCTGTATTACGGAACTTTTGTCGTTGGATTTAATTCACTTCTATAAATAGGAGCTGGTGTTTGGTTGAGTCTTTTATTCAATTCTAGGCATTGGATCCGTGTGCATTTGCGATGTGGGAGAATCCGCTATGATTGTCGAATGGATTGGCAAAGTTGTCGTAGCAAGCTTCTCACTGAAGTATTTCTTTTTATGTGAGTTTCTATTGAATGATGAGTGCTTTATTTTTATTGCTCAGCAAAGAAACCCCATGCTTCGGCGGTGCTTCATACTGAAATTCAGACGTAGAATTCAAAACGTAGAAAATCTATTACCTAATCAAAATCTTCTCCCTATGCAAAATCTATTACCTTAATAAAATCTATTCCCTAATCAAAATCTATTACCGAAGTAAATACATCACAAAGTGTTCTTATAAATTCTAACTTTTGCGCGTCTTTGCGAACATTTGAGGGAACTATTTCATACTTGCGCTAGCTTCAGCGTATCCGTCCACTCTCACACAAGTAATTGCAGGGCTCCGCAATACTCGTCTCTCTGGTACTCAGATAGTACCAAAAAAGCGTATACAATTTTTGTGACACGTCCGAAAAAACAAAATCAGATACCTTCATCTCTTTACGACCATACGTTGCATATTAACTTTGGAGTTGATATGATCTCGTTCGTCGGTGAACGTCTCTGCATTCCGGCTACTGAATGGTCAAATTACTTGAGAGTTCATCAAGATAGGACGCGATCTTCCAAAACAACATAATTCGAGGGCAGTCAAATACGCAGAAGCGATCTCTTGTTTCAGCTACCTGGACGACAAACTTTTGATTTTTGAAGTGAATGAATTTTGTCTACAATAGATTGGGCTGGTGGCTTTTATCACACTGAGTCTAGTCTCCAGAATCGACCACCGTTGATGAAAATTGCACACGTGTTTTTAGCAATCGTACAATTTGTTACAACACGTGCGTCTTCTATGACAGACCACCTGAGAAAAGGGAAGAGGATGCTTGTGAAGGTCGTGTAATTGTACTTTGAAAATTACAGCTGTTCATCAGGTTCGCGGGGATCTGGACTTGTACTTTGAGAATGACAGCTGTCAACTGTATGTACAGAGATGAAGACTTCATCATCCGAAATTAAAATTTTTGTCATAATCGCTTTTTGTTTCCTGTCAAATTTGTATGCCTGAGATTGTCATTCAGATTGTGCGTTAAACGCAGGGCCGGTCTGAGTCAAATGAGCGCCCTGTGCAAACCCCACACTTAGCGCCCCTTACTTCGGTTTTGACAGAAAATTCGTTTCCACATTACACTGCAGGTAGACTTTCAATACGTTTGTGTCCATTCGTACGATTTTTAATATATTCCCTTATAAATGCACACGCATGAAATTACCCTGCACAGTCTTGTTGGGATTTTTTGACTGTACACAAGTCGACCACCCGAACAAATGGGACTTCAAGGGACCCAAGACTTAAATTGTCTCATATTTTAGACGATTTTAGACGATACCAATTTTTTCCCGTGACTATTCAACTTATGGAAGTTCGACTGTAGTTTCTTGTGGGTGGCCCTCTGTGTTAACAGACCGCCAAACACCGTTTAGAAACCCATAGTTAGACAATTCAAATTTAACGAATGTCAGTACAATGATGCGTTTCATTTTAGTTATTTAGACTTGACAATGCGCCCCGAAGAAATAGACGCCTGGTGCATTTGCACATCTTGCACACCGGCCCTGGCCGGTTTCAAATAATGTCGTCAAATTTAGTTTGGATTGTCATTCTTAATTCATTCTGCCGTAACGATGGATGGTCCCCTTTTTATTTAACAGCATCAGGGACCTGTCGCTTGTCCTATAATGACAATCATTCCTTTACTAGAATGCGAAGTAGCCTCCTTGAAGTACTCTTCATTGCAGTTGATGGCACGAGTTATCTTTGAATTGGCTTTCAAGGTCAGTGCCATGTTGCTCTCCTCATAATTGAAGACGAATTTTCTTTTGAAACGACCCAAAACTAACGAAGTGCACTTGTTTCATTGAAAGGAAGTCGTCTGCCAGAGGTACCGAACAACATGTCAACTTCAGTTGCATTCAGTGTTCAGAAGACAGACAGCCGCAGCAGCAGGCATTCGAACAGAGTCACTTAAATAATATCCGCATTTTCTGAACACAGTCGCCGATCGTAACCAAAATAGAAAATCATCAAACATTTGCCCATGCCCCCTGTCGCACGAAAGCCAAAACATCAGCGGCAGCAGTTCGTCGAATGAATGGCTTCAAGGTCATCGGAAAGCAATTTATAGCCTGTCACTATATTTATCCTCGAATATTCGACCAAAACAAAACTCTAGACGAAATCTAGACCAACGACCGAAAAGCAACACAAACACCAAACACGCTCGTCAGTGATAAGATTGGAAACGCAAAGTGCACGGTGTCCAAGTTGATTGAAAAATTGAACAAAAATTCCCCCTCCAAGCGCACGTTCTATACACACATGCACAGCTAAGTGAGCGCTTGTGCGTGAACTTGTTCGGTATGAATGATTGATTTATATTTTTATTTATCACAGAACAGCAAGCGAATCCAGTCCAACTCTGGGCAAATGATCCGTGAATCATGCCAGTCTCGGCGATGCTCTATTGCAAGTGAATCACTTTGATGCAACGTGAATTATTCATGAGATTATTTGCAATGGAAAAAGATTTGGAACAAGAAAGAAAAAAAGAATGCTTGATCGAATCAAGATTTTCAAGAATCCCTGCGGTACGAGAGTCGGTTTTTGCGCATTTTCTCTCGTTGCGTCGCGGCAGTACACATCGGTTGTTTGCCGTCTGCGCGAACATGCCTCGGAGCTTACGTCACATATTTACTTTTCCGGCCTAACACACGGCGAACACGTCGGCGACGTCTGGCGCGTTTGTATCGCAGATATTTCGGAGGAGAAAATAAAGAAACCAAGAAATCGAGAAAATAAGATAAGAGCAAATGACTTTTGCGGTGTGTACAGAAACTCGTTCGCAGCCGATGGCAACGACTGATTTCTGTTCGGGATTCGGTGTGAATGAGTCATCGCGGGTTTTTGCAGCTCGAATCACTCATGAGGCTTGATCACGATCGTACCAGGCGGGCTCGGCTCGCCTGGATGTCTCCAGAAGGCTGAGTCGCCAACGGAGGAACCATGTTTCAAAGGTGCACATCGTGAGGAATTCCAGAAAAGAAAAACAAAACAACATCACATGACTATCTCGCCGCCCCCACGAAACTATGAAATGCTTATGTGTGCTCGGTGGTTTTATGGGTTCCTTGAACACACACTGTCACCGGAATGGTTTCCTCCAAGTCGTGGCTTATAACGCCGAAGGGGTACGGTTCGTAGATACGTATTTTTTTTGTTCGTCTATTCGTTTTATTTATGCACCATTCACTTTTACTTGAGGGAGCGATACAATACAAATGCCGACCTCCACGGATTCCGCTCGACTTGTCAGAGGGGGGGCCAATGACTGGGTGAATGACAGTAAGTCGGGGAGAGCCACAGAGAGCTCCATTGTGTGTGATATATGTCAATTGGTTCGTATATTGGCACTGCCTGCGTCTGTGTCTGGCTTGTGGGAGGCAAATGAAAATGGAAAATATGTGTTTTCTGAGACGACGTCGTGGCTTGGTGTGGATTGGATATTTTCAAATGTCAAATAGTGACGTTCCGTAGTTTTCACATTCTGGGATAATTGCCTTGTGATTGAAATGGTGGCCGGGTTTAGTTTGGATTTCCTCGTTTTTCTTATATTTTATTTTATTCGAGTCAGTCATGTGGGTAATAAGACTCTTGTCTCGCACTGTTGCCACGGAGTCTGCGGTAGTTTGCGAACGTTGTGGGTAACCAATCAGTTTTTACGGTTGCAGAGATTAGAAATTAAGGATGTTGCTACATTTTGTTATTTTCGTGGTTCATTGCGGTTGGAGCGAAAAGAAAAGGAGGTTATGGACAAACTTGAATGTTTATTCAACTTAAAAGATCGAGGAAATGCACTAAAACGATATTCAGTGACCATAATAAGCCCATCATTCAGTTTCGTTAAGTTTCGTTAATTTTTGTTCCCATAAATTTCGTGCCTTAATGTAGAATAAACTTTACATATACATAGATAGAATTCATAGAATTAATACGGTGTGACTATAATAACCACTTCGCTCAGCTTCGTCGTTCAATTCCAATCAATTGCTTTCTACGTGAGCAAATGACAGTTGATGTTGGCAAGTGGTAGGACTGATGGTTTGAGTAAGTTCCCACAGCTAATTATGGTAACACTTGGACATTTGACATTCGATTCTGATATAAGCTTAACATTATTCCAGTCCTTTATGGTACGGCCTTGAGCGAACACTTTTAAGAGACGAGTTGCTTACAAAACGAGATAAACACCGGTAAGAGGGATAGTTTTCTAAAGTGTTATATAAACTCTTTCCCTAAAATTCCTTTCAACGCTTAAATAGTAATACTCATAATTCCAAACGTTTCCGCAATCAAATCTGCCTTCAGAGACGTTTTGAATTTTGCAGTCTAAATAGACATTTTGTTGAGTCATTGTGTGGGATGATTTATGACCATCGCTATCTTTATGCGACTTCGCGTTGACAAAAGAAGACCTCGGCTGGCGGGTTCAGGCGTCCGATTCTTTCAAAATGCCTGATAACACGGACGCCGAACTAAATGTGTGAAAAGAACACAAAGGATTGATAATCAATGTCTTGTTCTTTAGATATGCGCCGTTCGGGGCTTATGAAAGTGAGTCGTGCATACTGCTCCTAGGAAGAGAGTCTTCTTAGTATATAAGTAAATTATGGCAATGATTAACGTCGGATTATTTATTTTTAACGAAGTTTTTGATTTGACGAACACTGTTCATGGACTTGAAAGAATGCACTACGGTCAATTAACGAGATAATAATAAGTACCCATGGCAGCATACTCCGATGTGAACCTGGGCCTAACTTCTACAGCATCTTCTCGTGGTGTGCATGGTATTGTTCTGTCACGAGTGGATGGGACCTGTAGTTTCATATCGATTCCTAGCGGCAAGTTTGAGAAGCTGTTTGTAGGGACCGGACTTTTTGAGGAGAATGACTTGTATTTGACAGAGCTTCCTTTTAGTTTCCTTTGTAGTTTCTGATAGTTAGACGATCGGGTACTTAGAGTAGACACACGCTCCCAAGCCTTCGCCCAACTTCATTCCATCCGTGAAAATTCGTAGAAGACCGTTCAGCGTCTGATGTTCAGGAGTAATACAGTTGTCACTAAAAACCAAAGCTCTTAACTCGTGGTTTGTAACCATCAATCGAATTATCTCATGTCGATCGATGTAATTTTGAAGGCATGCTTGTCACATGACTTCAGCCATACGAAATGCGAAATCTAGTTGCAAATCCCTTGGGTTCATATGCCAGTGAGAGTTTGTCGAACCAAATCAATCTACCGAACCTCTATTCTGGTGTACTCAACACTATTATTTCCTGTCAACAGCTGTTTCGCCTGTCCCTTCGAAATTGACAGCTAATGACATTTGAAAACACTTTCACTTTGGCCTTTTGAGGTTTCAAACCTCCTCGGTTCGGTGTTTCTGATTCCATCACTTATAAAAAAGGCCTGCCCCAGCTGTTTCAATGGAACTGCACGCACGATTTATAACCAGATTACCTACCCTCGTTTGCTTCTCCATAAATCCTTAAATCCGAATACCTATTATCTGGCGTACTTTCAAGCGAAACCTTAAATCGAGCCATCTCCCACAAAACTACTCTCTTAAGCCGAGCTATATAACAAACATTCTTAACCCTTCTTTGTGCCTTCTCCTCCAAGTATTCACTAGAAAATTGTTTCAAGTTACTGACAAATCAAGATTCAACGATTGACCAAGTTGTATGTATGCATTTAAGACCTTCTTCTCCTACTCTTTATCCTTAATTAACTTCCACAGAATGTCTCTAGTTTCGAACGATCAAACAAAGCTGAAGGTCACCAGCACTTCGCTTTAAATAGGTGACGGTCAATGCAACAACAAGCAACTACTCGCCCACAGCAGACAAAGCCACAGCGGGAAAGAGCGAAGAGAGCAAAACACAAAACAAAAAATCCAATCTCAACGGGTGATTGGAAATTCCCAATGCCTTTGCAAAGAATTTGCAACCGACTTAACGAGAATCATTATTCTACAAGTTCTAGTTCACTAGTCTGTGCGATGACTATGCGACAACCCATGCCATGACACAGAGCAGCAATAAAATACAGGTTTAGAACACAAAATCCCGGACTTGAATAGAGTAGATTACCAGGCATGTTTGACCATAGCGTGCGTCTCCGTATACCTGAACGAGCGGAGATTTTCTTAGAACTCTTTGATTCCTCGATCTCGTTTTGTTTCGCTAAAAACAAACCTTGCGCTGAGTAGTTTTGAAATGAAACGTATCCGAGCATACCTATTTCATCATCGATCTTCATAAAAATGTGTTTTTCGAGGTGTGTCCCATACAGACAGTGCCATTGTTTCTGTTTCCAGACTTCGGCGGGATTACTGCGTTTCGTGTTTGTGAATTTGTTGCTCGCCGGGGTAAGCCGGGATTTCTGAGGAAGAAAGAAGAAACAATGGATGTACGTAAAATTCATTCATTAAATGACGAATTGCGGCACGTGGATTTGATCTCCATGAGCTGACAACTTTATTGGATTTAATTATAGCTCTGAGTTGCATTTACGAACGCGGTATGAACTCGCTGTCAAATCGATAAATGATGGTGTGTTCGAAAATGCTGTGATGTTTTCGAAAATGATAATATGTAGTTTGCAACAAAAGTGAAACGAGTCAACATCAATTTTTGTTATTGACAAAACAAGTGAAAAAAAAAAACATGTTTTAATTGAAATCGAGACGCAGGTGTCACTGAAATGTCACAAAACAATGGTGGATGTATGAGTACCTGCATGACCTTCACAAACGTAAATTCAATCCTTTGGCAGACGAAAGTTTTTTTTAGAGCATATTTTGATTCATTTACAATGACAAACATCGATTGCATTTTTCAACAGTGTTCATTCCCCAGGGGAGCGTCATGATCCATACGAACATCGAAAAACAAACGTCACGTTGTTTGCCTTTGGGCTGCAAAGAAAACTTTCACCCCGAACACTCGAAATTTCTAATGTCAAAATTTGAGCTATTTCACGCACTGGTTGCAACGAAACGAAAATCTGCAATGCCACCGCATGGATTCAAACTTTTTCCGCTACGTCCCTCCCCAAAAAAGAGTACATAATTACACATCCAATGTGATGAAAAATCAACCTAAGCCAAAAGTAAAGCACATACATATGAAGCGAACTCGTTAACAACTTCTCCGAGCAACACTTCATCGCTTTGTAATTGCAAAACTTTACAACATTTCCAACGCTCCTCATATACTCTCTAACAAATAACCAGAAAACGAAGACGAAAAAAATGGAAAATGAATAAAAAAAGACCCCTGCCCCCTCTCCCCTCAGAGTCATGTCAGAGCAAAGTCAAACCTGAGTTCGAGTCTGCAGTTTCCTGCTCAAGAGTTACTTTTGTTTACTGGATTTTGGATTACACAACCGCTTTCACTACAAGGCAAATAATAGCCCGGGGGTATTTACACAAATAAAACCGTTTTTTTTCTTCTTCTTCTCCTTCTCTGTATCTTCCAGTTTCAGCTGAGACAGAAAAAAAACCATAAGAACTCTGTTCACTCACAGTTCATCCATATGACATATGAATCACTGTCAGTGTCAATATTTACGATAGCAGCTTTGGCAATCTAATGAAATTTTGAACGCTCTCCCTGGGCTTTTCATTTGAAAGTGGAACACACCCATTGGCGTGCGTTTTTGAAAGCTGAACAACGGTATGGCATACTAATTGGATGCATTCGAGAACTGTCACTCGGTTCAAAGTCACGGTCGCGTTGAATGAAATTGACGCGTATAGAAAAACAAACAAAAAAAGATGCAAATCCTAAATGAACCGAATTGCAGTTTGAATGTGAAATTAGAGCTCATGCGGCGGTGTGTGGCGTTTCTTGACTAGTCGACGGGCACACAAGTGGAGGGTAAGCCGGCTAAACTGGGTCAACGCAGTGTCAGTCAATCAGCAATAAATGTCTAAGGTGTCTCAATGTGTTTTGTAGTCGTTAACTAGGCCGCTATGCCCTGGTTTTTGATCACAGCCGCGCACCGGTCTGGGTTATTGGCCATTTGTAGGTAACTTCGTCGAATGAGAGATCACGTAATTTTCAAAATGAATTCGCTGACAAAACGTGACGTTTTATGAATTTCAGATGGAAATGGCGCGACGCGGGGCGGCTTTGTCGAAGGAGAACCGGAACAGTTTTTTTTTTCAATTCCAGTTGATTCGTTTGAATAGTTTATGAATCGTTGAAATACAATTCATGTAGTAGGAACGTAAAACGTACATCGTAAATTTTGAGTTAAATTGGAAATGCTATGTGACATATTGTCATGTAGATTTGACGCAATGCGGGTCAGGAGTCGATGCCATCAGTGCCAATGTTGTTAAGCTCAAAGAGGAAAATCAATTCGAATGGGTGTTTACATGTAACGGGCTACGGACGAATTATTACAAAAATCGGTGTGACACGGAGTGTGTTCGAAAATGGGTGCAAAGGGGTTAGGTTAGTGGAAAGAGGTGTTGTATTTATGAGATGCAAATTTTGGAGTGCTTGAACTCTTTATGATTTGCGACACAATGAGTAAACCGGCAAATTCAAATTTTGTCTGAACCGTTGCCTACAATGCGAATGAAAGAGCATAGAGGAATGGGGACACCATAAATGACATCGAAATTGACATAACTCGACGTTTTAGAAATTTCACCGGCTTGGGTGGGGAGTTTGCCTACTAAGTCTCTGTGATTGACATCAAATGAACATTGATAGATAATGAACATAGATAGATTGTAGAGTCTTGACAAGGTTTTTAAAATAGGGCCTTTGAAATTGCACTGTGAACGCACCCTTAAACCAACGACCAAGCTGTCAATGTCAAACGTTTCGTTAAAAACAATACGAAGTTCACGAATGAAGAACGTTTACCAATAACCAAAATACGGATTAAAACAAACATTTTTTTTTCTACTTAATGACCACTTTCAGTGCTGAAACGAATGTGTGGCTAAATGTGTCCACCAACAATGTGCTACTGGCCAGGTGAAAACCGCCATGTGCTTAAAGAAACACCACGAAATGGTGAATAATTGCCAATGTTCTGTTTGCAAAAAGTTGACGTGTTATTGTGCATCACAGTCAAACCGAATTCTACCCCGATTGTAATCTTTCAAATTAAACCTAAAACTTACTTTCGAAACTCCACGATGGCAATCAACTTTAACGACACGCTTCATGTTCCCACATTTACAACACACGGGAAACCCCACTCCGCACGGTAACCACTTTCTCTGGTTTCTAAAAACATTTCGCAGAGCCCTAAAATAAGATGACGGCAGTTTGAAATCCTACACTAGACCATCAGCTTATTGCTTATGCAACGGTACACATCCGATTTTGCCTACTTAGCTTTAGCTGTCGGTCTGTTTGAATTCAAAGCGACGGACAAGAGGAAAGGAGTTAAGGCAAGTTGGCATAAATAATCCCCCAATACTTTATCAGTGAGCCCAGTGTGACACACGTGAGATAATAGTTGAGATAGCTAAAGCCACTTTACAATTTCAACGATTTATGAGATAAGAGTGTTACGTGCGTGACAGACACAGCGACATGGTAAACTTTCACGCAACGCGCCGCAGCAGGCAAAAGAAAATCAATTTATGAGAACCCGGGGGGTAAGAAAATTGCATTTTCCCTAACGAAATGGGGCGGCGGGGTGGGGATTGTATTTTTCTTCCACTCAAGGCCAGGATGGGGAAAATATCGATATCACTTCCTGAATACACTTTAGAACATCGGCGGGCGTGCACCCCATCGTTCTTGAGCGGGGAAAATGAGAAAGGAAAAAATTGTGCATTGATTTTTTTCTTAATTGCTTCGCTGGCGTGGTGGAAGGAAGAGAAAAAAAAAAAAAAAAAACGTAAAGATTTTGTTCCTTGACCATGTCAGAGTTAAGTGAGCACGGTTGGGGTCGGTCAATGCCAGGTTGGAGCGGCACTTGGAGTATTGTCATTTGCGGAAGAGGGGACGTGAAAGGTCAGCCTCTCAGTTGTTAAAGTGGAACTTAGGGCAATTATGAGATTTTAATGTCAATTTACGGATGTTGCCACCAAAATGGGTAAGTCTGCTGCCTTAGCAAGGCCGAAGAGATTTGTAAAATTAAGGCAGTTCCAAAAATGAGTTGGCGCATCATCATCTATGAAAGAAGACTCCGAAGATTGAAGGCCCAGCCATAAATGACGTAAGATGACTTATGTTAAGGCAAGCACCAATACCTGCGACTCTGATAACCACAGTTTCGTTGAGTTTCGTTCATTTATGCTTACCGATGCCTTCAGCAGCAAAATCAATTGGCCTCCAGATGCGTAAATGACATTTTTATTTATGACGCAGACTTTGCGTTTTGAATGTGCTTCTGGCAGAAGTGAACGTTCACTTACTTCAATTATGGTAGAGGCCTTAACTTTAAGACTCTTTCTAAGAAACTCTCAAAATACTGCAGGCGGAGATTACGGATTGTGAAGCACTCTCTTGGTAAACATAGAATGTAAAAGCCGCACTCGGTATTAGGATCTTTACACGCAGTCAGGCCAACAATCGAATCAGTCGGCATGTACGAAGATGGCACCAAAGTTTAGATGAGATCACTGAGCAGTCCAATACTCGCCAGTACTGGGAGCCAGGGCACTGAGTCTCTGTGCGGATGAATATTCTAGGAACTCAAACAACTTTGTCTCCTCACGCAATTGAAAAAAATTAGCAACTGCAAACTTTGCTTACTTTGTTTAGTGTATTGGCAGCACTACGGCAGAGCGTGAGAGCGTTTGATAATTCATAATACTCATGACATGCATCTTAGCTCTTATTTTTGTTGTATTGTGTGCATGTTCCTATTCTCATGGCAAGTCCGGATGTTCTCGTGAGTCGACACGAAGGAAAGTGACCGAACTAACCAACACGAAATGGCTGATTAACAGTACATGGCAAGCTTTCAAACTGATTTATCCCAATCGGTAAGTCACTGTTCTCTCTGAGTAGATCGCATATATGTCATATGGATGGTCTCATTCAGAGATGAAGTATTATAGAGAGCCAACTTCTACCACTCTTGCCCCTTAACATTTGTGACAACCATTTTTTCTTTCGTTTCCCAAGACCAAATTGACCAATCAGAGAACGGCGTTCGCATTATTTTGTGAAGAACTGTCAAAAATTCCGGAATAAAGCCTCTCAAATTCGTCGATGGTCTAGAGGTAAATCAGCTGTGAAGTTGGTCATCTCTAAAAAATACTTCACACCTGGTCTCATTGCATGAGATCTGTCTCTTAGGAGATCACGCCAGCAGACTAGGCGTCATCCAAAAAGGCTTCTGCAGAGGCTTCGTGGATGGGGAAGACACTGGAAGTGTGCAACAGCTCCTGCCAGCTCTCACTTGTACAGATTCGCGGGTGCTCAAGCAGACCACCCATCAGTAACTTGCACCGCATCATCCTCTGCTCCGAATGGTTTCCCTAAAGCAGTTAATCAACCGATTAATACGAAAACGAGTTACATAAGCAATCTAGGTCTAAGTGCATCCCACCAACCTCTAACCTACCGCACTGTTAATCCTGTCAAACATTCACTTCAGTCGCTCTGCAACTTGTTACTGCTCTAAAGATAGTCAAAACTCCCGCTTGAGACACTGCGAATTATGGCCGCTCAAAGTTCTTTCCCAAAGTTTCTGACGCATACTATTTTGTTATGTCATTAAAAAGTTGTTGAAAAACAATTTCGATAACCTAATCTAGTCTCCACGGGCATCTTCCATGGCACCAACGTAAGTCACATTCAAGCAAACAATTGGAGGTTTGATAGCTTATCGATAAGACCGACAAACTTATAATCAAAGGATGAGTGGAATCGGGCTCTTAGTTAGAATAATTAATTTTTCTTTGATTTCTGAGCATTCAGTAAACGTATACTTTTTGGCAGAAATGGAGTGTTATAGAGATACTTCACCAATGTGACAAGTGCACGGTTAGCAATTAAGAGCAATAAATAGACTTAAGAAATCAATTGTATTTTAGTTCTAGTTTTGGTGCTGAGGAAATAAAGCCTTGGAAAATATTTTTTAAATAAAAATAACTTTCTTTTCATTAACTTACAATCTTTACAACTGCAATCAATTTCATTTCAATACAGGACTCTATCACTTATCACAAATGAAGTAAGATAGAGATGCCCAACATCACAACTGATTGACACCTAGTCCATCGGCGAATTTCAGAGGCTTTTTGACAGTTTTTCATGAATTTTTGACAGTTCTTCACGAAATAATGTAAATGCCGTTCTGTGATTGGTCAATTTCGCTTAGGGAAACGGTATAAAAATGTCAAAAATTTTAAGGGGCAAGAGTGGTAGAAGTTGTGCTGAAGTCTGAGAAGTTTGCTTTTTGGTGTGCTTCTGTCATGTAGTGTTCTTACTTTGTTGCGGCTTGTTAAAGGTGTGTACAAAATAAATTAACACAGGACAGGCATTACTTTGATGTCCTTATTTTAATTTTTCCTTCCTTTGGACCTTTCAGAGGCACTAGGAACTTTTGCTGAATTTACGCAGCCTTCTGTCAAGTTGTGATGTTTAGAGAGAAATGTTGCATTCTGTCAAAATGTGATCAAGGTACTTTCCTCTATAAAATGTCAGTCTGCTCAATTTGAAACATCTGTCAATATCTTCCCGTCCGATTAGACATACACTCGTATTCTGGCCCACCTCTTTAATGAGTCACAACTGCCTCACAAGATCATGGCGAGTCACTTATTGTAAGGTTTTCTTATTCCGAGCAAAACCCGACAGCTTGTGAGCAGCATTGCCGTTTCTCCTGTTATAACAGGAGTCTACTGTTATTTAACTCCGACAAAGTGAAATCTGGTGTTTTCTGTTCCCAGACAATTTTTAACAAATTTCTGTTTTTGGGCCTATAACTCAATTCGTGAGTTTTTTTTTCTTTCAAAATTTGAACGTTTATTTAAGAAAAAGAAAATTATTGCCTCGTGTCTGGTTGCGTATTCCGGGCGTTTTTCGGCGACTGCTCTCTTAAAACGGATAATTGATGGTTTCACCCGGCTTTAGTAGCTCATATTATGACACACCCATCTGATCCCATCAAATACAGAGCATTACCTTCCCGCCATGGATATTCGGCTTTGCCATGGAAGGCTGGTTGTCAAAGCCAAAATCACCAAGCCAAACCACTTTTGGCACGTTCGCTCAGCTAGCGCATGTTCACCATACACTTCCATCAAAATACGATGACTTTCGGCAGCAAAAGCACTTTTTCAGGCACAAAGTTCGACATGAGTGAAAAAAAATTATTGTTGTTTACGCTTCAAATGAATAACATATACTGAAATGACATACAATGACAGTAGCTTTCCAAGGCATGTTCAAACGGAAATAATAACAATGGAATAATACAAGTTACGCCATCTCTTAGCAAACCGCACGAATTAAGTTATAGACGCAATACTTCACATGTTTAATCAAAAACAAAACTTGGAACGCGAAACTAACATAAAAACAAGTAACGAATAATCCGCAATGAAAGCCCGCAATAGAATAATATTCCAGGTTTTCCAGCTTGTTGATTAGCAATAAACTGTCAGTGACATCACAAGGAAGAAATAGAGGCAACATTTTATAAGGTATTGAGGTAATAAATATTGTTTGGACTGCAACGTAGAAGGCATTCGCAGGCACTCTCTGTCCAGACAGCAACACAAGGCGCCTCGCATGTAGGGTGACCATGCACAATTTTCTCATCGCTGACATTTGCGACTTGATATCACAAACCCTATCCTGGCGTGTAAGTTTCAGTTTTTCACACTCCAAGGCTCTTCATTCCTTCTCGTCACATCTCCCTGATCGCTGTCGAGAAGTGATATTGCCTGAATCCCACCTGAAGTTGGTTGTCTTTGAACAATTTTCAATGAGTGATCCCTGCTTCTTATACTTTGTAGGAACCCCTCAGGGAAATTAGAAGCATTTGCCCGACGCCTTTTTGTGCGGCAAATAGAGACTTCGGATTACAATTACAACACTCCGACAGCATTGCTTTGCCCGAGGAAACTCTAGTTGGAATGTTTAACTAAGGAATCAACAAATTCAATCGTGTGCCCGAATACATGCTTGTGCGTGAGCAAATGTGGATGGTCATTTACAAATTGATGGGAACCCTTGAACATGCAAATGGGAAGAATGGAAAATGCCTTTCTCAGTGTGGTCGGTGGTATTTTGTCCTCGAACATGAATACATCCTGTTTTGTGTTGGATTTCACATAACGAATGAGTAACTACTTTCTTGTGGTCATTCAGCGGTGAAAGAGACTGAAAATGGCTCATTAGTCTGTCTTACCACAGCGGCGTCATACATATTGTTTTCTCCAGATCTGCCAATTTTATTTACTGACGTGGACATTCGACCAGAACGGGGACTCGTGGTGATTGTTGTGAAGGGCCGATGTGGAAGGCCATGATTTTCGGGAATTTTGTGTGGTGTTAGTCTGTTCTATTGGCAGTGATGCCAAGTTAAACTTGGAATGAGAGTTTCTGTCTTGAACTGTCAAATTAAGTGTCACTAAAAACAGTGCTACCAAATCGAAATCAGAATTTCTAAAAAAAACTTTATGTACAATTTTTTTTATTCTTTTTTATCACAACAAAATTTGACCCACTCACCCATCTTCCAAATTTATTCTTGGGTCGGCTTACCCATAAAACGCTTACATTTGTCGATCCGTTGCTAAATCCCCAATACAACGAAACAATGCTTCCCGCCGTTTGCAATATTCCGGCATCCACTTTGCTCTGAATGTGTCCATCAAACTAAGACCTCGTTTGTCAATGTGGAACAATCGAAATCCCCGTGGCGAAAAGAATGTCCACATTGCCATGCACCCTTCCGTTTGAAACCAATTTAGTGTCATCAGATTTTTAAACTACTTACACATCGACCGTCGATTTAGCTCTTCTATCGCCTATCGATTAAGCTCCACCGGAAGTCCACACTCACGTGTACTGTGCCTCAACAGTGTTGCTGGCATAAAAGCAACCATAACCAGAGACATATACGTTCATCCATGCCTCCCTCAATTAAGTGTAGACACACGCTTTTATTTTCCCCCCGAGGGTTGCATAAAACTTAAATCCCCTCCCAACGCACAGGGTACACATATCATCAACCCCTATTACTTTACTAAGAGCTCTAGGCATAATAAAATCCCATCTACCAGCCACTAACGTAAGCCATTAAAAGGGTGCTTCTAGCTGTGCCACCTTTTACCGCTGTAAGCTTCTAATTGCCAGCTAGTAGCCCACTATCTGCAACCGAGTGATAGACACTCATTCCACATCCGCACTCCTGCACTAGTTTCCAGTGGATCGAGTCGGTTCCATTGTCGAGGACAGCCGTCTGTTTGGCATTACTTAAAGGCTTCGTGAGTGGCGTGGGTATAGCCTGCCAACAGGCTTCTTTTTTCGTCCTCGGTTTTCGGGTGGTCTAATCGATGGTGTGACAATAAAAATAATTGCTTATTTGTGTGTGAAACACTTTATGTGTGTGTGTGTGTGTGATGGCCAAGGACTACAAACCCGGTGGTCGTTGAAGTTCGAAATGAAATTGGAGTAAAAGGAAAAATTGAGTGATTGTTGTTTTTTCGCTGCCTTTGGTGAGTCCTGCAATTGGTCAGTTTTACACTACAGGTTTTTTGTTTTTGTTCTTCGGTCATTTGGAATGTGTAAGGCTTTCATGAGCACTCGAGAGAGAAGGGTGGCCTTGTGAAGGACAAAATCAATAAGTTGATTAGTTTTAAGTGCTTTTAGTACTTTGCTTTTATTTATTCTTGGCGCAATTAGTGCTGAATGCTATGATGGCTTGTTTTGTTGTGTACACAAAGTATCTTGTTTATTTTTAACACTTTCTTCGTGCGAGTTCGTGTTCATTTGTGCTGAACTGTAGTCGTCGTATCGGCGAGTGATGATTGTCGTAATATAGTGATGCCAAGCTGACACTTATTTTTTGACAGGAGCTGTCATTGGTCATTATCACTTAGGTTACATACATTGACTTACTAGAGAATCGTTGAACATAGACCATAGTCCAAAATCAGCAGATCAAACACCAGGGCTTCGCCATCCGCCGGAGACAAAGTCCATGGTTTTGGTCTATTTATGAGACTGTCCTACAAGAGGTGTCAGTTTAAATGAACAAAAACACGGACTATTCCTATGGAATGTTGTGATATTTATACTTCAACTTAAAGTACAAGGTCTGAGCTAAGTGATAAGATATATTATCTACCTCCTCGCTCTGAACACTTCGATGGACACCAATGGCAACACTTAAGTTTATATTCCCCCTTATTGTCTTTGTCGTGTCACATGTCACTGTTACAAACTTGCATTCAATTAGTCACTCAAATGTCACATCAAAATATTTTTGACTGACGCGACTAAGACAATAAAGGGGATTATAATAGACTCAGGGAAGTAAAGCAAGTGTGTTCCCACACGATGGACAGTTCCACAAAATGGGGAATAAACAGACTCCGAATGGAAGCTTCTCCGTACTTCTCGCTGACCGTTATGCTTGGGGTTCTAGTCAGCTAAGGAGGAGTTTTTCCTAAACACTGACGTTGCTGGATCCCTAACATTGAGCGACGAATGCCGTGCCAAGTCCAAGTGACAGCCGCAAAGGAAGCATCCCTTGAGCTTTAAAACCATACCTCAACCTGCCGTTCTATGTTTTTCTTTCAACACATACAAAACGCCTTCCCTCAGCCAATGAATATCACAGTCTAGATATAAACTCCACGACTCCGCAATGATAGCCATTTTAACTGAGGACAATTAAACCCGTACCCCACCTAAAATTGTATCAGCAATACAAACGCACAAAGATTTCTCAACCTTGATTTCAGTTTCATGTGTGCTTCAACAGAAAGTGCGCACTTATAAGTCTTGCAGATTTACTACGCCAAACTAAAAGGTGACATGTTTTATTCATCGATACTGTGAGTGACAGTCCGTCATTAGCATAGCCTTTGAGCAAACGTGAACTGTCATATTTGACATTTCCTTTGAGAGCTGATACCTCTGAATCTCTCCATAGACCTCTTCGGGCGAATGTCAGCCAATGTCAAGGAAAAAGAAACCGTTTGTTCATATGACAGTTTTCCCTTTTCATATTGTTCGTTGAAGTGGAATAAATTAAAAATTAACAACGACAACAACAGAGCCTTCTAATTCAAATCTTCAGAGAAAGAGAGTGTACACGAGCAAGTACGAGTACTACCGTGCCTCATTGCAATTTGGTATTCGTTTCATGTTCCTGGTTTTGGTGTTGGCGTTTAAGGAAGTTTACTCGCAGCTAATTAATTTCACAAGCGACAAAAAATGCTAATTGTCTGTGTTCATTGGTACCAGGCTGTCGCTTGACAGTTTGTCGCTTTGTTTGTTTTGTGTGCGAGTGTTTCTCCTTTGTTTTCTTTCTTCCCGTACGACTAATCTAATACAATTTGCATGACAGTCACGATGACAGAGTGTCGCTCTGGTTTTGCAGGCGAAACAAAATATGTGCACAAGAGAGTGATTGTGGTTTTCGCATTCGTATCGGACGGGTGTCGGTTGTCGAGAGCGTGCAGAATTCTCAGACTTATCAGAAATCGCAATAAGCTTAACCCTTTTGACATTTCGCCTTGTCTATCTGTCAAAGGCATCAGTGCAGATTAACTGCTGTCTGGGATGCAGTGAGAGGACTTAATTGACGTAGATTAAGACGTGCGCTTTGTTATCAATTTGTTTTGTTTTTGTCTCAGTGGTGTGTGCTGTTGATCTTGGTTAATTAAAATCATAATTTTGCACGAATCCTGTGCTTGATAGTGAGTATTCGTTTTTATTAGCTTTCATCTCGATTTTTTCTGTTTGTCAGGCAGCTGGTGCGTGAAGATGCGAAATAAGATTAAGGTAATGCGAGCCCGTTTTACTGGCGCCGTAAAGATGAGATGAAAAGTGCTTGTACTACCGCCGGGATGTACTTGAGGGGTTTTCTTTTATTTCTATGCATGCCCCCTGCATGTAGGACTTGTGATGTCCAGCTAGGACCTAGCTTTTATGATACAAGGAAATTGTTTATGTACATCCTTAGTTTGCTCTTGTTTAAGGACACTTATGGCAGTAGTCATTGAGAGGGGTGTGGGGTCTTTATCGTGTGTGGGGGTAGAGTAGCGTGTAGGAGTGGTTTTGGAAGCCGAAGGGTGTTGTTGTACACAGTTTTTGACCAATGAAATGCGAAAAGTTCGTACAACACAACGTTATTTCGACTGTAAAAATGTTTGCCGATTGATTGTAGGACGTCTATGCTCTGCCAAATTCAAGAGAAATCACAAACTCCATGAAATTACGGATCAAATTCAATCAAGACATTTGTTTCGGCGTGAAGTGCGGTGTCTTCTTCGATGACGGGACTGATTTGAAAGGAATTTATATTCCATTCCCTATCATGAAAGACTGACCGCCAAACTCGCGCAGTTATTTTTTTACTTCTCATGTCTGCTTCGAATTGAATCATAAAATTGTCGTAAATTCCTCCCAACGAGATCATTGACTTTACTGGTGACGAGATAAAGTCAATGTGTTCACATGATAAATTTAAAGCTAAGTGCCTACAACAGTTCTGTCATGTGATCAGGACATGAGGTGCACTATTGAAAATAAGTGTAATGGATTGAAGAGGTTTACATATCGTCTTGTGTTGAAAGGACACTTGCTATAGACTGACTTCAATCTTCGCATCGACAGTAAATTGACGTTACTTTTTAACAAACATATAAAGGGTGATTTTTTAGCTATTATCTTTTTGGCAACACTGGTTTAAACAGCTGACGCACGTTTCGTGTTTTGTTTCACTGTCAAACATCTTCAGCTTGGTCTATAATTTAACCATGAATCGTCTTACAAACGAACAACGCGAAATTATTGAATTTTATTATCAAAATGCGTGCTCTGGTAAGAAAGTTCATCGCGCGCTTCTTCCATTTTATGGTCAGTTATGGTCAAGCTCAATGGGTACGTAAATAAGCAGAATAGTCGATTTTGGAGTGAATATCAGCCAGAAGAATTGCAAGAGCTACCAATGCATCCAGAAAAAGTCACAGTTTGGTGCGGTTTATGGGCTGGTGGCATCATTGGACCGTACTTCTTCAAAGATGATGCGAATCGTAACGTAACTGTGAATGGTGAGCGCTACCGTGAGATGATATCCAACTTTTTTGCAAGAGCTTGACTTGCATGACATGTGGTTTCAACAAGACGTTTTCACATGCCACACAGCACGCGCAACAATGGACTTATTGAAAGGCGAGTTCGGTGAACATTTTATTTCACGTTCGGGACCGGTCAATTGGCCGCCTAGATCCTGCGATTTAACGCCTTTAGAGTACTTTTTGTGGGGCTGTGTTAAAGCTCATGTCTATACAGACAAGCCCGCTTCAATTGACGCATTTGAAGACAACATTGAAGCATTTATTCCTGAGATACCGGCCGAAATGTTGGAAAGAGTATGCCAAAATTGGACTAAGCGGATGGACCATTTGAGGCGCAGTCAAGGTCAACATTTGCATGAAATAATCTTTAAACATTAAATTATTTGGACCGTACTATCGACTCATATAAAGATTCTGAATTCAAGATTCTAAATTTTATGTGTTTCTTTTTGAAAAACTTTCCTATAGCTTTTGAAAAATCATCCTTTAGTACCAATGTAGATATTTAAAATAAAAATATATTTAAATTCAAATGTTTTAAAAAAAATCTAGTACACAGCACCTAAATCCAACATTTTGGCTAGTTTCAACATTTCAGCATTTCGCCATGCAGCATTCTAAAATGTTGAATTTCGTCGCTACATTTGTAAGTTCGTCAAGTCGAACAATCCTCTCTACAGATTCAGTACTTCAAGCAGCCAGCTGACATAAGTAAAGAACAGCTGTCAACAAAACAATCAATCATTTCAAGACAAGACAGTCAACTCTTTCCCCTTAACATTTTTGACAATAATTTGTTTGCATCGTTTTTTTAAACCAAATTGACCATTCACGTTATTTCGTGATTAACCGTCAAAAAGCCTCTCAAATTCATCGATAGGGGTCAGCTGTGAAGTTGGCCATCTCTATAATACTTCATTTCTGATATTGTGTCAGCAGCATATTTAATATGTCTGAACTAGCACTAGAATGCATCTTTAAATATAGCTAGCTAAAGAGGTTCAACCTCTTCTGATTTTCAATCAGAAAAAGCATATCTGCAAACATTTCTGACCCTAGCTGTCATTTGAAATGTTAAAGTTGCAGTACTCCTCCGAACTGTCGAGTGCCGTGTAAACGTACTTTATTCGCCCCGATTGCGAGTGTCGATTGTCGATTGAATCGATAGTCGACAAATGTATCAATTGAAATCTATGTTGGCATTGTGTAACTCAATCGATTGAGAATCGTATTATTGTGAATTAAAAACGTGTATATGACAAATTTGTGTACGTCTGACAGTTGATGTCAAATCTCGCAATTCGTGTTCACATGGACGTGTGAAGCACAGGCTAGAGAGGGCGTCTGAGGTCACATGATTACCGGCTTCGCCGGTACAGTGTGAACAAGCACTTGTGTCAAAACAAATTGTGTACATATCTCGTTTTTTATTCGCTGATTCTTCTGATTTTTTATTTCTCTCCTGGTTGAAATGGAAGTAACAATATAAATGTCTTAGGGATACAACAGCACAAATTAAATTACCTAGCTTCATGAAAGCAGAGTTTATTAGATGATTTTCTGCCCCACGAAACCTGGAGATTAGAAAATTGTGGAGGACAACATTTTAAGGGAAAATCGAATAACATCGATCGAAATCGACAATCGGTGTGTATCGATTATCGATTGATAGTCGACACTCGCAATGGGGCCCTAAGACTTATTTCGTTTTAAAAATAAATGTGTTCAATTCTAATTATTTTTTTTTTTCATTTTTTCTTTTTAGGTAAGTTCTGTTTCCTTTCACAATTATGTGTTCCCACAATGTCGTAAGTAAAGAAAAATTACATACTCTCGCATTTATTCGTTTTATTCGTCTACATAAAAAGATAAAATGGAAAAGATAAAGTAACCTTACATTGTGTTTTTAAAAAACTTGTGTATAATATGGCCTACCTGGGTTTAAATATGGCCTGGTAATGATTTCTGGGTTCAACTGAACCAAAACTCATTTACATTGGCTGGTCGATGCCTGGACAGTCCTCTTGTGTACACATGGTGCATACAACACATTGTAAGCAAGCTGGCGCATTAGATGCATCTAGCAAAGATCATTTGCTAAATATGGCCTACTAGGCGATATTGAAGACAATTTTTTTTCTACTTCATTTTTATTTCAGAATTCATAATAAACGTATATACTAGACAAAAGTGACTAGTTAAAACTCGTTGGATATTTTTAACTTACTGGCACTCCGGGGGCACTCTAAGCTAAACTTGATCTTATCTTATGCCTTTCGACTTTATCTAAAAATTCATGTTTTTAAAGAATGTTTACTAAGACTGTACAATAATTAATATTAAGAAAAATTTGAAAAAAATAACTTAATGACTGTACTTGTTTTCCTTAAAACTTATAAACTAACTTACACTAACATACATTTTTTCTTTTATTTACAGCTTAAAAGCTACCTTAAAAACTACCCTAGTCTATGTAGGTCGGCGATAGCTTACCGCACGTAGATTTGCATCTCATTTGCTGCAAGATAGACTGCTCCTTTTCGGTGTTGCATTGCAGCATCCCGAACATCTCTCCTTGATACCGCCATACTGAACCGGAGGAGACCCTCCTCAGTTCGTTGTGCGACGGAACGGTCGTAGTTGAGTCGCCCATCCACAGTTGAACGGGCAATGTGGAAGATGAGCGGTACCGCATTTATATCTTGTAGCAGTCCGTTCTTGTCCAAATGGAGAAAGCCTTCTGGGGGGACGAAGCCGTTGTGCCGTACCCTTTCGTGGTATAGTGTATTGGGGTAGTAAGTTTGTAAGATCAGGTTATTGACCGAGTTCTGGCAGTATGACATCGAATCAACTTCAACAGGAAATTGCTCACTCTTATGAGGTTTGCCCTGTTGTATAAGACCTCATTGGAATAGAATTTTTTGTACTCTGGAGTTCGATAAAGGCGAAGGCAACCCCTAAGACGAGCCCTCTCAAACAACCGAATCTTTTCCATCCAGCTTGCACTCACGATGAACCACACGGGACAGCCATAGGTGAGCATTGGCCGGGTGAGGGTTAAGTAGCAGATTAACTTCCCATCGAGTTGGCTGTTGTAAAACAGTCCTTTTGTAAGGGTAAAAGCGCCTCGGGCCCTGGCCAGAGCAGCATCTACATGTTTGTTTATTGCAAGCACATGGGGTAGGCCATATTACACACAAAGTCCATTTTTAACTAATGTTGAATTGATACATTTTTCCTTAAAACATTG
This sequence comes from Eristalis tenax, assembly GCA_905231855.2. Lineage (NCBI taxonomy): Eukaryota > Metazoa > Arthropoda > Insecta > Diptera > Syrphidae > Eristalis > Eristalis tenax. The sequence goes on along the minus strand of HG993125.1, from coordinate 71,932,570 downwards.
ATACGACAAAAATGTAAGAACACTTTGAAAACTTTTCAACCTTAAAACAGATATAATGAAATCAACGAAAATTCATTGTGTAAACACTTATGAAAGCATAATTCAAAATTACAATGAAAACGAAAAAAACATTATTTGACGCATATATTGCACATTTCTCGCAGCAGGCCCTACCATTGTTGGCCTGCTCAAACAAACACGACTCCATCATGTCTGTAGTGATCATAACTTCATCTTTGTGCGTTTCCTCTTTTAGGAAATATAATGGTGGGCCATATTAGACCCACGTGGACCATATTTGCCTCACTTACTCTACTGATACCACTTAAGTCAATTGATATCTTCTTCTGCTATTGAGTTTTAAAGAAATCCTTCGTTTTTTCTTTTACTTTACAGTACTTTGTGTATATTCTTTTCGCGGTTATTTGTTTTTTCAGAACTTGTGCATATTTCTGATTACTCCATGTTATTAGCTCCATCGCATTCTCCTGCTGGGGCCGCTCTTCCACCACCGGCAACATCTTCCAAAACAAACCCGATTCATCGGCATTATGTACATAATTACTTTTTAGACAAACAACCAGGCAGAACTGGCATTAGACGCCCCTTCTTTCTCCTTATTCGAGTATGCCACAGTGGCTCGCTTTTTCCTTCAACATTTCTCCACTAACTTGTAGTTTTTACCACGCTGCTTCGAAAACCATTTGTAAAGCTCTCGTTGCATGCGAGAATCCTCGCCTTGCCTTAAAGTTTTTCTTTTCAACAAACTGATTTGGCTACTTTAAAGATTTTGCCGTTTTTTTTTATTATCACTGAATCATCGTATCCCCGACAAACTCGACGCGCCTTTACCTCTTTCTCTTTCAATAATAAAATTTTTTGCAAAGACCCACTTATTGGGGTCTATTACTGCATTGTTCTAATTGTATGCAAAAACTAACAACCCAGCAAACGAACCAATGAACATGTTCAATCGTGTACATTCAATTTTGGTACACGTTATCGAAGTTACTTTTGTTCACACTGCAGACTACTCTTTACAAAATGATGGCTGTTCAGGGGTTCACGTTACCCAGACACTACTGTATATGGGAATTGCAAAGGTGTATAAAATCTCATTTTATTTGCTAAATCAATGCTTGCCATTCGGACTCACCGTACGTCGCCAAAATTCTCTTACCGCGCCACCTCTTAAGATTCGCTGCCAATGCTTAGAGAGTATAAATGTTAAGTAAAAGCTTCTCAAACTTTGCCTTTTGGAGCCAGCACAAAATTGTTGGCCCTGATTTAACAAGCTACCAGAATGAAAAAGAGCCTAAGACGACATCAATACAATGAAACTTCTCTATAGCGGACAGCTGCGGGACCATCAAGATTGTCCTTTATGTTGGCATCAATACAGTGAAACTTCTCTATAGCGGACAGCTGCGGGACCATCAAGATTGTCCATTATGTTGACATCAATTCAGTGAAACTTCTCTACAGCGGACAGCTGCGGCACCATAATGATTGTCCGTTATGTTGGGGTGTTAGTTCAGAAGGGGTTGTGAATCACACGAATATATGTCCGTGTGCTTTATAGAGGCATGTCCGTAAAGATAAGTTTTTTTCCTCTTGGTTCGGTGCTACAGTCCAGGGTGGACCTGGGCCCCAACCAACAAGCCTCTCCAGTTGGGGTCCTCCTCCACTTGTGTGCGCTATCTCATTCGAGATCGCCCTTTGTTGCGTCCTTCTTGCTTACTTCGGGCCGAGGCTGGTGGTGTCTATTCGCTCTTCATGACCTAGCCATCTTAAGCCTTGGAGCTGAACTACCTGCATGCCGCTGTACAGCCTGGTTGGGTCTTTTTCGACAGACGCCATCAACGCAAACTGGACCAAAGATCGCACGCAGAGCTTTTCTCTCAAAACGACCAACAGCTTCTTCATCCGCTTTCAATAGCGTCCATGACTCTGCGCCAAGAGAAGCTTCGCTGAACATATTTCGTAAATATTGCTCAACATTGAAAACTGTTGCACATACTCTCAGCGTTGCCTTATCGCTGAATTCATCAAGTGACCACTGTGCGCTGTCAGGTTGTCATTATTATCGGTTTAGAGGTTTAGAGAAATGGGATTGGGACACTATTCAGAGATTTTCTGTTTGTTGACGGAAACATGTTACCAAGGTATTGAAAGGGACCCAGAGTCCCCCCTGCAAGCAGAGTCTTTCGGATTCACTGATTAACCACAGCTAGCTGAACTAAACTTCCCCCGTTTAACCAGTTCGCCAGTCATTGCTCAACAATATAACCCTTTCTTATGTCCTGAACATCGCTATCGTCCACCCAATTCTTCAGCCAAGTACCAAGATAACCTAGATAATTTAACAATAAACAAGTCAACTGCGCGGCAGTCCAATAAACAAGAATGATTACATCTTCCACCTCGAAGCGGTTACACTCACCCACTTGTCCACAAATCAAATTTCAATTAACTTGAGATTATCATAACCCAGAAGACAGAACTAAGGCCTTGTCTGGCGCCACAAGTCCACCACGAGACTACCCACCAGCCCGCACATCATCAGCAGTCACTCATCTCCCTCGCAGTTTTGTGCTAAATTCTGTCAACCAGCTACCAACACCAGCACCACCCTCTCCGGACATAACAAGAAATCGATTTAAGCCCATCGCCCGTAATGCCACCGTTACATCACAGCAAACTCTTACGTCACAGAACCACACTACCGTCGTGTATCATACGATCCCAGCCGCCTCGTAAGACTGTTCAAGAAAGACGAAGAACGGCCAGAGCCGACAACAAAGCCTACAAATCACTTCCCATCGTCGAAGAGAGGCAGAAAGAAGTTTTGTTGCTCTCGTAAATTTATTGCTCGCCCTAGAGAGAGGAGCAGATGGGGGAAAAGAAAAACTACGAACGTCCCCCGTCCCGTCATGCTGCCACGTACAGACGGTTCTAGATGGAAAAGTGCCCCCGAAAGTGGAGCGTCGCGTTCCGTCTTCTGCACCACGACGAAGATGCGATGAAAGATGGGACGCAGCCAAACAATTAGCCATGATATGTATTCTCTTCTTGGCAGTGACATCCGCACTCTGCCGAGGGAGGCCAAATTCCGCTGTACGCCCTCGCAGGGCGCGGGTGGTCGGGGCATTCAAATTAATTTCTTTTTGATTTACAAGCGAGTTCATGGATTTATGTTTTTGTGGAATTCCTTTTTAATTGCTTATCAGATTTAGGGCGAGTGTGAGCAGCAAATTCAGAGGGGCCACTGTGGACCTCTTAATCATGTGGCTCGTGCTCGAGAAAAATAATAGCAAAGTCCTTGACTCTTGTAAACACTCGGCGGGGAGATGTGCTGAACGGCTGTTTCTTCTTTTGTTTGTGTTCTCCGCACGCTGTTAAGAACAACTCGTGAAAAAAAATTGTGTTTTAATTGATCTTTTGCCAAGGACTTTGTGTTGTTGTTGGCGGTCGCGTCGCGTTGTTTAGTTGCCAAGGTCGCGCGGTATTCATTCAGACAACTTCACAAGTTGCGAGTGATAAGTGTTATTGTCTTTCCTCTTCTGTCTTTAATTTATGGCAGCAAAGATGGGTGAGTAATCGTACTTTTAATTACTCAATTGCTTGTGTGAGTCGACGAAGAGAAGAGATCTCTTCCGGTGATTAAAGATATCAAAGGATGCAGCAGACATGTGTTTTATTGTTTTCTTCTTGTTTATTTGTTTCTGGAATGGATGCTTGCATGCTGGGTCAAAGTTCTTCGCATTTATGCGAGTCGTTTGTAGGTCATGTCTGTGTGATGAAGCAAGGGAGTCGTTTACAGTCTCCCATGGCGATGTAGACGACAAAGACCGCTCACGTCGGTGGTGATGCATCGCACTGAAAGCGGATATAAATGAGTCATAGACACATCACCACATCACCATATCTTCTTCATACGAATGTATGAATTCAGAAGGAATAAGGTCTTTAAGTTGCCTGTTTGACTATGGCTACCATGACCATTTTTTGCAATTTCTCCTTGTTTAATTGGTTTGCCAGAGTCTACGGAGAGCACGTCGGTAACAGTGTGTCGATAGCACGTCGGTAACAGTGTGTCGATAGCACGTCGGTAACAGTGTGTCGATATATTGGATTGTCGCTCAGTCTGGAATCAACTTTAGGCTCCGACATCAACAAAAACAAGCCAGTGTGAGCGGAAAAAACTTGCAGCGGACGAGGTTTACAAAAACGCGCTGCAAAGCAGAACCAGGGCCGCGTAAGAGGAGTATCGGGCTAGAAGCCCGAGAATAACAAGCTTCTACACTAAAGCAAATGTCGCTCGCAACCTACCAGCTGACGGATAGGCAAAAAGTAAGAGTCTTCGCTAAGAAAGGCCAGACAGGAAAGGCACTTAGGGTCGTGAGGGTAAGGGAGTAGTGGATGCATACAAATTTTCCATACAAAATTTGAGCTGCTGCTTATGTGTGTGTGTGGAAATGACAAGGACAGTGTGATAGAGAATGAAGAAAGCCCAATTTAAGCCGTCCAATTCTAGACTTTACGAAAGCGGCCAACTAGTTGCAGTCGACACAGCAAAGCTGAAGAACAACAGAGCCGGAGTGACGGACCTTAAAACCTTAAGAGCTCTTCGAGGGCGGTGTCGCTGTTCTTTTATGCCCCTTAAAAGGACACCAAATCATGTGCACAGTGCACAGTTTGGGAAGTTGATAGCATGTCCCGATGACTGGACTATCGCCTACGTGTCCTGGATAATGATATGATTGGCGCCACAGCCCGAGGGCTAGAGCCTAGCTGCTTCAACAATCGCTCGTGTTGTGGGTGCTATCGTTCGCTGACGAGTAGAAGTTACGTACACTTTTACGCCGACTCCGAACGGAGAGTTTGTTTGGAGAGTTTTTTTTCGGGACGGTTATTACTATTTGAGCATTGTCAGTGACTCGAAAGTGGTGGGATCGTAAAAATTATTTCGGTCGTACAGGGAAGCGAACCCACACAATGCCACTGCCACAAAAAAGGTCTCTACCTCGTCTAAAAACTATGAAGCCGAACAAAAACCTGCTTAATATGAGCTTCCAGTCAAGGGTGAACACGGTGTAAACATCAAAAGCCTATCGGCAAATACCAACGCGCGCAAACCGACTGTAATGCAAATATTTGTATTCGGACAAGTACTGATCAGCACAAGACAGTTTCAAATCGATGCGCACCTTCTCTGCCGATATCAGAGCCGAGAAGGCGGCCACCATGTGTTGCGCATCACGATAAATCAGTTCCAGCCTGTTCAAGGGACTCCGACAATTTTGTTCGTTCGCACCGGACTTTGGAAAGGAGGTGAGGTGTCGTGTGATTTTGTCAAACTGGCACTTGGGTAGACGGGTATCTGTAAACAGGAAAGTCACTAATTTTTGGCAGATGACATCGATGTCATCACATCTTTCCAAACTGGAGTGGAACAAGCGAAACGAGTGAGTCTTAAGAGCCAAGCGAAATATCACTTGTAAAATCAATTATATTTGTACGAAGTTTATGGCTGTATTCACCACAGTGCCGTTTTGTTGGAATATTTGCTGCCATTTTGATGGTATTGTCCGTATACCCCTCTCGTAAAAGCCGTTGTCCCTACTGGCGATAAAATGAAAGGGTCTTGTTTCAAGAGCCTCTCTCGAGGGGAACTTTTCACAAGCAAAATCGTTTGGCATGGACATCACTTGGTGCTACGTCGGGACTATAGACCTCCCAACAAAGATCCCAAGGCTTCTGGCGAGTCGCTATCCATGTGTGTGGCCTGGTGTTGACCTAATGGAACATATTACCCTGCTATAGGCCAAAGCTGGCCGCTTCTGAGCGAATGTTTCTTTCAGACGGTTCAATTCCTGACAATAGAGGACGGATGAGATCAGCTCATTCCTTGCCAATCCCACCAAACACACAGCAAGACCCTTTCAAAGCGTCAATCTTGGCTTGCGCTGACACACGCGGTGCGACCAGGACCGTTTTCGCCTGACGTTGTCGTAAGTTACACTTTTCGTCACCAATCAACAACCGCTTCGAAAATGTGTCGATGTTTGTTGTGATTCAGCCGTGATTCGCAGATGGAAATTGTGTCCATGCGGTTCTTTGGAGTGAATTCGTGTTGTCCGTACTTGTTTAACGGGACTCCCCATGATTCCCATGATTGTTTTTCACCCCTTTACAAAATACCGTTACCAATCTATGGCGCCAAAGTTATTGTATTCTCTCGGTACCCATCTTCCTTTTGTATTCAGCCTTTTTCTCAAATGGTCCCAAACGGTTTCTTGTCAAATGTTAAGCTCCTGGGTAGTCGAAGCAAAGCCAAACTGGAAGAGAGTGGTGCATCTTTGACATCGAAATCACTGGAACGGGATTGACAAAACTGAGCATGATTTACTGTTGCGGTATCAGAACCATAAACATAATTCACATTTTCTTTTCAGCCGCCTGCCTTGGGCTTTCGCCTTTATGGATTCTGGTTGGAGGAGAGAAAGATCAAATCTCCGTTATAAAGACCGAGGGAGAAAATTATGACATTTGGATCTTCTTCAGTATTTTCACTAACGGCGGACATATTTTCTGCATGCCGTGCATTTAGGTGTTCGACTGTCATCTGTGACAGAGGCAGTTTCTTCGAACGTTTTTTTTTGCACTGCTTTTCCTGCTCGTAATGCGTGAAACGAAGTTGTTTGCGACCGCTTGGACCCCGAGTTGTAAAATTGCCGTCTGGCATGACACTTCTGTTGACGTATGAGAATAGACCAGGGATGTCCTATTCGCACTCGCAAGTTCGATCGTCTTTTGTTGGCATTTAGAACATTGGTAAAATTGCCTTATATCGAACTAGCAAGAAGAATCACTGTATCCACGTGTCTGGAATCAGACCAGACATCGTCTCCTACGTGTGGTCCTGAACCAAAAAGCTGCACATTTTCTGAGCTTGTTCAAACTACTTTATCTGGTTATTTGTACTTTTTTTTTTATAACTTGCGCGCACAAGGGATTGCTAATACCCTTAAGTGTCCGGATTCAAGACACAGCACGGGCCGAAGGTGTAGAGGGAGAGAGTGAGAGGAGGTACCTGTGCACATTGGTTTTAAATATCTGCGGAAGAGCATTCCATATTCGTGTCGTGTGGCTGATGAAGAATTTAACTGTGCGTCCGAAAGTATGCTTAAGGGTAAACTGATGAGAGACGGGTATTGCGGATGAATTCATGGAGAGGAGGAATGCAGTTGGCAAGCTCAAATAATAGAGCGTTGTAGTCAAGTTTGGGGCGTATTAGGAAGTATTTCTTGCATCGATTGAGGAAACCTAAGCATTTCGCAGTATTTTTGACGACCTCACATATGTGATCTTTCCAGCTAAGTGTTGTCTTGATACAAATGCCAAGGATGGAAAGCCTTCCAGTTTCATGAACACAGGTGTCATTCATGGATAATGGCTGATTGACAAGGATTTGCTTGAGTGGCAGCAGGCAGCATTGAGTTTTTGAAGCACTGAATTCCACTCGATTGTACTTTCCCCAGTTAATTATGCTGTCAAGATCGGAATTCAATGTGCTTAACATAAGCAGCCGTTCCAATTCTACGGCCGAAGGGCGAGTCGTGAGTCTGGGAACGAATATGAAGGGCTGTCATCAGCGAAGGAATGGATTGGATTAGAAGTAGCACACAAGAGATCATTTATAAAAATGAGAAAGAGTGTCGGAGACAGAACAGAGCCTTGCGGAACACCAGCATTTATTTGGTGGATATCAGAATTGAACCCATCCAAAACAACTCGAAAGGTAATTTCTAATCCATCGAAGAAGAGTTTCATCGACACCATAGGCACGCATTTTCGACAAGACAGCTTGAGCCAAACTCTGTCGAATGCCTTAGAAATATCAAGAGCAACGATGCAAGGATTGGTTCCACTTTTCGGTGAGATAAGCTACCAGATCGCCAGTGGACCTGTTGCCGCGGAAACCATACTGCCGGGTATTAAGAAGCTTCCGCGATTCAAGATATTTCATATCAGCGTTTCCATGACCTTCGAAAGAAGGGACGTAAGTGCTGTGGGTCGGTACGAGGTGGGTGACGAAGATTCGCCCTTTTAGGGACGGGCTGGACAAATGCTGTTTTCCATCTGCTCGGAAAGAGATCTAAAGAGTAGGATAGATGAAAAAGCTTACGCAGTGGTTTTGCCAGCACAGAAGAATAGGGGGAATACCATCCAGGCCGGAGGATATGTGCACATGTATCCACATTGAACGCAAGTACCTTCCTTGGTAATAAAGGAAATAAATAACTTGATTGGAAGCATCATCCATTGAAAATGAATTCGTCTTGTTTCATATCGCCAGAGATGTAGTTCGCTTGTTAAATGCTCTCCTCACGGCTTTTGTTACATTTTCTGAAACAAATTTGACGAAACATTTTCCCCTAAATCTGTAAACTATACCATTCAGCCATTCATTCGTTTAGCCGGACCAACAAAAGTGACCATTCCGTCCGCTGCGAACAAAACCTCAATTCCGATGAAAAAACCTCGAAATCCGTGCAATCTACAGCAGCAGTCTCTTGCAATTTAAATTGTTTACCCCACAGAGACTCAATACAAAAGGATCAGCTCTGGCCAACTTCGTTGGCTCGCCGCAGCCTTGCCGGCCGCCTTGAGGCAGCGGAGAAGGAAACCTTTGAAATCCCCGAATGAATGCACCTGAAATCGCAGTCAATCGGTGTACACAAACAAGAACCCACTTCATGGTCGCTTATTTTAATTAAAAGAAACCCCACAAAGGGAATCCACGTTGTCCCTTGAGAAGGGCTGGGGGCGAGCTGCTGGTGTTGGGTAGCCAAACAGTGTCAAGGAAAAGTGGGAAAGCAGAAAATGCATTTGGATTTGGAAGGTATTCGATACCGCTGTGCATTCCACGTCGCCATTTCATATTTGACGGAGGTGTGGGCATGAAACAAAAGTCGCCACCTCTCCGCTTGGTTTGACAAGCTACCCTTGTTCGTTCGATGATTCTTGCGGCCTGACAGTGGTTGCCAGAGCCAGTGCTAGTGGCAACGGTGGCGGCACATATGGAGGGTCTCGTACGTACTTCGTTCCCCCAATCCGTGTCGTCCTCCAAAGTTGATGCCATGGAGAGGGCGTAGAAAATGAAAACAAATACGCCAAGAACCGAGCTTGGGTTTCTGTTTAATTTTATGTGTGAAATACCCCTCAGAAGGATGTTGTCACCTAATGTTGATGTAGTGTTTGGGTTCAATTATGTGCCATGAAGACGTTGGAGACGATATGACACGGCGCTCGGTGCTGTGGTGTGGTGGAGTGCACACGTAAGCGGGGACCAAGTGAACCAGGAACACAGTTGTTTGTCAATAATTCTTAATTAACAAATTTCGTGCGCAATTCCATTCACTGGATAAACGTGGTAATTAATTCAGTAACACGGAGCATTTATCCTTGTTTCCAAGACCGTACCGGGTGGTTGCTCTTCGCAGTGGGTTTATTTTCGGCAAGCCATGTGTGCGAGTGGTGGGTGGGCGGTTGAATGGATGGTTAACATGTGGATACAAACATAATTGAACGAAATTGTGTTACTCTAGAAGGCTGACTGGGGGAGTCTGAGGCGGGAACAGGTGACAGGAATATAACAGAGAAGTGCCATCAGTGTGTCACTCGGTTGACACAAATTGGAGTCCTTGTCTGGATCCAAAGAAAGAGGGTGTTCGGTGATGGAAGAGTTCATCAAGGGAATTTATTCGTAGGCACAAAGCACAGTTGAGCTGTTCGTCAAGTGGGACGTGTTCATGAAAGACACACAAAGTTTGGACAAATTGTTGCACTATCATCCTGTGGGAGGGACAATTTGTCTTGCAATATATACCAGACTTGGGTGAACGTGTGTGACATCTTCCGCGATACTATCCACCATTGGACCGAGTATAACCCACGGTTGTCACCAGTGCTTAGTTACGACCCCAAGGCTGTGTCCATCAGGTGGACGCATTTGACTGAAGCGAAGAGCACCAATTATCTTGTCTCTCAGAAGCTTCTTGGCGTGGGAAGTTCCCAAGGCGATGGTTATTATCTTGTCGCTGTTGCTGAGAACCGGTAAATGACTTAATCAGGTAATTGTGAGAAACTGGGCAACAAACTGCCACACGCAGGCCAATATAGGCCGATTGTGATAAAAATTCTGCGTATCAGGAGATCATTAAGATTCTCCATTCACTGTCATTATTAACGGACTTTAATCAATTCAATTGTTTAAACACAACATCAGCATCTTCAGTGACCCCTTCCTTTAAAGGGGTCGCGTGGGCAAGGCATGCCCGATAGATCTCCAGGCCTCTCGATCCTACGCTTATCGCCTCTAAGTTATGCCCAAGCATAAACAGGCGAGTTTTTCGACTTGGTCCAACCACCTCGTCCTGGGTCTGCACGCCTCGGAATTCGTGGATATGGGGACACTTGTGCCACGTGACCAAACCGTCGAAGCATAGCAGCTGAAGCAGCTGTTCAACATTGAGCTCCTAAATCTCGTTAAGAAACGCTTAGGAAATTTCTGACCGAATTCAATCGGCGAAACCACTTCCTCCACTGGACACTGGACTACTGTCCAACATCCTCGGTATTGATCAGCTCCGAAAAGTTCCATGTCGGGCCTTTCCTGGTGCCTTTTAAAGAATAATTCTGTGTCTGATATCAGGAATTCTAGACCAAGGTACAGTCGGGAAGGTTAAAGTCTGTCGACTACAATGATCCGTACCTCCTGCTTTGAGAAGGAGAAGAGAAGGTTGGTCCTGATTAATTAATTCTTGGAGGCAACGCGCCAATGATCTTCAATGATAGAAAGCAGCTTTAGCTCAGGCTCCAAATCCATAAATGGCCCTTGGCCTAAGAATTAGAGAAGTGGCTCCTAAGCAAGAAATAGAAAAAAAGGTTTTCATGATGACATTTCAGTCAATTAATTCCATGACATTTTTAGTACTCTTTTTAGTACACAAAACAACGGGGTCTGTTGAGGTCTTAAAAGCAGGTGCCACACAAAATTACTGTCTTGAGAGATGTGCCTTGAATCGTGTCAAAGTTCCTAGAATCTGATCAAAGTACGTGTTGTGCATGATCGTTTGCGCAAATCAACTTGGGAAAATAACACGTTTATCCACTTAAACCTATGACTCCGTAAATCAATCCAAGCTAAGCCCCCGGAAAATACGTCTGAACGTCGGGTCTCACGTCATCATCTCCAGTTAATGGACGTTTTTTCTTTACTTTTCCGTTTAATTCGACTTCCATTGGCTTTTGCAGGAAGTCAAACATTTCACGAAAGGTGCAGATTTTTTTCCGACTCATTGCTTCTTCTACGTCAACCAGCTTTGGCAGGCGTTTATCCAAATGCGCCATTTGGAATGCAAACTCGATTTACCAATAATTAGCAAACATAAACAAACTCGAAAAGAATCAAAATTCACGGAAAAAGTAAACAAATAATTTCGGTTGAATCACGAAAACCCCACAAACCGGTTTGTTGGCTCATTATTTTTTATTTTTTTATTTCCAATTCATTCACTCGCGAAGACGTTTCGCAAAACAAGAAGAAAAAGACAACGTTCACGTTATGTCACTTCGAATAGAAATTGGCACAAAAGGTTCTCGTTTCTTTTTCGCCGACCACGCTGCTTGCTGTGTTTTGTAATCAATTGAAAGCCCCGTTACATATTATACTTCAGCGAAATAAATGGGATGAGAGGGGACACAAAATCACAACAGTCTGCGAACACAGCCTTTTGACAAATCGCACTGAGTGGGTTTGTGAGCACTTTACTTGTCATGCTTCCCGACGCCTGTACTGGCGGGCGTTCGGCCCTCTATGCACTTCCGATATTCATTGAATAAGAACCGTTGTTACGTAACCACGAGGAATCCGATTATGGACGGCAGTTTATTTTTGACTTATGTGGGTACCTATGGTGCGACGATAGGTTTTCTTTTCTTCATCACTCCTCTCGCCCAATTGAACCGCCTCTTTGTTAGTGATCGTGGACGGGGGAGGAAGTGAGCGAATGTGTTTACGGAGTTGTTGTTTATTTTTTTCGTTGAAATCGATTATTCTCATGTGAATCGGGGAAAATTCCCACAACCCATCAATCTGTGTGCATAGTCAGGGGTAATTAGCATTTTGTGAGATACAGAGATTACCGCCTCGCTTAATTATAGAAGAGTTCCGATGGACTTAATGGCGGCTGACAGACAGACAGGCCGATCGAGCGGTTTCCATGCAGATGCGGCGCGATCGAGTGTGGAGTGACGTGAGAACTTTAATGTCTCACCGATCGTGTGTGCACGTTGGTGTGCAACGAGCCGCCCTGGAATGCTGGAATGCGGAGTAGGTGCCAAGGTGTGCCACGATCAATTATAGGCATCAACATTAAAGTTGCAAATTGTGACTAGGTTAAGTCGAGAATGGAAGCGTCTGTGGAGAATGTTGTCTCTGTGGTCACTTTGTCTAAAGCGGTTGATTTCGATTTAATGGCAGGCAGCATATAGGGGAAGAGAAAAGTAGAGCAAATCAGTAAGAAGCGCTTCCAGGCAGTCTGAGTTTGTCTTCTTTGCAAGCAGTAGCAGATTTCACTTCGCAAAATCAACGAATGTACTAGATTTTGAAGCATAAAGCTTGTACTTTCGAATAATCCGCAAAAACGAGTTTTCCGAATTAAAGAATTCCTAATTAAAATGCTTTCACTGTATATCCCATCATCCACTTTTAAAATCGAGAATTCCTGCCTAGAAAAAGCTTCTCAAACTTCTCCGTTCGGAGTCTGCAGGAAAACTGTAGGGCCTATCCAGTCGGGGAAGAACAATAGCACGTACAACAAGAAGGAAAATGTAGTTTCCTTAAGCAGTCCCTTTTGCTAAGCAATAACAGCTCGTTAATTCGGAATTTGTGGGGGGACGGTCAGTCCGAATAAACGAATTTTCCGAAGTAATGAGAGTTATTTTGTATGCACTAAAAGACGTTCCTAGTGATGAAAATGTGCAAGAACATAAAGGAAAAATTATTTTGTTAACACAAAGTAGTTCTACATAAATGTCATGGATTCCTCCAACATGTAATAGATTTTGTTTTGCCTACGTGACCTAAAATGTTATGATAATGATAATCTGGCAATGCCAACAATTGTAATAGTATGAAAATGTACCGTTCGTTTTCATAAGAACAACGAAATGAAGAGAACAAAACGAAATAACCGCCATTATTTTGGTAAGCGTCACAGTGAACAAACGTAAAAGAATTGTGAATAAGTACAAATTATTAAAAATTGTGAAGAAGTGTACAAAAAAAGAAAGAAATTATAAACAAATAAAAGGAAGCATTGGGTCTATAACTTAATTCGTGCGGATTTTTTTTTAATTTGCACGTTTTTAGCATTATTCAAGCCATGACATTTTCCCATCTTTCTGGCAATTTGTGGATCCCATCCCAAAAGAACTGCGCCGGCTTGGCAGCCAAGAATGAATCAAGCCAATTTTTGATATTCTGCTCTGATGTGAGGGCGTTCTGCATCGACCGCAACAAATGGTAGTCAGAAGGGGCAAGGTCTGGGCTATAAGGCGGGTGGGGTAAAACTTCCCATCCACTGTTTTCCAAATAGTTCTTAACCGGAATAGCAACGTGGGGCCGAGCGTTGTCATGTGTGTCATGATTATTGCCTCCTGTCTGGTCGCATATTTCGGCCGTTTTTCGACAACGGCTCTCTTCAAACGGATTAATTGTGTTCGGTAGCTATGTCCATTGATGGTTTCACCCGGTTTTAGCAGCTCATAATACAGCACACTCTTCTGATCCCACCAAAAACAGAGCACAACCTTCGCGTCATGGATATTCGGCTTTGCCGTTGATTTGGCTGGTTGGCCAAGCTAAAATCACCAAGCCCAACCACTTTTGACATGTTCCCCATAAACTTTCACCAAAATACGATGACTTTCGTCAGCAGTTTTCTTCATATTAAAGTAATGAAAAAGAACTCCCCGCAAAATCATTTTTGCAGGCACAAAGTTCAACATATTTGAGTGAACAGAAATTATTGTTGTTTACGCTTCAAATGAATGACATATACTGAAATGACGTACAATGACAGTAGCTTTCCAACGCATGTTCCAATGGAATAATACAAGTTACGCCATCTCTTAGCAAACCCCACGAATTAGGTTATAGACCTAATAAATAAAATGTAGTGTCATTACAAATATATATTTTTTTATGGTTTTGCCCGACTTCGAAATGTGTAGAAATTTTGATGATTTTATCCGGCTTCGACATTTTTGAGATCAACCATTGCGTTATTTAATTTTATTTAATTTGTCCATGCAAAATTTCAAAACCCACTCCTATTTATTCATAAAATCTCTTTAATTCGGAAATATATCGAAAAACGAGTTTTCCGAATTAAAAAGCTTTGACTGTGTATCCTATTTGGTGTATTCACACTTTTGCGACTGACTGTATACTTTGTCTTACCGCCATCAAGACCCATCCTAGCCGCGTCCTTCTCGATGGTCACATAAGCCGCATTGACAGCCCTCTTACTTCTTCCAATGATATCAATGTCATCGTTATAAGCGAGCAGTTGTACTGATTTGTGGAAGATTGTGCCTTTAGTGTTGACGTTTAAAAAGCATGATCTTCTCGAGAAGTTAACAAAATCGCATGACAGTCCATTTTCTTGTGCACATCCTTTCTTGACGTCAATGGTCTCGGTAAAGGCTTTTTCCAAATTTGACAGAACAACAGGCATTCTTCATCGTCATTCTGCAAAGACGGATGAGTTTGGCAGGGGTGCCAAAACTTGACAAAGCGCTAGTGTCATACGCTGGACATTGGCATGAAACTCTTGAGTATTTCCAAGTTGCTTTTATTTGGTCGGTAGTGGATTTTTGACGTATGGCTTCAAGCCACTACACAACACAGCAGAGAAGATCATGTATGCGACATTCAGGAGACTTATGTCTCTGCAGTTGGCACCTTTTTCTAGGACCTGGCAAACGAAACGTGAATGACTTACGTGAAGTCAATCACAGACAATATCATAGCAGGGTATCCCCAGAATGATAGTGGCCTTAAAGTGTACGAGAAGCGAGCCCAGGCTTACTTTCCCTCTATGGACTTGAAGCTGAGAATTATGAAATTTGTTCGTATTTCTTGAATGAAAACATACACGTCCGGCCAACCCCCAACGTCACGGTGACCACAAACTTCAAAGCCATTCCACTCAACTGTCACCGAAGATGTCATTGATAGTGCTTAGAAACTCCTTCCAAATCCATAAAACAGCTTAAATTTGTGTCCAACACTTAGAACATCCTCTTATTTGTCAAGTTTATTTTATTTTGCTTCTTTCAAATGGCTCACAATGATTTATGATATTTTTATTCTTTCATTTCAGGTAAGTTTTCCAACCGTATAAACGAATCTTAATTTAGTAAGTATGTCATTTCTCGTCACCAAGCCATCATCATTTCCAACTGAATGCGAGGATCCTTTGTCGTTGAGGACGTTTGTCACCGCACCGCACGAGTATCAACAACTTGAAGAGCGAAACATATTCCGCCTGTGTTCACCTCAAGCTCCACTAATTTCCGAATATTATTCCAGTTTATGAGTCAACTTTTATGACTCAATACCACCGAATACAGTGTGGGTAGCCTGACTTTATGACGGACGCTTATTTATTAGTTTGCCCTGCCTGAACGCACCCGTGCCAAACGAGAGAAAATGCAAAACGGAAAATGTGTGCCATTACTGTTGGTGTTAGGATTTGTTTTTGCGTTTAGGGCCCATTGCCATTTATAAAGGGCTTACTCATAAAGCAGCTTCTCGCCGTGGTGTGGTTGGGCTTGTAGATAAAGGGCATCCTTTGGTGAGGGTTTGAGTTGCGATTACTCATGCCTAATAAGCTCCGGATACAAATAAAACAGTCATCAAAAGTCGAGAAGACAGTTCAGACAGATAAATTTTTCAGATCATGAAAGTACATCGTGTTTAAAAAAAGGTAATATTTCGTTGCGTATTTGTTATGGTCTTAAATTGGCTGTGTTTTAAGTAGCGGACTGTCGAAAGGCTTGCCTGTCGTAGAAAAGGTACATAAATTGCGAATACATTGTGGGAAGACGCCGATTGCGCTGCTGGCGATAATATCAACGCATGCAGTCTACTGGTGGAGTGGGCCGGACGCAAAGGCAAAGCAACGGGACTGATTTTTGAAACAAATAAAACGCAACACAGATGTGTTCATGGTGAGTCCACATGCGAGTAAACAACACAAATATATTGGCATTAAAGTTTTGTTCCTCATTTGACGTCCCTGTTTCGATAACATACGTCAAACCGAATTGTCAACCAGGACTTGATATTCGCCAATTGTGAAGTTATTCCTCGTTACGTGGGGAAAAGTCTGTGCGAAAACCGATGCCTGCGAACACTCCATTCTAAAATGATGTATTCAATTTAATCTCAACCGCAAATGTGCTTCCCTTAAATGTGCTTCCGAAAGCCAAAAATATGTGGCATTATGCTTGAAACACAATAGTGCGCTGTTGCAGTCGACTTCGCTTTTCGGAGGCACAACTTCCGTCAGTTGAAATAATAAGACAATATATCCTTCCTACACCATTTTTCAAATGACTTGTTTCCAAATGACGAATTTAACACTCGCATTCTGGCACACCTCTGTGATGTGTCATCAGTCACAACTGCCTCACAAGAGCGTGGTGAGTCAAGAATAGTGAGGTTTTCATATTCTGAGCAAAACCTGACAGCTTGTGAGCATCACAAGAACCCTCAAAATTGTGATGTTCTCTCGTGCATATCACAAGGATGAAGTAGAGACAAAAAAAAACATTTTTCTTCTCCCTCATTGAGCGGACAATGTGCAGTCCTCTTCACGAAGAAAAAGAGAGCGAAAACAACAAATTGTCAACATGAACACGAATTCACCACACCATGGTGACTATTCTTGTGTGTTTTCTTATGAGGTTTTTGCCGGAGTAGCAAATTGCCGAAACCTCACAAGATATATAGGAATTGCAATTTTCGCATCACAGACATTTGTGCGTTGTGACCACATCACAAGCAGACTAGGAGTGTTAGTCAGGTCTTTTCATTTCCTATAGTCAGCTGGCACTAAAAACCAGAAGTAATAGAGGAAGAGATGTGCCACTTCTATGATTCATCTGACAGCGTTTTTTTATAATCTTTTCACAGACAGGCGTCTGTGAATACGTGTGAGCTAAGCGAAGCTGATTGCCCCCGCCTAACACCATTGCTTTGCTCTATACTCGGGCTAGTGAACATAAAGTAGTATGAGTGCCAACCGTCAAAATCTGAGGTGGACTGGGAGTTTTCCACTGGAAAGACTTCCTCCGTTATCTCTGCTAAAAACTGTCAATTTGTAACAAGAGGTGACAGATGAACGCACCACTCTGTCAAAAATATCCAAAGTGTTGGATAATGAGTGACTGTCGTCTTGCGTTTGACATTTTATTAAAACGCAGTATTTTACTCATCGACATCGAATTGCGTGTGTTGAAAGACGACGGCAGCAGCGACACATAATTGCGTTTGAGACATTAAGGCTCCAGCGCGTAGAATACTTTACGTGCGTCAGCCTCAGTCACACTTTGACAGATGCATAAAATACATTCGATCTTATGGGAGGTGATAGCTAATGATGAGACGGCGGATGTCGTTGCTTCAACTTTTAGTATTTTTCTCTACTTCAGCGTTAACAGTCGTCATATTGTGCCATTTTAGTAGAATTTCACTTTTTAACGTTTGAGAGTTGAGTTGATTTATAATAAAATAAAAATTACAACTGTCAAAAAAAATTGGATTGAAACTGAATTGAAGTATTCATTGTGTCCTCACTTGCGGTAGTTAGCTGTCAACGGATGCCTTGACAGTCTGCACATAAAGTATTCCACGGCTCGGAGCCTTTAGTCCTCCACCGCCATCTGTTAATTAATCATGTGAGTCCTGTGATTCCTGATCAGACTCACTCTTCCCTTCCCCCGTTTGCAGTTCCGTCTTTGGTCGAAGTTACTCCGCTCGTAAACTTCAGCGCGTAGAGGCGACTTTAGGAATTCGTTTGCGAGTCCTAGGGCTGCCTGCATGGCACACACAACGCCTTGCAATCTACCTCACAATTATGTTGCGGTCTAAGCAGGTATAGGCTTTGTCGGCGCGTCAACATAGGCTTAAGGTTACTTCACCTGCGCAACATACTGCTTAGCTAAATTCCAGAGCCAAATTTAAGCGTCGTAGAATCTTAAGGCAGAACGAGGATTAACCTTCCGTCAGAGTGTTCTTCTTGGGTTTTGTTCAATCAGACACAATACCCTTCTTCTAGTTAGTCCAACGTTTGTGTTTCCACTCTCAGTTCACCCAAAAGTGGCTGTTTTCTTCGAGGTTTTGGAATAAGCTCACAATCGAGTGACCTCTGATCTAAAATGTCTAAGAAAAATTAAATCATTTCTCCCGATAATCCGTTTGCATTAAGAAATTCCAAAACAAAAAACTGAATGCCCAAATCATCTCTGTCGCAGTTAAATAAAGAGCTTAAGCCACACCAAAAGCCGATGTCTCCAAAACACGTTAATAGGATTCATCAAAGAGAAAAAAAAGCAATTGACATCTGTCACGGCTCCACCGTGAATGTCATTTTCCGATGTCAACGCATTAACTTCTCTACAAAACACACCGACCCATAGACAAACATCTAAGAGGCATTAGCCATGACTTATGCGAAGACCTTTGCTCCAACGTGCCTAATTGATGAGCCAATCATTCCGGTTTTGTGAGAGCAACCGTGCGTGGATGGAAATGATGGAAATGACTCATGCAGCAGACGGTGCGTCAGTCACTCCATTAGAATACAGTGAAATGAAAGTCACCTCTGGTCCACCCTGTGCCATTCTCCGCACATGGAAACCGCAATCGAATATCGATAATAACCGCTTCGTCGAATACACACCTGTCGTTGTGTATCGTCAGCGTCATCGATATCGTGCTTCGTCAACGCCAGAGCGAGCGACGTATTCGTTTCGTTTTTCCCACAAGAGAAAGGTTAGTGGGGAAGGAGACCTTTGTTTCCTCGCATTTGCGGGTGGGCTTTTCCTCAAATTTCGTCGGCAATTATCGAATGGCAAACGCGGTAAGCGGCTTACAGTGGGTTACATAAACTTAATTACCGCCAACTAACCCCGGCGAATTCAATTATAATTGGAATACAATCTGAGGCATTATGAATGTTTGCCGTATGCATTCACCTCGTGTTAATTAATTTGTTGTGCAAACGAGCAGCAGGGTGGGGGCGCAAATACGAGAGCTCTCGGTTTGATATTTAAAGGCCCATTCAAGGCTGTGTTGGAAACAAAGAACTCACATTGTGCTGGACTCAAAGACGGTTGCGCTCACTGGTTTTACGAGTTAGTGCAAATATTTGGTATAAAGCGCCGAGATGTGCGTGTTGCCCTGGACCCACAAATTCTTCTAATCAAACACACCTCGTGGGCAGGTGACAGATGGACATTCAAGTCAAACACAAGAAAACATATCGGATGACGGGATGTCATGGAGAATAACGGTAATGACAGAGGAGTGTGCACTAAAAACGTGAACACGGAAGCGAACACGGAGTTGAACGATGCCATGGGACCGTTCTCGCACTCGTCGATGCCGATAGGAAATCTCGACGCGGAAGAGTGGCAAAGTTCACGTTTCTTTTTATGTCTCGAGGTACTTAATCTTATTAAATGCAACCGTACGCGTACATATTTTTTTGTAAGGAAATCGAGAGCGGAAGCTTCATGAGCAGGTGACGGGAGAGGATGTAGTTCTAGTCGAAGGCAGGATGTAAATACGGTGGCTGGTGTTGTACCTAAATTAATTTTATAAGATTGCCCCCTTGGTGAATCGTCTGCTCTATTGATTTTGTTCTCACCCATCGATCATTGTCACAGGGGGGAAGAAGATGTTACTTGTTGGTTATGCAATCCAAATTGAAACGTGACGAGGACATGCTCAGAATTCGAAACTGCCAATGACAGCTTTGACAATGTTGGTGATTTATCGTGATTCATTGCTTATCTAATCACATTCGTCTTTGTTATTCAAGTGAACGAGGAAAGTTTCGGGAAAGGCGTGTGTGCTTCAAATGGGTTAATGGGAAATTTTTAATTATTTAGTTTATTGTTGGAACTGTCACATCAGGGCAAGGTAGCCTTGTAGTGTGCTTGCCGAGGTTTGTCGCACTAATTTGAATGAAGAATAACATACTCAATTTTGACAATGAAAGAAATATGACAAGAACCACGCCAGAAAGTCTTATAAATGAATTTTGCATTGTTGATTGGGTCACCTTGTGCATGAAAATTGCATCCAAGCTTAAGCGATTGGAAACCGGATAGTAGAATGACACAGTCAATACGCCAAACGAGTTGGTACGTAAGGGAATTGGCCATGAAATAAGGTAATTTATTTGTGTGACTTTGCAAACAAGGTATACAGGTGCCTCGGCGGCCTTACTGCCGCAGCCCACTTAGATCAAGACTGTGTGCCCTTGATGGGGGAGACATTTCTGCCGCGTTCTTTTTCTAAAATTTCATATTTGTCTCGGTCAGTCTTTTTTTAAAAACTGTACTCGCAGAGTGCAAGCTTCTTTTCGGGGTCTGCAACTGGTGCAAATGCTTCTGTGGATGCCAAGAAGCAGGGCACTGAGCCGTCAGTGGGATCTGCCACTAGAATTAGTAGATCTTTGCGACCATGCAACCACTGATCATGACTTCTTTTCTCTCAGCGGATGCTTGTTCTTTCCTTTTAGAACTGAGCTCAGTATATGCTAGAAATTCCCCATGTTCAGCACACATCCTCGTAAGAGTATCATTTTCTTTTATCTTCTTCTTCTGAAAAATTCGTTTGGACTTATTTCTAGCTTCCGCGGTAACTACTGGTGTTGCTAACGTTCCCTCACGAATGCGGCGGACCTAACGTTTCAGCGGACTCAGGTAGACGAAGAGTGTGCAGATTTTCTTGTCATTTATCTTTATTTCTGCCTTATAAGGCATTGAGCTCTACTACGTAGTATCCGACTTGCAGCAATGCGCTTCTTTGGATGAGCAGGTCTTCTGCCATCTGGAGTCCATTGCACTGTAACCATACTGCTGCCCCACTTCCATAATATATAACCAACCCGCATTATCATTTCCAACGTCGTCATATCGCAGTGCCGTCTGGGTCCTGTCTCGATTTCTGGTGAAATCACTGTCCAACACAGTTTGACACGACACGGAACTTGAGGTTATGTCAGCACAGAATGTAAAATCGCTAAGGCGTCGTTAAGTTTGACTTACGTAAAATACCAACGGTAATTTACGTGCATAGAGAGCGATTGATGTCGCTGCCACATGTAATCAAAACTGAACGAAACTTAACGAAACTGACCGAAGTGGTTATGATGGTTGTAGAGTGTCAGAGACTTAAGTCACTCTTCGTGTCTATAGTCATTGAGTAAGTAGAAAAAGTGAACGACACTCAACGAAACCGACTGACTGAATGACACTCAACGAATCTGACGGAGGTGGTTACATGCGTAACAATGCATCATGTCTGTGTAGCCGCTCGATTGTTTTACTTAACTTAAGTCTCCCTACGCCCATTCTACCCGCTCCTTTAAATTCTCACCAATATTTAGAAAAGCACATCTAAATACCCCCCGCACCCATTCGATACGAAGCACTGTCAATTCGATTAACAGCATCCACAGAGTTCTCCTGTCAAATCCATCAGTCAACTATTGAAATCACCACACAGCGGAGTGTTGCAAATTTGGCAAGAGCTGCATGGACCTGCACGTCGTTCTCATGACGCTCACACTGCTCGGCGTCGGTCTAAATTAGAAATCCCGTGTCCACAAAATCCCCTGAGAGATTTTGTGCACCTCCACGTTTGCCATTCGTGCTCGCTCGAGTGCGTCTGAAGCGTGTGTGACTCTGACATGAATCCGCTGGTGGAATTGATTTCGATTCCACTCCCGTTCATATGGAAATTCAATTTCAGTTTAGATGTGTGTGTCTCCACGTGTGTGTTCATCTGTGAGTCTATTTGTTTTTGAAAAAGGCCAGGGTTCTGCGCAATTGAATTCGCACCAAAGAACGATGACCGGGCCATCACATTACAGCATCAGGGCGCGTCGCCAATGCAAACTTAACCCGCCAGCTAGTCACGTTCAAATGCAAGTGAGAGACGCGACGCGACACAAAGATTTGCGCGTCGCTAAAAATAGCCGATAGATGCTGGCAAATGCAAAGGCAACCGCAGAGACGAGGCAAAGCTAAGCTTGTGTGTGCTTTAAATTAAAATTTATTGCGCGTTTTATTTAGTCTAAATGATAAATTCAATTCAACCGGGATTTATTTTTGGTCACAAATAAATCGACGCCGCTAGTGCGATGATAGCCAGCGTGCCACGGGTATGTTCACTGACACTGCACTCGATTGGGAGGCACACGATAAAGAGGAAGATCGGAAAAGTTTTGCGGTGCTGCTTGGCACCGGTGGTTTGGTTGATGGCGGGGTTTTTCGAACTTTGGACGCAGACACTGGCGAGGGTCGCCTTGAACTCCTTTGCGATTTGGGGGTAAGATTCGAAATAAACTCGAAGTTTGTTTGTGGGTCTGTGCTAATTTAGACATTTAAACAATTTCTTAAGGCGCCAATTGAAGCAAATGCTTTTTTTCTGTTCTGCTCTTGCGGCGCTGGCAGCGGGTAGTGGAGACTCCATTGTTGGCGGTGAAATGTTTAATTTCGATTATTTATTGCTTTAAGTCGGGCAAATATCGTTTTTCACTACGCACACACAGACGGCGGATAGATATTGTACACGAAGTCGAGTGTGCTTGTGAGTGAACGTTGCAGCGTTTTGGGCAGTGTTTATTTGGAAGCACTGGCATTGGCATTTTGGGGAAGTTAATAATTTTCAGTGAATTTACTGCTCTTTATTGTGAAACAAAGCAGAGATCTGTGAGCTCGGGGAAAGAAAAATTAGGTGAGTATTTCATGAACACATCCGCTCGCTGTCAAGGCAACACACGAAATGAAAGGATGTGCATATTTGCTGTTGCTTTGCAATCGATTGGGAGTTTAAATTGCAATGGCCTTTCTGTGCCGTACGTCCCTAGCCAGATGTTTCGAGAATTATGTGCCCATCAACTGATGTTGACTTGGTCGTTCTTATTTCTGTCAACGTTGTGACATTCTTTCAAGTGAAGCTATGCCACGTGCGTCTTGACTTTCAGCGGCTATCCTTCATCAAGAAGGAAAGCAAGTGACATGCCTAGCGTGTGATGTCCCTGTTACCTGACACATTCTTCTTTCATTGTGTTCTTGCACTGACCCGGGGCTCCACTACAAAGTTTCTAAAAACAGGAGGGCCCTTTTTGAATTGCCAGCAAATCGATGGTCATTCTCCACTTGTGTGAGCCAACATAGACAGGTTTGCGGTGCCCCAAAGGTTCGAAGTCGAATACGAAGTGTATTGTCCATTCGCTGTACATGTCCGAGGCACTTCAGGCGTCGGATCTGCCTGAGAAGAATCATGCCGCTGCACGACTGATATAGTTCGTGGTGGAATCATCGCCACCAGCTGACCTTATTGCAAGTAGTATATTTGCGTATTTACGCGCATTTCTTAAAGCGATGTTGTCGCTCGAGTCCTCGGGGAGAAAAGCAGCAGTTTCTAAGGAGAAGCACAAGCAATGACTTCATTTGGCTTATTTGTCCATCCCCATGAGTAGGTGTAGAGTGTCACCGAATTTGATTCGATAGAAAATACAGCTTCGTTTCCAAGATTAGAGCTCAGAGAGTACACCTGTTTAGGAAAAGATCCCAAACTTCGCCGATCGATGGAACCGAGCGTGTGGGAGAGAATATTCATCGTTCCCTCGGTGTGTGCCTGCCTTCTGCTTAAGACGATAATTGCTACCGGCTAAATGTGCGCTGTAGAGCGGAACTGGGATGCTCAATGTCTTGTATAATTTCAATCGTTTGCTAGGGTTAGAGATAGACGAAGTCCCTGAATCGAAGCTGCTCATTGAGACGCTTTGTTTAAGGCGTCCGAGATGTCCTTTCTAGAAGACACTTACTTCGTTTTAACAGAACTGATCAGCCGCTTCTGCCTCCAGACTACCGCACGCCCTTCTGACGGTGTTCACTCTTGTCAATGCTGCGCGATGTTATAGCTCGGCGGACTTCTGCAAGACCGTGCCTCTAGTGTCGAGCAGTGAGTTTGGCACGATCTTCTCAAGAATGATGCCAAAGACTAGTTTTGAAAAGCTGACACCTGAAGGTCTTCCTTACCGATCTAGCCTTGATTCTCTATTGTCATTCTGCACAAACTGAGAGAGATTGACAGGAATATCAAAACTAGACCCGCTCGTCTACACACAAATCTCCCGCGGAGGAGCATTAACTGGCAAACAGAAAGGGGAGTAAGAAGTCTTCTGTCAAGTCAAGTAACCTCTCAAATTCATAGAAATCATTCAATGCAACTAAATCATTTCGTTGAGTTTCGTTCGAATCTTTTTGCTCACTTTCGTTGAGCTTCGTTCACTTTTGATTACCAAAATGATTTAAATTCACCAAAATGATTCACAAATCATTTCGGTTACTTTCGTTGAGTTTCGTTAAATTTTGCTGAAGTCGAATTCGTCACTGTGCATCATACACATACAAATTTCGCTTACGTGTGATTCACCGAATGATACATCGCAACGAAATCACTTCACTCACTTTCGTTGAGTTTCGTTCACTTTTACTAATTACGTAAAATCAATCGACCTTTGAATGATGCCAAAGACTAGTTTTGAAAAGCTGACACCTGAAGGTCTTCCTTACCGATCTAGCCTTGATTCTCTATTGTCATTCTGCACAAACTGAGAGAGATTGACAGGAATATCAAAGCTAGACCCGCTCGTCTTCGACGGAGATGTGTAGGGTGTCCATCTGTAATTTTTGGATGAATGGCGGTATGCCTGTATCTGAGTTTGGACTTCTCTGTTCTGAAGACTGGCCACTCGTATGAAGCGGGACTTCTTGAGAGGGTCGTCGACTGCTACGCCGAGGGTTATAGGTTCAATCCCCTAATGGAGCAACTTTCACAAATCCACGGCTCCACTTCTTTCGAGTCACTGTTAATGCGCAGAGAGTATTTCTAGAGTCTCAAAATTCACCGTTTGGAGTCGTCACAAAACTGTCCCATCCCATAGAGCAACGGTACGCACAACATTGGTGGGTGCTATAGAAGCCAAGCCCAGGTCCACCTCGGACTGTAGACGACCATATGTTGTCAGGGGAGCACTCAAAATGTTCACATTTCTTCTTCAAGTGAACTCCTCTCTTGTGCATACGGTACTGAGTGTCCACTCCTCGGACGTGCAGTCCTCCTCGCTTACTCCTCTCTAGCTGCTAAACGCTTAGCGGATTCAGAACCAGCAGCTCTGTTTGACTTCGGTCTCCTGATTATTATCTCTAACTCCACTAGGTCGGGAGGGGGTCTCACATGTCATCATTCAGATTGCCTGGAGCACGCTGCCATCATCCCTGTGGTGACCTCTTCGAGATTCGCCGAATTGACTGCACCTACATGAGACAACTGCTGAAACGAATACCCTTTTTGTCAAGAGATGGTCGATAGTTTAAAGCAACCATTAAGCAAAACTTGACAGAATGTTGGATGCCGACTGCCTGCACCGGCATCATTTAGATCAACCTCGTGGCTATGAAATTTCGTTCTCGATTCCCGCTTTAAGACATGACACTCCTTCACCCTCGTCTTGAATATAAAAGTTTCCTTTTAGTCAGAATTGTTCCCTAATAAGGTGATGCTGGTTAATTTCAAGAAATACCCACCCTGCTCCCTGCTCACATTAAAAACTCATAAAATCATCCCATCCCCGTCCGTCTCATTGCTTCAAGGTGTAGCAAGTTTTGCCAAGAATTTCCACAACTGCAGCGATGGACTCCTTCAGATGCTCGCCTGTCGAGATGAGTGCGCACTACTAAAGTGAATTGTTGTTTTGCAGCAGCGAGCGTGCAAGTGATGAAAGTCTTAAAAACTCATTATCCACTCAAGAATCTTAATGAGAGAACTTTCAATTCCTCGCAGCCCCCTTCCCTTGCCACGTACAAAAAAGAAGCCCGAATGCCAATTATACAATTACTTTTCATTCTCTCACGACACCGTTCCACTCTTCCGACCAGAATCCCGCTCCAGCCGCCGAGAATAACACGCTTAACTGAACCACGAAAGCGGCCAGTGAACAATTGTTTAACGTCATAAAAGAATTTTATTCCATCTACGTTACATACTCGTCGCATCTGGGATCTAATTTCGCGCTCGCATGAAGCACTGCGGATACCACTGGCGACCGTTGAGGCGCTCAGCGTCCCTCAGCAGCAGCGTAGACCTCGTAAAACCGAAAAATCCATAAAATATTTCCATTAATCTGCACCCACGTCATCGTGCGCCATCCCACGCACTTTGCAAGATGATGTTAAACGAAGACTGTCCCTACGCGCTCAGTCCCCGAATCCTGATTGTATTCCTATTGGCGGCCATGAGGGATTCCGTCGCTGCTACTCACAGAGGTGAGGGTGGTGGTGAGGTTTACTCCTCGTTGGAGAAGGTAGGCGGCGAGTTCAGTGCCCATGTTCCATTTTCCGGCGCCCACCCATTCGTATTCACATCTGCGGAGTGACAAGCTGTGTAATTACAAATTGAGTTCACTTGGCTTTGTTTTTGGCTATGAAAGGAGGAAAATAGACCGAGTGGGAGATTGCCATTTGATTGTTTTTAATTTGTTCATAAAAGAATAATTTGAAGGCGCGAAGTCATGGACGCTTTACGAGTGCCAAATGAACCGTTCTGGCGCTAGCCGAGAGGGGCGCACGCGGTGGCGACGTCTGACATTGATGAGTCTATTTCACCGTCTAATTGGTGTCGGCGGTGTTGTTGCTGCGCACTTAACGAATACTTGTTGCGGACGTTTGTGTGGTCTTTGTATGGTCTGCTGTTCCCTGACCTTGGGTGGGTCTTTTGACATGAATCAGTTGGAATGGGTATTCATTTTTAATGTTTTTGATGGGAGCTTGAAAGAGACCAATTAAATAAAGCAACCACTTGCACATGGCATAGCTACGGTTCGACCATATCTAGATCTTGCTTGAAGCTTGTTTTTATGTCATTTGGAATTTTTCGTAAAAGTGATTGAGACCAGTTGTCCAATTGCGTCCAAAAGCATTCTCAATTCCCTCGTCCCTTTATTAACGCAAAGCACTCCTGCTAGTCGGTCTTTCTTTGGATCAATAGACAATTGAGTATTATATCCCTCCCTCGACTGACTCTACACAAGGCCTTTATGCCTTCAGCAACAGTCATGTGCAAAAGAGACTGCTAACTATAATGCAGGGACCAACCGAGCGAATACATTGAAATGATTCCCAGCGACCATGAAGAAACCCCATCAGTTTCGTTGAGTTTCGTTTACTTTTTCGTCTTGAGTCCCATACAACAATCAAACGAATCCTCAGAAGTGATTCACAGCGTCCATAATAACCACTTCTCTCAGTTTCGTTGAGTTTCGTGCACTTTCTCGTCTTGAGTCCTTCCTTAATGGACGCAAATTAACTGGAGTCACAATCAAGTGAACTCACAGTAATTATTAACAGCGATCATAATAACCACTTAGCTCAATTTCGTTGAGTTTCGTTCACTTTTTCGATTTGAGTTCCTCCCTAATGGACGCAAGTCGACTGAAGTCAGCTTCCGCAATCAAGTGAATTTACATAAATTATTCACACCACTTCCTCAGTTTCGTTCAGTTTCGTTCACTTTTTTGTTTTGAGTCCTGACCACGCGTCCATTTGCAAGGCCACCGAAGTCAAATTAAACAAATGAATTCACATGCTAACTACAAAAATGTCTGTCCTCAGTTTCGTTGAGTTTCATTCACTTTTTCGATTTGAGTTCCTCCCTAATGGACGCAAGTCGACTGAAGTCAGCTTCCGCAATCAAGTGAATTTACATAAATTATTCACACCACTTCCTCAGTTTCGTTCACTTTTTCGT
The DNA here is from genome assembly GCA_905231855.2 of Eristalis tenax. Classification (NCBI taxonomy): domain Eukaryota; kingdom Metazoa; phylum Arthropoda; class Insecta; order Diptera; family Syrphidae; genus Eristalis; species Eristalis tenax. The sequence goes on along the minus strand of HG993125.1, from coordinate 71,904,378 downwards.
TTTGAGTCCAGACCACGCGTCCATTTGCAAGACCACCGAAGTCAAATTAAACAAATGAATTCACATGCTAACTACAAAAATGTCTGTCCTCAGTTTCGTTGAGTTTCGTTCACTTTCACGTGTTGAAGTGCATATTCTACGTCCTCTGTGTTTGTGTAATGACACTTGGTTAATGGTGCCAATATGCAATTTTGAGACTTGACGATGCCACTAGCTTCCTTTCGTTCGGTTCCAACATCAGCTCGAAACGAGTCACCAAGTAATTGCATCTGAAATGCCATGAACTTAAGCCTCTCTCCTCAGATTTTTTTATGGACATAGCCTAACCTTTTTTCCCTCAATTAATGACCATTTCATTGGCTGATTGAATATTTTTTATGACCTGCACACCTTTGCAGATTGTCATAACCTAATTCTGTCTAATCTGCTGTGTCGTTAAGATTTTATTTGCCTCTTAAATGGCGGGAGTAAACAGCAAGTAATCAACGGTTTACGGACCTTTCACAGGCCGACCACAGGTAAACATGACATAAGCTACATCAGCAAATGCAAACCGTTTGTCGTATGTCATTGGAAATGCAACATGGAATTGAATCAAACGCGGGTCCACTTCAGGCGAGCGAATGAACTGCGATTAAGTCAAGAACACGACTGAAGTCTAGACGCAGTGTCTTTATGGTGGCAATAAACAATGATGTGTCTGGACTGTCGCTTCGTTTTTGCTTCCGATAAATCTGAGATATGTATCTATCTTTACGTTGGCAGTTTTCTTCGTTTCTGCAAGCAATCCTGCAGATGTGCGAGGAAAGACAGTGGGGATGGATGCTCAATCTATTGCAGGTCGGTTCGTCGAACTGCTTTCGATTCATTTATTTACCCGATGCAATGGTTTGTGAAGTGAATCCTCTGCGGAGAAGGGCGATGTGCGATGGGGATGAAAGAATGCTGTAGTGCATGTGTGAGGAGGATGTTGGTGCTATTTTGCAATTCAGATATCGGTTTGTTTACACGTCATAAGCTAGACATCAATTGCGGTTGGAAGGGATGATGAAACACAGTTGGTGGCGCTGCGATGAGTTTGATGAGTTGATTTCCGTGTTCGAGGGGGCAGCACTTGATCGTGGTCAATAAGCGATTTGTTTAGTTTATCGCTCCGATACACGTGTAATTCGTTTTTGGAGGGGGGATTTATTCATCGGAGGTTTGAGTTCATTAAGTGTGCAACACATTTGAAATGATAACTTTGACACATACGAACGTTGACAGAGATGTTGTTTCTGTCAGAGGAGGAAAGCAGACGGTCAACGGTAGTGGGAGTGCTTGAGATTCATGAAATAGATCAAGATTTTTAAATTACTTATGTTTTTCTGCGTACGCATCATTAAACAGCTGTAAAGTTAGGAATGCCATTTGGACGGGACTACTAGTTGACGTGATCTAATACCTTCAAGAATGGAAACAATCTGGGCTTTCTACTAGGGTTCTTTGAGACACACAAATCTCCCGCGGAGGAACATTAACTGGCAAACAGAAAGGGGAGTAAGAAGTCTTCTGTCAAGTCAAGTAACCTCTCAAATTCATAGAAATCACTCAATGCAACTAAATCATTTCGTTGAGTTTCGTTCGAATCCTTTCACAAATCATTTCGGTTACTTTCGTTGAGTTTCGTTAAATTTTGCTTAAGTCGAATTCGTCACTGTGCATCATACACATACAAATTTCGCTTACGTGTGATTCACCGAATGATGCATCGCAACGAAACACTTCACTCACTTTCGTTGAGTTTCGTTCACTTTTACTAATTACGTAAAATCAATCGACCTTTACTTATGTAAATGACAATTAGTATCGACGCAAGTTGTGTCACTTATTTTTGCATTTATACGTCACGGAAGTCAGTACATCCACCATGCCCTACTTGTCTTAAGCATGTACGTTCGAAGTACAAATATACGCGTCAAACCAAATTCACGTATACATCAATTGAGAGCCTCGTGTCCTTCAACGACACGAAAAGCGACTCGTTCTCTCGACATTTTCTCATATTTAACTCCCAATTACTTCAACCCATTTTTAATTGACTTCTTTTCTTCTTCCGTTTCAGGTAAGTGTCACCTTTTAGCTCCACCATTTGTTTGCCCTAGAGCAGTAAGTAAACACACCACCCTTCAAATCCCCTGCACCCAATGACGTCCGTGAAACGTGCAAATTCCACAACGCTCCTCTCCTGAGACCTGCATTTGCCATTCACTCAAATAGCGAAACCCGCAGTCAGAGAGACAACAGAAAGTCCGGCTCATTATTATCCACCTCTACGCACCGCCTTCAATTTCGCCAATATAACCTCTCTCTCGCTAGAGGACGGCGCTCATTGCACATCCGTCTTCGACGCACATACCCAGTTTTATCATATCGGGGGCGGTTAGTGTCACGTCCCCATGCGCCTCCCCATTAATTAAAACCAAATACGAGCACCCAGCTAACCAGCAGTGACATAGGTAACGTCAACCGCTCTGGCAGCTGGCACTCCACCACCCATCTGCGGTATTTTGTGACGTACGCTTGTGGCTGGGCTCATTGTGTCCGCGATGCACCCGGGCAGTGGTAGCTCCAAGTCCCATTCAAGTACATGCCTCCTCAAGTTGGTTGGTGTACAGTTTTCTTCGTTTCGCGAAACCGTGCAATTGTTTCACTTCAGTCGCGCGGTATTGTTTTCGTGCTTAGTGTCAGTTAAATTGTGTCTAAGTGAAGTGTCAGCGTTAAGCGCGCACAGAACTCGCAGCTCTCACAATAGATGGAATAATTAAGTGGAAAAGTATAGTTTTCAAGTGAATAAGAGATACGACCAACAATTGGACTTGCTTGAGGTAAAGTGGGTTTTTTTTCGTGTTGTTCGCATTTCTTTGTCATCCGAGCCGAGTTGGGTTGCATTATGGCGTGTGATTTGGGATTGTTCGCCATGAGCGAAGGCCATATGCATGTGGGCATTGTTTGCGGGGAAAACGGACGCTTTTTGTTTACTCCTCCTGCTTGCATGTGGTGCGCTGCTGATTTGCATAATGTGACCTCATTCGTGAAAGACAAATGGAATGAGTTATTATATTTTGGATCGGCTTTTGAGCTTTGAAGAGTCAGTGATGCTTCTGTGTCACTTAGCGCTTTGGGAATTATATCTCGGGCGAGGCATGTCGGTTGGAGATGCAGTTGTTTGTGCCTTTCACGGCCAAATTGGAAGTGTACCATGCAAACGCGAGCAACTCCTCCAGGTAGGTGCTGGTGCAAGAATTCTGTTGTGTCATAAATGCGATCATATGTTTCGCAAGGGCGAAGTGCAGTGAAGTCGAGAAAACTGGATTCATAGTTTGCTGGTTTCTTTCTATTGGTTGGTCTCATAGGGAGGAACATAATGTGTTGTTCCACTCCCCACCCCATGACTCTCCAACCCACTTCCCTATGGACCGTCTTCCATTTTAGTGAAGAACCACGTCGCTCAGCTCTCAGGTAGCAAGCGGCGGAGCGGACGACTCCTTGCTACAAACCCATAGTCGGGCCACTGGGACAGCTTCGGTGTCGAGGTGTTGAACGGCGGCATGCATCGGCTTGTTGGACGGGGCCGAAGATACCTCAACGGCTGTGATAGGGCTTGGGACTATAACAATAAGAAGCTGCCGTCCACTGCTGCGTGTCCATGCAATTTTCACAGTCACTCTACGCATTCGAGCGTAGAAGCATGGCTAGACTCATATCGCAGCACAGCCCATAAAGTTCCTAAATCAAATTGGTCAGCTTCGTTAAGTTTCGTTAAGTTCCGTTCACTTCTGCTTACTTAAGTGGGGGAAAATCATGGCTTTCTACGCAGGTAAATGACAGCGGGATATTGAATATGGAAGGAATTGTGGAAACATCGAAGCATGGAAAATTCCTTCTCACTGCTTTTCATTCGGTTCCTTCAGTCAGTTCCTTCTTATTTTTTAGTGATCAAGTTGGAGAGGCTTCTAACTGTCGCGGTCTCTTGTTTGCTTCCAATTTTCTTCACTAAGTTGGTTGAGGTCGTTCTTCGCCTGGGTGCGCCACTTTAGACAGGCTCGGAGTCAAAGACTCTTCGGGACGAGCTGAGTTGTCCAGGCTTATGGTGCTGTACAGCCCACACAGACCAGTCCCAGACCATGGACTTCTTCATCCGATTTTAAGATTGCAAGACATTCAATGGCTATGGGCCGTAGTGCGGGACTGTGATGAATAATGTCTTGTGTAAGGTCTTATTCCTTTGAGAGAGGGTTCTTTTAGACAATTTGAGCCCAAAGAAACAGCGCAGGGTTATCCTGCTTTACATCTCCGTGCTCATGTTTTACTCTAGATATTTACCACGGAGCCGAGGTAGACGAAGTTCCTCAAAATGTTGAAGTTACAGCAGATCACCGTTAGCCTTCAAATATTACTTATGAAACATTTCCATCAAATTGTGTCCCGCGAATGCTCTGCCATCCGCGTCAAATTTACGCGTAACCGCTCGTGCTGTGCGCTCCTACGACTCTCAAGGGAATAGTATGCTGTCGCTTTTTATTACGTTTCAAACTCAGTTTTCCCCAGTGAGATCCGCAGCCAATGCGTTGAACGGCATTCTTTGAGTGAACGTCATCCGCCGTCAAGACTATTCTTGTTTGCGAGACAATCGACCAGCCCACCAGAATTGGAAACCACAAATAATCTCCATCATCTACAGTTTTTTGGCAACACCAAGAGAGAAACCCTTGGAAAGTGGAAAGATACCAATGGAAGGCTGCCCACCTTCTCGGCATCAATCATCGTCATCCATCGAGTCGAGACTCAAACCACATGATCAGCAACCTCTCGCCGCAGATGTTTGTTTGACTCGAGATATAATTAAAATAAAATTGTGTCGCACAGGAATTTATCTTGTGACGAAAGTGAGAATGCATGACATCCTCGGTGACACTTCATTCATCAACCCGGCTGACGTCTATCAAATCGAATACTGATTGATGATGTTCCTCGTTATTTACGAAAATAATTAGTCAGAAAACTCTTATCGTTGAGATCCATTAATGTGATTACACACAGAATGTGTGTGATGTACAGCCCACGGACGTCAGCCTGGGAGTGTACATCTTTTGGTCATGTTCGCCCAATAAGGCAATCCAGCTGGCTACACAGGCAACGACCAAATAAAATTCTCCATCAACAGATAAACAACCGTCACCAGTCACCGCCAACCACCACCGCCACGACCAAAGTCAGTGGGTCAATTCTAAAAATAGTCCCAAGCTAATCTATCCATTTGGCATTCGTTCGGATACACGCTCTCGCATGTCAGCGATGTCAGCATCGCAGCGCGTTCATTTAGATAGATTGTAGGTCGAGTGAGCGTTACGTTAGACGAGATAAATCTCCTTAATCACAAGAATCATCAAATTGACTGCGTTTGCGTTCACAATGAGAAGAGAAATCTGTTTTCTTCGCCAATCGGGGGTGGTGTCATGTGCCAAGTGAAATTCCATCCGACTAGTCAAAGAGACCATAGCCGAGATAAGATAAGACGCCCGTGCATACAATTACCTTAGAAGATCAAAAAAAGACAAAAAGGCCCACATACGCAGCTGAGAGAGAGGCGGCGGCGACGAAGTAATTTCTTCTTGAATACCTTGCACAGATAATAAATACTCCACTCCGGTGTAATAACTCACGCCGTCAGGCTAGAGTAGAGCCGCCACACATACTCGCCTAAACCACCAATCAAGCGTGTGTGTCCATCGTAAGTAGCGCGAATAATTAATGACGTGATCACGGAATAGTTGAAGTTGAGTTGGCCAAAGATGCAGTTTTCTGTATCCACGCCGTCGGTGCTCGGCGAAAGTTTCTTTCTTTCTTTCTATTCAACATTCACCCGCTCGGCGTGGAGAGTAATGACTGGCGATGCAAAAAACCAGACGGAGCACCTTTCTTTGAAGGCAGCCAGCGGCTTTTCAACGTTGCCCACTGGAAAATAATGCAAATCTTTCACTGACAGAATGTGTACAGGGGGTGAGAGAGGGGCGGTTGGGTTTTAACTGTTTAACGATAACATGTCATAAGGGGACTTGAACTTTGATTATGGAGTCTTGCCTAATGACTCCTCCGGCGGGGTACTGCCTGGCTGAGCAGTTTGCGGTAGAAAGCGTGTGTTAGTTATTATGGGCCGCATAAATGCTCCGTCGGTCAGACGTGCAGGTATCGTTAATGTATCAATTGTGGTTGCAATCAAAGTGAAGAATGTCTTAAGTCAGTCAGATAATCACTTAAGACGATCTCAGGAATAACTGTCGGTTTGTTGATGGGGGTGCCTTTGAGCAGATGGAACGACTTTTGAAGTCGTCTTCAGCGGATGAGTGAGGAGTGTTGGGGTTTGAGGCGAGGCATTGAAGGAACAAAGGAAACCATAATGAACGTGGGACATACACAGAAATTATGCCTTCGGACCATAGTAACCCAGTAGTTGAGCTTCGTTAAGTTTCGTTATTTTGTACCTCACTTGAAAGTCAACATATTTAATTATGCCTTCGGACCATAGTAACCCAGTAGTTGAGCTTCGTTAAGTTTCGTTATTTTGTACCTCACTTGAAAGTCAGCTTATTTAATTATGCCTTCGAACCATAGTAACCCAGTAGTTGAGCTTCGTTAAGTTTCGTTATTTTGTACCTCACTTGAAAGTCAGCTTATTTAATTATGCCTTCGGACCATAGTAACCCAGTAGTTGAGCTTCGTTAAGTTTCGAAATCGTACATTGTGACCATACGGCCCATTCCTCAAAGATTCGTTGAGTTTCGTTCACTTCTGCTTACTTAAGTGGAATCTAAATCAATAGGTAACTTTTGACAGAGATTTGAAGCCGTGGATTGTAAAAGTTTGCGGGCAAAAGTAAAATGAAAAGTAGTGGACGTTGAACCTGGACAACCAGCATTTCTCTCGTCACTTTTCACGTCACAGATCAGAAACAAAGTAATTTCCTTCACACGGAATTCTCTCTCTCTCTCTCTCTCTCTCTCTCTCTCTCTCTCTCTCTTTAAAAAATTGTTTTCATTAATTGCCCACATTGTTTCAACCAGTGGTGTGCAAGAGATTGCTATTTGGGTGCGATCGACAGCCATTGCCTTGAACCGTATTTTTTGAGTGAACGTCATCCGCGGCGTTTGTAAAGCAGGCCATTCGAAGCCATGGCAGACGACATGGCGAGAACACATCATTCGGTGGTAAGGCGTTCTTCACATCAGTCAAACGAACGAGAACAAGAATGGGACTTGCTTCCGCCTTTTCTGCGCCTTCGTCGCTGCATTCCAGGCGAAATCTTACAAACTTGCAGTTCTTTGACCAAAGACCTTTTAGCTTTTACTAACTCTTCCCCAACTGTGCGGTCAACGATCTATTGCAACTGTCTGTTTTTTATGCTGGATCTGTTTTACTCCTCCGATAGCAAGCAAACTTTGGTAGCGTACATGGGCACCGATTCAATGTCGGGCGCCAATGTGTAAAAATTACCGACAGGAAAAGTTTACGATTGAATAACTCACAAGAAATCTTTAAAAAGTTGGACATTTTAATAAATATTTAGCAAAGTAAGCTTGACAGAAGGATAAAGTAACGAAATCGAGTTGCCGGATAAGAACTAGAAAAAATTTGCCAATTTAAACAATTGAACATTTCGTTTACAACAGTTTGCTCGCCCATACTCGCTGTATATTCATGTTCCAAAATATGCGTCGTCTGTCGAAAGAACATGTTTTGCTCATAAAACTGGCGGATTTTGCACGTTGCTCCAGAGCACAGATTGAGCGTTCAAAAGGGCAAAGGAACGCTCAGATTGAGTACAGGCGGACTTCCACGAACTAAAATGCGTATTCATAGGCTCGAAATATCTAATGAGTGAATTTTCATTCCCATTAACGCGACAAACATCAAATCAGTCTCGTGTCCATGCCCTGCGCTAGTCCCACTTATTCTATTTTAATCACACACCAGCACTGGCGCTGTTGACAATATTGTTTCCTCGTGCATTTCAGTTGATTAATTGCACAGCTCTCGCATCGCCAGATCTTCATCATTATATCTCTCACTAATCGTTCAGGGATTGGCGTCATTCAATTTATTCAATTGTCACTTGTCGTGACGGATAATGATATCTGGCGTCTGGTGTGCGTCCCTATCGATGCCATCGTAATTGGCGCACAAGAACACACACGTAGTTAGCCGCCGTCCTACGTTTTTCCAGCCGACAAATGCCGTCCCACATTAAGCATGTCATCCCCTCCTGCTGCCAACGCACAGACAGACGGACACCCGCTCATGCCGGAGGTCACGTAATTAAATTATAATTGGACCCATCTCTCAGCTGGACAGTGGCGAGCCAGAGCTTCTTGGAACCCTTCAATGATGATTTCTACAGAATCATTTGTTTTTCTTACAAAGCCAACGTAAGACCATCCCCCTTTGGATTGGCATGCACCCCGTCGAACGCGGACGTACCATCCGGTGGCGGGGCGCGCACTCATACTTGCGATGAAAGTGAAAAACAACCTTGTTGCGGGATCCATCCGTAAATAGATGGATTATCTTACCTCTCCACCGCCGAGAGTATTCTCGTCGAACATCCATAGAAGGCCGACATTCGCTTGCTTGGGTGGTTGCGTCTTTTGTCGCTAAGCTCGTTCGCTCTTCTCTAACAATGGACAATTGTTGTTGGGTGTATCGCCTCGTTTTGGTTTTATTTTGTCTTGTTTTTCTTCTCTGCACTGCTCGGTGTGCCATTTGACTCCGGCATAGCGTGAAGCCGCCTCAGTCGGTCTTGCTTCGGTGAGTGGCTTGATGTGAGTCGTGTTATTTATGCCGGCTCTTTGTTGGCCCGGCGCGGCGGTTGCTGGCTGCTGCTGATGGTGGTGGTGGCTTGACTGAGTTGGCACACAAGTTATATGCTCAGCGATTGGAACAAAAATTTGATGTACGTAAAACAATTGAGTTTCATTATGGATGCGCTGCAGATACGAAGATACTTTCCTGGATTTACGCTACTTTATTGTTTTTTTGTTTCTCCTTTTTATTTTTATTTTTTGTGTCGGGTTTTTTTAGTTATTGTCTGTGTTGCGTTGCGAAGACATCATTTCGAGGTTAAATCGAATTGAAGATCGTAGCAGCGTGACATCCGGTGGCTGGTGATTTGTAGTTGAATTGGGCCGAGAGTCCTTGAATAACTAATGGAACGATTGGGTGTTTATGGAGTGGTGTCAATTTGACACTTGAACGAGTCTGATTTAAGCTCGGCCGGTGGCCAAGGCTGATTAAGGTCTTGGCGAAGCTCTTTAAATTTCGTTCTAGTTGATCTTGAAGATGAATCGAGTCTAAAAGTCCCAGAATTTATTACAGTTTCGAGAGGAGACTATGACCGTGACTGGAACCGGCTTGCATATTGAAGCATCAGATCTTCTTCGAAACAAAGAAGAACTTGTTAGTAGTTGGAGTCAGAACTGCAAAAGTAGACTAAAAAGTCTACGCGATGTGGAAGCAGTTCCCAAAGGCACGTGTCAAAACAACTAACATTCGATTGAGTGTTCTGCTCAGCAACGTGCAGAGCCAATGTCATGCTTTGAAAATGTACGTAGCAAATCCGCTCTGAACCGATCGTCGAGGATAAAAGTGAGGCATACCTCTGGCGCTGGGGTATGAGCCTGAGCTGTTTTCCAAGCGATCCTATTGCAAAGTACTGGTATGTCATACAGACCGAGCATATGTCCTGAGAATTTGTAACATCCATCAAGTAAACGATGGTGTTCCTCAAGACTCTGTCGTGTCACCTATACTTTTTCTCATTTTTATAAATGAAGCTATCAGTGCAAGAGTGGCGTCGCAAAACCCGAAAATTACCAAAATAACAATTTGTGAGGCCCTCAAACAGTTCTCTGCTGACTATCGGCATAATTTCAATTTTTGTGGGTTACGCCACTTTTGCACAGATAGCGTCAAATGATCTCCTGTCTGGTGGTGACAATACTCGCGGCGTTTCATATGTGCTTCAATGCTCTCGACTTTGCCCTTCGGGTGTCGATTGACATGGCGGAGTAGATTAACCTCGTTAATTGCGACTCTGGCCGTACTTTCCTGAGCTAGCAGCTTCGCGACACAACAAATAAAGCCATAATCAGATCGTCTTGTTCGCCTGACGCTACAGTCCGGTGTGGGCAGCTAAAACGCTCAGTAAGGACAATCTTGTGTTAAGCCTAGGTCCCTTCCGTGCTGGGCACGTCATCCGAGTCGAGGCCCTCCCTTACCGCCAAGTGCCTTGGGATTGGAGTCGAACGGGCCGGAGCGTTGTGAGTAAAAGAGCACTGAACACTGCTAGACGATTTCAATGACTTTAAATCATCGCTGTTTCCCGAACAGCCTGCGTCCGGGCCTGGTGGTTCGGACTGCTGTCTTAACGTGCTTCACCTCGTTCTCCTCGAACACTCACGAGGCGAAGGTCATTCTACGGTCTGTAAGAATTTGCCGTGTCAGATCAAGATAGACCTCAACTTCGTTCAACATGGCGACTCCTATGATGTTTGTGGACATCATAATGCTTTATTTTGAACTTGCGGGCATAAGACTACGTACCTCGGAAATGCGTGGTTGGTTCGATTGTCTCAAAGAAGTGAATTTCCGTCCCCATTGGCACAATAAATATTAAATCTCGGTCGTGTCTATGCCATGCTCTAAGCCCACACTAATAAACAAACCAGCACTGGTGTCGATATTTTTTCCTCGTCCTCTCATCACTGCGTCTTCTGCAGTATCTCTCCCACTAATGGTTCCGCAAGCGATGCTCAAGTTAACATTCCTCTATGAATTCAGTCTCGCCGGGAATGCACATCCACCGGCAGGCTTGAAGACCTGCATTTGGACGCACAGATAAGTTCAGAGACTCGTTTTTTATAGGTTCTACATGACCAATGCTCTCCAATGCTCTCCTCCTGACCAACTGCAAAACTAGCCTCGCCGAGAATGCACATCAGTCCACCGGCAGGCTTGAAGACCTGCATTAGGACGCACACATAAGTTCAGAGACTCGTTTTTTATACGTTCTACATGACCAATGATCTCCTCAGCCCAATATTTCGCAGTCTACAATCCAGAGTCATTTGAGGTCAGTGTGTAGAGGCATAATTTCGGTCATTCTTCGTCGATACCGTCGTCGGTCTGTGATGTTTCTTGATGCCGGACACGTAAGGGTGTTCGTTACGGCCTATGGAAGAAAGCAAGCTCACCAATGCCTTCCACATGGTAGGGAACAAATGCCTTCAGTTCCATTCTGCGTCTGATCAGAATTCACTTTCTGCTTCAGGAAAGGAATCAAAAATGAAGTCTTGACAGTTGAAATCCGATCCGACTTCAAGCAACAAATTTCTGAGACCGACAATCGAATAAAACCCAGCAGATGTCAGTAGAAACACAAATTTGACGTCGTTAGCTGACTAATGTCCAAGTCCCGACCAAAGAACTCAAACTCTGCACCATGTGCGCTGGTCCATCAACAATTACTTGAAATGAACACATATTTTCCAGTCCTTTTTTAGTCATAAAATTTCGAACTTGATACCTTTGCCGTGTCTCTCGAAATGCTGATCAACAGAGAGCCAGGTAGCTCTCAAATTCATCAAGCCGAATTCCAGGCCTGCACCCCGACGTCGTAAAATCCGCAGTTAACCACTCAAAAGCCACACTCCACTCCATTCTTGTCCGTCAAATGTTGTCCAGATGACGAATGAATTTTAGTGTTCATTTGACGACTTGACCCAAATTCCGTTCTCGTCTCCCGAGCCCTTTGGAGATCTATCAAAACGAATGACTTTATAAGTCAGCCTGTCTGCGACTAAGGCTGGGGTTGTTTCCATAAAAATCAAGTTTAATTGCTTTTACGAGACTCATAAACAGTGTGTCAGGTTACTGTCGTTAAATGAGTTTACCGTTTTAGACATGCGCTCAGATGTAGGTGGCTTCGATGCGAGGCTGGATATCTGAATAATTGGGCTGTGTCGAGCGCTGTAAAATGCAAAACTACAAGTAGCGCAAGGGGCCTTAGGTGTTTTTAGTGAGCATTAACCTTTGTGGGGCTATGTTGTGGGTGCAGTGTCGTGAACCCGAGCGATTAGCGCAACAGCAGCGGCTAATCTTAACCGAGATCCGAACGACCGGTGATACGAACACAAACCAAGCATGTAATTACACGAGGGCATACTTCGGTCGATTCCTGATGCACAGATGAGTGCTGCGATAGTGCGCTCGTTTCCAGCTGGCTGGCTGGTTGGTCGGTTGGTTGGTTGGTAGGTCGGTCGGTTTTATGTTGTTTGAGTTATTGGGTCTTTGACTCTGCGGCTTGATAGAAGTGGTCGTCGGTCGGAACTTCAGGAATAACACTGTTTTTAAAATCAGTGTCAGTTTCACGAAGGATGGAAGGTGTAATGCTGAGCTTTCTCAGATCTGTAACCAAGAAGGCCGAGCTTGGTGTCAAAGTCAAGTTAGTGCTTTTCAGCTCAGTATTTGTTCCAACTCTCACCTTTGGTCATGAAATTTGGGAATGACCGAAAGAATAGGATCGCGAATGCACGCTGCTGTGATGGGATTTCCCCGTGCTATTGTGGGAATTACTCGCCGGGATGGGATGAGAAACACGTCAGTGTGCAAAGATCTCAACATTGAGCAGTTGCTTCTTCGAACGGAGAGGGCTATGTTTCGGTGGTTTGATCACGTGGCACGAATGTCCCCTTCATCACGACTCCCGAGGCGGGCCTTGAATGCAATTCCATCAGGTAGGCGACCGCTTGGCAGACCCAGGACGAGATGGTTGGACCAAGTCCAAAAACTCGCCTGGTCACGCTTGGGCATAACTTCTTATGAGTTAGAGTCGATGACGGACGATCGAGGTGCCTGGGGACCTCGCGTGCGCCGTTTACCCCGTGACCCCTTTAGCCGAGCATGCGGGTCGGAAGAAGGTGATGACAATGATGATGAGGTACAAATGTGTCACTCAAGGGGGCTTACACATGCTCTCATCGTTCTTTGTGCAATTGAAAGGTTACTTGGATCTGCGAGCCGTTTCGATTTAAAAGCAGGACCTGGGAACCTTTAATCAAAATCAATTTTGCCCATTTCGCAGCCAGCCTCCATCTTCAACGTCATTGAGTATAGGTTGTCCAAGTAGACAATACCTCAAATTGTGAGGATATTCAAAGCCAAATGTGTAGTTGTTGCAGCTGCCGCTGCCGTAGGTGTCGAGGATGGATTCTCAACCCAAAAACTAAGAACCGACCTCTAGAATAATTTCCCGACAAGAAGAACTTCCCTAATTCAATTCACATCTTCGTCCGACTCTACCGTCCGAGGAGGACCAATGCGTCAATCATCAAGGCTCCCCAGATACGCAGCTGGGTCATTTTCTAGATATGTTCCAGTTTGATGGTCGCTCTCCATCACTGTCCACCATTTCATGGCCATTTATACACTACTCATTTAATCACGATGCCTCCCTACTGCGTTGTCCCCACATTTTCAAATCGATGCGAGTGACAATTTAAAAATGTCCACATGCCACTACTTGTTCACGCTAGGTATGACTTTGAACAGCTTCACCTTCGTTTGAGTCTCTCCTTCGTCTCCTGGTATCAGTGCCTCCCCGCCACGCTCTCAACTCTCTAAACGTCTGCTCACAAAATGGTCACCATTCAGAGACAAAGCCATGCGTTCCACCCGCCGTCCAGAGGCATCGTCACTACGACCAGCTCCATCATTGAACCGCTGCCAAGTTGCCCCACATTCTTCGGAAAATCTCAATTTCTCATCGAAAAATCGCGTATACGCCCCCGCACCACGCGGCAGGGGAAACAATTCAATTCCACCCGCATAAACAAAATTAAGTCATCGCGCCCATTCGGGGCCCGCCCGTGATGGTCAGACGTGCCGGCCATCTCCACCCCGAGCGACCGGGTGTCGCAGAACGTTTGGGATTTCCTTCAACGATCACAATCGCTGCTCTAATGGCTTCCTCTGTTACTCTTCTGGGTTCTGCTGAATTTGCTAAATTGCTTCTTTGTGCGCTTCCGCGGACCCGCCGCAGCAAAGAGTGCGGCATAAAAACTTTCAAAATGTGTTTATTATTCAGCAGATGGTTGTCGCCACATCCAAACAGAATGTTACAGAATGCAGATAAAAGGAAACATGAATACGCAATAATGAGCAGTGTAGTTGTGGTGGCTGGAGCCGACGAACGCTTGCAGAACGACTGCGAATACATTGACGAGTCGTCGACGTTGGTGGTGAACGTGTTTGACCCAAAAAGGAAGCGTTCGCCGGCATGAGGCGAGTCGCTATGATTGCTTGGTACGTTTTGCCTCTACTCGTGGTCAAGCACCTGGATAAGGAAAAACTACACGATCGCCGTGTTCGGGTGACTCAGCGTGCGTGTGTGTGTGCTTACGATGTGGAACACAATTTTCTGGTGTGACTCAGAGGGCGTTTGGTGTGGTGCTGCTGCTTGGTTTCTATTTTTCCTTACACACGCGAGTGTTTGTTCGAATTTATGGCATATTTATCGCGGAACACGTTTTTGTTTTCGAATTTTAAGAACCCAATTTAACGGTTAATTTGCATTTGAAAACGGAGGAAAAATCACTTTCACCCTCGTACGGAGTGTTGGACCGCATGTGGCGCGGTTGAAGTAATTTGATTGCTACTAATCGATAAACGGGGGCTTTCACTTTTTTCACTTTCCTTGTTTTTGTTTTCGTTTCGCAGTGTATTTTTGGGAACGGGATGATACGTCATTTCGTACAGGGTGACAAGGTGGTGGATTGGGTGAAGGTCAACGAAGTCGCATTCGAATCGAAAGCAATCACTTTCTTTGTTTGGGAGAATGGATCGAGGCTTGCAAGAGGACTGTGTTTGGTTGAGGGTCGTGTGTATCCTCTGGTGTCATGGGCAGCGACCACTTGTGGCAAGGACAAGTAGCATGTCGTCCAACTGTCCGCTTATCTATTTGGTTCCTGGTGTACGAACAGCCGAATGATTCGTAGCGCAGTCGAATTTTAAAGTGAAACTGTAACAGAAGTAAAAGAGGCGTTATCTAGTCTACTGGGATTACCAGAGACCCTGAAGGGGTTGCTGGAGATCTTCGAAGATTTCTCTGGGATTACCAGAGACCCTGGAGGAGTTGCTGGAGATCTTCGAAGATTTCTCTGGTATTACCAGAGACCCTGGAGGAGTTGCTGGAGATCTTCGAAGACTTCTTCTGGGATTACCAGAGACCCTGGAGGAGTTGCTGGAGATCTTCGAAGACTTCTTCTGGGATTACCAGAGACCCTGGAGGAGTTGCTGGAGATATTCGAAGACTTCTTCTGGGATTAGCAGAGACCCTTTGCAAGAATTTAATTTTTTTTTCATTAAGGCGACGTTCAACATCTTAATCGTCTGGTTTCCTTGGTCCGCGCCAGCACCTTTCTGGCCACTTAATTAATTTGTAGTCGTGTTTGAACCATGTTGCATTTGCTAAGCGCTTCCTCACGTCGGCTCACGGACTCAACCAATCCCAGTTATCACGCTCAAGCAGTGATCAAGCTGATTGACATAACTTCTTCCTATTTGGCAACTCCACTTAATGGTGTAGCCAACATTGTGTGCCCCAGATATTTGCAAGTTGGTACATTTCCAATGTACTCGGAGCAGTCAGCATCTTATTTTCTAGTGCCGTCATAACTAGTCATGTCATGTATTACGAGTTTCATCATTACTTCAGATTGGAATACGCGGCGGACGAATGTGCATTATTTCTGTTCGAGTCTAGTTGCATAACTGTTGCGGCTTCGTCGATGCTGCTATGCCTTTTTCACCACATGCGCCTAGTCCGTACTACACATTAATTGAAGTGGACCAAGTTCGGATCCCTGCGGGACACTATTTTATCGGTTGATACTTTTATTTTTGCGGAAGCCGAATTGAGGATTGTCCAAACTTTGGTAGTTTTTCAACTTTAGTGTGAACACTTCGTCGAAAATTTTCTGAAAAACTGATAAAATTGAGATGGGTTTGTAATCAAGGATTTCCTAGCCCTCTTTCAGTCAATTGTACACAATGTGCGGAATGAGAAGTTGACGTGGTCCCCTTGATATATTGAATTGATATCTTCCCAGTTGATGAAGTTACCTAATCAACTCGAAACGTGTTCTGTACGAACTGCTGGCAGACCAAAATTGTTTAACAACCCTGGACTACCCTCTGTCATTCCGTGTTTCTGACACTTTCGGTGAATAATTTCGGGAACGGGGCCATACTTTTTAAACGTAATGCAGTGCATTCTCGATTATCGTTCCTGTGCTTCAATAATGATCGTCATCATCATCATCTTCTTCTGATCCGCATGATCGCAGGGGTAAGGCACGCACGAGAGATCATCTCCAGGCAACTCGGTTCTCCGCCATCGACTCTAACTCAGCAGGAGTTATGCCCAAGCGTAGCAAGGCAAGTTTTTGGAACTGGTCCAACTACCTCGTCATGAGTCTGCCAGGCGGTCGACTACCTAATGGAATCGCAGTCAACGTCCGCCTCGAAAGTCCTGATGGCGTGGATATTCGTGCCACGTAACCAATGATAAAAAAATTAAATTTAGCTGTTGCGAAAATCGAAGAGTTGCGTGAATCGTGGACGTTCTGTTTGTCTGTCGATCGAACTATTGACATTTTGAAGAGGTTACACTTCGGCCAAAGTATTCCCATACCACACGGATTGATTCCCCCTAACAATGAAAACCAGTTGGTGCTTGTGACAAAGCGGTTTAGCTGGCTAATACTGACGCTTTTTAGCTCATTGAGGTTGTGTTGTTGAAGTAGTAGGCCTCTAGGAGTAAGTACCTACTAGGGGATAAGCCTAAGCCCCTAGGTGATCTGTGGTTTCAACCTCCTCTTCATCCATGCAGCTTCTACAGAAGTCATTATTGGGGACCCCCAACCTGCAGGCATGGGTGCCAAAAATATGCCTTCTCTGATATCTCATTTATCCAAGACCTGAAGTCAGTAGACAGAGCTTGCGATTGGCAATTGTTGACTTTCAGTACTAGCGTCGTCGACTGAAGCATTCATAGACTTCAAACCTGCGAACGGTGGAATTATATTTTTCAAAGTGCAACCACTACTGCTAAAAAGTGACACTCTTTGACCTAGGGTGCCATAAATGTGTTTTCGTCATTAATTCATCTTAATTAAAAAATGTCAGACAATATCAAACATAAACGCATATTTCCATATGTTCACCAAAACTTAACGAGCATTCAACTCACGCCATTTCAATGAAAAAGTGACATAATGGGTCATAAGCATAAAACCTAAGTAAGTGCTGGATAACAAAAATTTACTAGGCGACAAAGTACTAACTAGTCTCGGATGAATTTCACTAGTATTAGGTCTAAAAACCCGCGCGAATAGGTTTTTTTTTCGTCTAGTCGCATATTCCAGGCTTTTTTCGGCTACTGCTCTCTTCAAACGGATTAATTGTGTTCGGTAGCGTTGTCCATTGATGGCTTCAGCCGGTTTTAGCGGCTCATAATACAGCACACCCTTTTGATCCCACAAAATACAGAACATTACCTTCGCGCCATGGATATTCGGCTTTGCCGTTGATTTGGCTGGTTGGCCGGGTTTCACATATGATTCTTTGCGCTTGGGGTTGTCGCAATGGATGCATTCTTCATCACCAGTAACAATCCGATGCAAAAATGAATCCCTTTTGTGGAGTCGTGTCCCCACAAAAACACTTTTTCAGGCACAAAGTTGACAAAATGAATGACATATACTGAAATGATGTACATTGACAGTAGCTTTCCAACGCATGTTCCAATGGAATAATACAAGTTACGCCATCTCTTAGCAAACCGCACGAATTAAGTTATAGACGCAAGACTTTTTCCAAGTTACTAGAGCGACTGGAAAATTCGCCAGTATATGCTTCTCTGCCTCTGCAGCTTTAATAAATAGGATTATAGTAGTGAGTCTCACGATTTTCGTAATGGCTGAACTTTTAAGAACTAAATCCGAAAATGTTTACAAGAAGCAAAGTGTTATGGGGTCTAATACCGTTCGGAGAAGGAAAACGTAGGTTAAGTGAATACTTTATTGGTATGTAATAATTGTCGAATGTTTCGTGAATTCATTTATTTTAAGGTATTCACACTGAAACAGGAGGAGGGCAGTATTACCTCAAGACCAGATGAGAAATAATACATAATGAGCATGTACTACCCAGGGCCGGAGCCATCATATGTGCAGGTTGTGCAAATGTACAGGGCGACAAGCTCGAGAGGGCGCATTTTGAAGAAAATCTCCCAAGCCTGTGCAGGATAATTTCTTGCACAAGCACTCACAAATGTTCATAGGAAAAAATCTTAAAAAAATACACAAATAATACCCAGAATTTGTTTCTGCTCGTACATTTGAAATTTACTCATTTCACAGATATGGTTGAAAAGATAATAAGAAAGATGGGCACAGTTGCACTCCATCAGACGCAAGCAACCAGTTCGAATAGAGCCACATTAAAAAATCGACCAACCTTGCACCTTGGTAGGACTGTGCATTTGTATGGCAGATGAGTACATTTCAAACGTGTAGGAATAAATTCGTCACCTTTTGCTCTCATGATTCCCTATGAGCAAAAAACTGAGTTCAACTAAGTTTGATATGATGGACATTTGCCAATTTGACACATTTGTGACTCCCACTAAAAGTCTACCTCAACTTATGCTACAGAAAAATTAAAAATTGGCGCCAAATATAGGGCCTGCACAGGGCGCTCCTTTGATTCTGGCCGGTCCTGGCGCTACCAATTGTTCGACGAACTGGTAGTATTTACTGGAATGAATTCAGTATTTGATGGCAGTTTCTACTATTTAGTAGTACAAGTACTTACTTTGTGCTTTTCCTACTAGTAAATACTTAATTTTTATGCATACGGACCAATGTCACATCGGCAACGCTGCCTGCGGGAGATCAGAATAGAGGACTTTCATCGAGTATGTGAATGACTAGGCTCGTGCATGTACATGTTGTCCTTCGGACAATGGGGTTGTTTCGTAAAAAATTTAGCAGCTGCCAGGTCGATCCCCGAATTTAGTTACTTTTATTAATCACGGCTCCACCTCTTTCGAATCACAGTTCAAAGGTTATTCCTGTCTAGACTTCTCAAACTTCGCAGTTCGGAGTCGCCATAAAGCTGTAGGTCCCTTCCACTCGTGAAAGAACAGTAGCACGCACAACACGAGTGGTTGCTGAGGAGCTAGGCCCTGGTCATCTACTAGCGGTCGCGCCCGTGACACATGAGCTGCCAAGATTGCCGACGACCTGTAAAAGTTATTTTTATCCTGTCATGAACTTTACGTAGCACGCAACGCCTGACATCGTGAGTGCAAATCTCTTTGCAAAGGCTTCAAAATCGATTCCACTAGGAAAGTCTGCACTGTGTACTCACTGTTGCAACGTTGCTTTACCAGTCCAAAGTCGGTCTAGATTTCTCAGCATGTTCCGAACCTAATCTACGCTTTCTGTGCTCCGAATAGAAGAGACGTCCTCTAGTCTTCTCGAGCTAGGAGAGGCTTTAAGACAGCTGTTGTGGATTCACTGGAACACCGAAGAGAGGCTGCAGATTACCAGATTTTGTTTTTCTATTCTGAGCCCTTCAGGTCAACAGAGAACGTTGGTGATTGGGTTGCTAAGTGCCGCGCCGGTAGCAAATGCGTTCACTGGCTGGAAAGGCGTCTTGGCTGAGGCCCATCTACCTCGTCCTGTAGAGGCAATCGGAGAAGTTTAAGCCAGCTGCTAGTTGCCCCAAATCTTAGAAAATGTCTGAAAATAGCTGTGAAAGGTCGTAAGTCATTTCCCTGTTTTTTGATTTCACACGGCACTGCAGAGTTACTTCTCTCGTCCTCTGTCACTAATCATTCCTCAATCCCTTCCGACACACTTCTACACATTCTGTCGTGTGTAGCCTCCACCTTGCCTCGACTGAGAAAACGAATTTAACCTTTCAATGCCAAGCTGGAGAGCCAATAAAATTCCTCTCATTTCCTCCACGCTGACGGGTATCCCCCGGCCATCCAAGAAATTTTGCACTCAAACCTAATTTCCTCCAAAATCCTCCCCACATGGTCGGGCTTTTGCATTCGTCTTAGAGGCACGTTCACGAAAAGCAAAAAAAAAAACAAAACAAAATGGGCCAACAACAAAAAAATGAAGAAATTCCAAGCGCCCCAACTTCTCAGGAATTAATTGCTGAATTAATCGCGCAATCCTCGGCGCACTTGGGAATAATGAAGTGCTCTTTGTAGGATTAGCGCTTGTGGCAATTCATCCGGAATGAACGCAAAAACCAAGGACACAGAAGGACGCTCCCACCCCATTCTGGCTTCATTCCGAGTGGCTGGCCGTGTCGGTGGTTGTGGCGCTGGCCGCTGTGTCGTGCCTAAGTCAAATCAAGTCCTGCAATTTACGAAGTCGTTAAGCGTGGGCAGAGAAGAACAAAAACAAAAAAGCAGGACAATCTCGTTCAGCTTGTGGCAAGTGCGTCCTTTTGGCATTGACAGACTGTGCGCGGTTGTGTGCGTTACATTAATCAGCACTCTGAGGTGTGAACGACAATGGAAGGGCGGGTGGGCGGTCGGTCAGAGCGGTTCACGTGTGTTGTGCAAACTGCACCTGTGGCCAATTAGTGCAGTAATCCGAGATGCGTGCTAATTAGACGGTGACCTACTAGAGTGTGTGCGATGCAAATGAGTCCCAGAGTGACTGACTGACGAGCTGGCATACTTACGTTTCGGCAAAGTGTATCCAATTCAAAGGAGATGCTTCACAATTGTCACAAATATTTGCCTTGTGTGGGTGAATGACTTGCAGGTTGTAGAGGCTGTCTCGGGTTTAAAATGGGTCAGCTGACACTTCTGTTTGATGTAGAAGGCTCGTAACGGCGGCCTTTACTTCGCTCATTACTAATCTGAGAATGCAGCTGTGCACTGGTGTTTCAGTTTCTTGACATGGATTCGCAGGCTCTCGTGGGGTGATGATTCAGCTCGCGTCGTGCGTCCTAGATTTTTCGATGATCTCTTGTGACGTGGTTCTGGTCTTGTTTCTCTCGTTTGACGATTTGGAGGTTGTAGAGTGTAGAGTGTGTCCCAATGGCGAATTCGCGTTTTCGGTTTGTCAGCAAGACGCCGAGTTGTAGGACGGGATGAGCGTCTCCTTGAGATTTAAACGTTGCGAGGAACACCGAGTTGTAGGACGGAATGAGGGTCTCCTTGGAATCCAGCCAAATACGACACAACTCGCAAGACATAGCCCACACCCCTCAAATGTGCCACTTCTCCTAACCGCAGCTACCTGTTCAGCAAAGCTCGCGCACATCCACTCATTAAAACCCCATTAAAACCGCTTCCAATGAACCATCTGATCACAGATTGTCAGGGCGGAACGATTTATGCCGAAAACAAAGGACAGCAAAACCAAAAAAACCGTTTGCACCGCCCAGCCTTCGCGATAAATCATCTCATTCTCCGCACGCGGTCCTAGAGAATTAATGATTGGCAGGTGAACTTCAGACCGAAACCCGTCCGAGTCTTCCAAACAGAGGCAGAGCCACGGGCAACAAACGAGCACATGCCAAACGGCGACCAAAGGGGACGCACAAAAAAAATTCCACAAGTCAAGTTAATTGTTCCCCTCCGCCATCTTCGTGTTGGCCACATCCGTTGGTGAGTCCTTCTTTGTGGTGCTCCTTACACGCCAGGCGCGCCACTGGAAAGGGCTCTCTTCATAATCGGCCACCGAAAGCGGAGGAATGCAGATAATAAATTTTCTCAACCGGAAATTATAAACACACACTCACACACACACTCGCAAACATGTGACAAGAAAGGGATGCGGCTTCCTCAAGTGTTTCTCCGTAACTGCTCACTAGTTTGACCTTTCGGTGAGGTTGTGTGGTGTCGATGCACAATGGCAGTGCAGTTCAACCAGCAGATGACGTCAAGGAAGGGTTCCCTTCTGCTGTTCCCTTATTGACCTTCTTGCTGACGTGATACTTCGCACGAAATAGGGTCTGTCGGGGACTCGATGAAGACGGAGGAGTTCGGCTTTGTACACTCAAGTGCCAGATGTTATTCACCCCAAAAGGAACGTCGTCAAGCAAAAATGTTTCGGTGGAGTGTCTGAAGGTGGAGATGGTCAAAATCCCTGAGATAGTTGTATCCTTTGAGGCGAGTGCATGTCTTCTTTTGTTCAGCAGCAACTGACATCGCCGCCAATCAGGTAGCATACTTCGCTCTTTTGTTGCTCAGTTTTTTCTGTAGAGGAATGTTCGAGGAAGAGCCGTGCCAAGTTGTAAGTTCCTGGCGAACTGCCATGTGTCCAATTATTTATGATGCAGACCACGTGTCACAGGGTGAATTGGACGTCTCCGATCGACTGTTGGACTGTGGACTGTCGCTAGTAACGGACGTAGGGGCTCGTTTCGCTTCGTCTTTTATTTTTAGATTTTGAAAAGCGAAATCACATGGATGACAGTTTTATGGTAGAGCAGGCCGGCCGCATGCATGCAGTGGCGCGGCGCAACTTCGATCCAGTTCGTGGTGTCAAGGTCGGACGTTGAGTTAAACATTTGACCTTTGGAAGAAGGTGGTTTTTGTGAAATTGTACAGTATTCTTGCACAGAGCACAGGGGTTCATTGAAGTTAGGTTTGATGAAGGTGGCTGGCTGCCAACATGCAGCAGTCATAGCTGTGCCCATTTTGTTACCAGGCTCGTTTAACTCAAGAGTCATATGACGTATCAGCAAACATGCCATTCTCTGGACAGTGAGATCCTGTGGCAGCTGTCTACATGGCTTTTAAGCTCCTTACAACTCCCAACGCCACCAATCGGCCGTGATCGTTCGTTGCTGTCACTTGCAGTTCGATCTAAAGATGACTGTCAAGATCCTTCAATCTTGTCACGTTACCGTTTCTACAGTCGAAGGCTGCGTTGTTGTGCGATCCAGAGACTCTACAGACCGTAATTGTGAAGTGCAATCACTTCGTATGGTCTAATCACTTTAGGCACTCGAATCGACAATGTTAATGCCGCAAAGGACAATGTCCTGCGAATCCATGGGCAGGAGCATCTTTCAAGCGGAAATCTATGCCATAGACAGATGCGTTCAAATCTTGACAGGAACTATACCAACTTCGACATGACAATAATCTTGGGAAGCCGGTGCTGCTATTATGGCACTTAGACTCCTGCGTCATGAAAACTGACGTGATATTGTACAACTTGAGACTTTTACGTTAAACGTGTGTGTCCACGCTCAGTCCTCTAAGCCCCTCAGAAGTAAATAACTAATACTTCAATCGAAGTATTTTACTTCGTTTACATAGACAACACGACTTTCTCAAAAAGAGTTCACTTTTTGCAGACTTCTCAATTGGGAAAGAGCATTTTCCATCAAAGAACTCTGCCATCAAGCAGATATAGGTACTCGAACACAACAAATGTTTTTTCCCCGCATAAATAGCCAGTCGTTTAACATACAATTTTCAACTTTTATAATAACACTTCGTTATCAGCAAAACATTTGCATTCATTCCGAGAGAAAAAAAACGTCACTAAAAATGGCAAACGGCGCCACTGATTAGAAGAAACAAATCAAAACTCTGCTGGATAGCTGGCCATACGGGGATAGGAGGCAATGAAATGCCCGATTCCCTGACAAGGAATGGGGCATCAGAGCCCTTCAGAGGCCCCAAAGCTTTCTGCGTAGTAGGAGATCATGTTCTGAATTAATGGAACTAGAAAGAAGGAACCGGACAGAAACCTAGTTAATGACCAAGAGACTCTTAGGTCAGTATAACCGAAAGAGGTTTGAAGCATGTATCAGAATTAACAAGAACATACGGATGTTGTTCTAACAAGCTTCTTCTAAGGCCATGCAGACTCAGTATAACCGAAAAAGGTTTGAGGCATTTATCAGAATTGACAAGAACAACCTCCTTCAGACTCAGAGAGCACCCAAGGCAACTAGGGATACAAGGTGAAGGTGTCTGTAGGGGAAGTTCGTGAGGCACTAGCGCACAAAAGACAAAGAAAGGCCTGGGCAAGCACCTACTACCAGAGGAAGAAATGGAGTCACTAGAACCATCTCTCATTCTCAGATTCCTAACAAAAGGATGTTTTTAACACCACCCTGGAGCACTCAGTCTCAAAAACTGGTCCAACTACTTTTACAGGCACTTCTTCATCATCAGCTCTAATCACTTCAGCACCACCACACATCAGCCTGCCACCTGATCCGAGCAAAGGCGGGACAGTGACAGAAGAAGGGCTCTGTCTGTAAGCTCTCTACAGTCTTTACTGCCAAAAGATTACAAGAATGCCGCGAGTTTCATACAGACGTTAGGGAGCATGCTCTGGGTATGTCTGATCTTCCCGCGTCAACCAGCTTTCGTCCAGCATGACTGCAGCCTTTGAGGGTTGCAGCACTAGTGTCACGCCGAATTTATGCGTGAGAAGAACCATCAGTAGGGTTTACAGAGCATACATTTCTTCCAAGGAATCCATAACCATCCAACTCTGAAAAGAACTGAAGATCGCGGTGCAATATACCCTCAATAACAACAACAAAAGTACCCACTGCCAGCACATGCAGCTTGTAGTGAAATCTTCTCCTTAATTTATTCGCAACACCACCCCGGAACTTAAGAAGAAGAAACTTCCTCTCGAATGTCAAGCCAAGGACTTCCTCGGGGATTGTTGACATGTTTACGTTTTAGCTCAGTACAGCCAAGTTGATTATGTTGTGTCTTAAGACAGCCTTCGCGGGACTATACGGTCATTCATTCTTGGGAGTTCAACCTGCAGGATTAAACCCAATGCTTAGACGTAACCATCTGCCCTTACCTATCTCGTTTCCAGCCCTATTTAGGTCGCATGAATGTGTCAAACGACCTCGCTAGCCGGGTAGCTTGGTACAGCTAGTCTGGACGGCAAACCTCCGTCGACTGCAAATCGCCAAATAATCCAGCTTAGAGGCTGGGATCCGAGCCTACTGGTTCGAGAAGGACAGGAAGACCCAACTTCTGGTATAAAGTCCAAGTTATCGCGGACGCAAGAGAGCTTGGTATTGATGACTGGAAGCAGCGTGCCCGGAAACGTCAACGATTGAAGGCAGCTACGAGTATATCTCAGGGTCAGACCCTCCAAGGGTGGTTGGCTTGATGGACAGCCTCTAAGGAGAATATAATCTTTCATCACTTCTTTATCTGCTTCCAATTGAAGGCATGACCATGATTTGCATGATAAAACGTAGGCTCCCTTCATAGAATGCAGGTATTACTGCCGAGGTATCCTTCTATCGTCTCCACCGCCTCTGCAACTGTCAGAGTCTGTTTTGAGAGTACCATTCTTGAATTTGAATTCCCTTATCAACGAGAGTCTAGCCAACTGTGCCACAGCTAAGATTGTCTCCCGCCTAAGAGCAGGTTGTTCTAAAATCGGAGAAAACCAGACAACCGAAATAGACAGCGATAGCGAAGAGCAATTCAGCGCTTTAGTCAGATCATAAATAAGTGGCATTCTTCTGTGAAACTCAAACTGAAGCATTAGCTCTCTCATCTCGCCTCGATGATAAACTGCTTCCTTCACAAATATTACCCAAACAAGCTCAACATACCTTAAAGTATTCGAAGCGCCCTTCAAACACACGCACCCCCCAGAGGGTAACTTTCAACTTCATTACTCTTTCAAAGATATTCTTT
This sequence comes from Eristalis tenax, assembly GCA_905231855.2. NCBI lineage: Eukaryota > Metazoa > Arthropoda > Insecta > Diptera > Syrphidae > Eristalis > Eristalis tenax. The sequence goes on along the minus strand of HG993125.1, from coordinate 71,878,541 downwards.
TCTCAGATCTAGATTGTTCCCTACAAAGTCATTTGCATCGCCATGACGACGACTTCTCCGCGTCCTCCTCACCAGACCGCTTCTGGGTCATTAAACATTTTCAATTAACGACTCCCGGTCGGCAGAGTGAACGAGCAAAACAAATTCATTACGCCTCATGACGCCCGAGGCGGAAGGGAATGGGAACAAATTGAATGGCGCCCAACCACCGTCAGCACGTGCACTCATTCATTCGATCGAATCCAAGCAAAGGGTCTCGTATGCTTATTGGAAAGCGAACTCCCTTCGGAGGGAACGTGCTCCTAATTGCCGGCAACGAGCTCGTCCATTCCCACCTCGTGCCAACTAAGTAAGTCACCAGAAATTACAATTTGACTAATGGAATGTAATCAGAATGGGATTTTGCGAGACGCTCTGGCCGAACGACGATGAAAAGGCGGAACGCCATGTCACACAGCTCCTGGCGACGGCGACATTGAATTTCCTCGAAGGAATGCCAGTGCTCTTGAATTTAATGAGAATCCTAATTAATGCAGGGATTGCATAGATCCGGGACGACGACGTTTCATTTGATTTTAATTGCTCGGCGATGGGGCTGACGTCGGGAGTGACGTTGATGTTTACCGAGCTCCCCACCACTCCATTCAACCGTAATCATCATCAATCAAGTTTTATAGCGGTGCTGTGTGGAGCATGCAGCATGCATGCAGTTGGGTCTACTCTGCGTGTGTTGTGAGTCGGATTGGATTTACTGGCTTTTTCTATCTGAAAATGGAGCAATGTGTCGAAGGCCTATTAGTCGATGGGTTAAAGAACACTAAAGGTGAGGTTTGCGCTTTTAATTAGACCGTTAACCCATTTGAGAGAGAGGGAGAGCGACTGGTCGCGAGTGCTGATGTGCCTGCTAATGGGCTCCAGTTTGAGTAACAAAGTGACAGATGTAGGCCAGATTGTGTGTGTGTCGTGAGTGGCGTGAAGGTGGCAAAGCAGAAACATGTGCTTGCATTCAGTTCAGTAAGTGGTTGCTGGGCTTTGATGTGAGGCGTCGTCTTTGGCTGGGGCGCTACATGATATCAAAGCAGCACCATTGACACAGATCTGTTCACGGGAAATGCGGGCCCAATCAAATTTGTGGATAGGCAGGCAGCGGTTCATACGATTTGAAACAACATCACATGAAGAGGTTTTTGAACTCTACGAAGGACTTCTCACGTTTTACATGGATTCCACACATGCGACAATCAGCAGAAGAAAAATAAATTCTGAGAAACTTAACTCATCTGCAAAGTGCTTACTTGAATATGCGATGTTTTATTTCTAAGATTTTAGTTGACAACTTGGCAGCACTGTTTGCTAAGCACTGTCTGATGAGGGCCCCTTTACTTCGAAAACCATGGCCTGGTACACGACCATCGTTTTGACTTGTTCAGCAAAGATGCCAACTAAGAAAAACACGGCGCGACAGATGACAGCACAAACTGGAGCGCTACTCCCAAGCACGTGGTCATCCATTTTGTGGTTTCGAAAGTGGATTTAAATAAACAGTATTCACGCTGCCGATTTCGATCTAATTTTTATATCAGTAAATTGGTTGGATCTTGCCGTTTTCAATGGAGTATGACATCATTTAATTGATGGTCTCGGTGCTGAGATCAGGTCATAGTTTGCTGACACAGCGAGTGGTGCTATGTCACTAAATCTTAAGCTCTTCGCGCCTGTTTGCAACCAGCTTGGACTTAATTTCTGTTGAAATGGCTTAAATGGCCGCATGACTGTCAATTAGAATATTATAATATTCCCAACATTAATATCATTCTGGCCGCCTCCTCGACTGTCAGGATCTCCGCTTGAAAAACTTTGGGATTCCGATAGGTAGGCTTTAAGCTAAACATATGCAGCCTGGAGAGCCGCTTCAGTTTGGCGCATGTGATTGAAACAGATATGTCAAATCTGGACCATGATTTGGATGTCCCTACGAAGTCCTCCCTGTTCTTGGATGGGGTAAGCCCGCCTAGCCGCGCCCTTCGAATGACAGTTGTGATGGCTTCTGTTGGTATTTTATTGACGATGCCTGACAATCGAATTTTGCCGTGAGATCTGTCTCCGGCTCACTCATTTGAATGTCACATTGAACGGCGTGACCATAAATCGCAGCCAACTTCAGCGATTTGACATAAGGAGGGCTCCGGCAAGAGATAGAGTAGAGACATTGTAATCCGTGCCGATAAGCATTGACTAATTTAATTTTGTCGTATTTCTAAGTAAATGGTGATCGTTTTAGAGATTTTGTACTTGAGAATTTTAAATTTGCACATTTTTTCAAAACATTTGGATTTTAAGGTTTGGGAATTTTGTTGGTGGGCATTTTCAGGGTGGCCTTAGTTTTTCATTCATTAATTTTTATTCATATTCTCTAAGTTAGTTACAATTTAAAGGTGTATTATGCATTTACAATTTAACAATTTGAGTATAGTAGTAGCATTTTTTATATTTTGAAATTTATAGAGTTAAATGCTACATCATCAGTGTTTAAAAATATTAGGGGTGATTTAAACATTAAATTTAGAACAGTAAATAAAAGAGAAAAGCAAGAACAGAATTCATTATTAATATTCAAATAAAAAAGCATAAATGTTATTTAAACAATATGATCTAATAGATTCTCGATCTGATTATGGTCAAATTCAAAAAGCCATGTCTTCATCTTATCATTAAACATTTTCTTTGAACGTTATGACTTCAATTCAACAGGTAATAGTCTACATGAAACAATGCAACAAGTATTTCTGAAAAACGTGGTGAAAAAGTTTGGAACGTTGACAACAAGGCTGTGGTTTCTTCTCAGATTATAGCGATCAGAATATCTACTATTCAGGTAGCCACATCTTAAGAAGAACATTTTCAAAACTCTGTAGTAGTATAAATGGCTTAGAGGAAGAATTTTCAAGTTTGTAAATAATGGCATGAAATGATGGTATCGACTTTTAGTGCATTTTTTCCTAATTACACATTTTTGAATAGTCAATAACATTGCCATTTTAGAGCGAGAAGCACCACAACAGCAGCAAATACCGTACTGTAGTTTGGTGGAAATGGAAAATCCCATAGTAAATCATTTTTAAGACCTGTGAGGAACATGTATTCTTAAGATGGTAACAAATACGCAACGTAGAGTAAAAGTATTGCTTCATTGACAAAATTTGTTCAGACCATTTCATCTTATTATCGACGATTAATCCTAGATGCTTAAAATGATTAACAACTTCGAGCATAAAACAATCACAGTCACATGATAAATGAGCATGGAAAAGTATCCTTTCCCTAATTCATGCATACATTATCAACTTATTTCAGCTTACTTCACTTAGAGGAATGAAAGACAATATCAATATCCGGTGGCAGTTTGGGGCTAAGGCTAAGAAACATTAACTTTGTTTTATTACTAACAAGCATTCTGTGCTCCCGAAACCAACTTCGTAAAATATCTGCATCATGGTTGATATCCGCAATTAGATCGATTCTACTGTTTTGCAATTTAGATAATGCTTAAATCATCAGCACAAGCTGTAATATTACCTTTCGTGTTCTGATTAAAGATGGAATTTATATAAATAAGGAAAAGAATAGGGCCAAGTACTGACCCTTGCGGCACGCCTTTGTTTATGTGGATTTCATTTAGGTTCTATTATGTAAATAGGACTCGAGTCATTTGTAAACAATGATCAACCACATCAAAGGCTTTAGTTATGTCAACGAAGAGATTAGCACAGTTTTAATGTTCATCTAATCCTTTGGAAATGGAAGAGCAGAAGTCTAACAGAGCATCTTCAGTAGATAATCCCTGTCTAAAACTAAATTTTTTTTGGACCAAAGAAATTATTTCTTTCCAAAAATGGTAGAATACGCGTTTTCATTGTTTTTTTTTCAAATACCTTTGAAATACACGGTAACAGTGAAATTGGTCCATAATTTCTCATATCTTTATGAAGCGGAATTACAATTGCGCATTTTAGATTATCAGGAAAAACTGCTTGATAGTACCCTGGGCTTATGGCAGCGTCTAGCGTTGCCAATTTAGTGTCCACTAATCAAAATTGGATATGCCTGGTTGTTGGATGTGCTCGGAGTCTTAAGAGAAATCTGCGAAAAAGCGTTTGCAAGCAAAGCATAGAAGGGCCATTTCTTGGTGATCTAAATTACGTTACGTTTTTTGATTATGACCCGTCGTGCCCAGTTTTTGAGATACCCTGATAATTTTGTTTGTTTTAAGGACGCGACTAAGTGCCTTAGAAAACTGCATTTAAGATTGTTTTTTGCTTGGAGTCCCGTTTGAAATAAATTGAAATAAATTTTTGTCAAGAACTCAGGCGTTTTGCGTTCTTTCGAACGACATCTACATTTGCTATAGAAAATCATAATTCAATTTGCGTCGTGTTTTTTTCGAACGTAACCACGACGCAAAGTGAGGTATTGGTGTACTTACTTTTGTGATCGACTGTATTTGTTGACAGGAATGAACAAAACACATAAATTCAAAATATTTTCCTTGATTACCCTTTTTTTTTTCTTCGTTGAATTCAGCTCCAACTGTCGCCAATCAGTTCCATTCAAAATTAAAAGCAAACTTACCAGGATTAGATTACAAAGACCACCCAAAAATCAACCCAATCAAAAAGAATCGGTCCAAAAACATTCTGAAACGAGAATATGTAGCAAAGTTCCAGAATGTTTGTGGACCGAAACCTCATTCCGTCATGCAAAACAAATTTGAAAGAAGAGGGAAACAATTTCCAATGATGATTGCCCCCCATCAGACTTATTTCAAATTCTGTGTATAAACCTTTTCCCATTCAACGCGAAGCGAATAGCAAATATTCCATCAACACCGCCGCTCGGACCTTTGAACTCGAACCGACCGACCGCACAGCCATATTTGTTCCACTGAGAGTTCTCAAACAAAAATCGAAACATTTTTCCGCCTTCCAATGGTCCATCATAACTCCATTAAATCTATCCATTCAATGTTTACCTTCCATTAGAGCTCGGGGAGAGAACAAAAAAAATAAAGCCACACACTTTTCGTTTGTGACCTTCCCCGTCCTAGTGAAAACAAAAACGAACAAACCGAGAAAAGAATAAAATAAAATGTGCTTCTCTATTATATCCTTTCCGGGAGCGAGTCTCTCTCATAAATCCAATTAACTTGCCTGCCACAGCTCAAGGCATCACAAAAGGTTCGCTGTGTGAAATATGGACCTCACTAGCGCACGCCCTCGATGTTGGTTTTCGTTGGTTACTTCCGCCTGGAATATTTGTAATTTCATCGCCTTTGGAAACTCCTGCGGGCGGTGGGTGGTTGAGAGTCTGGGAAAACAGGAAAACACGAGTTCTCCGTTTTGTCTCTCCGTCTCCCCCGTAAGCCGATAGAAATCCTTTTCCGCCGAGCGCTAATTGCTCAGGTTGGGCCTCATTTCGCGAGTTTTATTTTCGTGTGTTCCTCCGGAGGGGTAAACACAAACGAGCGATTTGGATTCGAATTTTGAATTTTAATTAAATATTTGTTATGCTCCTTGATGGCTGGAAGTTAAATGAGATTTTTTCCATTTAATTGGGAGGCAATTAGAGAATCTTTTTCCTTGTTCGCGCCGCAGAAATAATGGGCCGCAAGTGCAAACACTGTGCGCCGGCTGAGGCTGTGTTTGTACGTGCAAAGCAGAGATATCACCGCATGTCGTTACTCGATTTGAATCATCGGTTTCAGAGGGTGGGGGTAGACACAAAGCGTGTGCGAAAATTGCGCCTACTCTGGCGCCTTGGATGGAAAGCCACACATGCGGGTGCCGAGGAGCGAAGGTGATCCGACGACGAAGCGATGAGAAGAGAAGACGTGGCGGCGGCGGCAGCGGCGCTGAGTGGATGGACAAGGAAAATGTGCGCCGCCGTCTGTGGCAATTGATGAGTGTTTTGCAACGACATTTGTTTATTAATTATGATTCATTGTGAAAGACATTGCGAATTGTGAAGGAAATCGGGGCAATTAAGCGATGGTCATAAAGTCGCAGCTGACCAACGAGGAGGCACAAGAGCTGGGGAGGTGTGTGTTGAATTTGATGGTTTCGTCTGGTGATTGTTTATTGCCGGACGTGTGTCATGGTCTATGAAGCGGTTTAATGACTCCCTAGGAGGGTGTCAACGATCTTTAACAAGTACGCGAGCTATTTGGGTTTATGACGATACCTGAGGGAATTGCGTTTCAGTTTCATTTGAATTCAATGTGAGCCTCGAATCTAGTCTGGGTATAGCTCAGGGATGGTAGAAACTGGGTCAGGTCATGTTTTGTTCGCGGTTCTTGACATGCGCCAGATTGAAGGAACTCGTAATTGACCTTCGGGAAATAGGGTCACCTTCGGGAATGCGCTCGCCCGTCATCCTAGTGGTCGCTAACTTAATGCTACGTGGAGCGTTGTTCGGTCCTCCTGGTTGGGGGGTTGCTCGTGGGCCAACTTTGCCGTCGTTTGAAAAAAAAAAAAAAAAAAAACAAGAGACCAATTGTTGCTGTACCTTTATTCACCACGATTTGAGTGATTCTTCTCGGCATTGACTTGGTTAGCTTATGTCATACCTCTGAGTTCACATCTTGCTTAGTTCGTCCGTGCTTAGTCTTGGGTTTTGTAGTCCCAGCAGCATCTCAAATTGTACTAACTTCCATCGCTTCAAATAATAAATGATGTCGTTTAGAAGAGAAAAGGTGTATTTATTATTTTGTACACAGTGTACATGGTTTTCTTCACAAGAGAACTGACACAATCTGTGCATTGAAGGCAATTTGCTGACAGACCTGGGAAGCAGACAGACTCGAAACAAATCTTATGCTTTTTCCTTTTCCATTATTTTGTGTCTGCATCCTCCATCGCAACTGCAACTGTCAGTGTTTCGTGGCCACCACATGTGTATTTACGCGAGTTGATGATTTTCGATCATTCGCAACATGCCGCGGAATCGAATGTCGTCTGTGAGACTTTGCATTCAGTGAGAATGAAAAGTTGCTTACTCTCGGTGTGTGCATCCTTTTAGCACATTCCGTGTCACTAAGAATGCTTGGAAGTGCCTTCGTTGTCTCAGTAGACGCAAGAAAGAATTTTCCCACTTGGATTTTACTGTAATGTCAAGGCCCTCTTTCTGACTTCACATGTGAGTGCTTACAGACCATACCTCCGGTGCAGAGGCTGTCTTCAGTTCAAATGGCTTAGGTAGGTGTTCGTATTTTTCCTCGTTCCTGTGGTAAAATTGGACACTTGGCAGCTTTTTAGCAACGCCTTTAGTCTTCTTCCATTATTTGTGTAGTCGTCGCCTCGTTGGACTTGAAGCGAAGGAATGATGCTAGCAAACCGTGGCGGCAGTGCTTTCCCACGCCAATCCATGGGGTACCTCCTCCACTCTATTGTCCTCTTGATATCCGTGCTCGTATCTTGACTACAAGAAGGAAGGAAACGTTCGGACATCAAGTAGATTGTTAGAGTGTCTGATGTCCTTTATGAGTGTTGAAATGCGGGAACCGCATTGACAACAAGTCTGTTATCGAATGTGTAGGCTGTGCATGCAGATGGCTCTGCCGAAAATGCCCTCCTTACCAAGCTTAGCAATGAAATCTCCAAGAATGATCTTGGTCTCGAAGCTGTGGCATTGTTCGAATGTCCTTTCTCACAGATCAACAAAATCAGCCGTATCCTCTGCAGGGGCAGGAGTGCAAATCAAGCGTATAGCTATTTATCCTTAGTGAAAATTGCTACGAAGTAGCAAAAATCTTTGCCTCGACCATAAGCTCTTGCGTGCCTCTCCCTGATGCAATCTGTGTTGTAGGTGTCATTTTGTCCGATCCCTCCTGGATTTTAGTGGCATGTGCTTTATAACAGTCCAGGGTCCCCATGAGTTCTTTGGCTACGAGTGGTCTGCTAAGGGACGTCATATTGAGAATCGTTTTCTGTGGCCGTGAACATTTTACTCATTGATAGCCGTCACAATGGTACATCAATGCTGACAGTACTCTGATGAAGTGAACCTTGTGAAATTACACCTCTTGTTGAATAACATCATATTTAGTCGTTTGAGTCTTGGTCTGTAATGTGATTCTAAAAATATCTTAACACTCAACATCGACTCCGTCCGTTTATGGATCGTCAATCTCAATGATCGCATCACAACAGCTGTCAAATGAATAATCGAGCCCATTGACAGCTGGCGATATTTCTCAGAACCCGCATCCGGCATGCCGATCTAATCGCGTTCAATGTGATTCATCAACTAATGCAACTTATTTCCCTACTCCCAGTAGCACCATAATACCATTTTCAGAACGAGCTAAGAGCAAAGCCTTGGTCGAAGCTCGTGATTACATCGCGCACACTCTCTCACACCTTTCTGTGCTCTCGGTGCCCCTCCTAAGCTGCACCCTTTCAATGGAAACATCGTCCATCGGCCAACCCAAGATATCCCGATGTGCTGCATAAATTAGATGCATCCACACGGTGGGCAAATGAAACCCGTGTTTACTTCAAAGCTAACATGATAAATCTGACATTTGGGCTTCGCACTCGTAAAATGTCGTAACACAAATAAAAGTCCACAACGCATCTTGAAACGATAAAGGCCAATTAAGTGCTCTCCCTCCTTGGCAAGGCTCGGTGAATGTGCCGCTTGAGGTGGCAATTGCTTTCGCCACTTTGTCGGGCTGTCATAAATTGACACATCCCTGGACGAGTGCGAGGATTCAGGGACTGTCATTGGAAAAACCTTCGAAACTCAAATGAGGGTGAGTCACAATGAATCGTGGTCAAGGCACAAGGTGCTACCCTAGCATACGAATTACGGCATGTGTCATTCACTTGGACAATATTTGATGTAATTACGCCACAATCTTGCAAGATTGCGTCATTTGATGTCTTTCCTTTGAACAGACTTATTTGTCAATTGCGACACGAGTAGAATGTTTGTTACAAAGATGGTCGTGATTGTTGGTGACGTACACCCAGTAAATTGGCGTTATAGCGTCGTGATTCAACGGACGACTAAAGTGTCATCTGCTTTCTTTCAATTGTCAGGCTGGATTCTGATTAGGAGTTTGAACGTCGTTTATCGAGCAGACGAATGACTTGAGTGAAATATTCTAAAATGTATTGTCAAATAAACGAATTTCGTTGCGAAAAATGACATTTGTTCCGCTTTGTTTCGTTCCAATAACGTCAAACTGTTCATTGTGACATTTCAAAGTGTTGTCATGTCACATACCCTTGACATTGACAAATTAAAAAATTTCGTTACTCAACATAACGCTTTCCGACACATGTTCCACTTCCATTTCATTCAATCCATTAACGTCAACCTGTTCCCATCAGTGAGAGCGTTGAATTAATTAGTTTTAACATACTTCACACCTCTTGACATTGACAAATCAAAGAATTTCGCACAGCAACATTTTGTTCCACTTCCATTCGATCAATAGACGTCCACCTGCTCAACGGGTCGATTACCAATTGTTAACGTTGCTGTCGGCACGTCTTGACTGAAATATTTTCAAAATTCTCTCAAAAAATCCACTGGCCGAAAATGACGTTTGTTCCAATTCCATTCGAACCCTCAACGTCAACCTGTTCCCACCAGTGACATTTTTGTCTTGTCATATGTCGCACACCTCTTCACATTCTCAAATCAAACAATTTTTTGACTCAACATATCGCTTTCCACCATATGTTCCATTTCGATTCCGTTCCACCCATCAACTTTCAACCTTCCTTCCACCAGTGACATCTTTGAAGTTATTAATTTTAACACACTTCACACCTCATGACATTGACAACACATGTTAGTGACGTAACATAGCACTTTCCAACACATAGTGTTCCACTTCCATTCGATCCCAGCCAGCCGTCCACCTGCTCAACTGTTCAAATACCAAATGCCAAGCAGACGTCTGGACTGAAATACCTTAAATACTTGTCAAATCAACGAACTAACCTAAATTGACATATGTTCCACTTCCATTCGATCCATTACCGTCAACCTGTTCCCTCAATGACATTTGCAAATTCATTCATTTCAATATACACCACACCTCTTGACATTTTCTTTTCTTCTTCTTTTTCCAGGTAAGTGTCTACCGCTATGGAGAACATATTTTGACAGAAAGACTAGAGTAAGACAACCGATTCTCGCTGAAATTACTTTCCACACAAATCGAATTCCAATGCAAATGCATTTCAAATAGAAACTGCATGAGACCACTCGAGTAATTTATTATTCCCGCCCGTAGGAGGTGCACCTCAAGCGAATGACAGTGATATTGATGCTGATGATGGCTGCGGGTGGATAGACGGTAACATGGATCCACGAAAAACAACGAGACAACAAGACAAATCGTGTCCGCCTTCGTGTCGTCGTCCTCGTCCTCAACTATCCGTGCAGCATTCAATTGTAAGATCCATTTGGCACTTTGCATGATTGAGGCACAAATGTAATTGTCAAATTGGGCATTCAGTCGGGACGTGTATATGCAAGTTCCTGCGGCACGAACACAGCGCGACTCATGACCGACGCTCTCGAAAGCAATGTGTCAGCATTGATGGGCGTGAATGCGCTCATAGCTCGTTTCCATTGTTTTGATTGCGCTTGTGGTTCTGAACGCGCCTCTCTGGCTGAGAGGGGACGGTTGAAGCCTCGCTGGCCTAGAGCCTAGAGTGCACATTTAAATATCAAAGGGAATCGTCTTGCAATTGAAATTTAAATTGCATCGCATTTGGATTTCTCGCTGATGCGCCTGTAATGCTAGAGCGAGTATCTTGTGCGGCGCGGAGAGTGGAATGCGTGATTGGGGATTGGCGGGCGTGGCGTAGATTTGTTTGGCTATGGACGATGTTAGCTTAAGCTTCATGGCAGATTGATGGCATGGCCGTGTTGGAATCGTGCAACGGATTGTCTTTGGAATTTGCTGGAACATGCTCATGCGTAAAGTGATGGCTCTGTCGTGACATGTGTCAAATTGACAAACGATTTTGAATGATACGACAATGATGACTTGCATTCGCAACCAGGCGATGGCCGTTTGCTTGCGATTTTATTTTGACACTTTACTGTGGTCTGGCAACGAGTGATGGACGTTGGACGAGTTGCGACGTTGATTCATTCCAATCAGAGATGGACGGGAGACAAATCGTTTGGCATGTGAAATGTTAGAGCACACGACGCGAAAGCTTTAAATCTTGGTTTGATGCGTCGTTGACAGTGGTTCGTAATCAGCTGTTACTTGTCACCTCGTCTGTTAGCTGGCACTGACTGGCAATGGCCAACCTGTCTTTCAGCAAAGTCCACTGCCATTCCAGGAAGCTGCTTGCGATTCCCCATCATTATGACCAGTCCGTTAGGCCCCCTCATTAGGGGACGTGTTCAAGAACACACTTAACTCGGTACGACTTCCATTGCTAACGCAAAAATCAAACTGCAAACTTAATCCTCGGGAGCTGTCCATAAATACGAGGAATTCATGACCGTAATAGAGTCTCGTCCCCGTCCCATCATCAGCACATCGTTGCCCTAACATTCACCCTCTTATCCTAATTATCTCCATCTTCGGCAGAACCTTCTCGTAAAAACTCGACTTTAATGCGAAAGAGATGCCTCCTCACGGTCGTTAGGTACAGTCTCTGCCCATCTTCCCCGCCTTCACCTTGGCTCATCCTTCCGGGGAAACACAACCGCACGCGTCACTTGATACAAGAGCAAAACAATTTTGCCGGCACAGCCCAGCGGTAGGTGGTGGGACTGTGTCCATTTCGTTCGGTCACGGTCTGATTGTCAAGAGCACACTTCAGCCGGCCGGCCGGATGGATGGATGGACGCACGGGGGTGTGGCCGATGCGGATCTCAAATTATTTACTTTCCTCATTCGGGGAAGAACAACGATTGAGGCAAACAACACAGATGACGGGAGACGGGCAAATTACTCAACCGTTCGTCTCTCCAGTGCCGTGGAGGCCCCGGCAGAGATGCCGCCGGACTCTGGCCGTTTAAATCGATGTCTTGCACCAAATGGCACTTTGGCATGCAAACCGTTTCGAAATGCCCGGTCGATCCATCTGTTCCAAGTGAAATTCGTTCGCCCAGCAATGGCCTGGTGTGGTAATTGGCCTGAAAACACGAGGACGCCTGTCAGGCGACGCGACGGCACGGTGGCGGCGACGGCGGCGGGAAGACGGCAAGTGAAACCATTTGAGATGGATCGAGGACAGGTGTGAATGCAAATTTTGTTGTTTCCGCAGAATTTAAGTCGAAAGCGCTTTTTAATTATTCCAACGGAAACTGGAGACGCACGCTGAATGGACGAGCGAGCGGCAAAAAGGCTCAAGTAGCAGAAAGAGGGAGAGAGGGAGAAACGCACGACGAAACAAGTACCCCAGTTAGACAGCTGGTGTGGATGTTGTGTGCGCAGCGCACCAGTTCACTTCACAGTACAGTAGTCAAGTGACTGACTCGTAATGGTGGTGTTTCTCCGCGTACTCCTACTCCTCCTGCTTCCTCCTCCTCCTCCACCTCATGCAAGACGTGTTCTCGAGAGTCTCGTAGGCGCGCGCAAACGTCGAATGCATCTGCTTTGATCGGAGTGTCGTGGTGGTGGTGGTGTTTGGCTACTGGCTGCGGGATAGAATTTATGCTGATTGAGCTTGACACAGTTCCCATGTGGAGCGTTTCCATTGCACACACATTCACTATTCATGCCGTGCCCATGCACTGGCAACGGTGGAGCATGCTGAAGAACCACTCAAAGGCAAGGATGTTGCTGCTGCTGCCACACTGGTGGTGAGAGAGCCCGCTCTCACGGTTGTTGGCACTTGCAGTGAGATGTTGCTGTGCCTATTTCCCTTCTGGTTTTGACGGACGCATGTGGAACAAAACCGCCCGCCGATAGGTCGAGTCAAAGGGGGGCTGCACAAACGAAGAAAGACATAAACTTCATGTTGGCACTAGAGTCACCTTAGTTCTGCTAGTGAGCTGCTGATGGCTCGCACTCATGCATTTCATGTGTGTTACCTGAGTTGCGACGCTTCTCCATGGAGACGTTCAACACTGGCGACGATGTGTTGATGTTGTGGACACTGTGTTCTTGGCATAGTTTTTTTTGTCTGTCCTTTGCAACGATGAGACGTGTACGTAATAAATACATACACCCGTGGTCGGGTGGACGGGTGGGATGGATGGACGCATGGATGCAGAGAAAGAACGACCTTGTCTCGTGCTGGACCGATGGTGGCACTGAGGGGGCGACTCTCAGTTGTATGCCACGTCGGGCTGGAGATTGAGTTTCAAATTCAAAGGCGTACTCTGGGAATGAGGTGTGCTCCGTGCTATTCAGAGGTGTATTCTTCTGCTGGTAATAGGCTATGCAGAACCCCTTTAAGGGAGCACTGTAAAATGGGTTTCTAAATGCTGAATGCTCTGCAGGCATGATATAATTGATGGGTCAAGGTGTGTGTGTGTGCTTGGTTTTGTATTTCCAAGCTATCCGTTTTGCAATGATGGGATTTTAATTTAAGAGTACAGACCATGAACTTCAGACTCCTAAACGAAGGATGTTGAGAATGAAGACGGAATGAGCATGTGGTCAGAATTTGATTCCAGCAGCACAGCGAGACTACAGTCGACTACAGTCTACTTCTAAGGATTCACATCAGGAATGTCCCCAGCATCACGACTTCAGAGGCGTGCCTCGAATGCGATTCCATCAGGTAGGCGACCGCTTGGCAGACCCAGGACCAAGTCCACAAACTCGAACAGCCGCGCTTGTCGACCTGGTTTAGTCCGAGTCTTAAGCCAATCTAGCGGTACGACCCCAATGTCTTGCTAACTGGTCGTGCAAGTATGTAGACTAGATAGACTACAAATTGTCCAAGTCTATTCGCTTTCTCCTTCCTTTCCTCGACTTTGAAATATCCCTCTGAGGGCCATCCAGTAAGAATGGTCTTACTTACTTATCAGGCCGGCAACCCATGAGAGCCTCTGAGCCTGAGCAATTGCTGATCGCACGCTGCTTCCAGTCATCACGACCAATATATATCCGCCCAAAGCTTGAGTACAACTCTCGTATCTGGTCTGGTGCCGCGCATCTACTAGATGGAATCCAAAAGCGAGCGATACAACTTATAGGAGACAACAATATCGCAGTCGCTCCAACATCGACGTACCGCCTCTTCTTTGTCCGTACTTTATCGCTATTTTATCAAACGCTGGTCAAGAGAGCTTAGAATTCACCCTCGATACCCGTCTCGCCAGGAATGCCCATGAGTTTACCCTTAAGCCTGCTGAAGGACGCAGTTAAGTTAAGAGACTCGTTCTTCAGCAGCACCCTAGCCTAATATTTCTCACGGACTACAATCGGCAAATATTTGAGACTAATGTGCACACGTACCTCCTCTTCCTTTCTTCCTCTAAACCTTCGGCTCGTAATGAATCTTGACCCCGGACACTCAAGGGTATTAATAACCCATTGTGCGCCCGCAAATTGTTAAAAAAGAGTAAAGCTGTCTTGCAGTTCGGTCTTCCTCCCCTCCTCGAACCAGGAGGCTCGGATTCGAAGGCCCTCTTGTTGGTGTCCATTCGCTTGGCCGAGCCAGTGCAGTCGACCTTTTTTTTGCTTTCCGGACTACATCCTGTTACAGCCCGTAGAGATAGCTGTTGTCTCTTCTTCTCCAGAGAGGGCGCTACAAACACAAAGAAGGGGCACAATGCTTTTCTGCTCCTCCACGTCTCGGCGAATTTTACAGAAGTCGTTGAAATGTGAAGGTTTGAGTTCCAATAGAAGTTCAAAGTGATCAGGCCGATAAGAGATCTGAGTCTCGGCCTGCTTTGACCGATCAGACTCTGTGATTGTCTCGGATTGAGAATGGGCTGAATTGTCTTTCAGTGAGAGGCACCTTGTAGTGAGATGCAGCAGTGAGAGGCGTGGATGGCATATCTCCACCTGGAAACTGCGCTGAACTAGGCCCTCCCTGGCGACTTTCCTGAAATGTCACCGTGTCCCATCATGCTTCCACGTCCCCTCAACGCCAGCAAGCACCTCAAAAAACCAGAAATAATAGGCAAAAAACCATTTGTGTTCATAATTCACACGACTCACCCTCAGACAAGCAATCGCACACTTTTCCAGGTAAGACCCTCCTGCCACCGGGGCTTGGTAACCTCATCAGCCGCATCAAAGTATGTGTCGAACGCCTGGGATTCTTATTAATCCCCTAACAGACATAAATCCTTAAATGAATTGAGAAAATTTCAAAAGGACTCAACTGCCTGCGAAGTAATCCTTAAAATTCCATGTCCCAGCAGCCGCAATTCTTCCAGTACTCTGTTGCCTGGTTACACTCCCCTCGGTGTGGTGTGTGGGTGCCTTCAAGATCTTGATCCGCCGCCGAGGGCTTAAGCCCGTCGATTCGCTTAAATGCCAAATGGATCGCTTCATTTTAATGAAAATCCTCATAATGCCCGCTGAAAACCCTCCGGGTGATTAGAGCATCCCCGTGTTTTCGTGGCAGTTAGTTGGGGTTGACGTCAGTAAATTTATTTAAATTACACGCCGTATCCAGGTGAAATACGATGCTTCACTCTGTAAGTTAATTCGAGTGCGTCAACTCCGCCCACATAATCAGTTGCTTTGTTGATTACAGCTACTCCTTTCCCGCCAGGCACTCGGGCATATTCAGAAATGAGTGCCCGAAGAGTGAAGCGCACAATTCTGGGGCAACGAAGAAACGAGACGAACGACTGAACGAAGTGGCGGTGGTTGTTGTTGAGTTTTCAAATTCTTTTAATTAAATTGCCCCTCAGCGGTGGGAATAAATTCAACCCCTCCCCGCTGCCGGCTCAGTGATACACGCTGAAGGCGTGATTCAATTTCGTTTCAGTGATGAAACGGAATGTGTCTCGATGTCATGGAAATGACACTCTAAACATGTGTGCGCTCGGTACACAGCACAGGCAGGCACATAGTCATAGTCGTAGTCATTCCCAGGAATGAGGTTACCGGAAATGAGACACATTCCCGATCCGAGCGAGCCATGCTGAGCGTAGCGAGAAGGTGCTGTTGCTGGTTGGGGAAAACTTGTAATTTAATATTTTTGCCTCGCACTCCGCAAAAGTTGATCCTCGAAGTAGGTTGGCACCCAACAGTCGGGTGGCTCCTTGTTGACAGAGCGTGACAAGACCGGTTTTGGTCCTGAATTGCGGGCTGAGGGTTTGGCTCATTTGTTTTAGATTTGCTCGTTACTTATTCATTCGGTTGGCTGGATTTGATTAAGCGTGTATATGCGTGTGTGTGGATGTGGATGTCGATGGGGTAGTGTGGGCTTTCTGTGTTTAGCCGCAAGACGTTTTGCAGAGGACAGAAATTGGATAGGACAGCACTTTGAAGAGTGCTGGTGATGGTCGTTAAATTTAACAGGAATTGCTACTATTTGTGGAAGCTAGTCGGGTTAAATTACCGTCGTTCTAGTGTGTTCCTGTAGCTTGGCTCGACTCCACTGTGATTTTTTTGTGTGGGCGAAGAACCATTCTTCGGCTTTTAAAGGCTCAGCCACAATCAAATAGTCGCATGATTTAGAGGCCAGAGCCATTAAGGGGAAGCTAATGTATAGATTCCATTTGTGTGCTCAGAAAGTCCTCCCAACCTCCGTCCGCCGACATGAAGCCAACAAACAGAGGAATCGCAACCAATGATTGCCGAAATAAATCAAGTTATGACAGGAACCCCTTGCAAATTGCGGGGGTCTCCGGCTCGTGTGTGTTTCACCATCCAAACGAAGCAATCTTCATTAGACGATAAAACCCACACAATCTGCAGCGAGGCGCAGTTTATCATCAAACTTACACGTCCTCGAGCAGTCGACTCAAAGCCCCTCTACTCTCCTCCGAAGCGTAGGACATAAACGACAATAATGCCAAACTTTTGAGTAACAAATCATTTCCCTCTCGACTCGACGAACGCCTACAACAGCAGCACATCCCCCATTCATGGCCCAGACTCATCCATTATGCTCGGATTTCAATGGAGCTCCAATTATTGTTAGAACCTCAAGTACATTTGCCTACGCCCCCGCATGCATTGATCTGCATCAGCCCCCACCCCCTTTGACACCCGCTGCCTGAGAAAAGAAATTTAATCCAAAATGCACTTGGAAAGTTTCATCTTCCCAGCACTCAGCTTGCCTGCCAAGAGCACACTTAACACTCGCCATGAATTGCTTAGCACAACAGTCATCCTCCCTCCCTCCATGGTGGCGGTAGGGATGAAATGAACTTTAGACCAGCCCCATTTAGGATGAGCATAATTACTTCTCCCAAGCGCTGCTCGCTGCGCTATCACGATGTCCCTTAAAACTTTCGATTCGGTAATAAATCCGTGAAGTTTCTTCATGTTGTACTTACTGTTGTCCTTCGGCCGTGCTCTGGCTCGTTGGTTTGCTGTCGTCGACGCGTCGTCATGCTGCAACTGCATTTGACTGCAAGAAATTTAAATATTTATCCTCGAACAGTCTTGGATGCTGGCCAACTTTGCCGCCGCCATTGAAAATCGGGACAAATCGCGGTCTGCTGTGGGTAGGGTGAAGTGGCACGGTGGGGGGCAGTGGTTGAGGGACAGAGCATGAACTCGCTTGTATTTAATAAGCGCTAATCGCCGTGATGAGGTCTTGTGTGGTTTATGTCATTATGAGCTACGAATTGGTAGCTTTTATCACTTATCGCTTGGCAGCATGAATCGGTGCATGCGACTTCAGTGGCACACGTTAATTGTTAGACTGTTCTGTGTGCCAAGTGGAATATCACTGACTGAGAGGTGCGGACATGAAGGCTAGGAATCAAGCCTAAGAAACCGTCATGACTGCCATGACACTGCCTTCGCTAAGCGCCCTCTACCTACGGCTAATGATGAACTTATAACTGACATCGACATGTGACGCAATTTAAGCGAGGAAGAAGTTGAAAATGCAATCTGTGTTCATTTATTACACCTATGTCCAGAGCGGTCTGTGGTGGGTCTGGGAGTGTGCTTACATCTCCGTCCAGAGCGGTCTGTGGGAGGTCTGGGAGTATGCTTACATCTCTGTCCAGAGGGGTCTGTGGTGGGTCTGGGAGTGTGCTTACATCTCTGTCCAGAGGGGTCTGTGGTGGGTCTGGGAGTGTGCTTACATCTCCGTCCAGAGCGGTCTGTGGGAGGTCTGGGAGTATGCTTACATCTCTGTCCAGAGGGGTCTGTGGTGGGTCTGGGAGTGTGCTTACATCTCCGTCCAGTGCGGTCTGTGGGAGGTCTGGGAGTATGCTTACATCTCTGTCCAGAGGGGTCTGTGGTGGGTCTGGGAGTGTGCTTACATCTTTGTCCAGAGGTGTCTGTGGGAGTGTGCTGCTCGGAATGCTACTTCTAGTCATCAAAACCACGGAGTCCTCGCTCGGTCTTTGCACCGATTATTCGATCGTCCATCCTTCTCAAAACCAGAAGGATCTGAAGAATCTCCTGGCCGGAGAATCTTTTGCTTCGAGACCACATATCACCACATGCACCTCATATAGTTTTCTGTGACTTCTCCTCCATTCACCTTCCTCGCAGTCGGGTACAGGACATGGATGCACAGTTTTTCTTTCGCAAGTACCAAGAATCTCTTCCGCTGTTTTTCTTATCGTTCAGCTTCCAGAGTCTACTCTAGCCCTGCTAAGATTGATGAGCATAATTTTGATCGTTCGACTTAGTTGGTTTGAACGAGGCTCTTTCGAGAGCTTGATGTAGCAGCGGTTGCCAAGGGTTATTCGACGTCGATTAGAACGTCCTTTGCGGAGATCATCGATTTGGAGAAACTCCTTAACCACCTCAAAACTGTAGCCATCGCTAGTGTCGTAAGTTCTACGCGATGAACAAGTGATCGAGTATTGCTCGACAGCATATGTTTGTGTATGTCCTTATGACTAGCGCATTTCGTCTGTTTTTCAATCGGCGGCTCGTCGGGAAGGCTCGATGTAGATGTCATATGTGAAACCCAACAATTGGACTGACTTCTAAAAGCTAATGGCTTCCCAGTATTTTTGAAGAAATCAACAATCGTAGCCAACATCGAACGGTTCGGACGCCGTTTTATTGAATTGCGTAATTGATGCGTGAGGTTTGAGGCCCAAACCCATTGAATGCGGTACGCAATGTCAAACAATTGACAACCCTTAAGTGTCTTTCATATGAGCGAAGTTTCCACCAATTTCCAGAAAATATTAACAAAAAGTGTTGCTCCTTAGTCTGTAAAAAGATGTGGATTGAATGCTCGAGTTTGTTTTGTATCGATTACAATCTCGACAATAATTAGTTTAAGTATCCTTATTAACGATTTAAAATGTTTCTTCTCCACGAATTAATCATTCTATTTGCGAGTTGCCAAACTGAGGCCGCAATGCACAAGAGAGGCAACCGCGATCCACACATTCACGACCAAAAAATTCGCTGTGAAGTGTCTGTTTCAGGGTTGCCAGTATGCGACATTTGCCGCAATTTAACCCTTCTTGAAACCGGGACGGGCCAGGAGACCATAAAATGACTCCGGCGACTATTTCATATGAAGCATATTTCTTTCACGAAACACGTCGTTAAGTTTCTCATGAGCAATAATCTAAGAAGATGCAAATAAAAGACTGCACCGCTCCTAAGTATGATAAAACGTTAAAGTTAGTAGCGATTTCTGATAATGGAGACTTTCTTTGCCCCACGACACTTTTTTGTGCGACTTTCACAAAATTTTCAGCGGCAACACTGCTGTGAAGTGTCTGTTTTCCTTTTTTTAAGTCGCGGCGCGCTGATTAGCCATAAAATGACGGCGACTATTTCATATGAAACATATTTCTTTCACAAAATACGTCGTTAAGTTCCTCATAAGCAATAAACTCAACGCTAATCATTGGGTCTAGAACTTAATTCGTGCGGTTTGCTAAGAGATGGCGTAACTTGTATTATTCCATTGGAACATGCGTTGGAAAGCTACTGTCATTGTACGCCATTTCAGTATATGTCATTCATTTGAAGCGTTAACAACAATCACTTTTCACTCAAATATGTCGAACTTTGTGCCTGGAAAAGTGTTTTTGCGGGGAGTTCTTCTTCATTACTTTAATATGAAGGCAACTGCCGCCGAAAGTCATCGTATTTTGATGGGAGTTTATGGTGAACATGTGCTAGCTGAGCGAACGTGACAAAAGTAGTTTGCACAATTTAAAAGTGGCTTGGTCAAGCAGCCGAATCAACGGCAAAGCAAAACGCACTAATTAAGCTATAGACCGATAAGAAAATGCAACTAAATGACTGTACGACTCCTAAGCACAATAAAACTTGAAAATTAGTAGCGATTTCAGAAAATGTGACTTTCTTAAAAATGTTCAGCGGCAACTCTGGTCTATTTGCACCCATTGCTCTCTGCGAATGAGCAAGCTGCATATCACAAATGAAGTTTTATAGAGATGGCCAACTTCACAGCTGATTGACCCCTAGTCTATCGATGAATTTCAGGGGCTTTTTGACAGTTGTTTATGAATTTTTGACATCTATTCACGAAATAACGTAAATGCCGTTCTCTGATTGGTCAATTTGCCTTTTGCAACCGATATAAAAAAAATGGTTGACAAAAATTGTAAGGGTCAAGAGAGGTAGAAGTTGGGCATCTCTATCATACTCTATTTCTGTTCCAAATGAATTGAAGTGTCAGAGTTTGCTAAGTTCGCAATTCATAGTGAGTTCATATGAATGTCCCATAATGAGAGTGAGAGCAAATGAGACCCACAAGTGGAATGCATTCATACTTTGACAGTTCTTTTTTGACTTAAATGATTTTATCGTTATGTCGACTTAGTGACGTGGTAACAATGGTGAAAAAAATTATAGAAACAAAGGAAGTTCTCAGTGTTCATCAATAGCTCCTGCGTGCAGTTTATTTTGAAACAATAGACTAAGAATAGTGTTTTGAGTACTGTCAGTGTCAATTTGTTAAAATATTTAACAAACCCGTTGTGGTGCAACGCAGCTAAATTGTATCGAGTCTGGCATTACAATCGACAACGAGATGAGTTGCATTGATTTGAAACTTTCTAGTCGTTTACAGGATTAGTTGCAGATTAGTCTGAATATAATTATTCGATTTTTATCGGGTCGGAAGCTGCGCTTTACACGCTGTTCGAAGTTGTTTAGGCGTCAGGAAGCTTTATGTACGTCTAAAATTCTTGCAGGAGGTAAAATCGGCCTATTTGTGTATGCGGCATGAGTCTTGCCAAGATCTAGTGCAAGACCCGCACCAGAACAACGCCATCAGCCTTGAAGAGCATTGATGAAGTGTTAATTTGAAAAATTAAGAAATTGGCTAATATGCGAGTGTTTAGTTCATCATCAATCAAACATAAGAAGCACTGATCTAGTACTGGAGTACAGTTCACGAAACTGAACGAGACTTAACGAAACGAAGTGAACAGCTGTCATAGTAAAAAGGTCTGTGATAAAACTCCGAAAATTAAACCCCCGTGGAGATAAATGAAGGGAAAGTCTGACCAATCACTGAGTCTTTGGGCTTGGACGGTAATTGTACTGTATAAGACCTTGATCGTTCCAGTCCTGGTGTATAACGAAGACCAGTAACTAAAGCGGACGAAGAGATTCTTGGACGTTTCGAGATTACAATCCTTCAAACTGTCGGTCCCGTTTGCTCAAAAGGAGTTTGGAACAGAAGATTGAACGACGGACTATACGATCCGTACAACGACATCGACTTAGTCAAGCGAATTTGAATGCCTCAACTCAGATGAATGGACAACAACACCCCGGCTCAGAAAAGGGGCAACCTCCGATGCCATGGCCAGCTGGAAAGAACGTCAACCAGGCGTCTTGCCCAGGACCGTGGTAGTTTGAGTGACATGTTAACTGAGGGCCAGGTCTAAATCGGATTGTAGTGTCTGCTAAGGAAGAAGAACATGCGACATGGCTTGTCAAACTCATCTGTTGATGGGAATTGGAAAATGAGGGGCCAGGTCTACACCGGATAGTAGTGCCTGCTAAGGAAGAAGAACATGCGACATGGCTTGTCAAACTCATGGTAATTGGAAAACGCATTTCGCCCTTCATAGGCGAGACTTAAAGACCAAAAAACCCCACACTAGTACCGTGCAACAAAGTGTTTGCGGTCGCCATCAACACGATAAGCGTACTCTCTGATACTGGATAGAAGCGGAACCGCGGGTTATGAATCTCGTGTATTCCGGCATTGAACACAGTTCGCCACAAATGTCTCCATACAAAATGCAGCGATGTAACCGTGAACAAAGCATCAATGTCATAAAACTGCATGGGGAATCCAATTCGATGGATCAATTTCATTAAACCTATCTTCAGAAAGACATCGTCGTTCAATCCAAATTGCATGGAAATACTTAAACAGTCTTCAAAAAACATCCAAGCGTGCCGCTGAACACTTTTATGACTTCCACTGCAGTCAATTCGCCATGAGTTCCTCAATTAAATTAAGTGCCTTAAGACAGCCAGCATCGGAGAGGATTCCCAGGAATAGTTCAAGTTTAAACGCTCCGTCAATTGATTGCAAGTGTCCTCGCAGTAAAAAAAGATCCGTGGGAGGATTAAGAACCAGTCTGCTCCCCTTCCTAGGGCACCCTTTGCATTAAACTCCTTATCGCAGAAATAGTTTTCTCTGGAAGATCGTAAACATGATCAAGAAAGTAACACAAAACCTCGGTCATAACCCCACAACTGTGCGCCATTGCAAGCAAGTCGAAGTGAACGAGTGAATGCAACTGCAAGCCGCACGTAATTCATTCTCCTCACAAATGGGTGCATTTGTAGTGAAACTCCATGAAGTTCATTCCATTTAACGATTTGCAATTCGGAATGGCAGCACCCACACGTCGGTCGCCGTCAACCCTTGACAGTGTGAGCGAGCCTCTACGAGTGCATCGGCCACATGGGACCAGAATACAATACATCCATCGAAAGACGGATGAAATGCGGTCAAATAGAAATGGAAACGAGCCGAGGGAAGCAGTAAAATCAATGAAAGAACAGTCGGGGAGTGATGATGTCCTTTGTGAAACACAATCCGATTGCTCCCGTTCTCCTCGCGACGACTGGAAGTAATCTGATGAAGGACCAGGTTCTCGTCATCGTCATCATGTTTCATCAGCTAGCTTGAGCCACCAGGAGCAGCAGGCGGTCCTGCCTGAAGCAATAAGCATGCCATTTCCCAAAGAACGGACTTTTAATCTTGTTAAAGTGGGTGAAACCGATACGCAATTTATGGGTGGTTCGGCCATAAGCTCCGGATACGGATAAGGAGGAAACGTAAACTTGCACAAAGGCGAGCCATCGCCCGGCCAAAAGGCGCTCGGCAATAAAGAAGAATAAATGCGAAAAAGAATTACCACACTCGAGTTGCAAAGACATAACTCAGAGGATTTCTCTGGAGACTCACAAGTTTAAAGGGTTAATCGCGCTGCCCGAAGAGGGCGACCGGCGCAAAGATAGTGTGTTCCGGAATTCCACACATGAGTTATCAAGGAAGGTAAAGTGTGTGCGGGAAAGGAAAGGCAGACGACGGAGTCCACCACGACTAAGCGGGTGGTAAAGTTTGTTCGATTAAAATCATCTGCGGACTGAAATATGATGCCAAGAGGAAGTGTCTTTTGGGGTCAAAGGAATTCCTTGACGCTGATGCTGGGCGTGGGATGGCGCAGCGATACCGGTGGGGAAGCGACTGCAAGAGATTTTCGTGTAACAATGTCATCGGAGGGAGAAAGTCTTGTAATGAATCGATTGCGCGCATGGAATGCGAATGGAAAGGCGAAGGAACTCTGCGAGCACACTAATGGACATTTATTAATGCTTGTCCGAGTACACTTCGCATGGGAATGCGTTTCTTGTTCGATTAGCTGGAGTGTACTCAGCGGTAAGGAGGTCAACTTCTTACACATAATCGAGTGCTTTTAAGAAGTTATGACAGTTGAGTGGCTGTGCTGTCAAATTTATCTGACGCACATTTGTCATGTCGATGGCGTGGGGTTCGGATAACCGAAGACCGGGCGAAAGTCGTGACGAGTTCTGAAAGCAACTGTAGTCGGGCAGAGAGGGGGATTGGGACTAGGAGACCCGGGGGTTTCTTACTTGAACTGCTAAAAAACAAACGCAAAGTAGTCGGCGTAGTGTTCAATAATTTAAAGTTAGCCCTCTTGATTGCAGTCACACTTAAACTGCATCCAAGTTTGCCTAAGTATTCCGGGGTCTTTCTCGCGAGTGATGGGGGGGAGTAGTGCTGAGCTTTCCTGCAGGACTGGCCAAGCCATTTTTGAAAGAACTTTTAAGCTTGGCAGACCCAGGACGAGGTGGTTGCACCAAATCTAAGAACTCGCCTGGTTACGTTACGGGCATAAATCCTGATGAGATAGAGTCAATGGCGGAGGATCGATTTGACTTTAGAACTCCAGTGTGCCGTTCCCGCGACCCCGTAGTGGATCATGCGGGTCAGAAGATGATGATGGTGCTGACCAGAATCATCTTCCGAAGACGCTGGCGGACACGTCAAGTCCACCGATAACTAGATAGTGTTGGAGACTTGCGATGATTGAACAAGTGGGTGACTAAAAAGGATAGTAGCAGGAGGATTACATAACATGGCAACAGACAATAAATCAGGAGAATCAGCAGAATGAATCAGAATTAGAAAACGGATTTAGTTGTCTAGGACTATTTCTCGACCGAAGCCAGCGATCTTACTGGACGCCCGATCACCAGACGTTGGACTATCCTCTGTGAAGAGGGGCGGAGGAGTGGATGTGGCAGTTTACTCTTAATCTGACCTTCTCACTGTAGCGTCTTTCAGTCAGAGACTATTGCGATTAAGGAAGCATTGTCCTGGCTAGAAAACGACGAAGGGTCGAAGTCTACTCTAAGGATCTGACCTTCTCACTGTCTGTCCACTTTCAGTCAGGGACTATTGCGAAGCTTTGTTCTAGCTAGAAAACAAGATAAAGATTTTGTCATCTGTTCGGACACCCAGGCAGCGATGAAATCACTGAGTGCAGTCATTTTTAACGCCAAGACGTCCCCCAATTGGCGCCTATTTCTTAACGAGATGGGCAAGTATTTCAGCATTCAACTTATGTGGGTGCCGGGACACGGTGATCTCCCGGAGAATTACGAAGCAGACGAACTAGCAAGAAAGGGTGCCACCTTAACACTCTTTCTGGGCGGGGAATTACCGTCCATGCCTAGCTCTGCTGCAAAACATCTACAAAAGCTTGAAACGCTTACTCACACCAATTATTGATGTCCTTCTGGCCTCATCACAAAGCAATTTTGTCCTACTGACGATCGAAAAAGCTCACACGACCTGATCAGAATGAGGAGGCCGACTCTTCGAACTCTCATTGGCGTCATAACCGGGCATTGTGCCTCTGGACTAGGTATCATCTTTAACGATTTCTGCAGAAGTTGAAAGGATGAAGAGGAAGAAGAAACCTGTGCACACCTTCTTTGCAAGTGCAGCCATCTCTCAGATTTAGTCACTTGGACGCCCCATATTTCTACGACTTGATAGTCGACTTCATCGCTTTATTAAACGCTCCAGATAGTTCAAGGATTAGGATCTTTTTGGTAATACAACGGGCCTACCCGTTGGCAGGCCTTTAAGGCAGTCAGCCACTCTAACCTAATCTAATTCTGCCGCTCATTCACTCATAGAGCGGTTTTTCCATTTGTTTTTTGCATTTTTGGTTAAGAATCCTTGAACGATAGCGTGTGCCATTGACGGTAACGTTGTTCTCACGATCATCTTTGAGAAATACGGATCACCTCCGGGTCTGTGTCACCGCCGGGTCATAAACCGCAACAAGAGTGTATTTTTCCGTCTGCAATTGCAGCACCTCTAGTATTGCCTGAGACTGCCCATCGGACCACATGCGGCACTTCTGTTTGTTACCATTTGAACCACATGCGAATGGCGACCGTAAAGTGGTTGAAAGTGTTGTCCGGGTGCAGGTCTTTCCACGAAGAAATGGCAAAGGTGACTGATTGATTTTTTGCTCCTGTTTGAATTGTTGCCCGTGATGTAATACACAATGACTCGCACGCGCTGTCAACCACATATTCCGACTTTACTGGTGAATGACTTGCAATGCCAGGAAAACGGTGACTTTATTAGAGGTGCATCCCCTCTTTCATTGAATTATCATTGCCCTCGCAACCGGATTGCCAGAGCTTCAAACTCGATTATGTCTCACAATGCTTCGCAAGTCAATTAGAAACGAGTAATTAGTCCTATGTCCTCTGCAATTCATTTTGCTTTGCAGAAGACGGGCGTGGTCAGTTCGCCCGATGGACCCCCTTTAAATCAGATTATCATCGATTTGCCAGTCTCATCTTCGCCTTTGTTTGGACGCTCATTTGCCAAGCTGAGGGGATCAATTCAGCTCAAAGTTGAGCTCTGCGGCAGCTCCCATTTCTGTTACCCTTCTGACCCAGTTTCTGGCGTTCATTCATCCCCGGTCGTCTGCAGCAACAGCTTTTAATCTGGATCCAGCGAATCTTCCCAGTCATCATCCCACAAGCGCAGCCACCCCACCCCGTTCCAGCCTCCCCGCCTTTGAGACCTAATGAAAATGCAAATCATGAACATTGTAAAGGACTTTTCTTCCAACACCAAGTCTAGCACGAAACACCAATAAAAGCTGTTTTGTTACCACCTACGTGCTAGTAATCCGCCATCAGGAGCACAACCCCCTACCCAACTATCCGTGTCGTCGTCGTCGTCGTCGCCGTCACTCTTAGTGGACTGTGTCTTCTTTTTTTCCTTAGAACCGAGAAGATACGAGAATTCCAAGTAAAATGCAATTTAAATTCATTTCCATCACGTTATCCGCATGCTGGTGGATTACACGTCACCCCACCACTCCAGCGCATCCGCACTCCATCGCCAGGCAACCGGCCGCTCAGAGCAACTTCGCCTTGTTGAGGGAAAATATGTTGTCAAAGAGAAAATTTCTTCGCACGCCTGGTCGGGGGAATCCTTCGTCCCCGGCTCCATGGGGAAAGTGGCAGTGGCTTAACTTATTCAAATGCAAAGTGAAATGTACCAGCCGCGGCGTGCGGTTAGTTCGCTCCACAAGGAAAATTAGTGTATTTAACTTTTCCATCCGACGACTCCCTGAAATCTGCGTCGTTTTTGCCAGCAAAGAGGCGGCACACAATGGCCGCGGTTGTGACTGAACGACGATTTCTTGGCACACCGCGTTGAAATAAGCCAAACAAACAGAAACAGAGACACCACAGCAAAAGTACGAAATTTCAAATGTCAATCCAGCGAGCTGTTGAACCTAGACAAGTCTCTCGGCTCTGGCATCCGTCCGGATGGGAGCGCAAGACGACGAAATGAGATAAAGATAGGTTAAGACAGATTTAAGTGATTAGCAAGTGTTGCGGTACCGCAATTAGACGAAACGTGAGAATTGTTAGCGCATGATGCGGGATTAACTCGGCGGATTCGTTGTGAAGTCTCCGGCAGCTTGAACAGCAGACGGTACCGTGACATTTGTTGTGTTGTGAAGTCAGAGCTGAATGACATTTCTTTGTCAACGCTAGCGGTAATGGCGAAGCCATTAACTGAATTCGCAATGAGTTCTGAAACCCTGAAGATGTGTGATGGTGAATTATTCCCCGACGGCGGTGACAAGTGAATGGAATATCTAATCTAATTGGATAAATTATTACCGATTTTGTTCGCTTTTGTATTTCTTCAGTCACGCAAGGCGGCATTAGACTAATTTGTTAAATAGCCTGACAATAATGTCTTCGATGTTTTTCACAGCTTCGTCCGACTCGGCAGTTGACTGGCAGTGACAGTTGATGTTAGGTAATGCATTCTGAGACGGAACTGGATGCCGTATCGTGAATATGACAGTCAATTAGCGAGTGCTGTTCGCAACTGTGAATGGTAATGGGAGTGTGAACATTTAGTGCTGTGCAAGTGTGTTTGCCAAACTACGTGACCATTTGTGTCAGGTTAGGTTGGGACAGCAGCTCGAGCTCCTAAGCCAGACCGTAGGCCTACAATCACAGAGAAGGTCCACGATAGTTTCTTCTTCCTCCACGCCTCTACCGCAGGCCTAAATTGAGTGAGTTGCAATGTAACAGAGAAGGCCTAAAATGAGTGAGTTGCAATGCTTCGTTATGACGCCGATATGAGTTCTGTGATTCGGCTCATTCTGACCAGGCTGTGTTGACGTGGATCAAGATTAAAGTGACTAGCGTTCATCTCTATTTTTTAGCCTTCGCTAAGTGACTGTGTGTTCCTTCCCATTATTATTATTATATTCCGTTTTATGTGGAATATTGACTGAGCATTGAAATGTCCTTAGCTAAGTCTCTGACCCGCGACCACACCGAAAGTCAGGGTTCGATCCCAGGCACAACAACTCTCATTTATGCCGCATTACCTGTCAGTGCCCCTAGTCACTGACAATAGTCAGGGTTTATAGCTGCCACGAAAAATGCTTAAATATCGCCATTCGGCGTTGACCTAAAATTGTAAGTCGATGGAGAGAACAACATTTTGCACAGCGGGAGTTGTTGCTGGAAAATATAGGCCCAGGTCCACCCCGCACTGGAGCATCACTTGTATAAGACAAAAAAAAGGTCTTAACTAATGATCCCATCCAGTCTAATTGACCCTACTTCCTTCTTCTTTGCGTGACGCTACTGTCAGCAGCAGACATTAGCATCAACGATCACCGATCTTTGACTAGCTGCCTCCAGTTGCTGACACCATGTTTGATGACGTCCGTCTCCACTTGTGTATGTCTAGTTAAGTCGCACCAATTTGTAATGAAATTCTCGATAAGCTGGTGCCAGGGAATTGGCTACGATCGCCAAAAATACTGATGGCATCTAGATCCATAGTCCGAGGAGAACGTGGGTTTAGTTCGCGCAGGAATCACTTGTGCTGTACATTCTTCACGAGATGCAGGGGTCTACAGGTTTATACTGACGGCATACAGTGGTTTGAGAGGCGAGATAAACCAACATTTTAACATTGTGTGATACACTAAGGGGCTTTGCATTCTTAAAGTATATAAGTTGGTTAACACATTTCGGTGAAATGGAGAAATACTTAATCAGTGATTACATACATTTACTCATCTTAAAGTTGTTCCATTATCTAACCATGCTTAGTGCATGCAACAAAGAGCCCTGTATTCTAGTCAATAGCCATGCCGCGACATGATGGATCATCGCGACATGACTACACACTGTCTAAAGAAAACATAAACCTTTTTCTATTTTGATTTTCTTTTAAAATAAATCGTCTAAAAATCAATATTTGCCACACTTCAGTGGACCAGAACTAACGAGCTGTAACAGCCGCATCTACCTGCCCATCCGCCAGCAACAGCCTTTCAGTTGAACAATATTTTGAACTCATCTGCATTTTAAATTGAATATATTGTTCAAATGCTGATACTATCGGATCTCTAGATAACAAATTTAAGGCCTGCACCAAAAATAAAAGATTGTATACAATTAAGCAATGAGGCGCAGTGGTTATTCGACTATAAGAATATAAGTTAAAATTAAATTATTGAAGAATGTATATAAAAGGCGTCTGTAAATTATGTATATATAAAATTGGTGTGAAAAATGTAGTAATTCATCAACTGAGAACGGCTGGGCCAATTTGGCTAAACATTTTTTTTTCAGTTGTTCGTAATTGCCAGAAGAAGGTTTTCGCGGAAGACAATTTTGGGAAAACCATTCCGCAAAGTCAGAAAATGTAAAAAATCAAAAAAATTCATAAAATCATGCTATAGTAAAAACATTTCGAAAAATTTGAATTCTATGAGATTTTTATCAATTCAATAATCAACATGTGGTTTCTATAAGACGGTACTATGTCGTACAGCCAGAGAAAAAAAAAATGAATGACTACTGACATTTCCTAATAACAATATTTTGTTTAGTCGACTCCTGCGCAGAAACTCCTGCCCGGTACGAGCCCCGAAATGACCAGTCCTCATTATTTTTTTGTTTTTTTTATGCGTCCATAACTTTAGGTATGCGAATTACGTAGTGTGAGTAAGATTCAATGTTTGCACAGATATACATTCACCTAAACTCGGATTTGTCAAAAAAAATTTTTTTTGGCGAACAAGCTTTGAGAACTTTTCGATATGGGCAAAAACAGCACAAAAAGGGCAATAATGGTATAAAAAGACAAAATAAAATACATATATTTGGAATCAGGAGGATATGAATCGTGTTTTTATAAAGTCGACACTATCGTCAGATTAACCAAAAAAAAAAAAGGCATGACTATCCCCGCTTATGACTGTTCTCTATTAGAATCGAAATACATCGGATTCTGCGTCAGCAATGAATATTGTTAAATCTGAATTTGTTAGACAAAGTACCTGCAAAGGTGTGAGTCTGTATCTATGCTGGGTCAAAATGGGAAATGGGTCCTTATTAATTTTACATTGTAAACATTGTGGTAACAAACTGAAGTAGGAAACTGATTGCTTCCGATCGATGTATTTACAAAGGATATTTATAGGTCCAGTGCATGATTTGCACATGCTTTTATAATTGCTTTTATGGATGTGCATAGAGGGTTTTGCATCGACTTAATGGTGCGCACAGAGGATATAGTTTTACCTGCTTGCACTTCTTGTCGTGTGGTGCCATGGCTGTCATTTTTGTTCGCCAGGACAGAATTTTTCCTGGACCTCCAATATATATAATATCTTGTAGTTTTTTGTGATCCAACCCAAAATAACGAAATTTTTTATGTTCCAATGTTTCCAATGAAATATCCTCAAATTTGGCTTGGCAACCAATGTGTTAAAACAAAAATTGTTAATATATTTTTTATTTCAAAAATTAATTTTGTATTAATTTTTGACAATTTGGGACGAGCTCGTTCCATTTGTACTGTGTTTCAACTTTCATTAAGATCGGTACACTGGTTTAGATCTTACAGTTTTTTTCGTCGCTCCTATACAAATCGGATCACTGTGCGACAGAGAGATGGCGGAGCCTTTTCTTGTCCTTGTTCGCATTGTGCGTGACTCTAGAGGGGTGAGACAGTGAATTTATCTATGCTGTCTGAGGTGAATTGCTTAGGAGCCGACTCACCTACGATGCAGCGTCAAGTAATCCCTCATTGGGACCCATCGGGCAACAGCGGTCTACGTTCAGAATTCCTCAGTTCAATTGTCAAACCAATAGCGACTCGCCACCCACTCGATTCACGCGCTTTGGACAACTAGAATGCGCACGCATGAGTGAGTACTAACATCTTTTGGCGTTTAACGACATGATTCTCTTCATGATGTTGATGCGACATGTTACGTCAGTCTAGCCTGTAGTGGCGACTATCCCCGATAGGAGTCATTAAAGCAATCCTTCGAGCGTGAATGTTGCGTTTCAAATTGAATCATTTGCGGTGCGATAGTGCGACGGCGGTTTCAAAATGCGTACCTGCACTTATTTCCATTGCTCCTCACAAACACACACATTTCCGCATAATGTCGCAGAATGGCTGAGCACAGTGGAAGTAATTTGAATAAATGAGTATAATGGGAGCCTCCAACGAACCCATTGTTACTTTTTCTAAAACGCGTTCCAGGCAGAAAAAGTCGCTTGCATGACTCAACAAAGGTGACTGATGGTGGTCTTTGCCTCCTGCTTAGGACTGTTTGTGGAGACAAAACCCAGGCACAGAGCATGTGTCAGAAACAAGTGATTGCAGAGGAAACTATGCAAAGAGGATTCCTTGGAAGAGCTTGCACAACTCAATGAAACGTGTTTCGTTCTCGACGAGACCTCACGACGACATGCGGCTGGTGTTACGCGCTCTCCCCGACAGACGACGTCTCTGTCGACGGAATCGAACACAGAGGGATCAAAGAACTCCACTCGGGGAATGTCCCCCCCCGGAAACCGACGTTACACGAAACACCGTTGTTGCACAACCACGCTCCGGGTGAGCAGTGCTCCTCCGCCGTCATTGAATATTCACTGGATGTTGCGCTTCGTCAAGAGGCTAATTTAATTTCCCTTATCGTGGGATCGTGAAATGCATTTTTATTCTCCCTCCTCCCGAAGTAAACTCGTATCCTCTAGTAAATTCGGACTTTTTTTTCCTCCAACGTTCGTTACCCTCGAACGTGGTGTGTCATCCGCTGAACCGCACCCCTTTGGCAGAAATTTGAATACCTTCTGAGACGGCTGGCTGTGCCACCGCATCGTTCACAACGCTCACTAATCACAAATTTTGTTTTCTCTCTTTGCAGCCGAGGTCTGACCCCGCCACATCGTGTCAAATCGATTTCTATGGCAACATTTACACCGGAAGAGATCGAGTTTCTCAAGTCACACGGCAACGATACTTGCGCCAAGACCTGGCTGGGTCTGTGGGATCCAAAGCGGGCAGTGCACCAAGACCAGCGGGAACTGATGATAGACAAATACGAGCGCAAACGCTACTTCCTCGAGCCGGCCAGTCCACTCAAGTCGCTGACGAACGCCACCAAATTGACACCATCCTCGAATAACTCCTCGTCAACGCATAGCCTGAGCAGCATAAACAACAATCTAAGTGGCAGCAACGGAAATATACAGGCAATGAATCAGAAGAACAGCGCACTGGACAATAGTTTCCAGAACATCACGTTGACACCGCCATCGTCGCGGTCAAATGGTAATGGTCATCTAAATGGTTACGGTCCGTCAGCGATCAGTCGGCCAAATCATCAGCATCAGCAGCCAGCACAACAGAACGGTCATCATCATTACGATGCATTCGCGAATGGCTTGAATGGCTTTAGCGTTTCAAATGGCAACTCAAAGTCGTCGGGCTTTAATGGTTCAACGGCCAACTCGGACACAAGCAGCTGCCATAGCAATGGATTTACGCCCGAGTCCGACTTTGTGGCCGACTTCAGTTCGGCGAATATATTCGATGCAACGTCAACTAATTCGGTCGCCTCATCGGGATCCGGGTCGTCAGGGACGAACGGCTATGCAAAGATTCAGCCAATTACTGCGGCACAGCTGATGAATGGTAATGGACATGTCCACAATGGTGGAGGCGGTGGATTCTCGTCTGCTGCTTCGACTAATGGCACATCTGAGAATTTTGCTGATTTTGACCATGCTCCGATCTTCAATGCAGCTGGTGAGTTGAATTGGAGTGTTGTGATTTTTCTTTAGAAGCAGTGTACTTAGTCGCTTTCAACCGAGCCATTCAAACTACGTCATGCGAGTATGTTCTACTTCACACTATTTTTTAGACTGAATTTGATAAAATTTCCACTTTGAATTCAAGCCACACTTGAGGGCCATTCTCACTTGTTTGGCTTAATTTTGAGAAGCATTCTTCATTTGAAGTTGACTTCCTGGACATTCGGTGTTTGCACATTTAAAAATTCCCAAAACTTGTGACAAGACTGTAAATTGAGGCGATGTTGCATAATTGTTTGTACAATGCAGGGATTGAATCATAATTGGATGAATTTGAAAGCTGACGGCCTGTCTCACGACTCTTCTACAGCCACACCTGTTTTCCTGAACGCCTTCCGGTGTTTATGACCTTTTAGCGGAACTATCGGCATATCCTATAAACGAAGTACAGTGAAACCTCTCTTTACGGACACTCCTCTTTAAGGGACACCTCTCTTGGCGTACAATGTGTCATGCTGCCGGCATGAATGTATTCCTGTATTCCAACCCCTTCAGAACGGACACCCATAAATAACGCTGCTGTCCGCTATAGAGAAGTCTCCGTGTAACTGAATTTTCTGTAAGTCCTCAGCCCATTGTGAGGCTGGATTAGATTGGAATCTTCCCTTTTCCTCCGTTTCGTCTAAAGTTTCAGCATAGATTGCTCAAAGATTTGATGAACCACTCCAGAATTTGTAAACTCTCATATTTGGTGACGAAACTAAAGGCCTTTAACAGTATTTGCCGATGAGAACAAAACTCTGATTCGTTTACAGTCAAGCCCTTCTGATTTCAAAGATGCAGCAACGCGTAAATGCCTTTCCACACCGTGCTGCATTTTGCTGCCAATGGCAATGTTGTACTATTTCTAGCAAGTCCATCGGCGTTGTAGTTGCCTAGAATGTTCCTTTGGCCCAGCATAGGCGAATATTTAAGCGGTCCAAGGGCGACCTGGGCCTCAACTGACATACGTTTATTATGTTTGCGACTATTTGAATTTCCAGAGCGTTATTTTTTGTCGGATTTTAAAAACCTGGTTCATTGCACAGCCATGGCGAACCTGGGTCTCACTCAACATGCCTCTCCAACCGGCCCGATCTCTCGTCAGCTGTCTCCAGTTTTGCACACCAAGCCGGCTGATGTTCCCCTCGACTTGTGGGCTCCACCTTGTACGTGAACGTTGTAACACAGGCTCAGAGTCGAAGACGTACATTTGCTGGAAGCCAGCACCTGCTTCTGTGATGAGCAGCCTACATCATCAGCTCCCACCACATCAGCACCGAGTAACTGCGACTTGATCCGCGCAAAGGCGGGGCAGTAACGGAGAAAGGTGGTCTACAGTGTCGTCGCCTTCTCCACTAGCGGGGCTAAGGTCAATGATACTTGACGATGGTGTACTGACCCGTTATTATGGTCTGTAGTCATTTCTGTCAAGAGGTAAAAAGAATGCCGCGGATTTCTTACAGGCGTGTTGGGAGCCAGCTCTTATTCTGTCTGCATTCTGGAGAGTCATGCCACCTCCGGTTGCGTTCTTCAGAGGCCCAACCATCGACGGAAGACCTAACCAAAGAAGCAGGTAGTCCCAGCTCAGGTTCTGGTCCTGAGAATGTCTCTTCTGATACTTGTCTAGCATGTCCATCGCCGTTCGCATTTTTCTGCCGATCATATTCAGAGAAGACTTGCATTCCTGAACTTGCCTCGAAGTGGTTTAAGGGTTGGGTAAGGCCTGAAGCACAGGCTGTCGCTACATACACAAATACTTCGCCCCTTCCACCTGTTCTTGGCCAATGAGGTGCGAGTCTAATTTTGTCACCCAGTCGGGAGAACCATCAGCTGTGAGTTTAGAAAGTTTGTATGCCATTTTCATTTTGTTTCCGTGTGAGCTAGCTGAGAAGGAGGCAGAGTTAGTTAGCCTGATGGTTGGAGTGCCCTCTGACTCAACACTTGCGCCATCGACCTCTTTCGGGGTCTCTTTGCGCCGTGTGATTGCTGCTCGCTTTCTTTTCCTTTTCAATAGGCTCTAAGTCAGGGACCGCTTAGAGAATGGCTCATTTGGAGTCAGTGTAACCTTTTCGCCTTCCCGAGCCTTGCCTTTAGAAACAGTCCTCTGAGCAGTCAAAGTTGAGATGATCTGGATTTTGTTTCGATGTCTCATCTAGGATGTTTGGAATCGAGAAACTTTGAGAGGCTTCCAGAACGGAAGGCGGTGCCCATTAAATTTAGATGCAACACCGCTCACGCACTACTCTCACTTTCAGAACGGAAGGGATTACGCATCAACCATAGAGGCAACACCGCTCCCACACTGCTCTCATGTTTTGTGCAAGTTGCGTCACACAGCGTTTCAGAACCATTTGAAACAGACGACGAAAATCACCGAAACTTGAAAAATAGACCTCCGCTATATAGACCATCAAATCAAATTTCAAATAAGTGGGCTTCTTCCTTCTTTTGGAGTCGTACCAGCACATAGCCTTCAGGTCGCCCAAAAGAGACTGTCACGGTAGCAATCTTCGTTGGAATGGAAAAATGGTATTGGAGCATCGCGCGATGATGCTAAGGCTGTAGGCATCACGATTTATATGACTGATTGGACACGATGGTTCTCTTACGCGGCTCTAAGTGCAACTGATAGATCTCTTCAATCGCGTTGGCAAAAATTCATAAATTGCCTAATCAACTGCCACCCCGTTTTCAAGTTTCAAGTTAAGACTACCTAAGCGGCATGACGTTGTGGGTCCGTGCGTCGCTTTTGAACCTGCGGCATCTAGGTTCGATGCCTATTGTCAATGTTGAAAGAATATTACTGGCTGGAAGTCGGCATAGGCCCTTCCACTCCCGAGAGACGCACAACACGAGTGGTAATCCCACTACCACCACGGACTGCCGCACCACCCACGATGTCGAACGACTCTTATAATTTTCTCAAAACCCGCAGTCTCACATCTCACTTCATGTGTGTGCTTGTACTGCACGTCACGTTATTGCGACATTATAGGGTCCCCAAAATGCACGCATTTATGCGAATTTCATCACAATTCCTTGCAAGTCTGCTCCAACTCAATTCAACACCTACCTACGTCGCGGATGAAATAAACAATTCACGAGATAAAGGATTAGGGTGAACCTATTAAGAGGATTATGGGTACACTGAGAAAGCAAACAACGAAAACTTTCGAGGCGTGCGGTCAAGAGACCAACGCCGGTCCTGAATACCAATCAATTTCGGTCACTAAAGTAGTCCTTTCACGTTGTTCTGTCAAAGACAACGTGAATTGTGTTCACTTCCTTACCGACTTTAAGAGATTGATGGCTATGCAGTGAACCTGTTGTGAAATTCAATGCATTACTTTAAAAGAAGCAAACATTGTCAAACTGAAAAATAAACAAAAAACAGAAATCGATCAATATGCACATTTTCACATTTTATTTGGTTATGAACTTTAAAGGGTGGCGTCGGTTCTGCTTAACCTCGAATTTAAATTGCATGAGACTGCAAAGTGTGCACCTGCCTTACATCCCACACAAGGAGTGTGTTCATCAATTGAATTGCAATAAAATTTTACGAAGCGCACAACATCCTTACAAATGTTCCGGGCGTCCATTATGATAATCATCCCTAGGATAGGTCCGTACGAATCTACATGGCAAAAGCACACTTCAAGCATGCTTCCGTCCACAAACAAGGAGAAAAGAATCGAAAAAAATAACGTAATCAACTACAAGGAATAAAACCACATCCTGTGCTGAAATTGGTAATTCCTTACCTTCGGTGTCTGGTGATCCGTTTTGGAATCCTCCGCGCACGTTGTGTGCATGTTAATGGGACCGAAACTCTCAAGATCATCCACGAAAAGCGAATAAAATGAGTGAACTCTTTGAATACAAAATAGGAGAGCTGTTGTATGACATAATTTATTTAAAACAACAAGTTGGCGTTATATCTCGGGCACTCTTTCCACACCCCACACAGACAAGCGCCACCTGGCTCTGCTCGAAGTCCACTCACAGATTCAATCACCTGCGTGGGGGAGGACTCGGATTTGATTCGACACGTCACGTTCCGTTGATTACAAATGGAACACAAAATACGGGAGTACACAGAAGAAGCATTTTGTCTAATTCACATCCGGCTATGGAAGTCCTTGTAAGATGTGGGCTGAAAGTTGGGCTGGTTGTCCCAATAATTTATTCATCTCGCTCGCAGTGGCAGGCCTTACTCCCCCTACCAATTATCGCATTTTATTTGATGCAGACCGTGAAGGTTAGTGAGCAGGTCTGATTGCAATCTCTTTAATCCCCATTTAAAATCGGGCAAAGTTCTCCGGGTTGTCAACAAAATTTGATTCACATCGCTTCGCAAATTCAAATCAATTCCTCCCCCAATGGCAATCGATGTCCGCAAAGTTCGATTACATCAGAGACAGTCGTGTGCTCTCAAGTCATCCGCTCTGGCAAATGCGTAGTGGCTAGCAAACCAAATGGAATGGATTAATCAATAGTTAAACTGCGGCATGACACGAAGAGGCGAACCAGATGATGATGCGGTTCGATGAGCTCAGACTGGGTTCGGACAGCAAACCTGTCATGAAATGTTTGGTCGACTTTGCGATAGTAACAGTTGTTCACGGTGACTTTGTTTTGTTTGCTTATTTAGGAGATGTTTCAATTAGCGGGCGAAAAGTTTACGCCTCGTGATGGTGAAGTCGGGTGTCTGTCGCCACCACCGGCGTTATGGTGACGTGCTAAAACCGATGACAAGGATTCGGAAAGTTTATATGATTACCAGTCATTAGAAGTTATCAATGTGGGTCTGCTGTCTGCCGCTGATTTGTTAGCACAGACTGATGAAGAAAGGCCGGCAGGGCTAATGGTGTTTTTGTGTACTTTTGAAAGTCGTCATCCCGAACTGCCGTCGTTAGCTTTCGCTGCTTTCAGATGATGTGACTGACCATCGATCATTGTCATCAGTTATAATTAAGAAACTGCAGTTGAATTAATTGGAATTTCTTGTACAGGGTGGGCCATCTAGTGGTTTTTTTAATTATATGTTATTTTGACACTGACAGCGTTTCCCGCTTGAGCAGCAGAGAGTCAGTATCATATCTCCGCGGAACGAAATGAGTCGCTTCACGCTCGAACAACGTCGGGAGCTATTGCAAACTTATTTCCAAAATGAGTGCTGTGTAGCCCTACCAGTGCGTCTTTTGAAAAGAACTCTTGGCAAAAAAATCAAGCGACAGCAATACGCGAGTTTGTCGTACGGTGCGCACAGATGAGAGTGTGGCTGCTGTGATCGAGAGTGTGAGACTCAATTCACGAACAGCGTTTCGGTCAAGGGATGGCGTTACCATGTCATGTTAACTGACTCTGAAATTGAAGACACTGATTCGGGTGACTTCTGGAGCATGCAGGAGGGCGCCCAAAGCCACATGTCATCTATGTCAATTGGCTCGGAGCAGTGAATTATTTGGACTGTTTTTTGTGGGGAACCGTAAAGGACCGATGTTATGCCAACAATACGCAAACGATTCAAACACTTTGGGCCAACATCCACGCAATTTATGAGCTGCAGCCGGAGAAACGATGAACAAAGTTTTGGAAAATTGAGAGAATGCGCACCTGCGCAGCCAGTCGGGACAGCCATTCATAATTAAGAGGATTGTTTGTTCTTACTAATGAAGCCATAATTCGTGGAAAAATTGAATTTTGTGCATTTTACTATGTAAACTTGTATCCGACCCACCCTGTATATATTTCCACTTGTTTGAATCCCGGTGTAAGTTAAGTAAGGTAATTCTTAGGACTTGCTTAAATCCAACTGTGGCTAACACTGTGGAGAATGAAAGTACAACGTCGCGGTTGTGGATTGTTGCGTCGACCTGAGCCTACGCAGTCCAGGTTCGATTTCCGGTACGAGTAAAATACTTTTCACGACCCCACCTCTTTCTGACAATGCTCTAGAAACGTAAAACTGTGTAGAAAAAGCTTTTAAAAATTGCCCTTTCGGAGTCGGCATAAAACTGTAAGTCCCTTTCACTCGTGAAAGAACATCGCGAGTGGTTGCTGAGAAGCTAGGCCACAGCCCTCCAGACCACCAATATTATCTTGTTCTCTGGTTTGTCGCAAGTCCACAGATGTCACACGATCTGAACTTGAAGCCCAATTCACTGGACAATATGAAGAAATGCAATCTTTGTAGAGTTCCGTCAATAAAGTAATCGAAAGTTTCGTGCAATTTGTTTGTTCCATCTTCATCGGAGAAAGGGGTGGTGACGCCTTTTAGTTGAGTCAGACCAGTCAGTTTCCTCCTCCTCCTGAAGAGAACAACTTCTGTTTCAAGAGGGTTAACTGAAAGCCCATTCCTGATACACCAGTCGTCGATCACGTCTAGAGCTGCCTGCCCTTTTGAACACACATCCGCTAGGCGTTCGTGCCGACAGACAGTACGGCTGGGACATATTTTGTCACCGAGTGCTGAACGATAAATATTTAAGTTTTTGATAGGAATAAATGTCAATAAATGCTTTCATTTAAATGACAACAAATCAACGATTTGATTGACTGGTGTAATGGACGATAACTGTGCTACTGCATTAGACATCCAATCACACCCAGAAATCGGTTTTGTTAAGATTTTGTAATTATATCAAAGCCGCGAACCAATACGCCCGAGTACTGCACCACAGGCGTCCTGAAATTACAAGAATTAGCAAACATAACCACGATGGAGATCGATCCTCAAGCGAATGCCACAAACGGTGATGATATTTAACACGGATTCCGGGAAAAATATTCGACGCTGCATCTTCTAATGAAGTTCCACCACGATGTTGTAGCTGTTCCCGGATAATAACGAGGCTACCGGTTCGGTTGAAAAGTTCGTATTGACTCGAAGAAAAGCCCTTTTTGTTTTGAAAAAATTGAGGCCAACACCGATTATAGCGGTCTTCCCACTTTTCGATGCGATTTTTACATTTACAATTTGTTTTTTTCTCTTCAAAATGGGCGTCA
Source organism: Eristalis tenax (assembly GCA_905231855.2). Classification (NCBI taxonomy): domain Eukaryota; kingdom Metazoa; phylum Arthropoda; class Insecta; order Diptera; family Syrphidae; genus Eristalis; species Eristalis tenax. The sequence goes on along the minus strand of HG993125.1, from coordinate 71,838,205 downwards.
GTCATAGTCGTATTACCTCTTCATCGGGACTAAATTTCCTCCCAGAGCATTGCTTTAATGACTGACAACCAGAAAAAGTCGCTGGGCCAGATCTGCAGGATACAGTGGATGTGGAAGCCCAATTCATTACGTTTTGCATCGTTTTCATTGATTTGTGACATCGAGTTAATTTCAATTTCATTGTGAGTTCTCATACCAAAATATTCATGAACGATATGTCCAACACGCTCATCTGATATCTTTAGAATGTCAGCTACCTGTTACATTGATCGACATTTAATTGGAAACTAACCCATTAATTATTCTGGTGTTGTTCCACGACTTGTCGTTTTCAATTCAATAACAGCTGTTCTAAACGTTTTTGACATTGACAACAGAATTTATGACATTGACGACATTAACGACGCAAACGATGAGTCGTGAAACAACACTGCTTAAAACATTTCTAAAAAGAAAGTTCCTCAAAACCGTCAGTTTATCTCAAATAATTCGTACCCATTACAGTAATTTTCAAATTCAGTATTCCTTCCTTATTCACAAATGCCTCCACGATTTCATATCACTGTCAGGATTAATGTACACATAGTCGTATGAATCACGATATCTTCGTTTAAGTTATACTTAGCCAACCCTATGGTTTACTTTTCGATTCGTGCAAACCGATAAGTCCATCTTGACTTGTTAGCAAATAAGCGAAGTCGACTGTATCAGCAAACGGCGCTCGGATCAGGTTTTTTTTTCTCCAAAATTTTAACGTTTATTTAAGAAAAACCTGTACAATAGCATTACTCAAAGTACTGCCCATCTGACGCTATGACTTTTTCCCATCCTTCTGACAATTTGTGGATCCCACCCAAAAGAACTGCGCCGCCTTGGCAGCCAAGAATGAATCAAGCCAATTTTTGATATTCTGCTCTGATATGAACCTTATTTTAGTGAGGGCGTTCTGCATCGACCGGATCAAGTGGTAGTCAGAAGGGGCAAGGTCTGGCCTATCAGGCGTGTGGGGTAAAACTTCCCATCCACTGCTTTCCAAATAGTTCTCAACCAGAATAGCAACGTGGGGCCGAGCGTTGTCATTATGGAAAATTATTGCCTCGTGTCTGGTCGCATATTCCGGGAGTTTTTCGGCTACTGCTCTCTTCTTTGTCCATTGATGGTTTCCCCCGGTTTTAACAACTCAAAATACAGCACACCCTTCTGATCCCACCAAATATAGAGCATTGCCTTCGCCCCATAGATATTCTGCCTTGCCGTTGTTTTGGCTGGTTGGCCGGGTATCACATATGATTTTTTGCTCTTGGGCTCGTCGTAATGGATCCATTTTTCATCAGCAGTAACAATCCGATGCAAAAATGACTTCCTTTTGTGGCGTTCCAGCGGCATGTCGGACATGCAAAGCCGCCTTTCGACGTCTCTCGGCTTGAGTTCATGTGGAACCCAATTTCCTTCCAGCTGCTTTCAAACGTTTTGAAATGGCTGCTTGAGTGACACCCAAATATTCTGGGAGCTCTTCTTGTGTTTGGCAACAATCTTCATAGAGTAATGCTTCCAGTTCTTCATCTTCAAACTTTTTTGGCTGTCCAGTAGGTTCATCGTCTTCCAAGCCAAAATCACCGTGCAAACCACTTTTGGCACGTTCGCACGTTCACCATAAACTTCCATCAAAATACGATGACTTTCGGCAGCAGTTTTCTTCATATGAAGAAGAACTCCCCGCAAAAACAATTTTTCAGGCACAAAATTCGAGATATTTGAGTGAAAAAAAAGATTGTTGCTTACGCTTCAAATGAATGACATATACTGAAATGACGTACAATGACAGTAGCTTTCCAACGCATGTTCCAATGGAATAATACAAGTTACGCCATCTCTTAGCAAACCGCACGAATTAAGTATAAAATATTACAAAATCGAACATTTTTGTGTTGGAAAATGTCACGACTTCGGTTGATTCGATTCCAGGTCAGGACTGATATAACAGTACTAGGTACAGTATTTGCAACGGGATATCGATATCCATGGAGTATCGAATCAAAATTATCGATACTTATTCGTATCGAAGCAGATGAGTACTTACTTCGTGTGGATCACTTCAAGTTTTCGAAAGTAACATAAATATAATACTATATTCTTTATTCAGTTAGTAATTGATATGAATGCCATTGAAAAAATTCATATATGTAACATAGAACATAAAGATAACGACAAGCCAACTGCACTGCAATGCGACGAGCTCACACGTGTAAGAAAAGCTCAAATATATTTTTTTTTGAGTATTTTGGGTGGGCTTGAAAGAGAGTGTGAACTGTAAACGGGATTGTAAGTGATCATTCGTGAATAACTGTCAAAAATTCATGAATAATAAAAAAATTCGCCGATGGAATAGTTGTCAATCAGCTGTGATGTTGGGCATCTCTATCTTACTTCATTTGTGATAAGTGAAAGAGTCCAGTATTAAAATGACATTGATTGCAGTTGTAAAGATTGTTGTATTGGTTATGTAAGTTAATGAAAAGAAAGTTATTTTTATTAAAAAAATATTTTCCAAGGCTTATTTCCTCGACTTTATTTCCTCAACACCAAAACTTGAACTTAAATACAATTGATTTCTTAAGTCTATTTATTGCCCTTAATTGCTAACTCTGCACTTGTCACCATGGGGCAGTGATCGCCGCTCCGACGTTCCAGACACTAACTCAGCTCTTCGTGTGACCCAGATGCGAGTGCAAGGTGCAGCGTGGAATGACCCAATGCAGGGTGACCCAGATGCGAGTGTAAGGTGAATTTTTGCGGCGTGTTCGAAATTAACTTGTACAAAAGAGAAGTCAAGTCAACGTGGTGTACCGTGTACACATTGGTATAATAATATCTTTGATTCATTCGATACGTTACGATACGAGTACTTCCATTCGATACATACTTTAATCGAATCAGAAATGTATCGATACTAGTTTTACTTGTGTATCGAATATGCAATAAGTAATGAATCAACCTCAGTCAGGACTAACTGGAAGAAATAAGCAGAAAAGGTAATTTTTCTGCAATGAGTGATGAAGAAATTGCAGATTTGATGGATTCAATTGAAACTGACGATGAACCCGGAAACTGTGGTGTGGCTTCAGTGGCTTAAGCGTTGAAGGATTAGAGATCATTTATCTAAAGCGTGCGCCAAGGAACGGGATCTCACTTTTGAAGAATTTTGTCTTGTATGCAAAAAATAAAATGTAAACACTACACTTGTGCACATTTGCTATACCCTATGCTTTGCACATGCGTAGGAGGTTGGACCTCACAATGCATAGATGTTGTGTGTTTCTACCAGAAATGAAGTTTAATAGAGATGCCCAACTTCACAGCTGATTGACCCCTAGTCCTTCGACGAATTTCAGAGGCTTTTTGGCAGTTATTCATGAATTTTTGACAGCTATTCACGAAATAACGTAAATGCCGTTCTCTGATTGGTCAATTTGTCTTTTGTAACCGATATAAAAAATGGTTGTCAAAAATGGTCAAGAGAGGTAGAAGTTGGGCGTCTCTATCATACTTCGTTTCTGGTTTCTACTGAGGGGCTGTTGAGGGTGTTGTCACACTCTTTAGTCCTTGCTTCCATAAACAGACCGGAGCTTCGGATACCTCTCTGCCTAGTTTATTCGGTCCGGATTTCGAAAAAACGAAGTTCGGAGTCCGATGGTTTACGACTGGTCAAAAAATTAACGCGGTTATAATTTTGACCTTAATGACATTTGCACCGAACAAACGAACAAAAAAACGACGGACGAACTAACGCTTAATAAAGGAACATGTGCAAAAGAAGGAAGGAAGAAAAGAAAAGAAGAAGGAAGAAACTTAAGGAATGAGAATTAAAACAGTAATTGAATGAAAAATATAACATAGCGAGTATTGTCCTCGGTTGAATAATGCTCGAAAATATGTTTCAAGCGAGCAGTGCACAAGCGAATGTATCCCGCATGTTTGCGGTTTTAGGAGAGCGTAGCACTAAGGAATGTCGTATTGGTTATTTTTTGGTTGAGCTGCAGAGAACATCGACTCGTTTGTTTTTTGTTTCTCTCGGCCAGTAGATTAACCGACTCAAGATGAATCATCAAACTAGAAATATAGGCCGCTCTTACATGGTCTAATTGCATCAAATACGAGTTTGTTGACAAGGGAAGAAGGAGGCTGGAGGCTCCCGCGTCGTACCAGCTTTCATGCGAGTTTTAGCCCTTCTCCACCCTCTTGAGTATTCATAATCTGAGTGTTGGGTGACGGATGAATTTTTACACATGCGTGAGTAAGATCTAACATGGGACGTGGGACAGGGAGAGACATAGCTGATAAATTTGACAGTTTGACCGTGTGAAAGCATTGTACGATTACTTCTAATAAATAGCTGTAAACTGAAATTTGACCGTAGAAAAGCTGTTTTACAAGAAATAAGAATAAAAAAATATGATCGCTTCTGCCTTTGTGAAGCTCCAGATCTCAAACGCCTGTTCGGATTCAGGCGAAACTTTCTAAACTAGGATTTCAAACTAAAGCCAGTTCTGCACAACATGCAGGTGCACCCAAAAAATACAATAACCTGGTATGATCGACTCAAACTACGATGGTCGTCCATTCTGTGAATTCTGTGAATTTGTGCTGTGCAAACACAGGTTTGTGTATCAGAACTGGGAAAGGGAAACCATTGCAAAGACATTCGATTGCAAGTGGTGACCTTTTTGGCTTTTATAATTTGCCGTACTTCATAAAAGAAATGTGTAGTCTAAAGGCGTCAAACTGCACTATTTAGCCGGCCAAATGACTTGTAAAGGGTGATTTTTTAAAAGCTATAGGAAAGTGTTTCAAGAAAAAAAAAACTCATAAAATTTAGAAAAATTCATGAAATCTTTATTTGAATCGATAGTGAAGATTATTTCATGCAAATGTTGACGTTGACTGCGCCTCAAATGGTCTATCCGCTAAGTCCAATTTTGGCATACTCTTTCCAACATTTCGGCCGGTATCTCACGAATAAATGCTTCAATGTTGCGTTCCAATGCGTCAATTGAAGCGAGCTTGTCTGTATAGACAGGAACTTTAACATAGCCCCACAAAAAAGGCGTTAAATCGCACGATCTAGGCGGCCAATTGACCGGTCCCGAACGTGAAATAAAATGTTCACCGAACTCGCCTCTCAATAAGTCCATTGTTGCGCGGGCTGTGTGGCATGTGGCACCGTCTTGTTGAAACCACATGTTATGCAAGTCAAGCTCTTGCATTTTGGGCAAAAAATCATCTCACGGTAGCGCTCACCATTCACAGTTGCGTTACGATTCGCATCATCTTTGAAGAAGTACGGTCCAATGATGCCACCAGCCCATAAACCGCACCAAACTGTGACTTTTTCTGGATGCATTGGTAGCTCTTGCAATGCTTCTGGCTGATATTCACTCCAAAATCGACAATTCTGTTTATTTACGTACCCATTGAGCCAAAAATGAGATTCGTCTAAACTGACCATAAAATGGAAGAAGCGCGCGATGAACTTTCTTAACAGAGCACGCATTTTGATAAAAAAATTCAATAATTTCCAAGCGTTGTTCGTTTGTAAGACTATTCATGGTTAAATTATAGACCAAACTGAAGATGTTTGACAGTGAAACAAAACACGAAACGTGCGTCAGCTGTTTAAACCAGTCTTGCCAAAAAGATAATAGCTAAAAAATCACCCTTTACAAAACGAAAGATAAATTTCCCATCGAACTCATTTCCTAATTTGGTCCATCTATCGATCGCGGTTTGTGACCAGCGTGTTCAATGCGAGAAGCACATGTCGACACGAAGACGAATGGACAAATCCCGGTCTTCCATAACACTATCGAAGGCAGCCGCTCACTTTTCCTCTGTATGCACTCTAAGCAGGTACGTGGCTTGAGTTCCAATGACTTCCTCAGATGGTTTCGCTGGACCATGGACTTGCAATTGAACAGCTTTAAAGGCTCCCAGTTTGTATTCAATGTGGAATGGATCAATATGTTGCCTTTCCTGTTGCTTTTCCTGTCTCAACTCAGCTACCTTTCTGTTCGCGTTTTACAGCACTCCTCTCTCTTGAACGCGTGCATTTGAACTTTTGTGTTTCCTTTCACCATGCATCTAGAAAAACGTGACACTTTATGCTTCAATATTTAGCAAGTATTTTATTTCTTAAAATGTAAGCAAAAAAATGACAATCTCTCACTCAGCATTTGTTCGCTTTTCCTTTTCATTTCTTGCAATCTTACTTATTCCAGTTCTTCTCACCACTGTTTCAGAATTTAATAATAATGCAACAACAGCAAACGGCAGCCTTCAGAAAAGAATGCAAGCAAACAATCAAACAAATAGCAATCTCTTCTTCACGTCTACTAATCAACAACAACAACGGAACTTGTATTCAAATTCAATGTTCGACCTATGTAACGACCTCAATTCGATATCGCTGTTCAGTAGCATCGACGACGATAGCAATAAGAATAGCCTAAGCAAAAGTGTATTCAACAATTGCTCCAGCAGCAGTACCGTATCCTATCCACACTACAGTAGCCTTAGCTCATGCAGCAGCTTTAGTCACCCCTACAGTGGGCAGCAGCCACAGCAACAGCCCAAACAGCAGAAATTCACCCCCCTGGCAATGGCAGCGCATGCAACGGCCATGGCTGTTCTCGGTCATAACAGTAGCAACCTCAATAACAATAACATCAACAGTCCATTCGGTGTGCCGAGCCAGTGGAATGATGCGTGGAAACAGCAGGAGACAGCAACAGCAGCAGTTCCCCAGCAATGGCCAGGATTGTCAAGTGTTGCCAACAACGGTAATAATGACAATTCAACTGCGTTCTACAACCAACCCCTGTCGATAAGTGCTACCGACACCGATACGAATCCCAGCCAGCATTCGAATCGGAACAGTTGGAGTAAGTTGCATTGTGTGCCAGCCGAAGCATGTGGTGGCATGTTGAACCTTCGACCCACCTGTGTATTCTTTTGTTGTTGTTGTTATTGTTATTGAGCTTTGTTTGGATTTAATTTGCAAGTTTTGTACAGAATCAACCGCCGCCACCATCACCACCCTTAGCCACTCGACCATCACCCAGTCGTGTGCTTTGATTTTGAATCCGATTTTTAACGCATCGCCGAATGTTCCCTCCTTGCCATGCCGGAGAGGAGGGATCCTTCTCTGGAAAAATAAACCAGGTTGATGTTAGCTCCCACTTCGTTGCGCTTGTTTTTTTTTTTCTCTCTTTTGTTCTCTTTTGTTTGTTTTCTTTGCGAAAATACTGATTTGTGCTTATTTGTGGAACATTTAACTTAGCGTGTTGATTTATTTTAACTAAACATTGATTTTGTTGCATTTTGAGTTGGAATGACATTCATGCTCAGCTTTAATTAACGTTAGCACATCGTGAGGCAATCATCGACGAAGCTTGTAGAGGCATCCCTTCCCCTTTTGCATCATAATGTAGTCAACCGACTTGAAGATAGATTAGATTGACTAGATAAGCACGTTCCTGCATGTGCTCCATTGTAGATGGAATTATGTGACTTAGAAGATAAACTCGTATCTAATCTTGAAGCACACACTTTCACTTTCTCGATTGGAAGACAAGCACGTGTAAGCGCCGTTTTTGTGAGTGCAGACAATCGAGGCGTAATCCCATTCTTTGACGACAAACGTTCAGAAAATCATCTCTCCATCGAAGCATTGTTCAATTCCATTAAGTGTAGACAGACTGAATGGCAGAGAACTCACTTGCAGTGGGTTTGTTTTAAAGTCCTTTAACAGCCCCAGTTGGATGACCAATGATTTGATAAAGCTCTTGCCGTTTATATCCTCCATCATCAACTCTTTATTTGTTCACCATTCAGCAACCATCATCAACCACCATCTGCTTTCAATTGAAATTCGTTTTCATCCGTCCCACTCGACAGCGAGTCCCTTCGAACGTTTGTTTAGAATTGCATTTTAATCAAATCCGATTTTTCTTCGTTTTAGGTCTTCCAATATCCAATTCAACAACCAGCAACTCTCTCTCGTCGAATGCCACTTTCAATTTGAGCTCATCATCAAATGGATCACCGCCAGCGGATCGATATGCAGCCCTAAAGGACCTCGACGAACAGCTGCGCGAGAGTAAAGCAGTCGCTGCTGCTGCCGCAGCTGCAGTTGCCACTTCAGTCGTTGACTCTTTCGGAGGTGCACATAGTGAGTACTATTCATCGACTCAATCGAGTACGATAATTGAGTATTCTCTTTCTATTGCAGATAACGCCTCGAACGCCAATCCATTTAAGACTGCAGTCAATTCACAGCAGGCACCTCAAGTCGCCAATCCCTTCCAAGCGAATCAATCACTTAATCCAGTCGGAGCAAGTCTCTTCGGTGGCATCCCACAAAATCAACAGCATAATGGCCTAACAAACGGATACGTTGGAGGCATGGCCGTACAGCAACAGGCATTCTACAACTACACCAATGGTTTTGGAGCACCAGCACCCAATATGTACCCGTCCGGTCCGAATGGTTGTGGTTTCGGTTTCGGCGCTATGCAGCAGCCAATCGCAACCGGTGGCGGTGCACCATTCAATAATCCATTTGCAGTAAGTTGAAACACTCGAATGCTGAAGGACATCAATAGCAGAAGTTAATGCCCTCGTTTTCCTTCTTCTCCTCCAGGCAACCGGCTCTTTGAGCTCCAACAATCCGTTCTTATGAAACTCCATTCAGGACAGATTATCTCGAAATTAAATTTAGGTTAAAACTATCAGCTAAGCAGAAACATCGACTAAAGAAGAATGTAACTAGAAGTCCACGCAACCACTTACACATACTTCGACGTATCTAGCGGCGCCGCGGGGACAGCGAAGTCCGAATTGAACCTTATTCCTTTCATCTGGCTCCAGCTTTGAGATTGTCAAAGTTCGTTTTCGGTTTCAGAAAGATCTGTAATATGCAAACTAACAAACAAACAAAAAACAGAAGAGAAAGCACTTAAACTCAACAAAAGTCATAAGCAAAATATCAAAAAAAAAAATACATTCAAGTATATCAAGGATCGTTTCAAATTGAAACACTACGCGAATAAAGCAACTGTAATTTTATTTTCTGTATCGATTGTCCAGAGATAACCGGGGTTGAATGGGAAATGGCTTCCTTAAGAAAGTTCTTCTGTCCCTCCGACTGCGAGGAGATACGAATCAAATTTTATACATGAGAATGTCAAAAGGACAACAAAGTTTCCCTTGATGGGAACTTTGTAATCTCCCGCTCATGCAGAATGCACTCGTAACTCTTTCAGCAGTTCATAAAGTTTCCGTACGCTTTTCCGTTTTCTGTTTTTTCTTTTTATTTGTTCATTCACGTGCCGTGTGCTTCGCGTCGACTAAGTGTGTTTCTGCACGTTTTAAATTTTAACTAATGGTTCTCCATTCCATATATCCTCCGTTCTCAGCCCCTGTTAATCTCTGCTTTAAAGCATATTTCATTCGGTCTGTTTCGCGTGGAAATGTAACGTTCATACGTAGAGTGGCTTTGGAATTGAAAATAAGAAAGTATTAAAAATTATTTACAACACCGCTGTAACAAAAAAAAAAAAAAAATCAAACCATTTCTTGTCCATTTGTGAGTGTTGATCAAAACTGTTTCGTTGTTATGTGTATATTGTGATAAAAGTAAATGACGGTAATAAATATTTTATCTTGTTTCATGATATTTAAAACTACGCTTTTCACAATGCTTAAGGGAATGCGTTTTGTATAAAAGCAAGGAAGAAGGAGGGAATTTTGTATCTAGAAATAAATTAACATTTCTCATGCATAGACATCTATACCCTACTCGAGTTAATATTGATAAACTAATAAATAGAGTTGTTAAGTTATTGTTGAAGCAGTCTCCTAGCTCGGTGGCGAACGGATGTGACACGTGGAATGGCCCACGTGTAGGTGTTCTAAAATTTGTTTGCCTAAGTATGGCGGTGAGAAATACCTCAAATTATACTGAATTTGGGATCCAAAAACATGTTGGAAGCTTCTTTAAAAATGGCATCGACTCCTGACCTGAACAATTTTCACTATTCGCTGCTAGACTTCTATCAAGTCACTAACATTGTGCAGAGTGTATGCCCGTTTGAAAAGATTGCCCAAAGTAACATCCTTCAGGATCAGTAAACATCGGGAGATCCACTCCACTCAAGAAAGAACAATGGCATGCCCAACACAACTAGTTGCTACATCAGCTAGGTCCAGGTCCACCTCGGCCAGTATTATTTTTCTATTTTTCTCTTAAACTGATGTTGACGCACTGATGTTGGCGTCTTTAATGGAAATTGTTATGTAACAACTGACCCATTTTTTGCGCTGAGACTTCTTAGATTTCTTAATTAATTGAATGCAATGATGACTTACTTATCAGACCAGGAACCTCTGGAGAGCCTAGGCTTGAGTGATATCTCCATCGCACGTTGCTTCCAGTCTACGTCTACCTTTACACGGTCTATAAACCGCAGACTCGTTCTATCTCTTCTTCTTTGATTCGAAGATCCTCTTAGCTGAGCATTGGTGTCTATGTGCTTGACGTGTCCTCTCATTTAACCTTCCTTGCAGACAGGACCAAATATATGTCGCAACTTTCCATTTCGTCCATTATTCAAGATGTTTCCACAAACTGTTGCCAAGGGCGATTCTGTGTCGGATCTCCACTGTAATTTGGAAGGCTTGTTATTTCGCGTACCTGTCCTATATTATTTTGATTTCACGGTATGTGCCAAGTTGTACAGGATCTCAAGCAATTTGTAAGCTGCAAGTTGTCAGTTGCAGCCTCCCAGTAAATGGCCCTAAATTTCTTTATTTTCAACAGACGAGACCCAGATTTCACGGCGTTCAGCAATGATGCAATCTCTGCTTCATTTGGTTCAAATGACAGTGGACGAAGTAAGGCAGTTTCTCTTTATTACATGCCATAGCTACGGTTGTGTTGCCATTAAATTCTGTTCGTTTTTGTTCTTCATTGCGAAAGAACTTCCATCTGCGTAGTCAAAGACGTTTTTGCGTTCCAATATCTGTTCTGTCACAAGTGTGATTGCTCACAATGTCAGCCCTCAGTGACACCAACAATAAATCGATATACACCTTCAATGTCCTTTATTTATGCAACCCCCGACTTCATTCTACTGATTTCATAGGGAATCGATCGAATCATGCTACTCTTCGACTTGAGCTTTAGCAAACATTCGCTATCGTATGATTTTCCGATTGGCTTCGCCGTGTTTTTCTGCTTTTCTTCTCGAATAGATGGCTTCAGACTGAAGGAGCATTGGACTTGAGTGGCAATGAACGGAGCTATCGCTGACCCCTGGCGATCGTTTGATTGGTTCATCGACTACTCCACTTTCTACTTCCTCTTAAACCGGGAGTTTTGGTGGAGGCAGGACCCTCGATGGATCTCGATGCCCTCTGGACGACCCCTCCACTCTTGAGAGAGCAATAGCAGAACAAGAGTGGGTCCTTGAACTTAGTTCTTTCGACAAAATGAACTTTAACGATTCGTACGTTCTTTAAACAGATGTAGTAGCGGTTGTCAACTGCGACTACCACGTCGGGTGTCCATTGTAGCGTCATTTGTAGAGATGATGGATGATGGAGTTGATCCCATGAAAAATGTATATACCTCAGGGCGGACGTACCCTGAGGTATATACATTTTTCATGGGATCAACTCCATCATCCAGCATGGTACCTGAACTGTTTCTCACCCTTGACAGTCATCAAAACCGCAGTAGTCTTACACTGCAACGCTTGGTCCGTCTTCTTCTAGCAGAGCAGCCACACAGACGGAGATACTGAGTCCAGGCACTATTTTGCTCGTTCCCATATTCGGACAAGTTTAAGATATTTCTCAGCTGCGAGTCATAGACTTGAAGTTGTCTTTATTGACAGACTCACACGCAAATCCATTCGCCGAGAAGTAGGACAGACCTTGAATTCTAATGAAAGAAAGAAACATAAGTAGTGTTCCAACAACTCAACCATTCAACTTCATAAGACCCGCGTAGACAGCTACTAAGTGAATTATCGTCGACTTCTGACAGAAAAATAAGAATACTCTTTGCCATTTGAACCGCTTTCTAATTCCTCATCCTTTTATCAGTTCGTGACTCAATTCTGTTTCTACTCAAACCATCGCTGCGATTTTACTTTCTAAACTTTTCAAAACACTTATTTTTTATTAAATACATATTTATGCTTGTGGCCTTATTGAAAATAAAACACATATATTTAAAGAAGAAAACAAAAAGAAAGACTTAAGCAAATCAAAATAGAAAGAAGATGTCCATACGTAGAGGAAAGATATCGTTTTCAATCGATGAGAATATGAGAATATATATATTTATGTTGCTGCGATTAAGAAATTCTAAGGTAAAAATAAAAACATATTTTACAATTACAACTAAATATACATTATATTTTTTATATGCGCATATGAATTCGTTGTCGGACAAGAAAAAAAAAATACACAGATATTTATATATATATATACATACATACTGAACACGTTGACATATTGATGATTTATTGTAAATGAAACCAATCGATGTCCATGATTGTTTTCCTGCACCTAGCATTGTCTTGGAAACTCATTTCCCTCTTAGATAGGTTCTCTCACTGTACATACACGCTGTTTAAATTGATTTGATTGTTGTATGTGTCCAGCAGTTTCTAATCGACGAACAAAACACATGAAATGAGACGCAAAGACGTGTAGACACACTCTTTTTTTGTTTCGAAATATTTATTCAAACTCGTTTTGGTCTTTTCTTTAGGTTACACTCTTAATTCCTTAAATTTAACTGATATTTTTTTATAGAGATTCTCACAAAAACAAAAACAAAAAAACCAACTATCGCATCATGAATAAATTTATTTTTTTTTTTGTAACGATACAACCAACATACTATTGGCTTCTGTACATAGAGGATTATTCGTATATAAATATTATTAGCTCAATCAAATTATTTGTTAGTTATTAAATGGAATGAATGTGCGAAAAGTCGTTGAGAACTTCATATATTCACATATTTTTAAACTCAATCAAGCAAAAAAAAATGTATTGTATTTTTATCGCAAGAAAACCAAGAAACTGTTCGATAGGAAGAAATGTATCGCTCGCGTTTGTTGCAAAAGTTGGAAAGTCGTTTAAGAGAGATTCTTTATATGTACACACGTAACAATACAAACCTAAGTGCATAAGTAACAAAAAATAAAAATAATAAGAACAGTTTAATAATTAACTATTTTTTTTTTAAATTAAGATTATTACTACTATTACATATTGAATAACTGATTAAACTTGTGAGGTAAATCAAAAAGTATATAGATAATATAAATATATATATAATTGAGATATTTAATAAAATATTGTTCGAATGAAAACTTCATTTATTTAAAAATACATATATAAAAGAAAATAAGAGTATTAATACAAAGTCTTTGTTTTATTTTACAATTCGAACGGGTTTACTTTCCTTGAGTGCTTGAAAGGCGAAAGTCGGGCTTCGCCGCTTCAAGAACTCAATGCTGCCTGCTGTCACTCAAGGAAACCCTTTTTAATCAGTCATTATCCATGAATGGCACCTGTGTCGATGAAACCGGAAAGCTTTCCTCCTTCCAACACTTAGTTGGAACGATCACATATTTGAGTTCGCCAAAAATGCTGCGGAATGTTTAGGTTTCCTCAATCGATGCAAGAAACACTTCACCCCTTCTGATTTGGCTTTAATGTATAAGGCGTATATACGCCCCAAACTTGAGTACAACGCTCATATCTGGTCTGGTGCCCCCAAGACCACCCTGCAGCTACTAGATGGAATCCAAAAGCGAGCGATAAAACTTTAGAAGACAACAATATTGCAGAGTACTCAGACTCGCTCGAACACCGTCGTCCCGTCTCGTCTCTATTATTTGAGCTTGCCAACTGCATTCCTCCTCTCCGTGAATTCACCCGCAATACCCGTCTCGCCAGGAATGCTCATCAGTTTACCCTTAAGCCTGGAGACTCGTTCATCAGCCGCACGACACGAGTATGGAATGCTCTTCCCAGCCCAACATTTCCCCCAGAATACAATCCGCAGATATTTAAAGCCAATGTGCACAGGTACCTCATCTCACTTTCTCACACTACACGGCCAGTGCTGTGTCTTGAACCCGGATACTTAAGGGTACTACCAACCCCTTGTGCGCGCGCAAGTTATAAAAAAAAAATAAATAAATTTCAGATATAATCACCGCGACTAGGAAGTCCTTTTACTAAAACGACACAATGCGTTTTAAGAGCCGAGTCACTTTTCTGGAGTTTAGGTATCCGTACTACGAACCTTAATCGACTCACGCTTATGTTCCAGAAATGAAGTATGATAGAGATACCCGACTAACACAGCTGGTTGACCCCTAGTCCATCGACGAATTTGAAAATGTTGACGGTTATTCATGAATTTTTGACAGTTATTCACGACGTAAATGCCCCTCCTCTGATTGGTCAATTTGGCTTTAGAAAACAATATAAAAAATTGTTGTCAAAAATCTTAAGGGGCTAGAGAGGAAGAAGTTGGGCATCTGTATCATACTTCATTTCTGTTATGTTCCACTCACATTTCAAAGCTGTCACTCTAGAGCTCAATTGTGAAATCGGGTAGTTGTCATAGATTCTGTCAGAATTAACATTTTTTAATTGCTTTTTTTAGTGCGAATGTCACTGTTAAATAAAATTACCACGGGAAATTTACAATAATATGAAGAAAACTCCTGCCGAAAGTCGTATTTTGATGGAAGTTTATGGTGAACGTGCGAACGTGCCAAAAGTGGTTTGCACGTTGATTTTAGCTTGGAAGGCGATGAACCTACTGGGCAGCCAAAAAAGTTTGAAGATGAAGAACTGGAAGAATTACTCTATGAAGATTGTTGCCAAACACAAGAAGACCCCGCAGAATCTTTGGGGTGTCAATCAAACAGCCATTTCAAAACGTTTGAAAGCAGCTGGAAGGAAATTGAGTTCCACATGAACTCAAGCCGAGAGACGTCGAAAGGCGGTTTTGCATGTCCGACATGCTGCTGGAACGCCACAAAAGGAAGTATTTTTTGCATGGGATTGTTACTGGTGATGAAAAATGGATCCATAACGACTGCCCCAAGCGCACAAAATCATATGTGAAACCCAAATCAACATCAAGGTCGAATATTCATGGGGCGAAGGTAATGCTCTGTATTTGGGGAAACCTTCAATGGACAAAGAAGAGATCAGTCGAGAGCAGAGCCGAAGAACGCCCGGAATATGCGACCAGACACGAGGCAATAATTTCCCATTATGACAACGCTCAGCCCAACGTTGCTATTCCGGTAAAGAACTATTTGGAAAACAGTGGATGGGAAGTTTTACCCCACCCGCCTTACAGACCAGACCTTGCCCCTTCTGACTACCACTTGATCCGGTCGATGCAGAACGCCCTCACTAAAATATGGTTCACATCAAAGCAGAATATCAAAAATTGGCTTGACTCATTCTTGGCTGCCAAGTCGGCGCAGATCTTTTGGGATGGGATCCACAAATTGCCAGAAATATGGCAAATAGTCATAGCTTCAGATGGGCAATACTTTGAATAATACTATTGTATATGCTTTCCTTGAATTGAAAGTTTAAATTTTGAGAAAAAAAAAAAAAAACAACACGAATGAAAATATATATCCAATAAAGTAATTAAGAAGAACTCCCCGCAAAAACACTTTTTCAGGCACAAAGTTCTACATATTTGGGAGAAAACAAAAATTATTGTTGTTTACGCTTCAAATGAATGACATATACTGAAATGACGTAAAATGACAGTAGCTTTCCAACGCATGTTCCAATGGAATAATACAAGTTACGCCATCTCTTAGCAAACCGCACAATGAAGTTATAAACCCAATACGTATTTAAGTAAATATGGACAACATTGATATGGAATCACGCCTACTTCCTTCCAGCGATATATGTTGCATATGTTTGGGAAACACCTCCTTAAAAAATCCGTTGCTAAATTCATGCTATCCTCCATCAGTTCAAGCAGCCGGTTTATTTGTTTTGGAACACGAAATGCATTTTACACCATTCCAGTTAAAACACGAAGAAAAGTCATCATGTTTTTACTTGCGATTAAAGCGATTTAATAATTTATTTCAACAGAATTATGTTTACAATTGAGTTTACAACTAGACTTACAAACTAACTAAAGGTTAGGGTGTTGGCTCAACAATAGGGGCCCAATGTATATTGTTTAATCATCATCATCATTTTCTCACCCTCTTACTCCCGTCTTAAAGGGGGGTAAACCACGCACGAGAGATCTCCAGGCAACTCGATCCTCCGCCATCGACCATCCAACTGATCAGGAGTTATGCCCAAGCGTAACCAGGCGAGTTTTTGGACTCGGTCCAACCATCTCGTCCTGGGTCTGCCAAGCGGTCGCCTACCTGATGGAATTGCATTCAAGGCCCGCCTCGGGAGTCGTGAAGAAGGTGACATTCGTGCCATGTGACCAAACCAACGAAGCATAGCCCTCTCCGTTCGAAGAAGCAGCTCTTCAATTTTGAGTTCCTCTCGCACTGTCGTGTTTCTCACCCTATCCCGGCGAATTCCCACAGCAGCACGGAGAAATCTCATCTCAGCAGCTTGTATTCGCGATCTTATTCGTTCGGTCATTACCCAAATTTCATGACAGTAGGTGAGAGATGGAACAAATACTGAGTTGAAAACCGCTAACTTGGTTTTGACACCAAGCTCGGCCTTCCTGATTACGGAACTACCAAGCTGTTTCAATATTGACCCAGCTTGACCAATCCTACAGGAAACCTCAGCATTACATTACTCTCTTTAATTTAATGTTTATTATTATTGTCGGTTTATTGTTTATTTTTTATGTCCCACAATGGCTGGTGCTTACATCGTGTTGTTCAAGTCCGTGTGTCCATGTACTTGCTCTTCCACTAGATGCGTCCACAAAATTCAAATCGCCTTCTTTTGTCATTTTACTTGGCGTTTTAGTAAACCGAGTTTCAGAATACCGATACCAGAAATGACGTATTATAGAGTTATCCAGCTTCTACCTCTCTTTGCCCTTAAATTTATTGACAACCATTTTTTCTTTCGTTCTCTAAAATCAAATTGGCCAATCAGAAAACGGCATCCACGTTATTTCGTGAATAACTGTCAAAAATTCATGAACAACTGTCAAAAAAACCTCTCGAATTCGTCAACGGGCTAGGGGTCAATCAGCTGTGAAGTTGGCCATCTCTATAGTACTTCATTTCTGACCAATACATGGCAAGTGTCACACAAAACATACGTTCCACATAAGCTTATCGCCAGATGTCGTCTTATGATGTGGGATGACTACTTCCACGACAATCGCAATACCGGCATTATGCCTGAAACACAATAGTGCGTTGCTGCGTTGCGTCGTCTTGCAACGCACACAATTCAATGGCCATGCACAGAATACTGCGGCGACCTACGTAAGTACAAAATGAGAGAGATGGGAGGATCGTAAAACGTAAGACTATCGCATGTCATTATCGAACATGTTGGAACATTTTTGACAGATTGGTGCGATGATAAACAGCTGACTACATTTTACAACAAAATCAATTTGAATTCGGACCAAGGAGGAAAAAAAGTACAATTGTTTGAGCAGAATATTTTTTGATTTGACATTTCACAAACGAAAGCAGCTGACACAATATTTTTCATCTGGTATTTGAGAGAGAGAGAGTGAACAGCTGATTATCGCTGTGCGTCATAGCAGCCCTCCGTAACGTTGCAGTCGAACGCAGCAACGCACTATTGCCTGTGTTTCAGGCATTACAGAGGCGTTTCAAGACAAGGCCTTAAACGACTTTCGTAATCGGGGTGAATATTTCCTCTTCTTGTCCGTCTTTGAAGGTATACAAACTATTTGAAGGCCATCCGACTAAGGTTTCTTTTTTGTGTTTGTTTTGGGTTCACACACCAAGTCTGTCGGACCGGCCTGACCATGTGAACCTTCTCTATTCACTGTTTTTCCCCTCTGAATAAGGTACACTTCAGGCTAATGATGTATGGATGTCACTGAATTTAGTTCATCCTTTTTGATGGCTGCCGTGAGTCTAATTTTGGTTTCATGCGATTTCTTGGAATTTTAGATTGTGATCGGATTCCATGTCAACTTTTCAAATCTATCCTTCTGGTACATCCTCGTCGTTTGTAATTGTGAATTGTGTAGTACTTGAAATCAAAAACTGAAGCACAACAAATTTGTTTGGCTTAAAAGAAACACGTCTATACTTTATTGCTCCTAGATCACGAGCAGAGATTATGGAGGATAGAGATATCCAACTTCTACCTCTCTTGCCCCTTGATTTCATCTGACAGCGTTTTTTTAAACTGGGATTTTGTAAGAGTATGTATGAAATCTAGGGAATTCTACTACGCTCTTATTCTCTACTGCTCAATGCGGACATGGACCAGGAGTAAAAATGGCCGAAGTTGGATATCTCTATCCTCCATTATCTCTGATCACGTATGAACTCATCTTTTCTCTTTTCTCGTAATTTTATTTTGCCGGTAGCCATTCGAAAGGAGTTCTTAGAATTTATTCTTTTAGGATTTATACTTTCTGGTTTTACAAAGTTGCCACAATTGTGTATTTTGTTTATTTCTCTTCTTCTTCTTTGGGACTTTGGCCTTACACAATAAGCCTCTCCATTCAACTCGGTTCGTTCAGCTGATTGAGGTCCCTTTCCAGCTGCGTACGCCACCGAAGGGGTGGTCTTCCTTTACCGCGTTGTCCCTCGGGGTCGGAGTCGAAGACTGCGCTCTACATGACCTAGCCATCTGAGACGAAGGACTCGAACTCGTTTGACCCGATCGATGTCGCTGTACAGTTCGTCGTTTCAGTCTCCTCTTCGAGACACCATCATGTCACCACAAATTATGCGAAGCACTTTCCTCTCGAAGCCACCAAAAAACACTTCGTCCACTTTAGTTAGTGTCACCATACAGCAAGACTTTATTCCTCAATTGCCTTCTAAGCCCAAACATACAGCGATTGGCAAGGGTGATCCTGAGTTTTATCTCCACTGTGGTGTCATTTTATTTACTTCGAAGCCACAATGGATTAAATTTTTCAATACATCGGAGTTAAACCTCTTATTAAAGTTGGCGTATCGAACTTTCGATGATTTTCGACATGCCTGTCTCCGAACCAACATGCCTACCGAAGAGGCTACACAACGGAGACAGCCCTACAGTCTCTAGTAGGCACCACTGAAAAATTCTTTGGTAACAAGGAATGGTACAATGGAACGAGGATGGTAACTGTCTTGGACATAGATGAAGCCTTTAAAAACGTCCAATTCGAAATGTTGAAACATGTACCCGACAGTGGATAAACAACGTCTTAAATAGTAGCAGAATTATGTCTCAGCTAGGTAACTACTGTGCGGAAAAGAGGGTTTTCAAAGACACACCTCAGGGGGTGTCCTAACCATCACCTTCTCAAGACGGATGACATACTCAAGAGATTAAGTATGACGGGATGCAAACTCATAGCCTATGAGGATGACATTGCACTGGCTTACTTACTGACTTATCAGGCCGGCGACCCATGGAGGGTCCGAGCCTGACCAATTGCTGCCTCCATCATTGACGGTCCTGGGTGCGGTGCTTCCAGTCATCATAGATTACTTGGTCTTTTTACCGGAAATTCGGTCTGCCTCTCCTTCTCGAACCGGAGGCTCGGATTTTAAGGCTTAGTTGGAGCGTTGGCGTCTATTGGCTCGATGCAGTTGACATTGCAGCATCTATATTGAAAATAATTGGGCAGAAAGTCTAAAAGACCTATTTTACTGTTGGATTTGGGAACCAAATAACTTTGTGATGACGCAAGAATTGAAGCGGGGACAACTCTGTGAGTGGGCAACTCGGTGAACTCTCTAATTTGACTCTGGAAATGTTTCTAGCATGGCAGGACCACCGTTATTCCGAAATGAACAGGGAGTATCCGTTACCGTCAAGGGTTTCCAGATATAGACCGATGTTAACCAACGTTCTGTGACCAGACGTTCAGAGACGTGGTTCCCACTACATGCCATACAAGCGACGCAACGCCCGTAGTTGCGAAGAACAACATGGCCCTCTGGATCGCCGATTTCATGCGACTTGATATTACTCGATTATTTTGACTTGACGTAGCCCCAAGTCATTTTTCATTTCATCAAGTCCCAACATTCGAGACTCCCAGCGAAGCGAAGGCGACCATTCCATCGCTTCCATCATCCGAATTCAATCGCTTTCCAAACTCGTGAACCATATGCGGACACATATCCGTAAAAACTTCAATCTTTCTACAGAAACAACCACATCATTGTCAAAACATATGAATTCCCACACAAAAACAAACCGTCACTTACCCTAATTGCTGGGGAATGCTTTACCTTAGCTCACAGAATAGGTAGAACTGACAAGACTTCCTCAAAAGTTTCACTTCCCATCTTGAATTGAACAAAAAAGAAGTGTGCCTGGAAGAAAACTTTTTTGCTTCTTTGCTTTGCCGCCAGACGCTTCACTTAGGATAAATGCGGCTGGCGCCTTTTGCGAGGATGTCATCGGAGTGACTTATGGCAAAACTTAAGGTAATTCTCTCGATTGAAATTCCATTCTTGTGCACGGGCTCAGGTGCAACATTCTACAAGCACTTACCCTTGATCTTAAGTTGGAGCATGCATTTGAAAAGTTTTCATGTTACATAATCAAACTTGGTGAAAACATTCTCGTCGATGTGAATATGCATAAAGTTCATCGTTGTCGCCATTGAAGGACGTACACATCTGTGAAGTGATATGAGGCGCCAAAGGTATTTTAATTAAAGAATACCGCCCTATAGAAGCATTCGAATAGACTCGGTAGTTGAGCATGTCCTATCCACCTTCTAGGCGCATGAAAGGATTTCCTTAAATTTAATTGACGTCGACTTCCTTACTGGTTGCCACTATGCCACCCACCAAGGAAACGTGTGTGTGGGTACGGGTGGGTATTTCGCTTTAGATGTTGAAACCCATTACTGATTTATGTTTGGCCAGCACTTAGGTGAAGATAGCTTCGAGAATACTGTCGAATCATACCGGCTGATTGCATGATTACACTTGTGTTGCAACAATTACAATATCCATTTGGTTTCCGTGCATGCTACATTATTTGTGCCGGAACATGATCCATTGCTCGTCGATTGCCCTAGATTTACCGGTTAGTAAGCGCTGTTCGCGTGTATTGCAATTTTCAATAGGAATGTAGCGTAGGAAAATATTAAAAGTTTTAGAGACACGGTTGCTGTGTCCGCAATTCCTTGGTCGGCTGGGCGATGGAGGAGGCCAGGAAACAATAGCAAACCAATAAATGCACACAATTAATTTCCATTCGTTGGCTACCATATTCCATTCGTTGGCTGCATGTGCTTCGTTCCAAGTGCGCTCTAAATAGTTTGCTTTTGATTTGTTTCACGGCAAATGATGTCAACCATCTCTCCGATGGATTTTCAACGAAATTACTACTGGGCCCAGCTCAGCACATTTTGCGCTTGTAGTCTGGCAGTTCGTTGTGGGGCTTTCATCCACACGAGTCCATCTTTGCATGAATAAAACTCAGCAGGTAATTGTTCGTTCACAAAGCCACCATCCAAAACAGAGACAAGTTCGCAGAGGAGAACATTCATCTTATAGTCACCAACTGCATCGATAATCAGTTTCCGCCTCTTCAACCTCTAACTCGATCTCAATATCAGACGCATCATCATCAGAAAATAAGACCTCTTCTTTAGTAACATCTTCCGATAGCTAAATCGCTATTTGCTCTGCAGTTAGTCATCCAGATCTGGTTGCCCGGCTCAGAACTGCTTCCACATCAATACCGTCATTTTCACTACACAAGAACCTCTTGGTTCTTAACCTAAAAGCCACAAAAACTCCACTGAAACTACACAGAATAAAAATTTAAGCCAAAAGTAATTATCATTACCAAAAGAAACTGTTTTTTTTGGTGTTTTATTGCAACATCCCGGACATCACTCCTTGCTACCGCCGTACTGAACCGGAGGAAACCCTCCTCAGCTCGTTGTGTGGGACGGAGCCGTTGTGGCGTACCCTTTCGTGGTATTGTGCAATGAGGTAGTAAGCCCCCGAAATCAGGTTACTGGCCGGAGTTCATCGCTCTGGCAGTATGACCTCGAGTCAACTTCAGCAGGAAATTGTCCACTATTATCAGGTTTGCCCTGTTGTAAATATAAGACCCCATTGGAATAGAATTTTTTGCACTGAGACTCTGAAGTTCGAAAAAAGGCGAAGATAAGCCCTAAGACAGGCCCTCTCAAACAACCGAATCTTTTCCATCAAGCTTGCACTCACGTTGAACCACTCGGGACAGCCATAGGTGAGCACTGGCCGGATGAGGGCCATGTAGCAGATAACCTTCACCCTCGCATCGAGTTGGCTGTTGTAAAACAGTCTCTTTGTAAGGGCGAAAGCGTCTCGGGCCCTGGCCAGAGCAGCATCTACATGTTTGTTAAAATATAGATACTGGTCTAGCCAGATCCCCAGGTATCTGACTACAGTCCTTTGCGTCAGTGGTTGCCCGTGTCGTCCAACAATTGAGAACTTTCGCCAATTCTTTTTCGTATCCGCCGAGGCTTTATACAACGGCGTCCTGAACAATATGGTTTCCGACTTCTGAAAGTTGATTTTCAACTTCCAGTCATCGCAATCTCTCATGAATGAATCGAAGTCACCCTGAACGAGAGTAGTGATAACCTCGATCTTTTTGCCTGATCTGTACACGATCAAGTCGTCGGCGTACTCAATTACGTGAGGAAGAGAATTTATCAGATCGCTCACGTAAATGTTGAACGGGATCGGCGAACTAACGGCACCCTGTTGGTAACCATTTTTTACATCAAAAATACCTTTGGAGGTCACGTTGCCATTCTTGACTACGAACCGTCTACCGGTAAGCATGTTATACAGTAGGTTGAGCAGTGGCTTCCTAATGCCCAGCCGATTGAGCTTGTAAAAAAGACCTTCTAACCATGCGGTGTCAAAGTTACACATTTATCTATGATGCCATGCTCTGAGCACTTCATACAGTACACAACAGTTGGGCCTACTGTTACTTTTCGATATTCACAGACAAAAATATTCTTTCCGAGAACTGGGCCCGAAATGACAGGGATATTGTTTCGTTGTGCTCAGCAAACGTCGTCGCAGGGAGTCAGGGAATTTTGGTAATATTGATTTGGAACAATGAATGTTATATATGTTCAAATTCAAATTGGGCTTGATTAGGCCCAGCTGCAGGTTTTAGGATTCTCCTTCTTTCGTCTTTATTTGGCACTAAAGTCCGGGGTAGACATGGGCCTCAACCAGCAAGCTTCCCAAATAAGCACGATCTCTGGCTAGCTACCTCCATCGTCTCACGCCGAGGTTCTTCTTCATAGATGCGGGCGTTCTCTGTTGCCTCGACCCGAAGAGTCTACGACACCGAACCTGAGTTGATCCGATCTACATGGCCTAACTCCTTAGTACAGAGGGCTCGAATCGTCTCCTCGCAATGCCGTCAGCGTAAACAAGGCCAATGATCGCACGTACAACTTGTCTCTCGAAGAGACCAAAGACTTCTTCATCCGCCTTTGAGATTGTCCATGCATTCGCGCCGTACAGCAGGACTGGGATGATCAGTGTCAGCTTGGTCCTTCGAGAGACGTTTGATAATCTGCATAATTCTTGGATGTCTTTGGTTCAGAGCACTGATATGTTGGTGCGTGTACGAGGTGGATTACATTTCAATGACAGCCCAAGTTAAAGGCCAATGCAAAAAAAAAAGAATGGATTTCTTGGTGTGATTGGAATTATCCTCCAATTAAGAGACCAGACACTCATATTGTTGATTTATTCTAATTTTAACACTAAACGTGAACACATTGTGACATGAATAGTATAACGTGTATAAGATGAGATAACCAGGACACCAACCACAAAACCATAAGCGCCATCTATACGCAATTATAATAACGATCAACTCCGAAGAATATTCCCGAAATTGTTGTACATACAGCAAGAATGGATGTCGCCACCTATACACTGAAAGATTACAAAGAATCATGTATATAAGCGTCAGTGGAGATTCCATGGACTCGACTCGTATGATCTAGAAATAGTTCTTCTAGAGGGAGATATAAATGTCTGGACGACGGTCGATGCAGTCGAAGTTCGATGCAGCTGAAGAATGAGTAAAGTTCAGTTTGGGATTTTGTAGTGTTCAAAGTGTTAATCAGTTCAGCCTGAGTTTTGTAGTAAAATAATAGCGATAAAGTATTAGAAGTAAATCAGTGTTTGCGAAATAAATTCATGTATATCGTGAACAGTGAACTTTTGTGTTTCATTCGTCACAATCCAGTGATCGAACCCGTATTTGTGGGCAATCTAATTAATCTTACGTTGACTCATTTCGGCTAAACCTAACAATATTAATCAATTTTTATTCCTATCAATAGCACAATTTGGGTTAAAACTTGCATATTTACCCTACGTCGTCTGGCGTCACCCACAAAAATGCAAATGACAAAATCTCTCTCATTCTCGTGAAATGAGACAGGCAGAGAATACACACAGTCGTCCTGCAAGTGACAAATGTCACACAAAGTGACTAAGGGAATACAAATTTGTCAATGTGACACATATTGATGGGTAATACGACTAAGAGATTAAGGAGGATTATGTGTGCATCTATAATTTAGTGTGAGTGTAAGTACACTCCCGCCTGTTCCAAAAATGGATAATTTTTTTGTGATATATTTATGTCAGTGTTGTTGAGTCCATAAAGAGGGAAGGCCCCAATGAAAGAATTGCTAGAAATTTTTTACCATTTCCTCGTCATTGCGAGCACATCGATAGTCCTGACGACATTATCAGATTGATGATGATTTGAAATGAACATCACCATCATCTACATACTACTATCTACATTTACTTTGACTCCTTCTTAGTTTTGAACTATTAAAGCTTCACTGAAAAGGTTCGGATATATAAATATTGTAAATAGTTCTTAAAAAATGGTAAAACTCCTCAAACATATTTATTATTGTGGATAGTTATTTTTTACGAGGGGCGTTCAATATATTCTCGGTATCGGGGTGAAGCTGTGGTTGTATATATAAAATTTATCAAGTAATACTATTATTTTAGTGCATTCATGTTAAATTCGAAGAAATCCAACACCCATCCTATAGTGCAGACCTTGCCCCTAGTGATTATTTCCTGTTTCCGGATTTGAAAAAATGTCTTCGTGGAAAAAGATTTTCGGATGATGAAGAACTCAAGTCGGCAATAAATGGGTATTTTGCAGAGAAAGAGGAAATTTATTTTTTTGAGGGTTTAAAAAAGCTTATCTCAAGATTTAACAAAAGCATTGATGTTAGGGGAGATTATATTGAAAAATAAAAACAATTTAAATTGAATTCGCATTTTCCTTCATATCCATACCGAGAATATATTGAACGCACATCTTAATTCTAAAATTCTTAAAACCCGGTTATATTTAGTTTCCGGACGTTTTTGTTTCAGAAGCCGGACACCAAAATGGCATTCAAACTTTTAACGTTTTCGTTTGGATTAATGAAACATTTTATTTAGTTTTATACGACAGGCTTGTACATGTTTGTTAACTTATTATGCACATAGTAAGTAAGTTAACAAATGTCGCGTATGGTTTTTGAAAAAATATTCAACCACACAGAGCGTCTGTGCCATGTTTTAGCACGTTATAATTTAATATCGCCTGTTGCGGCAACTAACTGTGCAATATTTAAAATCTAAGCTCGCTCTGGTCGATCACTTTGCTTTATTCCCACGCTAGTTCGTTCAAAAATGCAAGCGATGCGTCTGGGTGCATTCGATGGTCTTCATATTACATCCGCTGGGTAGGATGTCGATTGCGATAACTAAGTACATAACAGTAAATAAATGTATATGGACACTCTTCATAAAAGATGTTTGATAGAAAGATAGCTATAAATGCATTCAACCGACCTCGCTTTTCCCTAGTATCCTAGATTGGAGCGTAGTTTCAACAATGTCCAACAAATGTGCAAAGACCTTTCCATCAGCACTTTCACTAATTGTTCTTTTTAATATTAGTCATTCATGAAGAGTTGATCGACAAACATCATACTTCGCAGCTGCTTTTATTGAACTCAAATTATTTGCCAGAATATTGTTAACATGTTTAACGCTACATATTTTAATGTGTAGAAAACAATTGTCCGGAAACAAAACCTAATTTTTCAATACCCGGACAGCCAGTTTCTTAGCTAAAAACCGGCTTCGTAGTTAAAAGAAATACTGTCCGCATACTGTATTTATTTTCCACACATTTTCGCACATAAATTTTCTTATTATTTGACAATAAAGGACTACCACCGTCCGTGCTTTACCCTACACATTTACACAATTAGCTTTGACACTTGTGATTTCTACCTTTGGAGGCTGTTTCTGACGAAAAGGTTTTTTAAAAAAAATGTATCCAATTCACAGGTCCCCCGTTTTAAGAGATGAAGTGGAATTAAATTCGGAGGTGAACGAATTACAGAGTGTCCCAATTAGGAGGTTTCACTGTAGCAATTCAATTAGCCCAAGCATGGCCAGCCTGAGCCAAATGAGCGCCCCGTGCAAGTCCTACGTTTGGCATAAGTCGCTTCCAGATTACACAAGAAGTAGACTTCCAGTATTATCGTATATCCTGGTGGCGCTACAGCTACAGTAGAGGGCCAGGGCCTATCTCCTTAAGCAACCTCGTTGTGTGTGCTATTATTTTCTCGAGAGTGGCAGGGATATACAGTTTTAAGCCGACTCCGGACGGCCCATCTGATAACCTTTCCTTTTAAGACAGGCATACCCTTTGAGCATTGTCAGTGACTCGAAATAGGTGATGCAGTGAAAAGTGTTTTGCTCGTATCGGGAATCGAATCTGGGGGCATAGGGATCGCACAATTCTACGGGCGGTAGCCCTCAATGCGTGTCACAAATGTGTCAAACTAGCCAATGTCCAGTAAACCCAGTTCTCTGTTTACATGGAAATATACGAGCGAAAGGCATAGAATTTATTTCTGCACGCATAAAACTTACCCACCTGTCATGCAAGTACACAAAATCCTACCAGGCTGAGCACGATAATGTGTCCACTCAAAATTGTCCATAGAACAATGGTTGAAACAATGAATGAAACTGCGAAACTATAGTTTAGTTAGAAAAATATAGGTTTCCTGGGCAATAAAAAACGTATCATTTCTTTCTGGCGCTCAAATGTTTCCATATAACCCGGGAACTGAGTTTATTATTTTGACCTATGGAAATTTTCGAGTGACAAGTGCAGATTTTGTTTCTACACAAAAGAAATTATTGTATTATAGCTCTCTTCAAACTAGTTGCTTGTGTGTGAATGAGTTTTTGTGCGAAGAGATATGTTGTTTGTGAGAACGAGTAGATGAGTAAGATAGTACTCATTCTCTTTTCAACCAAATGTGCCAAATGAGCGAATTTCTTATGTACGAGCAAAAACAAATTCAGCGCGTTTTAATCAAGTTATTCCAAAGGAATTATTAATTCAGTGTGTTATTTTGAGACTCGACATTTTCCATTATCCAACGATGGGACTACTACCTCAAGTGGGGACTGAAAATGAACAGCGACAAAAAAGCAGCTGACACCTGAGGATACAGATACAGTGACAGGACCTGATGCAAACATCTTAAAAATAACTCTTCCAGACAACACATCGATTACTCCGATGCAGAGCACACTGTATCTAGGAATTTTGTTCAATTAGAGCTTCAGATTTAAGAACCACGTCGAAGCTATCCCCAAACGGGGAGCTTTTGCTCTACATTTGGTGAATTCACTGCTGCGAAATGGACTGGTTTTGGCCAAAAGACCAAACACACGGATGCCCGATCAGGTAAACGATAGACCCCACAGCAATGGAGATAATCTGCCTTTTTTGAAGGAAGATCTTAAGAATGTGCACCGGTCTCCGCAGAGACCATTCGACACGGAAGTTCTTTCCGTCCGGAAGGATCTACGAACTGGGAAAGATCTTGCCAATAGACAAATCCATCCTTCAACTATCAGGAAAATTGCTACATAATATTAGCAGTCACCCGAATCAAGACAAACGAGAGCTGCAACGACTTCCACTCGATACCTACACACCATAGCAATCAAACACCCTGGATTTGAAGACTTATTCAATGACGACTCCACGCAGTTCAACAAAAAAAAGCTGAGGCTATTCTCCTCTGAAAGTATTTTTATATTTCCCCCCCTTTTTAAACAAAATTAACAATGAGATTATTCTGTAATTCCCTTATAATTTTGGTATTCCATTGGAACGTGCGTTGGAAAGCTACTGTCATTGTACGTCATTTCAGTATATGTCAGAGATAATGGAGGAAGAGATGTGCGACTTCTACGTTTCTTGCCCCTCAGATTCATCTGACAGCGTTTTTTATAACCTTTTCACAGACAGGCGTCTGTGAATACGTGTGAGCTAAGCGAGCTGATTACTCCCGCCTAACAAAATTGCGTTGCTCTATACTCCTAACAAGTGTGCGTGAGAATAAAGTAGGATGCGTGACTTGAGAGCACTACCGTCAAAATCTGAGGTCAACTACGATGCACTGGGGGTTTTCCACTGGAAAGACGAATATCTCTTCCTCTATTATCTCTGGTATATGTCATTCATTTGAAGCGTAAACAACAATAATTTCTGTTCACCCTAATATGTAGAACTTTGTGCCTGAAAAAGTGCTTTTGCGGGGAGTTCTTCTTCATTACTTTTATATGAAGAAAACTGCTGCCAAAAGTCATCGTGTTTTGTTGGAAGTTTATGGTGAACACGCGCTAGCGAAGGTAATGCTCTGTATTTGGTGGGAATTGAAAAACCGGGTGAAACCTTCAATGGACAACGCTACCGAACACAATTAATCCGTTTGAAGAGAGCAGTAGCCGGTCAACGCCCGGAATATGCGACCAGATACGAGGCAATAATTTTCCATCATGACAACGCTCGGCCCCACGTTGCTATTCCGGCTAAGAACTATTTGTAAAACAATGGATGGGAAGTTTTACCCCACCCGCCTGATAGCCCAGTCTTTGCCCCTTCTGACTACCATTTGATCCGGTCGATGCATGAAATGGTTCACATCAGAGCAGAATATCAAAAATTGGCTTGATGCATTCTTGGCGCAGTTCTTTTGGAATGGGATCCCCAAATTGCCAGAAGGATGGGAAAAAGTCAAAGCTTCAGATGGGCCACACTTTAAATAATACTATTTTTCTTTTTTTCTAAAATAAACGTTAAAAGTTTGAAACAAAAAACGCACGAATTAAGGTATAGACCCACTACAATGTAACAATGCCAGACGGAATACGTCGGGCCCCTATTATTATGGCGTTCCATTCCTATCTTAGTTATGAGTCATTTGTGTATAGTAACGGACGAAAAATATGCACAGGCTTGGGGTTTTTTTTTAAGCAATTTTCTTGTGTGGGTGAATGGTTTTAGAAGGCGCCCATTAGAGTTACACGATCATATTTTGGGTCCGGCCTTGGGCCCGAAACAGGCAGCTGAACAGTCTTCTCCGCTGATAACCTGACATTTTCATTCATTCATTTCATTTGCGGAAACCACCTTCCCTGTGTAGTTAATCAAGCAGCACACTCTTCTTTCCACGAGTCCCCATCTGACAAATAATTCAGAGATATTTTAAATTATATTTATCGTTTTTATTTAAAATCTTTATGTATGAAAATTGTTTTGAAAATTATATTATATTCATAATTTCTCATTTTGAATTAACTTAGTTCTCATAAAATGTTCTCTTAATGTAAATAAACTTAAATTTTACATTAATATATAATATATTCATATAGTATCATCGAACTTGCCTTACTCCCTTCCATTCGTTTCTAATTAATTTGTGTTTTATTTTCAAATATCATTTGATAACCTATACAATGCCGGCAAATAAAATTTTGTTCGTAATAATACAAATTTAGTTTAAATAGATTTTAAAGAATACTAGCAGGTATAATTTGTTCATTTCATTTAATTTCATTTCAAACTATAATTACTTTATATATGTACCCATAATTTCTGTTTTTGTTTCTGTTTATTTTCGTAAAATGTATAATTATTGTTTGCTTCTTCTTTTTAAATTAACTTACACTTAGAATTATCTTTAAATGTATATATATATATTGGTTTATTGTATAAAATTGTGCCATATCAAAAATTCGAGAAGAATAAGCGAAAAATCAATTTAAACCGTTTTCATTAATTTCAACGTGGAGTAAATTTCGTTTGTTTCGACAAAAACACAGGCAGCGTCAACTAATTTTTCGCTCAAAACATTTCTTTTTTGGTTTCATTTAAACATCAGTTTGCCTTAATTAACAATGTTTCCAAAGGGAGAACAAATCACAACTTTTCTTTCATTCGACTTTCCTTTACTTTTTCTTTTTCCATCGTGTCACCTTTACTTTGCCGATTTTCGCTGATATTTGAAAGGTCGGAGCAAATAAAAATCGAAAAATGACTTATTGAATATTTAAGTATACCCTTCAATAATTTAAATTGCTGTTCGGCTGTATTCTCTAATTGAAATTAGAATACCTGCGATATGTAGTAAAAAATGTTCAGAACAAAAATGTCTACGCTAATGCACACTATTCATTAATTTTGTAAATCATCGCCTGGAAGAAAACTTTTATCAATATTTAAAAAACTACCTAAGATATAAAAACAATTTCGCCGCTGGTGGAGCATGGCTGGTGGTGCAAGAATGTATGTACTATAAAATAGGAACGAGTGAGGATAAAGGAAGTCTCTTGAAATTGATCTTGTAAGCATAACACTTCTAACAACAAAGGGGCGTGACGAGGAGAGTGACTGGAAACCAGCAACCCCTAACGCCATTCGCCGAAGTACTCCCCCACCCCGTTTTGAAAAAGTCGACACTGATCTCAAAAAGCTGAAGCCGCAGGAGACGATAAGGGGCGTTGAGCTGGTAGGGAGAACGCACCAGATCATCTGCAGAGTTTGAAAATACGAAGGCATGCCTGACGACTGGAATATCATGCTCCTCTATGCAATAACTTTAGAGAGGTAAACCCCTGCTCTGCGGCGCAGGGTCCAGTGTCTAGAGCCGTCGATCCAGTCCAGCATTTCCAGTTTTTCAAAGCAACAATCGACAGGACCGCCTCCATCCTGCCATACCGACAACAGAACAAATTTTCACACAGAGACAAATTCCACACATCACCTTTTCAGCGATTGCAAAGTCGCATTTAAAGCAAAGTTTGTACGTGTGATGGTCGACGATTACAAATAGGCGATGCGCCCTGTAGTGAACCGTTCGGAACCTGCACCGGATTTCGGCAAAGAAATGCATCTTGTGATTGGTTCAGTCCGGTAGCGGAGAAGATAGTGCGGCAGGCAGCTGGAAATATGGGCGGCACTGTCTTCTGGTGGATGTTTGGATAGCGATTGAAGAACAGGAGAAACGAGCTGGCCTTTAGACTGAGAAGGACAAAACGAAATAAACCAACACCTCCCATTGCGTCGTTAATTAGGACCAGAAAAACACCACGCAAATCGGAACGACGCAAACCGAGGAAAGTTATGCTATCGAGCAAGTCACACTCCTCCTTAGACAAGCATAATTAAAGGTGTTTGTTTTTTCTAAAGGATTTTTCTAAAGGAAAGGAGAATTCAATCAACCGTCAGAACAGAAAGAAGAAGTAGTCGCAGTCTTGACCTTTGTACTCTCTCACAGATGTCTCGTATTATATATATATAAAGCTTGGTTTTTATTGAGACTTCACCTAATGTGTGAGTGTGAAAAGTTGTCTACCTTTATGTCTGTAGTCTGCATTTTGACTTTACCACAGATCGGGCGTCTATCTGGAATTCTTTGGAGCAACGTATCGTTGTTTTGCTGTTTCTGGGCTTGTCACTTCGTACATAAACAAACATTTGTCGTTCGGATGTTTAAACAGTAGGTTGTACTAAATGGATGTGCCCGAGAATAGAAATGGGTACTTCACGTAGCACTGCTTCAAAAATCAATTCCGTTTCAGGTCCTTACTTAGCAGTGTTCTAAAGAACTTCACCCGACAATTCACATCGATTTCGACTTGGAGTCCATTCCACACTTAGTAATGGGAGCCTGCCTTCACGTGGCTGTACAACGAATGGGAGCCTGCCTTCGCATGGCTGTACACCTTGGAGAGGCGCGCTTGTCTTGGTTAAAAATAATGTCATATCAAGTAGTCGTAGTTGATAGCCAGGCGCCGATTAAATCTCTGCATGTAGTCACATTTAACTCAACGTCCCTCAATTGATTCTTAATGAGATGGTCGAGTATACTTGCATCAAATTTATGTAGGTTCCGGGCCACTGAGAAAATTTCGCACAACTTGCCAGGAATTTGAGAGTTGATCAACCTCGGAGTTGGTCTCAACCCGTGATTTAACCGCCGATTTGAAAACTGATTTTGTTGTCCAACTTTCAGTTTTTCAATTTCCCATGGGATATTTTTATGCAATTGACACATACAATGCCATTTTCAACTTTGAACTTACGGTGTGTGCTGTTCGCGTGCGCTTTGTTGTGGAGAACAGCACAAGCGACTATGCGCAGGTGTAATGCTTGCGCCAATAAAGTCCCAGAAGTTGATGAGTTGAAGAGAAAAATCCCAAAGTCAGTGAAAAAATTACCCTAATTCAGTAATGTTTGCAAATCTGCCAATTATGCAAAAATCTTCTTTATATCACTTGAAACAGGATGCCTCAGTAAGAAACAATTATGGCACTCTCGGCCCGAGGTAATAAGAATAATTCGACTGGATTTCCATGGAAACATCATTAAAAGTTGATGTATCTTATTCGGCGTTATGCATTCCAGTTGTGGGTCACATTTGCTTTTCTCTCACTCTCATTAGGTCTTTTGAGTTGCAACGCACGTAACGGATTCTGTGGGCTGGGGCCTTAAGGTATGGAAAAAATATAACTGGAAGTAAGAAGTGAAAAGGGTTGGTTCCACCGTCAAGAAGAAGCCTTGAAGGAAGCGTAGGACATTACTTTCGCCCCTGCAGACCTGCGAACCAAAAAAGGCTGAAGCCAAATTGTATGCAAAGACGCTTTGCACCATTGCCAACTGACTAAAATAAGGTTGAATAAGTTACATTTTAGCACTTTTTGGAATCAGAAGTAAGAAATATGATGCCTATTAATGGACACGAGTTAAGTTCAGAACATTCTTTGAAGCCGAAGAAAATTCTGATATCCTCAAAAGATGTCCCTTCTCGAAGGTGCATGAAAAAGCTTGGTTTTTGTTGAGACTTCACCTAATGTGTGGAAAAAGTTGTCTACCTTTATATCTGTAGTCGGCTTTTGACACAACAACAGATCTGGTATGCTTTGAAACAAGCGCTGCGAGTCTGCTGCGCAATATAACCCTTGCTGTCTAGGTTCGATTCCCGGTATCAACCAAAATAATGTTCACGACCCCACGCTCTTTCGAGTCAAGTTTCTCAAACTTGGGCGTTCGGAGTCGGCATTAAACCCGAAGGTCCCTTCCCCCCGTGAGAGAGCAATAGCACGCACAACACGAGCGGTTAGTGCAGACCCCTTCCACTCGTGAGAGAATATGCTAGGCCCTGGCCTCTATGGGCTGTAGCACCACCCATGTATGGCTTCATACACAGGTTATTATAATATTGAAAGGTATAAGGAGTATACAGCAACACTAAGTGAGGTTAGGCAATTAGAACTTCAGAGCTTGACCGTGTGTAGTGCGCAGAGAACACTGTCGACTGGTGACACAACACAACAGGATCCGACCACGAATAAGCATCAAACTATGACATCACCTTGGTTACTTGCCAGAAGAACAATTCATGGTGAAACGATATGTTCTTGGAAACAAAAGTAATCAGGGTAGGCAGAGGGGGGCTTAGGAAGCCTTGAGTTATTACCTTTTCGTATTCGAAATTTTCCTTGGGTGGATATTAGCAGTAAATATAAGTTAATTAGGATCAGTTGAGATAGCTAAGATTTATGTTGTGTTTAGAGACTGCGTGCTCTCTCGGTTTAGTTAGTTTCCACAAGGCAGTTAAGTTGGTTTATTGTTATGCTGGAAACAGATGTGCCGAATTTCTCATGCATGAACTCACGTAAATTCTGCATGCAGAGCAGCGCTGTAGTGAGTCTCTATTTCAAATTTTGCTGCGCAGAGAACATACTACCACAACACAAACAAAATATATTCGAATTTTCTCATCTGTCGTTAGGCATTTGTTTACTATTTCTCCTAAGCAACGAATGCAGGGTATTACCAGAAATGAAGTATAGTGAGATACCCAACTTCACAGCTGATTGACCCCTAGTCCATCGACGAACTTCATAGACTTTTTGACTGTTATTCATGAATTTTTGACAGTTATTCACGAAATAACTTAAATGGCGTTCTCTGATTGGTAAATTGCCTTTAGAAAACAATGTAAAAAATGGTTGTCAAAAATTTTAAGGGGCAAGAGAGGTAGAAGTTGGCCTTCTCTATCATGCTTCATTTCTGGTTTCCAGCATTAAGGTTGAATGAAGAAGTCGCAGTACTTATGAATAAGACAAAAGCTTAGATAGTACATGATTACACCACTTCAGGGGGATTTGAATTCGCAACCCAGCCAGCCACCACCAGCATTTCGTTCACTTTGATATTTCTAAAATGCTTTTTTATACCTAATCAACTTGCACGTGTTTTTTTTTTTTTTTTTTTAAAAAGGAAATACCAATCAATTCAAGGATTAAGGCTGATCTAGTTCTAATTCTAATATGTCTTCAAAGTATGCATTGATCATATTTTTCTCTACTTTCTGTTCTCTTACGTTTCGTTAATCCCAGCACTCTGTTCAGATTTGTTTGTTTTGTTTTCATATTTCGGTATTAAAATACTCTTAATAATATTTGTGTTTTTTTTGTTTTTTGTTCATTTTCTTTCTTCAGTAAAAAAGTATAAAAATGTGTGTTGATTCTGTTCAATTATGTTGGGTTCATATATCTTTTGTTATTTTTGCTATGTCCATAAAACGAATGAATTTGGTGGATTCGGGGAAACCACTGTGTGACATCAATATTTTCAAAAACTTCAGAGTGTAATTCGAGGCAAAGTGGAGAGAGGACACGTACTACTCGTATGTATGCATGTATCTATATGTATATGATTTCAGTGAATAAAGTTCTAGTTAGTTCTATCATTTCGTCTTTCGTATGGGATTATGGAATAAATACTTATTTTCTTTTCTCATTTATTTTTATGCTTGGTTATGTTTACATCTATGTACTATATGGAGTATAATTGATATATCTTATTTGTTTCTATACAAATCTAGTGAGTGTCGAAATTCTGAGGGGGGGACAGGTAATGTATGTATGTCCGCATATGCGCACACTTAATTTAATTTTGCTTAAGAATGTGCTCAAAGGAAATGAGTTCAAAACAAATTATTCACATTTATACACTGCAATAAAGATTTGGGCCATAAAATTCACACAATTGCATCTATGATATTATCTCTTACACAAGTATAAATACTAGTTCGTTTTTGTTTTCATCTTTTCTCTAATTTAAGCAGTTTGCTCTTTTTTCTTTTGTAGTTGAGTTTCTATATATTTTTTGTTCTCTTGTTGAGGCGTACAATAGACACTAGGCTTTCTGTTTTGCGATTTCTACGTTTAGGACCATTCACGATTGCAATTTGTTTTCGACTTAAAAGTTCGCTATCTATGGGTGTGCGGGATATACATTTTTATATATTTATATAAATCTATTTGTTTTTATTTTAATTGAATTTGTTAAAGCACATTCTAGATAATTTATCTTTGTTTCTTGATAATGGTTTGTTGGTTTAGTTGAGTTTATTTTTGACGTTGATGGCACATCTAATCAATTGCTTACATTTATTTATTTTGCTTTTTGTCTTCTTGTTTTCATTTTGTGTACTAAATTTATTTCGCTTACAAAGGAAGACCAAACAAATGGGAGTTGACGAGGTGTGTAAAAGTGGTGTGTGGGGAAGTTTTTCGGATCTTAGTTGGCTTTAGTCTAGCACTCCGACACGTGTTGTGTCAATTTCAAAGTTGGTTTATGTAAAAGTAAGGGAACACCACTACATCTTCGGTGTGGACTAGGGGCAAACACGATCGAAGGTGGATATCTCTTTCCTCCATTATCTCTGGTTCATTGTTATTCGACAGATTCGCATTTGGTGAGCTAATGTTCGCCGTTCACATTTAATATTAATATCCGAGAGCAAAGCAGTTGGAGGAGTGATGTTGTGGAGTAAGATCAGAGATGATGGAGGAAGAGATGGACCACTTCTACGTTTCCTGCCCCTCAGATTCATCTGACAGCGTTGATCTATACTTCTAACAAATGTGCGTGAAAAAAAAGTAGTATGCGTGACTTGAGAGCACAACTGCGATGGACTGGGGGTTTTCCATTGGAAAGAGGAATATCTCATCCTCCATCATCTCTCTAAAAAATGGAATGAAAAGAGTATTGGTTGGTTGTGGATTTTATTGATTCGGTATGGAAGTTGCATAATAATGCAATGCTTGGACGTAAAATGCCCGTGAACTGTGATTCTACGCGCTTAGCGTATTTCGTGGTTCAATAACAATAATTTTGAAAGAACTCATTTAAGTTCAAGAAACTTAACGAAGGGCAACCTGATATCCACAAAGTTATTTCATCGTTCTTCACTTCATGTGAAATGTAGTTGAAGTTGAATATGTAGAGGCGTTGCAGTGCAAGGTGGACATTAGCTGAGCATTTACCTACATCCACCATTGTTCTTCCATTAGTGCAGCTAACCAACTGTTCTATGCCCACTCCGGACAGCGAAGTTGAGGAGATGTCTTTAGACATGTATATTCTTGTACACTTTTTCTGTATGCCTAGAGAGATGGTGCCGTGAGTCATGAATTCGTGTCGGAAATTATGAACAGAAGTCGATCCATCAACACGCTACTCAACGGTGGCTACCCTTTATCCTCTTATGACGTCCTTTCCTGATTCGCACGCGCATGTACTAATGACGTGTTAAAAGTTTGAAAATACCACAAACGTTTGCATGGACAAAAATGGTCAATGTTACGAGAATAATGTAAATTTGGGTATATAATTGAAAACAGCGTTCAAATGAGTGTTGAGGCTGAAAGGCAGCTGAAGGTTGGTCTTATGAAACAGTCTTGAAAAGTATAACCTTCGATTGATTTTGATTACCAGAGGTGTTTGTTTCGAATTGGTGTCAAGTAGTATTTCACTCCCAGAACATGTTGTCTTTAGCAGCAATACCACGCATTTACGAGGGCAAACAATTTTCATTTTTAGGGTAATCTTTGCCTTTACATGTACTAAACTACTTGCTTGATGAAGAATTTTACAAGTTTGCAATCAGCAATCAGCGCGGTTGTTTTCCGATTCTGTACTAAAACCGTTAAGACAATGATAGCTGATATTACACAGCAGCATTCCATATTGACTAACCGAAACCGAAGGAGGATTCAACAAATGTCTCAATCCAATCGATATGACTGAAATGAAGAATCAATGGACAACAGTTTTCTGCTCTGCACACCTGCACCGATCTCAAGGGTTGTGTTCTTGCTGTGTCATATTCCGTGGCACCAAATGCAAGGTTTTTAGGCAAGAGCAGTGAAATTGTATCAGCTTTCGAGTGAATTTTCGCTCGATTCCTCTCTTTGGGTTTTCTTATTCGCAGGGTTCGATATCGGATGCATGTAACGCGTGTGTGAGTAGGAGACAACGTGTGTATGGGAAAGTGAGGAACATAAAAAATCTGATAGAAACAGGACTCGTCTTCTATCGAAATTTAATAATTTGATCGTGTGAAAGCGTGGTATATTAATTTCCGGTGAATGGCGATATTTGGTGCTACTGATGCTACTTTGACCGATTGCGGATTTTCTCCTTCTACTGTAGTTAAATTTGTTCTTTCAATTATTTTCAAGATTTAACCTAAAAACTCTAAAATTTGCAAAACTGAGTTAACTAGAGAGTGAAAGATGTAGGTAATTCTGTATTGAATACACACAGTTGTAGGAGAGGAGGTAAGTGGGACAACGCAACAGAGAACGCCCGCGTTCAGGGTGGAGCACCCAGGTGGAGAAAGACCTCAACCAACAAGGCGTGTGCGACACTGGAGGCAGCTAGCCAGAGATCGTGCTGGTTGGAGAGGCTTGATAGTTGAGGCCCAGGGTTACCCCCGCCAAATAAAGAAGAAGAAGAGGTCTAAAATTAACTTCAACTAGTTTCTATGGATAAATTTAAGCATCGAAATTGAATGGAAGGGCCTTTTCAGGGGGCGGAAAGGACACTTTTTGATTTTGCAAAAAGCTTCGAGTCCACCTGATTTGATGGGACAGAGTACTGAGTGGGGTAGAAGAACTGGAATTATAGGATTTTACGAATTACATTCTTAATGCACACACTTGCGTAGGTATTCCGACGCTCATGTCTCAATGCAGAAGAATGCAGAATAAATCATAGCATTGTTTCAGTTTATTTGTCTGATTGGCCAGCTTACAGCAACAGAGAGTGCAACATTTTCAACCTGCCACATTTCATACGCGGATAAAGGACTGCAAATATAAACAAGTCCAAGAAGCAAAAACTCCTGTCTACCGTCGTTGGTAATTCATTGTTTTAGTGTTGTGTTCTCTTTTTCTCGTCATATTCCCCAAAAAGCAAAACAAAAAAACGTCTATAAAAGAAAATCAATGAAAATGTAAAAAGAAACAACGTAAAAAAACAACCACAAAGTATATTCATTCGTATTTTTACAAAAAAATCTTTATTATTGAATAATTAAATATGTCTAACTTATGATGTATTTCAATATGCCTTCCGTACAAACAAACAAAAAAAGTCATACACTTACTTCTCCTTTTGTGTGTTTCTTTTAACTAAACTATTTACCGATAGACAGAAATTAGAATTAGAATAGTGTTTTGTGGGCTTTAAATTAAATCTTTTTACACAGACGTGGATGACAACGTGGTTCTAGCTTATGTAGGTTTTATTTTTGTGAATGTATCGTATCTGATAAGAGTACCAATGATGAGATGATTGGTTTTTCTTCGTTTTCAACTGAAAATCAAATTTATAAAATGATGACTAAAAGAACTCTCTGAAGCACACACAAATGTGTGTGCATACAAATTAAATTAAAAGAAAACATTTCGAAGACGAAAAGAATCATATGTTTTAGTTGTTTGTTTAGTTTATAGGTCCGTATATCGTTTATTTATTTATAGAGATATTTTAAATATATGCATATATATTTACTTTTGTTTTTTTTTCTTTAAATATTTTATACTTTTTATTTCCTTATTACGGGGTTTGTCTTGTTTCATCTATGTTGAATCTCTACTCGTATATCGTATTCTTTCATTTTGAGAAGAAACGAAAAAACGCTCGCATGTACAAAGTAAGGATTTCTTTATTTTATAACAAAAGCAAGAAATTGTATGCATTCATATCTGAGTGATATTTACTCTTCCTCCTCACTTGAGAATGTTCATTATTTTCTATATAATTCATATTTATATACTATATTTTATGAAATGATATCATTTTTACTTGTTTTTGTTTTCCTAATTAAAATGTAAAGCAATTTGTATTAGCAAAAAATTTACAAAAATATTATATTTACTTTGCATTAGAGTACGTGTTGTTTCATTTCGATTTATTCTTCTTTTTTTTTTTTTTTTCCTTCATGAATAATTGTGTATATAGTTTATGTATATGTACGACGACGAGCATATGTATAAAAGATCACACTACAAATTATAGCTGAATGAAGAGGGTAACAGAGAATGCGGGAAACTTAAAAGAAGAATTCATTTCACTAAATTTCATATCATTTGTCGATTGTTGGTCGATTTGATGGTGTTGTCGATTTGATTTTACTTCTCCTCTCAGGCGGAAGAGTGTTGGTATCTAGAGATTGCTATCAATATTTCACTGTTTTTCCTTTCCCATCCCATTTATACAGCACAGCACTTGCGCAACTTAAGGTTCTAGACTTTTGAGATTTTCCTTCATGAATTGTTAAAAAATATAAATCACTAAAGTAAATAAAATCTATATAATTCTGTATCGCCTAAAGCTAAGTATAAATAAAATACAATCTAAAATATGTGTATGCCTAGGTTTTTCTGTTGTTAGTTGAGGATTGATGGCCATTTTGAGTGGGGTGGTAGTGGTAGG
Source organism: Eristalis tenax (assembly GCA_905231855.2). NCBI lineage: Eukaryota > Metazoa > Arthropoda > Insecta > Diptera > Syrphidae > Eristalis > Eristalis tenax. The sequence goes on along the minus strand of HG993125.1, from coordinate 71,797,729 downwards.
TTCTTTATACTTAAAGAGAGGTTAGAGAGAGAAAGAGAGAGAGAGATAGAGTTCGAGAGAGTAAAATAAGTTTCTTTTTCATTTTTGTTCTTCTGTTTCTTGTAATAATAAGTAGTACGTTAATTAGTTTTCTTTTTTTTTTCTTGATTTTATCTGACGTGGATATTAAATAACGCGTCTACTCCAGACTAACAACAATTGCATGTTTCCTCTTATATTCACGCTTACGTCCCATTTGCTTTTGGCAATGGTCGCACTAGATAGAGTTTCTCTCCCTGCTTGTTTGTGTAGATGGGTGCTCTTTGGTAGTGATCAACTAATTGGTCTAAGGTGTGGAATTTACGCTGACCAATACAATACATGTTGTTTTCGACATGGACGCGGAAGTGTTTATTACGGCCTGGCGCTTTCAGTGAAACTGAATAGTCACCCATCTGGAAAAAGAAAGTCAAACATTTAGTCAGAAATGGTATTCTACGCGTGTGCTTGTTTTGATCTTACATTAGTCTCGCTATCTCTTATAAGGAAGTCACCATCATGACCATGTTGATTTAGCACAGTATCACATTGGCTACGCGTTATAGCGCCATAATACCATGATTTACCAGCTAAGTTGGGTCGTTCCATTGGAGGCATTGGAGGTGATGATTGTGGTGGCATATTATTAGGCATACCATCGTTTCGTCTATCAATTGAATCGCCACCACTACTGCCGCCAGCACCATTGTTACCACGATACGGCGTAGCTAGGTAATCACTTAGCTCTTGTAGATAATTGCGTGGAACTAAACCAACTTGACCAGCATTGTTGCGTGCCTTATACCAATCAGGATCGGAAGACGGTCGATCGACGATTTCTAAGCGATCTCCTTTTTCAAATGATAACTCTTGATCATTGTTTGATGTAAAACTGTAAAGAGCAACCTGAAATGAAAACAAACAAGGAATGAAAATTAAGAATCTATGCAAAGAACCATTGACAGAAGTCATGTCAAATTTGCCAAGAGCTGTCGTCCACCCTAAGAGCTGTAAATTGTGATCTACGTATGTAGAGGGCGTCTCATTTCTGCCGATTGGCAGAAGCCCACGTCCGCCGCAGCAGTAAAAGTAAGCAAAATTTAACGAAGCTCGTATAAACGATCTTCTAACGTTTCACAGTAACATTTCTGAGCATCCGCTAGATTTTTTAATTTGATTTAAAAATACGTTTGGGCCTCAGAACAAGAGTTAAAACTGTGTATGAGCAAAAAACATTTAAAATCATGTCTACTTACCACAATGTCAAGAACATTTTCAGCCATCGCATATGTGTGAATCTCTCCGTCGTTATCACAATCTTCGGTTGTGTAATTGCTGGGAAACCATCCCACTGCATTGCCACTTTGTCCTCGCCACCAGCCATCGTTTGATTTTTCCAAAATCAGGATACGTGTGCCTTTTGTTAGTGATAATTCATCGGCCTGTTGCGCCTGATAATTGTATTTAACAATTGCTGTGCCAATTGCTTCCGATGGATCGGGTGGTAATCTTCGTGACATTGTTGGACTTTCAATTTGTCTTGAAGGCGAGCAATTCGGTAATGTTTTTGATCCGGAACCTTTTTTCACTTTTTTCTTTATACTGTCAATGAGAGGAAGCAGAGTTGTTACTCTCAGTTGATGGAAAGGGAGCAATGTACTAATGAGAACAGTTAAACACTTTAAACGTGGAAAGCGCTAATGATTGAATGCCTGTTTTTCTGGGAAATGATTATATACATGATGTCAATGAGATGGATTGAGAGATGAGAAACTGAGTGAGATGAATTGCTGCCAGCATGGTTCTAAAATTAATTCTAGGTAAACAAACCAATAATTATGACTGCGCAAAATAATAATTACGTTTAAATGTTTTAAGAGAGCCGACTAGTGACAATCAATTCAAACACAAGACAACGGGTCTTCAGTTGAAATACAAGCTACACCCAATTGTCACAAACTAATAATTCTTTTCACTTGTAAGTTCGGAATACTCCGTTATTGATAACATTCCATCAGATACTGATAGTACACATTTTTCCACATGCTCAATGTACACAAATAAAAACTAGTGTCAACAAATTGTTTCTTCTAATCCATCAACCTAATCAAGGAGGGGATATGTGCAAAATAAAAAAAAGAACACCTTCAGACAAGTTGACGGACCAGTAATAATTAATTTGATTCCACTGTGAATGAAGAAATTGATTGTATCAGTGACCACGGAGAGCGGAGCATAAGACGCCGTAAGCGCAAAGACATGTAACAGAGTAATTGAATCGTTCTTTGTAGATATTCCCTATTCAACGCCATTGATTATCAATCTAGGAGTAGTTCAAAAGTCAATGCCATTTTACATCACTGGGCCGGTTGGTTGATTGGTGATTCTGTGAGCAACAACTGGTCTCAACCAGAAATTTAGCTATCTCTTGACAGTCTGGTGAAGAACATTGGTCAATTGTGCGACGAGATCAGATTGTCATGAATAAATGGTGTGGTGTGAGGAAATAAGCTTCGATCAACGATTTTGTATCGGGCGCGAGACTGTCGACACAGAATTTAACATCCCCTGAAGGGAGATGGCTATTTCAACTAAATTGCGTGCCTCTCATGTCTGAACACATGGGATAGGCCATAAACTCGAACTCGTTTTCTTCAGGTGTGGATTTAGCTGGCTTTTTAGGACTAGCTTCTATAGCCAACCTACACAGATGTACGACGACTCTAAATGAACACATTTCTGAACATTTTCTTGGCACATAGACGTTCAAATATTGTCAGTGACTCAACAGACGTGAAAATAGTCTTGACGCACTTATCTACTAGGCGTTAGATCGATCGGTGGAATAACCACATTCATAGACAGCGATGCCCTGGCTACTGATAAACTTCCCAGCTCTATCCGACAGTCGCTTATTTTTACAGCAAACGGATGAGTATGTATCATTCCTGGAAACTACGAAGCGGACGAACTTGTCGGGCCAGCAACAACCATGCCAATTTAGTTTGCACGCTCTGGCTTAAGCATAAACCTTCGTTCACGAAACAAGGAGCTTGCAACCCAGTTGGGTTGATCGTTAGTGCAATGCTTGAAGAACATCTGGCCGAAGCTAGATTACAGCGATCTACAATCTCTTCAATATTTTCACACAATTTCAGGCAGTAAATTAGTTGATTAGATGGCGAACAAGCGAGAAGACTTGAATTCAATTGAAGACATTGGGGAGTGATTTAAAAGCACAAGCACTGAGACCTTATAGATCCCTTGCCCATTTGTTTGATCTGGGACTTGAGTGCTTTTTCCTATAACTTCTCTAGTTTGGGAGGCCTTGGAAGTCAGTCCGGTGAAGGGCGCCTTGTTAAGATTCTGTTGTTCACCGGTGTTTGTAAACTTATAGAGAGTGCAATGTCCTCGGCTTTTTGTTACACTCGTGCCCTGGCAGAACAGTTTCAGCCTGTTATGTACAGCCAAGCCAAGTTATGACTCCACACCACTTTGGGATAAACAAAATAGTGGTTGTTAGAGGTTGCTGACTGATTTGCGAAGTTGTGCAAACAGGCCGTTTTCAATAGGACTCAACAGAAAATTCTTCTTTTCAGATCTGGGTACAAAAGGGTTCAGGACTGCGAAGCTATAGTTTTGGGGATGATTTTAATGTCTTTGGGAGAAGCTGTAGCGGCGAAGAGAAAACTAAAGCAGCTTCATATGCCGGCGTGCCGACTCAAGCAAGCCACGACACTTTAAAGCCTAAGTCCTAAGCGATCTGACACGCCTTTAGACTTTCATCTTTGCTACGAGTTGGTGTCTAAAGTTCAACCGATTTCCAAGTCGAACCTCGTTTCAATGGATCTCACATATGGTCTAAGTGCATTCTAAAGTCACTGCAACCTAACCACTACGGTACGACTTCTTCTTCTGGTTCCAAACATAAAGCGTTTCGAGAAGTTATACGTCGTCTTCACTTCACTACTTCCAAACAGATATGCTAGGTGAGCACATCTTCGATTATAGCCACATTTCGAATTTATTTATCGTATGGCAATTGCTTCTAAACAAAGAACTCATTTGCTAAGTGTCTACGAAGGCCATCTACGCCTCTATTCAACAATTTATACATATGTGGGAGCTAAGTGTGATTCAAAGAAAAGTAACAAAACTCAACTAAGGTAAACAAAGCAAGCAACTAAATAAATACATAAACTTAATTGAAATGAAAGTGAATTTGAAAACAGAATGAAAAAATAATGAAAAACTGGTAAACAATCTACTGGAACTATAAATACGATTATTTTCAATTAGTAACTCAAATCTACACGAACTCATAGCAGTACAACACTTACCTATCGAATAGCGATGGCTTTTCTTTTTTCACATAATTACTAGGGACATAGCCGGATTGATTTCTACTATTTTGCACGCGCCACCAATGCTTGGAGTCATCCAGCAGCAGGTAGCGTTCATTTTTCCTTAAGTCTAACTCTTGTGCTCCTTGAGCTGCATAATCGTATTTGGCTACTACGTAGCAAACGTCTTCCTGTGATTTTCCTGCGAAAGATAAAAGCGGGAATTGAGTGATGGTGTTTTAGCGGTTGTGACGTGATGACGAATGATTGATTGATTGATTGGAAAATGATGATGAATGAGGGAGAAGGAGAGATGTCCATTTGGAATTGAATATTACCGTGTTTCATGTTGCCCGCCATTGATTGTGGACCACAGCCAAGGTTCCCACCAATGCAGTCGCCGCCGTTTGAGTTAGAATTTGTATTGCTGCTAAATGTCACACTTTTATGCGTGCTGCAATTGGACGCCGATGACAAGTTACGGTGATGATGCTGGTGATGGTGTGGAGCCGGCGAACCGGGTGGCGGTGGTATTGGATAGTTTTGCTGTTGTTGTTGCTGCTGCTGCTGTTGATACGGTTGATATTGTGTAGATGCTGGTGTAGATGCTGCCGAATGCTGTTGCTGTTGCTGATGCCATGAACCAGTTACACCAGCACCGCCACTTGGCAAATAGTGATTGCGATTTGCAAGCGCTGGAACGTTTGAATTCGTTATTGCTGTTGAGGAGGAATCGGGGATATTGCGTGCAAATCGTTGGGGATGCTCCAACATTCCAGCAATAGAGATGTTTGGGTTAATTTTTGTTTTATGTTTTTGCGAACGGTGGCTGTTGCTTTTCGTAAAAAGCAGCTTCCGCCTATGATATCTGTGCTCTATCTACTCCCGTTTCTTTCTTCGATTTGTGTTTCTCTCGTGCTCGTTGACTCGCCGGTTTTCGTTCCTTGGTTTAGATTGGTATTTGCCTTTTTGATACTTTTTCTTTTTTTTACAATTTCTCTCTATTTTCAGTCGTTTATTGTTCTCTGTAAATCCCTATCGCTGGGCATCCGTGATCGACGAGCACAAATTGTTTTGTTGATTAAAAGCTCTTCAATGATTTTGCTGCGCTTAGGTTTCAATGAAAGTGGTCGACGACGATGTGACGACTTGCATGTATCCATGGAAAATCATGTCTAAAAGAGAAATCAAGAGAAAAGAGAAAAACAAACGAAAAAAATCAAATAAAATAAAAGCGAAATCAAATAAGCAGAAAATCGATAGCGCAATTGTTTTGCAACAAAAAAACTGAAATTGTTTAGATAAAAAGCAGTTGTTCTTATTTGTTTGTTCTGTTCGGAAAAGTTTGTCTATGTGCATCTAGCATTTTCCTAGCAGTTTTAAATTGCCACATATTGTTGCATGTTGTTGAAGACTTAATTGCAGTTTAAATAAAAGTGTATTCATTGGCGAAAAATAAGGAAAATCAACGACATTCACAATAAATAAGAGTTGTGTTGTGGGCTGTGTGCGGGACATTTGTTGAATTAGGTCACAGCGTTTGTGGCCATAAAAAGAGTATTCTTCGGCATATAAGACAAGACAAGTAAGATCAGAAACACCATTCCCTGAAATGAGCTTTTTAAATTTAATAACCAGGCTCTGGAGAGGACATCATTCATTGTTTCACGTTTCAATGAAATCTACGACTTATGCTTCACCAGAAACGTGCATTTTAAACTCTAATGTTATATGAAATAATAATATGGGTCCGAGGCAGTCCTCGGGCTACAGCAACCACTCGTGTAGTGCGTGTTATTGCTCCTCCACGAGTTGACTACAGCTTTATGCCGACTTCGAACGGCGATGTTGGAGAAGCTTCTGCACTGGATGAAGAAAGAGGGCAGCCGTGAATTATGAAATTTCGTGCGAAAAGTTACAAGGAGACATATTTCGATTATGAGATTGTCATTGAAATAGAATAGCCACGATTGTGCTTATCGTCGCACAATCGAAACGACAATCGACTCAATCCCTTGAGAATCGTATTATTGTGAATTACGAACATGCATCGAAAATGAAATACTGCCTGTGAATGGAGTTGTTTCACTGGTTGTGTTGGGTTTCGCTCGTATTCCCAGACAAGTGAAATGCATCTCATCAAAATGTGCATTCTCTTCCGGGACGCAATTATCAAATGTTCGCCAATATGTGCGGTCCACTGACTAAGTCCGAAGGCTCAGTGCTGATCACAGCTAAGACGGTCGATTTCTCCAGCATAATTTGACGGCAGGACGACTTTGAATCGAAATGTTAAAATCCATCCATTAAATTATCTATTGCGCTGAGGAGGTGCTTGTAAACTCTGTATGAACTTGATAATGTGTCGGCATTCAACATACCGTGCGAGAGTTTATCAATTCATAAGTAATCAGGACAGAAGTCTGATAAGTTATCAAAATCCATTATGATCAATTTGGCCCTCCGCAAAAGACTGACACTGCTTTCAGACATTGTAAGTAAATGTTTCCTAAGTCGGGACAAAAGCCATAGGCCAGTGTTTCGACTTCGTAAGGGCATAGGCCACTCTGATCACAAACAAATCTTCAGACAATTGGGAAAGATTTGAGAACCCAGTCGTATTTGAGCATAGATTGGGAACTACCTAAGCAACAGATTACAATCCTTAATTTAAAAGTGTCACGAAATTGAAAACAACAAATCTTAACATGTTCGACAAAAGCGGCGAAAGAGCTTCAAGCTTCTTTCTCTTTCGACTCCCACCAAGAAGCACGAACAGTTTCTGAACTTAAGAAAGTTTGGGGCTCCTCCTTGATGGACCTTGCTCGGACTCTGAAGCAATTTATCTGGCTCCGTTACAAAGACAAGAGCACTACACGAACAGATGTATGATAAAGACATAGAATGGTTGTAGGCTTCCTTAAAATTCTCCAACTTGAAATTGTTAGCAGAGATACAGAGACTTGCATGCCTAGGTATCACAGGGGTAATGCCCACTACTCCACCGGCGGACTTAGAGTTTTTCTAGACCTACTTTCACTTGACTTGTACATGAAGGCAACTGTAGCAAAGATCGCCATTAAGATCATACAATCCAAGGTCGGGAAAGGTACTGGATATACTATAAATTGAACGAGTCGAAAGCGACTATTCTCCCCTATTTCTTGGCTTCGAAATACCCTCCCGATGTCATTTCCTAACACGAGGAGTGCAACTAGGGTTTAACCCGACAACCACTTGACCATCTATACGGATGGATAGAAGATGATAAAGGCACAGGCCAAGCATTTCCTCCGAATTGTTAATGTCCTGTCATTAGACTCCCCGACCGCCGTCTTTTTCAAGCGGCGGTCCTGGTAATCAAGGAAATGGACAAAAAATGAAAATAGGACTACCCACGACTTCATTTGCAGAGACTGTGGTTTGCCACTGCCCCCGTCTCTGCCAGATGAATGAGATACAGAACACTGGGGGATATTTCTTCCAGTACCTCTAGGAACAACCTAAAATTCCTATTAAGATTTCAGGGTGACTGTACAACACAGGGAAATGACGATACGAGCAACTTGTGAAGAGGAAAATTTCGTTCATCAACCCACTAACCTAACCTAACCTTTGATCCGGGGCTTTAATGGCACGCTGGCTGTTTGAGGGGATATCACGTTCTTCAGCGCTTATTTAATCGTGAAACCTTCTTGAAAGCGGATCCTGCTTTGTTTATGAGTAGGTACCTATGCCCACTCCTTCAGCTGTCTGGGAAAATTCACAGAGTTCGATTCCAATCTGGCTAGAATACTGCCAGAGAGAAGAAAAGAGAGAATACGATAACAGGCGATCGAAGAGAACAGTTCCGCGAGCGAATGGTGTGAATTTCTGTCGATAATCTGAGCCTAACTCCAGTACTGACTGGTACTTGTCTTCCGAATACAGTGGATTCCGCATTATTGGTACTTGTTCCAATTTGGTGGCTGTTGCGATAAAGCGGAATCTACAAGTTTATCCAACGGAAGAAGACGCATGTTCTGGGCGGAGGATGGAGAAGTTTTTAAAGCAAATGAAGGACAATCTGCTGCACTCTATCTACGGCTGTCCACCAAAACAGACGGCTTTAGCGTCGGTCTGACTATGCATTGAGTGGCAAATTCGATTGGCTCAGCTATATGTGTTCAGAATTATGGAGTCTGTTTCCTCGGTCGGTAAGTAACCCTGTTTATGATGCTTAGGAACCTCATTGATCTAGCAACAGAAATCATCCAGTCAGAGACACCAAGCTGCATCATACAAAGTCCATAAGAAATCCAGCATAAAGGAGGCCAGAAGTTTACAGAAAGACTCCAGCAAACAATAACATTTAGCAACTCCTCCACGATGTGATTCTGGGAGCACTTAATCATGAGGCTCCTCCTCTCTCCATCTCTCCATACACCCACAAATTGCCTCAAATAATCCTTTCTTCTTATGCTGAACCATTCAGCGAGTCCCCACACCCCGCCGCTAATGGGTGTTATCGATATATAGAGGATCCAGTGAAATTGCTAACCATTCACATCCTTTTCATTCTCACCCAATAGTTTCATCTTTTTGAAATGCTTCAACTTCTCTAGTGTCTCTTCACAATCTGTTATTTTCCAGTTCACTTCACTTGCCACTTATTTTTATGTTTTCAAAACTTTGCAAACTGTGCTACACAAACAACTTAAGATTCTTTTGAGAAACTAACAGCCACTGTATGCCCTCCCACACACTCCCAACGACGTTAAGTTGGATTTTCGAGTGACTTTGCAGTTTTCCGACGAAATCCAAAGCAGACAAGTCCCGCAGAAGTTTCAAAAGCCCTTCATCATCGCCCCCTCAGCAACGTATTCGATTACAAGATGCAAAGCAGGCAGGAGAAGCGGGGAGCATGCGAGACGTGAGTTTAACCATCAATTTCCATATTCATTAGGGATTATCTGCGATTAAACAAATTCTTAATGTCACCAAAGCACACCATTATCAGATCAGTTTTTGGGAATTCCTTGGGCGCCTACCAGGCACGTCCGTCGATATGTTCTCCATTTCACCAGCAAGTTAATTATTTTCCATCTCGTTCTCACATCTTGCACCCATAGGGAGAGAATTCTTGGCCCAAGTGCAAGAATTCCAAAGTGCTCAGCATTGCGATGCATTCGTGACTCTTTGTGTGTCTGTCTAGTGGGGTTCAGTGTCAAAAAGATTAGTGGAACTGTGTACGGCGATAAGGAGGAAAGCGCCAAGTATTCAACCTCTCACTGAGTGGAGTACAGATGAGTAATTCGTTCCAAGTTCCTCGCTTGTACGTATTTTTAGAAATTCTCCATACACTTTCTCCCCGGTGTGCAGTCTCTGTCGATTTGTATCGGCGCTTGGCAGCTACATGCACTACCGTTGCGCGTCTGTCTGCACAGCGCACCAAACTCACTTTCGTGCTGAGTCTCAAGTGAAATGTGTGCGTTCATAGATGGGCGAGTGATTGATGAGTGGACACCGGTGGAGTGGTCTTTGATGTGACAGACCCGATTTATTACGTTAATAATATCTTGGTGTGTTTATGCTTTAGCATGTTTATAGAGTTGTTGTAGTAACACCTCTGAATCGGGATTTTACGAGGCAGACGGCAGTTGCCAGTTGGCAGCCGGGGTTAAGTGAAGATGAACACTTCCGGTTGGTGTGTGCACCTCGGGGACGAAAGTCGTACGCCTTGTATTTGCGCGGAAGCGGAAAAGGGGCCCACAGAAGAGTCCATCAAAAATGATGCACTTCTTGCTAGCCAAGCAGCCGGAATGGAGGAGATTAACGAGTGAAAGAACATGGAAGCTCCTCAAAGAGGTGGTCATTCGTGAGGGTGGTGAATGCGGGAGAAGTTGAAGGGAGCCGTCACACATTTTGAGAACTGGGATGATTATTAACAGGTCATTAAATTTCGACTGCTCACAGGCGATAAAAAGGGCAGAAACTAACATCATTTCTTCTCTCTGGTGCAAGCAGTCAAAGCGCTTCGTACGAGACGAGATACGACACTCCATGTTCCTTGTCTTATTGCTGCGAGCACTACAGAATTCATCGAGAAGGAGGAGTCGATTTTAGACTTTCTTGCATACTCTCACTTCGTCTTTTATAAATGCCGTGCACTTTTTTACTGCTAACCCAATGGCAACGTCGTCGATATATTGGGCGATTCAATTCGGATTTGACATCTCTGTGTCGGTCCCATACGTCAAAGCCGAACTGTCATCCGAGACTGTACATCAAGGACTAAACACAAAAGCAGAAATGAAGTATGATAGATATGCCCAACTTCACAGCTGACTGACCCCTAGTCCATCGACGAATTTCAGGGGCTTTTTGACAGTTGTCCATGCATTTTTGACAGTTATTCACGATAAAACGTAAATGCCGTTGTCTGATTGGTCAATTTGGTTTCAGAAAACGATATAAAAAATTGTTGTCAAAAATTGTAAAGGCCAAGAGAGGTAGAAATTGGGCATCATCAGTTTTTTTTTAAATTTTTCCTTACGAGTGCCTTAAATCTATGTAAGTTAGCCACCATGGTGAACTACCGCGTCATTTAGAAAAGCCAGCGGCGGCGGAGACTGGTTTTGGTGTAACCACCAGTAAAATGGTCGTTCTTTGGCAGACTCTGTCCTGTCTCGAGCAGAGATGGCTCTTCTGAACCGGAGGAGACCCTCGTGACTGCGACCGACATCCCGTTCATATTCGGCGTGCGACATGGAAGATTACAGGACATCCGTGTGGATCCTGTATTAGGCCAATTGTGGCGAGGTAGAGCCACCCCTCGGGAGGAATAAAGCCGGTAAGGCGCACTCTCTCATGATACATTACGTTGGGGTAGTAAGGCCCAAAGATCAGACTGTTAGAAGAAGTCATAGCTCGTGCATTTCTGTACAAAAGTTTGCCACTTAACAAGATGAGTTGTCAAATCGTAGGACGTGCTGAATGATGAAGATTTACTATGTTCCAAAGTAGAGATTCTCTAGTAGGTACGTCTCGCGAATTGCAATTCTATCTACAGGCAGAATGTATCAAATTCGAAGAGAAAAAAAGCCCATTTCCCAACACAATGGTTCCAATAGTGCGTTTGCGCTGGCGTTGTCTTTCAGCCCAAACAATTCAATGGCCATGCACAAAATACTGCGTCGATCGGCGTTCGTAAAACATGAGAGAGATGAGAAAACGTAAACCCATTGCACGTCATTATCGAAACATATTTGACAGAGCGCTGCGCTGTGACTTGTGAGAGCGAAGTTTACAGATTTTCTTCCACATTGAGAGTTTTTCTCCTAAATTAAAGTTACGAATTTCATGGACGACGAGTTTAACCTGAAATTCACCATTTTGTAAATTCAATTCTCCATTGGAAAATGGAAATGTCTGGGAACTGCTCGCTTGACAAATCGCGACTACATGCCGACGAAACGATGGCTAATAAATGACGAATCTCAAAATTTGCGATTTACAAGCATAGTTCGGCTATTACAGCTCACAAAAAATTTGGTGTGTTGGACCATCCTCATCTGCAGAAGCCATGACTATTCAGCTTTCAATGGAACCCTCTCACATCAAACGACAACTAGAGCCTTAATATGTTACTCGATCCTGGTTTGAATCCGATAATTCGGAACTATGCAACTCTTTTTAGGCTTTCCCAATGAAACATAATACGCCCTCCCCCTTTATTTACGTCAAAATATCGAATGTCACCAAATAACTTGGTTTGGTTGAAAAAAAAAACAAACAAACAAACAAAAAGAAGAAGTAGGACATAAAATCCTGGATAGGTCACATCACACGAAGCACTGACACCGGTGCCCGCAGGATGGTCCGTGGAAACAGATAAATAAGTCATAAAGCACATCACTCCTCGCGATCTAACGCATTAAAGCCCCACACTCACCACAGACTTACACCCGGCCGCGTTATAAAATCACCCATTAAAGCATTCGTCTTATTTTCTTCCATTGGGCATGGCGAACAGAACAGCCTCGTTTAGCCCCTACTGCTCCTTGGGGTCTTGTTATTTTAATTTCACAGCATTTTCGTATTCCAAGGAAATGAATAGCACTTTTCATTTATTCAACCATATAAATCGTTACCGCCCCCCGCCCGCCTGTGACCGCATGCTCTGGCACTGGCACTGGCGTCACAAAATAGGTTCCTTCATGCGTTGGAGTTGGCTGCTCTCATTTTCCACTTTATAAAGAAAAAGACCGAACGGAGAAAAGAACTAAAAAAAATCAGGTCAGCATATGTCATGAAGGGGGCTACGCCGTTTTGCCCCCATCTTCTTAGCGATTCGACCTCCTCAATGAAATGTGTGCATGTTCACTTCTAAAATGTGCTCTCACCCGCAAGCACACACAGAGACGAGAACACATTCGTGAACGTTTGTATTGACCCAGTAAATGGATGCTGGGGTGGTTGAACTTAAAGTCGAAAACCGAAACTATGATAAAAACCACACACACACACTCACAGACGCCCAACTCGTCCGCCGAATAATTGAAACGACAAAAAATTAATGTGCTGATGGAGGGAATGACAAAAATTTCATAAATTGCATCCTGCGGGCGAAATTAAATAGGATCCTCTCGTTTTCCTTCTTTTAATTGGAAAGAAAAGTTGCTTGGTGCGGTAGACCTAAAAATATCCATAAATAATTATGCCCGTCTTCGGAGCGGCACTGTTGTTGGCTTCAAGAAACACGACAAAAACAGAAAATAATTGCACCCCTGGGTGGTGGAGGCGGTGTGTGTAATTACCCCTTAATCCTGTTGAGATTACCTCCACTTGCGCCGGCGAAATTTTGTCATCAAACCATGCAGACGAGAACGAGATGTGTATTAGGGCATAAAACCTCTGCTGACATTCGTCGTGACGGCGCTGCTGGGAGTTATGGTATGCACACGGTGGTGGAAGGAGGAAAGCGGAGAGAAGAGAATGTTTTCATTAAAAAAGTCGATGTGCATTTGCAGCAATTTTATTTCCAAGGGATGACATATCGTTGATAAGTGACGACAATGTGTTTGCCGAAGAACACGGAAGACCACGAGAGCGCTCGGGATTGTGATATTTATGCTTTTAGACGGTTTTTTTCCTTGTGTGTGGCTCTGTGTGTTGATTTTGCGCCGTAATTGGCTCCAGAAGTGGGGACGACTTTATCGCTTTTATTTTTGGATTTCCAATAAATCATTTCAGACGGTCTTATGGATGGCCTGCTTTGTGGACGTTGTGTGAACTCAGCTTTAAAGTGTGCGCGTGAATTAACAATGTGCCTGCTGCCAAAGCGAATGTGCCACCATGTGAATAGTTTCGGTCTTGGAGGTCAAGTCTATTGTTCCGCAAGCGTTAAGCTCTGTTGACTGAAATTTAAGGGCCACGTTTTCAGAGGTCAATGTCAATTCCGCTGACCTCATTCGGTACAGTTGGCGTGAGCACTTCTAATAGGTTTTCGTGTGTGACGTGGGTCGCAGCTATGCATGTGAGAGGCTTCTTCGAGCCGCCTAGCTTTTGCAGAAATAACTCGTATTGAGGGCGCTATTGTTCTCATACGAATTGTGAACGCGAAATTTTTGATGTTTTTATTGGGAACTATGCTCCCTTGGTGTTGTCGAGAAGTCGAGAGACCATATCCGTAACTTAATCATCGACTTTCAGCTTCAAAGGCGGTGCTCTGCAACCTTGTTCGAACTAAACTCAGTCGTGAAGTACACAAACACTTTTCACACATGGCCATCTAGACTGTCTCAGTCGGGACAGCTTGGACAAGTCCTACCACCTGGAAGTCTGAGTGAACTGATGAGCAGCACGAGAAAGTAGAATAAGATTAAAACGCAACAAGAGAATATTTATATTTTCGTTCAATTTGGGAAGCGTTTATATTTGCACCGCCGCGTAGTGTACGTACGTCTAGTGTTGTTAGGTTGGGCGTATTTTCTTGTTTTGTAATCCGACTGCTTTTCATTTTTTGCGAATGAAGGTGCATATTCTTAAGATATTCTTAAGACACAACGAGGACTGTGTTCGTTTCAAGTGGTGTAAAATCTTTACTCACTAAAAATGCCTCCCATCTAAACATGAACTGCATCTTGACCAACAAGTTATCCACCAGTTTTTATGTTTGACAGGGGACTCTCCATGGAAAGTGTTTGTTGACAAGTGATTTAGTCATTTGAAGACGACGCTATGCTTTCTTCTCTTCATCAACATTCGGACGAACTTCGACGTTTACGAAGTCTCATAAGAGGGACGCTCACGCTTATGAGCAGATTACAGTCTGATATATTTTTAAGAACCCTTTTGTCTTCGTCTTAGGGAATCGCGGTATCTTCACGAAATGAATAATACGGCATTGGTATTTTAGTTTAGAATACAGCATTTTTCTTTTTGTATTACTTGCGGTCGCAGAGGGGTATATAAAGAGTGTCAGCAGTCAACATTGGCCGAAGGTATAGAGGGAGAAAGAGGAACATTGGTTCTAAATGCCTATCGATAGTAGTAGTAGATAGTAGTGAGTGGGAAATATTGTTAGCTCAAAACTAGACTTGAGTATGGACCGATACACAAAAAACATACCATACGTCGGTATGTAGTGAGATGTCCACAGTAGGCCGAAGTCGTCCCCAAATACAAAAAAAAATAAACATGGTTTAAGTAACATTATGATCTGCGGGTGATTTTTGAATTTTGGAGTTGGTAAAATTGTCTGGATAAGAAACAAAATGAGTGCTGTCGATTCTGTAGAAATATTGGGTGGTATGAGAGATGGCGTAACTTGTTTTATTCCATTGGAACATGCGTTGGAAAGCAACTGTCATTGTACGTCATTTCAGTATATGTCAGAGATAATGGAGGAAGAGACATGTACTTCTACGTTTCTTGCTCCTCAGATTCATCTGACAGCGATTTTTTTAAAATTTTCACAGACAAGCCTCTGCATGCGTGACTTGAGAGCAGTACCGTCAAAATCTGAGGTGAACTGCTATTGCGGTTTTCCATTGGAAAGACGAATATGTATCTAGTGTATGTCATTCATTTGAAGCGTAAATAACAATAATTTTTGTTCACTCAAATATGTCGAACTTTGTGCCTGAAAAAATGTAACTTTAAGTGAAGAAAACTGCTGCCGAAGGTCATCGTATTTTGGTGGAAGTTTCAACGACAAAGCCGAATATCCATGGCGCGAGGGAAATGCTCTGTATTTGGTGGGATCAGAAGGGTGTGATGTATTATGAGCTGCTAAAACCGGGTGAAACCATCAATGGACAACGCTACCGAACACAATTAATCCGTTTGAAGAGAGCAGTAACCGATAAAGGCCAGGGATATTGGATCAGACACGAGGCAATATTTTTCACCATGGCAACGCTCGACCCCACGTTGCTAATCCGGTAAAGAACTATTTGGAAAACAGTGGGTGGGAAGTTTTACCCCACCCGCCTGATAGCCCAGATCTTGTCCCTTCTGAATACCATTTGTTCCGGTCGATGCCGACCGCCCTCACTGAAATACGGTTCACGGCAAAGCAGAATATCAAAAATTGGCTTGAATCATTCTTGGCTGCCATGCCGGCGCAGTTCTTTTGGGATGGGATCCAGCATATAACCACCACCTATGGGGCAATATCGGGGGACTGTAGAGCCTCCAGCAAGGCCAAAAATCCAAACTGCGTGGTACTCCATTCCTGTTGAGCCTTGCACCAAATTGGTCCATTCCATGGGTCGAAGGTGCGCTGCTGTAATAAATGACAGGTTCAACGACGAAATACAGTGAACTCTCGATATATTGAACACAAAATATTTTATAGAAGCTCTTCTAAATAGTCAACCGCTAAAGTGAAACATTCTTTGAAACTTTTTTTTTTTCACTATTTAGAAGAGCCTGTATAAAATATTTCGTGTTCACTACATCGAACGTACACCCTAGCGGTAATGTCATTATTTTTTTCAGATACATTTCCTTAACATTTGCACAAATTTCTTTCTATCATCTTGTCCCAGGATAAAATCGGCGAAAGGAAATAAACCTTTCTTTCTCACCATTTTTGTTTTTTTTTTACATAAAATCTATAAAAAGCCTTTTATTTATAACAGCACACATTACAAACCACTATATTCTTTATTTACGTCCTCCGTCATATAAACATTACTTTCGTTAATAAGTATGACGAAACAATCTCGTTTCTATTTTCTCGTTTCTATTTCCACCACTGTATCTCATAGAGTATGGTAAGCGCTACTGTCCTATACCGTGGCCTGGCTTCTGCAGCAACACGTTAGGAATACTCTCATTGTCAGTGACGTGTGAAAGTTGTTTGTACTGAGAATTGAACCTAGACGCCCAGAGTAGGAGGCGACGGAACTGCCCACTCGTGCAGGAACACCCACAACAGTGGAGGAAGCATCGTTAGTAGAACGCTAACTTCTAAGTCCGTGTGGGTGATTAGAAATAAAGCAGATTTCTTCCACGACTAGACTTCAGTTTTTATGTTAAATTCTTTGGATTGCTGTTGGCATTATCAGAAGGAATTATATCGATCGATAAGGCTTTTTGCCGGGAACTTCTGATACCTTGTTACTGACAAGGGGCGTGTTCAAGTCCAAGGGAGGCATCTATGAGCTGGGTAAATTTAAGAAAAGTTCTTAAGTGAGATGTGCTTTTAGTGTACATGCAACGTGAGCTAGTAGATGAAGAATATCGCACGTTTAACGGATGAATAAATTAAAAACTTAAGCGAAATTTGACTGACGCAGACTATTACACACAATTCATCATTCGAGGTTTGAAAATAAATGTCCTCTTTCCCCTCCGAACTGGCAGCTGTCCTTCATTATTTACTCAGTATTAAGTTTCACATTAATTTCAGAGGCAATTTCCCGAGAAATTTCGAATAGGATAGCCGATGTCAACAAGCAGTCTCACCTCAAATCGAAACAAAACAAAATTGATCAACGTCATGTATGTTTTCGCATAACGATAAACACGCTATAAAAATAAAACCAAAACACGCAGAAAAACACACATTATGTGTCAGTAGACCATTGATCACGGGAATCGTGTACGAACATAATTGCGTGTGCAAAACCAAGCAAAAAAAATGAGTGTATTCGTGGGGCTTTATTATTAGCAGCATAAATTGTGGGCGGGTAGACCATTTTTTCGCAAACCAGAGAATGTCTAGAAAACACCCGGCAAATGTTAATTTTCTCGCAAGTGAATGAAATGAGTTCAAAAAAATAACTCAAACTAATTAATCGCGTAGCGCACTGGCACATCTCGGGAACGATTCTATCCAATTGACAGCTGTAAACACTGGAGCGTTGGCAGCCGCCGCAAGAGTAAACAAATTAATTGTGCACAGCCTTGGTGCACAACTAATAACATAAGTAACCCTCAATTACATGGGTAGGATACACTCTCCCCTCGGGTATCTGGATCACACACAGGCGGATGCGTATACCTATCGGGCGAGCTAAAGATGTGTAATTACAGTAAAAGTGTATATGATTGCGTTCGGTGTGATTCCGCTAAACACTGGTGAGATAAGGAGTATCTATCGATGTGTGCTGGATGTGCTCGTTTTCGCATGTGTGAAATGTGAAGTTTCGTTGACTCTTTGATCAACATTTTAACGATAAAAATCATCAAATGGGTAATTAGCTCAGTGGCATGCTATGCGCACGCTACACTCTTCACGCCAAGTGAAAGTTCGCTTTTCTTCCGATTTTATGATCGATTGAAAGTTGTGCAGGCGATGGTGGGGAGGAGTGGGGGTGACGATTTACACGATATGTGGTTAATTGCATGTTATTCCTTTTCTTTCTTTCGTTTTTAAGAAGTTTTTTTCCCCCTCATCACCTATTCGTAAGTACTGCGCTCGACTTTGAATTGAAAGGAAAACTGCATGGAGTCAATGGCGTTGGGTTAGATTGCATACAAACGCAGGCTTTGCTTTTGCCTCTGACGGAGTTTGTGACGTGTGTCTACTTGTCTGTCGTTACAGCAGACAAGTGGAAGGTTTTTCCATGGAGAGGCTCGTGTAACAGCGATTTTCTTAGGCCCTGTCAATCCTCTTATGATTATAATTCCTCAAGTGTACGTTGACATTGAAAAAGATACAGAGGTTCATACGTGTGTTTCTTTTCTTTTTTTCTGCTCCCTCGCATGGATGAGCAGCAGTTGCTCACAATGGATTTGTTTTGTTTCGCACATTTTCCTTCGGACTGAGGAGGCATTGAATTTGCTTGCATTCCAACGGAGAGAAATTCAAAACAAAACAAAGAGTCGTAAATAAGCTTTGCTTTGAAATAGTTGTGATACTTTCAAGTGACCATGTAAATCGTCATTCAAAGTTTTTTTATTTTTTAAGTCGAATGCTGTGGGGTATGGGTTTCGTTCGCCCGTCAAGGACAGATCTCCGTCGAAAACTTTGCCGGAGACCCTTAAGCCACCCGCTCATATGCATCATGCATAAATATTTCCTGTAAACTTTACTCTGAGAGATGGCATTCGACTTCCTCGTTCTAACGCAGATGCCAGTGCACACATTGCATGTCTTCTGCGCGTCTATCTGCGGAAATGCATGTGCGTTGTCATGTAACTAAGCACATCCGACAGTCAGACAGTGATTTGAAATATCTGATAGAGGATAGTTGCTCTGTATTACAAAACTTGGGCCCCCACCACCTCATGGTGCCTGGGTGCCCTTAGCTATCACTTAAACTATTTTGTGCTATTGTTCGTAGGCATGAGTGAGTACACAATTTTATTTCACAAACTACGAAGGGTCGTGTGGAAACCTTGGCGATTACAAAAATGTCAATGCACGCATAAGTTGTTGCTCTTAAAGATCATAATGGCTCAATAAACTGGACATTGACTGGCGTGAGAAATGTCAAATGAAACTATGTCAAGAGGCACAGAGGATTGCAATTGTGAACATTGAAACAAGATATAAATGTGGGCTATACGCCATACTTTTGATGTCATACTGAATGGAAAGCAGCGCCAGGTCTTGGAGACGTCCCCAAAGGCTTGTTTTATTCATTTTATAAAAGATAACTCAAACCCAAATTATATTTTGTATTTATTGTTTGTAGAAGCTACGGAATGTCTTGTCTTCTTTATCTGCAACACTTTGAGGAGCTCGTTTTAGTGCTGCTAAATCGGTCCAGACTGTTTTCTTTCTGCTTAAAATGTTTATTAAATCAAAAGGGGGTATTTGTTAGTTATTCCTAGCTCCTTAGTTATTCCTAGCAAAGGAATCTTGAATGGCTTGATTAAATATGAAGGTTCGACTGGATGACAGGTTTGTTGAAATAAAACTCCTCGCTTTCTCATGAACGACCTGTCCATCCTCAGTCTCCATTGTGATGCCAGCACCTGATGGAAAATGTGGGACCTTTCTTTTTCCGTTTTTTATTTACATTTCAAATCTGTGAAGATTGACAGTCACAATTGGAGGGGCTTGACAACTTTGAACTTTCTCTGTGAATGCCCCTCAAGCTTATGACCAAACTGTCAATGTCAAAACCTTATCACGATGAAGTCCACGCTCGGTGAAAGTCTACAAAGAATTGAACTTTTAACCGATATTCCGAGTCGACAGTGGCTACTTTAAGAGCGTTACCGCCAATTATTGGTTCTACTTCTCGACCAAGTAGACGAGCAATTCATAGTCTGATGAACAAATTTGTGTCAAAATGTTTGCTGCTGGATGTCCCCTTGTCAATGGATTCGTGGAAATGCCGAGAATATCGCCGCTATTCAAGAATCTGTCTCAAACGGACCGCAATAGTCGATTACGCAGCGTTCTCGAGAATTGAACATCGTTAAGACCCCACTCATTTTGCTAGCCCTCTTTACTTCATCAACAAAAATTACTCTATGGCGTGGTTTGCATGCCGGTGCGTGGTGTCATTTGCCGTTGCGACGTTATTTCATTGGTCAATTATATCGACCAGATATTAATGACGCGAGTTTAACAATCGACTTTTTCAAGGCGTCGAACGTGTCCTATCAATTGGTCGTCTGATCGCGTGATTTAACACATCTTGACTATTGTCAACATGCAAACTCAAAAATATATAACTATTGTATTTTTAGTGACAAAAATGTGAAACTTAGTTACATAATCTTGAATATTTAGGCTTTGATATAAATATAATGCTTTGAAGGTTTTCACGTTCTTCAGATGTTCCAGAATTTGATTTATATTCACCATCCAACCACGATGAAATATAGTTTTGTCTGATTACTATTTACATACGATGACCATGTCCGTCACTGATCTTATTTATTGGTATCAATTTGACTTTTTCCTTAATGTGACCTCTGGAAAATTAATAGGTGTAGAATGAATACGGTCAGATTGGGGCAACTTTTGTTGTTTGCACACAATTACTGATGAACTCCTGAACAAAACGTAAAATACATTTTGACAGCGGCAAACAGCGCCAACAGTCACATCGCTAAGTAAATATTAAACAACCGAAAATTTCAAAGCATTTCAGAATTAATTTTTCTTCTCATTTTATTTAGAAAGGAGACTCTATAAAATGTTTTGGGTCTATAACTTATTCGTGCGGTTTGCTAAGAGATGGCGTAACTTGTATTATTCCATTGAAACATGCGTTGGAAAGCTACTGTCATTGGACCTCATTTCGGTATATGTCAGAGATAATGGAGGAAGAGATATGTCACTTCTACGTTTCTGACAGCGATTTTTATAACCTTTTCACAAACAGGTGTCTGTGAGCACGTGTGAGCTAAGCGAAGCTGATTACTCCCTCCCAACAAAATTGAGTTGCTTTATACTCCTAACAAGTGTGAGTGAAAATAAAGTAGGATGCGTGATTTGAGAGCACTATCGTCAAAATCTGAGGTGAACTATGATGTACTGGGGGTTTTCCACTGGAAAGACGAATATCTCTTCTTCCATTATCTCTGGTGTATGTCATTCAATTGAAGCGTAAACAACAATCATTTTTTTTTTTTCACTCAAATATGTCGAACTTTTTGCTGAAAAAGTGGTTTTGCGGAAAGTTCTTCTTCATTACTTTAATATGAAGACAACTGCTGCCGAAAGTCATCGTATTTCGGTGGAAGTTTATGGTGAACAGGTGCTAGCTGAGAGAACGTGCCAAAAGTGATGATCTTGGCTGGGCCAACCAGCCAAATCAACGGCAAAGCTGAATATCCATGGCGCGAAGGTAATGCTCTTTATTTGGTGGCATCAGAAGGGTGTGCTGTATTATGAGCTGCTAAAACTGGGTGAAACCATCAATGGACAACGCTACCGAACACAATTAATCCGTTTGAAGAGAGCAGTAACCGATAAAGGCCAGGAATATGGGATCAGACACGAGGCAATAATTTTCCATCATGTCAACGCTCGACCCCACGTTGCTATTCCGGTTAAGAACTATTTGGAAAACAGTGGGTGGGAAGTTTTACCCCACCCGCCTGAAGCCCAGACTCTGCCCCTTCTGACTAGCATTTGTTCCGGTCGATGCAGAACGCCCTCACTGAAATACATTTCAAATTGGCTGCCAAGCCGGTGCAGTTTATTTGGGATGGGATCCACAAATTGCCAGAAAGATGGAAAAAAGTCATAGCTTCAGATGAGCAATTCTTTGAATAATACATGTTTTTCTTAAGTAAGCGTTCAAATTAAAAAAAAAAAAAAAAAACAGCGTGAATTAATTTATAGACCCAATACTTAGCACTTATACAGTTCAAGAGAATTGACACGTTAAAAAGTTAGATGTGATGGTTGTCAGAAATTCTAAGGGGCAAGAGAGGTAGAAGTTTGGCATCTCTATCATACTTCATTTCTGGTTAATACTGTGCAGGATCAGTGCTGCCAACTCGAAGTGCTGATCGTCGAGCCTCGTAGAAGGACCACGAAGTACACATCACGATCAGATTATAACAGTCAAAATTATGCTAGCGCAAAGTCGCATGCCTATTCCTTATAAACTTAAATCTTTTTAAATATGGTTCAATAAACACGTTTGTATTTCAATAAATTACCGCCATTTTGGTAAACCTGAGATGCGCCATATATCTGTTTGGGGTCACGCTTGGGATCAAAGAATTCAAAATGGAATTTAGTAGTAGTGAATAATTTAAGTGGCGCGAAAGTCCGAGGCAGACCTGAGCCTAGCTTCTATAGCAACCACTAGAGTTGTGCGTTCTTTCGCGAGTGGATGGGACCTACAGTGGTGTACCAACTCCGAACGGCGAAACTTTTGAGCAGGCGGCCAAAGCGGAAATACTCTTTGAGTAGTCAGTGACAGCGGTGGAATAGGTACAATTCGGGGATCGAACCTGACACCTTGAGCGGAGGAGTCGACGCACGAGCCGCGTTCATTCGTTGCAATATACACGCCCATTCAGTGTGATGCAATATACACACCCATGTACGTGGAGTAGACGATAGAATAAAACCTGCATGAAGTAAGTCCGAGAATCACTTACAATCCACCGTTTGCCCCATGAAATGAACTTCTCCATTTGACCGACGTTTTCACTGAACAATCTCCAAATAATTTACCTCGTATTGCAAAACACGGGGCTCTCATCACTCAATTGCCATAAATTGATCTAAATAACCAAAGTTTCAGATTGCCCTCTGGCTGTGTGTGTCATTAGTGTGATTTCATTCTTTAATCAACGGCACGAGCTCCACAAATGACAACAATTCTCTACTTACACAGAAATGATTTGTGCGTAATACGAAAAAACTAAGCCATTCCCTGAGTCCATGATTCATTGTTGTGTTTCCGTCATTTACTTGGCCTCAAATTCCAGTGCTTCCGTGGGCTCTGAACACGGCCTTCCAAGGTCTTGCGTTTCTTCACTTGTTCGCATTAGATACCCATCATATTTTAGCAACAAAAACCAATCAAAATTATTTACGAGACAATATACTTTTTCATTCCACAACGAAAACAAGTTTACGCTCGCTGCTCTTCGTGCTTGACTGCCTCCCCTGTGCGTTAACAAAGAAACTGACAGTTTCTAAAAATCCAAATGTCATTCTTTCACCCTTGATGAAATGCATAACGAGGTCAACACACTCTCGCATCTAACAGCCGTCCATCAAAAGCCGATATGACTTAAACGTCATCATCTTTTGAAAGCTTCTATCGACCAGAATGCCATTAAATTTGAATGTCCTTAATAAAAACATATTTCCACTCACTATCATTCTGTGCGCGCGCGTTCTTGTTGCGTTATCTGGGAAAACTGTCCAATTAAACTGTTTCCAGTCGGCGAACATCCAGGCAATCGCTTCAGCTGTGACATCGATAAATCAACAGCAACAACAAAACGACTTCTAAACCGTTTACTTTACTACCCACGACAAGAGTTTTATAACCCAAATCATCCGGAATGTTTACTCCGCACGTCTGAGGCTTATGCTTTACCCTAATAAAACTAGAATACTTCTGCAAAGTGGAGATACTGCGGTGCGGCCCACGACTTCTGCCGGCCCAAATAGACGCGCACTGATAGCAGCGGTGGGGGATGATGTCGTGAAAATGAGCTTTCTGGCAAATTACACCGGCGTTTACACTCGAAAAGTCGTCGTGGTCGGTCTTGTCTTCATCTAACCGAAGAGGGGAACTCAGAGCCCCGAACCCAGAGCTGCCTAATTTGCATATTATGTAGTCCATGGGATAGGAAAACCAAGATACGCCTCACCCGATGAACGCCGGTCTCGTGACTCAATACAATTCATCGCGCGGAGTGCGGCCGAAAGGGGGAGGGAGATGAAGTATTCATTTCACTTGAGCACTGACTGGGAATTATTTAGTGATTTTTCTTGCTTTCATTTTCCTATTCATCTCTGCACCGACAATACTTTACCTTGTGCGACTGAAAAAAAAGCATTGATTTTTTCTTCTATTTTCCTCTCGAACAAAACAAATGCTCAGACAGGCACACATAGCGGGGAAGAAAGTTTGCTGTTCTCTGCATTCAAGAGCTGGCGGCATTTAGGGCGAAAAGCCAAGAAATACAATAATGCCGGCGCGGGCTATGATAATGACGCGATGTTGCCGCTGAATGGATATCTCCTCGAAGGCAGCAGATTACAATGGGCCTGAGAACACGAGGACTCCGGACATTTGTGTCCCTCCTCTCCGACTACGTGCCACTTTCGGGAACGGTTCCAGGTGAATAAATTAAAAAGCTGCAAATTGTGTGCGATTCGTATACGAGCGGCTATCAATTTAGTTTATGGCATTAAACAATCAGCTGACGAGCGTGTTAGTTAGTCGGTATCTTGTGCGGTTTCGACATGTTCCAATAATAGACGTGATAGCAAGAGAATAGAAACGTTGCCAGGGGGCGATCGGCACGGAACAGCTGTTGAGCCCTTAAACGGAGCGGCGGTTGTTTGGAAGCACAACACTTACGCCTATCAAGTGCTTTACAAATGAGAACATTGCATGCTACTTGAATCCACACTGATAAGGAACTATTAGCCTGCCCGGGTCTTATGTAATCCCGGACTCATTTTTAGGCGAACTTAAGGGCTTTAGGAACTTAGTGGAATTAATTAAAATCATGGCTGTGTTTTAATTACATATTGTCACGGGGGTGCTGAAGTCACCCTTTCCGTGAAGTCCCAGAAAATTGGGACTGAAGTCGTCGTCGTATGTGCAGACATCACAGGCGTGCTAGAAAAGAGCCCGTCGCATAGTACATGTTTACACATTAAAGAAGGGAAATTATGTGTCAACGACTGTTGTAGTTACTGTCGTTTAATATGCGGTGGGTGGCAATCGATTGGCGAATCAGAGCCATGTTAAGTGTCAGAGCAGACGGGTGTTGGACATTAGACAACAAAGATAATTATCTGTCAGTTAGGGTTTGAGTTTTGTCAGATTTGAGAATAATAAAAAAAAAAACCCTTTCAGAGTAGAAATTTAGACCAGTCAAAATCCATGCATTTGAGGCGAATAGTTGCGCGAATGAAACATCCCAGATTCATTTAGACTTGTTTTTTTTCTCAATAGGTTATTTTTGGCAGATAACGGTTAACATGATTGCACACGATTCAAGTAAAAGATAATAAAGATTGGAACCGATTGCTGCGAATAATCGTCTATATCGAAAATTGAGATAAATTGCTGATTTGATGACCTTTCAATTGCTTTCACCAAGCGTTTGAAGTAGATTTTTGTTTACTTTTTATTATCTGCAAGTTAAATTCATTCGGCACTTGGTAGTCTGACACGTACGTGCTGTGGTCTTTATCAAAACATTTATCAATGGAATCGAACGACATTTTGTTGGTGCGTTTGAGATTTCCAGTATTTTCGCCAGACATTGATGGCGCGATTTTAGCTATTCCTGCATTAAAAGCGCGCTGCAAAAGCATGTCTCCTGATAGAATCTTTATACACAATGTTCACATAGTGTCGTGTAACCCTTATTCAGTATTGTTTGACAAATCATCATAGAACGAATCAATCATATACCCCAACGTCTCCAAATCATTCAAGTGTATTGAGAAAATCAGCCTTCTACGGGACATACAGTGCTCGGCTTTATTGAGAAATAACTTCGGTGTACAGCTACCAGACCTGTCAACCTGATGTCACACCTTTTGGTTTTGATTCACTGCCAACAGGAAAATGAATGTCATTTAAATGATCTAATTGTTCACACTTAGCGTAAAAAAAAAACTTAATAAGGCATACTTTAATTAAAAATAAAAAAAGTCCAACCATTTCAAATCAGTCAGTCGAAGTTGGCCCACCCTGTACAAGACATTGATTGTCTCAGCACAGTTCTGAGTCGGAGAGGCATGTAGAATTTCAAAAGTGAATACATCAGAATACATCAAATTCAATGAAGACTTAATTGTACGTTAACGGTAAGAGGCTATGCCGGGTAGAGCACACGCAAGACATAGCTTCAGCCCGAAGATTCTTCGCCTCGTAGTTTATGGCGCAACGCGAGAAGCAACGCTTGCGGTTAAGATAACATACCCTAGTGAAGAAGGACGTCAACAGATGGGCCTTACTGAAGGCAGTTAGCCATAGATCGCAGTAGCTGGAGACGCTTGTTAGTTGTGTTCCAGGTTAGCCGTACAATCTTCCATGGCCGGTGTCTACGTGTGTCATAAAATCTACGCAAACTGAACAAGTACGATTGGTAAAAATATATCAATGAGGTTAAACTGCACTCAATAATTTAACGATGAATAAACATAAACTAAAGTCTTTAATTAAAATGAGTCACTGACAATGCTCAAAGTCAACTGTCTCGAAAAAGCTCTCAAATTTGCCGTTCGGAGTAGGCATTAAACTGGGGGCTACAGTTCCACTCGTGAGAGAACAGTAGCACTCACAACGCGAGTGGTTGCTGAGAAGCTAGGCCTCTGCGGACACCCTTCAGAAGGATTTCAAGCTAGAATTACGCTCATTGTACCATCCTGTCTTCGTCAGACATACAGAAACGTGCAAAACTGTGTGAACTTATTCCGTGTGCCGCGCATGGTACATTGACAGGCATTGGTACATCTTACATCGCCAACAAGCCGAATCTTTAAATTTTTCAAATCATTATTCTTGAATTTAAAGCATAATTTGATGTGCCTCAAGAGAAAGAACGTGACATTCGGTATCTGGCAGAAATGAAGTATTATAGTGATGGCCATCTTCACAGCTGATTGACCCCTAGTCTATCGACCAATTTCAGAGACTTTTTGACAAAATAACATAAACATAATAACATAAATGCCGCTCTGCGATTGGCTTTAGAAAACAATATAAAAAATGGTTGTCAATCAAAATTTTAAGGTAGAAGTTGTGCATCTCTATCAAAATTCATTTCTGGTTAATGGTTGTCAAAATTGACATTTGTCGAGTTTTCATGAACACATCCCATTTGATGACCACCATTTGGAGTAAATTAATGTCTCA
Source organism: Eristalis tenax (assembly GCA_905231855.2). Classification (NCBI taxonomy): domain Eukaryota; kingdom Metazoa; phylum Arthropoda; class Insecta; order Diptera; family Syrphidae; genus Eristalis; species Eristalis tenax. The sequence goes on along the minus strand of HG993125.1, from coordinate 71,770,389 downwards.
TTAGGTGTGTTTTTTGGAAGCGTATATACGCTTAAATTATTAGTGAACAAAAAAATCTATTATCGGCGCTAAGTAATTCATCATAAAAACTTGGCAACAAAGACGAGAGACACAGGCATTTATGACATTTGAGACAGTCAGCTGTTAAAAAATTGAAAAAAAAATAATAAATAGGAATTGAAAATGACTTGGAACAAATAATAATGAAAAATACAGTACGAATTGCCGTGATTTGTGACGACAGTTCAAGTTCCAGTTCAGAGGAATCGGGATGTGGACAGGAGCAGCACATTAAATGTGTAAATTTCTTCCTTAGCACTTTTTAACGCCTTTGGATTTTTCAATAGACAGTAGACATCGGTTATAACGACCACTCATGGGAGACAAATTTTCCATTGTTACAAGCGGATGTCGCTCTATAGGCATGAAAAATACGTCATTCATTATTGAATGGGAGACCAAACTTTAGCTTTTAACTTTGTCGTTATAACCGAAATGTCGTTACAATCGAGATCACTATAAGCGAATTCTACTGTATGTATTTATAAAATAAATAAATATTGAAAATGACGTACAATGACAGTAGCTTTCCAGGGCATGTTCCAATGGAATAATACAAGTTACGCCATCTCTTAGCAAACCACACGAATTAGGTTATATACCTAATATATACAAAAATTAATTCATACATTTTATGACGTTGCTAAGCAAATTATCGATAATACAAAAAAATGCATTGCTTTTATGTGCGCTTATTTCGCAAGCGGCTATAAATATGTCAGGTGACTTCAGGAGATGTAAACTTCATTTCATAACATATACAGTCGACTTTTAGTTGTATAACGGTACATTCTTATAAAGTTTTTTACTTTACAATATGCATAGAGTAAAAACAATAGTTTTTAAGAATATAACCCATACCTGGGTTGAAGGTTGTTCTCCCATAAAATAAGTTTTTTACTGTTTCATAACTATAAAGCCAGTTATTAAAATGTGGGTTCTTCCAATTTGTCATTCAACTCCGAGTGAACCTTAGAAATAAGACTTAAAAAATATTTGAATTAAAATGCCACGCGGGAGCTACTTGTCAGAACAAGAAAAGGCAAAATATTAGCCTTTAAAAACCAACGCCTCTCTTTGAGGGAAATTGGCCGTTTTAGTCGCCAACACACAGTCTCGTGAAAAATCCAGCCGATTATGGAACACACAAGACAGGAGGATAAAAAAAAACGAGGCAGCTGATTAAGACGCTTGCCGTCTTCATTCAACGAAAAGCCTTAGTCAGTTAAAGGCCGAACTTAGTCTAGTTGTGCCTGGCAAGCTTGAACACTCAACATTTAAGCCAGCGCCAAGGTTTACACAAAGCCAAAAGTACAGCCAAAAAGTAGCTCGGCGAGAGTTCGCTCGGATAAATCTAAGCCGCGATTGGAACAAGGTATGTACAAAATTATTTTTTATACTATTAATTTTTGTCTGACGATGTTCAACCTCAAAGGTCCGATAGTTTCCAGTGCTATTGGAGAGATTTGAGGAAGGGCCCAGTGCATTTTGCCAAGCGGCATTTTTGTGGTGGTAGCCTTATGGTTGGGTGCATTTTCATCCATCCACCAAAATGAACAGTGTGGAATACTTTGGAGATCTTCAAGAAAATTTAACACCATTTTGGGATCACCATGGAGAATACCTGGTTTTCCAGCAGGACGACGAGTCGGTCCATACAATTAGGCCCACCAGGATGTAGTTGCAGCAGAGTGCCATTAGCATAATCGATTGGGCAGCCGGACAAAAATCCCAATCTGTGGAGAATACTCTTCCGAAATATTTACGAGAACAACAGGCAATCTGCAACAATTGCCGACCTTAAAAGAGCAGTGATCAGAGCTTGGGAGGACATTCCTCAGCGAACCCTCCCACATTCGGTAGACTTTTTAGTTTAATTAAAACCGGAGCAGCTCTCATAACTGCTGATCTTCATTTTTGGTCAGCTATCCTAAATTTAAACCTTATTCTTAAAAGTGGCTACATAGTTATGGAACAGGTAGATCTTACTTCTTGCTAGTTTTACTAACGCCAATGAGATTTATTTACATGCAAGCTTTTAAGCTTTTTTCAGGGGAAATATATGCATACTGGTATACCCTTATTCGGCATAAATTGAATGATTGGTGGTGGATACATAGTTATGAAACGGAGTGTAGGTGCATTTGAGTGCATTTGACATGCAAATTGGAATTAAAGCGTATATATCCCTGCACAAAAAACACGCCTATTAATTCACGATGTTCACAAAAACAAGAGATACGCCACATCGTATTCAAATTGTAGAAACAACAATATCAAAAAGTAGATGTCGCCTGAGGCAACGACAGGCGATCGGTAACAGAAAACAGAAGCGTAAGAGATTTGCACAAAATGAATAGTCGTTCCATTAGAAAATCAAATCAGTCATGTAACAACTCCCACAAGCACTATCAGGATGGGTTCATCCAGATGATCCGGAAAATAAACGAAACTCTTTCGAAACCCGATATCCACCTCGTTAAAAACGGAGAAGGGAGATAAAAGAATATTCATATCCATCAACAACAGCAATATATCCACTCTTATCAATCGACAAATGCTCCCCACTATCTTCTAGTGCATGCATGAGAGCACAGAGATACGGGACAGCATTGAGTGGAACAACTAACGCACTGACAGAGTCAAAGTGGAATTCCAATCAAATTCGAGCAGAACTCCGTTCCTCGGCGACACATAAACTCCAAAATAAACCAGACACATCCGTCTGAGTTCATTTCACCACACTTCATGCGACCAGACCATGCCATGTGGAGATTATTTATTTATTTATACATATTCCCCCTCAAACGGCTTGAGAGACCTGCTAACTTATTTGAATTGTATAAAGTAATAGAAATAAATTTTGTATTTATCAGCTCGGATGTGGGCAGAGGAGGAATTCAAATTGATTAGTTCCCTGACATATGATCCTCCCAATTTGGTCTCGCGAGTGTTGCGAGCCCGCTTCCACTTCAACGGACAAACCGTCATCAGTTTGATGTGTGGAATAATTAAGTGGACGCGTTGAGCTACTTCATGATTCTGCGTACGTTCACGTCGACTTCCTACAACTCCACACCCGGACTAGCTAAGACAATAACCATTTGTAGAGAGAATTAATCGGCCTCGCCAATCTGCTGTGAATTTGCGAAACGGCCTTGACCAGGGAACACTCACGTCTCCCATTAAAAAAAAAAAAACGTTTTGCATAAGTGGTCGCAAATAAATCGCGGCGAGCGGCACACATCGAGAGACAACACACTCGTGCCATTTCACAGATTAATAGCGGCAGCAGAGCAGCTCCCCCGACTGCAGCTGGAGTGCACCTCCGGAGAGACCTTCTCCGCGTCGATCTACGCGTCGTCCAACATGGAATTCCGCTTAGAGAAACACACACTGTTTGTGTACACAGGCGTGGGCGTGATCGCCCGACACACAATTGACGGTAATTTACCAATGCAGTAGCTTACTTCTACTTTAGATAAACAATTTCAATGTTGAATTGATTTAGATTCAGTCGCTCGCCCGGCTCGTCGTGCCCCTGGTGAAAGTACTTCATGTTTTGTGTAAGCCGATAGAAGACGCTGATAAAAAGCAGATACCCACACGACGGTATGTGTAAGCGCCTTTTTAAGGTGAAAACACATGTTTACCTCAGATAAGAGTCAGAATTTTCCAGATGCCTACACGACTCGGTGCCAAGCACGACTCTACGTTCGGAGAAAGTGATGAGTGCGTGCGATTTTGAGATTCACAAGGTAAGCTCGATTTTCCAAAGCAAACAATTTCTGACCTTAACCTCTTGGAGCAGCAAAACGACGCGCAGAGGTGTGAAGCACACTCGAAGGCCAGCTCTGACTGAACGAGATGACAGAATCGGTGACGATGACTCATGCGCTGGCATTTCGTGTTTTTTTTTCGTTTCATTCTCCTCTTTTTCGCAAGTCCACTTGTGAACGGTCCATGGTAGACGAAATAAATAGCGAAACCGAATTTCGTGGCGGGGCGTAATCCCGTCGAGTGTTTGCTTTTCGTTCTTTCGGCTGTGGAACTGTGGCAATGTCCAGCGCAAGTGGAATGACTTAATTGACTTCTTGTACCAGCTTTAAGGTTCGACTATTTGTCTGACGCGGACAGTCAAAACGGGTAGGCATAGGATAGCGCACAGCCACGAGAGGAAACACACAAAGTGATCACTTTGTGACTTACAGGGGAATATGTGCTCACTCGAGGTTTATTGAGTTGATTATATCACATGCATTAGCACACACAAGCAGAATTGTTCAATTAGATGAATAATGGATCATAAAAGACACAATCTTGTAAGTAGGTGACTTCAAGATTAGAGCTGTAGTTGGTGCTGATGGTTACGTCATTTTGCAAGAGAGAGGAGCATATGTGAATGGGATGATTGTCGCGGAGGACATGTTCTTTCTTGCGTACGTGTGAACATTGCATTCCGTCTCTTTGTTGCACGTCCAACTGAGGGCGATGACTAAGGGCGATCAAGAAAGCTGGCAACTACTGTGAAGACTTCACGATTTGTGAGTCACGTGCATTCCAATTCAATGTTCATCGGAGTTCTTACGAAACCAACGCGAATTCCCCGATCGAATTGGAGAGATTGCAAAGAGACTGCAAGCCACTTCGAAAGCAAAGATAAATATTTACAACACTTAATGCGGCAATATTTGTGCTCTGCTCAGGAATTTGCACACGTAAAACTGAACAGGAAGAAAACAGAAAGGCAGTGACCTAGGACAATCGAATGTATGCCCTATGAATCAGAGTTGTTGAATCAGGCGTTCAGTAGCAGCTTTCAGTCTTTAATTTGCTTCGAACAGTGTGGCTGATAAATAGACAACGCTCCAATAGCCATCCGATGTGGATTCAGCCTTAAAGGTTCTTGTTCTTCCCTCTGTTCTGAGAAAATTTTATTTATCTAACTCTCAGCTTGGCAGCACTGTCCGTACGGACAGGCAGTGAAAACTGAGCGTTGATTTGTGCCTCGCATGGATATGAACAAATTCACAGCCGATTACGTTGACAAATTATGGATTTTGTATATACTTCGAAACAAAATCTTGTTCGGTGCGAGGAGGCTCCCTTTTGGGCTGAATGACTACGGCAATAAACACAATTATCGTATGTGGCGTGTAGAAAATCCACAGATCCACAGAAGAGACTGTAACACTTTCTAAACAGTGTCTTTTTTCGTGCGGTTTTGGTGGTGCTCCGTTAGTGGCAGACCGACAGCACGCACAACAGTCGAGGTCGCGATAGATGCAGGCGCCATGTTCACCGATGACGGCTGGTTCTGGGGAATTATTGACCCATATGTCTCCATAAAAAAGGTGGCCCGGAGTGTATACTGCTGATGTAGGGTCGATAATTTCGTTCCTAGATTCAGAAATTATGGCCATGAGGGACGAAGCAGTCAATTTGTTGAATTACACCTTCAATGAGCACACCATCTCGGAAAATGTTCGCCATGAACGCTGGGCTGTGTTATGTAAGAGAACGTCCCCGGATTCCATCATAAACCTTCATATCACTTGGAAGCATTAATGTGCCATTCAGCCTTAGAGACTTACAAAAAAAAGTAGTTGCAAATGGAAGTGGAACACTATCCGCGCGGAGACTGAAACGGATCCCACTTAGAATATTCATTACAACACAAGGAATAAAATCATGAGAGATTCTTCTGACTTTAACGTCGGACATGTCCGATAATTCATACAATAAAGTCTTAAGCAGGTTCGTGCGTGGCAGTTGCAGAGTAGGTGGAGGACGTTGCAGGTTAAAAGGCAATGCATACCCAAGGACTTTGTTTAAATAACCGATGTTTCTTTTCCATACCAGCGATCACCCGGTAACGCATGGTCATGCATTGCGCAGGTAGTTAAAATCCACCATCCCTCGTTTGCCAGAATTAGTTCTAGGGACGTTGGATTTGCAGCCCCGGAACTCATATTCAATGACTATGTTGACTCAACCACGTGTAGTGCACAAACAACAATGCACGAGCTAAGATGGTCGTCGAACCCGAGCCCCTTGATTTGAGTAGGAGGTGATCGGCTTAAAGAGTGATCGAAGACTCAAGACAGCTTTGGCTTAATGATTGGAAGCAAGCTCGACCGGATGGGAGACATACATTCCATGAGTCGCAGTCCAAGGAAGTGAGTACTATCGCAGCTTTCAAGAATGCAGTCCACTATGTTGCAGCAGCAGTCTACCTGAATATGAATTTGCCTTAGCCTGCTGAATATTTAACCACTGGTGTGTGTCTAGTTGAGTTTTTGAAAGCTAGTCCGCTCACAGGTTCTTCGTAGACAGCTGATTTCTTAGCATCACCGAATTGATCACCAAATGAAAAGTAGCTGATTCTTCCTCGTACATATCATAGGTTGAGCTGGATACATTTACAGTAGCACACACAGGGACTGCAATCAACTAGGGGTGCATAAGCATTTTGGTTGGACTGTAGATTGAATCAAATGAGAAGAAATTGCGTATTCGCCAAGTCTGTTTGGACGTCCGATAAAAAAAAACTTTCATTGCTAGCCTCACTGGGAACATATGACAGACAACAGATAAGGTTGCTCAGGGCAGTGGCAAGAACTGATCATATTCCATTCGAATCAATTTTCCACTTTTACAAGAATTTAAATTTACCACTCAAAGACTAAGTTTTTGAAAAACGAGTGCATTTGGGGGCAAGTTGCAGCCTCCAGAAATGTTGCTCAATCTTCTATTGGTTTCCCGTAGCAATGTTGGTGGTAAGTTTACCCTTTAGAAGACCTTCTATCGTTTCGGTAAGTTACAAGAAAAATTAAATTCCTCTCTCTCTCTCACTACTCATTTGAAATTTGTAAATGTCAGCATTGTGGTCGATTTTCTCCTTTCTTGTGGTAAATATTTCTTTAAAGTACTCACGCCACTAAACAGGAGAATTGTGGCTAATACCGTCCACTGAACTATGGCCAAGTTTCCAACAAATTTTTTTGTGACAATCAAAAAAAATATTTTTTAAAGAAAAATCTTCCAGTAGTACGAAGGGCAGAGTGATTAAATTATATTAAAATGTCAGCATTGTGGTAGATTTTCTTCTGTCTTGTGGTAAATATTACTTCATGGTACCACTACACAGGAGAATTGTGACTAATAAAGTCCACTGAACTATGGCCAAGTTTCTAAAAAAAATGTTGGACAATCAAAAAACATATTTTTGAAGAAAAACCTCCCAATAGTACGAATGGCAAAGTGTTTAAATTAGATTCTCTTAGAGCAGTCGCATATTGTCGGTAAGGTAGTTCACGAGTCTGTTCGTTTTAAGAACTGTGTCCGTTTGTCCGTTTGGATTAAAAATAAATGCATTATTATATAAATAATAGACAAAAAGACAAGTAAGCCGACACACAAGTTGTAAATCCAAGTCCAGTTCCAGACATCACCTTTAACATTTAAATTCGCAGAGACCCTTCTTCTCTCAGACTGCAAGTCAGCTCCACTCGCGACAGAACAATACCTAGCACGCACAACTCGAGTTGGCTGGAATGATCCGAGAAAATACAAAACAAACGCGAATACTCGGGACAGACAATGTACATCCCCGGTGAGACTTTTTATTTTCTCTGTCTGCTCTGTACAAACAGTCTCGCCACGTTCAGCATAATAGGAGGAAATGAATATGGCAAAAAAAGCCCGAGGCTTTTCAAGAGAAAACTTTTCGAAATAGAAGAAAAATTTGATGCTTCACCCCAAAAGCAATCAAGGGACCACCTTGTCCAAGGAAATGACAAAAGACAGTAATTACACCTAATTCCACTGAAATTATGCTGTCAATCTGCACTAAAAAGTCCTCGCCCAACAGACCGTACCCTGCCACCGACTTCCTTACCGCCGGTCAAGGCAATGAAAACTCAGTTTCATCATCTGTTTCTGCCAGTTGCTACAAAAAACAGAATACCCACAATGAAGCCTTTTCAAGCGACCAACTGGGCAATAAAACAATAAACTTTGTTGCTGTTTCGCATTTCACAAGTTTTCCTTTTTTCAACTTTTTACTTCATCTCCACCACCCGGTCGGTGCGTGTGTGCCTGTTGTCTGGTTGGACAACTTATGACAGCTGAAAACTTTCCTACTTTCCATATGGTACGCATCAGCCTCACCCTAGGTCAACTATTCACACCCGGCCACCAAGAGACTGAATCAATGAGACCACTGTTCATTAGCACATCACGCGACGGAATAATTTCAGCATTTCACAAATGGCCTAATGACGGGGACGGCTGGAGTCTTCAGAGAGTGCTTGTTGTTTGCACTATCGCCTGATGCCATTTTCTTTAGTCCATATGGAAGGAGATTTCTCCATCGGACGAGGGATGGAGAACTAGGTTAATCAATCAGAAGTGCTTTATCATTCGATTGCAAGGGGTGGCGCTGTGATGGACTTGAGGCCGACAATGTCTAGCGGAAGTTAGATAACACCAAGCCACTAACCTCATCCCCTCCTAAGGGACGACCTACCCGAGCGGCGCGGCGGCGTTTTCATCTCGTCACATGTAAATTTAGAACTGTGATTAGATTTTAACTGAACGAGAGGAAGAAATGCACATCACTGGACGGGGAGAACAATAGTTTGGAAGGCGGCTTCTGCTGTCGTTGTTGTCAACTCTCGTTCGCTTTGTTGTGACACACTATCTTGGGCACACTGGAGCACGTCGTCGACGTCGTCGACAGTGGCATGAAGGAGGAACGCAAAATGTCAAAGTAGTTTTCACATGCATGGAACTTAACCTACACATCCACACTGACATATATCACATCACTCTCTCGCCATGCACACACATACACACGCGCGATGCGAATATATCCCTAACCACCTTCACGGATTCACATTGTTCGGTTCAATAAAATCAAAATGGTCATTGAACTTTTTTTCGGAAGAGAATGGCTTTTGCTGCGTTGCGTGCTTCTGCTGGTGGTACAACAGATTGTGCTCGGATGAGGGCAGATAAATTCATGAGAGGCACACTTTTGAGAAAACAAACATTTTTCAAGCAGCTTCTTGAGTTAAAAAAAAAAAAAAAAAGCGAGCAGGATAGTAAGAAGAACATATGTACCTACATTCAGGGGATATGTGAAGTTTTATTATTTTTTTATTCTTCTTGTTTCCCGTTAACTGTTAAGGTGGTTCCGGACGTGTGACAGCGCATTCGAACACTACAGACCTTTCGGGTGGGGTGAGACTACACACCACCAAACCACTTCACACTCAGTGCACGTTTTCAAATTTTCGGTTTTCGAATTTTTCCTTTTCGTTTCTTCACGTATATTGGTTGGATGACACTCGGGCGGCGTTTTGCTTTCGCGTGTTTTTTTTTTTTTTTTTCTTCTTTTTTTATGCAAATCACTCAATTTCGGGAATGCCGGGAATTAACGAAGGCAGGACTCATTTTTTTGTAATTATCTTCTCTATTCGCGTCCACTTATATCACGTTCCACATTCGATAAATCCTCTGGGTTTTTTTTTCACGTTTTTTTTTTAGCCAGGAGCACAGTTTTTGTGTGTTTCTTGCGAGCTGATATATTCGCAGCAGCAGCTACCCTTTTAAATAATTAACTTGCATGCAGCAGAAGTGTGGTAGAACCGTGTACTGTGTGTGCTGCACAATAGGGGTGGTGGCCGAGTGCAGTGGAAGACAGATAGAGATGGAAAACTGTGTGGAATTTTGAGGGGTTGACTCACTTCGTTTGCAATGTGGAGAGCGCGGCTATATGTATGTTGCCATAGTCCTGTGTGCACAAGTACAACTAGCAATGGCAATTCTCAGTCTCACCCCCTGCAGGATGGCATATTCTTTTGGGTGTTTGTTACGATGTCTGTCTGTCTTTCTCTTTTCTGCCAGCTCTCACTGGAAGTGGTACTCTCTAACTCTCTAAGTTCTCGCAAAGATTGAAAAAAACTTTTCCACCGCGCCGCACGAGAAAGGGAAATCCTGCGCACTGCAGAGTTCAGTTTCGTCACTTAGAAAGGGTGACGCAGCAATTTAACTTTTTTCGTTTTCTTTTTGTTGTAAAAATTAATTATCGAGGAATAATATAACATACATAAACCGGATTTTAGAAGACGTTTTTTAAATTTAAACTCAAAGCGAGGGTCTTGGCGGGGGCCTGGAATATATTCTCGGATAAATTTACCTTACACCGAACCAGCCAGAATCAATGTCACTCTTAATTTGTGATCTCATCTAGCATATAATTGCTACTCCGAACGTTGCAAACATTTTAGAACGAAATCTATAAAGTCCACACCGATTGAGGTAGACTAACACCGAGTAGACAAGCGACACTAAAGCCAGCTGCAGGCAAAGATCGTGCTGCGTGGAGACGAGATATATGGTTGTAGTCTGGCACGATTCAAACTCCAGCTCTTCAAATCGGTATCAACCGACTCCAGGTCGTAAGAGTGTGCAAAGATAATTGAGATTAATTATACGAATTCTAATTGCATGTTTATCTTGAACACCATGTGCAATGCTTTCTAATCTCGTGGAATAACCATGCCTAAGAAAAGCAACAAATAATGACTTGCGAAGTGATACATCATAAAACGTTCACTTAATTACTCAAGCTAATCGTGGATGAGGCCATGATTCGAATTGAAAATTGTTACTTCATGGCTCACATAAAGTTTTTAAATAAATTCGCAAATTTTTTCTTTTTTGCTAAACTTTCCTTTTGTCCGTCTTTTCGCTATATCGACTTGATCGGTCAAGAATCGTTTTAATATAATTGCGACGATTTCTCACCAAGTGAGTAGCTGAATGGAATTCAGCTGGCGGGAGGGGCAATTACATAATCAACGAAAGTGCCCTGAGCTGGGTGTACTCAGGGGAATTATTTAATTCCTCGATCGAAGCGTGTGTCAAGTTGACATTCCGGCGAAACTAGTCAGGCTGTACAGGATGCCGATGGAGATTTCCAGTTGTTCCATCGAGATCAGTAACGATCTCACCGAGATCTTCAATGTCTAAAACGCGGACCAGAGGGACAAGTGGATGCATTGTCATGTAAGTTCTTCAACATAGCTCTTAAGAAGAGTGCAAAGCTGAGATCAACTCTGGAGAAGGTTACCGAATACCGGAAACCGTCAGTGATGTTGCTAGAACTAGGATGGAGGCGGCAAACACGGATCTGGAGGATAACTAGGAAAGATGTCCCTAAGAAAGGACACACATCATATTGGACAAAGCGCCACAGCCATAAATTCGAGGTATTCAGAAACTTAGTTCACATCGGCTCCGCAACACAACAACAACTTACTAAGTGGATGTAACGTCGCCTACAAAAAGGGTTATGTTTTTTCTTTCACTGCTAGTGTTATCGCTGAGCAAACTGAGAACCATGAATTTCACACAATCCAATAACAAGTCAATGCTCAAATCGTTTGGGATCAGTGCAGCCAAATTTGCAAACAAGAAAACACCCTTTAAATAAACCACATCGCTGTTTCTATATCAGCGCTATTCTTTCTTTCTGTCTCTTATAAATAGTTTATCCGATCAATTAGAGCTTTCCAGTTGATTTGACAGTGGTTATGGGGTACCACAAATCAGGTATCCGAATTCAATGAATGCCCCCTTTATAAATGTAAATAAACAACATTGACTACGCATGATAGCAGTCGGCAACTGCGATCCAATTGGCAGTGATTTTTGTTTTGTTGCTGGATTGCAGGGAACCCGAAGATATAACTAACTTAAGAACTTTTGGGCCGTTTGCTGATACTGCACTTAAATCTGCTTCATAGCCTAGTGACACTTAAACGCCTTATGTTGAACTGAGCTCATTTTCAGTTGCTCGTAAATATTGAAGGCGGACTTAGCTATGATAGGGTTTTCGTCTAAATGCAAGCAACTTCACTTCGATTTTAAATGCCAAATTCGGTAGTCAGTGTTTAAGTGAGCATTTTATTGTGGGATCCATAGATGGCGCCAAGCAATGAAGGAAACGAAGCGAAGCATTTTTGACATTTGTCATAGTTGTCTTCGGTAATTTGTTGTGTTTACATCAGACTTCCTCCGAAACGAAATCCTCTGTAAATAATTTCTTCCGACATAAAACATCAAGGAGACAATAGTTGATTGATGGGTGCAATCGAATTATTTCGTGAAGATGTACCTATGTTTAGTAAAAAATTGCTTTAGGAAATGAATATAGAAACCCGTACCCGTTGAAAGTCTGTTGTAAACAACTAAGGTTACGTTCTCAAAACCATACAAATATTCACTTCGTAAAAATATCTGTCACCTCAAACAGTTCGTACTCCCTTATAATTTTCAAATTCAGTATTCCTTTCGTATTCACAAATGTCTCCAAGATTTTACGTCACTGTCAGTATTAAAGTACAACATAAAGTCTTATGGTCCACTATTTCTTCCACTTAGTTCGAGATAAGCGCAATTTATGATCTACTGTTCCATTCTTGGCGAACCAAGTCAACCTTACCTTGTTAAGTGAAACTTAAATCGCTAACTTTATAAAACTGACCGGCTACAATCTCCGACTGTATTTTTGTCCATAAATGAATTCAGGTAATATGCAGTACAGGGGCAATACAATTATGAACCCAACCCTTCTTGCAACCACAACTTTAATGTCTACAGACTGAAGTCTTCAAGAAGGGCACGTGCGACCGATGAGAATTTCGACAGATCAGATCAATTCCAGAGAACGTAGTAACTGACGCCTGGCTCTACAGCACAAATCTGATAAAAACAAACATGTTGACATACCTGTGACATACTTCACATGTTCGTGCATGTGTTTTTTGGCATTCACCCTGCAGAAGACACCCTACACCAAACTCCACGAAAAGGTTTCTTTTAATTGGCATTATATCAACTAATGTGGGAGTGGAAACCTCTAAAACAAATGTTACCCTCGCGACTATCTTTTTCAAGAGCACTTAACCCCCTTCGCCCTGGGAGTTCGTCTTACTTCATGCATGAGTGGTAGACTCACGAATGTATGTGCACCTGTCGGCAAGTAATCACTAGAGAAGTGAGTAACTGCCAACCTAACACCGACAATTCAACACCTCTGACATACTCAAATCAAAAGTGGTCTCTCTTAAGGTGATTGCAGTCAAACATATTTTTCAGTCGTCGAGGATGTAGGCAATGTCGGCTTGAATGGCACTACTGGGAATAAAAATCTGGTGTGTGACTTAGTTGATTTTAGATATCTGTGATTCCCTCTATTTAGACATTGATAGGTTGCTTTGAGCAATTTTTCTATCCGAGGAAAAACTGGGAGTGTCCTGAATACGTGTGATGGACGAATCCCCTAGAATGAACCTAGGCACCTGCAAACTCTTGTAAGGAAGGACAGTGACCGAACAAACTAATATGAGATGGCTGGCTAACAGAAAGATGATGCCCCGACTGCCTGCCAATGTGTCTAAACAGCTGCTTTCTCTAAACAGATTAAATATCAGTCACGTGCTTTGGTATCATTACGACATTGCCACCTTGGAGACCATTATTGTGGTTCTGTGAAGATGGATCGTATAGGGTTGACCGAAGGGCCTTAGTCGTGACAGACTCAAGATAATGAGATGTCTCCATGCATTTCTAAAACCAAGCACATTCATGATTGATTCTCAGGAGGCTTTTCAGCTCAATCCTAGTTAAATCGTTCATCTCTACAAAGAAAACTGCCCTGGGTACTCCTACTAGTGATGGGAAAATGCGCAGCACACTCTATTTAATCATGGTGTCAAGAACTTTGACAGTGACTGTGAGGCTCTTACCATCATGCGTGGAGTCACCGCCTGCCGCAAGGTTCTGGCTATTAATCCGATTTCCAGACTCAGACTATATGGGCGAATATTCGATTGGATCCGATTGGATTTAATCTAGACGAAATGCATTTCAACTCAGCCGAATGCATTACCATTCATCGCTTTGCGTACCAAGTCTTACGTAAATCTCCACCTTCAACATTCGGTCGAACCACAACACTCAATATCCATATGCGAAAATGTTCAATGAAAACATACGCCAATTTATTTTTGAGGAGCTGACACTTCCGCGTGATTATTGTGGTCACCTAGTTAGTCCGATACAACACAGTAGTGCAAGGCGGCAGCAGCTTTCGCTTATTGTTTCTTGATTCCGAAAAATGCAGACTTTCCAAAGTGAATCTTGTGCAACACAAGAACAACGAAGTAGAGCTCACGACTGTTTTTATTGGAAAATAATATCCAAGGTCAATACAATTGATTCACGCAAATAGCTCCACTTAAAAAACTGAGCACTCAGCAAACATATTCAATGTCAAACACCCAATTAATGAAATATTTGTCGCTTCAGATCACTCATGACCACTTGCAGTTTATCTCTCAACTCTCACACCAACAAGGAACACTCATAACGCCTTGCGAAGCTCATGGGACGTTCGATAGTCAAGATGTGTCAGCCGTCTATAAATGCCGATTATGCACATCAAAAGACTTTCCCACTCACATCGAGAGCAGAACACGGAAATGACAAACCCCAACAAGCCGCACTGATAAAGCACTTATGAACTGTGTGTGACCCAAATGCTAATGGCTGTGACGTATTTGAGCGAAATCTGCATGCAAATTCATGCAAGATTCCTAAATTATCGGATTTAGCTGGATGACATTAGAAAATCAGCCTAATTGGAGCGAGCTCCTCATTAAAGATGAATGCAATTAAGTATTCCACGACACAGTCGTTGGCGATGATGCTTTGGAAGGATCCACCGACCCAATAGCGCAACCAAGTCACAACAAACGTTTCCGTTCGTGTATCCTTGCAGTTTCCGGACCGCCCTGTGCCAAAGATACACCACCACCGCGTATCGGTGTATTCCTGACATTTTCATTCTCGCATTGAAAACTTCCATTCACCGTCCTGCAACATAACACGCACACCGCCATAGTTCACACAACACACTGTCAGGACATAAGGGATGAAAGTTCATGTATTTTGTGTTATTTTTTTTCTTGCGTTTTGCTTTTTGATTATTTTCTTTTTTACTCTCAACAAACTTTCTGTGTATGTACCTACCGGATAAATTCATGAAAAAAGTCTTCTCAGCCCCAGCCCTTAACTGAAAATCTGCAACTGAGGCAACAACAACCAATACACCACCATCGGCTGCTGAGGAAAATCCTTTTTTCTGCTGTTGGCAAGTTGCAAGAAGACAAGAAAAATGTTCACCACCCGTAGTGCAAAAAAAATAAAACAAGGAAAACGAGAGAAAATTTATTTGTCTTTCCTTGTCGCGATTTGTCTTCGTTCGATTTCGATTTTTTTCTTCCTTCTCTTCTGTTGCAATCAATTTCACTTCGCACTTGTTATTATGAACAACACAGCACCAAATTTGCGACACTTTTTCAGGGATGGAATTTTTAGATATGATTCATAGGGTTTTTGTTGAAAATTTAATTTATTTTCCCGAGAAATTCGATTTTAATTGAAGACCGACACGAAAGCCAACACCGACACTTCGCTCAGATTTGTCGCCATCTGTCTGATGTGTTGTCGTCTCGTTCTGTTTTTGGCGTAGCTGCCGCTGTCTCTGTTGGTTTATTTTATTTTTTCTTTCGTATTGAGCGAATTAGCCGAAATGAATATCGAAATGAACGAGAGTCGATCGATGAAGTTTGCTGTGGTTCTTTTTTACTGGGGATGTGTTAGCAGAGGTAAACTCAGTAAGTGAAGGAAGGAGTGTGTTTACTTCTTCTTTGTTTATGAGAACTGCGTCCGAGAGAGGGGCACGATTACGAGTTGCGTGGTTTTATGTTCTGAAAACGCAGTTTTGTAGATCTTAATGAAATAACAACAAAATATAAAGTGCCAAAATGCTCGGTTTTGCCGAGCTTAGGAGATATGGAGGCTTAAGAATGTATATTTTCCAATGAAATTTCTCATACAAAATTAATTTTAAATTAGACTAACTTAATTCAGTTATCAATTTTGAGAATAAAATAGTATTTCCATAGACACATCGTCCTTTGCACCCTACAATAGGCAACATAAACAGCGTAGTGTGTAGCCGTTGAGTTGAACCGTCATTACCGACATCTAGTACTGCTACCATCGGATACACCAACCACTACCCAAGAGTCATTCTATTTTGACATACGCATGCTGCACTTGATTTCTCACGACTGTCACCTTACATTTTGTTTACAAATTGTCCATCCCCATGTGAATAAAAATGAAAAATATTTAATTAAATTAGAGCAACTTTTTTACAAAGAACTACCAGTATCGTGCGAAAAATCGGACCTTAAACACACATCTATCACAATGATCAAAACTTTGAAAAGCAGACATTTGTCCTTAGTGCGAAAATACACCACAAAAGCTAAGCGCTCAATCCTGCTACAGGACAAATCGAAAATTAAGAGTAAGTTAAAACTGGATATCCTATGTGAGATACATCAAACATAACTATTACTGACTTCTACAGCTTATGAGCCAAAAATTTCTGCGGATAATAAAATTCGAGTATACGTCTGGGGCTTTCAGGAGACTGGTGCGCTTGGTATTCAGACATCAGTGAAAAAGGCAACCGAACGCTATACCCAACTGGTCCATCACCCCACAAGGCTTCAGTTCGCTGAGAACACCGATGTTACAGATATTGTCGCTGGCTATGGATTCTCGGCGTTTGCCGTGAAGCGTTCTGATGGAGAGACGTTATTCGGCACCGGACTAAACACGGACAGCCAGCTTGGATTGCAACAGAAAGGCTATGGAACGGGAATAAAAAACCTCGATCTGCTTATTTATCCCACAGCGATTCGGTTGCCTAGGATTGAGGGCGAAACCGACGAGGATATGTCAGTGCAGTGCATGTCGGCTGGAAGGGCGCACCTCGTTGTGTTGACCAAGAACGGAACCATTTTTTGTTTGGGCAACAACGCATACGGCCAGTGTGGACGTCATATTATAGAAGAGGAAGTGTACAGAGCCAGCAACGCCATCCATCGAATTGAAAAATCTAGCTTCACCGAGGAGGGTGACGAAGTTGTATCCGTGCAATGTGGCCAGGATCATACTTTATTCCTTACTGCCGCTGGAAAGGTATACTCTTGCGGCTGGGGAGCAGATGGACAGACAGGTAGGGGCAACTATCAGACATCGGGCCACATTGAACCAGTGAAAGGAGACATCGCCACGGAAAAGATTATCAAAGTCGCATGTTCGTCTGACTGTGTACTGGCTCTGAACGACAAGGGTGAGGTCTTCGGATGGGGTAACTCGGAGTATGGTCAGTTAGACGACGCAGAAGACGCAGCAACGCAGGTGAATTCGCCAAAAGCTTTGACTTTGACAAAGGGTATTGGAAAGATAAAAGACATCGCTTCTGGTGGATCATTTTGCATGGTTCTGAACGAGGACGGCCTAGTCTACACTTGGGGCTATGGCATTCTCGGCTTTGGACCATATGTCGAACAAACAAGTCGTCCCCAGCAGTTGCTTCCACCTCTGTTTGGGCGAAATGATTTCAGTGACAGCACCCATGTGGTGTCCATCAATTGCGGAGTCTTCCACATGGGCGCCATCAATTCCGATGGAGATCTCTTTATGTGGGGCAAGAATCGATTCGGTTGCCTTGGATTGGGGCACAAAAAGGATCAGTTTTTCCCCTTCAAGACCGCCGTAAATGGAAAGGTGCAAAAGGTAGCCTTTGGAGTGGACCACACACTGGCGTTGTGTCGGCCGTTTATGTAAACCGATTTGTTTGTTGTATGTAGGTTGAAATAAATGGAACTATTGCTAGTCTGATGAAGAGAAGTGTTTTCATTTCCTTAGTATTGATTTGTGTATCGGATTAGACTTAATTCAATTAATACTTGCCTCAATGTGCTTCGTCAAGCGTGAGATAATCGAAGGACAGTGCCTGATTGACGGCGGAATAGGGTTGTTTCTCGTCTACGGTATGGGATGTAGGCCAAATCGTTAAGCTAAACACTTTAGAGAGAGGGGACACTGGTAATTAGTGTAACACTTTAATCTTATTCTAAACTGATTCAGATTACTGAAATAAGGAAAGGATGTTATGCGTATTAGAATGACATACTTTTACGACTGCGGTAGATAAGATACTACAGTTTAAAACATATTAATTTGTATTGCTCTTCTGTGTCTTCTGGATGGCAGTGTTTATGCTCTTTCACGGGTGTATAAGTTTGAGAAGATTTTTCCAGAAACGAGTACTCTTTGAGCATAGTCCATGACTCGCAAGAGGTGGGGCCGCTAATTATAAAAGTTGATAAATTCGGGGATCGACTTGGCATCGTCTGCGTATGAGTCGAGGCATTGAACCACTATGCCACGCCCACCCACTATCCAAATCGATTGGGTTCGATCAAACTGCTAAAGTGTTGCTTCCAATTATGCTTACTCCCATGTTTTAATACTATTCAAATGGGGATGTTCTCAAAAAAACCTATTGCTCACCATATTAAAGAAATTCTTCTTGTCGATCGTTTGGCGAAGCATGAAAGAGAGCCTTTAAATTAATGAAGGTACATACAATTAGGCTTCCGCAAAGAAATATGGCTGTAATGCAATTTTGTTAAATGGTATCTGAGGACTGTTGCAATTGTGGATTGCATAAACACCGCTTTGACTGTATCATGCACGTCAGTCACAAACTCAACTGCAACTTGAAATCTCACAAATAAGCAAGTCATCTCGCGTCTTAGATCCAGATTCATAACACAATGTTGTCTATGTCTGTGTCTGTCCAATGTCTGATGTTTGCAATGGTCTACCCCAAGGTTCTATTGTGGAACTCGTATTATTTTCAATTTTCAATTACGATCTTGGAGTTGTCTTATTGAATTGTGTATTGCGTATCTAGGCCTCTTTGTACGACTGAATTCCCTTGCGGAAATAAACGAGGATTTTGTGCTACATCCCACGGTTACTCTTCTTCGAATCGAAGTTGAAATACGTATGTATGTAAAATAAATTTATTTTTATTTATATATTCACCCTCATTACGGCTGGCGTTCAAGTTGATTGACGCTTGTCGTTTTTTGGGCCGTGGCGGTTAAGTGGCGTTTTAGTGTCGGTATTACGGTAGCGAAACGCCTTGAATGTCGTTTTTCTTATGTTCTACTTACATTCCACAGAAAAAATTACAACTGACAGATTTCTATTTTGCTGGATTTGAGTGCACAAATAAGTCGTCGGTGATAATGAAAAATAATTTTGTGAAAAATATGGACAGCATATTGATGTATGATGTCTAGTTGCCTCTTTATAATTTCTAGATCCATAATTTTTAATTTATTTCCCTCTACTCGTTGCCTTTCCTCCCTTTCCAGTTGCTTGTCGTACAAATTAAGCCGCTTCTCTTCCAAACAGAAACGGGAGCTCTCTTTCAACTGGACCTCAATACGGTTTAAAGAGCCTTTTATCTCGTTGTTCGAATTTGTTTGTACTTGTATTCGCTTCTCCAGCATATTCTTCGAAATGCTTTTATCACAAGTTTTTGATTTTTTGTACATTTGGAAAGTGATTGTGGTGTAACATCTATACTTTCATCTTCCAAGTGCGTTGCAGGGGATGTAATTGTTAAATCGGCGTCACCAATGATTTCTTCCAATATCTGTAATTCGTCGTTTGTTCTTGATGTGATTGACAATGTTTCGGCTATTGTTGTAGATTTTGATGGCAGTGTGGTTGGTGTTAATGTTAATATTGTTGATCAATATTTATTACATAAAGTCGGGAATAGCGAAGTGTCCTGTCGACAAATTTTCAAGCACCTTTCATTACAGAGCACCATTCATTCATTACAAAGCACCATTCATACTTTTCTTTGCAGAAGCCATAATGAGTATTAAATGGTGCTGGGTATTATCTTTGAGAAAACTTTCTGGAAAATATGCACTTCAAAATAAGGACAACTTAACGCAACGGAGAAGGCTCGCCATTAAATGCACACATGGCACATACGCAATCCCATATGCATGTACATTTAGTCAAAATACGCCCATTAATACTCTGTCCAGACTGTACAGGTAACATTTTGAAAGTGTCCAAAAGATAAAGGTGTCCGGGCTAGCGGGTGTTCGCACTAGCGAGGCTGCACTAAAGGGTGATTTTTTAAAAGCTATAGGAAAGTTTTTCAAGAAATAACACATAAAATTCAGAAAAACGCATGAAATCTTTATTTGAATCGATAGTACGGTCTATATAATTTAATGTTTGAAGATTATTTCATGCAAATGTTGACCTTGACTGCGCCTCAAATGGTCCATCCGCTTAGTCCAATTTTGGCATATTCTTTCCAACATTTCGGCCGGTATCTCACGAATAAATGCTTTAATGTTGTCTTCCAATGCTTGTCTGTATAGACATGAGCTTTAACACAGCCCCACAAAAAATACTCTAAGGCGTTAAATCGCACGATCTAGGCGGCCAATTGACTAGTCCCTAACGTGAAATAAAATGTTCACCGAACTCGCCTCTCAATAAGTCCATTGTTGCGCGTGCTGTTTGGCATGTGGCACCGTCTTGTTGAAACCACATGTCATGCAAGTCAAGCTCTTGCATCTCACGGTAGCGCTCACCATTCACAGTTACGTTACGATTCGCATCATCTTTAAAGAAGTACGGTCCAATGATGCCACCAGCCCATAAACCGCACCAAACTGTGACTTTTTCTGGATGCATTGGTAGCTCTTGCAATTCTTCTGGCTGATATTCACTCCAAAATCGACAATTCTGCTTATTTACGTACCCATTGAGCCAAAAATTAGCTTCGTCGCTGAACACATGTGATGTCGCGATGAACTTTCTTAAGAGAGCACGCATTTTGACAATAAAATTCAATAATTTGCAAGCGTTGTCCGTTTTTGTTTTCATGGTTAAATTATAGACCAAGCTGAAGATGTTTGACAGTGAAACAAAACACGAAACGGCTGTTTAAACCAGTGTTGCCAAAAAGATAATAGCTAAAAAATCACCCTTTATTATCATACGGATAAGAGTTCAATTAGCCACCATAGACACACGAACTTGAACAACCCGATGTAAGCACTAGCCGTTGTAGGACCAAATAAACAATAAACCGACAATAATAATAAACATTAAATTAAACAAAGTACATCAGTTGGGCTCCTATTGTTGAGCCAACACCCTAACCTTTAGTTTATAAGTCTAGTTGTAAGCCCAATTGTAAAAACGAATTCTGTTAAAATAAATTTTTAAATCGCTAAGAGTTCAATTTAGAAATTTCAAGTTCAACATAACCACAGCTTGGAGAGAAGTCAAGTTTAAATTTGGACTTCACCGACGAAGGGTAACAGTAGTGTGTGCGAAATAAGGATAGCCGTGCAGGGTTAAAATTGACGTCGTATCCAATATTGACCAATGTCATCCATCTCGCATTTCCCGTTCATAGTAATTAGCTCGTTTGTGTTAAAAGTCTTAGAATGATGTGTTAATGAAAACTAACAAGGGCATATCATCACCAAAAGACAAATGTATACACCTTCCTAACATAAAATTAAAACTTACACTTTGTTGTTTCCTGCTGCGACTACTTGCGTTGTCTTCCCAAAATCTGTTGAAATCAATTAATGGGACCGACGGTGTTTTTATTCTGCGCAGATTTGATCGTGTCTCGAAACAACGTCGTCGTCACAAACCGTCGTTATCTATGGATCATGACCTTTAAAGGAACAGCGATCGATTCATGACATACCGATAAAACTTCTGTTCACAGCTTTCATCTTATCGAACTGAATTTATTTGTAGCATTTGTTTTCTAATCTTATGCAGTGAAACTTCTCTATAGCGGACACCTACGTTACCATCATAAATCGTATCGTAAGTTATTCCTGAAAATTGACAAATGAAGTTCCCTTTTTGTTGAAAAGTGAGCGATTTTTCACTAGCCACTAGAAAAAAAAGCGCGCGCTCTCAATTTCCTGAAGAAAGTGAACAGCGTAACACTCAAATGGTGTCAATTGGGAAACACATTCAAGTCTTCTACTCAAATTCCTTGTTGCTAAATGTTCAGGTATGTTTGGAATGTTGAAACACAAATACGTTTGTATAAATAGGGTGTGTCTTTAAACGCTGGGTGTTCTTACATGTGTACATATTAGAGTGCAAAAGAATGCATGCATACAATCTTCCACGGCTTCGTTTGTCCGTTATTAGGCGTGCAACTGCCCAAAAGGCGATGAACTGCATATCAGACTCCGGTATAGACGAACCCCTTCGTTGTAAAGTGTTTGAAGTACACAAGTATCCCCATTTTCATGCAGGGACCATGAATTGTCCGTAAGTAGGGGTGTCCCTTATAGAGGGGTGTCCGTAAAGGGAAACTTCCCTCTAATGTAATTTTATCCTCACATGTTCGTTAAATGGGACGAAGAATCTGTCTGCCTTTAAGTCCTTTTCAATTAATTTTTAGTTTAGTCCCAGTACACAGTAAAAGAATTGAATAGTATTGAATTACAGCGCTATAATTAATGTATAAATGAATGTTTGTCTGAGTGGTATTCTGACTCATCCCATTGGAGCTTGTGTCCTTCAATTAATATCATCGTGTCTGATTACTCTTCGTCACAAGACGACAGCCATGAAAGTAGAACAAATTAAAAAATATGAGACGATGATTGATTTTCGTTTTCTACATCTACGTCTCTTCCTACCGAACGACATGACGTTATTAAATGGCTCGCCTTCAACAAGCAACTGGTGGGTTGTAAGTCTCTTCCAGAATTCCCCTGCCGAGATGTTGCCTTTGTAAATGTTGTGATTGCGGTTGGGGAATGGCCTTCGCTGTAATTGACATTCGTGTTATAATTACAGTGAAGCCTTCTAAATGGGGCACTCCAATGGAAATGCGAACCAATTTGGAGATGCCCCGATTTGAGAGGACCTCTTAATTTGACCAAGTATCATTCTGTACCAATTATACACATGAAGCTCTGAAATAAAATGTTCCTGAAGTGTAAACTGTCCATTATACATTTTTAAGTGAATATATGAAATATTATATAAACACGTCTAAAATGCATGATTTTTTTAGACCACATTTCTGACATTCCGTGGAAATCGCCTACTTTTTGCTGACACTTTTAATTTCTACCTCTCTTTGCTTTTTATCCCAATTTCGACAACGGAAGCTTTTTCCTAACGAAATCGTTGCCCCATAATCCAATTCAGATGAGCGCCGTTTTGCAGAGGTTCAATTATATGAAAAACCGAGTGCTTGCAGGAAGTGCGACCCGTTTCGGAGGTACCCCAATTTGGAGGTTTCACTGTAAATGTCATTTTGCCCCCTTAACTCGCCTTGACACTTGCTCTGTGTTGACACATAACTTTCCAATGGCATTTAACTCCACGACACATGCTAGAAACAAAGACCTCTCTGCATAGACAAAGTTGGTTCCTGCTCAACGTCAAAATGAATAAGACACAACTCGGTTACTTTTAAAATAAGTTACTTGTATTTTTATTATGACGTTATTTTGCTTATTATGATAAAGAAAGAAGTATTACTTTAGTCACTCAGCAAAATTTGTTAAATTGTTCCATTCGAGCTTCGAGTGCCTTACACTTGCTATTTGTACGTACGTTCCAAGTGCAAAATTAATTGATACTTGAGACAAAACTTTATTTCCTCTTCAAGAATGATATAGATACACAGTAACCCAACAGATGATACAAATCGTTTAAACAAAAAAACAAATGTCTGAGTTTGTAGACGATGTACAACTATTCCAATGAAAATCAACCAATTCCTTGTGAATTACAAATTGAGCACGCACACAGGTGCTCAATAAGGTCATAACATCATTCATAAAATGAAGAAAACAAAAAACAAATGAAAATGAAAATAAACACGTCTAAATATTAGTTAGGTACCATTAATTTGTAGATAAACACGTTTCACGATAATTTGTTTGTAAAGAAGAGAGTAGCTTGCCTCTCCCTGTTGAACATGATAATTTTAATTTATTGTTTTCTCTTTTTTTGTCTGACATGTATAACGGTTTGCCCATTTCAAAAATACTCTCGCCACACAAAGAATGACTACAAAAATAGTTTTAATTTTGTACAATCTGCCACGTTTTGCTTCTTCCTCGTATTTAGTTAAATTGTGGTATTTTGTTGTAGTAATTGTTTGCTCTAACCGGAATGACTATGTCCGTTTGTTTAAACTTTATCAAATACGCTTGGTTTATACATTTTTCTGAATTATTTTCAGTTTATATTCTTGACGACAACGAGTGTAGAAAATGATTTGAGATAACATTTGGGTTGCAATAGTTTTTGTTCTTTTCTTTTGAAAACAAATTTCAAAACACACGTTCCTACACTAAAAAGAAAGACAAAATAAACATAAAAGTTGAAAGAAATTCCCTACACTTATGCATCTATATAAAATATATATTTATTAGCAAAAAAAAAAAAAAAGTTTCACAAAGAAAGAGCACCAATTTTGATGATGGTTTACTTATTCTGCTTCGCCTCGAAGCTCTCAATGTCGGCGATGTTCATTAAGTTAAATTCAACAATCTTCTTTCCGGAGAATTCGGCAAATTTGCCAGAGTCTGGGAGGATTCGAGCTTCACGTTTGAAAACTGAAATAAGAAAGTTCCAATTAGTGTACAAATTATGGAGAAAATATTTCAGTAGAACCGATTTAGGGCAATGCTGCGACGGCTTTTCGGAGGCATAGTGATTTTTTGCTGAAAGGGTTTTAGGTTAGGTAAGTCGGTGAGGTGGCTTCCAGTCACACACAGTGTGAGGTGGGTATCACTTAGACCTGAAGGTCCATCGCCACTAGAATCCTCCCTCCCACAAACATGCTGATTTCTGCAAGAATTTCCACGCCAAGTTGGTTGAGGTCCTTCTCAAATTGTGCGCCCCATCGGTTTCGTGGGTTGTCCCACTGGTTCGGAGTCGAAGACTCCTCGGGGTGGAGCAGTGTTATCCATGTGTTCTACATGACCAATGTTTGTCTCATTTGCACACAATTGTTAATTTTTGCAATTGCGCGACCTGAATTCACTGCAGCGTCTTTATTGTTGAAGAATGAAAACGAAATGGTCTCTTAGGCAGACAATTTCTAACGATCGACCCTTAAGGGTCATCGTATGAGCTCACTAGGAATTGCGAACTTCACAAACACTAACATTTCATTAATGCAGAGTTTTCTCATTCGCAGAGAGCAGGGGGTACACAGACAGGCTTCCAGTTGGAAGTGAATAAGTGGATCACGTTTGCCTCTTTTGTGATTGGCAGTTCGCAGATTGACAGTTCGCAAATAGAATGATTGATTCGTGGAGAACAAATTAAAAATCGTTAGGATACTTAAACTAATTATTGTTGAGATTTTAGTCGATGAAAAAAAACTCGATAATTCAATCCACATCCTTTTGCATACCAAGACCAGCAGTTGTTGTGTGGAAAAACTGTGTACAAACGAATTAGTCTGAGTAATTGTTTTATCAATCAAGTGATAAATGGGCATTACATTCCATTTAAGCTTAGCGAAATGCGAATGACATCATCTGCGATTGGGAGTCGCAACTTTTGGAACGATTAGCGATAAGAAATGGTTTGTTTTATGTTTTGAACTGTCCGAAGCACAGAGCGATTGCTAAAGCACATTACAAAATTTCTATTTGGGTTTGCTCGGAGGTGGAGCAGTAAATTCAGCGTAGGAGTTGACGCACACTACGCCACTACAATTAACAGAGTTATTTCAGAGCACTCAAAATGGTGGCGTCACTTGTGTTTCCTTCCAATATTTCGTGAACTGTAGAATAACAGCATCAGTACCAGACAACTACGATGGTGTTGATCTTTCGACAAGGGATTCTTGACAAGGAAGTCTTCTCTTAGTCTAATTGCTTAAAACTGCCGTCGTTGTGTTTTTGCGAAAGATTATCGCGTTCAATTGATGAAGGCCACTGCTCTGTGTCTTCTTCCTCAATACAATAATTGAATCCCAAAATTTGCAAAAATGACATGTTGATGCAAATGTCAACTCTATACGTAGACGAGCACAGTAAAGAAGTTGTTCAGTTTTTGTGTTTTTCAAAAAGTAAGGTTAGGTGGACTTATTCTCATCTTCCAACTGGTGACTCAATTATGGTCGTTGCCTATTTATTTTTGAAGTCTTATCTTAAATATATCCTTATCTACATGAATAGCCATGTTCTTAACACATACTGCACTTAACTCATTGGCGTCGACTGTCCACACCAAGCACAACCAAAATGCTGAATGTAAGAGTCCGTCTACACAACCAACTCTGTTGCCGACAAGATAATGTAATGATATCACTCGGCTACCAATGGGTTTATACTCGAATGGTACCTTCAAATCAAATGAGTTGTCTGCAGACACATAGCATACTAATAAAAGTGCAAGCAGTCGAAACTAGGTCTTTCGTTTGTATTTCATTTGTCATGTCGGAAGTCGATACAAACGTTTATATGGCTTGTCCACTACCGATAAATTATATTCTCGTCATTCCACAAACGCCTTTGTGAATAAGTTTGTCAACAAATCATAAAAAAATATATTGCGCATGCCATTTGTGTCGAGGGTTCAAAGTTTCAATTTTACTTGAAACCTCAATCAACTTCACCCGAAAGCAACACCGTACCATTACGAAATCATGCTGATTTAATCGTATTTCTCGTCTCGGCGTTGAGTGATAATTAGCGCAATTTATTCGCGAAAACTTTGTGTTTTTGTATTAAAAGCAAGAACTGGGTTAAGTTGAATTTGCTAATGCAACTAGATGATGCATTGCGCGCCGAGATAAATAGTGTAGACGAAGAATTGGTACTCACCTCCTGAAATGTATCTTTCCAACATGTAAACCTTCATGTCATAGCACTCATTGGCGATGCGCTGTGAAATCAATGACATGTCTGTGATTTCTGGTGTAACTACCCGCATATTCAGCCGAACTCGATCGGTGTCAATATTGTAGTAGCCCAAGCCAATTTTCTGCATGAGATCAAATAAACTCCTTGGTGGCAGAGTGGTTTCCCTGTCCAAGGGCATAACAAAGCACCTTCTTGCTGAGGTGTCGATAATTGCCGATTGATTTTCTTTGAAGTCGTGCATGAAACGTCCCTGACGACCGTTCTTGAAAGCTGGTACATTGATCTTCGAGTAGCTCTCGTCATCGGTCAAATCGAGTTCGACCTCTTCGCGGAAGTAATCATCGTTAGGCATATCGCTCAGTGCGGATTCATTTGGTATCGCGAAGAGATTGCGAAGATCACTCATTTGAATTAGATCAGGGTGTGCATATGTTCGTGCAGTTGTTGCATTACGTGAATAGTATGGGATATCGCACATTCCCCGGAAATGCAAACTTCTCTGTGCCGGAGCGTACATCCTGTAGATAGCTACTCCACCGAGAATGCCAATCAACATGACCGTCAATGCCGAGAGGAACAGGAAAACTGTCGTCGAGGCAGAAATGTGCCGGCGATTGAAGACCATCGATTCAGCATCGCCGTCTCCAGTCAGTGGTGCCTGCAAATAAAGTGAAAATACCTGTGTTGACTATCAGTCGTAGATAACAAAGAAATGTGTGGTAATCCCCATTCTCCTCAACGCCGCTAAAGGAGATGTCTGTACAAGAAGGGTGACTTCGGAATCTGTGAAAACAGGGTAAACCGGAATCTTCAAGGAAAAAACCCCCAAAACTACCGCGTTTTATTTATTTTAGACGCACGGACAGCAGGCAGTAAATGTTTCTGAAAATATAAAGCGTAATCCGCCTGCCCCTACAATAAAGAGGTTTACGATGTTTTTCTTCGGCTTAGTTTCAAAACATCAGGTAGATTAATGTGCAACAACTCCAAGAAAGGATAGCGCAATAAATGAAGAGGTCTTCTCTTCATTTATTGCGCTATGCAGGTGCAACTGATCACAGAACTGCACACCGACAACCTGTAGGAACATTTTCAGCACATGTGTTCGAATTTAGCACCTTCATTCATCCGCACTTTGGTGGCAATTGTACAGTTGAACGATTTTGAAGACTATTTGTATGGACCTCGAAAAACTTCAAGAGATTCAAGCAAGTCCACAAGTAGAACAATGATCTGGAACCTTAGCTTGATGACTCTTATTCACCATCTACATAAATGAATAATCGGAAATTTCTGGCGGCGAGCAAGTTCTGGAATCTAGATGATTTAAGCCAATGCGATGAAGTTCATCGAACAATTTTAGCTACTTAATTCCATTTGAATTTCTTATAGTATTTTGTGACGTCCGTCACCGAAATTTAGAACTTTAATCGGCATTGTAGCAGTCGATTGAGACACAAGATGGTCTTGTTTGAAGCTAGGGTTTTCTTATTATTGTCTTTGTGTCTTTTAGGAAATGCTTTACCAGCAATAGTTGATTTCACTGAAATTTATTCATTGTCATAATGAAGGGAACATACATCGTCCATTTGACATTGGTCCATTAGAAGCATTGCCTATTTTTGTCCACAGCTGTGCGCAAGGCGACAAGAATATTTTGGGCAAAAGCACAGTCGACAAAGGGACAAAGCGATTCAATTTGGTTTTCACTCGCAATTGTAACCCTTTTGAGAAACGCTCACCACAGTACTAACACCAGGAGGGTGTCAGTGAATTTCTAAGGCTTTAAACATTGATGTTTTTTAAACATTGTTAAGGCCATATCGAACTCAGATAGATGTATGCGAACATAAGATTAGAACACCGAGTACGTATGTAGCCTCTTCTGGTTAAAGTGCATCTGGTTCGAACCTCCTGTTAGTCACCAACTTTTAGATTAGGTATACAAATTCTCTCAAGTTAGGCTATACATCAGAAAAATGCAGCTAATTGTTCGTAAGAAAAATGTACTTGCATTATCCAGTGAAGTCGAAACATTGTTTCATTTCCCAACAGAACGATAGCAGAAATGTTTACAGTTCGTCGCATCCAAAATTACACTCCACAGAACACAATTCCTTATCTTAATGTAGTTTAAATTACAATTGATACAAATTCAACCAACAAAGTCGGAAAAACCGACATCAACGCATGTGCATTCCCCACAGATAAGACCAACCATAGAGCACAGATAAACAAACTAAACGATATGATATCATACAACTGGGCACAATTGCACAGTATAAATCATTTAAATGTAAACGATCTGGAAATTCCAAAGGCAGTTTAAAATCACGTTTTCAACAATCAGGGTGAAAGATCCCCATAACAAACATTCAACAATTGTGAGCAATGAATCCAGCTGAAATGAGAATCCATTGTAGACAGCAGCAAAACAATGCACATGCATAAATATATGTGTGTGTATTTAACATATTTTCGTGGGTAATTGCTGTTGAAGCCGAGAAATAAAGACTGCTCTACTTTCGCTCGGTTTTGCATGGTTGCCTATTGCTTGTCTTAATAAGATTTGATTTTCGTTTAAAACGTCAAGGAAAATCACATTCAAGCACCAAATGCGATTTAATTTAATAAGCTAACAAGGGTCATACTCATAACACGTATCAACCATTTTCGCTGGTTTTGTTTAAGGGTAACAAGAAACCATCTTGACCCGAGGAAATTATTAATGGAATGCAATATGTTAGCATGAATTAGAAATTACGTACTAAGAGCAGATGAGCACAGGCTGCAGGCAGTAAGCTGGTGTATACAAAGTTATATGTTTTTCTGCGTTGCAGTTTTAGGCATTTGAATGATAGGAATGTTGGTTCTTTGCTTGGAGAAGCTTGTGCATCCGATTGTATTTGGATGCACAAGACCAATATTGCAGATGGGAGGAAGTTTACCTTTGAGGAGATGTTCGCTTGTACAGGCTGTGTGCCCCAATCTTAGTCTTGTAAATACGCTATTTTTCGGCTTATCCTACTTGCTTTATGTGGCTTTTATGCTTCATTAGGCGTAAAATATCCAATTTTGTGCAGATATTGAATTTGAGGATTGGAACAGGTGGGCAAGTCTAGCTTCTGGGTCAACTGGATACATAACCGACGTGAATTATATAGAATGCATATCCAAGTTAACCGACTACAGAAAAGGAATCACCCAAATAGAAACCACCACCAAATCCATTACATCACAAGGACACAAATACAGTCCAGGACCTCATCACCAATGACGGAACGCTGGCTGCAGCCGAGGCAACATTTGTGGCTCCTTTCACACTGGCAACTTTTTGAGCAAGATTCTTTCAATGTGTGTGTGATTCCCTTTTGCCTCACCTCTCTTGCCAACAAGATGGAAAAGTCGCAGACAAATTTAGCCAAAGCGACCAATGCAATATTGCTGTCGCAGATAGATGTATATATATCTATAAATAAATCCATAGCTAGATGATAAGAACATCATTTTTGTAGTTTAGATTTAGCCGAGTTTATGTGCGTCGGTTTATCAAATCTCCGCGCACAAGCGCATAAAACAATAATATAATTGTTTTATTACTGAGCCCGTCGGCCAGTAGAACAATATTCAATTGTGAATAATTTGTATACCAGTCAAATGACGTTTTAAGTATCTTCTTTCAGGGGGTGGGAGTAGAATTAATCTATTTCAAGGTGAAACGGAGAAAAAAATCAATATCAAAACATTACTTCGCAGGGAACCTTAATGCGAACAGAAAAAAGGAATCGTCCATTCGTGTAAAACACTTGAATACAATTTTTCCTTCAAAACTTTCAATCATAAGCAAAAATTCAATAAAATTATTGCAAAATACTTACCAAAGGAGCACTAGCTAAAGGCTGACCATCATTGCCTGCCGATCCCACTGGCAAAGGGACTTTTTCAGATTTCTTTTCACTTGTGGGCTTTGTTAGAATCGTCATTTTGACTGAATTTCTTAATTTAAATTCAAAAACACGATTCAGCTAAGTTTTTTTTTGTTTTGTTCAATTGTACAAATTGTCGATGAAGCGTAGAAAACTTCTTTTTAGTTTCCTACTGCGCGCAGAATTGTGAAACAAACAAGTTCGATATTTGACTACAGAATGAACAGAAGAATTGCACTAGAGTGACCTTTTTTTTTTGTATGAAATGAGTGTGTTCAGATGCTTATGCTGCTGCAAGGAAGATGAATTGAATGGACACGTCTGAAACTTCTTTAGATTTCCTGAACTTGTATCATAAGGCAGTTTGATTTAAACAATTTATTGCTGTAAATTCAGTAAATGAAAAAATATTAAATTATTTGATGTCAGATTTGTTTTAAACAGAAATGATTTTTTTTAAGATAATTAGCATAAGAGAATTTTTGCTGAAATGTCAATTCACTATTAGCATAAGTGAATTTTACTGAAATGTCAATTCAATTTTTACATCACGAGGAAAGCAAAATGGAGAAAACCATCGAAGAATTTAAGAGACTTTTTGACAGTTATTCAAGAATTAACGTCAATGCCATTCTCTAATTGGTCAATTTGTCATTAGAAAAAGATATAAAAAATGGTTGTCAAAAATTTTAAGGAATAAATATCATACTTCTTTCTGTTAAAAACTTTTCGGTTTTAAAAGGTAAAACAACAACAGCAACATGTAAACCACCTTGTGCATACTTCTCGAACACGTTCGCACAATAAAGTGACATTTCATCAGCTGTTTATTTTCAACTGCATTTGACTTCTGTTGATAAAGAAATTAAAATCCTAGTCATTCGACTATGGAAAGATAACAAATAATTAATTTTCAATACACGCAACACACTTAACAAGTTAAACATCGAAAACATGGCAGAAGGGGCAAATTTCGCTCCGAATCTTCAAAATGTGCCGTCAATTTTTGAAATATCTGCAGCCGAAGTGCTGGACAATTTGATATATCCGGCATTTTCGAAAATTTTCGATTATCTTGGGATAAAGTTCAACTTCAGGATTGGCAAAACGGATATTTCCGAGGACATATCACCGCTAATCACAGTTTTACTTCAGTATTTTTATTTGAAAAAACGCGGTGGTTCATTTGGCGAAAGTTTCTATGGTCTGCAACGGTTGTCATCGGCTAATGGAGAGGTAATTCCGCACAGGGAGCAAGTAATCTCGGCCTCTATCCTTGCATTTATGCCATACATTGAGCGAAAGCTGAAGCAACGGAGCGCTTATCACGAAGAGACAAAATTCGAGGAGTACCTCATTAAATGTTTTCACATCTACAAAGCTTCGAAGGCGGTGCATACATTTCTCTATCTGACCAAGAATTTAGCATGCCATTCGCCGATATTTCGGATTCTCGGATTCACACTTCGATATCCAAAAGATCCACCCAAGGAAGATAAATCGACGTTAATGGTATTGAGGCTGCTAGAAGTGATGGCATTCTTCCTGCAATTCATTCAGTGGTGGTATTCGAACAAGCAAAGACAGAAAATCGGTGGTCTGAAAAATCCCGACCCTGTGGAAAAAAATAAGATGTCGGGACGTCTTCATCCGGACGGCGAGTGTCCGATCTGCTTACAAAAGATATCTAATCCGACGGCATGTGCGGTTTCTGGATATGTTTTCTGCTGGAAATGCATTGCAAATCAAACCAAAGAAAAGAAGAAATGTCCAGTGTCCGGGTATCCAATTGGAATTGATGATCTTGTTAGAATCTATGAATGCTAGTGAAGATAGTTTCAATAAGATGGGGTTGCGGGGCTTTATACTAATAAAGAAACGATAATTTGTACAAACTATGTTTGTGTTGTATATTTCGAATATAAATTAAGTAAAGTGTGCTATCTAGTCTAAGACTGTACAAAATAAAGTCCGTTCTCCCAGTCGAACGCTAACGCGCGTCCATAAAAGTCCCAATACGCAGTCATATGGTAGCCCATATTCGTCAGCACCACAATGTACTCGAAAAATGCAAAGTACGTGTACACTATAATAATTGTATATATAAGGATTAGGGAATATGATGGATGTTAAATTAGATATGGTTCTCAATACCTCCTGCTTCGCAGTGATTGTTGTGGCGTACAAAGCAATATCCGGCCAAGGCGAATGCGATAAGATTGATCACAAACAAATTTCGTTTGCACTTCAATGAGAGTTCCTCTTGCCTCGTCCGCGTTGTTAGCTTCTTACCGTTTTTATCGAGAAAATATGATATAAACATATATATCTCACTAGTGGCAATAAACAAAAGAAAACAAAACTTGTGCATGTCATAGCTATCACTTGAAGTCCATAGAGACAAGCCGAGCAAGGCAAAATTCTCAACAACATTGAGCAAACATGCTAAATGCGCCAATGGCATGTATCCGATACGAATTGATTCGTTGTAATACTCTAGGTACATCTTGGCTACGCCCAGACGTGGCAAAAGATGTAAACAAATTGCTAGCTGCCATACAAATCTTTGTGGTTGATAATTTCCAATTGCAGCTGATATGGACGGAAGGTAATTGGGGACATCACAGTGAGTAAAGGTCGATCGTTCAAAAAAGAACAATAATGACCAGACAACACAGAATATAAAACTTAATAACGGTAAGCAGACAACGTACACAGCAAAGCGACCGAACGAGAATTGAATTCGCTTCGGAGAGTTGAGTCGTTCGTATAGGGGTAGCATCACTATATTTAGCGGTCGTTATGATGCTTTGATTATGCGGATTATAGATGAATAATTTCCTTAATAAATTACATTATAGGATATGCGCTTAAACGAAAAACTTCTATTTTCTCTTTTGGGCAACGTTGTGTAAACAAGACGTGTTTTAATTGGTTTCTCGCAAAATTTCATGTCACCTTTGACACTTGAAAACAATTGAAAAGAGACGTGTTCGTTTTGGATAGGAAGTAGTTCCGTTTGTTTATTTTGTTACGCTTTTGTATATTTCTTTCATGTTAGATTTGTTGTTAAAAACATAAAATAGTTAATTTTATATATTCTTTGGAAACAATAAAATAAAAAATAAGGCACGAATACGATTTCCGTGGTTTTATGTTCTGAAAACGCAGTAGATCTTGGTAAAGTAAGAACAAAATACTAAGTGCCAAAATGCTCGTTTTTGCCTAGTTTAGGAGATATCGATGTTTCAAGATACATGTTTTCCTATGGGATTTCTCATGCAAAATTATTTTTTAGCATGTGGGGCAGAATTTCGATTGCATACTTATGGGTATGAACATTTTGCTATAATACAATGTTGCATACTTTTAGCAGTGTCAATATGAAACTAACCTGCAATAAAGCAGAATAAAAATTTAGCCATAATCCAAGTACATAATATGTTCCTATCGTAGAACACGCCGAATTGGTTAATAATTATAAGAATTATTCGGAACGTCTCACTCAAATTATCAGCGTACTCTACGATCTAATATGGGCGAGTCATTGAAAACTACAACGTCGGTGAAAATGGGGGCGCTTTTTTCCGTGGAAACACTCTCTAAATAAAGAAAGACGTGGGTGGCTCGCTTCGCTCGCGAACAAGATTCTAGCTCTTTTTTCCGCAGGGCCGCTTCGTCGCTCCGCTAAGGGTCTAAGTACACTTAAATGTGACATCAACTGGCATCGTGATCTGCAAATCCTTTTGGTATTCATTTCGTAGCTCGATCACTCGATATTTCAACAACTGTCTGGCAGGCGCCTAGAGCTGAAGTTTAATTTCCAGAATTAAAACGAAATAAGGCCGAATTTTAATTATTTAAGCCTCGACATCTCCTAAACTAGTCAAAAACGAAATTTACTGATTGCTCCTAGGATTATGCCAAAAATTTCATTGAGATTCTTGCATGGAATTTTCATATTGACACAGTATGCCTATAACAATGCAAGCAAAATTCTATCCCACGTGCTAAAAAATTCATTTTGTATCAGAAATTTCATAGGAAAACACAAATTTTTAAACCTCCATATCTCCTAAACTAGGCAAAAACGAGCATTTTGGCACTTAATATTTTGTTCATATTTCATCATGATCTACAAAACTGAGTTTTCAAAACCTAAAACCACGGAAATCGTAATATATCCAAAAATAATGATAATCGTCTTTGAGAAACAATTACCATATAATAAAAATAAATAAAAAGCTAAGAATCTAACAGTATCCCCTTGGGATAAATTTCACAGAGTTTAGAATTTTAGAAAAAAAAAGAACAAATCTCAAAGTTTTTCAAAAAATGCATTCACTGGTTGAGTTGGGTTTTCGAACGTGGGACCTCTGATGTACAGAATGTTTGTCAAATCAAACAGGAGTAACTGCTTATGTCAAACCTGTCAAACCATACAATGTAATATTGCCAAAACCAATATTTGTTGATGTAGAATTTGTTTGCAAAATTAAAAGAAGATATTTTATAATTATTATTTATTTTCGATGAATTTTCATTAGTTTTCATAAATGAGTGCAGAAAAGAAACGTACATCTTCATGTGAAACTACTCCAAAAAGTTCACTAAGCAAATCCATGAAGAAATCATCGTCGAAATCTCGTTCAAAAACCCCCAGACCCGATAGTAGCAAATCCAGTTCCAATGGCCAAACGCCTACAAGTTCGACATCATCGACTGCCTCGTTAATTCATGATCCCCCAACAACACCAACATCCAGTATTGACACTCCCAGGGAAAGAGTAAGTCCGACACAAGCATGCAATAGTTTTTTTTTCTAAACTTTGCCGCCGATTTTTAGATTCATCCAAAAGGCTATGCCACATTCGGAGCTAGGACCATCAAAATAATATGGGAGCAACATGATACAAGTGATACGGACTTGGCAACGGATTTATTGCCCATTATGGCGGAAGATGTCTCCTATAAGGTGTGGGAGTTGATTAAGGTACTGTCTTCGGTTTGTCATTGTTTTCTTTTAAATGCAGCTAAATTCATTTCAGAATATCAAAACATATTCAACACATAGTGGAGGAGTAGCAACGAGTGATCTTGTGAATGAGGTCATTAAAGACAGCGATTGTCCTCCGATTCTTGGATCGATGGATACCGAATGGGACCGAGTTGAGTACGATGGCTGTTTCTATTTTAATTCTGTAAGTTAAAAAACAACCAGCCGTGCTGGGAGATTATAAAATCATATGCTTTTGCTTTAGGACAGGGTGATCGAGTTACGAAGTGAATACCAGAAGGATTTGCAGATCACGATGCCAGTTGATGTCACATTTAAGTGTACTTGGCCAATTCTGGGGGGCTGTAGGGATCTAATGCAGGCGTTTATGCAGAGCATATTTCTGATCACCCTCGGAGGAAGTGACCATGACTTCGATTCTATTCGACAGTCAGTGTATTGTGCCCCTTTCATGGGGGGCTGTTATCGTGTGCTGCTCTTAAAGATAATTCAGACTCTGGCATTCAAACAGACAAACCACGTTAAATACCGCTGTTGGCGGTTGATGCAAACACTGGTGCAGCATCCTAGTTGCAGAGATATCTATTGCCGAGAGGAATATTTCCATTTGGCGGAGATATTTATTTGCCAACTGCTGGATACATACGAAGCCATCCCTGAGGACCTCAAAGAAGAGGCCAAAAGTGAACAGATTGATTCGACAACTACTAGTTCACCAGTAGATGCTGAGGCGACAGCAGAAGCAAGAGATGTGACTGAAGACTCCAAGATCGAAGATGTCAAAGTGAAAACACTAGCTGAGGGCGAAGAGGAAACTAAATGTGAGGTAGATGGTGGGGATGTGAAACCATATCCTGCGACGGAAGAGGATACGTCACAAACAGAACAAGTGTACCGCCTGGAGAAGGACGATGACGGGGAGGAAAACATCGCGGAGCAAATGGAGGGCATTGGACATTCGTCTTATTCCGCTGAGAAGGTCGAGTTGGATCTGGTTGACACTTTGTGCGAGACCATCGGCCTGATTGGTGCTTCAAATGAGTTCTTCAACTCGGAGTGCATGCATGGCATTCTGAGGAGGTTGGAGAAATTCTTCCAAAACCGACGGTCATATTCAGACGAAGGTTTGCATACCTTTGCCTAAGTGCTGTGTAGGTTTAAATTCCTTGAATCGTTGCAGACTATGAGTTAATCAGTCGAGCTATTCGGGGACTGTTTGCGTTGGGGGAATATGCCTTCCGGGAGTTCATACCCTATATGCAGAAGATGCAGCTGATCGATTTGGAGAACTTACCTGATAGTTTGCGGATAGAATTTGCCGTAAGTCTTGGGATTTCCATTGATAAGTAAACACCCAGAAGATGCTATTTTTTACAGCGCTGTGCAGTTTTTCTACGTGGTCGTGATGACATCTTTCTTTATGAGTGGCTCGAGGAGATGTGCAGTTCGAGACTGGTCCCATTCATGACCCACCACGCACGTAAGTAGAGAGCGAATCCCGAAGTCTGCTCAGTTGCACGAAATTCTTCTTCCTTTTAGATTACCATCAAAAACTGATGAAACGACGCCACCTCAAACGACGAGCAGCTGCTTTCATCATTGTACCCAAGGTTACTGCCAAGCGGATAACTCCACCGCCCGCAAAATCGCAAAAGAAAGACAACCCAACCATCGAAGAATTGTTTCCAAATCGAGATAGCATTTCAAAACCGCCTCAAGCTATGCGCTTCAAATTTGCGGGTTGCCGGCAGATCCCGGTAAAGTCCAAGCCCAATCGATCTCCAGCCACTTCAACAGACACAAACGGCACAAAACCAAGCCAGTCCTTCAAAGATGTTATAATAGCCCAGCGGAAACTGTTCAAGCCGCTGACAGACAAACAGAGGTGTACCCCTCTAAGTAATTATCATCTCCTAACCATAAAATAAAGAAAACAAATCTCAACTAAACATAATTTTATTGACTATCACTAAAATGCTGGGTCCTCGACTCCATACCGCTTCATCTCTTTCACTATCCGCGTCTGGATTATGTTCGTGATGTTCGCGTTTACATTTGGCAGCAGTGATCCAGTTCTCGCTGCGTGCTCAATCTTCTGGACGAGAGTGATTTCCCTCTGGCTGGACACGAAGTTTGTGACCAGACAGTTTTGTTGGCTTCCCACTCGTCCTATACGACCAACGCGGTGTATGTAGTCGGCAACGTGTAAGGGGAAGTCGAAATTGATCACTTGTCTTGCACGCGTTGTGTCCAAGCCACGGCTTCCCATGTCTGTCGTCGCCAGGACGTCAACCTCTCCCCGTTGGAATTGCTCAAACCTCCCCGCACGAATCTTCCACAACATGTCACCGTTCAGATTGATGCAGTTCACACCGTTGTTGTTGAGGAACATGGACACGAAGTCGCTTGTGGGAGACTTGTTGCCGAACACAATCACTGGTCGTTTCTTGCTAATTTCCGACTTGACTATCGACAGGACTTGAGCTGGGCGATCGGATTTGTTCATTCGAAGGAATTTATGGGTTATATGCGGCATGAGGCGATGTAGGTTTGGACTGATCACCTGCTGGAGAGTGTCTATATCGATGATATTTTCCAGCAGTTCCCTGATGTTCGTGGGCATTGTGGCTGAGGCGAGAATCATCTGTGTGCCGACTGTCTTTTCGTCCTGAATGTGATTTCTGTGAAACTAAACATGTTTTCCTGATGTAAGCAAAATCACGTCTCTATATCTCTATATACGCCTTCAACTTACCGGGAAACGTTTGAGGAAGTAGCACAGTTTGTCCGAGAAACTATCGTCCAGCAAGGTATCGGCTTCGTCCAGAACAACGTGTCGCACAGCACCCATTCGATATATCCCCGTGGTCACCAATTTACTAATGGCTCCCATGCTTCCAACAAGTACGTCAATGTCCTCAAAGTCTGGGTTCATCATTCTTCGCTTTGTATTGCCGCCCAGGATAACCTTGACTTTCAGTCCAGCTGACGCCGCTAACTTGTTCGCGATATCTCCAATTTGCATTGCCAGCTCTCTGCCAGGAGTCAAGATCAACGCGAGTGGTGTGTTCAGGTCTCGCTTGTCAGCTCGCTGCTTCCTTTCAAGAATGTGTTGAACAATCGGCAGGAGATACGCCAGAGTTTTGCCGCATCCAGTCTCAGCGGCAAGCAATACATGATTACCATCATGTATAACTGGAATCGCATCGGATTGAATTTTTGTAAACTTTGTAATCTCCAATTGTGATTTTAGATTCTCCAGAAGTTCATCAGAAAACTGAACGGATTCTTGCAGACTTTCGATGCCGAGTTGCTCCCGAAAAACGTCGCCTTCATCTACTGAAGGATGAATTATGAAGAAATCACCTTTTGATCCTCGATGCATCCATGCTTTCGAGGCAAGAGGTATACTGCCGAATTTTTCCTCTGTTAAGCGTTTACCAAAAGGGACATTGAGTTCAGCTTTCTTGCACTCTATCAGGGGTAACTTTTTCTCCGGTTTTCGGGGTTTCGAAACTTTGGCAGCTGGCGCCGCTGCTGAGAAAGTTCGCCAGTGGGGTATTCGAAGAGTGTTTGCTATATTTCGCAACATTTAAAATGCATTTACAATTGATTTTTGGGAGAAATAAATTCGCTTATGAACGACTTGCGGCTACAGGGATATTTAATAATTTTGAGGTTATGTTTTGGTTCGAAATGTCATTTGCTACCGAGACTCGTTGAAGTGTCACTGCGTGGCACTGCCAGGTGTTAGAAAGTATTGTGCGAGATATAATGGATGTCATGATATATTCAAAGTCACAGCACAGATGTAATATGGTGGTGTGCTTACATTTTCTCTAGAGCTGGACTGTCTTGAATAATTCTCAAGTGGCATGGAGGCTCATTGAAAGAGATAAACGGACATTTTGGATTACAAGGTAGCTCTTCTGTTTTGCTCATTGGCGAGTCTTGTGCTTCCACAGTCGTTAAAGTTTTATTACCAATAATGATCGTGTTATTTTGCGTTAGCGATTTTTGCATGCTAATTTATTTATTCGTTTTGTTTGAAATGTTCGGGATTTTCGAATAACTCGCTTCATTAGTTGCTACTTCAGGAACTTAAAACTGCACAATACTGCATCCCGTTCACCACAATCTATAAACACTCTTTGACCACCCTCCCAAAGCAATTGAAAGTGATGACCGTGACTATTCCAAACGAAGGGAGTGTGCAGCATGCCAAGCGCTGTGGGTTAACAAGCATCCTCAGCATCCTTGAGAGCATTCACGAAAAATGCAACCCGAATACCACGTTTGTATCGACGTGCATCAGTGGGGAATCGCATTTCATTCCAATATTTTGCAGCCAAATTGACTTATTGATTTGGGTTTGGTTTTGATTTAATTGATGGATGCGAAGAATAGAGGCACGCTCGCTGAATAAAGGTTCGATGTAGAGGCAGAGGGAGGACATGGTTTGATTTTCCCGCCGAAAATTGGATGAAATATTGCGGAGAGTAACGACATGTTTACGAGAGGTCGTATATTTCCCCCTGACGAAAGTGGCCATCGTCGATATAAATGTCCATAACTATAAATGACCAGTGAACGTGATAGAAGCGTGAGCCGGTGAATTCCAGTGGAGCCCTTTGCTTTGGCCTGTAACACGACTATTTTTAACAGGCCTCTTAAAATATGCAGACGGTATCGATTTTATGTCGTGTTTCTGGGAGATGTGTGGGTGTAAGCGTCTTTCGAGTGATTTGTGAGCGGGTTCTGCTGGCTGAGGTTGTTTCTGGCGAAGTGGGATTATCCAGGAGGATTGGGGTTTATTTCTTGGGGACTGGACCTGTGATTAATTGTTCAATGAACATGATGTTGCGTGAAAAAAAGTTTTGCAAAGTGTATGTGTCACACCTCTTATTTTGGACAGCATTAAATTCAAATAGTTTTACTTTAAAGCAATTTCCTCCACCTTTTCCAGTAGTTATGGCACACAAATGAATTGCCTTCCGAAACTCAAGAACATATGTCTAAGCGCAAGCTTGCGCATACTTTAATTTGGAATACAAATAGTATTGTGCCTGCTATATATACTTGTAGGCAGAGCAAGGACTGTGCGACAACTTCGAATTGGTGTAGAGTGCAAACAAGCACTCGCACGTCCCGGTGGTTGTGTGGAGGGCAACAATCCGCCCAAGTAAAAAACAAGAAAACATGGAAGAGCAAGCAGCATCGGAGCAACGGACGGGTACACGAAGATGATAGAGCGTGAAAAAAGGACGGCGATTTGGGTGTGTGCTTCTGCAATGTAAGAACACAGCACTCCGGGGCCGCTCATTAACCGCAGGTGTGAAGTGTGATCCGTATCATGATGTAAACATAGACTTCAATGCGAACAGCACAACCTCCACAATAGGACAACAGATAGCGGCTTCAGACTTTGCGACATCACGCAATGTGGGCGATCTATCCGCCAATCAAATCGACCATGCACTTATTGAAGCGCAAGCTATGCGACAAATCTGCGAATATTCAGATTAGCAAACGTGGATTCTGACCATTTCCTCGTAGCAGCACGATTCAGATTTCTACTGTCCAATGTCAGCCAACAGGGAGTTTTGCTCAGAGCGCACCGGTGATAGACATTGCCGCTCGGCCTTCAAAGAGGTAAACCAATCTAGGCTACCTCCCGTTACTCGAACACGTGGTATGATGGCGAATGTGAGCAGAAGAAGCGAGGCATACCGACCAGGCTTACTAAAAGACTCTGCAACTGGAGGTTGAGGAGAAGAAACTTCTACAGTTGAAGAAAGGTCTCTCGCAACCTTCCAGCTCAAGGATATCAAAGCCTAGGGATTATCAACAAATACGGGCTTTTAAAAATGTTGCTGGCCCGAAGTGAAAATGATATTTAATCAGAACCTCCAACACCAGCCTCGATAGAGGCGTTCAAATGAATCTTGGCAGGAACTACACCAACTGCGACATAGCAATAATGTAGGACAGTCGTGCCGCTATCTTGGCACTAGACTCCTACATTGCTTTAAGAGTAAAAGGATATCGTTATCAGAGCCTAGAAGAGTCAACTAGAAAATGGCACGAATGGATGAACAATCAGCGAATTGAGCTTCGTCATCATCTTCTGACCCTTTTACTCCCCTCCTAAAGGGTCGCGGGGGTAAGCCACGCAAGGAGAGGTGAGTCGGTCCTCCGCCATCGACTCTAACCCATCAGGAGTTATGCCCAAGCGTAACCAAGCGAGTTTTTGGACTTGGTCCAACCATCTCGTATTGGGTCTGCCAAGCGGTCGCATACCTGATGGAATTGCACGCCAACCTCGGAAATCGTGATGAAGGGGACATATCAAACCACCGAAGCATCGCCCTTTTCGTTCGAAGAAGCAGCTGCTCAATGTTGAGTTCCTCGCGCACAGCCGTGTTTCTCACCCTATCCCGGCGAGCAATTCTAGCAACAGCCCGGAGAAATCTCATCTCAGCAGCGTGTATCGACGATCTTATTCTTTCGGTCATTACCCAAATTCCATGGCCATAGGAGAGTTGGAATAAATACAGAGTTGAAAACCGTTGACTTGGCTTCGACACCTGATTACAGATCTACCAAGCTGTTTCAAAATCGACCCAGCTTGACCAATCCAACAGGAAAGCTCAGCATTACTCCTTCCATCACTTGTGGAAAAGACCCCGAGACACTTAAACTTCCAGCATCAGCACATACGGCAACAAACCGATAGCGTGCGAGCCTGATTTCCGTCTGGGAAGATGTGATGACAACTAAGTCATCAGCGTCATCTGCAGTCATCATCAAAGCTCCCAATGTGAAACGATCCTCGTCTGCGGCTGCGCTGCAACATCCAGTCCACATATACAATGAAAAGGAGAGGTGACAGGACGCACCCCTGGCGAAGTCCAACGCCCACTGTGAAAGGTTTTGATTTAACACATTAACCCAAACACA
This sequence comes from Eristalis tenax, assembly GCA_905231855.2. Taxonomy (NCBI): domain Eukaryota; kingdom Metazoa; phylum Arthropoda; class Insecta; order Diptera; family Syrphidae; genus Eristalis; species Eristalis tenax. The sequence goes on along the minus strand of HG993125.1, from coordinate 71,727,490 downwards.
GCTGGTGCAGTTTGTGTATAGAGACTGAATGGCCCTCAGGAGAGGACCATCAATCCCAGACTCCTGCAGAACACTCCATATGCCTTGTTCAAATCTACAAAACATCTGTAGATGGGCTTGGCACACTCCCAAGCCTTCCCAAGTGAAAAGCTGGTTGGTTGTACTTCTACCGAGACGAATGCCCCCATCCTGGGCTCGACCATAGCTCTAGAACACGCTTCTAACACCATATCGTAGACATTCCCTGGGAGACTTAAAAGGGAAGTGCCCCTGTAGTTGGAGCAGTCTCTTTCATCCCCCTTCTTCAAAAGTGGGACAATCAACCCCGTTTGCCAATCGTCAGGTGTCTCACCATGTTCCCAGGCCAGTTTAATGACACGAGAGAGTCCTAAAACTCCCTCTTTACCCATTGCCTTACGCATTTGTAGCCGGACTTCGTCCACACCGGCGGATTTGCCAACGTTTAGCTATTCAATCACCAAAATGACTTCCCCCACCGTTGGACTATTCCCCGCCCCTGTCAAGACTACGGGTCTGCCAACCTCAGTGCCGTGTTCGCATCTTAAAAGTGAAACGAGCACTTTCTGCGTAAGATGTCCATCTCATTGAAAAGCAACACACCATCTTTGGATTTGACTCCGTCGATGGTGCTGAATTTCCTTCCTCTGAGTCGGCGAATGGTTTGCCAGGACACCTTTTTCGCAGATCTATGGTAGCGAATTGGGCTTAACGAATCCGTTCGTATTAAGTTGACGTATAAGAATGTGAATAAATAATGTTCAAATACCATTCGCTAATGAAGCGAAATACCTCGCGACGACTCTAGATTGAAAGCTTGAATGGAAGGAGCACGTCAATGAAAGTTGTACTGGGTTTTTGGAAAACAGTCGAAGCTAAGCATTGACAGCAAACAAGCAAGTGCTAAAACCCGTCGGGACGTAGACAACTATGTGGTTGTACCAAAGAACGTAACAAAAATGTACTACACGCTTATCACAATAATGTATTGTTTTTTTTCAAAATTTGAACGCTTACTTATGAAAAACATGTATTATTCAAAGTATTGCCCATCTGAAGCTATGGCCTTTTCCCATCCTTCTGGCAATTTGTGGATCCCATCCCAAAAGAACTGCGCCGGCTTGGCAGCCAAGAATGAACCAAGCCAATTTTTGATATTCTGCTAGATAGACCGCTGCAATTAACCGGAACAAATGGTAGTCAGAAGGGGCAAGGTCTGGGCTATAAGGCGGGTGGGGTAAAACTTCCCATCCACTGTTTTCCAAATAGTTCTTAACCGGAACAGCAAGGTGGGGCCGAGCGTTGTCATGATGGAAATTTTTGTTTGCCTCGTGTCTGGTCGCACATTCCGGGCGTTTTCCGGCTACTGCTCTCTTCTTTGTCCATTGATGGTTTCACCCGGTTTTAGCAGCTCATACTACAGCACACCCTTCTGATCCGACCAAATACAAAGCATTACCTTCGCGCCATGGATATTCGGCTTTGCCGTTGATTTGGCTGGTTGGCCAAGCCAAAATCATCACTTTTGACACGATCACTCAGCTAGCGCATGTTCATCACAAACTTCCACCAAAATTCGAGGACTTGCGGCAGCATTTTTCCTCATATTAAAGTAATGAAGAAGAACTCTCCGCAAAACAGGCACACAGTTCGACATATTTGAGTGAAAAAAAAGATTGTTGATAACGCTTCAGATGAATGACATACACTGCAATGACGTACAATGACAGTAGCTTTCCAACGCATGTTCCAATGGAATAAGACAAGTAACGCCATCTCTTAGCAAACCGCACGAATTAAGTTATATACCCAGTATTGAGAACCATCGCCAACGCACCCTGGTTTATACGAAACAACGATATCCATAGAGATCTCGGAATGACATCAAATGAAATAAAGAATTTTGCTCATAAGCATAACCGTCGTCTGGAAGAGCACGTAAACTCTGCCGCCCTTCCAACTCCCGTCCGCTGTCTTCAAAGCGCTACACCCCTTGATCTGGCACGGTGAATTCAACCAGAATTCACCAAAAACTCTCTCTTGCTAACCTCGTCTTAATCAGGAAAGTAAAACTGCTGGATAGGTGTAAAACTAGGTTGTAGTAGAAAAATATTTTATTTCGCCATGAATCACCTACTCCGCAAAAAGAAAAATCATTTCAATGTCCAAGCTTTTGTGCCTGCGGTCAGAGAGGAGGAGTTAATTCCCAAGACGTGCCATTTGAAACAAATTTGCTTTATGCGCTAACTGGTCTGTTTTAGTACTTTTCTTGTGGAAGCCCGTATCAACGACAACCGTGAACCTATACCAAGCAGGATTACATGAAATGACAGCTCCTCAAACACGTTCTCGGCAGCTTCCTTACCGCAGAGGCCTGTTAAGCATGATTATCATTTGGTTTGAACTTCCGAACAAAAGTCTTATTATCTCTCTCCCTGGCCATTGTGCCGTCGAAACTATGGAATAAACAGATGCCTGGGACAGACACCTCAGACGGCGGCCCCTGCGGACTGGCGATTGTTTTAGTTTCGCTCAACCTCTTATCGGCCATAACTTTTGGAATTACCGAGACCCGGCAATCCACCGACAACTCACTCAACATTCCGGCCGAAAGGTACGCATTTTAAATTAGGAAAAGGGTCTAATCAATTCACAGATTTGCACCCAAATTATTCCTTTTGAAATATGGAATCAATTTGTTACCGCCAAGGTGCTGCCGGCACAGCGCACAGCCCTAATGAAAGCGACCCAGAAGAGTTAATTCCATTTCCTCAATGGCTCGTCGTCGGCGCCTCCTGTCCTCCTCGTAGCGGCCGTCGACGGCATCAGGTTCAATTTGCAAGTATTTTGTATTCTCTGCGTCCAAATTGATTATACCAGCCCGCATTTGGAATGCTCGCATGTTTAGTTTTGAGCGGTTCAGATCCGCTTAGAGATGGCCTAAAACTCGGGTCGCTGGGGTAAGTTGAGTACTCCTAGCTGGCCCGTGAGGGCGGGTGTGTTCGTGCAGTTCGCTCGGGTGTCTGTTTGAAAAACGCCATCATCCTGAAATTGAAAGTAATAAATATTCCTTTTATGCAAATCACGAGGAGTGCACGGGATAAGCAATGAGCTGCCCACGAACGTACAGACGACTCCGACTGCGATTGGGAAGGTGACGAGGATGGGGATAGTGATGCTGATGGCGATGACGATGGAGATGGTTATGGTGATGATGATGAGAGGTTAAACGGGGTCACTGCGATACTCGAGCGATAATTCAAATCCCCCACTTCTGGAGCTGTGGCTCCTTCGGCTGGGTGTGAATGCGAGGACGGAGTTGCCTGAGGATACGACGAATGTGTGGATAACTTGCTTAAAGATTTACATTTATTGTTGCCGCTTCACTTGCTCCACGCTTTGAATTCAATTTCCAGCCCTCGCCTGGCCGATGTGACAAGTGTCTAACGGAGAAAGGATAGGCGGTGTGTGAGTGTGTGAATATCCAATTTCAAAAGGAAAACATCCTTCCAATCTTCGAGAAGTGTTGAATGGGATTCTGTGAGGAGCATAAATTGGATCGACCCCAAGAACTAAACGATGACTTTCCTTAGCCCCACTCACAGACGATGTGACTTTGACGCACCTTTCTCCTTGCGAGGAGCCTCAGATAAGGAAGGTGTCATGGCGACTGGGGTTTCAAGGGAAACATGATAAGCTGAGGAAGTTGAGAATTATGAGATAACTACCCTGGGAGGAATTGAAATTGAATTTTAAAGACAATCACTGATGCCCTATGGCATGAGGGGGACCTGGTGACAAGATCGAGTTGTGAATTGTTGATTGAAATTAGACAGCTCTAATTATGCATGCGAGATGAGCAGAATGCCTTGCTTGTGAACTACAGAGCGACGTGCCCACAAGGGGCTGATGAGTAGGGAGATGTCCCTGCACTGGCATATTGAAATATTTGTGTGTCCTTTGGTAAGGTGCTCTATGGACGATTTAGGATATTCCCTTCTCTTGTGAGCTTATCCTTGTCATTTTCATTTGATGCAAATGAAAATTCGTCACCTTGGCAGGCGCAGCTGTACTGTGGTTCAGCCAACACGACTCCCCACAGCTGTTCTTAAGCTTTCCAAAAGATTAGGGACCATCTTGCCGTAGAAGCAGAGTCAATCAGCAGCTCAAGACAAGGAAGCATGGAATGACCACTGGAGTGCTGTGAAAACTGCTTTTGTGACTGGTAAAGACAGAAACGCCATTGTGCATGACTTACAACTGACACATGGAGACGGATCGAGAGCATATAGCAAGTAAAAGAAAGCATTTCAAGAAAGAATTGCAGCGGCCTCAGCAGTAGAGAGAACCGAATTAGAATCCCAATACCGGCCGAAGAAGAATGAAGTGCAGCGCAGTGTAAGACGTGAAAAACGTAAGTAAATTGTCACACTGACTACAAAGGCTGAAGAAGCAGCGAATAGGTGCGACAGTAGCACTGTTTGTAACATCAACAGGGAACTCAATGGTGGTCGGAACTCCAAACAACAACCGATGAGGGGTCTAAATGGTAGAGTAACTTCGGGTAATGTGATATACCGTTGCTATTTTCCGAAATAATCAAGTCTCGACAAGAATTTTCCTGTGAACATGACGGCAATGCAGAAAAACTCGGACTGCAGTTAAAGTGCACTTGAGTTACGTGCCGCGACATATTTGCGGCACCTTCCATCGACAACAATGTGAAGGGTGGTCAAGTTTTTTTCTGCATTTCATTTGACATTTCTCAATTTCAGATTAACTCAATTTGAACCATGGAAAGATACACAATCGAGCAACGCGTTAAAGTTATTCAGGCTTATTATGAAAATGGGCGTTCAAATCAAAATGCTTATTTTTTCGGTCAATTTAATCGTCCAAATGTGCGTACAATCGGAAAAATCGTGCAAAGAATTGAACAATCCGGGTCTCTTGTGCCTGCTCGTACAGCTCTATTGCTGCTGTTCGCGATAGTGTGGCTGAAGAGCCGTCCACCTCAACTCGTCGTCGTGCCAACAATTGCACCTCTCACGCTCGCCGTTGATGAACATTATGCATAAAGACTTGCATTTACACGCTAACAAGGTGCAATTGACTCAAGAACTAAAGCCTCTTGACCATTTCAAGCGTCGTCAGTGGTCAGAAATGTGGCAAGTAATGGCAACAGTGGACGATCAATTTTCGAAGAAAATCATCTTCAGTGATGAGGCAAATCTTCACCTCAGTGGATTCGTCAATAAGCAGAATTGCCGCATTTGCGCGAATGATGATCCAAGAGTGATTGTCGAAAAACCAATGCACCCACAGAGAGTGACTTAAGGGCTGGCGGCATCATCGGGCCGTATTTTTTCCAAAATAAGGCCGGTCGGCAGTTACTGTGAATGTTGTTCGCTATCGTGAAAGGATAACGAACTTTTTATGGCCCGAATTGGAAGATATGAATGTGGACGATATGTGGTTTCAACAGGGCGGTGCCACTTGCCACACAGCTAACGAAACAATGGCTCTTTTGCGCGACAAATTCAATGGCCGTGTTATCTCACGTGGTGGCGATGTCAATTGGCCGCCAAGATCATGTGATTTGACACCGTTGGAAAGAATAGGTGTACGTCGGTAAGCCAGCAACAATTCAAGAGCTAAAGGATGAGATAATTCGGCACATTAACGGCATAGAACCTCAATTATGCTTCAGCGTTGGACCATCGGATGGAGGTGTCCCGCCGAAGTCGCGGCGGCCATTTGGCCTATATTTTGTTCCATACCTAATTGAACCTTACCAATATTATCATATTAAAGAACAGATATGACAATAATTTGTTACACCTTCCCTTTGTTGACGTCTTTTTCCTATTCCTTCAATCTTCCATTTGTTTACGTGTTGAGATCAGTAGAGTCCTTTTCATATTTTGTCGCGAGACAGCCTACGAAAGACCTCCGACTATGTCGGAACTATTTATTTTTTTTTATTTTTTATAAAGTTTTAATTTGTTTTATTTGTGATCGTCCCGGAGCATTACGTAACTCTGGCGCTCTTTGCGTTGTATGCCGAAGCATCGAAATTGTCTGAGGTGTTAAGTCGATAGTGTTTGTGTGCTTTGTTGAGGTTTGTATGCAGGATTTAGGATATTGCCTTCCCTTGTGAGCTTATCCGACTTCCTACAGTTGGAGCAGTATAATTAACTGAAGTAATTCATTTTGTTCCTGTGTGTGAATAGAACTGACAGTAGAGAGAGTTTTTAATTCTCGTATATTTTTTAAAAAGTCTCTTGATTGTTTAAAAAGTCAAATCAGAATTGAAGTATGATAGAGACGCCCAACTTCTACCTCTCTTGCCCTTTAAAATGTTCGACAACCATTTTTATATCGTTTTCTAAAGCCAAATTTATTGGGCCCATAACTTAATTCGTGCAGTTTTTTTTTTCAAAATTTGAACGTTTATTTAAGAAAAACATGTACAATCGTATTATTCAAAGTATTGCCCATCTGAAGCTATGACTTTTTCCCATCTTTCGGGCAATTTGTGGATCCCATCCCAAAAGAACTGCGCCGACTTGGCAGCCAATCGGAACAAATGGTAGTCAGAAGGGGCAAGGTCTGGGCTATAAGGCGGGTGGGGTAAAACTTCCCATCCACTGCTTTCCAAATAGTTCTTAACCGGAATAGCAACGTGGAGCCGAGTGATGTCATGATGGAAAATTATTGCCTCGTGTCTGGACGCATATTCCGGGCGTTTATCGGCTACTGCTCTCTTCATACGGATCAATTGTGTTCGGTAGCGTTGTGCATCGATGGTTTCATCCGGTTTTAGCAGCTCATACTACAGCACACCCTTCTGATCCGACCAAATACAGAGCATTACCGTCGCACCATGGATATTCGGCTTTGCCGTTGATTTGGCTGGTTGGCCAAGACAAAATCATCACTTTTGGCACGTTCACTCAGCTAGCGCATGTTCACCATAAACTTCCACCAAAATACAATGACTTTCGGCAGCAGCAAAAACACTTTTTCAGGCACAAAGTTCGACATAAAAATTGTGGTTGTTTGCGCTTCAAATGAATGACATATACTGAAATGATGTACAATGACAGTAGCTTTCCAACGCGTGTTCCAATGGAATAATACAAGTTACGCCATCTCTTAGCAAAAAACCTCAAATTTGAAGAAAAAAAGAAAAGAATAATTTAAAAGTAAATAAATACAATATAATAGTTTGGTAATTATAGTCAACACACGATAAATGACAGGGAATAAATAAATAAATAAAAAAATAACACACAGGGTCATTGAACGAACAATATGGATTTAGTATCACTTAGAATATTAATAAGAGGGTTTTCAGCACAACTATAGCGTTCATGGAATTTTAGTTTCAGTTTCTGTGGCCTATCAGTAATCAATTCCACATTCGCTTTTTTGTGTACGCCTTTAGTTGAGTGATGCCATGGCAAATTTAACATACTTTTAACGTGAAATTTCGAACAGTTACCCCAGACTAGACACCCATGAAAAATCACTTATAGATCACTTATAGATGATCATTTTATTTTTTTGTTGCAACCGCAACCTTTTTAATTGTTTTACTAATGTGATCACTGAAGGTTAGTTTCGTATCTAGATTTATGCCCAAGTAACGTACGGAGTTCTACTACGTAGACGACGTTTGTCTGCTTTCGCAAAGGATACAGGAGCTTCACTTGATGGCTCACAATCTAGAAGCTGAGGCAAACAAAGTGGAACTCAAAATCAATACCGCGAAAACTAAAGCACTTAGCACTTCTAACAACCATGCCCAACTGAGCATTGCCTGACAGGAAGTCGAGAAAGTTGACAGCTCTCAATATTTAGAAAGTGTGGTCTCGGCTCATAGCGATGGTAGCGAACTGGATCTGTGCAGCAGAATCGAGAAGGCTGCGTACGGAATGCTATCCACGATCAGGAAAAGTAATGTTATCAGCTTGAGAACCCAGCTGCGACTGTTCGGCTTCAATGTGGAATCGGTGCTGCCATAACACGAAAGCAGCAACTATTTTGTTTAAGAAGCAGTCTTAAGTACGAACAACCTTAACGTGCCAGCAAGCAAATGTACCTGAGAACGGACCAAGAAGCTATTAACATCGCAATCCCAGTGACATCGAAAACAAATCCATTACCAAGTACGCCATGCAGTGGAGTGCACCTACCCAGACAGGCAGAATAGCGGGCCGCCCAACACAAACGAGGCGCAGTTGAAGAGGCATCGAGTTCTTTGAGTTGGAGATGAGAGAGATGGCGCGCTGGCGTGGTTGGCACCCGATGCTCCCCCGATGGTTTAAACGACATTAAGTAAGTAAGTGTAGCCGTCCATGAAGTTGCGTGCGGTCCGCAGCTGCCAGGGCTACAGACGCTGGCTCCTTCTCAACTAATAATCATCAACACCCTCCCATCTCTTCGATGAACTGGAACGCTGTGCGTCACAGCTGACGATAGGCGAAGTTCATTAATCAATTGCGTACAGCTCTTTTGTTGTCGCTCCAGGTCCTCCCGTGTCAACCCATCCTCCCGCATGGTGACGTAGTTTTCAATCAAAGACAAAGGCGTAGCCAACCCAAAGCAAACTAGTCGTTTCATCAAAACGGCGCTGCCAACTCACAAAGAAGCTAATCACTGACGCAGATGAATTGACGCTCCCAAGATGAGTAAAATGGGGATGTTTCAGTCTCCATAGTTTCGCGCCACCCAATTAATCCATTCCCAAACAACTGCAAGAATAGATTCGATCAAGCAACTCCAGCGTCCTCAAATAAATGCAGGGCAGTGGGAGGAGGGATAGTTTGCGAAAATAGCCTCGTTATGTCGTCTGCATCGGGTGCAACTGCAAGAGGCGAAGTCAGGACTGTGTTGTCCCTCCACCTCGACCAAATCATCGTCCATTACCGGCTTATTGCTGAAAAAGCCCCACGTCCAATCGAAAGGTCTCCCTAACCACCCACGCCACCGACACACAGTCTTTGTCGCTGCAGACAGTAACGGCAACCGTACTCAGCCAGCGTATCACGGTCCACAACAACAAGCACGAATTTGTTGAGTTTGCATTCGCCCCTCCTAGTCACCGACGCCAACGGCAGCGTGTCCTCGCTGGCCGGCAGCCTTTTATGCTCCAACCCACACCCCACCACCCAGAGAAATACAGCAAAATGTAGTTTAAGGTTATTAATTGAATTCACAGCGGACAATAGATCCTTGAATAATTATGTCATAAAAAATCGAAGTGCGCGCTAAGGAGGGAGACCTCCGGGCAAGAGGACAACGGAAAAAAATCAACGACAAAGCAGTGAAAAATCGATGTCGGGCGAGGACGAAAAGGATACGATTTTCGTTGACACCGTCACTGTCAACGACGACGGCACATTGCAAACGTGACCAGATTTCATCTTCGTTATTTCGATGCTCTTTCGAAGCGACCGGCAGGACCTCTTTGATTCCTGTGAATGACACAATGTGGGCGGTGATTGCTGGATAGACCCTGAAGCCTCAATTAATTTTGCATTACATTTAGCACACTGCACCTACCTCCGATGGAGCGTCTCTTCAGCCAGAAGATAGAGGAAGGAATTAGGACACCTTGTCCTTGCCACTGCCGACAGGCGAATATGTTGTGTTGCAGAAGCTGCTTGCACACGACACAAGTGCGAGGTGTTCATGTCAATAAAGCTGCACCTGGGCGGCAAGATTGACATTGCAGGCTGTTGAATGTGGGGGAGGGCGGGCCGTCGATTGATTGACAACAGTCTTTGGCTCGTGTGTATGCACTGAGCATTTGCATGTCTATTGATTGTGTGATCGAAGATGACACACTTCGCTCGGTCGTCCTTGCACGTGGACGAGTGGGCCACTTTCTCGGATCCTTGGAAGGAGCGATAGCGTGTGTAATGGGGGACCTTAGGTGCTGACATTGGATCGATAAATGTTTAATAGGCAATTTACAAACTGTGTGCTCGAGAACAGGTTGTGTCCCTGGGTTAGGTGTGCGGTCAGCTGTCGAGGTGTGGCCATTTAGATAAACTTGTTTCCAGTGAGGTAAGTCAGGCCCGTCGGCTTAACGTTTAAGGATGTTCCCGTCTCGGGGTACAGGACGTAGTTGGGGGGCATCTCTGTGGCCATCCATTGCACAGTCTCATGCCAGAGATAATGGCGGCATAGAGATATCCAACTTCGGTCATTCTTACCCCTTGTCCAAGGCGGCATTGAGCCGGAAAGAATAAGAGTGTAGTGGAATGCCCTTTGCTTTTTACACATACTCTTACAAAATCCCGGCTTCACCACTCATCCCAACACCGTGCAAAAAACGCTGTCTGATGAAATCAAGGGGCAAGGGAGGTAAGAGTTGGATATCTCCGGTCTCATGCAAGGGACTCAAGATCCTGCCATAACTGGACTTAGGCGCAATACTCCTCAATCGATTTTTTTTTTTGATAAAGGGGACCAGGCGACAAAACTAACTTAGGTTGACTGGGGGTATTATTGTTGTTGTTGAGGGTATTTTCCACAGCGACCGTAAGATCTGTTGTGGCTCCTTTTGATACCTAACGAGTTCCCCTCGCACACAGTTCCTTTCAGAGTTGTGTTGAGGGCTGAGAAGACCACATAAATTCAACGCCGAAAATTTCGAAGTACCACTTGACCGAAAAAATAAAACAGCTCGTATTTTAATCAAAAACATTTTTCCAAAATCTTGTTACACAAAAAAAAAAAAACAAATAAGAAAATCACAGAAAGGAAACCATGCACACATTAAAACACTATTGTTTGATAAGTGTCCTGTGAGATGTCTGCTTTCTCACAGGACACTTTTCAAACAATAGTGTGCATGGTTTCCTTTATGTGTAAGCGGATCGAAACTCAACGCACTTACGATGACTTAAGTTAGGTCTACTAGCTAAAATTTGACGAAAACCTTCGAGTAAGAGAGAATTCTTTATAGTTATAGTTTCTGAAAGGGTTCTGCGATCATTTAAGTAGAAACAAGGCATTAGACAAAAAGAAGAAGAAATAAAAAAAAAAAAATAGGAAAAAACGATAGTAAAACGAGTGTTTTTCCTTCTTGAACTAATGTGATCTGCCTAGCGAAGCAGGAACAGGGTTCGCTAGTAGAAAAAAAAAAGTTATAAAAATTGAGCCTCGAATATTTGTCGCCGATTCACGCCATAACGAGTTTACCGATTTTAACCAAAATTGCACAGATCTTTGGTATTGGTCTATATATGGTTTGTGTGAAGTTTGGTTAAATTCGGTAAACACATGTGTGTGAAAAAACACATGCGTTTCAGTACATTTAGGGTTGTTTATACACATTACATTGTTTTTTTTTTTTGGGTCGGTATATCTTCTTTGTTTGGCGCTACAGTCCGGGGTGGACCTGGGCCTCAACCAACAAGCCTCTCCAGCCAGCACGATCTTTCGCCAGCTGCCTCCAGTTGTGCCCACCAAGTTGGTTGAGGTCCTTCTCCACTTGTGTGCGCCATCTTGTTCTAGGACGACCTCTTATGTGTTGTCCCAAAGGCTCGGAATCGAAGACTCTTCGGGCCGGAGCTGTGGTGTCAATCCGCTCTACGTGACCCGCAGGCTTGGCGGAAGGACGTTGCACACCAGCACCAGCCGAAGAGCTGCAAAGAAACAGGATCTTTCAAGCAAAAGTCCATACCGTAGACAAATCAATCTTAACAGGAAGTATACCAACTGCGGCATAGCAATAATGTCGGACAGTCGTGCCGCTACCCTGGGACTAGACTCCAATATCATCAAATACTCGTTTGTGTGGGAATGTCTACGGAAGCTTAAGGAACTCAGCAGGAGTAACAGTGTAAGACTCTGCTGGATACCTGGCCATACAGGGACAAAAGGCAATGATATGGCCGACAACCTCGCTAGGCAACGGAACCTTTTCTGCGCTGCAGGAGATAGTGTCCTCAGGGACAAGTTCACGGAACTAGAAAGAAGGAACTGGGCAGATACCTGGAACAACGCTCATGGCATGAAACAGGCCAAGAATCTCTTGGATCAACATAAGCGGAAGAGGTTTGAGGCGTCTATCAGAATGAGCAAGAGCAACCTGCGCATCCTAACATGCTTCCTAAAAGGGCATTGTAGACTTAGGGAGCACCGGAGGAGACTAGGAGCATCAGATGAAGGTCTCTGCAGATCTCTGCGGACAATCTAACGATAAAATATACTGGAATTTTGTGAGGCACTAGCCCACAAAAGGCAAAGACTTGACTTGGGCAAGCACTTAATGTCAAAGGAAGAATTGAAGTCGCTAAGGGCAGCTCTCATTCTCAGATTTCTAAAGTAAACTGGCTTAGAGAGAATACTCTAGAATAAATCCCGTCCACCTTCGCGTAACAGGAGCGTATAACCCTCAAACCAACTATGAAAAGTACTGCATGCGCGGGGAACTCAAAGGTATAAAAAGGGGGCACAATATATCTAAAGGCCGCGGTGCAATATACCCTCAACAATAGTAACAATAAATCGTGCACTCGGAAAGGCCCCTGCTCTCCTACGCATTGGACATTTCGTGGAGTAAGCTTTCACGTAAACATGTATCACTAATCTTCGAAGAACGGTCTGTCTAGGCTTCATAGGGGCCTTCCCTAGTACGCCTGCCTCTACTCTTGATGCACTGCTGAATCTGGCCTCCCTTGCCTCTCAAAGCCATTTTCGTCTTACAAATCTTTGGTATGACACGCACTGGAGTTTCGAGGACCTTGCGCACAGCATTTCATTTGACCCCAGTCTTATGGATATGCCGTCTGACGCACGGACAAAAGTACTTCAATTGTGGCGCACATACAAAGTCAACTTTCCCTACACTCAGGACTGACTTTGGCCAGAATCTGAGCTAGGAAAGGAGACCAATGAAGTTTTTGTTCGTTTGGTTCCTTCGTGGAGGGAGACAACTGCCTAAGAGTGCACACCTCATTAGGTAAATTTGCGTCGGTTTTCCAAGCGGAAACCTATGCGATCATAATGGCCACGTACTGTACTGTGAAGAACAGGTGGAAGGGGAAAAGCATCTGTGTCTGAAGTGGCAGCCAAGCTGTACTTAAGGCTTTGCTCAATCATTTAACCACTTCCAGGATAGTCCAGGAATGCGTGTCCTCTTTGAATTTGATCGGCGGTCATAAATCACTAAGACACTCCGTGGTCACCACGGGATCGCTGGAAATGAGATCGCCGATGTACTTCTTAGAAAAGGATCAGCGGACACATTCTCAGCCCCTGAACCTGTGGTGGGTCTACCTGCGTCCTTGGTTAGAGCTTCCATCGATGGCTGGGCCTCTCACAATTGGAGGTGGCATGACTCTCCACGATGCAGACAGACCAAACGAATACTCCCAAATATCTGTCCGCGGCATTCTTGTTATCCCTTGGCGGAAATGACTGCAGATGACTTGCAGGCGTACAAACGGACACTACACCTTCGCCAAACATCTAAGTGTGCTCGGCCTAAGCGAAGAAACCCTCTACGACGCCTGTGGCGAAGACGACGACACTGCAGAGCACTTTCTCTGTCACTGTCTCGCAATTGTTCGGATCAGGTGGCAAATTTTCGCTGCTGAAGTGATGAGAGTTGATGATGTAGGCCCTTCATCAGAGAAGTGCCTGCTGGATAAACTACAGCAAAGGTTGCTGCCTGGCAGCACAATGGACTAGTTTTTGTGTCTGAGTGCTCCATTGAGTAAAACAACCTGTTCTCGACGGACCAAGCTGACTTTAACCACACTGGGGATCATCCCAGTCCTACTGTACGTCGCAAGGTTATGCGCCTCATAAGAAGAAGTCCATGTTCTCTTCCGGATATAGATTCAGGGATCTCTACGGATTCAACGTCTGAGGTGCCTGGGTCATGTAGAGTGCAGATCTGGCCAGAAGGGGCTTCGACTCTGAACCTGTGAGAGAGGACGCCCGCCCGAAACTGAAGTCAGCTAGGTGGAGATGCTTCTTGGCTGAGGCAGTTCCACCAGGACTGTAGCACCACCCAAAGAAGAAGGAGATTATTGTCCTTCGAAAGAGAGAACACCCAAGAGTTGGTGCTGCTTGAATTTGGTCAGATTCAAAATTTAAAAAAACATACATTTGAAAATGCGCATCGATTTCACGGAAAGTCTTCTTTTCTCCACCCAACCCCATGCACTAGGCACTGTTTCCGCATTTGGGAAGTTGCAAGACTCCGAGGAAAATCCCCATAAAATCTCCGCTTTTAAAGTTCACTAAACCCTCTCATTGCGAGTGCCTCCCCAGCGAGTGGGATACAACACGCACAACCACCCCTGAAGAAAGTCTCCATTTCATCATCATCCCCTGCACTTCTCCCCCCCGTCATTAATAAGACATGATGGCACACATTTGCGTAGGAGCGAGTGTGTGTGTGTGTGTATGTATGTATGCCCTGTAATCGTAAAACAATTTCCACTTACACACAAAATCCGCTTAGCCGCTCCCCTCCGCTCCGCGGCCCTGCGAGGGAACAGCGAAGAGATGATGAGATTGATGTCACTGCAGCAGCCTCAGGTCGAGGTGTCCTTAGCAGCGCGCCCACCCCCGCCACGCTCGTTGCTTGACAGCAATTCACTCAGCTCATTTCGAATGCATACAAATAAATTTATGTGAACACAATGTATCCACTCCGAGCATAATGTAATCGGGCCAAGACCGTCGAACCGTTGAACCGTCGAACCGTGGAGACTGACAACCGTCACCATCGCCGTACCCATCAACCGTCACCGGTTATAAGGACATAATTTGACTTTCAGATTTAAGGATACGAAAAAGTGTAACACGATGATGACAAAATGTGCCTAAACCCCATTGAATTACAAATTTTCGAATTGTCTACAATCGCGCTGGGGTATGGTGTCCTCGGCGGAGCGGGGAGGTGAGCTCTGCCCCCCCCCCGTTTATGAACATGTGTCAAATGCAAATGTGTGTCCCAGCAGAGAGACATCGTCGTCGTGGGTGTTTGTTTACAAATCACAAAATGATAGAGCCCCATGGTCTGGGGACGACGACGAAACTCATGTTTGCCTTGTCCCTTTTTTGGCCCCAGCCACACCGAGCACCGAAGCCATTCGATTCTCGACAGACTGCGGTGCATGAATTCGGAATGAAGGGACCGACTGAGAGAAACCGAAAAGAACTGCATGTCGTCGATGGATGCTTGAATTTGGTTCACAAATGCGGCTCTTGGGTGGTAATCCTTCGAGCCGGGTGCTTTGGCTCGTAATTGCCAGAAGGAACGATCATCAGGGGGGAGGCGGGTTGAGCGAGCATTTCATTGATTGGAGGGACATAAGCCACTCCGTCTGGGCCAGAGGGCTTCACCAAAATTTAATTAAAACTTCTTACTCGCACCAGGAATCAATTTCCACTCTCTCGACGGTGACGTGGCGGCGTGGGGGCAAGTAATATGTTTCCATATCAAAACTGCGTTCCCATGGGGAAAGTTTTGCGCCACGATTCCGAGTGGATTTGGTTACGACAACGTGAAATGTGATACACTTTGGAAATTGTTTTGTCTCCTCCTTAAGTGTGTTAACGTCCCCCCTGGTGTGGGTCGGTGGAACTTTAAAGCAGCACCTTGGAGGGATTGTCGAGTGGGAGTGGCATCCGGAAGAGCAGCTGTGCGATTTATGACAGTCATTGAATATTTTCGACGGTGATGCAGGGTTCAATTGTTCTTGGAATTTGGAGACGGATGATTCGCGAGGTATCTTGATTGCTTTTGTCTTTGATTGTGCGTAGTTGAGAGGGATTACAGAATAGCTTAAAGGGAAGTGACTGTGCATGTCTTGTATCACGAGAGGCTGAGGTACATACGATGACGAGTTTCGATTGAGCATGTTCCCTCGGATAAACAAATTCTTTAAAAGGAACAAGCAAAGTGCTCTTCAGTGTAGTGAGCTCCGTAGAAGGACGGACAGTGCACAAATACTGACTACAGATAAGATAACGCCGTACTCGACGATGACTTCTTTGTGGTCGAAGACCCGCAAGAAAAAGTGGAGGTAATTGGCGCTGTCTTTCAGGAAGTGTACAAAGTGAACGAGAGTGTTCGGTCGAACCACGACCTGGAGAACCGCGAACTGGCTAACAACAAACTGCTTCGTGAAGATCTGCCACAATGGTGATCTGAGAACATCGGCTTTGTCGTGTCCAATGACGATAAAATGGCAGATAATGCCATCGCCGAAGAAGGGGTTCATCCCCGTTCATTTCGAAGACAGATCTCCAAACGATCTTCGAATCACTAAAGAAGAAGAAGTCAGCGGTAGTCGATGGGGTCTCGAACAATGTGCTAAGACACCTCCCCCTGGAAGTGGTTAATATGTACACGATCCTCTTTAACAAATCCTCAATTTCAAATCCCTGCGGTCAGGTATTCGAGAAGGTGATCAATAGATCTCTGATCATCTGGACTAATGGCAAAAATATAATTCCGGATAACCAATTCGGTTTCAAAGCGGGACATGTCACTATCCATGGCGCGTCGGATATCCAATTGAACAAGAGCCAGAAACAATGTACGGGTGCCTGCTTGATTGATCTGGAGAAGGCCTTTGACAGCGCATTTTTTACAAGCTCAATCGGCTGGGCATTAGCAAACCACTGCTGTACCTGCTGGGTAACATGCTTACCGGTAGACGGTACGCCGTCAAGATTGGCAATGTGACCTCCACAGGTATTTTTGATCTAAAAAATGGTCGCCGATCCTGTTCAACATTTACTTGAGCGTTCTGATAAGTTCTCTTCCTCACGAAATTGCGTACTCCGATGACTTGATCGTGTACAGATCAGGCAAAAAGATCGAGGACATCACTGCCCTCGCCCAGAGTGACTTCGAATCATTCATGAGAGATTGCGATGACTGGCAGTTGAAAATCAACATTAAGAAGTCTGGAACCATACTGTTCCTGGACAACCGCTGTATAGGCCTCGGCGGATACGAAAAAGAATTGGCGAAAATCCTCAATTGTTGGGCGCCACGGGGGGATCTCGCTAGATCAGTATGCTGTTCTGGTCAAGGCCCGAGGCGCTTTTGCCCTTACAAAGAGGCTGTTTAACAACAGCCAATACGATGCGGGGGTGAAGGTTATCTGCTACACGGCCCTCATCCGGCCAATGTTCACCTAGGGCTGTCCCGTGTGGTTCAACGTGAGTGCCAGCTTTGAGAGGGCTTGTCTTCGCTTTTCTCAGTTCAGAAAATTCTATTCCAATGAGGTCCTGTACGACAGGGCAAACCTGATAAGAGTAGACAATTTCCTAGTGAAGTTGGCCATACTGCCAAAGCGATGAACTCGGTCAATAACCTGATGTCGGGGGCTTACTACCCCAAAAGGGTACGGCACAATGGCTTTGTGATAAGCACGGTCTGATACAAAACGAAAATGCGGTACCGCTCCTCTTTCAAACCGCCCGTTCAACTGTGGATGGGCGACTCAATCACGACCGTTCCGTTGCACAACGAGCTGAGGAGGGTCTCCCCCGGTTCAGTACGGGGCACAGTGGATTTAATTCAAAAAATGACATGCTCAAAAGCCCACTTTTTTTCACAGCTTAAGCCTCCCACGTAATGAATGTGCAATTTTTTTGGTACAGCTAGTGCAACAACAAAAAAAAAAATATGATCTCAAAGTCCAGATTGTACGTAACTCTTTGATAAGAAAGTCAATTTGAGGAGCACGTCTTTATTTCGTTTTCTCAGTGGTTCGTGTACCGATTCTTGAAATTTTTTTTCTTTTGGAGTAAGGAGATTCTTACTGAATATAAAAATATGCTGTTTCAATATATGAAGTGTTTTTGGTCCATATTAGGGGGGAATGAAATGAGAAATTAGAGATAAAATATGTGTTTTTTGTGTTCATTGGACGAAAAGTAGAATTGTTCACTGTTGTTAAAATTGGCGGCCATATTTGTTGTAAAGCTGTGATTGTTAGCAAAAAAAAATGCGTTCCCACTTTTTGCGCAGAGGTGCGACACCCATACTAAATTTTTAATTTTTTAGGATGGAACCCAAAATTACGTTTAAGTTTTTGATGTATGGATTTCTAAAGTCAAAATCAAGCGCTTAGATGCTGTTATTTATTTTTTTTAGTAATATATCATTTTCCGAGGCAGCAATGAAGTCAATTAAACCAACCTTAAAAGCTTTATGTATGAGATTTGACGAAAGATGGGTCAAAAGTGGTCGGCATGGAGAGCGCTTCGACAATACAAATTGCGCATGGCTGAATGAAAGCCTGATACTACCACAACATGTTTTAGATGAAATACCTTCTTCATCTAATTCTACTAGAGTAGGAAGAACGAGAGAAAGCTGTGAAAAAAACAAGAAAAGAATAATACAAACCATTTTAGATTCTTATAGCGCTGAAGAAATTGCAATGGCTCATGAAATAAAACTTAGAAAAGACGGAAAAGGAAATACTGCTTTCGCAGTGAAAGAATTATGAATAAGTTCTCCAAACCGAGGTATTATAGTTTTTTTTTTTCTTAAAACGAGTGCTTTGGCAAAACCCAGCCCCATCATCAACCAGATATTGTCGACCGACTCAATTAAATTTTGCTAAGGAAACAACTGAACCGATCAAGTTTGAGGTTGAATCAATTTAACAACAAATTAAGACTGTACTACCTGTTGAGATTAATAATGCCAGCATGCATGTCATGATCAAACCGATTTATTTATTAACTATGATTGATAAAAAAATTTGCACTGCTTTATCATCCATAACGTCTTCATCAAAAACCTGTTACATTTGCGCTGCCAAACCATCTGAAATGAACAATTTAGCTAATCTTTCAAGAAAGCATGTGAACCAAGAAGCAATGTCCTTTGGATTATAGGGAAATGGTCAAAACTTTTCATGTCATCTTAGAAGCTCTTGGGTCTGGGTTCCCAATCGATACAACTGCTTTTGAAAGCTATGCAAGGGAAACAAGGGAACTGTGCCTTCAAAATTATGCCTGGTATTATATGCCATAAAGTCTTGTTTCATGCAAAACAAAGCACAAGAAGCAAGAAACAAGGAAAGTAGGAAGTTTAGGGAACTATTTACCAGGAAAATTTCGAGTATAGATACGAACACTGACCTTCTAAGCAGATTGCTTTTGACCCCTGATCCATTTTTAGCAAGTTTAAGATGCCTTCCCAAAAGAAAAAAAGTGTTCTTGAACATGAAGTCTTGCAACTCTTGGTTATACCAAAAGACCAAGAAGCTGAAAATTGCCTGTGTTTATGTGCTATTTTGTGTCGAAATTTGTGCTCATATGTTCAAATAATTTATTGCATTGTATTCTGTGAACAATTTCAATAAAAAAAAAACAACAACCATGAACAAAAACATTTATTTGTGAGCGCTATTAATTTAATCCCGCTAAATAAGCGACTCTTCACACTGTGCGGCGGTATCAAGGGGAGATGTTCGGGATGGTGCAATGCCGAACATTTTGGTGGATGGGGAGAGAGGGAACTCCCTCGTCGAACCCTTTAGACACGGGATAGAAACGGCAGTGCGTATCCCCGAAGGGGGGAGCAGTCAGTCATTAAGATTAAGTTTAGCTTTTTGCGTCCAAACTAGTTTTTGGTATTTTTGTCTAGTCTTGAAGTTTATTATGAATACTGCAATACAAATGAATTAAAAATCGATTGAGTTTTCGGAGGCTGCTGATACATCTTCGAGTGATGCGGAATAGTCGCTTGTAGAGTTGTATTGTCTGTTGGCTGTTGGCTTTCAATTGCAGTTAGCGCTTTTTCCTTGTATGAGCTGATTTTTCGGGCTTCACAGTCTGGCGGTTTTAGTCATTGGTAATGTGTTGGCAAAGAAAGTGAGACTGGCGAGCACAAATCGGCTGTGCTCGGGTTTTGTATGCCCACTGTGAAGGCACGAATGAAGCAAGAGAGAGGTAGGTACGCAACCTATTCTCTTTTATCGCTCTTCGTTTTCCTTTAAATCGCTTTATTCTTGAGCGCTCAGTGCTGACCAGAAATTAAGTGTTATAGAGACAGGCAACTTCTACCTCTCTTGGCCATCAACATTTTAGACAACCGTTTTTGTATCGTTCCCTCAAACCGAATTGACCAATCATAGAACGGCATTCACATTACTTCGTGGATAGCCGTCAAATATGCATGAATAACTGTCAAAACGTCGTCAATGTTCACGGGGACAATCAGCTGCGAAGTTGGCCATCTCTATAATACTTCATTTCGGGTTCAGAAAGAGATGAAGAATGTGCGTGAAAGAGGGAGAAACTACAAATTAAAAGTAAATAGAAATCCACTTTTGCGTTCCCGCTGCAAGGAACTTGTAAAATTTCAAATGACAGCTGTGTGTCAGAATTGGTTACTGATAGTTTTTCTGCTTGGAAGCCAAAAGTGGTTGACCCTTTTTAGCTTTGTAAGATAAATTTAAGTGCTAATTCAGACATTTTGAAATTCTTCGAATCCATCCTTATTGTAGTTATCACTTGATATGATTGATTGTTTTGTTGACAGCTGTTTTTTGTTATTGTGAGCGGCCTGTAAAGTCATTTAATGACGTGCTGAATCTGTAAAGAGGATTGTTCGATTGACAAATGCTGAACATTTGGGCTACCATTTTGAAACAAGACGAAATGTTGGATGCATTTGAGGTGTAAACGTACTACAGTACACCAAGATTTTTAACACAGGTTACATATTCGAATGGAACAGAGTTTGACTCTTTGGATGGAAAGTTTGAAAGGGAGGGATGGTATTTGGAAAATGAAAATGACTTTGGTTTTGTCAGGATTAAGCATGAGAGCATTTTCGTCAGCCCATTTATTGCCCAAATCCTCGTTTAATTTAGCAGCTGAATGTTCACCATATCAAGAGGAAAACTTAGCAGATTTAAACATCATCTGCATACAAATGAATTTTGCGTTAAGACAGCACTTTATCAAGATTATTAATTAACATTGAGAACAATAACGGAGCGAGAATAGAACCTTGAGGTACACCGATGTGAACATTCGAACACCGATCATGAGCACGGTTAGTAAGATACGAGAAGATTCACTCATTAGTGGGATTACTGATGTTTAATGGGGAGGACAGTTTCTGACAAAGTAGATAGACTGTAGATAGTCAGAAAGGCTGGAACACTGAACAAAGGGGCTACTGTTTTTTAGACGCCTGAGGATTGGCAGAGGCTCCGAAAGACAACTGAGTAGGAGACTCTTCCTTACGTCGAACAAAAACCCCCACGATATGTAAGGGCATTACTGTTCAGTAATCAAAGTTGTGGAGGACACGACAAGAAGCCTGCGGTATGATGAAGAGTGTAACGAGAAGATACGATGCTCAGCAAAGGGCGCCGTAACGCAGAGTTTAGCAAGAGGAGTAGCTGGTGGAGAAAAACCTTCTCTAAAGAAAAGGTCTCTCAAAACGTCTAAGCAGAGCTTCCAATAGCTGTGTAACGGGTATGACAAGCAGGAAACGAAGAAATCACTAATGCAGTCAACGAAGTAGTCCTCCTGTGGCTGTGACAAGCAGGCATGACAAGCAAGCATCGAAGAAATCACAACTCCAGTCAACGAAGTAGTCCTCTCATCTAGCTTTGAAGAAATGGACACAGCTCTGAGGAAGCTGAAAAACTACAAAGCCGCAGACTCAGATTGTTCACCATCAGAGCTCTTCAAGGACTGTCCGGTGTTCTGGTATAAAGCACGCTCTGGATAATCTAGAGAATTTGAGATGAGTATCAGCTCCATATGCTTCATCCACAATAAAGGCGACACTACCACCTGCAAAAAGTATAGAGGTGTATTCCTGGTCCACGTCAATTGTTTTCACCGCACTGATGGACACGTACGTACCAGTGCGGCTTGACAAATTATAAATCAAATATTCACAACTCTGCTGGAGACTAGACGAGAGTCAGCTCATTTTATAGATTTTACGACAGCATTCGTCACCAGTCGATACGTACCAACTTTGTATAGACTTTAGAGCCGCATACGACAGCACTCATGGCCAGAAACTTTTCGATGCGATGGCAGAGTTCGGCAAAATTTATCCGATTGAGAACACACACGCTATGCACCGTGCAGTTCGGTTCAAGAACCTCCGAACTGTTTGGAAATTACACGGGTTTCGGCAAGGACATGCGCTGTCGGGTGACATTTCTTCCGCTACTGGAGAAGACAGTGTGGCGGGCTGCGGTAAATACCGAAATCACTATCTCCTACAGGTCAGTCCAACTGCTGGGCTCCGCAGATATCATTGAAAAAGTCGCATGATTCCGTGTTGAAGGCTTTCACGGCGCGGCGATAGAAGATCAGGCGAAACTGGTCCCGAGGTTAATGAGGAAAAGACTAGGCATACATATGCCGTGGAGGAAAGATCCGTTTCATGAGAAACGTGAACTCCACAAATGACATCCTATTGGATCGACGTAGAGCCGTCGCTACTTATCGACTCACTCGAAAGAAAAGAAAATCATGATCTTCAAAAATCGTATTCTGCCTGGCCAGCTATATGGAACCAAAAGCTGGACGACAAGTCAAACAGCAGAGCTGATTCTTGGTGCCTTAGATTGACAAATTCGGCGTCAGATATCTGGTCCTGTATCGAGGACAACCGCGAGGAACAGCCGGAGGCACAACCGCGATCTCTACGATCCGTACCAAGGGGTGTAGTTCAGAAGACTAGAGCAATCCGAGCCTCTTGGCTCTGGAAGTTGAGGGAGGCAGAACCTCCATTATTAAGACTATATCATCGCTGTCGTAAGCTCCCTCTGTCCCAACAACTGGAAGTAGCGTCCGGGTACGCAACTATGGAAGCACTAGCTCAGGCTCATGCCATCCATGCTTCGCTGGCCTGAACTAAGCCCATTGTCTTAAAAGTATTGTCTTGTGTTCATCATTCCTTTGAATGAATTCCGCCCATCTCCTTGGAGTTCCCCGCACTGCCAGATCCTTCTGCAGAAGCTCAACAGCAACAGCTCCCTGCTTAGCACAACCCGAGTATAACTCAATTCAAATCAGCACCTTTGCAGAATTGTTGGTAAATACCACAACAAGCCTCACTGCGTGCGGCATTCATGAATCCCAAGCGAGGGTACTTTCCCAACCACTTAATCAAAATTTGAAATGAAGCATATAACTTCCTCCAACTTCGAGCCACTTGTAATTCAAGCCGCACCGCACGTAACGCATCCGTATGCCTCTCGCCCCCCTCCTCCTCTCGCGTCCTTATCTCGCCTAAAATCCGGCCTCCACCCCGGACGGATTAGTGATGCAAGGATTCACACAGCCTAACACGACCTCAGCCGCATGCCTCCGGCAAATGGGGCCTGTATGCAATATAATTCAAAAATAAATTAAACTGTAATCCGCAACTAAATCACTTCCCGATACACTCGGCACCTGTGCCGTGAGGCAGGGTCCACCTCCGGAGCCTACAACCGGCCTCGGAGTCCGCACCCGAAAGGTGCCCAGAACAAAACGAATCAATCTCTGGAATGATGCATGGATTAGTTGTTGTCGCCTCCTTAATCTTTGACATGTGCTCCGTAGAGGCGGGTTTTAATGAGTTTATGCGTTGACACTAGGACTCCGTATCCGCTCCGTAATTGGATTCAAGATCAGGCACGTACAGCAATCGGAATTTATGAATTTGTTATCGATTTGTGCGGAACAACCGAAGGAGCCAGTCGGCCTGTTGTTTTGCTGAATTGTTTATGGTAATCAGAAACACAATTACTAAGTCAGAGTGCGTGTGTGGGTGGAGTGCGGGTGGTATTTCAATTGGCTCGCTCATCGCTTAAGTGCTCCCCGTGACGGGCTGCGAGGTGTTCCCGGGAGCAGAGCTGTCTTGGCTTAATTGAATTCAATATGATACTCCAATGAACGTCAGATGCGAGATATGTTTGTTTTTGAAAGCCCTTGAGGGACGATTTGTATGCTTTTGCAGGAAAAAAGAAATTAACACCAGCCTGATGGATTTATTCAGTGTTCTCTCGGATGGCTTCGAGATAATTGTGATTGATGCGACAGTGAATGGTGGAAGGGCTTGGGTGAGGTAACTGTTGACGTCTTGAGTGGGTGCAGTTTTGAAGGATTAAACAGGCCGATCCTCTTTTTACTTTGAATAATCGGCTTTACGGAAATATAAATGCTGTGACATAAAACTTTTTTAGTAGCGGCCGTGGCGTTGTGGGTATGTGCATCGACCACTACGCAACTGAAACTCGCTGCCTGGGCTCGATTCTCGGCCAGTACGACCAAATAAATAATGTTCATGGCTTGACCATCCTTCGAGTTACTAACAATGCTCAAAGAGTACGAACTGTCTAGAGAATTTCCAATCCTGAAATAACAATAGCACGCCCAACACGAGTCGTTGCGAAGAAGCTAGCTCCTGGCCCTCTACTGCCTGTAGCGTCACCCATATTATTGTTATTTCATAAAACTTTACTATTTTTCACTTGGTTCTAATTCTAACGAATACAGTTCTTCAAGTGCTCTCTGAACACATATATATTTGCATACACAGTCGACTCTAATTCGAAACACGATAATTCGAACTGATTGCTAGGTCCCTTGGTAAAAACTTGATCAATCGAGCCAAACCTATGTGTTTGGTGCTTCTCCGAATGGTAGCGCCACCCATATGATAGTGTTAGAGTGCGAAATGGAAATCAGAAGCATTCACATGTTATTAACAAAAAAAGAGTGGGTATCGTTCAAGCCTGCACCTAAGTTCTTCATTCTTTTTCATCCTTTTTTCCTTTCTAAAATCAGAAGCATTAATTTTAACATAAATATAGCAATTTTGATGAAAGTAACGAAAGTAACTATATTAAAGTAACGAGTCTTAAGATAAAATGTAACGAATACTTATGGGTTCTCAACTTTTCGTTACTTTCACAGCTCTACTCAGGAGAGCTTTGAAAGAGCTGAAGGACCTCTCCTCAGAGACAGGGATAGCCCAGTTAAAAGATGTCACGCCATCGACTGGAATATTTGGGAGCAATTTGCAGTTTTCGGCGCCAATTACGACATAATTTTTTTTTATTTCTTTGATAGTCTTGAGTCCTTCGGCGTTCGACTTTTTTAACACAGCTTCAGCAACTGGTCTTTTTGCGTTTTGCAATTGCTCATCGATCAACTGTTCTATATCCAATCGGGCTTCTCAATATTACGATATGGTGTAGAAAAACAATTCAAATTAAAACACGACATTTGAAATCACCCAAACTTTTGAATACATGCTCTTTCGGGTCCCCTAAGAATCCAAACATTTTTGGATGTGCGCCAGCTGGGCCAATTCTTTTGCAACTCCAACAGAACTTGCATCATCTCCAGCTCATTAACGATTTGATGCGACTAAACTACTGCGCGTACTACGATACCGCATCCACCCAGTTGCCCTACCGAGTCAGCACATGACTAGATTACAAAAGCTTACTTAAAATCAGATTCAAAATGTATTCCCTTATTTCAAACTTACGGGTGGATGTGGTAGCGGCAGTTCGGGTTCCGTCTCCTTAAAAAAGCAACTCGAGGCGCACTTTTCAGAAAAACCTTTTTTTAAGTTAGATAGTAAGGAATCGACTTTTGGAAAGGCACTGCGGATACTTTCACAAACCATACGTACGCCATGAGCGACGCAAGTGACATGTATTATTTTGGAATACAGAACTCTAAGCGATTTTCTTCATGTACGGGGCGGTTTCCGTGACAAATAACACAGCCTCTCCACTGGACATATTTCTGCCCAATACTACAGCCATAATCTGAACAGCCATACGCGATATTTGCTTTCTTGGGCAAGATAAGCTATGTCGCTAGACTTCAACATTGGCCGCGAGAGCGTCAACATCAAGAAGCGGCCAACCAAGCACCAATCAGCGAAGTAGATCTCACCAAAAAATTATGCCAAAAAATGATATTTCCTAACACTTCTACTTTTACTCTCAATATTTACCACTCCATAGGAAGACGTCAAATCTCATGTCCAGCTTTTGAACAGAGCTCATGCCTGTCATAAATTCAAGCTTGGTTTGGACATGAGTTTTTGCGCCTCCACTAGATTTTTTTCATATCATGTTCATAAACAGGGCATGGTTCATGTCCAGTGGAGACAACGTGTAACAACACTTTTTGCCGCTTATGTCCATTCGACCATAGTAATAGCAATGAATTGTCAAAGAGCCTTGAGATTCACCCTTATTACGACTGACGTTGAGCGCGTTGTCAAAAAACGACTGTGCGGAATTAGCATTATAGTTGGCGTTGCGCCAGTCGTTTTATGTTTGTGGAACGTAATTATTGTTTGACAATTTGCATTTAAGTGAATAAGTGATTATCAGTATTCTGGTTGTCGTTATAGTGTGGCAAAACGCTTACTTAACGCCTAATTTTGTCGTGGAGAAATTGTTGAAATGTAAGGTGTCTTGAATTTATCGACACGTGCGGCTTATTTTATATGTTTTAAGGATAAAAGTAACAAACCATAGACAAATGAAACGGTTGGTAGAGTTGATGGAAAAAATTCCACAAACGGCTCCGTTGAAAAGTGAGTGGGAAGAGGTAGCTGCTATATTAAAT
Organism: Eristalis tenax; assembly: GCA_905231855.2. NCBI lineage: Eukaryota > Metazoa > Arthropoda > Insecta > Diptera > Syrphidae > Eristalis > Eristalis tenax. The sequence continues at coordinate 71,700,838 of HG993125.1, read as the reverse complement.
GAAGGGTGAATTTTTAGCTATTATCTTTTTGGCAACACTGGTTTAAACAGCTTACGCACGTTTCGTGTTTTGTTTCACTGTCAAACATCTTCAGTTTGGTCTACAATTTAACCATGAATCGTCTTACAAACGAACAACGCTTGCAAACTATTGAATTTTATTATCAAAATGCGTGCTCTGTTAAGAAAGTTCATCGCGCGCTTCTTCCATTTTATGGTCAGTTTAAGACGAAGCTCATTTTTGGCTCAATGGCTACGTAAATAAGCAGAATTGTCGATTTTAGAGTGAATATAAGCCAGAAGCATTGCAAGAGCTACCAATGCATCCAGAAAAAGTCACAGTTTGGTGCGGTTTATGGGCTGGTGGCATCATTGGACCGTACTTCTTCAAAGATGATGCGAATCGTAACGTAACTGTGAATGGTGAGCGCCACCGTGAGATGCAAAAGCTTGACTTGCATGACATGTGGTTTCAACAAGACGGTGCCACATGCCACACAGCACTCGCAACAATGGACTTATTGAGAGGCGAGTTCGGTGAACATTTTATTTCACGTTCGGGACCGGTCAGATCGTGCGATTTAACGCCTTTAGAGTATTTTTTGTGGGGCTGTGTTAAAGCTCATGTCTATACAGACAAGCCCGCTTCCATTGACGCACTGGAAGACAACATTGAAGCATTTATTCGTGAGATACCGGCCGAAATGTTGGAAAGACTATGTCAAAATTGGACTAAGCGGATGGACCATTTGAGGCGCAGTCAAGGTCAACATTTGCATGAAATAATCTTCAAACATTAAATTATATGGACCGTACTATCGATTCAAAATAATTGACGCACTGGAAGACAACATTGAAGCATTTATTCGTGAGATACCGGCCGAAATGTTGGAAAGACTATGTCAAAATTGGACTAAGCGGATGGACCATTTGAGGCGCAGTCAAGGTCAACATTTGCATGAAATAATCTTCAAACATTAAATTATATGGACCGTACTATCGATTCAAAATAAGATTTCATGAATTTTTCTGAGTTTTATGTTTTTTTTTTTGAAAAGCCTTCCTATAGCTTTTAAAAAATCACCCTTTAGCTTAGGACGACCCTTAAGGGCGGTAAAGAATGGCAAAAAGTGCGTATGTATAGATAAAAAAAATAAAGAAAATCACTAAGAAGACTAGGTTTGGTACGATGCTAAAATTAAAGTAAACAAAAAAATATAATTTTCAACAAAAAAGAAGTAGGGGTCACAGGGGGAACACCGTACAGTACTTGAATTTTATACGCTTTCTGTCCCGTGTCTGTGAATATGTATGAGCTCTTGAGATGAGCTGGCGAACAGCTGATAGCCTTCCCCAACCTAGTAGAGGGATGAATTAGAGTTCTTATTTGAAAATTCGCTCGTTAGTTGGACGTTATTTCAAATTTGGCGTTAAATTTCACACAGTATGGATGGGTAAACGAACGAACAAAGCTTATGTTCATGAAGTCGATTCATTAAGCTCCCACTTGAGCAAGTCATAGTCTGAGATACTAGGACAAAATTAATGTACTACTAGTGTATGTGTTTTTGTAATGCATTCACACGAATCATGCGTACAGATAACTAATAATAACTAAATATTGCTGAAACGTGTGCATGAGTCACTTAAAACAAGGTCTTTTCTCATTTCGCTGTTTGCAAAAATGTTAGATAACCTCTTTTATGCATTTTAACCAAAATATGGTTTCAAAATGTTGTTGTTATCAAAATATAATTTGAATATATGAGATTTCAGAATTTCTTAATTAAGGGTATAGAGTGGAACTAACTTTTGGGACAGTTTGTCAGATAGGCTGTAGGTATAAGAATTAAATTGAGGTCAAATAGTTTCAGTTCAGTGGGCGGATTCCATGTAACAATACATATAAATATATGCTCTTAAGAATACGAGTACATTTTTGAACACCCTCCGCACAACAATACATGGATCGTGGTCAAATTCGTCAATCTGTCGCCATTTTTTTCTCACTAAAATCCACGAATCGGCCGTCATTGCGTGGTGGATCCATGGCTTGTGTGAAAGTATGTGTGAAATGCAAGGGAACATCACTACATCTCCGGTGTGGACTAGGGGCAAAAATGGCAGAATTTGGATGTCTCTAATCTCTATCCCTCCATTATCTCTGCCCTGAACGAACTAGTCTACACTGTGGGAAAGGTGTTTGGGGGCATACAATGATTTTTTCATCTTCCGTGGCTTGGAATTGTATCCATTGTGGCAATTACATCATTCAAAATCTTGCCTAAGGTAGGTTGTGTTGGACCTGAAACAAAATCGTTTCCCACACCCCTTCGGTAGCTACCTTCCGCAAATAACCTCATGGTTGCGGCGAGCATCGCTGGCACAGAAAAATGCATTGTTGTTGTAGGCAGCTCTTCCCGCACTGCATTAAGAACATAAACAAATGCCTATTTGTTTAACCGAAAATACATTTTGAATCTAAAATTACTTAAAAGTTCTAATTTTACGCTTCTATGTACGTACTTAGCATTTGGCAAATCCAATGGGTTTGACTTCGATCTAATAGTTTTGCGTATTCGCATTAGATCCTTTTTTCTTATTTCCTCTTCATCGTCACTACTCCACGGCATAAACATCAAGATGCCGTCCATATTTTTCACAAAATTATTTTTCAACGACAATTTTTTTGTGCACTCAAATCGACAAGAATACAAATCTGTCAGCTGTAAATTTTGTCTATATATGAATATATGAAATGTCTATATGAAATACATTCCACAGAACATAAGAAAAACGACACTCAAGGCGTTTCGCTACCGTAATACCGACAGTAAAACGCCACTTAACCGCCACGACTCAAAACAAGACAAGACTCGATCAACTTAAACGCCAGCCGTAATAAGGATGATTATCTCAGCGTTCAGCTTTTCCAAAACCTCAGAGGTCAGTAAGTATCCACATCCATCCTCCCGCAACAGCCACTACGCAGCAGCCGTCTATGTCCGAAGTTTCATCTCTTGATTGTCGTCCCCCACTTCAGCACGAATTTGTAGAAAAACTTCGAAATAGCAATCCTTGACACAGTTTTTCCGGAGAGTAGATTCATCTGGAACTTTCTTTTGTACATACTTTTCCAAAATGTGTTGAATTGTGTACGATTTACCTTGTGTAAAGATATGTCTCATGCCAACAACATTCGCGTAAGATCGGTGTGAAATTAATTTTTCTCGTTGCAATGAAGGAAAGAGTTTATAGTTTTTGCTGCGTTCTTCAAGGCTACTGCTTGCTGGTGCTTGAATGGTTGATTTTCTGCGTTTTTCAAGGCTACTGCTTGCTGGTGCTTGAATCGTTTTATGTGCTGCTCAACATAGTACCTACTTCTTTTCCTGAAGTATTTTTCCATCGGTGGAAAAGTCATCTTTTCCAAATGCTACCACAAGTTGTTCTAAATTCATTAAATGTAAGCGTTCTTGGGCATTTTCAGGTTTATTCACACACAAAAACCGAAATATCACTGAGAACGTGTACACTTACGAGAACATTCCTCACAGATGCCTAATTGTCTCGTCAGGTGCATACAACGACGCAGAAATGAAGTACTATAGAGATGCCCAACTTCACAGCTGATTGACCCCTAGTCCATCGACGAATTTGAGAGGCTTTTTGACAGTTATTGCAAAATATCCAAAAGCATTTTGTGATCCAACATGTCAAAAACTTTGGATATATCGCCGACACAAACTTTGCTATCATCAAGTCCTTTGTATATGTGTTGAAGGAAGTTAGGTAGGTAGGGTGTAAAGGGGGCTGCTAGTGAATTCACTAGACACTTTGGCCATTGTGATACCCACAGTCAGACCACTACCACCGATCGATCAATCCAGTGACAGTGCCGTTAGTTTGATCCAAACGGTGACTGGACCAGATTTGAAAACCAGGTAAAAACGTATTAACTTTGCTTTCACCGGGATTCGAACCGGGGATCCCAGTAACCAAGGCCAGGCACTTAGCCAACTGCGCCATCCGATCGTAATGAAGGAATTTAAGGAGAGCATCTTCAGTGAAAGAGTTAACACGGAAGCCAAATTGATACTTGCTGCGAAATTCTGCCTGTACTAAAAGGTGTACCTCAAGGTTCGGTTTTGTTACCTCTTTTATTCAGCATGTACATTAATGCAATTTTAAGTATTGTGAGGTACTCGTTGACTCATATTCACGCCGACGATATCCAAATTTATAAAAGCTGTCCACTTGGCCTTTTTGAAAACTGCGTGGAAAGAGTCGATTATGACCTGGAGCAAATATATGAATGGTCGCTCAAAAATGGCCTGAAGTTAAAGCCGGCCAAATGTAAGCGTATTCGAAAAATACATTGACCCTTGATTATTTTCCCGCGGTACTGTTAAATAATTCACCAATTCGAATCGTCAATACGCTTAATTGGAATGACCACATAAATTCTGCTGTGGGTAAAATTTATGGCGTTCTTCGTCTGTGGGTATCGCAGCAACTTATTCCCCTCAATACTCGATTGCTACTTGCTAGAACCATTGCATTACCTGTACTGTTCTATAACTGCGAAATATTTGTGATATTTGCTAAATTGTGATATCTGTAGTTTTAGGAAACTTAAAGTTGCTTTCAATAGCATTGTCCGATATGTTTACGGGCTTAGAAGATTTGACCACGCGTCACAACTTGTCCTTAATATGTCTCTTGACAACTATTTGAAATTTAGAGCTTTATGTTTCTTGTTTAAAAGACTGCGACTTGGCGTGCCTTCGAATTTCCGGTATCAAACAGGTCAATTTGCTTAATTCTATCAAGGTTTACTTGTTTGACATCGGAAAGGCAATCCTTTACCGCTGCAGTGCATCTATGGGACTCCCTCCTGCTATATTTAAGAGACCAAAGCAGCATCGCTAAATTTAAGAGCTATTTAAAGTCATATCTTGGCCAACAAGTATAAAAAAGTCTCTTCTTGCATGACAGCACACACACATAATAACGGAAAACGAAGAAGTTGGCCTGTGATTCGTTTTATCTTTCGTGTTACACTTTTCGAAAATAGGAATCACTATTGGCCGTTTCAATATTTTATGGGAGGTTGCCCGAAAACATGCTTAAATTGAAGAAATAAGACAAAGCGTCGACAACATTAAACGCTACTCTCTGAAGGATGAAGTTGGAAATACCGTCTTCAGCACACGGATTAGAATTATTTCAGGAGTTTATTATTTTTGATAGTTCGAGAAATAGTAATTGTTCGATCTTCGAATAGAGACACTGGGCAATTCAAACATGTTGTAGTGCAGTCCCAAGCTGAAGAGCAGCGTGCAATCGATACGAGGTATTCATTAACCTCATTAGCAACAACTGCAGGGTCTGACACGTTTGTGTTATCTGTTTCGAGAGTACTGGCTTCCTTGCTTCTTTTACATTTACGACTGATTATACCGTAAATTACTTGCCATTCTTTTTCAATGTTCCCCTGACATTGTGCATGCGATTCGTCGGAACGTGGAAAGCCATGTCTTCACTAGACGGAGATTGGTACGAAACGAAGAAAACATAGCAAATTTTTAGTAGAATTGGACACCGCGAGGGAGTCCACACGGCTAATTTTGCGGTTTGATTTGGCTCCAAATCCGTATAAGATTGTGTAGACATAAAACCACAGGCAACGCCGAATAAACGGAATTTTTGCCAAAGAAAGTATCTTCTCGCATTTTTGTCTCATGCCAACAACCAACAATCCACAAGTGCACGACCAAGCATGAATGCATCGGCAGAGATTGGACTGGTTTATGGCATGGCTACATCGTAGGACATTATTTCTTTCGAAGGAGACACCGTTACATCAGTTGTCTCAATTATAGACCGACTATCTCTGGCCAGAGCTCAACAATATTGATATATTCGAGGTATGGTTCCAACAAGACGGCGCTACATGGCGAAGAAACGACGCAACCCTCGAAGTTGAAAAGAAGACAGTTTGGCAACCGGGTCATCTTACGGCGAGCGTTCAACTCGTGGCCAGGATCATAGGACTTGCACTTGACACCACTCGATTATTTTGTGGGACCTTGAATCTACACTCCAGCCACTTTGGAGGAGCTCGAGACCTACATTCGAGGCGCTATAACGTCGCTTGAAGGAGCTCGAGACCAATACTCAAGACGCACATATTTGGCCGTGTCATCAAGAGAATGGTATCGATTGCTTGAAGCACTGCTAGGGAAGCGGTGCATGATGGCATGATGGCATGAATCAATTGCATGTCTCAGGCCGTTGTTACTTACGGTGGCACTACAGTCCTAGGCTTCAGCCATAAAGAGTCTCCATCTAGCTCCTTAGCTAGGTGCCTCAGACCATTGTTGTTTTATTTTAAATCCTTTTCTTTTCCTGGTCAGACTGTGTTGCGGAAAGACATCGCTTGTTAACTTTAACCGATTAAAGGATTCGAGTCCTGAAAGAACTCGCGTGGATGACATCCAGGTCGACTTCGAACATCAGTCAGAGTCGAAAAATGTGCAAACGTGAATTCCGTGTCGGAGAGAATTGAAGCTAGAAACCCAGTGCCGTAAATGAATGTAATGCCATCCAGAGCCGGCGGCTATCACCGCAAACTGCACGGCAGTAGAAAAACGACCACGTGCCTATTTAATGAGTTCTTGTGTCGCCACTTACGCCGTCTAAGACAATGAATGGGCATCTGCGAGAAAGTCACGACAAATCGCCATTTCCGACTCGGTTATCATTCAACAGCTCGCCAATCAGATTGTTTTTTATGACAACTGCTTGTACTCCGGCAAGACAAATTGGCAACACAGTCAATTGCCACGTGTGGCCATCAAACGAGCGTCCCCTGGGAGCGGTTTCGACGAGATTCCGCAAGTCGGGCGGCAACGCTTGGACTTTCCAAATCCACCAAGCAAACCCCATCAAATTAAGCCGTCAAAGTGCTGCTATCTGCAGATATAATTCAAAAATCCCCCCAATCACAAGTGGATTGTAATCCCTGCAGTCGCCAAACAACGTTGGCAAATATTTACCCGGCAAGAGTAAATCTCGTAAGATGACATGAATGGCCGTCCATAAATAACGAAGGAAGCACACACACAGTGTGTGCCAGGCTCGCGTCCTTGTGTCAAGGTAGAAACGTATCCTTCCACACCGAAAATACATCTGATTTATTATTTGCGTCCACAAGGCGCGAACGGCACGAAACACGTCGTTCCCTACGACTGCTTATCCCATGCCTGCAACATCCTATTTTCCCTTGAATTGATTTACGGGCGAAAAATGTGACACACTTCAGTTTGCCGGAGATCCGGGCGAGTCCTTGAGCAGTAGCACCGTGTTTGAGTGGAGTGAAGATGGGGTATATAAATCCGCCCGTGGATCACGTATTCAAAACAGGTGCTCCTGACATCCACCAAACCGAACTTAGACCCAGTCAGTTGTGTTAATCCGTGTTAAATCAATGGCATCCGTTTAAGGATTACTTACCAGCTGATGGATATGCTCTCGTGGGCAGAGACCTCGGCATGGCTCGGTGCAGCGCTCCGTTGATGGAGTGCATCATCAGAAAGAGACTCCTTGATTCGATTCGCTGGGTTTCCCAAACCAGATTGTATTGAATAGCAACTCAATCGACGACAGGGGCAGGGTTCTGCTGGGTCCTTGAATGTCATTCTCATTTAATGGGTTCCAAGTAAATTAATCCGAATAACACAGACTCCCGCAAAGCCTCGCCCAGCGGGGCCGAAGGTGGATGGTTAACAATTCAATTATTGTGCCATTACGGCAATGCCCGCAACGATGACGACAATGCCATTCCGATTGCGGTGCAATTTGTTTGCTGTTCGTTCGACATTCCCACTCTCGGGATGGTTCGTTAGGTCTGGAGCACTGCGGTGGCGTATGCGTGACCTTCTGTTCCGCGAGAGCACTCGACGCTCGGTGCGTGACGCGGATTGGATTTTTCACAACCAATTCTGTGGGATTTGATTTTCGATTGGATTTAATTAACCGAACTCGCGGTGTGGGCTAATGGGAAAAAGTAATTTTGCGGCTACAATTGCGGGCTGCATCCGACAGCAGGAGCACTCTCGAATAGAGTCTCTAAAAGTACACGTTTATGGTTCTGTGACATTTAATGGTGCACAAGTGAAAAGGGAGCAGACCGGGCGTTTTTGCGAGTCCGTGACAGACGGCAGGAACAGGCAATGGATGTCCAATACAATTGCTGTGCTTAGCTGGAACGAGGATAGTGCAAAACTAACTGAAAATAATCGCATAACCTCATTCTGATGAGCTATTGACTTGAAACTCCTTTTTTACAGCCACTCAATCAGAGCCAACCATGAAGTCGACGTTAAAAGGAATGAACATCACGTTGATGAGCAATTCCCATTCGCCATGCTCTGCAAATATCCACAACGATGTAGTCTTCATGTCGCCACCAGGGTTTTCGGGGAGCTCCTCGTTTATTCCACGGTTGTGCTCTGCTCTCCCAGAACCAGCAGACACCACCCTCCGCCCGTTTTAATTCACTTCACAATACGCGCTTGTTTATCCATCATAACTCGATGAGTTATTTCATTTGCTTGATGCATGTTCACAGAATGTTTCCTGCAATAAATGAATTACGACCCACTTCGTGGGGCCCTCTTGGTGTACAACTTTGATGTCATTATATCGGTGTGTCAGTGATGCTATGACTCTTGACTGATTTTAAGGCAATGAAACGACTGCAACAATTCGTAGAATACGCCCAATGGGGGCATCGTAAAGAGATCCTTTGCCAAAATCGATTTTCTGCGATCATTGACATGCAGGTGGTTGTGACAGCTGGTATATGGGACTGGCCGGGAGAGAGTTATAGGGAATCACGAAGTCCCAACTAGTAGTCCTCACGTCGTTTCGAAGAAGTCGGCACAACCATTAAAAAACTGAAGCAGTAGAGCGCCCGCAGCAGGCTTAGATGGGTTACCACGGCTCTTCAAGGCCGGTGGATGCACAAGACGAATGCATGCCCGATCCCCCAAAAAGGCGATCCTACCTCTTGTAGCAACAATACACGCACATCGCTCTTCAACGTTGGTTAATTCATTTTAAACCTTGCATCGGGCGGCCTAGTAGCTGCAATGTCTAACGTGCATTCACCCCAAATGGTAAATTTGCTTTGCTGCAACACGCTGGCCATCGCACAATTTCTCGAAAGGAGGACTGCGCCAACTATCGAGCAAAAGGTTATCTTACAGTGCATTTACATTTCACGTAAATCCAACATTTCGGGAAGAAATCGAAATCCAATTTTCCGTTCCCACTGGAACTGCGACATTTCAAATGGCAGCTGTCGTCAAAGTCGACTTTGCGAAAAAAACACACACAAAAATATTTTCTTGCGAATTTTGAAAACAGGCGATGGCGGTTGGGGTGCTGTAATACCTCGATTTACGACGCTTCGATTAACTCCATTTCGACTTGGTTCGTTGGTTGGCAGGAGGGGCTGCTAGTGGATTCAGCAGCACACTCAGCTCATGTTGGTCCATTGTGACACCCACGCACAGACTACTACCACTGATCGACAACTCTAGTGATAGTGCCGGTAATTTGATCCCAATGGCAAATGGTGACTGGATTGAAACTAGCTCAATGCGTATTAACTTTGCTTTCGAACCGGTTACCCCACAAACCAAGGGCAGGCACATAACCAACTTTCGACTTACTACGGCAAACCCCTCAGGAAGCTACCTCCATTAGCGGCGTTCACACTCAACAATTTGTCGCGACGATTTGTTTGATAATTGTGGTTGATGGATAAATCGTTATAAAAGTATTGCAAAAAATCATAAATTAATGGGGGTGTTACAAACTGACTTAAGAAGCGATTTAAAAACTTATTTGAACGGAATTCTTTTTACAATTGAGAATGCAACCAGTTTTACAAACTAAAGGTTAGGGTGTAGGCTCAACAGTAGGGGCCCAACTGATGCACTTTGCTTAATTTGATGTTTATTATTATTTTCGGTTTATTTGTTTTTTGTTTATGCCCTACAGTGTCTAGTGCTTACATCGGGTTGTTCAAGTGTCCATGTTGGTCCTTTTGGGATGGGGTGGGTATGTGTTAGCCGACTTAGCATCGATGGTGATTGCTATCGCTGCTCTGGTAGAATCCATGCAGCTCGCAGTTCGACGTCGTTGGAAAGTTCTGCTCGTTTAGCAGATTCAACGCGTTGTGGAAGCGTTGTCCGGGGATTGTGTTTCTCATGTTCCTGACTTCCTAGTTAGGATGGTTGTTGATGTCTAGTAGCTGCTTTCTGAACAGTGTCTTCGTGTGTTGTTGCAAGGGGGTGATGCGTGCTTGGTCGTAAAGCCTATTGTTGATATGGTGCCTTTGACGGTCCCCATCGTAGGTGAGTCCGGTACATATTCGCAGTATTTCCCTTTAGATAATAGCGAGCTTCGTCATGCTGGTCTTAGAGATGGTGTGCCATGTTGGCAAGCCTTACGTTAAGATCGGCCGTATAAGCTGCTTGTATAGAAGCAGTTTTGTCCTCTGGCTGAATCCATTTTGCTCGCGCATCAAGGCATAGATGCGATGGAAGCCTAGGATGGCCTTCTTAAGGGTCAGTTTCGAATGACTGTCGAACTTCAACCTTTCCGTGAAGTTAACGCCAAGATGCTTGACCTTTTCGTTTGTTCATATATCTGTACCTTTATGTAGCGCTACCTTTATGCTTCGACATTTGGCTGCTGATCTGCATCCACCTCTGGATGGGCTCCTTAAGCACATAAGTATCGATTTCTTCACCTGAACTCAACTCGCATCGACCACCGTGCCGATATTTATACTCCCAGTATTACAAGTCTGTTGAATTTCCCCGCTGACGCTTATATACGAGTACATGATTCTTTGTAATTTATCAGTGTATATGTGGCGGCATCAATCAACAATTCTGGAAATATACAACAATTTCTTCAAACTGCGTATAGATGGCATTGGTGTCCCGATTATCTCATCTTATACACGTTATACCATTCACGTCACAATATTCAACCGTATGCTAGTAGATCGTGTATGTAGGAAGATCTTGTGTTCTGTGAGTAAGTTGTTGTTGGTGAGTTAGTTCTGCTCGACCTTCTCCAGAATGATGTCTGTAAAATCACATTTCAATTTTGACACCAGAGATGAAGTATGATAGAGAAGCCCAACTTCTACCTCTCTTGCCCCCTAAAATTTTTGAAACCATTTTGTATATTCCTTTCTAAAGCCAAATTGACCAATCAGAGAACGGCATTCGTGAAAACCCGTAAAAAATGCACGAACTGTCAAAAAGTCTATGAAATTCGTCGATAGACTAGGGGTCAATCGGCTGTGAAGTTGGGCCTCTCTATAATGCTACATTTCTGTTTGACACCAAATCGGGAATGATTTTTTTAACTAGGACCTCTACACTGGACGCATCAAAACCGCTGTCTCTTCATTAATTTCCTTTCAAGACCAAAAGCTTCTCCAACAAAAACCGCTTCAAGTGGCAGTCGAATCACAGATGAGTTCAGTGCTTCAATCCACAATTGGTGTGTTCAATTGCGTGTCAGTTCAACATGACGGCGAGAGATGCAAAACAGTTTTTTTTTTCTAAAGCCCCTTTTCATCGCTCTTCGCATTCTCCAACGAGAAAAATCATTACACGTGCCAATGAGAAACCCTTGAAAAAATTATGATGACATTTGTCATCGACCAAAACTCAATTAGTTTGCAATTGACAAGCATTCACATCGTCAAACAGAGACAACAACAAGTGCACGAGTCGATTAAAAATTGATTTCCGTACCCAGTCGACAGGCCTGGTTGCGGGTGGCCGAACCGTCGGACCTTTAAATGATTTAAGGAGCAAAGGTTGACACACGACACGGACATCCTCGAGGCATATCCTGTCGCCGACAAGAACGAAGTGAAGCACACACAAAGCAAGAACTTGTTGAGCGAACGCCCGGAAACAGGATATCACTTCATAAATTATTCAAACAGGAGTCGGTCCATCCAGTCGTTTCCTTTTCGGTTTTTATGACGTGCCGACATCTGCTAAGTGTCTCCCCGCAGCCGCATCTTGAAACACTTCACTTGCGTCATTCGCCGGCTGAATGAAACCGAATGGTGTCATGGAAAATGTGCCCGAATTTAAATTGAGCTCAAAGAAATATTCATGAGAGGCGTTGGGCCTTGATGAGGTGCAGAGGTGCTGCGCGGCGTGTGCAGCCAAAGCAATCACACACTGATTTCCCCCAAAATTGGGAAATGGCCTTCCTCCGGGCGATAGGAAATGGATTTCCTCCCTCGAATTAGGAGCCAAAAACCAACATTTATGAGAGCGGATGACCACGTCCACAGACATATCTGCACACCACAAAATGTCGCCTACATCATGAGGTCCCCCCACAAAAACTGTCGCTCCTTGTGTGGAAGTGGGTCCTCTGCCACAGGGAGTCCACGTTATGCATTTGCGATGTGAAACAAGTTGTGATTTGCCTCCTCACTGGAGCGGTGCGACAGTGCTGGGGAACGTTGTGTTCAAGGCACCACAGTGGGATCCCCACTTGCAAATGGAGTTCTGACATTTTGTTTCCAGCTCTGGAGCTTTGTCCTCCTGTCTCCACTTATGCGGAACAGGTATGCGTTGACCGCACTTGTCAGTGCTGGAGTGGAACTGGTAATGCACTGTGGTTGTAAGGGAAATGTCACTGTGACAGGAATGCAGTGCCAAAGGCAGTTTCGGGAAAATTCATTATTGTCGTGCAGTGTGTACGGCAAGTAATTTGGGATGTGCCTGTAAAGGGGACTGGCTGGCGCTGGTGCGGTGTAAGGCGACCGGGGTAATTAAAATACTTTGTTCTAGTCGCTTTGGGACAGCTCCTCCTGGAGTTTCCAATTCAATGGTTTAGGAATTTAAATGACAAGGACATAAATGACTGGAAGTGGCTGTGAGACGCACCCACAGCCGAATCCGACTGTTGGACATTGGACGGTTGGTTCTACGCGGCGATGAGGGGGCGAAAGTCTGGAACGCAAAAGTCAGAAATGCTAATGGCTTTAAGCGAAAGGAAGGTGCACATTGCACATTCTGCGTCACTGCGAATTTATCGAGATTTGGCAGCATTAACTGAACGCGTATTGCACTGGGGACTGTCGAGGCACAAATAAACTCATATTTCTTGGTGTGGCATCCATGTGAAATATAATGTCGTAATAACAGAACGAATAGATGGAAACCGGACAAGTGTAGGAAAGGTCAGTCATTCGTTGAGTGTGACGTGGGGTGGATCATTTAGCTTTGAACTCGGAGTGAATAAATATTGTGACGTGAATGGTATAACGTGTATCAGGACACCAACGCCATCTATACGCAATTAGAAGGACTATCAACTCGGAAGAGTTTTCCGGAAGTTGTTGTACATACTGCAAGAAGGATGCCGCCACCTACACACTGACAGATTACAAAGAATCATGTATACAAGCGTCAGCGGGGAAATTCAACAGACTTATAATACTGGGAGTATAAATATCGGCACGGTGATCGATGCGAGTTGAGTTAAGGTGAAGAAATCGATACTTATGTGCTTAAGGAGCCCATCCAGAGGTGGATGCAGATCAGCAGCCAAATGTCGAAGCATAAAGGTAGTGCTCCATAAAGGAACAGGAACATGAACAAACGAAAAGGTCAAGCATCTTGGCGTTAACTTCACGGAAAGGTTGAAGTTCGACAGTCATTCGAAACTGACCCTTGCGAAGGCCAACCTAGGCTTCCATCGCATCTATGCCTCGATGCGCGAGCAAAATGGATTAAGCCAGAGGACAAAACTGCTGCTCTACAAGCAGCTTGTACGGACGATCTTAACGTACGTCTTACCAACATGGCACACCATCTCTAAGACCAGCGTGACGAAGTTCGCTATTAAAGGGAAATACTGCGAATATGTACCGGACTCACCTACGATGGGGACCGTCAAAGGCACCATATCAACAATAGGCTTTACGACCAAGCACGCATCACCCCCTTGCAACAGCACACAAAGACACTGTTCAGAAAGCAGCTACTAGACATCAACAACCATCCTAACGAGGAAGTCAGGAACATGGGAAACACAATCCCCGGACAACGCTTCCACAACGCGTTAAATCTGCTAAACGAGCAGAACTTTCCAACGAAGTCGAACTGCGAGCTGCAGGGATTCTACCAGAGCAGCGATAGCAATCACCATCCAGGCTAAGTCGGCTAACACATACCCATCCCATCCCAAAAGGACCACCATGGACACACGGACTTGAACAACGATGTAAGCACCAGCCATTGCAGGAAAAAGAAACAATAAACCGAAAATAATAACAAATACTAAATTAAACAAAGTGCATCAGTTGGGCCCAGTGATCGAACCCGTATTTGTGCGCAGTTTAATTAATTGTACGTAGACTCATTTACGGCTAAACGTAACAATATGTTTAAAATGTCTACGGGAACGATTTTGAAATATAAAAGTCCTGCTGTTACAACCAGCCCTGTATAGTGCTTTTTAATGATTATTCATTTAAGAAAAAGCAAAAGTTGAAAGAATATAAATTTAAATTAAGAGTCGTCATCCGAATCGAAATTCATTTCTCACCTTACCTAGTAAACTTTGAGAAAATGGTGAAGAATTTTGAAATATTTTTTGCAAAACGTGATTACTTACTTTTCGATTTAAGACCACTAAAAAATGTATTTCCGAGTAAAAGAAACGCGTGCGAATCGTATGCCAAATTTTACAAAAGTGTTGTATTTTTACTCTCCATATTTTTAACACACATTTTGACATTCCTGTTGTCACATTATTTCTGGTATATATGGTCGCTAGGGCGCGATTTTTTTCAAATATTCCTCATTTTCGTCCTTGGAGGAGGAATCCAAAATTGTAGGCAGTCAATATGAATCAATAAATCGAACACCATCTTGGTTCACTGGCTTGTCGAACAGTCCCCGTTCGTGGAGCTTGATGGACACAGAGCTAGAAGCTGACATCTAGCCATGGCAGCGAAGCTTGAAATACTGTAAAAATTAAAAAGCCATTGAATTTGAAATGATGTTCTATTTCGCATCACCTTCTAGCAAAAGTTGAACTGCATGAGAGAGCGAAGAGAACCTGAAAAGCGAACCGGATATACAGTGACATCAGACAAGAACAAGGCTGATCAACTTGTTTAGCAGTCGGGCCAGAGGGACGGTTCAGACATTTTCGGTGGGTCACTGACGGCTCGTTTAGTTATTCGGTCTAAACTAAATCGTGCGGTTTTTGTTATTCAAAATTTGAACGTTTATTAAAGAAAGACATGCACAATAGTATTATTCAAAGTATTGCCCATCTGAAGCTATGACTTTTGCCCATCTTTCGGGCAATTTGTGGATCCCATCCCAAAAGAACTGCTCCGCGGCGCGCCCGCTTGACAGCCAAGAAAGAATCAAGCCAATTTTTGATATTCTGCTCTGATGTGAACCGTATTTCTGAGGGCGTTCTGCATCGACCGGCCATAAGGCGGGTGGGGTAAAACTTCCCATCCACTGTTTTCCAAATAGTTCTTAACCGGAATAGCAACGTGGGGTCGAGCGTTGTCATGATGGAAAATTATTGCCTCGTGTCTGGTCGCATATTCCGGGCCTTTTTCGGCGACTGCTCTCTTCAAACGGATTAATTGTGTTCCGTAGCGTTCTCCATCGATGGTTTCACCCGGTTTCAGCAGCTCATAATACCAATTACCTTCGCGCCATGGATATTCTGCTTTGAGGATTATTTGGTTGGTTGGCCAAGCCAAAATCACCACTTTTAACTCGTGCACTCATGCGCACACTAGTCACAGAAAATTAACAAACATGCGAATACTAGAAATGAGGCGAATATATTAGAATTACTAAATACTACGTAAGTACGAATGGCATGGGAGCATAAAAATGGAATTAAATGGAAGTAGGAGAGAAAGTACGAGGGGCGTTCAATATATTCTCGGTATCGATGTGAAGGAAAATGCGAATTCAATTTAAATTGTTTTTATTTTTCAAATATTTTCCCCTAACATCAATGCATTTGTTACATCTTGAGAAAAGCTTTTTTAAACTCTCAAAAAAATAAATTTCCTCTTTCTCTGCAAAATACCCATTTATTGCCGACTTGAGTTCTTCAGGAAATATCAGGAATAAAACCACAATCTCGCGCAGCAGCCTTGGAAACTCGCGCCGTGTGAACAGGAGCGTTGTCACGAAGAAGCGACACACCCGCTTCGAGTTTACCCCGTCTTTTCTTTTTAATTTCCTCCCGCAAATTATGCAAAGTGGAAGCGTAGGATGTGGCGTTGATGGTTTCACCTTTTTTTTGTACTCAATGAGCAAGATTCCCTTTGAGTCCCAAAAAACTGTGGCCATGAGCTTCCCGGCAGACGGAGTGACTTTGAACTTCTTCGGGGGTCTGTTCCTTTCTTATGCCACTGCATGGACTCTTGTTTGCTTTCAGGTTCATAGTGGTGGACCCATGTTTCGTCACCAGTAACAATTCGATCCATAACACCGTCCGCGTTCTCACTACACATCTCCAAAAGCTGTCTACAGCATGCGATTCTCACTTTTTTCTGAGGCGCTGTGAGCATTCGTGGCACCCACCTTGCACTGACCTTTGAAAGGCTAAGATGGTCATGAAGAATGGTGTGAATGGTACCAATTGAAAGCTTGGTGATCTCTGCCATCATTTCAAGAACAAGTTTTTCGACTTCTTTGATGCTTTCTCCCGTACAAGCAGTAGCCGGGGCGCCGGAGCTGGGGTCGTCTTCTATGCTCTCTCTGCCTCTCTTGAACTCACTTGTTCGCTTTTGCACAGTTGATAATGAAGGTGCGGAACCCTGGTAAACAGCCACCATCTCTTCATGAACAGTTTTTTTACTTTTTCCTTGCTTAGTGAGAAATTTAATCGCAGTGCGATGCTCAATTTCCACCATCATTGTCTCAGTTGCCATTAAGATTCTGTTTAACTAGAGATAAAACGCGAATTAATATTTATATGAAATTTTACATGAATGCACTAAAATAATAGTGTTACTTGATAAATAAGTCAATTTATATATACAACCACAGCTTCACCCCGATACCGAGAATATATTGAACGTATTTCATGGCCCTCTAGGATCTCTCAAGAAATTAACTGTATTGCCCAATTTTTAAATTCGGTTTTTGTACTGCCCGTGAAGTCTCTTCTAGCCCGTTTATTGAGAATAAATTAAATTAACGAAACACGCATCCATAGGGAGGCCATAGTGAGGCGTTTTCAAAGCGGGACAGTTTGCATTCTGACAGCGGTACACAGAGCTCGAAAGCGGGACTGTCCTTTGCTCCTTGAAAGCCGTACAGTTGTAACTATCAAAATTCGCTAATTTCTTCTTCCTTCTTCTTCAAACTCTGACGTTGATGAGGACGTCTATAAAGAGCAGGGTACTACTGGACTCATAATATTATCCAAATTCACGTCCTATGCACAAATGGCTTCCAGCAAGAAATTCTGTAACAAAGCTAAGCAACCTTTGCTTTCCCCAGTCACCAGATATCATCTTGTCTCATGATAAAACCTTTTATTAATTCCATCCAATGTCACAATGATACATTCCTTTGCTCATCAACACACCGCTCAAACATAGCCAACGCAGATGTACTCATTAAATCGCAAGTGATGTTCACACTATACTTTTGCAGCCACCCTCTGCCCTTCGGGGCTGGGGTTGAACAGCCTCGGAGGAGCATGTACTAGACTTAATCTTTTTTGTCTGATGTTTTTTCCCATTTCTCGGTGTATTTGCAACACTACGGTAGAGAGTGGGAGCGTGGGAGGTTCTCTGCGATATGCCATAATAATCATGACATACATCTTAGCTGCATGTTCAATCTTGTCCCGGCCAGTTGTGATCTGGTCACCAGGAAGAGGTGGGCTGGCACTACAATCTCTATCAATTAAACCCAGTAAGCTAGATGCTAGCTGAAGAGGGAGAAGGTCAAAAAACGACAACAATCACTTCCCTGGCTGAGATCAGTGTTCCTGGGGGTTAAACAGCTCTGTGATTTCCAATGGTTCACACTTTCCCAAACTCTTATCACTGCAGTGTAACACAGTTTGCAGAAATGGGATGATTGCTGTCTGTGCGAGACGATTGAAGGAAACTTCGCACTCTTTCCACATGAGTCAGAGGGGAAAAGAAGGAGACCTGAAATTGCAACACCACCTGCTCTGCTCTCTTTCGCAGATTCGGAAGATTAAAAAGGGCTCAAAGAAAAAGTACTATTGTGTCACATAATGCCTTAGCTGTTGCTGATGGTTCACTTCTTCTCTAAAGCCATCCGCACTCAAACCACTGCCCTCATAAAATGCAACAGAATCTAGGAGTTTCCTCCACCCCAGCACTCCGACATCGCCTGTGACCCGCAAATATTTAACTGGCATCATTGCAGCCCAATGATTTTTCAAAAAGAAATCCGGCAGCTCCCTTAAAAAAAACCCTCCGAAGTCGTCATTCAAATACCTGACGGCAACAATCACCAGCCACAACCGTCGCACTGTCAAGTATGGCTTTCATTCTCCATGGTGGGTGATAGCGACTTGCTCTCCCAGCTCCGCTCCGCTTCGGATCTCGCTGCATTCGCATTCGCAAGTCAGCAGGCGCAGGAAAGAGATACCATTGTCCTCGCAAAAGGATGCACAATATGGCTTCGTTAAATTTACGCTTCGAAAGTCCTGATATCCCATCTTGGAAAAACAAAACCTCCGGGGAAAAACAATCAATTATCCTTAATCGGAGTAATTAAGGACCAACCAACGAACAGGATAATCAATACTCAATCATATCTCAATCTGCCCCCCTCCCCGACCGGCATTCATATGCTTAATTCGCGTGCATGCGAGCGCCCGCTGATGGGATATTTGCCGAATGATTCGCACATCCAATTCCATTTCGCCACTTTTATCCGTTTCTCCGCTGATGCTTGACAACCTTGAAGAGGCCCGCCATAGCGGCGGATTCTCCCAGCGGGGTGTGTGAAGTGGCGGAAACGAACGAACGGAATGAAATCGCGAAAAAGGAATCAATTTTTATCCTCATAAATAATTAATTGCAGGTACTCGCACTTTGGTGACAGGCTTCGCGCGGAAAGAAGACGTGGCATCTCCTCAGTGGGAGAGGTGGGGTCGCCCGCCGCTGATAACAGTTAATGGAAGCGTCTACGTCATAAAAGGATTTCAATGGTTTTCGGGGCGCGATGTTCGGCTGTTAAACGCATTTTGAAGTGCCTGCCATTTCAATTCATTACGAGAGTTTTTCACGAGAGCGTATCGGGAGAACTGTGCTTACACGTCGGGTCGGGTGGCTGGTTTGGTTTGGGTGGGGACGTCCCGGAGAATTCATTGAAAAATCACACGCGACAGGATTTCGATTTTCCATTAGGCAACCCGAAGAAAAGAAAAAAAAAAAAAAAACGAACGCACACGAACAACGGAATGGGGAAAGGTTTGCGGGGGCGTTCCGCTGCGAAGCACTTGAGGCCTCCGTGCCGTGTTTTCCTTGTGTTTACCTCCCATTATCAGATTTAGTCCGTGGATTTACTTGCTCGCTTACGCGCATAAGATACCCTCATCGCTGTGGGTCTTGTTCGGTGGCACTGGCATTAGTTCAGCGGCGCTGCGGTGTGTTAGTCCGGCGAGGGGCGGTCTCTTTTTTCCATTCTTAAGGCCTTCCTTTCGTGTAATGAAGGGCACTCTCTTTCTTCTGAAACTGAAGTAATGAGTTCGAGTGGGAGCTGCTGTATTCAACCCTTTTGGGTTGGGCTTAGAATCGATGGAGGAAGGATCCTGTGAACGCCTTCTTGCGTGATTATCTCGAATGGGCTTGGTGCCAGGTGCCAAGGGCGGACGGAAGCGGAAGAATTTGATGCTTGTCTCTTTAGAGTTTCTCCACTGTCTGCGGGGTTGTTGCCACTCGCAGGTGTGCGAGATGAGTAATGACGCTAAAGAACGAAAATGATCCTTTCAGCGTTGTTGGGTAAGTCATATGACATCTCGTCGTTTTTGCGATTTGAACCTCAAAAAGGGGTCGAGGCATTGTGTGTCAATAGTGTTTGAAGTCGTCTTTACACAAGGATGCTAGGAATGGATAAGAGGTGCTGACTTTGAATCTGTCTTAACTTCAAAGCAGGTCTGGAACTGGAATTAGAAGGAAATTGCTTAACTGTGGGCTTCCAGGATAAAGTGTTGACGTTTCACTGTTGACTGCCGCATCAGGGGTGCCTGCAATTAATTTCTTACTACAACGGAAAACAAATTATGGAAAAATGTCTGCGGCCATGTACGTATTTTTATTTTGACGAACTTTGTTTCTCTATTTGTAAACGTGTCGGAGCAACATGAGACTATTAGTGATTTGACAAAACTAGTGACCAAACTAACCTCAAAACAAGGCAGAACTGTCAAACCACCTGCCATAGAAAATTATGGCGCAGATTTTAAAATGCTCCGTCTCTATTAAAGTCCTACCCTGTAGCAAACTTGGTTAGATCAGCGGTCTTATTCAACTTTACGAACCGCACATCCGGGGCACAATGACACTTCTGGGCATTTTATAGATTTAAAATACTTCCGCTCAACCGTGTTGGGCAAAGATCTCGTGAATTTGTCCTTTCCTTCATTCGACAGATTAAACGGATTGTATTTGTAGTAAAATTAGCACAAATGGCCTGTTTTTATTCTACTACTTTTTTCTCTGTGCGAGAATAATTGCATCTCGACAGTTGAGAGTTCAAAAATGTTAATAAAGCTGCAGAGCCTCTCAAAAAACAAACGCAGTGTGTTCAAATGGAGGATTTGAGGCTCATTTCTATCTCGATACTGGACACCGAATGGCCGTTGTCCCCTTTATCACGACTTCCGAGGCGGGCGTTGAGTGCTATTCCATCAGGTAGGCGATCGCTTGGCAGACCCAGGACGAGATGGTTGGAACAAGTCCAAAAACTCGCCTAGTCACGCCTGGGCATATCTCCTGATGAGTTAGAGTCGACGGCGGAGGATCGAGTTGCCTGAAGATCGTGCGCGGTTTACCCCCTTTAGTGGAGGGAGCATGCGGGTCAGAAGAAGATGATGATGACTCCGAATGGCCGCAAGTGATTTTAGAGAATGCATCGAATATGAGGATTTTGGTCTGAAGGAATACTTGGACCACTTTGCTTAGACAATGCTGCACCTGTCAGTTAACATGAACTACTTCCATCTATCGCGATATAACAATGCAATTCTTAGTATCAAGTATCAAATTAAAAATTCATGAGGACAGTACGCGAGCCTCTGCATTTTCGCACTTCAATGTCAATTTCATTCGCTGCATCTTTTCCCACATTTTCGAAGGTCAAGATGCACGCGCAAGTAAAGCAACGCGAAAGCGATATCCCGTAAGTCGTCGCCACGCACCAATTCACTTTAGCTGAATAAGCAGAGTAAGGCAATATTTTTCTTTAGGATATTGTATGAAGTTAGTTGGTAATCGTTGAATAAATCTGTCGATTCCGGACCAAATTCAAACAGTTAAGTTGTACAATTAACTGAGCGTATTGCTAGTAGCCTTGAAATACGATCGAATGATCGCCACTAATTACTTTAGTTACTTTAGTTACAAGTGGCGTTTTCTCGGAGTGTCTAAATCTGAAAAATTCCGTTGGTCTACCCATTCACTACAGCGTCTTCCAAGTGAAAATGATTGCGATTAGCGAAAGGTTATATCCGCCCGCGACGTCTTCATCTTAACGGATAGCAAAGCAGCAATAAAATCCTTGGCATCGTTCTCCATGAGTTCTAATATAGCCATAGACTGCCGCGCATTTCTTAACGAGGTATCCGAACAGTTCAACATTCACCTGTGCTTGGTGCCAAGCCATAGAGACATCCCGGAAAACGTTAGAGCTAAACCCAACCACTAGACAAACCCAACCAACCCCTACAGCTACATTCAAGTTACGGTCGAGGGGCATGACCTGACAAATCTCAAGACAAATCTGACCAAAATCCGAAAAAGATCAAGTAGCCTGATCTTCCTCTCCAGAGATCCAAAATTAACACTGCAGTGGGAATAATTTCTGGAGACTGCCTTCTAGGCCATCACACAAAAATGCTAGGCCTGCTCCCCAAGGAGGTCTGTAGAAGCTGCATAGACGAAGTTGAGGAGGAAAACAACTCACACCTGCGACTGTCCTGCTCTTGCCTCAACTAGCAAAGCCACTTTAGGCTCCTACCTCGGCTGCTTCTCACTAGTAAAATTTGCTGACAAAACTGGTTGGCTGTCATAATCACGGCAACCCTCTAATTTGAGACATCCACGTGGCGGTGCAATGTACCTACATAATGTCACATCAACAGAACGCACTCTCTCTCGTTCCGCTCTTGTTTATCCCTTTTTTTCAACAAACGTAGAAACGGAACTTTAGTTGCTGTAGACGCCAGGCTCATGTGCACCTCAGACTGTCGCATATTTTGAATACACACCGCAGCGTTATTGGCCGTGCCTTTGTGTTGCATGTGCGGTAAGACCATGACGGTAGCACCAACGCAGCATTGTATTTGAGGCTTTACACTCCCTCGAGAATGCTGAATTCGAATGCAGGACCGAAGCAACAGACAAGTGTTTAATTCCGAAAAGGTTTCATCAGCACTCGTACTTCTCCTAGGCCAAGTACGAAAATCCCCTGATCCCAAATTGCATTATGCAAACTTCCTGATGTCTTTGACTCGGAAATTCCAGACGACTTAATCCGCATCGTAATTTATAGAAAGTGCTGTGGACCTGAAATTCCCTCCCCCATGCAATCAGCAGCAAGTTTAATTACATAAACGAAGTCAGTTTGCAGGCATTCGCAAGTTTGGTATCACAGTTAATGTGACTTGACACAGTTGCCAGTCCCAGGCTCCTTCCCAGCCACTACCTGAAATACGTGCCATAGCGCCCACAACATCGGCTGAAGTTACAAGCACTTATTTAGGCCAAACTGAGATGCTGCAGAAGTTTGACTTACTGCACACGGGACTTCATATTTCACAAGTCATTAGGACTCTAATTACTTCTGACTTTCAGTGGCACTCGTACACACCCTTCGAGAGGACCCTCCGTCCCTGGAAGGGCAAGTTTAAATTAGTATGTTGTCCATACGAGCGAACTCGAAGCCCTCCAACCACTGTGAATGGTCCCGGAACCAGTCACGAACAATTTCAATGCATATGAGCCAAAGAGCAAGTGTCGCACCATGATGTGTGAAAAGTGAGCCGGGCTCCCCGCTTTCATCGACTTCCAACTTTCATGAGTAAATTGCATACAATTACATACATCTCCTGTGTACCGGTGCAGGAGTTGCTGGCGGACTATCACGTATTCGACTGCATCCTGCCAACGCCGGTGTGCAGAAGCGCATCTACGATTCAAATCAATTAGCGAAATTAAACTCTGTCCCCAGGCCCCACACTAAGTGTGCACTGCTCCCCGACCACCCCATCCGGGAGAATACTTTACACAGCCTGTGTGCCAAGGGAGACGACCCACCGGCGATAGCGAGGATTATGATGCGCTTTTGATTGAAGTTAATTACAAACTTTTGTGAGATGTATTCCCCTGACACGGGAGCGCACCCCGTGGATATTTGCTGAAAACTTTTTAACAATTTTTCACAAGTGATTGATGCTGAATGGCAAAGAATGCGCAATCCGAGGAGTGGTGAGGTACACAGGTGGAGTGGTGTTGGAATAATTGAAATTAAACTCTTTTGGGCGAGCGCTCCTCTGTTGGCTCCTCTGAAGGCCCTGAAATGAAAAGCGCAGATTTTTAATTATTAACCAGGTTATTGGACGCCTGTAGACAGACGCCAGTAGACGGACGCCTGCCTGGAGTGGACAACAGTTCAAGGGGAACTGTGAGAAGAATTTATTAAAATGTTAAAGTGTCCTTGTACTCGTGTTCCCAGAAGCATTTAATTAAAATAAAGGGGACCACTTAAGACCAGTAGCTTTCATTTAAGCTTTGACAGGGGTTGTCACGTTGCAGAGGAAACGCAACGAGTAACAGCCCGTGTGCGTTTTTAAAAATAGGAACGCTTTGGATTCAATTAACAAAGAGTTGTTTTATTTGACGGCATCAATATGAAAGCAACAGGAAGAGCATTCTCAATTTAAATTAGAAAAATAAGAAAATGCTAGTTTTCTCTGCGTTCGACCAGGCTTTCAACGTTTTGCGAACAACGGTATCAGTGCGTACTTGATATGGTTTCGTGAGACAGCCCATGGGAGCAAGTGCGTATAAAACAAGCGAAATTCGGGAAAAAGGATTCATTCGATCAATTCCATCGGTTAGTGACAGTGAACAGGTGTCAAAATGAAATACGGTGCAGTTTTGGTGTTAATTGTGGTTGGACTGGGGAGCTTGAGCGAAGGACTTGATAATGGCCTGGCTAGGACACCGCCGATGGGCTGGATGCACTGGGAGAGATACAGGTGCATTACCGACTGCAAAAAGTATCCAGATGAGTGTATAAGGTAAGGGTGCATAAGGGCAGAGTTAAGTGTTTAAAAGATGCATGTCAACATGCAGTGGCCCTCGCAGAAAATGCTTAAACACCGTTTTTGTTCTCCACGGTTCTTGAAAATTCTTCTTGTTAAGGATGAATCCTTTGTTTCTAAACGCGCCGTAAAGACCTGGCTGACCGTTCAAGACCTCACTCAATAGAACTCTCCGAGTATCGCGGACAGTAGCTGCGTAGTCAGTGTCTGTTCTGAAGGGTTGAATTGTCCGTAAATAGAGGTGTCCCTTATAGAGGGGTGTCCGTAAAGAGAAGTTTCACCGCTAAACAACGTTTTTGTTCTCCACGGTCCTTGAAATTCTTGTTGTTAAGGATGAATCCTTTTTTTTTAAACGCGCTGTCCAAGACCTGACCCAATATAACTTTCCAAGTATCGCGGACCGCAGCAGCGTAGTCAGTGCCAGTTCTGAAGGGCTGAATTGTCCGTAAATAGAGGTGTCCCTTATAGAGGAGTGTCCGTAAAGAGAAGTTTCACCGCTAAACAACGTTTTTGTTCTCCACGGTCCTTGAAATTCTTGTTGTTAAGAATGAATCCTTTTTTTCAAACGCGCTGTCCAAGACCTGACCCAATATAACTTTCCAAGTATCGCGGACCGCAGCAGCGTAGTCAGTGCCAGTTCTGAAGGGCTGAATTGTCCGTAAATAGAGGTGTCCCTGAGGGGGGTGGCCGTGAAGAGAAGTTTCACTGTAATAAATAAATACTGCCAATTTAGCACGGCGGTTAAGGTTGATGTGCAGCTCAATTTGACTGCGCCATCTTGATCGTCGCCACCATCTCCTAGCCAATGAATCCACAGATGCCTGGATAGGAAGGCATCTGTGGAGTGAAGTGTCCAGTAGGTAGGCTGGCCGACCAAAAGAAGACCCAAGGCCAATCATTAAACACTTTTTTCCAGTGAGAATCTCTTTAAAGCTACCACAGACATGCTTGTCTCAGTAGGATACGCAGCAGCTGGCTACGAGTACGTAATCATTGACGACTGCTGGCTCGAGCGCGAACGGGACAATGTAACCAAAAAACTGGTCGAGGAACGCGAACGTTTTCCAAGCGGACTCAACGCTTTGGCAGACTACGTATGTGACTTTGTGAAGACGAAATGCTCATCCTAACGAGACTCACTTTATTCCCCAGATTCATGCGAAAGGTATGAAATTCGGCCTTTATCAAGACTATGGAACGCTGACGTGTGCTGGTTATCCAGGAGTCATCAATCACATGGCACTAGATGCGCAAACATTCGCCGACTGGGACGTGGACTACGTGAAGCTTGACGGATGCTATGCCGACATCAACGTTGATGGCGGCGTTGATGTCCATAGTCTTGATAAAGGCCGAAGACTGTGCGGCGTAAGACCTAAGCCGTGGATGAACAGAAACATCTTAGAGAAAATTAAGCTAAAAAATAAACTTGGAATAAACCTTTATAAACATACTCAAAACATCAGCCCAAAAAAACCGTTACAAAAATATGTGCATTAAGCTCAAAAAAGAAATATTAAAAAATCGTCGTGATTAATTCAATTGGTCTGAATTTGAAAAACGCAAGGGGAATTTAAGAAAAGAGTGGGAGTTTATCAGCAGTATGTTTAGTCGACGTTCAAAGAGACATGAACGTATTATTTTGGGTAACGGTTCCTCTGAAAGATCTGGTCTTTAGACTATTGCAGATGAATTCAATAGGTATTTTTGTACGGTCGCTTTGGCTTCTGTCCCTTCGGCAAATGTAAATACTTGCAAATGCTGTTCCAATTTAAATAAAATACCAGATGTCAGTACTTCCAGTAATAGTTTTTGTTTTCCCCTAACATCTTCATTCGAAATTTTGGAAAACAACACGTACTTTAAATGGTTCTTATTCTCGTGGTGTGGATGGCTTGAAAATTGGCTTGAATGTTGTTGATGTTCTAGCCCATACACTCAATAAAAGCGTACTATCAGGAGTTTTTCCTGATAATCTAAAATGCGCAACTAATAATGCCGCTTCATAAAAAGAATAATCCGAAAGATATGCGAAATTATAGACCAATTTCACTGTTACTGTGTATTTCAAAGGTATTTGAAAAAACCATGAAAAGGCGTAGTCTACTATTCTATTTCTTAAGTCCGAAATGTTAATTGTTAATTAATAATTATATATTATTTTTTAATAATATATACATATTTTAATATTTATATAATATATATATATAAATAAAAATAATTAATATTAATTAATTTATTAATTAATAAATGCGAATTGTTGAACATGCCCTTAATATGCTATTTAAGCGGCGTTTCCACTCAGTGGTGGAACTCTAGAATAAACCCCTACAATGCAATACTGGACATTACGAGGAAGACGAGTGGGGGCATCACAATGGGTCCAACAAGACCTGTGTGTACCCAGTTTAGGCCAAAGTGGCTAAACTTAAAGTCTAAATCTACGGGATGAGAGAGCACTGCTGCGCAGTTGCATAGCAAGTGTACAATAGTTTCTTCCTCATTATCGTCTCTGCAGCTTCTGTAGAGTTCGTTGTAGTGGAGGCCAAGTGAATGCCCTGTTAAAACGACAATGAGAGCTCTAAGATTCGGGGCCTGCTCAATCTAATTAGACTCGAAGTGGATCGAAGGCCAGAGTTGAACTTCTACGATTTATTTGAATAAGCGTTTCTAGCCTTAGCAGATGTTTTATACCGGCATGGAGGATGGATCACCGCTTTCCAATTGACTTTTTTTCAACAGCCAACTCGATGCGAGGGTGAAGGTCGTCTTCTACCTATGGCTGTCCCATGTGGTTCAACGTGAGTGGAAGCTTGATGGAAAAGATTCGGTTGTTTGAGAGGGCTTGCCTTCGCCTTTATCGCACTCCAAAGTCCCAATCCAAAAAATTCTATTCTAATGAGGTCTTATATTTATTTTAAAAAAATGCAAAGGCGTATTCTACTATTTTTGGAAAGAAATAGTTTCTTTAGTCCAAAACAATTTGGTTTAAGACATGGATTATCTACTGAAGACTGCTCTGTTAGACTTTTGCTCTTCCATTTTCAAAGGATTGGAAACTGTGCAAATCTCTTCGTTGATATGCCTAAAGCCTTTGATATGGTTCATCATATTATTCTGCCAAGAAAATTGTACAGAGTAGGCTTAAGAGGATTTGCTTACAAATGGCTCGAGTCCTCTTTACATAATAGAACCTAAATGGAATCCACATAAACAAAGGCGTGCCACAAGGGTCAGTATTTGGCCCTACTCTGTTCCTTATTTATATAAATTCCATCTTTAATCAGAACACGAAAGGTAATATTACAGCTTGTGCTGATGATTTAAGGATTACCTAAATTGCAAACGGTAGAATCGATCCAATTGCGGACATCAACCATGATGTAGATATTTTACGAAGTTGGTTTCGGGAGCACAGAATGCTCGTCAGTAATAAAACAAAGTTAATGTTGCTTCCGTCTTAGCCCCAAACTGCCACCGGATATTGAAGTGTAGTAAGCTGAAATCAGTTGATAACGTATGCATGAATAAGGAAAGGATACTTTTCCATGCTCATTTATCATGTGCAAGTGATTGTTTTAGGATCGAAGTTGTTAACCATTTTGAGCATCTAGGATAAATCATTATATTTTCCATCACAGAGCACACAAAATACTACGTTCTCTAAGTGTTTACTCTCAGTATCGCTTTACACAGCAGATTTTTGCTGCGCGACTTAGGATCATCTACCGATTTTGCATCTCATAGATTACATCAAATAAACAGTATCAATTAAAGAATGGTGCATGGATAAATTTTTTAAGCTCCAATCGAGACAAGCTAAGATCAATTTCGTTGGAAAGTTCATTGAAAGTGTTTAGACACCTTTTTTTTAATTCATTTTTATTTCCAAAAATTATTAACACGTTTAATTACTAGACAAAATACTTAGAACTAGTTGGACGAACATTGTAGTAGGTGTTTAGACACCTTGGAATAGGTTCATTACAGCCATAGTTGGTCCTTGCCTCTTATCGTATAGTAAATTTCTCACTCGGCAATTAATAATATCGCGCATGAACATGGCTGACGATGCCTCACGCCTGAAACTTAAGGTTTGCAAGCCTATTATTTTGCATCTATCGTCATATTAAGCGAGGTCTTCGAAGGAATATAATTTACGAACAGCGTATCTCGTGAAGTGTTTTTATACTCTTTCGAATTTGCGTTCTTGTGTATCATATGGGGAATCCCAAATGATGGAAGAGTATTCTAAATACGGTCTGACTAGCGAACAATAAACGGACTTAAGACTAGTTATATCCTGAAAATCGTTCCCCCTTTTTTTAGGAAACCTACCATAGCGTCAGACTTCGCAATTGTATAATCATAATGTAATTAAAAATTTAATTTAGTATCAAAAATCACACCCAGATCTTTAGTTTCTTCCATACACCATTCCACCAGTGCATCGATATCCAATTGGAAATTATCACAATCAGTTAAACTATTTATAGATAAATACAATTTAAAATCCTCTGCGAATGTTAATATTTTACAATATTTGAAGATTTCGTGAACATCATTTATGAACAAAAGGAAGAGGCTATGGCCCCACATGGCTACCTTGTGGAACGCCCGATGTAACTTTTACTACTCGAGATCTAAAACTACTGATCTTTACCAATTGCTTCCTGTCCTGTAAGTAATTGGAAAACCACTCTACATTGACGAAAGGAATCCCAAAGATTTTAGCTTGTTTAAAAGCAAAGTGTGATGTAGTTTATCGAAGGCTTTCGAGAAACCGGTGAACTAAATGTAATTTGTAAAATAATGATAAATTAGATGTAAAAGTTGATATTTTATCTATTATCTTTTTGGCAACACTGGTTTAAACAGCTGACGCACGATTCGTGTTTTGTTTCACTGTCAAACATCTTCAGCTTGGTCTATAATTTAACCATGAATCGTCTTACAAACGAACAACGCTTGCAAATTATTGAATTTTATTATCAAAATGCGTGCTCTGTTAAGAAAGTTCATCGCGACATCACATGTGTTCAGCGACGAGCTCATTTTTGGCTCAATGGGTAAGTAAATAAGCAGAATTATCGATTTTGGAGTGAATATCAGCCAGAAGCATTGCAAGAGCCACCAATGCATCCAGAAAAAGTCACAGTTTGGTGCGGTTTATGGGCTGGTGGCATCATTGGACCGTACTTCTTCAAAGATGATGCGAATCGTAACGCAACTGTGAATGGTGAGCGCTACCGTGAGATGATATCCAACTTTTTTTTGCCCAAAATGCAAGAGCTTGACTTGCATGACATGTGGTTTCAACAAGACGGTGCCACATGCCACACCAGCAACCGCAACAATGGACTTATTGAGAAGCGAGTTCGGTGAACATTTTATTTCACGTTCGGGACCGGTCAATTGGCTGCCTACGAGCAGATCGTGCGATTTAACGCCTTTAGACTATTTTTTGTGGGGCTGTGTTAAAGCTCATGTCTATACAGACAAGCCCGCTTCAATTGACGGATTGGAAGACAACATTGAAGCATTTATTCGTGAGATACCGACCGAAATGTTGGAAAGAGGATGCCTGAATTGGACTAAGCGGATGGACCTTTTGAGGCGCATTCAAGGTCAACATTTGCATGAAATAATCTTCAAACATTAAATTATATGGACCGTACTATCGATTCAAATAAAGATTTCATGCATTTTTCTGAATTTTTTGTGTTTTTTTTTTTTTTTGAAAAACTTTCCTATAGCTTTTATTTTTTAAAACCCTTTAGTTTTGAGTCTCAGAGCTCCAGTGACATGTCAAAAAAAAAGGGCAACTGGGCATGGACAAACTCAAGGGTCTTTGGTCTTTTCGAAAAGTCGAAAAATTCTGCGAACAATCTTTGGTTCTGGTTGCGTTGATGTCTTCTTCTTCGGATTCAATGCCTAGGAGGCTGGGTCATGTAGAGCACTTGGAAAACACTGCTCCCCATTAGGGTAAGCCCCCACGATATATCACAAAATTGAGAAAGGACCTTAACCTTAACTCGACGTAAGTTGTGACCCAGGTTAATTCGAAAAAATTCAACAATATGAACTGAAATGGTCCTTAAACTTTCGGCATGTCTTCTTTCTAAAAGGGAGGGGCCACTTGAAGACTCCTCTTGAGTAATAGACGGTATGCATCAGAATTACTACGCACTCCTCACAATCCTAGTTGTAAGTAAGGCATTCAATAAATGCTTCGACCGGACTGCAATAGAGGACTACAATGTACATTACAAGGTAAAATTTAACCGCGTACCTCAAGGGTACAAGCTTTGTCCACGGCTATTTATTAACTACATAGGCGGCTTTTATGAGACGTACAAAAACACAAATGGTATCTAGAGCGGCGCAATGGCTGCTGGCATGATAATCGATTGTACAACAACCCAATAAGAGTACTTCAGTAAACTTTAACCCCGTGATAGGTATTTCAAATCTTGGTAAACCCTAATTCATACTCATCATAAACTACTAAATGTTTCCACTCAGTGAGAGGGAAACCCACTGAATTCCCTGGTGAGAGAAAGTTTCCCAAAGAAAACTTTTCCTTGGGATTGGCCACGTGTTCAAAGCGAGGAGAGCTACACGAAGACAAACTTGACGTCGGAGTGGTCCTAGTGGTTGCCGCCCTGGACCAAACCATAAACCACAAGCCACGAATTACCATTTGACACACCGCCCTAACGAGGATTCTCGGTCGGAAACTTATCCAGGGAATTGTAATTTATGGACACGACAACAGCGTAGATTATGACTCCCCGCAGGATACCCGCAGGACTTCAAAAACTATTAAAAAAAGTTAATCCATAATTGCAGGTTAAAATTCGAAGAATTCCATTTGAACCCAAAATGGAAAAGTATCCTTGATGTCGTTTTGAAAACACAAACATCACCACGACGAGGTGTGTGACGAAGAGCACCGAAGGGACGAAGGGCAGGCACATGGGCAGCCCTGAAGTGCAACAAGGAAAACTTTCGTATTCATGAGCTTGCCTTGTTAAAGGTGGCAGTGCTGCATGTGTTAACTAAACTGCACCTCAAGTGTCCTTTTTATGCGAGCAAGCAATTGCTTTTGGTGTTGAAACGCATAAGGACATCCCAGACGAAGTGGCAAGGATGCTGGCAAAAGAAGTGAAAAACTGCAAATGTTGCGATAAAGAGAACCGTTTTGTTGTTCGTCGCCGGGTGAACGGAGGAGATTGCAAGGAACTGCGTTCTTCGACTAACGTAAATGAGGAAGAGCAATGGTGTTTCCTTTTTTCCCTGCAAGTGCTTGTTTTTTGGTCCGTTTCTTGCATCCACCACCTTTTCCGCGGAAGGGACAACTTGTGTAGTTGCGGTGTTTTCCTTTTGTCCCCGGCTTGTTCTCCGTTAAAGTGGTTAAGGGATTTGTTTGTACGCCTTTGTTGCGTTGTTGTTTCTCATTTTGAGCGTTTTGTTTGTACCCGCTCCCGCCGGATACAGCAAGACAGCGACTTGGCGGGTGTTCGAATGGAGAGGGGTGAAGATGGGGTGGGGGGGAAAGGCAAAAGGACTTTTTCGCAATGCAAAGGTAATTGAAATTTCAGCTAAACCGAGAGGATGTTCCCTGGAGACAGGAAATGAGTTTCGTAATGAAATCTTATCCCAAAGGGAGGGCGCCTCAGAAAAGGGATAAACGTCTTGAAGTTGCGGACATTTTTAATTGTGTTGAGGATGCTTATCGTTGATGGCGTCAGGGTTGTTATATGATACAGAAAATCTGCGACGAAGTGGGGATGACTGTAGCTTGTCAGCGATGATTACGGAGGATTCTTAGGGACCTTGATTGGTGGCTAGGCGATTTCTGAGTGCTGAAGGTTTAGATGTGAATGCTGCTGATAAGCAAAGGGTTCGTGTCTGTTTGAAGAGATCCTCCGGAAGTGCGGGAAGTCTGTGCAAGTCGTCTGTATGGGCCAAATTATAGCCTGCGCTTCTTCTACGTCCTGGGCTAAGCTCCAGATCAACCACTCTTCAGTTTCACAGATCATCTTCGTCTGATGCCCCTTTCCACTTCTGAGCGCAGTCCGAACTCTTAAGAGCGGACATCATTTGTCCTTGTTGTAAAACATTTTCACGGCTTCACTCTTGAAACTCAAAGGAATTTAGGGATTGCGCCGCCGTGGCGTTGTTGATGTTCGCCTCGACTTCTACGCAATTGAACCTCACTACCTGGATTCGTTTCCCGGCACGATCAAAATATTGTTCACGACCCACCTCTTTCGAGTCACTGACAATGCCCAAAGAGTTATAACTGTCTAGAAAAAGCTTCTCAAATTGGCCACTCGGAGTCGGCATAAATGTGTAGGTCCCTTCTACTCGTGAAAGAAAAACACGAGTGGCTGCCGAGAAGCTAGGCCCTCGCCCTCTACGGGCTGTAGCCCCGGATTGCGGGTTTTTATAACACCTGATTTTCTTGCTGTTTTTTGGAATGTTCTATTTTTGACAGCTCATGCGTGAATACTGCCGAAGAGCAATTTCAGGCAAAGCTGTCAATACGCCCGCAAAAAATCAATGTTTTCTGCAGTTTATGGTCCAAACGAATCATTGTCTGTATTACTTCAAGCCCGATACCGGTCGCAAACTTTCACAATACGAGAGCTCAACCTGGTCACCACATGATTCCAGCAAGCCGGTGCCACAGACCACCCAACACGTGACTCGATGGACCAATCGAGCAGTAACTTCGGGGGGCAATATATCGCTCGTCTTGAGCTGCTGAATTGGAGGCTTTTTGCTATTTTTTTTTTGTATGGGGGTCCATTAGAGCACTCGTCTATGCTTATAAGCCACCTCATAGGCAGCATGACAAGTCTTATTAGCGAGACGTCAGTCATATAAATCATCAAAATAAAATTTGATGCTTCGTAGGGACCTTCTGGGACATTAGGACAAAGCAATAGAGAACTTCCACGGAGCTGATGGCGCTCAATATTAGACTAGGATCTCTGCGTGCCTAATTATGGGCCATTAAAGATCATATCAAAGTTATTCTCGAAACAATGGACGATGGGAGAGAAGAGAATTTCGTCCCCCGCCCTAGACGATGCCAAGGTAGGGACATGAAACAAACGTCGAATAAAGCGGCTGATGTATAAGGGCTCTCTGCAGCTTGACATGAGCTGGTAGGGGACATGCACCAACTCATCTGTAATACAGGGTCGGAAGAAAGCATGCCCGATTAGTGGAATCCCAGCGTCCTTTGCCCGGTCCACAAAAAAGGTGACCCCTTCAATCGTCCC
Organism: Eristalis tenax; assembly: GCA_905231855.2. Classification (NCBI taxonomy): domain Eukaryota; kingdom Metazoa; phylum Arthropoda; class Insecta; order Diptera; family Syrphidae; genus Eristalis; species Eristalis tenax. Next base: position 71,666,892 of record HG993125.1, on the reverse strand, counting down.
AATTGCAGACGGATAAGTTTCCTAAACAATGCCTTCTCTGCCGTTGCGCCTGGAACCATTCCTGATAAGTCATTGCCAGTGTGGTTTCAGGCCGGGGAAGTTCGCCATCCACCGACACTACGATGGACTCTGGAAAATACCCAAGAAGTTCAATCGAGACCCAGCACACTGTACCACGAGCCCATGTCATGTCTAGTTTTGACATTCCTGCCAGGATTGTGGATGGCGCTGCAGGATGACTATGGCCAATTAAAGCAGCTCAATGAAGGTCGGTAACGAACAACACAAGACCTTCTGAAAAGGCTTTAGACAAAGCGACACGCTGTCATGTGACTTTTTCAACATAATTCTTGGAGAAGTCGTGAAGAACTAACTCGCGAACATAAGGACCACGATTTTCCAAAAGTTCGTACAACTGCTAACGGTATTGACGTGATCTGTCGAACACAACGAGCCGGCAATGAAGCGTTTGCTGGCATTGAATCGGAAGCATCCAAAATTCGTTTATCGGTGAATGAGGCAAAATGAAGAACGCACCATCGACGAGATGCCCACAAGGTCAGCATCGACAGATATACATTCGTGTCCCTTGACTTCCAAGTAAACAGTACGAGTTCACTTTAATCTCAAGCAAGAAAGTGTGGTGTATTCATTGTAAGGTTGGTGGCTAGCGTACAGGATTTTAACCCTTTTTTCCGCAGGGTCCAACCCGCTTACGCGACTTCGTCGCTCCTCTAAGGCTATGTCAACAGATGTCATAATACAGCACACCCTTCTAATCCCACCATATACAGAGCATTACCTTCACGCCATGGATATTCGGCGTTGCCGTTGATTTGGCTGGTTGGCTAAGCCAAAATCGCGCATGTTCACCATAAACATGTTCACCATAAACTGCCACCAAAATACGATGACTTTCGGCAGCAAAAACACTTTTTCAAAGTTCGACATGTTTGAGTGAAAAATGATTCTTCTTTACGCCTCAAATGAATGACATATACTGAAACGACGTACAATGACAGTAGCTTGCCAACGCGTGTTCCAATGGAATAATACAAGTTACGCCATCTCTTAGCAAACCGCACGAATTAAGTAATAAACCCAATATTATACTGCTAATTACCAAAGAGTTTAAACAACTAAACTTTAGCTCCAGGCGCCTGCCTAGCCCATAGTCGCGTGATCGGGTTAAACCCTGCGGAAAAAAGGGTTAAAATCCTGTAAGCTAGCCACCCACCTCATACTTTGAATGCACCACACTTTCTTGCAGGCGTCTTTAAGGATTTTCGATTTTTAAATATCCTATTCGTCCTTTCCAGTGGTGTGCGCTAGGAACCGATTTGGATTTAAGCTCCGCATGTGGTAGACTATGACTAGAAAGAATTTCAAGAAAATCGGAGGTGATGACTGTTCGGAGCTTTATCCCTTTTAAGGGTGGGGAACTAAAACCACGTAGTTTTTGTTGGAACTAAATTCCCACCTTGCATGGGAACTAAGACCCTCAGTGGACTTAGTTCCCGGGGACTTAGTTCCATGTACCGTCTGTTGTCCGTGCGAACAGGGTCGTGTTTCCTCGTCTCAGTTGCATATGTTGTATTAAAGTGGAAATTTTACTGTGTACAGTCTAGGCTTCAAATAAAATATATCGATACATCGTGAGGCATCGAAAGCATCCCATCCATCGAATAGCACTTTATATATGACACGGATCATCCCAGTTCCGCTGTAAGGAGGCTCACGAGACATATGGCGCACACTAGTGGAGAAGGACCTCAGGCTAAATATCGTGCCAGCTAGAGGCGATTTGGTTGAGACTCAGGTCCATCCCAGACTGTAACGCCAGCAGAAGAAAAGAGTTAAAGAAGTAGTTGCGATCAATGCTTACATAAAACATCCCTTAAAGGAAATGGCAAACACTGATTTATCAGCTCAAATAAGTTCTACACACTTTTGCAATTTCACTGTGTTTTTACAATTAAAACCAAACGTTTAAAGAATCACTGGTTCCATGGTGCGACGACAACTCTCTTGAGGATGACTCCTACTGTCGTCGTTGTGGCATACATGCGACTTTATATTGATGACTTCAACGACATAAAGTAAGGAAGTATCAGGTTTCCTAGCGTTTTTTCAGATAAAAACTGGTCAGTTGTCACATTTTGTAATCATAATTAATTCACTAGAAAAATAACACCAATTTGTTTTTTGGAAACAAAATGTGACCCAATTTCAAATCAAGATCTGTCAAAGGGTAACTCACTATCTGGCACGGGTTATGTAGGCTTTGCCGCCGTGGTTTGTGGCCTATTCGCTTGGAGCTGCGACTTCGGAAAACCCCACGAGAAAACGTCTAGTCGTGTCAGTTCACATCAACCGAACAGAATTTCCAATGAGGCGTCAGCTGTGTGGCCGTCGTCCATTTGAAACCACATGCCGTTGGTGTCCAATGTCCATACAAATACCGGCCAAACGAAGTTGATAATCATCGAAATGTAGCGGTCGCCGTTAGTGATGTCCCGGCCAACGTCGTTCTCAAAGAAATATTAACCGTTGACGCTGCCAGCCCGAATCCACACAGCGATGCATTGGAAGCTCTTGGATCTCGTGCGGATTGGTATCGTCACAGATTCGACTATTTTGTTGGTTGACGCACCCATTCATCCAGAAATGGACCTGATCGCATTTCGACGAAACAATTTCATTCATTGGACGCACTGAATACATGGCAGATGTAGCTTCAACAGTATGGCCGCTATCAACTGTCAAAATCAGAAAGCCCCCAAGGAGCTTGTTCTGTCAATTGTTTTGATTTTTCTGACCTCATACGAGTTTCACGCTCCCCGTCCGATACTCCTCTCCTTCGACTCACAGCAAGTCGCTCAATGGCTATCCATCTCGGAGTTAGTCGACATCCTCTCCACTTTCTTAAACTTGCGACTTAAACACGGGCATGCGCCTTAACGAGAGGCAAACTGTTACCCACTTGCACCCTTTCTCTAATTTCTATTCAATGAGCACAGCATTGCTCCCATTCAGCAGAGGTGACACACTTTTTCAACAGCCCCACGAGTTTAGATGCATCAACCCGACGCTAATTGGACCTCCGTCATTGCGTCAGAAAACGACCGCAGAATAACCAAGAACTTGTTCTGGATCATCGTCGCTGAGCGGAAAACGCAGAAGGGTGGTAGCTCATGTGAAAATCTGAAGTGGTTCAGGTAGTAAATGCGGGCGCTGGAAATCTTACAGCCGCTTGGTTCGGTCACACAACGCATTGAATTTGATTCAAACCAGAAAGTCTGTCGAATCGTTAACATGAACCACCGACGGGATAATGCAAGAGGTCAGCCCAAGTATTGTGGTTTGGCGGGCGCAAGTAAATTCACATCAAGTTCAAATCCTTCACGGTGCGGCGGGGTGCAGACTGGGATTCTGAGAAACTTGTCGTGCGAGTTTCATGCAGTAAGCACTGCTTAGCACGACTTATTGACTTCTCAAGTGCAGGCGAAGAACTCATCTCAAGAGAAAAAATCCCCTCACAGCATACCGTGCAGTGAAGAGAAGCCACATGAGTCACTTTGGAAGCTCCCAATTCGCTTGTATGACGAAATTCTCGAAGCACTTGCGTGCAGAACATCAAACCAAACTGCTGATAAGCTCAAGTGAAGTGTCTCTCATTTTCGCGCGAACAGATTGATCCCATTGTGTCCGCAATTAGAACAGTCACCAATTAGAGGTGCAGAATCTGGCGAAATATTGCCTCCGACACTGCATGCGAGCACTTGACTCTTGCACGCTACATGCGTCACGACCCACTCTGTATGCGCTCTTATTGCTCGCCGCACAAAAATGGTGTAAGGACAGTTTTATTTCGCTAATTAAGCGCACAACTGGGAGGGCAAACATCGCACGCTCCCCTGCTCTGCACACAGTGCCCTGAAACTCATTAAAAGCGACCAGATGGCACTCATCCTACGCACCCCCAGAGGTTTATGTTTCAGAACTCTGACTGAGCACTCAGTGACTTAACAAGTGCACACCGATAAAGTCAACAATTTACACGAGTTCGCAGAGAAAAGGACTCGGCACATCCCTTTTCGAATTTGCTTATCTGCGCGTACTCCCCTGCTCTGCCCCGCGACCGATTGAAGTATCCCTCGAGAGGGTTCATTAAGTCGTCTCCCCTAATGAAGCCGCTCGTCCGATAGTTCGGGATGGGATCGAGGGTAGCTGAAGGTTGTCCTGCTGAAAAACGGGAAGCTTCATGGCTCAATTACCTCCAATCGACCATGTAATTATTTTCAATAATCGCATCTTTTTGGGGTAGCTCTCCGTGGGGGCTGGTGATTGGAGCACGAAGCCCGGGATCTGGGAATTTCCCACGGGAAAGGTTGCCAAACAATGTGCCCTTCATGCCGTATCCCTATTGGGCTGTTTGTGGCAGTCTATTGGATCCATCGAGTGAATCGATTTGATTTCCGCTATCGATCTCGGTCCCGGGGATTGACATGGGGAATCCCTAAAACCGCATTATCTTGGCAGGAAATTATTTCTTGGCTACCTTCAGTGGGTTATCAAGGATGGGCGTGCGTGGAGAGGAGAGTGGGAGCGAGCTTGTTTGACTTCACTCACTACATATTTATGATGTGTGAACGTGAAATTTATTTACTGTGCAATCATTTTGTTTGTATTTGCTCTGACAACGGTGTGGTGGCATTTTAAATATTAACGGCGTGTGAGGGTGTGAGTCTGCTGGCATTATGAATGTCATTGATTTGATTGAGTTTGCACTGGGCTGCAGGGGGAGCAGGAGGTGACTAGAGAGGAGATGAGGTGCGATTGTTCCCACAGGCACTCTGGGGTGTTCATTTACCCTTGAAGCATTGATTCCATTTGGTCCCAATTTCGGTCTAATGATGTGAAGTAATGAGGCCGAGAATGGCGGTTTTGAAAGGACTACACTTTTCATTGGTTTTATCTTAATTTATTATGACAGCCGGATAATGCAGGAAATGCGGGCAGTGGCGGAGGGAGGGGGTAGCAAGTGGGGGCACAGGCCCCAGGCGTCACATTGCAAGGGGCGGCAATTTGGAGCGGTAAAAATTGTTAACTGGAATAATGGTAAAAAATCTGCTAGTTTTGTTCGAAATTGCTGTACGGTAACTAGGATAATCTGTTATAATACACAATCATCATCTTCTGACATCTTCTACAGGCGCCGCGGGATAAACCACGCAAGGGGAGATATCCAGGCGACTCGGTGCTCCGCCACTCTAACTCATCAGGAGTTATGCCCTCGGCGAGATTTTGGACTTGGTCCAACCACCTCGTCCTGGGTCAGCCAAGCGGTGGTACCCGCTGGCATCGAATTCAACGCCTGCCTCGAAGGCCGTGATGATACACAATTTCGTACGCAGTTTCATTGAAATTTATCTAATTGAGACAGTTTTGAAATTGGTGCATTGTATGGGAAATTACGCAATTTCGATCCTAATTTCGAGGGAAGTGGTCGAAATTACTCAATTTCGTCAAGTGCGGACATACTATGATACTCCAAATATGTCACCTTCAGCTTCACGGCCTTCTATTGGAAATGCAAATGCTGCTGTACCTGAGAAGACCACCTAGTTAGTTGCCATGCATACACATGTGTTTTGCTCAAATGAATCTGGCTTATTACCAAACAACTCTGGCCTACGCTCTGCCCTATGAGATCGCTTAGTCTGATTACATTGAGTAGGCCGAATCCTAGACTGTCATTGGCGTTATAACAAGGCATTCCGGCATAGGAACAAATGCCTCCAGACCAGGCGTCCCCAACAACGACTCCTGCAGAAGCTGCAAGGGCGGGACAGTTGCAGAGGAGGCGTTGAATTCTTTCTTCTTCCTCTTCGCCTAGGCAGCTCCTGCACAAGTCGTTTCAGAATAGGCCCAGTCTCTTTGCATGAAGGCCTAGTTGACAGTGTCCATTGATTAATCCCACTGCGGTGCTGATTTTGGATCTCTTTAGAGAGATCAGTCTGTTTGATATTCTTGGGTCAGGTCTGTTTTGAGACTGTACACGTGATGCCTGTCGACCATTTTATTTTCATTGCGTGCGTTTTTTTCGCCTGGTCGCATATTCCGGGAGCTTTTCGGGTACTGCGCTCCTCAAACGGATTAATTGTGTTCGATAGCGTTGTCCATTGATGGTTTCACCCGGTTTTAGCACACCCTTCTGATCCCACCAAATAGAGAGCGTTACCTTCGCGCCATGGATCTTCGGTTTTGCCGTTGATTTGGCTGGTTGGCCAAGCCAAAATCGCGCAAACCACTTTTTGCACGTTCGCTCAGCTAGCGCATGTTCACCATAAACTTCCAACAAAATACCGCGACTTTCGGCAGCAGTTTTCTTCATATTAAAGCAATGATGTAGAAATCCCCGCAAAAACAGGCACAAAGTTCGACATATTTGAGTGAAAAAAAAGTTATTGTTGTTTACGCTTCAAATGAATGACATATACTGAAATGACGTACAATGACCGTAGCTTTCCAACGCATGTTCCAATGGAATAATACAAGTTACGCCATCTCGTAGCAAACCGCACGAATTAGTTAAGTTATAAATTTTGAAGAATTAGCTGAATCGGCAATCACAAAAGTACTAGTCGGTGCCGAGGCGAACTTGGGAGTAACAGCTAGCCAAATATGAATAACTCCAAACTTTTTTCTTTTGTTCAAATGTCTTTTTTTTTTAATTTGTGCATGTAATGTATATTTTTCAAAGACTTACTTTTTCCGATTCCTAGCTGATTTTTGTTATGTAGAAACTAACATTCCTCAGCGAATTTTAGGTCGTGGTCTGGCGGATTTTCTTTTCCGTCAGCGGCAGCACTGGCTGTCGTACTGGTTCGGAGTCGAAGATTCCTCGGTCAATGCTCTTGCGCTGTTCATGTTCGCCGTTCCAGTGCCTTTTTCGTATGGCCCCTCGAATGAATGGATGGCAACTGAGCCATCTAAGTGCCTGCACTTGGTTGGTGGGGTCCCCAGTTCGAATCCCAGTGAAAGCTAAGTTAAAACAAAAGGAAAGTTGTACAGATGTCAGTCAGAAGGTGCAAAAGGTTGCGAGGCATGCAAAAATTAGTGAAAATTCAGATTTCCTGAAATTCACTCCAACGTGTCGGAATCGATTGATACACACACGAAAACATTAATAATGGAGGCCATTGATAGGAAGACATCGTCAGTGAAAGTGATTGTGTCGGATGCTCCCTTTGCAGCAGGAAACTGCATGTCGGATGCACGCCTATCAAAGCAAGAATTTACAGGGGGATGTCCAACGAGCAGAAGAAAGTATTGTCGTGCGCAGTCCGCAACGCTAGGTGCCCAAGCCTCACAAGATGACAAACATCCAGATGCGAATGAGCGCAATGGATCCAAGGAGACTTTCAGCACAGATGTCGAAAAGGATATCACTTAAGGTGTGTAAAGTTCTTGTCAAAGGGCTACGACGATGGGAAAGAGACACATCGTCGAACTCCTACATGCACTGGCGGGGCAAATCAAAGAGTTAGAATCACAGTGTGAACATAAAGACACGATCATTAGAAATACGCAAGAACAATTAACAATATGGAACAAGAAATCATCAAGAATATAGAAATCACAAATATTCCTTTCAACAAAGACCATTTTAGATGTCTTTTAGAAAGACGTGATTAAAGATGTTGCAGATGCGATCGGTGCTGAAATAAAAGACACTAATATTGAGAGTGTTGAACGAGTAATTACGAGACAGACCTTACAGACACTGGTTTCAAATCTGATCCAGTCACAATTTGCCGTTTGGATCAAGTTAACGATGGATGTCGTCAATCAGTAGTAGTAGTCTGGCTGTGGGTATCACAATGGATCAACATACGAGCAGTCTAAGTGCGCTGGTGAATGCCCTACCATGTTACCGGTTGCAGGTTTCTCCTGCTTATACTCGTCATATAGGTTGAGTCTTGTCGGAGATGGTATTGAGTAACTTAAAGTGGCTTTCGCCACTCGGCCATAAAGAGTGGCACACAGACCTTTACTCGTCCAACTTCTGCTCATTGCTGTGTTTGCTTCCGAAGAACATTACTTGCTGGACGCATACCCATTCCATCAAGTGTCCATCATTTTTAATTGACTAGGACTATGTTCACCCAACACATTCGAGTGTATACTGTGGTTAAGGCCTTGTTGTGACTTTGTTGCACTACCGTCCTCACGAGTGGGTTGAGAACAGAGCATTGCCTGAAATGTTTTCTTGAATCCGAAAAGCCGGGCTATTCATTCATTGTCAGCCTCCAACACTTGCCTCAAACGCATAACTGTGTGCTAATTCAGATTTCCAGCAGGAAGCACATACTCCTCATGCGAGAAACATTTGAACTAGGATCCCGGTGCTACAACTGAGAGATGTGGGTTCTCGGAATCTGGGTGTTGATTGGACCAGAAACTCCTGTGAACATTTCTTCATATCATGTGCTGGCTTTTTTCCTCCAAGTGGACTTCGCAGGAGCAACACACTGGAATAAGTCGAATTTCTGTGAATTCATTTTCATTCCTCCAGGCAATGGATACATTTTCCCAGAATTTTATAATCTACTTCAGGGCCAGGCAATGAACACCTCAAACCTAGAGCAGACCATTCCGGTCTTTCGGTACTGTTTTCAAATTCAATTCAACGACACTCCATCCGACTTAAACCTAAACGAAACAAATGAACCACCCACCAACAAAGATGTCCAGACCAAATGCCAGCTCATTTCGTGAATAAGCAACGTGCCGATACCACCATCCATCGACTCATCCTCCAATCGAAGGGAAATCGATTTGCCTGACGCCGAGCAGATATGAGAGATTTGGCAGATTTATCGTGTCCCATCGAGCGCTACAATTGTCCGCCGTTGGGCGCCAATCCATCAGTTACAATACGTTTTGTTCCCATCCCTAATGCACTCGCCCCCCGCCACAATCGAGTGAAAATAGAATCCTGGGCGCCAAGCCAAGTCGCTAATTGCTAGCTAACATTAAAAGCATATTTTCGCTTAAACACGAAACGCGAGAATCTCTTAAATTCCACACCAGTCCACAGCGATTCCCAGCATCCTTTCATCGAAGCGAACCACCCTCCCAGCCACAGCCACAGCTTGTTGCGGGCTGCAGTGCGCTGCCGGTTGCAGAAAAGGACATGCCTGCAAGGGTTTGCTTCGGCAAACTCAATTTTACGCAAAATGAACAAATTCTCAATAGACGCGCATCGCAAGAGGATGCCGCTAGGCGGCCGCAGGAAAAGGATGAATACGAATGCCACCGCCAGCTGTGTGTGCTGCTGTAAAGGCGTATGTTGCGCCGGAGATTAAAGTCCTTGGCAATTATACGATTCATAATTCTGAAGGGGCCTGTGAAGAGAAAGCGTCTTAATGAAAGGAGGAACTTCACACGGCGCACTGAGCCGACGAAAAGAGTGGGCGGCAGATAAGCGAACTTTCTGCTGCACAGTGCGACTGTACTGAGGCGGATCCATTCAACCCACTGACGGAATGCCTCACGCAGGGGACTGCTTCCGGGGGATGGGCTAATCAATGGCAAATATTTTTCGAAGGCTTTCATCTTAATTGCTTGATTGCCATTCATTTGCGAAGTCATCGATTGGATTCGTGGAAACTCTCACGAAGGGACAGTGGCTGGCAAAAGTATTGCGCGCATAGTGTGCATTCGTTGATGGGTGCCCTGGGCGGAGACTGAATGCAAGTTTTCCCACAAGACTGGTATGAATTTTGTGCCTACTGCACGGTGGTGTTTTGACAGCAAATGAAGAACAGCCTGACAGCTGACAGTTCGTGGTAATTGTACATGGACCGCCAGGTCACGTGATATCACTGGTTAGAGAAGAGCATGGCATCCTGATCAGTTGTTAAGTCAGACGAAAAGGTAATTCACTCAGCCAAATGACACCCACACTGCAAACAAACTTCCTGCAGTCACTGTGTGGGAGGTGTGTGGGAGCATCTGACACACAGTTCCATTCAATCTCGGTCGTCTATTGATTAATTTAAATTGAAACAGTTTTCTTCAATTTAATTAAAAGTTAGACGACCTTTTAATTGAACATTTAATCAATCGACAAAATGTGTAAACTTTCATCGCCAAGCCACCGTCGCGTCGCCACCTTGCTGATGGTTGCTTGCTGGTCGAGTGTGCTTGCCTCCGATGGTGTGCGAGTGGTTGCGTTGTTGTTGGACGCGAAAACTTTACACTTTTCTATTCAAATTAAATGAAATTATTTCGAAATCGACTTCGAATCGAATTAATTGCATTTTTATCCGCAAAACCTAACAACTATTGCGGGCCCGAATGGGCAGACGGAAGTGGTGTAGAGAGTGTACTTGACACTAATGATGATCGGTAGTGTTCATTTAATTCTCACTTCAATTAGCGCGATTTCGGGGTGCATTCGATTTAGTTATCGATTTGCTTGTAACCTGGTGAATAGTTTGGGGAGAGTTGCGGTGGATGAACGGGGCGCTTTCAGTGTTGGGGTTATTTTGTGGACTTCCTAGTAAATTTAAAGTGTCCGGGGTCGTGATTTGCCTTGACCCAGGACCCTTTATGCCGAGCCGAAGGCATAGAGGGAGAAAGGTAGACGAGATTTCACACATTGTAGTCTCTGGGGAATATTAGGCTGGGAAGATCATTCCACATTCGTGCGGTGCGGCTGAAGGATTTGACCAAAAGTAGGCTTTCGGGTAAACTGATGAGCATTCCTCGCGAGATGGGTGTTGCGGGTGAATTCATGGGGAGGAGGAATGCTGTTGTCTAGCTCACCTGAGACAAAGAAGAGACGGTGTGTCGGTGTCTGTTGTAATGACTTCGCTATATTATCGTCTCCTATAAGTTTTATAGCTCACTTTGGGATTGTGGCAGATATACGCCTTATAAATTAAAGCCATTTCAGAGGAGGTGAAATATTTCTTGCATCGATTAAGGAAACCTACGCATTTCGCAGCATTTTTGGCGACCTCAAATATGTGATCGTTCCAACTTAGTGTGGAGAAGAGATAGAAGAAGAGATTCATCGATACCATAGACACGCATTTTCGTCAAGAGAGCTTGATGCCAAACCCTGTCAAATGTTATTGTTAAGCTAGGTAGTTCTTCTTTGTTGGTACCATTGAAACTAATGTCTTTGTTTTCTAGTATATTCTTGGACGAATTCATTTCATTTATTAGACCGATGTTTAAAGCTGGATCTCAACAAAAAAATTAGAGAAGAGTCTCTAAGATTTCAGCTATACCCAAAATTTTTGAGCTAATTGTTACAAAAAAGATTTAGCAAAGAGCATATATCTTTACACCAACATGGCTTCATTTCTGGTAGATCGACCTTGACCAATTTGACATTATTTACAAAATATCTGTTTAATTCAGTAGAATCTGGAAATCAAATGGAAAAAACTGACAATTATAAATCTAGAATTATTAACGTATTACCTGGTGTTCCTCAAGGTAGCCATTTAGGTCCACTACTGTTCATTATGTTTATTAATGAGATTCTTACAATCCCGTGTCATGTTAAATGTTAAAATGTTCCGTCGTGTTAAAAATCGTCAAGATTGTATGAAAGTTCAAAACGACTTAAATATGTTATGTAATTGGTGGGATCTCAAAGGACTAAGCTTAAATAATAGCAAATGTCACTCGTTTTCTGTTTACCATGTATTGTTACTCGTAAAATTCGATATGAAGGACCTGTCGTTCTAGGAAAACGGAAATGAAAGACCTTGGTGTAATGCTTGACACGAAACTTTCTTTCTCGCTTCAAATTGACTATATAGTTGAAAAGGCTAATTTGATGCTAGGATTTCTGAAAAGGACATCTATATGCTCTAAAATCTGTCATTGTACGTCCGTACCTTAAATATTGTTCAGTAATATGGTGTCCGTTATACATTTTTTAGCTATTATCTTTTTGGCAACACTGGTTTAAACAGCTGACGCACGTTTCGTGTTTTGTTTCACTGTCAAACATCTTCAGCTTGGTGTACAATTTAACCATGAATCGTCTTACAAACGAACAATGCTTGCAAATTATTGAATTTTATTATCAAATGCGTGCTCTGTTAAGAAAGTTCATCGCGCGCTTCTTTCATTTTATGGTCAGTTATGGTCAGGCTCAATGGGTACGTAAATAAGCAGAATTGTCAATTTTGGAGTGAATATCAGCCAGAAGCATTGCAAGAGCTACCAATGCATCCAGAAAAAGTCACAGTTTAGTGCGGTTTATGGGCTGGTGGCATCATTGGACCGTACTTCTTCAAAGATGATGCGAATCGTAACGCAACTGTGAATGGTGAGCGCTACCGTGAGATGATATCCATCTTTTTTTGCCCAAAATGCAAGCATGACAACCACTTTCAACAAGACGGTGCCACATGCCACACAGCACGCGCAACCATGGACTTATTGAGAGGCGAGTTCGGTGAACATTTTATTTCACGTTCGGGACCGGTCAATTGACCGCCTAGATCGTACGATTTAACGCCTTTAGAGTATTTTTTGTGGGGCTATGTTAAAGCTCATGTCTATACAGACAACATTGAAGCATTAATTCGTGAGATACCGGCCGAAATGTTGGAAAGAGTATGCCAAAATTTTACCAAGCGGATTGACCATTTGAGGCGCAGTCAAGGTCATTTGCATGAAATAATCTTCACACATTAAATTATATGGACCGTACTATCGACTCAAATAAAGATTTCATGCATTTTTCTGAATTATGTGTTCTTTTTTTTTTTGAAAAACTTTCCTATAGCTTTTAAAAAATCACCCTTTTGTTGGAAAAGCTAATTCAATGGAGATCAGAGGTCATTTACTAGATTCCTTATAAAAAGAATGGATCTTAACACCATGCCCCATATCTAACAAGATGTGCTTTAATAGGTTTAGGTACTTTAGAACAAAGACGAAGTTCATTTATGACATTTTCTCGTATCGAGTCAATTGCCCTGAGATCCTCAAAAACGTTTGTTTAATTTAATTTACCATATATTGGGTCAATAACTTAATTCGTGGTTTTTTTTTCGAAATTTGAACGTTTATTTAAGAAAAACATGTACAATAGTCTTATTCAAAATATTGCCCATCTGAAGCTATGACTTTTTCCCATCTTTCTGGCAATTTGTGGATCCCATCCCAAAAGAACCGCACCGGCATGGCAGTCAAGAATGAATCAAGCCAATTTTTGATATTCTGCTCTGATGTGAACCGTATTTCGGTGAAGGCATTCTGCATCGACGGGAACAAATGGTAGTCAGAAGGGGCAATTTCTGGGCTATAAGGCGGGTGGGGTAAAACTTCCCGTCCACTATTTTCCAAATAGTTCTGAACCGGAATAGCAACGTGGGGCCGATCGTTGCCATGATGCTTGCCTCGTGTCTGGTTGCATATTCCGGGCGTTTTTCGGCTACTGCTCGGATTTTTTGGATTAATTGTGTTCCGTAGCGTTGTCCATTGATGGTTTCGCCCGGTTTTAGCAGTACACCCTTCTGATCCCACCAAATGCAACGGCTTTGCCGTTGATTTGGCTGGTTGCCAAGCCAAAATCACCACTTACAAATCGTGCAAACCACTTTTAGCTCAGCTAGCGCATGTTCACCATAAACTTCCACCGAAATACGATGACTTTCAGCAGCAGACACTTTTTCAAGCATAAAGTTCGACATATTTGAGCGAAAAAAAAATTATTGTTGTTTACGCTTCCAGTGAAATGACGTACAATGACAGTAGCTTTCCAACGCATGCTCCAATGAAATAAGTTACGCCATCTCGTAGCAAACCGCACGAATTATTTACTAAGTTATATCCCAATTAAAGAGGACGCCCGCGGAACCGATGGCGCACACAAGTGGGGACGGACCTCAACCAACTTGGTGTGCGAAATTGGAGACAGATAGGGCCGGTGGAAGAGAGATCGGGCTCGTTGGTTGAGGCCCAAATTCACCCCAGAATATAGCGCCATTAGAAGAAGAAGAAGAAGAAGTTTTTTTGAATTATCGTTACATAATTAAAATTACAAAAATATTTGATTTTTTAGCCATTAACTGTCCCACACTGAGCCTACTCTGTATCCTTGCTGAGCTTTTGTTTAGCTTTTTCTCGTGGAGTCTTAAGTGCAACATGAATGGAATGACACACAGTTGTTTAGTCAGTGGGAACTGCAAGAGGAAGCGCTGCTTCTGATTCATAAGTCAAAATACTCATTTCAACTGCCTAATTTAGCAACACAGTACCCTTCTCAGGCATGGCCAAATCGTAAGAAAAAACCTCCCTCCCCTCACAGGTACATCTAAACTTTGACTATAAACAAGTGAATCCCACGTCAGTAGACGCTGCAAAAATAAAGAAACCCTTTCAACTCCCAGAAAGGTCTCACTAACCCCTGTCCGCCCACACTCTTCACAAGGGGTTCCAGGCAACTTTTTCACATAGTCAACCTTGAAGTTTTTGAGGTTAATTCCAACTCGTGCTGATGCCCTCCTGAGGATGTGAACGGCAACAGAAGTAATCGCATCCCGTTACTGCCGGGATTCGGCTTATTTCCCCAAACCCTCGCTGAGGCAAACCACGCCCGCTGCTGCCGCAGGAGACCGTAAGTCAGCAAAGGATATATTTATTTCATTACAATGCTACCGGGAGCCATTTGTTAGTGCGGCGAAAACATTTTTATTCCCGGCTCCTGTACCCACCCACCGCATCGGTGCCCGTTATTTCAACTTTGATTTGGCCATCCGCCTGGCTGCAGATACGCTTTCGAATAAATATCGCTTGCAGGTCACTCGACAACCGCAAGCCAGTGGAGAGGGGAGGAGGCGATTCAATCAACTCAATCGCTGGAACGAGAGGTAAGCGACGCAGTGCGGCGCCGCGTCTGTGTTGCCAAGGCACTCCCGAACTGACATTAAATCACGGCGGATTGTTCGGGGAAAGGTCCCACGACAGGAATGTGAGCACAGCTAATTTGCGAAGAAATGATTAAGACTTGCTCTCGAGGGGCTAATGAGCGGCAAACAGATTGTCGTCGAGGACGTCCTTTGAAACGCCATTGCGCATTTCTTTCGACGGCGACTCGGTGGAAGGGCACGATTTCACGAGAACTCTGAGAACATTTTCCACTTGACGTTGTCACGAAATTGAATACGTATACACTTGGGAAAGCGGTACGTTCTTGGCTTCCTCAACATACCACCACGTCCGGAGGCGAGACAGGAACCAAATGCGAGTGCAGAGAAAGGAAATCGATTGCTGGAGTGCATATGAGTGTCTCGGTCTTCCTCCGGGAATGGAGGAATGCTGCAAAGGAATATGTGAATTGCCATGGATTCGCTTTTGAGGAAGTCTTCCCTCATATGCACACAATTGACGGGTAGGATGTGTACCAGGGATGCTTATAAGATTGTCTGGTCGGATATCATGAGATGTGACGATGAATGGGGATGGAATTATTTTCAATACGTTGTTCCGACCCCAAACCTGTCTATCTAATTAGCAGCAGTCCTGACGTCCTGCCTTGATGATTTAGGGGGGATTTTTGAACATTGAAAATTAGTCTGTAGTTGAGATCGATGGTGGACGTGTTTGAATCATAAAATGGTCTGAAAGGTGGACAAGTCGTCGAGGTTTGAGACTTTCTCTCGGCATCATTATCTCCGTTCCAAATTCAGTTCGTGGTCGAGTTGCGGTCTGAAAGGCATTAACCTTAATCTCATCGTCAAAAGAAAGCGAGGCATATGGGATTTCAGTGTTTTCCCATGACTCATGATTTTTGTTCACCTTTTGTTGCAGTGCAAAACTCTATAACTTACTGTAACCATCTAAGAAGATTGTTTTCCTTAGATTGTCCAGTTTGCTGTTGGGTGTAAACTGAACGATATATAAAAGTAGTTTCCGCCCCTCTCTCCTTGGCTTAACTGTGGAGAAAGGCTTAACCCCGACGAACTCCATTCCCTCCCACACTTGCTCTTTGAGCAGTTGGAAGACCTTCTCCGGATCGAGCAGAAGGGTGGTCCTCAACAGGAGGGACTGGCGTTTTTCGCCTTTAGGGGTGAAAGAGAAGAACTCCAACTTCGAGATCTTCAAATATTCTAACAATTCATTGTAGCCATCTACTGTCTTGCAGTGGATTGCATACATACCCTTATTTTTACTAACATAATATTCACCGTCTTACACATATTCGCAGTTCGTTCCAGGTGCTCCGTGTACACCTTGATTGGTGGCACCTTTTCTTTCTTTTGCTGCTGTTGGCTGACTGTCTGCTGTTGAGTTGCTGGCCACTGTTGAGTTGCTGGCCGTTATTGTGTTGCTGGTCGCTGTTGTTGCTGGGTTTCTGGCCTCTGTTTTGCCTGTGCTGGTTTACTGGCTGCTGTTGCTGTTGCATGGCTGGCTGCTGTGGACGAACAGCTGGTGGTCGCTGTTGTTGCTCAGCTGCATATGTTGCTTCTTTTGTTGGTGCTGCTTCTTTGGCACTTGTTGTTGTTGCTGTTGGACCTTCGTATGTTGCACCAACCTTCTACTCTCGATAGTACAAGCTTTCAGCTCTCTAATTTCAAGCAGGAGTCGCTGAATTTTCTCTTGCATGTCATCTACTATATTCTCTTTGAGACGAAGTACACGCTCCACTTCGTGTTTAGTGTCGGTGTTCAGGACAACGAAGCTGCTGCTGCTGACAGTGAACAAGCCTTCCCCGTCATCGGACATGTACTGCATTGCATCTTCCTCCTCCGATTCGGCTGAAGTTGTACAAGCCGATACCGCTTCACTAGGCTCTCCCTCTTGCAGTCATACAACGGGGAACCAATTGAAGTGGTGAAAAAGTAGAAATACCTTGGAGTGACAATCACTAATAACCTTAACATGGATTTTCACTTGAAGGACAAACTTATTAAGGCGAAAAGTGCTATATGTGCTACCTGAAAAAGGTGTTTCTCACATAATCTGGTTGATCATAGCGTTAAATATAAAGTCTTCGTTGGTGTTGCAGAATCGGTATTGAAGTACGCAGCTCAATCTTGGGGAAATACGCAATATGAGACTGTATAACAACTTCTAAGATATTACATCAAACGAACCTTTGGTTTACCAAGAACGACGCCTAACTATATGGTAATAATAGAAACAGGAATATCGCCATTATTCGTCAAGACACTGAAGCTGCATATTGATTATATATTGAAAGTTTTTGAGATGCCGGATGAAAGACTGCCAAAAATTGTCGCTATGAAAACCATACAAAAAAGAAATCTTTGGTTTAGGAAACTGGAAGAGCTTGCAGGTTACTGTGGGATGCAATTCCATTTCACGATGACTAACCTCAGGTTATTAAAAGTTATACTCTACGAACTTGTCTCCAAAGTAGACGAACAATATAGAAAAGATTGTATTAATATGGCTACATTCTCCGTACATCGATCAACATACAGTTGCCTCAACCATAATTTATGTGAACGAAATTATTTCAATGACAGTAACAGTCAAGAACTCATATCAACCATTTTCAAGATGAGAGGAGAACTCGTTAATTTAAATTATATCCCACATCGTCCCAAATTGGCGATATACTGCAGTCTTTGCAACCTATCAGAGAGAGAAGACATTGTGCATTTTATTGGTAGATGTCCAGTCCTTAAGGAATTGCGCAGATTTTATCTAGGCAGTGATATTAAATCGGTATCTGAGGTCAGAGACCTTTTAAATTGCGATTGTGATATAAAACTACTTTTAAACTATTATAAAAAGTCAATCGAATATAGAAAAAATATTATAAACGAAGAGTTTTGAAATTCATAAGCGAAAGCTACAATATGCATATACATGTATATTAACTTGTTATATGTACCTTATAATTATTCGATTACGAACTTATTTCTTTTTTGATTATTATATTAATGTCAATCTGGCAGACGGCAAAAGCCATGCTCGTACGATTTATGTAAGAAAGACAAAACCACAACATGTAATGATGAATAGGTACAATAAATCTATCTCTATCTATCAGTCCTTCGGGTAACGCATTCGTGTTGCTGCGTTTTCCGCTTTTCGGAGACGGTTTTTTCCTCCTTCTCGTGCCTGTGCCTTCTTTGGGCACTGTTTGCTGATGGCCTGATGCTGGCGCCAGTTGTTGTTGCTCGTTGTCCGCTCGTTATTTTGAATTTTTCTGCACTCACTTATATAAGTGATTTGTAATGTGCATACAGGAAAAAAATTGTTTTTTGGTTCTGCCCTCATTTGGATTCGACCCGGGCACCTGTCTAGCCAAGAGCACCGACTATACCTATTCGGCTGCTTGTCTGTTAAGAGACCTGCGAACTGCACTACTCAGAGGTCTGTGAACGACTGAACGACTTTTTTTCTCCAGATCCAATTTCAATAGAGTCAGGCATTGTACTTTGCAATACAGTGGACTTATATTTCCTTTTAATGTGCAGTGTTGTAGGTAAATGCAAATGTAGACTGATACAAGGGTCTTTTTTGGATTCAAGGAATTTATTTTATTTTTATTTTCATACTGGTAACCATTGTAATGCTTTTTCACAACAACTTTTGACCAAGGAAAGACTTATCCTTCGTTACGTTGTGACCGTTGAAACCATCAACGAAATACAGACCAAGACCTTCGCCTTGTGTTTCTTCACACTAGCTGACACCAATTGCTTCTCCCAAATATGGTTGAATGCAAATATGGTGAACTTACTATCAACCAATATTTAGTCTATATTTTACTTGTTTGTCACCACACATATCGTCCACGAACATCGAGTAATTACTAGTTGTTGGCAACTCCCGTCAAATGTGGACATGATACAAAATGAAATTGAAACAGAGAAACAAATGTCAAAAGGCGTGGCTTGAAGTTACGGAAAACAAGGGACGAACAAGGGACAAGGTTCACAAATTGCCTTTTTTAATTGTTCAAGTAGCACTAGTCAACTGTCAACTAACACATTCAGGTGGATTGTAATAATCCTTCATTTATGAAATAATTTATCTGAAGATCATCTCTGTCTTCTACTTATAACATCATCTAATTGAGCAAATCGGTTGTACGCGTCTTTGAAGGGTTTATTTTAATATCCCACGAATAGAAAGACTCAGCTTCAGATAGCGCTAATTGCAAGTTGTTTGATATAGCTAAGCAGTTGTCAGAGGCTGAAAGAATACAAGTGTCATCCGCAAAAAAGTCAAATTTAGAGGAGGGCAGGGAGCTAGGACAGATCCCTAAGTGACGCCTGCTTTAATCGGATAAAGATCTGATGAATCTGAGTTGATTTGGAGCAAATACTATCTACTATCTAAATTACTCTGTATTATTTTTAATAGGTACATTGGGAGGATTAGATATTGTTTTTAAGGAGTTTATGGAGTAATCTATCATGTCAAACACTGTCAAATGCTTTCTCAATATCAAATGAACCCATGCCAACCGATTTATTTTCTTTTAATGCTGTTTTGATGAATTTTCTGATCCTAATAAGTTGATGAGTGGAACAGTATCCCCGCCTGAATTCGAACTCTTCATTCGGTGTTAAGTTACTATCATCAGCAACCACTGACAGCTTACTGTGAATGATTCCTTCAAACAGCTTACCTAAACATCTAAGCAAACTAACTGGCCGATGGCTAGAAACTCTGTTTAACGGTTTTGTTGGTTTATGTACGGGCTTGGACACGTGGTACTACTTCCGAAGCGGGCGTTTAATGCGATTCCATCAGGTAGGCGACCGCTTGGCAGGACCAAGTCCAAAAACTCACCTGGTTACGCTTGGGCATAACTCCTGATGAGTTAGAGTCGATGGCGCAGAATCGAGTTGAATGGAGATGTCTCGTGTGTGGTTTACCCCCCCGAGACCCCTGTAGTGGAGCTTACTGGCCAGAAAATGATGTTGATGATGATGATGTACGGGTTTTAGCTATCTTCCATTTTCGAGAAAATATCCGTGGTGGAGACAGGACTGGAATAATTTTGGCATGCAAAGTAGAGCATTCATAGGCAATTGGTTAATAATTCTGCTTAATATTGTCGCCCCCCGAAGCTTTTTTAACGTTAATGGATTCGATTATATTTTTACGGAGTTCTGGGGATACTTTAGTAATACTATTGAGAGGAATATCACCCGAATTTACTATATTATGAATACATTGGGTCCATAACTTAATTCGTGCGGTTTTTTTTTTCAAAATTTTAACGTTTATTTAAGAAAAACATGTACAATACTTTGAATAAAGTTTTGCCCATCTGAAGCTATGACTTTTTCCCATCTTTCGGGCAATTTTTGGATCAAATCCCAAAAGAACTGCGCCAGCTTGGCAGCCAAGAATGAATCAAGCCAATTTTTGATATTCTCCTCTGATGTAAACCGTATTTCAGGCGTTCTGCATCGACCGGAACAAATGGTAGTCAGAAGGGTCAAGATCTGGTCCATAGGGCGGGCGGGGTAAAACTTCCCATCCACTGTTTTCCAAATAGTTCTGAACCAGAATAGCAACGTGGGGCCGAGCGTTGTCATGATGGAAAATTATTGCCTGGTTGGTCGCATATTCCGGGCGCTTTTCTGCTACTGCCCTCTTCAAACGGATTAATTGTGTTCGGTAGCGTTGTCCATTGATGGCTTCACCCGGTCTCACGCAGCTCATACTGCAGCACACCATTCTGATCAAACCAAATACCGAGTATTACCTGGATATTTGGCTTTGCCGTTGATTTGGCTGGTTGGCCAAGCCAAAATCATCACTTTTGGCACGTTCGCTCAGCTGGCGCATGTTCACCATAAGCTTCCACCAAAATACGATGACTTTCGACAGCAGTTTTCTTCTTATTAAAGTAATGAAGAAGAACTCCCCGCAAAAACACCTTTTCAGGCACAAAGTTCGACATATTTGAGTGAAAAAAAAATTATTGTTGTTTACGCTTCAAATGAATGACATATACTGAAATGACGTTCAATGACAGTAGCTTTCCAACGCATGATCCAATGGAATAATACAAGTTACGCCATCTCTTAGCAAACCGCACACACATTAACTTATAGACCCAATATCTTGGCAAGAAATAAGGAATAATAAAAGTTCTATTTGAATACTTCACTATCGCTGCTATTTAAATTTAAAAAATTCAATTGGTCTTAAAGTTTTTATATCAAAAATAGTTGGATTTTTTATATTTTAGTAAAAACACGATACATCGTGCAATCGGGAAGACACGTATTGACGGATCTGTCAAAATTTAGTTTCCAACATCTGCCAATCGTGTGAACTGATCTTTTTTCTGATGTCGTTCACCATCATCATCTTCAGTGTCGCAACATGTTGCTACACATTCCCCTGAAACAACATTGCATCTATACACAGTCTTTGTGAAATAGTTCCAATTGGTTTTCCCGTACCTTTTTACGCCCTTACGATCAGAAGCATCCTTTTTCCATTGCTTTTATATCTGCTTGTGTTGTTATTAAAAGCATTAAAGTCCATGAACTTCGTCCGACTGTTTTGGAACGATTTAGTTTGCTTTGTTTTTGTTTTGAATAAAATACTTAAATATAATTAAGTTCCATTTCATAATTCACGCACGAGAGATCTCCAGGCCACTCAATCCTCCGTCATCGACTCTAACCCACCCGGAGATACGTCCAAGCGAAACCGGGCGGGTTTTTTTACTTGGTCCAACCGCATTCATATCTGACATCGTTGCAAGACAAACTATTTCTAGGCAACCGTCTGACAATGAAATCGCTAGATCTTGGGACAAAATCCGGCAACCGTTTGAACTGGCAAGACAGTTTGCAATTTGGGAGTACATTGTGAGCTCGTTGGTGGACCAGACAATATTATCAGATCCGGCGACTGTGTAAACATAGCTTGAGACTCCTCCCTTGGTGTACTTACGCTTCGACGCTAAGAACAGAAAACACGTGGCGCATGTACCACCGTGCATGTCCTCCAAATTCATCTAACTCTCGTAAATATCGAACATTAACTTGTGAAGCAACTCGTCTCACGCTGCTGACCTACATTTTGCAGTCAAAAAATGGAGGAAAATGAGAGCAAAACAAGTAAAATCAATTTATACTCGATTTCCCTCAAGACATGCCTCACCAGATACCAACATCCCGCAGAAAGTCAGCTCGAGACCAACACCTGCTGCGAGCCTTTCAACCCCATTTAGCCAGATACCGACGAACACACCCATCAGCATCCATTTTTATGATCCCTTCACATAAAACTCTCACTCTCTCTAAAGAGCCCATCAATTCCTCATATCGCCCACCGCTGAGTCGAGACCTCGCACACGCACACAAGCACACGAACACGCGTCTTCTTCAACAAGGACTGAAGCAGTAACACCACGCTTCGTGAAAATGCAAAGGAAAAAGTTAGAATTTAATTTTAGCGGAAAATTCCATCAACACCTTGGAGGGGTCTTTTGCTGAGGGGTGGAGCGACAAATGCGAAGACAGACGGAGAGATTGAAGCCAGCAGTGTGCCTGCCTATCTTTGATTCATTTTCGCGGCGAAATTCGATTTCACTTGAGACTGAGCATCAAACAGACGCATTCGCCGAGAACAAAGGACTCCGGGATGTGCGCTGTTCGTCAGCGTCGGCAGATCCTTAATCCCAAATCCATAAACGGGGCAATGGGGTCACAGCCTCCAAGGCGGCGCGGCGGGGACTGGGACGGAACGCGATTCCGCTTTTACGACTGACATAATCAATCGCGTCATCCCACCGTGTATGGGACGGAACGAGCCCGCTAGCGAGGACTGCCTGGAGCAGGACCGTGATTTATTCATGACGGGATGCGTCATTAAAAGGGATCCAAGTCCTGTCGAATGCAGATGCCATCGCCGCCGGCATCATGACGGAGGCTCTCTCTCCCTCTCATCTACATGAAATGTAATTCCTCACAAGTACTCTCAATGATGCATCCTGTCGCTCCTAATTGTGACAAAAGGCGCGCTGGAGTAATTACGCCATTTACATACTTGAGCCGAGAAACTTGCCGTGGAATAAATTTGCAAACAGTTTGCCGGCTCCATTCAAAATGATTCCCGGGACAGCCGCAACGCTTGCAATTCGCCCTCACTCTGATTCTGCAAGTTGAACAGTCGTGGTCCTGCATGGTCGTTCACGTTTGAGTTTGGCCGCTGAAGCGAGCTAGGGACCTGTTGCTACGTTTGGTCCCTAATTAGCCTTGCAAATACAAATGCTCTGGTGGGAATCAAAAAGGTACGTATGCGTGAGTGACGAGAGAGCGGTTGAGGAGATGCCCCTCTGGATGCTCTCGGGAAGTTCTGATGCACTTTTCGCGTGGACAGCTGTTGAGGACCTCATCGAGTTGCCCATGAATTGCGGGATGTACAAGCGGAAACGCAGATCACATGTAGGATGTACTCGCAAACTGTTGAAGAGTGGTTTGCTATGCAGGTTGCCTCAAGCTGCACAAAGGAGTTCGGTCATGTGTGCGCATTTTTAGCACTGGTGTAAATGCTTCGTGCCCACGATTAAACAAGCTGAAATACTAAGTTGCGACACTGGAGGGTCTTTGATTGAGGTCTACAGGGTAAAGAGTTGTGGTCTTCTCAGATTTGAAGTCACGAAGCAAGGTCTCCTTCGCCGAATTCGGCACAACAACTTCTTGTTGTGGTTGTCCGTTGTCGGTGGACCACTTTGGATTCTGATTATTACCAGACCGGAGACCAAGATCCAAGCACAAGGCACTAGCCTAAGACACAAGCCCAAGATAAAAGACCAACACCAAACCTTAACCAAAGCCAAAGGATCAAGCCCAAGATCGAAGCCCATGACCCTAAAACCCAGAGAGGACTTGCATTCCCGAACTATCTTGGAAGTGGTTAAATTATTGAGTGACAAGGCTTTAAGTACAGCCTGGCTGTCACTACAGACACATAGACTCTTCGCCTTCCACCTCTTCTTCACAGAATACTTGGTGACCTTTAGGAGAGCATGGGTTTCCCCTTGGAAAACCGACGCAAATTTACCTATTGAGGTGTGCAGTCTAAGGCAGTTGTCGCCCTCCATGAAGGCGCCGGCGCCAGATCGACTACATTCCTTTCCTGGCGCAGATTCTAGCCAAAGCCAGTCTTGAGTGTAGGGAAAATCGACTTTGTATGTGTGCCGTAAATGAAGTACCGGATTCCGGGAAAAACATTCGAAGCTGCATCTTCTAATGAAGTTCCACCACGATGTTGTAGCTGTTCCCGGATAATAACGAAGCCACCGTCGCCTGCTTTCGACACGGTCTGGATTGAGGGACTCATCTACAATCTGAACCAGATGGGCTTCGCCTTCAACCTCCTCAGAAAAATGTATAGCTTTCTGCATTCAAGAAGATTCTCCGACTGAGTTGAAGACAGCAAGTCAACAGAGCGGAGCACCAAGGCGGGAGTTGCACAAGGATGAAAGCTGAGACCGCGGCTTTTCAACATCTACCCGGCAGATCAACCACATCCACCGACACAGTGAACTGCTATCTATTTGCAGATGAAACGCTCGCTTATGACAGCTCGATGTCACCACAAATTGCCTCCCGAAGGGTCGAACTTTTGAACAAATTTGAATACTATACCAAATGAAGTATTCGCACCAACGCTGGCCAATCGGTACTTATGTGCTTAGGGAGACCATCCGGAGGTGGATGCAGATTAGCTCCCTAATGGTACAGAAATATCAACAAACTAAAAGGTCAAGTATCTTGGCATTAATTTCACGGAAAGGTTGAAGTTCAACAGTCATTTGAAACTGAACCTTAAGAAGGCTAACCTAGACTTCCATCGCATCAATCCCTTGATGCGCAAGCGACGTGAATTAAGCCAAAGGACAAAACTGCTGCTATACAAGCAGCTTATACGGCCGATCTTATCGTACGGCTTGCCAACATGGCACACCATCTCTAAGACCAGCATGACGAAGTTCGCTATTATCTAAAGGGAAACACTGCGAATATGTACCGACCTCACCTACGATGGGGACCCTCGAAGGCACCACATCAACAATATGCTTTACGACCAAGCACGCATCATCCCCTTGCAACAGTACACGAAGACACTGTTCAGAAAGCAGCTGCTAGACATCAACAACCATCCTAACGAGGAAGTCAGGAACCTGAGAAACACAATCCCCGGACAACGCTTCCTCAACGCGTTGAATCTGCTAAACGAGCAGAACTTTCCGATGACGTCGAACTGCGAGCTGCATGGTTTCTACCAGAGCAGCGATAGCAAATACTATCGAGGCTAAGTCGGCTAACACATCACCACTCCATCCCAAAAGGACCACCCTGGACACACGGACTTGAACAACACGATGTAAGCACCAGCCATTATAGGACATGAACAAACAATAAGCCGACAATTAAAGAAAGTACATCAGTTGGACCCCTATTGTTGACCCAACACCCAAACCTTTACTTTGTAAGTCTAGTTGTAATCTCAATTGTGAAGATAATTTTTCTACTAATAAATGGGTATAGCATTTTATGCGCCGAGTTCTCCCAATTCGTAGACAATCCATTGCCTACTTGGAACAAGCAGACAACCTGCGTCTTTTCCTCATTCAATTTGATGTTCTACTTGCTGAGATACTCTCTCAATATTGAGAGCTAATTCGTGTGAAGAAAATACGGCGGCATCATCTGCAAGTGTGACAATTTGGCAAATTTGGAAAGTCTGATACGTTGAAATTGTGCAAGATTGGAGCTAGAACTGAACCCTGTGGAACACCCGAATTGAACAAAATTAAGTCACAAACACCACTATTCACTTGGACTACAAAGCGACGACGAGTTAAGAAACCTTGGACAATTTCACATATATGTGGAGTAAATTTATATAAATGTCCGTCGTGCCAAGCAGTATCAAATGCCTTCTCTATGTCAAGCAGAATCATTCCAGTTGATTTGCCTGTAGCGCGGTTTGATTTAATGTGATTGCAGATATCCCATCTGCAGTGGAAGAGGTTATGCAAGGAGAAGACGCAGATGAATGGTTAGCATCGATGAGGACCGAGTTCGAATCACTTATGTCAAAAGACACTTGGAAATTGGTTGATTTGGCGGAAAATCGACGCCCCATAAAATGTAAATGGGTGTTCAATTTGAAGCGAGATAAACATGGTAATGTGGAGCGTTACAAATCGCGGCTCGTAGCGAAGGGATGTAGCCAAAAATTTGGTGTCGACTACCATGAAACATGCTCACCTGTTACTCGGTACTCAACTATTCGTATAATATGCTGAATACGACCTCATGGTTCCTCAGATGGATGTTACAGCAGCGTACCTGCATAAAGAGCTAAAGGTTGAGATATTCATGCAGCAACCTGAAGGCTTTATAGACCCACAAAATCCGAAGAAGGTGTGTAAACTGGAGAAGGGGATATATGGTCTCAAGCAAGCTGGACGAGAGTGGAACGAAAAACTGCCTGCTGTTTTATCAAAAATCGGTTTCATTCGTTTGCAAAGTGATCATTGTGCATACACTGTGCTTTATGCAGAGGCGCAGAAATTAATATATTGTCAGTGTATGTTGACGACATATTGATTGCGAGCTCCAACAATCCAACTCTGACATGGATCAGGAAGCAGATCGCTATGGAGCTAGACATTGTTGATAAAGGCTTGACGATGGAATATTTCCTTGGGATTAAAATTAAGCGTGACTCAGCCTCCAAAGCAATCAGTATTTCTCAGAAACAATTTATTACGGAGCTAATGGGAAAACATCTAATGGGAAATGACAAACGCAAGAAAGTGGTGTACACCAACCGACGCAGGTCTTAATTAAGGAATTGTAAAAAGGTAGACGTGAAGACATACCAGTCGTTAATTGGATCGCTTATGTATCTGGGCATATCCACATGGCCAGATATATTGCATGCAGTCTGCACAGTTCAATCCCACTTGGAGCATCTGACAGCTACAAAACATGTCCTCAGGTACTTAAGCCATACCATAAACTTAAAGCTTATTTACGGGAAAACACGCACCACCACTGAAAGGGCACGTAGACGCTGACTGGGCAGGCAGTTGCGATGATAGGCGATCACACACGGGCATAGTGTCTTACTTGGCTGGAGCAGCAGTGGTGTGGGAATCGCGTAAGCAGCATTCAGTGGCACTAAGCAGCACAGAGGCCGAATATATGGCCCTATCATCGGCGGCTAAAGAAGTTGTGTATCTTGGTCTTTTATCTGAGATGGGTCTTCGTCAATTCATAGATGGAGCAACATATTTATATAGCAACAACCTAAGCTCACACCAATTGGTAATAAATCCAGTATACCACGCCAGAAGTAAATAAAGGGTGATTTTTTAGCTATTATCTTTTTGGCAACACTGGTTTAAACAGCTGACGCACTTTTCGTGTCTTGTTTCTTCAGCTTGGTCTATAATTTAACCATGAATCGTCTTATAAACGAACAACGCTTGCAAATTATTGAATTTTATTATCAAAATGCGTGCTCTGTTAAGGAAGTTCATCGCGCACTTCTTCCATTTTATGGTCAGTTTAAGACGGAGCTCGTTTTTGGCTCAATGGGTACGTAAATAAGCAAAATTGTCGATTTTGGAGGGAATATCAGCCAGAAGCATTGCAAGAGCTACCAGTGCATCCAGAAAAAGTCACAGTTTGGTGCGGTTTATGGGCTGGTGGCATCATTGGACCGTACTGTTTCAAAGATAATGCGAATCGTAACGTAACTGTGAATGGTGAGCGCTACCGTGAGATGATATCCAACTTTTTTTTGCCCAAAATGCAAGAGCTTGACTTGCATGACATGTGGTTTCAACAAGACGGTGCCACATGCCACACAGCACGCGCAACAATGGACTTATTGAGAGGCGAGTTCGGTGAACATTTTATTTCACGTTCGGGACCGGTCAATTGGCCGCTTACGAGTAGATCGTGCGATTTAACGCCTTTAGAGTATTTTTTGTGGGGCTGTGTTAAAGCTCATGTCTATACAGACAAGCCCGCTTTGGAAGACAACATTGAAGCATTTATTTGTGAGATACCGGCCGAAATGTTTGAAAGAGTATGCCAAAATTGGACTGAGAGGATGGACCATTTGAGGCGCAGTCAAGGTCAACATTTGCATGAAATAATCATCAAACATTAAATTTTTCTTTTAAAAACTTTCCTATAGCTTTTAAAAAATCACCCTTTACATAGACATACGGGTCCACCACATCCAAGAAGGATATTATTGATTTGCGGTACGTGCCAAAATGCGGTAAATGCCAAAAGCACAAGCATATGCAATTTGTAGAAATGCTAGGCTTAACATGATAAGTTTGTATAGGATTGAGGGAAGGTGTTGAATTATATAATATATGGCAACCCTATGTCACAGTTTAGAAATGCACTCATATTGGAGTCACATATTAAATACAGATGAATTACGCTCTTTCGTTAAATTACAAACATATTCATATTTGCTTGTATATATACGAGTGGTGTTTTATTTTCGTTTACTTCAGGGTTTCAGGGTTTATTTTCTTAAAGGAAACTTATTCACGAAGCTATATTTATAATATTCCTATACTTACTTATTGGTGACTCTTGGCAGGCGGCAGCGGCTGGCGATGGCAAGGAACAAAGGAGAATTAAAGCTCGAAGCAAATTCGGAAAGCGCGCGCTGTCTGTTTGACAGATCGTCTTAAATGTCAATGGAATTCGTTCTGTTCTCTTTCGCCTTCCAAGAGCCACCAATATCACAATGTTTACACGTCTCGATTATAGACAGTTACAAAGCAAACTTATCGGCCTGAACCTTGAGGATATTCAGCAGGCTTACCAGATTTTGGTATTGGCTTAGATTTATTTATGCACAATAATGGAAAAAATAAATAAATAAAAATAAATAATGATCCTTTGCTCGTGGTTTTTGTTTGTTTGTCACACTCCTCGGCAATTGCCACCACTTCGGCTTTATCAATCGAGAGCACACCCCAGAACACACTCTGTTCCATTTCTACATTCTCTACATTTGCCTACCTCACAGTAGAACCTCTCAATTTGGTTGTGATAACATCAAACTGTGTCCATCTGCATCCTAATTCCATCATGTTTACTGCGTCAATAAACCACGAGTGCTCCTTTTTCGCTGACATCCAACAATAAGCTCCGACCAAAGACAAATCTGTGATCTGTGTCTCCATAGACAAACAAATCTGACCGGACGCAAGCAGATAACGACAGAAGTTCGCAGGCTCTAATCTATTTTTCATCAATTTTTCGCATTCGCATCGGCCCAGTTGTTCAAGGAGAACCGCTCACGTCATCCGTTCACAGACACCCTATCCGTGGAAGAAGCAATTAAATTCTTGCAAATATGTCCCGAAATAAGAACAATTTATTTTTATTCAGAAATACAAATTGAATAAGCATAAGCTTGGCCCTGTCCGTCTGCGGCAAACCAAACCCACGACAATTCTCGTGCAATCTAGCAGTTTATAAACCGCCAAGCAAACTCCGCGTTCTGATATATAGCGTTATGCTTCGTCCCTGCGATGTTGCCCTCGCCTTGGCTAAATGTCGCACTAGACGCATACAAATACTCGGTGTTCCAGTAGTTCCTCAAGAAGCAGCTGTCTCCAGCTGGCTCAAGGAACCACGCATTCTTGTCATCCAAGACACCTTTTTGCACGGTGGTGAAGACTCTGCGGAAATCAAAGTCAGAAATATCGGATGCATGCAAAATCGACCCGAAGGCTACATTTTTGAGCACGAGTTTTTCATGGTCGTCTTGGTGCCGCCATGCCGCTCCTATTGGAATGCTGCCATTCTCCCACCGTGTACCTGAGACTACGCTAAGATGTGTTTTGTAGGGAACTTGGGTGGCTATCAAGAAGGAAGCTTTATGTTTGTTCCAAATGCAGATGTTCGTTAATGTTGTGAGACTTCTGACGCACTCTGGAATCTTTGCCTTCATTCGGCGCGCGTAGTATTGCACAGTGGGGTGCAGATTGCCCCGATTTACGATCTCATTGTGGTGATAAGCGATATCAAAGGCGATACTACCGGTGAACGGTTCTTTCAGCCTCTCGATGAGAGTGTCCAGTCCCACCAGTGCTTGCCAAGGGTCGCTGTGATTGCACACTGCCTTCATTATTTTGATGCTTTCGACGTTCCCGAACACTCCAGACACCAAACCGATCATCACTTTCTCAGACACATCCGGCCACTCGGCGATGTCCGCAGCAAGGGTTCTAACCTCGGAGTTGGTCTGATAGTCGTCCCGCCATTTCAAGACATCCACGAAGGTAGTAATTGTGGCTTCAGTGATCTGGTCAAGCAGCTTCTTAAAGGATCTAATACCGATGACTCCATCATGCTGGTAACCCGGCAATTGCTCCGATAAGCATTTCGCCAAGGCTATCAGGTTTCGTGTGCCTATGTGATCACTTTCATTCGCTTCGTAGTTCAATTTCGTTAGGACCTGATACCTGAGGGCATTGTTCTTCAAGCTCTTGGCCAAGTTCACGAGGACTCCAAATTCACGGTCTGATTTCGCGAACATGCCACCCACTATATTCGCAACAATCACCGGATCGTTTAGTTCAAGCATCTTCTGCTCAGCAATCGCGAAATGGCCCTGATTGATGGCCGTTACGATATCTTTTTCCACAATCGATTTCTTCGCACCACATGATCGTTCCTCTTGGGGTTCCCTTCCGCTTAATGCGAGGTTTGCCTCTATCCGCGAAACAGAGCTTTCCAGTTTTACCACTGTCTGCAAAACAGAGCTTTCGATCCGATGCTGATGTAAAGTCAGACCTACATACCTGTTCAAGTGCCACTAGCCGCTCCGGCGTGGTAGTAAGTACGCGCCCTTCGGTAAGTGAACTTGTATCAGTCGTATGAACTATATAAAGTTCGTCCATCGCTTCTGTGCGGGAGCCGATGCACAGAAGCAACACGAACAATCCGAAATGTGAAAGCGAAGCCATTGTCCGTGGCAGACGGTTAGAAGAAAACCAAACGACTGAGAATATGCTTCGACGCTCGACTTGATTTTGTAGTGTTATCGTATCTGAGCAGTTGGCGATAGGAAATACGTGGGTCGTGGGGTTGCTAGTACGATTGGCTGTTGCGGTTGCTCTTATCGCTTTCTTGGTACCGATTCCATGTTCATGCTGGCATGACAATTTCGCGAGACGCTTCATATGGCCATTATTTCCGCACTTGTTTATATTCTTCACATTTTTGTTGACAAGACAATTTTGGATGAATTGTCGCAGCATATCGGCCACTAACCGGGCTATTTATTGACGAATATTCGATTTCAAGACGTCAAGAGGTAGGGGATTGTGTGCACTGACACGATCTCTCGCTTTCCTGAGCTAGTAGGTTCGGGGCATTTTTCCCTAACGCGTACAAGACTCTGTCATAGAGTGTGCTCGCTTGCCGTTTATGCAGATTCTGATACGTCCCTGTCAGTGTGGACACACTTCTGTGGCTTGCTCGTACTGTGTCAGATCCTGGAAACAACCCAAGGCCGAATATGTTTGGGACTAGTTGGGACATCCTGCCAAGGGAGTGGGTGAGTATGCAGAGCGGCTATGCAATGTTGTTGCTGCTCCACCTTCAATGTTCTGACGTATTAGGCTGGGCCACGCCCTGCTATTTGAAAACATGGTTCCCATCTCACACAGCAACACCACAGGTGTTAAAGTAAAAAAGTTTCCAACAATAGGGGCCAGCTGATGTACTTTGTTTAATTTAACATTTGGTATTATTGTAGGGTTTTCATGTCCTGTCTACATTGTATGTCCTACAATGTCCAGTGCTTACATCGGGTTGTTCAAGTCCGTGGTCCCGGGTGGTCCTTTTGGGATGGAGTGGTGATGTGTTAGCCGACTTAGCCTCGATGGTGATTGCTATCGGTGATCTGGTTGAATCCCTGCAGCTCGCAGTTCGACTTCGTTGGAAAGTTCTGCTCGTTTAGCAGATTCAACTCGTTGAGGAAGCATTGTCCGGGGATTGTGTTTCTCAGGTTCCTGACTTCCTCGTTAGGATGGTTGTTGATTTCTGGCAGCTGCTTTCTGAACAGTGTCTTCGTGTACTGTTGCAAGGGGATGATGCGTGCTTGATGTGGTGCCTTCGCCGGTCCCTATCGCAGGTGAGGTCGGTACATATGCGCAGTATTTCCCTTTAGATAATAGCGAACTTCGCCATGCTGGCTTTAGAGATGGTGTGCCATGTTGACAAGCCGTACGTTAAGATCGGCCATATATGCTGCTTCTATAGCAGCAGTTTTGTCCTCTGGCTGAATCCATTTTGCTTGCGCATCAAGGGATAGATGCGATGGAAACCTGGGTTGGCCTTCTTAAGGGTCAGTTTCGAACGACTGTTGAACTTCAACCTTTCCGTCAAGTTAATGCCAAGATACTTGACCTTTTAGTTTGTTGATATTTCTGTACCATTAGGGAGCTAATCTGCATCCACCTCCGGATGGTCTCCCTAAGCACATAAGTACCGATTGGCCAGCGTTGGTGCGAATACTTCATTTGGTATAGTATTCAAATTTGTTCAAAAGTTCGACCCTTCGGGAGGCAATTTGTGGTGACATCGAGCTGTCATAAGCGAGCGATTCATCTGCAAATAGACAGCAGTTCACTGTGTCGGTGGATGTGGTTGATCTGCCGGGTAGATGTTGAAAAGCCACGGTCTCAGCTTTCATCCTTGTGCAACTCCCGCCTTGGTGCTCCGCTCTGTTGACTTGCTGTCTTCAACTCAGACGGAGAATCTTCTAGAATGCAGAAAGCTATACATTTTTCCGATGAGGTTGAAGGGGAAGCCCATCTGGTTCAGATTGTAGATGAGTCCCTCAATCCAGACCGTGTCGAAAGCAGGCGACGGTGGCCTCGTTATTATCCGGGAACAGCTACAACATCGTGGTGGAACTTCATTAGAAGATGCAGCGTCGAATATTTTTCCCGGAATCCGTGTTAAGTATCATCACCATTTGTGGCATTCGCTCGAGGATCGATTTCCATCGTGGTTATGTTTGCTAATTCTTGTAATTTCAGGACGCCTTTGGTGCAGTACTCGGGCGTATTGGATCGCGGCTTTGATATAATTACAAAATCTTAACAAAACCGATTTCTGGGTGTGATAGCATGTCTAATGCAGTAGCACAGTTATCGTCCATTACACCAGTCAATCAAATCATTCAGCATTCGGTGACAAAATATGTCCCAGCCGTACTGTCTGTCGGCACGAACGCCTAGCGGATGTGTGCTCAAAAGGGCAGGCAGCTCTAGACGTGATCGACGACTGGTGTATCAGGAATGGGCTTTCAGTTAACCCTCTTGAAACAGAAGTTGTTCTCTTCAGGAGGAGGAGGAAACTGACTGGTCTGACTCAACTAAAAGGCGTCACGACCCCTTCTCCGATGAAGTCAAATATCTGGGTGTTACTCTAGATAGGAAACTTCTCTGGAAGAAACACATCGAGACGAAAATGGCCAAGGCGCTGTCAGTCTTCTGGCATTGTAATGGGATTCTCTGTATGTCTTGAGGTCTATCACTCCCAGATCCATCTGGGTCTACACTGCTATGATAAGGCCCCTTCTCTCCTACGCATCGGTCGTTTGGTGGAATAAACTTTCACGTGAATACGTAACTGCTATTTTCACTAAGCCGCCTGACTCTGCTCTTGATGCACTGCTAAATCAGGCCTCCCTTGATATTTACACCACAGCCTCTCAAAGCCATTTCCGTCTTCCACAAAGTGGACTTTGGTATGACACGCACTGGCGTTTCATTTGACCCCCGTCTTATGGATATGCCATCTGACGCACGGACACCAGTACTTCATTTGCGGCACACATACAAAGTCGACTTTCCCTACACTCAAGACTGGCTTTGGCTATAATCTGCGCCAGGAAAGGAATGTAGTCGAATCCTTAAGGATGGCTTCAAAACCAATGAAGGATTTGGCGCTGGCGCCTTCGTGGAGGGCGACAACTGCCTTAGACTGCACACCTCAATAGGCAAATTTGCGTCGGTTTTCCAAGGGGAAACCCATGCTCTCCTAAAGGCCGCGAACTATACTGTGTCTGTAGTGACAGCCAAGCTGTACTTAAGGCCTTGCTCCATAATTTATCCACTTCCAGGATAGTTCAGGAATGCAAGTCCTCTCTGAATTTGATCGGCAGTCATAATTCACTGAGGCTTGTCTGGGTCCCGGGTCACCACGGGATCGCTGGAAATGAGATTGCCGCCAATGAAGATAATGATCAGAGGAAACATTCTCAGGACCTGAACCTGGGCTGGGTGTACCTTCGTCCTTGGTTAGAGCCGCCGATGAAGGTTGGGCCTCTCGAGAACACAGTCGGAGATGGCATGACCCTCCAGGATGCAGATACCACAAGCGCATACTCCCAAATGTCCAACGGGACACTATACCTTCGCCAAACATCTAAGTGTGCTTAGCCTGTGAGAAGACGACGGCACTGCAGAGCACTTGTGTGCTAGGTGTGTGCGATGAAACACGCCTGTGAGAAGACGATAACATTGTAGAGCAAGTCCTCTGTCGCTGTCCCGCCTTTGCTCGGACCTGGTGACAGATTTTTGGTGCTGATGTAGTGGGAGCCGATGATGGAGGCTTCTTATTACAGATGCGCCTGCTGAAAGAAAGAAAGCTAGTGGATGGCGGGCATACTGCCAAGCAAATGAGGTGGTATTCCACAGAAAAATATGTCCGCTCTTTTCACGTTTGAATGAAGCAACAATCGTTGAAACCACCCGAACACTGAGAGGGATACAAAAAATGGCTCCTTGCCTCGTCGAAATTAGCACAATGGGCATAACCTGGCCTAAGTGTGGCTGTTGTCTCTCCGTACAGCAGTCAGCCACTTCAACCTAATCTCGTCGAAATTGTCAGATTGAATTGAATTATTGGCATCCTTTCCTCCAACTCTCGATGGCATGCTATGCACTTGACAACAATTTTCCACTTCCTTCTGCAGATTTTTTTCCCAGAAAAGACCTTCGGCCGATCTTGATTTAAAATTCCTAGGAATTCGTGTGATTACTTGTCCGTTCTCGTCCCTTTATTGCTCATTGATCGTAACACCTCCACACAGCAGGTTAAACCGAACCCAGAAACGCCCCAGAAAAAGTAATTAGCTCCAGAAAAAGTCATTAGGAAACTGAACTTGCGTCGTCCAGGTCAAAAGAGGCCGTGCTTACCTTTGCCCTGCCTGCTCAGCCTATTTAAACCCACCGCGGTGCTTCAAGCTTCACAGTTTTTGTAACGAACCCAGCGATTACACAACGAACCCACGTAAAATGTCGAATTCAATCATTCCACGTGAATACTATCCCTACATGACGATCATCTGCAAAATAAAGCAGCAGCGGTTGGTTGGCACGTTCTTCGAAGTCCAAGTGACGCCGAATGATCCCGCTGCTGAGAGAATCGCTCCGATTGTTGTGAAGGCAGACAGAAGCCCACCCGAAGTTCGGGCATCGCCAGAGGACCCCGACTATTTGTATCAGCTCTTCACATCCTACCGAGTGGCCAGGCGAGTGTACAAGTCAACTGTGAAGAAGGCCATCGAGACTCGCAACAAGCTGATGAGGAAGTACCCGAGGAGGAGATACGTCGTGACACTTGTGCAGAAGAGACTTTAAGGGAACCGGAAACCGGAAGGGATGGATATTGTCTGCTGATTTACGAAATAAATAATATACGATGTAAATTTGATTTTCTTTTTATTTTTGTTATCCCAATTTGTTCGTTGGGACTGTAAACAGAAACCGTTTACTCCATCATCGGAATATTGACCACAACCACTTACAAGCAGTGGCCCTCAACTGCGGCATCCTTGAGCGAAGAGTATTGATTTGCTTCGGCGCTCGACGTCGTTGCCCTCCCTAAAGAACCATTGCATTACGCTTTCAAACGTTTCAATTGACTACTACCTCTTGATAAATAATTTAATTGCCAGACCTAGAGCCAGTCTATCCGCGGGGCATATCCGTCCACAATGCATGGACGGCCCTTTGTCTTGATCCTTGTGTGTACGGTCGGTTGGCGATTTGCATAATTGCTACATTCGAAGTCCGAGAGGAGGATGCCGATCCGTTCAAGTGCTGCCATCATTATCCGAAGACCAGCAGAGAAAGAATGATGAAATATTCAATACCCTCCTCGCTCAACTCTTTGTTTAAGTTGGTGTGCTTGGCGAATGGGTGGCCTCGGTCGCCCACCGCCCCTTTGGACGGACACGCCCAATCCAATCCGCGCATTCGCTTAATTGAGTTGTTAAACGATTTCTGAAATGAAACGAAAATCAAATCACGATTGAACGCCAGCTGAAGGATGAAAAAAAAAAACGCACAAAGTTTGCTCCCGCACCCCGTCGCTGAAGGGCGAAGGCACATTAGCAGGACACGTTCCGGGGAATGTTATTCACCACTGTACCTTAATTTTATGCCGCTTGCTTATTATCTCTGTCCTCTGGGCCATTTAACGGATTTACCATCTCACCCGGGGGTGGGACCCCATCTGGCCGTGGCTCGGCCACTCTCGGGCTCTTCCTGAATAGGGACGTTATGAGACCAATGCGGCAGCTAACTCGACGGGAATAACTAAGACAACAGCAACGTCACACATTTATACGTGATCCTTCGCCCTTGCAGGGGGACTGCGAGCCACTGCGAGAAATGAGAATGTAAAAGCTCCTTCAGCAGTCACGTAGAAATCATTACATTGTCACCCTTCCAGGCAGCAGAGCGCCGCGCCAGCCAAACTCACGATAAAGATGAGTCCATGAATATGCGGAGCATGACGGACGATGAGGGACGGAGCCAGTGAGATGTCAATTAGGTTGAGCTGTCTATTAGCTGGGTCTCGGGTGGGATGGTTCTCCATTTTCAATTTGAAGGACGCTGGATGACATGTTTAATCTTCGAAATTGCTCCCCCGAGTTTGGCGGCAATCTCGTGACGGATGTTTTCGCCGAGAATCGAGTTTGATTGAAATGCACTTAACACCCGTGACGGGGTCAACTGGATATCACTTTTCAATTTGGAGCTCCGGGAACGAAATTAGAAATTAATTTCAGACGGAGGCGGAGCGGGCGCCATTTGACATTTCGGTGGTCGCGGGTTTGGCGGGTTCTCGTGCGGAACTTTTGTTGCGATGCTTTGCCGAGCCATTGGTATTTAGTGTGTACTTGGGAGTCATTGGGCGTTGTCTTTCCGCCCGTCCATCTGGTTTTTACGATTGAACATCCCTTTTGGAATTCGATGGAGCAGTTCAATGGATTATCATGTGGCTCTTGCTCAGCCTGAAAAGTAAGAAAGCGTTGTATTGACTTGGCTTGACCGACTTGCCGTAAAGGGTGTTTTGATGAACTCAAGGACTTCAAGGTTTCTCCTCAAACTAAGAAAGTGTATGCTGACTTTATTGAAGCTACATTAGACGGCCAGGCAGGTCCAGGGTGCCGGTTTCCATCCAGAGAAGACTGGAAAACCTGGAAGACTGGAATTCCAATGTCGCATCTACACACGCGGGTCTAGGCTAGACCACGGTGTAGGCTCAGCGGTCTTTTCCGCGGACTTCTTCTTCTTGAGACGCTACAGTTCGGGGGTGAACCAGGGTCTCACTCAACATGCCTCTCCAACCGGCCTGATCACTCGTCAGCTGTCTCTATCCCAAGCCGGCTGAGGTCCCCCTCGAGTTTTGGGCGCCACCTTGTACGTGGACGTCCTCTGCTGCATCGACGGATTTCATCATCTCTGATTCTTACCGCCTGCCAGATCACTCGAGTAATTTTCAGGCTAAAGTACCAGCTGTCCTTCTTAGTACTGCCTGCCCTAATGGCAGAGCAGCAGATATCTGCAGCGACGGCCAAGCAGCCATAAGGGTTATCTCCTCTGGATTACCGAAATGGCCTACCAAGCAGCTTCCGGCAACCAACTGAAGTGGCCCCTCAATCAACGACCTCAAATACATCATCTACCAACACTTCCCGTACTTAGCTAGTAGAAGGTGGACTAGGACATCCAAGTATAAATTGTCTGGCCCTCCTATATGAAAAGGAGGACTGATAGCCTCCTCCAAAGAAATCGCTTCGCAATAGCCAGAGTCGTGGCTGAACGAAAAATGCACTGGCCCATCGGCATCCAAGCTGCTAGACTTTGAATACCGTTCAACTAGAGTCGTGTCGTTCCGGACATGTAGAGCTCCCGGAACTATGTCCTCTCTCGGAAACATTTCCTATCGTTCCGTAAACTTAATCATGCCCGTGTACGAAACATGAGCTACATATACAGTTCTGTGGGCTCATATGATTCCTTCAAAAAGTTCCGCAGACATGTTCCCCGCCGGCATTCCATGGAACTACACAGTCACGCGGACATGTCTCTGCGAACCAGTTCCAGGAACTGTTGCCTCGACACTCAATCAGAGGAATATCTGCCTCACTTTCTGCGTCACTCTCCGGCGCTAGCCAAACAAAGGTACATAGCGTTCGGCAAGCTTTTCTTTAGTGACCTCTGCGGGATCGCTGATCAAGCCACTTAGGCAACCAACAGCATGCGGCGGCCGTGCTCCACTTAGATCAAAATGTTGCGTCCATTGTTCCCTCACCGACTTTCCTTTACTGCTAAAACCATCCAGATTCATTTATGAAACTTCCAGATCTACACCGCTTCTGAGTCGCCTATCTCTATGAAGAAGTGCCTTCATTTCTTTGCTGGGGCTCGGCATTCGCAGAGAAGGTGTTGGATACATTCCATTTCTTCCTCATCTCTGGCACTTGCAAGAGTCGTTCTGCGGTATGTTCAGTCGCAACAGATGCGAGATATGGGACATTGTCCGGTATGGACTCCTATTAGCGTGTGCACTTACTTGCTACTTAAGCTGATATGCTTGCTGTTGTTCAAATTTCGAGACCGAGCCATTGAGTTCTGGCTCTGCCAGGGCTTCGTCTTCTAGGTTTTTTCTTGTGGAGCAAAGGCATTTCACGAGATTCTCCCAACTCCTCTTTCGTTTCCTTGCATGCCAGTTTCTCCAAAGATATTGCACCGACGTCTTGCCTGCATAACCTGACCAGTTTTTGCTTGATTTTCGCTTGTCACTCGGAAAAATTGGTGTATCGCAGCCACTTCGACTTGGCAAACTCTACAATCGCCTCTTTGTGCTAGGAATGTTTCGAAGCAGTCACAGAAGGCCCCTGCGCCGGTGTACAGGCAGATTTCTCGTCTTACGACTTTTGTTGTCCGTTTATTGCAATTATTGTTCTCGGTCTAAAAGACGTGAGTGGGTTCTCCGATCGCTGGTGTTGGTAGATTAGTCCGTTTGATTATTGTACTGTATAGCTTCTTTGAAATGTAGAGTGACTGTATGGAGGCTGCACTTTGGTCCGGAATAGGTTGGGGGGGAGAGACGAATAGGATAGCCTTGAGTGTGGCCGTCGGCGTTATTCAAAGATAAACTGCAATCCTAAGCAAGTCAGTTTTTGGATTTTTTTAAGTTGGGTTAGATGCTACTTCTTTTCCAGAGCTTTCCACCAGAGCACCCGTATGTCAGGTTGCATCTTACTATGAATGTTTTACATGTTCTCCCGAAGGCATATGTTTGCAGGTATAAAGACCCAAACCAACAGCTGCGTTTATAATCCACAAAAATCATAATTGGTGGATTACAAAGAGGTGCGCAATGAGTACGTATTGAGTTCGAAATCCATCGGAAGGAACCGATGTACCATTCGACCAACTTCACTTTTGCATAAATACAAGCAACTCGTTCCTGATTTATTAGGAATTGTTCAAAAAAAATTTAAGAAAAACATTCAACAGTATTCATGTTTCTACATAGATCTAAAAATTTTAATAAAATTTGAACCTCGAATGTTTGTCGCCGATTCACGCCTTAACGCACTTACCGTTTTCAACCAAACTTTTACACATCTTTGGCACTGGTCTATATATGGTTTGTGTGAAGTTTGGTTAAATTGTATTTGTGTGTTTTGTGTGTGCGTAAATTTCAGTACTTGTTGGGGTTTTTTCCACACATTATCCGTGTTTTTCGGTGTATGTTTTGTATGATTTTTAAAGTGTCAAGGTACATATATGAAAATACGTTTTTACACTCCTCATCACCGCCTACTGCTTTGGAGGACAACACATCACCGTAAAAACGCCAACGGGATATCTATCATAAAAAATGTAACACTTACCACTCACAAAATGTCAAGTTTTTCCTGGTATATATATGGTATATATATGAAAAGAAAGTTATTTTTATTTAAGAAATATTTTTTAAGACTTATTTCCCAAATGCAAGTGTAAGGTGTTATTTTACAGCGTGTTCGAAAATAACTTATATACCAAAGGAGGAGGAGGAGGTAGAGGATCTCAAAACTGTCCGCTATTCCGAAATTAATTTATTTGAATTAAAGCATGGATATAAATCCATGGGAAACCAAATTAACAAACCTGATTGATGATTTAAAGATTTTTCTGCGTGTTGCAAGTATCCAAGACTAAAAATCCAGAAAGATTTAGTCGAATGAATCAAATGGTGTGATATCAATCATCTAGAGTTAAGTGTAGATAAATGTCATTCATATTCTGCTTTCCATGACTGTTGCCAATTGACTTTGACTATACATTTTTCGTGACATGTTCGAGAAAAAGTGAAATGAAAGATCTTGGTAAAGTTTTTGATAGTAAATAGTCGTTCTCACTCGTACTTGCTGAAGCCAACTCTTTGCTTGGATTCCTTAAACTCACTTGTTGCGAATTTTGTAGTCCATATGCATTAGAGTCAGTAGAGAGGGTTCAAAAGTCCTTTACAAGATTCGTTGTAAAACAAATATGATGGAATCTTGAATCTATGCCTCCGTATTAAGGACTAAATACGTCAGAAAAAAAACCATGTATTCAATCTATAATGTTTATTCATGGCATTTTTTCTTACCGCATAACTGACTTACTTCATAAAACGTTCACACTCATATAATTATGGTTTTAATGAACCACTAACAAAATGCATTCTAAATTTCAATGCTGCATGTACTGATAGATTAAAATTTAAAAAATCAGTTTCGAATCTCTGATTGAATTCCATTTTGCCTTAATTAAATATTGGGTCTATAACTTATTTGTGCGGATTGGTAAGAGATGGCGTAACTTGTATTATTCCAATGGAACATGCGTTGGCAACGTCATTTCATTATATGTCATTCATTTGAAGCGTAAATAACCAACATTTTTTTCACTCAAATATGTCGAACTTTGTACCTGAAAAAGTGTTTTTGCGGGGAGTTCTTAAATATGAAGAAACTGCTACCGAAAGCTATCGTATTTTGGTGGAAATTTATGGTGAACATGCGCTAGCTGAGCGATGGTGATTTTGGCTTGCCCAACCAGCCAAATCAACGGCAAAGCCGAATATCCATGGAGCTGTGTATGCATGCTGCATTATTAGCTACTAAAATCAATGGACAACGCTACCGAAAACAATTAATCCGTTTGAAGAGAGAAGTAGCCGGCCCAACGTTGCCATTCAGGCTAAGAACTATATGCAAAACAGTGGATGGGAAGTTTTACCCCACCCGCCTTATAGCAGACACCTTGCCCCTTATGAATACCATTTGTTCCGGTCGATGCAGAACGCCTGAAATACGGTTCACATCAGAGCAGAATATCAAAAAATGGCTTGATTCATTCTTGGCTGCCATGCCGGTGCAGTTCTTTTGGTATGGGATCCACAAATTGCCAGAAAGATGGGAAAAACTCATAGCTTCAGATGGGCAATACTGTGAAAAATACTATTGTAATGCTTTTCTTAAATAAACGAATTAAGTTACGCTATATAGAGATTACGCTATATATTGTTTGCCTATCAAATGTACACCATTATTTATTTATTAATTATTCAGTATTTATTATTTTTACATAATAATATTTATTGCCCACTAAAATATTTATATAACAAATATTCCGTTAGGCCACTTATTTTAATTATATCTGCAATCTGTTAGAGTAGGAAATAAAGTAAGGAAATAAAGATAGTCACAAACATGTATAAAATATGCGTAGGTGTAAATATTTGAAGCAAGCAAGGTCCGGTAAAAATAAGCACATAATCAGCACCCGAATGAATTTCCATGGAATCATCTGTCAGCCGCATAGAAAGTTAAAAGTTGACCGATTTCTTTTTTTGTTTTTCATTCACTTGTATGTATTAATATTAAAATCGTACGTGCTAGATAAAATTGACTAGCTCAAGCTAATTTAGCTCATGAGGTCCTAGCTGAGTCGAAGAAGCTCCTCAATGCTCAGTGCTACATCTCCGCTGTGTTTAAGTTACGTATCTGCAGTTATGAGGAATATTAACGATACTTCTAATTTGTCCCGGATCAGACTTGTCTGGTCGAAATACACGAAAGAGAATAAAGTCGTTAAGGCGCACCTCCTCAAGGTACCTATAATTGGGGTAGTGAGCCCCTGAGATCAGGTTGTTCGCCTAGAGCATAGACCTTGCAACTTGCCTACGAATGACCTGGATTAGGGAATTGTCTTTTGGTCTTCTGTAGAGGCGAATGCAGGCCCTGAGACAAGCCCTCTTAAACACCCGAATCGTTTTCATCAAACTTGCTCTCATGTTGAACCACGAACTGTAGGTTTCGGCCGAATAGAGGACTTCACTCTCGCATCGAGTTGGCTGCTGCGGAACAGTGTCTTTGTAAGAGCGGTATCTGGCCAGCGCAGCTGGCTGATCTAGCCAGATCCTCCGGTATCTACACTTCTTTGCGCCAGTGGTTGCCCGTGCTGACCAACAAAGAACTTTTGTTTTGGTATTCGCCGAAGCCTTATATAATGGCGTTCTTAACAAGATTGTTTCCTACTTCTCAAAGTTCATGCTCAA
This sequence comes from Eristalis tenax, assembly GCA_905231855.2. Taxonomy (NCBI): domain Eukaryota; kingdom Metazoa; phylum Arthropoda; class Insecta; order Diptera; family Syrphidae; genus Eristalis; species Eristalis tenax. Next base: position 71,623,915 of record HG993125.1, on the reverse strand, counting down.
CTTCCAGTCATCGCAAAATCGCTGAATCGTCGCGTAGTCACGTTGCAAGACGGCTACATTCCCCTCGATCTTAGGATCTGCCGCAATCAGATCATCCGCGTAGACTATAGCGCCTTCAAGAGATCCTATCAGATCCGCCGGGGAAATGTTGAAGAGTATCGGTGTTGACCGATTTCTTCCGGATCGATGTATTCCACTTGTGGGCCGCATCTGCTGTCTGGACGGATTCTATGGGTTTGGGCCTTAAAACGCCACAATCGCCGTCTTTTTAGGGTCTTCCGTATTTTCCTTCCTAAAGAGCCTGCAGTAACACACGGTTCGAGTTGAACTCGTTTATATCTGGTCAAGTGACCTAAGCAATTCTTGGTAAGGAGCAGGAAAGTAGGTCGAAGTGGTGGTTCCTAGTTAGCGAAATGTGCCGTTTTAATGCCACAGCTCTGTTACCTATTCATAAGAGAAAGTGTAGATATCTCTAAATCCAAACTGAGATATTTAGAGAGGACATTAGATTCTGAATATCCTTCGAAGAAATCTCATGAAGTGAGTTGAACAAGCGTCTACCAAGCGTCAGCTGTCTGGCTCTAGCAAGACCCGTTTTGCTGTTTCACAGAATGTCAACTTTAGTAGTTTTAAAAAAGGATAAATAAATAGCAGGTCATTAGGGTAGTTGCAGACTGACTTATAAATTTCCCATTGATGCATGACATGACACTGTTGTCATTAGCTTTCAAACATGTTTGTGAACACAGTCAATATCTACCCAATTGAAGAAATGCTATCCTAAGCCGAACCCAAACCGTCGTCTTGATCCGATCTCAATCTAAAATAAAGTCAGGCGAGTCCAAGTGGACGTTTTAATTATTTTCAATTCAATTCTTCGCGTTCAAGTTTCTGAACACAGCTCTGCAGCCGCTGCCAAGCGCGTAGGTAAGGCAGTTCAGAACACAAAAGATTGCCTCAATCGATTGTCACACTTTGGCTGGACATCTTGTCGCACAAAACGACCAAAACGTGTCCATTCTGATGACTGTTGACCCAAGACTCAACTTATTCAAGCAGTCGTAGTTTCAACAATGCCATCACCCGCCCACTTCCATGTTCTCGTTATGTACACAAGTCAACTTAATTTCTGGTTTACTTGTCGAATTATCCAAAAGTTTATCTGTGTTGCCTCATAACCGCACACATCCCGTTCCATTTGACAAATTGACCGCAATCAAGGAACGAAAATCACATCATACATCCTGTCAGGACAAGCACTCGTCCGTTTCTCATCATTCCACCCAGCAGCGCCCCATCTCATTTCGGTGCTATCATATATTTTCTCAATATTAATGATTCATATCTGGGTTAGGAAGGTGAAGCGAAGGAAAAGAAAACAAGGGACGTGGCAGTCGCAATCTATGCTTGATCCTTAAATGCCCTTAAGGACAGACAACACAACAAGCACACCGCACCACAACGCAACACAATTCGAATCGATTACAATAAATGTTTGTCCTTCGGAATTGTATGGGTACTTCGGGTGGGTCCCTAGGCCCGCTGCCACCGCCCGCGTCCTCCTCATCGATTCCGTGCCACTCTGGTATTCATTGGCGGCAAAGTAGCCAAAGGATAACAAGCTTGTGAAACTCGATTCCCAAGTGAAGCGAAACTATTCTCGAGGACAGCTGCACGGGGAGCACAAACGGCGTGCAAAGTTGGGCGCTTGATCGATGCGGCCTCCCACCGAAATAAATTATTCACCTCTCTGCAGAAACGACCCCAGCTGGAAGAGGAGGTTCGCGGAGCATGTCCCTGTTGTGTTTATTTATTGCAGCTGCTCCCACAACATGCAAGGATCCTTATGAACGGCGCCGCATCTTGAAATAATCCCCGGGAATTACTCCGCCTTTCATTGACTTGACGTACGATGGATGCACCAGCGGGTCCTTGCTGCAGGACGGATTAAGCACAGCCAATTTGAATCTGCCTCAAGTTCTCTTGTGTGCGTCTGTGTGCGGAGGATGCAGCTCATTCCCGCGAAAATTATGAATCCGCCTGCATAACTAAAGTTTCGCTTAAGCAAACGCGCGCACTCGTCGCTCGGCGCTCGTCGAGTCCGGGCGAAGTGGGCGTTTGAGTGGTTCTGCGACAAGAATGCACTTGAGCCCGCATTTAATCGAACCCGGAAAGTTTTGGATTTTCCAGAGTTTCTTTTTACGTTCACTTTCCATCTGTCTGAGGGTGGTTTGAGATATGATCCTAGCCCGATGAGTCCTCCAGAGCGGAGGGACCAAGTGCTTTGACGTGCAAAATGTGCCAGTTATCGGCTGTCCTTTGAAACTTGCAACTCTGTAGCTGTGCGCGTATTGCAGTGCAAGCGGTGCTGAAGCTTTGTGGGCGAACTTAGTTGCGGACTCAAAGTTTTCGGGTGTCCCACGTGGGCGAGTGTAAATGAATTAGGAACTCAGGTTGAAGGCTCTGTGTGCCTTGTGGTTGTGGATGGCTGATTAAATGATTCGCTTTGAAGGGTAACGAGTGCTCCGAGTGTGGTAATGGCGTGGTAATCGAATTACTGCACCTGCGGGAGTGTGTTTCCAACTGGAAGAACTATGCACGTATTCCATGTGAATGTTCACCAGTTTCATGGCGGTGCTACAGGCTGCTGGCTGCATGTAACTGCTGAACAAACGTCACGCGCTTAGACTCTCACAATCAACATAATGTAGCTTTGATCGAGAGGAAAACGAGGATGGGTAGGTTCGAGCTGATTGCACGGGAATGGAAAACGTTTGAGGACACAGAGGCATTGTTGCCTCTGTTGATTTTGATTCAGGTAGACTCGGAAAAGGGGAGGGACTGTAGCAATCACATAGCACTGCGACCACGATGTACGAGTATATATCGGCATTCTTGATGTAGGACTTTGGAGCTTCCTTGAGGAATTTCCTAACTAATCTAGATGGCATGTCGAGAAAGTTTGTTGAGTGGTTCTGTTCGTTATTTCATATCTGCTTGATGTCAGGTTAGGAAACTCGACGAGTAGGCGTTCCATAGCTTCTTTTGATCGTCCATAGAGTCTAAAGTTTTCTGAGCTGATGTGCCCCATTTGGCCCCAGTGGACAGTAGTTTCAGATTAAGGGCTTCCTAGTTTCTTCCGGGTTCGACCATGCAGTTTTCCAGTGTCGAAGTCCCTAAGACTGCTCCCAAATTCGGGAGCCAGTTGTTTAAGTGTCTTGAATGTCAATGTTGCTAAGTCGCTGAAGAGGGAAAGGCGCACTCAAACGAGTTTCAGTACCCTTCATTGCTTGTAATCATGATAATCAGGGAAGCTACAGAATAGCTTTGGCTTAAGCGATAGGTCAGACTATTCAGAAGTTTTCGCTCCCGGAGATTCGCAAAATTCACGGTTCAACTCTTAAAGGAGTAAGGTCTTCCACAGGGATGGAGATTAGGGCCCATTCTCTTCTCAATTTTCTTTAACGATCTTCCATCCATGCGTAGGCATTAGATCGTGTCCAATGGCATCTAGCCAACCTTTTTCAAAGTTCACTGAACAGGCGATATGTGCAACTAAATCGAATCAAGTCCAAGGAAGTCTCCGCTGCTAAAATTAAATAAAAAAAAATAATTAATAAGAATTAAAAAAACGTAAATTTAAATTAAAAAGATAAAAAATTAAAACAAAAACCAGTGGAAATGGATACAATTAAGGAAATATTGAAATAGAAAAAAATTGTGAAAATAAAAACACAAATTTGATGATATTTTTGAGTAGGCGCATGTAGGTTTCCTGCCTGTTTTAAAGTGGCGATTCCACCACAAGACGGAATCGCAACAGCGCTCAGTCTGTACATGTCATTCCTGTGCATGTACTCTCTGTATCGGCTAGAAAGGCTGACAGCCCTGAAGAAGCTAGCCCTTTTTGCTAGATGTAAGGAGATTCTCCTACAGACCCGGTTTGTTCAAATTTTTGTACGAACGATGAAATTTACCGAAAAAATCACGAAGTGCATGATATTCAAAAAAACTTGACGTTTAGGTGTGGTTCACATTCAACATCGGCCCTTAAAATGTACATATAAGTTCGATTGCAGATGCACCAACTTTGACAGCACCAACTACATCGGGTGACTGAGAATGCCCAGAGGGAATAAAAGAACAGCCCACTGAAGGTTTTGCAGCGTACATATGCTGCTGGGTTAAAACTTTATCTTTTTTTTTCTGGTGAGGAAAATCGATTGATCAACACGAGTGGTTATAGGCTGTTTCGAAGTCCGCCGTGGACTCCCCGAGAACAAACAATATTCGCAGATATGAAAGTCTTATGAGCACCTGAATATTTTTTGACAACCCCCGCGTATATTCTGATATTCATTGCATTAGACAGCGCACTTGTACCCTCAAAGAGTACCATGCATCCACTCAATACTCAGATACACAGTTAAAAAATGCAGTATCTTATATGTGTCCTCATATTTTATTAGATATCAATAAATCAAATATGTCCATATAAGCAATTAACAGTTAAAAGAACATAATTCCCTGTCTGTACCTAACCCCTGTCCCATAGCTACCTCGCTGAGTTATCCGAACTAGACTTGTGTTACAGGCAGTTAGCTTCTGTTGAATTGTTTCGATTTCTTCCAGTTCTTCTTGTAAATAGTGGCGCTGCCCCATTTTTCTTTCCAGTTACTTTGGGACTTAATCATTAAACACTCCCACTTCGCTCTAGTCGTCATCCTCAAACATGCCGTCAAAATCAGAGTCAGTCGCAGATTCAGTATCACCATCGTACATGTTCACGTTGATCGCATCGGTAATCCCCAAACAATTATCCTGGTTTGCGATCTCGTTCTCCGCCTGGACCTGTCTCAGTTCTTCATCACAGCAGGACAATACCTTGAATCCGTAGCACAATTTCTCCATACTTGATCTTTCTCCACACGCTTATTGATTGAGACTACTGACCCCTTTGTCCACAGTGCCTATTTAAAGGAATCGAGCAGGCAAACTAGTGACGGAGGGTCGTAGTTAATTTTATTGCTCGGGTATTAGAACGTCTTAATTACTAGGACGATTGTAATTGGTAATTGGTTTCCCAAAAATTGGCGGCATGTGCAATAAACCAACTCAATAAAGTTGATAAAATGTCTCCGGACCTCGGAGAGATTAGTTCTGGGATCAATATATTAAATGGGCGGGGTTATTGAAGATTTTGAAATCACCGAGTCTCAATAAAAAATCATAAGCATGCTTCCCAATGACTCCATAACAATGGTTATGAAAGGGCTTTCAAGATTGAGAGATACGAGAGCAGGCGAGGCCAGAGAAGGCTCAATCTTTGGTCCGATTTTCGTTGATTTTTGATGGTTGCAGAACGAGATTCAACCATGAACTGTACGGGCTCTAGAGCGACATGAGCCTAGCCAGGCGCCTACGGATTCTACAACGCCTACGATGGCTTGGCCGGAACGCATGAAAAACACTGCTCCAGCCCGAAAATTCTTTGACCAGTAGAGGACCTCAAATAACGTGGCGTGCGAAATTGGAGGCAGGTGGCTAAGGATCACGTCTGCCAGAGAGGCTTGTTGGTTGAAGCCCAGGCCCAGCCCAGACTGTAGCGCCCACATAAGCAAGCAACAAATTTATTGTGCTATAATTGAATATAAATCCAGCTCCGAGTTTCTGAAGATATTTGCCCAGTTATGATTGTGCATACCAGCGACGTCAGCGAATGTATTTTCTATAATGCCGGCTTGATACACAGCGATCTTAGAAACAGGCTTAATGAGTTACTTTTCTTAAGGTAAAATATGAAGTTATTTGAAAGCACGAATTTTTAAGTGAATAAAGACGGCTTTTGAGTAACTTTTTGTTTCATTAAAAATAACTATCGATAGTTTAAAGGAAAACATAGTTAATACCGAAATACGAAACTACTGAAGTTTAACGTACCCTGCCTCCTAGTGGTGGAGGCTGGGTTGAGAGTTGCGAATTTATTTGTTGGTACATCCCGAACCTGACACACAATGTCCAACACTTCATGAATAAAAAAACAGAATCTGCTCGGATTCTGGTGTGCCACGGCCCATCGGAGACAGGTCGTAATGGTGGCAGTATGCGAGCGTCTGGTGATATGTGATATTTCATGTTGAACTGATGAAAATGAGGACTGACTATAGCCAATCACATAGCAGGTCTATTGTGCCTCCTTCCTTGAACAAAGAGTCTGGATCTACGTTGAGAAGTTTCATAGTCTCTCTAGAAGGAATGTCCTGATAGTCTGCTAATGTGATTCTGTTCGGTTTTTGGCCAGTCTTTTGATTCATGTTTCATGGTTTCCTTTGACTGTCTGAGCTGTGGTGTCCCATTCTGTGATAGATGCATGGGAGTGGCCAGCAAGTGGCCCATATAGTATTCTAAGCCCCGCCTTGGTTCTTCAATTTTTTTGGAGCTTGTAAGTCCATCCTGACGGAATTTATCTGACCTGTTGTTTAAGTGATGTTGCATGTCAATGTTGTCAAATCCATGAAGAGGGAAACTCCCAATGAAAGGAGTTCCCAGGAGTAACCTTTTTCGATTGGCCGTCTTCTTTTTCATTGCCCTGGTACCCATGTCAGTTTTAACCTCTTTTTCTATACCAACGTGTGGGGTGGAATCATTTTACAAGTTATTGGAGTATAATCTTGTATTATTTTTTTTTTCTTAAATTTTAAAATTCTGTTTAATTAATTATTTTATATATTTTTTTTATAAAAAAATATATATATTTTTTTAAATTTCTAATAGAAAAACTTTGATTTTTTTTATTTAATACGTGTTATTAAAACACGCCAAAAAACATATACAAGGAGGAACTCGAGTTTGATAGACCGAATAAATTTTCTCAAAATTAAATTAAAAAAGAAAAAAAAAAATACAATGGACTCACTGAGTGGGTTAAAATTCACTCAGAATAAACATTCGAACCGACGTGCGTATTTTGCATGAATTAATTTTCCCTCGCCTCCATACTTTGGGTTACTGGAAGCCTTCCGTTGATCACGAACTTCTTTGGATAGTTTAGTTCCCTTGAGATTAGCGAGTGAAAAGACGAACAAATGAACAATTCGGCTTCAAAGTCTTTTAAGTACCGCTATCACTTTACTACGAAACTCTTTGCTGCCTGTCAGACTGAACCAATTAACGCTTTCGGACACACAGTATAGATTCCCAAACTGAACTCTACTAATTCACCAACTGAACTCCACTCTAATAATTATCCAACTGAACTGTCTCGCCTCGGACGCCGTTGCGATATTTATTGCTCCCAATATTCCTTCCAGATCTTGCTGTCGCCATCTGTTTGTATCCCTCCAACTGACACAGTAAAACGCTGTCTATTTGCAGATGACTCGCTGACCAGCTCAACGTCACCACAGATAGCGCCGCAAAGGGTCGAAGTCCAAACAGCGAACAAATTTGACTACTATACCAAATGGGGTATTCGTATCAATGCTGGGAAATCGGTACTTATGTGCTTAAGGAGACCATCCAGAGGTGGATGCAGATCAGCAGCCAAATGTTGAAGCATAAATGTTGTGCTCCCTAACGGTACAGAAATACCAACAAAGGAAAAGGTCAAGTATCTGGTGTTGTTCAAAGAGGTGAATTGGACAAATTAAAGCCTCTCATAATCGGAAATAATCGAAAAATCTCTAGGCGTTTGCTGGATTTTGGGTAATGTGCCAGTGTTGTACAAGTCAAGCAAAATGCCTGACAGACTGGTTTCCTGGTTTCATAACAATAGGCGTGTTTTATTGAGAACTCAGTACTCAGCTCAGTAATGATCCTCAATAAAACGCTCTTCCCCTCAATTTATATTTTTTGTGTCAGAAGTTGGTGCCTGTCATTACTTTCGTGGCATTAAATGTCAAAATAGGAATAGAGCGCATCTATATTTCATTTTTTGTTAGATATGTTTTATAATGTTCGCGCAAATACTGATTTATTCACTAGAAGTGTTTCTATATTAAATAAATTACGGTACGTTATCCTATGTCGAACACTAATGCCGATAATTCTGCTGCATCTTCAAAAAGTGTTGCCAGCGGCATCTGTGACTCAGAAGTGTTATCTGAATCGTATGTGAGGCACCACCGTCAACGCACTCTAGTCAGTGTTGACCAGGGTTGCGTAAATGTCACATTTTCGGACTTTTATACATTTGCCGTTTAAAAGTGTATAAAACAGAAATTAAATGCATAAACTAAGTAGGTATTTGAGAAATGAAGCAATAAAGACATTTCGATTTTTAATACAGCTCCGCTTTATTCGGGTCTTTTATTTTAAGTGAATAATGTTGAGTAACATTTTGGACTTAAATTCTCTGGATCATAGACCAATTGGAAAACTCGCTTTCCAATTGTGCCGAAGAAGCTGGTATGCTTGAACGTTTTTGGGCATATTGTGTAAGTTCCATATGGTGCCTTTTTGCGAAATGCCAGTATGTGGCTACTTCGTAGTCGCCGCCGTCCTCGAGCTTCTCACTAAGCATGGAAAAAATGTCTGCTTCGTTATCGTAAGGAAATATTGAATCCATGGCCTTGGAACTCAGTATCGAAATAAGGTTTTCATCTACTTTCAGCCTTTCTTCAGAGAACAAAAGCTGCCCTCTATATTTGGGGTGCAAATAATTTGCGTTGTAAACATTATTTTTGGCTATCCACAATTTTTGGGGACATTGTTCACGTCGATTCTCCAAGGCGTAGTTTAATTTGTTTCCATTCCTCCAATGCATAGAAAATCCTTTGGCCTGTGCTTTGTTGATGAGTTTGCATATGGGGTCCAAATCTGTGTGGAGCATTTTCAAATCTTCGACAAATTCTTTTTAAAAAAAAAGTTCAGTAGACGAAGCATTGACAAAGGTCACTGTAACGACATCGCTGTTCAAAGGCTCTGCAACTATCGGTTTCATCATGAGCAAATTTTTTAAAAAACTATCGATTGCACTCCTTGTTGTGTCCATCGTGTCTCATTTGGAAGTACTACCTTTGAGCTTTTGCTCGAAGTTTGGTTTTTTGAACTCCTTTAATATGCTTGTAGCTTGGTGAATTCTTAATTTCTACGCTTCCAAAGCCAAAAAAATATCAACTTGAAAAAAATTTGTCCTAAAAAAAGTAACCACACACGACGCGACATTCCTGCACCGAGTCCCTGCTCGGGCGCCAATTCACCTGAGATCCGTTTCTTGGATTAAGATATTCATTTATTCCTCTGTCGAGGTCATTTTCCAGACTGACTTAGAACTAGTCTTAATCCTGACATGAAACTTCGCTTGTGCGAGCCGGAGGTCAGCCAGAGACCACCAGATGTTGCCCCGACATCGACGTCAAGCCAGATGTCACAGATGTTTGTCGAACGTGCCTCGACAAATTTCCATAGCTGCTAGTAGATGCCCCACTCAAAGAACTCGTCGATAGAGCACTTCATCTGAAGTGGTACTCGATGCAACGTCAACTCCCCATCACATCCCTTCATCAAAATTGACTTTATAAACTTCCGGAATAGAAAATACTTTATTTCATGCGAACCGCTCGTGTCGTGCCTCCATTGTCCCAGTAGACCCTCGCAGTGCTCCTAACGAAAATACCCCCCCCCCCCATTGGCCCGTCATAAATCCCAGAGAGACTCCAGCCATTTACGACAGTCTTCGCAAGACTATTGACAAGTTACTCATAACTTTCGCAAAGTATTCATCAACCGAATGGATATTACCTCTCAATCCATCAAAATTTCAATACCGTCCCACGTCGTTGGCAATAAAAGTCAAAATTCCAACAAAGAGCCCTCGCCGAACTCGCACTCGCTTCCCGGCAGACTTATATTCACTCGGATGGCTTTGTCGTGAAATTGCGTTCGACTTCCTCATTGAATGCCAAAAACTTTTCCCACTCAGCTCACTGCAATATGTCATCACAAACTGAGTGCCGATAAATATCTGGGTACCACCTCCACCCGCCTGAGTGCAGATTACACACAGTGGAACGCATCCAACGTGACGGGGTGCAATGGAACACCGCAACAATTGCGAAGTGAATGAGTGCACAAAGGACGACTTGTTGCACAGAAATTAAGTGCTCATGCCGGAGGTAAACAAGGACAAAGGACTGCGCAGAGTTTTCGCAAACCACGACCGAACTTTTGCGACACAATGCAACTCGACTTTGCATCTACTTGGAGTAATCTCCCGTGACCCCTGCAAATAATGAGAATACTTGAGATAACTGTCGAAGTTTGGGAGCGTGGATAGAGGGGCAGGAGGAAGTTTGTTGAAAGACATATTTTCATTTCAAAGAATAAGGGTGGCACTTTGTAGGGCTTAGACTCTCACTGAAGGTGTCGTTTTTGCTTTGGCTTGAGGAACTTTTTTTGCCGTTTAAAAGAGAAATCGACTCTTGATTTGGTGCACTTCGCTTTACAGAACTTAAGTTACTGCAGGGAGTGTGGACTTTGGGGAGTTTATTTTTCAAAAGTTGCTGTCATTGCTGGTACAAAGGATCGTACCAGCAATGTTCTGGAGCTAGGGTCAGGTTGGGTGAGTGAGTAGACATGGAGGGACCACGCCGCACTTAGGTCCAACTGGACCCATTGTGATACAGATGGGGGAGCAATTGTACCTCCTTTTTCCTACCAGCGCCCCAGGTGTTGATGCGTTGATTAGTCTAGTCAGCCAGAAATCCTGACGTACCTGCAAATAGACGTTAGTGGCATTTCTACAAGATCATGTTTCAATAGGCAGAGGCTGGGGCATTGACAAAGGTAGTGAGGGGTGTTTTTGCTGATTCCTCTTCATCCATCCCGGAGCTCGTGCATATGTTAATCTGGGTAAGTCCCATTTTGTTTTCGTGATACCTCAAATGAGACAAATTAGCGCGCCGACTACCATACGCAGCAGCCCTGTTGAGCCTCGCCCATCCCATTCGGGTAGTCACACATGTGGTTAGAGATCTGATAGGGCGGTGCATGTTTAAAACTTCGGGGGAAATACCTGCGCCTGTGTCCTTTTGGATCCGTCTAGACGTGCATGGGTGTAGAGTGCATGTAGTTGCATTGTCCTTTTTCTGGGGCTGTCATTGAAATGTACTCCATCCCATACGGAAACCAATGCATCCGAGTTCCGAACCCAATGAATCCAACAATTAAACAAATTATCAAATGCAACCACCGAATCGAAATTGATCCCACTAGAAGACACGAATCTGCAGCATATGCTTCCAACTAGTTGAATTTGATTGGTTTTTTGTCACCTCACTAGATTTCAAGAATACAGATTTTGGTGTGAGGTGGCAGAAAAATGCGAGACGAGAATTTGTCACCGCGTCTACGAGAACAAGTTGGAATGATTCTTTTGATAAGCAAACAAACAATTATGGAGATTGGCGAGGCAGCGGCTTCTACATTGCTGAAGGCTCCTTCGATGACTAAGAATGCAGTGAGGGTATATTCTTTGACATTCAGGGACCTTTCCATGCCACTAACTACTTCGTGCTGTACACAAGAGATGGTGCTATGGGTGATGTTGCTACGAACGTTTTTGAACTAACGACTAACGTTGCTGCACATTGGCGAGTCGTACCTGCTTCATGGATGAAAACAACTTTGACTTCACTCCAGGTGCTGGGTATATGCCCGTAGACTAGGCTGCAGGTAAAGAGATGCACGGTGGGTATAAAGCCGCCTTCTCCTGTCGATGCCCCATCTGACCTTGCACATTTTGATGAATTCCTGTAGGAATGTTCAGTGCAGGATTAAGTGTCGTCTCAATCGTTAAGTCGCTCTGAGTACACCCCGAGAAGCGGGTATCCATGAGGAGACGGAGTGTTTTGCTTGATGAATGTGTCCAGTTTCCAGTTATATTCTTAATGAAGTCCGGAACAGTAGGACATGTAGAAATGACTTTCATCAATCTAGTAGTTTCTGATGTTTTGGTGATCTCGTTACAGTGAGATCTCAACGTGTCGCGTTTAGCTATGGGAGCAGTGATGGGACTTCTTCCATTCAAGTGGTATCTCTACCACATTTTGCCATGTTGAAAAGCCTTCCAACCTTAACTCTAAATGTACCACATTTTGCCCGTCGCTCATCATGTTATATCCCTGTGTTAACAAGACATGCTTATAAGTAGCACTCACACTTACAGACAGCACTGCACTAAACTCTATTATCTTCATTTTATGTGCAGAACGGATATAACATGAAGACTATCGAATGCACCCAGACGCATCGTTTGCATTTTCGGCGGAGCAAGCCCAGACGCATCGCTTGCACTTTCGGCAGCGCATGCACAAACTTGACCTGTAAGTAAGTAAGTAAGTAAGTAAGTAAGTAAGTAAGTAAGTAAGTAAGTAAGTAAGTAAGTAAGTAAGTAAGTAAGTAAGTAAGTAAGTAAGTAAGTAAGTAAGTAAGTAAGTAAGTAAGTAAGTAAGTAAGTAAGTAAGTAAGTAAGTAAGTAAGTAAGTAAGTAAGTAAGTAAGTAAGTAAGTAAGTAAGTAAGTAAGTAAGTAAGTAAGTAAGTAAGTAAGTAAGTAAGTAAGTAAGTAAGTAAGTAAGTAAGTAAGTAAGTAAGTAAGTAAGTAAGTAAGTAAGTAAGTAAGTAAGTAAGTAAGTAAGTAAGTAAGTAAGTAAGTAAGTAAGTAAGTAAGTAAGTAAGTAAGTAAGTAAGTAAGTAAGTAAGTAAGTAAGTAAGTAAGTAAGTAAGTAAGTAAGTAAGTAAGTAAGTAAGTAAGTAAGTAAGTAAGTAAGTAAGTAAGTAAGTAAGTAAGTAAGTAAGTAAGTAAGTAAGTAGTAAGTAAGTAAGTAAGTAAGTAAGTAAGTAAGTAAGTAAGTAAGTAAGTAAGTAAGTAAGTAAGTAAGTAAGTAAGTAAGTAAGTAAGTAAGTAAGTAAGTAAGTAAGTAAGTAAGTAAGTAAGTAAGTAAGTAAGTAAGTAAGTAAGTAAGTAAGTAAGTAAGTAAGTAAGTAAGTAAGTAAGTAAGTAGGTAAGTAAGTAAGTAAGTAAGTAAGTAAGTAGTAAGTAAGTAAGTAAGTAAGTAAGTAAGTAAGTAAGTAAGTAAGTAAGTAAGTAAGTAAGTAAGTAAGTAAGTAAGTAAGTAAGTAAGTAAGTAAGTAAGTAAGTAAGTAAGTAAGTAAGTAAGTAAGTAAGTAAGTAAGTAAGTAAGTAAGTAAGTAAGTAAGTAAGTAAGTAAGTAAGTAAGTAAGTAAGTAAGTAAGTAAGTAAGTAAGTAAGTAAGTAAGTAAGTAAGTAAGTAAGTAAGTAAGTAAGTAAGTAAGTAAAGTAAGTAAGTAAGTAAGTAAGTAAGTAAGTAAGTAAGTAAGTAAGTAAGTAAGTAAGTAAGTAAGTAAGTAAGTAAGTAAGTAAGTAAGTAAGTAAGTAAGTAAGTAAGTAAGTAAGTAAGTAAGTAAGTAAGTAAGTAAGTAAGTAAGTAAGTAAGTAAGTAAGTAAGTAAGTAAGTAAGTAAGTAAGTAAGTAAGTAAGTAAGTAAGTAGTAAGTAAGTAAGTAAGTAAGTAAGTAAGTAGTAAGTAAGTAAGTAAGTAAGTAAGTAAGTAAGTAAGTAAGTAAGTAAGTAAGTAAGTAAGTAAGTAAGTAAGTAAGTAAGTAAGTAAGTAAGTAAGTAAGTAAGTAAGTAAGTAAGTAAGTAAGTAAGTAAGTAAGTAAGTAAGTAAGTAAGTAAGTAAGTAAGTAAGTAAGTAAGTAAGTAAGTAAGTAAGTAAGTAAGTAAGTAAGTAAGTAAGTAAGTAAGTAAGTAAGTAAGTAAGTAAGTAAGTAAGTAAGTAAGTAAGTAAGTAAGTAAGTAAGTAAGTAAGTAAGTAAGTAAGTAAGTAAGTAAGTAAGTAAGTAAGTAGGTAAGTAAGTAAGTAAGTAAGTAAGTAAGTAGTAAGTAAGTAAGTAAGTAGTAAGTAAGTAAGTAAGTAAGTAAGTAAGTAAGTAAGTAAGTAAGTAAGTAAGTAAGTAAGTAAGTAAGTAAGTAAGTAAGTAAGTAAGTAAGTAAGTAAGTAGTAAGTAAGTAAGTAAGTAAGTAAGTAAGTAAGTAAGTAAGTAAGTAAGTAAGTAAGTAAGTAAGTAAGTAAGTAAGTAAGTAAGTAAGTAAGTAAGTAAGTAAGTAAGTAAGTAAGTAAGTAAGTAAGTAAGTAAGTAAGTAAGTAAGTAAGTAAGTAAGTAAGTAAGTAAGTAAGTAAGTAAGTAAGTAAGTAAGTAAGTAAGTAAGTAAGTAAGTAAGTAAGTAAGTAAGTAAGTAAGTAAGTAAGTAAGTAAGTAAGTAAGTAAGTAAGTAAGTAAGTAAGTAAGTAAGTAAGTAAGTAAGTAAGTAAGTAAGTAAGTAGTAAGTAAGTAAGTAAGTAAGTAAGTAAGTAAGTAAGTAAGTAAGTAAGTAAGTAAGTAAGTAAGTAAGTAAGTAAGTAAGTAAGTAAGTAAGTAAGTAAGTAAGTAAGTAAGTAAGTAAGTAAGTAAGTAAGTAAGTAAGTAAGTAAGTAAGTAAGTAAGTAAGTAAGTAAGTAAGTAAGTAAGTAAGTAAGTAAGTAAGTAAGTAAGTAAGTAAGTAAGTAAGTAAGTAAGTAAGTAAGTAAGTAAGTAAGTAAGTAAGTAAGTAAGTAAGTAAGTAAGTAAGTAAGTAAGTAAGTAAGTAAGTAAGTAAGTAAGTAAGTAAGTAAGTAAGTAAGTAAGTAAGTAAGTAAGTAAGTAAGTAAGTAAGTAAGTAAATGAGTTATTGACCCTTAAAAGATTACAAAGAATAACATAAGTGCATGGCCTAAGTCGTCTGCCGGTTGACGACTTTTACAATTTACAAAATTACAAGAATTTCAATTTATATGTATTTATTGAGAAGCAATTGATCTTGGGTAATTAACAGATTTTTAAAACTTTCCCTTCTTATTCTTTCAATTTTACAATACTGTGTAAGTTTTGCAACATTAGGTTCATTTAGGAGTGAAATAATCTGCACGTCATCCAGAGAGTCGCTGTCGAAAGCAAATCTTCTTACTTCTCTAAGAACAGGTCAAAGGCCAATAAAATGAAGCACATCCTCTCTTACCCTTAGCTTGCAGAGATCGCAATAAATTGCTAGCGTGGGAATGAAAGAACCTTCATCGATCAGGGCTAGCTTGGGCTTTAAGTCGTGAAATATTGTACAAGTAGTTGATAGCGGGACATACGACAATTAAGTCGCAAAATAAAATATGCTTTTATAACGATTGAAACACTTGTTTGAATTCAGAACAGTGGGCACAGAGAAATCTGTGCGTTCAACATTTTCTTTTTTTTTTTTTTGGCAACTTAACGCTACAACTCGTAACTCGTGCGTTGCTTCGTTTTTATTGGGTCCATAACTTACTCGTGCGATTTCTTGAAATTTGAAACTTTATTTAAGAAAAACATGTGCAATGTAGCATTATTAAAAGTATTGCCCATCTGAAGCTATGACTTTTTCCCATCTTTCTGGCAATTTGTGGATCTTATCCCAAAACCGGCTTGGGAGCGAAGAATGAATCAACCCAATTTTTGATATTCTGCTCTGATGTGAACCGTATTTCAGTGAGGGCGTTCTGCATCGACCGGAACAAATGGTAGAAGGAGCAACGTCTGGGCAAACAGTTCTTAGTCGGAATAGCAACGTGGGGCCGAGCGTTGCAGAGCGTGGTGGAAAATTACTGCCTCGTGTCTGGCCGCATATTCCGGGCATTTTTCGGCTATTGCTCTCTTCAAACGGATTAATTGTGTTCGGTAGCGTTGTCCATTGATGGTTTCACCCGGTTTTAGCAGCACGATTTCTGATCCCACCAAATACAGAGCATTACCTTCGCTCCATGGATCTTCGACTTTGCCGTTGATTTGGCTGGTTGACCGGGTGTCACATATGTTTTTTTGCGCTTGGGGTTGTCGTAATGGATCCATTTTTCATCACCAGTACCAATCCGATGCAAAAATGGCTTCCTTTTGGGGCGTTCCAGCAGCATTTCGGACATGCAAAATCGTCTTTCGGCGTCTCTCGGCTTGAGTTCATGTGGAACCCAATTTCCTTGCATTTGAATAGCTGCTTTTAAACGTTTTGAAATGGCTGCTTGAGTGGCACCCAAAGATTCTGCGAACTCTTCTTGTGGTTGGCAACAATCTTCATAGAGTAATGCTTCCAGTTCTTCATCTTCAAACGTTTTTTGCTGCCCAGGACGTTCGATCAGCTAGCGCATGTTCACCATAAACTTCCACCACTTTTCTTCATATTAAAGTAACGAAGAAGAACTCCCCGCAAAAACACAGGCACAAAGTTCGACATATTTAAGTGAAAAAAAAATTATTGTTGTTTACGCTTCAAATGAATGACATATACTGAAATGACGTACAATGAATTAACACGGAAGTCTTTCTTTGCCTTCACTATCAATTTTCTACCATCATTATTCATTTCCCAAGCCGCATCACTGGTAGGGAGTGCTTTTCAAAAAACCGCTAGATCAATTGGTTTAAAAAAAACATCCCTACTGCCAATGATCGATTCCGTGAATGTTCCAAAGCTCGTAGACAAATGTAATTTCGTTGACTATGTCCAATCTCATCACAGCTTGTGGTTCTTCTTCGACTGCCGCTACCCTACGCCTCTATTTCGTTGTCCCTCAGGTTCGGAGTCGAAGTATCTTGTGGTTCATTGAATGCATAATAGCATGTAACCACGGGATCCAAACTAATCAATGCACCCCGTAATCCAGGGACTCTAAAAAATGCTCACCATTTATTTATAAGCAATTGTTTGAATGCATTTCATTCGACTAAAATTGAATATAAATCAAAGCCACAACAATGTGTATGGTTTCTTCCATTGCCAATGGACTGCAATCAAAAAAGCGAACTTTTTCGTTTTGAGTTGGGAAGGAAAACAATTCCCCCACAGTCGCCAGTGAATATTTAGTTTTCATTTATAATCTCTCGTAGTTTCCTGAAAAAGGACCTCAAAAAAGCGCATTCAATGGAGGAAGGAAGTTTAATTGAAACTCTACCATCGCCCGTGGCCAAAATCCGACCAATTGTATTCGGCGGAGTTTGTTTTTTTACATTTGCATAAATGGAATTTATTTGCATGCAAATTGGGCTGTATGACGAGTGCGAGATGTCGTATGTGCTGCGATATGGACAAAATGAACACGCCGCGCAGTATGTACGCCAGGAAATAATAACAATTATGCTAACAGATCGACAGACGGATAAATTTAAAGCTCAAATGTTTTGGTTTTTCAGTTGTCCTGCAATCAGCAAGTGAGGACATTGGCTCACTCCTCTCCGCTCCTTTCTCCTTTTGTATGCTCAACATGTTGTCGAACGGCGGCTTTCGACTTGACATGGTTTAGGAGTGACGCCCTGGTCGGTATAGTGCTTCCCTGTGTGGACCACATTAACGAATAATCCGATTGGAACAACGATTTTTTAACCTTTTTTTGTTTTAGCTTATTTATTAAAAATTACAAAATCTGGTGGTCGACCAAGTCCAACAACTGGCCTGGTTACGCTTGGGCATGGCGGAGTATCGAGTTGCAGAAGACGATTACATGCTGGTGCTGGAATGAAGGGCAACGTGGATAAGTCGGAGGTTATGGTCATCTCCAGAACGCCTGTTCAATGCACACTCTAGGTAAGTGGAGGCCCATTGAAGCAGATGGAGAAGTTTAAGTATCTCGGAGTCTTTTTCACGAGTGATGGAAGGGGTGATGCTGAGCTTTCCTGTAGGATTTGGTCACGCAGGTAGATCTGTAATCAGGAAGGCCGAGCCAAGTTAGCGTTTTTCAACTCAGTATTAGTTTCAACTCTCACCTATGGTCATGCAATTTGGGTAATGACGGAACGACTAAGATCGCAAATACAAGCTGCTGATATGAGTGCTGTTGTGGGAATTACTCGCCGGGATAGGGTAAGAAACACGGCAGTGCCCGAGGAACTCAATTTTGACGGGCTGCTTCTTCGAACGGAGAGGGTTATGCTTGGTCACGTGGCGCGACTCACGAGGCGGGCAGTGTATGCGATTCCATCAGGTAGGCGATCGCTTGGCAGACCCAGGAGGAAGTGGTCCGAGTAAGTCCAACTAACTAACATAACTCGTCCTAACTCCTGATGAATTAGAGTGGAATGCGGAGGATCTCGTGCGTGGTTTACCCCAGCTACCCCTTTAGTGGATCATGCGGCCAAAAGTAGGCCCGTTGTGTTACCACAAAGATCTAATAGACACTAATCCACGAACTTTAGCTCCTAATAAAGCTATGGAGCTGACTAATGCTGACATTGCTTGGATGTGTCAAGTCTTAGAAATATGGGGCGTCCCCATGACTAAGTCTGCGAGATGAGAGGACACTGCAATTGCAAAGATGTTGTGAAATGGTTTCTTCTTCCTCTTCCCAGTGTTGAGGCGGGACTTCTAGTGGCGCAATGCCCGGTTTTAACGCAGATGTGAGTTCCAACATTCTGATCAGGTCGCGTGCGCGTTTTGGATCGATAGTAGGCCATAACCATCTACGATTGGTTTAGGTTGTGGCGTCTGTCTGTAGCAATGTTTTTAAAGCCTTCAATGCGAGTGAGGTGTTTCCAGATTGTATGCCAAAGGTGGACTCGCCCCCTTAGTGCAGAGTTTTACCAACATGATCGGTGTTCACAGAGCCTTTGTGGTCGCCTGACTACCTATGTGAATAACAAGACGCCATCGGAGGGCCTCTTGAATAGCTGCTATATCTGCCTGGAAAACCTACTGCAGTTGCTTGGGAGCTACTGCTGTCTGCCACTTCTAATCCAGTCCGTGCCTTCGCTGATGACAGCACTCTCAGCTTTTCATATTCGTTCCAAGACGCGCGTGGAATTGGAACGGCGGCACATGTCAAGCACATTGAATTCCGATCTTGACAGCATAAGGCTTACGGGTAAACTGATGTGCATTCCTGGCGAGACGGGTATTGCGGGTGAATTCATGGAGAGGAGGAATGCAGTTGGCAGGCTCACTTGAGCATCGTGATGTCGTCGACGTCGATGTTCGAGCGAGTCAAGTGACTCTGCAATATTGTTGTCTCCTATAAGTTTTATGGCTCCCTTTTGTATTCTATCTAGTAGGCGCAGGGTGGTTTTGGGGATCATGCGACCAGATATGAGCGTTGCACTCAAGTTTGGGGCGTATATACGCCTTATAAATCAAAGCCAAATCAGAAGGGGTGAAGTATTTCTTGCATCGATTGTGGAAACCTAAACATTTCGAAGCATTTTTGGCGACCTCAAATATGTGATCGTTCCAACTAAGTGTTGCGTTGATACACATACCAAGGATGGAAAGGTTTCCGGTTTCATCGACACAGGTGCCATTGATGAATAATGCCTGATTAAAAAGGGTTCGCTTGAGAGACAGCAGGCAGGATTGAGTTTTTGAAGCATTGAATTCCACACGGTTGTTCTTTCCCCAATTGATTATGCTGTCAAGATCGGAATTCAATGTGCTTAACATAAGCTGCCGTTCCAACTCTACGGCCGTAGGGCGGGGACGTGAGTCTTGGAACGAATATGAAAAGCTGAGGGTGCTGTCATCAGCGAAGGAATGGATTGGATTAGAAGTAGCAGACAAGAGATCATTTATAAAAATGAGAAAGAGTGTCGGAGACAGAACAGAGCCTTGGGGAACACCAGCATTTATTTGGTGAATATCAGACTTGAACCTAATCCATTGAAGAAGAGATTCATCGACACCATACGCACGCATTTTCGACAACCTTGATGCCAAACTCTGTCAAATGCCTTGGAAATATCAAGCGCAACGATCTTGCTCTCGCCTGCATTGTGCAAAGATAAGCTATTAGATCACCAGTGAACCTGTTGCTGCTTCCGCGATTCGAGATATTTCAAAAGCTGACGATTTATCAGCGTTTCCATGACCTTAGAAAGAAGTGACGTAAGTGCTGTGGGTCGGTACGAGGTGGGTGACAAAGATTCGCCCTTTTTAGGGACGGGCTAGACAAATTCTGTTTTCCATCTGCTCGGAAAGAGACCTCAAGAGTAGGATAGATGAAAAGCTTACGCAGTGGTTTTGCCAGCACAAAAGAACACCTCTTCAGAAGTATAGGGGGAATACCATCCGGGCCAGCGGATTTGTGCACGTCGAGATCTTTAAGTACTCTTGCAACTGTACGAGTGCGGCAGTGGATTTGTCCCATGGTGAAATCAACGCTCTCAAGTACAGGTGGCGAGTAAGCTTGCAGTTTCATTAACGTTCCTATCGCTAATTACAATAGCTGTGTCGTCCGCGTAGGCATATCCCGTACCATACTTCAGCACTTACATCAGATCATTGGCGTGGATAATAAATAGGAGAGTGCCCAGTTTTGATCCCTGTGGGACACCATACACAACATCCTCATCTTCACGTAGGAATTCACCGGATACTGGAATATTGCCCCGAACTCCAATCTTTTCCAACTGCCTCAGTTATTGTGTGCGGCTTAATGTATCGAAGGCTTTTTTAAAATCTATGAATAGAACCACTGTACTTTGGTTTTCATCCAGGCTTTGATGGTTGATGCTCTTGTTTTTGCGAAACCATATTGATTGGTGTTCCGGATTTTAAATTTGTCTACATATTCGCAAAATCTCTTTGCCAATGCTTCCTCTATAACATCGGCATCGCAGATTATTAGGGCTGGTCGTGGAGGTCTATATGTTGGATCTATAGGCTAGACGGTCTAAGCTCGGATTGTTGTTGGTTAGTCCGAGTAAGTCGGCGATGAATTGACTGCCAGTGTAAACCAGACTAAGGGTGACATGCAGAGTTTGCTCTTTAACAACAATGGCCTCTACGTTCACGCCTGCGCACCCAGAACCGGAACTAAACTGACGGGGATGGACAACAACTTAGACTAGACATAACTGCTCTGCTAAAGTTGTTTTCCTGCACCGACTAGACGTACAGCGCTTATATCTGGTCTGATGCCCCCAGGATCACCCCGCACCGACTACTTACCTCTGTCCCTTTGTCACGATTCACGATCAAGAAGAAGATGAGGTCTCTGATAAGAAACTGAGCCCGCTTATGGATCCCGCCCACCCTTGAGAGCGTGTAAGTGGATTGCGGCAGGAAACTGAAACAACACACCGACTTTGTTCAATTGTTAGATTTATTTCTCAAAAAGATATCCACCCAGTGACGTTGGTCTCTCAAAATAATCAACCGGCCAACGTCACGTCCAGTTTTGTTATTTTCATTTTCAATTTATTTTTTTTTTTTTGGTTTTATTTCACTAAAATTTAACTAGTACACACATCCAATGTCACAGGTTTCGCATCGCTTAATTGTCGAAAAATATTGCTTCAATGGTTCTAGATACATACAACACAATTAGATACTCTCTCGCTCTCGCTCTCGCTCTCCCTCGCTGTGCGCTTGACCAACTTCGGTGAGGTTTGGTACGTCGGGAGATAGTCTTAGCGGTCGCACCCCAAACACGTCCTGTGCTGGCTTGCGCCCTGAACCCTTAGAGTAAAAACTAATACAAAATTTACATCACATATATCTACACTAGGTAAGAGCTTTAGTATTGCTTTAATCTACGATATGAAAGGATTGCATCTGCAGCCACACGTCTGCACGCCAGTGTCCTGCGAGCGGTGGGGGTGGAGTGTGATGGCTTATTGCTTAGGATTGACGAGTGTCGTCAGTGATTGTGGAGTGCTCGGAGGCTATGGGAGCGGCTCCTGGTTATGAGGGGACGTCTGGCACGACGTAGATTTGGTCGGAGGAGGGTTCGTCGAGCGAGATGGTAGACTTGGGGGCTACTTCCATGGACTTCCAGTTGCCGGAGGTGGAGGCTTGGTTGAGATTCAGGCGCGTCTTGTTGGGGGAGCTGCCTCGGTCGTCGGTCTCTTCGAGGGCACTCAGGCTGCAGGTCGGGATGACGCGATGCGGGAACCGGGGTGAACCACGGACGCGCTCGCGCAGCGTGGGCTGCACGGTGGCGATGGAGGGCCGCCGATTCGCTGGCAGCTGGAAGTTGACCTTGGTCTCGGGAACTTTGACGTACTTTCCGATCTCGCCGGCCGAGCTGGAGGACCGCTCGGGAATGATCTTGTCGTGTAGGAAGTGCGGGTCGATGGGCGTGACGTCGATGTCGGTGCCGCTCTTCGCCAGCGAGAGCTTTTGCATCGGCTTGAGGCTGTTCGACGTGCTGTAGAGGGCGTTGCAGGAGGCCGTCTCTGAGGATGGAATGAGGCGGGAGAACATGCCCATGTGGCTGCGCAGCGCCGCCTTCAGTCCCTTCTGCTCGCCCAGGCTGATGGTGGAGCCCTTGTTGCTGGACGTGGTGCGCGAGAAAATCCCCCGGATGCGATTGATGAAACCAGTCTTTGCCTCTGTGGCCTGTTGATGGGCGAGACGAAGGTTGAGGAGGTCCGCTGCCGGGAGGCAGGATTCGTTAATTGTTCGGTCCTCGAGCTGCGGCTGCGAGGCGAATGTCACCGAGCGTCGCATCGTCATCTGCATGTACTCGGCGGAGGGCCAACTGGCTCGCGGTATGACTGGCGGCAGAACGGACAGCAGCAGGTTGGGGATGACGCCGCTTATGCTGGGCGTTCGCGACTTGCTTTGCGGCTTCTGCGGTGGAATCACTGTCACCTCGGGCTGCAAGAGAAGAGGAAAGAAGAGAGAACGAGATGAGTGCGGTTCGTGGTAATTGTGATTAGGGCCTGGAGTGTGGCGAGGAGAATGAATTCCTTGGCTGGCTCTTACAAAGTTTTAAAGTCTCCGGGGGCGCAGCAGGCCAACCCACATCAGGGTCGATTAAGGTTAATGAGTGTCAACCCTTGAACTTCGGGAAACCAATGAAAAAGTTATTCTTTCCTGTTTAATGGGATTTACTGCCAAATATTCGGCGGGTTGATGAGCTCAATTTGATGCTTAAGGTCCTTGAATCGGTTGCTGGCCTTGCTTTAGAAGCGCACACCAGACGTGGGTCATTAGGGCACGCGGCGGCAGTGGGCAGAGGCTGGTAATGAAGGTGTAATCGATAGATTCAAGTAGCGGTCAACCATCTGTGAGTAATTGCTTCAAGCGACGTCTAGTAATTTGGGGGTCGAAGAAGTCCTTTTTTGTCTCTTAATTTGATTCGATTTGAGTCAAGTAACTGAACCAAAGAGAGGAGGGAGGACGAGGCAACTCAATGCCGCCATGTTCTGAAATACGCTTCCTTGGCCAGGGATGTAAGCAGAGCGCCTGAAGCAGACACAGCGCAACCGAGTAGATGGATGCTAAACAGAATCACCGCAGAATGGGATACGCAGAGAAACCGTCACTTGCGCATGCATATCCACACAGAGTACTGCCACACTGTCATCCCACTCCCAGCCCAGAGTAAGATTAAAGCCCAATTGTAAGGACGTGCCTTTGGGAAGATTCCATTCAAAATGCATGCATGGGGAGTAACGGCAGACAACTTACCCAACTCACCTTTTGTCCCATGATCGACGTGCTGGACGATGTCGCAGTCGATGTGCTCGCCTCCAGCATCTTCTCCAGCTTCTTAATCTCGGCGTCCAGGGCAGCAATCTCCTTCTTGTAGACCCGATTCTGCACCTCGACCCGGTACTGCAGCTCCCGGCGGTCGTCGATAACAAAGCGCCTCGTATTGCACTCCATCTTCAGGCCCATGCTATGGATGACGGGGTCAATGATGTCATCTGCACAAAAGAAACACACAACAATCAAAATGTACCACCAACCAGCCACCCAGCAACCCAGCATAAACATACTTCGTGCCCAGATGTCGTGTAACTTTGGAATGAACAGCAGACACAATGTGGCCGTGGTCGACGTCAGGATGAGTGCTGTGATTGTGATGAAGGCCAGGGTGACACGCTCCGAGATTAGATTCGCCAGGACAACAACAATGCCGCTCGTTATGACGACACTGTAGACAGAGACTCCAATATATTGCGAGTCGTTGAGGGCCGGTATCTTCACATGCCTCGTTTCCCAGGCCATGTACACGCCGACAATCAGCAGCAGACCCTTGTACGCATACAGCGCCCCCAGCCAGCTCTGTGTGTGCTGGGAACGGCACACCTCGACCTGTTGAACGATAAGCAGCACACATGAACTTTGACACTTACCCGAGGACACACACAGGCACGCAATGAGGAGAAGGATTGAGTGGAGGTGGGGGCAAAGTCACTCGACCGCAACCGACAGGACGTAATTACATTTTAAGCTGCATAACGGACGGCAGGCAGTCGGGCAGGAGCAGCAGTTTATGCGAGGCAATGCGGTTCCATTTAATGTCATTCGTAGCATTCGTTGGGGGTGATGGCGTGCTGGGGGATGTCCTTGTGGTGAGAGTCCAATATCTGTCGAAGTGTCAATGGCCTTCGAAGTATGGCCGAGAAGGGGGGAGGAGTCCAATTCCAAAACAAGGCATTCGAATTACAGACCCTTGAAGAGGAAACTTGGGAAGTTTGGGATATGTGATAACTGCCGCTCATGTTGATTAAGGACATTTTGAAATCAATGCCATCGACTTTTGACAGAGGTCGGGAATCAGTTTATTCTCAGATCATGTCCGCTGTATGTCCTTTGCGGACTAGGATTTTGATGGTATGTCCTTTTTGATTTCTATTGGCCGCACCGTGGGCCAGTGTGTCGTTTGGGCTTGCTGTGACCGCAATCTCTGATGCAAGTCGGATGAATTGTGGTTATTCGCCATCGTTACTGTGACAGTTTGTGAAATGTCATTTCCTGGTTCTAAGCGCACTTATGTCCTTGTTAGGCCTTTAGAGGGCTGTCTGTGCTCCCTTCTAGCGAGAGACTGTGTGCTAATCATGTTTGAATACGGTAGCATTCGAAAGACAACTCGCCGTCGGACATATAGTTCTGCCTTCGAGGAAGGTTCGTGGAGGACGCAAGATGTAGCAGATTTAGTCCGGAATGCAGAAATCCGCTCCGTGGGCCGCTCATGATGACTGAGAGCAGGGTGCCCGGCACCGTCAACGATGGCAGGCAGCCTACAGCCCAGACTCGGACCCATCGTGGTCCTTCAACGGACTTCTCTTGGGTTTTCGATGCACAGACGACAGTGCACGACTGTAGTAGCAACTCCACTCAGCAATGACACCTCTAAGCAAGCTTGGGAACTGGTGACATGACCGATGGAAGTTCAAGTTACCGCCGTTTGTTGTTATCTGTCAAACGACAGATGTTTGTTTGGACGTCACGCTAACTTCTCTACTCTAAGCATCGCCACTACCTTGTCAAACGTGGCTCCTTGTTGTTCGTCTTTCCGCTGTCTCGACCTTCTTGAGTTCTCGCAGGCAAACTTAAAGGGAGTCCTTTTGAGCCCCTCTGTCCGAATTGCATTCCTTTGGACGACAGTCTGTTCGCCTGTTGTTCTACAAAGGATCTCCCTTTTCGCCAGTTGCCGTAAATTCACCACATCATCGAAAGTGAGCCACGAAATCTGACGAAATCCCACGCACATCAACCGTCCCGCTCACGCACGACGTATCAATGTTGGTCAATCGGCATTTCTGCGTCTGAAGCGGCCATCCATCACTCCCTGACAGCCGTGCACACACCCATCCCCCAGCTCACCAGTTAAGCTCTAACTCGGCCCAAGAGGTTGTCAAAGAATCTCTTCGCAATTGTCCCATCAGCCGTCAGGCAGCGATCAGACGAATAAATGGCACATCCCAGCACGAGCACTTGTCCGTATCACCATCGCATCCATCAATCCGAGACCGGATTGAATAAAAACATCACTCAATCACGCGAGGAAGCTTCATTTAAACTGCCGGCTGCAGCCGCGTCAACCTGTCCTCCACCTCGGTGGCGCGGCGGCCACCCACTAAACGCCCTTCGCTTACTTACCTGCGGTAGATAGACAACACTCCTGTCACTGCTACTCATTTCCAGTGTTAAATTATTCAAATGTCGCTCCATTGGATCGGTGAAGACCCAGAGTGTGACGACCAATCCGTCAAGCAGCAGCAGCGCACACACAAGCGATATCAGCTGCGTGTCCTGCAGCATTTTGTCCTTGAAAACACTGCCGGTGCGGGTGAATATCCGATGAACCCGATAGGTTTTCGCGAACATTGAACCGAAGGCCAGCGAGAATCCGGCGGATAGCAGATACACGCGTGCCTGCAAGGAGAAACTACAAAGTCGCTGACACACAAAGGATTACAAATAGAAGGAGCGTGCCACAGTTGATCCCAGTCATGAGGTGAATACCAGATGCGAGGCCCATTTTGCGGGCCATAAAGACGACGTCGGCACACTTTTCACGCGAAAGGATATCTCTCATCTCATCTCGTCTGCCCACCCCCTTGTTCCGAGATGGTCTAGGAGATGGGACATGCCGCCTCGCCCAGACTGGTGTAATTTACTCCGTTGATGGTGGCGATAAATTCAAATTGGAGCAGACTTCATCGAGCGCAGATTCGGTTTCTTTTGAAATCCCAGACGGGGCGTCGACGTCGCGTTGAAAGATTTATGGGACGGCATGGAATTTAAGGCCATCCCCAGCAGGGAATCTTGGAATTTCAAATGAATTTAAATTCACACTTACTCTCCTCGCGGATTCTATGACAGCACCGGCACGCGAGACGAGAGGGGGATTCTTTACGTGACCACGGATCGGGCTGGCATTCCAAGGATAAGCAGTTTTCCGACGTGAAATGGTGTGGATTACCGGGAAGGTAATCAACGCCTGCGACGGCAGAGACTAAGACTCTTGAGGGATCGCTTTAAAACATACATTTTGCGGGATAAGACGAAAGCGTTTTGGGGAAGGTCGTTGACAATTGGCGGGCGGCCCAAGGTGAATTGCTAACTACTCAAGGATGAGCGCGGGTGAAGGTGGCTGGTGCCAGGCGGTGTCTCTAGGGGTGGTTATAATTATGAGACAGTCTACCACGGGACTTTGCAGAATCAGCATTTCCAATTTGTGCTTACAGGCGACAAGGGGCAGCAAATGAGATTCGCGCGATAGGCGAACTTGGTTTCGAAAGAATCTCCATTCCCTCGCATTCAGCTCAAGAGGCTTTTATGGACGGATAAAGAATTGGCGGTCAATCGACGTTGGGCAACGAGGTTCTACCACCAAATTTTGATGACTGTATGTCTCGTTAGTCGACATACGGACGATGACCATGAGATGGCCAACTTCTCAGCTGATTGAGCCCTCGCCCATCGACGAGTTTGATAGGCTTTTTGACAGCTATTCATGAATTTTTGACAGTTATTCAGGAAATATCGCGAATGCCGTTCTCTGATTGGTCAACTTGGCTTTAAAAAACTAACTAAAAAGTGGTTGTGAAAAATTTTATGGGACAAGAGAGGTAGAAGTCTCCGTCATTCTGGCTGGGGCTATTTGAAATCGAGTATAATAGAGTTTTTTAATTCTCGGCCAATCTCGGCATCTTCAAAGGCGCTTTTATTAAAATTTTCTCGGTCCCAATGAACCAACCAGAGAATCGCGATTGTTCAATTTCGCGATTGACTGTCAAAAATTCACGATTTATATAAAAATTCGTCGGAATATATGGGGCTATCGGCTGTGAAGCTGGATTTCCCTCTAGTACCCGTTTTTAGTGTCCACTTATCACATGGACAATGACGACGTCATTCCGCAACCGGTTTATCGCTAGGCGACACTGAAGTTCTATGTCTGCCTTCAAGACGTTTTTCTTTCAAATTGTATTTCCTTCTCTTGTTTTAAACAAATATATTTATACCTGAAAAGGGCATGACTCAATAAAAGGCCACACGTTTTTCCAGAGACCAACCAATTCCATAACAAAAACTTCGTTCAGTTTCGTTAAATCAAAATATGGTTGTAAGAAGAAAGGCCAACAAAATTGGGTGTAATTCAACTTAAGAGAAATGAAAGACATTGACCATAACAAAAACTTCGTTCAGTTTCGTTAAATAAAAATATGGTTGTAAGAAGAAAGGCCAACTAATATTGGTGTAAGTCAACTTAAGAGAAATGATAGACAGTGACCATAACAAAAACTTCGTTCAGTTTCGTTAAATAAAAATATTTGTTGTAAGAAGAAAGGCGAACAAAAATGGGTGTGAGTCAACTTAAGAGAAATGATAGACAGTGACCATAACAAAAACTTCGTTCGGTTTCGTTAAATATTGTTGACGCTACAGCTCGTAAGCACCTTCCTTCTACAGCAACCACTTGTGTTGTGCTAGCTATTGTTCTTTCACAGGTGGAGGGAACCTACAGTTTTATGTTGACTCCGAACAAAGGTTTTCTAGAGATTAAAACCCTTTGAACATTGTCAGTGACTCGAAAGAAGTGTCGAGGTGAAAATTGTGTGTGAGACCACCAGAAGAAAACACCCATTAAGTGCGTTGGAGTCGGTGTCAATAAGCACTACATCAGGACGTATTTAGTGTTTTCGTTAAGTTTCGTCAATTTTTGGTGTCTTAAGTGGGCGCAACATTAAATGGCTTCCAAAGGGTCTTCCAATAGGGACTTTCGAACTTTCACAGTTGCTAGCGGCCGGTTGATACCACATCTGTCAAATTGGCTGTCATTTATTCAGTAATGGACGGATAAAGCGTTTAACAACACGGGCAAATATGGGTGGTCCTTTGGCTTCGTCCATTTTACGGTTGATTTCTGGATGAATGTGTACGTCAATCAACAAAATTTGTTGGGTCGATACCAATCCGCATGAAATCCAAGAGCTTCCACGCGGCGTCATGGGTCCATATTTCCTTGAGAACGATGTTGGCCAGGACATCACCGTTCACTTCATTTTTTCTGAAGTCGCAGGTCTATGCGAATAAGCCTTGCCTTCAGCGTGATTTATGCGACGGAGTCATGCAAACTTTCTGGGATATGCGTTACCCAGAGACGCCGTCGTTGACATTTGAGCGATGTTATATTCCAGCATTGATAGTCATTTCAAACGAATAAAAAATGTCAATGACATCTCACACACACTTTGTTTTATTTAAATTTAAAGATAGGGAGTGCTCAATGATGGACGAGTTATGTACGAGGTATTTTACAGACAGACGTCTGTGAATGCGTGTCAGCCAAGAGAAGCTGACTACTCCCGCCTAATACCACGGCATTGCTCTAAAACCTTTGCGAGTGTAATAGAGTAGTATGCCTGTCTATAGAGCCTGTCTTAGTCGCCAATTGGCAAGTTGAACATCTCGGTATATATGATTTCTGCTGACAACATTTAGCTTTTTTTTTTTTTAATTTGTTAAACAGTTCTCTTTAGTTTATAAACCAGTTCATTTGAAAAATGTCCTTCCCCTACAATTACAGCAAGGAGAAAGGATCGATCGGGCAGTCAATCGAAACGAGTGAATGAGGCAGAAGTTTATGTAAAAAGGGTGCCAATTTTTGAGAGTGCGAGACAATTTCTTGAAGTCCGTTTGTAGTCTGACCCCCAAGCTGTACGCATACAATTCAGATTGAGGGTTAAATTTCTGACCGTCCATTGGCAACGGAAAACTCCACGGTGGCCGTGGTCTTGTGGGTCGGTACGTCGACCCTTACGCACTTGAGCCTACGCAACCCAGGCTCGATCCCAAAAACCTTTCACGGCCCCACCTCTTTCGAGTCACTGACGATGTTCAAAGAGTACAACTGTCTAGAAAAAGCTTCTCAAATTGGCCGCTCGGAGTCGGCATAAAACTAACACGAGTGGTTGCTGAGAAGCTAGAGCTTGGCCATTTACGGGCTGTAACGCCACGCACATTATTATATTGATTATTGCCAACGGGTAGAACAATGCAGTCCCGCCCTTTCTCTTTTATTTACCGCCGTAACCCACTTCACATGTCACCGCAAAAAATTAATTAAATGTTCTCCAGCAACGCACATTGAAGACCAACTGCCTGCGCCAATAATTTGTACACACTTATCTGAGTCTGATTGAGATGCTCCCTGTTCACAGATACGTCGTTCAGTGTTGACTCAACAGCTTTCCCACATCAATTTCACTCAAGGTAGGCAGGAGCAACTAGGCAATCACGTATTCCCCTTGCAGTGAAGCAGGATAACTGTCGGTCTCCCCAGAAGAAGCAGACAATCCCTCTTACTCCCTTAGTCATGTCACATGTGACTGTGACAAGTGTGTACTCTCTTAGTCACTTTATGTGACTAATTGAATACAAATTTGTCGCAGTTGCATGTGTCACTACGCAGACAATAAGGGCGAATGGCTTTGTGTGGATTTGGCAATAAGGTCTTACAGAACTGAGTAGTTCCAAATGGCGACAGTCCGCTTTGTAAAAGTGGCGACTATGAAGATCAGAATGAATGAAAAGTGCGGATGGCACAACAAGCAGGCGGTTTCCCTTATTGTCAACTGCCAGCCAAACAGAATATCTGTCCGGGGGTGAAATAAGCTATCTCTGGAAGCCCCCAGTAGGGAGAACAATCCTTACAAAAGCAAAGGACTTGTACATGCCAACTCCACATGTAGTAGCACCAGCAGACCCTGGAGGGGAACGATTACAGCAAGCCTTAGGAAGGACACAGCACAAATTCTAAATTGCCTTGCCCCTCAAGAATCCCTTCACGGTATAAAGAACACAATCTTAGTGCTCCACATGCAATCGCTCGAAGAGACTGTATTCCATGCAAAAAGCGCACCAAATCCTGTGAGGCCGTCCAAAAGCCCGCAGCAGTCGACTCAGTCCGTGGCTGGGTGCTATCGATTCAGTTGTGCTGCACGGCACCGGCAGCAGCCCTGCATCGGTACCCAATAAATCCTTTATCCTTATCTCCTTATTCATATTTAAAGCCGTGAAATATTCACGAGCGCTTCTGCACGCTGGGGATTTATTTATGAGCACGACCGTCCAGTCACAGGACAATCAAATTAAAAATGCATCCTCGACGAATCGGAAAATATTGACTCCTTTCAGTCAGAGCCGGCCGACAGTCGCGTCGTCGTTCGATCGATTAATTAACTGCCCCAAGGGACGAAACACTAGCCCCCAGGATCGCCCTCGGGCCTGTGCCTCGTGATTCTGGCCAAATTGTTGTACATGCTCAACACGTACCCTCACCCATCTGGCTTTTGACAGCTCGACGACATCGCAAGCGTCGTCGGAACGTACAAATTGAAGTCGACCAACTCTGTGGTCACACGAGTGCATTAAATATATTAAGTCAAGCAGTTCACCCACACACATACACACGTGATACAAGACTTACCGTGCAAACTGTTGAGAAGGAGTCCTCCGCCGACGGCAGCGTTGAGTAATCCAATCCCAGGAGAATGACGGCTGTGTACACAAGGATACATCCAACGGCGGTGATGTTGCTCAACTTCGGACTTGAAAGTTTTATCGCTCTGAATGTGTTCAACCACCCAAGAGGGCACGAGAGACGAGGGAAAAGGGGAAAAGAGAGAGAGAAGGGTGAGAGGAGAAGGAGATGAATGGAGAGGGAAAATTAACAGAAACCATTTTCAATTACGCTCACGGTTGTACTTACTTTAACTTTCGGAAGTGAAGGTTGAAGGCCAGGAAGGCTATCGCCAGCGCAATGCCCACCGACGAGAGGGTGGCAATGGTGTAGAACGCCAATGGAGCTATTGTGGCCACCCGGACCTTGAACACTCGCTTCGCAATCGGCACTTGGCCGCTGTGCCACTTGATGGGGCTGCACTTCGGGCAGTGGAAGTCCAAAAACTCCTCGGCCGGATAGAACAAAGCCACTTGTTCGAGGAAACCCCTTTGAATTTGATAAAAGGCCGTTGTGCCAACACGGTCAGGGCCGCTAAACGAGACCGGACCCTGTAAATCGAGAGAGAGAGAGAGAGAGAGAGAGAGTCAAGCGCGTCGGACACGGGTGACTGGGCACTCACCGATACGCCGAGGAAGTCCAGTTTTCCCATCTGCTGCAGGAACTCCCAGGCCATGTCGCTGCGGGTGTAGTCAAAGCGATCCAACTTCGATTGAATGGCGTCGCGCTTCCAGTGCTCCTCGGCGCCGCGTAACGCCAGCGCAATGGCCCACACCGCGTCGTAAGTTTGCGGGGCGTACTTCGAGACCACGTTGCTTATGTCGAACTGGGTCATTAGTTCGTCGTTGAACATGGCGTTGTTCTGCGGGTGGGAGCTATTTTAATTATGTCTATCACACATGCACTTCAAATGAGTCGTCCCCCCATCAACACTCACCAATCCGCTCAGGCTGACGTTGTTGCCGACGATGCTGTTGTGACTCGACACGATTATGAGGTTCTCCACGGCTGCCCGGAGCTCCAGGATGCTGCATGCCTGCGGCACTCGGTCCCACCATGGCGGGCCCATGCTCTCCTCGTGCAGGATCCACACGTAGTCGGCACCGAACATTCGGAGCCGGTGTGCCTCGCAGAATATTCGCGGCGCCAGCTCCTGCGAGAAGCTCCCAATGATGATGCGGGTGTCGAGTTCCTGTGGATGGGCGGGTAGGATTAGGATTCTGTTGTGGTTCTGGCGCGCCTAATGAGGTGACGTCGTGTGGCGAGGCAGTGTAAATAGCTTCGACTTTTAGGCGGGGCCCCCATTAGAACATCGTTGTGCACTCAGTGCATGCCCTGTGACAAGTCATATTTACTGAGGACGTAGCCCATTCATTTTGCGAGTTCTTGCCCCACATTCGACATCATTTTCCTGCAATGCTGATGACTTCTGGCACCTCAATCCCCCGGGAGAAGTCAGGCGCAACTGGAAAACTATTTGGCGGGGCATAAAAATCCCACAGTCACCCACAGTCACCGCATTAAAGTCCCCATCACTGTGCTGCGAGTGGGGATGACTTTTATTTCGCAATCAACTCGCTAGCCTCGCTCCATCCCCGCATTCGAAGGATGAATAGGAACTGTGTGCATTTGCTTGTTTATGGGTTCCACTGCACCTCGGTCGGTGGCGACGAGTCGTAAATGTTTACGAGGTGAAGTCAAACAACCAGACCAGGGATCGGCGACTGTTTGATTATGTTCTTAAGGGCCACCGTGACGTGAACACGAGTGTAAACTATCGGTTGCTGGTTGTCTAATAGCAGGCGAGGTGTCGATGCGCGATGTGTGTTGGGGGAAACAGTGTGCAGTGCATTTGTCAATTTTAGAAGGATCAAGGCTACATGCCCCCTACCCAGTGAAGAGGCGACTTCAAATTGAGGCACATCAAATTGGATCATAATATTTTAGATTTAAGTGCTGAGACGTGGGAATGAAAAGAAGGAGTATGGATTCGTCCATTTACGACCTCTTTTCTTTTTAAGCTTGCTTTCGGAATTTCGCGGGATCTCCCAAAATTGTGACTAACACACATCAACTCAACAAAATTCAGGGCTCAAGAAGGCCAATGGGATGTTAAGCATTCCGGCATCGAGCTTTGATGTCAAAAACCATCTCACGAAGGCTTTCGATGAGAAGAAGAAATAAAAAGACCCTCCTTCTTATCTTCATCCCTGTCTAGCTGATTTCAAAGATCGACGTTTGATGGTACAGGAAGTGAGATCAAATGATTTAATGCAGGCTTGCCTCAAGGATCTGTGTT
This sequence comes from Eristalis tenax, assembly GCA_905231855.2. Lineage (NCBI taxonomy): Eukaryota > Metazoa > Arthropoda > Insecta > Diptera > Syrphidae > Eristalis > Eristalis tenax. The sequence continues at coordinate 71,590,363 of HG993125.1, read as the reverse complement.
GGGACCAGTTTTGTTTCTTTTGCACTTTAGTTCGCAATTTGAGCATAGCGACTGCTTTCGCTGATATGCTGATGGGGCGTACTCATAAGGCTCCAACAGTGCTTTGGATTAAGTCTGCGACATAAATGTTGATATCTTTGATTTCAGAAAGCTGGTTTTAGCTCAGGTTTGACATCAGAGCTAGTATTACTAATTTTAAGACGAACGAATGTACTCGTCCTCGTACAATGCCACCAAGGAGCAACTGGTTTGCTAGTCTGAGTGTGTTAAGAACCTCTGCAAAAAAAAACCTTAAGGTCTTCGGGGAGGGGCCCATATTGAAAGGCTTAAGGAACACCGCGAAGAAATGTGTCAATTTCGACTAACTTGTTCAGAAATCAAGCAAATATGCTTAACATTCAGTTTAATTAATTTTCTAATTTGAATGCTAGAGACGAGTACGAGAACGAGAACATTAAAAATATGTAAGGGCGAGGGCAGTCCTCGAAAATAACTCTCAGCCTTCTGAATGGTTTCTAAGTATATCTCTCTTGTTGAGATATTGACGAAAGGTCACTAAAAAACGAATATGCATCACCATACTTTTTCGCTTCTGGTCGGAGAGAAATCCTTTCTCTATTTTTTTTTTTAGGTTCTGGTCAATCAGTGAGAGAAAAATAATAAATCTCATTTAGTATGGCCACTTAGTTAGCAAGCAGTTTTCAAAGATCGAAGTTTGATGGTACAGGAAGTGAGATCAAGTGGTTTAATGCAGGCTTGCCTCAAGGGTCTGTGCTGGGACCAGTTTTGTTTCTTTGCATGCGGAATTTTGTGATTTGATTAATAATCAGGATCTCCTCGTATTTTTGAACTTGCATTGGCCCAAGAAGCACCCGAAAGAGTCTTTTCTTTTTCAAATGTTATTTAAGCATAGACTTTTCAGAAATGAGACAAAGTAGCCTAGCCATCCCTAGCCATTCCAAGTCACTACAAGACTTCAAACAAAACAGCCCAGCTTAATGTTCTTAAAACCCTTGAGGTCTTACTTTAAGTAAAACTAAATTCTTATTTATTTTTTTATTATAATTATCATAATTTTTTATTGCAATATTTTATTAAAAAATTATTAAAAATAATGAATATTCTCCATCCCATGTTTAAGGCGTTGTTCGTGTTCGTCTTCTGTTTATAGTGTTTGTGAAATAAACACAACAATTGAATTCTATATACTGACGACTTTCGATTTATTCCCCACGAATGGGGTCTTAAGTTGATCTTTTCCCTTTAATTCTTATAAAAAAGCTCAACAGACGAGTGGTGTATTTGGAATTAAGAAATAATAACTCTCAAAAGAGCGAAAAAGTGAGTGTATTTAAATATATCTCGGAGCAAGACCTACAATGTCTATGACCAGAGATAATGGAGGATAGAGATATCCACCTTGGGTTATTTTTGCCCCTAGTCAACAGCGGCAAAGTAGTGCTATTCCCTTGTATTTAACACATGCTTTTACAGAAAGCATTGATCCGCCAAGCACCTTCGGCGGCCGATTCGTAGATTTTTGTGGGTTTAGTGGGAATGTCGCAGATTTTTCCAAATTAAAGTAAGCAATATTTTTTGTATAAATATCCCCGTAAATAATATTATCATCCAACCGGCAACGCGTTCCACTGCAGCTACCCTCCCACCCGTGGTAAGGTAGCTAAGCAATTTCCTGGATCAATTGCTGAATTGGTACAAGAGCCGATGCCATGCCCTTCTCTTTGTCAAGGTACATGGACCTGTCGTCGTTGAGGTAAAAGAGTCTCACCGTTAAACAGTGCCGGTGCTCAGTAAAATAGTAGTTTTGTTTTCCCGCTCATAACTTCCATTGAAATGCTTAAAGTTATTGGTAGTTTGCGTAAGTCTCGTTCTTGTGTTGCTGATGACATTTCATTAAAGGAAACTGCATGCTTTATAGTGGATGTCTTGGCAAATGCCCCAAATCGTTGTTTTTTGCCAGGTGATTTTCCTGATTGTCTTAAGTGTGCATGACATCTGCCATCCTTTACTTAAAAAATGCTCATACTTCTAGGCCCATCTAGCTTCTCTCAGTTTTCTTCAAAATATTTGAAAAACTAATGAAATATAGAAAAGTGAGTTTTTTAACTAAATCGAAGTTTTTCAATCCAAATCAATTTGTTTTTTTTTTTTTTTTCAAAGGCAACTCGACGGAAGATGCTCTCCTTCAGTTTTGTTCCCTTATAATGTTCGTCTGGTTTGTTTTTTGACGTTACCAAGGCATTCGACATGGTCAACCACAATATATTATTGACAAAACTGCAAAAAGTTCGACTTCGCGTCTTCATACTCTCCTGGTTCGGATCCTATCTCGAAAATAGGTCACAAGACTGAAGATAGGTGACATTGGGAGCGAAATGAGGTTGTCTAAGTTGGGTGTTCCACAAGGCTCTGTCTTAGGCCCGATTCTGTTTTTGGTATACAAGAATTCACTTCTTGTGCTTAATTTCAAGGGAAGACCAACTGCTTTTGCGGATGACATTGACTTCACTTAGGGCTTAAACAGCCCTTTAGATCTGGTTGCTCATGTAAATTGGGATCTAAATCTACTCAGGCACTGGTTCGTTGAGCACCATTGAGTAATTAGCTCCATATTGTTTGCCAGCCTATCTGACTTCAAATTCCATTCTGTTTTGTTCTGGTGTCGGTTCGGCATCATATGCTCGCACCGGGTTAAACCCTCTGTATGTTTATGGTCCGTTTCATCGGTTATTAGGGTTCCTACTGTTGAAAGGTTTTCACCTAGAAATATGCTACAGATTCGTTATGGGAAGTGGGCGTATGGGGCATTGATGGTGACGTCGCTAGAATCCTGCAAGTTTTACATCATCTCGGTAGCGCTGAGTGTAGGGTGCATGGTTGTTCCCGCAAGTAAATAAATTATTCAGGAGGAAAGATAAAAATGACATTCCAATCGTCCGACTTCCGAGAACAAACGACAACGCACAACTACTGACATCAGTTGATATAGATCCAGGTGAGTCCGTGCTAGATAACGAATTCTTCGTGGTCGAAGATCCCCAAGAGAAGGTTAATACCATAGGCGCTGTTTTCGAGAAAGTGTATAAGGTCAACGAAGTCAGACGGACAAATCACGATCTAGAGAACAGAGCCTTGGTAAATCACTTCTATCTCCGTGAGGAGATCAGTCGATGGCGATCTGAGAATCCTGGTTTCACCAGATTCGATGACGTAAATATGGCAAATAATCCCGTCGCCAACGATGTAAATCACATCGTGATCACTCAGGAAGATCTCCAAGGGGTCTTTAAAGCCATTAAGAACAAGAAATCGGCTGGGACAGATGGTATCCCGAACATCGTGCTCAAGCATCTCCCTCCGGCGGCAGTGGAAAATTACACTACACTGTTCAACAATGCGCTAAGTAATGCACATTACCCGGCACATTGGAAGACAGCTGTAGTGCAACCAATCCCTAAACGGGATAAAGACAAAAGCATTCCGTCTAATCTTCGGTCGATAAGTCTTCTTCCTTGCATCAGCAAGGCATTTGAAAAGATTGTCATTAGAGCTCTGCAGGCATGGGCCGAGGACAACAATATTCTGCCGGACAACCAGTTTGGATTTAGGGCAGGGCATTCGACAGTGCATGCTGCTGCAAAGTTGGTTTCCGACATACAATGGAATATGGATAAAAATCAGTGTACGGGTGCCTGTCTGTTCGACTTGGAAAAGGCATTTGATACCGTTTGGTTAGAAGGCCTTTTCCTTAAGTTGGTCAGACTTAGGCTAAACAAACCATTGCTATACATGATTTATGATATGATAACAGGAAGGAAGTTCGTCGTGAAATGTGGCGGCGTAACTTCAAGTAGAGTATTTAGTGTAGAAAACGGTCTACAACAGGGGGCTGTAGGATCCCCATTATTGTTTGCCATATTTACTGCAGATCTTCTAAGGTCTATGCCGCACCTAATCGCGTATGCCGATGACCTAGTGGCTTACAGATCAGCACCGAAGGTAGTAGTCATAAACACCCTGTTGCAACGGGATGCAAATAAAATAACTGAATTTTGTTATGACTGGAAGTTGCTTATCAACTTCCTGAAATGTGAAACTATTCTTTTCCGTGCCCCGGTGCACAAGGCTTCAAGTGATACGCGGAAGAACTGGAAAGAGTTTTGCATTGTTGGCCATCGGGGCCAGCCATTTATCGTGAAAAGTGTAGTCAGATATCTCGGCATTTGGTTGGATAATTTTCTGTATTTTCACAAACATATAGAAAGGACTCTAGCCAATGCTAGAAAAGCCTTCGCTGTGGCAAGGGGGTTGTTTTACAGCAGCCAACTTGATACCAGGGTGAAAGTGATCTGCTACATGGCCCTTATACGGCCGATCATGGTGTATGGTTGTCCCCTATGGTTCGGTGTGAGCCCTTCCCAGATGGAAAAGATGAGGGTGTTCGAGAGACGATGTCTTAGGACCTGTCTCCGGTTGTATCGGACACCTGAGTCCGAGTACAAGAAGTACTATCCCAACGAAGTCCTGTACAACAGGGCTAACGTGAAAAGAATAGACAATTTAATTTGTCTGATCTTCGGGGCTTATTACCCGAACTTTATGTATCATGAGAGGGTACGCCACACCGGCTTTATTCCACCTGAGGCTTTTCTCTATTTAGATTCGTTAAATCTGATTCAGGACATGAGTGGATGTCCTATAATCTTCCACGCTGTACGCCGAACAGTTGACAGGCGACTCCTCTATGAATCGGATATCGCTCGTGAACACGAAGATCAACTCCGGTTCAGTAGAGCGATCCCCGCTCGAGATAGGAGAGAGAGTGCAAAGGAGCGGCACTTCTTTTGGTGGTTACACCAGAACCGGTCTCCGCCTTTGACAGCACCATTAATGTGATAGTCGGTCTGTTGAACAACAGCCCACTTACGTAGGTTTAAGTTAGGTTAAGTAAGAAAAAAAAAAAAAAAAAAAAAAAAAATATATATATATATATATATATATATATATATATATAAAAAAAAAAAATTAAATAATAAAAAAAAAAAAAAGGTGAGCAAAGGCGTGTAGCTTATATATGTCTAGCATATAAACACCGCACACGCCCTTGCACACGCGTCCGCAATGTCACGGACATAGAGTAAGGTAGTTTAGGTTTTTATTAGGGTTAGTTTGTAATTTTATTTTAAGTTTAGTTTTAAGAAAATTTAAAAAAAAATGTTTAGAGCGCCAAGTTTTTTACAAGTTTTCTTGGCCAGTAAGAACAAACAATAAAGATTATCCACATGGATTGGAAAAAAAACAAATAGTAGTGTAGGCGCCGAAAGGCAAATAGATAAGTAAGTGTAGATTATTTTAGAGTACCTGTGAAGGGTCAGTAGGATAGTTTTAAGAACATGAATTGTTTAGATAGTAAGATAGATTTAATCATTTTTGTCTATTTTTTAAGGATCATGGATTTTTTAAATAAAAATGAATTTTAAAGTTAAAGTTAAAAGGGTGCATGGTTGTAGCGCAGGGTCCCGGGTTCAATACCGCCACAGGGCGTGCGACTTTAAAACATCCATTTTTTTCTTCTGGTGCGAACCCGTTGGTGTTCCTTTGGTTTTCTCCTTTTCAACGCTAGGTGTTCCTAGAGTGGCGTGATGGAAAGATAGCGGTCTCCTTGATCGGGTGATAGATCCAACAGGCGTTCCTCCGGCAAGGAGAACGAGAGAGCGAACATCTGATTGGGATGGCGTGGGTTGCTTTGGGATGCCGGCGCATTTGAGCGTGGCTTTATGGGGAGTTGGTCAGAAGTTGATCGGACGTGCTAGTTCCGTTAGGCTGGCCGGGGAATTCAGAAAAAAAAGCACGGGAGTTCGAATAGCAGAGCAGTCGGGGTTTGCTGTCTTTCTTTTTTTATTCAATCTAACTTCCGAGAGTTTTTCCTTTCTTTGTTCTTCATGGGTGAATGAGAAAACATTCGAACAAAGTGTAGTGTAGCACTGACAGTAAGGTGACAAGTCGAGTTTTCCTTTGATTCCTTCTCCACCGTATATAAAAAGTGATCGCACAGAATATACCCAGCATTGCTGGTCCTAGGCGCGATAAATTCATGCGAAGACACATACGGGCGGGTGCTAATAGTGTAGCGAAAGGTCCTTAAGGGTGACAGAGTGTGTGAAATTAGTGATCTAAAGGGTGATTTTTTAGCTATTATCTTTTTGGCAACACTGGTTTAAATAGCCGACGCACGTTTCGTGTTTTGTTTCACTGTCAAACATCTTCGGCTTGGTCTACAATTTAACCATGAATCGTCTTACAAACGAACAACGCTTGCAAATTATTGAATTTTATTATCAAAATGCGTGCTCTGTTAAGGAAGTTGGAGCTGTTAATGAAGACGAAGCTAATTTTTGGACATTGGACCGTACTTCCTCAAAGATGATGCGAATCGTAACGTAACTGTGAATGGTGAGCGCTACCGTGAGATGATATCCAACTTTTCCCAAAATGCAAGAGCTAGACTTGCATGACATGTGGTTTCAACAAGACGGTGCCACATGCCACACAGCACGCGCAACAATGGACGAGTTCGGTGAACATATTATTTCACGTTCGGGACCGGTCAATTGGCAGCCTAGATCGTGCGATTAAACGCCTTTAGAGTATTTTTTGTGGGGCTGTGTTAAAGCTCATGTCTATACAGACAAGCCCGCTTCAATTGACGCATTGGAAGACAACATTGAAGCATTTATTCGTGAGATACCGACCGAAATGTTGGAAAGAGTATGCCAAAATTGGACTAAGCGGATGGACCATTTGAGGCGCAGTAAAGGTCAACATTTGCATGAAATAATCTTCAAACATTAAATTATATGGACCGTACTATCGATTCAAATTAAGATTTCATGCATTTTTCTGAACTTTATGTGTTTTTTTTTTTGAAAAACTTTCCTATAGCTTTTAAAAAATCACCCTTTATTAAGGAAGCAGAAGCAGTTCGCCGGACCAGTTGTTGAAGAGTAAACAGTGCCACGATAACATAACTAGTGTCAGATTGGGAAAACGAAAGGTGTAGCGCGAAGTTAGTTAAAATTAAAAAAAGAAAAACAAAAATAAAGAAAAGCAAGAATAAGTTACATAAGAGTAAGAAAGGGACAGGAGTTGACATACACAGACGGGGAAGCGGAGCTGAACGACGAGGCCAGGAAGAGGACAGGTGACCTCTCCCGCACTGGGGGCAGGGGTTTTTGTTTTCCGTTTTTTGTTCCTTCATTTTTATTTGCTTATTTTTATTACTCCTTTAATTAATTATTCTGTTGTCACATTTTTTTTTTTTAATTGTTAAATAAATTGAGTTGTATCATCTCCTTGAGCAAGTGTAAATGGTGTTGGTGACCCGTGTGTACCATTTCATTTTGGTGGAGAATTATAGTTCACAGTATTTTTTTTAAATCTTATTTGTAAGTTGTGATGCCTTGATTGTATGTCCTTTCATCACCATCTTGTGTTCTGAAGTTTGTCAGCTGAATCGTCTAAGGCGAGACGCGCAAATTCATTCGATAATATCGGCGTGGGTTCGATAACCCGACGTGGCGGTTGTTGATCGATCCTTTTTTTGTTTGCATTTCTGTTTCCCCTTTGTGTCCTGCCTATTGTTCGATTTCATGGATTTTTTTCTTATTTTATTAAATCAAAAGTGATTGAATTGCAATATGTACTGATTATTGAATAAGCTTCCTTTTGTTTTGCTTTTGAAGTAACACAAGCAACCGAATAAACCTTGTCAGTCAGTTAAGCTAGATTTAAGAATTTATGAATAAATTGAAAACAGTGAAGTCAATTGTGCGGCCTTTTTTTCCTTCCTTCTTCGTTGTCGGCTTGGTGTTGTGCTTCCTCAATTTTTTTTGTATCGGGTGCAAATTTTGCGTAAAGCTTGGATTCCCCTCTAGTCGCAGTTCCAGAAATAAGAAGCGTGGTGAGCGGAAGGCAAATGGTGTGGCGCCCTAAAGTACCATCCACAACTTATGGCCATTCTCCATTGAGCGGCTGGCGTTCTTCCGCCCAAGCCCAATCGGTTTCGGGGATTTCGACGGTAGCACGGTTTTGCCGATGCGGTTTGATATAAATGTAACTCGGTTTAGGTGTAACCGGGATTAACTCGGTTTTCTAACCCGAGTTGACACAACACAGAATGAAAAATATCACCACTTTTCTTATTATTGACTCAAAGTCACACCTCTTGCTGCATGCACGGATCTTTCGAGAATCGACCTCCTCTGTGAGCTTTCCGCATCAGCTGAGGCTCATAACAAAGTTCAATCCCATTTGTCCTGTGGCAATAATACGCGGAAGAGAAAAAATAAACAAACACACAAAATGAGATTATTCGTCCGATTGACTGCGTTGCGAGTAGATGGTTTCACTCGCGTAGAACTGCAGAAACATGATGACAAAGACGATAATCCAATCGAATACGAAATCATACGAGAACTTCAGGTTGATAACCACTCCCCCGTACGCCGTCGTGTCCAGCCCGAAGAGAAGGTCCTGAAACAGTGCCAGATCGACCTGCGGACAAACAAGGGATGACGCGAAAGTGCAGCCAAAACCGAACACAACTCACTTCGACATCCAAGCGCCGTCGAAAGCGACTGTTGTTAATGAACGACAGCAGATTCCTTTGGAAAGTCCGCTCCGCCTGGAGCAAGTCATCGGACAGTCGCCCGATGAGGTACATGTCAAACGAAGAAGCGAAGCACAACGGAAAGTACAGATTAAACTTGCGGATGTACGTGACCCACTTCATGGGCAGGTACTTCGCGTACACGATGATCTTCATGAACTGGTACAGGAGGTAGATGTCCCTGAACAGTCCGAGGAAGGTGGCCGAGAAGACAGCCGTGTGCAAGGTGTCCAGCTGCCGCTTGACTCGTGCTATACGAAATGAGATCGCCATCAGATCCCTCAGGGTGGCCGTGATCTCCGATTCGTCCATCTCCTCCGCAGAAAGACCCGCCACGAGATCGTTCATCTTCACGTAGAAGCAGATCAGCACCATTTGCGAGTAGGCGTGGCAGAACAGCATCACCGTGGCGATCAGCTGTCCATGGGGCCCGATGATGTTGAAGTAGATCCACAAGCCTGCGAAGGTTGCCCAGAGTTCGGTCTTAGCCCGGGCGCTCATTATGACCAGCTTCAGGAACAGAGTGAGCCCGACGTCGGATGTAAAGTACAGTCTCGGTCCACAGCGACGGCGGAGCTGCTTGAAAATGTCAACCAACTCGTTCAAAGTCGGCATCACCCTCGCCTGGTACCTCAGGTAGGTGCAGGCGAACAGGAAGGCGGACACGTCCACAAAGTAGGTTGAGCTGGCGAGGAGCAATCGATCCTGGGTGTCGATGGAACGTTCGTCGCTGGTATGCCGGTTGACGTCGAGGAACATCAAGCTGTAGTAGACGCCGGCCATAAAAAAGAAACATCCGTACACGTACTTGAGGGTATTGAGTACAATGGCGGATAGAGCTCGCCTCCATGTGGCGCCAGACACGAAACTCTCAGATGAGCGGTCGAATGTGAAGTCCACCAGACCGGTGTAATAGAACAGCCCGTGCAGCACTCGTAGGTGTGTCTCCAGGGGAAAAATCCTGCTGGACGAGGACATTGCTTTGTCGATTCTGACGACGGACTGAGTTCGTGGCTTGTTGGTGGTGAAAGTGAACTAATCCAATTTGATTATTGGCGGCAATTTGGCTGAATGGGGCGGCATTTGTTAAAACGGCGACCTTGGAGGGAGTGGGTTCTTGCAGTTTGCAGGACCGGATTAGATTGATGAGGGTGATGTCTGGCTCTCATGGAGCCCCATCAGACCGCTGTCAAAACAATTTTAAACCATCGCCGTTCCTTAAATTGGCCAAAGTGCGGACAAAACTTCCTCACACTCCCTGCCCTCGGCGGAGAAACAATTCGAATGCATTCTCGAGCATCCTCCACCGCAGTGTTCCCCCCTCTGTATCAGGATTCAAGTGCAAATCCTAACCAAACACCCAAGCGTGCGTGCTTAAATTTCCCCACACAACTTGCCTGTGAAGGCAACTACACACAAAATCCCCAGTAACCATTAACTTACCCTTAGGAGCAGCAATTGCTCTCGAAAATCCGTTTCCGCAAACGTAATAGTTGCTGCACACGATATATTCGCCGATTCCAGCTCCGTAACCAGGTCGTTTACGGCCAACGAGTGCACCTCCTCGTTCTGAGAGAAGGTCGTCACAGTGTCCCAGCCGAACCGTCGGATAAATGCGATTCTTGCCGGATTATGCGATGAATCTGGTGCGACGGTGCGATAGAAGTACGGAAACTCCTGACGATCACTCAGCGCTGGCGACGTCGACCCAAAGGAAACCTGCAACACATATGAACTCGGTACAGAAAACGTCTGACACGTCCTTAATGTCATTCATCCAAGTACCAAGCGGGTTCGGGATGCAATCAGGTGGAGGCAGGAAATGACATTCGGGTGGTAAGCGGAAACCTATGTAAGTGGAGGAACTGAAGGCAGGAGGACACAAAAAAAGGAAGAACTGAAAAAAGGATGTGGTGGCGGGAGTTGGCGAACGGTTCCGCGGGTAATTTGATTTTAAAAGCAACTCTCTACTCACCTGAACGATGTTCCAGTAGGGAACGACTTTGGCCAGGCTCTCGGTTACCTCGGAGCAGGCGGAGCCGAGCAGCATCACCATCCGCGTCGAGGGCTGCGTGTAGATGGCATGAAAAAATCGATCAACTCCAACGCCTGGATCGCACTAAAAGTAAATCCAAAACAGATTCGGGTACAAATGCTGTTGTGTTGTGTGCACACCACTCATCCCCGGAGAGAGGGGGAGTGTGAGCGAAGTGCAAGTAATTTTGTCCTAAATGTTGGCATAAAAGTGTGCATGGCTGGGAATGGGCAGGGAGATGGATTATGAAGCATTCTTCTCAAAATTGGACAGCAAATTATATTTTAGCCACCAAAACGGGGGATTGTGTGACTTGAATGAGGGAAGGAAGGAGTGGCGTCTCGGTGGAGTCGGTTTAATCATCTTGTTGTGGTGGAGTTATGGCTTCAAACGTGACTTTCATCTGGTCGTGCTGCTCTTCGTGTGGGCGTTGTTTTCCCTAATTTTAAGGAAATATGTGCCACTGCAGTTGGTAGGGCCACTACTGGATTCACTGCATAGACCACAGTCAGGTTAATGACACTGATTGACCACGCCAGTGCTGTTAATTTGATCCCAACGGCAAATGTCATCAGTTTTCACTGGGATTAACTGGGGGTGCCTACTCATCAAAGGCAGGCATTGAAGCAACTGTGCCATCCAGTGGTCACTGTGTAGTTTCCACGTCTATCTACCGACACATTTGACTACGCGAGACGCTTGGGTGACTCAAACGACCTAAGAGACGCAATTCCTCCAAATGTTAACGCTCATTTTAGATCAAATCCACGCTCTGCTCTTCGTGTTAACTAAGCCAGCAGAGACAACTTTCTCTGCCAATAGACTGTTGCATGCTTAGCACTTGATGCATTCAAGCAACACTAGGCAAAAGGATCACCACAGGGCTGTATAATGACTCCTCTTCTCTTTCTTTTTGGTATGAACAGCGTACTGTAAAGACTGGATAAGGAAGTGGTCACAGTGGTTCGGTTCGCGGGTGATACGGTGATCTTGGTATCAAGTAAGTTTCCGGCTGTGATTGCCTTGAAGAAGTGCCTGGGTTACAAGATCTCAATCACACCGAAACTCATGCTCTTCACCACAAAAACCAAAGCATCCAACTTCCCACTTCCCCGGCTGAGTTGTCAACCGTTCTTCCAGCGTTCAGTATCTAGGCATCACCTTGGATCTCAAACACGTCTGGAAGCTTTACGTAAACCAGCGGGTATTGAAAGCACGCTTAGCTTTTACCGCATGCGGTGGAATCTTCTGTAAAAAGTGGTATCTCCAACCAAAGTTGATCTGTTGCAAGGGCTTCGAACACAAAGAACAACATGCAGTAGCCTCAGACGCTCTAATATCAATGCTACATCCTCTACCTTTGGACGTACACATTAAAAAAGACACTTCAGCCCACAGCGCTGTCAGGCTCCGAAAGGCTGGAGGATAGGCACCAAAACCCTATGGCCATAGTATCATCCTAGATCTTGTATCATCACTGTACTACCCGGTTACACACGCGGAGACCAAAAAACAAACTCAGCACCAACCAGAATTGTATTTCACTTCACAATTACAACTGCTTGGACGTTCGTTGTGCGAGGGCGGCTACTCATCGACTGACGATGGCTCAGTCTGACCACTTTAGCCCCCGAAAGTACAGAATGGCTTCACGGGCTGATGTAGAGGATTTCAACTGTTAAATCTAAACTGACAGGTCTTAGATGGACCACAATGTCGTTGCTGCCAGACTCCCCGACAACTCCTGAAAGCGTGGTGTCTAGTCAAATGCAACGAAACTTCTCTAAAGCGGACAGCAGCGAGAACATCATGAAGGTAGGGGCTGAAATCCGCCAATATCTTCATTGTGGGACCATGACGAATTGTCCGCAAAGGGAGGTGTCCCTTATAGAGGGGTGTCCGTAAAGAAAAGTTTCCCCCAACCAGTCTGAAGGTTGCCATATGCATTGAGAATCAAGCAGCCATCAAAGCTATTGCCTTACATGAACACCGGGCTGGGCTAACGCCATTAGAAGGCCAGCTCAAAATGTCTCGTACCTGGGCACCAACACATTGGCGTCCAAGAAAACGAAAAAGCGGAAAGTCATGCTAAAGATGTATCTTAGCTGGAAAAATCTCAGGCCAGAAGACAGAGCCAGAACTCGAAGTCTTGGTCTGAAAATTGGAGCGGCAGCAAGTGCCCTCTGGCGGACTCTGAACAAAACGAGATCAACATCACTGACGAGTTTTAGTCGCAAGGAAGTTGTTTGGTCACGTGGCCCGAATGTCCCATTCATCACGACTTCCGGCGACCTCTCAGCGAACCCAGGACGAGGTGGTTGGACCAAGTCCAAAAACTCACTTCGTTATGCTTGGGCATAACTCATGGTAAGGATCGAGTTGCCTGGAGACCTCTCGTGCGTGGTTTACCCCCTCGACCCCTTTACTGGAACATGCCGGACAGGTGATGGTGATGATGACGAGTGCGCTTGTTCATATGAGTCTTTACCGGGCATTGTCCCAGATTGTACTGGCCTGCTAAGTAAAGATGGGCAATCAACTCTAAAATGTCCATAGCAGCCTGATGCAAAATGTAAGCGACAGCATCCATCAGAAGAATTTGGACACTCCACGCTTTGACAAATATTTCGATTTTTAGACGACATAACGTCGTGAGAAGGGAGGAAGCCATCCACGATTCTTGGTAATTGGTGTGCAAATCCTCCACAAATGAATAAAAACGCAAGTTGTTTTTTATCCGAAGACCATGAGGACAATTACGCCCTGTCCGACGGACGTCACACGTGATTGACTTTGTGACAGGGGTAGTGATGTGGTGCGGAATAAAAACTCTGACGCTGGATGACTTGCTCTTACGTTCACGTAATTGCATTTTCAGTGATTTGAGAGTGGTGCTGGGAGCTGGAGCTGACTGGTAACCACGACGAAGCTACGAAGCTGTGTGAGAAAGGAGGAATAGGATTTTGGGTAAAATTTCGTATAGCTTCACGACGCGTTATTTGACAACAAAATAGCGAGTAAGGTACACCTATCTGAACAGAGACAGCGAACTCGGACTTAGAAGTATTTAAACCCACCAAATGTCGGATAATGAAGTCGATGATTGAAGCGCACCAAAAGGTGACTTTTTGCATGTTATGCTGGTTCGATGTCTTTAGCTTGAGTTTCTCGATCTTGACCATGGTTTCTGAAATAAGTTTGATGGATTTGTAAACATTGCCGGCACGGGCCTATTCAAGGTGTCCAATTCAGCTGTCAAATCATTTATCACAGAGAACTTAAAGTCGGCATTGAGCAGTGGCACATTAGGCGACAAATGGGACGTTAAGGTCTATCCAGACCCATACTTATTAAATACGTATATATCAAGACAGGAAACGGGAGATGACGTGGGCTGTACTAAATGTTTTTTCACGTTTTAGCTTTCCAACCATGGTTGCAATAATATCAACCTCACTGCCTTCTCGCCAGATTTTACTGGAAGCGAAACCCACGCAAATTTCACGTGTGAGGCAAACACAAATTCACAAGTGGCAGCAAAATATCTCCCAAAACATTAAGAAAACGTATTGCGTACTATTCCATTTTTTATTTGAAAAGTCATGGAATGCTGCTACTTAGAAATACCAAGAGAAAAAAAAAACGTATGCGCATTTCAAAGCCGATTTGGACGGACCAACTGGAGGGAGTGCTCCAGTTTAGCAACTCAATCATCAACGCACTAAACGCTCAAGGGGCTAAATGACCCTAAATATGAAAGATTTCACACATGCCGCATTCCTGGACATTGGAAGAGCTTTGAATAGCGCGGAGTCCAGGCGGTTCAACTTGTACTTGGAAGGGTACCCGTTACTGCCGTAATAGTAAGTCTGTCCAACGAAATGATTTGTCAAAGGAACTTTAGGCAATTCCTAGCCTCAAGTGGCAGCCCTCGAGGTGGACTCATTTCTGCTCTTCATGTGGGTACCGGTCATAAATTAACTTTTAAGACACATGGGAACCAAGGCATTCGCATACGCCGATGATGTAGTGATAATTTCCCGTGGTAAATTTTCCCCGACTATTAGTGGCGGCCATGGCGTATGGGTCTGTGCGTCGACTCTTACGCACTTGAACCTATGGAGCCTAGTTTCAATTCTCTGGTACGACAAAAATAACGTTCACGGTCCCACCTCTTTTGACTGACAGACCATACTCAAATTGTAGGTAATAGCCATAGCTCTGTTCCGTAAAAGAACAATAACACGCATCACACGAGTAGTTGATATAGAAGCCGAGGGCTGCAAGGCCAAGCTTGAGTGAAACTTCTCTTTTCAGACACACTTCTATAAGGGACACCTCTCTTTATGGACAATTTGCAATGGTCCCAGCATGAAGATGTTCGTGTATTTCAACCCCTTCAGAACGGGCACCCCTACTTCGCTGCTGTCCGCTACACAGAACGTTCACTGTATTATTTTAGTGAGTTTGTTGAAAGCGCCCTTCTTAGGTTGGCTAGTCCGTGTGGTCTAGGGATTAACCAGCACGTTGAGTTGGTCTTATTCGCCAACAAATGGGTCAGTACGCTAAACATGCACTGCTCCATCAGAATCCAAGATTAAGCAAGGGTCCTGGCAGTCAAGTAAGCGACCAAAATGGCATCGATGGTGGGAATACCCTCGGCTGGTCTTACCATCCTAATTAACAGTCAAGCGGCCAATAAAGCAAACAACAGAAATTAAGTCAAAGCTGGTAGCAGGCTGTCGCGAAGAGTTCAATTACTCTATGCTGGGTCGCAGATAATAGGGACAGACAATAAGGCAGCGGATGAACTTGCTAGGAAAGGGCCTTAAGCCGGATGGTAGGACATGTAGGAGAAGGTGGAACTCTCTGCAAGACCACTCGGATGCTCGACAAACTCCTTCAATGCAACAACAAGTTGCTTCAGATGGTAGTTGAAGTACTAACTGGCCATAATAACATGAAGTACCATGAAAATGGGACTAGTCGACGACTGTATATGCAGAGGCTGCGTCAACGTGGAGGAGAAAGAGAGGATACTCCTAACTACCTTTGTCACTGCCCTAGTTTCTGGCAGTTGAGACATAAGCCACTGGGAAAGCAACTCTTGCAGGACAGATACGTATATCTTCTATCGCAACAGGTAAAGGATCAATTGAAGCCTAAGTCGTCAAGCTCGTCATTCCTCGGAGCATATTCTGCCTTGGCCAATTTCAGACAGGTTCGGTTAGGAATCACTCTTCCCTTGTGACTTCCTAAAAACGTCCAATTTCAAGCAATGCCCTGTTTCAAGCAAAGCGAGGAAAAGCATTTAAATGCCATTATGTAACACCACAACCAACAAATTTTGTATATATAAAATGCATCACCGATCCAATAATAACGCTGTGGCAACCTTGTTGAAAGCTTCATCTGCCACCGGCACAAATCAGGAGACAAAATTAGACCCCCAGGCCCCACACTAATATCGCTACCAACGACGATCGCCCTGAACGACGCTAATCAAAGATGAGCTGGAATGAATCACAGATTTTTCCTTACGGAATAAGCTCATTTTACAGAGTATAAAAGCGCGACACATTTTGGTTGCAATTCACTCTTACTTAGCGACGGTTGCTCTACCGCCCTCTGGAAAGTATCACACGAGTCTTATTCAATCGCAAGTCACTCGTTTGGTATTTCGTTCTTCGATCGATCACATGATTTTGCCCCTAATTCTTAGAATATCTTCGGAACTCCCTTCCTTACCTCTTTCTTCATCAAAAATTCCATATTTGTTACTTTGCTACTAGCTTTTTTCTCATTACTTGTTCGTTCGTTTTCCTCGTTAATTTGTTCGCGTTCGTTCTCCTTGTTCATTATCCTATTTTCCTAGAATTTAGCTACCCTACCTGAATGTCGTTTACCTCAGACTTAAAAACGAATTCACGACGCAGAGAAGTGAACAAAAAAATTCGCACAGTCGAGTCTTAATTTGTTGTTCGATTTATACCCTTTGGCCGCTTGCCTGGACGTCGTTTGCATCGGCCTTCGGATCGAACTCACTACACAGAGAGGTAACCAAGGTAGCCTTAGTATTGACTTTTGAAAATTTGCTGGCGTTAACCTTGTCTGGACGTGTTCGAATACATGGTAAGGGCCCTATCAGAGGAGAACGAAAACCTAGCTACCATCTGCCCCTACAATTGTGGTTTGCAAGGACCAGGTTGACTACTATATCAGGCGACTAGCAGCTTATTTTAGAATGATGTAATTCTTCATGACGTCGTTAAAAAAGGTTGCTTTCTTAACAGTCTTATGTTACGTTTCAACCGAACCGAAACCGCGAGGTCCGGATGAACTTTTACTGAAACAATAGGCCATTCCCACCGAGTTTGAAGTGGCTTCGCTCTCAATTTTCAAGTCAGACCCTGATTGGATCCATTGCGATATCACTGCCCGTTGCTTTTCACCAGTTCCTCTTTTTTTCAAAGGGCCTACACTAAAACCTAATAGCTACCCAATGGCGTACCTTGATTAATCCACTCCCGTGCTGATTTACAGCCAATTTGTTGCCTAGTATATGATGTCTTGTTCTTTCAAGGGCTGGACAAGTCCCGATCAAGTGAAGCGTCGTTTTCGGAGGCTCTCATTCTTCTGGAGTGCATACCGAACAGGCAGCAGCCGAAAAAAACATTTATTATTTGACTCCTGAGTTTTAGGGCCAATGAGCCTCGAAGTCCTGCTATCTAGTTTCTTCCATCTCCGATTAGCGGTGCTGATGGCATCTGTAGGTAACAAAGGCGCTTATTACTTGAAGTGAGGGTTATTGGGTGTCCTAATCATTTGCCAATTGTAGACCCACCTCCGCTCTTGCTAACTCCGCGGTCCTTTCAAAAACGACTATGCCCAGGGAACCAGCAGAGGGTGAGGTTAAATCAGCAAAGCTTTACCATCTTGGACTTAATTGATGGTGTATTCAGAGCCTTAACGACCGCCCAACTATCTTTGTATATAGTGATAGATAACCCTTCTATCGGGTTCGTTACACCCTCTATATCTAGAAAAGCAACCAATGGTACTGACTAGGGAGTGAAGTGCTGTTTCTGTAGAGAAACCTTTGCGACACGCATGCTGGCAAGCTGTTAAGGATCTAAAGCTAATACTTTGTAGATCCACCATCCTTTCCATCATTTCTAAGAGAAAAGCAAAAAAGGTTTCTGTGTCTGAAGTCCTTTGGTAAGCTGTGTAGGGCCCACATTTAGGTATGAACACCACTTATGCTAAATCTGAAGCAGCTGTTAAAAATTGCCCTCAGCAACAGCGAGAATATCTCTAGTCTGTAGTGTAGTTCAACCGGCCTTACATTGTCTAGGCCTGGGGATGTGTAGGGCTCGAAACTTTGACTCCATCTGGTGCGCTTCTAATGTAGTGCAGTTCGATTTGTGCATCACTGCTATCAATTTCATTGAGCTCTTCATTCCCGGGGAAGTGTGTGTCGATTAGGAGTTTTAGGTTTTCCTCAGCGGATCCCATCCAATCTCCTCCGACGATTGGATCTACGTAGGCATGGTCAGAGACTTCGAGAGTATATGTCTTAACAGATTTTTTCCTATGTTGCCACTGAAAGCTCTCTCTTTGCGCGGTCTTGACCTCTTTTTTTAGTTCTTAGGATTTTGCTTGTAGGGATCCCAGTCGGAAACATCTAAAGGCCCGAGTTCCGCCATTGCGGTTTCCTATCAATTTAGAAGTGCCCGCCAAAACAAATGTCACCCGTTCGCAATTTTTAAATGTGAGACCAAAATAAACATGACATGACAACCTCTCATGGACGGCTGAATTAAAGGGGGCTGCAACTAAGTTTATTATTGCGTACAAAAGATCCTCTTTGCCGTCTTGTGTGAACGCCTGAAACCATTCGTCCATAACCTGATCTTATCCTTATCAGTGCGGTTTCAGGCCGGGAAAGTCCACCATCGACCAAATTTTCACACTGCGGCAGATCCTGGAAAAAACCCACGAGATGCAGATCGACACCCACCGCCTATTCGTCGATTTCAAGGCCGCATATGACAGCGTGCATAGAGACGAGCTATACAATGCCATGTCTAGTTTTGACATTCCAGCCAAACTCGTCAGATTGTGCAGGATGACGATGGAGAACTCTCGCTGCTCCATCAAGGTCGGTAACGAACTCACCGAGACCTTCAATGTCAAAAAAGGTTTTAGACAAGGCGACACGCTGTCATGTGATTTCTTTAATATCACACTTGAGAAGATCGTGCGAAACTCAAATGTCAACACCAGAGGTTTCCAGACGATCTTCCAAAAGTCCGTTCAACTGCTTGCCTACGCGGACGACATTGACGTGATTGGACGAACACAGCGAGCTGTCAATGAGGCTTTTGCTAGCATTGAAGCGGAAGCGGCTAAAATGGGTTTGGCAGTTAATCAGGGCAAAACAAAGTACGTGCTGTCATCACGAAAGGACGCACAACATCGACGCCTCGGACAGAGCGTCATAATGGGCAGCAGAAACTTTGAAGTAGTCAAGGACTTCGTCTACCTTGGGTCTGCAGTAAACAGGGACAATAACACCAGTACCGAGATCAAGCGCAGAATTACTCTTGCCAATCGCTGTTTCTTTGGGCTCAAGAGGCAATTGAGTAACAGAGCCACCTCTCGAAACACCAAGTTGACTTTATATAACGCCCTAATCATCCCCGTCCTGCTCTATGGCGCAGAGACATGGATGCTATTGAAAGCGGATGAAGAAGCTCTTAGTCGTTTTGAGAGAAAAGTTCTGCGTGCGATCTTTGGTTTGATGGCGTCTGGAGAAGGAGATTCAACCACGACTTGTACGGGCTGTACAGCGGCATGCACATAGTTAAGCGTCTTCGGATCCAACACTTAAGATGGCTAGGTCACGTAGATCGGATTGACACCACAGTTCCGGCCGAAGAGTCTTCGATTCCGAGCCTTTGGGACAACGCATAAGAGGGCGTCCTAGAACGAGATGGCACACACAAGTGGAGAGGGACCTCAACCAACTTGGTGTGCACAACTGGAGGCAGCTGGCGAAAGATCGTGCTGGCTGGATAGGCTTGTTGGTTGATGCCCAGGTCCACCCCGGACTGTAGCGCCAAACAAAGAAGAAGAAGAACTAAGTTTATCAGAACCCGCACCCCTGTATGGTGAAACCTGGTAGGTTTGATGAAACCTCGCGGTTTCGTTCGGTGCATCGTCGCAGCAGTTGGTGTCTCTCGAATCGGCTGCACAAGAGTTAAATTCAGTCAATTGCCTCAGAAGTCCCTTTTATTTACGATTACCTGCAGCTTCTACTCCCCATCAGTTTGCCCATGGAACCCTTCTATTTTATGCATCCAAGCTTTTTGAACTCAAGTAACATGCCTAGTTGGGGTGAGGCAGGAAGTCCTAAAATTACATCTAAGCAAGACTGTTGCAAACTGGAATCCCCTCAACCCTTCAGCAGCGCCCCAGTTTCACTAATTCACCGTGTCGAATCCACTCCGCCAGTGGTTCTGGCGGCTTTCTGTTTTTTTTTTGTCTTCTTGAGCAGACAATCAAATTAAGCTCAACCCAGGTGAGGGAAACGTGGGCGGTGATATATGCTTGCTTGCGGATTTGTTTTATGCCACACACACTGCCACGCTCCCCTGACCTGCGATGGGAATTTGGGGTTGATGCCAAAGCAAAGCGATGGATGTGCCGCTGAGGCTTGCGGCGGTATGCGAGGCACGCGGGTGAAATGATTTGCGAAATGACAGCCACAAAGGTATCGTTGGAATTAATATTTTACACCCATGCGGGTGGAATGTACAAATTGTTGAGCCATGAAGTCACAAATTACACCTTGCATTACTAAGTGATGCGAGTCGGCGGCGAAGGACTTGCCAGTGCGTTCAACGAGTGAACTAATTGCGTTAAAGTTTGCACTTTTGATGGGTTTCACAAAAGTTGTTCGTGGTTATTTTATTTCTGGTGGAGAATCATCAATTTGATTGAAGCCATGGTGGGTGGGGGCTTTGATCAGTGAGCTGAAGCTGTTGTCACACAAAGAAGGCCAACATGATGGTCTGACTATGAGGTCTGGTGCTGTAAAAAAAAAACAGAGTGCTTTAAGTACTCGTCGGCGCATGGGGTAGTCGCTTTGATTTGTTTGGGCAGCTATGGAGGGAATGGTAATTGCATTCGCTCTATGAAAGGCTCTGTGAATATGGCACAACAGAGGAGAATGGTGGCAGCACTAAATGGTCAGATTGAGTTAAAAATCAGTCACGTCATGATTGGGAACTTATTTAGCTGCGCTACATCAGCAGCTCATCTTCAGCTATTTTACCTGGTCTGCCATTGAATGTTCATAATAATAATAAGGCAGCGCTACAGCCGGTAGAGGGCCAGGCCCTAGATTACCGCTCGTGTTATGCGTGCTATTGTTCTTTCAGGAGTGGAAGGGACCTACATTTGTATACCGACTCCGAGAGTTAATAGTCTTTGAGCGTTGTTAGTGAATCGAACGAGGTGGGGCCGAAGCTAGACACGGGATCACAGCTAGGCGAGGTGGGCTCAAGTGCGTAGTAGTCAACGCACGAGCCTTTCACGAGTGGAAGGGACCTACATTTTTATACCGACCCCGAGAGTTTATAGTCTTTGAGCGTTGTTAGTGAATCGAACGAGGTGGGGCCGAAGCTAGACACGGGATCGCAGCTAGGCGAGGTGGGCTCAAGTGCGTACTAGTCAACGCACGAGCCTTTCACGAGTGGAAGGGACCTACATTTGTATACCGACTTCGAGAGTTAATAGTCTTTGAGCGTTGTTAGTGAATCGAACGAGGTGGGGCCGAAGCTAGACACGGGATCGCAGCTAGGCGAGGTGGGCTCAAGTGCGTAGTAGTCAACGCACGAGCCTTTCACGAGTGGAAGGGACCTACATTTGTATACCGACTTCGAGAGTTAATAGTCTTTGAGCGTTGTTAGTGAATCAAACGAGGTGGGGCCGTGGAAATAATGTTTGCTCGCACCGGAAATCGAAGCTAGACGAGGTAGGCTCAAGTGCATAGAGGTCAACGCACGAGTCCACAACGAAAGACCGCCACAGCAACTGAATATTAAGTGTTGTAAAAAGGTATCGATTGTGTTTCCTCAGGACATAGCCAGGCCACATACATCGATACCGACTCGCCTGAAACGTATAGTACCTTATACTCCGGACACCGGACATGGCACCAAGTGAGTATGTGAAAACCAGGCTTGTGCAAGAAGACACTCTCCGGTTTTTACTAGCAATGACGAGGGCTTTAACGAGAGAGGAGTAACGGCACTATCATCGACATGGCAACAAGTAATCCAAAAAAACGGCGCATGTTTGACCTAAATCGAATCATTTTCAAAAAACAAATACGGTCACTGTCGGCATATGTAAACCATTGCTTCCATGACATGGTAGCAGGAAGCAAGTTCGTCGTGAAAAGTGGCGAAGTAACTTCTAACACGGTCCTTGACATCTAAAATGGTCTGCAAGAGGGGGCGGATGGTTCGCAGATCTTGTTTTCAATATTCACTGCAGACCTTTAGGTTCCATGCCGCATTTAATTGCGTACGCCGACGACCTAGAAGGCTACAGATGAGGTCGACGGGGTAAATATCTTGTTGCAACGTGACTTCGAACAAATTCAGCGATTTTAAAGTTGATTATAAACTTCCTGAAGTGTGCAACTATCCTTTTCAGGACCCCGCTGTACATGGCATCTTGGGAAACGCGCATAAATTGGCGCAAGTTCGGCATAGTTGACCCGCAGGGACGGTCATTAGATGTGAAGAGTGTAGTAAGGTACGAGTATCTTGGCATATAGATATTGCTCTGACAAAAGCCAAAAAAGCTGTGTCAGGGAGGTTGTTTCACAGCAGCCAACTTGATACCAGGGTGAAGGCAATGGTGGCTCTCATCAGGTCAACTACGGCGTACGGTTGTCCATTGTCATTGAACGTCCTTTCCAGATGGAAAAGATGACGTTCTTCGAGAAGCAGTGTCTTCGGACATGTCTCCGGTTGCATCGTACACCCGAGTCTGGCTACAGGAAATACTATCCTAATGAGGTCCTGTACAACGAGGCAAACGTGAACAGGAAGATGATTATCAAGCTGATCAGAAGGCAGACTGCACGAGCTATGACTTCTTCCAACAGTCTGATCTTCGGGGCTTACTACCCCAATATTATATAGCATGAGAGGCCTTATTCCTCCCAACGCATTCCTCTATTTAGGCAAGATTGGCCGAATACAGGATACAGACGGATGCCCTGTAATCTTCCATGTCGAACGCCGAAGAGTGGTCAGGCGACTCCAATACGAACCGGATGTTGCTCGCTCCCACGAGGATCTTCTTCGGTTCAGTAGAGCGATCCCCGCTCGAGGTAGGAATGAGTTTGCCAAAGAACGGCAATTTTACTGGTGGTTGCAACAAAACCATTCCCCGCCACTGCTCCACACGAGGCAATAATGTGTGGCTGGTGGTGAGAAAAGAACTGCGCGGTTTAAAACGCCCGGAGTTCAAGAAGCCATCAGAGAGAAGAAGCATACTGGATTCTCTTGGGGGACTCTGCTTCTCGTGACCGGTACACTGAGGCGCGAAGAACTTGCAAATTGGCTGTGCGAGCAGCTAAAGAGCAGTCTTGGAAGCAAAAGTCGAAAGCGACCATAGATCTGCGAAAAAAGGTGTTCGGGTTCAAACTATTCGCCGACTCAGAGGAAGGAAATTCAACATCATCGAAGGAGTCAAATCCAAAGATGGTGAGTTGCTTTCCAATGAGGTGGACATCTTACGCAGATGGAGCGAGCACTTTTCGAAGCTGCTCAATCCCGAACAGGGCACTGAGGATGGCAGACCTGTAGTCTTGAGGCGGGCGGAGAATAGTCCAACGGCGGAGGAAGTCATTTTGGCGATTGAATCGCTAAAAGTTTGCCAATCCGAAAAACGGTGTGGATGAAATCCGGCTAGATATGCTCAAGGCAATGGGTAAAGGGCGAGTTTTATGGCTCTGTCGTGTCGTTAAAGTGGCCTGGGAACGTGGTGAGACACCTGGCGATTGGCAAACTGGGGTGGTTGTCCCATTATTGAAGAAGGGGGACAAAAAAGATTGCTCCAGCTACAGGGGCATGTCTCTTTTTAGTCTGCCCGGTGTTGGAGGTGTTGGACGCGCATTCTAGAGCTATGGTCGAGCCCAGGATGGGGAATGAACTGTGCGGCTTTCAGACAGCTTTTCACTCCAAAAATGGTACTTGAATAGGCTTGGGAGCATGCCAAACCCATCTGCAGTTGTTTTGTGGGTTTGGAAAAGGCATACGTTCTGCAGGACTATGGGATTGATAGTCCTCTTCTGATGGCCTTTCAGTCTTTATACCCAAACTGTACCAGCTATGTTCGGGTTAACGATGCTAAATCAACACCTATCACCACGGCGTTGGACTTCGCCAAGGGTGCGTCTTCTCACCTCCCATTTTTATTGTACACGTGAACTGGATGTGGCAGCGCAGCCGAGGCGAGGAATGTTTCACCTTGGGAGAGTTGAGGCTAAATCATCTTCTTCTTGCAGATAACTTGGTTATCCTCACATCTTCACAAACGGAACTCAAGCGCGCACTGATGCTCAAAGTGGACAAATCGGAGGTTATGGACATCTCCAGAACGCCTGTTCAATGCACTCCACAGGTTAGTGGAGTCCCATTGAAGCAGGTGGACAGGTTTAATTATCTCGGAGTCTTTTTCACGCGTGATGGAAGGAGTAATGCTGAGCTTTCCTGTAGGATTTGGTCAAGCTGGGTCAATTTTGAAACAGCATGGTAGATCTGTTACCAGGAGGGCCGAGCCAAGTTATCGGTTTTCAAATCAGTATTTGTTCCAACTCTCACCTATGGTCATGAAATTTGGGTAATGACCGAACGACTAAGATCGCAAATAAAGCTGCCGAGATGAGATTTCTTCGTGCTGTTGTGAGAATTACTCGCCGGGACAGGGTGAGGAACACGGCAGTGCGAGAGGAACTCACCATTGAGGAGCTGTTTCTTCGAACGGAGAGAGCTATGCTTCGTTGGTTTGGTCACGTGGCACGAATGTCCCCTTCATCACGACTTCCGAGGCGGGTGTTGAATGCGGTTCCATCAGGTAGGCGACCGCTTGGCAGACGCAGGCCAGGACACACTTGCCTGGTCACGCTTGGGCATAAATCCTGATGAGTTAGAGTGGAAGGCGGAGGACCAAGTCGTCTGGAGACCTCTCCTTGCGTGGCTTACCCGCGCGAACCCTTCAGAAGAGCACGGGGGTCAGAAGATGATGATGAAGCTCAATTCGCTGATTGTTCATCCATTCGTGCGCCCAATTTAAAGCATAGGGTTGCCTGGAGATCTCTCGTGCGTGCGGGTAAACCACCTGCGACCCCTTTAGTGGAGCATGCGGGTCAGAAGATGATGACGACTCTTGGGGAGTACCGTCTTGTGCCCACACACAACGGCGTGCCTACACTGCGCTCTAACCCAAAAAAAAACACGAGACACTGCGGTATGAACCTAAACCGAGCGCACCAGGTGTCGTGGCATCGGGTTGCCCTGATTGAAGAAAGTCATGAGGAAGAACCGGACGGGCAGTCGCGTCTTGCCATTCAACGAAGACAAACAACACCCTTCGTCGAACCCTTCTGGAGGCGTTTCCAAAAGTAGCATGAGCAAGCAACAAACCCGGCTTCTACTTCTTCTTCTTCCGGTGCTTGCATACAAAATTTTACGATTATCCGACAAAATTCGTCGGTGGGGACAGCTGTGAGGTTGAATGCGATAAACTTCACAGAAACTCGACTTCTGTTAAATACACAACTTGCTACGCAGTCGCTCTGCCATTCGCCGATCAGTGTGTGCCCTCAGGTAAAGGGCTCTTTTAATCTAAGTCGTCGTTAGCCGAGTAGAATAGTCGGTTCAATCTACCGACGGAGCAGAGAACGACTGGTGTCGAAATACTAGCACATGTTTGGGAAATCGAACAATTCAGCTTTCTCCTGAAGCGCAGTGCCCCTTAAATAAATCAGGCAACGAGCAAACACATCCAATAAGAACGAAGAAAAGTGGCACTCAGATTTCCCCCACAGTGCCGGTTAAGCTTCTACAATTGATTTAAATTCTGCAACCCTGTCCACCTCGTTCATCCTCTGTGTGAAATGAAAACGTGGTTTCAATGGATACCATTACAATGCACTGCCAACTTTCATCAGCATAAATAAACCCCCCGAAGGTGGTAAAAACTTGTGTCAAACAAATGCTCGACTCCTTTGCACGTCGGTGGTCCCGGCAGACACATGTGCACTCGAATACTCATCCTCGGGGCTATTCATTTGCTTTGGAAAAGTTTCTCTTTTTTTTCCACCAACTTACCTGACAAAAGAGTCGTTCGTTCGACGTTATTGGATGTCATTACCCGACGGAACTAGAACTAATGGATGCCTTCGGTTGAAAGGAACAACAAACTGAACTCAGCCCGTGAACAATCATGACACCGGCCGGCGACAGAGAAATGTTGGAGGAAGGAGGAGTACAGCCGTTGATGGACTTCGGCCAACACAGACCTCCGTGCTTTGTGGTTACAGGCACCATGCCGCTTGTGAGACTGATACTCTGATTGAATCCCCTACAAGCCGCATCGTCAAACTACCTCTGCCTAGGGACGTGCACGTCGATTAGCACAAGCTCGCCGCTTCAAGTCAGGCCCACACATGAGAGCAGAGTTAACCGCTGTCGTCGCCAGCCGACAGTCAACAGGAGATGGTCCAATTCATCAAGTATACTGCCACGGGGTCACTAGATATTGCCACTGTCACTAGAGAGGATCCCATTTCGCGCTGCCACAAATTGTGGTCATATCATGGCTGTGGAAGCACAGAGCACGCCAACCACATCAATCGTCAAAAGGTCGGTTGCAGTGAAATGGAAAAAGTCCGCGAACCACACGAAGTTGACTCAACTCCAAGGCAACAGTCGATGAACGACTGCTGTTCGAGTTCGGAGACTAATTGTTTTTTCTCTTCAAAGGACAGAGTGGCACACTCACCTGCGTGTCGTTTGTGACCAGCTCCAGCGTATAGCCTGGCAGTAGTCTCTTCCGGTTGATGTGCTGCACGGCCATCTGGGCCGCTCCCAATTCACTGAGTCCATCTGGTCGTGGCCCATGCCTCGTTGACAGTTCGAACAGTCCCAGGAGGACGATTTTCCCATTGCTAACGATGCCACTGCGAAACTTCCGCTCGTTCTCGAACACCTGGTTCACCTTGAACGGATGCTGGTCGTGCTGGTGCTGGTCCTGCTGATGGTGCTGCACCTGCATCACCAGTGACAGCTCCCTGCGTGCATCCTTGTCTTTCAACTTTTTCGCCCGGCTGAACTTCCACTGTCGCTTGCTGTTCAAGCCGATCATCGGCAGCAGGGACGAGCGCCGTCTGATTGCCTGCACAGCAGCTGCCGTCGTCGTCGTGGAGGAATCCTCGGCGCCACCGCTCCCATCAGCACCGCAAGGACGGACGGAAGTGTTAACGCTTCGATTGCACGCAGACGTATCGGCCAGGGCGGATGCGGCGGCGTCGGTGCTTGTGGCTTGTATCTCAGACGTGTTGCTCCTATCACCTAAACTTAACACTACAGGATGTCGATGCTTTTCTTGATTTGATTGGTATTCAGTTAGTGTGGCGGCTGTGGACGTGAGGCCGTCGTCGCCGGTCACGACGCCGCTCGACGAGAAGCAGTGGAGGATGATTAACACGAAGTCCAGGGCATCCAAGGATACGGCGAATTGTTTGGCCATAATCGTCTAATTGTTGCTGCGGACAGTGCTCCTGATGTGCACACCATTAGAATACTCAGGATGCGGCTGGTCTAACAGTTGTCCTCGGCTTGCTGTGATTACTCGGAAGTGGGGGTATCCTCACGTGCTGCTGTCCTCATCATCGTCGTCGGCGTCCTCATCATCATCATTCAGTCACTGTGCGTACGTGGCCACACTAGGCTGCGGGATATTTCATGACTTTATTGCTTCTTTAAGAGCATCGCCTGCCGATGATGGCTGTGTGGTGTCCTTTGAGCGAAAACTTCTTTCCGGCACTGTGCCAGTCCTTTGGTGCGCGAAATGATTTCGTTTTGATGACGGCACACAACGACAACGTTGTCAAGGATTTCACAATTTCACGATTTATTTATGGCCCACTCGTTTCGTTGAGCCTCAGTGGTCGAAGTCAGTTGTTGCCGCTGCTGCTGCCTCCGTATGTGGGCCCTGGGCGAAGTCTTTCTTTTATGACAACTCGCGTCGGCTCAATGATTCCGCACGGTACCTGCAATCAAACAAAAAGAAATGTGAACGGAAAGTGAAATGTGAACAGAAACGAAAGATTGTAGTGAGCGCATTTATTTTACGCGTTTCATTCGTCATCCTGATTCAGGATAAGGGCCAATTCGGGGCTTTTCATTTGCAATCGACGCAGAATTGTGCCGCTGTTTCGGCTGCGATTAGGTCGCGGCTGCTGGGACCATTTCTATCGCATCGCAAAGCACCGCCATCACCGATGCGTGCAATGGACGTGAACAATCTGCCCGCCGAAGTGGAAACACACGAATACTGATTTGCAATTTGCCGTTAATGATTAATTATGATTTTATTGTAAATTTTAAATGCCATCGCGGGAGAAGAGGATGGGCGATTGCAAAACTGTCAGCCGCTTGCGGATGGTGTTTATTATTCGAAATGAGTGCGGTTTCGGGGTTAGGGCGCACACTTTCGTGCGGCTGACATGCGAGCCGGACGAGATATGAGGACATTTTGTGATGAATTTATGGAATTTTTAGGCAATTATCTGTTTTTATGGGAATTTATTATTGCCACGAGGGCAGCGTGACTCGAATGGCAATCGTCCTTGACGTGCGAATGCGACAAAGCCCGTCAGGTGCAGAGCTTCGAATTAAATTTCATTGTTATTTTGTTCATGATGTGCGGCTATTTGGTGGGAAATGTACGTATTCACAGCTGAACAAAAAGTTCCGCATTTCGTTCAGCAATCTGATGGCATACATGATTCGTGGTTGTGGCCGCCGTGGTCGCGCGATAGGCGTCGGCTTATTTTCATTTTTCGAATCAGCATTTATTTCGCACCAGATCCGCGGCGGTTTTATGATTTTAAAGCATACGATGACTTCAGGATTTACTAGAAGTGGGGGGCTTAGTGATTTGAGGTCACTTTAGAGCATATTTTCACACGGTTGTTGGTCGACTGGAGGAGACTCCAATGGCAACTGTTCGTGGCCAGTATTATTTATTCGATACCGATGAAAGGAGGCAACTTTGAGCGATGCAAACTATCTGGTTTTAGCTTCGTTTGGAAGACAATTCCTATGACATTCTGTGAACGATCTAATCTACTGTCAGTGCGTTGCAAGGAGCCGTGGATCGATAAAGAATTGAAGAAAATCTCAATTCTCAATCTCAAAGCACTGTTCGATGTACTCAACATTGAGCAGCTTATTTTTCGAAGGGATAGGGCTATGCTTCGATGGTCTGCTCACGTGGCACGAGTGTTCACATCATCACGAGTTCCGAGGTGGGCCTTGACTGAGATTGCAGCAGGTTAGGCGACCGCTTGGCAGGCGGGGGATCGAGTCGCCTGGAGGTCTAAGTAACATGTCCTCAAAATGGTTTTCAAACTGTCACCCTCTCCTTACACTATACTATAGCCATGAGCCGCAGATGTTTGAATCAATATCTTAGACAAGCATAAATTTAAAAAATTAGACCTTATTATTTTATGTGTATTATTGTATTTATCCCCAGCCTTCCCACTGTTGTTGTACGAAAAGGAAGAAATAAGGGAAGACTAGCTTTAGAGAAACCGCATTCGATTCGACGAAGGATAACCGTCCAGGGTTAAGTATCCACATCGGTAAGGAGAGCATCTTCGGCGACGTGATTGGAAAGCAGAGCTTCCACGATACAACAATCGACGAGGGTCGGAAACTTATCGATATTCCCTCCAATAGAACGTAGGTAACTAAGACCAGATGCTGAACATGGCTTAGACCATCACCAAAAATGATCAAAGATGGCTGAATGAAGCGAATTTGTTTGACTCTTGAGTTCGTTTGTTAGGACATGTGAAACAAAATATCGGCTTTGCTAAAAACCGCGCGGAATTGCCTGGAACACAGGGCGTTAACTGATGGCGAAGCATGTTCTACAATTAATTTAAAAAGTCATGATGGTAAGACATTTGCAAGACAGCCAGCAAAGACAGAGTTACTTAAATGTCACACAAGAATAACTGTCAAAGATGGTGGGGGCATGTATCTCATGGCATGGTGTAGGACCTTTACGCTGCGTAGAGGGAACAATGAAAGCGAATACTTACGTTGGTATACTTTAAACCTGCCCTTACGCACTTGAGCCTGCTTTGCCTAGATTCAATTCCAGGTACGAGCAAAATAAATTTTAGAGCTCTTTCGAGTCACCGACGATGCGCAAAGAGCAGTCTAGAAGAGTGTCTAGAAAGAAAGTTCGGATTCGCCATAAAACTGTAGGTCCCTTCCACTCTTCAATGTAGCAAGCGTTGCTCACGGGTTGTAAGCTAGGCCCTGGCCCTCTTCGGGCTGTAGCGCCACCCATATTATTATTATTCTTCAAAATACTATGCTGCCCAACGCAGACGATGGTTTGAGTTCATAATTGCAACGTTGTTGCCCCTGCACTGCACAAAATATTCTCTCAATACATTTATGAACACGAATACTACAAGTTTGACAAACTTGCTTGCAACCTCCGGTCAATCAGTCTCCTTCCGAACATCGGCAAGGTATTCGAGAAGGTGATAAATACAGCTCTGATCAACTGGACTAAGGACAAAAATATAATTCCGGATAACCAATTCGGTTTCAAAGCGGGGCATGACACTATTCATGCCGCGTCGAAACTGGTGTCGGATATCCAATGGCACAAGAGCCAGAAACAATGTACGGGTGCCTGCTTGATTGACCTTGAGAAGGCCTTTGACACCGTATGGTTAGAATGTCTTTTTTACAAGCTCAATCGGCTGGGCATTAGCAAACCACTGCTGTACCTACTGTGTAACATGCTTACCGGTAGACGGTTCGTAGAATGGCAAGAGTTGCCATTCTTGTGACCTCCACAGGTATTTTTGATGTAAAAAATGGTCTCCAACAGAGTGTCGTTAATTCGACGATCCTGTTCAACATTTACTTGAGCGATCTGATAAGTTCTCTTCCTCACGTAATTGCGTACGCCGACGACTTGATCGTGTACAGATCAGGCAAAAAGAACGAGGACATCACCACTCTCGTGCAGGGTGACTTCGATTCATTCATGAGAGATTGCGATGACTGGAAGTTGAAAATCAACTTTCAGAAACCGGAAACCATATTGTTCAGGACGCCGTTGTACAAGGCCTCGGCGGATGCGAAAAAGAATTGGCGAAAGTTCTCAATTGTTGGACGACACGGGCAACCACTGGCGCAAAGGACTGTAGTCAGATACCTGGGGATCTGGCTAGACCAGTATCTATATTTTAACAAACATGTAGATGCTGCTCTGGCCAGGGCCCGAGGCGCTTTTGCTCTTACTGTTTTACAACAGCCAACTCAATGCGAGAGTGAAGGTTATCTGCTACATGGCCCTCATCCGGCCAATGCTCACCTATGGCTGTCCCGTGTGGTTCAACGTGAGTGCAAGCTTGATGGAAAAGATTCGGTCGTATGAGAGGGCTTGTCTTAGGGCTTGCCTTCGCCTTTATCGAACTCCAGAGTCCCAGTACAGACAATTCTATTTCAATGAGACCTTATACAACAGGGCGAACCTGATACGAGTGGACAATTTCCTAGTGAAGTTGATTCGAGGGCATACTGCCAGAGCGATGAACTCGGTCAGTAACTTGATCTCATTGGCTTCCTACCCCAATTCAGTATACCACGAAAGGGTACTGACGTACCCAACGGCTTCGTCCCCCCAGAAGCATTTCTCCATCTAGACAAGCACAGTCCGATACAAAATGTAAAAGCGGTGCCGCTCATTTACCACATCGCCAGACCAACGGTGGATGGGCGACTCAACCACGACCGTTCCGTCGCACAGCGAGCTGAGGACGGTATCCAGGCGGGACATCCGGGATGTTGCCATGCAGCACCACAAAGGAAGAGAAGACACTCCCGCTTCGAAATGTTCGTTCAACTAGTTTTAAGCATTTTTGTCTAGTATGTAAGCTGTTATGAATTAAAAAATAAAAATGGAAAAAAAAAACAAACTTGCTGCTTTAACAAAAATGCTGACACCATTGCCAAAAAATTATTCATAAATGCAACTTAAGTGGGCGACTCAAACAGTGTTTGGTTGACATTTGGATTGATAAAATAATTGTCTACATCAGAAATAAAGTATTATAGGGATGCCCAACTTCACAGCTGATTGACGCCTAGTCCACCGACGAATTTGAGAGGATTTTTGACAAATTAATGAGAGAGTCTTGTTTCAATCGTGGACGAATAAAGTTGTACAAAGTCAAGTTTCGTGTTGTATTTTTCTTGGAATTTTTAATTATTTTAACCAACGCTTGCACTTGTTGGTCGAGTTTGAGCTATCGCGGATGTTGCTGTAAAAACATTCGTGATGGCATGTGATCGAGTTGCTCGGTTGCCTCATCCAGCCACGCACCTTAATACCGTGATCGTTCATCTCTATGAACGTCCATTTCTGGCATGATGAACTCTGACCTCTCGGAAATCAGTAAACCACTTCCTAATCGTTGGATTTGATGCCGAGTCTCTACAGATTTTATCAAATTTAAGAAAAGTAAAACTGAGCCACCGACCAAGTAAAACTGACCAACTTTAAAAAATTAAAGAAAGAAACAGTAGCAAAATACGCAGCAAAAGAGCCATGGTTTTAAATAAAAAGAATTGACAGTCAAAACATGTTCCAATTTCTTTAAAATAATGAGGGATTCTAGTAAGGTATTGAAAAAGGTCTTAGGAACCATTTCTGCATAAAAAAAAATCAACTTTTCGGTTTCCCTGCAATCCTGCAACAAAACAAAAAATCGCTACCAATTTGATCCCAGTTGGACTGCCACATTGCTTTTATGAACGCATTTGCCGACGGCTCTCATGCACACACACATTTTGCGAGGCTGCCGCAGTGTGACGTTTATGAACTCTGCCAAACACATAATCAGCACTCGAATGAATTTCCATGGAAACATATGCCAACCACACTAAAAGCTACAAATTGGCCAATATCATCCGGAGCGATGCATTACACTTGTGGGCTGCATTTGTTGCTCTCTCTCACTCTCATCCGGGCTTATGAGTTGTCAATTTTGTGACATTACGTAACGCACGCAACGGATTATATGGGTTTGAGCCTTAGGAGCACTTTAATTAGGGCTTCTCGTTAAAAGAGAAAAAACTCGTTTAAAAGAGATTTTTCCAAATAAATGCAAGTCAAAATTAGATAACCCAATTATTGATACGACATATGTAGAAGTCGGATAAAATCATCAAAATGTCTTTGTGGGGTGCTCCCGGCGGACCACATTTAGAAGTCTTTGGTGTTAGTGAAATAATTTAATTTTTTTTTTCTAAGTTCTTGCCCATTTCCATCAATAGCGACGCGTTATGGTGAATAATTCTCATTCATTCGGAAAATTCGTTCATTCGGACTGACCTTCCCTCAACCATTCGGACTTAACGAGCTTTTACTGTACACATGCAATAATATTTGGACGCACTTAATTGCAAAATATACCTCGAATGAACGTATTGCTTACATCTTTTTATTTTGTAAAGAAATCAGTGATTTTTTCTAATGGTCACAATCATGTATACAGCCGGACAAAGAACAGAGAACAAGAACGGGAGAAGAAATTCGAATTACTGAGAGGAAGCCAGCTACTGTAGCGTGTTAGCTGTCAGATGACTGAGCAATCTCCACGAATTAACGAGCGTACCAAAAATTCATAGGTTTTGTTCGATCTATCGAGGTTTTTTCATGGGGCCTACCAACCAGTTCGGATTATAGAAAATTTCGAATTATCGAGGGTCGACTGTAACTATCAACAGTCTAACTGATTGCATTAAGTTCCAATTGGATGTCCATGCACTAGTGGAATGGCGAAGTCTAACGCTAGGTCAGGTTTTCTGAAAAGGAGTAGCAAGGATTTTCGCGATATAACTATGCTCAAGTCCATCTATTGGTCGTTGAGAGGATTTGAGAGGATTTTTGACAAATTAATGAGAGAGTCTTGTTTCAATCGTGGACGAATAAAGTTCCCCATATGATACACAAGAACTCAGATTCGAAAGAGTGCCAAGGAATTTCACGAGGTGCGGTCCGTAAATTGTATTCCTTCGAAGAACTGCCTACATATGACGACAGATGTAAAATAATAGGCTTGCAAGCCTTAAGTTTCGGGCGCTAGCCAGCGTCAGACATGTTCATCCGCGACATTATTAATTGCCGTGTAAATTCAGCAGAATTTCTTTTTCTCTTCGGGTGAGAAATTCACTCGATAAGAGGCGTTGAACCAACTATGGTGGTGTTACACACACCAACTGTGAGTCTTACAAGGTGTATAAATAAAATAGTCAGAGATTATTTTTGTTTGAACAACAACTTTATTTCGGCAGCGTGACCCCTTACAAGTAAAAACTAAGACTGAGTTACAATGATTCTGCGTCTACCTTAAATACTATTGCTCCAAACATGCACCCAGCAAGTTCCCACAGGAGGTCTCCGGCTACCGTCGCAGTACGTGACGCAGTGCACGGCATTGCACAGGTGTCAGATGGTCCAGACATTGTGTCAGCATTTAGTTTTGTGGGAACAGAGAATGGTTACTGGAGAATGGAATATTTCTGTTCTTAACTTATACAAGCTTTTAACTTTGCAGAGAAAATGATTTAAGCTTGTCTCGATTAGAGTTAAAAAAAATTATCCATGCGCTAGGTAGACGATCCTTAATCGCGCAGCAAAAATCTGCTGTGTAAAGCGTTACTGAGAATTAACGCTAAGACAACCTAGTTTATTGTGTGCTCTGTGATGGGAAAAAATACGTGGTTGCGTTGCTGCTAAGTCATTGAAGGGTTAGCTGAAACCATCTTGAGCTACCGACCACCTTCGACATGCAACCCGTGATAAGGTGACAAGTGTGAGAAGAAGGCACTGAAACGCAAAAGGCGCTGAAACTGTAACGAAAACAAGGCCCGCTCGAAAAGAGTGTCGCACTAGTAGACGAAAAGAAAAGAGGCCCCTACACCGCAAGAAACTGCCTCCCGCAACCGCCCAGTTCAAGGAGAGGCAAAATATTCTTCCACGGAAGGATACAAGGGTCTAGCCACAAACAGTAAATATGGGCCTTTTATAAAAAAAAAAAAGCCAGAAATCTGGTCGCAGGATATGCGAAAGGCACGCAGACTCTTCGAATTAGTGACGGTATTCTTGTTCCTGCGATCTTGCTGTGCGATCATTCTGTTTCTGTGTGCGTTGGAAGAGAGGATTCAACCACTAATTGTAGGGGCTGTACACCGACATGAGTCTAGTCAGGCGTCGACGGATCCAACGGCTAAGATAGCTGGGCTATGTAGAGCGCATACACAACTTAGTCTTCGTCTCCGAAACTGTGGGCAACGCAACAAAGGTCATCAACAGGCCCGATCAGACGAGAGTAGTCGACGAAGTAGTCCTCCCACCCAGCCTTGAGGACGTCGGCTCAGTAATCAAAAAAAAGTTGAAGGACGCATGCTTAGATGGTTTGCCATCAGGTCCCTTCAACGCTGGTGACGAGGTTCTGGCAGGGAGCAGTCACCAGACCGCACCAACTCCAAAAGCCCCACTCACAAAAAAAGACGACCCTATTTCTAAATAAGAAGCAGTTGCCAATGGATTAAATGGAGGCAACCGACGAAATTGAAAGTCTTTGTCACGATAATTGCTGCGAAATCGTTTATCAAACAGAATCCATTGTTGACAAGTCCCAAAGCTGAAGAAACATTATATCTCCTCGTCTGAGGATGAGTTCCACAGCACAGCATGATGTCGATTTTGCTTACAGTCAACACATCACCAGGTTTGAATGGGCACCCACCAGTTCCTCAGAAAAAGAGCTTACCAAAGGTCATCACGCATTCCTAAACCCAGAGGCATCCAATTCAAGAAACAAATTCACAGCCCAGTTGGACTCCGTCCTTTCAAGCAGCATGTCATCCTTGACCAGAGCTTCGGCTCACCACTTGAAACGCTCTCCCACTGAGTTCCATTCAATGTGACCCCCGGTTGGGTGTCCACAAGAGGACCACCTACATCCGCCTTCCGTGTGTCAAAAGCCTCTACCCCCGCCCTGACCAAGAGATAAAAGGATTATCATTCCGTTGTCCCTGCTCCATGGATTTGCATTCCAAAGTTCCATTTTTGTCGACAAATTTGCTCAAAGAAACGCATGAATTGCACACGCCAAGGGATCGCGGCACATATCTCACGTGGCACACAAGAGCAAACACGGATGCTACAACGCTCGGTGCAGGCGCGCCCTCTAACCACACACACACGCTCACACTTGTCCAAAGTAAAACTGTTATTTTTCCATTTTTCAAGTAAAATTTATGGCTAAGCACCACTAGAAGGTCAGCATAATTAAAAAGAAACGAAGGAAAACACGAGCAAAGCAGGCCGAAGCCAGATACACCGTCACACCACAGCCGCCCGTTGCCACCGCACAAACAACAAGAGGAATAACAGTAAAAACTCTTGAAGCCTCCTCCACAAACTCACCCGTCCACCCGACCGCCCACATCACTCATCGCAGCAGCAGCAGCAAGACACAACAGAGTGTGCCACTCACCCTCCAGAGACTAGTTGTGTATGGTCTGTTGCAAAGTATTCTTCCATAATGACTCCTTTTTGTGCCCGTCAGGCAGAGGCGAAGAAAACACGAAAAGGATACACTGCCAGCCACTGCTCGGCGGTTGAACGGCGGGCACGGGCAGAGGGACGCACACAATATTCTAGTCTTGACACAAATTGCTGTTGTAAATATTCCATGAGAACTTTAAAAGCGCAAAACCTCGCTTGGATGCACTAATTTGGGTTGAAGTCTAAGGATAATACTTGGCAACAAAAACAAATCCAGCAAGGACAATGTCCCCCGTGCAGCACAAAGCGGTGAATTGTGGGGGGATGGGAGCTGAAGAATAAACGCAAAGTCTAATGCAGCTTAAATAGGCCTTTGGTTGCGCGGTGTGCTTAATTAAAGAACTCGCATTTATTATTCATTTTCACATCCTGTGTGCTCGTCGTCGGATGACGAGTGTGCACCGAAGGATGGATGCCGACCCCATGACATCCATCCGCCCCGAACAATGGATGGATTAGCCTGTGGAATGGTTGGAGTTTAAGGAAAATCACCAACACACCACCCACGTGCACCCATGTGCAGAAAAATGTCCCGAGCGAGTGCAAACATTCCGAAGCACGTCCTCAAGCATGCGATATGCGGTGTAAGTGCTTTCGCTTTACTACGTGATTTTGTTGTTTCAGATCCGCGCAAAACAATGGGCTAGTGGTGGTTGGGGCGAGGCTGTCCACCGAGGGGAGTGTGCATTCGCGGTAATGCACACTTATGGTTCGGTTTTTCCTTCTCATTAGGGTTTTACATTTGCATCGGCATTAAGGACGTTCCTTTTTTATGAGAAACCGACTTCCGGCCGTTGCGTTGGCTGCGGTTGGCGATGCTGGAAGTGCAGTCGCTCGGGTGTACACTGAAAGTGCGCTGGGGAGAGGTCGAATTGTCGTAAGTTGTTCGCTTACACCCGCGTGGGTTGGTGGAAGGCGAGGATATTCTGGAGGACACCATCGAAAGAGATTGTTGAAATAAGTGTGATGATGTTGCTGCGAGAGGTACACTCTTTTTTTGTGCTTTTTGTTTCACACGTGTCAAGTAATATGCACTCTACAGGATTTATACTCTCAAGCCATCCATTATGTGGCAGACTGAATCAAACAGGAACAGATGACAATCGACGCAGCAAGGCAGTCGTCCTGGCCTTAAAGTCAATATTCAAACTTCATCAGCGACTTCTGACAAGTCCAGTTAAAGTCAGGAGTCAACGGAGGTATTTTATATGCAGGCGGCAATGGTTCGTCATTGGGCGCCATGTTGTACTGCGAGCTTGCATTGGCTGGACCAGGTACCAGTCACTGAACACAGTCCAGAGGACATAAAATTCATCAAAAAGTCCACAATTAGAGGTGCAATAAAACAAAGTCACTAAAAGCCCTGGTAGAGCCGTGGGTAGAGCTATGTGGTTAAGCCAAAAAATAGTTTTGAACATTTTCCAGAATTATTTGACACTTGATGTCGTAAGGACGAGCATAGAGGCCACTAATTGTTCGTTTGTACATTCTCGAGCTGATTTTCTTGTGTGGTTAAGACGGCTTTTTTTCCGAAATTCCTTATGACCTCCAATGTTTTTTTTTTTTTTTTTGGAAAGAAGGCCAGGGTAGTAGTGAGCATGAAGGGCCAATTATAAAGTCGAAGATGTAATTCATTCCCTTCCACTACCAATTCAGAAAGGGTACTCGAGTCGGGGACTCTCAAAATTATCGAGACGATGTTTCGTGTGTTTCCATCGGGTCACAATTTGGGCTGAACGCCGAACGTTTTTGTTTAAAAACCTTTCATTTGTCACAACGGTCAGGTTTTTTTAAACGCAATGGCTTAGGTCTAAGTTCATTTTCAAGGAGCTCTTCAATTTTGAAGGTTTGGTATTTTTCTAAAAAAAAAGTTGAGGATTGAGAGTAGAAGGCAAAGTACAATGAAATCTCAATGGACGGGCTAAGTTGCAATTCTCCTAGGACGGACATTCCCGTGATAAATTATTTTCTGTTGGCAGACATCAAAGCTCGATTAAACATGTCATCAGGCAGATATTTTCGCAACTGTATTTTTTTTTTACTTTCCGGCAAAAACATACGCTGTAAAAAATAAACGTCCAGAGAGAAAGACATTGCCAGAGTGTCCAGAGACATTGCATTGTGAATTTTATAAATAGGTTGAATATGTATTTTAAAGTATGTATCTGCTGGATTTGTTTGCATTTGTTTCTCTCTCATTCGTGTGGTGGAAGCAGTTTTGCTTTGGTCGGCAGGGAAGGCAATGCTTGTGAAGACTGTTAGCAGGACTCGAACATTTTGTCTTAGTGGATGATGAATCTGTAAACATGGAAGTGGACTCCGAGATGACATCAGAAGACGTTGCAGTGCCTTTGAAATTGTCGAAAGTGAAAGCGATGTAGATGATCAGGGCTAGGTGGAGGCTTTTCAATTTCCATATAATTCGGAGAAGAAAGAAAACTTTGAATACCAGATAAAAATACCGATCCCACTCTCTCGCACCTTAGATGAAACAGTAAATGATCAAAAAGACGCGGTGCGTTAATTAAATCATAAAGGATTTTACTAATAGTTGGTACAGATACATAGTATCTGGTATTAAGGTGCAAATTGTAATTATTATCCATTCTTTATACGTAATAAACCGAATTTTTGAAAAATATTTTCAGCACTTTGCTTCTACACGTCTTAAAGGAAGAACGCCTAGTTGCTTAAACAAATCAAAACTTGGCGTTCTACGATTGGTCTTCGATATGACTCTTACGGCATGTTTTTCTGTTTATGGATTATGGTGTTTAAGAGGTTCTAGGGTGGTGAAATAGTTACCGCCCCAGCAGGAAATACCGAATTGTAGTTTTGATTTTAACAAGCCATTGTTAGACAAATGGACTTAGATGGTATATTTGTCGAATGGCTTTATTTACATAGTTTTCCGACTTCCCAAGAGACTTGCAGCATTTCGTTTTATGCTGAAAATGTGAATACATTGTGCACTAGTCCATTGTTTTATTATTATAATTTTTTTTTTCATTTTATTTATAATTTTTTGAGCACAATACTGTGAGGCGGCCAAACAGACTTTGATGAGTGTACCATAAAACAAGCAGTTCCAAAGTTTTAAGCTTTTAAGCCAAAATGACGACTGGAAATGTCCACGGTCCATGGCCCGTCTAACCCATGCAGAAACTGCAGAGCATCGGAAGAGATCGAAGTACTGAACCATCCTCTTTGCATCTGATCAGCTTTCATGGCTAACACAAGAAAAAATACAAATAATAATACGGGTGGCGCCACAGCCCGTACACCATAAGGGCCTAGCTTCTACAGCAACGACTTTTGTTGCGTGTTCTATGTTCTCTCATGAGTGGAAGGTAGCTGCAGTTATATGCAAACTGAGAAGGGCCAAGTTTGAGACAGACAGTTCTTACTGTGACGTGACCGGGAATCGAACGTAGACACCTTAGGTTCAAGTGCGTAAGGGTCGACATACGGACCCACAATGCCACGACAGCCACAAATACTTTTTCGGCTCACTTAGAGATGAGTTCGTCTGTAATGAGGGTTTGATTGCCGCAGTGAGAGTGGAAGAACTGCCCGCCCACTTCCTGGACCTGGTCTTTATCCACTTCTGCGTTGCCTGTATGTTGTTTTGTTCACCAGCATCGAACGCTAACAGTATTAGTACCGGAGCCAAGTTGTCCATAGGCTATACACGGCCCAGCCCTGTAGGCGTTCGATCCGTAGACGCCATGAGTGATGTTGTCTTGCCCAGGTACACGAAGTCCCTCATAACTTCGAAGTTATAGCTGGATTTTTGAAGCCATGACATCGGTCTTATGTGTCCTTCCTCGATGGTATCATGTACTTCGTTTTGCCTTCTTTCAGCGCCATTTTAGCCACGTTCTTCTTGACGAATGACGAATCGGTGTGTTCGGCCAAACCGATCATTTTCACTCTCGTATGCCTACAGTTGTACGGAAGATTGTGCCTCTACGTCAGTCCATATGAGTCAACACAGGAGTAACAAAACTGGATAGAATAGGAAGTTCGAAGTTCCGAGGAAGCCTTCACGTCAAAGAACCCATCGCTTAGAAAGTTAAGCGCGAATGGCTCAGTTGGTACTGTCATGTTCATGTTCAGGAGAGATCGCAAGCGCGAAAGAGGGGCAGGCCTAAACATTTGCTCGGCCTCAGTGATGATGTGATTGGAGACAGGAAGCCTGTCTATATTTCTTGAGATCGAATCGGCGAACCCCACAGGCGGACCAGTTGGAATGCCCTAAACTGGATTCCCATAAGTCAGATCATAACTTCGTCGTCGAAGAAGAAGAAGCGAATAACCGCGAAGCCAGCAGCTGAGTGTGTTTGAATCCATTGACAGTGACTTTCAGCAAACGTTGCAACTTAAACGCTGAGTGTGTTTGAATCCATTGACAGTGACTTTCAGCAAACGTTGCAACTTAAACGTTTGCTGAAAGTCACTGTCAATGGATTCAAACACACTCAGCACACTCAGGTTGTGGTCCTACAGGCATGACAGGAGTTCGGTCTTTCTTTACAGTCATCTCTCGTGGCCCAAGGCCCTCAAGGCCTCAACACTCAAATGGCGACGTTCGATAAGATTTTCTTGACAAGTATACTCATTGAGCACTTTCTGCGACTCGAGAGGGGTGGATGCGTGAATTAAGAATGTTGTTCGTAGCAAAATTCCACCTAGACACCGGACTCAACGCAAATACCCAACGGCGGCCATAAAGCGAGCCATCAGCCATACGGACATTTTAGATTACTGCCAAGCAGATTCAGAATTGTAGTTGTCCCAGGAAATTTGCTGAGGAGGGTTGACCCAGGTCTACTGGGTCTTGAAGTTAAGGTTCCTCCTCACCTGCTACGAATCACTCATTGGGAACACACTCGGACTATTAATTGAAGATCCATTCCCAAATCGCACATTTGCGTCGCAAACTATGCGCGACCGTCCCTTTCAGAAACTACATACTCCAAAGAAAGGAATGATCTCTTAGCACGATAGTTCCTAACTGTCATCAATTATCAGCTGCGAGCTTGCACCCACTCAACCGTAATGTAAGGACGTGCCGACGGCCAACTTGTGCTGCTGATGAGGTAATACGCGCCACAAGCAAGGATTTCCATAATCAATCCATTAGCGGCATCTGCTTCATCCTCGTCTGATGAAAGTGCTTGCGAATGGAGCCAGACTAACGATGACATGCCTCCAATCGTGCTCAGATGGTATCGGCAGGACTGCTGTGGCAAAAATGTTTGACATTTGATTGTCATTAGAGATTAGCACCAGACGTTGAATACCAGACAAATGTGCGAAACGAAGATAATTTCACTTGTGATTTGTGGGGTAACATCGGGGCACTATTGGGTTGCGCTGGTAGTTGTAGTTGGAGTTTGCCGAACAACGGGGGGAGCTGTGCGATTTGACATTCTCGAGGAGTTCTTTCTCTGCAGGTGGCTTGGGCGGGACTGGTGCTGACGATTTACTGACTGGACGAAGATGGTCAGCAACACTTCAAGGTCAGCAGGGATATTTTTTTCTAATTGCTATGTTTCCGTGGATCTTCGAAATTACAAATGACACCTAGTTGTCAAAGCATAGATAA
Organism: Eristalis tenax; assembly: GCA_905231855.2. Taxonomy (NCBI): domain Eukaryota; kingdom Metazoa; phylum Arthropoda; class Insecta; order Diptera; family Syrphidae; genus Eristalis; species Eristalis tenax. The sequence goes on along the minus strand of HG993125.1, from coordinate 71,548,042 downwards.
AGATTTGCCATTTCATTGAGTACGCTTGTCGAACGTGCGAAAATTATAGAAATGCTGGCTCAGTTGTAAAAAGCGTGTACTGACTCGTTTCTCACCCTATCCCGGCATAGTTACTCAGCACGAAGAAATCTCATCCAGGCAGCTTGTATTCACATTCTTTCGGTCATTGCCCAAATTTCATGACCGTAGGATACCACTAACTTGGCTTTGGCACCAAGCTCGGCCCTCCTGATTACAGATTTTCCAAGCCGGCTTAAAATGGAATCGTGTAAGCTTTTGGTTGATCGTTAACGGTCACAATTTTAAATGCGAAAACACTTAATTAATAAATTCATAAACAAATTTTTAATCGAATGAAGTTAAAACGAAAACAATGAAAGATACGCAGAGTCACGAATCAAAAATTGCAAAAACATTTCAAAATTATCCAATACATCAACCCCACCTACAAATGCTTAATATCGTAACCCGCAATACCCCTCCAACCTCATCGGAATAATTTATGGCTTTCTGCATTCCAGAAGACTACGTTCAAAGTGAAGACAGTAAATCAACAGAGCGGACCACCAAGGCGGGTTGTTGCACAAGCTGGGACCGTCACATCAGATCAACCACATCCAACCGACACAGTGAACTGCTGTATATTTGCAGATGACTCGCTGACCAATGCCAGATCGACGTCACCGCAGCGAATGTTGACTACTATACCAAATGCCGTATTCGTATAAATGCGGGGAAATTATGTCCTCAAGCAGACCATCCAGAGGTGGATGCAGATCAGCAGCCAAATGTCGAAGCATAAAGGTAGTGCTCCCTAACGGTACAGAAATATCAACATACGAAACGGTCAAAAATCTTAGTGTGAACTTCACGGAAAAGTTGAAGCTCAACAGTTATTCGATACAGTCCCTTAAGAAGTCCAACCTAGGCTTCCATCGCATCTATACCTTGATGCGCAAGCAAAATGGATTAAGCCAGAAGACAAAACTGCTGCTACACAAGCGGCTTATGCGGCAGATCTCAACGTACGGCTTCCCACTATGACACACCGCCCTAAGGCCAGCATGACGAAACTCTCAATTTTCGAAAGAAAAATACTGCGAGCATGTACCAGACTCACCTTCGACAGGGACCGTCAAAGTCACCACAGCAAAAATAGGCTTTACGACCAAGCACGCATCATCCCCCTGCAATAGTACATTTCGACACTGTTCAGAAAGCAGTTACTAGACTTCAGCAAAGAAATCAGGAACCTGAGAAACACAATCCCCGGACAACGCTACCTGCTAAACGAGCAGAACTTTCCAACAACGCTAGGACAGAGCTTCCTTAATCGCTACAGTTACAGCCTGAAAGACGCTTCAGTGATTCGGTAATCGGAAAGATATATGGATGTTTAGACAGAGATTAGACACGCACCTGTATCCATCTTCTACCCGGTGTTCAGATTCCCAGTAAGATTTGGGAGAGGATGCTGGTTGAGAAGTTTTTCCCGAAGAAGTGTTTGGGTACCATGAGGTCTGTATCTATGGGTGTAGAGCCTGTTGATGATCGTTGAGTGTCCAAAACGAATTTCTCCCCAGATGTGCTGTCTGTAAAGCTGCCTGTCTATCAACTAGTCCTATCGCTTGTAGGCTCTCAGTCCGATCGCCGTGTTCGCTGCTGTGTGCTTAGCGACTAGTCCTATCGGTGGTAGGATTCGGTGTTTGGAGCTTCGGATGAAGTTGTTCTTTTTTTCCTCTTGCAGAACCCATGCCCTTAAGGCAACGACACCGCGGCTAGGTTAGATCTATTGTACCGAAGAGTTGGATTTAAATCAAAAGACAAACTACTTCCCTCATGAAAGATAGTAAGTCCTTTGTAGTGGAGATTTTGTATTCCACTAAAGTGAGAAGATGACCAGATTAGTTGAGGACATCCACACAAGATGTGCTCACAAGTCGCAGCCTCTTCGAGGCTAAGCCGACAAACCTTGTCTTGACACAGGTTTAATTTGTCAAAGGTGAGGTTGTCCTTAGTGCTTCGCTGATACGCTGATTCTGCTGACTGACACAAATAGCCAGTGGACCGTGAAGGGTTGTGATCCCCTTATGCACCCTATGCAAAGCAGAGAGCCGTGAGGGCCTTCTTACCACGTTCCTTGATATTAAGCTTCCAGCTTAGCTGCGTGTCTAATATAAGACCTAAGAATTGTGTGCTGTCAGTAAGCCTTAAAGGCCTTATATTGACTTCTGTAGAAGCTGCATGGATGAAGATGAAGATGATGACCGACTTTGCTCGAGTAGCGCGCTGGCAGGTCGTAGATACTTACACCTACGGTCCTACTCGTCATCTGAATCGCTTTGTCACAAGCACCAACTGGTTTTAATTATTAGGGGGAATCAATCCGCGTTGTATCACAATGGACCTACTTTGGCCGAAGTGTGACTGCCTTCTGCAGCCAGCCACTATAACCTAGCCTAACCTAAGCCTTAAAGGCAACCCAAATAGTGAGGGACTATTGCAGAGGACTAGGTCCGTTTTTTTGCGGATTGACGCCTAGGCCGTATTCGCCTGGAAAGATAAACAGACATCCCTGATCGTGGATACAAACTTCCTTCCAGTACCTTGCAGTGTCATCAACAGTTCGTTTACTACCACGTTCCACAAGAGAGGCGAGAGTACATCGAATTGTGGCGTGCCTCTGTTAGCAGATCTGCAGGTCGTGGACTCACCTAGCTTCGAGCCTATCACTCTGTTATTGAGAAGCTGATGAATAAGGGCCAGTAAGGACATTTCGATCCCGGGCCTATGAGTGATGAGGTTATTGCATAGGCTCCGTCAATATCAACAAAAGCAGCAAAGTTAAATTCCTTATGCTCGAGGAATTTTTCTATAGAGCCGACAAACGAGGGAAGGGCTGTTTCGACAGGTCTGCCCTTGTTGCAGGCATGCTGAGAGATTGACAATTTGTCTACGACTGTGTATGAATATGTCAATCAGTTTCTCTAAAGTTTTAAGAGAAAGGATGATAGACTAATGGGTCTTCGATTCTTTGGCTTGACGTGCGGACATTTCCCCGAAGACCACTCACCTAAACAAACCTGATCTCAGGTATATAGACCATTGTTAACCACCTTTCTATAGCCAGCGTTCGAAAAGCTCACTTTTGCGCTTATCACGCGACTTAAACGGCGCTACATCGTTTTGTCGTTTCATCCGAAAACCTGGATGGTTCCCCACGAGTGATGAAGGATTAAGGTCAAGTCTAATTACACCGCATCAGCCTCCCCAGCATCAGCCAGCAGCCGACTTCTTGACAGTCACAGAACACCAAGTCTTCTCTGGACTCCCCATATTTCCGTCACCGAGTGACGCCACGATTTGGGTACGTTCGAGGACTCTGTCCTTCCGCCACCATCTCTGCCCCGATTCTCACCACAATCAAATCAAACGAAAAATAAATCCACACAAAAGTCTCATACTTACGCCCCACAGCAAGCACCCCTCCAAAGGAAGTCTTACGCCCTTCCCACTCTCTTCACTCACTCGACAGAAAAATGTCCAGAGTACACACAAGACACTCGTAGATTCAATTGCTTATTTCACAGGCACAGGCACAGGCACAAACAGCCACTTGAGCCCGGCTGCAGAATTAAGGAATATCTATCACACAGTGGCACTTGTTATCCGAACCACGGATGAAGAGTTATTTTCGTTGCAAATAATAAATAAACCGAAATCCATCAAGACGACTAGGGCCGCCACTCGCCGTGAATGCAATCACTGAACGTAAACTAAAGGACACACGAGAACGCGCTCAAGAGTTGTACAAACACGAGGATACAGCGTGGATGCCAAGTGGATGGGAACGCGGAGAGCGCATTTCCCCCCAATTTGATGTCTTCACTTCGAGCGTACACAGTCTGCAACCGTTACAAGGACTCTTACTTCGGATGTCGTTGGCTGTGGCACTGAAGTTGAATAGTTTTGCGCTCTTGTCACGCTCGAAACGGCACAGAATGCGAACTGCTGTGGGTACGTGAAGCAGAGCACTTCACGCATTCAAAACCACCGCGAACCGCACTGAACAAATGGCCAAGGACGACTGAGCACTGAGGCACACCGCCACCGCAAGGATGCTGCACAGCTTCGCCTCCGCACGTACACACGTCCTTTCAACTTTGGTTGAAGTTGAAAGACGTCGTCGTCGACGAGAGGCACCCGCTCTCTTCGGGTCGTCAGTTCAACTTTGACGCATGCCTCCTTCACGGGATGTGAAGCAACAATTTGTTTCATTGCCTGACGGATACCGAAATCGAATGAGCCACACACGGATTCGTCCTTTTCATAATTTCACCCCTCATTGCTTTCGTTTTTCCGGCGTGTTTGCGCTGGCTGCGGCGGCGAACTCATCGCATCCTTTCCCCCGTGACAGGCCGAACAACACGTATCACCGCCAGGACCGGTTCCTCGCCTTCTCGCTCAGCGTGCCAGGACCTTGATGCATATTAAGCACTTTGCTACATGCGAGCTACGATTTGACTTATTATTGTGTCGTTAGTATCTGTTTTCTCTCCTCTGGCACTGACGGCGGTGGCAATGGGGCTGCCAGTCCTGCGGGATGGATGTTCTTCGGCATCGTCCTGACGTCAGTTGATGCTCCTTGCTGGGATTTGATTTAGATGGATGAATCCAGCGTTTTTCTCGACCTCTTGATGGGTGTGCGCCCTTATGATTTATTGTGGTCTTTAAGGAATTTGTTTATCGATAACCGGAGAAGAGTGGCCCTCCTTGGGCGAGAGGGGCTGGTCACCCACGCACCCACGCACACACCATCCCGGTCGGGGCTGAGAGCTACTCGAGGGCTTATGGGGAAAGATAACATTTTACGGTGTGTATCCAGGAGTGGATTAGGCGTTCATAGACACTCAAAAGGAGATTATGGACCCTTGCATTGATTCGAAGATAAACAAGCAAGGAGCATGGACGTGCAGGGTGTTGGGTGGGCAGCAGACTGTGTCCGATTAACAACACTTTGCCAGCCTGAGGGGAGACCTTCAAAGGACCTAATTTAAATGAATGGACACTTGTGGGGAGTTTTTTTGTGCGTCGGCTGAGGTAGAGGTCGTCTGAGAGTGAGGGTTGCACGGCCCGTCTGGAATGTATTGTTTGAAAATGAGACCTGTCACATGCCGAATGCGGGAGACGGGCGAGCAGGCCATAGGGCTGTTGTCCGTGAACTGGAGACAATTCACCTCGTTGACCTTCTGCTAGTAGACAGTAGTTAAAGACGTGTTTTTCGCATTGTTAGGGGACTGTGAGGGTTTATTTAAATTTGTAGCAAGTCTTTTACAAGCTAGATGTCATCGCATCTAGCCCGACGAATGAACGGCGTCGCCAAGCATCCTCAGACAAAAACGTCAAAAAGCATCCTCAGATATTGTTGCATTTAAGGAATCAGGCGTTATGCGACAAGACACGCCCACACAGTAGATGCAACATCGGATTCTTCTGGTTCCCTATTTCGCAAGACAGCGATCCAAGACCAATACAATTTTGTGGGTGCCGTGATTTTGTGGGCACATGACTTTTGATTTTTACTGTTGATACTGATTTTACTCTTGATGCGTTTAAATTTCTCAAAAACTTTAACAGTCACACAGAAGGAGTTGAGTTGGATGCCTAATTCTAGGCGTTCCTCAAGGTTCAGTTTTAGGTCCAATTCTGTTTCGTGTCAATATTAATTCTCTCCTTTCCAGTGTTTACCAACTCCTTTTGCTGACAACATTGGCTTCTCTTGCGGCCTAAGTAGCCCACTGGACTTACTTTGTGATGTGAATGGGGATCTTGGAACATTGAGACTAGGAAACCTAACAAATGGTTCAACACTCCTAACTCGAGACACAAAATGCGAGCTCTACAAAACATTAAACCAAGCTGCCAGTCCTAAATCCAGGCCACTTTGACAGGCATTAAAAATGTCAACAACAACAGCGCCACCTATCGGTTCTTCTGGCACTTGTACCACATTAGAAAAAAAAAACAAACTAAATGGATTGAAAGCAACGTTTAGTTTTATATATAAGAAGACACCAAGAATTTCTGATAAAATTAAACTGCCATCGTCACCATCCCCGAAGTGCCGGGTACAGAGAGCACAAATCGTTGTCCTAATCAACCCGAGGCTGTATTCCACAGGACACCTTCCCTACCCATCACCTTCGATTGAAAATGTAGCTTCGTCATAGACATTCAGCCATCAGATGAATAGAAGTGAGCAGAGCGCTCTTCCCCAATGAAAGGTGCCTGAATCAATGCAATTTTATGCAAACACCCAAATCTGTGGATCTGTTTGCTCGACAATTCGTATTTGCCTTCCACCCATTCTGTGACGACAAACTGTGAGATTTGATGAATTTCGTGTCGAAGCGATTGAATTGAATCGAAAGGACTTAGATTTTCGTCGCCTCTGTCCCGGAGAACGATGTGGATACTCGTGCGGCAATGATTGTCTCTTCGCAAGCAAAGATTTTCTCGTTCATGGCTGACTCACATCGATCAGGATTCCTTCCTACGATGCATTGCCTAAAATTCACTAATTCGTTTCCCTCAGCGATCCTAACGATTCATTTGCAATGTGTTCCACCTCGGACTCCCCCCACCGAAACTATGAATCTGCAGTTGTTCCAAAGCGATACCCATTAACAGAAGCATCAGCAACACGAGCCAATTATAATAATGGCGCCCAACAGATGCGTTCCACGAGGGAAAATAATGAACTAAGGGAATAACGACAGCCAGCCGCACTTCACAAGGAATACACCTCGCAATCGTTTGAAAAACCTGCTGCCCCCGAGATTGGGGTGTGTCCTGGAATCGCCAAGAACGCCATCTGGACAACACTTGTTTTAGCCTCGCAATCGTCCGCCTGGAAGGGAGGAGTAAAATTCAATATTCACCAAGTCGAAGTAATGGCAGGGGTTTGTGGAGCCAAGCGAGAAACCAATCCTTTTGTGCAATCATTTCAAGTGTAATTGATTTTCTTGCTCGTGCCATCCGCGTGCGACGGAGGCGAGGAAGGCTTGGAATTCAAACTGGAATCGATTTTGTGCGGAGACTTTGAAGGGCGAGCGATGTGAGCCTGAAACAAGTCAAATCCACGAGATGATTGATGACCGAGTGTAGCAGGTGTGAGTGGGATGACTTTAAGGGTGTCCGAGTGGACAACTGTATTTAACGGAATCTCAAAATGTTGCACTAGTTTTGAAAAAAAAATTAAATACTTGAACCAAAAAATTAAATTGCTGCTTAGTAAGCTGCGAAAAAAAAGCCAAGAACTGACACAAAACAAATTTGAAAAAAAAAATCACTCTTTGACTTTGTTCACAAGACTGCAAGTGATACGTATGTCTCGAGATGTGTTGCAGATAACGAGGAAATTTGTTCGGCTTACGATGGAATGAACACAAAAATAATACCGACAGCCCTCAGCTCAGCTTTTGGGGCATTCTGTCCCACAGTACGGCGGGTCATAAACTGATACTATTCACTTGATACTCTTCACTCTGTGAGAAGTGAAGGATCTCATGCCCAGCAGAAGAATGTGTGTGATCAGCAGCAGCGACATCCACGTCACTATCGAGAAAGCATAGTGACCAGTTAAAATTCCTAAAGAAGCTGTTAAGCCCGCTCCAATCGGCTTTCTCGTAGTCATTCTGTTCTTTAGGAATTTGTGTGTGGTGATAACGAGAAATTAGCTGATACGACACAATGGTTAGGCGAGCCTAGAGGTGACAGTATGCCAACAGAACCTTTGTCAGGATGAGAGGTGAGTTAAACAGGTCCACCTTCTGACCCGCATGATTCACTAAAGGCATCGCGGGGGTAAAGCACGCACGAGAGGTCTCCAGAAAACTCGATCTTCCGTCATCGACTCCTACTCATCAGGGGTTATGCCCAAGTGTAACCACCTTGTCCTGGTTCTGTCAAACACATCCAAGGCATGCCTCGGAATGCATGATGATGGGGAAATTCGTGTCACCTGACCAAACCATAGAAGCAAAGCTTCTCGGTTCGAAGAAGCAGCTGCTAAACATTGAGTTCCCCGTGAACTGCCGTCAGTTTTATTTACTCCCGTAACCTGTGATTTGTCCACGTTCACCTCATCCTAGCATACGGGCACAACATCTATCGACTGCACGCTGGAGTACCGTCGGGGACGATGTGAGGATAATTAAGCCATCTGCAAAGAGAAGATGACATACCCTGAACCCTCACAATCTGCTACAACATCCAGTCCATACACATACAGTCAGCGTCAAAAGTGAGTGTACAGCATAAAGGTGTACGTTTTAGAAAAATCGAAAGCAGTTAGTTATGGCCATGAACCAAATATGAGGATATCTCAGAAGCTACTAGCACAGGGGGCTAGAAATGCGATAATTGGCCCTTCTCCGCTTTGCTTGTAAATGTTTTTGGCGCCGGTTACTCTTTAAATAGATCAAATAACCAAACACGTCCATTTTTGGATAAGTGGACACTAAATTGGCCACGTTTGATGTTACCTGAAAAACCCACATTAGGGCCGATTTGCTTACGTGATTTATGTGAATAGTGAATTTGGCAGAGTGTTTTACTTTATGACTCGCTGCGCCTATAGTCCTTGAGAAATCCTGATATTTTTTTTTTTTTTTTTTGCTTATTTTGGCTTTAACTGCATTTAAAAATTTTGTTGAACTGTTTGACATTATTTTTCGTTCAGAAAGCAACCACATTTATGCTGTACACTCACTTTTGACGCTGACTGTATATGTCAAAGAACAGCGAATTTGGCCCTCCCTCAATATGAGAGACCCCCCTGAGTGACAGCGCAAAATAGGACTGGACATGAACCTAAGCTGGAAGCTCAATATCCGGGAATGTGCCTAAAAGGCCCCCTCCTATTCTGCTAGGTACAAATAGGAACTACAGCCCCGCATGGTCCGCTGGCTATTCACATCATACTGCTGAATGGAGTCAATTGAGTGGACTGCGCTCGAGAGAGAACATCAGCTGCAAACCGGAGCAGCGGATGGCATGCGTGCGTATCAGCGGAGCGTTTAGCACAACGTCCAGATGATATTTGCAATCCTACACACTAAAAATACAAGGAGAAGGGAAAAGTGCAGACGCTTCACTCGAAAGCAGATATGATCCCTGATCCACGCAGAAAAATAACGAAAGGTTACTGGAAAGCTGGTACATTTTGCGCACTCATGCGACGCGGGAGCTTTATTTTTTATAAATTGCGTGCGCACAAGGCTTTCTTAAAACCCTTAAGTGTCCGGGTTCAAAACACAGCACGGCCGAAGGTGTACAGGGAGAAAGGGATAGGAGATACCTGTGCACATTGGTTTTAAGTATCTGAGGATTGCATTCTGGGGCAAATATTGGGCTGGGAAGAGCATTCCATATTCGTGTCGTGCGGCTGATGAATGAGTCTCTAAATTTAACTGTGCCTCCGAAAGTAGGCTTAAGGGTAAACTGATGAGCAATCCTGGCGAGACGCGTATTGCGGGTGAATTCATAGAGAGCATGAAAGGAGTTGGCAAGCTCAAGTTTAATCGCTCGCTTTTGGATTCTATCTAGCAGGTGCAGGGTGGTTTTGGGGGCACCAGACCAGATATGAGCGTTGTACTCAAGTTTGGGGCGTATATACGCCTTATAAATTAAAGCCAAGTCCGAAGGGGTGGAGTATTTCTTGCATCGATTGAGGAAACCTAAACATTTCGCAGCATTTTTGGCGACCTCAAATATGTGACACCAAGGATGGAAAGCTTTCCGGTTTCATCGAGACTGGCGCCATTCATGGATAATGGCTGACTATCAAGGGTTCGCTTGACAGCAGGCAGCATTGAGTTTTTGAAACATTGAAATCCACTCGATTGTTCTTTCCCCAGTTAATTATGCTGTCAAAATCGGAATTCAATGTGCTTATCATACGCTGCCGTTCCAATTCTACGGCCGAAGGGCGGGGTCGTGAGTCTTGGAATGAATATGAAAAGCTGAGGGTGCTGTCAGCGAAGGAATGGATTGGATTAGGAGTAGCAGACAAGAGATCATTTATAAAAATGAGAAAGAGTGTCGGGGACAAAACAGTGCCTTGCGGAACACCAGCATTTATTTGGTGGATATCAGGCTTGAACCCATCCAAAGCAACTTGAATTGAACGCCTCCCTCGTTTCTTAGGGCGAACCAAGGCAGCTATAGATCTCCAGTCAACAACCCTCTTAGAAGTTTGAAAACCAGACGCTAGATGGCCCTCTGCGAATCTTCACAGATGGATCGAACATGGATGAAGTCGCGGCTTCGGGTGTCTATTCTAATGATCTAAAGGTTCAACTGTCATTCCAAATCACTGTAGTGTCTTTCAGGCAGAAAACGACTGGCTGGAGCAGTTGGTTATGTGCCTGCCCTTGGTTAGTGGCGTTCCGGTTCGAATCCCACAAGCCGTTTTTATCTGGATTTCAAATCTGGTCCAGTGACCATTTGCCGTTGGGATCAAATTAGCGGCACTGGAGTGGTCACTGGAGTGGCCCCTCGGTGGTTGTGGTCTGTCTGGGGGGTATCGCAATGTACCACCATGGTCTAAGTGTGCTGGTGAATTCATTAGCAACGCCCTTCCCTACCCTGCACACCTACCTTCTGGGAGAAATTATAGCTATGAAGAAAGTTATGTTCTGGCTAAAAAACAATGTTCTGACAGGCAGGCATCGATCAAATTGCCGAGTGTAGTCACATTCCACTCGAAACTCCCCTGAATGGCATGAATTGCCGCCTATTTCTTAGCGAGGTGGCCAAGTATTTTGCCGGGACACTGTGACACATTTCAGAGAACTGTGCAGCGGATGACCTCGCTGGAAAGGGTATAACCTCCGTTGTCTTTCCGGGTGGAGATTTGTCATCCATGGCTGTCGCTACTGCAAAACTTTTACTGCTCTCGATCCAAAACATTCACTCGGCCTGTATAGGGCACTCCAATGGGGCGATTTCACGCCATTAGACTAGGCCGTCCTTAAACGAGGTGGAGGATGAAACAAAGTCAGCAATTGCAGCGCTCCCTCCTCCCGCAGAAAATGTAAGCCCTCTTGATGAGTATCATCTGAGTCAGTCGTCTCCTACGCTTTATCAAAAGTACCAACTGGTTTTTTCGAAATTGAATGAAACAGATCCACGTGGCGTCACAATCGCCCAACTCTGGCCAAAGTCTGATTGCTGTCTACAGGCAGTCAGCCACTTCAACGTAACCCAGCCCAACCAACCTCGGCTGTAAGATATTCGGTAACCCATTTACCCACCTCCCTTCCAGCCGTCCGTCATTGCGACAATTCTGAATCGTATTTTGAGGCCAGTTGCGGGGTTACTTTTAAAGCCCTTTTAAACTCGAATCATAATTTGAAGCTGTACTACTTATGAACCCAGTTGCGGGTTACTTTCTTAGTGACGCATTTCTAAAGTGCGCCTTTCTCCACTTGGTCTCACCTTCTTATGTGGAAGGTCGTCTTGGTTCGGTTCTAAACTAATCCTCCCCCATCTCAGCACCAATCAAGTCTTCCTTCCGCCAAGCCCTGATGTCGAGTACTTAAATTTACGCCTGCAACGATCGACATAAGAAGACTTGCAATAAAAGTTTATCCTTACGGATGGAATAAAACAGGCAATCAAACTGCTGGACTATCGAACGATTCCATTTCTCATTCAAGTTCTAAGGGCACATCAGTCTAGGGACGACCGTTGGCAGAAGTGCTTAGGAACTCAATCATTTTGCCATAATCCCCAAGCACTTGCGACGAAATTAGCCACGACATGCACGAGTTTATGGCATCGACACGGCACACTGTTGTACGTCGACTAAGCCGCTATTGATTGTCGAAGAGAACGAGCGGCATTAACTTGTTCGTAATTTTTAACGAACGTTTTATGGGGTCTAAGTAATAATTGCGAGGATTTTAATGATTTGTCTAATTTTCTCGCGCGTATTTGTAATGATTCGACGAATTGCTGATTGGACAGTTTGTCATGGATTCGGACGGAGACGAAGAGTTGTCAACGGAAGGGATTATTGAAAGGCTTTCGTCCTTCCGGTATGGAAGGCATGTAGTGTAGCGAGGAAGGTAAAAGCCGGACGACTACTTTGGCTAGGCTACATCGAAAGCATGGACAACACCGCCACAGATTAGAGGGTCTCCATATTGCAGTGCAGCAAGCCATTTGATCTTCCTCGAATGCTGCTGAAATCCGCGATGATATGGGTCTAGGTTCTACAGTGGTTTTTCTAATAGAAGTATGGCGAGGTTTGAGGGAGGGGAGTCATAATCTCTAGGTCCTGCCAATGAATCTGGTAAGTTTCCAGCGTCAAAATGGCTATTGTTGTGTGCCAGATCGAACCTAATCCAAGGAAAAGGACACCCAAGAGTAGTCTTAGCACCTACAGTCCGGCAACTGGGGAATAAGTCTTTGGAGGAAAGTCAACTTCAGAAGAAACTTAAAACTGCCATTGTACGAGCTGTCTATAAGTCCGGAAAGAAAACCGATGTTTCGAACTACCGCCGTCTCTCCATCTTGATAAAATGCTAGAAGACGTTAAGGTGGAACGACTACAACATTATATTGCCAAATGTAACGATATGACTTTATGTTACTCATTATATTGTCATAACCGTGTTAAATAATTGTCAATCATATTATTTTCTTAAACTTATTGAATTGTGAATATAAAGAAGTATTGTTAAATATTATGCCGATGTCCGAAGCAAATCATTTCACAATGTAACTCGTGCGGCATGGCAACCCTGAACACTTTGCTTTTGAAACGAATCCGTTACGGGACTACCACGACAGGGCGTATAAAAGTCGCCGTCCGATCAGTGGACTGGACAGCAACTCAGGTTTGGTATTTTATCTTGCGAAATTCCCCGAGCGTCCAAGGAAAAATAGCAAACTTACGTCCTTAAGCGAATTTGCGCACATTTCTGAATTATTACTGTTCAATAAATAATATAAAATCAAAAACATGGAGTTTTACTTGTTGTCCTTGCTTCTATATTTTCTTCTTTGCTTTATTGCCTATGTACTGCGGTTCTCGGACAGCATACGCGCGGTAGAGAGTAAAACAAAGTGGCTGACAGAGGGAGTTCTCCAGAGGAGAGTGGAGACCTAGAAGAGGAGCTATTGCCGAGCCCTACACAAATACAAAATCATAAACAAGAACCAGTATGATTTCCTAAGAAACCGAAATGCAAAACAGTTACTGAGGGATTTTGCCAACAATATAAACAGCAGTCTGAATAAGAACCTCCACTCGCTGGTGATCTTTGCAAATTTCAAAGAGGCGTTTGACACACTTTGGCACACAAAAATCGTTCATATGCTGGAGAAGATAGACGTTCGTGGACGAATACAGGATTGGTTTGCGAGTTATCTTCGGAGAAGAGGTGAACAGAGGTGTCTGTGTGATCCAGTTGTATCAATCTCCAAAATATAGAGTGTGGTGTACCCCAAGGGTCTATCCTGGGACCTCTTCTCTTCATTATTTACCTGAACGATATGCTATCTGTGTTGGAAAATAGCTTCGGTTTCCAATATTCTACGGCGAACCGAGAAAGATATTGAGATTGCTACTCAGCCAAGGCAAACAGAGTTTAATGGTATTCGACGGTGGTTTCACGACAATGGCTTACTTAAATATTTAAACTAATGCATATCCGACCGAACCATTTAGTAAGAAGACGCACAAAAATTAAATTCCATAGTTTTGAGTGACTGCACAAGTTTCATCAGACACCTGAGACAGAGGGCTACGCATAGTATTTTGATACAGTTGACATGTATCGATATTTCGGCGTAAATGTGGACTGCAACATAAAGCATCTGTGCAAGAGACTTCGGCAGTCAACATACTCCCTTTTCCATCTGATCAACCACACGTCGTTTGAAGTACTGAAGCAAGTGCAACACTCACTGGTGGTGTCGGTACTTCAATACGGAGTAACAGCGCATTACTGAACGATGGAACTCCAAAGAGCTCAAACAGAATTCTCAAGATTCCCTTGCGAGCTACGTATGGTTGTCGCTATGTAGAAAATTTGTGTAGTTCAAGTAAAGATGCAAAAACAGCCCTAAAACTTTTTGTTTCTTATTAAAGAGACGTACAACGACCAACGCTTTAAACAACCTATTGGTCACGGCGCACCGTGTGTTATTTTGCGAATCCAACGGTATCGATGTCCTATCAACATACTACGTTTTTTTTTTGTTCGGAAATAGTATAAATTTGATTCTATGAAGGTTTTAGGACCTATAACCATGTGTGGTAAGAGATAGGGGGCAAATAGCCCACCTCATCCTACCTCATGGATATAAAAGTCTCTAACTAAAAGACCACTAGACCGATTTTGTTCAAATCTTCACCAATGTGTTCAGGCAGTAGAACATTAAAATCCATGCGCCCAACCCTATTACCCAAACGCCTCCCAAGACATTTTGATGAAACTAGCACATTTTACGTCCACCATCACCATCACCCTTTTGCGAGTAAAACGCAAATAAAAGATTAAGAATTTCAATTGATTTAAGTTATTTTATTAACTTCTATTTTTTTTATCTGAAATTAGTCGCTCTCATCATCTTCCACTAAGTTGCTGCATGATGGAAATTCTTCGGGAGTCTTTAAAAGGGCAATACTTTCCTGTGGGAGTAGATCTCTTTTTCGATCGCGTTTTATACTTCGGCTCGATAAATATGGATCCGAGGACAGTAAAAATCGGTTAAGGACATATTTATTTGAATTTTGTCTTGAACGCTTACCACGTTCCCACTTCTCTACGATTTTTCTGTTAATGCGGCTCACAAACTTTCTAGGGACATTATTCGTGTCCGCAAAACCAGCATTCTCCACAATAAAACTTAAAGCTTTTGTTTTCCGGTCCTCTTGAATGGAATTTTTCCATATATCAAAAATTACTTTATATTGCATTGTGCGGTATCCAAAAATGTTGCACAAAAATAACCCATTGGAGGAATTGGTTTTTGAAGACGTTTGTTAACTTGTCGCCTCCCGGTTTTGCTTACCACACAGTAGTGCAGCCGCAGAAGGTATGTTTTCCAAGCTCAGTGGAAATAAGACAAATCGTCTAGGAATAAGCACAGTAAATTTAATGGTGGCAGGGAACACATGAAAATCGTATAAATGTCAGACTTCTGATGTTTTGCTGAAGTAAACGGCCTTCGAGTTTTTTTCTGACTTAGATGCTGTGTTCAATTCACTATTTATGTTTTGTGTATGTTTGCAGTTTGTTTTTTATTTATGTTCCTTAAATTTACAATTAAATAAAAAATCTTGTTAATATTCCGTTTATTTGTTCATTTAATCACTACCTCAAATTAAGGGAAACGTAGTCGGTTTTGCTCCCGGATTTTATTCTCCTCACTGTAACGCTGGGTGGGAATATTCTTACAATACACTGAATATTGTAAATTTATTGAGACAATAAACTTACTCACTCACTCAATTCGTAGACCCATTCCGCCGACGGGCGAACTGGGTCGATGAATTTATGGAATGTACGGAGCGACGAAAAATATGATTTCGTTCTAAAGGCTCTGGCACATAGAATGCGTTCTTGCATCAGCGTCAGCGATAATTTGACAGATACGCTTACGCTGAAGCGACGGATGTAGTTGCTCAAATGTTAACTTTTCTCTCTTTTCGTCAAATTGGGAGTTTTCAGTGGAATTTGAATTTTTTGGTTGTTGTTGGTTCTCATCGAAGCAAAGTTCAACTACATAAAAATATGAATAAAGGCTTGTAATAGAGTATTTATTATAAAATTCACATGTTATTGGCGCATTTATAACCAAAACAACTTAAATTTTCAATTGGAAATTGAGACGGTCAATTGAAATCAGCTGTGCGTTGAAGTATTCATTCTGTTACCCCCTTACGTTAGCTACTTCACCGTGAACGAACGCTTTGACTCTGCGCAGGTAATGTATTCTTTGTGTCGGAGCCTTAACGATTTTGTGATTGATCTACAGCGGCAAAAATAAGATACGCCATATTTTTCAGTCTGTCATATATTCAACCTTGTGCGGATGTACTGGCGAGTCAAGAGTACACTTCCGACCAAGTCTAACGAGAACGGTGGTGGTACAAGTGTTCCCACTTTGCAATGAATAGCTCCGAAAATCGTAGTGTTTCACGGTAAGTTAAGTGATAAGCGATTATTTATGTATTACCGGTGTGCTAAATCAACCTCTTTCACCGTGGGTGTTGGACTTCGCCAAGGGTGCGCCTTGTCACCTCTCCTTTTCATTGAATATATGGACTGGATGTTGCGGCGCAGCCGAGGCGATCAATGTTTCACATTGGGAGAGTTTAGAGTTAGTCATCTTCTTTTGACTTGGTTATCCTAACATCTTCCAAGACGGAACTCCAGTGCGCACTCGATATGCTTGTGGCCGTATGTGCTGTTGCTGAAGCTGAACGTGGACAAATCGGAGGTTTTGGTCATGCCTGTTCAATGCACTCTACAGGTTAGTGGAGTCCCATTGAAGCAGGTGCAGAAGTTTAAGTAGCTCGGGGTCTTTTTCACGAGTGATGGAAGGATTAATGCTGAGCTTTCCTGTAGAATTGGTCAAACTGGGTCAATTGTGAATCAGCTTGGTAGATCTGTTACCAGGAGGGCCGAGCCAAGTTAGCGGTTTTCAACTCAGTATTTGTTCCAACTCTCACCTATGGTCATGAAATTTGGGTAATGACCGAAAGACTAAGATCGCGAATACAAGCTGCTGAGATGAGATTTCTTCATGCTGTTGTGGGAATTACTCGCCGGGATAGGGTGAGGAACACGGCAGTACGAGAGGAACTCAACGTTGAGGAGCTGCTTCTTCGAACGGAGAGAGCTATGCTTCGCTGGTTTGGTCCCGTGGCACGAATGTCCCCTTCATCACGACTTCCGAGGCTGGTGTTGAATGCGATTCCATCAGGTAGGCGACCGTTTGGCAGACCCAGGAAGAGGTGGTTAGACCAAGTTCAAAAACTCGCGTGGTTACGTTTGGGCGAGTCAGAGTCGATGGCGGACGATCGAGTGGCCTGGAGATCTCTTGTGCAGTTTATCCCCGGACCCCTTGGAGGAGCATGCGGGTCAGAAAATTATGATGATGATGTATTTGATTTTTTACAGCATGAGACTCTAACTTTTACATCAACTATGAAAGTGGTACAGTATAAATTTTATACTTTCTGTTTCCTTTTGGTAACGAATTTGCCATCAATAGATCGGTATTGGTTTACAAAAGATATTAATGTTGACTCAAGCCCTTATTTTGAGACTTTAAAAACTACCAGAATTTAACAATTTCTTCCTCAAAATCTGCGAATATGTACATCTCGCTTATAAAGGGTGATTTTTTAGCTATTATCTTTTTGGCAACACTGCTTTAAACAGCTGACGCACGTTTCGTGTTTTGTTTCACTGTCAAACATCTTCAGTTTGGTCTATAATTTAACCATGAATCGTCTTACAACCGAACAGCGCTTGCAAATTATTGAATTTTATTATCAACATGCGTGCTCTGTTAAGAAAGTTCATCGCGACATCACATGTGTGTGGTACGTAAATAAGCAGAATTGTCGATTTTGGAGTGAATATCAGCCAGAAGCATTGCAAGAGCTGCCAATGCATCCAGAAAAAGTCGCAGTTTGGTGCGGTTTATGGGCTGGTGGCATCATTGGACCGTACTTCTTCAAAGATGATGCGAATCGTAACGTAACTGTGAATGGTGAGCGCTACCGTGAGATGATATCCAACTTTTTTTTGCCCAAAATGCAAGCGCTTGACTTGCATGCCATGTAGTTTTAACAAGACGGTGCCACATGCCACACAAATCGCAACCATGGACTTATTGAGAGGCGAGTTCGGTGAACATTTTATTTCACGTTCGGGACCGGTCAATTGGCCGCCTAGATCGTGCGATTAAACGCCTTTAGACTATTTTTTGTGGGGCCTAGCCCGCTTCAATTGACGCATTGGAAGACCACATTGAAGCATTTATTCGTGAGATACCGGCCGAAATGTTGGAAAGAGTATGCCAAAATTGGACTAAGCGGATGGACCATTTGAGGCGCAGTCAAGGTCCACATTTGCAAGAAATAAACTTCAAACATTAAATTATATGGACCGTACTATCGATTCAAATAAAGATTTCATGCATATTTCTGAATTTTATGTGTTTTCTTTTGTTTTGAAAAACTTTCCTATAGCTTTTAAAAAATCACCCTTTAGTTAACAAAGAGCCTCCACTCTGCACTTAATTCAGGAATACATCAACTGGAAATGCGTCAACAATGCATGATAGACCTTGAAGGCTAACATCATGGTCCACATCCTCTAAAAATGTTGCCTTGACTTGAAACGTTAAAGTTTTTTTTATTTGCCTTATGTAATAGTTTCTGACACAAGTTCTAACCAAAATCAATTCAGTTTCAGAAAACGAGACTTGATCCATTCGTTGAATAAATTCTGGACTCCAGCGGAAGACGACAACCGTCTTCTTCAAAATCGCATTCTATTAATACTAATTTGAATAGATTCAGTCCAAAATATTGAATCGTTAAAACATCGTTCTTCAGAATTATTCCATTTTTAGTGAAATCATACCCATTTTGTTTCTCAAATCGTTGTGTTTTGGAATTTTTGGTGGTGTAGTGAGAATGTTAAAAAGTAGAAAAAGTGAAATACTTCAGATGTAGTGTATGTAGCGGGGACACTCGTGGTAGAATCGCAGTGTGACGACACAAACGGTGGTCAAGCCAGGATTGACGGGCAGAAAGATCTTGCTGCGTATTTGGTGGGATTGGCAGTCCACTGATCTCATACGACAGAGAGTGAGATGAATTGTATTCCATCAGGACAACGGAATGCCACACATCGATTGCGATTCCCCAGACGTTCCGGGATCTTGGTGGGGAGGTCTTCGTGTATCCACTTTATAGCCCGGACCACCGCGTGTCCCTGTCCATGGCGTATGCATTCACAAGGAGAAAATAGAGACAAAAACATTTTGTTTTACATTTTTCTCCTCCCACATCGAGAGGACAATGAAAACCAGAGCGAAAGGAACACCACCATGGTAACTATTCTTGTGTGTTTTCCTTGATCATGTCAACCGCTCTTAAACTCTGCAAGATTACCATTTGTTGCAGTGACTGAACGGCACTTCTGCAGAAGCTGCAGAGACGAGGATGAAATATTGCGGAATCTGTCCGACATCTGCTCTGCGAGTACCCAGCTCTGGAAAAGAAAAGATTGCAGTCCCTGGTAAACAAATGCTGGAGGACTTAAACAGGATCGCACTGAAACGTGGCAGGGTTTTAGGTTGTTTAAGAATTAAGGATGGTCTCGCAGGAATAAAACATCTCCCATTACCGGGAGAATGGAACCAAAACGTTGTTCGCAGTAGGTCACGGCCGATGGGTGGTGGTAAGAGCACCCATGAACGGGCAATCAAACTGGCTAGTGGAGGGCCAGGGCCAAGCTTGTGCTTTGTGTTCTTTGACTCGTGGGAGGGACTTGAAGTTTTATGCCGACTCCGAACGGCCAGCTTGAAAAGTCTGTTATAGTCACAGAGGTGAGGCCGTGAAGCTCGAACCTAAGCTCAAGTGCGTTCCGGTCGGCGCAACAACCCACAACGCCGCTGCCGCCACAGTCGCCGGAGTGTAACTAACGCACTCGACTATCTCAACGAAGCATATAATCACAGTTGGAGTAATTATTGAAGTTACAAAAAATCGACCAACTAAAACTAAACCCACGCCCACGATGACGCGGGTACTGTTGCTGGTAGTTCGACTGACCATCAGTGGCAGGTCACGATCCCGTCTCGCACTCCCTGGCGGCAAATTGCTTAATTCGGACTCTTGCTGCAATGCGAATTTGCTTAATCCTTGTTTTCAAAACTCTTAATCCGTTGAAAGGGTCTCACGGCCCTCTCCTCCTCCTTCACTGCCTTAACGCAAAAGGCTGTAAATCCTGTAATTTCATTTACCCTACCCCCAAAAATTTAACATTCAAATGTAGTCCAACCTCACCTCCTCCCGCCCCTCCCACGCAACCAAGGACGAAATAATTCCTGTTGCTGGGAAAACACAAACAGCCTCTCCTCCTCCGTTCACCTCATTTATATTTATGGCCAACAACTTTTCGTATGTTAGCAACACCAACGGCGGAGGTCGGTGTGGCGGGGCGTCCCCGGCATTTTTCGTGGACTGCAGCGTCCTGCATCCTATTTGGATATTCATGGATTTTAATTGTTTTGCATAAAATCAAGGATTCAAGAAAAACTTTACACAAACGTACGCGCGTCCATGTGTGCCACCGTCACGAGAGGGCACGCGTGGGAAAGGGGCGATTCCTACAGCCCCCCGAGATCGTTCCCCAAATCAGGTGAGCAATTTAAATTCTGGCGCGGGCCGGGAAACTTTAATTTCGACCGAGCGATGCCAAAGGACTTCCGAAAGTAATTAACGTGCTTTTATCCCGAAAAAGTTGCTGCATCGCTTGGGTAAACTTTCTCCTTTCGCCGCAGACCCAGACCCATTCACCCGCTCTCAACCCCCTCAACTATTACCGAAACGGTATCCGTTCGAAAAAATCATTCGCTAAGCGGTAGCGTTTTAAGGCAGCCGCAAAGTTAGCCAGGAAAGGCCATCCCGTAATCCTGGTTGACTATTAAATTTTATGCACGTAGCTCGTAGCGAAGGAAGAAAAAAATCCTTTTTGCTAGGCTTGCTGCGAATCACCGGTCGTGGAAAAGGGCCCCGCTCTTCTTAAAATTGAAAATAAGTCCTCCGGCGATTACAGTTAAAATCTCCGAATTTTTGTGGATTTCTCGGATTACAGGGCCACCCTTCAAACGACGCCCTGCCCCCTATCGCACACGGAAGCTGATGCGAGTACACAAATTGTTCACTTACTGACACTGGAATTGGGTGTTGCAACCCCGCCGCCGCGGAGTTGCTTAAACCGCGATAAAACCCCATGACGGATGAGCCAAGAAGGGGCGAAATGTAGCCGCCTCACATTCAGATGAGCAGTGCAGACGCGTGTACCTGGAGTATTTTTAATTTTATTTTATGCCCCGGTGTACCTGCAAGGAGGGTGGGAACGCAGCAAAGACGATGCGAAACGGAGTGAAGGAGGACATAAAAGTGACGTGCCTTTATGATGGTCCTTAAAATAAACCCTCAACGGCTGGTGCGCACTGTCATGCTTAAGGAGAGCCAGCCTGCGGGTGTGCTTTAACGACTTGCAATAGAGGAATGGATTTAAGGACCTCGAATGGGGTCTGCTTTAATTATTCATCGCCAGGGAAGATGCGCAAAGTCAATGGCTTGTACTACACGCGGATTAGATGAGGCTCACGACAGCTTGATGACTTTAAAATGCACACGTTGGTTTGACTGGAATTTGTTGGGTTTTCATAGATTGCCAGGATGTCTTGGGCGACTTCAGAGTTCCCACTCAAGTTGGTTGCAGCCATAAACCCGCTTTTATTGGTGTTTTTTTGTGTGATTGTGAACAACAGTTGGTCGTGTGGTGTTAGGCTGGGGTTTTAATTAAAGTTGTGGTTTACGTATCAACTGAATGCTCGCATAAAGTGGAACACGATTGCGGCACGTCTTTGAAAGGGCGACAGATGTGCATGTTAGATTGTTGTCTTGAATGGTCGGGTAAGAGTGGGTTGCATTTATTGCAACAAGAGAAGCGACCGCGGAGAATAGCAGCCTCCTCTGTGGTCTATAATTAACTTTGAGACGCTAATCCTAATCAGGGTGAGCGTCCGTTAAAAGTGTTGTGCTTCTCGGGGTCGTTATGCGGACAGGTCGAAGTGACTGACGGGACATCAACTGACTGCGTGGACAGATACGAAGTGACCCGTGTGGGCTTGGTTTAAATTTCAAAGAGATGACTTGTGGAGCTTTAGTCGTCAAGAACAATCGTCAATTATCCAGTTGAGTGACTGGCATGAAATTGATCGACAAACTAAGGCAAATGCTGGACAAATCAAAACTTGAGAAAAGCCGAATGAGGAGTTCAGTTTGCCCAAGGCACTAATTGAAGACTTGCTTCAACCACAAGCTGAAAATACGGCCGGGAAATGCAGTCGCCGCTGCATCGAGACACTTCCAATGTGTGTTCATTTTGTTCTGATTTAAATCATACTCGCGAACTCCGATCTGGTAACCCAAAGAGAAGGATAAAGAAACCAGGCACACTACAGAAAACCAGCGGGGTCCACTTTAACCGAGCGGAGTTGCCCCGCATGCATGCAAAGTGGCCACATTTTTCCTCAGACTCATATGGTTAAGAGGAAGGCATGCCCGACGACATGCATGCATCCACAAAAAAGGCGATCCAACCTCTTGCAACAACTACAAAACACGTGCTTTCCCAGTCCTGCTTTATGGACCCGAAAGCTAGACGATAAGAAAACCTGTAGAGCTGATTCTTGATATCTTGGAAAGCAAAATTCTACGTCGAATACGTGGTGCTATCTGCGGAGGAAGGTGAATGTAGTCGAAGACATAACCGCGAACTCTACGAGCTTTACCAGAGGACAAAACCCCTCACGGCCCAGGGAGCGCATGAAGAGCAATGTTTCAGCAAAGGGGGTCGTCGAATCGAGCCTCCTTGTCGGTGTCTAACTAAAGAGCACAATTTTCTACATTTCGGCCAGTGCGGACTTGGTGGATAAGGGATCCACGTCCTAAAGAGAACTTCCCCTTCTTGCGATGGGTGCAGAGAAGTAGAGGAAGACCTAATCTGCGGTATAAACACTAATGCCAAGTTTCACAGTTTAAACTTAAACTTAAATTGAGTTCAAATGTTTCGTTTCAGTAGTCATTAGTTCACAGTGAAATCTGAACTTCATTTGTGAAAAAAGAATTGCAACCCATTGGAGCGGATGCTTACTACAATAATTAAATTATATTTATCGGTTTGTTTTTATATCTATTTGTTATACTTTTTAGGTTTGCATAAATGCAGTCGGTTGGAGCTGTTTCCGGTAAAGGGAGGCAGATATCAAACAAAGAAAACAAACATACACAAAAAATCACTTCAGATAATTCATCCCTGAGTCTGACTAGTGACAGGCAAATAATACAAAAACGGAAGGAAAAAACTCGTGCATGAAAAACAAATAATTTCCCATCAAATGTTGAAAATAAAAATCAAAATATAAATGGAATTAAAAATGAGGATGGGATGGTTTCCATCAGAAATGAAGTATCATAGACCTATACCTAGTCCATCGACGAATTTCAGAGATTTTTTGGCAGTTATTCACGAAATAACGTAAATGCCGTTCTCTGATTGGTCAATTTGGTTTTAGAAAACTATATAAAAAATTGTTGTCAAAAATGTTAAGATGTAAAAGTAGAGATGCCCTCTATCATACTTCATTTCTGGTTTCCATTATCGAACATCAGCTGTATTGAGCAAAATGCTCTCGCTCTCAAGAGAGCGAAGCAAAATACAGTCTCAAGCACGGTTGCCGTTTTAGCGATTCTGTTGCTAGATCTTGAGGGTTTGGAAAACACTCTAGGATTTTCAATAAAATAAAATCGCTAATATACAAACTAGTGGATTCCAGCCATTTTTCATTATTACATCGAGTGCTACAAACCCTGTCCAAAACAGCGGACGTACTTCAGGCCATGTACAACGATCACTATAATCGATTATGGCCGAGTTCATAAACGTCACACTGCGGCAGCCCTGCAAGACTTGCTTTCACAAATGTAAATAAACAGCAGGGCCCATGCATGATAGCAGTCGGCAACTGCGTTCATGAAAGCAATGCGATAGTCAAACTTCGATCAAATTGGCAATGATTTTTGTTTTGTTGCAGGATTGCAGGGAAACCGAAAAGTGGACCTTTTCATGCAAAAATGGTCACGTATACGCCATACGGAAATTATCTTATTCTTTCTAAGAAATTTTTGTTATTTGAACCATGTATTGACGTCCAATCCTTTTTCTTTATAAGCATAGACCTTTTGCTGCGTATTTTGCTAATGTTTCTTCGTTTGATATTTTTGAAAGTTGGTAAGTTTATTATACGTATCAAACTTAAACCTAGTATTTTACCCTTTTTAGACATTAATTTTGGCCAA
The DNA here is from genome assembly GCA_905231855.2 of Eristalis tenax. Classification (NCBI taxonomy): domain Eukaryota; kingdom Metazoa; phylum Arthropoda; class Insecta; order Diptera; family Syrphidae; genus Eristalis; species Eristalis tenax. The sequence continues at coordinate 71,523,843 of HG993125.1, read as the reverse complement.
AAAATCTTCATAGCTGATTGACCACTAGTCCATTGACGAATTTCACAGGCGTTTTGACAGTTATTCACTAAATAACATAAATGCCGTTCTCTGATTGGCCAATTTGGCTTTAGCAAACGGTATAAAAATGGTTGTCAAAATAAGGGGCAAGAGAGGTTGAAGTTGGGCACTCCTTCCTGGTTTACATAATCGAACATCACTTGTATTGACCAAACTGCTCTCGCTCTCAAAAGAGCGAAACAAAATACAGTCTCAAGCACGGTTGCCGTTTGTAAAACTCTCGACGATTTTCAATAAAATAATATAAAGTGTAGTGGATTCTAGCGATTTTTCATTACCACACCGAGTGCTACAAACCCTGCCCAAAGCAGCGGATTTACTTCAGGCCATGTACAAATCACTGTAATCGACAATATCTCTGCTTTCTTAAGATTGTTTTAAGTAACGTGCACCTTAGCTAAATATTTCTGAAGGCTATAATTCTAAGCCTGTAAACTCCTTGATGTCCGTGCTTCATTCTATTTGTAACAGAATATTGCTATAAATTCTTGAAAAGACTACTGGACTGCACAAATTTAAGTTCACCTAACACCAAAACCTTATTTTAGATGTGTCTTCCAATCTCAGATTGAACAGACGCAATTAGCTTTGATGAAAGAAGAAAAAAGAGAAACCCCGGTGCATTGTTTTCACTGAAAAATTCAACATAAACTACCAAGCAATTATTCTGTTCTGGAGATAACTACGGTTTTAAGTGCAGAAGAGAATATGCTTAAACAAAGCAATGACAATTATATAATTGAACGGGCTAAAGAACATTGATTTGTCGATGACGAAATAGACAAGGTTTTACAGCCTTGGCACAACATGAGCTTTATATAATGGGGTTTCCCAGAAGAAACTGGTAACAAGTTGTGAAATGTATCCCAGCAACAGGAGACTTTACGAAGAAACTCGCATCATTTCGCTACAGCAGTACTTGGTGACACTGTTCCAGAGGCAACTGCACGACGTCAGCAACCATCCAAACATGGACATCAGAGAGTTGAGAAGCACGACTCCCGGACAACGATTCCTGCTCAACGAGCAGACATTCCCACGAACATCAACCAACGGGCTGTATCACTTCTATCAAAGTAGTGATAGTAGTCAGCATCGCGGCTAAACTATCACCCAATCCCGAGAGGACCAACAACGAACACACGGACCTGAATAAGCCGAAGTCAAATTCATGGATCAACATTAAATTAATTTAAATGCAACAATAATTGTAAGAGAAACTTTGTCAACGCTGTAAGCTCTGTAAACACTGTACATCCGTTGGGCCCCTACTGTTGAGCCAACATCCTCTCATAGTTTAAGCTTTAGCATATACGATCAACTGTATAGTTTTTGTTAAAATAAATTCAAATTTCAATATATTCAAATTTCAGTTGTGAAATGTAAAAATGCGGCAGGTACAAATCATTTTGAAGAATTCCCTGAATCGGCAGTCACTGTGCTATCCTCCCTGGGTCAATAACTCGTGCGGTTGCTAAGTGATGGCGTAACTTGTATTATTCCATTGGAGCATGAGTTGGAAAGATACTGTCATTGTACATCATTTCAGTATATGTCATTCATTTGAAGCGTAAACAACAATAATTTTTTTCACTCAAATATGTCAAACTTTGTGCCTGAAAAGCGTTTTTGTGGGGAGTTCTTCTTCAATACTTCAATGTGAAGAAGACTGCTACCGAAAGTCCTCGTATTTTGGTAGAAGTTTATGGTGAACGTGCGCTAGCTGAGCGAACGTGGCAACAGTGGTTTGGACGATTTAAAGGTGCTGATTTTGGCTTGGACGACGATGGACGTCCTGGTCAGTCAAACAAGTTTGAAGATGAAGAAGGCATTACTATAAGAAGATTGTTGCCCAACACAAGAAGAGCTCCCAGAATCTTTGAGTTTCACTCAGACAGCCATTTCAAAAACGTTTAAAAGCAGCCTGATATATTCAAAAGCAAGGACATTGGGTTCCACATAATCTCAAGCCGAGAGACGTCGAAAAACGGTACTCATTCTTGCATCGGATTGGTACTGGTGATGAAAAATGGGTCTATTACGACAACCTCAAGTGCAAAAAAATCATATGTGAAACCCGGTCTACCAACCAAATCAACGGCAAGTCCGAATATCCATGTCAAAAGTCATAAGCCATAGCTTCAGATGGGCAATGCATTGAATACTACTATTGTACATGTTTTTCCTAAATAAACATTCAAATTTTGAAAAAAAAAAAACGAACGAATTAAGTTATAGAAAGAAGAACATAGACGAACACAAATTGCGATTTTCAGTAATTACAATAAAAAATCAATTAAATCTGATGAACAGGAGTGCTGTAACAAACGACGTCATAATTAAAATCGGAAAGTCTAAAAAATTACAAACTGATTTAAAAACTATCGCCGGCGCCAAGGAGAACTTGTGAGTAGCACCCAGCCAGGAAATGAATAACTTGTCTGTTTTTTTTTTTCTTAACTTTCGTACATACTCGTATGCTCATTGTTTTGTTGTTTCCTTTTTTTTTAAATAATGTATATTTTTTAAAGAAGCAAAGCAGGAACTATCGTTTCTAGCTAACACTTAGGTGGTGGTCTAGCGGATTTCCTTTTCTCTCAGCGGCAACACTGGTCACAAGGTGTGGGGTTTTGCTTAGAATACGATAACTTCACAATTTGTGACTCACCACCCTTTTGTGAGGCATTTGTGACTCGTGACACATCACAGACCAGAGTAGGATCATTAGACTCCACTTTTGGTTCAAACTTCAGTTCAACGATTTATTCGGTTTCGCAGTTTAGTTTAAGCCTTCAACTGAGATCAATTTTCTAGGCAAACGAGAGTGTTACTGTCACACGACAAAATCAACGTGGTCAGGGCTTAATAACGGCAGAGCAAAGAAGCTTCTGGCGTTGGACCGTAACGCGATCCGTGTGATCGTCGGAGTGTATGCCCATGGCAACCGCTACAATGGCTACAAAAATTCAGTTCCACGGAGCAGAAATAATATTATCAGCAGGTTTGCCCGTCGAGTCAATATCAGAGGAGGCTCAAGAATGTCAGAATGAGGATAATAGGTACTATCGAATTAAGTGGAAAATGTTTTCGTTCGGCAACAAATGAAGATGTTATTCATCAAACGTTGGTATCATCTGATCTCTGGATTGCGTATTTAAGGCGTGAACCAAAAACAAAACATTCGTTTCCACTTAGTACTGAAGCGCAAGCTTTATTATACTAAATTGCTTAGTTTCTTTATTTCTAAATTAAATGTACTTGTATAGCTTAATTTATTACTATATATATGAATTAAAACTATGTCTTAAGCCCCAATTTACAGTCATTGTCACAATAACAAAAAATTATTCTATGTGTTTAAACATAAAAAAAAGTTATTTTTTAATTTGTTTAACTTAAGATTACTCTGTTGCCTGATGAGCTACAATAACCATTTTCAAACCATGTTAACCATCTCGGGGCACTTTTCAAATTTCACTTCACTTCAAATTTCATTAAGATGGGTCCATAATCGAAGTTACATATTTAATTCCAACTCTCCCATACAACGCGACCACTGTGCGACGCGAGCTGTTGATTTTTAACAATAAAATTGTGTTTTTGTTTTATAAAACGAAGTTTTTGCATGCCAATGACTGGTCCAGTTCAGAGTTGCTGTTGAGTGATCGAAAACCTGTGCCAGCTCTTCTATAATTCTTCTGTTGTCATAAACTGATTTTAAGAGGATTGCCTCGCTTTTTGCAATTCCTTCGTTTTCCTTAGCAACTGCCATCGATAATAAACTCTGTCTCTCGTAAAGCTTAGTCAAAAAAATGCCATTTTGGTTCACGGGCTGTAAATTGGGTGTCACATTTGGTGGACCAAACATCATGACAAAAGTTTCCATCGCTCGGAGCCAATGACAGTCGTGTTACTTATTCAAACTTCACACGAAGTATAAGTAAAAACGGAAATAATAATATTCCTCGTCAGTCTATACGCATTTGTCGCCTTGGGACTTTAAACAGTTCCGAGACAGAAAAAATGGAGTGGAACAAAGTACATACAAGTTAACACGCTCTCACATTACAAATGTGTGCGAACAGCCAGACGCCAGGCGGTGTGAAAGCAGCCAGATGACAACAGCCAGACGCTAGTTCAGCGTTTCAAGCCGAGGAAACCCGTGAGACCAGGCACAGCGATGCAAACCGACAGCATCGTGCGAGTGTCCGATCATCCACGGACGGTATTGTGTCAAGGCCATTGCCCGTCGGCATCGAGCAAGTAGGATAAGTTAAAGTACGTTCGTTTTAAGAAGGCAGCGACTTTGAATAATGTCCCTCTTAGAGGGAAAATAAAATAAGAACGGCGCTTGTTCACACGAATTAAAACAATTCCAATTCCCACGATCTTTACGTGCATCAGAAGCTTTGTAATGATGGTGCTTCAGACTACTTTTCTCTGGCTGTGCTTATCTGATACAACTAAACATCCCCTCCATCCACAAGGTCCTTCCCTAGCCGTCTCTAATTGAGCGTAACCCGTGCCTTTCTAATCGCCACGTCTTTTATCCAAGGCATCCCACTACTTCCGTCGAAAGGATTGACTCCAAATCAGAACCCAACCTAACTCACTCTCACAAAAGCAATCACTCTTTACCTCCTTATGATGCAACCACTCGCTCTCACATGAACGAAGCGAGCTCCACGCAGCCAATTTACACAAGAACCACCTAATGGATGTCAAGACACTCTCCATCGCAACCCATCAGATCATTCAGGCACCAAACTGCAGTCAATAGGAGGAGGAGCTACTTCCAGCTAGCCCGTGGCCAACTGGTGAACTCTCCTTAAAGTCACCATCAATCGTTATCCCCGAGGTACGAAGATACAAGAACACACACGCGCCCCCGGGGATACACACGGAGTACCTAGATCACAGGCAATCCCCGCAAAATCCATTCACTTCGAAATAAACCTAATCTCGATTCGCTCTAGTCGAATGGATTGCGTTTCAAGTCAATAACTCGACGTGCCTCAGACCAAAATTCAATTCCCCACCCAGGCAGGGTCCGCTGGACGGACTGCTGTTCGTGAAGAACCTTCCCGCCCACCATCGCGGTCGCTCGTCTTGTGATGGGAAAAGATGTTCGGAACTTTACTCTGCCAACCGCATGTCAGAAGGAGAACACTCGCCCACTCATCTTGAAATAAGAGCAAATCCATCCATCTATGCGTCCACCCACTCCCTCCCGGATTGGGGAAAAGGAAGAATCTTAAATCGGCAGCAGCTCCTTCCCGTGTTCATCCAAGGATACCCGGGAATCCTTCACTTCACCGCTGCTGCAATCATCCGACATTTGCCTCCGGCGTAGTGACACATACAGCGCCCCTCGTCTCGGCGTCCATCCTCAACGACGAGTTCTTGGGCCATTTTGATTGTGTTCCGCAGAAGTTAGATCCTGCTCAGTGAGGAGTGCAAGGGGGAACCAAACTTTCCGTGTTTGGCTTTGTCGCCGCTGCCGTATCTGTTGTTGTTGTTGTTGCTGTTGCCGTTGATTTCATTTTTATCCTCCGCCTGTTCCTTTTGCGCTTTGCTCGGCGGTTTAATGTGTGTCAATGCCAGGATCTCCGCATCTCGGGATTTGCCGAAAAAAGAGCAAACATCGATGCCATGTCCTTGTTATTATCCGCGGGGGAACTTCCACTTTCCACTTCCAGCAAACAAACTTGAGATCGTGATGGAGATGTCACCGAGGATGTTCTCCTCGTAAACCAAAATAATTGAACTTGTGATGCAAATGACTAGGGCCGGAGACGGGGGATGAAACATCGCAGAAACCTCTCCATCTCGTAGATTAAACGGAAAACGGAAAACTTCTTGTGAAGAATGAAAGTTTCCGCGCAAAATTGCCGCGCACTGGCAAAATATTTGACATTCTCACCTTCTTCGGGGGTAACGTCGGTCGGTCGGCCGCCATCACAAATTACACGTCAAAGCAATTTCTGTTTGGGGCACCGGTTTTGTCATGCAAATGACTGAATACGCAAATGGATGCAGCAACAGGAATAGCAACTTTGAAGCTCATCCACAAGGATCCACAAAGCACCGTGTGGTGGGGGCGGAGGCGCGCTGTGTTCGGTCGGGCGAATACGTAACATGTGTCGATGCGTTGCCATTGTCACTCGGGACGGGCTCCTTTTGTGTGTGCGTGCCGGTCGGAAGCTATTGTCTGTGGCAAAAGGTTGCTGGGAGAAGTGAACTGATGTTTACGCCCGAGCGATGTGCTAAAGTAATGTATGTGGGCTGACCGGGAACCATTTTCGGCAGAAGAGTAATTGTATTTGCCTAGGGGCGGCTGGGAGGGGATGGTCTGGAAGAGCGACAGGCACATCTGAGGATGGTGGTCTCGATTGGGGATTAAAACTCAATTAAAGACGAATTCATGATGTGCGGACTTGACTCTTAATGGATGGATACCAGATGAGAGTGACGGCGGGCCAGGAGCACTTGAACATTTACCACATCCATTGGCGATAGGCTGTCGGAAGGGTTTAGGTATGCGCAGCAAGGCTAAGCCACTCAGCGAATTATAGAGTCCATCCAAAGTTAATTTCTAAAAAGGGTGTAAGGGGAATGGGTCTCCTCAGTTCGGAGATTACGCTAATGATTGAATTAACTCACAATGGAGGGACTACAAAGGTAGACACTGCAGACGTGGAGTTGGCTGTAACAAGTCCATACCACTGTGTCCTGTCTGTGCCCAAAGGGGGCACGTTTTTTAGTTGAAGCATATTTTTATTTCTTCAACGGCACTCAAGGAAAAATTGTTACGGTGTCGAAAGGGTGGCAAACACTTTTGGTCATTTGTAAAAAAAAGTAAGGAATTCCTCCGCTCATTTATAATGACATCCGAGGTGTCAGCTCGTCAAAACTGTTGAGGGTGCATTTTGCAGTCTGTACTTGAGAGTGTTGTAGCCGCGAGCAGCAACGCTATCTTTCTTTTTAGTTTCTGTTATTTTCCTGTTATTCAGTGAATCTTTTTGGTTAGTTCGAACCTTGTACGCCCTCAGCAAATGGAGGTAATTACCGATGTGCTTGAAGGCCTTAAAATGATTCTTTTTTTTGTATTGTGGTATATAACTTAATTCGTGCGGTTTGCTAAGAGATGGCGTAACTTGTATTATTCCATTGGAACATGCGTTGTCATTGTGCTACTGTCATTGTACGTCATGTCACGTATATGTCATTCATTTGAAGCGTGAACAACAATAATTTTTTTCACTCAAATATTTCAAACTTTGTGCCTGAAAAAGTGTTTTTGCGGGGAGTTCTTCTTCATTGCTTTAATATGAAGAAAACTGCTACCGAAACTCATCGTATTCTGGTGGAAGACCTTCTGACTACCATTTGTTCCGGTCAATGCAGCGGGCAACGCCTCACTGAAATACGGCTCACATCAGAGCAGAATATCAAAAATTGGCTTGATTCATTCTTAGCTGCCAAGCCGGAGCAGTTCTTTTGGGATGGGATCCACAAATTGCCAGAAAGATGTGAAAAAGTCATAGCTTCAGATGGGCAATGCTTTGAATAATACATGTTTTTCTTAAATAAACGTTTACATTTTGAAAACATTTTTAGAATTAAGTTATAGGCCCAATAGAACATTTTGACGTTCGCCGCCCAAGTAGCCCATTGCACTGTGTGCAATATGACGCATTAAGTGTGTCTGGGAATAACACCATAACTTTCCGAACATAGTTGACCAACCAAAATATGATGATGCGACGCAATCTTTTTCGATATGCGTTTTTTTTTTATAATTTGCGCTCGCACAAGAGATTGTTAATACCCTTAAGTGCCCGCGCTCAAGACACAGCTCGGCCGAAGGTGTAGAGGGAGAAAGGGAGAATAGGCACATGGGTTTTAAATATCTGAGGATTATATTCTGGCGGAAATATTGGGCTGGGAAGAGCATTCCATATTCGTGTCGTGCGGCTGATGAATGATTCTCTAAATTTAACTGTGCCTCCGAAAGTAGGCTTAAGGGTAAACCGATGAGCAATCCTGGCGAGATGCGTATTGCGGTTGAATTCATGGAGAGGATGAAAGGAGTTGGCAAGCTCAAGTTTAATCGCTCGCTTTTGGATTCTATCTAGCAGGTGCAGGGTGGTTTTGGGGGCACCAGACCAGATATGAGCGCTGTACTCAAGTTTGGGGCGTATATACGCCTTATAAATCAAAGCCAAATCAGAAGGGGTGGAGTATTTCTTGCATCGATTGAGGAAACCTAAACATTTCGCAGCATTTTTGGCGACCTCAAATATGTGATCGATCCCACTAAGTGTTGTGTTGATACACACACCAAGGATGGAAAGCTTTCCGGTTTCATCGAGACTGGCGCCATTCATGGATAATGGCTGACTATCAAGGGTTCGCTTGACAGCAGGCAGCATTGAGTTTTTATAGCATTGAATTCCACACGGTTTTTCTTTCCCCAATTGATTATGCTGTCAAGATCGGAATTCAATATGCTTATCATACGCTGCCGTTCCAATTCTACGGCCGAAGGGCTGGGTCGTGAGTCTTGGAACGAATATGAAAAGCTGAGTGTGCTGTCATCAGCGAAGGAATGGATTGGATTAGGAGTAGCAGACAAGAGATCATTTATAAAAATGAGAAAGAGTGTCGGGGACAGAACAGGGCCTTGGGGAACACCAGCATTTAATTGGTGGATATCAGACTTGAACCCATCCAAAACAACTTAATTTGAACGGTTCGAAAGGTAATTTCTAATCCACTGAAGAAGAGATTCATCGACACCATAGGCAGGCATTTTCGACAACCTTGATGCCAAACGCTGTCAAATGCCTTAGAAATATCAAGCGCAACGATCTTGCTTTCGCCTGCATTCTGCAAAGATTGGTTCCACTTTTCGGTGAGATAAGCTATTAGATCACCAGTGGACCTTCTGCTGTGGAAACCATACTGCCGGTCATTAAGAAGCTTCCGCGATTCGAGATATTTCATAAGCTGACGATTTATCAGCGTTTCCATGACCATAGAAAGAGGTGACGTAAGTGCTGTGGGTCGGTACGAGGTGGGTGACAAAGATTCGCTCTTTTTCGGGACGGGCTGGACAAATTCTGTTTTCCATCTGCTCGGAAAGAGACCTCAAGAGTAGGATAGATGAAAAAGCTTACGCAGTGGTTTTGCCAGCACAAAAGAACACCTCTTCAGAAAAATAGGGGGAATACCATCCGGGGCAGCGGATGTGTGCACGTCGAGATCTTGAAGTACTCTTGCAACTGTACGAGTGCGGAAGTGGATTTGTCCCATGGTGAAATCAACGCTCTCAAGTACAGGTGGCGACATATTGGAATCTGGTAAGCTGATGGAAGAATTAGTATATAAGGACTGATTTTTGAGAAATAAAGGTAGATTCAATTAGTCCTAGAAATTAAGTCGCATCCCTCTTTTGGCACACTCCTATGGCATTCGTGCCCTGCCTGGTTAAGTAGTTAGATCAAATACCGATACTGGGAAAAAGTTACTCGGCAATCCTGCACTTTACATGACCATTACACAATGCAGCTATATCCGTAGGGTCAGCTGATAGTGCTGATAGAGGTCTTGAATTAATCACCGCTTGCTTGAGAACGGTATTAACCTCCTCGAAGGTCAGTGTTCCTCTTCCGCAATTGTTCTTGTGAGATGATGCCTCATGATCTTCGTACCGACTTCCCATAGGCGTTTTAAGTTCGACGAGCCTGGAAGGATAAAGTGCCATGGAACGCAATGTTTCGTTTCCACTTTATTCGACATAGGGCTTCTTTGAGAATCGCCAATGCGATGCCAGTAAACGTTGTTGTACAATTCCTGCATAAATCGGATCTGTAGCCGCGTTGAGAAAAGAAGCGTCCTTCGTGATGCAATATTTGGTAGCATTTGGAGGGAGGCGGTTTAACCACTCTACGAATGGACGACGGTCATTTGACGTTTCTCGATATAAGTGAAGGAAACTCGCGTCACTATCTGAATTCAGACTAAAAGACGTGCTTCTTGTAAGAAATTGTTGCAGGAAGATAGATAGTAGCTGACAGAGAACAGATGCCAACACCATCAGAAGATTTCGGAGGTCACGGAGGCATACTTTCAAAAATAGTCAGGCAGTCAAGCATAGCCCAGAGCAGACAGGACACTGGAAAATCCATCATAAGGCAAACCCTTGAGGAGTCTGAAAGACAAACCGCTGATGCTATGCAAATTGCATTGCAACCCCACTTTCTCCGACAACCTGTACGCAAGTGATCCTATCGAAGTGGAAATGATGACTGTCCGAGGCTGATCGCTCACACCTTACACACATTCAACGTTATCAGGGTTATGAGAGCTGCAAAGGACTTAGAGAGGTAAGGTTACAAATTCACTTCGTCAGGCCCCTGGTTCAAACTCTATTTTAACATGTTGGCCTGTTAGCCATACCTTACGACCACACAATGAAAATAAATTGTATGCCTCGCTTTAAGCCTACACGTCACAAGCCGGAAACAATATAAAAATACCTTTCCCCCTCAACCGTGCATCCTCCTGCCGTAGTTCCAGCTTCAACCATTCTCAACCTTGCGCCAACCCATCAACGCAAATCTGTGACAATAACAAAAATCGACATTTTACAAATTCCACAGATGCCAAAGAATCAGAGCGACCGTCCTCGAGGACGCATAATTCCCCAGCCAGGCATACTGTCATTCACTTGACTAATCATGTGTGTATCTGTCCATGGTGTGCACATCCTGGCCACAGATTCGTCCTATTGTCAAAATTCCCAATGCACTGAGCCCATTCAATTTTGGTCCTCTCCGACAGGACAATGCCTTCCGATACCGCACTCCACACACCCACGCCCGGTCCCCGAATAGAGCACAGATCCCTAATTCAATTTGCCCAGAAACAATTGCTTTCCTGCTTGTTTTGCTTTTATTTTTTGCTGCTCGTTGCTGTCCTGTCAACCCCACAGCCTGCTGCTGCGAAGCTGCCATGCACTCAACCGAGATTTCGACTTGAATTCGTTCTCCGTTTTGATTTGTTGTTGCCCTTGTTTTGCCATGAAACGGCCGCAAAAAAAGGGACGACGAGGACTGATTAATTTTGTCGCATTCACTGAAGCGTTCCTATCATTACCCTGATTCGGGATTTTCTCCACTCACATACACGAGCACAGTGCTGGGACGTCTTAAATCCTCGGCCTTCTGGCGATCCATTTAGACGATTCCATTGTCCAATTCAGAATTGACATTGTTTCAATTTCACATGGAGTGGCGAGTCTCGCTGGGAGGGAGGAAAGTTCAAAGGTCCTTCAGGTGTGGTGTGTGCTCTATCTCGTCGCTTTGCCGGACTGGTGCTTCTCAACGCACACACTCTAGAGAGCGAGCAGGTGTATCCTCAAGCCGTGAGTGGACAAAATTAAGGGAAATAAATTAAATTTAGAATGAATTCGGATCCCCGCTTGGTCCTCGCTCGTGCCTGACTTGTCGGTTTGTGGTAACACATCCCGCGGTACGATTTCTTCTTTTTTTCGTTGCCCTTACCCTAATTTAGTTCTCCCTGTAGTCTCACTAGTCCTTGGAGTTTTTCCATGCGCTGTTTGCGAGAGAAACAAAACGCGGAGTTGCGAATGAATGGCGAGTTGGATGGAAAGGAATGTGTGCCGTGGTGAATGCTTGAAGGAATTTCCAAACAGGGATCTCTGTTTTGGCGGATCTACTCAAAGATATAGTGTGCCGGAGTCCTTCTGTGGTCGGGTCAAAGGACGCTTTGAAGTATCATTCATAACGAAACGTTGCCGATTTCGTTTGAAGAATTTTGAAGAAACGACGATGGAAACCTTTATTCTCATTGGGAATCCTTCACCGGAATGTCGTCGCGATGGTTGAAGATAGCGCCCATTGACTGAACTAGGAAGCGTCAAGGGGATTCCTATGTTTGGCAGCCACACAACAGAATTGTAGTTCACGTTCCTTGCCTTGCTGGTTGACAGATTTTGAGTGATAATAGGAGTGAGATGAAAGCAGAATCCTTGGATCTTAAAAGATTTCCAAGTGATACTTGACGTGCCCGACTGGTAGATTTAATCGTAGGTCTCTCTCCCTCACATTGTTATACAGACAAGCAAGACACTGCTTCCGAAATGTAGTGCTTCACAAAATGTTAAAAAGTAATGGTCACTATAAGGAACTGTACACGCCGCGACTAAAAGAATGTCGATAGTTGTGTAGTTTCGTTGAGTTTCGTTCACTTTTGTTAACTAAATTGGAAGTGTGTTGGAATTTTTCGTTAGTTTCTGACGATGGGTAGAGAAATAGTACAGTGTGACCGCAAAAATCAGTTGGCTTCGTTTCGTTGAGTTTCGTTTAATTTTATTTATTAAGGTGGAAGAGTGTTGAAAATTGTCGTTCACTTAAGTGGAAGTGTATTGGAATTTTGCGTTCGTTCTCAGAAGCAATAATGGGCACAGATATAGTATAGTCTGTGACCGCAATAACCAGTTGGCTTAGTTTCGTTGGGTTCCGTTAACTTTTTTTTACTTAAGTGGAAGTGTGTTGAAATTTTTCGTTAGTTTCTAGAAGCAATAATGGGCACAGAAATAGCATAGTGTGTGACTGCAAAAGCCAGTTGGCTTAGTTTCGTTGAGTTCCGTTAACTTTTTTTTACTTAAGTGGAAGTGTGTTGGAATTTGCGTTTTTTCTCAGAAGCAATAATGGGTACAGATATAGTACAATGTGACCGCAGTAACCAGTTGGCTCAGTTTCGTTGAGTTCCGTTAACTTGTGTTTACTAAAGTGGAAGTGTGTTGGAATTTGCGTTTTTTCTCAGAAGCAATAATGGGTACAGATATAGTACAGTGTGACCGCAGTAACCAGTTGGCTTAGTTTCGTTGAGTTTCGTTCATTCTTGTTTACTTAAATGGAAGTGTGTTGGGATCTTGCGTTATTTCTCAGAAGAAATAACACACACTGTAAAATTTGAAAATGCCCAGGGTTACCTTTCACTCAGTACATTGACTTCCGTTCACTTAAGTCAATTATGTTTAGACATTTGGACTTGTTATGCATAATATGGCTAAACAACCTTTGTCAAAATGATTATTAAAAAAATTCATCCATAATTAAGTGCTGTTCGTATTCACTTGTTGGTGCTGAGAAAAAGTGTCTGCTCTTAGTAGAATCGTTCATCAATTTAAACAGGGGAGTTCTTATTTGGCTTTCCAAAGGAAGAGTGGACGGTGCTGTATTCCGATATGTGCGGGCTACAGTCTTGCCAACGTTACTAGGTTATTCAAAGTGGTTTTAAATGGTGGAAAATGATGAAGGTTTTTCCGCAAAGGTTCCAAATCTTCGTACAGAGTCTAATACCCATATCACAATGGAGAGTTCGTGCGGTCGGACTCTGACAGTTTAAGTGGGTGCACGAAAATCCATTGAACAGGTCACAATGCAGGAAACTCTCACTCTCAAACTCTGCCTGCAAGGAAGGAGAAGCCATAACCACGACGTCTAAGGAGAGGAAAGCCGAACCTCCGTCATGAAGACCCAGGCATCGTGTACGTATGACACGTTGGTATTTATATCTGGAAGCGAAGCAGGCACAGTCAACCATGGAAGATAACCCAGATCAAACCCAGACCTTGCGGGACGGTCGTAACAAGCTTTCCGTGCCATGTATTCATGCTTCAGAAACGTTTGTCAGAAGCCAATTCTTAGGTTTCGCGATGTCATCAGGTGGAAGGGACCCTGAAGACAGTAACTGTAAGAGCATCGATTAAAATAAACTGACTTTGTATCTCGGAGTCCCAGGATTCTAATCCTTGATTCACAACTTTCTATTAAGAGACATCAGGCCTTGGGCAAAATGGGTGTTTTGAAAGGTGCGTAGTCTAGTAGAATCGTGTCTAGTGAGTGACTATTAAAGCTTTCCACGATTTTGAAATAGCCTTTAAGTGCCTTTTCACACTAGAGGGGAAATTGAGGCGTGCGAGCTCATCAACATAGCGCATGTGTATTAGCTATCATTTAGACAACATCGACAATGGAAATTAGTAAGGTATGTAGTTTGCAAAGAACTCAAGACAGTTGGTCATTCCGTGTGAAGAAGCTCATGAAGAGACTTCCACATGAGAACAGGAAGAAAGGAGTGTAGGCAACCTCTGAGCAACCGTTACAACATATTTCATCCGAAAAAGGGATCATCCGGAGATCAACTTTTTGTGAACTTTGAAATATCAGATGAGCTCATATCCAACCACTGGGGGTTTCTGAGGAAACTTGCTAATCTGTCTCTCTTCAGGTCAATATAATGGGACTAGGGAAAGCTGAGTAATGTTTGAGTGAAGTTCTTGGGTCTTACTAATTGAGGTTTGAATTTTGGCTCGCGTCCTAAGCGCGGCATATATGCAGCCAGATCTGTATGTATAATCTGCAGCCTTTCTTCCAGCGTCTGCTTCTCTGATGTAACCTAAGTCAGATTACGAAGTTTGATATTTCCCATTGTGGATTCAGAGAAGAAGAAAGGGAGCTTCTCGACTACCAGTCAGTTCAATTCGTGACAAGGTCTCCTTCTGAGAGCGCAGTTGATGCTGGTCTTTTATCTCAGCCAAACACCTTAGACCCACATCGAACTTCGCGCAGCAGTCTCTGAAGACCAACCTCAGGCAAGACTAAAGCACCCCCAGGGTCTTAGTACGGTTTGGTAAAGAAAACAGAGAGGTGCCATGCAACCCTAACCACCCTTCAGCAGATTGTCCTAGCGCTTGACAATCGCTCTAATTAGTATAGTCCTGTAAGAAGCAATTTGTCGTTTTGGTGGGTTGTTATTTCTGGAATTCCAGAGCAAAGAGTCCTTTAGTTTTGTCGCACCAAAGAATTAGTACAAACCCAGTTATTTTTCGGAATACATATTTCACAGAATACAGTCAAAAAAAAAATTACTGAACGTAGTTGGTGCTTTAGTTTGGCCGATACTGTAAATTCTTCGACACTAGAATGAATTCATCAGACACTGCAAGCACTAAATCTTCTTACGACAGCGGTAACTCTTTGTGAAGGTGAAGGTTTTTTCCCATCGTCGTCAGTCTTATCGCACGACCCCGGCTGACCCTCGTTAAGTCGCATTGACGCAGGCAATCTGTTTGTCACCACTGTTCAAATCAAAAAGATTGCAGCAAAAGAGAGGAAAAGAAAGCAAATCTCATCCCTTCCGCTGCGTATCAGTTCAATTCAAGAAATGAAAAACTTCAGACAAGTTCGAAGTGAAATCGCTCTAACTGTCATGCGAGGTCATGAATGAATAAGGCACTCTCCTAATCTCAGCCACCAGAGTCCGGATGCCTAACTGCCGATAGAGTCTGCTTGAAGAAGGTTTTCTCCTTTTTACGACATCCGCAACTCCATCTCCATCTCCCGGCTCAAACTCCCACCGATCCCCAAGGAAGTTCATTCAAAAACTTTCTGCACCCCACCCGCCGCATATTATGAAGCCCTCACGGCACGGCAATGCTTCAGATGTCGAATGTATCCAGTGGCACTTCGATTCCCTCCCCAATCGTCGTCCATAATTGCAAAGCGCCCGCCTTGGAACCGAAAGTTTCCACCCTCAGGCAGCTCGTGCAGAAGCAGCACACAAAAGCGAAGGGACGCAATACATACCTGGGTATCCTCTTGGCATAATCCAAAACATGTTTGCCGATGCTAATCCTTGGGAGGTATTCGAAACCTTTCCGCAGCGGTGGCGGGGACCGAAAAAATCACTCACACGCAACACAAACACACGCGTCACATGAATTTTTAAAAACTAATTTGAGGCCAACATTTGGGGAATCTACTGTAAATATTTGACGATATTACTATTTTCGCACTTTTCAGCTGCAGGCGCTGCCGGATGGATTCCCACCGCCGGCGCCGCGGTCTTGGTAATTCAACCCGGAAAGTAATTAGGAGCGCGGCTCAATTTTCTTGGCGAATCACTAATTAGCAGAGCCTTGACTCCGGCGAGGGGGCTAAGGACTGCGGCGTGCTGGCGTGAATTACGGTTTCAGGGATCTGCGTTAGCGCTCACCACAGAGAGGTGAAGCGCGCACTTAATAAGTCATCAACCAGCTTGTGGACGGGCGTGGGTGTTGGGGGATGCTGGCTTGGCACTCACACACACTTAAATCTCGGAATTGTCTCGTCCAACCGTTGGGTCTGGGCCGAACCGACCGAATGAAGATGACTAACTGAGGTCCTGCAACAGGAGGTATCCGCTTATATACGAGCATTCAATTCCGTTCAACCAGCCCGGCTGATTTCTGGTCCTGCGTCATGGGAGCCTGCGAGAGCGTGTGGGAGAGTTAGTTGGTTCGCGCTCGTCGGAGCATCCTTGTGCCGAGGGATGCTTGCCGGCACATGGCTCTATTATTGTTTTGAAAATTTCACTTTCTCGGCAAAAATCGCCGCACCACAAAAAACAGGGCGAACGCATGGAGTTGTTGGAGGTCCGATTGGCCTCATCTGTGGGTGTGTGTGCGGAGTGTGACCGTAGCAAGAGTCCTTGTCCTTGAACCACGGGGATACCAGTCATTAATTTTGAAATGAATAAAAATGTGTTCGATGGGCCTGCAGGCCCGGCATGCCATTCGATTGAGATTATTCCTCGATGATCCTCCCTCGCGGGGCCACATTCTCGGTTTGTGTTTACTTCGTCGCCTGACATATAACGTTGTATCTCAAGCTGGCGGGGTGCTTTCTTGCCGTTTATTGAAATTTTTTGCGAGGAGAAAATTGTTTAGTAGAATTGAGTGTGGGTGGTTTGGAGTGCTTGGGGAAATTTGCATGCGGCCGAAGTGCGATGCTTGAGCACTTCAGATGGAGGTTTGTGGTTAAGCGGTTTCAGCTTGGAAATCGAAAGGGAGTGCGTGTAACCATAATGGATTAGGGTTGGTCCTTGCATTGCGTATAGATGAGTGCGGTATGTGGGGGTCTCACGCTACAACGAAATCCTTAATTAAGAGTGTGTTATTTGTCTACATCGTCTTCCTGCTTGGGACTATTACCAGCCTGTCTCTGCTCATCTCCCTTCGAGAGAAGAAGGGAGAGAACATGTGAATTAATATAGCTTTGAGAAAGTTTCTTGCATACGCGTGCAGTGAAATATTTTACTTTTCGGATTTAATTTACAAAATATACAATTGTCACTTTCTTCACCATCGTCACCTTCTTAACCACCCCTAGCATCATCACTAACGTCACCGTCATCATCCCCGTCACCACCGTCACCACCGTCCCCAACGTCACCATCGTCACCATCGTCCTCTACTTCACCAGCGTCACCACTGTCACCATCGTCACCATCGTCAACATCGTCACCATCGTCACCATCGTCCCCTACTTCACCATCGTCACCATCGTCCCCATCGTCACCACCGTCACCAACGTCACTATCGTCACCATCGTCCCCATCGTCCCCACCGTCACCACCGTCACCACCGTCACCATCGTCACCATCATCACCATCATCCCCTACTTCACCACCATCACCATCGTAACCATCGTCCCCATCGTCACCACCGTCACCATCGTCACCATCGTCACCATCGTCACTATCGTCACCACCGTCACCATCGTCCCCATCGTCCCCACCGTCACCACCGTCACCACCGTCACCATCGTCACCATCGTCACCATCGTCACCACCGTCACCATCGTCCCCATCGTCCCCACCGTCACCACCGTCACCATCGTCACCATCGTCACCATCGTCATCATCGTCCCCATCGTCACCACCGTCACCATCGTCACCATCGTCACCATCGTCACCACCGCCACCATCGTCACCATCGTCACCATCGTCACTATCGTCACCATCGTCACTATCGTCACCATCGTCACCATCGTCACCATCGTCCCCATCGTCCCCATCGTCACTATCGTCACCACCGTCACCATCGTCCCCATCGTCCCCACCGTCACCACCGTCACCATCGTCACCATCGTCACCATCGTCACCATCGTCACCACCGTCACCATCATCATCATCATCCCCTACTTCACCACCATCACCATCGTCACCATCGTCCCCATCGTCACCATCGTCACCACCGTCACCATCGTCACCATCGTCACTATCGTCACCATCGTCACCATCGTCCCCAACGTCACCATCGTCACCACCGTGACCATCGTCACCATCGTCACTATCGTCACCATCGTCACCATCGTCACCATCGTCACCATCGTCCCCTACTTCACCTACTTCACCGATCGTCGCCAGCGTAACCACCGTCACCGTAGTCCCTAGAGCTCCTAGACGCCAGCAAGTGTGAACCCAATCCCTCTGCAATGACTGCACCGCTATGCAGACAAGCAACTTAAATGCAATTGGAATTTCAATAAGTATCCGTCGCTCACCGCATCTGCTGTATCTAAAAATAGAAAACAGTTGTGCCTCAAGAATCCACTTTCTCCCGTCGGGCAGTTGACCGACTAGGAAGAGCGTCCCAGACAATTTTGGGTTAATTACGAAATATCGATCCACTCCCGCACACGCTACCACATCCGAAGTCCAACTCGAAGGGTGATTATCGCCGACACCTTCGTCTGAAGGATAAACTGGCTTCCTTCGCCGGAAGGCGGTTCCAGCAGACAGCCTCGGCACAGCAGCCCGGCAGTGTCGTATTAGAAACCCATCAGCCTGTGAAGTGGGAACAGCTCAACACTGTACATACATAGTGAGTGTAGTTTCCCGGATGCCGCCCTAATCTGTCCTCCACCAAGAACGATTAGCACGGCGAATGCGGGAAATCGACGGCAATGAAGTGGCAAGTAATCACATTAATTACAAATCTTGGATCTCGTTCCTAATGGACGCAAATCCGTGTTTAATTTGCATCGTGGAACATCGAGCAGGTGCGGGGCTGTCAAGGCACCGGTGCGGATTCGGGCATATCTTGGAGCGTCTTTGGGAGGTGTGCAAATGGTGTCTATCACCGAAGCGGAGCAGTTCGTTGGAATTCGACTGTCATCACTTGGACATACTGTCAAATCCATGCTGTGCCTATGTCCAAAGCGAAACCAGCCTCCCGCACCGCATGAGCAGTAGTCCACCACCCGGTAGATACGTGCATTTTCCAATTGTCATCCCACAGATACGTGCACTGCCCCACCTGCCAAGGCACTGTGACCGATGCCAGTGTCCCCCAAATTGGGAGTTCTCCCGAGACTCAAACCATTTCCTAGCGTACACTCGGATTTTCTCACCGACTGCAGCGCATGCCCAGAAAATCACATGTCCACGTCCCAGAAAAAGTTCGCGAAAATGAGACGGCAGCTCCTTGCCAGAGCGGGATGGACCGTAAACAAAACCGTTGCATGCACAGTACATGCGCCCGGGCCGGTTTTCCGTCGCCGATAGACAAGGATGGGTCGTAAACAAATCGCACAGCTGCTCAAGGGACAGCACTTGAATAGGAGAAAGAGAGGGAGAGAGCGAGCTTTCGCTCGGTGCACAGAGAAGTGAACGCGCACAGAGCGAGTAGGTCAGGTGCGTCAAAGGAGAAATGCCGGCCGAGTGCATTCATGCGCAGCCTGTAAAGAGGTCGTTGTCGTTGTCGTCATCAGTTCATCAGCAGAGCACTGCCGGGGAAGCTTTCTCAACCAGCAGTGAATAACCCCATTTTTTACAAAAGGGAACACCACCACCCAGCTGGACGGGTTCCGGCTTCACTTGCGTGCATGTGCATTGCCAAGAGCTTCCTGGGAAGCACACAGTTGTTCCATAAACTAGGGGATTCAGCTTTACGTGCAATTTTATTGCGTAAGTGTGGAACTGATTGGGGTTGCATAGAATCTTCTGGGGGCTTCTTGATAAAGAATGCAATTTATGTCACGGGCAGAGGGCAGATGGACACAGAGTTTAAAGCAGCAAATGGTGGTGGGGTGGATGACACAAAGGAACTTAGATGTGATACGAAAAAGGAGATTGTTTCTAAAGTTTGTGGACATCACAGGCAGGTGGTTAGTTCTTAGAGAGGCGGCTTGAAATGTGCACCCGATTTCAACAAGGAGATGTTCGGTAGTGCGACTTCTTCTGTCTGTTGCTGGGGAAGACAGCTTCGATAGGGAAGGTGCTGGCATCAACAGGTCGGTTGGGCTGTGTCGTTAATAACGACATATCGTCGAATTCTCGGCGTGACGTTGTAGAAGCGTTCAAGGGTATCAAACAGCAAACGAACCATCGAACTGATCATCACGATCTGGAAATGACCTTGGAAGGTGAAAGCCACAAATGTGATCTCAGTTGGCATCCACTGCTGTTGGATTGCGCATGGAAAGTCAGACCAAACATGCGGCTCGAAGGACCAAAATCATGCACTTTAGTGCACTTATGCATGATGCCTGTCCCGATGAATGAAGCTGGTTCTTAGTGACCTAGAATAGCCCAGTGGCTGTTGTTTAGTCATGTCTGATTGGCTGTGCGAGCAGCTACCGAGCTGTCCTAGAAGGAGTTTGACGAGACATTGGAGACTTAGCACATCTATTCATAAAAGGTGTTTTGGAAAACCCGTCGCCTATCCGAAACCCAAAGATGGTGTGTTGAGGTGGCTCGCATATTTCGGAGCAGAAGATGGCGAGCACTGAAGATGGCGGAGTATAGTCCACAGGCGGTGTAGGCACCTATTATGGCGATTGAATCGCGAAAAGTTTTCAAATCCGCCGGTGTGGATGAAATTCGGCCAGCAACTTATTCCCTTAAGAAGAGGGAGTTCCATGGCTCTCTGTGTCCTGGGAACCCGGTATGTCTCACCTGGCGGATGGCAAACTGGGGTGATTGTCCGACTTTTCAAAAATGGGGACAAAAGATATAATATTGCAGGGATATCTTTTAAGTCTCCCCGGGAAACTCTACGGTGTTGGAAGCACGTTCTAGAGCTATGGTCGATTACAGGATGTGAGATGAACTGTGCGGCTTTCGTCGCGGCAGAAGTGCAACCGAACAGCTTTTCACTCTAAAAATGGTACTTGAGCAGGCTTGGGGAATGCCAAACCTTAGGAGTATACCTACGACCGAGTCGCTAAAGGTAAGTTCTGGAGTGCCCTGCAGGAGTATAGGATTGATAGAACTCTCTTGAGGGCCATTCACCTCTTTACACAAACTCTAGCAGCTGCGTTCGGGTTGACGGTGCTAAAGCAACACGTTGAACCGTGGGCGTTAGACTTCGGTAAGGGTGCGTCTTGTCACATCTCCACAATTCACAAAATCTGTAGAATTTGAAATTGAATTTGAAATGTAGAATTTAGTGTCCACTTATCCAAAAATGTGGATTTATCTAAAGAGTAACCTGCGCCAAAACCATGTGCAAGCAAAGCGGAGAAGGGCTATTTATCGCATTTATGGCCCTCCGTGTTCGTAGTTTTTGGGATATCCCCATATTTGTTTTAAGCCCATAACTAATTGCCTTAGGAAACTGCATTCCAAAACGCAGAACACCTACATGCTGTACACCCACTTTTGACGATGTTGTCTAAGGACTGGATGTAGTAGCAGATTGTGAGGGTTTAGGGTAAATCATCTATTTTTTGGCCTAGTTATCCTCATATCTTCACATCCAGACTTAACTCCAATATAATTAATATAATGTAATTTCCAGAACACCTGTTCAATGCAATCCGGCAGTTCTCGGAGAACTCAAAGTTTAGCAGCTGCTTCTTCGAGCCAGGAGGGCTTTGCTTCTATGGTTTGGTCAGGTGACACGAATTTCCGCCTCATCATGAATTCCGAGGCATGCCTTGGATGTGTTTGACAAGGTTGTTATACTTGGCCATAACTCCTGATGAGTAAGGGTCGATGACGGAAGATCGAGTTTTCGGGAAACCTCTCGTGCGTGCTTTACCCCCGGCGATGCGTTTTGTGGGCCATGCGAGTCAGAAGCCAACTATGGTGATGGTGATGCGAATAAATCGTCAGTTATTTAGGAGCTTTTGAAATAGGCACATCGCATACCTTCTCGAAGATTTGAACAATAATACATTTTTAAAAATTGCAAAACGACGCAGGTCACCAAATACCGAGGCAGACAATATGTCCTCGGATAAAAAGCTTAAAATATCTCTAGGGTCTCTCGGGTCTATAACGTGCGGTTTGCTAAGAGATGCCGTAACTTGTATTAACTTGTATTCCATTGTTATTATTCCATTGGAACATGCGTTGGAAAGCTACTGTCATTGTACGTCGTTTCAGTACATGTCATTCATTTGAAGCGTGTGTTTTTGCGTGGAGATCTTCTTCATTACTTCAATATGAAGAAAACTGCTGCCAAAAGTTATCGTATTTTGGTGGAAGTTTATGGTGAACACAGCTAAGAGAACGTGCCAAAAGGGGTTTACACGATCAGCCAAATCAACGGCAAAGCCATGACGCGAAGGTAATGCTCTGTATTTGGTGGGATCAGAAGGGTGTGCTGTATTATGAGCTGCTAAAACCGGGTGAAACCATCAATGGACAACGCTACCGAACACAATTAATCCGTTTGAAGAGAGCAGTAGCCGAAAAACGTCCGGAATATACGACCAGACGCGAAAAACCGCACGAATTAAGTTATGGAGCCAATATTTTTCACACGCAAAGAACAAATTGACTCAGTGTAGCAACTGTCAAATGTTTGCACATGGAAAGCGAAAGGAAATAGAAACATATTGCTTGAATTGTGCTGGGCCACCGTTGACAGCCGAGTGCTAAACCACTGATGCTCTGAAATGTGCAAATTGCAGTGAGAAGCATAAATCAACGTACAGTGATTGTATAAGTCGACTTGGTTATCTGGAGATGAGAGCGAAAGTTCAAATTAATCCAAATCATACTCCATGCCGGGTGCAATACGGGTGCGACAACTACGCCCAACGTCATAAGTTTGAGTGACTTGCCCGCTTAATCATCAAGAAATGTGCAGAGAAGAGTGGAGACATTCAACATCCCCAGCGTGTGATTGACAATGGTTGGAGCGCATGACAGACAGGTTTGTGCTTATCAGGCGATTGTAAGTGTATATAATCTTCGCCTGGAAGACTGGAAGTGCTGCACAGGCTCCGACACTCCATGAGCCTGAGATGCTAAATGAGTAAGCACATTAATTCATAGAACATTGACAGAGAAAGCTTTTCGCCTTCGAACAAAACTATCCGTATCCATTTCAGGTCGCGTATGAATCTCAGTTATATACGCAATAGACGAAAATGCTGCTTCCGGATTCCACTCACTACTTCTTCTTGTGTGGCTCTACAGTCCAGGATGAAACTGCACCCCCACTAAAAAGTCTCTCTCTCTAGCTAGGGTATCTCCGGTTCCGCGCAACACATTAGTTACAGCCTTTTTTCACTTGTGAGCGTTACCTTGAACACGGACATCATCTGCTGCGATGTCTTATTGGCTCGGTCTAGAGTAAAGTTGTTCATACTCTTTGCTTGCCTTAGGGGTTGGTAGAATGTGTAGAACCCTGGTTAGGCAAGTGTTGATTCCAAGTCACGTTGGTGTTATTCTTGATTGAGTCTTCTCCTCCAGGTGTCTTCCAGCAGTTCAAGTGGCAGAAGAAAGAGACTAAGGACTTCACCATCCGATTTGAAATTCTTTATGCTGGACTAGAACGATCCACGAAATGGTCCCAACGCCACAAGAGTTATTGTACGTTTGTTATCGGTACTGAAGTCGTTTGTACCGTGAAGACGAAGTTAAACTCTGAGACTTCTAATTAATCCTCAAACTGACTTATATCTGCCCACGGTGACGGTGTGTCCAAGTCGTCGGGGGGTCATCGTTCATCGATTGGGTCACTTCGTGAAGAGAGCATATCCTTCACATTTTGTTCGTTCACATCCAGACCAAAACGCAGCCAGCTTCACCTCAATGCTCGATATCATCTGTGACCTTGAAACGAACGAATAAGTAAGTGATGGGTATCATTTGCATCTCTAGGGTTTTTTCCAGCATCGCCGTGTCCCAATACATTCCCTGGCATGAAGCCACGCTGATAAGGACTGATTATATCGTGGTAAAGCGGCTTCAGGCGTTCACAAACAAAACGGCAGAGTAAGACTTTTACACAAGTTTAAGTACATCTGTGCCTCAGTTTATGGATAGTCTACTTGTTGATCAGGCAAACGATGCAGAGCATCCACTCGAACGAAGCGGCTAGGAATTAGTGATTTTTTAAAATTCTGTGGTGACCTCAAGCTCTGAGTAAAGTCATCAATGCTGTAATGAGAGCTTTGATTGAGAGAGCAGCAGAACTAACGACATGTCAGTGGTAAAGACAAGTTAAGTTTACGTATGTCAGCCAAGGCCCCTATTACACTGAATTGAGGGTTAGGGACTCCTGTTCCCCGAAGGTGGGAGAATTATTCTAGAGTATTCTCTCTAAGCCAGGAATCTGAGAATGAGAGATGGTTCTAGCGACTTCAAAAACTTCCTCTGATATTAGGTGCTTTCCCAGATATCTTGGTCCTTTGTAGACTAGTGCCTCATGTTCTGGAATATCATTAGATTTTCCTTAGAATCTGCAGAGCTCTTCTTCTAACATTCCTAGTTTCCTTCGGTGCCCCTGAGTCTGCAGTGCCCTGTTAGGAAGACTGTTAGGATACTTCTTCATCTTCATAAATGCCTCGAACCTCTTTCGATTGTCTTGACCCAAAGGTTTCAGAAGCACGGTTCCTTCTTTCTATTCCGCTTCAATGGGCACCTCTCATTTGATGCGTAGACTTTTGACCGTGTATAAGGGGCCCCAGGAATAGAGATCACTGAGTTACAACGAATCGTGTTTTATTTATTGACGCTTACAACAGCTTCGGGGGAAGGTCTTAACTGGCAAATTAAGTGCGTTATGGCCCAGCTCTGAAGGCTCATCAATCTCGGACATATCATATTCGCGGCACCATCGTTCTCGAGTGACTGGTTATAGTTAAAACGAATAAGAAAACCTTCCCAAACTACGTAAGAGGACGCATAAAACTTAGGCCCCAGTCCAGGACCATCCGACGGACTTGAATCGTGAGCTGAGCGTGCTCCCTTAAAAGCCAGAGATGGCTCTGTGTAGGACCATCATCATCCCAAGCTGTCGGAAGAAGTGGATGGAGTCAGCCAAAATTTAATGAATGAGGAGGAGGAATGGAAATGAGGTCCAAGGGCATTTCTTTCTGCCTGCCTACCTGCAGGTGGAGGGAGTTAGATCTAGGTGAGAATTGCTTGTTCTATGCAGTGACATGAGCTTAGGCAGACAGTCAGTATTAGCGAGCGTATGGACAGTACTCGGTATGTCTCCAACGAACATGGTGTCTGCAGGTCAAAGTTGATTTCTGCGTACTCGCCTGGCACCAAAATCTTTTGTTACAGCTAGAAAGGCGTGCTGAATGACACCAAGACATCGGACATTGAACCTCCCCTTGAAAGGCATGCATCGTAGTATAATGTCGCTGCGATTCCTGATTTCTTGTCCTGCACAACAGCCTGAAAAGTTTGTATTAACAGCACACTTTCCGAGCATCGTCCCTGACTCAACCAGTTCATGAAAATAAATGTCTGTGTCTTTGGTCGAAACCAGACGATTTGAAGAAGAAGAAATTTTGCGAAACCAATGCCACTCCGAGCTACCCACCAACCTCCTTCAATCTTTAGATGGTTCCCGCAAATGATCATCTCTCCACCAAAAAGTGCATGCACACGACACCCACCTCCTCAACCCTCTTCAAACGAGGAAGTAAACAAATGCGTGCCCCCACGTGACCGCACGTCCAGAGTCACCCGTCTCCACATAATAACCGCAGCCGCTCGTGCATTATGCCGTGGCTGCATTGGGATCAATTGCACATGATTGTGCATCTAATTTCTAGCGCAATCACTTCATTCAGTGCACGGTCCACCGCCGAGGCCGTGTAGTCTCCAATTGCTTTGTAATCGTCGTGTCAACTCGCCGGATGAATGTACGTGATGACACTGTGGCGCTGTTATGCACACTTGCATTCCGACCGCGTCCATTAATCAAGCCTCTCTATGGGGTGTCGCGAGCATGGGTTAATTATGACACATCACGACACTGACGAGGGGAACAGATTTCCGTCAAAACAATGCCGATGAATACATGCGTTTTGACATTTTATTTGTTGCTTGTGAAACCTTGTGATGACATTTGCTCAAGCCTTGCGGTTTGGTTACCTGGCGCGTGTTTAGCAGGAAACCACGCTAAGGATCAGAGTGACGTAACACAGAAGCCAAGCAACAGGAATCGGATTTGTTCAACGATTTCAAAAAGAGTGCGCGAATGGAGGAATTTAATTTCTGTTAGAATGAAGTGGGTATGCAAGGGGAATTCAATGGCCTTTGATGCTTTTGACTTAGGCGTGGGATTTTTCACTTCATGACTTCGGTCACTGGAAGAATGGAATTTTGTGGATTTGCGTGGCTCTGGGCAACACGTTAAGTTAAGAAATATGCATGCAAGGACATCATTATTCAAACAAAATCATTCTCCTTACTATTCTGCGCACTATCATCTTTTCTAGACTGTCTTCTTCTTCTTTGTTTGGCGCTACAGTCCGGGGTGGACCTGGGCCTCAACCAACAAGCCTCTCCAGCCAGCACGATCTTTCGCCAGCTGCCTCCAGTTGTGCACACCAAGTTGGTTGAGGTCCTTCTCCACTTGTGTGCGCCATCTTGTTCTAGGACGACCTCTTATGCGTTCTCCCAAAGGCTCGGAATCGAAGACTCTTCGGGCCGGAGCTGTGGTGTCATTGAGGGTGGTGCATTGATCGTATGTTCTTTCTAGGAGATCATAGAAATCGTCCTTGCTATTGTCATCCTTCTCCTCTGTCGGGGCGTGGGCGCAAATCAGGCTGATGTTCCCGAGCTTAGCCTTGATGCCGATTGTTATGAGGCGCTCGCTTACATACTTAAAGCTTAAGACTTTTTGCCTAAGTCTGCCTCGAACAACAAATCCACATCCAAATAAGCGCTGCCCTCCTTCCCTGTAGCAGTCGCCGTAGTAGAGGTCGCAGTTTCTCATCCTCTTTTTGCCCGGCCCGTTCCACCGCACTTCCTGGATAGCGGTTATGTCTGCTTTATAGCAGTCTAGGGCCTCCGCTAGTTCATCGGCTGCACGTGGTCTGTTAAGGGACCTCACATTCCACGTGCAGAACCGAAAGTTATTGTCCTTTTTCCGTTTGCAAGGGTCGTCAACAGTAGATTCGTCCGTATCCGAGGCAGGTTGTTGTTTCTGAACTCGTATTTTTTTTACGTGATGAGGAAGTTAACCTCACGCACAACCACCAAACTGGGAGGACAGGCCCATTAATTTAACCCTCAGGTAGAGGGTTCGCTGCGTATATTAGTTCACCACACAACGGCTGTTATGATGGCTATCCAGGGGCGCCGCGAGGAGGCTGTACGTCAACTTGACTTATGAACAAGTAGGGATCGCGCTGGCATCCTACCAGGTTGGATGCAGTCAGCAACTTTACCCTGTGTACATAAGCCCATGCACCCTTTCTAGACTGTCACTCCTCATCATTTCATTCATCATTTCCATCGTCAAATTTCACTCCAAGCTGCACATTGTCATTTTCTCATCATTTCAGCAAGAAATTAATTTGAAAAATGATAGCGTGTAGCCTGCTTTAGTGATGTCCCTTCTTTGGAAAAGTCCAACGAAGAACCAATTAGTACAAATTTGTGTGACGCGTCTACCGAAACGCGATACGGCAGTGTTCTCATTAAAAGCACCGTGTTGTTCGGTCGCACACCATGTTTTTAATTCTTTGCAGTTGCTAATTCAGCTAAGCTCCCAGTTGCCACGATAGGCGTTTCATCGGCAAAAGTAACCACTAGCTTCCCTTCACTTTGGGAAGTGCTCATACTGTACAAAAAAAATGGCACTCCCTTAGGAGGCTCCGGTGAGAAATGGTGTCTCACGAATCCGCTTGTCGGCGAAGACCTTTGATTCCGACATTCGCCTAAGAAAAATGTCTGAAGGTGTAACATCGCACGATCTACAGAGGTGGCCCTGAAACTTCCGAAGGAAGGGATGTCGCTGGGAGATCTGTCCAGAGTCATTAATTGAGTACAAAAGTGGCGTAACCCACAAAACCCAAAAATTCCCAAAATAACAATTTTCAAGGTGAACAGTGCTCTCTAGTGCCGATGGGCAGAATTCAAACTGTTGTGGGTTACGCCACTGTTGCGCTGATAGCCTCATTTGAAGTGCCCTCCAGCTAACAAAATTTCACATGCCAAGCGGTCGACCCCGAAAAACATCTCAAAAACGAACTAAAGGCGTGTACACGAAAGAGCCTTTCAAGGCAGCTGCAGAGATCATGGTTGAATAAGTCTTCCTACTCTTCTCTAGAACAATACGAAGAAGTCTTGAAGAACAACTTCTCTTCGGAAGAAGTCCCAATGTAGCGCAGTCCTTAAAGAAAAATCACGGGAGGAGCCGTCTTATATTCGCAAAAGACCACTTGAGTTAGACAGGCGCAGAAACCAAAAGGCAAAATATTTTTTGGTCCTCTGAGAGAAAGTTCAATTTGGTCGGATCTGAGGACAGGAGATGATCAAGGCATCCAGGAAAAGCAGCAAACCGACCTCAACCACCACCAGCATAAACATCAAAAATGGGGGTATTATAGTACTGTTTGGGGACGTTTTTCGTAGAATGGTGTTGGTTAATTATTTTGGAGACTATGGATCAGCATGTCTACGCCAAGATGTCATGCTTCCGTATTCTGACTGCTGGGGGATGCGAAAAGAATAAATAAAAGTTTTTCTAGACAATTATTACTTATTGAGCATTGTCAGTGACTCGAAACAGGTGGAGCAGCAATAATCATTCTTTGGTCGTACCGGCCGGGATTCCAACCCAGGCAGCGTAGGGGTCGACTCACATACCCAACGGGCGCCACAAATCATGGACATTCCGACATGATGATATCCCTATTCACACCGCGAGGACTGTAATGCAGTGAATAGAGATCCAGAGAGAATGTTCAGTTGATGGTTTGGCCTCCATACTCCACTGAGAATGTGTGCGGACTTCTTTCGCGCAAAAGGAAGACAATTCGAGGATAAAAAGTCATAGAAGCAATAAAAAAAAGCCTAGACTTGGAAATATTGTATGGTTCTATACCAAATCGAATTTACGAGACATATTAAGAAAGGGCGACAGAACTAGTTACTAATTATTGTTGTTACAATCCTCTCTGTACAGGAGTGAAGTCGAAAGACATAGACTAAGGTTAAGTTTAACTTGGAGTGCCCGGCGAGGGCCAGTAAGTTAGAGATAGCAATAATGTTCGTTTTATAATGCATTTTGTCAAGTTAACAGTAAGCTTTAAGACGACAGTTTGTTTTAGCAAACTAAGCGTATAATGAAGCCCATTCATTGCATATACAGCCGAATCTCGATAATTCGTATTCCAACGGACCAAGCATTTCATATCGAGGGTATCATACTTAGAATAGAAAGAGGAAACGAATTAGCGCAATACATATGCAATGTAAAGTCAAGCTATATTTGTACATAGAGTAGAAGTTCGATATAGAGAACTAATAAAAACCAGGCCTGTCCACTATATCGAGATTTTTCACTCACGAGCGCAGACTCGTTGAAGCAAATTGCGTCAAAATGTGTATGATTTTACGTGCAATTCGTCAACATTAGAATAAAATTACATTCCATTCCAATTACAGAAAAAACAAGCAAATATTTATAAAAATAAGAAAATTTTATTTTCAACAATGGCAACTCATACGTAAAAATAAGTAAACACTACCAAAATAATACAAAACAAAATTACGTGCTGTGCTAAATAGCAATACTAAAAAAGTATGTCATTAATTTTTGTTTGCATTTTCCTTGAACTTATATCAATTAATATCGCCCCAACTTTTGAACTACCGAAGCATCCGTGCATTCTACTTTATTGTTAGCTGCCCATTCAAGTACTTTCTCAAATAATTGAACAGCAGCTCTAGAAGACACTGAACAAATCGGATGATATATTGGGCTTATAACTTAATTCGTGCGGTTTGCTAAGAGATGGCGTAATTTGTATTATTCCATTGGAACATGCGTTGGAAAGCTACTGTCATTGTACGTCAGTATATGTCATTCATTTGAAGCTTAAACAACAATCATTTTTTTCTCTCAAATATGTCAAACTTTGTGCCTGAAAAAGTGTTTCTGCTGAGAGTTCTTCTCCATTACCTTAATATGAAGAAAACTGCCGCCGAAAGTCATCGTATTTTGGTGAAAGTTTAAGGTGAACATGCGCTAGGTGATTTGGGCTTGGCCAACCAGCCAAATCAACGGCAAAGCCGAATATCCATGGCGCGAAGGTAATGCTGTGTATTTGGTGGGATCAGAATGGTGTGCTGTATTATGAGCTGCTAAAACCGCGTGAAACCATCAATGGACAACGCTACCGAACACAATTAATCCGTCTGAAGAGAGCAGTAGCCGAAAAACGCCCGGAAAATGCGACCAGGCACGAGGCAATAATTTTCCATCATGACAACGCTCGGCCCCCCGTTTCTATTCCGGCTAAGAACTATTTGGAAAACAGTGGATGGGAAGTTCTACCCCACCCGCCTTATAGCCCAGACCTTGCCCCGTTTGTTCCGGTCGATGCGGAACGCCCTCTCTGAAGTACGGTTCACATCAGAGCAGAATATCAAAAATTGGCTTGATTAATTCTTGGCTGCCAAGCCGGCACACTTCTTTTGGGCGGGGTCCACAAATTGCCATATATCTTAAAGTGGATGTAAGTGTGGATGGAGCGATGCCAAAACGCTCAACCACATTCGTCTGCCATTCTCCATTGGCTCCACGACTTCCTTAATTGCTTGCTTCAGGGTGGAGGAGGGGCACTTGTATTTCTCTCGAATTCATTTGGCAAACTGAGAGCGATTACTGAAGTGACAAGACAGAAGACAACCTCACAAATCTCACAGAAGAATTATAGAGATCCGTGACACAAGACATGCGAATTACAGAGAGTTCTACTCTTGCTCACCGAGATCATTCAGAATTATCAAGGGGACCGAAACGTATGGCGAATTATACGAGTTGCCACCATTTTCCCAAGGACCGAGACTTTGATACAAATTACAAAGATGACGTGTCATGGCCGAAGAGAGCCTGACAGTATCTAAGGTGAAAGAAAAGTTGAACCTAGCGGCAGTGTAGCTGCCAGTCCTGTCCACTGCTTCCTATTTGCTCTTGTCGTGTTCTCAAGCGCCGTCTCCTACCTCTGCTCTCCTCTAGCGACAAAGAAATATCGAGAATGACTGATAGAAACGAATTCAGTCAGATTTCAGATCTTCTGTTTTTTCGAAGTACATCACTCAAGACGCCTCGTTGAAACCAGCGTCCATTACATTCGCCCCAACACGACAATGTGTCAGTCAGAAAAATAACTCGCTTCCTCACTCACTGAGACTGGCGCTGTACGAGCTGCCGTACGGATTCACACCCACACCTCAGCGCGCTCCCGAGGCCTTGATGATGAAACTGCGATGCATTTAGTACCACATCAAGAGCATTCCTTTACCCTTGCTCATTGCTGCCTAATCGATGCGAAAATAAATCAACAATCCACCTCTGGCCGCCCTGCACAGGCGATTCATAATCGCCTTGAGCCTCCCTGCCTATCAGCCCCGGAATCTCTCAACGGCCCATCGCGATTTCGGCGGAATCATATTTTTAGAACCGAGTCTCATGTGCGAATCACTCTCCGTCAGCCCGGCTAATTGCAGTCTTGCACTTGAATGCGTAGGACAACGCCGAAGCTATTTCCATCGCCCGAACATGTCGAAGCACATTTGCACAGATTTATTCAAACATTTGTGTATACTTGTGAGAAATTCGATTTGTCAGCCAGCTCCCGGGCGTGGAGGGGCGTGCAGGCCCCTTTGAGGACTGCCAAGTGGCGCGAGCTACAAACGGTCGTGCATGCGGGACTTCTTTGTGAGGCTGCTTTGAAGAATCGCCCAATGGATGACGGAGAATGTGTCCGAAAGCGGCGGCCACAGGTCGTCCAGGAATAGATGCAACGAAATGAATTGGAAGCGACTCGCGACTTTGTTAACCTTTGAGAGAACTGCGCTCTTATGGTTGCTTCCCCGTGACGATTAATTAGCCGCTTTTTGGGTGAAATTTATTTCGGCGACTGTACCCGCATCTAGGCGAGGCATTCACTTGAGGATTTTCCATTCCATTTGTAAATGGATGAAGGTGTTTCGATTAAGGGGGAGGAGGGGACACTGGTTTGTTGAGAGCGTGGCCAACATTGACAGAATGGCGAAGTCTGACGACTTGTGTAGCATTTTTCATAGGAATAGGAAGTATGTCGCCAAAACTCACGTTCTGAAATTTGAAGATCTTCCTTCTCTAATGACCAAAGTGACTTCAGTCAAGATCTTGATCATCCTAGTCTTACTCTACCGCTGAGACGTATAAAGGTGGGTAGGTAGTACTGGCTGCTTCTTCCGGTGGATGTCTATTGGGTACGCAGGTAGATTTGATTTTTCAGATTTTCTTTGAGTTCCAGCGATGGTTACCAAATTAGAAAGCCATGTTTCAGAACTGGTATAGTAACGACCCAGGAAGCCTGTTCAATGCTATCTACATGTTAGTGGAGTTCCATCGAAGCAGGTGGAGAAGTTTAAGTGTCTCGGGATCTTTTACACGAGTGGTGGGAGATGTAGTGCTGAGCTTTCCTGTAGGACTGGCCAGGCTGGGTCAGTTGTGAAACAGCTTGCTCGATCTGTAATCAGAAAGGCCGAGCTCGGTGTCAGAGCCAAGTGCGCGTTTTTCAACTCACCTATGCTCGTGAAATTTGGGTAAAGAATAGGATCGCTAATACAAGCTGCTGAGATGAGGTTTCTTCGTGCTGTTGTGGGAATTACTCGCCGGGATAGGGTGAGAAACACGGCAGTTCGAGAGGAACTCAACATTGAGGAGCTACTTCTTCGAACGGAGAGGGCTATGCTTCGTTGGTTTGCTCACGTAGTACGAATGTCCCCTTCATCAAGACTTCCGAAGCGGGCCTAGAAAGCAGTCCGCATTCAAATGTCTAATGACAAATTCGCCCCTATTAGGGCAATATGAGATACTTTTATCCAGAAATGTGTTGAAAATTATACTCCTGGGCTCTCTTTGACAATCGATCAGCAGCTTCTAGCTTATATTCCGAATAAACCTGCCAAATACCGCTTGGAAACAACTACGTGGGACTAAACGCTCTATTTAGGAAAGGGGTCGAACTCCA
Organism: Eristalis tenax; assembly: GCA_905231855.2. Classification (NCBI taxonomy): domain Eukaryota; kingdom Metazoa; phylum Arthropoda; class Insecta; order Diptera; family Syrphidae; genus Eristalis; species Eristalis tenax. The sequence continues at coordinate 71,490,466 of HG993125.1, read as the reverse complement.
GGAAGCTTCCTCTTGGCGAGTTTCACGTGACGGAACTAACGAAGCAATTGCATGGCTCAAATAGAAACGTAACGCTGGATAATTGGTCTACGTCGGTCAACCTTGCAAAGTCACTTTTGTTGGAACTATATAAATTGACAATAGTGGGAACCTTACGCTCTAATAAACGAGATACACCCAACGGAATGCGAAATCAAAAAGGGCGGGAATGTCAAACCTCAATGTTTCGCTACGACAAGGAACTAACGCCAAAGCCATCGAAAACTATTTTTTTGTTGTCATCCTGTAATGAGGAAGGAACTCTCCCTCACATGATTGAGTTTTATAATCAAACTAAATGAGGCGTTGACACATTCGATCAGATGTGCAGTGTAATGAGCTGCTCACGAAAAACCAGTCGATGGCCCATGTGCCAGTTTTATGGAATGTTAAGCATGGCATTTAGCAATAGTTATATAATCTACCCACATAATATGATTGAGAGCAAACAAAAACCATTTAACCGCCGCGAATTTATGAAAAAGCTGCATTGTGACCTTGTTGAGCAATATATGTTCGGAAGGTTGGAAACCCCTACTTTGCTTGCTTCAACTAGGAGAAGAATCGAAAATGTTTTGGCTAATAATCAGGAAAATGTTCCAGATCTGATTCAAGAGAAAAAAGAAAAATCTGCGCACTTTGTCCATATAATAAGAGGTGCATGACAAAAACTGCTTTAGTGCAAACCTGCTATAAGTGCAAAAAAGCACATGTGATGGACACAAAACTGAGGCTTGTGCCTTCTTTTAATTTTGTTTTTGCTTAATTCTGAAATAAAGGGTGATTTTTTAAAAGCTTTAGGAAAGTTGCCTAAAAAATGCATGAAATCTTTATTTGAATCGATGGTACGGGCCATATAATTTAATGTTTCGAGATTATTTCGTGCAAATGTTGACATTGACTGCGCCTCAAATGGTCCATGCGCTTAGTCCAATTTTGGCATACCCTTTCCAACATTTCGGCCGGTATCTCACGAATAAATGCTTCAATGTTGTCAATTGAAGCGGGCTTGTCTGTATAGCATGAGCTTTAACATAGCCCCACAAAAAATACTCTGAAGGCGTTAAATCGCACGATCTAGGCGGCCCGGGTCCCGAACGTGAAATAAAATGTTCACCGAACTCGCCTCTCAATAAGTCCATTGTTGCGCGTGCTGTGTGGCATGTGGCACCGTCTTGTTGAAACCACATATCATGCAAGTCAAGCTCTTGCATTTTGGGCAAAAAAAAAGTTGGATATCATCTCACGGTAGCGCTCACCATTCACAGTTACGTCACGATTCGCATCATCTTTGAAGAAGTACGGTCCAAGTCCACCAGCCCATAAACCGCACCAAACTGTGACTTTTTCTGGATGCATTGGTAGCAATGCTTCTGGCTGATATTCACTCCAAAATCGACAATTCTGCTTATTTACGTTCCCATTGATCCAAAAATGAGCATCGTCTAAACTGACTGATGAACTTTCTTAACAGAGCACGCATTTTGATAATAAAATTCAATAATTTGCAAGCTTTGTTCGTTTGTAAGACGATTCATGGTTAAATTGTAGACCAAACTGAAGATGTTTGACAACGAAACAAAACACGAAACGTGCGTCAGCTGTTTAAACCAGTGTTCCCAAAAAGATAATAGCTAAAAAAATCATGTGTTTACGTATTTATTATTGTTGTTGAGGGTATATTGCAGCACGACCTTTAGATCTTTTGTGTCCCCTATTCATACCTTTGCTTTCTTAACAGCTCCACTCCCATGCAACAGAGTTGCATCGAGGGTTATATGTTCTTGCTGTGCAAATGTGGACGAGCCTTATGCTACAGTATTCTCTCTAAGCCAGTTTCGATTAGGAATCTGAGAATGAGAGCTGGTTCTAGTGACTTCAATTCTTCCTCTGATATCATTTGGTTGCCCACACATCCACATATCTTTTGTGGGCTAGCGCCTCGCAAAATCCGAGTATATGCTCTGGAATTTCACTAGATTCTCGCAGTATCTGCAGAGACCTTCATCTGATACTCCTAGTTTCCTAAGGTGCTCCCTCAGTCCACAGTGCTCTGTTAGGATACGGAGATTGTTTTGCGCATTCTGATACATGCCTCAAACCTCTTCCGGTTACGTTGACCCAAGAGTTTCTTGGCCTGCCTCATGCCATGAGCGTTGTTCCAGGTATCTGCCCGATAGCGCAGAATGTTTCGGGGCCTCTAAAGGCTTCCGATGAGCCTTTCCTACCGAGGCAGTCGGCCATTTGCTTTCTATCCCTGTATGGCCAGGCATAAAGCACAGTTTTACTATACTCTTTCTCAGACAAGCTTATGATACAGGAGTCTAGTGCCAGGAGAGCGAGGCGACTCACCGACATTCTTGGTATGTCGCAGTTGCAATTGTTCCTGTCAAGATTGGGATAGACTGCTGCTAGTGCGTTGCCCATGAGTTCGTAGTACTTTGTCCGGTGTCCAAACACTCCTGTCCCTATTCCGTCAACAGTTCGTTGTCCGTCTGTATATGGACCATTTTACGGTATTGCCGCTCAATCTGTGGACTATGGATTCGTTGCTCCAATCTTGTTTGGTGCTGAGCTTGATGGTATACTCCTCTTGGAAATCTCTATGCCTCTATGCTACCACCAGATTCAATGGAGTCAGCTCCAATAGCAACTCGAAGGCGGCAGTGAGGCCAGTTCTCATCGTACCTGTAATACAGAGGCATGCCAACCTTTGAACTTTGGTGAGACCCTCTCTTGCGCGGGTCAGGTTGATTGCACCGTACGTGATTATTGGTCTAACAATAGCTGTGCACATTCATCTTAGGATGCTTGGACTGCAACCCCTGGATTTGCCCGCTGGGCTTATACAAATCATTTAAGCACACGTCGCCGTCATGGTTACCTCTTCTCTGTGTCCAGATGAGTTTGCTGTCTCCGACATATTTTACATCTTTTACTGGAGCCAGTAAACAGACTTATTTGTTTTAGTCGTTCCAGTTTGTGATTAGATTTAACCCAGTTGACACGCAACGAGTCCAGGCACTTAGTAAGGTCTGTCCAGTAAGACAGGCACCACTCTTTAGTCTTTAGTTTAGTCCCCATTCGATTATACGTATGCACTTGGTTACGTATACATTTATAATTGTGGTAGTCAAAAGACGCGCCCAGAAGGCGAATCACGAGTAAGGGCCGAACAAACTTGAGTTAAAAACTAAAATTGCTCTGAAAACCAATGCGTTTTTATGTTGTTTTGGTTCTTGTTGGAATTCGGATTCCAGCGTAAAAAATAGAACTAGGTTCGGATACGAGAAAAATTACTGTCCGTTTTAAATTTTTTCCCGTTTACATTCATGACTTTATGATGTGGCTGAGTGTTTTTGAAAGGTTTAATGAAAGAACTTGTTCCCAGTTTTTGGATCCTTATCCTCCTCAATGGGATGCACTAGAGACATGTACACCAGTCTCTTGTGCGTCCTATTCTTGAATAGTGCTCTGTTCTATGGCGTCTCACCGACGCCCGCCTGAAAAGGATTTAGAGGCCACTTACAGGATTCGCGATTAAACCGTTTCACCTTTATGGTGAATGAGATCATTCAATAAGTCACATTTTCCTCAAATCCTTTCCCCCGCCGCCAAAGACACCACTTGGCATGACCTACAAACAAACTTCTGCACAACCAGCTGAAACAAAGACACATCGCGCCACAGACCCAAGAAAAACCAACCCTTCAGCAGAATTCATTAAAATAAATCGTACAGTTGCGGTGAAACCCTCCCTCCCCCCACACCACAACAAGTCGCCAATTTACACCAGAAGCAATCTGTCATCTCCCCACTGCAGATACGCGACGGCATTTCGAATGGAAATTTCCCACCGCATCGCAGGGAACTTACTCACTTGAAAATTTGGCGCACCAAAGATTCTAATCGCGCACAGCCGCGATCCCCTGCGAGGGCCAGCCATCCACCGCCTGCGTGCGTCGTCGTCGCTCGGCCAAAAAACCAAGCCCAGCAATGTCACAATGATGTCGTTACATGCAACAATTCTCAGCGATCTCTCTAAATTGATTCAAATGCACATGCAGGTATCATTGACCATTTCCCTCATGCGCTGACGACACTGCATGCCGCCCCGCTGCGATGATGCCTCATGCGCGTCGCCACACTCGTGTGTGCACCCAGCCTCGGCAGCAATCCTTTGAAAACAAAAAAGAGAAAATTTGTGCAAATCATTTTTTAGCGTCATTAATAAGCTTAAGCGAAACCACACATCACGTAACAAGCGCAAAGCAAAACAGACACAACACAACAAATTCGAGGAAGACTCACAAAAATAAACAACGGCAGCACACCAGAGACCAAAGCCAGCCGTGCCGTGCAGTGACAGCGAGCGAAGCTTTCGCGCATTTGAAGGGAACTTGAGCCAGCGTACGGATTGCGATTCGCGAGCTCGATTTCTTGTGCTGTTACTTCGAGTAAGGCTCTTCCTCCAAAGTCCGGACTTCGTTTTCGACTCGAAGACCTCAAGAATTGTTCCCCCGTTTTTCGGTTCGATTTCGTAGATTTTCCCCCGTCTGTGCGCATTCGGTGTTACGTGGTGCATTTTGGTTTTGTAACGTCCCTCCTATTTTTAACCGCCTCCCGAGTGTGTTGTATAAAAGTCGGATTTACGTAAAACATTGCTGTTGCGGCGAATATTCATTCGTTGTCTTTTGAAAATCTACCCAACGAGACCTCACGTAAGGACCGGGCGGCGCGCGCGACGTCTGCATGACGTCCGTATTACCGTGTCACATTTATTTTCCTTTTTATGATTCCCGCAATTCAGTTACTCGTACATCAAAACAAAACAAACAAATCACACAACTTTTTTTTAATTCGATTTAAAGTCTGTGTGAAATCTTGGCGTTCATATGCAAACAAAAGTGATGGTGAATTGATTGTGTCCAACCGTTGAGTCGAGGAGGTCAACTGCATTCGGTAGTTGATTGTTAACGGTTCAGAAAGTTCGTGTGTTTCTTCAGATTTTTATTCTCTTTTTCAGAAATCTTTTTTGCGAAGCAAAAGTGTACGCTTAATTCCCCAACAACGGGTACTTCAGAGATAATTGTTAAATTGTTAATGCACTTGGATCATAAAATGCTGAAGAAATTTTCGAGTTTGTTAACTTTTTTAATTTAGTGTCGGTGGTGCAGGCGTTAAAGTCAAAAGAAAATCAGAATAAAACCCTCCTGCTCGTGAGGAAGAAGCTTGCTTTGGGATATCCTAGTTTACCTTCGTTGCTGTCAGTACCTGAATATTTTTTGTTTCCACGGAGTTCTGGTGTTACACGGATTTGTTTGTACGTTTATTTTTTTATCGAGTCGAAGCTGAGCAATTGAATCCGTAAAGCTGTGGCTTTTAGGTGAGTGCAGTGGAGTGTCCGGTATCTTCTGGAGCGGTGATGTGTTTCCTTGAAATTTCGTACGAGTTGATCGCGATCATCTCATGGTTGTTTATTTTTGCATGATGAATTTTGTGTTGAGACTCTGGCCTGAAGCCTTAAGCAACATTTTACGTGCTTCTTCGTGTACATAGCCAAGCTCGAGTCGCGATTTGTGAGAAATAGCGAAAGCCCCTAAGAAACTTATTCACAATCGGAATTTTATCGCAATTTAGAAAAAGTTACTTAAATGGGAAAATCGTTTATTAAAAAACAATGAAGTACTATAACGACGTTTTCGGAAAAACTAGATGACATAAAGCCATGCTATTTTTTGTGTTCGATTCAGAAGTTATATATGTAAGCACAATTTCACAATTTTGAAAACATGTGCTAAACTTTTTTTGTTTTCAAACATTTGCGTTTGCATCCCATTTTAAGTATTTTTCATCATCATCACCATCTTCTGACCCGCTTGCTCCACTAAATGTGTCGCGGGGGTTAACCACACACGAAAGATCTCCAGGCAACTCGATCCTCCGCCATCGACTCTAACTCATCAGGAGGATACCATGCGTAACCAGGCGAGGTTTTGGACATGGTCCAACCATCGCGTCCTGGGTCTGTCACTGCTTGGATCTGATGGAATCGCATTCAACACGGAAGTCGTAATGAAGGGGATATTCGTGGCAGGTGACCAAACCATCGAAGAATAGCTCTCTCCGTTCGAAGAAGCAGCAGATCCTCGCGCACAGCCATGCTTCTCACCCTATATCGAAGAGTGATTCTCACATCAGCACGGAGAAATCTCATCTCTCGCCATTCTATGCCTTCGGTCATTACCCAATTTTCACTACCATATCTGAGAGTTGGAGCAGATACTGAGTTGGAAACCGCCAACTTGACTTTGACACCCAACTCGGCCTTTCTGATTACAAATCAACCAAGCTGTTTGACAACTGACCCAGCCTGGCTAGTCCTACAGGAAAGCTCAGAACTACATCTCCCATCACTCGTGAAAAGATCCCGAGACACTTTAGCTTCTCCACCTGCTTCAATGGGATTCCAATAACCAGTAGAGTGCATTAAACAAGCTTTCGGGAGATGACCATAACCTCAGATTTGTCCACGTTGACCTTCATTCCAGCATCAGCCACAAGTGCGCGCTAAGGGTTGGCCTGGGAGGATGTAAGGATCAATAAGTCATCTGCAAAAAGAAGATGACTTACCCTCAACTCTCCCAATGTGAAACCTTCCTCGCCTCGGCTGCGCTGCAACATCCAGTCCATATATACAATGAAAAGTAGAGGCGACAAAACGCACCCTTGGCGAAGTCCAACGCTCATGGTGAATACAGTTGCTACAGTTGGTAGATAGAGACTGAATAGCCCTCAGAAGAGGACCATCAATCCCATACTCCTGCAGAACACTCCAGAGTTTACCTCGAGGAACTCGGTCGTATGCCTTTTCCAAATCCACAAAACAACTGTGGATGAGCTTGACATGCTCCCAAGCCTTCTCAAGTACCATTCTTAGTTAGAAAAGCTGGCCGGTTGTACTTCTAACGAGACGAAAGCCGCACTGTTCATCCCACCCTGGCCTCCCACCCCCACCGTAGCTCTAGAACGCGCTTCCAACACCTTAGCGTAGATTTTCCCGGGGAGACTTAAGAGAGATATGCCCCTGTAGGTGGAGCAATCTCTTTTGTCCCCATTCTTGACAATCACCCCAGTTTGCCAATCGCCATGTGTCTCTCCACTTTCCCAGGCCACTTCAACGACACGAGAGGGTCATAAAACTCGTTCTTTACCCATTGCCTTAAGCATTTCTGGCCGGATTTCATCCACACCGGCGGATTTGCAAACTTTATAGCGGTTCAAACGCCAAAATGACTTCCTCCGCCGTTGGACTATTTCTGTATTCTGTATTCTGCCCATCACAAGTATTTTTTTTTTCTTCTAAAATTGACCCTAACTCCGAAACGGGAAGTGACGGACCTGCCCCCCTCACTCCACCCATAGTAAAAATCCATCCATTCAAAATTCAAAAATGTTTAACCCCACTACAAAATACCGTTATGAATTTATGACTCCAAAGTTATCGTACTCGTGCCCTGTGCATGATTTATTATTGCTGTATCCGAACCATTCGCATTATTGACAAATTTAAAGCCACCTGGCTTGCATTTCCGCCTTTATCGACGAAAAACTGTAAAACATGGCGTCCTTACTCTTTCCATCTTTGACGCGCGCTCAAGCAAAATTGGGTCAATAAATTATAATATCACCTGTTTCGTTTTTTTTTTTTAGCACAAAATCTTAAGTTTCCGGTCGCATTTAGTTGTGTCCCATGGGACGTACACAATGTGAGATATAGACTACTAAGGCCGTCTGTGGAAAATAATGGATTTCTTCTTCTAATTTTTTGTTGCTGTTTTTTTCGTAGAAATAACAGTACGATCAGTGATAAGCAAACAAGAATATTTTTTCACGTTAAAATATTCAAAATTTGAATTACACCTAAAGCCTCGGACACCTCACGCTCCCATAGATTTCATCGGCGATTTCGGCGTGGCCACCTTTTCTTGACGAACTGATTGTTCGGTGTCAAGCCCCATTTCTTTGGATGTTCAGTACACTTCGGAAGCTGAATTCAGCTTCTTCCATTCACAATTTCACAATGGCTGTCAAATACAATCTAAATGTCGCAGTTGACAGAAACCCATTAATAACACTACAGTGAAAAGGTATTCTGAATAATTTGAACTATTTTTTGCAGGTCTACTCAAGTAAAAGTTATTTATTAGTTTAATTGTTCCCGACACCCGATATTTTCCGAATTAAATGATAAGCCCGTCGTTGAACAAGATAATTCTGATATTGACTCACTTAGTTGGAATCAAATGGTATGGATATTGTGTTTTTGTGCTCTGTTCTGAAGTAAGAAGTCTTAAAAGGCAAACAATGAAAAAATAGTGTGTTAAGAGTGTTAAAAGTGATTATTTTATAGCAAAATATCTCGAAAATGTGTGAATAATATCGACAATTTTTTATATATCTCTATTTAACCAATAAAAAAAAGCCTATCATCACTACTTTGAAGAGGATATAAAACACCGGGATAAGACCTTGGCTCCCCATTTCTGCTGTAATTCGTGTGCTACTTGTTTGATTGGCTAAATGGCAAAAACGTCATTTCCTTTCGCAGTACCAATACAGTGGCGAGAATCAACAACTCATTTATTTGGAAATGGCAAGGGTACTTCTAAAAACAGAGAAGAATGTCATAGTCTTCGCCAACGAAGTTAAAATCACACTTACTTCGCAATCAATTTCTTGAATTTCAGAATGCGAAGCACCCAGTGCATCATCACAGCCACATTGGATTAGACAGGCTTAGTTGAATGACCTTGTAAGAGGCTTAGAACTGCTAAAGAACAAATCAGAACTTTTAGGCTTGAAACTGCAACAATGAATCTTTTAGAAAATGGTGTGCTGTCTGAAAAGTGCCAACTGTCTTTCCCCACTAGACAAAAAGAGTTGGCAGAATACTTAGCGTTGCAATGTTGGCCGATTATTGCTGGACTATTCGGCGAAAAGTTAAGAAGTGTATAATTATACTGTTGAGTAAAAGAACAAGCTATTTTTTTCAACAATTTTTTCAAACAGAAACTAGGCATAGTAATTTTTTTAACCACGATGCGAAAACTAATAAAGGAAACTACTTTACGTGAAGAATACCTTTTTAAAGTCAAAATTTGTAGAACAGTGTAATTGTGGACTGACAGTAGAGTTGACAGTTATGACAGTTGACAGGAGAGGAAGCAGTGTTGTATTTGAAGATACTGTGCGGTAAATTAGAGCTCGTTGCAAAAGACTGTGACTTCTCTGAGGATTGCGGAAAAGACCTGAATATCTCCGCAAAAGTGGCAACTGTATCGTGAGTGTTGATGACAAATTCCTTTCCAAAATATGTAACATATATCATTTAGAACCTGCATGAATACACTCACTTCCGTGGTGTGATTTCAGTGATCAGGAATAGGAACAATGTCAACGGAATGATGGTTAATCATCCGCCCAGAAGCCCCTGAATAACACATTTTGTGCAGAAGGCATTTGTTGGGATTTGTCCAAATTTGCCAGAAACTGGGAAACAAGTCGCAAGGAAATGAAATTGTCTGACTAACAGGCGGTTTTTCCTTTGAAATGACGTGTTCTTGCTCTTCTTGGGTGGCTCGACAGTCACTGATTCTGATTCACTATACCGTCACTTGTGCTGTGGCCAGATTCGGCGCCAAGTTCCCCTCTTTTGTTATTTAGTTTTCGGTCGCTACTGTTTTGTCCCCTACTAAGCATCGATATACTGTAAAATTCGAAAAAACTCGAGTAGCGTGCATATTTTTTGTCGACGACGTGGCGGCCGCGACGCTGGAAGCGAAAGAATTGAGTCTTCCACTCATTTGACAGAAGAGGAACTAAATGAGATTACCTGTCAATGAGAGCATGTATTTCCGGTTTGGCAGAAATGTATGTTCTGCCGATAGCTTCAAAGCAGGATATCAGAATTTGACAGATATGTAGTAAAAAATACCGGGCCGTGCCTAACAGGTCAGTAGGTATGTGAAAATCCAAATGCACGCTACCAGCATGCTGGCGCAATCAAGGGATGTTTCCAATGGCTTGACACGTCTATGCCCATGTGGAGAGATTGTTCTCAGGGCTGGTGCAACATGTACGACCAAGTTGGGGTCCAGGTTGATTCCAAGCGGGCGAATTGCCTTTTAAGTAGAAAGTCTCAGATCATAAACATAGCGCGGCAAAAATTGAGAATTTCTTAAATTTAATTCTTGGTCCAACCACCTCGTTCTGAGTCTGGCAAGCAGTTGCCTACCTGATGGAATCGCATCCAAGGCACACCTCAGCAGTCGTGATGATGTGGACATTCGTGCGTCGAGGCATTGCCCTTCTCATTCGAAGAAGCTTCATCGTGCACAGCCGTGTTTCTCACCCTATCTTGGCAAGAAAATCTCAGGAAGGGAAAAGGAAAATCTCAGGACAGGAAATCTGACCCTTCAGCGTGGAATAGTTCACTTGATGTAAAAAATTAGCGAATTTAAGACGTGATGCTCTGTTCAACTCATCACCCACGTAAGCTCGTACGTGGGTCTTACGTACACGCATCCTCGACTAGAACAAAGCTGACAATAACGCGTCACATCAAAATGACACTTCCGCTTGACTGACGCACAAACATTAAACTCGACATAGCACTTCTTCTCGAATAACACACGCACTCAGACTACAGTTTAATTTTTGGTTTATTTAGTTTTAATTAAATTCAATTAACATTCTAGTCACAGCTGCACAATCCATACACAGGCTGCAAGTTGCAGAGAAATGATTCAATCACTTTATCTCCGAACAAGGATAAGACAACAATTCATAATTATAAACATAACTTAAGTTAACTTAAATACAGAGGATAAGAAAATGCAAAGAAGCTGGGCAATCCAGTGCCATTCAGTGCTCCAGTCACTGAAACTCGACCACATCGTGATCGGAATCGAAAAACGGCCACCAGTCGTCCTCGTCGTTCGCTAGCTCGTCCTCGCAGCAGCACTCGTCGCAGTCGTCCTCGTATATGAACTTGCGAATATTCCGTTCCAGCGGAGTGAGTGTACGCGGCAGGATTTCGTGCAGCACGCCGTTGCGATCGTAGTGCGCGATGTATCCGTTTTGGTAGTAGTAGTTGATCTCAAGTTCGACATCGTCGAGTTCTTCTTGATTCATTTTCTGGTGTGTGTGTTGTTGATCCAAGCCAAGCTCCTGTCTATGACTGATGACCTTCAGCGACAGCTTGTTCCTATTTATCCGGTTTTATTCAGGTAGACGCAATTATCCGTGTAATTTATTCCGAAAACAGACGTGTAGTCATTGCGGTCATTAAGCAAGAGGAATCATGTGCCGTAAAAGTTTATCCGCGCCGCCCGTAATTAGAACAATCATTATAAAACTCTTCAGAGACGTCAGCTGTTTGCAAGAAAGGCCGATCTCAGGATTGAGACATTTATAGGGACGAGCTTATGCAAACAATGTCTGAGTACCTCAAGTTTTTGGACTTTGCACCATCAAAGGCAGACAATACATCTGCGATACGGGGGAGTGTCAAAACAATGGACAACAGCTGCAAAGGGATGAAATGGCCTCATCGTTCGGGTTATTTTCCCTAGGTACTTAATTGTTTCGTTATCGTGAAGTGTGGATTCGATTCTGGGAAAGTCATTATATCAGTTGAAAGGTTTGCCGAGTTGGCCATCGGCGGGCACTTTGTGCATTCTTAATTACAGTTTCGAGGTTTAGATGGTACAAAATATGGGACACGAGATCAGACGGGCAGCGAAACAACAACGAACGAGGGATATTGCCCATGTAAGCAACGAGACATGCTGTTCAAATCGCCACGACCGTCACATTGCACGGCATACGGAGATCGGCTAAAAGAACTTCTTCCTCCATCGTCCCTCCAACAAAAATGTCAGTTTTAAGAGAAATGTGTTTTTTATGTCCCATGTCATGTCAGAGCATCCCAGGTGGGTTTGTGAGTCACTTCTACGCACTTTCACGACCTCACCTCTTTCACTGACTCTGCTTATAGAGCGCAAGTGTCTCGCAGAAGAAGACTTCACTCGCGAGGGAACAGTATCACGCACAACTCGAGTGGCCAGGCCCAGGCTGTAGCACGACCTTCTTTCTTCTTCTTTGTCTGGCACTACATCCCGGGGTGAACCGTTATACTCAAGGAACAGCTCTTTTTGAGCTAGCGCGATCTCGGGCCTCCAGAACATTATCACGCACAACGCCAGTGGCTGTTATAGCGGCTAGACTCAGGCTGTAGTACGACCTTCTTTCTTCTTCTTTGTGTGTCACTTTGTGTGTCACAGCTCTTCTCGAGCTAGCGCGATCTCTTGCCTCCAGTTTCGTATACAAAGTTGGTTAGGGTCCTTCTCTTCTTTAATTCGGTGCGCCACCTTAGACGGTGGCGTCGCCAGTTGCGTTGTCGCACAGGATCGGAGATGAAGACTCTTCGCGGTAGAGCTTATTTGTCTATGCCTTCTACATGGCCTAGCCATCTTAGCCGTAGACTCCTGTCTTTGATCACGTAGCTATACGTACGGTTCGTGTCGAATCTTCCCCTTCAAACGCCGTTAACACAAAGAGGATCCAATATCGCATGCAAAAATGTGAAGATGAAGATTGTCCATGCTTCCCCGCACAGTACTGGGAGCATCAGAGTGCTATTTACAGTCACCTTGGCCTTGCGAGAGACGACTCTACTTCTAAATTGCGTCTTGAGCCCAAAGAAATAGCTTTGATCTGAGTGTGATCGCGATGATGATGTTGTTTGGCTCGTCATCTGCAGAGCCAAGGTGGACGAAGGCTGCCCATGATGTCGATGATGCCCAAGCCGTCGTATCCCCTCGTTAACCGACTGACCCATTTGAGCCTCTTCCGTCTCAATGCCATCAGACGCCTTATTGAAGGCGCGAAATGTGCTGCCACTCACGTCAATGTCATCCGCGCAAGCTAGCAATTGTATGGACATCTGGAAGATCGCGCATCTTATGTTGGCGAGTCGGTTCTGCACGATATGATGTTGAAGAATCACATGACAGCGCGTCACCTTGTTTACATAATTTTCTGACATTGCTGATGAGTTTGTTGCCGACTTTGACGGAGCATCGAGAATTACAGCGTCACCCTTCATAATTTGACTAGTTTAGCAGAAGTCTCAAGACATGGCGTTCCATAGCTCGTCTCTATGCACTTGACCCTAAGTGGTGGGTGTTGATTAGCATTTCTTGGGACTTTACTTTGATCTGCCGTCTGTCAGGCTCTTATAAATGGCTTCAGGACACTCAACACGGTGCGAGATACGACTTTGATCTTAGGAAGACTTATTCCAGCCATGGGTGCTCCTTTCTTGTGGATTCTGAGATGTCAAAGATCGGTCATGCTCTCCACGGTTCTTTTTGCAACCATTTCATCGCCAGCAGCTTTAAAGATGTCAACGGACAACCCAGCTTTGTTAGGCTTCAGTGTTTGCTAGATCAGGCGGACGGAATCCTAGTCTGTCGTCGCCCAGTTTGACTGAAACATATTGCCCAGCAGCGGTATTGGTGTCCTCCCCGCCGTTTGTATAGTCTGCACACGTGATTCCTCCAAATTTTCAGTATTGACTGAGACTGTGCTACCCTCTTTTTAGGGAGCTAGATTTAGCGGTGGGCCGATCTCTCGCCAGCTGTCTCCAGTTTCGCACTCCAAGCCGGCTGAGGTCCCCCTCGACTTGTGTGTGCCACCTTGTACGTCGGCGGCCTCCGTTGCATTGTCCTACAGGCTCAGAGTCGATGGAGACGATTCTGCCGCCAGTTACCCATTTCCATCCCGACAGGCATTTGTATGCATTTTATGAGAGTATCACCTTATTTCGAAAGACATTCGGGGATCATTCCGGCAACTACACCTTCCCATCACCTCTATCAAGGACGTGTCATGCTCTTTCATCTTGAGAAGCTGGGTCTCTTCCCTGCCGCCTTTGATCGTAGAGCTCATGAACAGCCCGTTGCGTTGTTCGTTGCAGCGCCACCCACTTTGTTAGTATTAAGTGCAAACTACTCCATGTCTTGAGATGAGGAATCCCCCACAAAAGCATACACTGAACCGTAGACCAAGTTGGCAACAAGAGGGCCTGAATTTGCCAAAAGAGAGATTAACATTTGACTAGTCTATCCAAGGAAGATGATGATTATTGTTGAAGGTTATCAAGCTTCTTTTTCAGTGATTCTCTGAGAAAACCATCCACTTTCAGCATTTCAATGGTTTCTTGTCACTAGGCGCCTTATTCTACCTCCGGTGCTGGAACCCCCTCACATCTACTCTGCAAATGCCCTGCACTCGCCTCTATTAGGAAAGCCCTGGGAGGATTCTGCTGAAGTGAACTAATCAATGAGTCAATCTGTGCGTTCGTCCAAAAAACAAAATGGTTCTAGAAGTGTAACGGATGGTAACCGGCAACACAATGGACCCCTGGGACTAAGTGAATCCATCAATTGCGATGCCGCACTACCTAACCGAACCTAGACTAACCTCATCCATACAGAGCACGTGCTTAATGCCGCAAATAGTCTATTTAAATAAAAAAAATTCTTTTAATGATTAGCTTAAGATTAATGCCCGTTTTCAAGCTTTACTGTCGATCCGTGGATGAACTGAGAATCAAAACAAATTCCATTTTCACAGCATATGTTTAACGTTGGTTTAACATAAACCAACGATTGCCATGGCTTAAGTGTCAATCCAGAGGGTACATAATTGCCGTCCGTGTATTTGAATAACATCAAACCCAAAATATATTAGAGAAAACCTTTTAAGCAACCGAACATTCTGTCTGACGATGCTGTTGAAAAAGACAGAAGACATACCAATTTAGAGTTCATAATTGCAACATTGTTGCCCCTGCACTGCGCAAAATTTTCGCTCAATACATTTATGAACACGAATACTGCCGCAAGTTTGCAGCAGCAGTCAGCACTGTCAAAAAATATACATAAATGCAACATACTCGTAAGTGCGCGACTCAAAATGTGTTTAGTTGACATTTG
Source organism: Eristalis tenax (assembly GCA_905231855.2). Classification (NCBI taxonomy): domain Eukaryota; kingdom Metazoa; phylum Arthropoda; class Insecta; order Diptera; family Syrphidae; genus Eristalis; species Eristalis tenax. Next base: position 71,475,362 of record HG993125.1, on the reverse strand, counting down.
TATTGATAAAATAATTGTCTACATCAGAAAGATGAAGTATTATAGAGATGCCCAACTTCACAGCTGATTGACGCCTAGTCCACCGACGAATTTGAGAGGATTTTTGACAAATTAATGAGAGAGTCTTGTTTCAATCGTGGACGAATAAAGTTGTACAAAGTCAAGTTTCGTGTTGTATTTTTCTTGGAATTTTTAATTTTTTTAACCAACGCTCGCACTTGTTGGTCGAGTTTGAGCTGTCGCGGATGTTGCTGTCCAAACATTCGTGATGGCATGTGATCTACGCGCTCGATTGAAATGCGCGCAGCCTCATCCAGCCACGCACCTTAGCACAGTGATCGTTTATCTCTATGATCGTCCATTTCTGGAAAGATGAACTCTGACCTCTCGTGTACTGATACGCCGGCAACGGAACTCAGTAAACCACTTCTTAATCTTTGAATTCAATGCAGAGTCTCTGTAGAGGTTATCAAATTTAAGAAAAGCATAACTGACCAACTTTAAAAAATATTAAAGAAAGAAACAGTAGCAAAATACGCAGCAAAAGGGTCGTGCTTTTAAATAAAAAGAAGAATTTCTTGAAAATAATAAGGGAATTTCCGTATGATGTTCTAAGAAATGATTTTGGCGTGAAAAGTCCGCTTTTCGGTTTCCCTGCAATCCTGCAACAAAACAAAAATCACTGCCAATTTGTTCAAACTGTCACATTGCCTTTATGAACGCATTTGCCGACTGCTCACATTCCCAGTCACTGCAGTTTGTTTACATTTATGAACGCCAATATTGCAGGGCTGCCGCAGTGTGACGTTTATAGTACATCCGGCCCATCTTTACATGCATAAAAATTCGCTTGTTCAGTTGGTGCGTTCTCCTTACCTTATCTAAACCACTCTTGACTATGAGGACGTAATCTTCTTGAGTGAAGTTAATGTTCGATCCTGCACTTCGCTCAACCAGCAGATAAGCTTGCACTGGGAAATCGAGCGTTGCAGTGCTAAATTTTATTTTTTAATTAGCTGCACTTCACGAACTACGCAGGGCGATGTGACAAGAGAGAATCCTCTCTCGCTACCCAGAGTTATTATTTTTCACCACAAGCCCTCACTGTCTTATACGGTACCATGCCCACAGACAAGGGATGGCCATCCAGGGGCTGCAGAGCACCGCAAGGCATCGAAACACTGGAACATCGTGTTTGCGACACTTGGCCGGCACTGACTAGCAAAAGAAATACACAAAAAAGACACTTGAACACCAAATATTTCGTCGAGTTTCCAAAGGATGTGATCCAATCCTCTTCGCGCCGAATTCAAGGACATTCTGTATACAGGAGATTATAATATAGGCCGAATTCGTAAACGTCACACTGCAAGATCTCTGTTATTTGGACATGTTTTGACTTCCAATTCTTTTTAGTAAAAGCATGGCCCTTTTGCTGCGTATTTTGCTACAGTTTCATTACTCAATATTTTTTTGAAAGTTGGTCGGTTTATTATATTTATCAAACCTTAAACCTAGTATCATACTCTTCTTGGACATGATGTAGACTTTCATTTCATCAAGAGAAATGTCAACCAAACACTTTTTGAGTCGCCCACTTATGTTGCATTTATGAACATTTTTTTGATAAAACTTGCGGCAGTATTCAAGTTTCTTAAATGAATTGGGAGAATATTTTGTGCAGTGCAGGGGCAACAACGTTGCAATTATGAACTCAACCATAGCAGTTTTTCTGTTTGTGGTGACACTACGACCCCCACTACGACTGGTCCATGTCAGATCATGGCCCCCCCCCCAGCCTGACCTAAGCCAACTATAAAACGCGGAAAATTACGTTGAACTACAGCGCTCTAGGACTTTGAACGGATAGTTGTGGGCACTGAGTGTCTGTAAACTTGAAACCGGAATTTTTTGATGTGTAAACATCTTATCGCTCGACCCTGACACACGAATACTGTGGGGTTTGAAACTATGACGGGACGGAAGTCGTAACCGGAAATGACATCAATATATAGATGCGCGCGCAGCCGGCCGTTTGTCATGAGTGAGAATCGCCCTGTTACCGATGGTAGAAGTGTACTGTGACGTTTTAATGATTACAATAAATGATTTTAATAGTTATGTCCAATGCAAGCAGTAGAACGACGTCTATTTTGGGTTTGAGTAGTAATGAGTATTATTTAAATGTTTGCATGATTATAATAAATTAAAGTTTATCAAGAATAAAATATCGTTACTCGCCTTCAACTGTCAAAGTTTACGCAAAAATGTACTCATGCTCTCCAAGACATGGGTCAATGATGAAGAGATCATTGACATTCCGAACTTTGATTGCAGTATCCAATACAAGCTACCAGAAAGGCGCGCTGATGGTGTTGCTATTTGTAAAAATAAAGGCAGTTCCCATGTAATTACTCCAAATACGGAAATTAAATATCGCCAAACCAACGGATTGGGTATTGCAATTCGAGATATCGGGGATATATGTGCAGCTGAATCCAGTCTTCCAAATGGCCAGAGCATAATTCCTGTTGTTGTCTACATCTCTCATCACCAGTCCCTGGATAAAATCATCGACTTCATGCACTCTTGCCATTCACAGAAGGTGGTGTAGCTCTGCTGGAAGGAACTATCATCTGTGGCCAATGATTCTAAGTGGCGATTTTAATATAAATTTGAACACGCCTGCGGATGTACCCCTGGTCGAGTTTTTGAGAGATTCTCTAAAGCTTCAAATGACCTCTAGCTCAGAAATGTCCACCACTCAAAGTGGTACAGTCATCGACGCAGTACTCCAACGATATCTCAGTACATTGCAGTCTCAAGTATACGCCCATTGTATCAAAGTTACCAGAAGTTGAACCTGATTAGATATTCGTCACCAAATCATTCACGACTCATTGTTAAATAAAATACTTTGTATCCCGTGAAGGTTCCTTGTCCGACCGGATATCATCGATTGGGGGGATAAGATGTTTACACATAAACCTCGAGTACGTCCACTGCTCGCTCCTTTTTGTTTCGAATACAAGTTCATTGTGTCGTACTGGCTATCCCCAGTTACACATTTCTTCCACTCGTGTGACAATTTGTGGACTCCACCCCGTAAACACTGTTGGCAAACCGATTTCTCGCACTTAAGCAAGAAATTAAACGTGCGTTTTCCAAGAAGTGAAAGTCAACCAAACGCTTCAATCTTTCGTGAAATATTTTCACATTATGTAATTCTACATAGGAGGTATGCTTATCTAAACTTTATCAAATCAGCAAAATTTCTTTCTGTTGCCTTTTTCCCTCAAGGTTCGATTAGATTTGCTGTCAAAAGTGGTCAGTATGACCGGTCCCGACTGGACTTCTTCAGCTTCAACCTCGTACAAATGTGCTTGCCATACGCTGTCTTCAAACATCTTCGGTTTAGCCCGACGTTCCCTCCCTTTGAATTGCCCAAATCACTCAAAGCTCTGTGATTTGACAAGAGCGTGCTCATCGTAGACTTCGACAAGCATTTGATGTCATTGTGCAGCAGATTTCTTCAGTTGGTAAACAATTACTTCGGACAGCCATTCATTCATACTCGTTGTTGCCAGGGACGCAGTTCGATGATTTCACATTATTGTATTCTTATTTTCATTTTATTTTAAAACGATGTAGTTGTACGAGGCTTGCATTGTTGTGAGTTAAATCTTTGAAAAATATCAAAACTATTACGAACAAATTTTAAATTTAACAAAATTAACGAAGTGACTTGTGCCGGACGAAGCGTCCTTTACTACGTTTGGCAAATAATAAGGCAACAAATCATGTCTCGTCCCAAACACAGGCACAATTCACTTGAAAAAAATTAGAACAAACTTAAAAAAAACAGCACCACCACTTCCTTACAACGCCACAAATCCAACTGCCGCGTGAACTTCGCCATCAACTCATCACGTAATTGGAAAAATGCTACGACCATGCATTTTGTGTGTTTGTATGTGACAGAGCCTCGGTCCGACTACCTGTTCGAATTCCAAACGTTCTTGTAGATCCCCCGTTCGTTACCTTCCATGAGTGAGTTCCATCTGACTCGATTCCGGATGTTCCCGACATCGTTTGTGACTCACTACGTGTGTCAAATTTTGAGTTCAAAATAAGACCAGACTCGAAAAAATGTCGATGTATGAAACCTCGACAGCACCCCGCTTGAGTTCTTGATCCACAGTCTGTCAGACAGAATATTTACCTTGACTTGAAAGTACACGTTAATTTCTCAAAAACATTTCACTTAATCAGAAAATGCAATTTCGTTACAGCACAAGTGCAATTATCGCACACATTGCGCGGCCAATGGGCCGTCGTCGTACATGCAGATGGGTATGCAATTGTTCGTTCATGGGCACGAGTGACATGAATAAACATCTATTATAGCAATTACCCTAATCAGATCATTTGCATCTGGCTCTTGCTCAGCCAATTTTCAGTCTGTGTTGAGTGAAGAGCTGTACACATGAGCCGTGATTTCTGCGAAATATTCGCTGTTCTTTATTCGCATTCTTTTTCGTTAATTTCTAGAACAATGATTCATTTTTCAAACTACTTTATGGGTTAAATTCTTCACACACAAACTGCGATCCAATTTTCAGAGCAATGAATACTTCTTGCCAAGACTTCTGAATTTTGCGTAATTATCTAATTGTTTTGTTAAATACCTACCTTAATTGAAGACTTAAATTTTGCCCGGTATCCCGCCATTTCGTTGGTAACTTGTCTGTCTGCAAATGGGATCCACCAAATACCAGTCACAGTCCACAATTCATTCACGAAGAATATGACGGGCCATCCATATCAGCTCTCTACAAATTCCCAACTTCGCAAACTCTGACACTTCATACGGAGCAGAAATGAAGTACTATAGAGATCAGGGTTGCCGCTATTCAACTTTACTCGACACATTTTTAAACCCGCAGCGAGTCGATATGCCACGAAATAACTCCGACGACTATTTTATATGAAATGTCCCTATCCCACGAAGCACGTAGTTCAGATTCACATAGAGCAACTAAAGGCTTGCACCACTCCTCCAAAGCACGATAAAACCGATTTCGGACAATTGTCCCGATACACTTTCTTGCGACATTTTAAAATTTTTAAGCGGCAACGCTGATTGCCTCCTAGCTCATCGACGAATTTGATAGGGTTTTGGACAGTTATTCATGAGTTTTTGACGATTGTTCACGAAATAATTCGATTGTCGTTCTCTGGTTGGTCAATTTGGCTTTACAGCGATATAAAAAATGAATGTCCAACATTTTAGGGGGCAAGAGAGGTAGAAGTTGGCTGTCTCTATAATACTCCATTTCTGACAGAGATTCATCGCGACTGCATCGTGAATTTTTTGGTAGTGAATTTGTGGAGAACTCAGCGAACTCAGCTTGACAGTTTGCAATGAGATTGATGATTCGTGGAGAAAGTATTTACATCGTCAAATCATACTTAAACTAATTATTGTTAAGGTTTTGGTCGATAGAGAAACTCGATAATTTAATCCCCATCTTCTTGCATATTAAGAAGTCTAATAGTTTGGTTATATTTGCTGGAAATTGGTTGTTTCTAGTTAAGTTCGCATTCGCAGTTCGCGTCTTGTAAAGGGTGGTCAAATTTTAAGGGCCGATGTTGATTTTGAATAAAACACAAATTATTTAGGAAATTACTGTCATTTCTGTTCATTATGATAATATTGGTATGGCTAAATTGTGTATGGAACAAAATATCGGTCAAATGGTCGCCGCGACCTCGGCGGCACACCTCCATCCGATGGTCCAAATTTTCGATGACGCTGAAGCATAATTGAGGTTCTATGCCGTTAATGTGCCGAATTATCTCATCCTTTAGCTCTTGAATTGTTGCTGGCTTATCGACGTACACCTTTTCTTTCAAATAACCCCAAAGACAAAAAATCCAACGGTGTCAAATCACATGATTTTGGCGGCCAATTGGCATCGCCACGACGTGAGATAACACGGCCATTGAATTTGTCGCGCAAAAGAGCCATTGTTTCGTTAGCTGTGTGGCAAGTGGCGAAGTGCACGATATGCATTTTGATTTGAACGCCCATTTTCATAATAAGCCTGAATAACTTTGACGCGTTGGTCGATTGTGTATCTTTCTATGGTTAAAATTGAGCTAGTCTGAAATTGAGAAATGTCAAATGAAATGAAAAAAACTTGACGTTTGGGTGTGGTTCACATTCAACATCGGCCTTAAAATTTAACCACCCTTTATGAATGGGTTTAATGAAAATGGCGGCTACCTACGATCAATGAAAATGTCAAAGTTCTCGTGACTCTCTATTCAATTCGTGTTTTCCATGAATAATGGATGACCCGATTTTTACTCACAGTCAAACACACTCAAATTATGTACAAGATCACATTTCCCTTTCTAACAAGCAGCATGCGAGAGTATGACGATCGCTTTCAAATAAGGAATACTCCCCGTAAAGAGGCCAATTTGGAATGAAACAAGGCTAGTTCATCTCACAATCCACTTCGATTTGGCAGTAATGTGCACTTTCGAAACATTTCACCTTCCAGTTAGTGGGAAATGATACGCTCTTTCCCCGACCATCTGTCGTCCACTTTAATGTAAACGTGCCGGTGGCAAGTATCTCAGTCGCAGGCATTGAATTGCATTGATCGGAATCGTGTGCCACTTGTGATTTTGAACTTAATAGAAGTTGTGAAGTTGCATTTTATCTGGTATTGTCAACCTTTCTCAATACTGATGAAAAAACACAGGCCCATGGTATTTTGGCATTATTTCATGATCTCAATTAAAGAAGAACGCAACCTTTATAATTGTTTACTCTGTCTGTCATCATAGACACGGACATTTTTTGGCGGGTAAATGAGACGATAACTTTCGATTTTGTGTCACTGCCAGGCTCGCTTTTCAAACAGAAGCTTTCCGAGTTTCGCCTCCAATCGTTGAGGGAACTATCGAAAGTACAGCAAATGTGGATGCTATCGGAGATGGGTCCACGTTCACCTCGTCCTTTAGCTAGGTGGTTTGAGTCTGGTAAACTTTCCAGACTCAAATTTTCACATATAGCACTTGCGAAAGAGCCACGTTTTTCAGGTTCGATTGAATCGAATTGGAGAACTTGGGGTGTGTCATAGAAACACAAGTACTGTGACCATGCAGGACTAATGTACCTCCTTCTTTTGGTCTAGGATTTAAGTGCTACCTTCAAAAATTGTAAGACTTTCCTACAGATAGGATTTCTTGAATGTCTCATCCTGTTAAGGATTTTCTATTTATTATTTTGAACCTTTCTCGGGCTAGGCTGGGACAGTCGATCGTTAGGTGCTCCATGGTTTCCTTTACCTGGCCACAGTGCCTACAGAGATAGGACCCATCTTATGTAGGCGGTAATTACATTCGACATGTCCTGTTAATGCTCCACATAGAAACCATAGGTCCGATTTATTGAGTTTTGTAGCTTCCTCGGCTCGTTTGGATTTTGTTCCATAAACAGCCGTGAGTGTTTGATACCCTGATGGTTTTTCCAAAAATTGATAATCTCTTTAGTGATCCATTTATGTAGATGGAGATTTATGCCCGTGAGTAGGGCCCAGTGTAGGGTATTTGGGCAACATTCTTGGATTGAATGTCAGCCTTCATGATTTTCATCTCTTTGCACCCATACTCTTTTTAGTTTGTCGTTTTCTGCCAGCGTACTTTGTGTTTTGTGGCATTAGGCTCGAGTTAAAAGTGTAGCTATTAAGCTTGGCTGTCTGAGAATATTTAAATTTTGATATTTATAGGATTCTTGTTAATAATACAGCTTCGTTCGGCTTCAAAGACAGTTACTTCATTGCTTAGAGCAATGTGTTGGCTACATCTTGGTCCTATCACTCCAGCCCCAACTTCGTTTCCAGATTTTTAATCTTAACCAAGTGTGGTCGTTATTCCATTCCTCTCTATATGGTTTGAGTATCTCATAGTGCATCTTACAGTTTGGTTTAGGAGACATCAGATCACTTACACGAGTCAACTCCCAGATGTTGTTTACACTTTTAAGAATCTCAAGATGTCCTACGATATTTCCTTCCCTGTGATTGTAGGTTCTCTATAAGGTTAAGGTTTGTCTTACAGCTTCAGCTCGTATGGAAGGATGTAGCTGTGGGATGGTTAGTATGGCTAACCTAACTAAATAAATCCGAAACTGTTTAAAAAGCTATTGCGTTGTGTTGAGTGACGTAGAAGCAAATAATAAATAAATTCTTAAATCTGAATTACCTAAGGAATTTTCTTTATAATAATAACGCAGTCAGTAGTGATAGTACGCTGAATCAATATTAATAGGATAGCGTCTGTATTTTAAGTTGCACCAAATTACACATTTTAAGCCACAACTAATCAAAATCGGCTGAGTAGTTTCGGAGTTTATGAAACACCAACATTAGTAACTATTGGGTCTATAACTTAATTCGTGCGGTTTGCTAAGAGATGGCGTTACTTGTATTATTCCATTGGAACATGCGTTGGAAAGCTACTGTCATTGTACGTCATTCATTTGAAGCGTAAACAACAATAAGTTTTTTACACTCAAATATGTCAAACTTAGTTCCTGAAAAAGTGTTTTAGCGAGGAGTTCTTCTTCTGAAGAAAACTGCGCGGAAACACCGCTCGGAAAACAGTGGATGGGAAGTTTTACCCCACCCGCCTTATAGCCCAGACCATGCCCCTTCCGACTGCCGTTTGTTCCGGTCGATGCAGAACGCCCTCACTGAAATACTGTTCACATTAGAGCAGAATATCGAAAATTGGCTTGATTCATTCTTGACTGCCAAGCCGACGCAATTCTTTTGGGATATGATCTACAAGTTGCCAGAAAATGGGAAAAAGTCATAGCTTCAGATGGGCAATACTTTGAATAATACTATTGTACGTGTTTTTCTTAAATAAACGTTAAAATTTTGGGAAAAAACGCACAAATTAAGTTATAGACCCAATACATACCAAATATCATTAAAATCCGTGCAGCCGTTTAGACCTAAGATCAAATATCGCCACATCCAAACTTGGAGTATTAGTAAGACAGCGCCACCTATAGCCTAGCGTCTGCAGCAACCGTGTTGTATGTATGGACCTACAGTTTTATGCCGACTCCAAACGGATAAATTTGAGAAGCTTAATCTAGAGAGATACGCTTTTTGTGCATTGTCAGTGACTCGAAAGAGGTGGGGCCGTGAAAATTAGTTTGTTCGTAGCACGCATCGAACCTAGGCAACGTAGGCGCCACAACGTCCAACCCACAACGCCACTGACATACTTAAATACGCACAAAGCTACGTTGGTGCTATCCAATCAAAGATATGCTGGCACAACACGAGTAGCTACTGCGTTGCCATAGAGTTTCCAAAAAATGAAATCTATGACAAACCTAATCTCACGCAACGACGCACTCTCTCACGCAAACCGTTCAACACGTTGGAACATTCGCGCGCACTTTGACACTTCCCTTACAACGTGAGATTTTTGTGTGTGTCAACTGACATTTGAGAAATGAGCTCGCTGATAAACGGGGATTTTCAATTCAAAGTAAAATGCTTGCATAATGTGAAACCAGTACGCAGCATTGTGTCTTTCGCATTAATGTGAGGCAATAATTTCAAAAGGAAGTGCTAATGGCACCCTGTCAGCGTAGCCATGCCGGCATCTCATTTACCACCAGTAAGCCCAATTACTCCGCTCTTTGTGAAAATGTCAATTATTTCATTTCAACTCGAAACCGCTGCAATCTCAAAACGAGATCCCCGTGCATTCCAACGAAAATAAGGATTAACTTTTTGTGACACAGAAGGCACTGCACTCTCAGTGAATCACCGTCCTGGCGCGCAACGAGTGTCTTTTCAATTAAAACCGGATTATCTGCTCGGTTCCCGTGAGTCCTTGCCTGATTCACATTCAGTGGGTGAAAAACAAAATTTAATTTCAAACGCAACTCACCGACACTCGAGCGGCAACGTCAACAGACAAGTTCACGTAGCTGCCTGTGTCGTTGTCCTTGGGCTCGGCCTTGCTATTGAATTAGAGTCTACCCAAGTGCGGGAGTTGCATGCACTGTGACGTGAAAGGGGGCACACTCCGTCGCGTGTCACTGCACCTCTTTATGTTGTTCCGCGAATAGGACCACTTCCGTCTGATGCTGTGAGTGCGGGGAACGTCCTCCATTTGTGAGCGTGCGACTCGGGTGGGAGTGTTTATTGAGTGATGAACATTAATGCCCGCGCGCCGTAAAGGCAATCGACGGACCTAATTAAATCCGAATCCGAGGGACCGCCATCGTTTAAATTTTGAATCAAATTGAAGAATTGCTTGTATACGCCACTCCTTGCAAGGACTTCAGGGATGATGGCGGTTTTCAAGTGCCTCCCACTCGATGGCTTTGACAGACAGTTTTGTAAATCGGTCACAAAGTATGAAGCACACACATTTCGACAGCCAAGTCGCGCCCATATGACTTGGCAACCAGTAGACGGACGACGCCATCTCTCCCGCAAACTAAGGCAGCTGGCTACTTACATAACCGCAAATCGCCTCCCCAACAGAATGCGCAATCGTTGTCGAACCAGTGAAAAGATTAAGTCTTCAAATTCAGAAATAGAACACAATTAAGATCCCATGTCGCAAAATTAGAAATTTCAAAAACGATGCCAAAAATAGGACGTTTCCTTGTCTCGCCGTCGCGGTTGCCATTTGCCAATTGATGTTCATCACTCTGCCTCAAGTGTTTCTTGCTCGCACGAGTGTGCATTGTTTCGATCATTCACCGGTTGACTGTGGGTCCGAAAATAAGACAGATTGTCGCCCTAAACTGCGCCAAAACCAAGAATAGCCGAGGCAATCTCCTTGCCAAAGGAATGTTGGCGTGCACACTTCAATGTCAAAGTCTTGGAGAGTCGTAGAACTCGTACTTCGAGAAGTGTTGCTCGAAATATCGACCGAATGCAACAGGGTAGGTGCACCCACTAGTTCATTGAGGAAACGTGGACACGTCAACATAGAGCGATTTGAGGAGTTATGTGACTGGACTGGCACATGCATGGTTTCCCTCGTTGGGACTAGAAATCGATGAAGCGCATATGACTCGATGCATGTGCATAAATGGCACATGTACTTATCATGTAATGCGGTTGGGGGCGTGCTGCCATCCCACGTGGGGTGCAAAAACTGCATGTTGTGGTCTTGTGTGTGGAAACTGCACTTGTTTACATTTTGAAACATAACAAATTATTGAATTATTTATTATATCGGCGTAACCGTTAGGACGTCAATAAGGTCGAACAGCTTTGCATTAGCTGCTGTTGACTGCAGCCTAGCGTTAAGTGTGTTCAGGAATTGAAGAAAATTCTTTTCCTGACCGCTCGTCTGCCTCCATTTTTATCTGAAGACTTGAAAAATATGATGCACTGAAATTATAATAAGCACATTGCTCAGTTTCGTTGAGTTTCGTTCAAAATTGCTTAGTCGTTGGGAACGGAATCGATCTCTACGTACGTAAACTACAACTTGCGTAACTCCGAAGAGACAATTATGATCACTTTGATTTTTGACGATGCTACTGAATGTACTGTGATCACAATAAGCACATTGCTCAGTTTCGTTGAGTTTCGTTCAATCTTCAAAACTCTACTACAACTTGCGTAACTTCCAAGAGGCAATTATGATGACTTTGATTTTTGACGATGCTACTGGATACGCTTCGTTCGGTTTTGAAAAAAGCCTGATTTTAAGTCAAGCATGGTTAGGAATATTTTTGTTCGGCGAATTTAACGAGTAACCAATTACTGTGAAGCTGCTGTGGTTGTGTCAATCGTAGTTAGCAGGCAGGGTGTGGGAGTAAGAGTGTGGGGGATATCGGATTAGATATGTGGGTAGATAGGTAATTGGTTGCCTGACGTCTTTCTGTCAGCTGCTCACCTAGACCAACGTGTTGGTGCCAATGCTCGAAAATAACAGCCAGATCCATGTGAGATCTTAGGATCTCAGGAGGTTTAAGACTTTCAGCTCTAAATGAAGAAATGGTTTCCTAGAAACTGGCTTCATTTCTTTGCTAAGGCTGGGCATTAGCAGTTCAGCAGTTTTCGATAGATTATGTTTCTTAATCGTCTCTGTAGCACCTGCAGCAGTCGATATGTTCAGTCGATTTGCAGTGTGTACCTATGGTACAGTGACCGGCGGGGACTCCTTTAGCGTGCGTACATCTTGACGACTAAAGCCGATCAATGTTGGCGATCTCTTCCTGGTCAGCATCGGCCGTAGAGCCCTTGCTGTAGTTGCAGTACTCAGGCTAAGCCAGCGAGCACTGGCTCAGTTAAGAGCTTCGCCGAGATCGCTAGAGATGCTCCCAGAATCCTGCGTATTCCAGTACTCAGCTGAGGCTTACCGAATTCACCAAGGGGATATCCTTGTTAACGCTCTGTCTGCAAGGCCCAACCAGCTTCGATGAAGGATGTCCGATGCTATGGCCACTAAGGCTTAGGCCTTAGAGTGTAACGCGTTGCTCCACCAGCGCGAGTGCTGCCTCATTCATGGCAGCCACTTCGGCTTGAAAAATGCTGTCTTCCTTAGTGCCAGGAAGCTTTCTAAGAGGTGTTAAACTAGGAAGGGAAGATGTTTATTAATTGCGTTCACTGTTCCTTTTTTGCTTTCCGTACCTACGTTCAACGGAGGTATAGTGCGAAATGAAATAAATCCGTCTCTGTGGCAAGACCCTTTTCAGCTTTTGAGTAAATAAAGGATCCAAAGGTAGCTCGGTGCTGTGCTGTATTGTCGGTTCGAGGAGACTCGCCTTCGAACTATTCACGAAGACGGTCCCAGTGCCGAGTTTGTCCAACACGATGACTTTTAATCGACAATTTCATTATTCGTTTGAAAATCTGCTTTACAGAGGTAACAGAAGATCCCTGCCCCTGTACCAGCGTTCGTCTTTGAGCCGTCAGTGTGTATAGCGACCACCCCCCTAAGCCTTTGCCACTCGTTCCTTCGTATGGCAGCGTAACCGTTTGGTATCTCCTCTCAAAATACCGCCTCTCTGAGCCTCAGGGCCGCAGAGGCTTCACTGGAACTGTAGAATAAGTCGAGCGGAGGGAGGGAGAGGAGAAAGAGGATGTCGTCGGCGTTGGAGTCATGTCTAGGCAGGCCATTCTTTGGAATGTATTTCTTCTCCACTACCTTCCTCCATACCAGAGAGCCGTGGGCTAGGCAGGTACGGCTGGAGAAGGGGGCTGTTTGTGAATTCGCCAGCACACTTAGACCATGTTGGACCATTGTGATAAGCTGAATGATGACTGGGCCAGACTTGAGAACCAGAAAAACCTTATTAACTTTACTTTCACTGGGATTCGATCAGGGGACTACTAACCAAGGGCAGGGACCTAACCAACAGCGCCATGAAGTCGTTAGAGCTGTAGGCTAAGAGTTAAGTCTTACTATCATGCATACCACCTCTGGTTTGTTTTACCGAAAGCCAGTTTACCCTTCTGTATACGGCCCCCTGTATTAACTTTCCACATGAGTTTGGAATCGAGTTCAACCTCATTTATATTATTGGTAAAGTGGCAGCCGTGTCGTTGTGGGTTGGTGCGTCGGACAGTGCGGACATGCCTAAGTTGCCTAGGTTTGATTCGACCTCTAGAATAAAGCCTGAAACTGAATGAAACTGAAGGTCATTTCACTTGTGAGAGAACAAGAGCACGCACAACACGAGTTATTGCTGAGGAGCTATGGCGTGGCGCTCTACGGACTGTAGCTCTGTTCTGCTTTTCTCGAGATGCTGTTTAGTCAATAACCAACATTAGTCCATGTCTGAGACGCTCACTAGGCGCTTATCCGAGATGAGGGTGGCTACTGTGAATTCTTCCCTCTCCAGCGTTTTTATGATTTTAGTCAGACACTCCTGCTCTAAGGAGACTAGTCTCGCGCCTTTTGTCACGATGTTAAGGGCCCTCCCTAAATTGCGGATTCCCTGTGTTTATGTGATGCCAATGGGAGATATAACCTTTTGGTCCTAGTCGCTTTCTTGAGGTTTTGTTGTGCCTGTTCAGTCCTGCCATCTAGAAATCCTGACGAACCTGGAAATAGACGTTATTTGGGATTTCTGCTCTTTCTTGGAGATTCTTAAAAATTAATTTTCAAACGGTTCTTTGCCCCAATAGGCAGCGACTGGGGCATTGGTAAAGATAGTGAGGAGTACCCTCAATTTCCTCTTCCTCCCCACAGCCTCTGCATACGGTATATCGCATCATGTGTTCATGATATCTCATGTGATTAGGACCAGTGAGTGCTCCGACTACCAGCCGCAGTGGTCCCTTGTTCCCTGACATTTGCCGCTTGATCCGCTGACCTCCTCTTGCTCCATCCCACGACCATCTGTGACCGAGTCATTATGGTCTGAAGTGGGTGCTCAAGGGTTGTCAAGCGATTTTTCGTGATAGTTTGTCCAGTAGCCATCCGTTTTCCGGATTGACGACAACTGTCATGGAGAATTTTTTTGGTAGCAATTTTGATTTCGATGGTTTTCGTGAGTCGGCATTTGGCAAACTTAGAGCATGGCCTATAACCATTTATTACAGCGTAGCTAAAGCAGCGTGTGCCATGAACATGCGAACACATGCGTTGAATCCTTCCCCGGGTGTCTACGTTTAGGTCACGGCAGTAAGAGCTTAACAGCTTCACCAACCTCTCAAGTCTCGGACTGTTATCTGAAAGTTCGCCATTTGGGTTCTCCATAAAACTTGAGGCCACTTCTGCTCATGAGAGAGAATAATAACACGCACAGCACATGTGGTTGGTGGAAGAGCTAGTCCCATGGTCACCTCGGAAAGTGGCGTCCCCCAAACAAAGTGTCTTAATATTTTTTACAATCAAGGCAAGCTATAATGTCTTGATATAAGATTATGAACGACGAAGCAATCATTGATGTGCCTTGCAGCCCAAGGCAGCCGGAACACCGAAAACCTCAATTGATACAACAAAGACCTCTAGACCGTGGGCTGAACTACTTGAGCTGGCGAGAATGCAAGGAACAGTGTCCTAATAGCAACCGTTCCATTTCGCCTACAAAGCAAGTAGGCTACCAAGCCGCTACCATATCAGGTACAGCTCTTGCTATGACGTACATTTTGTCACGCCTCGAAATTTCAATGCAGTACACATAATCGGCCACAGTCAGCGCCCACGCAGCAGCAACTTGTTGCATTCGCCCTCAGCCGCGCGACAGAAAATCCTTCCGTCACCGCTGCTGCCGTGATAGGTGCACGCACGTCATGCAAAGCCCGTCAAGTGTACAACATCCTTCCTCCGTCCACTGGCAGGTGGCAAAAAAAAACTACTAATCCACCCCATTCATGCCTTCGCAATTTGAATTACTGCTAATGACTTTAAATAGCTCAGACTACCTCCTGAACATTTGCACAGTACAGGCAAGGTGAGGTTCCACAAACGTGAGGTCTCCATCTCGATTCAAGGGATTACGCAAGTTTCCCCCTTAAAACCCGCCGACTCACAAGACACTTGCTCTTATTGCACACGATTTAAGCACAAACTTAAGCCGATATACAATTACTCTGCCCCTACGCCACCCCGGGGGAGGTCAGCAGAGGCGCGAGGACGCCGACTAACGACCACAATTCCATTGAACGCAATTTCCCCCGGAAAAACAACCGGAAAATGACAGAGTAACGGCGGCTAAGTGGAAGAAGCAGAAAAATAAGGAAAACTGCAGAAAGTAGAAATCGATAAATTGAATTGCACTCAACCCTCTCGCACCGAGCGCTTGGCTGCTTGGGATGAAGGAAGCCCACAAGAAGCGTCCGCCCACTCACATCGCGGCGCGCTAACCAAATTGAATCGATTCGTTCGCGACCAATAATTCTTGCGAGAGAGCTGGGTCGGGCGACGGCAAGTGCTTGGCTGCCTGACTGCTTTGAAAATTCAACGTCTTTTTATGGGTCAGGTGGCCGAGTGAACTGTGCTTGCGGAGGCAAATGTCCTGGGAATCGCATTCGAGTGGGGTTTACGAGACAGCAATGCCCACGTGATACCGACCGACAACGGGCGGCGATATTTGGTGCAATTAAGGAAAATTGGCTACGACCGTGACGATGTGGAGCGATGACGGGTGCATGGATGATATGATTGAAGGGGTTGTTATCGTGTTAGGTCACGTAGCAAATACGTCCTCTGATGCGTGGGCGGGCATTGCTGATTGGGGCTAGTGGGCGCCCAGCAATTCTTCGCTAATCGATCAACGATCAGACGCTTGCCACAGTCCTGATCATCGACGGCGAAGGAAACACTGTCACTAAGTCTCGTCGAATAAGTTAGGTTGGGTTAGAGTGGCTGACTACCCTGAAGGTAGGCCAAGAGTAGGCCCGTTGTGTTACCACACAGCGATGCTACGCTAACACAACTTAGTTCCGTGGAGTCGTAGAAATTGGGGCATCCAAGTGACTAAATCTGCGGGATGAGAGGGTACAGCAATTGCAGAGAAGGTGTGACATAGTTTCTGTTTCCTCTTCACCACTGCAACTCCTACAGAAGTCGCCATAGAGGAATACCTAGTCTGGAGGTGTGAATTCACAGAGCCCGGTTATGACGCCGATGAGAGTTCTAAGATTCGGCCTGCTCAACGCTCACGCGACTTGGACAGATGGTAGGCCATAATTGTTTGGTGATGAGGCATCCCGTGCCAGAAGACCATCTATGTTTGGTGGGAGTTAGAGCTTCAAGCTTTAGTAGATGTTTTGTAGTAGCGATAGGCATGGGCGGCAGTTCCCCGTCCGGAAAGGGTGTTGAGGTGGTGCCCATTCTAACGAGTTGGTCTTCTTCGCAATTCTCATTGTGTACCGGCAACAATACGTGTTGGATGCTGAAATACTTGCAGACGCTGGACTGCTGGTCAGACGTCCAGTGAGATCTGGGGCATATTTTTGTCAGTGTTTCCTAGTACGGATCCACATTGTGTGTCGGGAGCTAAGCTTCTTCCACATAGGCAACAAGTCAGGTCGATGCCAGCATGGCAATTAGATTGAAATAATTAATTTTTAATTAATTAACGGATGTTAAGTCAAAAATATGGCCAAAATCACGATCTTCGGCCAACATTTCCAGCCGTTTTATATTATTAGCGAATTCACGGCGTTGTCTATGGTCGCCCTTAATTCTCGCCTTGTATAAAATTAACTCTGGCGACGCGCCAATCAGTCGATCGCCGATTGGCATTTCTGGATCTTCTATGATACCGGCCCATACGTTGACTTTTCTTCCATTTCGTACTGATCTCTGTCTGATTCGTGGATTAGGGTCCAAGTAAGTGTACTCAAGCTCAAACTTGAGTGCACCCTGAAAACATGATCAGGACCGACCTCACGACGAAATTCATATTTAATATGCATCTTGTAACAGTTTCCGCACATTCAGCAAGCGTGAAACGACGCGTATTGAAATGGCGAACCTTTCTGAATATTTTGACAGCTGGATGTTACTGGTAGCTCTGACACATGACCATTTTATGACAATTGAAAAAAAAAATCATTGGTCTGGTCACCCTCATGCCTGGTCGCTTCACCTCATCTTCTGTTGTCAATCTGGTCACACTTCCCAGGAACACCCTGTGTACCATGTTTTGCTTAGGTCGCAGTTGGTGACTTCGCAATGTACGCAATTGTTTGCTTCACTGTCACTCTGGTCATGCATTTTCTATATTCTTCGAAATGATTTTTATTTTTTTTTTTTTTGTGATTTTTCGAGATAACACCCTTGCGTCAACGATATCGTTGTGACTTAGTTGGCTGAGGTAAACAGTGTCAGTGTCAAGGCAAGTCAGTGTTTCATGCATCGAATATGTTGGCTTTCTCCTGAAAGCAGCTGCCCACCAGCGAATGTGTGACTTATCACTGTTCGTGGATCAAAGCATGCGATTTTGGAGTTTAGTCAACCGCCGCTATTCAACCGAGAAGAGTTGTTCGTTGTTTCTATCTGTGCAAGTCTGTTGTTGGGTTGGGGGGAAATCTGAAAAGGAAAACAATATATTCTCTGTACCGTAAGCTATTTAAAAAAAAAAAACAGTTCTTAAGCGGTTCAAAGGCAAATGTCGTTGATTCGAACTCGATGCGAGGTTATTCGCTTGAGCTATTCGTTTAAATTTGCTATGACATGTCATTGCCGAATCAAGTGATTTAAGATAATTTAAACGCGATCGATCAGTGATTGAGCGATTGAACGCAGCCAACGATTTAGAACGTACGAAATCGTGTGATTGTGTCTCCGTGTAATCTTGAGTTGAGCGAAAGGAGCCATGTTCGGCAGTCATTTTTCAATTACCGATTATCGACGCTGCACTCATTATACGGAAATGGCAATTTTCCAAATAATTGGGCCGTTCCAGATCCAACAGATTTCCCTAGAGCAGGAGTGTGAAACTCATCTTGCGTATAATTTTGACTCTTGTGCATGACAGGGGGCTGTTATCATCCCACTGTAATAAATAGCTATGTGTGCAATTATGTAAGTATGTCACGCCTATGTGGGATGTGAACGAAAAAGAGACAACTTTACCGTCGACGGAGTGGGTTGGTGCGTTGCTCACTCTTGGTAGGGTCTGTGTTCAAATGTGGAGAGGTGGAGCTATTCTTTTTTTTACTTTTTATAGACAATACCAAACATGTCATATTCTGCTTTCCGAAGTATTCTATTGGCAATGAATATAATGAAATTTTGTCGTAGAAACAGTGACGATCTTGTCGTACGACAGGTTTTTA
Organism: Eristalis tenax; assembly: GCA_905231855.2. Taxonomy (NCBI): domain Eukaryota; kingdom Metazoa; phylum Arthropoda; class Insecta; order Diptera; family Syrphidae; genus Eristalis; species Eristalis tenax. The sequence continues at coordinate 71,456,553 of HG993125.1, read as the reverse complement.
TACTTCTTAAAATATGCTTTAGGCAGTAGCAAGACGGAACGAACACCACTTGAGATGCCTTTTCGTAACAGAGAGTCTCAAGTAACAAGAGTCTCAAATCGCTCGCTTTAGACAGTAGCAAGACGGAACGAACACCACTTGAGACGTCTAGAGAGTCTCAAGTAACAAGAGAGTAAGCCAGAGTCTCAAATCGGTCGCTTTAGGCAATAGCAAGACGGAACGAACGCCAATTGAGACGTATTTTCTGAACAGAGAGTCTCAAGTAACAAGAGTCTCAAATCGCTCGCTTTAGACAGTAGCAAGACGGAACGAACACCACTTGAGACGTCTAGAGAGTCTCAAGTAACAAGAGAGTAAGCCAGAGTCTTAAATCGGTCGCTTTAGGCAATAGCAAGACGGAATGAACACCACTTGAGACGTCTTTTCGTAACAGTCTCAAATCGGTCGCTGACATCGCTCCTAGACTTTAAGCGTTGGCGTGGAATGCTTTCTGTTACCTCGTCACCCAGACGTAGAATGCATCTAAAGGCCATTCGTGATAACGTTCTCCCAGGAGTCAGGGCCTTCGAAATGAAATTGATTTCTTGCCTTGAGACAGCTGCTTTTTGATAAACCAAGTCCAGAGCATTCTGAAGCTCTAGCATGCAGTGGCTTCCAAGTGATCGTCGCAAAGTTGTTGCAGATCTAATAAGTTTGCCCGTTCCGCAGTTGCCTGATCTGCCTGACCAAACTTCGGAATCTTCTCATTCAAATTGGAGTTTACTTAAGAAGACATCTTTTACTTTAATCTAGCCAAATTAACCGCCTTAGTCTAAAATAATGAGTTCAACAAAGGAATACCAGGATGTCACCATTTGACTGCTTAAAACGCCCGTCACTAGTGCGTCGTGTTTCTCAAAAATTTCCCGACAGTATGCATACTTCTGAAGTTGATTAACAGCAGTTCAAAAAGACCTAATTACCCACTACACTCAGGCTAACCAACGAAAGCGTACATCCCCTTGTTAAGTTGAAGGAAGATGTTAAGTACAGTCGTATCCCCAGCCACAGGAGTCTTGTTACGTCTACGATACCACCTTCAAATCCTTTCTGGAAGCTAAGCATTTTCTGCGAATCGTTTCTCTGACAGAATCATTTTCTATTACTCGTTCCGCTCGGGGAACAGTGCAAGGCTTGTTCCTAGAAATCCTCGCTATAGAGTGCACATCCTTCTGAACATGGTGTTCTTTGTTAATGACATGCAATTCGTTTCCTTAAGCTTAAGCACTCCAAGTCATTAAATGTGTTAATAGAAGATAAATGTTCGTGTTTTCCGTGGATTTTAAAAATGTTTCCAATTAGTCACATTGACTAGGACTCCCTTGTAAACCGGATCCCCGTGAGACCAGTGATTCCGACAAATTACAGTCGGATCTCTGAATTATATAAAATCCATCATTTTTAATCACGTCCCATACCGGCTGGAGGAGAACAGAGGGGCTTTGCGGGTTCCGCCATATCCACACTCACGTGTGTCTCTTAATCCCAAACCTCATTCGATGCATCAATCATAACGAGAACATATCGAAAGAAAAATTAATTAATTGAATCCGAAATTGCATTCCAATCGAAATCGTCACCCATAGCCGGTGCACCTTCCACTTCGACATATCCCGTCGTCTTTTGGCTCCATCTCTCTCTCTCTCTCTCCCACTCGTAGCCACCCTTGCAAGCAAAAGCTCCCGAATGCACGCACGAAGGGGTATTCTTCCCCGTGAAAGATGCAACACCCTGAAATTCGCTTATAAAAAGCCCTGCATCAGCCCCCAAGCTTTCATTTGGTGTTGTAGTCTTGTGGTGAACGGAACTTGCGGACCAGTTCGGAAAAGTGTCAAAAAAACAAAGAAAAACACTGAAAATCAGTTAACAGCAAAGAGCCCATCCTTGCATCCTGTGTCGAGTGAAAGGAAAAAAGAACAAAAATAAAACAAAAATAAGTTCTTTTGTGTGAAAGTTGTCACAAAGCCGGCTTTGTATCGTGTGAAAAGACGTATACCGTCACGAGTGTGCAAAGAGATACCCCCACCCAATGGTGAACTGACACAGATTTCGAACCTTGCACACAGTCACAAGATACACACACCCACCCCGGGCGAGCAAAGGAAAGCAGAGGCAGAGACTACCTGAAAAATCGATTTTTCCAGAGGTGCTCCGCAAGCGAAAGAGGCAGACACCAGATACAGATTTCAAGCAGGAATTTCATCAATTCGCCGTCTGTGAATTCAGCACCCACCTTAACAGAGTTTTCATATCGAAAACCGCATTTAGATACACGTATCCTAACGAATTTATAGAATAACCAGTGCTTCAGATTCGACTAGCGAACCGTGCCAACTACCTACTGCCAGAATCTTACATTTTGGACCACACACCAAACAATAGACATCTAGTTTCAATCGAAAACAGAAAAAAGAAAGACTTAGTATCCACAAGATACCGACTCAGGCGGGTGAGGAGCCCACACAAACACCAAGCAACCATCGTCGTTCGAGTGAATAGAATCCTCTAAGTTTCACACAAGAGTTATTAAAAAAATCACAACAACGGAGCCATTACTTAAAAACCACTTCAACGTAGACGTCCAGGACGAACCTACAAGGCTCAAGGGGCGGGTCCTGCTGAAGAAGATATCGCCGCATCGGTAACCCTTAGTCTAAGCAAACGTCGTTTTATTTTGTATTTTCTCCGCAAGAAGAAACCTCAAACATTCGAGTATCTCTCATTCTCTCTTCGTCTCTCTCGCTCTCGCTCTCTCTCTCTCTCTGTGTGTGACTCTCCGATTCACTGATTCAATATCAATGTCAATGCGATAGTTCGGTAAACTTAAAGTTTCAAACTTCATACAAGCGTAGAGAAATTTGCATTTATTCCAAAACCAAAATGGATGTACGCGTTCAGATACGCAATCTTAGAAAAAATTAGAAAAATTTCACAGACACAGATACCATTCCTTGATCATCCTGTTCGTTTGGTGAATTTTCACATTTTTTTTTCATTTTTGGACTTTTGAAAAATCGTGTAACGGCTACGACTTGATTTGAGAACCAGAACACACATCACCGCCAACAAGAAGATACACACGCGCACACTTGACCAATCCGATACACGAGCTATCCAGAGACCACTGGTCGGTGTTCAAACGATGGAAAAATCTGAAAAATTTTCAGATTACTTATTCGCTAAAATGGGTCCACCAAATGGTACTACCGTCAACGGTACTGAACTTCCACCGAAGACGACCGAGCGAAGTAAGGCCCCACTCGAGCTGACCGGCTACAAGAAGTGGCTGCACGAGAACATGATGCTGTTGGTAACGCTGTCTGGGGTGCTCTTGGGCGTTATTCTGGGTAAGTCTTAAGTCTTAAGTTTTTTTTAGATTATTGATGTAGATGGGGGCATGGGGACATACTTACTTGTTGTTGTAGGGGTCTGCGATGAGTGGCCCGAAAATTCATATTTTTTCGAGAACCTTATTCATTGCACCCACATCAAAACCAAAGTCACCCGATTCTTGGCCGAGTACCTACTTCACAATTTGGCTTCAAAACCATTCTCGAATGGAACTGGGACACTGCCCCGAATACTCGTGTGCACCGAGTTTCAACTCTTAATGAAATTAAACGGTCGCAGAATTACGAGAAGATGTTTGGAGGCTGTGGCTATGATCCAGAAGGCTGTTGGACAAAAAATTAAAATATTTAAATTCGGTTGAGGAAATAAAAAAAAACAACTATTATTTATTCTCATGCTCTTTATTCTGTTTTTTTTTTTTTGCCAAGTATGAATGTAATACAAAAACATTTGCTTCACCACAATTTAGTAGGAGACGGACTAAGCACACACTCATTTCGCCATGCACTCGATGTACTCGGAGTGCTCGGTGTACTCGTTGTACTCGGCGTGTTTTTCAATTGTGAAACGAGAACTTGTTTAACTCGAGATTTCTCTGGCAGGCGCTTTTGCCAAGTAGAGAGACATCAAACAATGTGCTCATTTCGTTATCAGGTGATCGAGTGCTGTACAGTGTTTGTTTCTTGAAATGTGGTACTAATTTTAGTGCACACTACTTGAATGGGTGCAATGAATAGACTACACAGAAATACTGCAGAATGTATGACAAGGCAAATGAATGCATTCCTGCAGACCGCTAGCAACGTACTTAGTGCAAATATGTTTGTGAAAAATTTATTAGAAAAGTAAACACATTCGCAGAAAATAATAAAAGACTCATCTCATGACAGTAGACGCTGTCAGGGAGGTCCCTATCCTCTTGTCAAGGGTCATCCAACAAGAGGTGTCGTTATGGATCAACAGACCCACGGAATGCTTGCGCGACATGTGGTCGCATTTTAATGTTTGCTTAGCGCAACAATCTTGGAAGTGTCTTGAAAGCTTAATTTCTATATTCCGATTTGTAAAACAATGTAGAAGCTATGTTACATTCCAACGATTATCCATTCCAAATGAATTCATCCATTCCAAATGAATTGATCGCTGGAAACAGCGATCAAGCTGTTTCCAATGATCTCAATAGTGCACTCCAATGTTATATTCTCGGTTCGTTATTTTTCTTCATAGTGCTACAATGTCCCAAGGGTGGCAAACACTTTTGGTAATTTGTAAAAAACGTAAAGAATTCCGCCTCGTCTTCAAATCCCACGTTCATTTACAATGACATCCCAGCTGTCAGCTCTCTAGCGAATCTGTTCGCGGCGCATTTTACAGCGAGCTCAATACTGCCAGATTCTGGCAGTACTTGAGAGCGTAGATTTCACCACAGGCCAACTCCACTTCCGCACTCGTACCCAAAGATCTCGACGTGCACAAATCCGCTGGCCCGGACGGTATTCCCCTTATAAAGGGTGATTTTTTAAAAGCTATAGGAAACTATTTCAAAAAAAAAAAAAAACACATAAAATTCAGAAAAATGCATGAAATCTCTATTTGAATCGATAGTACGGTCCATACAATTTAATGTTTGAAGATTATTTCATGCAAATGTTGACCTTGACTACGCCTCAAATGGTCCATCCGCTTAGTCCAATTTTGGCATACTCTTTCCAACACTTCGGCCGGTATCTCACGAATAAATGCTTCAATGTTGTCTTCCAATGCTTGTCTGTATAGACATGAGCTTTAACATAGCCCCACAAAAAATAGTCTAAAGGCGTTAAATCGCACGATCTACTCGTAAGCGGCCAATTGACCGGTCCTGAACGTGAAATAAAATGTTTACCGAACTCGCCTCTCAATGAGTCCATTGCTGCGCGTGCTGTGTGGCATGTGGGACCGTCTTGTTGAAACCACATGTCATGCAAGTCAAGCTCTTGTATTTTGGGCAAAAAAAGTTGGATATCATCTCACGGTAGCGCTCACCATTCACAGTTACGTTACGATTCGCATCATCTTTGAAGAAGTACGGTCCAAGTCCACCAGCCCATAAACCGCACCAAACTGTGACTTTTGCATTGGTAGCTCTTGCAATGCTTCTGGCTGATATTCACTCCAAAATCGACAATTCTGCTTATTTACGTACCCATTGAGCCAAAAATGAGCTTCGTCTAAACTGACTGATGAACTTTCTTAACAGAGCACGCATTTTGATAATAAAATTCAATAATTTGCAAGCGTTGTTCGTTTGTAAGACGATTCATGGTTAAATTATAGACCAAACTGAAGATGTTTGACAGTGAAACAAAACACGAAACGTGCGTCAGCTGTTTAAACCAGTGCTGCCAAAAAGATAATAGCTAAAAAGTCACCCTTTATTAGCACACACGATTTAGATACCAGAATTAAGCGATTTGACATCCGCAACTGTCAGACGTATACATGCTGGTTCTTAGTTCACAATAACACGATTCGACTGAGAATTGAATTGAGTTACGCAATAGCAATAGATTTCAATCGATAGATTTGTCGACCATCGATTCAATCGACTTTCGACATTTGCAATCGGCGCCTATATCGATCATCAAAAGTATTGCCAAACGAATTGCTCACGATTGAAGGCCAAATCACAATGTCGCTTTCACTCTGTCGCGCGTTGATAGACATCGGTACGCGTTTTATCGAGTTTACGGGAATGTTGTGACAAAGAGCAGGCGCGTGTTTCACAAGTAAAATGGAATAAAATTAATTTTACAATTATTTCACACAAAATCTCTACAAAAAATGAATAACGTACACAAATAGTTTCCTCAGCCTGTCAACAATGAAAACCCACGAGTAAATAAAAGAAAATTGTTTCACAACTGTCAAAAGCCCGAGTTTGTAGAAGTAGCTCGACCTAGAAATTTGTGCTCGCGCTTACAATATTACGGTCTGTGAACTATCAAAGCGCGACCGTTGCACTGTGACTTGTTTAATGGATTTACGTTATTACTGAGCGAACGAGGCATTGTGATATGGCCTTTAATCGCGAGCAATTCGTTTGATCGACTCGTTTATTCAAAAAGTGTTGGTGATACTTTTGGTGATCGTCAGATTGCAAATGTCAAAAGTCGATTGAATAATAACACAGCTTCCCCAACCCGGTACGTCTTTGGCACTCGGAAGGTGTTCTACAATTCTCAATCAATTCTCATACGTAAGATCCTTTAGGAATCTCGCCTAGGTCGAAGAGACGTCACCTACCGTCATACTTCAAGTGATTGGTGGCCGACATTTTGTTCAGTCACAATACTCTAATTGAGGTCAACCGTCCCAAATCATCTAAAACCGTATGAATATGAAGCAAAAAAATATCCAACAGTAACAAACCTCAGCTTATTTCATTAATTAATTTATTCCATAATTCGCAACACGTGCACGGACTACCACAGTTGTTGTGGTGAGTTGAAAATGTTCCGCATCTACCGGCCAGACGGTAGATTTCCCACCAGTCTGGAGTAATTTTGTCGACAGAAGGTATTCCCAAACCGAGCTGTGGCCATAAAAGCATTTTGAAGACGCCAACGAACCACGCTTTCTAGAAAAAACGGTATAATGGACCTTGAATCCCGAATGATAACGGCTCATATTTTGACTGAATACAAAATTATGGAGCACACATTTTTTTTTGTTTTATTTTCGGGACACCCTTTAAGTTTTAAGAAGCTGCTTTTAAAAGCGAATTCATGACATGCCACACATGCTCCAAGTAAATTTATAATGTCACCTGTCATCTGTCACAGGCACGACACTCTGTAAAAGTGCCTTTATTTTTCATAGTACCCTGTGACTGTTACGACGGAATTGCAGACCTCACAAGACTCTATGGAGAGAGTCTAACGTGACAGTTCCACAGTGTCAACTACATAGCGGCAATTCTAATTTAAAAATCGCCTGACCTTCTACCGTTCGTTGACAAACGCATGTCAATCAGGAAAATAAATCAAACGGATAAACTGCTGGAAATGAATGGATTTCACGGCAGGATTCACGTGCGTGACTCGTTAATTATTGACAAGAGCACTTGGGAAAGTTCGTTTGTCTATTTTCACATCGGTTCTAATGTTGCTCAAATGTCAAGATAATTTATGAACTCTTGACAGAAATGGTTATTTAATGGGAATGAGGTCTTGCCGAGGCATGAATGATGGTTCTTACGTCAATGAATTGATCGGGACTTGCGAGGGATGACGGGCGAAGTGGTGGAATGTATTGATTTATGAAAGATTCGAAAACAAGGAGTGACTTGTTCTCCTCATGAAACAACAGAGCTTACGTGTGCTTCCTGAAAACCATTAAATTTTCACCGAATGTCCTTCAGTGACTCTTCACTCAGAAATGCGTCAAAACAATGTCCATTGGCTACGAGCCCCATTCAAGCAGAAAGACTGCAACCACCCCTTTCACTGCCATTAGTGATAATTTCTAGCAAACAAAGGATACATCTTGCAACCACAGCGTTACTGATGAATGCCTGTCCGTTCTTGTCAATCGGAAGAGCTTTGTTCGCCTCTAGGACCAAGGACATCGTTTGACGAAGAAATTCGGCCTATCACATTTTTTCTATCAAAGGATGTCCTTGTTTTCGTTCGTTCCACACCGAAGACCATCGACTGTGATTGCCGGTGTGTTTAATTGCCATACGTCCGCATCGACCCGGAAAAGGGAACGAAGGACGCGAATAAACAGCCCCCGCAGTGCACCCCTCTTCAAACATGTCCCACCATCCACAGGCGTCTGTGTTCTCGTAAAGCGCATTAAGTGGACATTTGTGAAACTGCACCCAGCTGCTGTCTTTAATGCGTTCACAGTTTCGCGGGGAGCAGTTATGAATGGAACCTTTATGTTAAACGCTCACACGTGCAGAGCTGTGGTCCCTTAGCAGTACTCGTCCTTGAGCGGGAGCTATGGGGGAACTACAATTTATCGCTGAAAGACGTAAATAACGCGGTAAGTGCGTGGGTGTGATGTTGATTCTTCGTTGGGGGTATTTTGTAATTACGGTGGCCAAAGAATACGACTCAATTTTAGAAAATTGCATGCGACTGTGTTGCGTTGGATCCGCGGTCCCCACCCTCACCGAACACGTGTCGATTTGACACAGTGCTCTCTGCAACACATGCTCCAGCAACTCACTCGTGTCATCGATTGACTTCCAGCATCCCGATGCCGGATAATCTCGTTTCACACAACGAGTAGCAAACGCACTCATTGAAGCATCATCTGTCACTTGCACAGTGGCACAGAAGTAACGCATCACGGAAGATAAACTAAGCTCACTAATTATTCCAACTGAACGATGCTCGTGATGGATAGTCCTCCTGGGCGGTGACACTCTCGCGAACAGGGCTCTCTAGCGTTCCAATTAACGAGTCGGTAATGAGCGAAGGTGTTGCACAACGCAACACGCTTCCTGCCCTGACATTGAATCTGCTCGTACGCCCATGAAGCTGATAAGTAGGATGTGCAATTAGAAATTCACATTAACGTTGATTGGCAAGCAAAGAGTGCCATTAGCTTGGTAAGTGTCATTAAGTAGTGACTCTCAATGACGGTAGTAAAGTGACTGAGCGCAGCAGCTGGGTGGTTGGCAAGATGTGTTCACAGGACGCGTTTGAAGGGTGATTGTCGCTTGGAATGTCATAAAAACAAGTGTTCGAGGAGATTCAAGGATTTGTTCAACTTGATGGATCCAAGTGGTGGGGAATAGCATTCAATTGTGGACTTTCTAGTCGTTTTATTGGCTTCAAATCACACACGAGACGTTGTCCATCAAGCCGTCGTCGCTAGATTCAATCGCGGAGATGGTCTTGACGAACGTGTACAGTTCTCAGGGGTCTACTGGCAATTCAATGCTGCAACTGTTTTCTGTGACATTTGTCAATGGTTTTGGCACTAAACTAGAGCACCGCGAATTACATGTCGACCAAAAATTGCCATGGTCCATGACCTCCGCCCTCATTGTCATCGACAGGAACTCCATTAGTCTGCCTTTGTAAGGATCATCCAACTAGGAGAAGCGACCAAGATTTTGCAAGAAGGCGCATAAGTAGATGACGGAATTGTTTTGCCTTAGTCTACATCACCCTCAGTTCGAGCTTGAATCAAAGTCTTCGATCGACTTTATACGGCAACTAGCCCAAAAGACCGATTGTCCGAATTCTCGATTATAGGGAACTTGTTATGCAATATTTCCCCTTTAAAAGCATTTTCCATGTCAGAAGGCATTGAGTGGATCCAGAGAAATGAAATAAAAACCTCAACTTTATATCATCATCTTGTGCTCTGCACCGATGTGACTGAATTTTTGGTAAGACGTGGAAACCAGTCCCGTGGATAATCATGTAAGACCCATGCCTGTAAGACCCATCTTAAAATCTGGCATCAATGTCATCAATTATACATTGCACCGCGACCTTAAGATCTGCCCCCTTTTCAGGTTGTATTGAGGGTTATGGATTCATGGACTCATGTTGCACGAAGGTGGACAAGATTTATTCCAGAGTATTCTGAGATATGATTCCAGCGACTTCAGTTCTTCCTCTCATATTAGGTGCTTGCCTAGATATCTCTGCAATCCCAGTATATCCTCTGGAATTCCATTCTCACAGAGTCTGCAGAGAACTTGGTACTCCTAGGTTTCTTAGGTGGTCCCTTATCCTCTGCAGTGCCCTGTAAGGATAAGGAAGTTGTTCTTCTTCTGTTTTTTTCGCCTGCTTCATACCATGGGCGGTTTTCCAAGTATATTTACGGTTCCTTCTCCCTAGTTCTGAATTCTTCTCAGAGGACGTGGTCTCCTACAGCCCAGAATGGTTGAGTGCCTATGAGAGGTTCCAATGCTCCTTTCGTAGCGCGGGAGAAGGCCATTTCATTGCATTCCATCCCTGGTTGAGTGCCTGTCAAAGGTTCCGATGCTCCTTTCGTAGCACGGGAGTAGGCCATTTCATTGCATTCTATCCTGTTATGCCCAGGAATCCGGCAGAGTTTTGCTTTGTTCCTCCAGCTCAACTCTTTGTAGGCATCCCACAGAAGCTTGGATTTGATGATGTATGAGTCCGCTGCCAAGATAGTGGCTTGACTATACCCCTCACGTTATTTCTATGTCGCAGTTGGTATAGTTCCTGTCAAGAGCGCATCTGTCTATGGTATAGACTTCTGCTTGAAAGATGCTTGTGCGTTTGCTCATGTCTTCATAGTACTTTGTCCGGGGTCCTGATACACCTGTCTCTGTTCCCTCATCAGTCCTTGATCCATCTGTATACCATTTTATCGTATTTCTGCTCAGTCTGTGGACTATGGATTCCTTGTTTCAGTCCTCTTCGGTGCTGAGCTTCGTGGCAAACTTCTTTTGGAAATTCAATTTCCTGTTCACAACATCCTTTGGAATGGCCAAGTCGATGTTGTCTCCATGTAATGCACATATCCATTCCTTTGCCGTTCTCATGACTGTTTTGTTTACACATTCTGTAACCGCTAGATGCAAGAGTGTCAACTCCAATAGCACCTCCATGGCAGGGAGCTGGACAAGTTCTCATCGCCCCTGTAATACAGAGGCACGCCAACCTTCGAAATTTGTTCAGTGTCGCTCTTGCACTGATCAGGTTGATTCATTTGGACCATGCTATCCGCATCTAATTGTTATATTCATCCATCTTAAGAGGCTTGATTGACAGTCAAACTCCACCAAGATTATCTTTCCTGGTTAGCTCCTGCGGGTGCTTCTTCCACTTGAGTTTGCTGTCCAAGATTACTCCTAAACCATACGATGTGATAGGGAAGCAATTCTTTTCATAAAGCTTATAGACCTCTTCATACAGGCGTCGACTGCTAAAAAGCGACTTGCTGGTTCACCACTCTGGGGTTTGAAACCAAAGCCATTCAGGCCATTCACGCATTTTCGTACGCATTAGTTGCAAGCTTCTCTTTCTTTCCCGTGATTGCTACCTTCTCACTACTCATCAAGGTCACGGTCATTAAAACTTACGCCTACCGCTCGCAGATTGTGAGAATCAGACGCTCGACATACTCAATGCTTTAAGCAGCTACCAGTAGATTCTTAAGCATGCACTGTTCAGCCAAACTCCCTGTATTTTTACATCAGGTGTCATGTCCGTCCCAAAGTTGTCAAAAGGATATCGATGTTCTCAATAAATTATCCCGCCGGAAAAGTGTGTCCACTCCTCCACCTCGTGTCTGTTTCTATTCCCGGCTCGAACAACTTTAATAATTCACGCCTCCACAGTGGAACTTACAAGAAAAAGTTTCACTCACTTCCTCGTTCGAGCGCATTAGTAGATTGGTTGCTGTTTCTGATTTTTTGTGATGGTGGCCGCCTTCAACAGTTCCCATTTGACAGTCATGACGTACCAGTAAAAAATGTGTACTCTGTGAAATCAAATCATTCGGTGAACAGACATCACTTACTGTAGACAATCAAATGAAATTTCAAATTTCATTTGCGTGACCTTGAAATTCACATTTGGTGGCGGACACTTTGTGACATTCCCAACCGCGACCACAGCACACAGAACTTTGGCCATGGAAAATCTTTGCACGCTTTTCGTCAAAATCAGTTGGACGGCGTTCTAAGGGAAAAAATTGGACCCCAGCCAGTGGCAAGTTTGTGGGAAACTGTGCATAAAGACTTGTGTTGTGCAGCTATTTAAAGTTGACAGTTGACACAATGCATTTTACGGCGCCGTAAAATATTAGAGCTCGTTAAGTTAATGGAAAAATTCTAATGAACGATGAGTTCCTCTTTCATTCGAGTGAATGCATTTGCAAATATTAGTTCTGTTGGCAACAGAATGCCCCCTCTTCTATATTGCGTGGACAAACTAGTAGTGTCGCATTAGGAAACTAGGCGGCAATAGAGTAATGTGGAGGAATCTATCGGAACATGGTTGATGCCGCTTAGACACATCACATGAATGCACTTTAATTGTCGTATCGTCAAATATCAGTTCATGGATATGATCGGCAATTTTTGACGAGGCTCTTCAAAATGGAAGGTGCCGCCACGACTGCAGAAAAGGAAAACCCGACCGCAAGGTACAATTTCGAGGTGGTAAAGAAGTTTGTCTGCCTCGGGGCCTCGGAACTGGACTAACGGGAGCCTAGCGAAGATCCGACGTAGTTACCTTTAGCTATTTCGGTTTGTCATGACAACTTGTCTCGAAGGTCCTAAATCATGCTCTCTTGTTATATGGGCCGAAACCTGGACGACAAGCCAACCAGCAGAGCTGATTCTTGGTGTCAAAGAAAAACGAAAGAAAAACTCTGCGTCGGATATATGGTTACGTCTGCGAGGTGGAGAGGACACAACTGCATACTGTATGAGCTGTACCAGGATGTGGATGTAGTCCGGCAAGTAAAAATCCGTCGACTGCACTGGCGACACTTTCCCACATGGAATCCGAACCCCCTAGATCGGATAAAAGAGGAAGACCGAACCTATAAGACCGCGGATGCAAGGTAGCTTGGTCTTGTTGACTGAAAGCAGCGTGCGCATGACCGTCGCATGGGAGAGTTGGAATTAAATCTGTAACTTTTGAACTCGTGGACCGATCTTAATGAAATTTGAAACTTAGTACAAGCGCCACGAGATCTTATCATGGTTCAAGTGGTGACTGGAGGTTACTGTAGCTCCTCGGGCAACGGAGTAATCTTAAGTTAAAAAAAAATTTAAAAAACTCTTCTTTTTTGAATGCTTTAAATACTTATTTGTTATTGTCAATGACTCTAAATTGAGGCTTAAAACATAGTTATAAATTCTTCTAAAAAAAAAAAAATTAAACTGTACATACATACATAGATTTTATTTAGAATTAAAGAAACTAAGCAATTTAGTATAACAAGGCTTTTGTTTTTGGTTCAGGCCTTAAATACGCAATCCATGGATCAGATGCTACCAACATTTGACAAATAACATCTTCATTTGTTGCCGAACGAGACAATTTTCTACTATTATTAATCTGATAGTACCTGTAATCCTTATTCCGACTCGCTTAAGCCTCCTCTAATAATGGCCCGACGGGCAAATGCTGATGATATTATTTCTGCTCCGTGGAACAGAATCTTAGGCACTGTTGCTGGCATATAATACCAGCGATATACAATAAATTTGTAGCCACTGTAGCAGTTTTTTGGGCATACGCTCCAAATTTGTCGGGGTCAATCCAAAAGTTGCTGCATATTGTTTCCAAGATAGCACTGAATCTATTCTTTTAGTTGCACATCTATTTCAGTTATTTCTTTTTATAAAACTCCAAATTGTACGAGTAGGCTATATGCAGCAAGTATTCCATAAAACGGATGCGAAACTCCTAATTTTAGAGATTCTTGATTTCTGGGTTTTGCTCTAAGTAACACCAAATCGTTCATCTCTGATGGTCTCGCGCCGCATATAACACATGAACTCGACGAAGACGTGTTTGTTACATCCTGTGCTTCTTTGCCATCTATCATTGTAAAGCGCAATTCGGCAACAACACCCTAAATGCCAACTTTTACTCCCATTGCTGCATGTGAACTGGAAATGCATATTTTGACACCGCAGGAAAAAAAAAGTTAAAATCAATTAGTTTCATAATTATAACAATTTCAGGAGCTAAAGAGTTCCAATTCACAAAAATAAACACTTCCTCTGCCTCTCGTATGGCATTTGCACAATACATGCATTGCAAGGGAAATCGTTTGAAAAGTGCACGACATTGCTCCACTTAAACGCCTCGTTCTCCCAAAGAGGATAAAAGTAGTTTCTAGATAATACTTATAACTTTCAGAAAAAGCTTGGTCTCCCATTGGAGACTGTTGGAGTATTTTTGTTATAGTCCATCAAACATTGAAATGCCCCCCTCAAAAGGTGGCTTTACTTAAAAGCCTAGCTTAAAGAAATTGGTAGGCTATATGAAAAAAACTGAAGATGCAGTTTGAAGGCCAAATGTGTGCCCTTTAAAAAAATGTTACTTTAGATTCCAAAGTAGATAATTCTAGGAAATATGCCACATCAAATTTGCTTAAAAAATACGTATATTTTTGTAAATTTCAAAGTCCCAAATTTGAGCTAACGGCACAGCCAAACGAATCATCAAAAGTCAATAAAAATTTGGCTTTCTAGGTTCTCATATTTGTAGAATCGAGAAACATATACCATTTGGCCGAGGAAAATGTGTCGCTTCGGGTATTTATTTCCACTGCGGGACCACTGTGCGTCGGCGCGCCGCGGTTTTGGCAGCCAGCTATTGCTCAGGTACAGGCCCTCCAAGGATCGTTCGGAATGTAAGCAAGTACCATCATAACTGAAGTCAGTGAACCACTTCTTGACAATTTCTTGAGTATTTACCAAGCTTTTCCTTGGTTTCGGTAATGTCTTGCTCAATTTATTTATTTATTCACTTATTCATCAATGGATACATAATCTTTTGACTACAATTGATTATTATTGATTTTGTTGAAAATATTCAATACAATTTCTTTAAACATATTTCTATTCATTTGAAGGTCGACTTCATGACAAATTGAGTTAAATAGTAATGAACAACGAGTTATGGGTTCGTTTAAACCACAATTCGTTCTATGATATGGAATGTTTTTGAATGTTTTCAATCCTGTTAGAAGGATGTCCCCAGTATGGGGATTACCAGTGAAAAATAAAGGGTTTTTAGAGTATAAACATCATTAAATGTTACCGTATTCCGTTTCAGAAAGTCTATAAAAAGGAATTTAATTTAGATATTATATAATCCAAATGTGATGAGAAAGACAGCTTTGAATCAAATACAACACCTAGATCTGCCTTGCCATGAAGGTTTGCCATGAAGGCTAAAATCTAATATTTCTGTGATAAATTATATAAAGATTATATGAATATTTTAGTAGTAAGGTTATGGAAACCAAATCTCTCTACAACAAATTGTATGCAACACATTGTTAATCATAAATAATAAAAAAAATACACTTCCACCAAAAAAACACCTAGATCTTTAATTCCACTTACTTATAAGAGTCTCTCGTTACCAAGACTATAATCAAACGAAGTTTGTGGTAATGATCGGAAAGCACCAAAAATCTTACAGTTGGAAATATTTAACTTCAGATGATTGGACTTGCACCATTCAAAAAATGAATTGATGTCTTTTTGGAAATTTCAGTAATTGTAGAAACTTGTAAAAACATTATCATATAATTTGCAAAAATTAGACAATTAGAAAACTGCAAGGTGTACGGGATGTCATTGACAAAAAGATTGAAAAGGAGAGGAGCAGAGGCCATAAATGACTGCCTTGAGGCAGACCCAAAAGAACTTCTATAAAGATGGATTGGGCGTCTTCAATTTTGACAATCCGTTGACGATTAGACAAATAAGATTCAAGCCATACTGACAGATAAGACAAATAAGATTTTAGCCATTCAAGAAAATTAATTTTAAACCCCAATTTTCTCAGCTTTTCCACTAAAAGTCTATGATGAACTCTATCGACAGCTTTAACGAGATCCGTATATAGAACATCAACCTGCATTATGTTTTCTAAAGCCGAAATTTAAAAATTAGTGAAGAGACATAAATTCGGTGCAGTGGAGCTACCATTGACAAATCCATGCTGTCTTGAAGTTAAAATTTCTTTCGTCGCAAAATTGAGTCTATCAAAAACTAACTTTTCAAATAGCTTAGGAATTGAAAATAGCAAATTGAGATAGGCCTATAGTTCTTAATTAAATGCTTGAGGCAACTTTTATAGATTGGGGTAATGGATGATAGTTTCCACTCCTCTAGAGAGACGCCACTAAAAAGTGTTTCATTGAAAATTAATTTTAACGCTTTAAAAAGCGAATCAGCGCATTTTGTTAATCGAATCAACCCCTGCCTTAATATTTCAATCAAGCTGAGTTAAACCATTATAGACCTCTTGATCAGAAAGAGAAAAAATGTGGAATTCTAATACCGAAGTAAGACCAGGTCAATATTATAGTTTGTCTGAAAAAACTTTGCGAAAAGGCTGCATGTAGATTCAGTATCGCAAGCACTTTCACCGTCGAGCTCCATAGAAGCAGCAATTACATTGCGAAGGATCGTACACCGTCTGTCTGCAATGGTGTTGAGTAGGACTCGTATTTGCAATGAGTTTGTATGAGGTACTCATTTCAGAAAGTCCAGTGGTACAATGTCCCGCATCATCTCGATCGACTTCCATAGGTCATTGTTGGGATAAAGTTGCAAGTGTTGTCACAAATGTGAAAATTTAAATAATTTGCCAGTGCAATACATTTGTCTTGTCCAATACATGACAACAGGCGAAAATGTCTCAACCAGAAAGGAAGTATGATAAATCCAACTTCTACCTCTCTTGCCCCTTCAAATATTTGACAACCATTTTTATGTCGTTTTCTAGAGCCAAATTGACTAATCAGAGAATGGCATTTTCGTGAATAACTTCGAAAAATTCATGAATATCTGCCAAAAAGCCTCTGGAATTCGTCAATGGGTTAATCAGCCTTGAAGTTGGATATCTCTATTATACTTCATTTCTGTAAACAACTCTGTGGATGCCATGAGTGAAGTGACATGTCATCGCCGTAAGTCAACAGCCGACTTAACTTGTGTCTGAGATGACAGTGCATCCTGTGCCGGAAAGAGAGAGAGAAAAAATACGTTCCTAGGAACTGATGGCGCTGGATAACTGGGCAAATGTCTTCAGAAATTCGGAGCTGGATTTTACCGATTAAATTGTACTTTGTCAATTATTGCATCTTCCCCCTATTAAATCAGGAATTCTGTTGACTTAGATCCAATCAGTAAGGCGCATAACTTCAGATGCAGAAATATTAGTGCTTACCGATGTGGCTCTACAGTCCGGGGTGGACCTGGGCCTTAACCAACAAGCCTCTCCAGCTGGCACGATCTTTAGCCAGCTGCTTCCGATTTCGCACGCCAAGTTGTTTGAGATCCTTCTCCAAATGTGTGTGCCATCGGGTTCGTGGGCGTCCTTTATTGCGTTGGCCCACTGGTAGTATAGGCAAGAGAGGTAGAACTTGGACATCCCCTTCTTCTTGTTTATTTAGTTCAATCATCAATTTTGTCAATTGTGCGACACATTCTCACTTTGAGGGATTAGTCGAGGTGCATTTGAATGCATGTAACTACTTGTCACATGAAACAGAAGAAAAACCCATGGCCGCATTCAATAAATGGAAGAATAGAAGCCTTTTATCTTTAAAATGCATATTCCTGCTTCTAGCTAGCATCTTAAATTCTTCTTATTGTTGTAGTCCGAGAAACAGCGCATCATTTGTGACAAGTTGTATAGGTCTCAACAAAGCACTCGCAGAAAGTGTGAACCGGATTCAGAGTTGTGAAGTTAATGATCGAATTAAGCGGGAAGATCATCGTCCACGTACCCTCCATAGCTGTCAGTCGAGATACATTTTCATCTGCTTGAGGGGGAAGGAAAAACAAGCATCAACTCCCCTTCAATCAGCTGCTGATACGTGTTGCGCCCTTAGCCGCAAAATGCTTCCATCACTCTCATTAGCATAATCAGATTTCCATCCGCTCGGTTATGTCGCACATTATCCTGTCGCCTCAATTAGAATTCATTTCACAACCTCCTTGATGAACGCACTCAAAGTGGCGAGGCAACTTGTTGCACACGAGATATCTGATGTGATGCTGCACCCCCTCCCATCGGGCCTTGAATATGCATTTCCGTCTTTGAATCTGAGTGCCTCCTCGCGTGGCATTGTTTGGGAAATACCGCCGCCTCTCGAAAGCGCACTCGGGTTGGCACCCTCAAACCACAAGTGGATAGGGTTGACGTAGGCGATAGATTTAAGTTTAAATTTTGCAAGAATTTGCAGTACACTCACTCACACACACAATCTTTATCGTTTCAGGATTTAGTCTGCGACCGTTGAAACTGCACGCAGACTCCATCATGCTCATCTCGTATCCTGGCGAACTCTTCATGCGAGTGCTCAAGCTGATGATCCTGCCACTGGTCATCTCGAGTCTGATTGCCGGTTCGGCCAGCCTCAATGCCCGCATGAACGGGAAGATCGCTCTGAGGACCCTGGTGTACTTTGCAACCACGTCGTTCTTCAATGCGATTCTTGGCATCGGCCTGGTGCTGTTGATACATCCGGGCGACCCGGGAATGCACAACACGTCGGATCGCTCAGCTGACAACCGCGCGGCTAATCTCTTGGACAGCCTCTTGGACTTGGGCCGGTAAGTAGCCGTGTGTGTGTGTGCATGTTTGTGTCCGGTGCACCTGTTCGGTGATCCATTGTTTTGGGTTGACGGCGAATATTTTGTCACTTTCAAGTGCTTTCCGGTTTGGGTAGTCACGCGCCAGAAATTTTAATGATTTCCCTCTTTAAAATCGCGAGCAGTGCTGCCAAATCAATTAAGCTCTTGGCAGCGTGCACGGAAAGGAAATAAAAACCAATGAATTCAGTTCGAAGTGTATTTGTAATTAAAAAAAAAACGGGAATAAGGCATTAGGCTTTAACTGGGTACATGGTTAATTTCGAAAATCCATCTGAACTCAGTCCAGATGGGCAGGAGTCAGTCGGCAAATTTCTTGGCCATTTTCCATGTGATGTGAACGGAGTAGTTCTTTCCCTTGTACTGCTCCTTCAGCTTCTTCCTGATGTAGAAGGCCTTCTTCAGCAGGCTCTTGTGGGCGGCTTGAGCGGGGTTAGCAGATGGGTGTAACTGTTCCGGTTCGATTCCGTCCGGTCCCAGGATGTAGTCCGATCTGATTGTGACTGGGGCGATTCTCTCGGCGTGTGGGTTGTTTGGGGTGACCTGAACCTCGAAGTATATCTCGTTCTGTCTGAGGTACTCTTCGGCACTGCTGCTCGCTCGGTATGAAGCCTCGAGGCAGTCGTGATAGAAGAGGTTGAACTCGCCTGTTGATTTGGCCATGATGTGACTTGTGGTGGTAATGAAGTTTATCGATTGAAGCACTGCTGAGAATGTTGACTTTCGTATTTTCGTCGCGGTTTAAATAGCGTCCTTCGCGAGGTGCGGTGTAGGTAGAAAGTAATTAGCGCGGGATGTTGTCTGCGATGTAATTAGGCGCGTGGGATGTTCGCGCGTCTCAGGTGCTAGGGACGAGCATGCAAATTTTGTGTGTTCTCAGAACTTCATCTGGAATTATTGAAAATTCAGTGAGTCACGAATGCTGCTGGGCCTTTTTGCAAATTTGGAGATAATCTTCGAGGTGTGATTAAGACTTCGAAAAAGAAACGAATTTTTATTGCATCGCGGAACCAAGTGAGTTTTTCTGCTTTTCTTGGTGTAAACTTTGGAGTCTATCGTGGCGTCCTCTGCCATAATTGGCTTGGGATCTAAGAAATTAACGATTGCCACGACAGCCAACTATTCGGACGTGTGCTTCAAAGACTTGATTCTCTTCGCACAAAGATTGTTCAGATTGACACTAGTGTTCAGGGTGTTTTTTTCTCTTCACAAGAAATACCCTTGAGATGGAATACCCTTGGATTTGACAGATTTTTCCTACGCTTCCATGCTGACAAACGCGCCCTCAAAATAACTCAATGCCTTGGCGTGGTCCAAAGAATGGACGCAATGCGAGCAATGATCACATTGCAGGCAATTTTGGGACAAGCTAGGAATTCCTCGCAAAGCTGAGAAAGAAAACAGAAAGGAAGCTGTAGGAATGTTGCACGAATTGAGATCTAAAATAAAGGCATACAGAATAGTCACTGCAATCGGAGGAATGCTGAACGTTCCGGGCAGAGAACGATGACTCCTGATAAGCCATTTGAGTCAAATGCGTTTAAAGGATTTGTTACGATTGAAAGCGAATCATTGTCAGCCATTGTCGCCATCACTGGAATAAAAGGAAAGCGAACGAGTTGACGGAAGTTCTTCCCATCCTGTTTTCTCTCTGATATTTTGTAGACATGATAGATTGATGCCCCTGAGATCAGCAAGACCATGTCTTCCCTTTCAACTGGCATCAACGCACGGCCTCTTTACTCGTCTCTGAAATCTCATCTTGGTACAGCTGTTGAAGGGGCAATTTACAGCGCAGAAAATAAATCCTCCACTAAATGGAACTTTTCGCTGTCCATTGTGATGACTTTTCGAAGATGTTGATGTCATTTCTTGGTCATGTCTCTAGATCCTTTCTCACGACCTCATCGAGATTGATCTTCAGGAAGTCTGCAGTCTGTATCAGATGACTGCAACCAATAAGAGCTAATTTTAAACCCGCATTCTAGCACACCTCCGTGATGTGTCATAAGCCACAACTGCCTCACAAGAGCACATCACAGGCAGGGTTGTCAGATGTGGCGATTTATCGCCAAACTGGCGATTTTAAACATCATTTGGCGGCACAAAAATCGCTATATCGCCGGACTCTGAAAAAGGCGATATTTTGAGCTTTTGGCGATTTTTCCTTTCTGTCTTAAAATTACACATTTTTCTCATTTCATAGAACTCCAAATCTTTCGTATTCCTAGTAGCCTAGGATTCCTAGAATTATTTGCATCTCAACACGCCTTTTATTAATTACTATTAGTATTATTTACAATTTTTACACAATTTTGTATTATTATACACAATTTTTGGTATCAACTTGACTTAAGTTGAAAACGTTGTACTTTCAAGATGATTTCATGAAGATTTTGTACCAGTGGTGGTCTTTTATTCAGCTGGAGGTAATCTTAAGAAAGAGTGGAAAGTTGTAAACGAAATTCTCAACAAAAAATCGTCCATGCAAAAAACTACTCTCTTACGTACTAGTAATAAGGAAATAAGAAATATAAGTGAAATTGCTGACGCTTTTAATAAACATTTTACAAGTACATGATTTAAATTACATAGTGGACTGACGCAAAATGTTTGTTCTCAATGTTCTGCTATTGGCGATGTAAACACTGTGCACTGTAGAAGTTTTGTTTTAGATCCTATAACTCCTTTAGAGATTTTAAGCACGATTGGTAGTTTGAGTAACTGTAATTTTTTATTTCTAATGTTTCATTGTGGAAGTATTAGCTGATGTTGTTCTCTGGTATTTTTCCTGATGATCTAAAGTGTGCAGATGTCATTCCTTTGTTCAAAAAAGGCTCTCCAACAGAAATAGGAAATTTTAGGCCGCTTTCCCTTCTGCCAACCATAAGTAAAGTTTTCGAAAAACTTACAAAAACTAGGCTAAGCAGCTTCTTAGACAACGCAATGTTCTTTCATGCTTCTCAATTTGGACTTCAAAAGGGCAAATCCAACGAGGACGCACTTCTAGTGTTTTGCTCTTAGATAATAAAATACGCTGCGTTATTCATTGACATAACCAAAGCCTTCGACATGGCTGACCATAAAATTCTATTAAGTAAACTGGAAAATGCAGGTATGCAGCATGCTTGAATAGTTTAACTCATATCTTAATAATAGACCACAGCGAGTAAAGTTGAATGAGACTAGAATGAGAATGTAGACGAATGTTATATAAAATGTTCATCTCACGCTAATGCACTGAAGAAGTATTTTATCACAACACTTAGGCATTTCTATTGCCTTCGTTATACGTTTTCCGCTAAGCTGCTAGCCACAATTTATCATGGCCTCTTTAATTCTCCGCTTCAACACGGTGTAAATTGTTGGGGAGGCGCTCGGCAGTTTAGACTCTCTTACTTCTAATATTTTGATCTAACTTTTGTTACAACTTTCGATATTAGTATATTTATTGGGTGTATAACTTAATTCGTGTTGTTTGCTAAGAGATGGCGTAACTTGTATTATTCCATTGGAACATGAGTTGGACAGCTACTGTCATTGTACGTCATTTCAGTATATGTCATTCTTTTGAAGCGTAAACAACAATAATTTTTGTTCACTCAAAAGTATTCTTGCGGGGAGTTCTTCTCTATTACTGTAATATGAAGAAAACTGTTGCCGAAAGTCATCGTATATTTTGGTGGAAGTTTATGGCGAACGAGCCAAAAGAGGTTTGCACGATTTAAAAGTTGTGAATTTGGCTTGGCCAACCAGCCAACCGAATATATATGGCGCGAAGGTAATGCTCTGTATTTGGTGGGATCAGAAGGCTGTGCTGTATTATGAGCTGCTAAAACCGGGTGAAACCATCAATGGACAACGCTACCGAACACAATTAATCCGCTTGAAGAAACCGCACCAATTAAGTTATAGACCCAGTAGTTACTTCAATTTCAAACAAAGAGATGGCGTTTTCCAAAGCGTCAACTAATTGCCCATCAAACTGCAATCGTAGTAATGCAAATCATTTTCGTCATTCATCATGACATTTGCCGATGCTCTGTTTGCTTTTGTTTGAGCAGAAGACTTGTTCACATTGCGTTTTAGAATAGTATGCATCGGCATCACTGGGTCACTAGTTTTAGTCAACTAAAATACAGAATTTTGTAGGTGAAACAAATTGTATAGATGACGTTGGTTTCAAAACGAGAAATGAAGATAGATGACAAGAGTGAGTCGTGTATTTCCATCGCATTGCAACCACTAAAACTGGACGTGTGATTTCCTTAAAGTAAGACTTCAGTTGATCAACGATCGTGAAATTTAACTCCACTAGACTTTTTTCCTTTAAAACAAAGCACACGACAAGTATTATAACAATAAGGGTGGCGCAACAGTCCGAGCCGGACCTGGGTCTAGCTTCTACAGCAACCACTCGTGTTGTGCGTACTATCGTTCTCTCACGGGTGCATGGGACCTACAGTGCAATGCCGACTCCTAAGAGGCCTTTCTAGACAGTTCTACTATTTGAGCATTGTCAATGACTTAAAAGAGGTGGACCCGTGAATTACGAAACTTGGGGAATTCGGGTATCGAACCTGACACCCTCAATGCAGGAGTCGAACGCACCAACCCACTTCAGCACAGCCATCCAAGAAAAAGTATACGTTTTATTTATGAACGCAGAATTCTGTAAATAACAAAACGTGATTCCGGACTTCATTTCATTTCAGACCAAGCCGACTAATACTCTGCCCTAGAGAGTACGCAATTCGATCCTTGCACCTCACTCACACTGTTTTTATTTAGCTCCTCACTGCTCATAAGGCATTCTTAGGTCCTTTAGTATCTTGCCTTGGAGTGGCTGCATGTTCTTGCCGTGGTCCGAATACTTCCGCTTTAGATCACACTTTTAAGAATAAATTACAAATTTTCTGTTTCTCTCTCGTTTCAGAAACGTCTTTCCGGACAACCTCTTCCAAGCCGCATTCCAGCAAGCCCACACCGTCTACGTCCCCAAGCCATCGATCCTGCAAAGCTTCAACGAGACCCTCAACGAGACCCTGACCGATGCGACAGACGACAGCGATCAAGGCGCCGCCGCCGCATCGGAACTCATTCGAGTTGTTCAATATCGACAGGGCACCAACACCCTGGGCATCGTGTTCTTCTGCCTGGTCTTTGGCACACTCCTCGGCACAATCGGCAGCAAGGGACAAGTGGTGATCGATTTCTTCTCAGCCGTCTTCGAGGTGGTCATGAAGATGGTCACCTGTGTAATGTGGCTCACACCGGTCGGCATCAGTTCGGTGATTGCCGGCAAGATCCTAGGCGTCAACGATCTCAATCTGGTGATGGCACAGCTGATGTGGTTCATCATAACCGTTGCGATTGGAGTTCTCATCTATCAGTTCATCGTTATGCAACTCATTTACTTTGTATTCCTGCGTCGTAATCCGTTCAAGTTCTACTGCGGACTCATTCATGCGATGCTCACCGCATTTGCGACAGCGTCAACGTAAGCGTTTATATTCTTATTTTGTCTTGTCTTGTCTTAGCTTTAGCGCTCTCTGAGCGCCTTGGTAAGAATCAAATTCAATCTTTCTAAATTGAAATAATTACCATTCTATGTGTGTGTGCGGGGGCCCACCAAAAACACCACCACCACCATCAAATGAATGAATCCTTTCCAAAACGCAAAAACAAAACGTTTTCTTTTGAAAATCTTGTTCTTTCACAAAAAACAAAAATGCAAATTCAAAAAAACAAACGACGACAACGCAAGAGTAGTGCTGCAGCGCTCCCCATTACATTCCGTTGTATGAATGACAAGCTGCGTGTGGATCAGAGGATCACCAGATTCGTGCTGCCAATCGGATGCAACATCAACATGGACGGCACGGCTCTGTTCATATCGATAGCGTCCATATTCATCGCTCAAATGAGTGGCATGACTCTGGGCTTTGGTGAACTGGTGACTGTCCTGTTGACCTCGACTGCGGCCTCAATGAGTTCGGCCAGTGTTCCAAGTGCTGCGTTGGTCCTCCTGCTGGTGGTGCTCTCGGCCATCGATGCTCCCGTACAGGATGTCACCTTGCTGTTTGCTGTCGACTGGTTTGTGTAAGTATTTGCAATTTTGATTAGATTTTTTTGAGATTTTTGGGATTCGGGAAACTGGAGACACATTTGTTCACCCATCGTTCAACCATCCATCATCGTGCCCACATACAATTTGAATTCATCGAAAAGAGAGAATGTCACTCGCTACACGAAGAACGTGCACCTCCTGTAAAAGCTGTGCGTGACGCATGACAGCTGCACGAGGTGGAAGACCTGCATCACGTAGAGTGATCCCTCTCGCAGGACGTCGCCGTAGTCGCCCTTCACACTCCCCAGTCCGTACCCGAAGAGTGTGAGGACAATCCGAAGGAACAGCATTGAAGCATTGAGTCCGACAGAGTTCAAGAGTGAAGCGTGGTCCTCCTTCAAAGACAAGCATCTCTCAGTACAACCATTTGCCTGATTCTGAGCAACTTACCGCAACGAGGTTATAGAACAACGTAAGATTTGAGTACAACGATATTGACTTTGTGATCAGACTGATGTCGTGGAAATTGATCTTCAGGTACCTCAGGATGACAATCTCGTCGGTTGAGAAGTCCTTGTTGTCCTTCGGTGGCAGCAGGCACAGTCCGAAGACCTGCCAGGTCCCCAGGGCCTTGTAAAGAGAGATGGTAACTGTGTCACGATGAGATGCACACTGCTTACCAGAAGGGCCAGAGTTGTCAGGCAGACAAGTAACTTGCCCCAGTGCGGGATCGTGTTTTCCGCGTCGCATTGCTTCACGATCAGGGAAATCTTCAAAAACTCCCGCCAGGCACTCGGGTTCTCCGGAGTCGCGCAAGGAAACGGTCGGAATATACAACTCATCGCAAGTAATTTCCTTGTTTTTGGGTGCTTTCTGCAAACATCTGCTAGGAGAAGCGGTGATTCTTCGTCGGAACAATTTTTGATGTGTTTTAAAAAATCAGTCACTCGAGCTTGTGTTTTGACGTCGCTCTCTGATTGGCAAGAAATTCAGTGTAACCATGTGCTGATGGTGTACAGTGCTCATGCGGATGGATTGTAGTACTACACTCGAACTTAGAAGCCAGCTGTCAAATGTAAGGTATCTGTATCTGAGGTGCCGCCGGTGAAGGTACCAATTGATCATCTTCTCATCTCGTTCAAAGTAGACTATCTCTTGGCGTTCCCTGCTTTCAAATGGACATCTGCCAAGGGTGGTGGTAATTAAAGAGCAAGTCATCGGGTCAGTTACGACGTTTCTTCCTGCTGACCACGAGAAAATATACCAATCACACGCGATGTTGCGACTGGCCAATACTCGATTAGTTTCTCTTAGGCTACGTCAAGTTCTAACAAGCCAGCCACTTGGAACGAGCTCATTGCAAACATTCGAGACGCCGCTGTTGTACTGTTGCTCAACTTACCTCGACGGACCGATTACGTGATGCACTGCCAGTGATGCCGAGCAACTATTCCCCAGGAGTGAGTCTTCCAATGGAAAATACTTTTCCTTAACCAGAGTAGTATCGGAAATGCACATAAAATGTGCTCGGATGTCTCATCCTCATTTGTTTCGTTAAAGTGGTAGTTCCGGGCGCAGGACCCATAACAGAGCTCGTCAGCACTCTTATACTTTCCTTGTTGAGACAAAAGATGTCCGTATAGGAATGAGGCCTGATTAGTAGTTTAGATTACCTTAGAACAACCCCTTTGGTCCAGTGGTCACGGGGAAGCTTGTGTTGATTAAAGTACGGTTCGGGACCTACGAACGCAGATTCCGAGGCAGCTCATCTGCAGACTCGTTGCAGGAATCCCCTTGTGTCCATTGCCCAGTCGAGCTTCTCTTTGTCTGACAAGGCATTTGACAGCCTGACTGTCTGAACAAATTTGAATTTTAGCATGAGGAGATTGTGTCACATTTTAGAGTGTCACACTGCAGGACTCAAACCCATAGGCACAGAAATCTTTGTGTTGGGTCCAAAGACTCCAGCTCCTGATTCCATTTTTGACAAAACCATTGGTCAAATAATCTGCGCAACAACGCTGCCTGGCCATAATATCCGGCATTGTACAACACATGTCACGTTTAGGGATTGAAGTGAGTATCCTAATGTGACCGGTGACCCTTTAAGTCGCCTGATTTGTACGCATAATCGAGCTGCAGCTTGATGGCTGGTGAGGGAGTTTGCTCGACTACAGGTTCTAAAGCTCCGAATTCATTTTATATCCCACAACGTTGTTGTTTAATTTTCGGTCATCCTATAGATCCAGAATACTAGCATCATCTTGGAAGGCTACACCATGGGGAGACAACAGGATTTCTTACTTACTCTTAGCTGGCCCACCACCATAGAAAATCTGAGCATAAGGCTGCCTTCTATAGCCGACAGTCCTGGGTACGCTGCTTCCTTCCGCCAGACCAGGTTCGTTTTCCCCTTCTTCTCGAACCAGGAGGCTTGGACAAGAGGCCCACTTAGTTGGCCATGCACTCGACGTGTCCAAGCCAGAGCAGTCGACGGACTTCTACCCTCCGTCGGTTCTGTCTTCTCCTCCATTCATCTTCCTCGCAGACGGGCCTATACATCCGTCGTAGAATTTTTCTTTCCCAGACTCAGCTCTGCTATCTTGCCCGTCGTCTGAACTTTCTGCTTCATATAGCAGGGCTGGCGAAACCAATGCTCCAGCATGAATCTCGTCCTTCGAGTCAGGAGGTTTGACAACCGAAGGAGCACCGGTTGCCAATGGCGGTTCTACGCCGGATATGATTGACTTGTTTTACTGCTGTTGTAGGTTAGGTACTCCTTACTCCTTTACTACCACAAATTTGTAGCTGTCGGTAGGGATGTTTTGAATGGCTCCAACAACATCTTCTGGATATACTCTATGGAAACGAAACCCTCCCGATTTGGGATTTCCCTTAGCTCAAAAGGATGATTAGCTGATGGGGCACCAGAAGCAGTGATAAGCAGTCTGCACTCAGCTTATCGCAGTCAAGATCAGCGATTCGAGGGCTGTCCTTGCAGAGACCAATATTCCGGAGCTGTTTCCATAATGAGCTACTTGAAGCAGATAAGTTCAGCTTGCTGCTATAATGAGTGGACTTAGCTGCTCTAATTTTATAAACAACTCTGTTACGTAGTTACCGGTAGGCAGGCAGAAACCCATCAATGCGATACTTTTTCCATTTCAGATAGGCGGCGTTACATTATAGCATGAGGGCCAGAATTTCCAAGTTCAACCATGGACGGGAAAGAGCTTAACAAGCCTTAGTTTTCAAAGGCACACGCTTGTCGTTTAGAAGGGATAATTGTTCATGAACATACTGCGTGCGATAGCTTTGATCGGAGAGCAGATCTTCGTGTTTAAGAGACTTTTGAAACCCCTAAACTTATGGACGATATTGTCGGAAACATAGTTGAAACGAAATGTTAGGTAAGCTAGTCATGCTTAGAAAAACCAGGTGCAGAAAACTGATCATAGAAAATCCTTTTCGAAATGTCACCAACAAAAGAGACATCTAGCAGTGTACAAGAATGTTTGGAGAAATGTCCGGGGGTAGTGAAGTTAACAGCAGACAGACAAATTCGCCGCATAGTACAATGTTCGAGGCAGTGCAAGTAAACTCTTCAAGAAAATCAAACAGCGGCGCAAGACTAACTCTTTTATTAGACCTATAAACTGCACCAAGAACTAGTTTTTCGACATTGCATGCAATCTAAATAAACATAAATTCGATTGGACACTCGTTGCTTGATAGACTACTACGCCTCCGGTGCGTTCCGTTCTATCTTCACGGTTTAGCCTTTAGCCAGCAAGATTGTAATATTGGTCGCTAACATCTAGAGAGCCATGTTTCAGAAACACAGATAATGTCAATTCGGGAATTTACAACTATGTGGCGGAATTCACCAAGTTAAGGCTCTAGCCTTTGGGGGTTAATAAATTAATCGACCGAAACAAATGGTAGTCTGAAGGGGCAAGGTCTGGGCTATAAGGCGGGTGGGGTAAAACTTCCCATCCACTGTTTTCCAAATAGTTCTTAACCGGAATAGCAACGTGCGGCCGAGCGTTGTCATGACGGAAAATTATTGCCTCGTGTCTTGTCGCATATTTCGGGCGTTTTTCGGCTACTGCTCTCTCCAAACGGATTAATTGTGTTCGGTAGTGTTGTCCATTGATGGTTTCACCCGGTTTTAGCAGCTCATAATATAGTACACCCTTTTGGTCCCACCAAAAACAGAGCATTTCCTTCGCGCCATGGATATTCGGCTTGCCGTTGATTTGGCTGGTTGCCGGATTTCACAGTAACAATCTGATGCAAAAATGACTTCTTTTTGTCGCGTTCCAGCAGCATTTTGGACATGCAAAACCACCTTTTGACTTCTCCCGACTTGAGTTCGTGTGGAACCCAATTTTCTTACTTTTGAATATTCCAGCTGCTTTTAAACGTTTTGAAATGGCTGTTTGAGCGCCACCCAAAGATTCTGCGAGCTCTTCGTGTGTTTGGCAACAATCTTCATGGAGTAATGCTTCCACTTCTTCATCATCAAACTTTTTTGGCTGCCCAGGATGTTAATCGGCCTCCAAGCCAAAGTCACCTCTTTTAAATCGTGCAAACCACTTTTGGCACGTTCGCTCAGCTGGGGCATGTTCACCATAAACTGCCACCAAAATACGATGACTTTCGGCAGCAGTTTTTTTCATATTAGCAAAAACAATTTTTCAGGCACAAAGTTCGACATATTTGAGTGAAAAAAAAGATTGTTGTTTACGCTTCAAAAGAATGACATATACTGAAATGACGTACAATGGCAGTAGCTTTCCAACGCATGTTCCAATGGAGTAATACAAGTTGCGCCATCTCTTAGCAAACCGCGGAATTAAGTTATAGAGTGTTACAGGAGTTGATCGGAATCGAAGTCCTGTATAGCAAACTAATGGGTTGACATTTTGTAAATGCATGCAGTGCTTTGGTGGACGGTAGCTCTTCCTAAGACCTCCACGCCCATACCGGAGGCATTCAAACGGTGCCAAGGATGGACCGCCTTGGGCATCTGAATTCTTCTTTCTATTCTCCAAGGATAAGGAGAGATTTGGGTTTGAGATTGTAGAGAGCGGGTGGATGTGGGCGCAAAAAAAAAAACAGACTTTGTTGACAATATTCGGTGTTGCTTATTGCCATAAGTAAGAGAAGAGAGCGAGAACTTATATTCGCTCCTATTTATAGAGGGGGTCAACTACCTGATCATGAGGTCCGAACGTAGCCCTTAGCTGATTTAGAAGCGGCTAATCTTATCTTCGAAATAAATACAGGCCGGCATTATGCTTCGTTAAGTTTCAACTAATTTTTGTTTACTAGTTTATTTGCTACAAGATTGATTTGAGAGCTCCACGATCATTTGGAAGACGACGGCCTCTAACGCCTAACTTTGCTCATTTTTCGTCAGCTGGGGCTGTGCAGCACAGACAGTCTCCTGTGGGCTAAGCTTGCACTAAAAGAAGTAAAGAAGTGAACCAACACACATTTCACCAACAATCATCCGAACTCAGTTCCCGAAGCCTCATTGTCTCAAAAAAGCGATCGACTTGCAAGTTCTATTAAATTTGAATGATTTTTATAAACTTCTAGAGATCGAATGCGAACCACAAACAACATGCTGGGAGACTGCTATGCCGCTGCAATTGTCGAGGAGCTCTCCAAGAAGGAATTAATGGCCTTGGACGCAGCTGTTCTCTACCAGGTAACCCAATAATAAAGGTTACTTGTAGCATAAGACTAGCATAAGAGTAGAATAAGTGTATACATGTAAATATATTATGGACGCTAATTGTTTGTTCAATATTGCAGAACGGTATTTTCCGTCGCCTTGTCGCGTCAAAATGCCTTTCATGTCAATATGCTACCAAATAATGTCTGCAATTTCGCCCACAGGAACTACCGGTGATCACCCCGAATGGACACATCCTCTTGGATGGACAGACTGATTTAGATAGGAAATGTTCGTTACCTGATTCTGTTATCGTCGACATGAATAACGTTGTGAACTCTGTTAACCTACACAATGGCAACACCAACAATAAACGGGTTTAAATGCACGCAATGTAGACACTCACACTTAACCTTGTGTCACAAAACCAAGAGTAAAATTAAGCAAAAAATTCAACTTCATCATCACCCACAAGTGATATCTATCAGCAAACTACTAGTATTCTAAGCCCTGTAATGCTGTTTTGTAATAGATTTGTCCTCTGTTGTCATTTCGATAGTTCGTCCTTGCGATTCGGATACGTATTTAACAAATGAATAGATGTAGTGATACATTAGTGAACTCTAGATACATACAATATTTGTAAGATGCATGTCAATTTTTCACCTCTCATGATTTTGAAAAAAAAAAGAAAAACAAAACATGTTCTTATTTCTGTTCATTGGACGCTTGTAGTGGGAAAAAGATACATATTCGGAAAACACATGTGATTTATTTAGGAAGCAAATTAAAAATATAAATACACACATATATATATATTTATGACCTAAATTAGATTTAGTTAACACATGAAGAACTAGTTATTCATAAACACATACACTCGTATACATGTTCGTTTGGTTTATTTATTTAAATTATTTTTAAATTAATTGTTTATTCTTTTTTTCTTCAATTTTATTTTTAATGTTTGTATATGCTAGTTGTAATTGTTTGTGTTTTTTTATGTTCAAACTTATACAACCGCAAAATGAGAAGGAAACAAAATCTGGAAAATAACACCAACAACAACAACAACAACAGACAAAAACAATTAAATGAATTAATTAATTAATGAAGAACCAAAAGTATTTTTATATATGTAAAAAGCAATGATAAAAAAATCGTATGTGATGTTAAAACTGATTTTTTTTTACCGTATTAAATAATAACTAAAGAAAAAAAAAGAAAACAAAAATGGAATCAAACTACATTATTGTAAAGCGATATGAAAAAAAAAACATTTTATATATATACATATTATTATCCATATGAAAAGAAACGAAACAAAAAAAGAAGAAAACTGAAGAAAAAAAAAACAAAAAACGAGAAAAAATGCCTTTTTAATTGTAAGTGCGAGTACTGTTATGAATTTGGTTTTTCCTGTGACGACACATTTCATGAGATTTAGTTGAAAGCAAAAAAAAGAAATAATTGAACGTTTGTAAAGTTTTACAGGTCTTGCTCAATAAATATACACTTTAGAGGAAATGTGCGTGTGTGTGTTTTCTTATTTTTGTGCATTCAGACATCGTCATCCTCACTGACGTGTATGATCCACTAAAGGGGCACGCACGAGATATCTCCAGGCCACCCTCACCGTCGACTTGAGGGATACTTGTTCAGACTGTGTGCGATAGCTTTGATCGGAGAGTAGATCTTCGTGTTTCAGAGACTTTTGAAATCCCTAAACTTATGGACGATATTGTCGGGAAACATAGTTGAAACGAAATGTTAGGTAAACTAGTCATGCTTAGAAAAACCAGGTGTAGAAAGCTGATCATAGAAAATCCTTTTCGATATGTCACCAACAAAAGAGACATCTAGCAGTGTACAAGAATGTTTGGAGAAATGTCCGGGGGTAGTGAAGTTAACAGCAGACAGACAAATTCGCCGCATAGTACAATGTTCGAGGCAGTGCACGTAAACTCTTCAAACTCATCAGTAGTTCCAGGCGAGGGGTATAACTTGGCACTTGGTCCTACCACCGCGCCCTTTGACTTTCAATCGATCGCCAACATGATGGAGTCGCATTTAGGACACTACTCGAAATTGAATTGGGTTTGAAAAATGAGAAGTGACTGCAGCAAATTTAGGACTTTAGAAATCTGATTCTGAGTCTGTTCCTGATTCAAAATTTTATATCAGCGTGATGTCGGATTTTATGGTTTCCTTTGACTGTCCACAGTGTCTACAGTTTTCTGAGCTGATGTGTTCCATTTTGTTACATGGCGAGTGGCTAGTAAGTGCACCAGTTTGCGTCAGGCTTGTTCAGATTTTTGGCCTTCTTGGTTCTCCAGTGATCGACCTTATTTGGTGTGTGTACACCCCTCCGAACTGTTCGGAATTTATTTGACCATTTGTTGCAGTGGCGTTTTACATACAGTCAGCGTCAACAGAAACGCATCTTAGATGCAGTTTTTTCTAAACCATTTCGAGTTTTTTATTAAAACAAAAAAATATGAAGACGCCTCTAAAACCATGGGCACCAATATCTCATGGGCACCAATCACCAATAAATGGTCCATCTAAACTTAGCTTACAAAAGCATTTGACGCAGATTACTCTTTAGTTGAAATAACCAAACCCATCCATTCTTTAATTAGTGGACACTAAATGTTGGACGGAGTTAGCTGCCACCCGAAGGCCCCATATTAGGGCAGATTACCTAATGTGATTAACATGTTGTACACTTACTTTTGAGATTTCAATTCCGTTTCAATTTGTGCACTTTTTTCATATGGGCACAGCGAATATTGTGTCTATAGTTTTTGATATAAAGGGTAAAGGTTAAATTTTAAGGGCCGATGTTGAATATGAACCACACCTAAACGTCAAGCTTTTTTCTGCATTTCATTTGACATTTCTCAATTTCAGACTAACTCAATTTGAACCGTGGAAAGATACACAATCGAGCAACGCGTTAAAGTTATTCAGGCTTATTATGAAAATGGGCGTTCAAATCAAAATGCATATCGTGCACTTCGTGATTTTTACGGTCAATTTTATCGTCCAAATGTGCGTACAATCGGAAAAATTGTGCAAAAATTTGAGCAAACCGGGTCTGTAGGAGATGTGAAAACACCGGTGCATGCTCGTACAGCTCGTACTGCAGAAAATATTGCTGCTGTTCGCGATGGTGTGGCTGAAGAGCCGCCCACCTCAACTCGTCGTCGTGCCCAACAGTTGGACCTCTCACGCTCGCCGTTGATGAACATTATGCATAAAGACTTGCATTTACACGCTTACAAGGTGCAATTGACTCAAGAACTAAAGCCTCTTGACCATTTCAAGCGTCGTCAATGGTCAGAAATGTGGCAAGAAATGGCAACAGTGAATGGTCAATTTTCGAAGAAAATCATCTTTAGTGATGAGGCACATCTTCACCTCAGTGGATTCGTCAATAAGCAGAATTGCCGCATTTGGGCGAATGATAAGCCAAGAGTGATTGTCGAGAAACCAATGCACCCAAAAAGAGTGACTTATGGGCTGGCGGCATAACCGGGCCTTATTTTTTCCAAAATGAGGCAGGTCAGGCAGTTACTGTGAATGGTGTTCGCTATCGTGAAATGATAACGAACTTTTTATGGCCCGAATTGGAAGATATGAATGTGGACGATATGTGGTTTCTTGCCACACAGCTAACGAAACAATGGCTCTTTTGCGCGACAAATTCAATGGCCGTGTTTTCTCACGTGGTGGCGATGTCAATTGGCCGCCAAGATCATGTGATTTGACACCCTTGGATTTTTTCTTTGGTTTTATTTGAAAGAAAAGGTGTACGTCGATAAGCCAGCAACAATTCAAGAGCTAAAGGATGAGATATTTCGGCACATTAACGGCATAGAACCTCAATTATGCTTCAGCGTCATCATTTGGACCATCGGATGGATGTGTAATTTCCTAACTAATTTGTGTTTTATTCAAAATCAACATCCCTTAAATTTTAACCACCCTTTATCTTGCTTCTTTTTTGCATGCATTCAAGTACCGTGTGACATTATTTCTTGTTGAGAACGCAAGCACCTATATGGTGTACACTCAGTTTTGACGCTGACTGTATATTGATGTTGATAAGTCCATGAAAAAAGTCAGAAAAAAGGAGTGCTAGATCAGTTTTTGGATTGTCCTTTCACTGCCCTTTTGCCAGCTTGTTGAGTGTTTTGTGGAATTCCCAGACAGCGCTGGAGATGAACTTGAAGCTTTTTAGGGTTTTGAGTATTGCCTGGCCATCTGAGAGTGTCGAGAGAGTCTGGAGAGAGGTATGTGTAATATAAAGGGTGCTCCTCAGAAGTCGCATATTTGTCACGTTACCAAACCATCGAAACATACCCCTTTCCGTTCAAAGAAGCAGCCGCTCAACATTGAGTTCCTCGCGTACTCTCACACCAACTCTCCCGGGTAGCATGTAATCGCGATCTTATTCTTTCCGTCATAACCCACACTTCATGACCACAGGTGAAGATCTGGAATAAATACTGTATTGCAAACCGGCTGAGGTGACCTTGACACCAAGCTCGGCAGCCATGATTGCAGACCTTCCAAAATTGGAAAGGAAAACCAGGTTTTTGATGTGTAAACATCTTATCGCTCGCCCCTGACACACGAATACTGTGGGGTTTGAAACTATGACGGGACGGAAGTCGTAATCGGAAATGACATCAAAATATAGTCGCGCGCAGCCGGCCATTTGTCATGAGTGAGAATCGCCCTGTTACCGATAGTGGAAGTGTACTGTGACGTTTTAATGATTATAATAAAACGAAGAACGACGTCTATTTTATGTTGGATAAGAAAGGCGCGCTGGTGGTGTTGCTATTTATAAAAATGGACGCAGTTCTCATGTAATTACTCCAAACATGGAAATTAAATGTCGCCAAACCAACGGAATGGGTATTGCAATTCGAGATATCGGGGATATGTGTGCAGCTGAATGCAGTCTTCCAAATGGCCAGAGCGTAATTTCCGTTGTTGTCTTCATCTCTCGTAACCAGTCTATGGATAAAATCATCGACTTCATGCACTCTTGTCATTCACAGAAAGTGGTGCAGCTCTACTGGAAAGAACTATCATATGTGGCCAATGATTCTAAGAGGAGATTTCAATATAAATTTGAACACGCCTGCGGCTGCACCTCTGGTCGAACTTTTGAGAGATACTCTAAAGCTTCAAATGACCTCTAGCTCAGAAATGTCCACCACTCAAAGTGGTACAGTCATCGACGCAGTATTCCAACGATATCTCAGTACATTGCAGTCTCAAGTATACGTTGCCTATTTCAGCTGTCAAAAGCCCATTGTATCAAAGTTACCAGAAGTTGAACCTTATTAATTATTCGTCCCGCAATCATTCACGACTCATTTTTTAGAAAAAATACTTTGTATCGCGTGAAGGTTCCTCGTCCGTTCGAATATCATCGATTGGGGGGACACTGCGGTGATAAGATGTTTACACATAGACCACGAGGAAGTCCATTGCTCGCTCCTTTTTTTTAATTCTAACGATACTACGCTCCTCGAGTTACTTTTGCCCTATTTTGGCAAAGACATTATCCGTTTCCAAATTCCTAACATTGTGGCGACAATAAATAATAGTTGCATTGCTACAGTCAATATTAACTGACAACAAAACTTCTACCAAAACTCCACCAAACCATCTCCATATTGGACTTCGGGAAAGAACACTCAACTATACAGCAAATCCATAGGGTTGTCAACAAAATCACGACTGACTTTGAAGAAAAGAAGTACTGAGTGCGAATTTTTCTTGGCGTAGCAAAACCACTTGACAAGTTTTTGTATAAACAGTTTAAACAATAAAACATACTTCCACTGGCCAATTTTCAAATTATTAAAGGCTAACTGAATGACCGATATTTCTTTGGAAAATAATATATCTTAACTATGAAGCAGAAAGTTTGCGTGTCTGACCGACAAAGGCTCCGAAACTACACGTTGCACAGCTCTGAAATTTTCAACAAAAATCATTCCAAGCTATCTACGCATGTACATATACACAGCTGCACACAAATCATTAAATTTTGCTGAAATTGTGAATATTGAACTTCTGAACGGATTAGCCGGTTTAGATAAAATTTCAGAGCTAGACTAATTACATAATATGTTACAAGATAGGCTAATTTTTGCATGGTTCATGAAGTTTGACTTCATAAAATCATAGATGGGATTTCCAAGAACTTTTTTTATGATCCGCTTGATACTACTCCGCGTTGTGTGTAAATGGTTGAGAAAAAACCGTAATTTCCGTCCGTTTTGCTGCAGCACACATTGATAATTCAAACTTCAACATGTATGCACACAGTCAACGAATTGTACTCATTGTGAGTAGGGATGTGAATGAAAGATTGGGATAGGCATCAATGATAAAAGAAAATTCAAATTCTTCTCTGAGTTCTGGTTCGAGCAGTCTTATTATTGTTTTAAATTAAAAAGTGCGGAGTAAACATTTATTCTACGGAATATTTTCACTACAGGTAATGTACCGGTTGAATAAACAAAGCCTGGTACGAAATCTAGTATAATTATAAAATGACAAACAATCGAAGATATTTCAAGACAGACGTGCCCCAAGGAACCGGTGACATTCCTCTGCCAAGAGGGCCGAATAGGTTCAACGATGGTAGCTTCATTTGCATACGATACAATTGCACCGAGGTCCTATGTGCGGACATGCAGTCCGGACAAGGACATGGACATGTAGTCTGTTAAATACAACACAATTTTGAGCAGGAGACAAAGTGATTGCTTAACATTGAGGACTATGGCCAGTCCTTTGTTTTAAGGCACGTGGTGACTTTTCGCCATTTTTGATTGGTTTTTCTTAATGTGTGTGTACCTTAAGAACTGACGATCGGCATAGAAATTGGATCACCTCCTGGTGTCAGAGAGGAGACTGTGCCACGCCCTGCGAGGTCATCGGCTTTGCAATTTTCCTGTAAGTCCCGGCACCCAAATGAAGTGTGTATTGCAATGCTCAGCTATCTCGTTAAGGCACGGACTGCAATTAAGGGAGGTTTTTGTATTAAACATCACAAGGTCATGAACAGATGGTGAGATCCCTTTTGAATGTTACATTGATCTTGAGCCACAGCTCAGTGCCCCTTTTGCTGGAATGGTTTCTGCCCGAAAAGCACTAAAGTGAACAACGGGCTTCAAGGAGAGAGCAAACTTTTTTTTCAACGAGCTTCAAGGAGAGAGGAATCTTGAGGTCTTAGGAACAGAAACTTTCGCCCATCCCGTCGTAGGATCGGCCAGGTGGAGAATTTCCTCTCGAAAATAGCTTAGGGTAGCAGATGATGGGTGTCGTTGGGAAGAAAGTTGAAGTCATTAGGAATGGTTGAGTGACCGATGCTGAGTTCGTACCACTGTCAGATGGTGGTACGCGCCTCACTCGGTTGGCTCTTACTTGTTTGCTCCAGTGGAGGAGTGTGTAAAGTGCTCCAGGCGGTGGAGTTCTCAATCCTCCGCTGATACACTTGCTGGCCAGTCTTTGCACCCGGTCGAGAGCTAAAAACTGAGAAGAAAAATGCCCATCAACTTGTGGTCAGATGAAGTACATACAAACTATTCTTTTGCGAAATAACTTGCCACGGAAATCGTTAAAAAATGCACAACATGATTTAAATGTTCATCAAATTTTATTGACATTCAATAAAAGCATGGCTAAGGCAGTAATTATTAACTTATTCCAAATTAGGGAACAAAATCGAGAGACTTCTTTGAATTTCAAAAATAAACCATTTTAAAAACCCTTTAGTCGTTAATCCATCGGTAATTGATTTGTAATCGCAATCAGCTCGAGAGCTACTCATCTAATTTTTAAACTGCTTGCTTATGATGTAGATTGAGTAGTTCTTTCCTTTGTAGCGCTTGAGCAGATCGGCCTTGATGTCAGTGGCTTGCTTTAGAAGATCGTGGTACGCGGCTTCGTAGTTGATGAAATTTATGCGCTTCTGCTCTTCCGGGTCGGACGTGTACCCATCCGGCCCCAGGCTATCGTCTCGCTTGATTGTGATTGGAGTGATCTTGTAACCGTCCTGATCTCTGGGTATGATGTGTATTTCAAAGAACATCCGCAGATATCTCTTCTCTTTGCAAGCGTCCACTTTGGTCCTCCTGGCCCTGATGGAATACCTGGCGTGTTTGTTCTGGACGATGGATCTGTCCATGTTTGGAGTGGCTTTGATGTGGGAAGGCAGAGCTCAATTCACGGCTGCTGCTGCCATGGTCCAGTATAAATAAGCGAACAGGAAAGAGTAGTTACGACACTCAGTGTTGCAACTGTTTCTTTGGAAAGTAATTTGGGAAGGAGGACGCTGGATGCTAATGACCATCAGTCGAATGGGCGGGAAGGTCTCAACATTCTACCTCTATTTATGGAAAATTTAATGACTCATGTACTGAATAAACAGTAGGCGGGTCCTAATGTTTTCGGAAAATCCAAACTCGAGACTATGTATATTTTTATTGCTCCAATAAAGTTGAATTTTGAAAATCGCCTTCAACTTGCCTCAGTTTGTTCTTCCGAATGAGCCAGGACTTCGTGCAGTTTCGTAAAGTGTCGTTAACTTAAAAGAGAGCAATCGCTCTGAGTTTTCGAAAATGACAGTTGGCGTTGATGTTTTGCTTAAGCTTCCAAAAGCGATAATGGGCACTTTAAAATTTGATGCTGCTTCCGGCTACTTTTCGTTATGTTCTGGTTTAAGCGTACGTTGTGAATTTCCAGCGAAATGAGTATTGACGGCGATTTCATGGAGGGGACTTGGCTTGAACATCGGAAGTTACAATAGATTGGCCCGGGCCTCTACCAGCTGGTACGATACTTAGCGAACTGTCTCCAGTCACGCACAACAACTTAGCTGTGATCCTTCTCAACTTGTGTACGACATCACATGTTGAAGTCTTGTCCCCGATCAATCTGTAAAACCTGACGAGTTTGGCAGGAACGTTAAGACTAGACATGGTGGTGTATAGGCCAACTTCAAGCACGCTGTCGTAGGCGGCCTTGAAGTGGGCAATAAGTGGAGAATGTCGACATGCACTTCTTACGCATTTCCTCAGTATAAAGATTCTGGTCTATTGTGGACTTCTTGGCTTGGGCTGCTCACTGGCCGACGCACCAACCCACAACACCAATAAAATGATCGAGTCCCAAGGAAGGACAGGAGTATTAGAACCCTTCTCATGCTCATTCTCATGCACTCTGCGCTGTAGAAGATTATGTCCTCAGGGACGAATTCAGGAAAGTAGAAAGAATGAATCGGACAGAAACTTGGAACAATGCTCACGACATGTAGCAGGCCAAGACAGTCTAGAGTCCATACATCCGAAAGCGGTTAGAGGCATGTTCGCACAAGAACAACCTCCGTGTCCTTACAGGCTTCCTAACAATTCACTGCAGACTCAGGGAGCACCTAAGGAAACTATGATTATCAGAAGGTCATTGCAATCTAACGAAATTCCAGAACATACACTGGGATGTGCCTTACGAAAGGCTTTTTTTTTATTAATAAATTAGTAGTTTACAAAAGTTTACCTGCAAAGCCAAATGCTTATTTGCTTATGTATGAAAGCCTTTTAGCTCTTTTTTTTTTTTTTGAAATTTGGAATTGCTGTATCAACAAATTTCTAAATTTGGGGACGGTGCAACGTAGCTTGGTCTCCATATAAGTTGCATGCTCTCGGAGAGTCAAGCATCCCTTGGGCACGTCTTCTGGTGTTAAGCGTGTGAATTAGTGGTTGCTGGAACCGTGGGTCCGTGCAGCAGTGTTGTCATCTGGAGAATAGCTTTGACATCTAGAACTTAAAAAGTTGCCTTAAAGCGTCTAACAATTTTTAGAAGACGATGTTGTGTGCTTTGTATCTTATCCAGGTGAATTGAATTGAAGTCATTGGAACCATCTCTCATTTTTAGATTCCTAAAGGAATTTGGCATAGAAAGAATACTCTAGAATAAATCTCTTCCACAACTCTCAACTTCTGCAACTCTGAATCAGCTAATTGTGTGTGAGGTTAACTCGACAGCAAAGGTATCAAAAGGAGGCACTTTGGTCGCGGTCGATATGCAATCAAAAACAAGATAGAGTAGATTCTGGCTTCATAAAAATAGTCCTGATTGAGTGAATCCGGGACTTTAAGTCGATCGGTTTCACCTTGAGAAGATCATGTTATTCACCCTTATTATGACTAGCGTGTCGAAAAACGAAAATGCGAAATCAGCATTGTAGTTGGCGTTGCGCCAGTCGTTTTACGAAAAAACGCGTTTATGTTTATGTAACGTAATTATTGTTTGACAGTTTTCATTTTACCGACATTCTGGTTGTCGGTTTAGTGTGGCAAAACGCTTACTAAAACGCCTATTTTTGTCGTGGAGAAATTTGTTAACGCCAGAAGTTAAAAATCTATTTAAAATTTATTAAATTTATCGATACATGTGGTTTAATTTAAGCATTATTTAAGTAACCAATAATAGACAAATGAAACGGTTGGCAGAGCTGATGGAAAAAATGTAAGCTGGGCCACCAATTTCAAAAGGGGTGTTCCACAAACGGCTTCAATGAAAAATGAGTGGGAAGAGGTAGCTGCTATATCAAATAGCTTAGGACCACCAATACGGGACGGTAAAGAGTGGCAAAAAGTACGTATGAATACTAAATAAGAAAAAACTAGAGACAAACACTAAGATTTGTTTCATATATATACGAGGGGCGTTCAATATATTCTCGGTATCGATATGAAGGAAAATGCGAATTCAATTAAAATTGTTTTTATTTTTCAATATAATCTCCCCTAACATCAATGCATTTGTTACATCTTGAGAATAAGCTTTTTTAAACCCTCAACAAAATAAATTTCCTCTTTCTCTGCAAAATACCCATTTATTGCCGACTTGAGTTCTTCATCATCCGAAAATCTGTTTCCACGAAGACATTTTTTCAAATCCGGAAACAGGAAATAATCACTAGGGGCAAGGTCTGGACTATCAGGTGGGTGTTGGATTTCGTCGAAACCACAATCTCGCGCAGCAGCCTTGGAAACTCGCGCCGTGTGAACAGGAGCGTTGTCATGAAGAAGCAACACACCCGCTGCGAGTTTACCCCGTCTTTTCTTTTTAATTTCCTCCCGAAAATTATGCAAAGTGGAAGCGTAGGATGTGGCGTTGATGGTTTCACCTTTTTTTTTGTACTCAATGAGCAAGATTCCCTTTGAGTCCCAAAAAACTGTGGCCATGAGCCACTTCTTCGGTTGGTCTGTTCCTTTTTTATGCCACTGCATGGACTCTTGTTTGCTTTCAGGGTCATAGTGGTGGACCCATGTTTCGTCACAAGTAACAATTCGATCCATAACACCGTCCGCGTTCTCACTACACATCTCCAAAAGCTCTCTACAGCATGCGATTCTCACTTTTTTCTGAGGCGCTGTGAGCATTCGTGGCACCCACCTTGCACTGACCTTTGAAAGGTTAAGATGGTCATGAAGAATGGTGTGAATCGTACCATCTGAAAGCTTGGTGATCTCTGCCATCATTTTCACCTTTATTCGGGCATCCTCAAGAACAAATTTTTGGACTTCTTTGATGCTCTCTCCCGTACAAGCAGTAGCCGGGGCGCCGGAGCGGGGGTCGTCTTCTATGCTCTCTCTGCCTCTCTTGAACTCACTTGACCACTTTTGCACAGTTGATAATGAAGGTGCGGAACCCTGTTAAACGGCCACCATCTCTTCATGAATAGTTTTTTGACTTTTTCCTTGCTTAGTGAGAAATTTAATTACAGCGGGATGCTCAATGTTCACCATCATCGTCTCAGTTGCCATTATGATTCTGTTTAACTGGAGATAGAACGCGAATTAATAATCACATTTATATGAAATTTTACATGAATGTACTAAAATAATAGTATTACTTGATAAATAAGTCAATTTATATATGCAATCACAGCTTCACCCCGATACCGAGAATATATATTTATAATACCGAACGCCCCTCGTACATACCTAGGTTTGGTCCGCTGCTAAAGACAAAAAAAAAATCCTTTTCAACAAAAAAGAAGTAGGGGCCACAGCTGGAAGACCGTACAGGCAAGAGTACTTGAATGAAACAGATGAAGCTATAGTAAAACTTCTTGCCCCGAACTAACTAGTCGACCCCGTGGGAAAAGTGTTTCTTCTTCTTCTTTGTTTGGCGCTACAGTCCGGGGTGGACCTGGGCCTCAACCAACAAGCCTCTCCAGCCAGCACGATCTTTCGCCAGCTGCCTCCACTTGTGCACACCAAGTTGGTTGAGGTCCTTCTCCACTTGTGTGCGCCATCTTGTTCTAGGACGCCCTCTTATGCGTTGTCCCAAAGGCTCGGAATCGAAGACTCTTCGGGCCGGAGCTGTGGTGTCAGTCCGCTCTACGTGACCTAGCCATCTTAAGCGTTGGATCCGAAGACGCTTAACTAGGTGCATGCCGCTGTACAGCCCGTACAGTTCGTGGTTGAATCTCCTTCTCCAGACGCCATCAATACAAACAGGACCAAAGATCGCACGCAGAACTTTTCTCTCAAAACGACCAAGAGCTTCTTCATCCGCTTTCAATAGCGTCCATGACCCTGCGCCATAGAGCAGGACGGGGATGATTAGGGTGCTATATAAAGTCAACTTGGTGTTTCAAGAGATGGCTCTGTTACTCAATTGCCTCTTGAGCCCAAAGAAACAGCGATTGGCAAGAGTAATTCTGCGCTTGATCTCGGTACTGGTGTTATTGTCCCTGTTTACTGCAGAGCCAAGGTAGACGAAGTCCTTGACTACCTCAAAGTTTCTGCTGCCCATTATGACGCTCTGTCCGAGGCGTCGATGTTGTGCGTCCTTTCGTGATGACAGCATGTACTTTGTTTTGCCCTGATTAACTGCCAAACCCATTTTAGCCGCTTCCGCTTCAATGCTAGCAAAAGCCTCATTGACAGCTCGCTGTGTTCGTCCAATCACGTCAATGTCGTCCGCGTATGCAAGCAGTTGAACGGACTTTTGGAAGATCGTGCCTCTGGTGTTGACATTTGAGTTTCGCACGATCTTCTCAAGTATGATGTTGAAGAAATCACATGACAGCGTGTCGCCTTGTCTAAAACCTTTTTTGACATTGAAGGTCTCGGTGAGTTCGTTACCGACCTTGATGGAGCAGCGAGAGTTCTCCATCGTCATCCTGCACAATCTGAC
This sequence comes from Eristalis tenax, assembly GCA_905231855.2. Lineage (NCBI taxonomy): Eukaryota > Metazoa > Arthropoda > Insecta > Diptera > Syrphidae > Eristalis > Eristalis tenax. The sequence goes on along the minus strand of HG993125.1, from coordinate 71,412,813 downwards.
GAGTTTGGCTGGAATGTCAAAACTAGACATGGCATTGTATAGCTCGTCTCTATGTACGCTGTCATATGCGGCCTTAAAATCGACGAATAGGTGGTGGGTGTCGATCTGCATCTCGTGGGTTTTTTCCAGGATCTGCCGCAGTATGAAAATTTGGTCTATGGTGGACTTTCCCGGCCTGAAACCACACTGATAAGGACCTATCAGGTTATTGACGAATGGTTTCAGGCGTTCACACAAGACGGCAGAGAGGATCTTGTACGATATGTTAAGGAGACTGATCCCTCGATAGTTGGCGCCGTCAAAAGGGTCTCCTTTCTTGTGGACCGGACAAACGACGCTGAGATTCCACTCATCGGGCATGCTTTCCTCCGACCATATCTTACAGATGAGCTTTTGCATGCGCCCAACCAGATCATCTCCAGCTGCTTTAAACAGTTCCGCGGACAGTCCGTCCGCTCCAGCAGCTTTGTTCGACTTTAGCCTAGATATCGCTATCTTGACCTCGCCTAAGTCGGGGGGACGGAATTCTTGGTCATCCTCGTCCAAATTAAGTGGAATATTCTGCCTGACAGCGGAATTTGTGTCGTCATCGCCGTTTAACAGTCTGCAGAAGTGATTTTTCCAAATTCTCAGCATCGACTGCGATTCTACTACTAGTTGTCCATTTTCATCCCTGCAGGCTTCTGTCCGAGGTCTATACCCTCCGGATAACTGTTTTACCTTTTGGTAAAACTTTCGGACCTCCTTCCTGCCGTAACATCTCTCCATCTCTTCGACCGCGCGCTTCTCGTGCTCTTTCTTTTTCCTTCTGAGAAGCCGGTTCTCTTCCCTTCTCTTCTGCTCGTAGAGCTCACGAACAGCTCTCGTTGTTCGATGCAGAGTTGCCTTGTAGGCCTCCTGTTTGGTTGCATGTGCCTGCCTGCACTCGTCGTCAAACCATGGGTTCTTCTTTGGTGGTGTCGTAAAACCCAGCACATCAGTGGCAACGTTTCCATTCCTGGTCTATTGTGGTTGTAGGCAGGGTCGAACTTTCGGAGAGTTTCAGGGAGACTCGGTCGGCAAAGTTCCTAACGATCGATTGGATTGTAGCTTTCCAACGTCAAAACGAGGTGTCCTGTCTCGACTCCGTATTTCTCTCGATATCCTCATTCTTATCTTGGCTACAACAAGGAAATGATCCGAGTCAATATTGGCTCCTCGGAAAGTTCGGACATCGAGAATATTGGAGGAGTGTCTGACGTCGATCGCAATGTGATCAATCTGGTTGACGGTTGATTGATCAGGTGACCGCCAGGTCCCTTTATGGATGTTGAGGTGTGGGAAGCGTGTGCTCATTACAGAGAGGTTACGCCCCGAGGCGAAATCCACCAGCCTTAGTCCGTTTCCGGATGTGTTGTCGTGCAGGCTGTGTTTTCCGATAACTTTAGCAAAGATTTCTTCCTTGCCCAGCTGTGCGTTGAGATCTCCTAGAACGATCTTGGTATCATAGCTGAGGCATTGATCGTATGTTATTTCTAGGAGATCATAGAAATCGTCCTTGCTATTGTCATCCTTCTCCTCTGTCGGGGCGTGGGCGCAAATCAGGCTGATGTTCCCGAGCTTAGCCTTGATGCGGATTGTTATGAGGCGCTCGCTTACATACTTAAAGCTTAAGACTTTTTGCCTAAGTCTGCCTCGAACAACAAAACCACATCCAAATAAGCGCTGCCCTCCTTCTCTGTAGCAGTCGCCGTAGTAGAGGTCGCAGTTTCTCATCCTCTTTTTGCCCGGCCCGTTCCACCGCACTTCCTGGATAGCGGTTATGTCTGCTCTATAGCAGTCTAGGGCCTCCGCTAGTTCATCGGCTGCACGTGGTCTGTTAAGGGACCTCACATTCCACGTGCAGAACCGAAAGTCATTGTCCTTTTTCCGTTTTCAAGGGTCGTCAACAGTAGATCCGTCCGTATCCGAGGCAGGTTGTTGTTTCTGAACTCGTGTTTTTTTTTTACGTGGTGAGGAAGTTAACCTCACGCACAACCTCCAAAACTGGGAGGACAGGCCCATTAATTTAACCCTCGGGCAGAGGGTTCGCTGCGTATATTAGTTCACCACACAACGGCTGTTATGATGGCTATCCAGGGGCGCCGCGAGGAGGCTGTACGTCAACTTGACTTATGAACAAGCAGGGATCGCGCTGGCATCCTACCAGGTTGGATGCAGTCAGCAACTTTACCCTGTGTACATAAGCCCATGCCACCCAAAAAAGTGTTTGGCGTTATTAAAAACTACACAAAGTGCACAAAGTTCATCAGCCATATTAACATAAACACCAACCACACTTCCATCAACATCTACAACAATAGCCGAAGCATTGTCAATCACGCCAAGAACAAACGACGAATTAGAGATATTGGAAGTAACCATTGGTGACTCCGATTTAACAATTACATCACATTTTATAGAACTCCACTTGGGCTTGATGTTTTTTCTCTTCCGTGGTGTGGAATTGTATCCATTGCGGCAATTACTTCATTCAAAATCTTGTTTACGGTAGGTTGTGCTAAACCTAAAACAAAATCGTTTCCTACACCCTTTTGGTAGCTACCTTCAGCAAAGAAACTCAGGGTTGCATTGTTGTTTCAGGCAGCTTTTCCTGCACTGCATTAAGAACGTAAACAAATGCCTCTTTGTTTAACCGAAAATACATTTTGAATCTAAAATTAAAAATGGTTTACTTTAAATTTTTAAATTTACTCTTCTTTAGGCATACGTACTTAGCATCTGGTAAATCCAGTGGGTTGGATTTCGATCCAATAGTTCTGCGTATTCGCAGTAGATCCCTTTTTCTTATTTCCTCTTCATGGTCACTACTCCACGACATGCTGCCCATATTCTTCACAAAATTATTTTTCATTATTACCGACGACTTATTTGTGCACTCAAATCCAGAAAAATAGAAATTTGTCAGTTGTAAATTTTTTCTGTGGAATGTTTGTAGAACATAAGAAAAACGACATTCAAGGCGTTTCACTACCGTTATACCGACACTAAGACACCACGACTCAAACAACGACAAGAGCCGATCAACTTGAACGCCAGCCGCAATAAGGGTGATTGAGTCACGATCCCTCATCCGAGTTCGATCAGGTCCACCATGTGCCAAAATCGTCTTAAGAACCAGGGAAACTGAGTGTGATCTCTGCTCACATTTGAAGACATCTCAATTGGAGAAGAACGATGCGGGCTAAAATCACCATCGGTCGATCATCCCAGACCTATGACAGCTTCCAAAACAACAGAAAGACAGAATCTCCCAAGGCATTTTAACGTTCCATAATCCATCGAAATCAATTAAAAAACACGACAATCTTGTGCTATTCCTCCATCATTTATTTGATTGAAACTCAAGGAGCTAGGGGTGAGCCCCCATAGTCGCTGTCGAGTTGCAAATAGTAGTTCCCACGAGCGCTGCGCCAACAAAAGCCATGTCATATCGATGCATTTCAAGAAACAAACCTTACCTGGATGGACAGTTGATTCCCATCGGAGTCCCGGCCGTTTTCATCAGTTCCTCCTTGTTCTCCAGGAAGTCATTGTAATCCGCAGCTCGGTAGCCAATCAGCTGCTCTGGACGCACGTTGGCCACACTTTGGGCGTAGTAAACCCCCGCTTTGAGGTGATTGCACACATCTGTTCGAAAAAATGACATGTTATCTCCGGTCGATCGCACAGTGATGTCCCCTACTTTCGACTTCCTCTGGCAGACATCCTGGTTGAATGGTTCCCCCATTTGGCCAGAAGTCCGCATGACCCACCGCCCTGGAAATTCCTCTGCCACCGGCGCCACCGTGGATGCCCTGTGTGAATCTCGCCGCATCCTTGGATAGTGGCGGCAATATGAAAACGTGAATATCAGGATTGGCCGGGTCTACGTATGTCACTCTGGCAAAAAGTCGCAGAAGGTAATAACAGAATTCCGAGCAGCAAGCCAAAGCCTCACCGATTCAGAGTCGTGTTTCCCCGACTTCTGAGACGGACTTGCAAGCCGATTTGACCTACTCCGTGAGCACCCAAGGAAAACCCCACCACATCGAATGATTCCTGATCTACTCCAGCGGCGAACAAGTCTAAGACTGCGTCAGCGAGCCTTGGAGCAACCTAGAATTAATCCAAACGTGACTGATCCCCAACAGCTGTACCACTCACCCTTATCAAATTGGCTTCAGCGTAGACGTACGACCCATTAGACAGAGCCTGCCAGTCGACTGCTAGGAAGTTCGATGCGTTCCGCTTGTAGAAGGACGCCACCATGATGTCCATGTTGTTCCCGCTCGTGGACTCGTTGTATCCATTCATGTAGAACGTCGTGTGATCATGGATGAACTTCGGGTGCTGCAGGACAGATGTTATTGAGTCGAGGCTATAGGTTTCATTTTCACTAGTCGTGGGCCTGGAGGAAGATTGAATAAGAACTGCATCTGGCAGTTGGAGAGGATCTCCTAGCTCACCCGTAGAAGAAGATTATTTTTGCCAAGTTCAAGTTGAAGGATGGTCGATTTTGGGCTTGGGCGACTGAGAGACCTGCAGGAACAAACGGATGACACTTCAGTGCAGAGCTTGTAATGCGAGGCCTTACCTGGGAGCAGAATCAAACTGAACCAGTGAACGAGCATGTTGGTAGACTTTTCTCGAACTGAGTATTGCTTCCGCTTGGTTTTATACGATATTTCTATAAATTGGCCAGATGGAGCGAGGAGAGTTGCATAACTCGAGAACACTATAATTTGCATTGGCAGCTCGTTGATGTGACGGCTGATAATTTCGAGATTCTCTAGGGCCTCTGTTATGGACGTGAAGTGGCTCGTGATAATGATAATCGATTAGGTGCCGTGAACAAAGGTCATTTGAATTTTTTATAATTTTTTCTAGTCACTGTGGTGTCATGACATGAGTTTCTGGACACTGTGGTGTCCAGAAAGTCATTGCGGCCAATACCGACACGAGTCTCTAGAGACAGTGGTGTCCAGAAAGTCATTGCGGTCCATACCGACACAGGGTCTGGGCACCCTGGTGTCCCTGGACATTGTGGTGTCCCTGGACACTGTGGTGTCCAGAAAGTCGTTGCGGCCCATACCGACATGGGTTTTTGGACACTGTGGTGACACGAGTCTCTGGACACAGTGGTGTCCAGAAAGTCATTGTGTCCCATACCGACACGAGTCTCTGGACACAGTGGTGTCCAGAAAGTCTTTGCGTCCCATACCGACACGAGTCTCTGGACACAGTGGTGTCCAGAAAGTCATTGCGGTCCATACCGGCACGAGTCTCTGGACACAGTGGTGTCCGAGTTTCTGGACACTGTCATTGGAAGAAAGACAATTCCCAAAGAAGCTCAAAATCGCATTTGTTCGACCCATCTATGAATCGGGAAAAAAATATGATCCATCGAACTACCATCCGATCTCTATTCTACCAGTACTTGATAAGATAATGGAAGAAGTAATGGCTAACAGATTGCAAGACCATATTGCCAGATATAAAATAGTTTATAAGAACCAGAATGGGTTCTTGAAGCACAGAAATGTAAACCAACTTCTCAGAGAGTTTGCAAACACAATCAATACCAATCTGAATAAGAACCATCATTCGCTGGTAGTCTTTATTGATTTTAAAAAGGCGTTTGACACACTTTGTCATAAAAGGATTATCAGAAAACTGGAAAAATTGGCATTCGAGGTGGATTATTGGATTGGTTTGCTAGCTACCTTTGTGACAGAACTTGTAAGGTAACCTGCAGTAACCGCAAAATGTTCAATTGGGAGTACCACAAGGATCTATCCTAGGACCACTCCTCTTTATATCATATGTTAATTATATGCCATCAGTACTGCGAAAAAGCATTGGATTCCAATATGCTGATGATACGGCAATTGTGCTGAGCAACAATAATATTGACTGTGCTACTCAGACTATGCAAGCAGAGTTTGATCAGGTCTTACGTTGGTGTCACGATAATGGACTGATTATAAATGTAAACAAAACCAAATTAATGCATATCCGTCCCCCGCACATAGTTCGTACCCCAATTAAGACACGGTTTCACAGTTTTGACTACTTGCACAAGAATCAAAATCATTTGAGCCCTATGGATAATTGCACAGAATTTATTAGCGCTCGTGTCGATATGGGACGCAATGACTACAACTTAAAGTGGGATCACCACATAGAATACGTATGCAAACGACTTCGACAACCGGATTATGCTCTTTATCATCTGAGCAATTATACCCCATTTAATGTCCATTAATGTAATAATGCAAGCACACTACTCATTGGTGGAGTCTGTATTGCAGTACGGAATTATTGCATGGGGAAACGCAGCGCATTATCGGATAATGGGGGTTCAGCGGGCCCAAAATAGAATATTTAGACTCCTATTGCGGGCTAAATATGGCAACAGGGTTTTTTAAAAATCTATTGCTGATTTGAAATTACTAACTGTTAAAACACTTTTTCTCTTCAATATAATAAATGAAACATACTCCGATCAATGTTTCAAAAACTCAATTGATCATGAGACAAAGGGCGGAAGGTCTACTTAAGATCCCAAGGATAAATAATGCATATAGAAAACAACAACTATCCCTTGCAGTTCCTTCCATCTTCAATTAACTTCCTCGTTCACTGTGGAATATTCAGGCGGTGCACATCAGAAAGAAGAAAATAAAGAAATATTTATGAATGAGCAACATAAATCTATGATCACTATTACATAAAATATGATGTCTATTTATTATACAACACGTTCCAATTCAAAACAAGAACTACTTATTAATTTATGTTAAATCTGAATGTTCAATCTTCTGCAGAAAAGCCTTTAGGCTGCGCAGGTTCATATTGTCTTCATTACGTTATACCTGTAACTGTCTTTAAATTCATATTGTAACGACTGTCATTTCGTGGACTCTCTTCTACCGCTTCAAGGTTTAATCCAGCTTTGAAGGGATAACTCCATGAAAGTGCTAGAATGAATATATAAATGATTTTATACTTATACTTTTTATACTATGCTTTTTGCGTCCAGAAAGTCATTGCGGCCCAAGCCGACATGAGTTTCTGACACTGTGGTGCCCATACCGGCACGTGCTTCTGGACACTGTGGTGTCCAGAAAGTCATTGCGACCCATGCCGACATGAGTTTCTGGACACTGTGGTGTACGCCCCATACCGACATAAGTTTCTGACACTGTGGTGCCCATACCGGCACGTGCTTCTGGACACTGTGGTGTCCAGAAAGTCATTGCGGCCCAAGCCGACATGAGTTTCTGACACTGTGGTGCCCATACCGGCACGTGCTTCTGGACACTGTGGTGTCCAGAAAGTCATTGCGACCCATGCCGACATGAGTTTCTGGACACTGTGGTGTACGCCCCATACCGACATAAGTTTCTGACACTGTGGTGCCCATACCGACACGTCATTGCGACCCATGCCGACATGAGTTTCTGGACACTGTGGTGTACGGCCCATACCGACATAAGTTTCTGACACTGTGGTGCCCATACCGTCACGTGCTTCTGGACACTGTGGTGTCCAGAAAGTCATTGCGACCCATGCCGACATGAGTTTCTGGACACTGTGGTGTACGGCCCATACCGACATAAGTTTCTGGACACTGTGGTGTTCAGAATGTTATTGCAGCCCATAGTGACACGTGCTTCTGGACACTGTGGTGACCAGAAAGTCGTTGCGGCCCATAGTCCAGAAAGTCGTTCCGACACCTGTAGAAGAGAGCTCATGTGAGACGTCGGTTGGCCTTACAACATTATTTATAGCAACTGATTCTGGATTACATGAAAGACAATAGGAGACTTTTCTGCAGAAGATTATTCAGAAAAATAGTTCTTACATATAAAACCGAGTAATTCTCGTTGATATGGGAACGGAAGTAGATTAATTATTGTATAATTTTATAAGTTTAGGTTGTTCAATAGTAAATACTTTTCTTCCTGGTGTGCACCGTCTGTATACTCAATAGGGAGCGTGGAAGTTGGTGAATATTCTTGGCACCGCAAAGGAAAGTTGCTTTCTTCCATACGAGTTGTGTATCCTTGGTATTTTCGGAACCCCATTTGCTCTTTGCCTTGTGTTGACGCCATGATCAATCGATTGCTTAAATCGTTGGTCGTTGTACATCTCATTAATTATGTTGAAAAGAAAAAGTTTTTAAACGGTTAGTACATTTAAATCCTCACTAGGACTATACAAATTTTCTACATAGCGACTAGCATACTTAGCTCTGAAGAGAATCTTGAAAATTCTGTTTTGAACCCTTTGTAGTTCCATAACTCTATTGTCTGTCTTCTGTTATTCCGCATTGAAGTACCGACTCTCCTAGAGAGAAGTATACTTCTTCAGTATCTCAAACGACGTGTGGTTGCTCAGGTGGTAAAGAGGCTATGTCGCCTGCATAAGTACTTTATGTGGCAGTCCCACTTAAATTTGCGGTGTCCAGAAAGTCCTTGCGACCCCTGAAAGACAAATAATACCATGCACAAGCAGAATACAAATAAAGACAGGTAGTAAGGAAAGAACAAAAATAAAGAAATGACAAAAAGAAAAACACAGAATATTGGATACAAGAAACTCTAAGCTTTTGAAATCTAAATTTAGTAGCCAATGTTTTACACATTTTTCAAATTGTCTCGGACTTGCTTTGTTCTTATGGATTGAAGGAGTTTGTTAAATAATCGACATGATGAAACGTCATAAAATTGCGTAATAGACAGTCGTTAAAAGTTTCTTTGAGCAACATTTTATAAAATAATAAAAATGACTATAAAAATGCCTTTTTAAAGACTCTGAATGGCTAGTAGAAGACATCTTTGATTCAATTGTAAGGCCCAAGCATTTGTATTCGTCCACTGCCTCAGTCAAAAAAACCATTCTCACTGCATTTTATTTTGCTTCAATAAGTTTGCTGCCGTAGACAAGCAACACCGTTGAGCCGTTCCAATTTTCATTTCTGACACTCTGGAGACTGAAAATAAACTTCAGCAATCGTAAAGAAATGAAATCGTAAAAAATTACTCGTTACGTCATTTGCGATGGATTTATTGGGTCCATAACATAATTCGTGCGGTTTGCTAAGAGATGGCGTAACTTGTATTATTCCATTGGAACATGCGTTGGAAAGCTACTGTCATTGTACGTCATTTCGGTATGTGTCATTCATTTGAAGCGTAAAACAATAATTTTGTTTCCACTAAAATATGTCGAACGTTGTGCCTAAGAAAGTGTTTTTGCGGGGAGTTCTTTTGCATTACTTTAATATGAAGAAAACTGCTGCCGGAAGTCATCATATTTGGTGGAAGTTCATGGTGAACATGCGCTAGCTGAGCGAATGTGCCAAAAGTGGTGATTTTGGCATGGTCAACCAGCCAAATCAATGGCAAAGCCGAATATCCCTGGCGCGAAGGTAATGCTCTGAATTTGGTGGGATCAGAAGGGTGTGCTGTATTATGAGCTGCCAAAAGCGGGTGAAACCATCTATGGACACAATTAATCCGTTTGAAGAGAGCAGTAGCCAAAAAAAACTCCCGGAATATGCGATCAATACACGAGTCAATATTTTTCCATCATGACAACGTTCGGCCTCACAGTGCTATTCCGGTTAAGAACTATTTGGAAAACATTGGATGGGAAGTTTTACCTCACCCACCTTGTAGCCCAGATCTTGCCCCTTCTGACTACCATTTGATCCGGTCGATGCAGAACACCCTCACTGAAATACGGTGCACATCACAGCAGAATATCAAAAATTGGCTTGATTCATTCTTGGCTGCCAAGCCGGCGCAGTTCTTTTGGGACGGGATCCACAAATTGCCAGAAAGATGGGAAAAGTCATAGCTTCAGGTGGACAATACTTTGAATAATACTATTGTACATGTTCTTCTTAAACAAACTTTTAAATTTTGAAAAACTTTTTTTAGGTTGACACACAAAGTATAGATTTGAAGTGCTCACACGAAACATTCAGTGCAATTATAGCCCAAAAGCGCCTTTAAATAAAACCTTTGTTCGTGCTTTTTTTTCTTATTTTGTTTAAGGGGTTGTAGTATTGACTAACCACTGCGACCGCACTAGCCGTAGTTTGGACATGCACACAAGACAAACAGATACAGCAAGACATGTCGGAGAGTGGGAGGTCCTCTCCCGCGCTCTGCCGTAGTGTTGCCAATACACTACAGCAGTGTTAGCTTGTTTTGCAGCCCCGCCTCTTAGTCCGCCCTGTGGCGGATATGATCTGAATATATAACCGATGGCAACTCAGAAGTCCGAAAGAAGTCACAACGAGTCACAACATCATCAGCCTACCGAAAAGTCCACGTTCCCAGAATTGACTGCGAGAATGGGGATGGTGTGTAAATACAGCATCATTATTTTGTGCAGTATTTTCCAACAAAAATTATCAGATCGCTTGACTCACTGCAAGTTTAAAATGCTCAGTCAATTAGGGACCCTGACTATTTCTCCGATGATCTAAATTAACCCTGATGATGCACCTCGTTACGATAATTGCAGACATTAGCTCGAATAAACTTGTGGTTATTAAAGTGATTAAAGTGGAATAAGTTATAAAACGCATTGCAAACCACCCCGAGTCAGTGACAGGGCTTCATTAAAAGATGACCTCGTCTACCGCTCTCAGAGCCTTCCTTCTTGTCGGTAAGCTCGGTAAGATCAAACGCCCGTCCACAGGATCATCTCAATTTGGTTCTTTGCAGGCATCCTTTACTCGGTGCATTCCGAATACTTTGACTCGAACAACGTTAAAATCAACCTCTTCTATGGGTGAGTGGAAGACGAGAAAGTTCGGGCTATTACCTCATTTTCCGCATTCACAGCCCAACAAGCTCGGATTCAGTGTCGTATCCACTCTCGGAAGCTGAGCAGGTCCTCGACGATCCGCTGTTCGAACACAGCGACACCGTCTTCCACGTTCAGGACTACCACGAGCCACAAGTTGAGGGATATCGACAAAACATCTTGACCGACGCCTACAGCGAGCTTCAAATCTGCAACTTCCTGGTGCTCGACTGGGGCACGGGCTTCGTGCCAGTAGATGACATCAAGGATCCCGACATAGCCACAGTATGTCCCATGCTGTTGCAGCTTATCCCCCATTCACTCCCTCGCCCTTAGCTAGTTCCAATGGTCACCGCATTCCTAACGAAAGTCCACAACCGAACTAATTGGGACCAGTTCTCCGTCGTGGCATACGCAAGAGGAACCGAATTCATGCAGTACGTCGTCGACGATCTGTTCCAGAAATCGAGCATAAGGATTCCAAGGTAGGCCTCCAAGCTCCGCTTTTCCCACTCAAACCGCTTGCTTCTGCAGGATCTCCCAACTGGCCCCTCAGTCCTACTATCAGACGGAGCAGAACAACGATGAGATCAAAACGAAATTCGTCGACACCATCCACACGGACATTGGCAAGCACGAGACCAACGTGAGCCAGGCACATGCAGAATTCTTCCCGAATGGCGGCGAGGATCCCCAGCCGGGATGTGCCGCCGATTCAGAGAGGTTGGGTGAGTCTCGTGACAGCGGGCAAATTTGCACTTTCTCAACACTTCCCGTTCCGCAGATTTTTGCAGTCGTCAGAGATCGCTGAGGTATTGGGCGGAGAGTCTCCGCAATCCGCTTGCCTTCTGCTCCCTTGAGGCCAGCAGCTATATCGACTACAAGACGAGGCAGACCGATGTGAGAACAGAAGTGCCGATGGGAGTTGCTTGTCCTTCATGGTAACGTTACGAAAGTGTTGAAACAGTGCGGGTCTTGAATGAGTCTTGTCTTTGTACAGGGCCCGAGGGAAGTTCTACTTGGACACCAACGCCGAGTCTCCGTACGGAATGGGAGGTATGGAGGAACAATGGAGTAGATCTTGACTGGTGGTTAAAAGTGTTTGAGAGAAATAAACGGAAAGCTCCTATGTTTTGGACTGTTTTCACTGCCTTTGCACTCCATTATTCGATCGGAAACTCGGGCTAGATCATGAACCAGAGAAGAATGAGAGCTATCCAATGGCCAGGTCACCAGTGCCATCGTCTCGGTGTCGGTCATGACGGAAAGGCTCCGAATTTCCTAGAGCAAGGCAGTTCAACTTTAGGCGTGTTCAGAAACCGGCGTCTGAGGGGGGAAAGCTATTCGTTCTATAGCCTTCCTCTACGTCTCTCAGACCTCAGGTCGACAAGCATGGCTTGGAGTAGAAGCTAAGTCGGCTTCTTATGAACTTCGTTTCCAGCGAATTGGCCTTTCGTGTTAGATACGGGAATCAATACAGCAAATTGAGATAAGTTCCCCTGGAGTGCCGCAATGAAGTGGTCTTTGTCCTACTTTATTTTTGTTGTACACTATTAATTTTCCGCACACTGAACTGAAATCAAATATTAGAGGGTTACCCGACTTCGCAGCAGATTGCCCCCTTGTCTAACGAAGAATTTGAAGGAGTTGTTAATACTTGATCACGAAATGGAGATAATTCTCCAGCGAGTGTGTCACACCGAGTGTGCTGATAGCATTGAAAGATGCAATGCATGCCGCCATTTGAAACCAATTTGTTTGAATGCATTGCAAGGCAAAATATATGAGGAAGGACATTAGTTCCTTTGCAAAAACCTCAGGGGAGTTGAAAACCAAAGCAAAACCAAATGAGTTGACGGAGGGCCTACCGAGCGCTCGCTGTTTGGCTCTAGAGCATTATCATATACAGACCGCCACTAGTCTAGCAATATTATGACGAGTTCGCAGAAGGAGGTCCTTTGTTTTAGATTGTTTGTATACAGGCCATATTTTCCTTGTGTGACAGTTCGTCATTCGGTTTGTTATCGTTTCGCCGAAGTATTCAATCAATAATGTTGCACTGTATAGTGGTCAGTAGTAGGTTTTCAATGCGCCCCTGAAGGGATCCTGAGCGACGGGTGATACTGAACATGACGCCTCTCGTGAGTTCGGGAAAGTTCATCAAAGTCATCCGGACGTAGAGATGCACTTAATCATGGAGATGCAATGCTGAACATGACGTTGCTCGTGAGTTCGGAAAGGTTAATCAAAGCCGTCCGGACGTGGAGATACACTTAATCACCATCGATAGGAACTGAATCAATTAACGAATCGCTGTTTTACATAAGTAATTTCTTGGATGTTCTCGTATTTGAAGTGCGTAGTGTACGTGCGTAGTATAAAGACCAAACCACGGTTGAAAACATATTTTATTTGAAGGGCACGTCAACGACATTTTGTGTGGAAATGGACATTAAACAAAGCTTTGCTGGATTCCACGCATCAGGTATGCTCAATCTAGGGAAACTTTGATTCGTAGACTAGGCTGAATTTGAGCAATGGACACGGTATATGTTACCCTGACCCTGAGCACAGGTCGTTTGGGGGCTAGTGGCTTAACTTGCGACTCAAGCATAAGATGAAGTCCGACATGGTGAATTGGAACGATCTTGAAGCCTAGCCGGCGTTGGTTCTACATGATATATCCATGACAATCCCTGAGTGACATGCTCTGCAGTAATTATAATCTAATATGTTTATAAACATGAATACATAGACACAGGTCTCTAAGTGGGTGCATTATGGAGAAGACAAACATGTGTCCCCCAGTCCACAAAGTTCGGGTACAGTCTGCCCAAACTCAATCACAAGCAACCTGTTACAAAGCAGGCTTGACAAACAAAAAACTCCGCCGCCACAAGTGTGTACAAACATGTATGCATGTTGTTTACGAACTATTGTCACGTGTCTCTTTTCTGCATGCTCCCCTTTTGTAAAGCGTCCTTTTTGTCTCTCTTTGTCGGTACTGCTTATGTTTGTATTGGCTGTTAGTTTATGCTTTAAGAAATGGTAGTTCACTCGAGGTTTGGACGACTAAGAATAAAGTCAGCTTTGGTTTTTTACGTAATTTGGTGTTTCAATTTGTAACCGTTTTCTACCGTAACATAACTCCTGGTGCGAGAGCACTGCTGTCTTCTTAGAGTCACATGTTGTTGGCGGCTATATCATTTAATGTTGGCTCAAAGTGTGAATGAATGAAGCATGAATAATGTTACAAAAATGAACTACCCCGTCATCTTCGATCCTAACGCCCTTGTCTTATTTTGCCGCCAAGTCCCAGTCAATTCTGTCTTTACGGTACGTATTCGGTGTGGGCACATAACGATCCTACAATCGATTACGAGGTCCCAGTAGACTTCTTACATTGGATTTCTTCGAGATCCAGATGTTCTGAGTTCTGATCTCAAAAAATTCAAATACAACCCAAAGCAAAATGGATGAATAACACGACGTTTCTAATTCCCAAGATAATTTGGGAAAATTTGAAGACTTATGCCCGATTTCATAGTCTGCAGGTTTAGCTAAGTGTAAGACCCAAAGTATACTTCATTCAACAACATTGCGTTATCCCAGTCAATATTTAAGGGCGAGTTATGTAAGTCAAAGATTGAGTGGCCGTGCGAACTATTGCGATCACCAACCATGTGAACAATGAACTTTTGTGATCGTGATTAAACGCGAACAGAAGAACCCAACTGAAGGGAGGAAAAGAGAAAACAACTCACCAAGCGAATGTTCCTGCATCTAGGTGATATCCCCATCGAATCTTGTGGTGTTTCACCGTAAGCTCATGTTGGTTTCCTCACAGTGGACTGATTCCAGATGAACCCAGCGTGCCAGTACAATGGACTGACCCAAAATTGAGGACATATTTCATGGTTTTTTTGCGGATTTATCTCGTACTTCAAATTTGAAATAAGTCTCCAAACTGTGGAAGAAGATCCCAAATTTGGGGGCTTATTTCACTCTTCTTTTATTTTCACGAAATTCAACGTTCTTGTTGTTTAACAGTGACTATAACTGTTACCATCGATAAGGTGAGTAGAAAAATAGCGCCAGCTGCACATTTGAGCATCATTTAAGTGCTATTTGCGAAGATGGAAGGTACTCGTAATACAGGCTTTGGAATTATTGGCGGCAAAAGAATCGGCAGCAAGCTTCTACACGTTTTCGATGAGACCAATTATTTCAAAGAAAATCAGGGTACAATGGCGTTAGCAAATATGAGCGTTATGAAAAGAAGTGTAGGCCCGCATTGATTTATTGCCAGACGACATTTTCCAAAAACCAAAAATGTTTAGTGGGCATAATCATAACAGTGATAGTGAAAGTGTGTATGAAGATTTAAAAGTCCTTAATAATATAAAAAATAATATAGTTTGAATAGCGTTACAGTGTTAAGCGATATTAACGCTATGAACAGAGGTAATGGAGGGAGAGATATCCATCTTCGGCCATTTTTGCCCCTTATCCACACCGGGGTTGTAATGGTGTTCCCTTGTGGTTCACACATACTTTTACACAAACCATGGATCCACCAAGCAATGGCAGCCGAGTCGTGGGTTTAAGTGGGAAAAAATAGCAACAGATTGCCGAATTTGAGCACGATCCATGTCGGAGGGTGTTCAAAAGTTGACTCGAATTCTTAAGAGCATATACGTACGTGTATTGTTAAATGGAAATTCGTGAATAAATATGCAATGCAATGCCCACTGAATTGAACTATTTGACATCAATTTAATTTTTAGATTACATACCTACAGCCTATCTGACAAAAAGCTGTCCCAAGAGCAAGTTCCACTCTATACCCTTAATTAATGAATTCTGAAATCTCATACATTCTAATTACATTTTGATAACATTTTTTTTCTACCAATCTATCAATATAATATCTATCACTAGCAGTGCATTAATTTTATCCTAGTATCTCAGACTATAACTTGCTCAAATGGGAGCTTAAGGAATCGACTTCATTCATGTTCGTTTGTTTACCCCTCCATACTGTGTTGAACTTTAACACCAACATTTTAAATAACGTCCAAGTAACGAGCGAATTTTGAAATAAGAACTCTAATTCACACCTCTACTATGTTGGGGAAGGCTATCAGAAGTCCGCCAGCTGATCTCAAGAGCTCACACGGGACAAAAAGCTGTCAGATGAAATCAAGGGGCAAGAGAAGTAGAAGATGGATATCTCTATCCCTCCATTATCTCTGGCTATGAATGGCATTCGTTCAATTTTTAGAAACGTCAGTTAAAAGTATGTATCCATCTCCAAATTACCAAATCTCTCCTCGATGTTTTTGTGAACACGTTTGCGCTGTTTGAAAATAGTGCAGAAATTTGGCTTCATTTTGTAAAAGCGAAATAATGCCAAATTTGATTTGGAAATAAGGCTAAAAAGAAATCTTGGTGTATTTAAAGAACGAGGTGGGTGGCTTAACCTTTTTCCGCAGGGTTTAACTCGCTTACGCGACTTCCTCGCTCCGCTAAGCGTATATCAACAACTGTCTGGCAGGCGCCTTCAGCTAAAGTTTATTTCGTTTTTCAGTTTCAAAAACTGGCGACGTTTGTTGATAAATTAATAAAAATATATAATTACTCAAAAATTAGGGACTTATTTCATACCCTTTTGGGGACTAATTTCCAATTTTTGGGGGTTATTTCTTGGGGGACTATCTCCTGGAGTCCCCTGGACTACCCCATTTACTGTGAAACCTACAGTAAACTCCATTTCTTTGAATTGTATGAAATAAATCAATTCTGACTGTATTTCACTGTTTCTTGCAAATCTTGCAGTCTGGTTAAAAATTAAAGATTAACGCAATAAATACGTAAGCGGTACTTGCGTCTGAAGACTAATGCCTTGCTTTTGTTCAACCAACTTAACTGATTATTCAAACGAGTTAGAGAATTTTCACAGTCTCTCTGGACCAAACTCTTCCAATCAAGTCTCCTTTTGAAAAAAATTTGTGAAGCCCTGATGTCCATCACCCCCAGTCAATGATGGAGCACCTACTTTTAAACACTTCTAGAAGCCATGGCTGACGATGTTGGCTTGGTGTCAGTAGGTACAGCAGTGGATTGCTAATGCCCAGTCTATTGAGCTTGTAAAAAATACCTCCTAACCATATGGTGTCAAAGGCCATCTCGAGGTCAATCAAGAAGGCACTTGTAGTACATTGTTTCTGGCTCCATTGGAAATCCGACATAAATTTCAACGTGGCATGAATAGTGTTATGCCCCGCTGTGAAATCGAATTGGTTAGTTCAGTTGATCAGAGCTCTATTGATCACCTTCTCGAATACAAGTGATTCGAAGACCGCTTTGATATGAACGGGGGTAAACCCCTTCGTGCCATGTTATCATCGTTAAACACTACAAAGTCGATGTTCTCACATCACCATTCTTGCAGATCTTTACGAAGAGGCGTGTTGTTAGTACGCGATTCTCCAGGTCGTGATTCGCTTCCTGAAAGACCACGCCAAGCAACTTCACTTTTTCTTCCGGGTCTTCGACCACAGAGAAGTTATCGTCGAGTACGCCGTTTTTGGATTTGGTCATTGTCAGTCGTTATGGGGACGTTAAGATACGGAGGATCACTTTGCTTGTTACTTCTAAAGAATTTATTTATTTAAGAAAACATGCTAGGATCTTACAGCCCTAATCATATTGTTCCAATACTAGTTAACAGAAAGTCTGTGATTCTAGACAATTAATGCTTGAACGATCTTAATGAGCGACTTCTGGGTTCCATTTTCCTCATCGCGTTGTCGGTAAACCGCCTGTGCCAGGTTTTTAATCTTGACAGGAGTCTACTTTTTTGTTGGTGAACTACGTAGCATTGCGGACATGCTTCGGTTGTTTGTACGTATATAGCGTCCATCGTTCGCTTTATTGCCTCATCCAATTGAATTAGATACAGGTCAATATATTCGTTTGACGTTTCTGTTGGACAATATGTGGAGCGCGTTCGTAGAGAGTGCTCGTGTCATTTGTCTGAAGCGTGTCGTCTAATTCCGCAATATCGTTAGGGAACTTGATTTCGGCACTGAGTCCGCAATGGTCACTGAGATACACGAATGCGTTCAAACAGTCTACCGTTTGAGAACTTGTGTCCGTCAGCTGCAGTCTTGCGTCGAACAGCAGGAAATCCAGATGCGACCCGCTTCTAGGGTAGGGTGTGCTCTCTGTTGCTTTCAAACTCATTTCTACAAATTTTGCCACAAACGATACAAATAACATTATATATGCAAATATAAACATTATCATTGTAGAAAAAAAATATATTTTTTTAAAAAAACACACACACAAGTATATACAAATGTACATCGATAGAAATTCACCCCCATTCCCTCCTTCCTAGTAATACGGTTCGTCTCTCATCTTTTTGATCACGACGCTGTAGTACCTTTCATCGAATTGCCTCTGCAGTCGGTCGCGTGTTTCTATCGCCTGTCGCATAAGGTTCTGCAGGATCTGCTTGGACTTCTGGAACTGTGCGAAACGCTTCTCGAACACGTCCACCGATACGATCGGTTCATCCAGACCATCGGGAACTCGATGCTCGTCGTTTCTGATGACGATCGGCCAAATGGTTGGGTATCGACGCTCTTTCGGCTCGACAACGACTTGGAAGTAAACGCCCTGGTATTTCGTTTCGATGTTCTTGAAATCACTCATCATGTGCTGGTAGGCTATGAGGTTCGACCTAAAGGCGCTATCTTGGGACTGATGCATTGAAGAGGCTTCTGGCTGATACATTGTTGCTCTGGGTGTGTGCTGATCGGGTGGAGACTAGTATTCGAACTGATGATTACGTCGAGGATTGGTCTTTTATACTGGATCGATCAGGTCTACGCGATGTTAATGACCACTCTGTTTCTTGGAAAGGCAATTACGAGCTGATGGGTGTTTATTATAAGTTTTCAGAGGGGGTCGTGGATTTCGTGGAATTTTGGCAAAAAATGTAGAACGGCGTCTTTTTATGGTTTTTCCAAAAATAAAACTTCTACAGGTCTGCTGGTGTATCGCACCGCGAAGTGGCAGATCGCGATTGTCGTCAAGCCGACTTACATTGCACTCGGTTTTTATGAGCTAGAAGTAACTTTTCGAACCGTTCGAAACGAGTAGTACCAGATACTCGGAAATCCACAAAAATAAATGATGTGCATCAGGGCTTCGTTTTGAGTACGATACTATTTCTTATATTCATTAACGATCCTCTGCCTTTGGACTCTTTTCTTTTGGACTCAGCTTTTCAGTATTATAATTACATGCTAAGCAACAACAAAACAAATTACTGAGCAGAATCCACTCAGTGATATTTGACAGTCAACACTGACTAGAGCGCCTTGAAGAACCTCTATCATAGATGGCGCCTCACATACGATTAGACCACTGAACCACATATGCTGCTGTCAACACTTTTTGAAGACGCAGCAGAAATACTTAAAAAAGCGACATTATGTCAAATGTTAATATTCGGCCTAATGACACTTTCAAAAGCGTCAATGAACCAATTTGGAATAATGTCGTTTGGCACAATGTCACGCCACCGCATGTGATACGTAGACGCCTGATTAGGCTTAGGCTCATGTCGCTGTTCAATCCATACAGTTCATGGACTTTCGGGCTTTAAACGATTTTCCGAAATCAGCCGTCCAATAACAACTGAAACTGATTTATGCGATTTGTTGTCATATGCGTTTTTTGTTGACCTTGATTCTTCTGCTTCTTTTCCTGCGGCGTGTGGACTGCTGCCGATGTACTCTGTTGTTGTAGGTGGCGAGTTGTTCTTGTAACTCACGCAGAACTTTTCACACAACAAGGACTTATTCCTCCGCTTTTGAGATTGTTCATGCCTCCGCGCCGTACAGCAGGAGTGGGTTGATTAGTGTCTTATATAAAATATGCTTGGGGCTACGAGCGACGGAGATACTAAGGTTGTTGGCACTGTTTACTTCGGAGCCGAGGTAGACAAAGTCCCGAACTACCTCCAAGTTATGGTTGCTCAATGTGATACTCTGTCCAGTGGGTAGATGTTGACCGAGACATGACCAAGACGTCCACATGACGAGTTTGGCAGGAATTGCAAAACTAGAAGTGACGCTGTATAGCTTGTCTCTGTGTCGATCTCAGCTTCTTGGGGTTTCCCAGAATCTCCAATATGATGTATGAAGATATTATCGATTGTGCACTTCGCCAGCTTGTTTACTAGTGGCTTCAGGTCAGCACAGTACACCACAGAGGAGATCTTACATGCGATGTCTAGGAGTCTCATCCCATAGTTGGCACTGTCAAAGGGGTCCCCTATCTTATGGATCGGGCAAACGATACTCAGGTTCCTCTCGTCGGGCATTCTTCCCTCTGACCATATCTCTCAAATCATCTCCACCTGCCTTAAGATCGTCCTCACCAACCGATTTGTCATACTTCAGTTTTGGTATTACTATATTGACCTCGTCCAGATACGAATGACGGAATTCTCGTCGATCATCGTCCATATTGAGTAGAATCGCCATTAAACCCAGAAATCGATTTCGTTTTTTGACAAACATTTGTGTGGACCAAACGTCAAACTCGCCGCAAAAAATATATTGCAGACCAATCCTCGACTGAGTATGTGTCGCGGAAAAGTTTTCGTTCCCGACGGTTACCTCGCTAGGACAGATTCAATAACTGCTTCATCGCTGGTAACACTTTCGGGCATCATTCTTGCCGTAGCACCTCCCCAATTGGTACTCCGCAAATTTCCACACTTTTCGCAATACATCAAGCTTTATTTCGGCACTGACGTGTCGAGTGTTGGATTCTAAGTCCATGCGTTGCACGGAAAATGACGGGCCAATGATTCCACAGAGAGAATTGAAAAAGCGCACCGAACGACAACTACTTCTGGGTGCTATGGTGCCTCGGTAATGGCTTTAGTTGTGGCTTTAGTTTCAGTGCTTTTCGGATTGAACCATGTTTTTCAAAATACATTTGAGCAATGCTCCGGAGTGAGTCCTTCTAAGATGAAGTGCCAAACAAAAGCAACTTCAAAAGAACCGAGAACTGTCAAATCGTCTGGCACAAAAAACAAATATCACCGCTGTTAAACGCGGAGAAGCGTTAAAAAAGACAAAAAAAAAACAAAAGGAGCCCTATTTTGTCGCGACGACGTGTGTTGTGTCCATTTGCAGCGTACATTGCGGTCCTTCCCAGTCGGGTATCCAACATCTGGTGGCCAAACTTGACTAGAACTTTGAAACATTCGTATGCCAGCGTAGCGCTAAATCTGCGAGGATTTCCCCGCAGTCTAACAGCAAGGGACTTCGATGTAACTTGACGATGGATGAAGCGGTTGGTTAAGTGGCTGCCCTTGGTTAGTGGGGTCCCCGGTTCGAATCCCAGTGAAAGCAAAGTTAATACGCTTTTATCTGGTTCAGTCACCATTTTTTATAAGGATCAAATTAACGGCACTGGAGTGGTCGATCGGTGGGAGTGGTCCGACTGTTGGTTTCACAATGGACCAACATGGTCTGAGCTTGCTGGTGAATTCATTAGCAGCCCCCTTCCCTACCCTACCCTACCAGGATATAAGCTCATCCGTACACAATCCATCTAACCTATGAGCTGAAGAAAAACGCCTGTAGACAACGCACGTGTGTTTCTTGTCGACATTCTGAAGCAATTGCAAGTTAATCCAGCTTGAGGCAAAAAAAACGGTCATTTTCAGCGACGAGACCCATTTTTGGGTGAAGGTGTGCAGGCGTTGGGGTCAATACTAATCTACATGAGCTCCATCTAGTGGTCAAACATCTGCAGGGGGCCAAAGTTTGCTTGAAGTATTGATCGGCGATATCAAGTACTGGTCGCACATCGATGGAATGTCACCACCATCATCGGAGTGCTCTACCGATCGATGATAACATTTTTTCACATTCTAGCGTATGTGGGTACCGCTATCCCGGGCAAATAGCCTTGTTACTCGACAGATTTTGCCGTGTACAGGGCTTGTATAACACACTATCCGAGCGAAACTTGTAAATGAGTTGAAGAACAGACAAAATAATTGGCAAATTATGAATTTTATATAGAAAACTAAGTTGTGGGCGGTCGAATAATAGGCCCCATTAATCCATGAATTGCTGCTAGATCTGTCAGGCGATCTAGATTCATTACGTAACCGCTTCATTAAGCCTATTACCTGTCACAGCTCCCCTAAGGCCACTCGATATCAGACAGCGGCCGGTTTATAAAACAAACTGCTACCTAAGTGCAATTCATTCCACACATCCAATCCAAGATGATGCTGCTCAAGGGACTAGTCCTTCTTGTCACCCTCTACAGTAAGTCGTTCTTCAAGCATCAGGTTCAGTTCCTTACTCGTTGTCTTTCAGGTTCCCAACTCCTGGCCCGAGCTGACTATATTAATCCGGACGATTGCAGAATTGTGTTTTACTATGGGTAAGCGTGTGTCTACTTGTGATCATATTCACGTTCCTTCGCTTGCAGACCTGACTACTCCGACTCAGTCTCATATCCGCTCGCAACCGCTACCCAAGTCGTTGCTCATCCGAAGTTTATCCACGAGAAGACTATCTTTATCATCCCAGACTACCACGAGCCTCAACTGGAGGAATACCACACTCACCACTTAATAGACTCTTACCTCAGGGCGGATGCCGTCAACACGCTGTTCCTTGACTGGGGCGCGCCAGTGGTGCCGGATGACGAAGTCAAGGATCCAGATCTCTCCGTGGTAAGGGCATTGCATCAGGTACCCCTCTCAGACTGATAAGAATCTCCTTTCAGTTGGTTCCAATGACCTCGGATTGGATGATCCAAATGCATGACCTCGTAGATTGGGAGGCTTTGCACGTGTTGGCCTACGCCAAGGGTGTGGAATTCATATCGAATGTTGTGCACGATATGTTCAGAAAAACCCAATACCGGATTCACAGGTGAGTCCTGCAAAGGCACAACATCACGCAGCATTGACGTCTCCCTCGTAGGACCACACTGCTGGCGCCCCCTCAAGAGCTGATTGTGGATGGCAAGCAGTTGAACGAAGCCAAGCATCTTATCACAGACTTCATTGACGCCATACACACCAACATTGGTGGTGATGGTGCCAACGTGAGCAGGTCCCATGTCGATTTCTACCCGAACGGCGGAACTGCACCTCAACCGGGTTGTCCATCTGAGGGTAACTTCTACGCCTGTTGTAGCGTCTGAATTTGTGTGTGACTTCATGCATTTGCAGGCTTGTGCAGTCGTCGCAGGGCGTTCCTCTACTACGCCGAAACTGTGAACAATCCGAATGCATTCTGCGCATACAAGGCCGACAGCTATGAGGACTAAAAGTCAGAGGACTCGAAGGAAATGGGAGATTCAATTCCCATGGGTCGGGCCTGTCCACCAAGGTGAGTCTTGGTGAATATTTGAATCGAGTAAAGTTTCTGCAGCCGGCAGTTGATCCTTTCCAGTGCAAGGGATAAGTACTACTTGGACACCAATTCTGTCTCGCCCTTCGGCAAGGATTATTGAAGTGCTTTCGAGTGAGACACTGTTCATTTCGCATGGCATCTCATGTCATGTGTCCACTTGGGGAATGAATAAAAACAACTTATAGCATTGAGTACAGTGTTTTATCTTTACTCTTTTACCATCATTACTTGGGTTGAGCGAGCTGCAAGAAGACTTATGCAGCCAACTGGGAGCTCAAGACAAACATCCTCAACCGGACACTCTCTGGGAAACTGGGGTTGTTTGTGTAGACACTGAGCTCACTGAATGAATTCTGTCGCACCAACCTTTGTGCCATTTTTCTCGTGGGCACAGAAAGGCTTACGTTTTGGTTTTCATAAGCCTCTGCATTCAAAAGGTACAACGACACAGTTCTGTCCCACTTGAGCTAATAGTTCGCATCTTTCACATCAGTAATCGAAGTCAATCTACGGCAAGACCGAATCATTCTTCTACGCTACAGTCCCGGTAGGATATGCGCCTCAACCCACAAGCCTCTCCAGATGGCACAGTCTTTAGCGGGCGAAGTTCAATCTTTAGCTAAGTTGGTTGGGATCCTACTTGGACACACTACACCTAAAAGGCTTCAGCAGCTTGAACTTCCAGAACAAAACAAGACTTGGTCTCCCGTTGAAGTCTCTTGGAACTTTTTTTCTATAGTCCAACAAACATTAAAAGTCCCCCCCTGCAAAAGTGTACTTAATTAGACGCTTAGCTTGAGAGATTAGTGACCAACATGAAAAAACCATTTATGCGGTTTGAAGACCTATGACTTTAAAAATAAATTTTACTTGCTTCATCAAAGTTCCGAAATATGACAAATATTTAACGTCAATGTAGCCAAAAAAAGACATACTGTTTGATAGATTTCGAAGGTGTAACTTTGACAAAAGGCCTTAAAATTTTAGATTTTTCATACTTGTAGAATCGAAAAATCAGAAGTATTCCATTTCATGGTATTCTTTCCTCTATGGAACCACTGTGCCCCGTCTGCCAACGGTTTCTGGGTAAAGTGTGTGATTTGAGAGCTAGCGTGTGGCTGAATTGTTTCACGGAAGATATTCAATTGGTTGTTTCAGTACTGCATTGTGTATGAAAACATCGATTAAATGTGAAGGCGTGAATGTATCACGGCTCTACCTCCTATCATTTTTGGGGCTATCTTGTGAATACGACCCCAATGACTCAAGGCAGTTGGGAGTTGGCGTTGCAGTAAGTGGTAGGGAGACGTGACTACTAACTTTTTCGTGCAACACTTGGACTTGGACCCACATCTGACGCGTTTTGACCGAAATACGGCCCGATGGACCGCGGAGAATATGCATTTCGCCAAGTACACTACAGTCGTTCACTGAGTCGCTCTACGTTCTATATTTATAAGAAAAATGTAATGCACCCTCTCACCAAAATGTGTTCAATATGCTGAAACAAAAATTAAGTTTTACAGAGATGGCCACCTTCGCAGCTAATTGACCCCTAGCCTATCGAAAATTTGAGAGGCTTTTTGACAGTTATTCACGTGAATGCCCTTCTCTGATTAAACAGTGTGTCTTTAGAAAAAGATTTAAAAAATTGTTGTCAAACAAGAGAGATAGAAGACTCTCGACTTCATGTATCACTCACTCTCTCTCTCTCTCTCTCCCTTTCTCTCTCAGTCTCTCACACTCACTCTTAAATACCATATGGAACACATTGCGTCAGTTGTTTCCATTTTTCAAGTTGACACAAAAAACGTCAATTTGGAAGCATTGCTTCCAAAGCGGATTGGAAGTCTGACAATCAAACGCTGAACGATCCCTAACGAACGCAGAGTAATGATTGTGATACCCATGAACTTTTGACAGACCATTCTATGGCATTATGACTGAAACACAGACATCTCTCTTTCAGTCTTTCAGTGCACACAATTCAATGGCCATGAACAAAATACTACAAAATACTACATCGACCTGCGTTAGTAAAAAACTGAGAGGTATGAGAGGATCGTAATAGAACGTCATGCGTAACACCATCGCTCGTTATTATCGAACATGGCGGAATATTTTTGACAGAAAGGTGCGTTGTGAGATCGATATTTAGAGATATTCTTCCAAAGTGACGTTTTTTTGTGTCAACTGTGACATTTGCGAAATGGAAACAGCCGACGCAATATTTTCCATCTGGTATTTGAGAGAGAGTGTGTGAGAGAGAGTATTTGAGAGTGTGTGTGAGAGAGAGAGAGAGAGGGAACAGAAGTAGATGAAGTCGGAGCAGCCATTATGCCCATTGCACAATACAGCGTTGGTGGATCGACTTACGTGCTGATTACGATATCTGTTTTGACACATAAATATGTCATCATCTGTTTTTCTTTCGTTCCGCACATTGTTAATTTCCTTTAAACTGGAGTAACGCAGGAAAATGTCAAAAGTTTCAGCATCACAAATGAAGTATTATAGAGACAACCAACTTCTACCTCTCATGCCCCCTAAAATGTTTGACAACAATTTTTTAAATCGTTTTCTAAAGACAAACTGATTAATCAGAGAACGGCATTCACGTGAATAACTGTCAAAAATGCATGAATAACTGTCAAAAAGCCTCTCAAATCTTCGATAGGCTAGGGGTCAATCAGCTGCGAAGCTGGCCATCTCTGTAAAACTTCATTTTTGTTTCAGCATATTGAACAAATTTTGGTGAGAGAGTGCTTCACATACATTGCTCTCAACGCTCTCATTTTTCTTATAAATGTAAAAACGCAGCACGACGCAGTGAATGATATGGAACCATTGTATTATGTAGGTTGAAAACGACTTTAGTGTACTTGGCGAAATGCCTATTCTCCGCCGTCCATCGGGCTGTATTTCGGTCAAAACGCGTCAGATATGGGTCCAAGTCCAAGTGTTGCACGAAAAAGTTAGTAGTCACGTCTCCCTACCACTCACTGCAACGCCAACTCCCAACTGCCTTGAGTCATTGGGGTCGTATTCACAAGATAGCCCCAAAAATGATAGGAGGTAGAGCCGTGAGACATTCACGTCTTCACATTTAATCGATGTTTTCATACACAATGCAGTACTGAAACAACCAATTGAATATCTTCCGTGAAACAATTCAGCCACACGCTAGCTCTCAAATCACACACTTTACCCAGAAACCGTTGGCAGACGGGGCACAGTGGTTCCATAGAGGAAAGAATACCATGAAATGGAATACTTCTGATTTTTCGATTCTACAAGTATGAAAAATCTAAAATTTTAAGGCCTTTTGTCAAAGTTACACCTTCGAAATCTATCAAACAGTATGTCTTTTTTTGGCTACATTGACGTTAAATATTTGTCATATTTCGGAACTTTGATGAAGCAAGTAAAATTTATTTTTAAAGTCATAGGTCTTCAAACCGCATAAATGGTTTTTTCATGTTGGTCACTAATCTCTCAAGCTAAGCGTCTAATTAAGTACACTTTTGCAGGGGGGGACTTTTAATGTTTGTTGGACTATAGAAAAAAAGTTCCAAGAGACTTCAACGGGAGACCAAGTCTTGTTTTGTTCTGGAAGTTCAAGCTGCTGAAGCCTTTTAGGTGTAGTGTGTCCAAGTAGGATCCCAACCAACTTAGCTAAAGATTGAACTTCGCCCGCTAAAGACTGTGCCATCTGGAGAGGCTTGTGGGTTGAGGCGCATATCCTACCGGGACTGTAGCGTAGAAGAATGATTCGGTCTTGCCGTAGATTGACTTCGATTACTGATGTGAAAGATGCGAACTATTAGCTCAAGTGGGACAGAACTGTGTCGTTGTACCTTTTGAATGCAGAGGCTTATGAAAACCAAAACGTAAGCCTTTCTGTGCCCACGAGAAAAATGGCACAAAGGTTGGTGCGACAGAATTCATTCAGTGAGCTCAGTGTCTACACAAACAACCCCAGTTTCCCAGAGAGTGTCCGGTTGAGGATGTTTGTCTTGAGCTCCCAGTTGGCTGCATCAGTCTGCTTGCAGCTCGGTCAACCCAAGTAATGCTGGTAAAAGAGTTAAGATAAAACACTGTACTCAATGCTATAAGTTGTTTTTATTCATTCCCCAAGTGGACACATGACATGAGATGCCATGCGAAATGAACAGTGTCTCACTCGAAAGCACTTCAATAATCCTTGCCGAAGGGCGAAACAGAATTGGTGTCCAAGTAGTACTTATCCCTTGCACTGGAAAGGATCAACTGCCGGCTGCAGAAACTTTACTCGATTCAAATATTCACCAAGACTCACCTTGGTGGACAGGCCCGACCCATGGGAATTGAATCTCCCATTTCCTTCGAGTCCTCTGACTTGTAGTCCTCATAGCTGTCGGCCTTGTATGCGCAGAATGCATTCGGATTGTTCACAGTTTCGGCGTAGTAGAGGAACGCCCTGCGACGACTGCACAAGCCTGCAAATGCATGAAGTCACACACAAATTCAGACGCTACAACAGGCGTAGAAGTTACCCTCAGATGGACAACCCGGTTGAGGTGCAGTTCCGCCGTTCGGGTAGAAATCGACATGGGACCTGCTCACGTTGGCACCATCACCACCAATGTTGGTGTGTATGGCGTCAATGAAGTCTGTGATAAGATCCTTG
This sequence comes from Eristalis tenax, assembly GCA_905231855.2. NCBI lineage: Eukaryota > Metazoa > Arthropoda > Insecta > Diptera > Syrphidae > Eristalis > Eristalis tenax. Next base: position 71,384,823 of record HG993125.1, on the reverse strand, counting down.
GCTTCGTTCAACTGCTTGCCATCCACAATCAGCTCTTGAGGGGGCGCCAGTAGTGTGGTCCTACGAGAGAGACGTCAATCCTGCGTGAAGGTGTGCCTTTGCAGGACTCACCTGTGAATCCGGTATTGGGTTTTTCTGAACATATCGTGCACAACATTCGATATGAATTCCACACCCTTGGCGTAGGCCAACACGTGCAAAGCCTCCCAATCTACGAGGTCATGCATTTGGATCATCCAATCCGAGGTCATTGGAACCAACTGAAAGGGGATTCTTATCAGTCTGAGAGGGGTGCCTGATGCAATGCCCTTACCACGGAGAGATCTGGATCCTTGACTTCGTCATCCGGCACCACTGGCGCGCCCCAGTCAAGGAACAGCGTGTTGACGGCGTCCGCCCTGAGGTAAGAGTCTATTAGGTGGTGAGTGTGGTATTCCTCCAGTTGAGGCTCGTGGTAGTCTGGGATGATAAAGATAGTCTTCTCGTGGATAAACTTCGGATGAGCAACGACTTGGGTAGCGGTTGCGAGCGGATATGAGACTGAGTCGGAGTAGTCAGGTCTGCAAGCGAAGGAACGTGAATATGATCACAAGTAGACACACGCTTACCCATAGTAAAACACAATTCTGCAATCGTCCGGATTAATATAGTCAGCTCGGGCCAGGAGTTGGGAACCTGAAAGACAACGAGTAAGGAACTGAACCTGATGCTTGAAGAACGACTTACTGTAGAGGGTGACAAGAAGGACTAGTCCCTTGAGCAGCATCATCTTGGATTGGATGTGTGGAATGAATTGCACTTAGGTAGCAGTTTGTTTTATAAACCGGCCGCTGTCTGATATCGAGTGGCCTTAGGGGAGCTGTGACAGGTAATAGGCTTAATGAAGCGGTTACGTAATGAATCTAGATCGCCTGACAGATCTAGCAGCAATTCATGGATTAATGGGGCCTATTATTCGACCGCCCACAACTTAGTTTTCTATATAAAATTCATAATTTGCCAATTATTTTGTCTGTTCTTCAACTCATTTACAAGTTTCGCTCGGATAGTGTGTTATACAAGCCCTGCACACGACAAAATCTGTCGAGTAACAAGGCTATTTGCCCGGGATAGCGGTACCCACATACGCTAGAATGTGAAAAAATGTTATCATCGATCGGTAGAGCACTCCGATGATGGTGGTGACATTCCATCGATGTGCGACCAGTACTTGATATCGCCGATCGATGCTCCAACCAAACTTTGGCCCCCTGCGGATGTTTGACCACTAGATGGAGCTCATGTAGATTAGTATTGACCCCAACGCCTGCACACCTTCACCCAAAAATGGGTCTCGTCGCTGAAAATGACCGTTTTTTTTGCCTCAAGCTGGATTAACTTGCAATTGCTTCAGAATGTCGACAAGAAACACACGTGCGTTGTCTACAGGCGTTTTTCTTCAGCTCATAGGTTAGATGGATTGTGTACGGATGAGCTTATATCCTGGTAGGGTAGGGTAGGGATGGGGACTGCTAATGGATTCACCAGCAAACTTAGACCATGTTGGTCCATTGTGAAACCAACAGTCAGACCACTCCTTATAAAAAATGGTGACTGAACCAGATAAAAGCGTATTAACTTTGCTTTCACTGGGATTCGAACCGGGGACCCCACTAACCAAGGGCAGCCACTTAACCAACCGCTTCATCCCTCGTCAAGTTACATCGAAGTCCCTTGCTGTCAGACTGCGGGGAAATAATCGCAGATTTAGTGCTACGCTGGCATACGAATGTTTCAAAGTTCTAGTCAAGTTTGGCCACCAGATGTTGGTCCATAGAAGGACTCACTCCCGAGCATTGCGAAAAGTGTGGAAATTTGCAGAGTATCAAATGGGAGAGGTGCTACGGCAAGAATGATGCCCGAAAGTGTTACCAGCGATGAAGCAGTTATTGAATCTGTCCTAGCGAGGTAACCGTCCGGAAAGGAAACTTTTCCGCAACGCATACTCAGTCGAGCAATGGTCTGCAATATATTTTGTGCGGTGAGTTTGACGTTTGGTCCACACAAATGTTTGTCAAAAAACGAAATCGATTTCTGGGTTTAATGGCGATTCTACTCAATATGGACGAAGATCGACGAGAATTCCGTCATCCCTATCTGTACGAGGTCAAGATAGTAATACCAAAACTGAAGTATGACAAATCGGTAGGTGAGTAGGGAAGAACCTGAGTATCGTTTGCCTGATCCATAAGAGAGGGGAGCCCCTTTGACAGTGCCAACTATGGGATGAGACTCCTAGACATCGCTTGTAAGATCTCCTCTGCGGTGTACTGTGCTGACCTGAAGCCACTAGTAAACAAGCTGGCGAAGTGCACAATCGATCATATCTTCATTCTATTGCAGATTATGCGAAAAAAACCCCAAGAAGCTGAGATCGACACAGACACAAGATATACAACGTCACGTCGAGTTTTGCAATTTCTTCCCAACTGGTCAGATGGACGTCTTGGACAAGTCTCGCTCAACATCGACCCACTGGACAGAGTATCACATTGAGCAACCATAACTTGGAGGTAGTTCGGGACTTCGTCTACCTCGGCTCCGAAGTAAACAGTGCCAACAACCTTAGTATCTCCGTCGCTCGAAGCCCCAAGCATATTTTCTATAAGACACTGATCAACCCACTCCTGCTGTACGGTGCGGAGGCATGGACAATCTCAAAAGCGGAAGAAGAAGTCCTTGATGTGTGAAAAATTCTGCGTGAGTTACAAGAACAACCCGCCACCTACAACAACAGAGTACATCGGCAGCAGTCCACACGCCGCAGGAAAAGAAACAGAAGAAACAAGGTCAACAAAAAACGCATATGTCAACAAATCGCATAAATCAGTTTCAGTTGTTATTGGACGGCTGATTTCGGAAAATGGTTTAAAGCCCGAAAGTCCATGAACTGTATGGATTGAACAGCGACATGAGCCTAAGCCTAATCAGGCGTCTATGTATCCAACGCGGTGGTGTGACATTGTGCCAAACGACATTGTGCCAAATTGGTGCATTGACGCTTTTGAAAGTGTCATTAGGCCGAATATTGACATTTGGTCTAACGTCGCTTTTTTAAATAATTCTGCTGCATCTTCAAAAAGTGTCGACAGCGGCGCCTGTGATTCAGTGGTCTTATCTGAATCGTATGTGAGGCGCCACCTATGGTAGAGGTTCTTCCAGGAGCTCTAGTCAGTGTTGACTGTCAAATATCATACAAATATCATATATCAGTAATACTGAGCTAAGTACAGACAAAAAAGCACGCCTATTGGTGTTTTAAATAGTTATAGGATAACCTACCCCTAGTGAATAAAACCTTATTTGGTTTTTGACAAATAATGAAATATAGAAGCGCTCTATCAGAAATGAAGCATGATAGAGATGCCCAACTTCACAGCTGATTGACCCCTAGCCCATCGACGAATTTCAGAGGATTTTTGACAGTTATTCATGAATCTCATGTTCTCTGATTGGTCAATTTGGCTTTAGAAAACAATATAAAAAATGTTTGTCAAAAATGTTATGGGGTAGGGGGGGAGAAGTTGGACATCTCTATCATACTTCATTACTGCGCTATATTCGTATTTTGACATTTAATGCTATGATAGTAAGGACACGCACCAACTTTTGACACAAAAAAATAAAATGAGAAGAAGAGCATTTTCATTGCTGAGCTGAGTACTGACTTCTCAATAAAACACGCCTATAGTTCCAGTATATAAAGTTCATATAAGTGAGGCTTCACTCAAGTATTTATTTTAAAACCATAAATGGTAATGAGAACTTTTTGCGATTCAAATAAGTAATAAGAAAAACTCACGTTTGAAAGCATCCACACTGCAATGCCTTAAAACAGATTTTTTTTTGACAGACCTGCTTTAAGGACGGCCCAAGTTGCAGAGTTCAATGCATTTGATTGGATGAATACACACGAGGTTACAATTTGGTCTGATGTAGGAAAAACAGTGAAGTTCCTACTTCAAAAGGGGCTAAGTTAGAGGAATTAAAAAAAATCAACAAAAAATATCAAAAGCAAGTAGGTTGCTCAGAAAAGTATGAATCTTCTGATCACGAAGCTGGTGATTCTAATTACCATGATAACTTTGCTTGGATGGACATGGATTATAATAATTGGTATTTTGTTTTAATTTCCCAGTTCTAGGGAATAAATCGGATTAAATTGTAGCATTTTTCTCTTTACTTCATGGAGGGGGTTGTCCTCTTTTTTCTGGCTCACCATATGGACACCCTAACTTCAGAATCTACAGAGTGTACGAGTAAGAGGGAGTTTCGACTTGGGAGTCCGTTGTGTATCATATCAAATAAATCATATTTCTGTGTTTGATTTTAATTTTAAAAACAAACACCCTATAAATGTACCTTCACGCCGTAACTTGATTTATTCGTGATTGAAAACGAAAAAGAACAGGAAAATGAGCAAAGCAACCTCTATAGGGTCATTTTGGATATAGACCTCAAGTTAACATTTTCTCGTCGGTTTTCATTCACGACAGCAGATGAAACACCAGTTGTTGCCAGTGTTTTCTTTCATTATCATCACCATCATCTTCTGACCCGCATGCTCCACTAAATGAGTAAGGGGGCTAAGCCACGCATGAGAGTTCTCCAGGCACCTCGATCCCCCGCCATCGACTCTAACTCATCAGCAGTTACGCCCAAGCGTAACCAGGCGAGACTACCTCGTCCTGGGTCTGCCAAGTGATCGCCTACCTGATGGAATCGCATTCAACGCCCGCCTCGGAAGTCGTGATGAAGGGGACATGCGCGCCACGTGACCCAGCATAGCCCTCTCCGTTCGAAGAAGCAGCTCCTCAATCAAAGTTCCTCGCGCACTGCCGTGTTTCTCACCCTATCCCCACAAGTGATTCCCACAACAGCACGAATTAATCTCATCTCAGCAGCTTGTATTCGCGATTTTATTCTTTCGGTCATTACCCAAATTTCATGACCATAGATGTGAGTTGGAATAAATACTGAGTTGAAAACCGCTAACTTAGCTTTGACACCAAGCTCGGCCTTCCTGATTACAGATGTGCCAAGCTGTTTCAAAATTGACCCAGCTACCTACAGGAAAGCTCAGCATTATTTCTTCCATCACTTGTGAAAAAGACCCTGACTCCACTCGCTTCAATGGGACTCCACTAACGTGGCATGCACGAACACGCCATAACCATTTCCGACACGATAAACTGATTCCAATCTTTCCATAATGAATGTGGAAAATGGAAGCAGCGTGCGCAGGATTGTGATGGAATGCAGCTATAGCTCAGGCTCAGACCGTGCATGGATCGTCGGCAGCAGTAAGTAAAACGCCTCATTTAGGTCAACTTTTTCGAAACTCGGTGAGTATTCCAACATTCGTAATCTCGAAAAATCGTCAATGAAAGATCTAATGTAGGAAACTCTTGACCGAATCGTTGTTTAATCTATAAGTCGCAAATTAGCCACCCAATCTCTCGGACGATCTAAATTAATACCACTAGCCCCTTCATTAAGCGGATTATCCGTCACGGCACCCCTTAAGTCACACGATGTCGGTTTATAAAACAAACTGGTCCCTAAGTGCAATTCATTCCACACTCCTAATCCGAGATGAAGCTGTTCGACGGACTAGTTCTTCTTGTCACGCTCTGCTGTAAGTCCTTCTTCAACCTTTAGCTTCAGTTCCTCACTCGCTCTCTTTCAGATTTCCTACTCCCGGCCCGTGGGGAGTTAATCAATCCCGCGGACTGCAAAGTTGTCTTTTACTATGGGTAAGCGTGTGTCCACTTGTGATCATGTTTACATCCCTTCGCTTACAGACCTGACTACTCCGACTCAGTGTCATACCCGCTCGGAGTAGCCGTGGCAGTAGCGGCTCATCCGATGTTCAGGAACGAGAGTCCGACAGTCTTATTCGTCCCAGACTACCATGAGCCCCAACTGGAAGAATATCACACTCACATCATAATAGACGCTTACCTCAGGGCGGGAGACGTCAACATGTTGTTCCTTGACTGGGGCGCACCGGTCGTGCCGGATGACCAAGTCAAGGATCCAAACGTCCCGGCGGTAAGAGCAATTCAACTGTTTCTCCCCTGAGTGGTCAATTGAGATGAGGAATTTTTTAGTTGATTCCAATGACCACAAATTGGCTGATCCAAATGCGGGGCGTCATTGACTGGGATCTTCTCCACGTCTTGGCCTACGCCAAGGGAGCTGAGTTCATGGCAAATGTAGCCACAGATCTGTTCAGGAGAACCCAATTGCGTATTCATAGGTGAGGCCTGCACGAGTTTTTCTCTTCTCTTTCCCGAATGATGGCGTCTTTCGTAGAATTACACAATTGGCGCCGACGAAGGAGTACATGGTCGATGGGGAACAAGTGGATGAGGACGATAATCTCATCACGCACTTCGTTGACGCCATACACACCAACATTGGTGGTGATGGTGCCAACGTGAGCAGGGCCCATGCGGACTTCTATCCGAACGGCGGCACTGAACCACAGCCGGGATGTCCATCTGAGGGTAACTTCTCCGCCTGTTGCAGCGTCCGCATTTTTGTGTGAATTCATGCATTTGCAGGTTTGTGCAGTCGTCGTAGGTCATTCATCTACTACGCCGAAAGTGTGAACAATCCGAATGCATTCTGCGCATACAAGGCCGCCAGCTATGCGGACTACAAGTCAGAGGACTCGAAGGAACTGGGGGATTCAGTTCCCATGGGTCGATTTTGGCCTCATAGGTGAGTCTTGATGGACATTGTAATCGAATGAAGGCTGCAGTTCCTACTTCCAGTCCAAACGGCAACTTTTACTTGGACACCAGGTCTGAGCCGCCCTTCGGCAAAGGATGTTAAAAGAACCCACACGCTTCTTTGGGTTGCAGGGTGATGGTTGGGATAACAATAAAAATATTTGCTTAAAATTGCTGCAGATTTATTATTTCCTAAAATTCGAAACAACGCCACCTATCCATTATGAGGTTTTGGCATAAAAACGAGTGATTTAATATTGAAGAGATTTTTGATTGTACTTCTTTATAATTCAAGTTTATACAAGTTTATAAAGGGTGATTTTTTAGCTATTATCTTTTTGGCAACACTGGTTTAAACAGCTGACGCACGTTTCGTGTTTTGTTTCACTGTCAAACATCTTCAGTTTGGTCTACAATTTAACCATGAATCGTCCTACAAACGAACAACGCTTGCAAATTATTGAATTTTATTACCAAAATGCGTGCTCTGTTAAGAAAGCTCATCGCGCGCTTCTTCCATTTTATGGTTAGTTTAAGACGAAGCTCATTTTTGGCTCAATGGGTACGTAAATAAGCAGAATTGTCAATTTTGGAGTGAATATCAGCCAGAAGCATTGCAAGAGCTGCCTATACATCCAGAAAAAGTTATGGGCTGGTGGCATCATTTGACCGTACTTCTTCAGAGATGATGCGAATCCTAACGTAACTGTGAATGGTAAGCGCTACCGTGAGATGATATCCAATTTTTTTTTTTGCCCAAAATGCAAGAGCTTGACATGCATGACATGTGGTTTCAACAAGACGGTGCCACATGCCACACAGCACGCGCAACAATGCACTTATTGCCGCTTAGATCGTGCGATTTAACGTCTTTAGACTATTTTTTGTGGGGCTATGTTAAAGCTCATGTCTATACAGACAATTTACGCATTGGAAGACAGCATTGAAGCATTTATTCTGGCCGAAGGTTGGAAAGAGTATGCCAAAATTTGACTAAGCGAATGGACCATTTGAGGCGCAGTCAAGGTCAACATTTGCATGAAATAATCTTCAAACATTAAATTATATGAACCGCACTATCGATTCAAATAAAGTTTTCATTCATTTTTCAGAATTTTTTTTTTTTTTGAAGTTTCCTATAGCTTTTAAAAAATCACCCTTTACAAGTCACGCTTTTGTTTTTTTTACATAAATCATAAAAACATGGTTCTTGCCGTCTGCCTGATTGACATTAATAATGACAAAAAAAAAATTTGAATTCGAATAATAAAGGCGTTGGCATACAAACAGTCAATCAAATTCACATTCGTGCAGTATGCCCGAAATTATCTAAACACTGTTTTTAACCGAAACTATACATTTCTCCATTTTACTTGAATCACCAACTATTCTTAATCATTAACTAAATTTAATCAATCTATTCAAAATTAGATAAATAATGTCTTACCAACATTATGATTCATCTGAAAATAATTGCTTGCAACAGCAAATCAAATTCATATTCGTACAGCGTTTTTTTTTTTGTTCAAAAAATCATGTGCAGAGACTGTTACAAAACATGTCAAATACGTTTTTGGCCTTCAAGAGATGGCCTATTTCGGTTGCGTGTTTGAAATTAAAAAAAAATGAAAAAATGGGACGAAACGTCGATAGAGCTTCGCAAACTTTTTTTTAAAGTACCATAACGGTGGTAGGGCATTACAACTCAGCTGTCCAGGCAATTGTTAAACGATTTAAAATTGAAAAACGAATAGTAAATATGCCAAGGAACACCGCACGCGAAATTAGGCAGAAAGCGCACTAAAATTGGGTCTGCACAACGAATTCACATTTTACCAAGAAAATTAACCAAAGCATAAAGCTTATAATACCCGGATGTGGCTGCTTTACAATTGTCCTAAAGCAATGGAAACTCCACCGACTTAGACCAGCAAATTCGGAAATTAGCAATTAGAAATGCAAAGAACTAAAAGAGTGGCACGAGAGTGGGAACAAATTTCGGTTGAAGCTACCAAAAAACTTGCCCAATCCATATAATACCCAATCTTGTTTCTTACGAAAAAAAAGTTGTTTGTGTGAATATGAATTTGTTGTCTGTTAATTGGTTTTTTTTTTGGTAATTGTTGTTAAATGTTCTGTTTTTGTTGAAGGTTTGCATTTGTTCTGTTCATGTTCACCAGATCTTTGATTTTACAAACAAATGACACTGGAAGTTTTAGTGGTTCTTAAATCGATAAAGAATTACTTTTTTCCTGCTGTACTAATATAAGTTTGATTGACTGTATATGTACATGACTTAACCTTATCAAATCTAAAACTTTTCATTAAAAAATTTTTTTTTGTCTGCCTGTTTAAAATACCTTAAAAGTTGTTCTATGTCACAGTCACAATTTAAAATATCGCCGACCTCTGATGACGATGTATTATCACGGCCTAAGTAAAATCTGCGAATTTTTCTTGAGAACTGGATAGGTTGCAAAGACTGCAGTAAATCGACAGATCGGGACGATGGGGATATATTGGGCATATAACATAATTCGTGCTGTTTTTTCCTTCAAAATTTTAATCAAAGTATTGCCCATCTGAAGCTATGACTTTTTCCCATCTTTCTGGCAATTTGTGGATCCCATCACAAAAGAACTGCGCCGGCTTGGCAGCCAAGAAAGAATCGAGCCAATTTTTGATGTTCTGCTCTGATGTGAACCGTATTTCAGTGAGGACGTTCTGCATCGACCGGATCAAATGGTAGTCAGAAGGGGCAAGATCTGGGATTAGGGCGGGTGGGGTAAAACTTCCCATCCACTGTTTTCCAAATAGTTCTCAACCGGAATAGCAACGTGGGGCCGAGCGTTGTCATGATGGAAAATTATTGCCTCGTGTCTGGTCGCATATTCCGGGCGTTTTTCGGCTACTACTCTCTCCAAACGGATTAATTGTGTTCGGTAGCGTTGTCCATTGATGGTTTCACCTGGTTTTAGCAGCTCATAATACAGCACACCCTTCTGATCCCACTAAATACAGAGCATCACCTTCGCGCCATGGATATTCGGCTTTGCCGTTGATTTGGCTGGTTGGCCAAGCCAAGCACGTTCGCTCATCTAGCGCATGTTCACCATAAACTTCCACCAAAATACGATGACTTTGGGCAGCAGTTTTCTTCATATTAAAGTAATGAAGAAGAACTCCCCGCAAAAACACTTTCTCAGGCACAACGTTCTACATATTTGAGTGAAAAAAAATTATTGTTCTTTACGCTTCAAATGATAGACATATACTGAAATGACGTACAATGACAGTAGCTTTCCAACGTATGTTCCAATGGAATAATACAAGTTACGCCATCTCTTGGCAAACCGCACAATTTAAGTTAAAGACCCAATATTCCGAAAGGCAAGAAGAGTAGTAGATAAACTTGCTTAGAGTACCCGCATAGGGTTAGTGAGTTAGTTATGTCTTCAAATAAATTGTTAGAATTAAGCTTGAATTACACATTTTGTCTAGAATTAAGTAAGACTTAAGCAAAATATAAAATTAAAGCAAAATAAATGAATTAAAAAAAAAAAAACAAAATCACTGTGATTAGAAAATCGCGGTCACAGTCATACCTGTGAATACAAAATCGCACCTTGGTCCACCTCTACTACTTAAAACCACTATGGAGGTATATTACTGCTCAACGTCGCCTACATGAGCCTGTCTAGGGTACTGTCGTTTAACACCACCAGAGCGGCTTCCGGTCCGACAAATCGACTGTCGACCAAATCGTCGCACTAAAGCAAGTCCTGGACAGGACAAATTTATAAGCTCTACAGTTTCATAGAATTTAAAGCCGCATACGTCAGAATTTCTTGCAAGCAATTATTCGAAGAGAATTTGGATTGTGTCGCACCACACAGCATCGCCCGCTTGAGTTTGTTCTATTCAGTCGAACCCAAGGGGCCCTTGAAAAGAAGCTCAACGTAGCGCCGACTCAACACACAACAGCAGAAATTCCACCCCGTGCATGAATAGCACACAAGCACTCCACTTACTTCCAGCTTACTTTAAAGTTGCAGAACAGGCGAAACGAGCTGGTCTTTAAGATATGGAGGATATGGCGAAGCATATACTGTCGGGCAAGAATCCCTCCGTCATACACCATCTGAGACAAAACATTATCATCGACAGCTATAGTTTTGAGATAGAGAAGAAGTTAGTCCATCTCGGGACAGACGTGAACAACGTTCTAGTGGAGATCCAACGAAAAATAGTTTTCTAAACTCCTGATTTGATGGACCTAGATAATTATCTACGAAACACTTATTTTGTCTGCCAGTCGGCAAAATAAACGAGCTGATTCTTGTTGTCTTCGAAAGAAAAAAAGTCTGATACATGTGCTCCGTCTGAAAGACACAACGGCTAACTCTAAGAGCTGTACCAGGATGTGGAAGGCTAAGCCCCGTCAACAGCGATGGCTTCGATGTGGCCGAGTGCAGGGAGACTTCTCTGATGCTCCAGCTAAGAGGGTCTTCGAATCCGAGCGTCCTGTTTCGAGAACCAAGTCACCGCAGCCGAAAATCAGCTTTGTCTTGATAACTGGAAGCAGCGTGCCAAGGATAGCCAGAGAAGGAAGATATCTATAGCTCAGTGTCAGAGCCTCCATGGGCCGCAGGCCTGCGATACGAGTTAGTAAGTGGTTATTGATACAGCCTAGATCTTCGGACAAACGAATCTTCCACGTCGGGCATGTGGAAAACACTCTAGATGAGGTCTGCGTTTAAGTTGCCAGGCACAAGCGGAGAAGGAAGCCAATCTTTCAAGAGTGGGCCCAAAATAGATTCAACCGAGGCATATGAGAAGTTTTCGGTTGCATTCTGTCCTGCAGACTGCATTATTCAGGCACAACATTGCTCATACCATCCGACGTAGTTAAGGGATGGGGTTCGGTTAATGAAACCTTTTCAGGTGGATTTCAAGGTCAACAGGGCCGCCTCTTATGCATTTCTTTGCTTTGCAGGAACAGATGCACATCGATTAGAGGTTTTGGGACATCAAGGGTGGATGCCACCTTAAGCTCTGCCTCAGATCCTCCATGAGGTATATATGGAAACCATTTGATGTTTTTTGTTCAAAATAGCAAAGTTCAAAACTTGGGAAGTGGCTGCTTAGCAGACCCTCATTATTTCCGTTGCCCAGTCACATTTGTTGAAAGAGAGAGAATTTATTGTTTTCCTGGTAAGCAGTCCTTATTGATCCTTATCACTGAAACCGTGCTAATAAAAATATCCTCAATAAATTTCTACCCACCAGAGGTACCAGGAGATCTTAGGTACCAACCCCTAGGGCTGTAGCGATGAATGTTGTGTAAAATAATAAGTGATTCCGCGAATCACAACTCGGATAAATCCCATTAGGGACCTTGCCATAATTGCTTCCTACCTGTTGTCGTCCTATAAATACCAACTCATGATCCCCGACTCTTCAGTCCTACACCCGCCACAAACACAAACATACAGCAGCATCATCAGAATGGTCAAATCAATTGTCACTTTCGATACAATCCTGCAGGGTCAGCTCGACGCCAGCAACACGTCGTACAACATCAAGATCGCTGCCTTCAAGGCCATGGAGTTGAGATATCTTGGAGTGTACGTCGAAATCCACGTGGCATTGCATGGCGCCGTTGCCGAGAAAATTCCACCGATAGTCATGAAGCCCGAGGAGGAACCCACTCCGGCAATACAAGGATCACTCGTAGACCCCCTAGTCTTCACGCAACGATTCGAGAAGTTCAAGCGTTCGAAGGAAGCCTACACGAAACTGCTGAAGCATGCCTTCACCGAGGGTCGACGACTGTTTGCTGCCTACAATGGAAAGTGTAAAATCGCCATCGTGAGGAAGAGAGCACCAGTAACTGAATGAATACGAAATTATACAATTGCTAAATAAAATGAGAGAAATAACTATTTAAAATGAACGTATTTTCCTTTCGTTACTGTGGCCACAGAACCGATTATTGATTGAAGTGTTTTGTGGCTGCTGTTGAACAGAAGTGATCCTCTAATTTAATGTGCGCCCTGCTCAATTTCTCATCTTCCTATTTCTTTTAGTCCTTTAACCCCCTGAGGGACATGAGACGTCCAACTCCTGCGCGCCATCTCGTTCGAAGTTCTGCAACGCGTTTAAACTCCCGCCTCTCCATTTCTAAAGAACTCGATTCCTCTTTTACTGTTCTGCGCCACGTTTGGTGTCCCTATGCTCTGCATGGCTGGGTACGCGGATTCCAATGTATGGAGTATTTCGCGCCGTATGGTGTGTTGACTGCCACATTCTCCTTCCTGGTCCGTTCTCAGGTACAATTGCTCGTTGGAGATACTCTTCGGCCGAAAATTCCTAAGGATGTGTCTTAAGCATCTGTTTACGAAAGATTGCAGATTTCGCGTGGCAATGGTGTCCACTTTTCAGGTACTGCACCGACTCCGCATTGGAGCGGAAAAGTCGCAGTTTGATTCTTAAGCCGATAACATTGCTTTTCCAGATCGTGGATATCATTCCGAACGCAGCTTCAGCCTTCCGGATTCTACTGCTCACATACGGTTCGTTGCCACCTCGATTAGCCGAGACCATACTGTCCTAATATAGAAAACCTAAATTCAGAAATCTGTTAACTTTCTCGGCTTCCTGTCCGGTTGTCAGAAGTGCTAGTGCTTTCATTTTGCGCAGTATTTATTTTGAGGCCCACTTTGTTTGCCCCAGCTTCTAGATTATGGACCACCAAGTGAAGATCCATTATCCGATACGAAAGTAGACAAACATCGTCAGCGTAGTCTAGGTCTAAGTCCATTGAAAACTGTTACGTTTAGCCGAAATGAGTCTACGTAAGATTAATTAATTTGTCCACACAACAGGGTTCGATCACTGGATCGTGACGGTTAAAACAATAAAGTTCGCTATTCACGATATCTGATGTCCCCCCTACTGATGTACTTGATGTTTAATTTAGTATTTATTATTAATTTCGGTTTTTTTTTAATGTCCTAGGATGGCTGGTACTTACATCGGATTTTTCAAGTCCGTGTGTCCATGGTGGTCCTTTTGGGATGGGGTGGTCATGTGTTAGCCGACTTAGCCTCGATGGTGATTGCTATTGCCGCTCTGGTAGAATCCATGCAGCTCGTTGTTCTACGTCGTTGGTAAGTTCTGCTCATTAAGCAGATTTAACGCGTTGAGGTAGCGTTGTCTGGGGAGTGTGTGTTCTCAGGTTCCTGATTTTCTCGTTAGGATGGTTGTTGATGTATAGTAGCTGCTTTCTGAACAGTGTCACCATGTACTGTTGCAGGTGGATGATGCGTGCTTGGTCGTAAAGCCTATTGTTGCTGTGGTGCCTTTGACGGCCCCTGTCGAAGGCGAGTCCGGTACAAATTCGCAGTATTTTTCTTTCGAGAACTGCGAGCTTCGTCATGCTGGTCTTAGAGATGGTGTGTCATATTGGGAAGCCGTAGGCTAAGATCGGCTTAATAAGCTGCTTGTATAACAGCAGTTTTATCCTCTGACTTAATACATCAAGGGATAGATGCGATGGAAGCCTAGGATAGCCTTCTTAAGGGTCTCTTTCAAATGACTGTTGAACTTCAACCTTTCCGTGAAGTTAATACCAAGATACTTGACTTTTTCGTTTGTTGATATTTCTTTACAGTTAGGGAGCACTACCTTTATGCTTCGACATTTGACTTCTGATGTGCATCCACCTCTGGATGGTCTCCTTAAGCACATAAGTACCGATTTCCCAGCATTGATACGAATACCCCATTTGGTATAGTAGTCAAATTCGTTGGATTTCGACCCTTTGCGCCGCTATCTGTGGTGACGTCGAGCTGGCATAAGTTAACGAGTCATCTGCATATAGACAGCAGTTTACTGCGTCGGTTGGATGTGGTTGATCTGTCGTGTAGATGTTGAAATGCCACGGTCCCAGCTTTGATCCTTGTGCAACTCCCGCCTTGGAGCTCCGCTCAGATAACTTGCGCCCTTCAACTCAGACGTAGAATCTTCTGGAATGCAGAAAGCTACACATTTTTCTGATGAGGTTGGAGGGGAAGCCCATCTGGTTCAGAGTGTAGATGAGCCCCTTAATCCAGACCGTATCGAAGGCCTTTTCTACGTCCAGGAAGTAGGCGACGGTGACTTCCCGAAATCCGTACTGAATATCCGGAAAGAAATTTTAAGTCCGTAGACCATCGCATTAGTTTTCGGACTACCAGGTTCTCCAGGATCTTACTTATATTGCTCAAAAGCGATATAGGCCTGTATCCTGAAGCACTGGCAGCGTTCCCCTTTTTTGGTATTGCCACAATTTTTACTACTTTCCACTTGCTAGGAAAGTAGCTTTTGTTGATTCAATTGTTCATGTTGATTGTGAGAAGTATCATCATCGCTTGTGGCATTCGCTTCAGGACAATATTCGAAATATTGTCAGCCCCTGGTGCTTTCCTCGCTGGGCTACGTTGAATAATTACCGCAATTTCTTCGGCCGTTGTGAGGTCATCATTTCCTGTCGAGTTGACCGGTGGGTTGGTTTCGCTGAAGATGAAAGTGCATTGGCGTAGGTGTTGACTTCTGTGGCAAATTCCCGATCATCGGGCGGTGATTGTTGAAAGTTGCATTCGAAAAAGGATGAATTTCCCCGCTGACGCTTATATACATGATTCTTTGTAAACTATCAGTGTATAGGTGGCGACATCCATTCTTGCAGTGCGTACAACAACTTCAGGAAAACTCTTAGGAGTTTAACGTTCCTCCAGATGCGGACAGATGGCGTCGTTGTTTTTGTGGTGGTTGGTGTCTTGATTATCTCATCTTCAGGTGTTATGAATTGTATCACGTCACAAAACGCTCTTGTATGGTTTTCAAATCTAGTTTAGGCATAATTTTTCATAGGGACGGCACTATCACTGGAGTGGTCAATAAGTGGTATTAAGTGTGCTGGTGAACCTTCTGGCCTATCAGTTCCACACAATCCATGAAATTCAGGGATGTTCTATATTTGACACGTTAAGTCGAGGCCCAAAGGCGGTATGATCCAAGAATCAATGTCTACGAGACAGTCGCTTAGAGAAGTAGCTTTTAACAGTTGAAGAAGTCGTGACATGTCAATAAATATTTACAGTCGGCATATTATACAGTCGACATGAGTACACTACGGTCGACATTAACACAGCTGGGCAGAGTGCACGACAGCTCAGGGCAATTGTACGAAGCTGACGACGATTCACACAGTTCAGCGCAGAACGTTCAGTGGGGAATTCATCGAGTACATTTGTAGCACAGAGTTGAAGGCTAAAGTGGAAGAAGTTTTGTTTTTGGTGAAGTATTCGAACATCAACGAACCAGTTTGCCGGTTGTGCAAGCACTTAACAATATGCTCTAGCTAAGCATAAACATGAACTGTTTACTTCCGCCAGCATTTGTCAGTTTATCACATCATGGAGCTTTTCTGTTCACTGTCATGTCACTGTCACCCACAACTTAACACTTCCACCCAACTGAAGCAGTCTACCCCACCTCAAGAAATGAATGAGTTCTAGTTCATGAACCGGTTATCGCTAAAAAAACAAAAACTACACGACAATGTGACGTTAAAAGCGTGTTCTCCTCACAAGGCACGACCTTGAGGCGAGTAAAGAATTGTGTACAACCTTGACTGTAATCAGAAGCTTCAACAAACAAAAATTCGTCTCCGAATAAAAATACTCATTCAGGCCGATAACATCATCGGGCGTCGTTGTCGCGATGTTCAACGAAAAACTCATATTCTTTCGTAAGCTCATTCACTCCCAATTTGTGGGAGTATGTCAAACGGTTAACGAGTGTTTTTCTTACAGTTTGCTTGTCGATCAAAACCGCCTCGTTGACATGTGCGCCGAAGCTGGTGTTCTACTACGGGTAAGTGACAGTTTCTCAGTCGTGAGTTGATGCTACGTTTGACAACCATCCTTAGACCCACGTTCGACTCAAGTCAGTCGTTCGATCTGGACAACGCCAACGACATCATGCAGCAGTTCATCCACGATAAAACAACTGTCTACATGCATGGATTCAATCTGTCACAAGACGCGTCCAGCCTGCGATTGATGGTTGACGCTTATTTGAAGCGGAACACGATCAACCTACTGACGATCGATTGGACCAAGATGGCTGGCGGAAGCTATCTTTCCGCCCAGAAAAACGTCTTAAAGGTAATCTATGGTCAGTGTCTCGAGGAAATCATTTTCGAATCATCCCCTTAGCTGGCTCCTAGAGTGGCGCGGTCAATCCTGAAGATGTCCAGGGCGGGCTTGAAGACTGATTCCCTGAGTCTTGTGGGGCACTCGCTCGGTGCCCTTGCGGTGGGACTCATTGCCCGGGAAGTGCACGAGCAGAGCAACGGAAGTGTGTTGCTGCCAAGGTGAGTGCTGGTCGCTGTTCGAAAGCAGGTCCCTTCTCATCGAGATTTGCTTTTAAGACTAACCGCCTTGGACCCTTCGAATTCGGCTGCACACGAGGTATTCTTGCTTCCTCCAGTGCAACCGAGCGATGCCAAGTTTGTGGATGTCATCCATACGGATGCGGGGGGCATTGGCTCTCGCGATCGAATGGGACATGCTGACTTTTGGCCAAATGGAGGGAAAGCCATTCAACCGGGATGTCCTGAGTCCGGTGTAAATGGTGAGGCAAAGGTTGTGTCGTGAGGAACTGAGTCGAACGTATTCTTTGGACAGACAAGTGCAGTCATCGGAAGGCTTGGGCCTACTGGGCGGAAAGTGTTGCCAACCTGAACCCCGGGCTTTACCACGCGTGGACTGCGGATGTGGCGGCTGCTTCGGGTGTGTCAATGGGAATTGATTGTCCAGCGAG
Organism: Eristalis tenax; assembly: GCA_905231855.2. Taxonomy (NCBI): domain Eukaryota; kingdom Metazoa; phylum Arthropoda; class Insecta; order Diptera; family Syrphidae; genus Eristalis; species Eristalis tenax. The sequence continues at coordinate 71,367,172 of HG993125.1, read as the reverse complement.
GTGAGTTGTTAAGAGGAAAAGAGGCTTGGAAGTGTGCTTCTTTGTTTGGTTTTTAACTTTGTAGCGCTCGTGGGGATTTCTATTTGTCAATTGAGAGCGCGTATGGCTCGGTGCCTGGATTGGGGCTGAATAGCTGAGGGAGGAGATTGATTGATTTCGTAAAATAAACTTGAATGTTGACGACCAAAGGGCCGACTTTTTCATTGTGGTGTGAATGTCGCTCCGGACTCTCGGCAGTGAAGTCAGAAGGGATCCATGCCCCACAACAGCATAAAGAGCCCTGAATCGGTAGCGCCGCTATACTTGGCCGAGTCTCTCCTCTAGCTGGTCACCGTTGAGCACAGGCGCGCAGAGTTAAGTAAAGACTCCGAGCTGATGATTCTGACATTGGATAGTCGAGCTCTGAACCACGTTGCCCTTAAGAAGTGATTAGAACCCCCAGAACTACTTTAAGGCCTCCAAAAAAGCTTCGAGTCAATGTGTGACCTTTCATTTCTTGATTAGTGGTAGTGTCTTCTCTATGACGGCAATGGCACGTTTGCCCTTGTACATGGCAAACAAACGCTTGCTCTCGGCGTATGCCTCCTTCAGCAGTTCCTTGTAAGCTTCCTGTGCCTTGCGGTACCTTGCAAAATAGTGCGGTAGGACCGAACCGTCGGTTTTGTACCCATTCACTGCGGAAACTGGGTCTGTTTCGTGCTTGATCACAATCGGTGGAATCTTTTCAGTGTCACGCCGATTCTTGAGGACATGGACTTCGAAATATGCCGAGAGGTACTTCACCTCCCCTGCAGTGAATCGCTTTATAACGTGTTCGTATGATTCGGGCTTTTTGTGGGGCTTTTTGTTTTTAGTAAGGGCTTTAACCATCTTGTCAAAATTTGGATTTTATTACTTCTCCTGAAGTGAAGCGATGTGATGGATTTGAGACAGGACTGCACTAGTAACCGACAAGCGACACGTTTTCAAACAGAACGATGATCGGGAAAGTTTTTCGCTGACCCTTGTCTGATGTCCGAACGCCAACAGGCAGACGTTTTTCCTGTTAAAGCGGTCCGCCGGTTGGAGTTTTTGTTTTGTTTTGCTTCGTTGTTAGCTATGGCTATGAGCATGACAGCACTACGTCTTTGGTGTTTAGTTTAATAAATAGAAGAAATTGTTCATGATGTCAGTATTATTATTTTTTTTTTTTTTTCAAAATTGAATTTATTTCTGATTTAATTGAATTTTTATTTAATTAAATTTTATTTAATTTTCTTTTTGAATAAATGAATGCAGTGAATTAATTTGTGTACAAATTCATGCTCGGAGTTAGCTAGTAGCCGTCCATCACACCTAACCAATGTACAAAGAACGAGAAGCAAAACTGTATGACATTTTTTAAAATATCTTCATATAAATAGGCTCTGCCCATTTTTTCGTATACTTATGCACCGTTCTACTCAACCAAAAGGCATGCTATTGGGTCTATAACTTAATTCTTTAACTCATTGCGGTTTGCTAAGAGATGGCGTAACTTGTATTATTCCATTGGAACATACGTTGGAAAGCTACTGTCATTGTACGTCATTTCAGTATGTGTCATTCATTTGAAGCGAAAACAACAATAATTATTTTCACTCACTTTTTTCGAACTTTGTGCCTGAAAAAGTGTTTTGCGGTTAGTTCTTCTTCATTACTTTAATAGGAAGAAAACTTCTGCCGAAAGTCATCGTATTTTGCTGGCATTTTATGGTGAACATGAGCTAGCCAAGTGAACGTGACAATTTAGAATTGGTGACCGATTTAAAATTTGTGATTTTGGCTTGGCCAACCAGCCAAATCAACGGCAAAGCCGAATATCCATGGCGCGAAGGAAATGCTCTGTATTTGATGGGATTAGAAGGTTGTGCTTTATTATGAGCTGCTAAAACCGGGTGAAACCATCAATGGACACCGCTACCGAACACAATTAATCCGTTTGAAGAGAGCAGTAGCCGAAAAACGTCCGGAATATGCGACCAGGCACAAGGCAATAATTTTCCATCATGACAACGCTCGGCCCCACGTTGCTATTCCGGTTGAGAACTATTTGGAAAACAGTGGATGGGAAGTTTTACCCCACCCGCCTTATGGCCCAGACCTTGCCCCTTCTGACTACCAATTGTTCCGGTCGAAGCAGAACGCCCTCACTGAAATACGGTTCACATCAGAAGAGAATATCAAAAATTGGCTTGATTCATTCTTGGCTGGCAGGCCGGCGCAGTTCTTTTGGGATGGGATCCACAAATTGCCAGAAAGATGGGAAAAAGTCGTAGCTTCAGATGGGCAATGCTCTGAATAATACTATTGTGCATGTTTTTCTTGAATAAACGTTCAAATTTTACTTACTTCATTTGAAAGGCTTATTTTAAGATATTTATAATGTTACGTAGCTTACTGACAGAAAAAAGAATACTTTCAAGTCTGTTCGTCCTTAAAAGTCATGTGAGTCGAGAAAATATCATATCACGAGTTTAAATACATAATCGTCGAATGTCGATGAGCGATGAGCCTTATAGTGAGATGAGCCTTATAGTGAGATGAGTTGAAGTCGACTACACACGAAGGATCTGCAGGCCAATCGAAGCTCCGCCGTTGACTCTAGCTCATGGGGATTAATTCCCAAGCGCATCCAGGCACGCGCAAAGAGAGGTCCCCCGACTTCTGACCTTCATTCGCTGGGGGCGGTCAACGGGTTTGGAGTGTGCTGAATGTGCATCCGAATGGGTCCACGACTGGATCCAAAAAGAAAGACAGGAGTGTGATGAATTCTTTCAGCTCCACGGATATGTTCGTGAATGATGTTGTTGTGGGTCACTAAACTATTATGCGTACAAAGGAGATGCGGTATGTCGATGTTTGAGGGAGTCTATTCACTCTATCTCCGTCGTATTCAAGCTTGGGGTGGATATACGCCTTATAGGGGAGAAATATTTCTTGCATGGATTAAAGACAGCTCATTATTTCGCAGACCTCAAATATGGGATCGTTCCAACTAAGAGTTGTGTTGATACACACATTAAGAATGGACAGCTTTCCTTATCCATAAAAGGCGCCTAACACAGGCGCCTTTTATGGATAATGACTGATTATCAAGGGTTCGCTTGAGTGACAGCAGACAGCATTGAGTTCTTGCAACATTGTTGCAGAATTCAATGTGCTTAACATTCGCTGCCGTTCCAAGTCTACGTCTGAAGTGCGGGGTCGTGAGTCTTGGAACGAATTTGAAAAGCCGAGCGTACTGTCATCAGGGAAGGAAAAGATTGGATTAGATGTTGCAGACAAGAGATCATTTATAAAAATGCGAAAGAGTGTCGGAGACAGAACAGAGCCTTGGGGAACACCAGCATTTATTTGTTGGATATCAGACTTGAGCGAAAGGTAATTTCTAATCCGACAATCGACAAGAGAGCTTGATGCCAAACTCTGTCAAATGCCTTAGAAATATCAATCGCAACGATCTTGCTTTCGCGTGCATTGGTTCCACTTTTCGATGAGATAAGCTATCAGATCACCAGTGGACCTGTTGCTGCGGAAACCATACTAACGGTCTTCCTAACTTCCGCGATTCAAGATATTTCATAAGCTGACGATTTATCAGCGTTTCCATGGCCTTAGAAAGAAGGAACGTAAGTGCTATGGGTCGGTACGAGGTGGGTGACGAAGATTCGCCCTTTTTCGGGACGGGCTGGACAAATGTCGTTTTTCATCTGCTCGGAAAGAGTAGGATAGATGAAAAGGCTTACGCAGTGGTTTTGCCAGCGCAGAAGAACACCTCTTCAGAAGAATAGGGGGAATACCATCCGGGCCAACGGATTTGTGCACGTCGAGATCTTTAAGTACTCTTGCAACTGTACGAGTGCGGAAGTGGATTTGTCCCATGGTGAAATCAACGCTCTCAAGTACAGGTGAAGACATATTGGAATCTGGCAGTGTTGAGCTGCAAAATGCGCCGCGAGCAGATTCGCTAGAGAGCTGACAGCTGGGATATCATTGTAAATTAACGTGGGAATTGAAGACGAGGCAGAATTCTTTACGTTTTTTACAAATGACCAAAAGTTTTTGCTACCCTTGGGACATTGTAGCACTTTTTGCCTCAACTTTTGTTCATACGAGAATTTTACACGTCTTATAATTGCATTACAGTCATTTCTGGCCCGTTTAAACTTATTCCGGTTTTCGTCAGTAGAGCTTGCTTTGTATATCCGGAAATTTAACTCTCTCAACCTGAGAGCCTCTTTACAGCGCGAGTCATACCATGCGTTTGCTTTGGGCTTGATACTCTTCACTCTGTGAGGAATGAAGGATCTCATGCCCAGCGGAAGAATGCTTTTGATCATATCAGCAGCGGCATCCACGTCACTATCGAGGAAGCATAGTGACCAGTTAGAATTCCTTAAGAAGTTGTTTAGACCGCTCCAATCGGCTTTTTCCTAAAGTCATACTGTTTTTTTAGGAATTTGGTCTCTAACTGTTTGTGGCGATAACGAGAAATCAGCTGATACGACACAATGGTCAGACGAGCCTAGAGGTGACAGAATGTCAATAGAATATTTGTCAGGATGAGAGGTGAGAAACAGGTTCAGGGTGTTGCCGGAATGATCTGCAATGTCAGGTATTCGTGTGCGCTCATTCACTAGCTGTGTCAGATTATTTACCTCAGCAAAGATTTCAACATACCTTCCTTCGGATGTTGTCTGGCCCGAATGTCGAAGCCAATTAGAATTGTGTACATTGAAATCTCCCGCAATGGCAATTTCAGTGCGAGGATACAGGGATACAATTCCTGAGATGGAGTCGGATAGCGCATCAAATTCGTTAAAAGTTGAGTTGCTACCCAGGATTGGACTTCTTAAAATAAAGCAGTAGTGGATTAAATGCTGTTTTAGCCGAATTAAATTCCAGATTGGAGCAGAGGCCGTATTGAGGTTGAAGTTGGCAAGCATTACTACGCACGTAGAGGGCGAGACCGCGGTGTAAAAAGAAAAACCGCACCAAGCTATATCCAGGCAGGTTTAAATCCGATAAATCGAAGAAGCTACGCAAGTTATAGTACCATATCACTTTCTTTCCATCTTATCATTCATTAACTGAAAAATCCGTTAAATCCAATAAATTCATAGTTTAACTATTCAGAACATAAAACGTAAGACAGACAATAAATATTCTTTTTTATGTATTCGGTCCAGAAAGGGTCCCAACCTCATAAATCGCGTGTTAATATCTTTTCATCTTTTAGAGTTTAAGTACTTGTTGCAATGACACTGGAGATGAGATAATGGTCGAAGGCAAGTGCATCGGCAGTACTACTTTAGGCTAGTGATAAGAGAAATTGTATATTTTGAAAAAGAACTAAGGCAGTTCGAAAATAAAGTTGAACGAGAGCGGACGTGTTCCGTTACTCGAACCCAACCCAGAAGAGAACTCAAATCGTGTTTTCTTTAATTCGCACTCTCTGTCATGCCTCAACCCGCCTGATAAAATCAAGCGGGAGTTGCTTTGTAAGGAGAGGGACGAGAGGAAACACTTCACTACAGTGCACTTTGCTTTGGTTTTTTTTTTCCGACTTTGTTTTTGGGGCCGCGGGGTTTACGATTTTTACGCGTATTGTACCGACGGAGACAAGTGCACGCGTCGGAGGATGGCACAGGACCAATACATACGACACAATGGTTAGATGAGCCAAGGGTTGACAGAATGGCAACAGAATATTTATCAGGACGAGAGGCGAGATACAGGTCTATCTATCTAAATACAGTCTCTCTAATGTCAGGTATTCATTTTATTAGCTGGGTCAGATTGTTTACCTCAGCTGGGTCAGATCGACATTTCGACTTCCTTCGGGTGTTGTCTGGCCTGAATGCTGAGGCCACTTAGAATTGTGTAGGTACACTAAAATCGCCCTCAGTGGCAATTTCAGTACGAGGACAATTCTTGAGATGGAATGAGATAGTGTGCATTAAATTCTTCAGAAGTTCAATTGCTGTATGTAGTGCATTAAATGCTGACGGACATGGACTTATAACGCCAGAAAATAAAATTCCAGCATTGAACAGAGACCGTATTGTGATTGACGTTGGTAAGCTACATCACTACGCACGCAGACGGGAGAGAGAGAAATCACAGTGCAAAAATAAAAGCGGCACCAAGCTATATCCGGGCAGGTTGAAATCGATTTCCCCTCTCATTGATGCGATATTCTCACTTGCCTTGTTTCACTCAGCTCCAAGACACCTGGTCTGTAACGGAATTGGTGAACATACACAGGGAAGAGCTTGTCTCTAAGCCCACGCACAATGCTCACATCAATCCTAAAACTTCCCATAAAAGACAAAAGGGAGATATAATAAAACCAACTCCGAATGCGAGTGGTAAAGCAGAATTGAGAAGTGCAAATTTCAGATTAGCTTCCCAACACAATCGATGTAGGTGTTGCGCCCCTACATCGATTCAAGGTGGTCTACTAACAAATTCACACTTCCAAAATCCGCTACGTCAGATGCTACGCACTCTCAGACATTAACCCAGCCCGCCTGATGGAATCAAACGGGAGTTGCGACCGAGAATGCACAGCAGTGGTTTATGATGGAAAGGCGAGTGGGAGCGGACCGACCGCACTCTACGCCGAATATACACTTCACTTGGTTTTTTCCTTTGTGGGACGGGCAATCGAAACGTTTTTGGGGCCACGGGCTTTTCGTTTTTTTGGTTGTACACGCGTAATGCACTGACGGAGACAAGTACACGCGTCGGAGGTTGGCACGGAACGTGTACTAATTCAGACATCATATTTATCAATTGAAATGATTGATTGTTTTGTTGACAGCTGTTTTTTTTTGTGCGTTCGGTCTGCAAAGTCATTAAATGTCGTTCGGAATTGGTAAAGAGTTTTGTTGTTTTTGACTAACTTACAAATCTTCTTCTTTGTTTGGCGCTACAGTCCGGGGTGGACCTGGGCCTCAACCAACAAGCCTCTTCAGCCAGCACGATCTTTCACCAGCTACCTCCAGTTGTGCACACCAAGTTGGTTGAGGTCCTTCTCCACTTGTGTGCGCCATCTCGTTCTAGGACGCCCTCTTATGCGTTGTCCCAAAGGCTCGGAATCGATGACTCTTCGGGCCGGAGCTGTGGTGTCAATCCACTCTACGTGGCCTAGCCATCTTAAACGTTGGATCCGAAGACGCTTAACTAGGTACATGCCGCTGTACAGTTCGTGGTTGAATCTCCTTCTCCAGACGCCATCAATACAAACAGGACCAAAGATCGCACGCAGAACTTTTCTCTCAAAACGACCAAGAGCTTCTTCATCCTTTCGGTTGTTTCCTTAAAACTAACCCGTCAACTATCCAACATGGTAGTGGCCCCTGAGTACGGGACATTTTGAGATGCAGCAGATTAGCGACAAGGGCACAGACTGCACGTGTTTGGTCACTAGTTGGCATGGCTCACATTTGATTTCCAGTTGCTTGTGCAGTATCGAGTGTTCAGAAATTATCACGTTCACGACGTTACAGTCAACGATAAACGGTACGGAGACATGATTACTAACTAGTTCGTGCAACACTTGGAACGATTCGCCCTTGGATTAAGGTATGCTGATGACAACAGATCTCTCTTATCTTTTTGGCTCTCATTATGTTTTCTTTGCAGTGAGGTGCCACAAGCCTTCCGTGGAGTATGTTGACGCTGTCTTGAGGTTTTGTCAATGCTCCCTGATGTCTTAGAAATAGTGACACTCAAAGAGGCCGAGGGATCCTTCACTCGCAGGATCGACTTCGTCCTCAATGCACACCTCGTGTGATAACTTGAATGTACGAAACGGTTCAGTTGAGCGCAATTAGTAAATCCGCCAGCTCATTTCACCAGTTTCTTCAATCGCCATGGGAACTACTACTGCGGGACACGTTGCGCACAAACCATATCGATGTCAACAGCATAACCAGGAAGAATTGTGTCAAGAGGCTTGACAACTTCCCACAACCTCTACTTGGTTGCGCTGAATAGCAATGAATTGCTCGACATTTCCATTAGCATGTAAAGGGTGATTTTTTAAAAGCTATAGGAAAGTTTTCAAAAAAAACACATTAAATTCAGAAAAATGCATGAAATCTTTATTTGAGTCGATAGTACGGTCCATATAATTTAATGTTTGAAGATTATTTCATGCAAATGTTGACCTTGACTGCGCCTCAAATGGTCCATCCGCTTAGTCCAATTTTGGCATACTCTTGCCAACATTTCGGCCGGTATCTCACGAGTAAATGCTTCAATGCTGTCTTCCAATGCGTCAATTGAAGCAGGCTTGTCTGTATAGACATGACCTTTAACATAGCCCCACAAAATAGTCTACAGGCGTTCAATCGCACGATCTAGGCGGCCAATTGACCGGTCCCGAACGTGAAATAAAATGAACTCGCCTCTCAATAAGTCCATGGTTGCGCGTGCTGTGTGGCATGTGGCACCGTCTTGTTGAAACCACATGTCATGCAAGTCAAGCTCTTGCATTTCGGGCAAAAAAAAAAAGTTGGATATCATCTCACGGTAGCGCTCACCATTCACAGTTACGTTACGATTCGCATCATCTTTGAAGAAGTACGGTCCAATGATGCCACCAGCCCATAAACCGCACCAAACTGTGACTTTTTCTGGATGCATTGGCAGATCTTGCAATTCTGCCTTTTTACGTACCCATTGATCAAAAATGAGCTTCGTCTAAACTGACCATAAATTGGAGGAAGCGCGCGATGAACTTTATTAACAGAGCACGCATTTTGATAATAAAATTCAATAATTTGCAAGCGTTGTTCGTTTGGTTCATGGTTAAATTGTAGACCAAACTGAAGATGTTTGACAGTGAAACAAAACACGAAACGTGCGTCAGCTGTTTAAACCAGTGTTGCCAAAAAGATAATAGCTTAAAAAATCACCCTTTACACCCTATACGCAACAGACTACACCATATCATTAAATCTAATGATGGACTCGCGGAATATCACAACATTTTTAGAACGGGCCGATCGAGAACCGACGCCACTGAAGTCGTAATAGACGATGTTCAATCAGTCATTGAAGGTAGTCGATGGAAAGAAGCCAGTAAAAAGTACTACGTGGTTACACTTGACGTGAAAATGCACTTAACTCGGCAAACTGGTCGCGGTTTTTAGGTTAAAAGCACCGAAAAGCATACGAAGAGTGATCAGAAGCTACTTTACGCGTTAGGTTGCGTCCGAAGACCAGACGAAATTGTATAAAATTCCGTTCCACTGATGCCTATGCAAAGTTTTCACATTCCCGCGAAAAAAAAAATAAACAAACCACCACAGAGGCTAGGTCGTGCCCATGAATTGAGTTCAGATGCAGCATCGATCATTCTGTTTCTGTTTATTGTGAATGTTTTGTCTTCAGTAAGCATTCATCAGAGCATCATAAGCAATAGATCATGGACTGTACGAAAGGAAAACAAACGAAAAGAACGCGGAAGCTTTCCATAAATGTCACATGTCATAAAGTGCAATTGGGTGCATTCAATGCTTTTTGGAAATGAATGAGTTCATTTTGCGTACCAAAAAAATTCATTACTACTAAGTAGTGACAGTTAAATAAGCTCTGACGCTAGCCTCGCTCTCCTAAGTACTCGTTTCTCACTGCAGAGCGACTCTAAGTCCAGATATAAAATAAAATCATTTTTTTTTCAATTAAAAAAAAATAAAAATAAAAAGAAATAATTTTGAATTTCATAAATATAAAAATAATTTTTTATTATATAAATACCACCGAAAAATCGACCAGTCATCAGTCCTTCCAATCACACACAAAACCATTTCCCTTTCAAAATGAACATGCTAATGGAATGTTTGAATACACCCGACGAAGAACTCGACGGCCTCCCCTTGAGCGCGCACTTCAAGCTTATGAAACAATTCAAATCGATGGAGATGTGCCAGACGGGATTTTTCTATCAAATAAACATCACACCAAACGATCCGAAGGATAAGAAGATCCCCCCAGTTATCATAAGATCCTATGAGCAACCGATGCAAATTGAGAAAGGGTTGCTAACAGACCCGTACATATTTTTCCAGCGCCTTGAACGATTCGAAAGGGGAACGGAGATTATCAGACTGCTAGTGATCAAGGCGATGAAGGAGGCGCGCCGGTTGAGTGAGATATACAAAAACTATACAGTTCGAATCATAAAGAGAAGGTGAGTCGGGGATGAATGTAGGACTCTTTGACATTTGTGATACTTCTGCCACCAAACAGACAACGACGACAAGGCCGTCGGAAATGATGGCCTCGACATTACTTATCATGACTTGACTGTATACGCGGTATTAAACTTAAGGGTAAACTGATGTGCGATCCTGGTGTCAGGATGTGCGTTCCTGGTGTGCGCCGACATTTGGTCGAAGCTGGACGACTCCTGACACGACGAAAAATGTTTATAATCCACGGCTTCACCTCTCCCGAGTCCCCGACAATGTTCAGAATATACACGGTGCACAATTGATTTCCATAAATAAGGCGTGTTTTATTGAGAACTCAGAATTCTCATCAGCACTGATCCTCAAAAAAACACTCGTCTTCTCATTTAACTTTTTTGTGTCAAAAGTTGGTGCGTGCCCTTACTTTCATGGCATTAGATGTAAAAATACGAATACAGCGCCTCTATATTTCACTTTTTGCAAATGTGTTTTATTATGTTTGTACAAATATGGCTTTATTTACTAGAAGCGTTTGTATATAAAAAAGGATGGATTGGAGTACGTTATCCTATGTCGAACTATTGAGAACACCAATGCCGATAATTCATTGAAGATGGGATGCCCCTCCAACCATCCATCCATTCATCAGAATAATTTATAGCTTTCCGCATTCCAGAAGATTTTACGTCTCAGTTGAAGGCAACAGAGCTGAGCACCACGGCGGGAGTTGCATAAGGATCAAGCCTGGGACCGTGGCATTTCAACATCTACACGACAGATCAACCACATTCAACCGACACGATCGAACTGCTGTCTATTTGCAGATGACTCGCTGACTTATGACAGCTCTACGTCACCACAGATAGCGCCGCAAAGTGTCGAAATCCAAACAGCGAACAAATTTTACTACTATACCAAATGGGGTATTCGTATCAATGCTGGGAAATCGGTACTTATGTGCTTAAGGAGACCATCCAGAAGTGGATGCAGATCAGCAGCCAAATATCGAAGCATAAAGGCAGTGATCCCTAACGGTACAGAAATACCAACAAACGAAAAAGTCAAGTATCTTGGCATTAACTTCACGGAAAGGTTGAAGTTCAACAGTCATTTGGAACAGACCCTTAAGAAGGCCAACCTAGGCTTCCATCGCACCAAACCCTTGATGCGCAAGCAAAATGGGTTAAGCCAGAGGACAAAGCTGCTGGTATACAAGCAGCTTATAAAGCCGATCTTAACGAATGGCTTCCCAATATGGCACACCATCTCTAAAACCAGCATGACCTCGCAGTTCTCGAAACAGAAATACTGCGAATTTGTACCGGACTCGCCTTCGACAGGGCCCGTCAAAGGCACCACAGCAACAATAGGCTTTACGACCAAGCACGCATCATCTACCTGCAACAGTATATGGCGACACTGTTCGGAAAGCAGCTGCTAAACATCAACAACCATCCTAACGAGGAAATCAGGAACCTGAAAACCACAATCCCCGGACAACGCTACCTCAACGCGTTAAATCTGCTTAATGAGCAGAACTTAGAAACGACGCCGAACAACGAGTTGCATGGATTCTACCAGAGCAGCGATAGCAATCACCATCGAGGCTAAGTCGGCTAATACATCACCACCCCATCCCAGAAGGACCACCATGGACACACGTACTTGAACAACCCGTTGTAAGCACCAGCCATTGTAGGACACAAACAATTAACAATAAACCGACAATAATAATAAGCATTAAATTAAACAAAGTGCATCAGTTGGGCCCCTATTGTTGAACCAACACCCTTACCCTTAGTTTGTAAGTCTAGTTGTAAACTCAATTGTAAAAAGTAATTCTGTTCAAATGTGCATCTTCAAAAAGTGTAGTCAGTGGCATCTGTAGTTCAGTGGTGGTATCTGAATCGGATGAGATGCGGAACATATGATAGCGGTTCATCACCTCGCTTTAGTCAGTGTTGACTGTCAAATATCACTGAGTGGATTCTGCTCAGTAATTTGTTTTGTTGTTGCTTCGCGTGTAAAGTGAATACTGAGCTGAGTACAGATTCTCAAAAAAACACGCCTATAATATATAAGCGGCGCGACAGTCCGAAGCGGACCTGGGCCTAGTTTCTACAGCAACCACTCGTGATGTGCGTGCTATTGTAAGGGACCTATAGTTTTATGCCGACTCCGAACGGCGAAGTTTGAGAAACTTTTTCTAAACAGGAATACTCTTTGAGCATTGTCAGTGGCTCGAACGAGGTGGGGTGTGAAAATTATTTTGCTCGTACTGGGAATCGACGGAAACTGCATTGCGGCATGGGGCACCGTCTTGTTGGAACCAGTAACCGTCCAGACCGTTGGGCGGACGTAATGAGCCAACATCCACCGATGTGGATTCCCATCAACTGTTTTGCCTTCGCTGAAGAAAAATGACCCAATGATGGCTTTGGCGCAAATGCCGACATGCATTAGGCCCCGTGCACACATGCGTCATTCCAACTCGCGGTCCCCCAACATCACCCCATTTGTGTTTTACGGCCTCACGAATAAATTGAGTGGTGGGCATAGACGCGTTTTTTTTGCGGGTAAAAATATTCACAGGCTTCCACGAGGCCGCTGCTACATAGTTTGTTATTGGGCAGTGCCCACATGCGTCATCTTGCCACTAATTAAAATTCAAAAGAAAGATGTCAAATAAATTTGACTTAGTATTATTTATCAATGAGAAATGAAGGTTTCCCGAAATGCGAGTGTTGCTTCCAAGGCAAACCATGACCGGATGTAAAAAATATTCATGTTGTTAGCCGATGATCCACAAAAGCATGTACTGAATAACGTCGTTTCTTTTTAAGAACATAATTTTAATGCACTTGATACGCAAACATTACTCGCTCATTTCATAAGCGTTCATTGCAGCAAGCCGAACCTGGAGCTACCAGCGGGAAAATCCTGTACGTGTGCATTGAACTTTTTTGTAAAGTATGAACTTCATTCAATAAATAGTTTGAAAATGGTCGTAGTCACTTTATAATGCTAGAAGTAGATTTCTAGCGTCTGCACTCACCGGTAGTGTTTTCTTTTTTTGCCTATTATCTTGGATCTGAGGCCTCAAAAATTCAGATTCAGTGCCATTCGATTGACCGTTTGGCCGTATTCCAGTCAACGTGGGTGGTCTGACGGCTATAATCGTTGAGTCAATAGCACTCTCTCTACGACCTTAACCAGTTCATTGGAATGCCTTACGCGTTAAACGAACGATCTCCCACTCTACGTGCTCAACAAAATTCAACACCAAACGGCAAATAGTGTGATTCGACGAAGCATGTTGGCCACTATATATTTTTGCGACGACATTTCGCACGTTGAGCTCAACCCAGCTAAACGACTATTCTCAATGCACAGCGTCACTATTTCGAATTGGATTGGCCTTTCAGTAACAAAAACTCCAGTCAATCGGTTGATCCAAACGTCAAAATTATTCAGTGTTTACAAACAGACATTACAAATGGCGTCGCTCTGTAAGAAAAGGTATACAACTGAAGGCCCTTCCCTCTTTATGAGCTTTAATGTTACTTCCTAGATATCGTTCTTGCAAAGCCCAACACTAGAGCAGGCCTTGCAGAAGTCCGTCCGCAAACGCATACACATCATAATGACGTGGTTGCCCGAACACAGGACACCATTGTGTTCGGGCATTTTAACAAGAGCAGATAAAATGGGTCTGGAGGTGAACGAGGATAAAAAGACTACACTGCTCCGCGATGACGAGCAACAGCGCTACAAAATAGCCCATGCACCTAAAAGTATACTAGTTTTGGGCAAATAACAATCGTGTGCAAAGTTAACATCAGGCATTTGAGGTGAAAAAAGAAACAAGAAGCGAAGCCACATCTTCACTCCCACCACTCACCAGAATCTTAAAATTTCCAACTCAACCCACCACACGTCGCACCGCTGCTATGGAAACCTGGCAGCTCTACGCTCATCAAAATCCGACGCAACATCGCAACCCACCAACCACGACCATACACATCCAAACATGTATTCAGTTCCACACAGGCAAAGCTCAATTTTATCGCGGCAAGAAAATACCCACCTCGACACGGGAAAACCTCCACAAAAAGCTCACTCAACAGAAACCATCACAAGCTGCCTCGAAAGGGACCTCTGCGATCGGTCAACGTCTGAGTTTGTCTTAACATTCCGAATAGATCGGTTGCCGCCGGTGGGTAGTCGATTTTCGTCTTCGCGTTCGCTTTTTTCACTCGTCCCGGTCGAAGTGCATACTCGCTGACACCTGCACCTGCACAGAGGCGCATTCAAGTGAGTGGTTCATGTGCTCAAATGGCTTTTTTCATTGTTATTATTTGTGACACCCCAGGTGAAGGTAAAGAGTTCAACGAACATCCGGCATGCGAGGCTCTCGCACACACATTGCATAAGTGGCACGATTCTGTGATGAAGGGCGTCTCAAATTAATTCGCAGCCGCCGCTCGGCGTTGGACGAGTTAATTTTGTTGTTGTGTTGTGAAAGACTGTGGAATGAATAAATTTTCTTTTTTGTGGCGCTCGGATTTCGAAAGCACTCATCGCTGGACAGTGATTTGGGATTGTTGTCGTGCTGCAAGACCCTTTAATTACAGCCGCGCCGCGCCGTGATGCGAGGCAACGCCTGTGTCAGAGAACGGTGCTCGTGCGGAAGACATAAACAACTCAGTTGCCCGCACTCGGCTGATTGCCGATTGACAGATGAAGACTGTTCAGTGATAGAGGAATGTAAACAAAAGCTTGTTACGTTGTCAGGTTTCTAGATTTGAAAAAGCGCCTAATCATTTTATTCGTCTGTTTATTGCGTTCATGCAAAATTAATTACCTCGGGTCCAAAGTTCGCGAGTTCTTAGCATTTTAATTGACGATGATGAGGATAGTTCTTGTGAATAGACAATTGAAGAGAATCCGAGGTGATGTCAGAACTTTCGTGGGATTTAATTGACGTTGATTTGCTGTTTGTTTACAATGTCTGGACTGGCCATGAGGGCTTCATAGAGCATTGGCCTTTTGTGCAAGCGTGCACGCACTGTGATGTGTTACATGTTGACTTTAAAAACACTGATGGGGAACATTTCTGTGTTCCATCGGGGATTGAATGAAGCTTCCCAGCTTGTAATGGGAATACACAGAGGCTTATGCTTGATTTAAAGGCAAGGAGTTCGCGTTGCTCTTGTTTCTTGAAAAGGGTTTATCCACATCCCGAGCATTTTGTCCCATGGCACTGAGTTAATTTTCTTGGTTTAAAAATTGATTTTATTGTTCCTCTGTCGAGGTTACTTTCCGACTAAATTAGACCTAATCTTAATCCCAACATCACAAGGTCGGCCACAGACCACTTGACACCAGATGTTGATCCCGACATCGATGTCATGCGACATATGTTTATGATGGTTGTTCCAACCTGTGTGAATTTAACTTGTGTGTTTGATGCAGGCTGATTGTGAAACAGTAATTTAGTCGGACTCGGTTATATGTATACAAGACGCTCAAGTGCAAACGTATCCATCTCTGAACTGGATCACTTACCTCTTGTCTTTAGGTAACAAGCATTGTTTTCACAAGTAAGCCCAGATTAACCCATAGTGCTGTCACTTTCCAGCATATACCATGGTTCCTCGTTGAATATTTTGCAGTTCTCCCTTTTTTTAAATCCTTGTCATATTTGTGTTGACCATTTTTAGAACCATATTGTGGTTGTTGCTCATGTAAATCTAGTTTGGAAACAATGTCTACTACGCGCCAGCCAAGCTGGAGGCAATCACTTGCATATTGACGGCTTGAAAAAGTAGGAAACCAGTTAACTACGGAAATACTACATGATATGCAACTGTCATCAATCTGTCTCAACACACAACCTCCTTAACCTGTCCAAGATTGACGGCGATAGTGCGCACATGCTGCCATTCGCTAGTCTCTACTGCACTTAACTCATTTAAAACCAAGGTCGTTTTGAACATTAAACTTGATTTTTTAAACCTCATTGCTTTATTAATTTTTTTTAATTCACTTTGTATGGCCACTTTTCCACTTTTCAGTTTCTGCTCTTGCTTGTATTAGCGGTTGGATATGACACCAAGAAAGTCACTTGTTTTCGCCAGAATGCGATTGAAGTAAAACTAGGGATTCGCTTTCCCTTGCTCAAGTGATGCGTGAGACCACTCTTGCACTACAGATCGAGGTATACCTCGGCCTTCCTACTACAGGAACTACTCGCGTTGTGGTTCTCTCGTGAAGTTTATGGCTACTCAAAGCGGCGTATCTTGTGAAGCCTCTTTGTACTACGCATGTCAGTGATTCAGGAGATGTCATGTCGGAAATTGAAAACAAGCACCACAATAAAATGCAATAAATGTTTCCCTAAAAGGCTAAAGATGGAATGACCATTCAATGATTGTGGGGATCTTATCCTTCTCTTTAATTTTATGAAATTCCCAAGACCTCAGCTGTTCCTTGCATCATTTCGTCATGCATCAATGCCATACATATATTGGGTCTATAAATTAATTCGTGGGTTTTTTTTCAAAATTTGAACGTTTATTTAAAGAAAAGATGTACAATAGTATTATTCAAAGTATTGCCCATCTGAAGCTACGACTTCCACCAAAATACGATGACTTTCGTTTTCTTCATATTAGAGTAATGAAGAAGAACTCCCCGCAAAAACAATTTTTCAGGCACAAAGTTCGACGTATTTGAGTGAACAAAAATTATTGTTGCTTACGCTTCAAATGAATGACATATACTGTACAAAATGACGTACACGGACAATAGCTTTCCAACGCATGTTCCAATGGAATAATAACAATGGAATAATACAAGTTACGCCATCTCTTAGCAAACCGTTATTTCTACAACAAATTTCATCATATTCATTGCAAATCGAATATGAAGTGAAAAAGAAAGAAAATCAGAAAGCAGAGATCGTGAGCAACGCCCCAACCCACGTCGCCAAGACCTGAAAACGTTCAAGTTATTTTTTTGTTATTTGTTATTTGGTTACATTCTGTATTGGTTTAACATACATACTAACATTGATGCGACAAGTGCACTGCTAAGTACCAACATTTTTATTGAGTAAAACGCACTTGAACCTTCGGTACCCGGTACAATAATTCTCTCTGTCCACCTCCTTCAAGTCACTGACAATACTCAAAGTCTAGAAAAACTTTCTAAAACTAGTCCGTACGGAGTCGGCATAGAACTGTAGGTCCCTTCCACTCGTAATAGAAGAATAGCACGCACAACACGAGTGGTTGCCGAGGAAGCTAGGCCCTGGCCGTTGGGCTGTAGCGCCACCCATACCAATCGGTACGAATTTGATTTTGAATGCTTTACAACTAATACTAGTTATTTTGTGTTTCAAACTTTCCCACTTAAGATCCATTTGAGCAAATGTAGAATTTGAGACTAAGAAACTCGACACTTTGCTACCCACAAAATGAGCTGATATCAGTTTTTTGTTCGAAAAAGAAATCGCGGCTATTTGACCAAAACCCTATTTTCGATTTCCTTATTTTAAAGGTATCGCGCGTTGAGCGGTACAATGGCCTTGTGCCGAATGGAGAATTTTGGTACAATGACGCTTTTGAAAGTGTCATTAGGCCGAATATAAACAGTTGGGCATAATATCGCTTTCAAAAGTGTCACAGCGCCAAACTAGTTAGCGACATTGTGCCAAATTTGGTGCAGGTCATAAGTCCACAGGCCAAAAGTCCACAATCGTTTTAATGTTATAATTAATTTAGCTCCAGGAGCCGGCCTGACAGTTGTTGACATACCTTTAGCGGAGCGACTTTCTTACATGCATAATTTCAAATTTGGGCTTTTGTGCAAGCGTGCACGCACTGTGATGTGTTACATGAACGATTTGGAAACGGATAAAAGCAAATTGGAAATTGGAAAATTGGTCGAATTAAGGCCGAATTTTGAATTCAGTCTGTAAGAAAGTCTTGTGTATGTAAACCAAGGAGTGGGTGGCTCACTTAGGTCGCTAACAGGATTCTAACCCTTTTTTATGCAGAGCTTAATCCACTCACACGACTTTGTGACTCAGCTAAGGGTATGGCAACAACTGTCAGGCAGTTAATTATAACTTTTAAACTGGTAGACATGCTGTACCCATAACTATTTCACTGCTTATTGTAGTAATTAACTTGATGGTGATACAAATTCCAACACCCAAAGTGGCATACTGCCAAATTGACCCCATGACACTTTACCTAAGCGACGTTATGCCAAATGTTAATATTTGGCCTAATGACACTTTCAAAAGCGTCATTGTACCAAATTTCTCCATTTGGAACAACGCAGTATGGCACAATGTCACGGCACCACGTTGCGCATTGGATGCTTGACATGATTCAGATTCCATACATCTTGTTTGGCAATGATGCTTTGGTACAGATGCTTGATCTATGCTCATGTTGATCAGTCTTGTGATTATTGGAGATAGTTCTTATTCCATCTACTCCCGCCGATTTATCGCTTTTCAGCGAACTTAGTATGTTGCATACCTCCTCAACTGCTACAACGTACATTGAATATTGTACACAGCTTGTGTTGTATTTGAGTGCTTGGTAGTTACATTCGTGAACAATTGTTCTTACTTCTGACGTTAAGATTTTCTCGAATTGGTTGGTCAGGTCTTTGATGTTTCCTTCATTCGAGAAATTCTTTTTTAGAACATCGTCCAGATTGCATTTATTTCTGCCCAGTATCGAATTTACGAGCTTCCAAGTCGATCTTGGATCACCTCTACAAAGCTCAAACTTCTGTTTGCAAAAGTTCGATTTTGTCCTCGTTCGGTTGCTTATACGTCGCCTGTATAATCTATCGCGTTCTTTGCAATCGTGTTTCAGCTCAGCGGTAATCCAACTATGCCCAGTGGTTTTTTACTTCCGTTTTATTGTTGATGACGTGGTCAGAGTATTCATTGCATTGTTAAAATTCTCATATAGGTCATTTACATCTGTATATATATTCAGCTCATTCCAGTCAAATGCATGTACCTTTTGTGCTACAAGATGACTTCCTTTCAGAAGCGTTCCGTTTGAACTTTGTTGTCTCTTTTAATTCCACAGTACAGCGCATAATGATCTGAGATGAATTCTTCAGTTAATTTCGGCATTGCTCACTCTTATCAGATTGTGGTCTATTCATGTTTTTGTGTCCCTGATTGTGCGAATACATACAATTATGCAGACCCTATGAGGCTATCATCGACAGATAATCACATACATCTGAATTGGTCTCATCTTTTACATTTATGTTGACATCCCCCATTACAATAAGGTTATTTTTCGTTACAATTTCATCGATATGCTCACTCAATTCACGAACAAAACATTTTGGTGGTCTGTACACAGAAATGATTGACGCTACAAAATGTCCACGTTTGACATTAATGCAGACAAAAAAACATCCGCACAGGCATACAATGAAAAACCACTTTGCTACGAAGTTCGGATTTCTTATTTAGTGGCCGAGCCGTTTTGGACACGAACATTTATCTTGACGTCTTCTCTGTGCTAAAGCTGGCTTGAATCCTTGGTAGTCATTGATAGTTATCCTGCATCTGCGATCACTCGATCTCTATACCGGCAGTTCTTCACTGGAACCAGGAGGCTCGAATTCGAAGAGCATTTAATAAAGTCGACAGATCTTCCATCCATCAACTTAACTCTAAGCGTTAAGCAACAACGTAAATCTCGACTTGCTTCTCGTGTTTTCATTATTACAAGATCATTGTCAGGGGAGAAGAACTTCGTCGCCTCTATATATGTACCCCAGCTTTCGAAGCACTGACAATGCTCAAAGAGTATAACTGTCTAGAAAAAGTTACTCTCTTCTGGCCGCTCGTAGTCGACATAAAACCAGAAATGAAGTATGATAAAGAAGCCCAGCTTCTACCTCTCTTACCCCTTAACATTTTTGACAATCATTTTTGATATTGTTTTCTAAAGCCACATTGACTGACCAATCAGAGAACGGCATTTACGTTATTTCGTGAATAACCGTCAAAAATTCATGAATAACTGTCAGAAAGCCTCTGAAATTCGTCGATGGAATAGAGGTCAATCAGCTGTACAGTTGGGCATCTCTCTCATACTTCATTTCTGCATAAAACTACAGGTCCCTTCCACTCGTGAGAGAACAATAGCATGCACAGCACGTGTGGTTGCTGAGAAGCTAGCCGCTAGCCCTCTACGGGCTGTAGCCTCACCCATATTATTATTATTAACTAACCGGCAGTTACTTGTGTCGAATGAGCTGTATTCAAAGCTTCGTGTCCGAGCATCAAAATGCGGCTTCATTTCGCTCTCGTAATGCTGTCGAATTTCACGTCATTATTTCGTGAGACCCATTCTTAGCATCAGCTTAAGCTGATAAGACCAACTCAAAGCGTAATTTAATATAAATTACGAAGAATATGGGTCCCAAAACAGTGCCAGTCTTTACTCTTGGTGACTGATTATTGCGGTAAGACTTAAACAGGAAATCTCTTTCGATCGTCAAATTCTTCAACTCAAACCACAAGGCTGCCAATGAAATTCAGCACTTAATTGTCAGCAAATTAATTGCCCAGCTTTGCGTATTTCTCCATATTACCAAACACGACACATAAAAGAAAACCGTTCGACTTGGCGTAACAAACACGTTTACCCACCCCTTCCCTGGCTGAGATGTATTTGGAAAACACCTTCTACCCATGCGAAAATTCTCCGATTTCAACAGCGAACGTATCTATCACATTTCCGCTGCAGTTGCAATCGCTTGCTAAGCCAGCAATCCCCACTCTGTAGTGCTGCTGCACTTTTATGTCGCAAGTGTCACCTACGCAGCTGCACAGTTGCAAGTGTCGAGAGTTTCGTACCCCGTTGGACACCCGATCCTTGCCCACAAGAAGCAGACTCCCCGTAAGCCTGGCTTTTGTCACAGACTTTGCGAATTCGATTGCATTTATCCTGAATGTCGTGAATTCAATTGGAAACGAAGCACTGATTGCCCAACACCAGCGGTCTTTGTGATTGTATTTATTTGCGTAATCAAACCCGCCGAGGAGTTGCATGTCACCTCCATAATCTAATGTCATTCATTAATTTCAATGAGATCGTCATCGGCTTAGCGATTTATGCAAATCCGTTGGATTGCATAAATTTCTATCCATCGCATGGAATATGCTTTCTCTTGAAAATCGTTCTCTCACTCTCTGTGTATGCCTCTATCTGCCTTTGTTTGCGGTAGATTTTGGACGGTTGTTTGACGGGGTTACGAATTCCCAATGATTCACCGACAAAGCTGTTTACAAAGCGAGCAATTGAGAAAATGTGTCTCAGAGCCGGCAATGAGCAGCTGCAAACGTGTGTTTAAAACCGGATTGTTGCAGGAAAACGGTGCGGATGAGCGTGTTGCATGCAAGAAATTCACACACGCAATCTGATTTTGTGAAATGTAAGCCATCAAGTCTCTGTTGCATTGTAGCTCGGTCTTGGGTTTGGTTTCTTCATAGGCTTACCGATGTGCGACGTTACCTATGCTTCATCCATTTGACCCCGTCTGTGGTCTGCGACACTATGGACGCACAGTTGAAATGATTGCGATTATCGTATAATTGCTTTCATTTGCTAGCCTACACGGAACGTTAAACGTTCAAACCACAAATATACATGCTCATCAATGTTTTCAAGGTAAACGACTCTGGGTTGAATCTAATGGCTGCTATTGGCAAAGCAATTAAGTTAGCACTTTCTACTTGGAATACGAAATTTAATTACAATTTTTGTGATGGTTTAAATTACACGTTTCATAATTGAAAAGTACACGTGATCAAAAAGACGAGTGGTTGCAATTTTGTGTGCTAACCCATCCATTCAATCAGAAATGAGCTTAGTCACTGGGGACAATTTTTCAATAAAAATGCTTCCTACACTCACCGAAAGTTAGACTGTGACAGGTCAGAACGTCACACTCGACAGCTTCTTACTTAACTTCACGATAGTAGCCTGACGAGGGGCTTGTTAGTTGAAGCCCAGGTTCACGCCGAACTGTAGCGCCACCTAAATGGGAGACAGGTCAAATCGTACAACGGTCGGTGCAAGTCCGTCCATGACGAAGTGACAATGCTAATGCGAAATCAAGTGACCAAATAACAATGTTATCAATGACATCTATCTGTCAAAACATTAAGTAAGCCTTGCCATTCCAGCGTGCAACGCTTCACGCTTACAAAGGATGCGAAAATTATTGCAAACTATTATCAAAAATCGTGTTGTTCATGGCTTCAGTGCTCAGATAATTCGTTGCACCGTGAAGAGTGAGTGCACTCTTTTGGATCAACGAGACCGGAGATTGTTTCCGTGTGGCGACCAGTGTCGAAGAAGACTCAGTATCGACTCGGATCTTCCTCTTTCTTCCGCTTCTTCCTCTATTTAGCCCTAAAGTTCGGGGTGAACCAACAACAACAAGCCTCTCCAACTACCGCGTGCTCTGGCTAGTTCTTTCCAGTTTTGCACGCCAAGTTGGTTGCGGACCGTCTCCACCTGTGTGCGCCAGCTTAGACACGGACTTCCTCTGTTGTGTTGTCCCATAGGTTCGGAGTCGAAGACTCTTCAGACCGGAGCTAAGTTATACATTCGTTGTACAAGGCCTACCCACCTTAGGCGTTGGACCAGCAGGTGCTGCCAAGATTCAACCACAGTTCGTGGAAACACCGGCCTAGAAGACCTATTCTGCATTTGATGTCGGTACTGATGATGTTTGTACTGTTTACTGCGCAGCCAAGGTATACGTAGTCCTTAACTACCCCAAGATTCTCCACACCTTTACTTCCACAAAGTTTCATGCTCAATGTCTGAGGCGTCGATATTTGATTTATATCCTTTTTTGAGGACAGCATACACTTTGTTTTGACCTCATTCACCTCTAGACCATTTCAGCCGCTTCCATCTCAATGCCAGCAAACGCCTCACAAGCCAGCAACTCTAGAGTCTACCCGGCTTATATGGGCAAAAATTTATTGTTGATTTGATATTTGGACCTACATTCGTAAGAATTGAAGCCGGAAGACCATAGACAAAGTCGTGAGCTCGTTAATTGAGGCTGCAAATATTTGCAAAAAAAAAACATCTTCAGTGAACCTTATGTTCCACTAAAGGGGTCCCACGCTTTAGTGATCGCCAGTCCACTTGTTTCTTCGCTATCGGCTCTAACTCATCAGGAGCTATGCCTAAGCTGCAGGCTAGACACCTCGAAAGTTATGATGATGGGGACATTCGTACCTTGTGACCAACCTACATAAGCGTTCTGCCTCCATTGAGTTCCAGAAATCCGAATTTTGATAAAAAAAATCTTCTCAAACTTGGCACATATTTGCCTAAGCAAAATTTCCATTATTCCGGGTGAAACCAAGTGTTAATGTATCCACAGAGATTGACTGCTCGGTGCGGTTTATGACGGAGGAATGAGACACCGTTAGGTTAGGTTAGCAAGGTGGGTAGACGCGGTGGGGCCACGTCTCACTGCGGTCCAGTTGGTAATTCATTGATACCTATGGAAGTGATAACTGTTTGCTGCAGATGTCGTTGTTGTGCTGACTTGTCCAGCCATTCAGAGATCTTGACAAACCTGCTAATAGATGTTATTGGAATCTCTGTTATATCTTGGAGATTCTGGAAGAAGAATTCTCCCAGTCTTTTTTGTTTCAATAGGCAGAGACTGGGGATTGGCAAAGGTAATGAGTAGCGTCCTCAATCTTCTGTTTGTCCCCACAGCCTCTGCATAGGGTGTCATAGGTAAGTCCCATTTTTTGTACGTTGTATCTCAGGCGATTATGGTCAGCAGCTTTTTGTTGCATTGGAGGAGTTTGTCGGTATTTACGCTATTGTACCTAGGCCATAAAATTCGAGTGGTCTCACAGACGGGGAGAGGGTTTTCATTAGCTAACTCCATGATTGTGCTGTCTACTTTCCACTTGTTATCAGCTAGATGTGGATGCGACCATGGGGTTACCTGGGATGGGTCAGCTTCGGACCCTTTTCTGGCAAGTTCACCTGATACGTCATTGCCGGTTATGTCCCCATAACCTGGGACCCAGTCTAGAGTGATCGAATGCTGCGCGCCAAGAACCTCGAGCGCTTCGTGATAGCTTGCGACTAGCTTGTACTTGATTTCTACAGCCGACATTGTGTTATTGGTCGCTTGACTCTCAATTAGAATGGTAATATCAGCCGTTGGTATTTCCAGCAATAATATCATTTTGACCGCTTCTTTGACCGCCAGGACCTCCGCTTGAAAAACACTGCTGTAGTCAGGTAATCTGATGTAGCAAATCATGTTTAACTATTCGAGAAAATGCACGCGCTTCTTCCTTTTTCCATTTTCCATCCTCCACCCATCCTCCGTATAAACGTGGATAGATGTCGTATTGATGGACTTATTAGAGTTCCACTTCTTTCTTTTTCGGTGATAACACCGGAAGGGTATATCGAAATCAAAAGAAGAAGGGAGTAGTCACTCTCGATCTGTTCTATTCGTGGTCTATCTAGAATATTCGCATGACCATTTTGATTATGTGCCAGCCTTTGGATTGGATAATCCTTATGGTGTTTTTTGCAGCAGTCTTCTGCATATAGAGTCTCAGGTTTAAGGCGATAATAAACGAAACGATATTTCTAACGCTAACGATCTCGAAGTCAACATTCGACACGCAATTGAGAGGCGCCCTACCTCACGACGTTGTTGTTTTATTCAAATTTCTTTTTCTTTCTGTAGCAATAAATAAAATTTAATTATAAAATGGCACAAAACTTTTCCAACCCACTGTACTCTGCCCAGATTAATTCCAATTCCCTTTGAAACCCCAGTTAGATTTTACTTAGCTAGCATCACTCTCTCTTGTCAGCTTAAGAAATTTAGACGTAACCAAAAGAAGAAAGTGAACTTTGCAATATTACATTTCTTACTTATCTGGTCACCCTACACTTGTCCGTATATTATCTCAGATGAAGTATGATAAAGATGCCCAACTCCTACCTCTCTTGCCCCTTAAAATATTTGACAACCATTTTTTATATCGTTTTCTAAAGCCAAATTGACCAATCAGAGAACGGGATTTACGTTATTTCGTGAATAACTTTTAAAAATTCATGAATAACTGTCAAATAGCGTCGGAAATTCGTCGATAGACAGCTGCAATTAGTTGTGAAGTTCATACTTTATTTCTGAACTATCTCATGTAAACCTACCGTCGCGACGGTGGACCCTCAATATAATAGAAATGATGCATAATTTAATTGTATGTACAATTCGATTCACAATACAATACAAACTGAAGTGAAGAAAACGAGAAAATTTAGCATCTTTGATGGCCGGAATCTATGTAACTTCAGTCTGTGCTGGCTCAGCTCTTGCCCCCATAGAAGACCTGAAATCTCGCCTGAAGTCTGTTTTGGAATATTTTTTGTCTAATACAACGTCTAATCATATATTTTTAACTTTCTTCGATGACCTCTTGACACATCTACGCTCTCGCTCGCTGATCTTGGAATCGTTATCAGAAAATAAACAAATTAGTGGAGAGATAATCACCCTAATTCCCCATGTCGTCTGTACTTTATTTTTTTGTCGTTTTTTCATCGGCATTCCGTAACTTACTCGACGCCTCAAATACGTAGTACACTTCCACACGACAATTTTTTATGAAAAATTGGCAGCTCTACTGATTTTACAGTCAAAATTTGAAAATTAAATTTTCAAAACAGAGGCAAAATGAATCGGTAAGGAAGTTGATCGGTAAGGAAGTTTCAATTGATTAAGTTGTTTTAAACAAGTGGCGATTTGCAATGAATGCACCGAAATGTTCGTCTGAAGATGAAGAAATGAAGAACAAGAGGAAAAGAAGTTGTCAATTAAAACAAAAAAATATGAGACAGCAAACAAACCCATTTGATTTGCCAACTTCAAGGTGTACGTGTAGAACGCTTTATTTTTTCGATATCCTCTTAATTTGTTCATACAACATGTGAATTTGAAAAAGTCAGTACAGAGCGGATTGATGGAGATATTTTAGGCGTTGTATTCAAAATAAAATCTTCGTGCACTGGTTTTGCTGAAATACACCCACACTTTACCAAAATGATTATGCCCCACATTCTACCAACACATATTCATGTTTTTCACACATTCATAATGACATCTTCTTTCCCATCCACTTGAAAAATTGCGGCGGTTGTACCTGTCGGAATTACTCGCCAGGAAAGAGTGAGAAACACGGCAGTACGCAAGGAACTCAACATTGAGGAGCTGCTTCTTCGAACGGAGAGGGCTATGCTTCGGTGGTTTGGTCACGTGGCACGAATGTCCCCTTCATCACGACTTCCGAGGCGGGCGTTGAATGCGATTCCAAAGGTAGGCGATCGTTTGGCAGACCCAGGACGAGATGGTTGGACCAAGTCCAAAAACTCGCCCGGTTACGCCTGGGCATAACTCCTGATGAGTAAGAGTCGATGACGGAGGATCGAGTTGCCTGGAGATCTCTAGTTAACCCAGTGGAGCATGTGGGTCAAAAGATGAAGATGATGATACCCGTTCCCAAAAAATCTGCATCGCTCACATCCCAGCAGGAGTTTATACCAATCTCTATTTTATCATTTTTATCTAAGATTTGGATTCCAAAATGGCGTAAGCTGTGTGTTTGAACCACGTGTCGCTGGTGTCCATATCATCCAATTCAGGCCAAAATAATTTGATTATCGTCGACCTGTAGCGCTCGCCGTTGGCGGTAATGACCTGGTCAACGTAGTTCTCAAAGAATAATGGACGCAGTCGCCGCGCTGCCGCCAACCCAATATCCCTATCAGAGAGTGACCTTTTTGCAGATGCATTGGACGCTCTTGGACCTCATGTGGATTGGTATCGTCCCAAATGCGACAATTTTGTTTTTTTGACGTCGGCATCCAGATATAGGCGACCGAAAAAAGGGCGTAGTGCGTGGTATGCTGCCCGAACAGAACAAGAATTCTGATAGAACAATTTTATTAATGTCCGTACATGGTGATCTGGCAAAACAGACTGAATAAACGACAGCCAATTTGACAGATGTATGTATGACAGATGTATGTATGACAGATGTCAACCGTCAAAGTTCGGAAATTCATTTTAGTTGACCCAATCAACTTTAGGGAAGTTAGAGTCGAGAATCAGCAGCAGACAGTGATTTTATCACCACCGCCGCTCTTTGACTCAAAGGCAATCTGATAACACATCCACTTGAGATCCCTATCAGCAAAGACTCCACGTTATCTGCTTCTCCATTAGATTCTGTCTTCAGAATAGCCACCATATCACGAAAAGATCAACAAACTTTTGGATTTATGAGAACACGTACAACACCCGTGTGATCGATGTAATTGCCCATAGAGGCAATTATTTGATAAGCAGAAGAAGATTTTATGATATTTGGGTATATTTACGATTGATGATGAACTTGACGTACGTTTCGTATGCAAATCTATGGCGTGTCGGAAATTACATTCGTCAGCCTTGAGGAGCTCATGGAATTCCTATGACTTTGCATTCAAAGGCAGGAAATAAAAGCAATGCTTTCAATTGAAAATACGTGTGAGCATGGAGTAACAGGCACCTAGTGTTGAACAACACCCGTGGCAACTTGACGACCGCCTAGACAATGGCAGAGGCTTGTGAAAGCTTAGATTCATTGGCGTGCATATTTCATCGCTTAATTACAACACTCAAGGTATGACTGGAAACTACTTTGAGGAAATTCGAGGTAATTGGAAAGAAAATATCGCTTCTCGCTCCACACCACACACTTCTAATTAAAACCAATTAAAACCTTAGACATAAACTCAACTCATTGCATCGTGACAACAGTTAATTTTGTGCTTACTGCGACGTTAAGCCTTGGAATCCATCACCCAGTGTGCGGTGGTCCTCTACATTTAAATACCTGATGACTCTCCCATTGGCGTGAGTCAGAATTAGCCCTACCACGCACTGTACACGCTTTCAGGTTACTGAATCGGTGCGAAACTCATTATCCAACCGAAAAACCGGTTAATTCTATCCCAACCCACATTCTTATCGCTCCGCATAGCCTCAGTGATCGGATCAGAGAACTCGTAGAAGGGTTTCTCCCACATGTGCCTTGGGTTACTTCAGCAAACTTATCTTAGTGCTCCTACACCTGCTAATCGTATTCAAAAATATACCAACGATTTCGCAAAGTCATTTGATCGCCAATACATCAACGCAACGCGAAGTTACTTGCCTTATCGGTAAGCATAGATGAACTTATTTCAATCAAGCGATTACAGTCGATCGTGTGAGCTTTCGGGGCACTACAGTTTACTATCGCTAATTCCATGGGAATTTGCGCATTATCGGCAGAAACAAATGCTTATCTAAGTTTGCCCATTTCGCGGATACGAATTCAACTGCAAGCGATAAGAACCAGCTTTAGTCTACTAATCAGAGCCCGGAGGGTATCTGCGTTGGCATGTGAAACGCCTGTAACGCCAGTTGAATTATTCATTTTCATCTGTCAATTGCTACAATGCATTTAAATTAGTCGCTGTCATTGAAATAATTACATGTCTCCCTCCACACAGTTGTCTTCCTTTCCACTTGTAGTTTTGAATGCAGCATAATCGTTGGCCAGCGTGCTTAAGTGTGTGCTTTTCGCTAACAATCAGATACAATTGATTTCTCGTGACGAAAGAAAAGATAAAAGTTGATGCGTCACATATTTAGTCTTTGCGAAATTCTAGTGCTTTTCTCGTGTAAATGTCGTCTCCTAACGTCGGATAGCATTGGAAAACATTTCGCTAAGCAGCTGTCTACAGTCCCGGTCTCTTCGCAAGTTTGACGTCAGCTTATGACGAAGAAAAAAATTCCCCCTTTTACGTCGTATTATGGCGCGATTTAGGGCAACACAAAATAATGATGCATTTTTTCTAGTCTTTCCAGAACGGGTAACGTGTTTAAATGAATCACAAACTCCTTACGCCGTAGATGAGTTTTTTGTCGGAGATTTAAAGCACTTCACTGGAACACTCAGACTCCAGTTCAGAAACTGGTCCATTGGACTGACAGGTAGAGACCTCTATTTCCTGTAATTTCTGCAGGCGCTTGTCAGCATCGAATAGCTGTCACGTGGTCAGAGCAAAGGCTGGACAGTGACAGAGGAAGTGCTCTGCAATGTCGTTGTCTTCTACACAGACGTCAAAATGGTTTCTTTGTGTTAGGCGATGGTGGAGTGGCGAACGCTGGCAAGTCGACTGCAGTCTGTTTAGCCAAAATATAAGAAGAATGCCGCGGCCTGCAAGAATGCTTGTTCTATCTGCATCCTGGCGAGGCATGCCACCTCCGATTGCACTCTCAGAAGGCCCAACCATCGACGGAAGGAAGGAACCAAGGACGCAGGTAGTCCCAGCAGCAGTCCACGAAGAACCCAGCGCCAGACTCTCCATTGGCCTTGGAGCCATCCGTAAACCATCCTTTCCTGGCTCAGATTCTCACCGTCGAATATAATGCGTGTATGTCGAGTACTTGGGTGTGGAGCTGTGCGTAATATTGCCGCCTCACAAGTGGAGAGGACTTTTCGACTTCGAGCAGCCTTTTCCTGGCAGGTAATAGTGAGGTGGAGTCCTCTACTATGCATTTTGAGCTTAGACAAGCAACGTGAAGTCGACACAAACAGCAAAGCCTTTAGTCTTCGGTTATTGAAAAGCTAAGCGTAACTTAGCAGATGTATTCGACGGAATCTTGTCTCCTTGATTACTTTGTTGTCTTCGTACGGTGCGTAGAATGTCTGTCTTCACATGTGAGACGCATGTGAGCCCCAAATAGAAAAATAATGAAGTGAATGCAACCCAGACTTTGCCGTACTTTCCATACTTTTTACTGTCAAGAAATGTTTTCACAAACCATGTGAAAAACCCACACAGCCTCGACGTTCACATGAGCAGATATTTTACATTGTAATGGCCTTCATCTCGGCTCCAACATTACACGACTAGACGAATCGAGAGATGGACAACTTGGCTACGTCCCGAAGGGTCCCTGAGACTCCGGACGATGCAACAAAGAACACTCGTGCTAAATCTGGCGCACACAATTAAATAAGGGATTCAAACTTCAAACAGATTGGTGTCAAGCGGAGACAGTTAGCCAGAGATCTGGAATGCTGTTCGTTTGAACTCCAGGTCCATCGTGGACTACAGCATCTATCAAAGAGTAAGAGAAAGACCTTTCTCCCCTAAGTTAAAACGTAGTTGCGTTTTTTTCTATTCTCTGTATAACAGAACAATCCGGATTGGAGCTGGGCATCACTTAAGAAGGCTCTCTGGAAAGAACCATATTTTGCTAGTCCATGCCAGCGGTTGCATGGCCGCTCTTCTAGCTAAGAGAACTAAGAGCGTCGTGTGTGGAATTCACATCCTAGATTTTGATAGAGCTGGATACAGATTTTTCATGTGGGTTGGTGCGTCGACCCCTACGCACTTGAGCCTACGCTGCCTAGGTTCGATTTCTGGTACGAGCATAATAATTTTCAAGGCCCCACCTCTTTCGAGTCACTAGTATATGGAAATGTGTAGAAAAACAAAAAGCTTCTCTAATTGGCGGTTTGGAGTCGGCATGAAACTGTAGGTCCCTTCCTCTCTCGAAAGAAGTGATTTGGGTGATTGCTGCAAAGCTAGGGCCTGACCGTCTACGGCCCCTAGCGCCACCCATTTATTATTATTCGATACAGATTTTATCCTCATTGACGTTGAGTTTACGCGAGTCTATTATAAGGATTGGACACAGTCGCAACCGTCTGCTTCTCCAGCCACACGACAGTGACTATTTTCCCTCGAGATGGAGTGAATGTTTCGAATGTCTACTATAAGCTCACGTCAAGTAGAATGTCTTATCAGGCTTTAGCAAAATACAATCAAAATGTAGAGCGCCATCAAACCAAAAGCAAAACAAATTTGAAACACAATCAAGGAAGGGAAGCTATTATAGCTTATCTTCCAATTGTTTTTTTCTCAATTTTCCATATCCGATGTGAATCCAATGCGGACCGAGAACCGATCGATAATAAATATGATGACGATCACCTCATTTGTAATTGAATCGAAAGGCTCTTAAATCACGTTATCGACAGTCGCAAAGAAGTTGAGAAAATCTATTCGTTTCCACTTCACGCGATTTAGAGTGCATAGAGTGAATACAAGTCGGAAACCATCCAAAGTTCCAAGACAATAAATCAAACTTTCGATTTGATCAGTGTGGCAAATCATGTATCTCGTATCTCCCTTTTGGTCTTAATTTATGCAAATTCATGGGTGAGGCCCTAATCATTAATTTTTCAAAGAATTGTAGACTTCCATTTGTTGTACGTAATCTTCTCGATTATTTTTTAATCAACTGCCAATATTTTTTCAGATAAACAAAAGGGGAGACATACCTACTGACATAACGGAACCATGAAAAAGCTAAAAATAAAGTCCAGTAAGTATCTTTCTATCAATGAGAGATGGTGTCACGCAGCTGTTAAATATGTACTTTCGTTTTTTATTGCATTAGGGCTTCTCTTTGGAATTGTCAAATCGCCAGCGGATCTGACACAGGCCAAGTTTGTCTTTTATCACGGGTAAGTGAAAATAAATTGGAAAATTATTTCGTTTTCTTTTATTATTCACATGGGAATGAGTGTTTTCGCGGAAGTCAGTTATAAAGAAAATTGTTTGTGATATGATTAAAAAAAACAGTCAAAACATTTCTGGATAAGAGGCACACTTAGGCCAACTACAACAGGATAACTTCTCCTGAAACCAATTGGTGTTTGCTACGAAGCGATTTAGCTGTCACAGCACAGTCCTAGACAATGTGGTTCTTTCCGTGGGCTTAGCAATGGGTACCAAGGGTACTGGAAAAACAGGGGAGATGTTATGCATCTTTTGAAGAAGTTATTGAACAAGTGACTTATCCTGTCGACATGCGTTGTGGCGCCTATGAGTGATTGCTGGTCTATATCACTATTTACTTTAGAGGGCGGTAGGCTCTGCTTTGCGGTGAGGGAAAAGATTTCGTACCACTCCTAGAGAGCACCGTATCCCGGAACACTCATGTGCTGAGCTATTCGGCCATCTCATTAACAGACAGACGACCTATGACATTACTGACAATGATACGGAGTCAACATCCAGCAAAAGGAAGAGTAAAGGACCAAACTCGCTAACCTGTGCGAAAAGTGGTGGCTTACAAAATACCTTCTCAAGACTTATCGTTGACTGTGTTGGGCTCTTTTTCAACACTAACGTAGGTAGCTAGGCAAACGCTCTTGAGTTGACTTAACGACGTTTATCTTTAGATTCCAAAATCCGCTCGAAGCTAAACGTTGACCAGCGTGTTAAGAAGGCTTGTATAGGTTTTACGCCTGTAGTAAAACTTTCGATAAAAAAAGGGGCCTCCAACCAAAGGTGACCCTACATTTGTATACAGCGGTAGTTCGTACGGTTCTAAGTATGCTGGACAACCCTTAGAAAAAAAAAACAACATTCATCAGCTGGCACGTGTTCAGAGATCTTAATCGTAATACCTGTACATTTCTAAAGGCTACAGACTGCCGGACAATTGTAGTGTGTTCCAAGAGGAGCTATTTGCAATCCGGAAAGCAAGCCGTCAAGTCAAACTACTCCCAAATATCTTGCCAAGGGAAAATGTTGCATTCTGTATTGATATCCAAGCATCCATCAAAGCTCTACTCTACTTCATCAAAGCTATTGCCTCCCCTACTTCATACGCTATGCTAGTACGGGAATGCCGGGCTGATCTAGAGCCATTAGGACGGCAGCTCAAAATCTCCCTTGTCTATGTTCCAAGTCACATTTGCAAGAAATGAGAAGACCGATAAAATGCCTAGACAAGGATCTGCTCTTCAGTGTTCGCTTGTAGGGGCTAATATCTCTACGCACTTCCTTGAAATAGCTAACCTTAGATGGCTAGACTGACAAACTTTAGTGCACCAAGAATAATACGGCCTGAGTACAACCGATCTAAAACAAAAGATCTGCTTCCTCGAACTCGACATGATATCGCTAGATTCGTGGCGGTCTGCACGGGACCCTGGCCGAAAGGAAATCATGCCGCAAAACTTGGTATCCCACACACCACACATTGTCGCAGTTGCACTTGCAACAACATACAGCTGAGAGGGAGACCTTGACCCATTCCATTTGCACTTGCCCGACTCTTGCTAGAACCAAACAGCGAGCTCTTTTTAGACCCGTCTTTGAGATTTCTACTATTGATATTAAAAAACTAATGTCCATCTCAAATACCTCAGGTTAAATTTTCCATATAAGGTACCAAAGCTATGACATTAAATCGGCACATAGTGCTTATTAGGTTCTCAACGGATCACCAACGCTGGGTTAACTGTGTTAATCCTTCCCCCAAGATTGTGTATCTGCTGACATCCTTAAGGAAGAGGTTGTTGAGTTAAGCATAAGACTTTGAGTTCTAATTAATACATACGTTTCTATTGAATTCCGTAATCTTCCTCGCATCGTAAATCTAACACGAGCTTTCTCATTTCAGACCGAAATTCACAGATTCTGTCACCTTCGAGTTGGACGATGGAAAAAGCCTTATAAACCATGTCAAATTCGACAAGCTGAAGAAGACCGTGCTGTACGTGCATGGTTACTTGGAGAACTTAAACGTCGAGAGTATAAGCGTGATTGTTGAGGCGTACCTTCAACGTACAGACGTAAACCTCATCGTTCTCGACTGGGGTGAACTGGCGGATGGAAATTACATGTTCGACGCTGTTGTTAACGCCAAACAGGTTTGTTGCCCACAGATAAGATATATTTTCCTTCCGTCTGGTATATTCTTTCATTTGAGCAGCTTGGTCCAGTACTTGCAAAGAAGCTTATGGAGATGTTTGACAATGGACTCGACATTGATGGCTTCCACATAGTGGGACACTCGTTGGGCGGACAAATGTCGGGGATTGTTGGCCGTGAAATATATCGGCGATCAAATAAAACACAACAAATAAGAAGGTACAACGAAAAATGAGGTGTTTATTTGAACCTGATCACATTAAGATGTCCTTTTCAGGATAACAGCTCTTGATCCAGCTTTTCCACCCTTCTACACGGGTGTGAACGCCCATTTAAGCAAAAAAGACGCAGACTTTGTTGATGTGATACACACTGACGCATGGATTTACGGAGCACCAATAAGTACTGGCACAGCTGATTTCTGGCCAAACAGAGGGAAAACCCTTCAGCCTGGTTGCCCGAAGAGAAATTACAAAATGTTAACAGACAACGGTAAGTCAAAGGAAAACACCTACCTTATTTGACAGATAGACGTACAATCGACATCACTCTCTGATAGATTTATCAAGCCATCGCAGATCCTGGTGGTTCTGGGCTGAAAGTGTTGCCAACAAATATGACCTTCAATTCGACGCTGTGAAGGCAAAGAATTGGGCGGATTTCAAAGCAGGCAAGGTGGAGGACGATTTGGAAGTGAAAGTGGTTATGGGACATGATTGCCCAACAAAGTGAGTTACGAACGATGAACGTCTCATGTGAAAAACGGTCATGAAAATATAAATATTTTTATTTTCAGTATCTATGGAGACTTCTTCCTTCAAACGAATGGATCACCACCTTATGCCAGGGGGAAGTCAGGAACGGCTTACATTGAACCAAACGAATTACCTGGGAACTCACCGGCTGACATTATCAAGGCCACTGAATTGACATAATACCTATTTCGAATGTTCAATCATGTTCTGAATTTAGTTAGTAAATTATTTAAATTGGGAAAATACTTTGTTGAAAATTGTAATAAAAAATAATTTTGTACATGCAAGTTTGGCGTTTCAATTAGCACAGGTTCCTGTGCTTCACTTCACGCCTAGGTATTCTCGTTCAATTATTACTTAGAAAGTGCTTTGATTTTATCGACGATCGAGGGATGCAAATTTAATTAAATTTTCGCAGCACCGTATCTTTAAAAAGATAACACGTCCTTAAGGACAATTAAACGAAGATCTGGCATCACTAAAATCACATTGAACAGCTGTCATGGTAAAGTTTATCCATTCGACACGAAATCTTCTTGGGTATACTTTCTGTAGCCCCATTTGGGGATTCTCTCCCTCAGATTCGTGAAAAAAAAATACATAAATATGCCAATTAAAGCGGCTTTAATAGATCTCGGTGGCACTCTACACGTAGAAGATGTTCCAACCCCAGGAGCTGTCGAAGCTTTGCAAAGGTAAGCAAACCAAAACAAACGTTTTCCCATGATTTGAATGACATTTTTCATACCATTTAGACTTCGGAAAACTGGACTCTACATAAAATTCGTTACAAACACTACCAAGGAATCCGGTGACACACTCCACAACCGTCTGAAGGAGATGGGTTTTGAGATCGACAAGCACGAAATCCACAGCTCTCTCAGTGCTGCTGTGAACTACGTGAAGGCAAAGAAATTAAATCCATTCTATTTGATAAGTGCAGACGCGGTCAAAGACTTTCCTGAGAAGGTAAATGAAAATTATGATTCAGTTGTCATGGGGCTAGCTCCAAGCGAATTTCACTACGAGAACTTGAACAAGGCGTTTAGGTAGAACATTAGTTGAAGAATCAATTCAGAGCTAGTGAACGATGCTTTTCTCAGGGTCTTATTGGAGAACAAGAACAGTCAGTTGATTGCCATTCATCAGAGCAGATATTACAAGCGAAATGATGGTCTGGCTGTTGGGCTGGGGTGCTTTGTGAAAGGACTAGAGTATGCTGCCTCAACGAATGCAACTTTAATTGGAAAGCCGAATAGGTACTTTTTCGAAACTGCTGTTCCAGACGGTGTTACACTCGATGAGTGTGTCATGATTGGTGATGTAAGTGACTTCAAATTAACTGCATTGAGATTGACATTATTGTTGGTAGGACAACACTGCGGACTGCAAAGGATCAATGGCTTTGGGTATGAAAGGCATTCTTGTGAAAACTGGCAAGTATATCCCGGATGTTGCTGTTGAACCTCCCCCAACATATTTGGCGGACAATTTTGCAGAAGCTGTTAAGTGGATTGAGGAAAATAAAGATGATTGAATACAATGATTGTTTTTTTACATAGACCTAAATAGCCACTGTGCCTGTGACTCTGTGTTCATCTTGAGACTCTTTCGTGAAATGCGATTTCAATAATAACTAAAAATGAGAGAGTCTTAAATCAGTTTTCAATCAAAACATTACTTCTCCAGAAAAACATTTTAATCTCAATATTAAAATAGGAAACTCTTGTTCTGCTATCAAGAACGCAAAACTTTGATTTGGCATCATTGGTTTAACATTGAACAAGTGTCATGTTAAGATTTTCTGAATTGACTGGAGTTCCTCCAAAACTTGGTCCTCTTGCTAACATTCAAAGTTCTAGAAAGATTTTTCACAAAACCAACAAAATGCCAATTAAGGCTGCTTTAATTGACCTCAGTGGAACACTGCACGTTGAGGACGATCCAACTCCAAATGCCAGTGAAGCATTGAAACGGTATGCCCAAAAAACACTCAGACTTTACTTTGCTGGGATCAGAAACCTTTTTGTCTTCTTCCGGTTAGACTTCGGAACACCGGAATTCATATAAAATTTGTAACAAACACCACCAAGGAATCAGGGGAAACGCTCTACAATCGCCTGAAGTCAATGGGATTTGAATTGAGCAAAGACGAAATTTACAGCTCCCTCAGTGCAACTTCGAACTATGTTAAGACACAGAAGCTGAATCCATTATATTTGCTCAGTGCAGACGCAAGAAAAGATTTCCCCCCGCACGAAAGCGATAGTCATGACTCAGTTGTCGTGGGGCTGGCACCCAATGAGTTCCACTATGAAAACATGAACAAAGCATTTAGGTAGTGTAAGGTAAGACCATGGTAAAAAGAAGAAATTTGCGATTTTACATTTTTCTAGAATCCTATTGGACAACAAGGGAAGCCAATTGATTGCAGTGCACCAGGGAAAATACTACAAGCGAGGCGATGGACTGGCGCTTGGACCAGGTTGTTTTGTGAAAGGTCTAGAGTATGCCGCCTCAGTGAATGCGGTCCTCATAGGTAAACCAAATAAGTACTTTTTCGAAAGTGCAGTTCCCGAGGGTGTTAAGGTCGAGGAGTGTGTTATGATTGGTGATGTACGCACAGGCACAACATTTGCCATCCCATTTCGCTCTCAACGTCTCGTCTCCTTTCAGGACAACAACGATGACTGCAAAGGTTCTCTGGCTGTAGGGATGAAGAGCATTCTCGTAAAAACCGGAAAGTATCTCCCGCACGTTGTTGTTGATCCACCACCAACAGTTTTGGCGGAGAACTTCGACGAGGCCGTCACATGGATTGAGGAGAACAAGGACAAATAGTTCATGTGTAGATAATCATAAAGCCCAGAAATCGTTTATTTGCTTTATAAGCTTTGTTTTGTATAGTTTTAGTAAACAAATGCAATTGAAAATCAATTTAAAAAAATGTTAAAACCTCTTAAGTCTCTCAGGGCGTTCAGGCACCCAGTTTCGTCTTTGCGAACTCAGTGGCCAACTGCAAGATTTCATCTGCACGTTCGTAGTTGGGGCCAGATGCTTGAGCAGAGCGCTTTCGTGTTGTTAAATGCTTCTAATTGCTGGACGAGCACTGGGGTGTTCACGTTTGCTTGGCAGAGTTCTTTAGCTTTCTCAACCACGGTGGTTGAGACGGCTGCTTTTAAGGCACGCTCCTTGTCGTCGAGTGACTTCTTCAGACCCTTGAGGACGTTTCTCATCTCGTCCTTCTTCACGTGAGAGAGATCGTCTCTGTCAACTCGACGAATTGTTTCACATAATCCTTCGAGCTCTTGTCTTCCTTATCAGCTTCGACTACGGCCTTCAATGCACCGATTTCGCTATCGAACTTCTCGGTCTTTTTCAAAGCCTTCACTGCTTCCAAAGAATTTTGAACTTCCATTTGTTGCACTCGATTACATTTTAATCAACTGTCAATATTTTTTCAGATAAACAAAAGGAGTGACATGTACATACTGGCATAACGGAAACATGAAGAAGCTGAAAATAAAGTCCAGTAAGTATCTTCTTATCGGTGAGAGATGGTGTCACGCAGCTGTTAAATATGTACTTTCGTTTTTTGTATGCATTAGGGCTTCTCTTTGGAATTGTCAAATCGCCAGCGGATCTGACACAGGCCAAGTTTGTCTTTTACCACGGGTAAGTGAAAATAAATTGAAAAATTAGTTCGTTTTCTTTTATTATTCACATTGGAATAAGGAAACTAAGTGTTTTCTATTTATCGTGAAAAGAAAACGGCGGAGGTCAGTTATGTTTGCTGTCACAGCACAGTCCTAGACAATGTATCCCCGAAAATGATCTCTACGACATCCCACCTCCCGTGAACTCTCAACGAGATTCACCACCAATGTCCAGCACGGCCAGTTTAGAAGCAGGGCTGCGTAGTACTCCACCTGGTCTTTGCACTTCTGCACTCCTTACTTGACCGTCCTTCGCTGTGTACACTCTCACGATCCTTCCCCGTTGCCATTTATTTCGTGGTTGAGCACCGTCGCAAATTAGGACTAGATCGTCAGCTTTAAGTGGAGGAACCATTACGTGCCATTTGGACCTTCTTGTAAGCGTTGGCAAATACTCCAGAATCCATCGCTTCCAGAATCTGTTCTTAAGCTGCTGCAATACTTCCCATTGTTTGCGGCTGCAAATTGGCGAGTCGTCAAGGTTAGGCGTCTGGGTTGAATTTGTGCAACCAATCAAATCAGATGTGAGTGGCAATTCGGTGAGAGGTCTTGAATTGATTATATTTTCGGCCTCAATCAACAGGCTTCGCAGGGTTTCAACACGTGGTGCCACCTCCCGTAACGTTACTGATAGAACCTTTTTGACAGATTGCACCATACGTTCACAAGTGCCTCCTTCGTTAGGGTTGAGCGGGCAGTTGAATTTCAATTCAACTTTGTTCACTTTGTAGGCGATCCGTGCCAAAGAGACGGGCTTCGTTTTGGAGTTTCCTTTGGGCACCGCTGAATTTGGTGCCATTGTCACTTCTTATACGAACCGGAACACCGCGTCGATTTATGAAATTTCGAAGGCACAACAGAGAGGCATCCGTAGAAAGATCGGCAGCTAACTCCAGATGAATGGCCTTGATTGTAAGGCATGTAAATACGGCTTTTTTTCATGGCGGCGACCCACTGTGACATGCAAGGACCAAAGAAATCCAGCCCGGTGTAACTGAATGGGCGAACGAATGGTGTAACTCGGTCCGGTGGCAGCTGTCCCATAAGTGGTTGTCTCGGTTTGGCTCGACTTAGCTTGCACTTGAGGCATTTTTCTTTGATACATTTGAGGACAGCACGAATATGCACAATCCAATACCGTTGGCGAATTTCGTTCATAGTCAACAAGTCCTTGTCCATCTTGTGGTGATAGTGATGAACGATGAGCTCAGTGAGTGGATGCTTTTGTGGAAGGATAATTGGTCGTCTCGCTTCAAGTGGCAAACACTATGCTGCATCCAATCGTCCGTTTAGCCGGAATAAGTCGTCATCGTCCAGGCAGTGTGTAAGTTGGTAAATTACACTGGATTTCGGAATGGATTTACCGCCTTTTAATAGGGACATCTCAGAACTAAAGGCATCGTGCTGGGCTTGACGGCAAAGGAATTTTTCAGCAAAGGCAATTTCGGCCACAGTGAGCTCCGAAGGTTTTTTCCCACTTTGATTTGGCGGTAAGTTTGCTGTCGTATCTCCTGTCGTGTTCTTCTTCACACGTCTCGCAAGTATGCTTTTATAACGATGTAACCAAGCCACAACTCGTTTCAGCTTCAAGAAAGAAGAGTATTTAGAAACATCTATGGGAAACATACTTGCCTCTTTCACTAAATGAACGCTTCGACGGATTTCTTCATCTGATGTTTCTGAGAGCAAGGGCTTTTGACTGACTGGCCACAGATGTTCGGGCTGGTAGATATTCAGGCCCTCTTAGCCACCGGCTATCAGCAATAAACTGCGGAGGATTGAAGCCTCTGACTTGACTAAAATGTTTGCTATTCTATGAGCGACAAATGGTTTGTAACGGGTGATTTTTCAACAGCTATAGGCAAGTTTTTCAAAAAAAAACACATAAAATTCAGAAAAATGCATGAAATCTTTATTTGGTCCATATAATTTAATGTTTGAAGATTATTTCATGCAAATGTTGACCTTGACTGCGCCTCAAATGTTCCATCCGCTTACTCCAATTTTGGCATACTCTTTCCAACATTTCGGCCGATATCTCACGAATAAATGCTTCAATGCTGCCTTCCAATGCGTCAATTGAAGCGGGCTTGTTTGTATAGACTTGAGCTTTAACATAGCCCCACAAAAAATAGTCTAAAGGCGTTAAATCGCACGATCTAGGCGGCCAACTGACCGGTCCCGAACGTGAAGTAAAATGTTCACCGAACTCGCATCTCAATAAGTCCATTGTTCCGCGTGCTGTGTGGCATGTGGCACCGTCTTGTTGAAACCACATGTCATGCAAGTCTAGCTCTTGCATTTTGGGAAAAGTTGGATATCATCTCACGGTAGCGCTCACCATTCACAGTTACGTTACGATTCGCATCATCTTTGAAGAAGTACGGTCCAATGATGCTACCAACCCATAAACCGCACCAAACTGTGACTTTTTCTGCAATGCTTCTGGCTGATATTCACTCCAAAATCGACAATTCTGCTTATTTACGTACCCATTGAGCCAAAAATGAGCTTCGTCTAAACTGACCATAAAACTCGCGATGAACTTTCTTCAGAGCACGCATTTTGATAAAAAAAATTCAATAATTTGCAAGCGTTGTTCGTTTGTAAGACGATTCATGGTTAAATTATAGACCAAACTGAAGATGTTTGACAGTGAAACAAAACACGAAACGTGCGTCAGCTGTTTAAACCAGTGCTGCCAAAAAGATAATAGCTAAGCAATCACCCTTTACTTCAGCTCAGAAGATTGCTACCAGAGAATGACAGTTTGAGGGTCGCTCCAATATACCACACTTGGAATATCCACTTGATGATTTGCACGAATCGTTGCCTGTAGTCGTCAGGCGAGAACTGCGGCTTGTAATTCCAGACGTGGAATGGAGAGTAGCTTTTGTGGCGCACACCTGGTCTTAGCAGCAACGAAGGCGACATCGACTTCCCCTTGCAAAGCTATTCCCAAGTATCCAACGGCGGCGAACGCACTTTCACTGGCGTCCGTGAAAATGTGTAGTTGGATACTTTCAGCCTTTGGTATTATGGCTGAATAGCAACGTCGTATTTGGAAAGTTTCCACTGCAAATGTAGCTGCTGCGGTAAAGGTTCGTCCCATCCAATTTTTGCTTTCCATGTGTGCTGGAGAAGTATCTTTGAGTATATCAAGAAATTCGCAAGAAACCCAAAAGGTTCAAAGACGGACATTACGATTCCCAAAATTTGACGTTTTGTTAACGGCCTATCTGGGTCTAGTGACTTTTTTGCGAATTTATGGAACTTCAAATGAAGATGTCGTCGTTGGTGTTCCAATATAACCCAAGTACCTTTTCGCTGTTGTTATCCGATTGGATGTTAACTGTCGTACGCCACTGATTTTCTGTCCATTTAGCTTCATTTGCAGGGCTTTCGAATTACACACTAAATTACGTGTGAAATCTCCTTCACTATGGATTTTTGTCACCTCCATGCTGATACGTTCAGCTTTCTCTTCGCTGTCAAAGCTGCAAACGTAGTCGTCCACGTAGTGATTGTCGAGTATTGCAGTGACGGCTGCAGGATATAGCTTGATGAAACTAGCGGCGTTAAGATCTTTTATATACTCCGCAGAGCAAGGCGAACATGCTGCACCAAATATCATCGACGCCATTATGAAGATACGTATTGGCAATTTCTAGCTCGCTTTGTGTCATTTCACGAGCGTAACCCTTACGGACGTAGTTTTGGATCTGTTCTTCGTATTTGGTGGCAAATGCAGCGTCTCTTTTCATTTTGGCTTCGATTTCTAAAGCCTACAGACTGCCGGACAATTGTAGTGTGTTCCAAGAGGAACCGTCAAGTCAAACTACTCCCAAATATCTTGAGAAGGGAAAAGGTTGCATTCTGTATTGATAGCCAAGCATCCATCAAAGCTCTACTCTACTCCATCAAAGCTATTGCCTCCTCCACTTCATACGCTATGCTAGTACGGGAATGCTGGGCTGAGCTAGAGTCATTAGGAGGGCAGCTCAAAATCTCCCTTGTCTATGTTCCAGGTCACAGTTGCAAGAAATAAGAAGACCCAGACGCTGGGTTAACTGGGTTAATCCTTCCCTAGATCTTGTATCTCCTGACAGCCTTAAGGAAGAGGTTGTTGATTTAAGCATAAGACTAATTAATACATACGTTTCTATTGAATTCCGTAATCTTCCTCGCATCGTAAATCTAACACGAGCTTTCTCATTTCAGACCGAAATTCACAGATTCTGTCACCTTCGAGTTGGACGATGGAAAAAGCCTCATAAACCATGTCAAATTCGACAAGCTGAAGAAGACCGTGCTGTACGTGCATGGTTACTTGGAGAACTTAGACGTCGAGAGTATAAGCGTGATTGTTGAGGCATACCTTCAACGTACAGACGTAAACCTCATCGTTCTCGACTGGGGTGAACTGGCGGATGGAAATTACATGTTCGACGCTGTTGTTAACGCCAAACAGGTTTGTTGCACGCAGATAAGATATATTTTCCATCCGTTTGGTATATTCTTTCATTTGAGCAGCTTGGTCCCGTACTTGCAAAGAAGCTTATGGAGATGTTTGACAATGGACTCGACATTGATGGCTTCCACATAGTGGGACACTCGTTGGGCGGACAATTGGTGGGAATTATTGGTCGTGAAATATATCGGCAATCAAATAAAACACAACAAATAAGAAGGTACAACGAAGAATGAGGTGTTTATTTGAACCTGATCACATTAAAATGTCCCTTTCAGGATCACAGCTCTTGATCCAGCTTTTACACCATTCTACACGGGTGTGAATGAGCATATAAGCAAAAAAGACGCAGTATTCGTTGATGTGATACACACTGACGCATCGATCTACGGAGCACCAATAAGTACTGGCACAACTGATTTCTGGCCAAACAGAGGGAGAACCCCCCAGCCTGGTTGCCCGAAGAGAAATTACCAAATGTTAACAGACAACGGTAAGTCAAAGGAAAACACATACCTTATCTGACAGATACAATCGACATCACTCTCTGATAGATTTATCAAGCCATCGCAGATCCTGGCGGTTCTGGGCTGAAAGTGTTGCCAACAAATATGAC
This sequence comes from Eristalis tenax, assembly GCA_905231855.2. Classification (NCBI taxonomy): domain Eukaryota; kingdom Metazoa; phylum Arthropoda; class Insecta; order Diptera; family Syrphidae; genus Eristalis; species Eristalis tenax. The sequence continues at coordinate 71,323,488 of HG993125.1, read as the reverse complement.
CTTCAATTCGACGCTGTGAAGGCACAGAATTGGGCGGATTTCAAAGCAGGCAAGGTGGAGAACGATTTGGAAGTGAAAGTGGTTATGGGACATGATTGCCCAACAAAGTGAGTTACGAACGATGAACGTCTCATGTGAAAAACGGTCATGAAAATATAAATATTTTTATTTTCAGTATCTATGGAGACTTCTTCCTTCAAACGAATGGATCACCACCTTATGCCAGGGGGAAGTCAGGAACGGCTTACATTGAACCAAACGAATTACCTGGGAACTCACCGGCTGACATTATCAAGGCCACTGAATTGACATAATACCTATTTCGAATGTTCAATCATGTTCTGAATTTAGTTAGTAAATTATTTAAATTGGGAAAATACTTTGTTGAAAATTGTAATAAAAAATAATTTTGTACATGCAAGTTTGGCGTTTCAATTAGCACAGGTTCCTGTGCTTCACTTCACGCCTAGGTATTCTCGTTCAATTATTACTTAGAAAGTGCTTTGATTTTATCGACGATCGAGGGATGCAAATTTAATTAAATTTTCGCAGCACCGTATCTTTAAAAAGATAACACGTCCTTAAGGACAATTAAACGAAGATCTGGCATCACTAAAATCACATTGAACAGCTGTCATGGTAAAGTTTATCCATTCGACACGAAATCTTCTTGGGTATACTTTCTGTAGCCCCATTTGGGGACTCTCTCCCTCAGATTCGTGAAAAAAAAATACATAAATATGCCAATTAAAGCGGCTTTAATAGATCTCGGTGGCACTCTACACGTAGAAGATGTTCCAACCCCAGGAGCTGTCGAAGCTTTGCAAAGGTAAGCAAACCAAAACAAACGTTTTCCCATGATTTGAATGACATTTTTCATACCATTTAGACTTCGGAAAACTGGACTCTACATAAAATTCGTTACAAACACTACCAAGGAATCCGGTGACACACTCCACAACCGTCTGAAGGAGATGGGTTTTGAGATCGACAAGCACGAAATCCACAGCTCTCTCAGTGCTGCTGTGAACTACGTGAAGGCAAAGAAATTAAATCCATTCTATTTGATAAGTGCAGACGCGGTCAAAGACTTTCCTGAGAAGGTAAATGAAAATTATGATTCAGTTGTCATGGGGCTAGCTCCAAGCGAATTTCACTACGAGAACTTGAACAAGGCGTTTAGGTAGAACATTAGTTGAAGATTTTTTTTTAGTTGAGAATTCAGAGCTAGTGAACGATGCTTTTCTCAGGGTCTTATTGGAGAATAAGAACAGTCAGTTGATTGCCATTCATCAGAGCAGATATTACAAGCGAAATGATGGTCTGGCTGTTGGGCTGGGGTGCTTTGTGAAAGGACTAGAATATGCTGCCTCAACGAATGCAACTTTAATTGGAAAGCCGAATAGGTACTTTTTCGAAACTGCTGTTCCAGACGGTGTTACACTCGATGAGTGTGTCATGATTGGTGATGTAAGTGACTTCAAATTAACTGCATTGAGATTGACATTATTGTTGGTAGGACAACACTGCGGACTGCAAAGGATCAATGGCTTTGGGTATGAAAGGCATTCTTGTGAAAACTGGCAAGTATATCCCGGATGTTGTTGTTGAACCTCCCCCAACATATTTGGCGGACAATTTTGCAGAAGCTGTTAAGTGGATTGAGGAAAATAAAGATGATTGAATACAATGATTGTTTTTTTACATAGACCTAAATAGCCACTGTGCCTATGCCTCTGCGTTCATCTTGAGACTCTTTCGTGAAATGCGATTTCAATAATAACTGAGAGAGTCTTAAATCAGTTTTCAATCAAAACATTACTTCTCCAGAAAAACATTTTAATCTCAATATTAAAATAAGAAACTCTTGTTCTGCTATCAAGAACGCAAAACTTTGATTTGGCATCATTGGTTTAACATTGAACAAGTGTCATGTTAAGATTTTCTAAATTGACTGGAGTTCCTCCAAAACTTGGTCCCCTTGCTAACATTCAAAGTTCTAGAAACACTTTCCACAAAACCAACAAAATGCCAATTAAGGCTGCTTTAATTGACCTCAGTGGAACACTGCACGTTGAGGACGATCCAACTCCAAATGCCAGTGAAGCATTGAAACGGTATGCCCAAAAAACACTCAGACTTTACTTTGCTGGGATCAGAAACCTTTTTGTCTTCTTCCGGTTAGACTTCGGAACACCGGAATTCATATAAAATTTGTAACAAACACCACCAAGGAATCAGGGGAAACGCTCTACAATCGCCTGAAGTCAATGGGATTTGAATTGAGCAAAGACGAAATTTACAGCTCCCTCAGTGCAACTTCGAACTACGTTAAGACACAGAAGCTGAATCCATTATATTTGCTCAGTGCAGACGCAAGAAAAGATTTCCCCCCGCACGAAAGCGATATTCATGACTCAGTTGTCGTAGGGCTGGCACCCAATGAGTTCCACTATGAAAACATGAACAAAGCATTTAGGTAGTGTAAGGTAAGACCATGGTAAAAAGAAGAAATTTGCGATTTCACATTTTTCTAGAATCCTACTGGACAACAAGGGAAGCCAATTGATTGCAGTGCACCAGGGAAAATACTACAAGCGAGGCGATGGACTGGCGCTTGGACCAGGTTGTTTTGTGAAAGGTCTAGAGTATGCCGCCTCAGTGAATGCGGTCCTCATAGGTAAACCAAATAAGTACTTTTTCGAAAGTGCAGTTCCCGAGGGTGTTAAGGTCGAGGAGTGTGTTATGATTGGTGATGTACGCACAGGCACAACATTTGCCATCCCATTTCGCTCTCAACGTCTCGTCTCCTTTCAGGACAACAACGATGACTGCAAAGGTTCTCTGGCTGTAGGGATGAAGAGCATTCTCGTAAAAACCGGAAAGTATCTCCCGCACGTTCTTGTTGATCCACCACCAACAGTTTTGGCGGAGAATTTCGACGAGGCCGTCACATGGATTGAGGATAACAAGGACAAATAATTCATGTGTAGATAATCATAAAGCCCAGAAATCGTTTATTTGCTTTATAAGCTTTGTTTTGTATAGTTTTAGTAAACAAATGCAATTGAAAATCAATTTAAAAAAATGTTAAAACCTCTTAAGTCTCTCAGGGCGTTCAGGCACCCAGTTTCGTCTTTGCGAACTCAGTGGCCAACTGCAAGATTTCATCTGCACGTTCGTAGTTGGGGCCAGATGCTTGAGCTGATTCGGCTTTGCCGCCTCCCTTGCCTCCCATAGCGGCTGAGATATGTTGAACCCACTCGTTCGCCTTCAGACCTTTTTCGACAGCAGATTTAGGCACAGATGTCAGGCAAAATATCTTCTTGGTGTCCGAATCAACGGATATGAACATAGCAGAAGTCTCAGGACTTAGGGTACGAACCTGTTTAAGGGCAGCATCTAGCGCTTTCGTGTTGTTAAATGCTTCTAATTGCTGGACGAGCACTGGGGTGTTCACGTTTGCTTGGCAGAGTTCTTTAGCTTTCTCAACCACGGTGGTTGAGACGGCTGCTTTTAAGGCACGCTCCTTGTCGTCGAGTGACTTCTTCAGACCCTTGAGGACGTTTCTCATCTCGTCCTTCTTCACGTGAGGAATAACTGCTTGGGAGATCGTCTCTGTCAACTCGACGATTTGTTTCACATGATCCTTCGAGCTCTTGCCTTCCTTATCGGCTTCGATTACGGCCTTCAATGCACCGATTTCGCTATCGAACTTCTCCGTCTTTTTCAAAGCCTTGACGGCTTCGGGGCCAGTAAGGGCAACGATGCGACGAATGCCCTTTGCGATGGCCTCTTCACTGCTGATAACGAAATCAACGATGTGTCCAGACCTGCGCAAGTGAGTGCCACCGCAGAATTCCACGGATGTCTTCTCGCCAGCATCACTGTCGGGATTTGCTTCAAGATCTTCCACAGGCACTCCGAATGATATAACTCTAACGGGATCGGGATAAACCTCGTCGAACACCGATCGTAGGCCACGAATTGATTTGGCAACTCCCAATCTGGACTCCTTAGCGTAAATGGGTACATTCTTGTAGACAATATCCCGTGCAAGCTGCTCCGTCTTGGCGATCTGCTCGATGGTCATAGCGCCCTTGGTGTTGAAATCGAATCTCAGCTTCTCGGGTACAACCAACGATCCCTTTTGCTCCGTATCCTTGCCGAGTACTTGCAACAGGCAGTGGTTAAGCGCATGAGTGGCAGAGTGATTCTTCATCGTGAGGCTTCTGCGAACGGCGTCGATTTGAAGATTTAAATTATCGCCTACAGCCAATGCTCCCTCCACCACTCCGATGTGTAGAATGTAGCCACCGCGATTGTAGACTAGGTCAACAAGGAATTCGTTGTCTTCTTCATCCACCTTCACTAAGACTCCCTGGTCGTAGATTTGACCTCCACTCTCGGCGTAGAAGTTCGTCTTGTCCAGAATGATGCCGCACTTTTGTCCGGATGTCACCTTGTCCACGAATGCGTTCTCATACCGAATGGCTAGAATCTTTCCGTTACAGTGCCTGAACTCATATTCGGCTTCACGTTCATCGGACACGGCAGAATACTGATACTTGAACGAATCATTTGTCACGGGAATCGACTTGCCTTGCAGCTCGGAGATGGCATGGACGTCAAGATTGATTTCGTCGATTTTGCTTGTGCCCTTGCCCTGCGAGAGAATGTACGAGTTGTGCTTGGCCTGCTCGTAACCTTCCATGTCGATTTCGAGGCCCTTCTCCTCAGCCATGAGTTGGGTAAGATCTACGGGGAAGCCATAGGTATCGTACAAACGCCAAGCAACATCTCCGGGCAACACCTTTGCATTGCCCAGCTTTGTGATGGTTCTGTTTAGGAGATTGCGACCGCGGGAGAGTGTTCTCAAGAACTGCTGTTCCTCCTCGTTGATTACATCAATTATATTCTGAGGATTCTTGGTCACTTCGGGGAAAGCGTCGCCAAGCAGCTGCACAACCGTGTTGACGAGTGTTGCGAAGAAACCTGGTTTTGCGTTGAGCTTCTCTGTGGCGTACCTGAAATGAATTGCTGTGATAAATTTTACACGGAAAGAAGGTATTGACTACTAACTCACCTAACGGCACGTCTCAGAATTCGTCGCAGAACATAACCTCTGCCGGTATTGTCGGGCATGCCGCCGTCAGCGAGTGCAATTGTGATTGTGCGTGCATGATCAGCTAAAACGCGATAAGCCATATCGATGCCTTCAGTGTCATCAGCGCCGACTCGACCTTGATATGACGGTGCACCGGTTCCCTTCTCAATCGCCTCGAACAGAGGTACAAACAAGTCAGTGTCGTAGTTCGACCTCTTGTTCTGAATGACGGAGACTAGACGCTCAAATCCCATGCCACAATCGATGTGCTTCTTGGGCAAAAGCCTTAGACTGCTATCCGGCTCACGGTTGTATTGAATGAACACCAAGTTCCATATCTCCAGCACGTCAGGGTCGTCCATGTTTACCAGCTCGGGCACACTGCGGCCTCCAATGCGGTCGAAGTGCAACTCAGAGCAGGGACCGCAAGGGCCTGTCTCTCCCATCTCCCAGAAGTTGTCCTTCATGCTCCCCGGCAGCACATGCTCTGGCTTCACTCCCAAATCCAGCCAAATTTGACGGCACTCTAGATCAGGAGCCAAGCCGGATGCCTCATCACCACCGAAGTATGTCACATACAACCTGTCACCAGGTAACTTAAGACGATCTGTGAGGAACTCCCATGCCCAGGTGCAGATCTCCTTTTTGAAGTAGTCACCAAATGACCAATTTCCCAACATCTCGAAGAACGTGTGATGGTACACATCCTTGCCAACGTCGTCGAGGTCATTGTGCTTGCCGCCAGCACGGATGCATTTCTGAGTGTTTGCGACACGCACCCACTTGGCCATATCGCTGTTGGGGTCAGCTGTACCCAAGAAAATCGGTTTGAATTGATTCATCCCAGCATTGGCGAACAGCAGAGTAGGATCATCCAACGGAATTGTGTTCGATGAGTGCACATACGTATGTTCTTTCTCCTTGAAGAAGTCCAAGTAGAAGTCCCGAACCTCCTTTGCTGTCAGTGGTGTCGTCATTGCGCTACATGAATGTAAAACGAGGGAAATAGAAGAAGAAAAAAGTGAATGCCACGCCAATAAGCTGATATCTACGTGATGGGGGTATCCAATCGGGTGTCTCCCACGAAGAACTAGATCGCGACAAGTAGCCAAATCGATTTCTGGTTTTTCTCTTATTGTCATACCCCTTCCAGAGTTCATCGCCACGTCGAAATTACTTTCACCAATTGCAACACTTATTGGCACTCGAAGGCAGTGGACAACGAAGGCTTCTTTGTTAATGAAAATTGTTTAAATGTTCTTACTTACCGTTTTGTTTGTTGATGAAATATAAAGAGATTTATTACTCTCGTAAAACTTTAACTATCAGATCCCAATGTTGGACTAGCCACCAAGAAACACGTTCTACACTTGCCGACGACTAATTCTGATTCAGACCTGACCAAAAGGGAATAACGAAAAAAGTAATTCTACTGCAGTGTGTGGTGAAATGTCAAAATGTCAAAATACGAAGATAACACTTCTTGATATTACTATTTGCAACGTGCTAATTCTATAGTGATGCCAAGTCGAATGATATATGATAACAATCGGTAAACATTTAGTTTCTTATCAGTTCCATTAATTTCTCTCATAATACTTATCATGCCTAGTGGAGTCACTCAATTTCATATAATGTTGTTCATGTCAGAGATCTCTCACTGCTGATGGCAGATATATTACGAGTTTATGTTCTGCTGATAGATGAAATACTGGAAAATGAAGATAAAGTTAGAACGAAGAAAAGGGGTGTTTGGGTGAAACCAAGAATAAAAAGAAGAAATAATTTCTCTTCCGTAATCTTGTTAAGATGATTAATGGCAAAGTCGCCGTGAGATTTTCGCAATTATTTGAGAAGCACTGACGTATATAGAGTTGTTGAGGGAAATAAGATTACATCATAATCGTCATCATATGTATCTCGTCATCATATCGTATATATACCTCATATATATACTTCCAAGCTTTCTCAAGTACGATCCTGGACTCGACCATAGCTTCGCGGGCAGACTAAAGAGAGACATGCCCCTGTAGTAGGAGCAATCTCTTTCGTCCCCCTTCTTGAAAAGTTTGACAACAACCCAGTCTGACCACGTTCCCAGGCAACTTTAATAACACGGGAGAGCCATTTACTCCTTGAACTCGATGGTGTTGAATTTTCTTCCTCTGAGTCGACGAATGCCAGAACACCTTTATCGCAGATCTATGGTCGCTTTCCAATTTCTCGCTGAACTCCTTCCAAGACTGCTCTTTAGCTGCCCCCACAGCCAATTTACAAGTTCCAGCGTAGCGGTCACGAGAAGCAGAGTCCCCCAAGAGAATCCAGTCTCTGTAGATCTTATTATTCTGGATTTATTCCACGCAGTTCTGTTCCTACCACCAGCCGCCACTGCAACCCGCTTCCCTCCACAAACATCCCGTGCAGAGGCAATGACAGCTTCTGAAAACAGTCGCCATGCTTTCTCTACACCCGTTTTAACAGTTTTACGTCGCTCAAACCTTTCAGATATGTGCCATGCAAAATTTAGTACCAACACAATGTTCTGTAGTTTCTCCCACCGAATGCGTGCTCTTGGTTTCCGCCTTGGCAGGAGAGGTACTTCATCAATGAGGTACAGCGTATGCAAGAACAAGTAATGATCAGCTGGCAGCTCAATCCCTATCATCACACGAAGATCACAAACCATCCGTTTCACACACGATGGTACCACAAAGAGATCTATCAACTACTTCCATTGAAGACGGTACCATGTGTATTTATGGATGCCTTTGTGAGGAAAGGTGGTGATTATGGACATGCCAGTTGCACAGCAAAAGTCCAACAAATTCTCTCCGTTCGCCGTTCCTCCCAATCACGTGAGCATTGAAATCACCCATCTGCACTAGAGTCAAAGTTGACATTTCAAGCTTGAACTTTAAGATCCCGACACTGCCTCCTAATGGTATCCACTCCAATACCCTGCCTGCCAACCAGGGACTTGCGAGTATCCCCACTCCCGCCTGTGCAGACATTTGTGGTGTAACTCCCGACAGGAAAAGTTTCCACCAGTCCAAAAGTCCATAGTTACAGAAATGCAAAATGATAGTTTATTTTAGCGCATGAAATTTTATGTAACGAGCGTTCACACTGACTATTTGCGATTGTCAAGCAAATCGCCACGACAAATTGTTATGCCTGAAAGCCGCTTTTGGTGATTTTTGTCTGGAAATGTGTATTTTGTATGTAGCCCGTTATAAATAAGAAAAATATATTATCATATCCACAGCAAAAAGCGTTAATAAAAATCTCCTGTGCTGTTGCGATACGAAATTTAATGTCATAAGCTAAGATTAGCAGTTCGAGATAGATCAAGAACTCTAGTGGAGTCGGCGTGAAACCAAAAGTAATATATTTCTTCCACTTGGCAACGCGGTAAATTTCATTCCTGACTTGGCATCACTACGTTTAACTTGACGTTTATCATTAATTGCGTCAAAAAATAATTTCCTTTCGTAGAAAAACAAGCGGTATTTGTAGGAAATACAAATTTCATTATTAATAGATTTTATTCACGTAATTTTGCCGTGAAATAGAAATTCACGAAAATGAAGATGAAACTAATAGACCCAGTCGTGAGATCGTTCAAGGTGGCAAAAGTATTTCGGGAAAACACAGACAAAATAAATGCCATTGACTTCAGTCCAAACGGTGAACATCTAATATCATGCAGCGAAGACGATCAAATTGTCATATACGACTGCGAAAAGGGAACTCAGTCACGAACAGTCAATTCAAAGAAATACGGTGTAGATCTCATACATTTTACCCATGCGAACAACACAGCAATCCATAGTTCCACCAAAGTGGACGATACAATTCGATATCTAAGTCTACATGACAACAAGTATTTGCGTTACTTTCCAGGGCACACAAAAAAAGTAATTTCTCTATGCATATCCCCTGTCGAAGACACATTTCTCTCGGGTTCATTGGACAAGACACTTCGCTTATGGGATTTGCGTTCACCCAATTGTCAGGGTTTGATGCACTTGTCTGGCAGGCCAGTTGCAGCATATGACCCAGAGGGACTGATCTTTGCAGCGGGCGTCAATTCGGAATCGATTAAGCTGTATGACTTGAGGTCTTTTGACAAGGGACCGTTTGTCACATTCAAGCTAAATCAAGAAAAAGAGTGTGATTGGACCGGGCTAAAGTTCTCGCGCGACGGAAAGACCATACTCATCAGCACAAATGGATCCATCATCCGTCTGGTGGACGCTTTTCATGGAACACCGCTGCAGACATTCACTGGCTATCCAAACAACAAGGGCATCCCCATCGAGGCGAGTTTCAGTCCGGACTCACAGTTCATATTCTCAGGCAGCACAGACGGACGAGTACACGTTTGGAACGCCGATACGGGATACAAAGTATGTGTGCTGAACGGGGACCACCCCGGACCTGTGCAGTGTGTTCAGTTCAATCCCAAATACATGATGCTCGCTTCGGCGTGCACAAACATGGCCTTCTGGCTGCCGACGTCGGAAGAGGGCTTATAATTAAATATTGACAATACTATATAGCGGATAGAATTTCGAGTAAAAATAAAAAAGAGATATTTCAGTAAACCTTTATTTGGATTTGTTTTTGTCTGCTTTATTTTGGGCATCGTAGTGTTCTCGAATCACCGTCAAGAGTCTGGACAAGTTGGTACCCAGCTTCGCACTTACTCCGACGACCGGTTGGCCTAGTGTTTTTTCGAGTTCTGCCACATTGCTTTCAGCGCCTGGCTGGTCGATTTTGTTGGCTACAATTATGCGGGGACGGTCTGCCAACTGTTCGCTGAACTGAGTGATCTCGTTACTGAGGATCTCGTAGTGCTTCCAGGGTTCCTCGTAGGAAGCATCCAAGACGAACATCAGCACAGAACACCGCTCTGCGTGCTTCAGAAATTGAATGCCTAGGCCCTTGTTCTTGTGGGAATCCGGAATCAGACCCGGGAGGTCAGCAACAGCTACTTGTTCGTAGTCATCGTACTGGATCATACCGATGTGCGGTTTCAAAGTTGTAAACGGATACGACGCTACTTTCGGTTTAGCACGTGATATCGCTCGCAACAGTGTGCTCTTGCCGGCATTGGGAAAACCAATGAACCCAACGTCTGCCATGCTTCGCAACTCTAAGGTGTACGTGAGATCCTCTCCTGTCGCTCCATATTCGCATATTTTTGGAGTCTGCTGGATAGATGAGGCGAAGAATCGGTTTCCTTTACCTCCGTTACCGCCTCTCGCAGCAACAAACATTAGCTTTTCCCTATCCAGATCACCAACGACCTTTCCGTCTGAGTTTCGGATGATCGTTCCTATTGGCACCTTAATGACGGTATGTTTGGCATTCTTGCCGTGGCATTCATAATGACTTCCCGGATATCCATCGTCGCCTTTTAGGATACTGGTAACATGGTTGTAATTCTTGACGTCAACCGATGCCTCAAAAACGACATGCCCTCCGTTGCCACCATCACCACCATCTGGACCGGCCTTTTCATTGCACCACACTTGAAGAAATGAAATGCAACCATCTCCGCCCTTGCCTCCGGAAACACGGACTTGCTTAGCATCAGCGAAGTATTGAATCTGGAAAATAAATCCGCTTGAGTACGATCAATTTAGAATCATCTTAGGATTTGGACCTCTTTCCGATCTGACTTTGCTTTCTTTGGACGTAGCGCAACTCTTTGTGCATAATTGACCACATTTAAGGCTTTGCGGGGTGTGTCAGTTCTGCACAATTGTTGTGCTATACACTTGGATATTCTTCCTAACATTTTCTGACTTTGATTAAAATAAATTATTATTAAATCGACATTTGGTTAAAAATATTAAAACTCTCACTACAAGACAACGCAGTAAGCTACTTGAATGTGTTCATGGCATAACAGAACAGATTTAAGTCATGTTGAAATTGACAATCCGTCCGGAGCTTTGTTCGTTTTGAAAATCCGAAAATATTTGTAAGGGCAGTGTTTTGTTGCCATTTTATGAAGCATTTGAAATGTATACAAATTAATTAGAAAAAAAAAATAATTAAAATGTGTTAAAGATATTTTTATTAATATTAGTGGGTCGCCGTGACCAGAGATAATGGTTTTCAGCGTTTGCAAAGAAATAAAATGTCAAATAAATTATCCAACTCAGTTGTTTGGAGGTCAGCTGTTCTCAAGAGCTCACACGTATTCACAGACACGGGCCAAAAAGCTATTTTAAAAAACGATGATCAAGTGAGCTTGCCAACTGCATTCTGCAGTACCCGTCTCACCAGGAATGCTCATCAGTTTACCCTTTCGGACGCACAGTTAAATTTAGAGACTCGTTCATATGGAGATATTTAAAACCTATGGGCACAGGTACCTCCTCTCCCTTTCTCCCTCTACACCTTCGGCCCGTGCTGTGTCTTGAACCCGGACACTTAAGGGTACTAACAATACCTATACGCGCAAATTATAAAAAAAAAACATGCAAAATCGGACTCAAGTTAGACCGTCAACAAAAGAAGTCAGCTACCGCTCAACCGCAGGCGCTAGATTTAAGAAAAAAATTCTGTACTGAAACGTAAATAAACATCACCAGAAATCCTGTACATGGTCCAGATAATGCAGTGTGTTGATGTTTTTTTTTCATATGTCAAAATTTTTACCGCTATTCAAATCGAAATCTCATGCGGCAGTTCATAGTTCTTAAATAGGCTGTCATTTAATATTTCGGATAACACTTGTGTTTAGATACAATTAGTAGAACTATCATTGAATTTAACTTCATGCGAAAGTTTTAAAGGACTTCAGGATAACATCAATAATCCACAGCTCCAAATGGCACCGTTTTCGAACGAAGTTGTTGTCTGGAAGGAGGTTAGAATATTCAATTTCTGCACGTGCCAGAATAAGCCTAATTTCGCCCTGTTTTTGCAGAATTACTTTATGCGTACTGTTAATATTCATGAGCCAAGAGGTCCAAAATACCAGTGCACAGAATGTGATGAAATCTTCAATACGCGATTGAGTATATTAACACATTCAAAAATGCATTTGAAGCCATTCTGTGTTGTTTGCGGGACTTACACACAGAACCAGCAGGAAATGGTAAAAACGATATAAAGCCTCTAGGTGCGATATTCCGACAGTGTGTTCTTTTCAAATATTGCAGCAAAATCATATGATACGAAATCACCGATCAATGGTGGAGATAGTTCCAATGACCAATACCGATGTTAATCAAAATCCAATAAGAAAATCACCTGTGGGGAAATGTGATAAGGCTCCGAGCAAAAAACAAAGAGTGCAGCATTCGAAAAAGGTACCGTTTGGCTACATACGGAGCGACAAACACCCCACAAAGTGTGTTGTATCCCGATTTGGACGGTGCATTAATGTTAAAATCCCAGACTATTGAAAACCCAACTACCATGGCAGCAAATGTTTGCTCAAATCAATTTGTTAATAGATATTTATTGATGTTGAACATATTATGAACGTCGTTAAATAATCACTGAATTTTTAATATTGTCAATCAACATCTCTTTTTTTATGTTTTCAAAGAAGCGAGTATCAGATTGAAGTTCGACAGCATCTCAGATCACAGTAATTGAGAAGATATCTTCCAAATGCGACGTGACCAACTGCGTTCAGTGCTGGAGTTCCTTTTTATTGGCACGCAAATAATTTAAATTTTCAAGTCAGGCAGAATAGGTCTACAGATTTCTCGTGAAAAGCTTATTTAGCAAAAGTTGGCTGAAATAAAGGAGTCGTCTTATGCGAACATCGCAATTCCGTCCGTCAATTTCTTTAAAATTACTGTTGAGTCAACTAAGGCTTCATCAGGTCATTGGCAGACATTTGTTCTCATAAAATTTGGAACTAAATCCTCTATAGAAAATCAAATTCTAAGTCAACAACTGCAATTGGAAATTGAAATGTTAAAACAAATTTTATAGCAAGTTCACTATAATAACATCAGGAAAAGAATGTAGATATCTCATTGAACCAGTCTGGTATTGGGTCATTCATTCCGTATTCCGTTCTGCTGACAGCTCAGCTGGTTATCGTTCCGACTACCGACAAAACAAAACGCGACGAAGTAAAGTGACGAACGCAAAGTTGTTTTCAGGGAGCTATAATATCACGAACAACATACAGAACAGGTCAGAGGCGCAAAGAGAAAACGTCTGCTACTTGTTGAAGGCGTGAGTTTTGTTGTTGATGGAAAACCACTTGTATGTGGTATGTTTGTAGTAAATACGTTGTCATCTAATTTTATAACCGTTCCATTCGTGTGTTCTCTCAAGTCATACAGCTATTTCTCTCTCCCAGTGGTGTATATAATAAAATAACAAAATAAAGAAAAATACTACATACCTATAAAACATTAAATATCACAAAGTGTTAAAGAGAATATTCTTTGGATATACGAAAATTTATTTAGAAGCAGATTGAAATAGAAAGTCTATGCGAGCAGTAACGAATTAGCTGGAATATCTCTTAATTTATCTCGTATACGCCCCGTTCAAGAATATCGCAGATATCGCAGTTCAGTATCGTCCAAACCCGACTCAGGTAAGATATTTATTCATTTTATTACTCCCTCATTCAAATGGATATTAAGCGAGAATCGTCCACTTTGGAGGTGTAAGAACACAAAAAGCAAAAATGTATTACGCGTCGCGAGTGAGTTGACCCGATGCGCATTCCATAAAAGATTCAAGGCTGCGCTTTACTCGCATTAAGTCATCGTTTCTGAGCTTGGGTAATGCTTATTTTTGTGAACGATGAGCTAATGCCTGCCCAAGGTACTACTTAATGCTGCATAATTTCGTGTTTAAAATGCATCATTCTGTGACTACATGTGATTCACGGAGCTGTGTCGTTGCGGCGTAGTGCATGAAGTGATTGTGACCCCTTTGCCGCTGATAAGGAAATATGTAGAATATAAACAAACCATAGATGGCTATCCCTGTGGTGTTTCGTGTCGCGATTGTGTCGAAGAATTTGACTAAGTGCGTATGCAATGGTGTGTGTGTATGCAGTCGATTCTTCGATTTTTCCTTGAAATTAATTATTAAACTCCACAAACTTGCATGTACACAAGAACGCGTGCATATACTCTGAGTACATATGTGCCAGGTCTGCGATTTGGAAATCAATCAATCTAGATAAACTAAGCTTTCGGTTACATATAATTTCACCCAGAGGAAATCATTCTAAAAATACAAATTTATTGCTTATTTTAACGTATGGCCTTTGAGTTCGCTTTGGACTAGGTGGCGTCACTGGGGCAACATCGTCTTGGTAGTCGTAGTCATAGGCACAGTCAGACCAGCCAAAAAAGAGGTGGAGACTGTATACAAATTAGGTATGCGTGTAGTTAATGCTCCAATTTTGCTTCTTACTTTGACTTTGCTTAGTGATAAAAGATATATGTGTGTGTATGTATTAGCCTGTGAATTAGATCTTTATTTAAAAATACCTAACTGTTGTCAATGGTTTAAGATTATCATACCAGCAGTAGAGCAATGCTAATTTAATAATCACCTTTCTTAGACGATTGGCTTATTTTCTGGCGCAGAACGTCAATGGCACGGTGACAGGTTCTTCTATTGTCTGCCCCATCAAGGTGTTCCCCGTTTTACATACATACAAAAAATTTGCTTAACCGAAATTCTTATTCAAAAATATGTTAAGTGTTTTGTTGTTGTTTGTGTGTTCATAGCACCCAGATCGATAGAAGAGAAAAAGTGACTTTATCTTGTGATTGGTGAAATCCGCGATAATTTATAGAAGAAGAAAACAAAAGTTTGTCATCGAAAAGTGTTTATGCATAAAAATAGATTTTTCTTGCGTATGTCCTCCCAATATATGCAAACGCGTGAAGACACATGAAAATCATGAAAATGGGACAATAAAGATGATCTCAGATTATGACTCGCACGAACGTATTTATATTTCTTCTCTGCCAAGCGTCATTTATCAAACTATTTTGGATGCACGCGTCCCTTCAAAGCAGTAATGAAAATAAATTTATAAACTGGTTTACAGACTGAGGCAGTTGGACAAGCACACCTTACTGTTTGATGCTTACTATGATGGTTGTCAACGTTTGGCCGGGTACGTACCATGGATCGATGGGAGGGCAAAAGTGAAAGCACTTCCCGCCAAGTAGCACAAGTGTTTTTTTTTTTTCTTTTACTTTTATGATAGCCACGATTAATATGATCGGTGGTATGGACATTCACGAAACAATTAGTTTTTTTGCCGGTTAAAAACGTGTTGGTACGTTGAAGTGGTGCAAAAACTAGAAGAAAGGCCTTTGTAATTTTACCCACGTTTTTTGCAAAGACAAATGGGTGTTGCGCTGGAATGTTGCTATGTTGCTTCACTTGTCATTTACTGCACCTCGTTTTTATTTCACATCATAGACAGGAGTAGGGTTTTTTTTGAAGCCCTCAAACAGCAAGCAAATCCTTTATATTTTTATTAAATGTTCCTTAATTGAAGTGCGTTAGTTTATGTACTTCAAAAAAAAAAAACATTTCTAATAAGAACTCCATGCATGCAATGTATAAATATGTTTTGGATCCAATCCACACCCAAGGAATGCAAAGAAAATTCCTGCTCATATAAGCACTTGAAAGTCGATGTCATCATGCACTTGGAACACTTACAGAGATTAATTTTGTAAATGACGTCTAGCATATATTGAGTAGTCGCTGTTCCGCTGGGGATTTGATTTGGACTAGACTTTCTGTCGGCTCCAGGATTGAGTTCAAATGAAATGATAACAAAGGGTCATATCAAAATTACTTCACTGGAAATAGTTTGAGTGATAAGCTGGCATAGTGAGAATATAGATTAATCAAGCATCACTGCAGTATACACACTCTACTGCTGGGTCTAGGCAAAGGCATTAGATCACATGCATGACCTAAGAACAGAACATGCATTTTTCTGTTTCTTTACATGACGGTACTGTGAATTTGTACATGGAGCTTGTACATAGCGATCAACACAGATCTGCTTGGGAGTTGGCACTACTCTTCTCGCATGGTATACGCCATTGACACTTGTACTTCTTAAAGATTCGCGAATGACATTAAACTGATCTCGTTGATAAATATTATGTATCCTGCTTTTTAACGCACGTCTCGCTCGCTAGTTCAGCGGAGTTTGCCACTTTGGAGATTAATCAGTAAAAACAGATGCGGTAGTAAATAGCGCAAATTACAAAAATCGGAATTCTAGTTGTATGTAACGTGTTTATATGCATGATCGCTTGGGTAAACATTTTCAAAAAACTTGTCGACAGCTTTAGAATTTGTTGGCGACAGTTTGAGTTTGAAGTTTTCTTGAGAGAAGATGACGAAGAGGTACTCTCTGAGCATTCTTAATGAATAATAGCTCTAAACAGGTGGACCCGTGAATTATTAAAGTTGCTTGTGTCGTGGATTGAACCCAGAAACATCGGAGTAGGAGTCCAACTACCCGTTACGCCTTTTTCAGGTTAGGTTAGGTTATAGTGGCTGACAGCTGTAAGGAAAAATAGCAGCCACACTTACGCCAACAAGCCCCATCACTGTGCTACTACGCTGATCTATCAATACGTATAGTGATTGCGGTATACTATGCTACTTAATTCAGCCAGGTTATCAAAGTAATAGCCTTCCAGAAGTCTATACCTACGTGATGGGAGAGCACTGCAGTTGCATAGCAAGTGTACAATGGTTTCTTCCTCATCCTCATCTCTGCAGCCTCTGCAGAAGTAGGTGTGGGAAAGGCCTTGTTTGGAGACGTGACTGTTATAACGCCAATGAGAGTTCTAAGGCTCGGTCTGCTTAACCTGATCAGGCTAAGCGATTGTTTGGAGTCGAGCGTAGGCCAGAGTTGTTTGGTAATGAGACATCCTGTGGCAGTTGACATGGGGCAACCTGTGCTAGTTGACCATCTACGACTGAGACAATTGAAAATCCTTAAAGACGCCTGCAAGAAAGTCTGGTGTACTTAACGTATGAGGTGACGGGAAATCCTATTAACGAGATAAGCAAGCCACTCAACTACTTTAAATGCACCAGACTTTCTTGCAGGAGTCTTTAAGGATTTTTAATTTTTAAATGTCCTCATCAACGATAACCCGATAACACCTAACTGCCGGCCGAATAACTTATTATTGTTGTTGGGAGTTAGTTCCCACTGCAAGCTTTTTAGTGTGGGCTAAGTTCTCATAAAAGAAAGTAGAGTACCTTCCTACCTTTACCAAAGCGGACATAGTTCTCGGGGACTTAGTTCTCTGCACCGTCGTATAAGTGGTGGTTGAATATATTCCTTCAAATACAATCAACACAGACAAAACTAAAGATCTCCATAAACTTAAATGTCTTTTCCTAGAAGAATGTTTTTATAAGCTTCTATTATAGGGGACATAAAATGCAAGTGCGTGCTCATTTGTTTAAAAGCCCTCAAAATGATTGTGCTAGGAATTAATCAGATCAGCATCGGAGTCAAAGCGCCTAAGAACTTTACAACACTCCATATTGCTTCATGCCACTTAATTGTGTCCACAAAGCAATGACACATTTCTCTTGAAAAATTGGACGTTACAATATTCCCAGTTTCACACGTTTTTAATCTTATCTTAAACTAACCAATGGGATTTGTGTGGCCTAAGTGTGACTAACATCTGCAGACTGCCACTACCAAATGGAGAGGTTCGTGTGATAGCATTCGTTCTGCAGAATAGCCTGACGCTACATATATGGTTTATATAATTTGTTTTTAGGTCGTTAATGTGCAATGCGCCACTAACACGCGGACTGGGTTACTTCGATGTTGATATCACCGTGCTAATTTTATAATACGTGACAACAATGTACCCTTTATCTTATTTGAAGAACGAATGATAAGTTTTTTTTCTTCCGTTTGAAGCTCATAGCCTATACTCATCATGGAATTTAGGAGAATATATTTTCCCCAGTCTCGATATCTCGAATGTTTTGATGGCACTCATTCGTCCATGGGTGGGTTATCCACAGATTAGATATGCGAATGTATTCCCCTCATTTTCCGAATTCATCCAACGCCCTGTCTCAGCAACGATGTGATTACTTGTGTAAGGCAGATTCCTGTCTCCCATATTAATTCCGAATTTTGTGATTGCATGGTCTACTCTCTCGCACAGCACATTTTCTATTCAATCATTCTCTTCTTCTACTGCTTTAGGTGTATAATTAAATATGGCAGACGCAGGATTCCCAGGCAGACACACAACCACAACACAGGTTACCCAAACTTCGGTTTCACCACAGCTGCGATATGATCCCTCATATATTCGGACAGTGCCCGGTATCCTGAAAATTGCCTGCATTGTGAGTACATCTCTTATTTGAATGTTCCACTTTATTTTAACCTCCATTTCAGGTGTTCAATTTGGTGGGATTCATTTGTATACAATGCAGTGGGGTTCATTCATACCATTCCCGTGGTAGCTACTTCAGTACAATTGCCATGACAGGCTTCTGGTTTACCGCCCTAATGTTAGCCGCCTATCTGCTGCACGTATGTGAAAAGTTCTACAAAATTCCATGGTTGAAAATCGAATTGTACTTCTGTGCGGTTTGGACAATTCTATACCTATTCGCTGCATGCTTCGCCGCCACGTACGGTGTTGAGGCTTATTCAGCTGCAGCTGTGAGTTGTTATCTTGAATCGTGAAACTAGACACAATCTAATCTACTTTGACGAATGTTTTTGCAGTTCTTTGGATTTTTAACAATGTGCCTTTACGGATACGATGCGTACCTTAAATACGTCGCTGTTCGTGCGGGAGAAATTGCTCAGGGTGTTCGAGTGGTGGAACAACGCCAACAACAGACAACTGTTACAATCGCTTAAACGATGCTCAGCATTATGATACGAGAATGTAGCCGCTTGTGCGTATTTTTTAAACTCTTTTTAACAATGATATTGTGCAATTATTTACACTAGATGAGTCTCTTATTGTTTTTTTTTTTATGGAAGCAGATCAAGCTGTTTGTTGCATACTATACTTAAATCTATTTTCTTTTCTATTGAGAGGGATCCCTTGTCCCTTGTTTGTCGAATATAGTACAGTACTACGCACTCTTTAAATGGAACGTTTTTATTGATTGTTATTGAAAATTAGTTCAAATAGATTCTAGCACAAGATATTATCGAAACGAAGAATAATCGATTTGATTGATAAATACGAAAAATAATACATAAACACACCAAGTAACACGAAAGTATAAAAATATTGTTAATGCATAAAATGATTATAGGAAACTAATTGATGTACCACCAATATATGGATGCCTTAAATAAACAACATTTATTTATATTTTACATATATACACATATTTTGGTATTTTTTTTTTCATAGATTATCTTATGAGCGGTGAACAAGGTAGGCACCGAAGCATTCATATGCGGCTGATGGAATGAATGTAGACCTGGCTGGACCATCGCACTGCCACTCGGATCTCTTCGGTTTGATCCATTCATCTCTGATGGGAACCAACCGGAGCTGAGGTTGATGAAATGTCGTTGAAAAACTGAGCGAGGCATCGGAGCTATGCATGCTGTGGTTCGCTCTCTAATTCTATCTCTTCTTCACCCATTACGTTTCTGTAGAAGTCGCCTAGTCTCCTGGCGTGGTCTCCCAAAAGATGGAGGGGGAGTAGTTTAGCTTAGAACGATCCCTATTCGGTCTGCAGATTTGACATGCTAGTCAATAGTCAAAGTTCTATGTAGAGACTAGGGGTTATTATGGGGAAAGTTCAATTTCGCCTACAGACTCATTGATTTCTGCTGTATCGACGGATATCTCCAAGAGCTAAGTGGACGTTCGATATTTCTTGTCAATATCACGTTGATAAGTTAAGACAGAGTGTCATTTATCGCGATGATTTCCGCCTGAAACTTGCTTAATTGACTTGTGGTTCAAATCAAGTGGAAATCAACTCTTGTTTGTACGATTTCTTTACTGTGTGTTAATGTATCGTACCTTGTGAACTTAGTGTAAACCAACCATTTGTGTGATAAACAAAAAAACACAGAATTAAACACTTCACCGCAAATCGCACTGTTTGATAACTTTTAACTGATCGTCTGCTATCATGAGCGAACCACATTTCGAATTGCTGCTTTTGTACAATTAAATATGAAGCTGCGGTAGACTTGCCTGTTTGGTGTCTCATATATGCAAATGAGAGAACAGGCATCCACAAATATTTTATGATTGGATAATCCTGTTCGTTGGGGCTCAGGTTCACCCAGGACTGTAGCGCCAAATAAAGAATGAGTAAGCCTAAGGTACAAGAACATCTGTCATCTACTTTTAATGTCGCCGTCAGAACAATTTAAATGCTTTATTAAATGTGCCACTTGAATGTTTATGTCCTCTTTAGCGAGCAGTCACCTGTTATCGCTAAGAAACAAAAATGCGAAAAACACTCAAAACTTTGGGAACACTTATATTTATTGTATTGTATTGGAGAAGGACAGTGTAATTCTTGATGGGTTATTAATAAATAAATTGTCGTTTGCTTGTTAATTTATTTGATCTAGAGTCGCAACCATCCACTCTGGTTCAGCGGCAGCAATTTTTTCAATGATGGAGTTCAGCTGATAGCAAAGCGATTGAATTTGCTTGTCCCACAGGGGGAGCACTTCACGATCTAATAGTAACTCATCAGAGATAATTCTTGTGGGTTGAAATAAAAAAAAAACTTACTTTCAAAGTGCACGATTCCAGCGATCTGATCAATGTGTCCATTCATCCGTCCCTCAGTTATCATCTGACTGGCAATGCTCTCAGCTTTGGCTGCTGGGATCTCCAACAAGGCACCGAGTTCTTCAAAAGTGATATTGTTGTACAGTTTACTGGCAGATAGCAAATTGTGCTCGAAAACAGCGCGATCTAGGATTGATGAACCATCTGAGAGTAATGCAATGATTTTAATTTAAAAATGCTGACGAAGTTTGAACTTACCCAAAGTGCTTGCTTTTTGGTGCAATTGCAAGAGAGCCTCGAACTCCTGTAACTCAGACCGCCGAATGATACGATCCAAGTACATTTTTTCGAGAATAGAATATGCTGGTAGATGCTGACAACGCTCATCCTTGAACAATGTTGCAAGCATGCGAGATCTTTGTTGGCCAGCTGATGCCAATACGGTACAGATCAGAGCCTTTTTGAGTGCCGTCATTCGTTCGCCTTCATCGACTATGGTCCGGTAGGAGAGTTCATTGTAACGTTGTGCTGCTTCAATGAATTTTCTGGTCGAGACGAGAAAGTTATTAATCTCGGCTTACCCACTAAGAAGTGTGAATAACTGACCTTCTGTAATCCAAAACTCTAGCATAGCAGACCTTGTAAAGCACTTGCAGCTCTTCACTATGTGTTTCTGCCTGGAGGAGAGAAGCCCGATTGATAAATGCTTCTGCTTGGATAGGGTCATCGTCCTCTAGATAAAGTCGGGCTATTTTTAAGTATGTCTCCAACTTATAGTCGACCGTATACTGCCTACAAAGTCATACTGAAAGTATTCGCATTTTAATTTGTGAATCATTACTTACTTTTGTCCAGTCTCCAGTGGTATTCCCACAAGAACATTTGCGGCCTCACGCCAATTCTGATTGCGTTCATAAATATCGGCTAAATGTTGTCGAATTCCAGCGACTTGTTCTTCAAATGATATAACTCTCGGTTGCACTTTATCAAGAGTGAAATGTGAAACTACTTTTGAGACATCATCATTCAGTTTTGAGAGCTGAACGCCGACATCAGTGAGAATTTGTCGAGAGATCACAAGACTCACATGTTCATTGACGACTACGAAAAATAAAAATCAATTCAATTGAGGGATATAATAGAAGTATTTTTATTCTCACTAGCTTCCACGAAGAGCTTAAGAGTATCAACTAAATCAGTTCCTGTGTTGGTGAGGAGGATTTCTAAAAGTTGCCGGTACCTATATATACAGAAAACAAGATGAAAATAGGCGACGACATTCTACGGGCGATATCGTACTTATCCGCTTGTTCTTTATGAGTGCCCGAAAAATTTGTAAGTGCTACAAGTTGAGAGCGTAAATTACTGGCGGTAAGAACCATTTTAAGTGGATTTAGTTACTTATTTTGCAATTTATTTACAAATTATTTGCGAAATTAATTGTGACCTCTAGTTCTTTGTTTTGTAAATCACTTCGTTGAAATGTCAAAATGATATTTTGTCGGCGAAGGTAGTAGCAGGTTATAGGTTTGTGTACGTAGTAGATTATTCAAATTATAGCTTGCGCAACAATTTTCTTCGGACGTTTTTGCAAATTATGACTGTCTATTTCTATTCACGATTATATTTCCGTCAAACAATATCGAGGCTTAAAATTAATGTTTTGTCAAGGAATCACCGATCTGATAGGTAGGAAGGCAAACACAGTTTAATTCAGTAATTTCAGGAAAGAAAAACTGTTTCCTTCAATTATGGATTCTTGTAGGATGTGACAATAAGCGAACAATATTGTAAGACAACTGTTTCTTTTGTCATATTTGTATGTGGGTTTCGCGCCAGTACAAATTATACAAAAAAGGCAACTGCCATCAAGTTGGACTGTTTAAAATGGCTTTAAATTGGACAAAAAGCATTCACTCAACGATAAATCGTTAAACTAAGGCGTAGAGTTAAGAATGTTGAATTTCATTCCACCGACTTAGCCCACAGAAAGCAAAATGGAATCGATAGTAACAAACCGCTGAGTATAAACGCCGTTATACAAATAATAAAACCATTTTCAACACATCATATTTGCCCTCTATCAATGAGTTTTGGCGTCTTACAAACTAGTCCATTTCATTTACATTGCCATTTGCCAGCTGATTGGATTTGACAGTTCATGTCGAAATTATTTTATTTTTATCGACGTGAAAAGCAAAATTTAAAACAATTTCGAAAACAAGATACCTCCAGCGCCAGATTCCATTAAATTTAAAAAATGTTTCCTCGTATTGACTGGTGAGAAGCCATTCATTATTTTTTCATACATGCTTAATATATTTGTTCGTCCAGTCTTAACAGAAAGGCCCTAAGTTTGTTATCATCAAAGCTGCTTAGTCCAAATCAACGACATATTAGCACAGCTGAAATCGCAACTGCTCTTCGCCCGTTTTATTTCGCGGTTCATCCAGATTTATTTGGACGTCATCCCCAAGAGAGAGTGAGTTAATGATTACCGATCAGAAGATTTATATTTCATTTTATTTCATTTTGAGGCCGTAAATGAGGAATCTTTGAAACATCTTAGTGCTCATTTAGAGGCAATGAAACACAAACGATCGCTATACAGCGCACCTAACGTATTGAAGTTTTATATAAGAAATTCTAATAGCGACAATAGAGGTATAAATAGATTGTTTGAACTTTTGGACGTAAATATGTAATCTTAACTGATTATTTCTAATTCGTAGACTCATTTAAATTAATCCAAGTCTCGCTAGGAAGGGCACAGGAGCCAACAACAGTGATCAAAAGCCTGCTTCAATCCTGTAATTTATCGACAGAGTACTTGGAAAATATAAAACCAGTTGCAAATAAAGAAGAAAGTGTTAATTATGGGTATTCCAACAATACCGCAGCTTACTCACAGGATGACATCAATTTCGAGTCAGATTTCAACAACTTTGAGTTTACATTCCGGAAGAAAGCTCAGGGTAAACAAAAGGATCTTGGGTGAGTGTTCGTGTATTCCACTGTTCACCGTGGCAATGGTTTAGTTTGATTCCGTTTTGAGTAAATATTGAATTTCAATACATTCAGACAGTTCTTGGATAAAAATATTTCTGTGGCGCATACTCGCAGCAAGGATTTGGATGAACTGAAAGAGGAAGTCTCAAAACTGCAAAAAAGTCTTGCAGAGAGATTAAAGATCAAGGAGTTTCGCTATGACTGCGGTTGGAATTATGAACATTTTCGCGGATGTCTTAAGACCCTGGAGCGTCTAGCGAAAATGCACATGAAGGATGTACAAGTTCTTAAGGGTAACATTTGAATTCCTATCATTTTCACCAACAATCAGGGGTTACATCTTTCAGGTCGAATTGTTGTCTTCGCACCGTTTACGGGTATAAGTCTGGAAGGTCATGTAATGTTGTTCACAGGTGATGTCCTCAATAATTGGTTAGATGTAAGCCGTTCATAGGAATTTGTCTATACAACTTTTCGCAGCATATGCCTTTCTTTCAGTTTATAAAACGCATACCGATACACGATAGTTTTCTTGGGAAAATACCTCAATATGAGGTAGCCTTGTCTCAGGTCCTCCGGAACATAAAAATAGCGAAAAGAAAATTCATGCCAAAACAACAGGCGGTCGATTATGCTGGTCACTTAACAAAAGTAACGACGAACCTTCTCGATTACTTGACAACGCACCGCTATCCAAAGTCGTGGCCTAACGATTTGTCAGACTTTGAAATTGTTATTGAATCGTATGTTGAGAGTATCCCGACGCCTTCTAGTTTATGAATTAATACAATTTCAGTGAAGCTGGTCCGCTCATGGTGAACCCAACCGGTCAATTCATTGCTCCTTCCACATGCCCCGGAACCATCTTGGTTGATTTCATAACAAGCAATCTTGAAGATGCGAAAATGAAAGCAGAACAATACCGAACGTAAGCAAAATCAAGCTCCGAAGATCATGAGATTCAAATAAGTAATGCATTTATTGTCCAGGAACAAACACATCGAAAAGGAACTCCATCAGCGTTGCATAGATGAACTGCAACTGAAATCGCTGACGAAAGACGATTCTGTGACACCGGAAAAAATGATTCAGACCCTGGAGCGATTGCTTGCAAATTGTCCAAAGCATTTAGTTGCGAATTTACACTTGAATGTGACGAATTATTACTCGGTCCTTTCAGATGGGACCGTGTGTATTCCATGGGACTTTACAATTGATTGATAATCTCCAAAAAACGAACGCAGTTGTAATAAGTTTTGTGTACATAATGCTCGCACTAGCGATATGTAAAATTGCCTATATAACGTAATGTGATAGTGTTGTCAATGAGTTTTAGGATTATAATGTAATCGAATAAAGTTTTGTTGGGGCTTTGATGCCTAGCTTTGCTGTTGAGGTTGGACCTTAATCCAAGAACGATGGCTACATGGTAAAATACTCTAAATAACTGTATTTAAGTACACAATAATATGTACACGCATAGTTCATTAGCCAATTAGGTCTTAGATATCCTTATTCATTAAATTTGAGACAGTAAAATAAAATTGTGATATCCATATAATATGTATCTACATATTCTTCCGGGACTTGCAGAGAAGTTATCTGGTTGGTCGCTGTAGTGTGACAAAGAAGGTGAGACGACTGGGAGCCCAACCGTCATCACATTTCCATTCGCCGATGCAACATTGTTACTTTGTGTAGAGAGGCTATAGGTACGTATGTGCCTTGACTACTGCGCTGTTTACACTTTTCTTACATCTCGTCGAAATCTCGAGTTCTTAACACACAATTCACTGGCAGTACATAGGGATAGTCAACTTCTACCTCTCTTGTCCCTTAACATTCCTGACAGCCATTTTGTACATCGTTTTCTAAAGCCAAGTTGACCAATCAGAGAACGGCATCGTACAATCTCAAGAGTAGATGAAGAAGCCATGGTTTTTTCTAGAGAAAAGTTCTGCGTTCAATCTTCGGTTCTGTCTGCGTTGATGGTTTTTGGCGAAGAAGATTCAACCACGACCTGTATGCACATCTACGGATCCAACGTAAGACAGCTAGCTCATGTAGAGCGCATGGACAATACCGCTCCAGCCCGAAGCGTTTGACACCGAACCATTGGGACAACGCAATAGAGGACGCCCACGAATTCGATCTAGCACAGAAGTGAAGGAGTGGATGATTACTTGGTCCAGGCAGGTTTATGCTGTCACTCAATGGTGGTTATTCAATGTCTTTCGGTGTCTATGCAGGACAGAGACAACGATAATTTTCTCTACAGTCGGGAATGGACCTGGGCCTCGGCAAAAAGGCACGATTTTTAACCAGCTGGCGCCAATGTAGCACACCAAGTTGGTTGACCAGGTGTTCAACCAACAACCGAAGGTTGTTTTATCTCTCGGATTTCCTTATTGTGTTGCATGTGAAGATGAGATTCGAAACGTGACGGAAATAGTTCAGGGGCTTTTCCGTCAGTGTATTGCATATCAAGATCATCTGCTTAGCACACGCCATTTAAGACCTTATTTCAGTATTCCATACACATTTTTACATCCTTATCCTGAGTCTCATTTTTTTTAACAGACGTTTGACGATACCATATCGTAATATTGCCAAAAAACACGGGGACAACACTTCGATTTCTCAGTAAAGCTGCTTATTGAAAATCGTTACGTCATCAGAATCGAGCCATCATATACTACGTGTGAAAATAATAATAGTGAATTACGTTAAATCGTTGCGAGCAATGATTGGACAAGATGAGTCAGCTATTGGATTCAATCTTAAGGCTGATCACAAGGAGAGTTCAACGACCTTTCAAGACTAGAATAGGAGAAAAAAGGCTCTCACCTCGACCATTAAAATTGACCTCATACCAACCCATTTGAAATGATTGTCATGAGATTTCCTTTCATGAGACGCCTCTGAGATGGCAAATTTAAACAAATAGCTACATATTATTTTAATAGAATTCGAATCACCCGCCTGAATTATTTAATCATAGTTTCTCTCATCATCCACCTGACTGAACCATTCACTGTCGCTGCCATCACTAAGGGTGCACTCACACTAAACCACATCAGCAGCAACTTCGCGTATGTGTCACCAACCCAATGCCACAAATCGTGTCCATACACACTTCCGTGGTAAATGTGTGCGTAAAGAATTTTCCTATCCACTCCATTTCCTTCTCATTTAGCTGTTGGCATTCGAGAAAGAAAGAAATAAAGTAGAAAAGTGTGAACGAAGGCGACATATTTATTGTAAAAAAAAATAGAAAAGAAAAAAACGCAAAGAAAAAAAAAACCGAAAGCGCATTTTCAAGAGATAAGTTGAATTAACGAAAATCCACAAATTATTGGCGAAAGAAATCCGAGGTAAATATTCCAAAGCTTAGACAAAAACGAACGAAATGCTAAAACTCCCAAGTATTCCGGCCGAAAATCGGACGAGAAAGTGCTGAATTTCGCATCTCTTCTCTCCAAACTGCGATTCTGCTTCTGTTCGCCCAAGTGTGGTTGAGAAAAAAAAAGTTGAACAATTTTGTGCTAAATTTTGTGTAAGTTCGTTGTTCGATCGCTTTACTTAATTTCGACCAGCACTACCGATATAAATGACAAGTGGAATTTATAATTTTTTTTGTTCATGTTCTGGCTCTCATTGGTCACTGTTACTGGTAGCGAACATTGAGTTTTTGGTCGTTTTCTTGGTGAAGTTCCTTCTATGCTTCTGTACTAAAGAACGAAACACGAACGCAAAAAAGAAGAGACAGAAAAATTGGGAAAAATCTTGTTTTATTTTTGCAGTGATACTAGGCATAATTTTCTTGAAATATGCCTCGAAAGGGTTTTACCTTTTCGGTAAAAAATGTATAGACGAAGACCATTCCTAGCGCTTCAAGTGGAGTACCGTTTATTTTCGGTTTTATCTTCATTTTACATGGTTTCATATTATTTGTTGTTGGTGTATTGTGTGTGGTATTGTTCGCTTTACACAGGCGATGTTGTTGGAGTAGGACAACTGAGGGAAAATGGTGGAGATTTCTGTGTGTGCACTGTACAGTTATTCAAATAAATATGAAATTTAAAGTCCAGTGTTTTGTGGTTTGTAGTGATTAATTCTTTGAGTCGGTCTTCTTACCAGCCGCATATAAATGAGTTGAGATAAGGCTTTAGACAACAAATGTACATGTTGCGCAGTACATCAGTACTTCAAGTTGGCTGCTAGTTATTATGGGGAACGGGGTGGTGGAGGCGTTGTCGAACTCTGCTGAGCCAAACGCGTTGGTCCCTTTCTTCGGTTTGAGATGACGAAACAAGAAAGAGTTGGCGCTAAAATGTTGGGTTATATTTTCTTTAATTTGTTATCGCTAATTGAAGTAGAGTTCAGTGAGTTTTTGGCTAGTGAGTGGCACTTTCTCTATAAATCTTGGATTTAAGCATTTGTTTTATTTTCACTTTATTTCATTGATTAATAGGAAAAAGCGAACAGATATATGCATACGCGAATGTTTATTTCTCAGTGAGTTCATTTCGCTGATGCTCATGTGTGGGCTAGTAATTGAAATGTCAATTGTAGTAGTACTTTTTGTTTGTTTGTTTCTCGCTTAAAGTGATACATTTAACAGTCATTTACGACTCTGATGACCAGCACTGTGCAATTATTAAATCAAATTGTCTTCTGAGGAGAATTGCACAAGTATATGTGACTGAGCTGTCTGGAATCGAATTCAAGGAACTCAACAAAATATCCCCGGAAAATGTCCTTTATTCATTTTGTTTATTGGGGATATTCGATAAATTCATGCACGGTAGAAGTGCTAGCATTGTTGCCTCTTCCAATATTCGCTGCTGGTTGAAATGTTGTCACAGGGCCGGGCCAGTTCATCATAACCTCACCTAAGGTTTGTCTTACTATTTCGGATGGAATGTTATGATCAGAAAACAATTGAATTATTATTTTAAACACGACGTTGATAAATTTTCAAGATATTCTCAGTTATATTCAGGCGACTTTTTTTCCAACACGTTTCAAATTTAGTAGCTTCATTGAAGGGATGTGTGCTTCATTCTAACCTCTCGCCATTATTAGTCTTGGTTACGCTCAATAAGAATTTCGAGCAATAATGAAGATATCTGTTGATTTCTGTTGACTCGTTGCCCTGCCAATCTTTAACTGAGTAATTTTTGTTTTCTTCTATTTATAATCAAACGTGTTCGTAGAATGAGGCCTGTGGCGCCTCCTTGTACCTACAGTGTTCATTCATTACCAAGTTGAAGCAAGTGGAAGTCAAAGCACATGGAAGATCTTGGTCGCTATGACCTTTGATTTCATCGTAAACGCCGGTAAATTTGACCAGCTTGCAAACAAATGTAAGTCAAATTGTGCACTGAAGTAATGTGCGTACTTGCCAAAAGCAAAATCCACACGCATGACTACGATTCTAAGTTTTTCTGAACCCAGAGCAGGGATTAATACATATGGTCGTAGTTATTTTTACAATTAAGGTCAATGTGATCGGGAAATGCTCGAAGCAGACATATCACTTAGGTCGAGCTGGACCCATTGTGATCCCCACGAACCTCCTAGATCCTATGTACTCTTCTGCTCCGCCTTCATGTTGTTGTTCGGTTCAGCCTGATGAACCTGAAAATAGAGGTTAGTTCCTGGAGATTACAGGTTCTGGAAAAAGTATTCTCCCAGCGTTCTGCCACAATAGGCAGAGACGACACATTAACAAAGGTCGTGGTGAGGGGTGTCGTCTATTTGTTCTTCATGGTTCTCCTCAGTTGAAGCTTTAGTTTCTTAGTTAGCGCTCCGACTGCCATCGGTAGAAGTCCTTTTATTTGATATTTTATGCTAGTGATTGTATGTGGTTCGGAGATTAACTACTTAAGTTTAAGGATTTACAGTTTTCCACAGTGAAACAATATCTTGAATGAATGCATGAGACAGGCATGACGGTCTACTTTCGATTCCCGGTGAGAGAAACAATTTTTATGGCAGTCACTGACAATGCAGCAAAAATCTAGAAGAAGCGTAGGTCTAACAGTTGGTCCCATCCACTCGTCAGAGAACAATAGCAGGCACACACAACACGAGTTGTTGCTGTAGATGCTAGGCCTTCAAACTTTGTACTGTCTTCTGAAACATCAAATTAAACATTATTCTTTCTCTACTTCTAGATAAAATACCTTTCCATGGATAGTTGAACACCGCGAACAGGAGATTATTCATATCCTCGTAAGTTGACATGTTGCTGCTAAACATACAGTAAAAAAGTGAACCAAGAGACCCAACTCTTGACTGCAAATAAATAATTCCAACAATTGCAAAGAAACTCTTATTACACCCGTTTTGCTCACAGTTTGCAAGTGCAGATCTTCTAACCTAGAAAAATCTCATGTGTCTAGTTTGTGTGCATTAAATACTTGTGCTAGAATCCCCAAGAAACATTTTGTTAATTAATTTTTTTCTTTATTTTTCTTCTTTTCTTTCCCCCTCTCTCTCTCTCTCTCTCGCTCGTTTGTGAAGAATTGCGTTTTTTTCCAGAAATAAAAAGCAAAACAAAATAGAAAAAAACTACTTGTGATACAAAGAAAATATATAAAAAAAAAAAACAATTTAAATATTAAAAAGAATCGTGATTGTGTTTGAAAAATACAAGCAAACAGACATTTTAAAGCAAATTAAAAAACAAACTGAGTACATACATAATGATAAGTGCATTATAAGATCTTCAATTTATCGTTTTTATATTAAAAAGGGTGAATTGTGTAAATGAATAAACAACAACTACAAAACAAACAAAAGTCTTATCAAAACAAAAGCATCATAAGTGAACGATTTTAATATTTATATAAGTATATTTTGTATAGAAAGTAAACAAAACAAATAAACAAACAATATTTTATGTTCTTGAATGTATCCAACTAATTAAGAGTAAAACAAACAAAAATACACTATAAAAGTTTTAAAATTAAAAAAGATAATCTCGGTCGGACACCGAACAACAGAAACCGATCTTTAATCAATAAAATCAAAACCAACGGTGTTTTTTTCCGATTCGACGCGAGAAGAGCTGGTGTAAGAACAGGAGAGAAACAGTGAAGTGAAGAGAAGTTTTTCATTTTTGGGAAAACGATATAGCAAATAAGTTTACAAGATGATGACAGAAATGAATGCGGCCAATCACCTGAATAGCATTGGCACGCCGAAGAGGTAAATATACATTTGATGCATATTCTATTATTCAAATTTGGCACAGGTGATGAGACATATTTTTCTGTGCGTTTGTTTTGTAGCATGGGCAACGAGAAGGGTCTGGTTACGACGCCTCTCAACGATGACATGGGTTGGAAAGCCAAACTTAAAATCCCGCCAAAGGATAATAGAATTAAGACAAGTGTAAGTATGAACAAAAACGTGTTCCTCCAAACCTCTCAAAAGGTTGTTTTAGATCAGGCGTATCAGCTTCTTGTTACTGTTTCAGTAACCATTTTGTTCACTAAACAAACGCTTGTATTCGTAAGAGCTAGTGAACGGTGGTACAACAAGCTGAAGTCTGTTAACCGTCAGCGTGTCTGATTTTCATCATTGAATACTTAACTTTCAGGATGTTACTGACACTCGGGGCAATGAATTCGAAGAGTTTTGTTTGAAACGTCAACTTTTAATGGGTATATTCGAGAAAGGATGGGAGAAACCGTCACCCATTCAAGAAGCAGCGATTCCCATTGCTCTCAGTGGGAAAGATGTGCTGGCTCGAGCCAAGAACGGTACTGGCAAAACTGGTGCATACTGTATTCCTGTGCTGGAGCAAATTGATCCCTCCAAGGACATCATTCAAGCCCTTGTTATTGTGCCCACGAGAGAGCTGGCCCTGCAGACTTCACAAATTTGCATTGAATTAGCAAAGCACTTAGATATTAGAGTTATGGTGACAACTGGTGGAACCAATTTAAAAGATGATATCTTGAGAATTTACCAAAAGGGTAAGATTGTGCAGCACAAGCACATAAATCACAGTCAAGATAAAAAAAAAACTATTTAAAATGTTCTCTTTTGTTTTCGTGTACAGTACAATTAATCATTGCGACACCTGGTCGTATTCTGGACTTAATGGATAAGAAAGTGGCCGATATGTCACATTGTAGGATTCTCGTGTTGGACGAGGCGGACAAACTTTTATCACTAGATTTTCAAGGCATGCTGGACCATGTTATAATGAAACTGCCGAAAGATCCACAAATTCTACTATTTTCGGCGACATTCCCGCTCAGTGTTAAGAACTTTATGGAGAAGCATCTAAGAGAACCCTACGAGATTAACCTTATGGAAGAACTAACACTTAAAGGTGTTACTCAATATTATGCATTCGTGCAGGAACGACAAAAGGTTCACTGCTTGAATACGTTATTTTCAAAATTGCAAATCAATCAGTCAATCATATTTTGTAATTCAACGCAACGTGTTGAATTGCTAGCTAAGAAAATCACCGAATTGGGATACTGCTGTTACTATATACATGCCAAAATGGCGCAAGCGCACAGGAATCGCGTTTTTCATGATTTTCGACAGGGGCTTTGCAGAAATCTAGTCTGCTCGGATTTGTTTACGCGTGGTATTGATGTACAGGCTGTGAATGTTGTTATTAATTTTGATTTCCCACGAATGGCTGAAACATATTTACATCGTATTGGCCGTTCTGGACGTTTCGGTCATTTGGGTGAGTTTGTTTTTAAATATATTAGCTTTGTATTTATTATTATATTAACAATAGCATTAGTTACCCCATAGTTTCCTCATTATTAATCGCTAAATATTAGGTCTTGTTCGGAAACAGACAGTCTTCCAATATCTTCATTAAGCTCAAGATGTAATGAGTTCGGTGTTCTTGAACAACATTCCCTTTGTCCTGCTCTACATTTTTGAGCTAATCCGTATCGTAGCTATTTGTGTCTGGCAAATCGCTTATGTAGTTATTTTTTTCCTTTAATGGTGGATATGGTGTTTGCTCAAATTTGGCGCGTGAAATAACCCAAACCCAGCTGGTGTGAACTAGACCCTCAGATGACTTGACAAAACTAAGCAGCATTAATATCAGTTATCTTCACCGCTTTATTAAAAGCTCTAAATGTTTTGTGGAATCCTATCAACTGGACTTTCGTGGCAACAGAACTCTGGCCTAAGTGTGCCTGCTATCAGAGGTCACTCTAACCTAACCTAACCTAACCTAACCCACTCACTACACCGCGACCAAAACATATCCTGCATATTATTAGTCAGAGATTGATATCCAGGTGCATGCCCATCTTAGTCTCTGTTGCCGACCAATACGTGAATTTTCGCCACAGCATGGTGTCGTGTAATGCACATATTCCCCTGGTAACGTAGACTCTAGTCTAAAATCAGTTATCTACAGTATTGTACCCCGAGTTGATGCTACTTCAACTCATTCCATTGATACATCAACTTTATTTAATCGCCATTTTGTAGACGCCTGACCAGAAATGAAGTATGATAGAGGTGCCCAACTTCTTCCTCTCTTGCCCCTTAAAATGTTGGACAACCATTTTGTTTATTGTTTTCTAAAGCCAAATTGACCAGTAAGAGAACGGCATTTACGTTACTTCGTGATTAGCTGTCAAAAATTCAGGAATAACCGTCAAAATTTTCATGATTATCCGTCAAATTCGTCGATGGACTAGAGGTCAATCAGCTGTGAAGTTGGGTATCTCTATCAGACTTCATTTCTGCGCCTGACAGCGGCTTGTCAAAATGAACACAGCCATCGACGAAGATGACACATAAAAGATTTCTTTTAATGTGTCATAACTTCCTCGTTGCTGGCGGGTACATACTACAAAGCCAATAAGAATGTTACTTAAGTGGCTCAGTATTTGATCAATGGCGTCAATGTCAGATTTTAACTCTTACCTCGCCCAGTTGACTTTAATCGATCAGTGTAAGACAAATCACGTGGTAACGTCCATCTAGCGTTAGACCGCTTTTGAAATTGGATTACTTGATTAAATCATGCGAGAGATGATGTGGCTAAACGATTCTACACATTCTACTCAACCTCAGAAACTTGGCAGAATTGTCAAAACTGGGCACACAAGACTATCAGAACGTCCGTGGAACTAACCACATTTTATTTCAAACAGTCGATTTGATTTCTTCCAACCGAGATAGACACTAGGTTACTCAAAGCGATACCTTTATTTATATCCCACACACTGTTCAAAGCTAAACAAATCTCTGTTGTTGTACGACTTCGCCTTGGACATACAACAGCCACTCATCAACAGCTCCTCCATAAAACCGCACCTCCAGTTGTGTACATCCTGCTATGTATAATTGGATCTAATACACATTAAATAGTATTTTCAGCAATAAAAAATACATTTTCAAAATGGTCCGATTTAGGTCAAATATACTCCATTTTGTTGAATACAGGCGGAAAACAGCTTTTGTTTCACAAGCCTCACTTGAGGCAAACTTTTCACCAGCAAAATCGTTCAGCAAGGACAGAAACAGGTTGTAATCACTCCTAGGTCCGGACTCCATTACTCCTAGATGAGGTAAATCGAACCTCCTATGTATGCTCCCGCTTCTAGCGAGTGGCCATCAATGTCTGGTGGTACACAATTAACAATCTATGGTCTAAAGCCAAAGCTGGCCCAAACGCTTCAGAGCTATCCTCAAACGACATTCAAACGATCCAATTGTTGACAATGCAGTTTTGCCAATGTAGAACCAGTTCATAGTATTCAGCAGTGATTCGCAGATGTCCCTGATGTCCTTTGGCGTTAACTCATGTGGTAGTCATACATCGAGCTCTATTCAGCCTTGTTCAAATCGTTTCAAACGGATTTCTGTGCAATGTTAAGTTTCTGGGCTATAGAAGCAGTTCTTACGTTCATTATTTTATCGACAATGTTGAAAATTGACCTTCCAGAGCGTGGTGCGTGCACATTTGACATTGAAATTACGGATCTATGGCAACAAAACTGCACATGATTTACAGTTACATTATCTTGAGCATGAACATTATTCACATTTTTAGTCGACAGACTTGTGCCTTTATCGAATAAAAACAGTAAAATAGGGCGTATTTGCCGATGCCCATCTTTAACGCGAGCCCAGACAAAATTGAGTCAATCCATCACAAAAACTGTCTGTAAAGTTTTTTGCACGAAATTTTATCTTAATGGCATTGGTGTGGCCAATGGGACATACACAACGCGCCATCTGTTGGGCAAATAATTGATTCGTGTTTGCTCTTAATATTTGCACGCCCAAGAGCTGGAGGATATGTGCAGCAAATAAATACCACCTTGCACCACTCGATAGGTTCCCAAAATGGGTGTTGAAACTAGATTATGACAACATAAACATAGTTAAGTCTCTCGACTCCTTGGACATCTTTCCAGTGTCTCCTCATTCACTGTAATAGAAAAAGGAGTGTTCCAGTCAGTCTGCTAAAGAAATCAACTACAAAGTCGTCCACAAATAAAGAGTGTCTGTTCACTCTTGAGTCCAATTTCAGAAAGTGAAGTTTACATAACAGTCACCTGCCATTTGAAACGAAAGTGAAGCATTGTCTTTGCTTTGATGTTTCTCTCTCTCTCTCTCTCTCTCACGTTATGTTAATTATTATTACAGTGTATGTACCTACCATTTATAAAAACAAACAAAATACCGATAACTTATGTCGATTTCTTGTAAATTTCCATAGGTATTGCCATCAATCTAATAACTTATGAGGATCGCTTCGATTTACATCGTATTGAAAAGGAGCTAGGCACAGAGATCAAACCAATTCCAAAGGTTATTGATCCAGCACTCTATGTTGCCAATGCGTTGACCACAGGAAATGGCAATAACGATCTAAACAACTCAACCAACGAAGAAGGCAATGTGAGCAAGTGAAACGAAATAAACACCGATTTATAACAGCACATGAATCATTATTATTATCATAATCATTATTATCATCATCAAAATAATTATCATCTACTACTACAACAACAACAACAACAACAACAACAACAACAAAAACGTTTTACAAAATACTAAAAATTAAAATTAAAGAATACCCTAAACAACAACCAACACTTTGAAGAGAGCGAGCAACAGATCAAGAAGAATATGTGAATGAAACTTAAAAAATACAGAAAAACAATAAAAATTTAAAGGAAATAAAATGAAGTAAAGCAAGTGATAGTGATGATCTGTTCCCGGTATAATAAAGCAAGAAAAGAAAAGAAAAAATACTTTTAAATAAATGCAAACAAAACTATAATTGTGTAGTATTTTTTTGTTCTTGAAAAAAAAAAACTAATTTATATGAAAATAACTAAAAATAAGAAGTAAATAATAGAACTCGATGTGTAAAGCAAGTGAAAGCAACGGAAACCGAAAAGAAACAAGAACTATGAAAATTTAACGAAGAAAACTGAGGTTAAATGCGGCCAATTTTCTAGGTTATGCAGTGTGTATTATAAAAAGAAAAAAAAAAGAAAACTAAAATAACATTGTGTGGGTGGTTTAACTGAAGAAAGATCAAACATAAAAAACAACAAACAAAAGAAAAACAAACTTAATACAATTTTTAATCTGATTCAGATTTTTTTTTTTTAATTTGTATGAATGTTGATAAAAGAGGAATGAAAGGAAACGCGAATTACAACAATAAATTGTGGTGGAGGTTGAGTATAAATGCAAGAAACACCAGGAAAGATCTTGATAGCATTTACTTTCCATGGGGCCCATCCCTCCGCCCCGAAGAACACCGTAAGAGCGGTACAATATTACCAAGTCTGCGCCCATCTTCAAATAATTCGCGTATAATTTCTGCAAGCGAAAGTGTGATTGTAGTATTAGTGAACAATTAGAAATAATTTTGTGATCCATAAATCAATCAACAATGTAATATGAAAAAAATAAAAGTAAAATAAAAATAAATAAATCATGGAAGAAACAACATCTTTAAGGAAGTCGGCGAGAGGCTGAAGAAAAGGGGAGGAGTTACACATCGGCGCGCGCGATGTTCATCGAAGGAAACTAAATGATAAGTGTAAGATTGATGTTCAGAAGTTTTCGCTAGGCAAATTATGGTTTACAGTGTTTAGAAAAGAAAAAAAAAAAAAAAAAACAAAACGCAAAATAATAAAACACGCAAAAAAGACTTAATGAAAAGCAAAAAAACAATTGAGAGAGTGATGAAAGAATGAAAACAATCTTTGTAGCCTTTATTTTTTGTTACAACAAAACAATACACCTTTAAACATTCAACGCACATAAATTGCTGTGCTTTTTTCGTTGTGCATGAAGAGAGGATGAACTCGGTGAAGACGAAGGAACGGGGTGTGCAAGTATTGCCGGCGATCTCTCGACATGAAGGAAGCACCAGCACATCATAATAGTCAATTTCAAAATCTAAAGCAACAATCGCTAATCTTTCGTCTTTCAAACAGCATTTTTGTACAAAAGTGTTATAATTTTTGTTTTTTTTTTTTTCTTCTTTTTTTTACATTTCAACCGTTATTTATTCGATCAAACGAGGTGTTGTAGAAAAACAGCTCGAACAGCCGTTCGTTCTTTTCTTTTAATTTTTGGTATTTTATTTTAGAAACATTTCTAAATTGAAAACGTTTTTTGTTTTTATTAAAAAAAAAAAAACAAACATCAAACAAAATCGATAACAAAAACTCAGGAGAACAACGTAAACGTACACATGTGCAATTTTTGTTAAATTGAAAAGTCTGTTTTATCATTCTTTTATTAATTCGGCATGAAGAGAGACAAAACACAAAAAATAATTCGATTTTTTTATATATCTATAGAACTTAGAAAAAAACAAACTTTTCAGTTTAATAAAGATTATTATTAAACCAAACCGCAATGCAGAAGGTTTCTGTTCCCCCCCTCTGCAAGTGAAGAACTGCGAGAGTATGTAGAAGCAGTAGTATCATGCAACCTTTTCAATTTGTATTTCCATTAAATTGTAATAGTATTCCCGCATCAATATTTCTTTTTCTTCTTCAAATGTAACAAGCTAAGATTGTTTTTTTTTTTAAATAACAACAAATTAAATTTATCCCATTGTCCTCAAGAAATTCCAGTGAAACAGAGAAACAAACCATAATTCAATAAATACACAACCAAATGGCAAAGAAAAAGAAAACGAACACTGATTTTTTTTTGTTCAATAATTCAGATGAGCATGTATTTGTGTGTGTGTGTTGTTGGGGGGACCCACAAATCTGATTAAAACTGCTGTCGAGATGGATCAATTGCAAATTCAATCGTTTAAATTCCAGTGAGCTTAGACGCAATATAAGCTCTAGTGGTTTTATTTCATTGGTTTTCAATTTTCTCCTGTCAAATAGAATAGTGTGTCGATGTCGCGAAAATGTTTCCACTTTCCTACCATTACCTGTGACCCGATTTCTATCCTTCATCCACTTTACCTCGTGTGGTACATATTTCTTCACTTCTTTGTCTTCCAAGAACAATGACAGTTCTTAGCAGAAATTTAGCAGTTTTCAACGAGACCTAGTATCTTTCATATCCATTTGTAAACTTTACAAATCTCCCTTTGTCATTAGGACCATTGATTCAATAAAGCAAATTCCACTAAAGTCATATGCACAATCATCATTTGCCATCAATCCGGATATGAAGACGAGCTCTTCGGTATAAAACCCAAACAATTGCTTCGTCATCGGCTGATTCAGAACTAAATACGTTTGCAATCCGTACTGGATGCAAAGAACACTCCGTAGTTGAAATTTTATTCCGTCCACGGGCACAGTGGATACTAAATGAATCCGCTTTTAACAGTACGCACGCACGTATTTGTTCATTCATCCGATAATAAGAAAGCATACATTCTATGTACATAAGACTGTCCGTGTCCGGCATATCACAAGATTCTCAAATTTCTACCAGATTTCCCATCAAAATCGCATTCAAATCAACATCTAGCACTCATCGCAACAAACCATCATTGTCCATATTAGAACTAAGAAAAGATCTCTTCACATCTACCAATTTGCCTTATGTTTTCAAACATCAGAAAGTGCATTCGGGCGGCTAGATTGCTTGTAAGTAGGATAAATGTAATAAATACGTCGTAAGAAATATATATGTATGTAAAAACAAAATAAAATCAACTAATTTAAATCAATTTAATGGAAAGTAAATGTAAATATCTAAAAGAAATATTTAGTGTAAATGCTCGTGTCTCCGTTTTGGCGAGACTTTAATAAAAAAAAATAAAATAAATAAATGATCAACCGATAGAGTTTAACGAAAATTAAATAAAATTGCTTTTCCGAGATGTATATTTGTAAAATAACAAAATGGGGAAACATAATGTTGATCTAGTCACCTTGGCACTTGTGAGAAAAAAATCGAGAATAGATGTACGAACCATTCGTTGGAGTTGAAATACTAAACAAAGATCTCATGACTACCTGACTGTTGCGACTGGATGAGTGGACTGAGTGAAATATGGATGCTTGGTAGGGTTGGATTCTTTTTAGTCATGAAAGAAATAAACTTGATCGGCAACTTAACTGGAACCTAAAAAACTTTCGAATTCCTTTTGTCATCGAGATTTGTGCAGAGTCATTTGTCTAAACACTAAATTTACGTACGGTCCACCCACAATCCGTCGTGTAATTAGGCAAGCGCACCTGTTGAGATTCAATCGTCAGTTCGTTTCTTTTACTGGCAGGATGAACATTACCTCGACCTTCGCATTACCCGTCCCTCCCTCTCAAGCTTAGAACAAGATATAATATTTGACAATTTGATCCATCCGACAAGCAGATTAGTCCCCCTTTCAGGCCTTCATCAAATGCCCCTCCTTGGAAAAATTGGAAAAACATGGAAGGTTAGGTTGTGACCGCATGTTGCTCACTGGAAGAACTACCATCTTCGTAGGTTCTTCATCAAACTAAATTGTAACCAAACTTGATTAGCTTTTTCGAAGAAAAGGATTGAATTTAATGACTTGTTCCTAAATTAGAATGAGAACGCTTTTCTCAAAATTAATAATTTCACGTTTTAATTTACAACAAAAAAAGAAAAGGAAATCGAGAACAGTAAAATTTTAAAATAAATAATGTTTAAATACAACATAATGTACCTGTTTTACACAATTATTAATTAACATCTGATTTTTTACGTTCTTAAAAACAAAAATCAATTGGGCTCGAAAATGTAAAACATTTTTACTTTGTAATCAATTGCACATGTACACATCCATCACGAAAATAATTCTCGACTCGATGTAAAGTAAATTTGATTAACTTTTGACGTACTTATGTTTGTATTAGTTTTCATGTCAAACAAAGCGTATATATATCATGTATCTTTTTTTTCAACTGATCTAGCCCAAACAATTTTAATTTGATGGATGTGTGGGGCAAAAACAAACAACTTTCTCCATTGAAAATCAGAAGAAATCAAAATTGCAAACAAATCAAACATTGTAAGAATTTCTTTTAAGTAAAATAGTAGTACAACTTGTGACCGCCGTCTCTCTCTCTCTTTTGTTCACGAAGGGAAGCAGGAGATGTGTTACAATCGAACAATTGCAGCAATTTTGCAATTTTGATCTCTTCAGGAAACTAGTTTTTATGGTTCACCCAGAAAGGAATTCTCACTGTACACACAAGAAGAAGCGATAAATGAAAGATCCAACTATTGTGAGTTCCTATAACATCTAGTTGTTCTAGTTTCGTTGATTTTCAAATGAATGTAAAGGGTATTTCGAAGATGTGAAGGGGCCATGCATGATCCAGTGTGGAATGGTTAAGTAGATTGTCGGTACACTTGGTAAGTGTTAAGAACTTGTCCCTTACACTTTCCACATGTCTGCTACTACTGCTACCTCCCCTTGTCTGCACAGCTGGCTAACATCGAAGTACATCGAATGCATACGAACAAAAACAACAAAAAAATTAAAATATTCGCTTATAAAAAAATTTAAAAGACTGCCATTAAAGAAACAAAAACAAAATAAAGTACATTTATAAGTAAAGGAATGATTTAACCGAGAGCAAAATAAACAAAAAACAAATGTATGATACTATATTGTAATGTTAAAACAATGGCCAATCAAATGACATATAAATTGCTGCAAAAACAAGAAAAATTAAAAAAAAAGTTCAATAAAACCAGTACAGATGTGAAAATCATTTTTCCCACAAAATCATCCAATTTATTTCAACACAAAAATGTCGAGTGATAAACCAATTTGTAGTGTGCTGGCTTCAGCAGCTCACGACAAGTACTCTTTGTTCAAAATTATATAGTTTCAGTTGTATTGTGAAAGCATAAGCATATTAAAAGAAATAAGTACCATGTAATAGTTAATGTTTTGTGTAAGTGGCACGATCTACATATGTGAGAGGAGGATAAACCCATCGTTAGCCACAAGCTTTATGCGAAACCATTCAGACCAAAAAAACACAAAAAAAAAACAAACAGAAACAGGAAGAAAATAAATACAAGTTAAAGAATCAATAAATTGGATGCAAATACAGAGAAGTTGTTTATTTTTTATTGATGTACTGACGTACCTCACTCCCACAGGTCACCGTCAAGTGTGTAAATTGACATCCGACAATTTAATGTCCGGGCTGGAATTGCTTGCTTGTGTTCCTAAATGGTTAACATACCTGAGCTGGAATTGTCTGCGATTATCGAATTCGTGTTTCTGCCCGATGTGATTGTCAAATTAAAAATGGTTCGTGTTACCCCTGGTATCGTTTCGTGTACTGGGAGTTACCTCGCCGTTACGTTACGCGCTAGAAGAAGCCGTCGATGTATTCTTAAGTTCGCTGCGTATATAACCTTTGGAATTTACTTCTAATTTCATGCCAGAAAGGGTCACATTTCCCCATCAGTAAGTATCAAACCACTTAAACTATAATGCCAGTTTTGAGTTTCATTGTTAGTGTCGTTCGCCTGTTCTCCTTTGCTTCCCGTGAAAATGGTCATAAATACCAGTGGAGTTAACCACAAAATATTGAGACAATTACATTTTTAAAGTCGACACTATTAAAAAGGACCCACTTCGAAACCAGGTATACGAGCCCTTTAAAGGGACCTCCTAACCCTTATTAGGAGAGCCCAGCCAGACAAACTCCTTCTCCATATGTGTAGTAATAAAAGTGGGGATAAAATTAAGTTTTGGTTTACAACAATTAGTGAGGTGCGTTATTTACAAAACAGTAAAACGCAATGGGAACATCATCAGTTTATTCAGAATATTTTTTGAGTGACATTGACAGTAACTTACCCACCTACCAGCTACAAACCATAAAATGATTTCCGTAAACAGTGCCTACAATCGCGAGTTAATCAGCAACTCCAAAGGATCGATTTGGAAAACCCCATTGAATCATGATAAACGTGATTCCACCTAAACTCCAAGAAAAGTCGGAGTGACAATGAAGAACAACGCTAACTACCAACCAGGGGCAATGTGGAGACATTTTGTAGCCCGGAAAGAAAATCTCATCAGCGTCAAGCATCAGGCGACCCAAGAACAGCACACCGTTCATCAACAGACACGCCGGAAACCACCAATACCTGCGCAGCCCTTTAGAGTACAAGTTGCCACCTCGAAGAGGAAACTTGTTGAGGACCGAATTTTGTTCTTAAACTTCGTGGCGTCCCACAGCTTTTCAAATAAATATCAGAAATCACTAGAGTATTACCCATTTGGGAAGAAATCGAAGGAATTACAAGTTATGGCGGTGGAAACTTATCTCGACATCAACAACAACCCAGTGACCCCACAAGAATCAAATACGATCCCACTTAGCACCTCCAAATTCGAAATGAACTTGTAATGAGAGATGAGGATTTCCCCTATTTGAAGGACAGGTGCCCAGGATCTGCGATGGTCGCCGGTAAACACGAGCCCTACGGAAATACCATAGAAACTGACCGAGGGAAGCATGCCTGGCAGGCCCAAGATCAATTAACTTCAATCGGAATACGAGGTGAACTTGGAAAACACCGACAAACCCAAATGACGCCTGAAAAACCCCAGAAAAAAACACATACCACGAACCAAAGAACTCAAATCTGTGCTAATCAGAAGATTAAGAAAATAAGAACGTTTCCAGTCAAAGACGATTATTCAGGAGCAAATAAAGATTACATTTTTTAAGACCCCGTAGTGACCGCTGTTTTAATGAGTAGATTAAAATGTACATACATACAGTAATTATGCGTAATGGGTTCTACAAATTTCAAACTAAGATGCACCTTCCTAGGGTCTTTGTGTCCAGCAGGATATATAAATCAGACTTCGAATACGGGGCAAGGAAGTCCAATTATATGAGACCCCAGTCAATGGAAACTGGACCCATTCTGAAGAGAGAATGACCCAAAAAGTGTTAGAAGAGAAAGCTGACTAGGCTTCAAACATTTTATGAAAAACGTTTGCCAGACTAAGAGTACAGAAGTCGTATTTGTCAGGAAGTACATGAGCTGTCTTCCATTATGAATTAATTCTCGAAAAGAATTGAAATTCAAAATGGAGTACGAAAAACCACGCCGAGGCTGGTTCCAATCATATTCTAGCGAAACTGTACCACTGATTACACTGGCGTGGCGGGACCGATTCTTTCTTTTTGCTAATTACCCATATTCGGTGCTAAGGTCACAATATTTATGACGGAGGTGGCGTAGTCTCGTATATTTTAGACCATCGCTCAGACACCGCATCGGGTTTTTCCCCGATTCTTGGAAAACTGACTTCTCGCTTGAAACACCTACCGCTCACGCCTTCAATCCCGCCAGGACCTAATAAACTCCTCGAGCAGCCTTCCCTCCAGATTCGACCGGAAGTCTGAGCTTCAGCACCAGGAAGAGCATCTTAAGATATTTATGTATGGAGGGACATACCTCCCTATATGCTAAGCTTTCTCTTAGTCAAGAACATTTTCTATTAAAGAAACATCTGAGGAGGGTGGGCTAGTGCGCAAAGTGTGCCAGGTTCGATCCCCGTATTTACCAACACAATGTTCAAAGAGTATTCCTGTCTAGAAATAGCTTTTCAAACGTCTGCATTAAACCGTAGCTCCGATCCACTCGTGAGAGAACGCTAAGAGTGGTTTCTTGGAAGCCAGGTCAGCTTCACATCTCATGACGATGTGGGGCACTGATAATTAGAGAGATATCCCGATCCGCGTGGAACCACACACGCCCAGTTGGCCTGAGTGGAACTCTATCTCCCCACTGCACTGTAATCAACACTTTTTCGTAATTGATTCCAATAATTGCACTTATCGCGTTTAACTCCAATAAGTGTCAGAAAACAAAAACCACAGACAGAGCTTAGCCCAATAAATATTAAGCTAATTATGTTTTGAAGGAATTCGCACACTTGCCGAATTGACCCTTATGCACCCTAGGTAGCCAGGTAGGCAGTCCTGTCAGAAGTGACAACCCTTCTATGGGCAACTACCTACCAATATCGTTGCCAAAAACAGCACTCGAACCTTATGGTTGTAAAAGTTTATTCCACACAATGTGGGCTGCTGTGTCAACTGTGGTATAAAAGATTTAAGCTCAGTGCCCTCACCATCAGTTCATTCTGAATATTCACCCAGTGACGA
Source organism: Eristalis tenax (assembly GCA_905231855.2). Taxonomy (NCBI): domain Eukaryota; kingdom Metazoa; phylum Arthropoda; class Insecta; order Diptera; family Syrphidae; genus Eristalis; species Eristalis tenax. The sequence continues at coordinate 71,278,945 of HG993125.1, read as the reverse complement.
CCTGTCTAGCCAACTATCAACTTCAAGGAAAATGATTGCCGAACACCAGATCCGCGCTTTGAGCAACATGAAGATGTGCGAATTGAAGACCGGTGCGAGGGTGCATCTGATGTCCATTACCAACGAAAGCCGTGACTCCAGTTCAGCTCCAAGGATCGTTGGAGTAACGCTGAAGAAAAACACTCGCTACCACCCAGGCTCGATGTGGCGACATTTTGTGGCCCGGAAAGAGAATCTGATTAGCGTCAAGAATTGGGAGAGCACCACTCACCAACCATTTCCCCTTATGGAAGAAGAAGTATCTGCCCCAGCACCGATGAAGAGACCATTGGGGGAGTTCGTCAAGGACCACACGCTGTTCTTTAACAAACTAACATCACACATCAGTTCCGATAAATACCAACTAAACACCCTTCTGGAGGGGATCAAGCCGAGTTTCACTCGTCTGTTGAGAGCAGCAGCTGGGGAGAATCCAAAGGCTGTGCAGACATGTTTCGACATCAACAACAACCCTGTGACCCCACGAGAAACAGTCTCACTGAGCATCACCGAATTCGAGATGGACTTGTAACCGGAGATCAGGAAACCCATGTTTATAGGATTTGTCATTATCGCGAAATGTGTCTAAGGCTTATCAAGGCCATTGGAAAACACACGCCCAACGGAAATACCACATGACACGGAGGGAAAATGCATAGCCCGCAGGTACTAGTACTAGTAGTTGTTGATTGACATGGGTTCGGAACACATCGAGAAAAAACCCGCGGAAAATGACGTTGTGTTAAATAACTTTGTTTCTATCAACGGTACTATTATCTTTCTAAATAGTAATGGAAGCGAATAAAATAGTTTTTCTTTCGAAATATCCAAATGAATGTTTCTTCTTCGCCGTGGGAATTCAAACAACAACAACAAATTTCACCATCATTTAACTTTATCTTGCGAGATGGGGCTGATTTTGCGATGCTTTGTCCGTAATGGACGGTCTCTTCCCTCTCTGTGTTGTGAAACAATAAAAATTCGTTCGAATAGATGAATAAAAATTGATTTAAATAAAAGGCTGGTCGGATTCGTCTAGAATATTTGCAAATGTCTATATTTTTTTGTTTTTTGTTCGCTCTTGTGGAATTCACAATTGTGATGCACAGTTACATAATTCGCCAACTTTTTTAGTCTAAGACACGGGCATTGACGTTAACACTAGCTTATGACAACTAATCTGTTTCAGGGATGCTTCTGGTGGTCTGCCTTTATCTTGAAGTTAAAAAATTTAACAAGATCTAGCAAGTTAGGGAATTTTAAAACAGCAGCAACGAAACTTCAGCAACTCAGCAAGTTACTAAACAACTCCAAGGATGAGGAAAAAAAAAAACAATCTAAAAAAAGACTTTGATTTGTCCGCTAATGATCTACGCATTTCTACAGAAATTCGAAAAAAAGGAAATACATTTCAAAAGAAGGAACACCTTCTGGATATCGTCGTCTTTAGCCAATTGAGTATTTTCCTAAAAAATAAAAGTATTGTGTAGAAAACTGAAGTATATTATAAAAGTTCAACGACAAGTCTAACAAACTTCTGTGGCGTGGCGTGGACAATTTGAAAAGGTAAGTCGGTAAAAATATTCACCTGCAAACGCTCAACACTGCTACGCTCAAAGTCACATTAACTTACATTGCAATCTGCTTCATAACATAACTGATTTTTTTCAAACAGAAATAAAAAGAGAGAGAATCTAAGAGAAAACCATAAGAAATCAGAAATGGCTATATTGCAGAACATCACATCGAGACTGTAAGACAAAGAAATGCAGCTCAATCGGAGCCACATTCAAAAACAGATTAGCTTGTGCAGCAGTGCTTTAAAACATAAAGTTCAAAATTAGGTTTATTGTTACAGGCTTGTATTGATAAAGGCACGTGTACTATTTATTTGTGCACCACTGTACGCATACAGGGAAAAGAAGAGAAGGTAGAGCATTTCTCGGGAGCGCAGTAGCAACACCGTTACTGTGAGGCCGCGGTCATCATTACCGCAAGTAATCGGATCATGCTTCCACGCTGTTGAATTCACCCTCCTCATACTCTGTCCCACACACACGTCACGGAAACGTGGAGAAGTTCACCAAAAGCTGGTGCAATGTCTGTCGCATAAAGAAATGCCATTTTACACGGTCAGATTGCGTCGCATCTGATACAGTTGTTGTATACTTCCGATACCGATAAGATATGCCCAACTTCTACCTCAAGTGCCCCTTAAAAAATTGTTGACAATCATTTTGAATATCGTTTACTAAAGCCAAATTGACCAATCACATTTATGTTATTTCGCGAATAAACGTCAAAAATGCATCAAAAACTATGTAATTCGTCGATGGGCTGTCAAGTTGGGCAACTCTATAATACTTCATGTCTGCTCAAAACTGAATAGAGAGGAAAAGAGCGAAACCTCTCTTGAAAGTAGCTACGATTTTGGCACACATGCGGCCCGGTAGCCTCCCGCTCTCTTCGCTGCTGATGGACCCAACAAACTACGCCGCTGATGCGACACAATCTGATAAAAATTGTGTGACAGTGTAAAAGCACATGGGAATAAATAATGTCAATTGAAAATATACTCTTTTCAGAATTTAATTTATTTTTAATTACAAAAAATTTCACACAGAGAAATTTCTACGAATTTCTTTAAAACGTACCTTTTCAAACATTGCCTTAACCTACAAGTCAACGTATTTGACATATTTGACGACAATTAGGTTCCTGGATGTTTCCCATTTTCTCTTGTCCGTATACCTGCCGGGTATGTTTTCCCTAGAGCGGACGGGCGAGTCCGTTTTATGCGGTATTTCCGTTGGGCGTGTGTTTTCCAATGACCTTGGTAAGTCTTAGACACATTTCGCGATAAACTCTGACAAATCCTATACAAATCCTACGTGGGTTTCCTCATCTCCGATTACAAGTCCATCTCGAATTCGGTGATGCTCAGTGAGACTGTTTCTCGTGGGGTCACAGGGTTGTTGTTGATGTCGAAACAAGTCTGCACAGCCTTTGGATTCTCCCCAGCTGCTGCTCTCAACAGACGAGTGAAACTCGGCTTGATCCCCTCCAGAAGGGTGTTTAGTTGGTATTTATCGGAACTGATGTGTGATGTTAGTTTGTTAAAGAACAGCGTGTGGTCCTTGACGAACTCCCCCAAGGGCATCTTCATCGGTGCTGGGGCAGATACTTCTTCTTCCATAAGGGGACTTGGTTGGTGAGTGGTCCTGGTGATGCTCTCCTGATGCTTGACGCTAATCAGATTCTCTTTCTGAGCCACAAAATGTCGCCACATCCAGCCTGGATGGTAGCGAGTGTTTTTCTTCAGCGTTACTCCAACGATCCTTGGAGCTGAACTGGAGTCACGGCTTTCGTTGGTAATGGACATCAGATGCACCTTCGCACCGGTCTTCAATTCGCACATCTTCATGTTGCTCAAAGCGCGGATCTGGTGTTCGGCAATCATTTTCCTTGAAGTTGATAGTTGGCTAGACAGGTCGTCACTGGGTGAATATTCAGAATGAACTGATGGTGAGGGCACTGAGCTTAAATCTTTTATACCACAGTTGACACAGCAGCCCACATTGTGTGGAATAAACTTTTACAACCATAAGGTTCGAGTGCTGTTTTTGGCAACGATATTGGTAGGTAGTTGCCCACAGAAGGGTTGTCACTCCTGACAGGATTGCCTACCTGGCTACCTAGGGTGCATAAGGGTCAATTCGGCAAGTGTGCGAATTCCTTCAAAACATAATTAGCTTAATATTTATTGGGCTAAGCTCTGTCTGTGGTTTTTGTTTTCTGACACTTATTGGAGTTAAACGCGATAAGTGCAATTATTGGAATTAATTACGAAAAAGTGTTGATTACAGTGCAGTGGGGAGATAAGAGTTCCACTCAGGCCAACTGGGCGTGTGTGGTTCCACGCGGATCGGGATATCTCTCTAATTATCAGTGCCCCACATCGTCATGAGATGTGAAGCTGACCTGGCTTCCAAGAAACCACTCTTAGCGTTCTCTCACGAGTGGATCGGAGCTACGGTTTAATGCAGACGTTTGAAAAGCTATTTCTAGACAGGAATACTCTTTGAACATTGTGTTGGTAAATACGGGAATCGAACCTGGCACACTCTGCGTAGGAGTCGACGCACTAGCCCACCCTCCTCAGATGTTTCTTTAATAGAAAATGTTCTTGACTAAGAGAAAGCTCAGCATATAGGGAGGTATGTCCCTCCATACATAAATATCTTAAGATGCTCCTCCTGGTGCTGAAGCTCAGACTTCCGGTCGAATCTGGAGGGAAGGCTGCTCGAGGAGTTTATTAGGTCGTGGCGGGATTGAAGGCGTGAACTGCAGGTGTTTCAAGCGAGAAGTCAGTTTTCCAAGAATCGGGGAAAAACCCGATGCGGTGTCTGAGCGATGGTCTAAAATATACGAGACTACGCCACCTCCGTCATAAATATTGTGACCTTAGCACCGAATATGGGTAATTAGCAAAAAGAAAGAATCGGTCCCGCCACGCCAGTGTAATCAGTGGTACAGTTTCGCTAGAATATGATTGGAACCAGCCTCGGCGTGGTTTTTCGTACTCCATTTTGAATTTCAATTCTTTTCGAGAATTGGAAATGAATTCATAATGGAGGACAGCTCCTGGCAAACGTTTTTCACAGTCAGTCCAGCAGTCAGCTTTCTCTTCAGAATGGGTCCAGTTGCCATTGACTGGGGTCTCATATAATTGGACTTCCTTGCCCAGTATTCGAAGTCTGATTTATATATCCTGCTGGACACAAAGACCCTAGGAAGGTGCATTTTAGTTTGAAATTTGTAGAATCCCTTACGCATAATTACTACTCATTAAAACAGCGGTCTCTTCGGGGGCTTAAAAAATGTAATCTTTATTTGCTCCTGAATAATCGTCTTTGACTGGAAACCTTCTTATTTTCTTGATCTTCTGATTAGCACAGATTTGAGTACTTTGGTTCGTGGTATGTGTTTTTTTCTGGGGTTTTTCAGGCGTCATTTGGGTTTGTCGGTGTTTTCCAAATTCACCTCGTATTCCGATTGAAGTTAATTGATCTTGGGCCTGCCAGGCATGCTTCCCTCGGTCAGTTTCTATGGTATTTCCGTAGAGCTCGTGTTTTCCGGCGACCATCGTAGATCCTGGACACCTGCCTGTGTTGAAAAATCCTGAAAATCGGGGAATCCTCGTCTCTGATTACAAGTTCATTTCTAATTTGGAGGTGCTAAGTGGGATCGTATTTGGTTCTTGTGGGGTCACTGGGTTGTTGTTGATGTCGAGATAAGTTTCCGCCGCCATGATTCGATTTATTTCCATCTGGGTTATGGGTCGTCACCAAATTTCCTTTCGATGTGTCATCTTTTACTTCCACGGACTGGTGGGTTAGTGATGACTTCTGCTCCCATCAGAGAGATTAACTGGTGCGGAACGGTGTTATGATCGCGGGTCTCCTGGATGTTGATGACATTTTCTTTCCGGTTAGTGTTGTTCCTCATTGTCACTCCTACAATACTTGGAGTTGAAGTGGAACCACGTTAATCGGTAACTTCGGTGTTAGTAGTAGGCGCTCTTTTTGGCGGGCACATTTTCTAAAGTCTGGCAGTTGCCAAAAAAGTTGTCAAATGCAATGCCACTGGACAGATATTCAGATTAAAGTGGTGCAGTTGGCATTGAGTCGATATCTTTTATACCAACGATTTGCACATTGACAATTGGCTAATCAACTTACAACTACAGATTATTTTGATACCGGATGTCTCTTTGCGTGTGGTCTGCGTATGCAGATGACCACATAAGATCTTTGGGCGTATACCCGTAAACAGAGTGTGCTTGAGGGTTGACCCTGCGAATATGTTGCCTTCCTCGAAAGTTCAATAAGTTCTATAATCAACCAATGGCCAAATGAACAAAGGATGTATTCAGCAGTGGCGCCTCATTGTCATGGAATCAATATCCGGTACATAAAAGGAAACGTTACTAATTATAGTGTGTATGTGGAATGCCATTAAGAAAGGAAACGTCAAACTACATTTCCGATTATTCTTGAATTGACTGAATACCAGCGAAGACGTCATCCGTTTTTCTGTATAAGTTGCTCTTTCCTTTCAATTAAAATAAAAGGAAAAACTGTAGACATCGTTTCCACAGTCAATATATTTTAAAGGTGGTTTAGGTAAACCAAATCGAGCACTGTTGCCGGAGATAAGATATATATACATTATCTCTGATTGTTGCGTTGCCGGAGGTTTATATAAGGGGTATTTTAAAAATGAACAGGCACGAGAGTGTGTCTAAATATGCCTTATATTGATTTTGAATGGCTTACTGGAGCGACGAATGAATGAACTATTAAGTAAATTCCTTTCTTATTAAGTTTTGCTCAAGCCCACTACGTGTTTCTCCCTTTTCGATACATTAACACCTGTCGTCATCATCATCATTTTCTGACCCGCATGGGTTTAACCACGCACGAGACTCGATCCTCCGTCATCGACTCTAACTCATCAGGAGGTATGCCCAAGCGTAACCAGGCGAGTTTTTGAACATGGTCCAACCACCTCGTCCTGGGTCTGCTAAGCGTTCCCCTACCTGAGGGAATCGCAATCAAAGCCCGCCTCGGAAGTCGTGATGATGGGTGATCAAACCACCGAAGCATGGCCCTTTCCGTTCGTAGAAGTAGCTGCTCGCGCTCTTTCGTGTTTCTCACCCTATCTCGGCGAGCTTGACAACAGCACGAATAAATCCCATCTCAGCACCTTGTATTCGCGATCTTATTCTTTCAGTCCAAATTTCATGACCGTTAGTGAGAGTTGAAATAAATACTGAATTGAAAGTTCGGCCTTTCTATAGCAGACAGCAAGTCTTTTTTGGAAAGACACATCTATTATTTTCCAAAGGATCATACACTGTCTGCGTTTAAGGTAAATGTGTGTGTATTATCTGTACCGTTATCCGTACGTATTTACGAGTAGTTAAACAGTAAAAACGGTAGAAATGCCAAGAATCAAGCTGCTGGCGACTAAACAATGAAGTTGGATTACAATTTTCAACCAAAACTAAGTGTCATACGCGCTGTATTATGCTTTCCTGAGTAGTGAACTATATTGAACTAAATGAAATAGAAGAAAGAACTAGTTCAGTAAACAGATTTGAACTAAACTGAGTGCTCTCTGGACTGAGCTAAAATGCACAAGCGAATTAGGGTGCGGTTTATGTCGTGGTGGCATCGGACCTTATAGTGATGTTAACTTATTGTCTACGACCGGAGCCCGACATTATTTACTCTTATCGCTTTGAATGAGCTCGAAGCCAACACTCGAGACGCTATAGCCACTATTGCATATTAGACCGATCGCTTGAAACACTTCTCGCTAAACAGAGGCGGCACTTTGAATGATGTGCTATTCCTATGTTTCCCGCTGTTGTTGTTTTACCTAAATTTAATTTCCTTTTGCTGTTGTCTTGTCACCCTCTTTGCCATCCCAGAAGCTAAACGATTTAATGCGCGGAATCAGGACTCAACAATACAACCTCTTCCGTTTAAGAAATCAAGAGAAGCCAAGAGCCTGCATTTTTGCAGTGATCTCACTAAATGCACATATTCTCTCCGATTGCAGCGGTGGAGACTCAGTCTTGCATATGCCTAGAAGTGCGGTTCATAGGAGGCCTTCAACTGAGGAAGCCGATCAGCGAGGTGGGTATAACCCGAGCCACGCTTATCTTGGGATTATGGGCAGCCAGAATGTAATGCGGAGAGCAGTGTGAGACACTCCTGTCCATTAAGTCTCGACATGCACCAAGTCACTTGTTCGATAGTTCAGAAGACTGGGCTGGGATCAACGTGTATTCAGTCAGATTAGACAATTATGAAGAGTCCAAAAGTCCTATTAGATATCTAGATGGTGGAATTGAGCATTGCGTCAAGCGCGTCTCAATGGGTGGTGCAGAGTGAATGAAGACCCCCAGTTCTTACCAATTTCGTTTCGGCTAGCATAGAGCACAAGCAGTCCTTTCAGCTATTTTCGACTCCGAATTGAGAATTATTTGGAAGATGCATTGTCATTATCAGACAGCTTAAAGCTCGCCCATTAATGTATTGGGAGTCAATTGGAGAAGTTTTGATTTTCCTAGAGAAGAGGCCGTTCCTGCATTGATATTGAGTGGACAGGCCCAACGACAGTGGTCGACACATAAAGAGCAAGAGGCTCTTTTGTAAGTTGAAACCTTCATAAAGCATTGAGTTTTGGAAAAATGTGCTGCGGAGTGATGAATTCCTAGATTTCAGGTTCGGATTAGATGGGAAAAGATATGTCTGGCGTCCACCTAACTAACAACACAACCCCAAGTCAGCAGTACCAGGGATGTGACGGTGTGGACAGCATTCGCTTGGCATTCTAAAGACGAACACCCGAATTGTTCAGCATTGATGATTATTGTGACCACAATTCACAAAGCCGATTTCGGTATACAAGAAGATGTTCTGTAATGTAATGTCTGCAATGTCTGACCATGTTTTCATTACTAAAGAGAACACTCTCTCAACTGTGTCCCTATATATAAGCAGTATCGTTACGCTATATTCTGAGCAGAAATGAAGTACTATAGAGATGCCCAACTTCGCGTCACACCGAGTGGAAATCATTGCGTTTTCGACATAAACGTCGACCGAAACATGCAGTGCCACCGGATAAAACAGTGGAAAATCCCTAAGCCCGAAGCCGCATCCTTTTTGCGACGTCCATAAAGATAACAGCGGTTCCGACAAGCCAAAATTCGACCACTAATTGCGATCCGTCACTAAGGCTCTCCGTATTTAAAAAAAGAAGTAATTGCCCGATTAAAGCGACAAACACGTACTTCAATACCAATAATGAGCAGAAATAAATATTTAGTGTGATCTTCTGCCTTGTTTAGGGAGAAGTTATCAGATGCCGCTAATCCACGACAGTAGCATTTTTAATCCTATCGGACTATAAACAAGCAGCTTCCAAGTATGTACATTATCAAAGTACTCGATGTCTACCACTGTATGTACATAGGGAATAGAAGAATAGGAAGAGTGGTTTCTCGAAAGCGCAATGGCAACATCGTCCGCGTTACCCTACCTCAATTTGCTGTGATTACTTGTGAATCACAAGTAACGCCCAAGGAACTACGAAGGCAAACTGAATCAAAATTCGCATATTTCAAGCCTTTATTGTGCATTGTTGTGGTTTTTCAAACATTGTCTTAACCTACAAATATATGTATTTAAAGAAGATGTGCTTCACTGTCGATTATTCCAACTACTCGAACGATCCATGGCACGAATTTCAATTAGCTTCCTGGATGCTTCCCATTTTCTCTTGTCCGTATACCTGCCGGGTATGTTTTCCCTAGAGCGGACGGGCGAGTCCGTTTTATGCGGTATTTCCGTTGGGTGTGTGTTTTCCAATGGCCTTGGTAAGTCTTAGACACATTTCGCGATAAACTCTGACAAATCCTATAAACATGGGTTTCCTGATCTCCGATTACAAGTCCATCTCGAATTCGGTGATGCTCAGTGAGACTGTTTCTCGTGGGGTCACAGGGTTGTTGTTGATGTCGAAACATGTCTCCACAGCCTTTGGATTCTCCCCAGCTGCTGCTCTCAACAGACGAGTGAAACTCGGCTTGATCCCCTCCAGAAGGGTGTTTAGTTGGTATTTATCGGAACTGATGTGTGATGTTAGTTTGTTAAAGAACAGCGTGTGGTCCTTGACGAACTCCCCCAAGGGCATCTTCATCGGTGCTGGGGCAGATACTTCTTCTTCCATAAGGGGACTTGGTTGGTGAGTGGTCCTGGTGATGCTCTCCTGATGCTTGACGCTAATCAGATTCTCTTTCCGGTCCACAAAATGTCGCCACATCGAGCCTGGGTGGTAGCGAGTGTTTTTCTTCAGCGTTACTCCAACGATCCTTGGAGCTGAACTGGAGTCACGGCTTTCGTTGGTAATGGACATCAGATGCACCCTCGCACCGGTCTTCAATTCGCACATCTTCATGTTGCTCAAAGCGCGGATCTGGTGTTCGGCAATCATTTTCCTTGAAGTTGATAGTTGGCTAGACAGGTCGTCACTGGGTGAATATTCAGAATGAACTGATGGTGAGGGCACTGAGCTTAAATCTTTTATACCACAGTTGACACAGCAGCCCACATTGTGTGGAATAAACTTTTACAACCATAAGGTTCGAGTGCTGTTTTTGGCAACGATATTGGTAGGTAGTTGCCCACAGAAGGGTTGTCACTCCTGACAGGATTGCCTACCTGCCTACCTAGGGTGCATAAGGGTCAATTCGGCAAGTGTGCGAATTCCTTCAAAACATAATTAGCTTAATATTTATTGGGCTAAGCTCTGTCTGTGGTTTTTGTTTTCTGACACTTATTGGAGTTAAACGCGATAAGTGCAATTATTGGAATCAATTACGAAAACGTGTTGATTACAGTGCAGTGGGGAGATAAGAGTTCCACTCAGGCCAACTGGTATGTGGTTCCACGCGGATCGGGATATCTCTCTAATTATCAGTGCCCCACATCGTCATGAGATGTGAAGCTGACCTGGCTTCCAAGAAACCACTCTCATCGTTCTCTCACGAGTGGATCGGAGCTACGGTTTAATGCAGACGTTTGAAAAGCTATTTCTAGACAGGAATACTCTTTGAACATTGTGTTGGTAAATACGGGGATCGAACCTGGCACACTTTGCGCACTAGCCCACCCTCCTCAGATGTTTCTTTAATAGAAAATGTTCTTGACTAAGAGAAAGCTCAGCATATAGGGAGGTATGTCCCTCCATACATAAATATCTTAAGATGCTCTTCCTGGTGCTGAAGCTCAGACTTCCGGTCGAATCTGGAGGGAAGGCTGCTCGAGGAGTTTATTAGGTCCTGGCGGGATTGAAGGCGTGAGCGGTAGGTGTTTCAAGCGAGAAGTCAGTTTTCCAAGAATCGGGGAAAAACCCGATGCGGTGTCTGAGCGATGGTCTAAAATATACGAGACTACGCCACCTCCGTCATAAATATTGTGACCTTAGCACCGAATATGGGTAATTAGCAAAAAGAAAGAATCGGTCCCGCCACGCCAGTGTAATCAGTGGTACAGTTTCGCTAGAATATGATTGGAACCAGCCTCGGCGTGGTTTTTCGTACTCCATTTTGAATTTCAACTCTTTTCGAGAATTGGAAATGAATTCATAATGGAAGACAGCTCATGTACTTCCTGACAAATACGACTTTTGTACTCTTAGTCTGGCAAACGTTTTTCATAAAATGTTTGAAGCCTAGTCAGCTTTCTCTTCTAACACTTTTTGGGTCATTCTCTCTTCAGAATGGGTCCAGTTTCCATTGACTGGGGTCTCATATAATTGGACTTCCTCGCCCCGTATTCGAAGTCTGATTTATATATCCTGCTGGACACAAAGACCCTAGGAAGGTGCATCTTAGTTTGAAATTTGTAGAACCCATTACGCATAATTACTGTATGTATGTACATTTTAATCTACTCATTAAAACAGCGGTCACTACGGGGTCTTAAAAAATGTAATCTTTATTTGCTCCTGAATAATCGTCTTTGACTGGAAACGTTCTTATTTTCTTAATCTTCTGATTAGCACAGCTTTGAGTTCTTTGGTTCGTGGTATGTGTTTTTTTCTGGGGTTTTTCAGGCGTCATTTGGGTTTGTCGGTGTTTTCCAAGTTCACCTCGTATTCCGATTGAAGTTAATTGATCTTGGGCCTGCCAGGCATGCTTCCCTCGGTCAGTTTCTATGGTATTTCCGTAGAGCTCGTGTTTTCCGGCGACCATCGTAGATCCTGGACACCTGCCTGTGTTGAACAATCCTGAAAATCTGGGAATCCTCGTCTCTGATTACAAGTTAATATCGAATGTGAACGTGCTCAGTGGGTTGTTGACATCGCGGAGTTTGCACCGCCTAGATTCCTAAATGATTCGGTAATATTGGAATGATTTTGGATATTTGTTTTTAATTTGGGGTAGTTTTCGGACGCCTGGAGTTTCCGGGTCGGCATCCTTTACTCCTAAGGGCTGAGCGGGTTCGTATGTACGAAAAAGAATTGGGATGTTTCGAAAGTTCTGGTTTCTGGGGAGCCAGGGTTTCTCAGTCTAGGCTGGAAAAGCCTGACTAACCTAGTTAGTGTCCTCCCAGGACATTGCGCAGTTTGTAGACACGCCGCAATGTCATGGTATGGGATTGCCATACCATGACTTTAATTGCCGACTGTCTCTTAACGGAATGGCAGAGCATTTATAGACATATCTCACGTGGTTGCCGGAACATTGTGACATGCAATTGTAAAGCCAATGAGAAAAGAGGGGCACAGCCTACCCCCTTTTTAAAATGTATACAATTAAAACAAACAACCACAAATAGCTAGCGGGCACGACCTGCCTTAAAACAAAGGGAATATGTCTAGCAACGACAATTAGTCTGTCTCCTCAGACTAAGCGCACATACACTCAGGACACCTACACCCAATACTGCGCATACTCGTCCGCACGTTACGTGTTCTATACAATGATTTTTGCAGAAGTGGGATGGATGAAGAGGAGGTACAAAACAACTGCTCGCATAGAGCTCTAGCTAGTTGAAGGCAATCACACCTAGGGGGCCTACTATGGCAACAACTTCAGCGAACAGAATGGGACCAATATAAGTCAAATAAACCGTTTTGTTAAAAGTGACAGTATCTGCGGCCTACACGTAGAAGTTAAGCATACATGTCGAAAACCTCTTTATAACGAATTGTTAATCATTACATAATATAAATGGTTCTATTTAACGAATTTTGTGAATTTATTACAAGACGAATCTTATCGATTATTAACGCTCACTCGCTCACCCACAATCACCGCTATTACGAAAGTGGAAATTGCATGATATAGTCAAGTTACACCTAAACCTTATGTTCTACTACTCTTATTTTCCGTTGCTCGTAAATATTTAAGTCGGGCTATGATACCGTATTTATTTAATTGCAACCAACTTCACTTCGATGTATTTTTGGTGTGTAAATACAAATTTTATTGTGGGATCCATAGATGGCGCCATCCAATGCTGGATTGCGGCGTCTGGTTTTTTTGAGAATCTGTACTCAGCTCAGCATTACTTTTACACGCGAAGCAACAACACAACAAATTACTGAGCAGAATCCACTCATGACAGTCAACACTAAGTAGAGCGCGTTGAAGAACCTCTATCACAGGTGGCGCCTCATAAACGGTTCAGATAATACCACTGAATCACAGATGGCGCTGACAATAATTTTTGAAGATGCAGCAGAATTATCGACTTTGGTGTTCTGAATAGATCGTCATAGGATAACGTACCCAATTTGTAATCCATCCCTTATTTAATATACAATCGCTTCTTGTGAATAAAACCATATTTGTGCGAACAATATAAAAAACATTTGACACAAAAATGAAATATAGAGGCGCTCTCTTCGTATTTTGACATTTAATGCCATGAAAGTAAGGACACGCACCAACTTTTGACACTGAAGAGCGCTTTATTGAGGATCATTGCTGAGCTGAGTACTGAGCTCTCAATAAAACACGTCTGATATGTTACAATTGGGAACTAGTTGTTCACATACTTTATTTTCACTTTGATTTGTATGTATATATATACGTTATTTCCGTTGTTCAACAACACCATTTGTTCCATTTACATTTCCCCAATTCAATTGTTCAGTCCATTTAAACATTCACACAAGTTAACAACTGTTTGTTAACTTCGATTTTGTTGTTTTTTTTTTATTAAATTTACTTACGAGAGTTACAAATTCAGTTGGCTTGCTCACTTCTGTCAGTCGTCGCCAAGAAGGAATGAATTTAATAGGAAGTTTAAAAATACGTCACCTGTCATTGTTTCGTTTCATTTTGTTTCTCCGGTGACGGACGTTGCCAACACATGGATTTAATGTTGGAATGAGCAAATTAAAATGTGAATGGTACAGAGACAAGAATTTCAAATATTGGAATGAAACGACAACTGGACTTTAAGGAACTATAATATTACACAGGGCTGCACTCGAGTGTGGTTGGAAGCGGAGTGAGCAGACTGGAGAAATAGGATGAAACAAGAGAAGTGATTTGTACAAAGGAACAAAGGAAAGTAACTCTTCAGAACGTATAGAAATTTGATAATTTTTTACAGTTATCTATTAATTAGTGGTTTTATGTTGGTATTGTGGTTGTTACATCCTGTACATCCTCTGAAACCTAAATGTAACATGTAGTTGATGAATAGGTTATTTCTTAGAAATGTACATGTGTCCACAAATAAATTGTATTATGTAGCAAATAAATCGTTGCCCGAGAATTATTTTCGTTAGTTAGGAAAGGTTTCTATGGTAATTTTTATGCTCTTTTTAAATCTGTGATTCCATCTGTTCCATATCCATAATGATTATGCACAATAAACCATTTTTTGCCATTTGTTGTTTTTTTTTGCGAGAATTGTTCCATGTGCATAGAAAGTATTTGGTTTGGCTATGTGTGTTGCAGAAATGAAGTACTATAGAGATGCCCAATTGGCCCATAGTCCTTCGACGAATTTTTGAAAGTTATTCACGAAGTAACGTGATTGGTCTTGGCTTTAGAAAACGATATAAAAAATGGTTGTCAACAATTTGAAGGGGCAAGAGAGGTAGAAGTTGGGCGTCTCTACCATACTTCATTTCTGGTGTGTAGGACTCTGATGGCAAACAAAATTTTAGTATTAATTCATTCCACTGCCATTATAGTTGTGTATTCTACGGTTTTTTAAGAAGAGTTGTAAGTGTTTGGTATCGCTTGTAATTATTTTCTTATTTTATTGTTTTTTTCTTAAATTAAAACTTAAAGATGAAATCGTTTTTTCTTTTCAAATGTTAGCACGTAATTCCATGCTTTCTTGGCTTTCAGATATTTTCGATGCGAATTGCTTAGTGCCAAGGCATTCACTTGTAGTGTATTGGGTCTTTAACTTATTCGTGCGGCTTGCTAAGAGATGGCGTAACTTGTATTATTCCGTTGTTATTATTCCATTGGAACATGCGTTGGAAATCTACTGTTATAGTACGTCATTTCATTATATGTCATTCATTTGAAGCGTAAACAACTACTGTTGAACTTTCTGCCTGAAAAAGTGTTTTTGCGGAGAGTTCTTCTTCATTATTTTAATATGAAGAAAACTGCTGCAGAAAGTCATCGTATTTTGGTGGAAGTTTATGGTGAACATACGCTGGCTGAGCGAACGTGCCAAAAGTGGTCTGCACGATGATTTTGATTCATTTCGGCTTGGAAGACGATGAACGTCCTGGGCAGATGAAGAACTGGAAGCATTACTCTTTAAAAATTGTTGCCAAACAAAACAAGAGCTCGCAGAATCTTTGGGTGTCACTCAAGCAGCCATTTCAAAACGTTTAAGAGCAGCTGCATATATTTAAAAGCAAGGAAATTGGGTTCCACATGAACTCAAGCCCGACGTCGAGAGGCAGTTTTGCATGTCCGAAATGGAACGCATGGATCCATTACGACAACCCCAAGCGGAAAAAATAATATGTGAAACCCGGCAAAGCCGAATATCCATGGCGTGAAGGTATTGTTTTGAATTTGGTGGGGTCAGACAGGTGTGCTGTATTATGAACTGCTAAAACCGGGTGAAACCATCAATGGACAACGCTACAGAACACAATTAATCCGTTTGAAGAGAGCAGCAGCCGAAAAACGACCGGAATATGCGACCAGGCGAAAAAAATCCACACGAATTGAATTATAGACCCAATTGAAGGTGGTACACAAGGCAAAAAGGCTAGACTTTTACGTTAATTAACGTAGCTTGTAAACAATTGAGCAAAACACTTTGAAAATTGATAGATAAGATATACTATATATATGATTGCATACACAGTTTAGGGGTACCAAGGACGCAAACCTTTAAATGCGTTTTTTTCGTAAAAGTGTAAACGGATGGCGTACGAATAACGATCCCATATTTTTTTCACTGAAATTCAGTATACATTTGGAAATATAAAGCCTTTGTAGGGATTGAAAAAGAAAAAAAAAAACAGGATTAATGCAGGATATGCATATTATATTTATATTCCCACATATTTTTTTTAATTTATTAATTCAACCTCTTCCGAACGCTTTAAACTTGATAGCATTTATCTGGTTGAAAAATTCCAAGCAACTCATTTTCAAATTTATTTTGGCAGTAAGATTGGCTTTCTCTGTTTCAATTCTTTCTTCTCCGTCCACGTTTTATCCATTGCATACGACAAACTCGAGAATAGTCTCCATTTCCTCATATTCACACTATTCAGCTTCCAAATGGCTTAAAACTTTAACCCATCGCTTTGTTATTGGTACGTTTTCTGCTGTCTATGTTGTAAATTGAGTTGCTGAGCAATAATTCCTATTGTAACAAAATTCTTTGCTCAACTGAGACCAATTTTTCGTTCGCATTCTAGAACCTTTGTTCGTTCAAATGAGTCATAATTTCCTCAACAGTGAGTTTTAAAATAATGTCAAGGAGATGAACATAATTTTAAGCTCTGTGAACCCCGAATAGGGAGTTGTGAGATGTTATAATACCTGCACTGAATTACAGGATTTTCGGAGGCAAATACAGGATTGATATTTTGCCAAGAGGAAACAGGATGATCCAGCGAAATGCAGGATAGATGGGAGCGTTACGTATGGAACAAACTAGTGTTAATTCGAGTTATTACCACTTCTCGATTCTCAATCAATCATTCGAATGACTAATCATTCATTTGACTGACTCGTTTGATGATGATGAATTCGAAAGCTTTTATTTTTTATTAATGAACTGAGAAGTCGTGTAATAATTGAGTTATTTTCCTTTGCGAGTTTCTTTCATTCTGGTTATGTTCCTGATTAGTATTTCTAGACCGGGACCATTTGTTCCTTGTTTTCGCACTGGAGTGATTGAGTGAGAATGAGTTAGTAGTCATTCGAATGATTTTGAGATTTCATTCGAGTGCTCATGCGATTATTAAAATATCCCGATTACTAAAGTCTCGATAATCATTCAATTATGCCCATCCCTAGAACAAACCATCTCTGGGGCGACAAAATTATGAAAACCGCACTTGTTGAGAGTACATTCTAAATTCGATTCTATCTGCTGTAAATCACGTATGTTTATTGCATAATTTTATATGAAACCCCCAATTTCGGGATGTGGACAACCCTTTACTGTAAGGTGTTCGACCGTATGTTTATGTCGGCGGTTAGCCGAAATCGTTCGAATTCGTTTAAAAGTCTTCCACTATT
The DNA here is from genome assembly GCA_905231855.2 of Eristalis tenax. Lineage (NCBI taxonomy): Eukaryota > Metazoa > Arthropoda > Insecta > Diptera > Syrphidae > Eristalis > Eristalis tenax. The sequence continues at coordinate 71,261,571 of HG993125.1, read as the reverse complement.
TCTTTCACGTAGTTTAAGTTATACTGAGCCGACTGTAGGATCTGCTTTTCGAATAGTTCAAACCGGTAAGTCCACTTTAACTTGATCAGTGAAACATAAATCGCTAGGTTGAGTACCAGCAAACGACCCTTAGCAACATAATTTCTCTGCTGTTTGTTTTTTCATTAAAAAGTGTTTTCATCAAGCGGATGAGTACCTACCTACGTTATATTGAGGTTATCTCGTTAAAACGAATCGTAGTCCAACCCAACTTCTATAAAACAAACCTCATTGCATGGAATTACTTAGGTAGGTAGGTACATTTTGTGCTCTGACGGCCTTCTGGCCGCGGGCGACTTAGCCACCATTGTGCCGTGTTTGGGAGTGTTAAGCTACCATGAGATCTGCTGCAGTTCCTTCAGCCAGATTCATGTGAGAATCCTGGGAGGGTTCCCAATTCAACACCGCTCAAGGCCTCTAGCTACGCGAAGAATTGTTTTCCTTGAAAATACCTTCCTTTCATTGTTGGTAGAGCAGATGGTGGATAGATTCTGTTATTTCCTCGTCTCTGTTGCTCGTTGTGCGGTAGTCGCATTGCATACCTATGGCACAGTGTCCAGTAAGGATTTATTAGCGTACGTCCATATGACTAAGGCCGATTGATGATGTTGATCACTTCTTGTTCATCTTCGACTATAGGGCCCTTGCTGTGGCTGCAGTATTCCGGCTGAATCGGTGAGTATTGGCTCTATCCAGGGCGTCGTCTTCTAGCTTCTTTTCGATGGACCGCGTACCGGATTACCAGGGATTACCATTCTCCCAGCTCCAAGCTCTTCTTTGCGAGACTGTTCTTTCATTACCTTGGACTCAAGTATGTCCCAGTACCCAACCGAGGGTCACCGAATTCTCCAAAGATAACTCGTTGGCGCTTTGTCTGCAAAGTCCAGCCAGCTTCGATGTCAGGATTTCTGATGCTATGAGTTTTATCGTCGCCTGGCTATCAGAAAAGATGGTGATCGATTTGCCGGTAACACTTTGGTCTTTCAACTCGATCGCCGCCTCATGTATGGCAGCAAATTTAGGCTTGAAAAACGCTGCAGTAGTCCCTTAGTGATAGGGAAGATTAGAAGATCCCTGCCCCTGTACCAGCGCTCGTCCTTCAGCCATCGGTGTCAAGGGCGATCTCCCCCTTTGCTGCCACCACTCGTTCCGTCCATTGTTGTGGTTGATAGAAACTCTTTTTATTTTTGTACATGTTGTAACGAATATTTTCTTATTCCCAGCTTTTACTGTATTACATCTAGATGGTACTGCTTTTTCACATAAGATCCCAACGCGTTGTTGCGATTTTGCCTTTACACGCAAATCCGACTAAGGATACGCTGTTCGCTATTCATTGCAATTCTGGATAAATTTGTTAAACTGCGCGTCCCATTGTGAAACCGAAATATTGACCTGAAATCGTCGACGGTGACACTAGTTTCACACAATCGATGTCGGGACCAGGTCCTAATTTTGTTCAAAGGGGTTGAAATGTAAATGTGTACATATTGTTTAAGAAACTTAAATGCATTATTTTATGGTTTTATGATGCGACAGATGTGCATTCTGGCTTGACAACAGTGCCTAGACTTTGGCGTAATTCAGAGACCTGCAGAAGGCTGAGAAACAAATACAACTTCTGCATTATCGGAATTCCGGAGAAGTACTTGAGTGAGTGCTTAGAGAGTTAAGTTGTTACAGTGAAAATGGCTTGCTTACTTGTCCTGTACCTTAGTAAGAAAAAATGAATATCGCCTTGGACTGAAGTCAATTCCGTGAATTCCATTTCATACATTCCTTATCGGAGAAATTCTCGTGTTTACGTTCGGCCAGAGACTGTGCTTGATTGTGGTCTTTGCCACTTTATGGCGGTAGAGTGATCATCAGAACTCTTCAGTCGCCCAGACTGTAAGTAGCGAACTTTGAAATTAGTTTCACTCGAACAGACTATTTCTCCACCCAGTTGGGTCTTAAATATTGTCTGCAGAAGCTGGATCATCCTTAAGACAATTCCGATCCTACTTTAAGACAGCGGCCATATCTGAACATTTGGCATGGCCTCAAGCAGTTTTTCTTCACGCTGAGAGCGCTATTTTGTATCTGAGGATAACCTTGTTTATTAAGGCCTCTCTGATCCTCATTTTTATAAAAGTAAGCAACAATTTCCCAAGATTTGAAGAAGTGAGGTCAGTAACCTGATTTCTGGTTCACTTTAGTGACATGTCCAAGCGACATCTGTTTGTTGGTTGGGTAGAAGAAAATCGGGTAAAAAGGGGGGGATATTCTACTTTATCGATGATTTCTTGCATGTCGATAGATGAATTTGAGGCACTTTTTGGCTGTCAATCACGTATTGCCACTGATTTCCCACGGTTAATCACGATAAATGTCATTCCCTCATTCGTCCGCCTGGTCCGACAAACTGTTATATAAGCAAGTCAAACATTTTGGCGGAGCACGAAATTGTAGATGTTGGGTAGTAGTTGATTTCTGGGGAAAATGTCACAGTCTTTAGTAGTGACAGCCAACTAGTCACTGTCAGCGCCATCTGGACATCGATTTTCTAGGAACTTTGACGTCACCAAAAATTACTGACATCTGATTCAGTTGGTGGTAGTTCTGTTCCAACAGTTTACTTACTTGTGAATAAAGTTCACCTACAGCCTCTCCGGACTGGTCTCAGAAGTGAGTGTTAGGATCCCAAAAGCCTGGTTCTAAATATTACCTACCTCACCTATCTATTGACTTCTGTCTATCCAAACCACTAGCTTGGAGACTCTGCTGTAGTATATCAGACCTCGTCACTGGGGGCCAGTACAGTGACTACTGCAGAATACCATCAACTGTAGAGACATGTCGTCAGCTGAAAAAGTCACCTAAACAGTCTACCAAACCCTATATTCTCTCTCTTAGGTTAGCAAGAATTATTTCTCTGACATTTAGATGCAATTTATTGGCTTTAAACTAAAATTCAAATAATTACTATTTACATATATACAATTAGCACTCAAGTAATAAATCATTTTGACTCTAAGATCCGTTTCTCGAACTCGGCGATCCTCAGTTTCACTGGGACGACTAGGGACAGATCCTCCATTAGACTGTGTCTCTTCAGATTCGTGCCGATGGCGTTCATGTTCTTCGCAATCGAAGAGGTGGCCAGTTTGGTCTTCTCGAACGATAGCTTCCGCCTCAGTGGCAGCGGCAACGAGTTCGCTCCACTCTTGTACACGTGCACACAACATTTACCTGTTCCGGGATCTGGCGAGTTCATTCCCTGTATCGAGTCCTTCGAAGATGCCCTCTTCGCAGACAGAGTCGCCATCAGTTGGGACAGCCGAATGACGGTCGTCTTCGAGTCCTTGGACTCATTCTTGCGGAGGAGTGACAGAAATGTTTCCCTTTGCTGGGTGGGCGTGGGGCGGGATGCTGGAGAATCGCTGGAGGATGCAAGTTTGTTGAAGAATGAGACACGGTCCCTTACACAGTTCCCCGATTGCGTTACACCGCCTGACTGCACACCTTCCATTGGTGTTGGCAGGGTGTGCGAGGCTGACAGGCGGCTTGATCGAGCTTGATTTTGTGCATCCACCAGATTGGCATAACCTTCCCCGAAGGCCACCGAGGAGCGTTTATTGTATTGCTGAATGCTGTAGCTCTGGTGCTGGTTCACTTCCGTCGGGTAGACGAATCCCTCTCCGAAGCTGGCGGAGTGCCGCTGCATGTAGGCGGGCTGATATTTGATGTTCTTCTTCACCTCCGCACCGACAATTTTGGGGGTTGTACAGGAGTTGCGGCTGACCGATCTCGGACTCTGGGCCGGTGGCTGGTTCAATCTCTTGAGACTCACACTGCTCGACTGTTCAGTCGACATTTTATGTTCCCCACACTGTGGCACATAATTCCGCAGATCACGCGAGAACGATTCTAAAGCATCGTACATCGGTTTTTTAAGGCACTGGTCCAGGTTTTGCCGTTCAAAGTTAGACATATTCTTGAAGTCCTTGTAGCTGCGATTGCACTGACTGTTATCATCGTTGGTTAGTAACGAAAACATTGATCCACTCATTTCGTTCAGATTTTCAAACACACACTTTCACAAAAAGAAGACTTCACTCGGCGAACGCTCACAAACAACTGATGAGCTACCTCGCAGGACATTCGCTCTTATATGCGGACAGCACAGGTAGCAGTCCCTGGAGGGAACCGTAATTGCTTTCGTCATCAGAAGTCATAAAATGCGAGCCGGCCAGGAGACGAAGGAAATGCCTTATTATCGGTGACGTGAGATGTGACTTTCGGGATCCGCGAGCATTTGATTTGCGGACACACACATGCGCCACTTGCGTAACGCCAGACTGCTAGATTGTCCAAGTGACTATGACTAGGTTTTACCGGTTGTCGTCAAGACTTGCGGTTTTTAGAGAGCTAACTTTTATTTGGATGTTCGGAATTTTCGAATAATCCACGCTGAAATGTGTGAATTTTATTTACGACTGTCTTAAGACGGTGATCAGACTTTTATGGCCCAGTGTTCGGTGGGCGGTTCCCTGTGGTGTGTTCAGCGGAAAATCGAATTAACTTACTTGACAACAAGCGAGATACCTGGCGAGACGGTGAGCGTCTGCGTGCGAAGGGAAATTTGCCAAAAGTACGGATTTCGATAGTTTTTCTTCGCCAGAATCACAACAACATCTGGTGGAGATCAGATATCGATGCAGAGACAATTTCAAAAATGTAAAGGCTTGTTGGTGGCGCGGTGGGTATGTGCGTCGACTCCTACTCCTGGCACACCTCTTGAATTGCCGGTACGACAAACAATTTTCACAAGTCACGGCTCCACCTCTTTCAGAGTCATTGCCATCAACGTTTTGAAGAGGACACAGAATTGCGGCCCTTCTCCGTTGTTCTCTCGAGTGGTTCCCAAGTCCGCCTCCGGCAGTAGTGCGACCCATATTGTTATTTGTTTACGCAGTGAGATCTGTCATCCATATGTTTCTGGACTAGGAAAAAGAATTAGCGATATTGGTAAATTCAATGTAGAGATAGATAGGTTGTAGGAGCTAAGTCTAGATCTATCACGAGCTGTAGCGCCATATTGACACCATATTTGCCAGCAACTACATTCTACATTCGCTTACTCTTTCGACGACTTAAGCAGCCTTCAGCCAGCGTCAGTCATCTCAATCGCTTTATCAAAAGCGCGAACGATATTTGAAAACAAATATGTCCTTTCGTTGGCTTCCCCATCAGCTTAGAACGACGAAAACTCTGGTTTCTGACCAGAGCAGCACAAGAAATGAGGATACATCAAACCAAAGGGAATACAATCTGTCCAGTTTCACAACATTGACCGTCTTCATAGGACTTGCACCCCTTTTCGTGTGAAATTCATTACCAAATCTCAAAGTCTACATCTTTGGCATTCAGGGTTGCATTTGCATATTCACTTACTTATCAAGCCAACGACCCTTGAAGGGTGTGAGCAATCGCTGACGGTCCTGAGAAGAGCACGCTGTTTCGAGTCATCAAGAACAAGCTGTCTTGCATCCGTCATACCGCAGGTTTTGAAGGGTGTGAGCCTAAGCAATCGCTGACGGTCCTGAGAAGAGCACGCTGTTTCGAGTCATCAAGAACAAGCTGTCTTGCATCCGTCATACCGCAGGCTTTGAAGGGTGTGAGCCTAAGCAATCGCTGACGGTCTTGAGAAGAGCACGCTGTTTCCAGTCATCAAGACCAAGCTGTCTTGCGTCCGTCATACCGCAGGTTTTGAAGGGTGTGAGCCTAAGCAATCGCTGACGGTCCTGAGAAGAGCACGCTGTTTCCAGTCATCAAGACCAAGCTGTCTTGTATCCGTCATACCGCAGGTTTTGAAGGGTGCGAGCCTAAGCAATCGCTGACGGTCATGAGAAGAGCACGCTGTTTCCAGTCATCAAGACCACGCCGTCCTTATACCGCAGGTTCGGTCTTACTCTCTTTTTCGAGCCAGGAGGCTCGGATTCAGAGACCGTCTTAGCTGAGCAGTCCACATAGACGGGACCAGACGGGACCAGATGTGTACCCGACGTAGATTTTTTTTCCAACCCACCAGCCCTGCTATTTACCAATCGCATAACTCTCGGCTCCAAGTACCAGGACTGGCAAAACTGTATTGTAGAGCATGATCTTGGTCCTTGGAGGCAGCAGTTTAGGCTAAGATGTTTCGACAAACCGAAGTAACAGCAGTTGCCAATGGCAACTCTACGTCGTGCCTCCACTGTAGACATGGATCCTACGTAGGTGGTGTGTGGTGGAGCGTTTCTTGGTTGACATCATATATTTCGTTTTGTCCTCATTGGCCTTATGACCAGCTCGCTTCGCCTCTTCTTACCGTGAATACTTCCACTATAGCAAGTGTGGAACGCCCGGCGAACTCGATGTCATCTGCATAACCCAACAGTTGGACTGACTTGTAGAAGGTAGTGCCTTCCGTGTCTGCAGCTGCCGGTAGAACTATCTCCTCCAGTAACTAATCGAAAATACCACACGACAGCACATCTCCAAGGCTATCCAGGGGAGCCGTGAGCGGTGCCGTTTCTCAACTTGATCTATGCATCGACAGGGATCGTTGCTGGCATACCACCAAATTGGGAGCCATTAACGAATTTGTCCTGTGTGCACAGACGGAGTCGAAGACCCTTTAGGCTGGAGCTGTTTGCTGCAGGGACGAGGTGGACGGAGTCCTTAACTACCTCGAAGTTATAGTTCCCCTGTGCGACGCTCGGTTGAAGACGTCATTGTGGCATGTCCTTTCGTTTTGTTCTCATCCCCCTCTTGAACCATTTTAGCCATATCCGTCAGCTCATTGGAGTCTTCCTGTGTTCTGTGAATTATGCCGTGTCATCCGCGTGGTACGAACTAAATCTGAAAAACCGTGTATCTAGTGTTAGCGTGTGAGTCTTCCAAGAACTTCTCCAGGACATTTCAACATCATCCCGGCGAAGATCGTGCAGAACTCTATTTTGACTTTAAATTTGTTCCAGTCTTAGGGAAGGGACGTTGCTTTCATTTTTGTGTGGAGTTACAATCCTGAACAAGCCCGAGCTTTCCCACCTGACTAGGCTGTTGCTGGCATTCCCAATCATCTTTTCAGGATAGATTTCCTTAGATCAAGTCTCGAGGTTGGTACAAATGCAGGGATAATGTACACAGCCGTACCCAGTCGCTTAGGCTTATTTGTCTCATCTTAAGACGTAGTTACCATTTGCACGCATGCTGTTTGGCAGAAAAGTCTCCTCCTCTCCCAGCTGTGCAACCCCGACACAAGTCAGTAACTGATGAAAGACCATCAAAGTCAAACAAGCGAAAGCAAGAAGAGACGTGTTCAAATACGCAGCACCATTTCATTACTATTTTATTTCGAATTTCGCGTGTATGTAAATCAAGCATCAACTACTCAAGATCTGGAACCTCTGACTCATCGACTGTAACCACAACATTCTCCCTGTCATTGGCCTGTGGAACAATAGTCCTATAATCCACGGCCTCCTTCAACTCAATCCTAAGAATCGATAACAACAATGACTCAGACACCCAGTGAGGAGTTGTTTTCTCTCACCTCTCGGCTTTGTCCTTCTTGCCCTTGTTCGGTGCAGGTTGCCTATCAATCCGTGGTCCCTCCAACCGATGGTCGTAGTTCAGCTTTGGCGCCTTGACCAGCAGTTCTCCAGTGATCTGCGATCTCTGCACAACCGAACCAGCTGTTGTCACTTCGTCCGACAGGCCGAGTTGGAATATTTTCCCTTTCACCGTGACCCGGATGTACTTCGGTTGAATGTCGACTTCAATGAAGGACGTGTCGAGGAACCTGGAAGAAGTACACGCACTCAATAGGTTTCATCACACCTCTTTCTGCTCACCCACTTGTAGATTTTCAGCTGCAGAACGTACTCTCCCGGTTCGTCCTTCAGCAGGAACGGCAGTTTCGGTTGATTGATGCTGTACGGGCGCCCGCATGGCGCGAAGAGCTTCGGCGTCTTCTTGACCGGTTTCTCATCCCCGCTCGACTTTTGCTTTCGCACCTTTTCCTGCTGTTCGTGGATTTCCTTGCGCACTTCAGGGCAGTTTTCGGTTTTCGTGTCCCAGAACAATTTGTTGCGTTCATCTTCGTTCTCGATGCTGGCCATCTTCATCTGCATTTCGTGCTTGTGTTCCATATGCCGGATCTTTTGCTCGTCCCTCTCAATGCTGTACTTCGCCTGGGCCTGGACAATACGCGCACGATTCTGTTCGAAGTGCTTGCGCGCCAGCAACCTGTCGGACATCAACACTTCGTCACTGTCCAATTTGTTGAGCTGTGGCAGAGCCACTATCACGTAGTCTCTGTAGTTCGGGAAGTCTGCACAAGGGTTGCCCATCAGAATCAGTTCCCGCAGATTGTAGTTGTCCCGCAGTGACTCCACGGACGTCAGATCTCCGATGAAGTTCAGGGTGAGGTCGAGCTTGTTCAGCGACTCAAGCTGCTCGAGGTTTTCGATTTTTTCGATGCAGTTCAAGGCGAGATTGAGGTACTCGAGCTTCTTGAACTTGAAGACATTCTCGATTTTTGAAATGATGTTGGCTTGCAGGAGGAGAATCCTGATGTCACGACACCAGTTGTGGATGTGCTCGATGCGCTCGATGTTCTCCTGGTGCAGCGACAGTTCCTCCAGCGTGCTGATGAGCCGCTCATTGTGCTCGGATTTTTTACGAACTAATTCCTCTGTAACTGAAATCTTGGTTTATAAAAGCATATTTATGAAGTTGAGCTTACTTACTTCTCACCATTTTATCTATTTGTGTGACAGTGACGTGTCAAATCGAACAAACAAAGCGGTTGCTAGCCTACTCTGCGAGGGGCCGGTGATTCATTCCTCCTGGTTACGGGGGAAACAAATATATGGCAGGGGAATTCTTAATTTTTGTTAGTTTCACGTTCAGTGCTAAGCCGTAGTGAAGAGAATACCACGAAATCTGATTTCACTTGGGAAAGGCAAAATAGGACTCAAGGGGGAGTTGAACCGTACTAGAATTCCGAAGGATCCGCGCCATGGAAACATTTTTGAAAGAAGTTGTTCTGAATGGGCTAGGCTATGTAGAGCGCATGGCAACACTGTTCCACTCTGAACCTGGGGGAAAACGTAAGGGAGGACTCGGGGTGGAGAAGGACTTTGACCGACTTGGCGTGCGACACTGGAAGCAGAAAGCCAGAAATCGTGCTGGTGTGAGAGACTGGGTCTTAAGAAAATAGGAAAAATGACATTACGTCTAAACTCTGTTGGTAAAGGGTGATTTTTTAAAAGTTATAGGAAAGTTTTTCAAAAAAAAAAAAACACAAAAAATTCAGAAAAATGCATGAAATCTTTATTTGAATCTATAGCACGGTCCATATAATGGTCCATCCGCTTAGTCCAATTTTGGCATACTCTTTCCAGCATTTCGGCCGGTGTCTCACGAATAAATGCTTCAATGTTGTCTTCCAATGCGTCAATTGAAGCGGGCTTGTCTGTATAGGCATGAGCTTTAACATAGCCCCACCCCCAAATAGTCTAAAGGCGTTAAATGGCACGATCTAGGCGGCCAATTGACCGGTCCCGAACGTGAAATAAAATGTTCACCGAACTCGCTCAATAAGTCCATTGTTGCGCGTGCTGTGTGGCATGTGGCACTGTCTTGTTGAAACCACTTGTCATGCAAGTCAAGCTCTTGCATTTTGGGCAAAAAAAAGTTGGATAACATCTCACGGTAGCGCTCACCATTCACAGTTACGTTACGAGTCGCATCATCTTTGAAGAAGTACGGTCCAATGATGCCACCAGCCCATAAACCGGACCAAACTGTGACTTTTTCTGGATGCATTGGAAATCGACAATTCTGCTTATTTACGTACCCATTGAGCCAAAAATGAGCGTCGTCTAAACTGACCATAAAATGGAATAAGCGCGCGACGAACGTTCTTAACGCATTTTGATAATAAAATTCAATAATTTGCAAGCGTTGTTCGTTTGAAAGACGATTCATGGTTAAATTATAGACCAAACTGAAGATGTTTGACAGCGAAACAAAACACGAAACGCGCGTCAGCTGTTTAAGCCAATATAGCTAAAAAATCACCCTTTATATCCATGAGCATGGTCTTTTCTAAAAACAAGAGATATTTGAGGCTTGGGTCCACAAAAGAATTAGTCATATTCGTGGCTCATGAAGTATTTCCGGACACCTCCGCTGACAATCAGGCTTCAACTCGATCACGAAGCAGAACTTCAAATTGAGTCTCTTCCAGGAACTTTGAAACCTTCGTGCATTGCAAAGCTTATTCCAACATACCACCACAACCACCTCCGCCGCAGTCAGAACATTCTTCTAATGTTTTCAAATTTAGCCAATTAACGATAAGTGGACATTCTTGTCTCTCGTCACTAGTACCATTTCTGAGTTCTACACTTCATTTGAGGGGTCCCCGGTTCGAATCCCAGTAAAAGCAAAGCCCGGTGGGTTCCTAAGTGGCAGAGACTATGCATAAGACAATTTCAAGCAAATCAGGGGTGAGTACTTTTCGGAACATCACCTAAGACTTCTGCTGAGCCGTAGTGCTTGCTTTAGCGGAATTAATATGTGAATTTCAGTTAAGTCGTTTTTACCAGGATTACTCCAATATAGATATTTGACCTCGCTGGACTGAAGTTGCTGGCCTTTCAAGAAATATAAAAAAAGCACATTCCACGTTTACAAGGTACTTTATTAAAGATTAAAGATTTGAATAGATCATTCTTATGCTCCTTCTTCATCGGAACTAGGTATGGCTTAATCTAGCCTTTTTCAGGTTGGTAGCTCTTGCATAAGAACTATTTGTAACCTCTTCAACCAGACTTGCTGTTTTTCTTTCAATTGACTCCCGCAAAGACGCTTCAGCATCAAGTGCAACTCCACTCGATGATTTAGTGCTTAGAAGTTCACGTGTCTTTCGGTCTGGACCTTAGGAGCACATTCCTCGAATGCCCTCTAAGGTCGCTCCCGATCTGCTCTCGTGATTGAGGTTGGAATTTGATCAAAAAAGCCTTTTGATAATTGAATTTTACTGTTTCAACTTGTTCGTCTTCTATTTGGAGTCTCCCACTTCTCTAAGATTTTGGTGTTAATATGGTTCACAAGAGTTTTAAGCTCTGTAGGGACAATGTCCGTGGCAGCAAAACCAATATGTTTGACCCCCGGATGTGGATTGAAACCACTTAATTGTATGAACACCACTGGCGGTCTGTTACATAAAGTTACATAAAAGCCTAACTGATCCCAGTAACCATGTTTAACGGTGAGACTCTTTTGCATCAACGACGATAGCCAAGATTCGTGTACCTTGACTTGACTAAGAGAAGTGAATGAAATCGGTTCTTGTACCAATTCACCAATTAATTCAGGAAACCTTACCACGGGTGGTAGCAATGAAACGCGTTGACGGTTGAATGATAATTAATTTAATTAATTTGAAAAAAAAAACAATAATCTCATACTCAATAGGTGCATTTGGACCAGAGATGATGGAGGAAGAGATATTCCTCTTTCCAATGGAAAACCCCCTGTCCATCGCAGATGTGCTCTAAAGTCACGCATACTATTTTATTTTCACGCACACTTGTTAGAAGTATAGAGCAACGCAATGGTGTTAGGCGGGAAAACAGCTTCGCTAGCTATGCCAAGCGTATTGCGACTGCTGCACTGTTTTCGTCCGTAATGTCTTGCCATGTGGTTCTGGAACAGATTTCCAGAACAAACCCTAAGATTCTCAGAAAATTTTATGCATTACCGTGACAGCCCACCCCAGATCACTACCCAGCTGGTGATCTTGTAATGAAGCTTCTGGCGTCATTTCAAAAATTGACGCCGTCTGTCAAATATTGTTAGACAACTTCTAGGCTTAAAAGTCTTAACAAGGTTACAAAAAAAAAAAAAACACCCTGTTGAGACTACAATATAAACCCACATTGGCAACACAAATCTATTACTTTCTATTTCTTGTAGCTGCGTCTTTATTTTATCTTTCTTTGTTATGCTATCCCGTATCACGAAATTGTCCGGAGTTTTGAGATTATAATTAATGAAAGTACAACACTTTCTTGACACAATTCCTCTTCATTGTAAATGTGGACTGGATGTTGTAGCGGAGCCAAGGCGAGGAGTGTTCCACATTGAGAGAGTTTATGATAAGTCATCTTCTTGTTGCAGATGACTTAGCTTTCCTCAGATCTTGCCAGGCGGAACTCCAGCATGCACTCAAATGAAGGTTAAGGGATATAGAACGCCCAGGTCCACCCCGGAGCCGAATATGGAAACGCACGCACGATGGGTTCTATGTGATGGGGGTCTCAAGAAAATAGGAAAAATAACATTACGTCTGAACTCTGTAAGATTCGTCACAGAGAATAAATGCCACGACCAGCAATGAAGTATGATAGAGAGACTCAACTTCTACCTTTGACCAACCACAGAACGGCATTTACGTTAGATCGTGACGACCGTCAAAAATTCATGAATAACTGTCAAAAAGTCTCTCGAATTCGACGATGGACTAGGGGTCAATCAGCTGTGCAGCTGGGCGTCTTTATCATACTTCATTTCCGGCCAAAATATTTACTCGCTGCTGCTACTCTCCAACTAAGAATAAAGTCGCCATCAAACACAGACGGTAATGAGAGCTCATTCTGATGTTTGATCCCTTGCCTGAGCCGCACCCTCAACAAAATTAGTTCTCCGTGGAAGCATCAACGTCGCAATATGTTGGCTACCCAGTTCGTCGGCCTGGCAGTTTCCTGGAATCCTACAGTGCACCGGCACCCACGTGAAATGAGTGTCTCGTCAAGTGATAGACGGCTTACGTGTGGAATGCGACAGAATCCTTCGACTTAATTGCAGTTTGGCTGCTCAAAATTATGCTGACGCTTACGTTTTGTACTCAAGAAGCTAAACGATTCAGAGCAACAAAAAATTCTGTCTGAAATCTTGAAAAATACGCATGTCCCTTGCCTGGTTTCGAATCGAAAGTCATAGCCTAATGCTACATTTTCCCCTTCAGCGGCAGCAAATAAGGAAAAACCCTGTCGCTTTGAATGGAAACTCCTGTTCGAATTCATGGTTAGACGGGGCATCCACTAAGCCGCAGAACCTGGAATTTTATTGAGCAAATGTGTGAATGGGTTCTTCTAAATGTATTCCGATCATATGGTGCACGAGTGGAAGCGTACATCAGGCAATTTGGCACGTGGCAGTAAAAACTAAATAACACACCGTTAAAAGGGTACTGATTGAGTTGTGTGCCAGATTAAGAAGCACCAATAAAAGGGACTTCAGTAGCAATACCGACGCGCTTCTCTTTGTACGATTCGTAATAAAAACGAAGCGAAATTTTGCTCTGCTACACCGGCCCGGTGTGTAGATGTGCATTAGTGATTAGAAGCCCGCATTTGTAATGCGGCTGTGGTCGTTTGATTCCAGGAATCGTCGCTCGAAGAGTGTTCTTTCGTGATGAAAGACTTGAGATGGTCATTCTAAAATGGAGCATAAAATAATGCAGAAAGTCATTATTGAACTGAGTAGAATTTTATTATTCAAATAAATCACTAATAGCATCGGTAAAAGAAGGACATTGGAAGGACAAGTCATTAACAGTCACCTAATTGCAATCGACAACACGCATAATTATCCTGACGTATGCCTACAGTATCCCGGAGTTAATTGTCACGTAATTTTCACTTACAAGGAATTCACAGCCAAAAGTAATTACCTTTCACTAAGTGGCACGTGCACTGTTGTTTTTTTTCGCATTTAGTGGCGCATATTATGTAGCAATGTACAAAATAGGTCAAATATTGTACTTGAGTGGGCAAGAATACGAGGTACACTCGATATCACTGCCCCCTGCGCCTGCTGTCATACCTGTGACATCACTCGGCGCTTGTTATGAAGTTTGCTTGTGCTAATATGTATTCTGAATTTGAATTGACAACAAGAACTAAAGATGCATTTACGACGCTGAATATATGTGCCATGCAGATCAATTCCGAAATTTCTGGAACTCCCTCGAGCTAAAGCCAAATTGCCTCGTTCTTAGTTAAATAGTTGCGCTAGTAAACGAACTCAGTGCATTTGGTGCTCATCGGACCACTGAGAGATGCTAATGCAGTTGGCACCATGCACTGTTGGGTGTGGTTTATGGTCCGGCGAAATCATTGGTCCCTATTTCTTCGAAGATGATTGTGAGAATATCATTACCGTCGGTGGCGCCTGCTAACGTGAACGATTTTTAATTTTTCCCCAAATAGGCACAAAAGCTGAACCTAAGCCACTTGCGGATTCAGCAAGATGGCGCTACTCGCCATATACCACGTGAATCGATGGCCTATTTGAGAAATAAGTTCGATGAGCCATTTCTCTCTCCCTGAACCTGTGGGGCAATGCAGCAGAGAAAGCTAGTGACGAACTGTCGTATCGCACCCAAGTGCAGAAAGACCTCAACCAACTTGACGTGCGAAACGGAGGCAGCTAGCCAGAGATCGAGAGGTCTAGTTAGAGAGCCTGGGGGTGAACCTGGCCCCAGAACTATAACGCCACACAAAGAACAACAAGAAGAAAAGCAATTTTTTTATTGTTTTGGACCGCCTAGATCGTGCGATGCTACACATGAAAACCCGGTGCACACATGTGTTATTTTAACACGCAGGGCAGCGGAGCAACACAAATTTCCCCTCGTTATCCTGCACAGGCTTATGAGTTTTGCAGGAATGTTACTTTAGGTGAGGTAAGGTATGGGCGCAGATGCAGGGAATCCAAGTCTCAGGTCCTGTTGGACCCATTGTGCTGTCCGTTGAGGGAATGGAACCTCTCCGTTCTTCGTCATGTTGTTGGTGCTCAGCTATCCTAATTTAGAGGGATATTTTTTAGATCCTGAAGGTCTTGGGAGGAGTGTTGCCCCAGTGTTCTTCATGTCGACTGGTAGTGACAGGGTAATAAGTAGTGTCCTATTTTCCCTCCAATTCGCCGCAGTCTGTCCTGGATTAGCCCCATTTTCATTTCAAGGTACTTCAGATGATTACAGGCAGTTAGTGCTTTAAGCAGCATCGCTAGCAAATTGGGGAAGTTTGTCGATGAAGCACTGACTCGGAAAACCTCAAGCAGGCTATTATCGCACTGTCACCTTCCTTTATGGCCAAATACCGACCGCGTGAGTGTTCACTTTGGCATGAATTGGGTCCAAACCCACGCTACGCCACTGTGTTGCAAGGACCTCTTTGAACATAGAAAAACTAAGAACAAATACAAATATCAATGTTCCTCGTCAATGCAGCCAAAGCCTTCAGGACACTGGATTTTGTCACACATCCGCAAGAGCTAATTTGATTCATAGGATTGTCTGGGATGAGTCGGTTCCACTTAAAAGCATTATCTAAAGCAGTCGCGGGTAAGGCACGTACGAGAGGCCACTCGATCATCTGCCCAAGCGCAACAAGTCGTGGTCCAACCACCTTGTCCTGTGTTACATAGCTTTGCGCGCTGTCATATAGGCCTTGAAATCGACGAAAGGTGGTGAGTGTCGATTTTCCGTCTTCTCCAGGGTCTATCCGGAGTCTGTCGACTTCTGTGGCCTAAACCCATACTCGTAGCGATCTACCAGTCTGTTGAGACCGTGAGCTAGTCTCATCTGAATCTTCAATAAGTATACGTCTGTGGTTTACTCATCCTCTCTGGATCAATAAATAATCAACAAAATTAAAGGGGAAGGGTGTATTTCCCAAGACATACCGATTTGTGCAACTTTGACAGGCTTCCAACTTCTGTCCAACGAAAGTTCGACTACTGCAATCGGGCACTGCAATCGTGGCACTTTCCAATGCCAGACACAGGTACGCGTACACCCGGATCTTTACCTTTCAAATAAGATCTTTGAAAATAAGGAACACATCTCCATTTTACTTAAAGTGACCTCATCGATCCATGTTTGTGACATCCCCGGAAGGAGAGATACAATAAAAATGTAAATTATGCACTATCGCTTTCGCTTTCATCTCAACTGGATACCTGAGCTCGGGCTCTTATGCCTGGGAGTGCATTTTGAGTTCCCAAAAGTGAACGATATGCATAAGTGCCAATCGGCAAATGGGTTAACATTTTACGACAGGATGTTCGTGTTCTAATTGCCTGCTTTCCTCGTTCATTCATTCTCGATTGCAGTGGAATGTGTTCGGCTGGCAACCTTGCTCGGAAGGTCGGACACGGCCCGATGTACACGACGTCTGCCATAAACCTGATTGATGACCGGCTTCGGACTTCAATTGGGGGTTAATAAGGTTTTAAATAGGGGAATTGATGAGTTTTGAATTTCACGTTTGGAACTGTAGCACTGCCTACTGCGACTACGTCAGCTTGGCACTAAGCCCGACTGCAGTCGATTGCAGATGATTTTGTTTGCAGATAAATAATGCTCCGACCATAAATAATGCTCCGACAGATCCTCCTTCATTCACACAATGGAGCCATAAATCAAATAAACAAATTCTCTGTGAATCATGGCATCAGGTCTGGATGCGTCTCGTGTTTTTCCAATACAACAGGACTTTATTGTAGTCGTTTATGGATGTTTCCAGCAAGCGTCTGTTTCCTCAATTGCATTCTTAGAAGATTCGGGGTAGGAAAGGTGATCGGCTGTTGAATTTTTCGCGGGTACGTCGTTGTTGGAATTTACAGCAGCATCCAGGTGGACAAAGGAAAGAGGGATGTGGAAGATGAGTTTCTTTACGACTAAGAATAAATTATATCTTCCAACGTACAACTCTGTGTACTTCAGCGGTTCGCTTTATTCTCTGAGGCATGAATTTCACGTTTTTTGTTCGATTTTAGTGACTAGCGTATTGTTCTGTTGGCCAGGCGCCGATTAAGTCTCTGGAAGATCTGCCTGAACTGCCGCCTATCTCTAAACACGATGACTGATTATTTTAGCATCCATATTGGTGCCGGGACACTGTGACTTTCTAGAAAATTGCGAAATTCGTAGATGATATAATGAGACAGGGCGCCTAACTACGAAACAGACGATCACCTTTGATCAGAATGGACGAACCGACTTTTACCGGCGTCAGCACTGGTTACTGAGCCTCACGCCTTTATTCGCGACTTCTTCGGATCTGCACTTGCAGAGCCCTCTCCTCGCGAAGGAGAAGTCACTTAGGAGCTCGGCCCAAACAGCGAGCAGTTATACAAGCTTTCCGTCCAGTTGCTGGGCTACGCAGACGATGTTGACATCTTGGTCGCTTCAAGCAAGCTGTTAGAGAAGCTTTCACGGCCATCGAAGAAGAGGCGAAACAAGTTGGTCTTGAAGTAAGTGAGGACAAAACCAAATATCTATTGTCAACAAACAAGTAATCATCGATCCACCGCCGAGGACAGAACATTACTGTTGGCAACAGTAACTTCGAGCTGGTTAAGGAGTTTGCATACCTCAGTCAGTAAATACCAACCCATCAGGAAACCGCGGCTACTTCGGATTGGCGAAACAAATGGGCTTACAACTCTTTATTCGAACGACAAAATGCATGCTTTACAAAGCACTATTAAAGCCAGTTGTACGATCAAGAGGAAAGCAGCACATTTTTGGTACTTTTGAGAGTAAAATTATACGTCGAATATACACGCTGTACCAAGATGCGACGACAACAACGACGACTACACTTGTGCGGCCACATCAAGCGAATGGAGAGTAACACTCCAGCTAAGCGGATCTTCGAATCACAGCTCACAGTTTCGAGAGGAAAAGGAAGACCGAACCTCCGTTTGACGGACCAAGTTATTGCGGATGCCAGAGCGCTTGGTCTGAGTAACTAGAAACAGCACGCCCGTGACCGCGGAGCATGTCGTGTCTTAGGTAGAGGCCATTCACGGGTCGGGAGCCCGTATTAACAAGATCCGTGACGTCTGCTTGCTGGCAGTCAGTCACTTTAGCCAACCCTCGTCATCCTTGAAGGCCCTAACTTGCTTCCACAATTACCGAAGTCGATGGAGTGACATTCTTTCCCCTTCAACTGAATAGAAAACGATGAACCTCTTCATCGGGTTTATGTCGTCCATTACATAAAAGACTCTTCAGAAGTAGCTTTGTCACATTTTACAAACGATCCCTGTTCTCCAGACTCATGTGCAAATTGACTGAGTTCGCTTGTGGCACTTGCTTCACACTTCGGTTGAACAATCGAACATTGTTATATTGCCTAGCCGCCTGTAACCATTACGAAACCAGGCGTCACTTCTAGGTAGAAGCGATTCTCTGAAGACCCTCTGACAATATTCTCCGTTTGTGACCAGGCAGGCGGATTTAGTGTCTCGAAGCGATCTCTGTAATTAGAAGTAAGACGTATCTATTGAGTGGCTCTAGACTAACCTCCATCGCTGAAGAAGAATAAATCGTTGTCGGGAGTTCGGAGCCCACGCATGAGATCATTGATGACTCAAGGACAAGGAGTCTTCACGGATGTTGTTCACTTTATAGAATGGTTAATCAAGCGTTAGTTGTTTTCTGGTGGTGACTGTGTGTTAGATTCCACTCACTCAAATAATGATGCACTGGCGGAGTACTGGCAAACTCGGCCTTCCTGATTACAGATCTTCCAAGCTGTTTCAAAATTGACCCAGCTTGAGCAATGCAACAGAAAAGCTCAGCATTACTCCTTCCATCACTCGAAAGACCAAGAGATACTTAAACTTCTCCACCTGTTGTAATGGGACTCCACTAACCTGTAGAGTGCATTGAACAGGCGTTCTGGAGATAACCATAACCTCCGATTCGTCCACGTTGACCTTCATTTTAGCATCACCACATACGGCCACAGACCTATCGAGTGCGTGCTGGAGATCCGTCTGGGAAGATGTGATGAATACTAAGTCATCTGCAGAAAGAAGGTGACTTACCCTTAACTCTCCCAATGTGAAACATTCCTCGCCTCGGCTGCGTCGCAACATTCAGTCCATATATACAATGAAAAGCAGAGGTGACAAGACGCACCCTTGGCGTAGTCCAACGCCCACGGTGAAAGGTCTTGATTTAGCACCGTTAACCCAAACACAGCTGCTACAGTTTGTGTATAGATATTGAATGGCCCTCAGAAGAGGACCACCAATCCCATACCCCGGCAGAACACTCCAGAATTTACCTCGAGGAACTCGGTCGTATGCCTTTTTCAAATCCGCAAAACAACTGTAGATGGGCTTGGCATACTCCCTTCTGAAGTAGTTTGAAAAGCTGGTCGCTTGTACTTCTACCGGGACAAAAGCCGCACTGTTCATCATCCATCCAGGGCTCGACCATATCTCTATAACGCGCTTCCAAAACCTTAGCTTAGACTTTCCCGGGGAGACTTAAAAGAGATATGCCCCTGTAGTCTTGAAAAGTGGGACAATCACCTCAGTTTGCCAGTCGCGGTGTCTCACCACGATCCCAGGCCACTTTAACGACACGAGAGAGACATAAAACTCCCTTTTTACCCATTGCCTTAAACATTTCTGGCCGGTTTTCACTCACACCGGCAACTTTTAGCGATTCAATCGCCAAAATGACTTCCTAAACCGTTGGACTATTCGTCGCCCCACTAAAGACTACAGGTCTGTCATCCACAGTGCCCTGTTCGGGATTGAGCAGCTCCGACAAGTGCTCGCTCCGTCTGTGCTCCCTCTGCTTTCCAACTGCTCGCCGAACTCCTTCCTGCTCTTTAGCTGCTCGCACAGCCAATTTGCAAGTTCTGTGCGCCTCAGTAGAGTCCCCCAAGAGAATCCAGTTTCTGTAGGTCTTCTTCTTCTTCGACGGGAGAAACTGCAGAAAAGTGAGTTGCAGAAAGGTTTAAGCGACTCCCAACGAGATCTTTTCGTGGTTTCAAAATGGTTCAAACGGATGACTCACCAGTGCCAGAAAAAAAAAGAAGATTTCTTGGCACTTGTACTATGTTTCAAATTACATTACGATCGGTCCACGGGTTCAAAAGTTACAGATTTATTATTTTGCAGAATTGGTATTAGTGACAACCTTAGTAATTGCAACCCAATTGCCATGCTCTGGCGGCTAAACTAGTCGGTAGGGTAGGGAAGGACGCTGCTAGTGAATTCGAGAGCACACTTAGACTATGTCCCACAGTCAGACTGCTAAGACGATCAGTCTTAGGCCACTCCAGTGGTAGTGCTGTTAATTGGATCCCAACGGCAAATAGTGACTGGACCAGATTTGAAAACCAGATAAAAACGTATTAACTTTGCTTTCACTTTCCATAATTGCTCCAAGTTCTTGACCTGAGCCTCAACCAACAGGTCCCCTGACAAGCGAGATGTGTACACCACGCCCAGTAGGTTGAGGTCCCTCTCCCTGTGTGCGCTACCTTAAACGTGGGCGTCCGTTCCGTTCTTTGGGCCGGACCTGATTTGTCCATAGGCTCTATATGGTCCTTCCCCACCTGGGTGCGCCACTCTAAAAGCGTCGGTTCCGTTTATCAACAGTTTTGAACTCTTCGGGTCGGAGCGGAGTTGTCCACAGGCTCCACATGGCCCAACAACCTTAGGCGTTAGATCCGTAGACGCCTGGCAGGGTTGATGTCGCTGTACAGCGGCGTACCGTTCCTGGTTGAACCTGCTCCTCCATATGCCATCAATGCAAACAGGACCGCAGATCGCACGCAGAACTTTTCTCTCGAAGATACCGATTATCCAAATTTGAGATTGTCCATGCCTCCGCGTAGTACAGCAGGACTGTCAGCAGGTCAGTGTCAGTGTCTTACATAAAGTCGGCTTGGTCTCCGAAGTATAAAGTGGACTGCCTCTGAAGTTTATCTGACTTTGGTGATGTTCTGGCCAAGTGTGTCGATGGTGTGTGTTCTTCCTTAAAGACACCATGTACTTCGTTTTCTCCTCATTGGCAGTGGACTGACCAATCTGAGCCGCCTCCGTTTCAATACCAGACGCTTAATTGACGGCGTTCGACTAATCTGTCTCTTGTGTCGTCGAGAGCGTTCTGCACGACCTTCTCAAGAAGATCTTGTTGTCCTAGCTGGGGCATGCATCCTTTCTGAGAGATCACAGAAGTCATCCTTGGTATCGCCATTTTATCCTCCGTTGGGGCGTGGGTGCAGATTAAGCTAAGGTTGTGGCATGTAGCCTTGATGCGGATTGGTTTGAGGCACTCGCTTGTGTGAACAACCTTGAACAACTAATCCGCATCGGAATTCAGTCTGCTTAGCATAAGCTGCCGCTCCAATTCTACGGTCGAAGGGCGGGGTCGTGAGTCTTGGAACGAATATGAAAAGCTGAGGGTGCTGTTATCAGCGAAGGACTGGAATGGATTGGAGTAGAAGTTGCAGACAAGAGATCATTTGTAAAAGTGAGAAAGAGTGTCGGAGACAGAACAGAGCCTTGTGGAACACCAGCATTTATTTGGTGGATATCGGACTTGAACTCCCAAAACAATTTCTAATCCATTGAAGAAGAGATTCATCGACACCACACTGATGCCAAACTCTGTCAAATGCCTCAGAAATATCAAGCGCAACCATCTTGCTTTCGTCTGCATTGTGCAAAGATTGGTTCCACTTTTCGGTGAGATAAGCTGTGGACCTGTTCCTGCGGAAGCCATATTGCCGGTAATTAAGAAGCTCCCGCGATTCAAGATATTTCATAAGCTGACGATTTATCAGCGTTTCCATGGCCTTAGAAAGAAGGGACTTAAGTGCTATGGGTCGGTACGAGGTGGGTGACGAAGATTCGCCCTTTTTAGGGACGTGCTGGACAAATGCTGTTTTCCATCTGCTCGGAAAGAGACCTAAAGAGGAGGATAAATGAAAAAGCTTACGCAGTGGTTTTGCCAGCGCAGATGAACACCTCTTCAGAAGAATAGGTGGAATACAATCCGGGCCAGCGGATTTGTGCACGTCGAGATCTTTAAGTACTCATGCAACTGTACGAGTGCGGAAGTGGATTTGTCCCATGGTGAAATTCAATGGTCATCAGCAGAAGAGTCATCCTTAACCTACGCACGTGATCATCATCTAAACCGCTTGACAGAGGCGCCGCTGCATACATTAGTTTACCAGGAACCAACAAATTCAGGCCGCATAACACAGCCGTCCCTCCTCAACTCCAAAGGCATTCACTTCCTCATTCCTTCACCAAGTCGTATCCCAAGCAATTCCTCAATCAGCTGTCACTTCATAAACGGGTTGAATAAAACACAATTCAATTGACACAGGATTCCCTGGAAACACACACATCAAAAAACAACAACGCATCAAATTCCATTACGTAAGCCACTCACCTAGTTACCGAGTTTATTTACACGCCGTGGCCAAGGAAGATACATTTCTTGGTTAAGAAAAACATGGAAGAACCGAACAAGTCAGAGGACGAGGAGGAAAGTATCGAAGGAGCAGAACCAGTGGCGGTGCCTTCATCCGTTCCCGAGAATATCATTGAACTCAAGTAAGACACTGCATTACACGAACACCACAACCCACCAACTCGAATACTCTGCCAGGCACTCTTTTGGCTACGACAGCAAGAGGCTCTTCAACCTGTGCTTGGTTGACGCGGACACGCTGGTCTACGTATCCGGAAACCTCCTGCACTACTACTGCCTCTCGAAGAAATCGATTACCCTGCGGAGAACTGTCTACGGCGGCGGAGTGGGCTTCATCATTGTAAGTGCGTCCTCGCGAGCTTCGGTTGAAATGTGAACATTTTTTCTGCATCCTCTCGCAGAAGAACCCCGTTCCAAAGTACGACTACTTGACAATCGCCGAGAATGGAGACCAGCCGACCGTGTTTGTCTATCGCTATCCGGAGTACGAGGTGGTGACGTCCTTGGAGGGCGGTGCGTTGCGCAGCTTCACGGCCGGAGTGTACAGCAACAATGGCGAGCTCTTGGCCACCCAGGCGGGCTGTCCGGACTTCATGCTCACCATCTGGAACTGGCAGACCGGCTCGATCATCCTGCGCTCGAAGGCCTACCAGAATGACGTGCTGAATGTGGTCTTCTCGCAGTACAACCCCATCCTGCTCGCCTCGTGCGGACTGAGCCATGTGCAGTTCTGGAAGATGGCGCGGACGTTCACGGGGCTCAAGCTGAAGAAGGATTTGGGTCGCTTCGGCAAGACGGACACCTGCGATGTGTGCGCCGTGTTCATGCTGGCCGATGAGAAGGTGATATCCAGCTGCGAATGGGGAAACATGCTCGTCTGGGAGGGCGGCCTGATCAAGCTGGAGGTGTGCCGAAAGGCGCGCAGGCCCTGCCATCTGCAGCCCATCACGCGGTTCATCTGGATGGGGAACAACGAGTTGATGACTGTCGGTATGGACGGCTACGCCAGAATCTGGTTCTGGGAGACGGTTGAGTTGGCCGACCCCCCAGAGGAGGACCGCTTCGTGGAGATCGAGCCGCTCTACGAGTTCCGTATCGGCGACCGCGATGAGGCGTGCGAGTGCCGGCACCTGATCAAGGCCAAGTCGATGGATACGAGTGACTTTGAATATTACGCTCAGGTGAGTTTCGATTGATGAGCGAGAACTCTTGACCCCGCGCATCTTCACAGGACGGAAAGGGTGGAGTGTGGATCTGTGACTTGAACACAGAGGCAGCAGCAAAGCCGCCAAGGAAGCTCTTTGCCATGCACGGTGGTCGAATTGTGGCGGGGCAGGCGAGCCCAGTGTCGTCGCACATCGCCACATTGGGGGAGGATGGGAAGGTGAACATCTACAACTACGAGACCGAGGAGCTTCTGCTGCAGGAGCCGTTCAGCGCCCCCGGAAGGGATCTGCTGTGGCTTGACACGTCCGTAGACCCCTCGGGGATGGTCTTGCTGCTAGGCTTCGAGGACGGGGTAATGCGGCAAGTCCTACTGACCATTGCCGACGCCAAGGTGGAGATGCATCTTCTGTTCGCCCTCAAACCGCACGCCAGGCCAATCACCTTCCTGTCAGTGGCCCCTTGCAAGAGTATTTTGGTGTCCGGGTCGATGGACAACTCGGCGTTCCTATACCACATCAAGCAGGGCGGCAAGGGCTTCGTGGAAATCGTCGCGCTGGGCTTCCTACGGTTTACCGGGTCCCCAACGTGCATTCACTGGGACGAGGACGAGGTGAGTATACATCCACGTGAGTGCCTTAAGAATCCATAACGCTGAACTTTGCAGGCGAGGACAGCCCTGTTCGGGTGCCACAACGGGGAAGTGTACGAGTGTGAGCTGCCAGCGCCGGACTCCATTGACGTGGCAAAGGTTCGTCCGACGTGGCGCGTTGATCCGGTGTCGTCCAAAAGGCTCAAGTTCACTTCATGCAAGAGTCGAATTCGAAGGGACCTCGAGACCGCGGCCACGTTGCGGAGGAAAGCAAAGAAGTTGGCGCGGAAGAAGAAGGAAATCAAGAGGCTTCTGGAGATAAACCCCGGCCTGGAGATCGACGACAGCGCTCTGGGTAAGTGTCAGTGTTTGGCGCAGACCCTGAGCTCGGAGTAATCACTTCCCTTGCAGCTGACTCATCGGAGGAGGATGAGGAGTCGAAAAACCGCCCGTTGTTCCTCCCAGACCCCCCGAATCCAGTGCTTTGGCTGAGGTACACCAAGGAGGACACTATCTGGCTCTCGATGGGCGGCTACGATGCGGGATACATCTACGAGATGAAGTTCGGCTGCGATACCCCCGTCCAGTGCACTCTCATACCGGGCGCCGACGATGTGGAGATTCACTCGTACCTGTATATGTAAGTCCTGTCAGAAGGTCCGTCTGAACTCGGTGCTTCAGGGCGTCACTCTTTTCAGCGGAGAATACTTGATCTTCGGAATGCAGACCGGGCAGATACGGATAAACGCGGTCAAGAACGACTTTCGACAGCTGAACGACTTCTGGGTCATCAGCATGCACGACAACCTGAACGGCACCATCCCGCGGATGTTCACCAGCCGCGACGGCAAGTGGTTCTTCACGATTGGCCACGACGGAAGCATCTTCTACTACTACTGGAAGGGGCCGTGCATTGGACGAGCCTGGAATACTCCACAAGCGTGCGCCGCGCCCCCGAAGTCAGCAAGAGACATAGAGGATCCAGACCATTTGTCCCTCGAGCAGGTCAAGGTCGAGGAGAACCTGGTGAAGCTCCGGGCCTTCGAGGAGGCGGAGCGGAGAAGGCTGCAGCCCAACTTCGAGGTACTGCAACTGCAAGTGGACTGGGTGATGGTGGACAAGCTTCGGAAGGAATTCCAGGACCGACTGGACGCTGTGCTTCTAAAGCTGAAATCCGACGTGAGTGGGGCGTGTCAAGAAGCGCGGGACTTGTTCGATTTGATGTTTCTGCCGCTCGAGTACATTCCCTTTGAGGTCTTCGCCATCAAGTAACATTCACAACAATGTCACACTCCCTAGCAATCACCTCAGATTCTCGATCTCTTTCCAGCTCAGGCGGGGCGGTGCGGACCTTCCGGTTGCTCAAACTGAAGCAAGTGGAGACAGAAAGTGAGTTCATCGACGAGGAAGAGACTCACGAGGATCAGGAAGCGGAGTAAGGCGGAGAAGGGCGTTCTCAAGCGCATGTGAGTAATCCTCTCTTTGCAGATCCGAAACAATTCCAGCGGAGTCCACGACCACTGTGGCCAGTTCAAGAAGGCGTCATCCCCACCCAGCTGCGGCCACGATCTACGACTTCTCGGAAAAAGTTCTCCTCAAGTTGTATCTACGAATCTTGGAGTTCTTCTCGTTCCTGAAGCAAATCAAGAACGACGAGCTGGATCAGGTCTTGGAGGCTTGCGGAGACATGTTCGAGGAGGAGGACAAATCGCTGCAGTCGGAGGAAGACCAGGACGAGGAGGGCGACGAGGAAGAGCTGGACGAGGAGGAGCTTCCCCTGCTAGAGCGAGCAATCAGATTCCTGAACAACAGCATTCGCGAAAGTGTGGAAGTGAAGACTCTGGAGATCTCAATTATCCAAGAAATCCAACACACCCTCATGTCAGAGTTCAACAACACCGTGGTGAGTCTTAGGAAGCGAAAGGCTAGACTGTACGAGAAGTACGAAAAGCTGCAGAAGGATATCGTCGATCTCGAAGAGAATATAGAGCTGCCAAGGCTGAGGGAGTACGTGGTTTACCACGAGCGTCCCGAGGAGATCTTCAAGGAGCCCTTCATTCCACTGCGATCCTTCGAGTCGATTCTGTGGGAGAAGCCACCCACGAGCGAGACCCCCGAACAACTCGAACCAGAAGCATGTGCAGAGGAGGAGAAGGAGTCTGAAGCGGACGTCATGGAGGAGCTCGAAGTCGAAGGGGAGGATGGGCTGTGTCTGGAGGAGGAACCGAGCGAGGAGTGGACCATGGGCATGCACGACTTGGTTGAGAGAATCGAGGAGCGGATCCAACTGCTGGATGAAGACATCACCGCCACAGCTGCCAACAGACCGCGGTACAGTCATGAGCTGAAGTACTTGGGGCATCTGCTGGACATCTCGGAGCAGGAGCTGCTAATTCTGCAAGACTCCGAGCTCTCCGAGAAGCACCTGTTGGAGCGTGATGAGCTGGCCAAGCAGAAGCGAAACGATATAAACTTGAACATAAACAGGATCACGGCCGACATCGAAAGGGTGGCTGCAAACTTCGGCGACTACAACGATCAGATCAAGAAGATCTCGGCGGAGTTCTACGAAGCCATCAAGGGGAACAAGTTTTTCAAGTTCCTGAGGCGGATCTATGAAAAGAAGTTCAAGCCGCCCAAGGAACGCGATCCAAACGACGGTGAGAAATCCAAGCGGTGAGTGTGCCACTGTTGTACGTATTTCTTCACAGAATCCGAAACGGAATCATCGTCCGAGGAATCCACATCGGAAGACGACGACGAAGCTGGAAGCGGTGATTCAGGAGACATGACCGCCATCCTGTTGGACGAATCGCACTGCCCTCCGGGCTGTGATCGGAAGTTGTACGATCTGTCATTTGAACTGCGTGCTGCCCGACATGCGCTGGAACAGAAGATCTACGACGGAGGACGCCTTAACGAGGCCGGGAGAGTCGAAATCGAAGAGCTGAAGGCAAGGATACCAGCAGCCGACGAATTCTGTTCGAAGGAGCGCACCAATCTTCTGATTTTCAGAGTAGGCTGAGTCTTTGTTTTCCGACCGAGATCTTCACTCATTCTGTTTCAGCACCAGAAGGACGAAAAGCTCCGCGCTGTGGAGACAGCGGTCATCTACACCATGGAAGGATTCGGTTTGCAAATCGACCAACAGGCAGAACGCACTGAGGCCTACGTGCGGCACCTTGAAGATCTCTTGAATGTGAAGAAGGTCCATGGCCGCCAATTTCAATTTTAACCATTCCTTAATTCCCCCATAATCCACACAGGCTGAGGCGCAACTAGTCAGAGAAGAACTACAGCGGCCCATTGAGAGCTACACAGAGAAACTGAGAGCTCTCCTCGAGATTCTCGAAGAGCGTGAGCGTCTTAGAAGAGTGAAGCCACCTGTCGTTATTCCTCCACCGTCTCCATCGACCATTGTATGATCAAAGTGACTTTGTGTTCCCTTCTCTCTCTCTAACGACCCCATTCTTATCCATTGCAGACTACGGTATCGATTCCGAAGCCACCCACACCGCCACCCCCGTTCGACTTCGAGGCCTATGTGGATGAGAAAATCCTGAAGCTGGTGCAGAGTTTCTTTGTTCGGTACTTGTCGAGGCACATTTCGGAGGCATACATGCGAAGGTACATTCCCAAAGTCGCACGATGTCTGGCAAATATCGGACGAAACTTCACCGCGGAACTGGCCGACAACATCATCGGCGTCATTGTGGAGAACCTACAGCGGATCGTGCCTAAGAAGTACCTCATTCATGCGACAGTCGACGACATCAGAGGTCTCTTCAACGACATCGTTCCCGTCTTCGAAGCGGAGCCAGTCGAAATCGACCCAGCTAAAGTGATCCACGAAGCTGTGGAGTCATGCTTGAAGTCATTCGCCAAGATGAAGGTTGCCAACCGAACTCAACGCATCGTTTTCGAGTTGACGAAGGCCCTGGCCCATCAGCTGCCCATGGACGATTTCCGAGATCCAGAATCTGCGAGGATTGCTGCGAGACTGCTGGCCAGAGAGTCGGTAATTATTCCCAATTGCCTGAATGTTGACGTCCTCGTGGAGCAGACACATCAGTACGCGAAGGAGAACATGCTGAGTGCAATAACACTTAGGATTCTCCGGGCCTTCGCTGAAGAGCTGGCTACAGAGCTCTTGGTGCGCAAGGTAGCGGAAGTGCGTTCCATCCATCCCAGGGAGAAGGTTTGCAGGGATGTGCGGAGAAAGAAAAGCAGATTCTAGGTTAGGTGCCTGTGTTGTTAAAGTTATCAATAAATGGCTTTTGTTAAGCTTGCAGCTCCGTGCCCTGACCTCGCACAGGCACACCTCTCAAAAAGCAAAGCACAACCAATTCTCGTTTAAATTTAATATAATTTAAATATGCGTACAGAGTAAGGCTAAAAATGCAAGGCACGGCGCGCGCCCGTGCGTAACAAAAGAATTGAGTGCTAGCAGAAGATATCTAAGCTGGAACGTTCAGCTCCTTGGCTATTTGGTTGATTTTAAGCGGAAGCAGGTGTACCATCTCTTTGCAAACACCAATCTCCCCATGCAGTGATTCAGCGGCTTCTTTCCTTTTCTCGCACTCGGTGGTGAACAGCGTGTAGTACTTGAGGCTGTTCCTAATGTTGTTCAGCATCAGAGCCCTGTCCGGCGTGATTATCTTGTAGTACAGCCGTCCTATGTAAAAGTATGAGAATAGCACACCCATTACCTCGTCAGTGGTAAGGTTGGGCTGCAGATCGACGCCGTCTTTGTCCATATACGTCGCGACGAAGGATTGGAAGTGCTTGATGGCCTTCAAGCAGATCTGGTTTATCTTGTGGAGGTCCTGAGGGGAGGGAGTACTGTGTGCTTTGACCATATCCAGTTTGATGTCGAGAATGGCGTTGTAGGCAAGACCAGCTCCGTACCAGCACTCACGGCAAATTGCCATGTAGAATGTGGGGTTGAGGAGGTTGAGGAGGTCCTCGTAGTAAGTCACTCGACGCTTGTGCATCTTCGACTGGTTGCTGGGATCCTCCTCGAAGAAGGCCATGTGCTGGTAGAGTTCGGCGTAGTCTTGGATGATCTTCGCGTACTCCGTGGCCTCGTTTTCCGCGGTGTAGTACTCCTTTGAAGCGTCTAGCCACTTGATGATGAAGTGGTACAAGACCTTTGCGTCGTCAAAAGTCAAACAGTAGGCGTGGGTGATGCGGTCCTCATACGCCGTCAGCTGAAGCCCGGGGAATTTGTATGCGTTTGGGTCTATCACAATTTTCTTCACATCTGAAAAGGGGAGGGTTTGAGTCACTCAAGCATTTGTATGACTCATTTCTTACCTGTGGCCAACTTTTCGTTGTCATCCTCGTAGAGCCTGTCCTTTGAAGCCGACAGCAGTGCCAGTCCGTACTTTGCCCAACATCGAGCCACATCGGCGTAGCGGTGATTGAAATTCTCCTTGGCAGCAGCTTTCTGCTCCTCGTTCATTTCCGGCGTAATCATCTTGGACTCGTGCTCGCCCATGATGAGCGTGGCAGCAGCCAAATGGTGCTTGGCCTCGCGGAACATGTTCTGCTTGATGTAGTACTGCGAGAGAGTGGCTGCGTTCAAAGCGAAGTCGACGTGTTCGTACGAATTCGCATCCAGCTGCCTCCTCAAAGTTTGATGACAGTATTCTGCCGACTTTTCCAACTCACCGAGGTGGGAATACACTTGCGCCATGTAGAACGTGCACAATGTGTACAAACTCTCAAGCTCAGCGGGTCCCTTACCCTCCTCGACCTCATCTTTAGTACCGAATATATCTGTGATGGACATCGCATTCTGTTTCGTTGCTTTGAATTCGTTGTAGGCATCCTCGGACTTTCTAAGCACCTCGAACGCCTCCTTCGACTCTTGCCGATTCGAATGAATGATACCCAGTTCATTGAGCGCACCAACATACGAAATAATGGCCTCTGGCTTCATGCGGTACTCTTCAATATCCTGCAGACATGTTCTCATGTATTTCTCGCCCACTGAGCTCTCCTCGGTGAACACGTAGATGCGACCCAAGTCACGGTAGACAAACGCTAAGATTATCTTAAATGTAAACTGATTCTCTGAGTTGTCCTCCTCACTTTGAATGCAATTCCTGAGATTTTGCATCATAGTCAGCAAGAGGTCACGGGCGACATAGTGTGAACGGTATGGATCTGTCGGCGGATCATTTTTCGACTCCTCGTTGACTAGCTTAACAGCCTTTTCGTAGATTTCTTTGAAATCTGTTAAAGTCTCTTTGGAAACTACCATTTTATGTGTGTTTTTTGACTAGTTTTGTTTGACTATTTATACGTTTGCACAATTTTTATTGGAAAAAATTAAATTCTAATTGTACCCCTGATATTAATTGTTTTTTTTTCTCTGCAAGTGACGAGAAAAAGTTCTGACGTATGACAACTGACGGGAGTTTTCTATCAAAACAAAAACAAATTGAAGTTTTAATGGGCAGTCACATGGGCTACTCTGTTTTGGTTTTTCAACGCCAGTTGGGTTTGGTATAATTTTTCTGATTAGAATTATAATTGGAAGGTGTACTCGTTTTCATGCCTAGTAGGCAGTTGATGAATGAAGCGGAGAACAATTTTGGCTGACATGAAAGTACTCCAAGAACGAAAATCCAGACGGGAGGGCTGTCTACCTACCAAGGGAGGAACGCTTTCCTTCCAGAGCGGATCTTGAAACCCCAATTATTCTCAGAAGCGGTTGGGGCAACAACTTTGAGACAGAGATAATGGAGGGATATCCTCTTGCTTGCTACGACTAACTGGGTGCAAGCAAAACGAATTAACTTTACTCCTTTCGGCGAGCTGGTTTAAGTGCTGTCGCAGTCGTCATATAAAACCCTTAAGCAATCGTATAGGCAAGCAAAGTGGAAGGCTCTCATGCTCCCATGCAGATGCGTTGGCGAAGAGCAATTGCGGATAAATATGAGAAGGATTTTACGCATTCAAACACAGAATTCATACTGATTTGCGAGAAAAATTAAACTAGAGTGCTTAAAACGAAGACTCAACTAATAATAGACATAAGGAGACTTAAGTCAACTTAAGCAATCGTGCGAATATACAAACATGCGGGCTAGATACATGTCTTTTGCTTTTCTTAGTCTATTACGGATGACCGACAACAATTCTTTCAAAGTTCTTTACTCAGCAGCAAATAAAAGTTTCAAAACACGTTGCCGTGCAAAAAAGCTAACTTTTGACAATCAGGCGCCACTATACAGAGCGAGAACATCAGCTGACTTCTGGAAAGCAGCTAAAGTAATAAACGGGAAAAGAAATTCAATCGCGCCAGAACTTCAAGCAGGACAGTTAAAAGAACACTTTGAATCACTTCTAAATGCAGCGCAAATCCTTCTAAATGCTGTGTACTTTGATGATTTTCTAGATCCGGCTTTGACCGAAGCTGGAATAAAAAAGGTCATAGCGTAGTCTTAGAAAAATAAAGCCACTGAATTCCTTTCAGTACTTACTCAGGAGTTAAACGGAATAATTGAAACTACTGATGTTCCACAGTGTTTCCAAAACTCGATAATCTTTCCCTTGCACAAAAAAGGTAGACTTCAACAATCCAGCTAACTACCGTGGCATTCATCAATTTTAAATGTTCTTTAATTTCTTTTTATTATGATAATATTGGTATGGTTCAATTATGTATGGAACAAAATATCGGCCAAATGGCCGCCGCGACCTCGGCGGCACACCTCCATCCGATGGTCCAAATTTTCGATGACGCTGAAACATAATTGAGGTTCTATGACGTTAATGTGCCGAATTATCTCATCCTTTAGCTCTTGAATTGTTGCTGGCTTATCGACGTACACCCTTTCTTTCAATTAACCCCAAAGGTGTTAATCACAACGGTGTCAAATCACATGATCTTGGCGGCCAATTGACATCGCCTTCACGTGAGATAACACGGCCATTGAATTTGTCGCGCAAAAGAGCCATTGTTTCGTTAGCTGTGTGGCAAGAAACCACATATCCTCCACATTCATACCTTCCAATTCGGGCCATAAAAAGTTCGTTATCATTTCACGGTAGCGAACACCATTCACAGTAACTGCCTGACCGGCCTCATTTTGGAAAGAATACGGCCCGATGATGCCGCCAGCCCATAAGCCGCACCAAACAGTCACTCTTTGTGGGTGCATTGGTTTTTCAATCACTCTTGGATTATCCTTCGCCCAAATGCATCCACTGAGGTGAGAATGTGCCTCATCACTGAAGATGATTTTCTTCGAAAATTGACCATTCACTGTTGCCATTTCTTGCCACCATTCTGACCATTGACGACGCTTGAAATGGTCAAGAGGCTTTAGTTCTTGAGTCAATTGCACCTTGTAAGCGTGTTAATGCAAGTCTTTATGCATCATCAACGACGAGCGTGAGAGGTGCAATTGTTGGGCACGACGATGAGTTGAGGTGCACGGCTCTTCAGCCACACTATCGCGAACTGCAGCAATATTTTCTAGCTATACGAGCATGCACTGGTATTTTCACATCTCCCACAGACCCGGTTTGCTCAAATTTTTGCACGATTTTTCCTATTGTACGCACATTTGGACGATTAAATTGACCGAAAAAATCACGAAGTGCACGATATGCATTTTGATTTGAACGCCCGTTTTCATAATAAGCCTGAATAACTTTAACGAGTTGCTCGATTGCGTATCTTTGCATGGTTCGAATTGAGTTAGTCTGAAATTGAGAAATGTCAAATGAAATGCAGAAAAAAACTTGACGCTTAGGTGTGGTTCACATTCAACATCGGCCCTTAAAATTTAACCACCCTTTATAAAACCCATCAGATCCTTATTGTTGAACGCATTTTTATTTAATAAGAACAAAAAAAAAGGTTAGAAGTTCGATATTTTAGACTGAGTTTTTTGCGATTCAATATTTTTCAAAACCGTTAAAATGTCTTCTATTGGAATGTTGCCCATTGTAAACATATGTTGAAGGATCGAACGGCAACTTCTGTGGCCGGGGCAGCTTCACCATTTGTGCTTTCAATTTCTGCCGGATCCTCACAATTTGCAGAGGACTCAACGTGTTCGTGAAGCCAATCAGTGATACCTTCAATCGAGTTGCAAATATTGGGAACAATTTCATCAAGCAGATTGGAAACGGATGAAATCAATTCCCTTTCCCTTAAGATATTTGCAGACGGTGTAGATAATGGAAGGTCGTCCTCCTCATCCCAATTACTCTTGGTAGGCATTCAAATATTCCAACATTTCTTGATAGTATAAGGGTCTATGTTTTCCCATGCATTTCCTAGAAAACAAATTGCATCCCTTAAGTTGATCGCTTTTATTTTTGTTTCCAAATCAATGCCCTCACTGGCAACTAAGTGCGCCAACAAAATTTTTTTGTAGTGGAGCTTTGTAATGTTAATAACATTTTGATCCATAGGGTGAAGAATTGCAGTGCAATTTGATGGAAACGTCAGAATAGTTATCAGTCCATCATCGCTTTGCAGTTAATTTTCTTTAGGATGACACGGGGCATTGTCCAAAAGCAGCAGCGCCTTCTTCTCTAGTTCCTTTGATTTGAGAAAATGTCTTACCTTTAAAGAAAAACTCATACACTACAAGTTGTATTCTTTTTCGTACATCGGGAACAAACACGTTGTGGAACCATTGTTCGAATAAAGGTAAGTAACAGGCTTGTTCTCAAAATGTTTAAATGCTCTTGGATTGGCTGCTTTACCAATGACAAACAGGTTTACCTGAAGCATTTGTGCACGCAAGGAATGTTACTCTTTCCTTGCTTACCTTTCGACCTGGCGCTGACTATTCATTAAAAGTAACAAGTGTTGTGTTTGGCAACATCCCGATTAGTCCGCATTGTATATTTGATCAGCGATTACTTTAAGTTCCTTTATTTTTTGTTGAAATTGCATTACGAACGGTTCAACAAGTCCACATTTTTTGGACAACTTTTCGCACAAATTTTTAACATTCGAATTTCAAACATCCGTTGCTAGCGTTAAATGATGATTTTTCCCTTATTTCGTTGTGCAATTGAATTGTCTTTGATTTTATAATTTCATTTGCTTTGAAAACCATCCATATAACGCCTTTTCCATCTGTGGCTATTCAGAAGTCTGAAGAGTAACGCGTTTTCCTGGTCCAGATTCAGCCTCGCCACAAATTGCCTAAGACTGCTTCCCTTTGCTTTTATCCGGCTTATTGTTGACTTGTGCACATTATATTTTTCACAAAGTAGCTTTACTGAAACACCATAATCAACTTTGGCTAAAATTTCACTTCTTTTTTTAATTGATAATTTAGTAATATTTCTTGTAACATCCTGAACGAATTTTGCGTTGGCACTATTGAAAGTGGAACCCATCTAAGGAAACACACTTGGATGTGTAAAAATATTTACAAAGAATTCTGTCTAGAGCCACACGAAACTAAATTACTGCAAAATAACGACAGACGTAACCAACCGAAAGGAGAACATGCAAATAAAAAACAGATGAACAAGTTCCACTGATCGAGGTAACCTTTTTGAAAAGTTGCACTTATATGGAGTCAATATGTGCTACGGTTTTAGGGTTGCGAAAATCGAGCAGTTGCGCGAATCGAGGGTTGGGTTAACCGAGCTCGTACTGTATTGAGTGGGATTTTTTCGTAAGTCAACAGAAGGAATTGCGTTGACCTGGAAGTTGACATAAATATAAATTTACGGATGTCAATAAGGTTCCTTTTGCCTTAAGAAGAAAATGCTTCAACTTCAGAAAAAGCATCCAAGAATTTAGTTCAGTGTCGGAGAAAGGTTCCTTGCATCGAGTATCGAATTCTCTGACTGCTGCTAAACTATTTCCTGTTGAATGTGTCCCCTTGCATTTTAAAATTCGCCACATCAAGAGCAACAACCCAAACCAAGTCCAAAAAAACCAACCAATGTCCCATTCATTTCTCATTTCGCCACTTTGTCGTTCTAACCGATTTTTCGTTGTTACCGATTTCCCTGTAACCGGTATCTTTTCCAAGAACCGGGCATCCGCTATTTCCTGATTTCACATCTTGCACCGATTTCCCTGAAACCGATTTTAACAGCATGTGTGCTTAGAACTCACCATTCGACGTCCACGATAAAACCAAATGCACCTCGCCGTTATCCGATTCTCCCACCGGTTGTTGCAATAGATAATGAACGAGTGGGATTTCTGCCTTGCCTTCACCCGAACATCAAACCTTTGAGTGGAATCTCTTCCAGTCGCCGAACCCCACTCATTGCGTTCTGTATAACAGTTGTGCCTCTTCGACCATGCTCAATCTATTCTGGACACCAGCCCTCCCTGAATTCACCACGCGAACATCGAAAACAGCACGAACTAACCTACCTTCATGTTGCCTCATCACCCACCAGTTGCATAGGCTGTCAACAAGAATCTCACCTCGCTCAACACCGCTAATCAGCTGATTGCGAACTCTCTGCACTTCGAAAGTCTCTCTTCATCCACCCCAACCGAGTCGAGACTCGTTGATTAGGGGCAACAATGCACGATTTTTTTCAACCACTAGAGAACCAAATCAAACCAACCGTGCCCACCAGCATACCCAGCGTCGAGGGAGACCGATTTTCAACGGAAAAAAAGTATCTCAGTTTCATGGTGAGTGTGGTGCGGAGAATACAAAGAATTTCGTTTTGAAAAAAAATCCCTGGTTGGAGTTCGTCCATTTACGAGATTTTTACGTACGAGTGGTGAATTTTGTGCGTCGGCCTTGATCTGCTGGCCGTTTGTCAAAAAAAAAAATCCATTTCTTTTCTTTCTATTTGAAAGGCCTTCGCAATCGGTTTCATTTAATCTCGTAGATTCTCAGTAGTGCTGCATTTATGTATTTTTCCATGAGTGCGTAACAATGCAGTGCAGTGCGGTGATACCATAGTGTCGCGTTTCTTTTCCACCGAATCATTCGAGAGTGCGTGCGAGGGAGATCGTTTTGAATTGAATTTTCATAAGCGAACTACTCTGGGAACACATCCTTTATTGGATTACCGTTGTTTAGTTGCACATCGAAAATAACAAATAAGACGAAAGCAAATACCGAGGGAGACGAGCGAAAGAACGAACGAGTAGAGAATGGAGCTAATTGGATTATTGCTAAATTTGGCTGCGCTAACAGGTGAGTACCAGTACGACAAGCAGGGCGAGTGTCTTCTCCTATCGAACACACTCATCCGCCTGTCTTCTTTATTTAGCGGTGTTTACGGTCATTTTTTGTGTGTGTGTTCATTCTTCGATTTCGTGCCTTCTTTTCCAAGGTTGACTGGTTGTTTGCTTATTTTGCGAGTGGGGAAAACAAACTGACAATCGGATCGATATGATTGATTGAATACACAGAACCCTTGCAGACGCTGTTGTGCTAGACAATTGTGCCTTCACTGGGTGGTCATCTTGAACGAATACAGTCGCAAGTTGTCAATAATGAACGATGATGGATTGTCTTCGGCACTGGCCAGTGGCCAGCTCCTAGCTGCTATAATTTGAAGATGGATATCCATCCGCCCTCTCTCAGCCTCAGCCCACGCCTCATCATCTGAGTGCGACAAGTAAGATTAATTAGGACGTGGGATGATGGGCCGGAGATGGCAGGGGTTGGGCTGTGGCACACCCTTTCATGATTGCAATTAAGTGTCATGTTACAAGTGTCAGATTACAAGTGGTACATGCATGTAGCACTTTTTTTCTCACTCAAATAAAAGGGCCTAATTAGGTGCGTCTTCTTTGCTGCGCATAAGGGTGCCACTTCAGTCGACTTGAATTGAATTCCTTGTACGTTTTTTGTTTTATTCCGGTTCATTAGGATACAGTTAGAAAGTTGAAAATAGACGTCACCACTGTTAACGGGTCATGACATTTTGTCTTTGATTCAGGGCAACGTCAAAGTCGTTCTGTTTGCATTTTCCATTAATGCAACCCTATTCATCGCTGACTGACGGTCCATGGAACGTGCCCTCTTAATGCCTGATGTGTGACTGGCGAGCACGACTTGAACGTAGTCAATCAATGAGTTCAAAGTTTGTCCCTAAAAAAAAAACAGCAAAGTTGCGAGAAAAGTTCCACGAAATGATTTGACGACAAATTGAACTCGTTCTGTTGTGCGGTTGTTTTAGTTCAGTAACTTTTCTGAGCTTGAATGTGTTGTTTGACAGATCTGTCATAAGGTGGTCATTTCGATACTGTTATGCGTGTTTCGGTGACACATACTTCACACGTGGCAATTATTATTGTCGGGTTTCTCCATAGGGGTGGTGGTTTGTCATGTTCGGTCTTATAAGCTGAAACTGCATTCGATGGGGATTCCTTTCAAGTACAAGCCAAGTGTCAAATGTCAAATGCACATCGTTAAATATAATACTTGACATTTTGAAGTGCTGTAAGCGTTCGCTCTTCACTCACCCATGCTGCACGGTGGGCTCTCTTAGGTGAATTCAACAGACAAATTGAAAGCTGTGTCAACGCAGGTGCTTCGGTTACGATATCCGCTGCTAAGGATAAAAATGTCTGCATTATTTTTTTCATATCAAACATTCTTAATTTTTGCAAATCTTTCCAGTCAAGTGAAATTGCGAGAAAACACAGGGAAATGTCAGGAAGCATCAAAATCCTTCAGGATGTTGCAACAATTCTGGTGAGAGAGGGCTTCGTTTACGTCAGATTACGTCGCTCTCGCCGCTCTCAGGTTTCTTATAGAAGTCAAAACGTAGCACGATGCTGTGTAGACATGAGGCGTAGTTTATGTAGTTTATACCAGAGCCATGGCATAAATGTGTGTGTGTACTTCAAAGGATTTCTGTTGGCATGAAGTTTGACCCAGTTTCTGATTGAAGCTGAAACAATTTTTAACGTCACTGTGATTAACTTTAAAACCGTGAGAATTTAGCTACAGAGAGCCTCCTTTTCTGCCAAAAATAGGGAACTTTGACACACAGACTGAGAGAGTTCAGCTAAAACCTCTGTTCGAGCTCGGTTCTTCACAAGATCTGTGAAAACTGGCCTAAGATGATTGAGTGCCTTGACTTCGATGTACCTTACAAGATCAGACCTGTGACTGTTTTGTTCACTATTGTATTACAACACAGAAAAGTAACAGAGGAGGCTTGACCCACTAGCTTGACAGTATCAGAACCAAATAACAACCACGCGTTGAGTGGGCCGCGCTTTGACGTGACATGAACATCTGGAACTTTTTAAGAACCACTGAAACCAGCCGCACCGAAGGCATTTACATTTATTGCATTCAAACCTTGCTGTTTCTTGTATTCTGGTGTACGGAAGTTCCACTGGACAAGTTTACAATTATTTTGCGCCCCCATCACATGAAACCTTTAGAGTGACATTTCAAGAGCAAGGTACAACCACCACAATATCTCCTCCATCACTTGTAAAGTACTTTGACTGCACGCGTGCAATTGTGTAATAAACTCCTTGAAACTGGAAAATTATCTCTTAAACTGACACAAAGTCAAGTGTGTGTGCCTTGAGTTGATAGACACCACTCAAATGGGAATATACTTGAAGTTGGTAACAAGTTTCGAAAAAGTTTTCAAACAACTTGCCTGATGACACCCGCCACTTTGACATGAACTTTAAAAATGAGCACATATAGATGCGATTTGAGAGGAAGGATATGCTGTGTGATCATCAAGTTAAGTACGTCGAAGTTAGTTGGGGGATGATTCTTTTAATTGACGGTAGTGTAAATTAGTCGGTACAGGTGACAGTTAACCTTTTTAGCACATTTGGTGTTTTCCCAGTTTTATGATGACACACGGTAGGAGGAGATCTGTGTCTCAACTTACTTACTACCGTGAAAGCTCCTATAAGGGCCAATTCTCTTGAGCAGACAAGTTCTCAAGCCCGTGGATCTTGAATTGAAGTTCCATACATTTCTTATTCCCTTTAGTGAATGATTGTCAAAAATTCATGAATAACTGTCAAAAAGCCTCTGAAATTCGTCGATGGACTAGGGGTCAATCAGCTGTAAAGTTGGGCATCTCTATCATACTCCATTTCTGCTTACGACTAAGGTTGCGTTTTGAATTCACACAACGATGTCATTCTTTTTGTCATTCAGTACAAAATCTGAGCGTGCTACATGTATCCAGGATTGTGGTTGATATTTTAAAATGTCATGGTATTCCTGTACCAATTATTTAGCTACACTGTTTTATGTTTGTTTTGCAATTTATTTACTTAATTTTTTTGTTGTTCCGATTTTTGAAACATGTTAATTCGTGCGGTTTGCTAAGAGATGGCGTAACTTGTATTATTCCGTTGTTATTATTCCATTGGAACATGCGTTGGAAAGATGAAGAAAACTGCTGCCGAAAGTCATCGTATTTTGGTGGAAGTTTATGGTGAACATGCGTTAGCTGAGCGAACGTGCCAAAGTGGTTATGAAACCCGGCCAACCAGCCAAATCGACGACAAAGCCGAATATCCATGGTGCGAAGGTAATTCTCTGTATTTGCTGGGATCAGAAGGGTGTGCTGTATTATGAGCTGCTAAAACGGGGTGAAACCAACAATGGACAAGGCTACCGAACACAATTAATCCGTTTGAAGAGATCAGTAGCCGAAAAACGCCCGGAATATGCGACCAGACACGAGGCAATAATTTTCCGGTACGTTGCTATTCCGGTTAAGAACTATTTGGAAAACAGTGGATGGGAAGTTTTACCCCACCGGCCTTATAGACCCAGACCTTGCCCCAGACCCCCCCCTACCATTTGTTGCAATTGATGCAGAACGCCTTCACTGAAATACGGTTCACATCAGAGCAGAAAAATTGGCTTGATTCATTCTTGGCTGCCAAGCCGGGGCAGTTCTTTTGGGATAGGATCCACAAAATGTCAGAAAGATGGGAAAAAGTCTTAGCAACCCCGGCCGCCCTCTGAAACGTCGTAGAACAGCAAATAGCGAGAAATAAGTACAATACTTTGAATTCACAGCTTAAACTCGACGGATGAAATCACTACGATCAGAAAATTACAATCACATTTTTACCTGTAACCATAAAACCAGAACTAAGCTCAACTTTATTGTGCGTGTGAAAGTTGGTTGAGGCTCTTGTAGAAGTAACAAGCAGTGTAACAGTACATTAAGCAACAGAGATGACGTTGCAACCAAACTGGCGCTACAGCCAGTAGAGGGCCAAGACCTAGCTTCTCAGCAACCACTCGCGTGTGCTATTGTTCACAAGTGTAAGGGACCGGCAGTTTTATGCCGACTCCGAACGGTCAAGTTTGAGAAGCTTTTTTCCAGACAGAGATGGGAGGTGTGAAATATTGTTTTTGGTAGTACCGGCCGGGAAGTGAACCCAGGCAGCGAGTTTCAGTTGCGTTGCGTACCCACAACGCCAATACGCGTCCAAAATGTGGCTAAAAGAACTAGTTCCATGCGGGGAAAATAATTTCTATGCGGTGGTGGTGAACGTTTGCGGGAGTATGTATATATACCCACTAAGTCACGGCCGCCACTGTAAAAGCTGATCACATAACAAAAACTAAATGTTCTACAATCGTTTCCCTTTTATTATGAACACAGCTATACTTGACGACTTGACATATTTGAACGTAAACAATGAGCATTTCGGACAGTCAGCAATATTTGCCGATTAAGTCCATCCGACTGGCTTATCTGACAATGTAAACCCCTCCCCCCGCAATAGAAGTCCTAGTCTGATTTTATTAGAGAAGAGCAAATTAATCCACTTTCAAATATCTCATTTTTAGCGTTTACTTGTAGTTATTCTTGATTTCTTATCAGTTTGTTCAGATCTCAGTGAAATGTTGCATACGTTAAGAGAAACGGCTTTTTTCCACTTGCAAGTGACACAAACTCAAACAG
The DNA here is from genome assembly GCA_905231855.2 of Eristalis tenax. Lineage (NCBI taxonomy): Eukaryota > Metazoa > Arthropoda > Insecta > Diptera > Syrphidae > Eristalis > Eristalis tenax. The sequence continues at coordinate 71,220,517 of HG993125.1, read as the reverse complement.
ACCATTTCAAGTGACATTTCTTATCTCAAACTGTGACAATATAAAACCGAACCCACTGAGCACTACTTTATTGTTAAATTTACGTGCATATTATCTCATCGATCTGTCATCTGCATGTAAATCCAAATCCTTAACTAAAGTAATCTAATAAATACTTTCCAGTGTGTTTCAGAGTATCATCCAATGTTTGTTGTACACGTTTTTTCAGAGGGAGTTTATTGTTAGTTCCACACGATAAAAAACGGCTAGAGGGGTCAGACAAGTCGGATAGAATTGGTCTGTGTGGCTGAATGGTTTTTGTGTCTGGATTAAATCTAAGGATCTCCGACGCCGCACTGCGGCACGCAGGAATAACAATTTCATAAATCTGGGAAACGTCATATTTTTTATGATGGGTATAAATGGGTACGAATGCTAGACGAAGTTGTTGACTATTCACTTTGAGGTTGGCGGAAAGGAGTGGCCGACACGTCAACAACGTAATAGAAAGCATTTCCACACAGTGACCAGATAGGAATGATTGGGAACGGAATTTAAATAAAACAACAACTGTGTGAGACGTAAAATATATACTCTTAGTTTATTTTGAAACCGCCTCCGCTTCGCCTCAAGTGGTTGGTGCAAGTTTTGATGACTGGGTTGAACGTTCGTCGAAAGTGGTAGGCTTTGTGAGCGTGGACAAAGAACTTAACCCGAGGCAAAGTTATCGAGTGGTGTCAAGTCGCATGGCTTAGGACACAAAATAGTGTACTCAAGCTCAAACATTTTCGGATCGAATTAACGCTCCCTGATGCAAATGACCAAACTTACTGAATATTTTGACAACTTGATGTTATTTTTCACTTTGGGAGCTGCTGGGACACACGGCATTGCTATCTGGGCACCCTTTATATAATTCGCAGCTCGAGCTTCCACGATTCGTTTACAACTTTACAGATTCGTTTACTCTCAGGAAATAAGACCGCTTTGACTGCTCAGCCGCAACAAGGCTTAGATCTTTCGCTTAGCTTTTCTCTTAGCTCTCAGATCTTTTCTACCATTTTTGTGCCACCCTGTGCACCACCTTATCAGTGCGGTTTCAAGTCCACCATTGACCAAATCCTCACACGACGGCAGATCCTGAAAAATACCCAAGAAGTTCAGATCGACACCCACCGCCTATTCGTCGATTTTAAGGCCGCATATGATAGCGCGCATAGAGACGAGCTATACAACGTCATATCTAGGTTTGACATTCCTGTCAAGTTCATCAGGGTGTGCAGGATGACGATGGGGAGATCTCGGTGCTTCAGCAAGGTCGGTAACGAACTCACGGAGACATTCAATGTCAAAAAGGTTTTAGACAAGGCGACGTGCTGTCATGTGCCTTTTGTAATTCTTGAGAAGGACGTGCAGAACTCAGCAGCCAGCACAAGAGCAACGATATTTAAAACGGTTGAAATTGAACTGATTGGTCGATTAGGCGTATGAATGGGAGGCGGCCAAAATGGGCTTGCTGTGAATGAGGGCAAAATTAAGTGATGAAAGGACGCACAACATCGACGACATGAGTCTAGCCAGGTGTCTACGGACTCAATGTCTAAGTTGGCTGGGCCATGTAGGACAACTCTGCTCCAGCCTGAACAGTCTTCGACTCCGAACCAGTGAGACAACGCAATAGAGGACGCCCACGATGCCGATGGTGCACCCAGGTGGAGAAGGACTTCAACCAACTTGGCATTCGAAGTTGGAGGCCAAGTGGAGAGGTTTGTTGGCTGAAGCCCAGGACTGTAGTCCCAGAAGAAGAAGAAGCTACTCAAGTTGGAGGCCAAGTGGAGAGGTTTGTTGGCTGAAGCCCAGGACTGTAGCGCCAGAAGAAGAAGAAGCTATTCAAGTTGGAGGCCAAGTGGAGAGGTTTGTTGTCTGAAGCCCAGAACTGTAGCGCCAGAAGAAGAAGAAGCTATTCAAGTTGGAGGCCAAGTGGAGAGGTTTGTTGGCTGAAGCCCAGGACTGTAGCGCCAGAAGAAGAAGAAGCTATTCAAGTTGGAGGCCAAGTGGAGAGGTTTGTTGGCTGAAGACCAGGACTGTAGTGCCAGAAGAAGCTATTCAAAATTAAAAGAGATCAAAAAGTAAGTGAGGCAGACAATCCAATATCCTTGAAATCAGTGGTCTGATGGCGTGACAGTCCGAAATTGACATAGCCTCACTCCGTTTGTCCAAGCAGCAAATGAATTTACACTCTTACGACTCTGACAACCCTAGGGGATTCAATTGCTCGGAGAAGTGGTAAAACATTGTACCACTCGACCATGAATTGTAAAAGACAGATAACACCTAAAAACACACGCCCTATAAAATATTCACAAAATGGACAAACAAAATGTGTCCTTTTGTGATTTCGTAAGAATTTTATGAAAAAGGAAAAAAAATGCGAGACTCCTAAACGAACGCATTTAACATGCAAATTCGTGTCCCTGCGATTGTAATAAAAGTCGCAGACAGTAACCCATTGATTCAGAGGCCCTGCCAGAGCCGTCCAGCAGCAGACACAAACGTGTTCGTCCCATCATGCTTGTGTCGCCGATCGTTAAGGACTGTCCTCAGCCATCAAGGTTATGACCCATGAACACCATCGCATCGCTTCGAATGCTCATAAAAGCGAACGTCATTCCGGAGCCCAAGTGCAGACGTAAACGCTCCAATCGCCAGCACACATAAGCCCCAAATTGAATAATTAATCCAATTCAATCACTTTAGATATTTACAGGTCATCCAGGGTATTCGTTTCATTTCCCTTCCAAATCGGCGAGGATTTACATTCGCCATTCGAGCAGTGCCCCAAAACGTGGGTCGTTTCCACTCGAAAGGATGGACCGCAGATAGCAGCGCTGCCAACGTCAGATGCATACAAATGCCCCCGAATGCGCATTCCATGTTCGTAGCCGAGTTGACGAGCTTTATGCAAGACTTCGCAAATAAACTCTCGGAAATCGGAAGGCAAGCGCTGGCCGCCACTGGACCCCTCAACGCCGCTCAGCCATAACCCTTGAAACTGGTTCACAATAAATATTTGATCTAAATGTATGTGCCACTAGCAGTTAACCGGATTATCTTTCAGCAGAAAATACCAGTGGCAGGGCCACATGCACGTTCTCGTGGGCGAAGGGGCGTTCGTGGGGTCGGCCAACTATTTGGTGCACAACGTGGACATAGATGCAGAGAAGAGCTCACGGAAATGAGCTTAAAGTATGCACTGGGGGGCGGAAGCACCACTACAACATGAGTGTGCCCAAGCACCCAGCACCACGCACTCGGTGTGGAGTGGACTTTTGTTCTTCTCCAGATTATCCACTGACCCACCACCGCTGTGCCCGCCGTCGCGCGTCACCAACGCCAACGCCAACCGGCTCTTATTAATTTCGCTGAAAGTTGATTCGCGCAAGAGAGTGAGAGGGATGGCAAACGGAAAAGAAAAAAAAAAAAAAAAAACACCGCTAGATATAGAGAACTGCAAACAATGTGACATTGTGGTGCACTGTGCTCGGTCATCGTGCACAACAATAAAGCGGGATGGCCGCTGCCAAGCGTGCAGCACTGCGAGCAGTCTATCGCGGCTGGGGTGCTCTGCTCCTCTTGAATGCTGACCTTTTCCAATTAAACATGAACTCGCAGAGAATGAGGAGCACGCTACAAGAGGAACGATACCATGGATGGGTGAGTGACAACTTGCCGGCAGTGGGAAGCTGGGCGGGCAAGCTACGAGGGATGCTTTTTTGAAATTAGCGCTTGGTGTTAATTTGCGGTCGTATTGCAAAGTTTGTGTTTGGTCGGCTACACGAGCCGGATATGTTGCAACCGCATGTTGGTCTGGTCTGGACGGTGTGGTTGAAAGGACAAAACTTGCGCTGGGCCAGCGTGTCTGGGATGCTGTGCCTCTTAAAGGCTGCTGCGCACATGTACACACATGTGTTGGGCGTCTAGACCGACCGGGAGTGAGGGTGTTTTGATTTAGAAATTCCCATGGAACATGCAAAGGGAGGACTCGGTATTTGAATAGTTGGCGATGTCTGTTAAGGGACAGCGTTGTGATGAGGGTTCCGAGGAGTGCTCTATTTTCGGCTTGACGCTGTCGAGGACTGTGTTTGAATCAATTAATCGCAATCAAGGGATGAAGTTGTTGGAATTTAGGAACTAGACGAGTGCACATACGTATGTTGTGTATCGTCTGGCTTGTGATGATTCATGGAGTGTGTTGTGTCTTTAAACACAGATCGCCTTATGGCGGTGAAGCATACATGCTTCTGGCGACAAGCACGGAAGAGAAGTGACAGCAGATTTGTGCGTCTTTATTTTTGAAATATTTGCAAACTAGCTGCTCGCACAAGGCAGGGGAAGAGCGTGGAAGGATCCCAGCCGACTGAGAAGAGGGAATATCGCCAAAATCTTCGACAGCCAAGTGTGTTGACTTGTGTGTGATGAACTTTTTTGCATTTCGCGCTTTGAACAACAGTATTCAATAACCTAAGAGATATAAGAGGTTAAGAAAGGAGCTGCAGAGCCTTCACCAGAGATAGAGGTCTAGAGTGATCCAAGCAAGAGAATGATCCATGTCAGATTACGACATTATGCCTATCTTAAGGTTTCCAACACAAATATCTTCGTTTCGTCGTTCGTCGTTCGTCGTTCGTCGTGATCGTGTAAAAAGCACGAAGGAGTTCCACCCCAAGCCTCGGGCTGATTTCGACGCAACTGCGCTCCGCTTAACTGGACCCCAAAGCAACGACTTGTAACAAGCAACTCGCCTGTGTAGGGGAGCGACTAGACTAATCTGGAAAGTGGAGTTTTAATAAAGAGAGTGTCTGCCTTTCCACTGCTGTTTAGGTTAGGTTATAGTGGCTGGCTGCAGAGGGCCAAAGTGGGCCCGGATTGATTCCTCCTAACAATTAAAACCAGTTGGTGCTTGTGACAAAGGATAATCCTGACACTTTTTAGATCAATCAGGTTGTTGAAGTATTAGGCCTCTAGTTGTAAGAATCTACGACCTGCCAGCGCGCTACACGAGCAGATTAGGTGATCTGTGGTGTCAACCGCCTCTTCACCCATGCAGCTTCTACAGAAGTCATTATAGGGGACCCCCAACCTTCGGGCATGGGTGCCAGTGAACGTCCTGAGTGAAGATCTGCTGAGTCTAAGCAGATTGAGGGATAGTTTGGTATAAAACAATGGTCATATTTCATTTGTTCTAAGATAAGTGGTGCCTCCTAGCCATTTACGATTAGTGGTGTGGATTGTGTGTACTTTTAGTAGATGGTAGGCAGTAGCGATTGGCCTGGAAGGTGGAACACCTCCTATTGTTTGGGTGGAGGATGTGCCACACCTAGCGAATTCGTCGGCTTTGCAATTGCCCGGTATATCACAGTGTCCCGGCACCAACATGAGGTGTATGTTAAAATGCTCAGCCATCTTGTTAGGAGAAAGCCTGCAATTAAGGGATGTTTTTGAATTAAACATGAGATATTCCAGTGACTTGGCCTGACTGTCCGAACAGATGGTGATATCTCTTTTGAATATTAAGTTGTTTTTGGTTCAGTTGTCAGGGAGCTTCAGGGACTAGCTATGTTTACGTCTTGAGAATAGACACCAGCACCTACACCCTAGTCTGTCTTCGACCCACCAGTGAAGATGCGCAGGGGATCAGCCAGCGTCTGATTATCAGATATCCAGTCCAGTCTGGAGGGGATGCTGGTGGAGAATTCTTCTCGAAGATAGCTTGGGGTAGTAGGCGTTCGGCGTTCGTTTAGAATGGCTGAGTGGCCGAAGGAGATTTCTGACCACAGTCGAGGCGTTTTGAGTCCCAGGGCTGTGCTGGCTGCCAACTGTTTACTGAAGGTTTCCAGTGGTGGAAGATGGAGGAGTACATTGAGTGCATCCGCCGGAGTGCTCTTCAGTGCTGGCCAGTCTTTGCACCCGTTTGAGTAGCGTGCAGTTGACAGCTGTGTTTAGTGCTGTCCACCAAACTGAGACTCCATACAGAAGTGTCGGTCTGACCATTGGGATGAAGATCCAATGGATGATGCGAGAGAGAACTGGGATTCTTCTCGAGATCGGTTGTCTTTATCCACTCTTTCCAATCGTCTGCACTGTTAACTATCCTTTAACCGAGTGCTAGTCTGCCTCTTCTCCACCCTTCTCTCCTTTCTTCCTAACACACTTGAAATGCACTGCCGTGGGGGCCTAGTATTTTAGACCTGAAAATCTGTCACGGCTTCTGCCTGAGATCTGTCAATTTTGATGCTTATTTTTCTGTCGTCCAGAATACTACACCGTAGCCTAACCGTCACAAGTTGAATCACGCTGACAAATGGCATCATCTTATCCTTGGTCTTAATAGAGCCCTTTCATTGTTGTTGGGGAGCCTAGTTGATGTCGTCTTTCACTTTTTGTGCATAACCACATTCGTGACTGTACTGCTCCATCAAACATCAGTATTTCTGGGGGCGAATTTAGCAAGCGGCAGGTTTTGATCGCGGGCATTGTTTTCACATACGAGTGATAGATGCCATCAAATCGTTACACCCATTTCGTATTTGCGGAATTGGAACAAAAGTGTAGAGTGTGCCCAGTGTGCTGCGGAATCCGGGTCCTGGAGAGTCCTTGGGGAAATTAGAAGATCCGTCTTGAGGTCCAATGGGGCAATAACAACTGCAACTTCGTTGGAAACAATTTCAATCAACTCATTTCTTTCCATGAAGATTGATACTCTCCGCTATGAGTATCAATTTGGTCTTCAATCATAGTCTAGAGATTGGGATGACTCAAGACACTCATGTTCTAAAATTCAATCCGATTTCCCTCCTCTTGTGACAGATCTCGAATGGAGCCCAGGCGTAGGGCTACCAACCACCGATGTTCACTTGTCAGCAAATGAGTGCTGCCAGGTCTACGGTATTGACAACACTTGCATAAAAAATGAATGATCTACTGGTGGGTTATTCATGGGCGGAAAACTATCTCACGTATGCTTAATGAAGAAAGCGTACTTTCCTGAATTCTTCAGAATTTTAGGCGGAGGCTGGCTGAATCCGAAATCGAAAGCGATGCTGCATTTTGGAAAAACTCAAACCCTGTGCCGTAAGCTCGTGGTCATTGCATTGAGCATGTATTTATATGCTTATTCAACCAACTGACGACGGTCACGCGCTTGCTTTAGATGCGCTCAGATCAATCTTGACAGGAATTATACCAATGTCGGACAATCGTGCCGATATCCTGGCACTAGATTCCTAGAAATCCAAGCTCGTGTGGGAACGTCTACAGCTGAGCAGGAGTAACATGACACCTGGCCACATAGGGATCGAAGGCAATGAAATGGCAGACTCCCTCGCTAGGAAAGGGGCATCGAGACCTTTCATAGGCCCTGAACCATTCTGCACTGTAGGAGATCATGTCCTCAGCTAAGAGTTTAGGGAACTAGAAAGAAGGAACCGGGCAAATACCTGGAACAAGGCTCATGGCATGAATCAGGCCAAGAAGCGCTTGGGCCAACATAACCGGAAGAGGTTTGCGGCGTGCATCAGAATGCGCAAAATGAACCTCCGTTTTTTCACAGGGCACAGTAGACTGATCCAAATGCGGTTCTTCTCTTTTATCAACTTTTATGAACTTTAACCATGCAGCTGTTCCTGTGACCTTTTCATACAGGGACTATCATAAGCGTCCTCCAAGCTGCAGCTCTATCTGCTCTGGATTATCTCACACGTAGTCTCCACTGGGAATGAAACATGCCCGGTTCATGAACGTGATGTGAAAAAATCTAGTGGATGGATGTTTGGAAAAATCCATGTCCAAACATACATCGTGTCGGGGCATCTCGATATTACAACGTGGCATCTCGATATTACGACGTGGCATGAGCTGTGTTCAAAAGTCCATGATTTTGTTTAAGTCGTGAGAGTAAAAGTAGAAGTGTTAGTGAATGTAATTTGCTGGCATTACTTTTTAGTGAGATATACTTCGTTGCCCTCGCCTTGATGTTGGCTCTACCAACCGTGGAAGTTAAACGAAATGGCATATCTAGACCACGAATGGCTGTTCAGATTGTGGTTGTGATGTTAGGCAGAAATATGTCCTCTAGAGACGGTGTGTTACGATACGATGAGGTTTTGTTGGCACAAGGTTCATTTTGTGGCACTACCCTTATCCAATTCGGCCAAAGTTGGCAACAAAAGTACTGTCATAGAAATGTATTCTACACTTAAGCTTTGCATTGGATTATGAAAAATACCTACAAGTCATAACAACGAGTCGCACATGCAATAAATTGTCCAAACACGACATTTCTTTCTCATCCTTGGCCATACGATACGCAGAAACGTAAAAAAGCTAATTTATCGTAAGTCCTTGGCCATCTATCATCTGTCCTCTACCAATTTCATTAACTCGTCTTGCCGTTATCATCTGCCATCTGTCATCTACGATCTGTCATTTTGCATCTGTTCTTCGTTATCCGTCATCTGACATCTATCATCTGTCAAATGCCATCACTTTTTGTTCTTTATTTGACTTCTGTAATTAGAGAAAAATATTTCAATTTGCTTTGATCTAGGGAGGTTATCCCCACCCATAAGCCTAGTAGAGTGGTGTTGAAGTTTGGTGCTGAGTTGGAAGGGTTTTTTGTAAATTGTAACCGTTGAAATTCGGATATTATGTTGAATGCAGTTCCATCGGCCTCCTTTAAAACACGATGATTAAAAGAAGAAGTGACGATTGTGCTCTTTCTTGTTCCAGTCGTGTGCGTCATTTTTATGAAATGATGTTCGTATAACGGTTTACAGGAACGAACAATTAAGTAGCATGCGAGAAAAAAAAATGAGCCCAAACTACATACGCTCATAAGCAGCAATGCTTGCAAATTGCAAACGGTTTACAGGAACGAACAATTAAGTAGCATGCGAGAAAAAAAAAAATGAGCCCAAACTACATACGGGCATAAGCAGCAATGCTTCATCTGAAAGTACGTTCGATTCATTCAGCCTCCTTTTGCGAGATTGATGCTGATGTAGACGTGCCATCAGAGCTTAATTCATGACGGATGCAAGAAGTTTGTGTCAAAATCACTATCACGAAAAACGGCGCGCAGACGACATTGACGTTCCTTGTCGAACCCGTTCATTCTTGAGGAATTATTTGATGTTGCGTCAGACTTGGCAGCACCGATTGCTGAAAAGTGAGTACTGAAGGCTTGTGGGCAGAGATGGTACATGAGGTAATCAACTCGATTAATTGCACGTAGTTATTCATGTTTCATTTGTTATCTACATTTGTTACGTACTGATTTTGCAGCGTGTTGAGGATATTTTCACACACAAGCACAATTGAACTGACGTTAAGTTGACAGCTCAATTACATTTTGACACTTTGTCTAAGTCTATTACACATTCTTACGTATAATACATAAACTACCACAATGAATAGCAAACGTATAATAGCAATCGTAAAATCTGTTATTCCAAAAAGTGACATTTCTGCCATCTCTGCTTGTGGACTAGAAAAGACATCTGTCAAAAATATTTTTGCTGAATTAATCCCTCGATTATGTTATTCCAGCAATATCGTCTCGAATGTTGGTCACTAACATTTGCTCGTCCAAATTGGTTTACTTCTTAGCGCAGATTAAAGACTCGATACAGCCACAGAGGATATAATCGTTTGGTGTCAAATCGCTTGTCATAATCGGCACAAAAAAGAGTCCATCCTTGTGGATGCATTGATGCCTTGATTGTGTTTGCAATTTGCTTGCTGACATCGCCACTGTGCCAAATGATTGACCACGTCCGAGAAGAAGAAAATCTTCATCTCCGGTAAATATTGTCAGCGTTACTCCAACGATTGAATCGGTATGAGAACTGCTGAGCGCTATCACTCAGTGTTGGGGGTCACGCTCGGGGGTCAAGTTTGCTAGGAGAGAAAACTGGGCCTGCTCAAAGAATCTAAGCATTTGAGGGACACCACGCACGATTGAGATCATGAACTGAAGTAAAGAAGTAGGCTATCGACTTGGTGGGAGTAACTTAAAACAGCTGTGTTCTCAGTGGAGAGTCTTATTCTTTAAGCGCTCTAATGCACCTCAGACTGTAAACCAATACGAAGAGGACGAAAGATCATGGTTTTGTTAAGTAAAAACTACTAGTCAAGATGTCCACTACAGTTTCCTGGAATCCGCACTCCGCATCCGTTCCCTGATGACTGCACTTTTTCTCTGAAAATTGGTGGTTAAAATTGACCTCAACTAATTTAGCCTCTACTCAGTTCTTGTTAGACTTCTGAGGCTAAAAACAGCTTCTACACATATTGTCCCAGAGCCCATGCCCTCGCCCACCTTCCTTCAAATATCCTTAACTCCGATTCCACAAGCCAGTCATTCACTGTCCAAGCTGTTTCATGAAAGCGTCCCATCACAACACTTTTCATTTCGCGAAGTGAATGCATTTAGTTCTATTTGTCAATACATTGACTCCGATGCGAGTTTAACGACACTCTCATCAAAATGTAATACGTCCATTTTTAAAAAGTAATCAAGAGAAAAACTGAAACTGGAATTCACTCGACACATTGCAGCGCATCAATTAAAATAAACCGCTTCACCAAAAGTTCCGGCTTTTCGAACTGCCAAAGCAAAACGAACAAAGGGACAGGCAAAATGGCCCGCCGCGTTCGCCGATTTTGTGCAGCAATTTCGCCAGTAACTCCGAATGAACTTTCCACTCAAAACAAAAAAAAAAAATTAAATAAATAAATAAAATAAAAAAAATGCTGGCTGTTGCATATTTTATTGCTTCAACGATGCATGACTTGATTTGTTTTTTATTGTTAATTATGGTCGGGCGCAACGCACGAGTGCACTCCACTGTACTGCTGCACCGTCAATCTTAACGCGGACAATCGGGCCAACAAACGGTACAAAACCAGAAACCATGCCTGGCACATGGCACTGTTTGAAACCGACCGACGCGCTACGTGTCGGTTTTCCAATTCAGAAAATCTGTGACGTAAAGGAAAACAAAAAAATAAAACCGGAAAAAATCCAGCTTAAATATCGTTATGAATAAATGTTTTCGAATTAAAATTTACTCGGTATTTGCATTCACGGTGACGCTGGCGACGGCAATGGCGGATGGACACGTTCAGTCCGCGAGAGTGGAAGTTTTACCTCAAATCGGGCGGGATAATTGAATGAATTTCATGCCGCAATGGTGAACGATGCGGCGGCGATGGCAAGCGTTTGTGAGTGCGGAAATATGTAAATTAACTTCCTGTCGAATGATTTACTATTTAACTAATAAATTCCCACAGATAGGGAAGTTAAGCTAAACAAATGAACACAGTCCGGTGCACGGAGGAGGACTCAATTGAAATTCGGAATGCCGCAAATGAATGTGTTCAATGCTGTGAATTTGAAATTAGTTAATTGCATTTATAGTCAGCAATTCAGCACTCCTTCCGTGTTTGTCGGCCGACACTGAATCGCAGCTGAATTAAAAATCGAATATTTGCCTGGATTTAATTAAATCCCAGGTTCAGTTCTGTTTCGACTAATTTGCATCGCAGTGCGCTGTCCACTGCCTGTCATTGCAGATGGGTTCGCTGGTATTTCCGCTCGGCTTCGAATAATGGATAATTATTCGGAGTATTCAACAAAATCATATTTCCTGTGTGAGATTCCGGCCGCCGGACTCGCGGAGGCAGGGCGTGAGAAATTTGTTATCCTTTCTGACGTACACACAGGATATTGGCGAATGTATTGTATTTGTCAGCCTCGGGCACGGATTGACGCATCAATCATAATGTAATCCTCCGATGGGTCATGGGAGGCGATGGCTTTTAGTTTCTTTGAATCAGTGTTGTAAGGTTTATGAGTTGCTCGGAGGATGCCATGATAATGGAATCCGGTGACAGTGTGGCAACGACAGTTAAGTAGACATGATTACTTTCGAAGTTTGGGTACATTTATCTTCATTTGACTTGGCAATCCATCATTTATGGAGATAAAGCGCTCATATCGTGGTGCGGCTAACGAATGTGCGGCCATTTGTTGTTTTTTGTTCGGATCAAGGGGGCAGGAGCGATTGTTGTGGTTCTTGGTGGTCTGTTTTTCACAAGCTCACATACGAGAGAAGTCCATAATGAGCTTGCATAGGTTCTTAGGAACTAAGGGAACATTACATGCAAATTAATATCAAAAGTCGTTCTTCGTTTGATCCAAGAAATGTGTATTTCACAGGAAATGTTGTCACCCTCTTTAAGTTCAAATATTTGCTGTAGAATTTCTGTCATTCCTGTCCTCTTCATCCATTAAACTCTTCAACTCGTATCTACCTGCAAGGCAACAATGCGTAATCGCTGGTGAGGCCTTATTAGCGTGATAAGTCAACAACCATCCTAACGAGGAAATCAGGAACTTGAGAAACACAATCCTCGGAGAACGCTACCTAAACGCGTTAAATCTGCTAAACAAGCAGAACTTTCCAACGACGTCGAACAACGAGCTGCATGGATTCTACCAGAGTAGCGATAGCAATCACCATCGAGGCAAAGTCGGCTAACACATGACCACCCTTATCCCAAAAGGACCACCATGGACACACGGACTTGAACAACCCGATGTAAGCACCAGCCATTGTAGGACATGAAAAATAAACAATAAACCGACAGTAATAATAAACGTTAAATTAAACAAAGTACATCAGTTGGGCCCCTATTGCTGAGCCAACACCCTAACCTTTAGTTTGTAAGTCTAGTCTCAATTGTAAGAAATAATTCTGTTTAAATAAATTTTTAAACAGTTTTAAATCGCTCTATAATACTTCATTTCTGTCAGTAACCGAGTGCACCGAGTGCACCGAGTGAAGTTGCAGAGTGCCAGTATACCACATACTCGTAGTTTTGTTGCAAACATTATAAAGGTACGATGACAACGACAACATTTATCCACTGTGTGATTGAAGATCTCAATTGTTGTCTGACACGGAATTTCTTATTCTTTCGAATTAAATTCGGCTTGCAGGAAACCTTCGTATAGAGGATGATTCCTTGGACTGAAATACACTCCGGATACAGCAAAACGTGTTTTTTTTGATTCGTGAAACAAGAGAAGACACCAAAAAACACACGTTTTTGTTTTAAAGTGTTTTGGTGGCGGTTGTCGAAAAGACATGCCATTGTGAACGAGCAGTACACTTCGAATGCAACGAAACTGTTTCGGACCAGCGCCGTTGTTGATAATTGCCTTCATTCTTATGGCGCAACACACACCAAATGAAGCAAAACAGAAAAAAATGTTTCGTTGACGTCAGCTGACCAGTTCTGAATTAAAATTAACTTATTAGCCAGAAATACAAATTACCTTACGATAGTTCGTATCTTGGTTGAGAGCATTTTCGAATCATCCCAGCAATTTTTAATCTTGGTGGTGGTGAAGTTATTAAACTTCTAAAAGAAAAAAAAGCTATTAAGTTTATTATCACATCCTCAGCATTTCGTTTTATTTTATGTGCATGCACCCACCACCCCCTGGTGTTTGCATCATCTTTCTCAATTGCCTGACAAATTTTACATAGGCCATGCACAACTTCATTGTCTGTTGAACCACATGTTGAGCAACACTTGCAGCAAATCGCAAATACGAAACAAGACAACAAAATGTACGGAATGTACAAAATACATTCCGTCTCGCTTGGTGTGTGTTCAAATAAATTTTAAGGGCCGATGTTGATTTTGAATAAAACTAAATTATTTAGGAAATTATTGTCATTTCTTTTTATTATGATAATATTGGTACGGTTCAATTATGTATGGAACAAAATATATGCCAAATGCGCGCCGCGACCTCGGCGGCACTCCTCCATCCGATGGTACAAATTTTCGATGACGCTGAAGCATAATTGAGGTTCTATGACGTTAATGTGCCGAATTATCTCATCCTTTAGCCCTTGAATTGTTGCTGGCTTATCGACGTGTACACCTTTTCTTTCATACGGCCCGATGATGCCGCCAGCCCATAAGCCGCACCAAACAGTCCCTCTTTGTGGGTGCCTTGGTTTTTCGACAATCACTCTTGGATTATCATTCGCCCAAATGCGGCAATTCTGCTTATTGCCGAATCCACTGAGGTGAAAATGTGCCTCATCACTGAAGATGATTTTCTTCGAAAATTGATCATCCACTGTTGCCATTTCTTGCCACCATTCAGACCATTGACGACGCTTGAAATGGTCAAGAGGCTTTAGTTCTTCAGTCAATTGCAGCTTGTAAGCGTGTTACTGCAAGTCTTTATGCATCATCAACGACGAGCGTGAGAGGTGCAATTGTTGGGCACGACGACGAGTTGAGGTGGACGGCTCTTCAGCCACACTATCGCGAACAGCGGCAATATTTTCTGCAGTACGAGCTGTACGAGCATGCACTGGAGTTTTCACATCTCCTACAGACCAGGTTTGCTAAAATTTTTGCACGATGTTTCCGATTGTACGCACATTTGGACGATTAAATTGACCGAAAAAAATCACGAAGTGCACGATATGCATTTTGATTTGAACGCCCATTTCCATAATAAGCCTGAATAACTTTAACGCGTTGCTCGATTGTGTATCTTTCCATGGTTCAAATTGAGTTAGTCTGACGTTTAGTCTGACTTAACGTTTAGGTGTGGTTAACATTCAACATCGACAACCTTAAAATTTAACCACCCAGAATGCGCTTTTAAGGCTTTCGAACGACTTCGACTACAACTGATTAGTTTATTTAAATGAAAAATATAACTAAACATAACGATGGCATTTCTAACTAAAAGCACATTCCATAAACCACAGAAAATGCTTTTACAAAAAGGGGAATGACAGAAATTCTACAGCAAATATTCGAACTTAAAGAGGGTGACAACATTTCCTGTGAAATACACATTTCTTGGAAACACAGTGGGTCAATTTAGTTTGCCACCTTTTTCCAAAGTAATGATGAATAATTCTTAACAGAATCAAAACCGTTTTGCTCTATCCGGTGGGCTTAGGCTGAAAGTATTGTGCGTTGTTAGAGTGCTTGCATCTAAAGCTCGTCAAGAAACACCTTCGAAGATCTGTAATCAGGAAGGCCGAGTTGAGTTGAAAACCATTCAAACTTTGTCAAAACGAAGTTACCACCACTCTCCAACCAACTCTCCTATGGTCATGAAATTTGGGACAGATGCTTTGGCGGAGATGAGATTTCTTCGTGCTGTTGTGAGAATAACTCACCGGCATAGGGTGAGAATTACGACAGCACGCGGGGAGCTCAATGTTGAGCAGCTGCTTCTTCGAACGGAAATTATGGTTTGGTCAAGTGGCACGATTGTCCCCACCATCACGACTTCATCGCATAAATGACCGCTTTGCAGACCCTGAACGAGGTGGTGTGACACAGTCCAAGTCGCGTGGTTACGCTTGAACCTAGCTCCTGATGATGGCGGAGGATTGAGTTGTCTGGAGATCTCTCATGCGTGGTTTACCTTTTAGAGGATCATGCGGGTCAGAAGATGACGATGATGATGATTAGTACAGTAGATAGCTGTAAAGGAAGTCGATGTAGTAACCACCGACTTTAGTAAAGCACCCATGCACAGACTTGGAGTGACATTTCTTCAAGTCATATGCTCTAGGTTTCTACCCTATTTCCAAATCCTATTTGGAAAGCGGAGAATGCGAAGTTTAGTTCAGATCATCTGTTTCCAAGCCCATCAAAGCCACATCGGGCGTACCACAAGGCAGCCATCTCAGTCCATTAATTTTCGTATTTGTTACTGATGATGTTGATCGCCTTATTATGGGCCGACACATGAAAATCTTCTCTCCCTCCGACCCCTACTCTCTTCAAGATGACCTAAATCGATTTTCTGTTTTGAGTTAACAGAGAAAAAAAAAAACGACACATACTCCCGCAAACGTTCAACACTACCGCGTAGAAATTATTTTCCCCGCATGGAACTAGTTCCTTTAGCCACATTTTGAACGCAGATTGGAGTTGTGGGTAGGCAACGCTACTGAAACTCGCTGCCTGGATTCGATTCCCGGCCGGTACCACCAAAAATACTGTTCAAGGGGTTGCACCTCTTTCGAATCACTGACAATACTTAAAGCGTATAATTGTCTCGAAAAAGCTTCTCAGATTTGGCCGTTCGGAGTCGGATTAAAGGCCCCTTCCACTCCTGAGAGAACAATGGCACGCACAATACGAGTGGTTGCTGAGAAGCTACGACCTCTACGGGCTGTAGAGGGCTTACCTATTGTTGTAAGTAGAACAAGCTCGGCGCTTGGCCTCCTTCAGATCCATTCCCGAATATGCCAGTCAAGTATGATCACCTCACTTGGCGCTCCACATTCGTCCTATTGGAGCTGTTGAGCGTAAGGTTTCTTCACTTGCGTGGACTGATTGAACCAATTTGTTGAAGTGCTTAAACTTATTCTCCTCGAATGCCGCGAAAAGCGAAGATGTGCCTATTAAGTACTAGAAATACAGCACTGCCCCACGCTTTCCACGATCTAAGGTCCTCAGCGCTCTTCGTGGTACTAACTACGGCTACACCTCCTCGTTGTCAAGAATGTTATGCTTGGCCAACACCCAGAAACCTCAAACTCTTCGCAATCACCTTCAAATCCGTTCTCTCCCATTTGCATTTGTACTTTTGCCCAGCATCTAGGTTAAGCATTCGTTTTTGAGTTTAAACTGTCAAGTTCTTGTATGCTTGATATAGCTCAGCTGGTGGTATTAGAGGGTATCCTGAACTCGTGGAGCATGCAATGCGGCTTGTGGCTCTCACGTATGATTTCTGCAGAAAGTCATACGGTCCTGGAGGAGGTAGAGGGTGCCTCACATCATATAATCTCTAATTCATAGATTCCTAGAAACGACCTACCGCACCGCGTCAAAGTAAGCTAGATTCCGCATCAGTGAGCAGTACATTGGGACACATTAGATGGAACACGCTGAGCTAACGCAACCTGCCTATGTATGCATGGACACGGCTTAATCAGCCTTTGACTGACTAGAGCCTCGGGTCCTGGCTACACACTGACTGAACAGTGAAGCCTCTTAAGGTAGACAGTTTCAACCGACAAACTTTCCTGATTGAACATTTCACCTTGCGTAGCCTCAGGATCTGAGTGTACATCTAATTACACGTGATCACGTGTCACGTTCGCACGTGCTACACTCCACCAAAGTTACCTGACGCCGTGTGCGACTTGAATGTAAGTGGACACAGTTCACATGACCACGTGAACGTCCTAGATGTACGTGAAAAGCTAAGTGATCACGAGCGGATTGCAATGACAGTGGTTTCTATTTATTTAAAATAGAGTTCAAATGGATGGAAGTGACACGTCGTTGTTAACAAAAATTGGAAACCTGGCAAATTAAAAGTGCATTGGATTCATGTCAAATCAAAACCCGGATAACGCGCCACGTACTATTTCACGCGCATTCTAATTTGACGTGCATTATAAATTCACGTCACGTGATCACGTACGAACGTGACAGCGTATGCCGCAATCGCAACCAAATGACGGACAGGACATTTAGACAGACAGACCAAAGTTATGTCATCGTCGGTTTTATAAATCTCTCTGACCAGTGAGCTAATAACCACTCCTTCCGCCATCGCTCGCGTGAGTGATTCAATTTCATTGCTTACAATCGAATATTGCAGCTCGTGATGGTCAACTGCCATGAACTCCGTCGATGCCAGCAAGTGGTGACCGCAATATTGAACTTCAAAGAACCACAAACCCATAAATTCCTGCCGTAAGAGGCAGCCATTTATTGAGCACATTAATCACCACAATTCACTTAACTCCCCTGTTACGAGGAGTTGGACGGCTGACGGTATAATTTGATGTTGAGCCCGGGTGACAAACGCTTCTCATCGCACTTGCCAGTCACTTGGGAGGTGTGAAAAATGATACGCGCCCAAAACATCGTGTCTGCCTTGACACAGAGGCCAAGCAAAAAGAAACTCAACCTTGACTGGTGTCCATTGCCTCAAGTGATGTTCTTTTGACACGTCATTCTCACACGTGGGACCTCCCTTTCGTTGGTCTAAGCGATTCCCTACCGAATTGGAATCATTTTCCTATCCGATCCGTGCTCCTCATCACACACACTCACAGTGTACACCGCACATACCTCGCTGGGGGGAAGTAGTCACCTCGAGCACACAGAAAACAAGTCCTCACAGGAAAACAATTCCCGAACAATGTCGACGTGCTTTGCCATTGAAACGAAAGTTTCTGCCTCAAAGCCGAACACACTCAGTTTCGCTTCTGCAAACCACAACTGTGTACACAACCAACTGCTCTCCCAAATGTCTCGAAAAAAAACTGTGGCTGGTCAAACAAACGAGAACACCTGCCGGCCAACACATGTAAACTGAAACCCAAGCGCTCCACTTAGATAACAAAACCCAGTCCAGTCCATCTCAGCGGCAAGTTTCACCGACAAGCGCTCGACAAAGTGGACGTATCCACAAAAACCATTCCCAATTGTGCGTTAATTTAATTCACCATCAGGCCATGCGCCAGTCCTCCCCGGGGGAGCCTCTTCAGTAATCATGCGAATTATCTGTGCTCTGTCGAAATATGTATCTCCTCCTGTTGCAGATTGGGTCGAACATATTTCCTTCCCCCGCGCCTGAAAAAATGAATTTCCGAGCCCCAAATGTAATTTCCCGTCGATAGCACCGATGATGTTGTATCCACCCACCCGGCCGCACTCGGGACGCGTTCAAATCACAAACTCTGAGCCTCACCCCAGCGCCCTGGGTGAGTGTAGCATAAATTGGATTTACCGGGCGAATCGATTCAATGGCCACATGCACTCGCAGTGCACAGCAGTTCGCCACCGCGGACCTTCGCATAGTATCCCCGCGGTAAATGAGGTTAGTTTGACAAACATAAACACTTCGACGGGGCTTAGGTCGAGCTCCATGCACAATAGAGGCCGGTCGGCCGGCCGGCGTGGGCTGTTCCCACCCCCTGCGGGAAAAAAGAAAAAAAAATCCAATCGCCGGAATGTGTGTTCACTGAAATTGCTTCATTTGTTTTAATTTGTATCTGTGCGCTGCACAAACCGCCACTAACACTAGCCCCTTCCCCAGGAGCAACAGTCGCACCACCAGCACCCCTGGCGAGAGATGCGAGCGCTAAAGGTCGCTTAATTAACTCCCATTTGGTCCCGATGGCAGCCGGCCGGCTGGACGGCGGCGCACCGCGCTGGCTGGCATTCATTTAATTAGCGACATTTCGAGTTATCGTGCTTTAATTAAATTTCCTTTCAGTGTCAAAGTGCAGATACGTCATACCGCTGTCGCCGTCGCCGTTGCCATCGCCGTCATCATTCAGACATGTGGTGCGATGCACTGTGAAACTTCCTCCGGCTTCGTGTCGATGCCGGCGGCGGACGACGCGGCGTGGTGATCTGTGTGCCAGTGCGACGGGATGCCAAACTAATTGAGATGGATGAACTGAAATAGCTCCCACTGGAGAGTTGTAAAAACTTTCAAAGTTAATATTTTAATTGGCTTACATACTTTAATCAACAGCGGTTTTGTGCGACCACCAGCGGGGGGTGGGAGAGTCAGTGGGTGCGTTTAAACTGAGGATTAGAAGCATAAAGCCGATAATGGGAGTATAAAATGGCTTTTGAGCTTCCCGCTTAAATAATTCGTTTTTACAATCGTCCCGATGTAGCCCAACCGATCAGAGTGAGTGTGCTGTGTGTGTGGGGGCGGGCAGCAACGGGTTTAATGAGGGTGAAGTGTGATTAAACGAGGGTTCCCCCTTGCAGCCGCGTGTAATCGGGAGTAATGTCACGTAGAACGAAACTGGATTCCGGCAGTTAGTGGGGAGTATTTATAATTTTAACGCTGCACCCGGTGCGGACGGAGATCGACCTCGCCCATAAGATGATTTACGCGAGGCCCTTTCGTCTTTATGGGGAAATCAAACCACTTTCGGTTTCTTTGCATTCCCGAGAGCCTTTGAGGAGGAGCAACTTAAGACTGGCGAAGGGGCGGGGGTATAAATATCATCGGCGGACTTTGTAGCCCGTCTTGGGTCCATTTCGAATTATGGGCTGTTTCTTTGCACTTAGTGCACACTGCTGGCAGAGGCAGAGCGGTGGGCGTTAAATGCAATCTTTGACGGTGTTTTTATTTGGAACTCAAAGGGAAGTTAGGGACCATTTTGTTGACGATTAATACCTCGTTTGTACTTTGGGCATAAAGCAATGTATTTGCTCTCGAGGCGGGTGTGAAGGTTTCGTCCGAGCTTGGTGATCAATTTGAAAATGCCGGTCGGTTTTTTCGTGCGCTTTTAGGTATCACATCAGCCAGCAAATGGGCAAAATTTCACGTCATTCGCGTCGTGAAATGGATCACACGAAGCAGGGAGAGTGTATAATCTGTCCAGTAAACACTCAGCCACGTAAAAATAGCAACCCTAACCGTGACAGCAAATTTCGCTGAGGACAGAGTGTTATTGCCGAAATCTAGATGGCGCCACAAGAAAGGGGTTCAACCACAAATAAGGATATATACAAATTTCCCTAAATTTTCAAAAAAACAGGAGACCGCAGAAGCCCATTCCATCAAAAACAATCTCACTTTTCTTCTGAGTAAAAATTCCATTGCGTGCGTTTTTTTTTTCAAAATTTAAACGTTTATTTAAGAAAGAACATGTTCAATAGTATTATTCAAAGTATTGCCCATCTGAAGCTATGACTTTTCCCCATCGTTCTGGCAATTTGTGGATCCCATCGAAAAAGAACTGCACCGGCTTGGCAGCCAAGGATGAACCAAGCCAATTTTTATTCTCCTCTGATGTGAACCGTATCTCAGTCAGGGCGTTCTGCATCGACCGGAACAAATGGTAGTCAGAAGGGGCAAGGTCTGGGCTATAAGGCGGGTGGGGTAGAACTTCCCATCCACTGTTTTCCAAATAGTTCTTCACCGGAATAGCAACGTGGGGCTGAGCGTTGTCATGATGGAAAATTATTGCCTTATGCCTGGTCGCATATTCCGGGCGTTTTTCGGCTACTGCTCTCTTCAAACGGATTAATTGTGTTCGGTAGCGTTGTCCATTGATGGTTTCTCCCGGTTTTAGCAGATCATAATACAGCACACCCTTCTGATCCCGCCAAATACAGAGCATTACCTTCGCGCCATGGATATTCGGGTTTACCGTTGATTTGGCTGGTTGGCCGGGTTTCACATATAATTTTTTGCGCTTGGGGTAATGGATCCATTTTTCATCACCAGTAACAATCCGATAGAAAAATCACGTCATTTTGTGGCGTTTCAGCAGCATTTCGGACATGCAAAACCGCCTTTCGACATCTCTCGGCTTGGGTTCATGTGGAACCCAATTTCCTTGCTTTTGAATATATCCAGCTGCTTCTAAACGTTTTGAAATGGCTGCTTAAGTGACACCCAAAAATTCTGCGAGCTCTTCTTGTGCTTGGCAGCAATCTTCATAGAGTAATGCTTCCAGTTCTTCATCTTCAAACTGTTTTGGCTGCGCAGAACGTTCATCGTCTTCCAAGCCAAAATCACCACTTTTGGCACGTTCGCTCGTGATGAAGAAGAACTCCCAGCAAAAACACTTTTTTATTCACAAAGTTCGACATATTTGAGTGAAAAAGAATTATTGTTGTTTACGCTTCAAATGAATGACATGTACTGAAATGACGTACAACGACAGTAGCTTTCCAACGCATGATCCAATGGAATAATACAAGTTACGCCATCTCTTAGTAAACCACACGAATTAAGTTATAGACCCAATATCATCGACATTGAATCTGTCCACATCAGTAGGCATGTGGATTATGCCTTCTACAGTGCATACGTTAATTGTCCCGCAAGTGTACACTATTCAAGGGACATGCGATTTAAAGTTTTTAAAATTCGCCCATCAGCGAATTGTTTAATTGCATCGTTTCTCATATGCGATTGATCGATAGAGCACAAAAATTGGCCAAAATTATCTGAAAACCCTTTTGGAATACTAAAGAGAAATTTCCAAGTCTTCCAAAGCACTTACTAGTCGTAAGTTACGACTGAACCCAAAAGAAGCGAAAAATATCATGAAACGGACTAACATTTCACAGCAATCTGCAAGTACATCTGTTTCGAGGTGTCTCTGATTGAACCAATTGCAGAACCAGTTTTACTTGAGTCATCAATAAATGTAATATTTAAATTTTACATCATGCATACTTTATTGAACATTTTTACGAATATTTCGGAAAATACGCGGCTTGCACAGAGATTTGCTATATAATTTATATTTGACAACTGAAACATAGACACATGCACCTTTGCGTCAGATACGTTTGGTTGTAATATTGTAACCAAATTGCAATCTGGGGCAAATTATGTCGAAACATATCTCAATAAATGGAAAATCAAATTAAATGCTTCAAAGACCCAGTCTGCCTTTTTTAGGAGAAAAAGAAAAGCCTGCTTCTTACCAAGCGACAAAATAACATTGAATAACATAGAAACAGATTGGAAATCAAGTACTAAGTATCTTGGAGTGCATCTCCACACTTACCTTAAATTTTCATGTTCCGAACATAATTAAGAAAGTGAACATGGCAATACGAATTCTATATCCATTTATAAATCGTAAATCTGAATTAAGTAATGTTAATAAAGTCGTCATTTTTAAAACAATTTTCCAACCGATTGTGTTTTACAGTTCCCCAGTATGGGGCCAATTTGCTAAAACTCATATACGCAAACTACAAGTTGCACAGAATGAGTTACTCAAAATGATGCTTAACTTGCCATGGCATTTTTCGACCGATGAACTTCATATACTTTCTAATATCGAAAAGATTCCTATAAGGTTGAACAAGTTATTCGAAGGGTATAAATGTTCTTGTAACCAATCGGACAACCACTTGATTTCAAGTTTACTAAACGAAACATAGTTTGGTGACACTCTACATCACGTCTATGTTGGTTTTTGTTGTTAATTATGTTTATATCTACACGCAGGAAAACAAAAACGAATGTTTTCCTTTCATTTATTATTTATGTATTTATTTATTTATTTACTTATTTATTCACTATGTACCTACCTTTATTTGTCTGTTTTTTCTGTGTCTACTTAAAAATTACTTAACTAATTAAAAATTAAAAAACATTAAATGTATCAATATT
The DNA here is from genome assembly GCA_905231855.2 of Eristalis tenax. Lineage (NCBI taxonomy): Eukaryota > Metazoa > Arthropoda > Insecta > Diptera > Syrphidae > Eristalis > Eristalis tenax. Next base: position 71,197,287 of record HG993125.1, on the reverse strand, counting down.
ATTGTTGTTCCCTATATCTCTTTTTTTTCTGAACATAAAACTTGAAATCAACAAATAAAAAACACCATCATCTCCCTTTCTTTAAATTTTTTTATCAATGGTTTTTTTTTCTTTTTTTTTTCCTTTTTTACCTATTTTGTAATTTAAATGTCAATTGTGCAATAGTATATTTAACGTAGGCTTAGTAATGTTGAGCTGTTTTAAAAAAATAAAAAAACAAAAATTATATTTGAAACAACATTTTCCAAAGTAATTTTGACGGAAAACTATGATCAAAAACCTTCATTTAATGTGTTTTGTGTTAAAATTGTGAATGAAATATTGAGAAAATCATTGAATGAATATGACAATAAACATATAAATAAACAAATAAATAAATAATATAATAAATAATTGTGCAAATAAATAAATAAATAAATAATAAATAGATGTGTACAATCAACATTTTTATACACTGTTTAGGTCTTATATTAATATGTTTTTGGAATTATAACATTTTAAAATAAGTCTTTCGTTGAGAATTTCAATTTTCCGTGCAACTCCAGTTTGGTCATGTAAGAGTTGGGTAGAAAGGAGCCATGGCAAATTCGTCATCAGTTTAAAAGTTTTGTTTTGAGAAACTTGTAACTTTTTGATGTGTGATTTTGCACAAGTGACACACGCTGGACATGCATAAGTTATCATAGCTTGTATTATAATCTTTTTTTTATCTTTTTATAATTTAATCTTATTATAATCTTTTTTTAGTTTTACTCAGGAGTGATTTCCTACATATAGGGGGTATAACATTTTAGTAGGAATGCTTACTTTATTTAGAATATTAGAAATATGACCTCTAAAGGTTAATGTCTTGTGTATATGATATTTGACAGAATTAACCCACGGGATATAGTTACCCTTTATATTCAGCTGATCGAGTGGAAAAAAAAGCTTTCCCTTTCTTGGTGAAACAAAATGCCTGAGTTTTGTCAGCGTTAGGTTTCATTTTGCATTTTTTGAAAAACTCGATACTTTTGTTTAAGACATGTTGCAAGTCTTCCTCAATTTCATGGCCAGATTCACTTGTAAATAGCTGTGTCATCGGCAAACATTGCTATTTCACAGTTCCATATTTCTGAAAAATCAGCGACACATGAAATATATAACAACGGACCCAATACTGATCCTTGAGGTACACCCGAAGCTGTGTTTTTCAAGCACGAATTCTTGTTAGTAATGTTTACCTGAAACATTCTGTTTTCCAGAAAACTTTTAATTGTCTTTATAAGATATAGAGGAAGACCAAATAACTTAAGCTTATGAAGGCCATCATGCCAGATGCTGTCAAAAGCCTTTGCAGAAAGAACAAGACCCGTTGATTGCTTCAATTTCTTATATAAACTTGATGTGTACATCTGTGACCTTGCCTGAGTCCAAATTGATCTACATGCATGTGTGTGAAAATACACGCTTTAAATTTTGCCGTCCTATTTGCCCAAAGTGCTTTAAGATGTGAAAGTAAGGCTTAAGCCATTCTTTAACCCATTCATCTCTGCCTTCTCGAGCTAGAGATCAAACAACCATTTGTATTCATTTATTTGCACTTATCAACAAATTTGTGAGAAAAACTTCGTACTCTAAATGCCCATCACAAATGCGGTGCAACGTAATTTTCCAACACTTGTAGTCAACATGTTATTTGTCACAACTTCCTTGCATTCTTATCACAATTGTATTATTTTTGTAATTTGTGAAGCAGAAAACGAGGTTAAAACATTGTATTTGTGTTTTTATGGTTGTAATTTGTAAAGGGTGGTTACAAAACACAAATTATTTAGGAAATGATTGTCATTTCTTTTTATTATGTTAATATTGGTATGGTTCAATTATGTATTGAACAAAATATCGGCCAAATGGCCGCCGCGACCTCGGCGGCACACCTCCATCCGATGGTACAAATTTTCGATGACGCTGAAGCATAATTGAGGTTCTATGCCGTTAATGTGCCGAATTGTCTCATCCTTTAGTTCTTGAATTGTTGCTGGCTTATCGAAGTACACTTTTTCCAAAATCCAACGGTGTCAAATCAAATGATCTTGGCGGCCAATTGACATCGCCACCACGTGAGATAACACGGCCATTGCATTTGTCGCGCAAAAGAGCCATTGCTTCGTTAGCTGTGTGGCAAGAAACCACATATCGTCCACATTCATATCTTCCAATTCGGGCCATAAAAAGTTCGTTATCATTTCACGGTAGCGAACACCATTCACAGTAACTGCCTGACCGGCCCCATTTTGGAAAAAATTCTGCCCGATGATGCCACCAGTCCATAAGCCGCACCGAACAGTCACTCTTTGTGGGTGCATTGGTCTTTCGACAATCACTCTTGGATTATCATTCGCCCAAATGCGGCAATTCTGCTTATTGACGAAAATGTGCCTCATCACTGAAGATGAATTTCTTTGAAAATTGATCATCCACTGTTGCCATTTCTTGCCACCATTCTGACCATTGACGACGCTTGAAATGGTCAAGAGGCTTTAGTTCTTGAGTCAATTGCAGCTTGTAAGCGTGTAAATGCAAGTCTTTATGCACGACGAGCGTGAGAGGTGCAATTGTTGGGCACGACGACGAGTTGAGGTGGACGGCTCTTCAGCCACACTATCGCGAACAGCAGCAATATTTTCTGCAGTACGAGCTGTACGAGCATGCAGTGGTGTTTTCACATCTCCTACAGACCAGGTTTGCTCAAATTTTTGCACGATGTTTCCTATTGTACGCACATTTGGACGATTAAATTGACCGAAAAATCACGAAGTGCACGATATGCATTTTGATTTGAACGCCCATTTCCATAATAAGCCTGAATAACTTTAACGCGTTGCTCGATTGTGTATCTTTCCATGGTTCAAATTGAGTTAGTCTGAAATTTAGAAATGTCAAATGAATTGCAGAAAAAAACTTGACGTTTAGGTGTGGTTCACATTCAACATCGGCTCTTGAATTTTTTTTAGTTTGGTGAAATAGGCTATCAAACAGCAACAGATATTGTCCTCACTAAATCTTCAGGAGTCCGTCAGTCGTTTTCAGTGCCTGCCATCTTAGTGCCGCAGGATGTTCAATGAGCTTGGTGTGACGTGGAAAACGCTGACACGACACTGGTCGGCCATTCCCATATCTCTCATTCGTCATCCCTTCTCATAAAATATCAGTTTAGTTGGACAACTCAGATCCTGTTAACAAAGGCTACAGAGTGTGTTACCGAATTTCCAAATTTAACAAAAATGAATAAAACATTAATTTTGCCACGACAACTCTCCCCAAAACCCATATTGTTCTTCCGAAGCATGAATGCATGTCATCTCCCTAGGCAATCCCTCCCAGCAATGCATGTTTCCCAAATTCAGCTTCACAAGCAGCGACATCACTTCACATTCACATTCAATCAAATTTTAAAGTCATCGTCTCGTGGCACATGTCGTCCCGAAAAATATGAACTACGACCATGGATACACATCTGCGTACGTTTGACAAAACAGAAATGCCATTCCCAGCGGATCCGTACTCTTTCATCGCAACAATGACAATCTTGACGAATCATTCAAATATTGGCTCGCCCGGCATGTACATTGTAGCGTGTTTGACATATGCTGCGAAGCATAAGAGCTATTCGTCTGACAGGTGTCTTCCCCCCTAGGTGGCGGGATGCCTCTGTCCCGTTAAAGTGACGCGGATGCCGATGCGAATCGATTAACTGCCATTTGCTTGTCACCGGGGAACGTATGCATGGATTGACGTCGAATATTGGAATTGAATGATTGTGATTTTTGTGAAAAATGGTTTCATGTTCACATTTTCGTTGACTCATCTGGTGTTTATGACGTCTGCTTGGTGCTTGATGTGGAAACAAAGCGGAATGGAACTCCAAAGGCGTGAGCAGCGAGTTGGCTCTTACCGGGCGGTAGTCGTGACGTGATGGTGTACTTGACCCTGTGTTGGTATGAGAGGATGCTTTGACCCTTCTCGAAGACAGTCAGGCATACGCACAGTATGGCTTTTACATCCGTTTCCTAGCCTCGTTTAGTTGGTGACGCGATGTCATCGATCCACACCTACTTTCAGAGACACTGTGGCGACTATTTCTAAATGAAGAACTTCCAAGAAATGTCGAAGTCTCTGTCGCTTCACTGATGAACGTCAAGACACTGTATTTGGGCATATTTTCGTTAATTAGGAAACACGCAATTAATTCCCAAAATAAACGACCCACTTCTCCGTCGATCGCAGAGCAAATTAAGGCAGATGGAAAAGTAGGGCCCCTGCGGAATCATTTTCACTCTAAAAATACTGCCAACTAGTGGAACTAATTAAATCCATACCTAAGCAAACAATCTGTACTCGGCTGACTCCCGTTGGCCATTCGATTCAGCGATTCCCCAACTGGTTCAACCAAACTGAAAGCGGTTTCCGAATCTATTCCATAGAATCCATCCCAATCCATACCGAAAGAGTAAATCATTTCCATAAATTGAATAAATACAAGAACCCTCGGTCGGCAGCAAACCGCTCCTGGCTAATCCAACAACAAACGCAACCGAGAGCAACTTTACGCCCATAAATCCGGGTTCGAAAAACAAGTCCACTGCGAAATTTCAGGGATGCCCATGTACCCGAACATCCGCACGAAAACCCCAATCCACCAGCGTGCGGGAGCAGGGGACCGAATCCACAGACTCATTAAGCGTCCGCTCCAGTGCGAGCCAGTGAGGCCAGTGATGATGCAAGTCAGGGCAGCCAGTTGTAACTCAAGGGAAATTCCCTGCGCTCTCACTTTTCTTTCCCGTTCACTTAACCTCAATGCCCGGCTTTATTCGAAATCAAAGGCAGAAATTTACTTTCATAAATAATAATGGAATGCATATGCCCTGGGTTTCCAGATGGGCGCTGCAGCAGTGGCTGGCCGGTGGCGGCGGGCGATGGGCAGACGGGTATGGTGGAGGGCTCTCCGAGCTGTCCGGGCTGCCCCGGACGGACGCTCACGTTCGGATTCATCTAATTAAAATGATGCAGAGGCAGAAAGGGAGATGCAAGCGTGATTGCTTCTTGTGTCTCGGGGCAACCGGAAACCGTGCACTGGACGCAGTGATTTTCGCACAAACGGAAGGACATCGTTGACGTTGACGGGAGGACAACGAGAACGCGACGGCATCAGCAACAGAGGTCACCAGTGAGTTCACAATTAATGGCTGCATCCAAGCCCATTGATAGGTTTAATTAAAAAATAAATAAAATCCAGTTGCAAGGATTCAATTTGCGACGCGTCCTGTCTCTTCGGCACCACATTAGCACGGAACGCGAAACCGGTCGTTCATTAATGCACGCAGTGCGGACACCAGATGAAGCTGGAGCAGTTATTCATGCATGACCACTCGACTGGGAGTAGTTATTCACTTTCACGCCCATGGCGCGGTCACCCCCACACACAGACGGCATGCGAAGGATGTGTCATATCCCTAGCGGACCGAGAAGCCTGGTCGCCTGAACGGTGGATCTGGTCCGGCGAGCCGAACAAGCTCCTCTGCGTTCGGTTGAACACTTTGAAACATTATCCTGGATTACTGCTGTACACAAGCATTCACACACACGGCAGAGCGTACACGTGTCAGGAGCAGAGTCAAAATTTGATTAATAGCAAATGGATCAATAGCTCGACCAGAAATTGGAATTGTGCAACATTCAAAGGCTTGGCCGGGACTGATGCAATTAAGGTAATACAATGTGTGACCGGACACACTCACACGCTCGCACACAGGACAGCAGGATCTGGTTCGGCTCGATGGCAGGGCGATAAATATCAATTATTTATAACGTAGAACGAGACAATTGATATGCAACCGAGTCAATTCGCTTTATTGGCACAACGTGGATGAATAATTGGCCACCGCGTGGGATTGGCTTTTCAGTTAGGACCAGGCCAAGGTGTGTACCGAACCAGGCAAGGTGCACCTCTAATTCGGGCGTTGGGAGTGCTGCGGGTGGCAATTTGATTTCGCGCCCTTAATCGTCGGTTTCATATTGAACTGTCATGTCCTGGTGATTGTTGGGCACTTTTTCGGCCTCTGGCAGGGATCCAGATGAAGGTAACGCGGATGCGGTCCATGACGGGTGATGAAAGGTTTGTTGTTTCGGTTTTGCAGGTTCACAGAGATGAGTGATGCGAATTGGATCTCTTCGGAATTTGGGCCGCACAATTTGTTGGAGTTGCGAATGAGAGATAAATGTGAACCGGAAAGGTAGCGGAGGGGGCTGCCAGTGGATTCACCAGCACACTTAGACCATGTCGGGTCGATTGTGGAGGATAGTGCCCTTACTTTGATCCCAACGGAAAATGGTGACTGGAACAGATTTGAAAACCAGATAAAGTGTATTAACTTTGCCTGCCGGGGACCCTCTAATCACTTAATCAACAGCGCCATCTAGTTGCCCCCGGGAGAGAGGGAACGAAAATTGTTTCTGCTTTTCATGTTTAAGGTGATTAATTTAGTAATCAGACCCCCGGGAACCACTGGGGTCCTGAGTCTGAACGATGGCGGCCCTTGCTGCGCTGCTTCCAGTCATGCAGACTAAGCTGTCTTATACCCGCGATAATTTGGTCTTGCCTGGGATTCGGTCTTCCTCTAATTCCAGAACCAGGAGGCGAGGATCCTCTTAGCTGGAGCAGAGTTGTCCATGCGCTCGATGTGTTGTTTGTTTGCCATGCGGACTGCCTACACACGTGGGCACATGTTGAATTCGGCTCGGTTGTATCCATTCACCTTCCTCTTAGACAGAACCCTCTACCCAAGGCAGAATTATGGCTTTTGAAAGGATTTGGCTTATCTTCCAGCTTTTGTCACCAAATAGAGTTTTGTTTTGCAGAAGAGTCATTCTGTCAAGGGCGATTCTGTCTCATTCAACTAAGATGAAACTTGAGGAGTTCACGTTTGATGCAAGCTACACACACTCGCTTACTTCCTCAAAATTGTAGCTGGATGATGATGTTTTCCCCCCGGTGGTGTGTGAGGGAGTGAGTTTTGTTCGATAGCACATATTTTACGCACCTAGTTGCCAGGACCAAGTTGTCGCGTGCCTGTAATGTGTTGAGGTTTATATCGAAGCTTCTCAATGCCACAGAGGAGTCTTGGATTCAGAGACTTTTCCGATCATATTCTCGATATGACCGAGAACGAATTGTTCGCGGATCTTTGCCTCTTTGTGTTGGGGTATAAGAGCGAAATATCAATGGTGACAGATCTTGTTTGACTTTGACACGTAACACGAATGACGAGTGAGCTGCGACGAGCGGCTGAAAAAATCGGCGATTTCTGGAATTCACTGAGAATGTATGTACTAAGTACTCAGTCCTTCTCTTCCTGCCGCCGCTCTGTACCAAGGGACATCGAGATTTACTTCAGCGATTGACCCACCGTAACGTATGGTACCTTAGTCCGGTAGTAGAGGCATCAAAGTCAAAGTATGCAATGTGCAATCAACACAACCCCAACAGCTGACTTGGTAGTGTAGTGTATTGGTAATACAACGTTAGAGCATAGGAGCTACTTTCCGATAAGTCATAATGGTCCCTACATACATCTTTTCGTTGTTGTTTTGCTTGTCCAATCTTGTCTCAGGGCAGTTGTGATCTGATCACCGGCAAGTGGTAGCATTGCTTCACAGGTAGCACTGCTTCACGTGGTAACTGTAGATCTCTGCAGACGGTAGTTGCCAATACGCCTTGGGAATCAATTAATCGGGAAGTTGGAAGTGTAGTCTCGCGAGTATGCGGACCGAATTATGAGTGGAGTATGACGACTTACGCCCTTCAGCGAGCGCAACTAGGCCCGATTGGATGGCAAACGAACCCATCAATAACAGGGTCATTAAGGTTTATATAGTGCCGAGTGATTGCTATAAATCATTTAGGTGTCATTGAGGGTTGTCCGCAGATTACGTGATTTCCTCTATTCAAACCGACTGTCAGGCACTTGCTTGATGCCTACGTTCAGCAGTAGCCCACTTCTGATAGACGTCAAAAGATCGAAAGGCACTGGACTATCTGCTTTTCTGAAATGAATGAGTTAGTTAGTTAGAAGTTAATACACACATTACCAACACATTATCAATATCTCGCGAGTCAAATACCGCGTGTGAAAGCCGCCGTATTGTTTGGATGTCAAATGATTTTCGCGAGTCTTGATTCGCTCAGAAAAGAACTTGGGCTTCGTTTCGCGAACAGAGCCATGTGCATTTAGAGTCGACAGAAAATTTTCTGCACGCAACGCAAGCCACTCATTGTGGGGGCTAAATGAGTACGTTGCTTGTGCAATCTACTGCAGAAGATCAGTAATCAACGAAATAAGACATTTTAAAGTTCCGAAATTATTAGGAATCTATTAAAAACGGTTTTAAACAAAACAAACGTATGCATTCATTCATAAAATATCGTAAAGACAAACAAATTAAGAGCACCGGAATGAATTTCCATGCAAACATCTGTCAACCGCACAAAAAGTTATAAGCTGAAATGAAGTATGATGGAGATGCCCAACTTCACTGCTGATTAACCCCTAGTCCATCGACGAATTTGACGGATAATCATGAATTTTTGACAGTTATTCGCGAAATAACGTAAATGCCGTTCTCTTATTGGTCAATTTGGCTTTAGAAAAACTTTAAAAAAAATGGTTGTCAAAAATTTTAAGGGGCAAGAGAGGTAAAAGTTGGCTGTATCTCTATAATACTTCTTTTCTGGGCTGGAGGCTTTTGAACATGACAACGTATCTAAATCATTCATTCAATTTTCAATTGCCAATGTAAACAGTGCTGCCAAAATAAAAGTTTAGAACTTTTAAAGAAATCAATATTTCAAAATTTCAGAGGCTAATTAAAATTAAGGGCTCAGCTTTAATGCGCATAGCTAGTGTCATGTCATGCGCAAGGTAGTGTCAAATTTTAACGAAATGTTTGCAAAAACACACGACCAGCTATAATGAGTATTTGCGAGCATAGCTATATGTTGGAGTTTACTTTCATTTTAGATGAGAGAAAAACAATTTCTAATGTTGTCAGTGCGTTTTTCGAATATAATTAACTATCAGCTCATATTATCCCTTTCATCTGTCAAATTCGCATATACGCGGTGCTGTTCAGAGCGCTCTAGCTCATGCTTAACCCCCATGACACTCAACCCCCGGACACATATTTTAAAAGTTTCCAACCAACACTTGGTGTGTCCCGGCCTTATCAATTCAAATGCGTTCGTATGGAGATATGTGCCACTTACAAACCGATTTTTATAAGATGCGGCTATGTTTTATGAATTTCTTACAACACTGCATAACATTTTCATATTATTGTGTGATGCGACACTGGCCAAAAGTATTCCATTCCAACAAATGCAATCCAATTCTTGGTCTGGATTCGGGATTTTGTTCATTCCAATTTTGTATCTCTTGCACACCGATTTCTTTAGCTTGTGATGACGAAACAAATATTACACCAATTGCGTTTATAGCGTTAAAAATAAGTAGGATCGTCAAATAGTCCAAAATATAATTGGACCCAGCCAGGCACCAGGTGTCCGTCCGAAGGTGTCATTTTTTCTTTTCATTTTTATTGTCCACTTCTAGGAATTCATTAGAATTGTGTTTTCCATAAATCGGTGGGAAATGAAATTTTAAGAAGCTACCTGGCATTTTAGAAATTTCAGTAAATTACGCTTAAATATGAAATGTGGCTGGCCAGACCTGGTTTTCCGACGGAGGGTTAGGGAAACATTTGTGTGGTTGGGTGCCACCTGCAAAATTCGCATATGCTTAAGGAAATCTATAGATTGGCTCACGGACGTGCGTGTATTCGCTGAATCGCCCATGCGCGTTTGACACTAACTCATGCACAATATAGTTGGGCCCTAAGAACTTGCCTGACCTTTTGCAAATCAGATCAGACTCGTGGCATCTTTTTTAGCATTGCTTGCAGAACTTGTCGTAGGATATATCTATTTGCCAGCAGAGGAGTGTAGTCGTCTGTTGCTGTAGAATTAAATGGATTTTATTTCCACATTCTACTTAAGGTGTGTATGTATGAATAATAATGTAATGACACTGATGACTTATCTGCGATCCTTCGGGAGACGGTTGCACCCACTTGGGATCCTTCGCTTTCAGATTGTCTATTTCTTGCTTAATGAGTCCCATTGCCTGCTTTGGTCTAGGGGAGGTTCATTTAAACAGCATGCGTCGTTTGTTAGTCCTTCGAAATCCTTCGAACCGCCTCGTTGTGGACCCTAAAGGTGGCTTCTGCTGGAGATTTTTTGACAATAGAATATACAAATTCGCTTATGGTGGTCCCCCTTCTGCACGTTGAGGTTATCCGGTTTATATTGCGACCTTCTGGCGCATGTGTACGCCATAATTTTGGGATTTGGTTACAGTACCCACCACGAAGCAAGAGAACACTAGAATACGCACAATTTCCGCCAAACCTCGACCACACGAGACTCTATCTAACCCTAGCCCGCCTCACCAACCACTTGCCGACAAATTACCAATATCCTGCGATTACTTTACTAATCGAGAGAAGGCGCTATGAGCAGAGGATGCCCTCAGTCATGCGGAATTAGTTTGGTTTCTTTAAGTATGCATCACAATTTGATGTGTCCATTCCCTACAGGAGGCCAGTCGCAACTTTTCCCATTTTACTGACTTGCTCTTGTGGACCCTAGGGCCTCTACAATGCCTACACGCCATCGAGTGCGGTCTCTGGGAATGTGCATCAGCTCTCCCCAATTTTTCCCCAGTTTTCCCATTTATTATCGCTTATTTTTCTGCTAAAGGGCACACTTCATGTCGCGACATCTTGCTGCTTTCGTTGCCTTTGATGCTTCTCCTGGCGCAGCAGCTACGTTTGCTGCTGTCGCTGGCAGCTTCATTGATTTCTGCCCCTTCATTCAGCTTTTGAACCAGTTGGAGATGTTGTTATCGCAACAGTTTCTGCTTTCTATAGAACGTAGCGAGCTTGAATGGGATGCCTTAAGTGCCCTCTCACCACCATTACCAGATTGCGGGTGTTAAGGTTGCCGGCCTAGATGGACTACTCCCCGCACTCGGACTGTATTGCTGGCACTTCAAATAAGCCGCAGTGGACATTTCAATTCCTTCAAGTGAAGTGGAAATGACGGGTGAACATTCTACGGGGTATCATCGAAATCGAGTTTAATCTTCCATGTTTTGATTGAGCCTTTAACGATGCTTATTGGTGGTGTTTGAAAATTTCAGAACCGCTGGTGATGGCCTGCTGTTGGTGTTGGTTTTGCTGCCGCTAATTTGGGCGCTCGCCTGACGTTAAGCTTTTCTTGAGAGTTTGGTTACACCGCTGAAGCTGCTGCTATTCTCGGCCTATCAGAAATTGCATCTTCCTTCCGTGGACTCGTATTGGACGGCGACGTCTTCCCTGTTATTCTGCACAGTTGGTAGAGCGAGCGGAATGCAACACACCGCGCTTATGTACGTCCGGAGGGTTTGTTGACAAATCAGCTTGTCGTACGTGTTCGATTCCTTAAAAGCTTCCTGCGATGTTCGAGCTTCCCAAATTTCGAGTCCACAGACGCCCTTAAGCAGCACTAGCTTTCGCAACACAAGAAACTCCAACCAGCTACCCTCAAGATGTCCCAGAACCTCTCCAGAGATGACTGCTTCAAGAGACAACCCACATCTCACATTTCCCGTCGAAAATGTGCCACTTAACATCGAAAAATCACAAGCACTCGTAATAAGTGCTCGTACTTTCTCCTTTCGCAGCGAGTGCATTAAATCGGTCAGGCTCATCGCCGACTTTCAGTTTTTAATGCCAATTAAACATAAATGAAAAGGCGATTTCTCATTCCGCCTGGAGACCCACTTAAGTGTCGACGATAATGCATTTAACGTCTGCCCATCCGCGAAGAACGTCACTGCTGGCCAGTGTGTGAGACTGACTGACATTCTGACACACTCGCACTGACCCCAAATTCAATTTGCCCATCCACCCGAACGAGCGCGGATGAAACGTCGAGCTCCGAACGAGGCGAATAACAGAAAATCGCTGACATTAATTCAAAATTTATCAGAAAATCCGATAAAACGTGTTCTTTAAGCGTGCGCGGATTTATGGCCTCTCCGGTCGGCCCATCATCATAAAAGCCCATAAATACCCGAGAATAAACGATGCGCACACAGGGTGTTCATGTGTCCTGTTGACATTTTATCAATTTTGCTTTCGCATGTGAAATTTCGCTTCCCACCGCCGCGCCGCCGCTCCGCCCACGTCAGTCGGGTCCTTTAAATCCCGGCCAGCAACATAATTCGCTGTGTGCTTGTTGCGGAAGGGTGTAGGGGACCGGGAAGCGAGGGCGTACGCGGTGATGTTCGATGTGTGCGCCAGAGAAGATTGTCACAGTTTCGGTGCTCAGCAGCAAACAATGGTTTATGCTTATCCGCACGATGTCCTCTGGGTCATTTAATAGAAAGCCTCCATGTACTCGGCATTCGGCGGCAGCCATCCTTTGCATCCTTCCGCCGTCGTCGTCGGCCCACCGAATGGCCAAATGTAGGTGCATAAGTCTAGCGTGCCCCGTTTCCCGCTGTCAAGCACTCGTCCTAGCGCCATCATGGAAATGAATAAAAATGTATCCGTCCACCCACTCGATGGTCTGTATTTGCCACGCTCGCTGCTCGGACTGAGGATTGTGGATGCACAAGGACGCGAAAAAAATCGACAAACATTAATTTCCGATCTCGTGGAAGAGTTTATCCTTTTTTAAGAGGATTCTCGCCAATTTTGTTGAATTTTGGCGGAAAGAAGGAATACAAATAGACAGGCCGACAGGCCAACCATCGCAACGGCCCGAGAACATGCAACAGTGGGGTCAATTAGTGACACAGTTCCGCAGATATCTGCGATGTCCTTGTTGGGTAGGAGCGGGAGTGTGTGGGGTGCCCTGTCAACATGACCCAAATCTGAGCCCAAGTATCATGTTCTCGTGTACAGGACTTGCAAATGAGTTGAACGACCCAGTGGCTCGCTGGTGTGTGCTCGCATGCAATGGCCAAATGCGGCAACGCGGAGCGTGCTGTTCGATGCTGCCGGATAAGTGGAGGCAGAGTGCTAAGTAGTCGGTTGGTGGAAAGAGCTGTTGAATTAACGAAGGAGCACGATGCGGGAGTGAGTTTTTGATTAAAAACTTTTTGTTCAAGGATTTTTGCGCTCCTCTCTGTGGTTTTTCTTTTTGCTTCGTTGGCTCTCATTTCTCTTCTCGGAGGCTTCCCATCCCGCTCCCAATCATGCGGCAGCTACGCGCGCATATTACACAGAGTCCATGGTTTTTATCTGCAAGATTTAAATCAAGATAGCACGCGAGGCGTATGCGGTGGGGAGGGCTCGAGTTTTCCTGACGTCAGCTCTGCATTTGAGTACTCTTCTTTATGTGAGGAGTGGAGGGGGTCAGCTGGCGGGTGGTGTATTCGGAATTTAATTGGTTTGGAAACTGTGAGCTGAGCGAATTCTTTCGCAGTGCTTTTGAGGGTTCCGTCCACCGGATGTTTGGCGTTAAAGGCGCCCAAAGTGGGCACTTCCTCGAGAAAGGTCTTCGTGGCGCGATATTGGTGGTGGAGGACTGCGTAGGGACTGGGACTGGCGGTAATGGAAAATGTAGCCAACTCTCATCAACTGTATCCCCGAAAGGCAACGCAGAGATTGCCTTGCCTAACATGTTTCATGACATCAATGGAGTCTGTGGGTCTATCACCAAGCCTGATGAAATGCCGTTCTCCTGACTCCCGACTCGAAGGACCAAAAGCATTCTCTGCACAAAACACCGAAAAAAGTTGAACGCAAAAACAGATTTATTGCCTTCGAAAGAAAAATTCTTAGGCGGATATATGGTCCCTTTCGAGAGGAAGGTGTGTGGAGTTGGAGACACAACCGCGAACTCTACGAGCTGTACTAGAATGTCCGGTTGGCAAAAGTCCCTCGACTTCACCGGGTGGGCCCCCCTGACTGTGGGAATCACATTCGACTAACATGGCCTAAGTGTACCGTAAGGAGTAGTGTATATCGCAACTCTGACAAGAGTCACCGTATCTTCGGGCGGGCGCCATTCCGTGGGACAACAGAGAGCTAACAAACAGCAATCAGTGCAAAGGCAACAACTTTTCGCAAATTTATTGAAAAAATGGACGAAGAGCTTCACTTTTCCCTTGCACTCACAAGCTGCTTCAAATCAAAAGGCCGTCTACACTCTCCACTCGAGGTTTGACACCGATGATGTTGTGTTGACTTGTTGTGTTGCTTCTAAGTTTCAAGTTTCACGTTTCAGGTAAAAACTGGACGATTGAGTCACTTGTTGAGTTTCAAAGAGCCTCATTTTCAGAATAAGCTGATTTAAGAGCATTCCACAACAGCACAACCGCACAAGGGGCACTAACACCTCTTTGCACTCACAGACAGAATGGGTTTATGGTCAGGTCTGGACTTGTGTGAGATGGGGCTGAGAGACTAAAAAAAAACAATCGATTATTTATTGATTTGTGAAATCAGGCAAATGTTATATTCTTAAGGCTGCCTTCAGATGTTGCTGGTTGTCAGTGCTGTAGTTACACCGAAACTGACAGCTATCAACGGTTGAGGTCCACATTTAGTCCCGGCTGCAGCGCCTTTCGAAAGCGTTAAGCTGTAGGTAGACATGAATATGACGAATTGTGTACGTTGGTTAAGGGCATATGTTGACAAACCGTACATCTTCGCTGAGCCGAGGCGAATAGGACCCTGAGTCGACACAGCAAGGAGCAGGAGGCGCCTTAGCACATTGGGCTTTTATGGCTGTGGATTGTAGTGAGTGGGAAATAGTGGGCTGGAAAGAGCGGGCGATACGGGTGTCCATTTGAAAAAACACTCAACGCTCAGTTTGAAGTCTGCGACGTTGAATGTTTGATCCGGTCGTAGATACGTCCTGAGCCAGCATTAGCTCCTAGAGATTCCTGCTACAGTGTTATTCGTACAGTGGTTGTAGCAACTACGTTTAAGAAGCAACATGCTGAATGAGCTAACAGCTTTCTTTCGATAATGATGACGCTCGAAGATGGTGCACGGGTCGAAATCAGAAAGTGGAGTGGGTGCATGCATTGTAGAACCCAGATGTAACTTGCACATGCCTCTCCTCAGGTATTCCACAATCTGCCAAGCTGAATAGATTTGAACATATCGATACTCTCAGATAGCTTAACATTCAACTCTAGGGCTGTGTGGGGAATGTCACAAAACTCTAGACACACCGGCAAGGAAAAACTGACATGGGTACCAGGCCGTGAATACCATACGGGCAATGAAGTGGCAGACGTCCAAGCAAAGAAGGAGCCGTAACCGCAATTTATGGGGCCAACATTGACATATGTACAACAACACATAAGCAACTGGTCAAATATACGCCGCATCCAATTCTGGAAAAATGAGGAGGAACTTAAACACTCTAAAAAAATGCATGAGGGTCGATCCCAAAAACAGGGCCAGACTATCAGGACATTCGGTCGGGAGAGATTACCAAATTTCTGGAGGTAGCTCTGAAGTCCTAGATCATGAAAGGGGGCACAATGGATCTCTCATGGATTGTTATAGTCACTCCCCATTCATAGGAGCGGCAGCTTAGACAACGTATGCAGTTCGATGGCTAGGTGGCCGTTTAATACACTGACTTAAACTAAGAGAAGATCCATTGTGATCTCAGTCAATCGCGAATGTCAGTTTCTCGATTTACCAGTGCACCTAGCCTGCTGAGGTCGCCTTGAATAGAGGGGTAAAGCTGAAACATCTGCACGAACACCAAAAGCAAATACTCGTCAAAGGCGGAACTGTCCAACCACTGTCACTGTACAATGTCAGATATTGTCGCATCAAATGCGAAGCTTATAGGCAAAGGAAGGGAAAAGTGCGGGATGCTCCGTCGTCACATGAGTGCGGAAATCGTACTAACTTCCCAGTGAGTTTTCGCTTTCCTCCTCTCTATGAGGTATTTTTATTCTTAGCGTAGGTTATCAGATGCATGTATTACCCGTGTCGTGCTCTGACATTTTAAGAAGGATACACGTAAATCTATGAAACAAGTCACAATGCAGCGGTCGCGCTTTGATAGTTCACAGACCGTAATATTGGAAGCGCGAGCACAAACTTCTAGGTAGAACTACTTCTACAAACTCGGGCTTTTGACAGTTTTGAAACTAAACTCGTGATTTTTCGGTTTTGGCAAACGGATTTTAGACCATTTTACTTGCGGCACGCGAGCCTTTCATTGTGATTTGGAAAAGTGAGGGAGTCGCGCTTTGACATAATATTCTCGTGGACTCGATAAAACGTATGCCGACGCCTATCAACGCTCGAACGCGACAATGCGATTTGTCCTAAATGCATGTGTATGTGAGATAGAGAGAGAAGTGGTAGGATTACGACATTTGATGGGAGGATTTTTGACCCTGTAAATGTGTCCGTCCAGCAGAGTCTGCATTAAGTGATGTTCAGTTTCTTCAAGCGGGGAGGGACACAAAGAATAGACCATAATAATATAACGTGGGTGGCGCTACAGCCCGTAGAGGGCCAAAGTCTAGCGTCTCAGCAACCACTGGTGTTGTGCATGCTATTTGTTCCCTCACGAGTAGAAGGAACCTACAGTTTTATGCCGACTCCGAATGGCCAATTTGAGAAGTTTTTTCTAGACAGTTCTCTTTGAGCATTGTCAGTGACTTGAAAGTGGTGGGGCCGAGAAAAGCATTTTGCCCGTACCGGGAATCGAACCTGGGGAGTATGCTCAAGTGCGTATGGGTCGACGATACCACTGCGCACAAAGAAACCCCCTCGAATTCTATACATCCTTAAAAGTATTAACAACCAGCGGACACATGGCTGCTTCGCCAAACAGATCACATTAAAAGAGTGACTGAAAGAATGAAAAATACTCGTTTTACAGTCGGTTTTTCCCACACATATTTATTTTACTTAAATTATCGCAGAGCCCTTTCGGAAACTACAAACAGAAATAATGTCATGTTACACACAATTGTCAGTGGGAGAAGCCTGGTTAAATATTCAGTCAATTCCGAACATTTCCAAGGGTTGTCCAAACTCAAGACGTATTGGAAATTATAATCTTTTGAAGTCAAACAAACCCATAACCGCTTCGCTGAGCACAGTTCCAAGGGGTTGTTCCCTCTAAGAAAAATCCAGTTTAGTTAAGAAGTGTAAAATTCGATCAATTCGTAGGGCTTGAGAAATGCTAAATGATGACGTGTTGTTCCTGATCAGCAAGCAGTGTAAAAAAATAAATATATCATATATCTTGACACACTTAAAATCGAAGCAACTGCAAATCGCTTTTTTGAAAACGGACGCTAAAAACACGGCTAATGTGTGGGAAACCCCCTAAATGTACCCTACTGTCCCGCACGCGCAAGCGATTTTAACCAAACTTCACACAAACCATATACAGACCAATACCAAAGATGTGTGAAAGTTTGGTTGAGATCGGTAAATCCCTTAAGGCGTGAATCGACGACAAACAATTGAATTTAAATTTTTTATGTAGATTCATATCTAAACAAGGCCTTCATAAAATTTGAGGAAATGTAAGACTGATCTGTACAAGTAGAAAAATGTAGTTACTAGATCAACTGTCATATATTTATTAATTAATTAATTTTGTGAGTTAATTATATGTTTGTTCTTTTAATTACTAAAATATTCAATTGTGTACAACAGATGTTGTATATTTATTCGTTATTTCTTAAATTATTAAATTGCACTTAACACGACTTTATTGGACCATTTATTTATTTAACAATTGATCCCCTTATTAAGACTATTTTACTAGATATTCCTCCATGTGCACTGGAAGCTTATTATTCAATTATTTATTTATTTACAAAGCTAACATATAATTATTAAATTTAGAAATTAGGTGTTAAGCCAGAGCGATGAAGCCTTAGGCTAATATTATTCAATTATTACTCGAGGACTAGTGAGTCACGTTCTTGGAGTGATCTGCTTGTATAGTGTTGGGTTAAGATGTAGCCAAGCGATGGGACTAGCGGGATCTTGTTTTTTCCCAAAATTGGTAATAAACAAAATTGGTAAACAAACACAAAACTAGTGTTTGTTTACCCAAATTTGGTAGTTAACAAGTGCCCAACGTAAGTTGTTGTGATCATTGAATTATATTGCACGTCATTGAATACGTTTGTCACGTGAAGCGTGATACAAAACTAGTGCCGGAGGCGACTTTTGATGATTATTATTGTTGGGAGCAAATTGCACCGCGACCTATAGATCTATTGTGCCCCCTATTCATACCTTTACCTTTGCCAGCTCCCCTCCCATGCAGCTCTTTCCACAGTTGTGAAAGCTCTCCAGGGTTATATGCGCGAGAGTGGAAGTATCCTAGAGTATCCTCTCTAAGCCAGTTTCCTTTAGCAATCTGAGAATGAGAGCGGGTCCTAGTCAAGCCAATTCATCCTCTGATATTGATTGCAAGTGTCATACAGTATGTTTTGAACTTTGGATGATTGCTCGCTCGTAAAGCGTGGCAAAAGTATGTTGCAACGGGAAAACGAATGATTCCCGTCGATGGCGGCTTTTTGTTCATTTGCTCAGCAAACATGAAGAAGATGAGCAAGAGAAAAGAGAAGAACGTAGTGTCACCATTCTGATTTCAATATATTTTCTTTTATTGGTACGAATGTGTCTCTTCCACCCCGATGAGGGTTTATTGCAGAAGTCTAAGGAAATGCGTTGTTTGTCATGAGAAATCTTGACGAGACTTGAAGTTCACTATGGTTTGCGAAATTGCACTTAAGGCAATAACGCAAGCTATAGCTTTAAGTTCCGAACACAAGAATCTTGTCTTAAACGCATTTGTTTATTTGTAACTTTGTCGGTACTATTTGTTCTGTCTTCTTGATGGCATAAATTGTTTCAAGCCAGCAAACACTGTCTAACCGTCAAGACACACAATCAAATACTTGATGGCTCAGAAATGTGACGGAAATGAGTCGAATTAACAAAAAATGTGATGATGTTCTCTCTCACACTGCCTCCCATCCATGTCCACATCCAAGTAAAAGCCCTTGTTCCATGCAGTCGCCGTTGTAAGTGTCACAGTTTACACAGTTTTTTACCATTTCATCACACTTCACAGCTGTCTATGGACTCCTTGAGTCTGTCACCTGCATGTGGCCTGTTGAGGGACATTCCTCGTGCAGAACCGAAAATCGTCGTCCTTGCTAAATTCGCTGATCATCAGTATTTAGAGAAAAGTTCTCAATCACTTAGTACTCCCATACCCACACCACAGATCCGCTTTCCAGCCACGTCCCACGGTCCTGCACCAATCTACGCAAATGGTAACCAGTCATCCAGACACGCTCCGACTCAAATTTGGAAACAAAAAAACTAGTTTCTGCAGCCACCCACTCGAGTGAAGCGCCAATGAATATGAAAGCGCCACGTCCTCCCTAATCGGCTTTCAATGATGGACAGACCAGTTCAAACAAACTTGCCCAAGTTTTCACAAAATCACCAATTGATGCGTGCGTTTCATTTTCACACATTTCGACACGATTCGCATGCAAATCAGGCGAGAAGTTACAGAGTCCAGAGTGTTCCTTTGTCCAGCGGCAGCGATAGCAGAAACAAGCACTTGTCTGCGAATCAACACACCCTCCCCGCGGCAAGTCTATCAAATCTGCGCTCTACACCCTCGGTCCCGTCACCGACTGTCCGCATGAAGTATGCATGGCGGCTCCGAATGGCTTTACGCATCATTATCAACCCCCGGCCCCGTGTCCCAATTTGTCCAGCCTGCTTGGTCGCATGGCGATGCCAACTCGGATCGGGGTGAATGGAAAGCCATGCCAAACAATAAATCAAGACACAGAAGCGAAAACAAACAAGAACGGGCCGAGGCCGGGGCTGGGGACGTGCTTTATTGAAAAGGGGAAAAACGTGAAAAGAGAGTTCTATGAGTACGAACACACGAACACATCGGACAAGCGATTTGGAGGAGGAAATCACAGAAGCAAATCTCCAGCAAGCTCCAAAAGCAATCCACACCCGGGGAAGCCACTAGAGGCGGTGAGATGGGTCGGCGGGGGCCTGTTACGTATCCCTTTTTGTGATGTTTCATTTCGTTTGCCAATTCCGAATGACCCAAATGAAGTCGAAGTTTCCTGGAGCCAGCTCGATGTGGAATGTGTCTCATTTCTTTTCCTTTCTGCACGTTTCCTGGTCCCTGACGATGATCATTAAAGATAGCTGCCATCAAGTCATGTGCCGAGAGGAGGCGAGCCGACCCACAACGTGGAGGTGGTGTACAGTGTGCACGCACCCAGTCGGCCCGGGCAGAAGCCATTAACTAAGCAAACACCAACACAGCACAGCCTTTGAGATGCTTTTTCTTCTCTATGTCAACGCCATCGTCATCAGCATCCTCCTCATCGTCACCGTCACCGTCACCGGCATTCACATCGACATCCTCTGTGGCACAGGGGACGCGTTTGCAAATGCAGCACACCCTCACACTCATCCTCAGCTTCAGCCGGATGGCCTCATACTGATGGCGACAGTGGCGGGACTAGAACTAGAAAAAAAAATAACTCTTCGAATGACACCACAAGGCCACGCTGTTACTTCGAGCAGCGCGCAACATCCACACTAGAAGGGCTCGGTTGTTCTGAAATTTCGCCATTTTTTGCCGATTAACCGAAAAGGGAAACCGCCTGGCTGTGACACAATCGTCAGGCGCAGCCATTTCCCGGAAAAATGAGGCTGAAATATGAAATACAAGCGCTTTAATTAGAGCCATAATGAGATGCTCCAGATAGAGTCGCTGCAATCTGGGACAACATACTGCTGCTGTCATTCTTATTCGTCTCTTCGGCGCTGTTGTTCTCTCTGGTGGCGTTTTTTTTGCTTCGTTAGCAAGCGCCGGCACTGGGTGGAGGACACTATGGGGTTTATTTTTGTGTTTTCGTTGTTGTGCTTGTGCTTTTAGGGCAGCTTCGGGATATGGACCATTGAGTCGTTCTCCTGATGCCACTACCGAGCCTGTGTCACGTGCTGGAAGATGACGCATACTTGAAACTTCAAAGCCAGGCACAGCCGCGTCTACGTCACAGAGATTCTCTCAAATGGCCACTTTTGGGGAAAGTGCACAGAACGGTTGGAATGATGAATGATTCCCCGCGCGAGTGATGGTACTGGTCCGTCTAAGATGTTTGGGATACTTTGTTTTTATGGTTTGAGGTTAAGACGTGTCATATAACAGGAGATGGATAAGCGTGCGTGAGAATGCGATAGTCACGCCGTTCTGGCAGACAGGTGCGCTTATTTTGAGGTCAGAGCATGTAAAGTAAGATCGAGGTTGGCAATTTAAAAAAATAGCATATAGCGTACATCACGTAGTCTGCCTGACAAAAACTCATGTCGCTAGATACTGCTCTCTGCGACTGTCACATGTCAAATGGCGTCCAAAAAAAGTGACATCTCGGATTGTTTTAATGAAATGCCTTGGTTGGAATCATTCCAACACGTTCTTTGAACTTTAGAAAGGGATTGCTATCGGCAATGCGTTGGGACTGTCAAATGTCAAGTGACAGATGTCAATGGTGCCCAAATTCTTGTCGCATATGGAACAGTTGTTTCCATCCAATGCTTTACTGAATCCAATAAGTTGCATCGACTTTTGTAAGTCCATCAAAAAATGCCATCAACCGCACTCAACTTGCATCGACTTTTGTAATTCCATCAAAAAATGCCACCAACCGCACTCAACGACTGCCAAGTGTCAAACGACGGATGTCATGTCCGTTTCAAAATGGCACTCGAACGTTGCGTTTTGACAAAATACTTTAATTATTCCAACACGTTGATGTGTGCTAAATTGTTACCGACAGTTCCTTACGGCTGTCAAATATCACATGACAGGTGTCACTCGTACCGAAATGGTGCCCAGGCAGCGCCCATCGAGAACTGTTTTCGAACTAGATGGCGAAGCTACTCCGTACTAGATTTTTGCCGACCTCTCTTTATGGCTGTCAATTATCAAGTGACAAGTGGCGACGAACTTAGGGCCCTCAACGACTGCCATGTGTCAAACGACGTATGTCACCCGTTTCAAAATTGCGCCCAAACGAAGTTACGTCGTATTTTGAACAAATACATAAATCACACTACGTTGATGCGACGTTAGGTGCCCTGTACTAAATTGTTGCTGACATCTCCTTACGACTGTCAAATCATCTCTTCACATGACAGATGTCACACATGCCAAAATGGCACCCAAAAATCGACCTGAAATATAAAAAACGATCTTTCACTAGCTGCCTTCAGTTTAATGCAGGTAGTTTATTGAGGTCCCTCTGAACTGATCAATGTTCATCAACCCTGCGTCGGAGCGTCTCTGTTTCGCTTGGCACAACTTGAAGTGCCCATGGAGCGAATCTGCGCCCTCCACAACCAGTGCATGGCTTTGTTCTTGAGTATGCACCCTCTCTTCCTCCACCCTTGAAGCCGGGCGGAAGGCTTCAAACATTAATCTGCCTCCCTAGTTCCAGCAAACAGCGCCGGCTCTTTAAACATTCGGTATCTTGGTGAATTCCCCCACTCCCTGTGGTGGCTCCTGCATTAAAGAGAACACAAGCTACTGTCAAGCGAGCATCGACTGTTGAATGAAATCCATCACTCAACCAGTATACTGCCACCCCACGACTCTCACTCCAAAGAGAAGAACCGAAATAAAAGAAATCTCAAGTACTTTTAAGCTAAAAATAAAATCAGAAAGGTTACCAACGTCAGCCATCCGTCACTTTGAGACGAGAGCAAAGGCAGGAAACAGAAAACAGACAACGAGGTATGAATGACCCTAAGCCCTGTCGTACAATGTCCAATCCATGCGATTATTATTCTTGACTTCCTCCGTAAGCCGATTAGAATTGGCTGCCCCACCGGGGATCTTGAATTTTGTGTCATCTCCAGTTACAGATACATAACACTCCGTCTGTCATTCCGTTATTCCGTTGCGGCATTACCACTGAAGTGTGTAATACGTCAAAAGCAGGTAAATCTCCAAAATGATTCATTCAAGCGAATGACTGATGTCCTTTAAGACTCATCACCGACTCGGATTGTCATGGCAACGATTTGCCAAAAGGAATTGACAGGTTGAAGCAGATGTATGCGTGTGTGCGTCCATGTGGATGGGGGTTCTGCAGGAAAAAGCAAAATGAAAGGAACGACGTCAAGGCGATTAATCGATACAAAAACCTGCACACACTCACACACATCATCGTTCATACAATTGTCGATGCTGCGAATGCTGCTGGGCCTGAGGATGTCGTTGGAGCTGCGGAGCACTTAAGCACTGTTGGTGCTGTGGCCTTAGCTTGAGGCAAGCGGGATGACGTTAAGTAAGTTTTGCAACAAATGCCGGATGGGTGGGATGTGCCTTGGAAGTTTCTCGAGTGTAGTTAAGGTCAAGTGGTTCAGTACTGGGACGGTCGTAAATTTTCCTCCGACAACGATGGAATGAATTTCTGAAATCAATGACGATACGGAGCTTGTGTTGTGCTGGGAGTGAGAACAAACAAGAAAAGGTTCGCAGGATATATAATTTGTTGACGGCATCGAATGGCTGATATGTTATTCCGAGGAACTAAGACAAGAGCCAAGGTTTTCTAAGGCAGGCGCTAGGAAAGTGCGGCAATTTCCTTTACTTATCATTCGATTCAGTTTATGGCACAACAATGGGAGAGGATCGAGATGAGGACGTGAATGAATCCAATCGCGGATGTGACAGTTTTAGAGGAATGCCATCGAGTTTTATCATTCGAACGTTTAAGGAGATTCAAAAATCGTGCCTCCCATGCCAGGGGGTTTCAGCTCAGAGGTGAGGGCTTTCCCCTGAACAGTCAGCCTGAGCTAATGCTTCTTTTCATCATGGACAGTGGTCTGTACGCCGTGCCGCTTTTCGTCATCCAAGTCCAAGTTGCCTTGCATTCGCTGTCACTTGTGTAAAACAGGTTTTTTACGCGAATAAATAAGTTCTCGATAAGATGGCATCACGGAGGGCAAACTCGGCACTGTGAATAGAAGATAGGTAGGCAGCGACGGGGGCTGCTAGTGAATTCACCTGCACACTTAGACCATGTCCATTGTAATAGTCACTGTCAGACTACCACCACTGATCGACAACTCCAGTGTTAGTGCTTAATTTGGCGGCAAATGGTGACTGGGCCAGATTTGAAAACCAAATAAAGGGGTATTATCTTCGCTCTCACTGGGATTCAACTACGCCATCAAGTCGTCTTGACGAGAGTGACGACTCAAACGATAATCCATCACAGCACGGAGCTACCTTGTGTCCTTTCTATGCTCACGGGAAGAGATCTTGCCGTAGAGAGACGGATTTCTCTCACTTCGTACTGTTCTTCCGTTGATCGTAGACAAAAGCAACAAAAAGGAACAATGAACCCAAAGGAACATTCAACATTTCAAATGACAGCTAGTGTCAGAATTGATTGCTGGTGATGCTCGATATAGTGAACTACTAAACACCGGGACTGTTCACTATGACGAGATGACAGTGAACACACTGTCACTGTGAGCGTGCACTGCTTGAAGTAAATTTCACTAAAATGTGTCCGTTTTTACGAACAATTGAAAACAAGGAAAAACAAATGAAAAATAGTAAGGCATTGGGTGTTGTTATTCCATTGGATCATGCGTTGGAAAGCTACTGTCATTGTACGTCATTTCAGTACATGTCATTCATTTGAAGCGTAAACAACAATAATTTTTTTTCACTCAAATATGTCGAACTTTGTGCCTGAAAAAGTGATTTTGCGGGGAGTTCTTCTTCATCACCTTAATATGGAGAAAACTGCTGCCGAAAGTCATCGTATTTTGGTGGAAGTTTATGGTGAACATGCGCTAGCTGAGGGAACGTGCCAAAAGTGGTTTTGAAACCAGGCTAACCAGTTAAATCAACGGCAAAGCCGAATATCCATGGCGCGAAGGTAATGCTCTGTATTTGGTGGGATCAGAAGGGTGTGCTGTATTATGAGCTGCTAAAACCGGGTGAAACCATCAATGGACAAGGCCACCGAACACAATTAATCCGTTTCAAGGGAGCAGTAGCCGAAAAACGCCCGGAATATGCGACCAGACACGAGACAATAATTTTCCATCATGACAACGCTCGGTCGCACTTTGCTATTCCGGTTAAGACCTATTTGGAAAACAGTTTGGAAAACAAACCACCTGCCTTATAGCCCCGACCTTGCCCCTTCTGACTACCATTTGCTCCGGCCGATGCAGAACGAAATACAGTTCACATCAAAGCAGAATATCAAAAATTGGCTTGATTCATTCTTGGCTGCCAAGCCGGTGCAGTTTTTTTTGGGATGGGATCCACAAATTTGCCAGAAAGATGGGAAAAAGTCACAGCTTCAGATGGACAATACTTTGAATAATACTATTGTACCTGTTTTTCTTAAATAAACGTTCAAATTTTGACGAATTAAGTTAAGACTCTCGAAGGATATGGAACTAGTCTCGTTCTTGTATTATTTTTTTTAGATGTTTGTATTTTTTTTATATAGGCGCGGTATTTTCTGTAACGTGTCTACCGTATTCAAACAGAATTAGGTGCGTAATATAAAATGAGGATAAATTAGAAAAAGGAATTCCCGAACTAAATTTCGAAAAGATTACGATTTTTCTTTAAAAATTCAATCATAGCTTCTTTCAACCGTACTAAATCGAATGGAATCGTGTAAAAACGGAATCACTTTTTTGTATTCTAAATCGTGTAAAAACAGAATTGTGCGTACTCATATGGGTACAATCATGATTTTTTTATGTTTAAAGGCATCATCCTTTTTTCTATGTTCTTCATGACTTTTAACACGGTTTTTTACACGTTTTCGTGAACATATCTACCGTGTAAAAACAGAATTAGGTGTACAGTAATGTTTCGCTAATCCGACTCAACTTTAATCCGAATACGCGTTAATCCGAGCCTCTCTTTTTTTCATAACGTCATCTCAAATGAGGATCTACCCCGATTTTTGTACGCTGTAAAACGAATTCCGACTAAAAAACATACGAGCGTGTTGGTTTTCACGGTAATTTTAGTTTTTGCCGGAATTTTGTTCAGCTGTTACTCGTTATTCGCCTTCTTGCCGCGTCTTCTGGTTGTCAGGATTATGAATGTATACGACCTTATTCACATTCTCATTCGTCCCTGATGTTGCTTGAATTTGGCTATTTTATATTTTTTTATATTTTTATTTTATATGTTTTTTTTATTAGTTTAGCAATAAACAATATTTTAACATAAACATAATTTCAGCAATAAACATGGATTTTTCTCGTAAAATAACCCACTCTTTTCATTTCCTCGTCCTATACTCGTTAGTTCGAGTGACTCGATAAGCCAGACCCCTGATTCGGATTAGCGAGACATTACCGTTATTGTAAAATCTACCATCACTCTCTGGTCACCCTCTAGTTGTTGGGAGCATACATGTATCAACAAACGCCAAGACTGAACGTTTGGTTACCGTGTGGCGCGAAGTTCACTGCTCAGATTTGAGACTTTACACATTCCATCATCAAATTCCCTGCAGCTTGCATCATTAATGTACGGGTTATTCAAGTTGATAGAATAAACGAGCCGCTGGTACTGCTAAGGGCCCACTTGAATCGACTTCACATCGCTCAAGTTAAAGACCTCTGTGCAAATCCAAATGAATAAATCTGGCTGAACGAAATGGCGCATAAAATCTCCTCTCAGGCACATTACGACTTATCGCTTCGTTCCTCAGAGTCGCCATCAACGCAGAACGGCTTGATTTTCAAAGCACGTTCCTGCAATCCACTAAATCCTTTCCAGCAAATCTGAGTATCATTCCCATGCCATTCCCAACAAAAGCCCTGTCTGCGGCGCATTCACAAATCATTTTTCGAAAACCTTTTTGTCTGAGCGTAGGGCCTTTCAATTAGAGCACTTATTGGGCCTTACTTTAATGGCAAACGAAAAGCCTTAAACACGCCACTGGCCATGCAGTCGGCATTTTTCGGGAATTGCAGAGTGCACCGGAGCTGAAGCGATGGCATTTTGTTGCTCGTGGATGAACGGAGAATCGCACCACACAAATGGAAAATCACATAATTCCCCCGGGATCACAAAACGACATCACAGTTAATGGTAATTGGTAACTAAAAAGTGATTATGCACAGACCCACATATACACGCGTGGCGTTACCACATGCAGAACAGAAACAGAGCTTAATGCCGTTGAATGGCGAAACGAGAGCCCTTAACTATCTGCGGCAGCACCTCATCCTGTCTGGCGGGCGGCCATTCTCCGCAGCTACAGCATTCACCCATTGGCCCTAACGATGTCATAAAACCCAATATACGAGCACTAAATTACACATACATGCCGAGCTCCCGCCGCCCTCGCCCGCTGCCGTGTGAGGCACCCGCCATACAGTCGCGACGCCCGGCTTTCACACGAGCCATCAGGATTCTAAATGTCAAGTCACGTATCCGCGCACCATGCCACGGCGTCATTATATTTCCCACAGAATGCCGCAACAAAATTTTAATTACACACAATTTTCCAAAAATTGTTTTTGTTTCAAAATTCAATCCGCTCTGCTCTGGTTGCTGGAGGTCAGCGGGATGGGGAGGTGGAGGTGGTGGAAGTTGGGTGGTGCCACCACTAAGGAGCTTAATGTGATGATTTTTGACAAATGCAAAGCGCTCCTCTCACCCGGCAGAGACTTTGTGCCGTTGCGTCACGTCTGTCATCGATGCTTCTCCACTCTTGAATACCGAACCGGAATGCACACGAACACCAGCAGCTGTGGATCATTGAAGAAGTGACGATGGCGATGGCGATGGCTATGGCAACAGCTCTCACATCCTCGTCGAGAAGGGAAATTGAAATTCAATAGACTAAGAGGAGCACTAAGTAATATGCTAATGTAGCACGTTTATTCAAACTGACACAGGACTCCTTGCTCGGCGATGCGGGTGCTCAGGCGGGCAGGGGGGGAATGGTGTCGAACTAGTTCTGTAGTCACACATGTTTGCGCAACACATCCAAGCTGACAGCTAACTGACAAAGCTTTGACGCTGAGCAAAACGACCGCTCTTAGTGGTGTTGTTAATGGATCGGCATCGACATCGGCATCAGCATCGGCACTCTCTCACCGATGCCAATGAAGAGGGGGGCTTGGGTGGCGCAGGGGTTGGCACATGACAATGGGGTGTCGGTCGTTGGCGTGGATGAGTGCAGGAGATTCCGTGTCAGGAAAGTGGAAGCTTCTGTAAAGTTGCCGCGCTGTCATTTGAACGCGCGACAATTTTCCATTGACATGCATGGAATTCTAATGTGTTCGCCCGCGCCGTGTGGATGCAGTGTGTCACAGGCGCGTTCACATCCGCTTGCCGTCGTTAGTCACACTCTGCACGGGGGGAGGCTTGCCATTATTTATGACGCCATGTCGCCGTCGCTGGGAATCTGCAGGAGTCCACAGGAATCTGTCGTTGCTCGTGGGCATGGTGACAAAGATGCAAATTCTGCTTGTGAACCAATTCGACATGTTGGCCTACAAGCCCTGCGGAGCTGTTCGAATGCAGGGAGGAGTGGGGGACGGTGCTCTGTTATGACATCAGTTCTCGATAACACGAATAAATTCCAGCTGCCTGAGAGTGTCCTTGCTGCTGGTGTTCCGTGTAAGCAAACGATTCTGTTTTATGTCCCAGAGTTGATGAACCGAAAAATCAGCTGAAGGAACCCTGCCAGACGCGAATGAAATATTCGTGGACATTTGGCTGATGTCCAAAGTGGGACTGAGTCCGGGGACAATGCTCATATGGCGATGACCCCTCAAATTGCAGGATCGCTACACTTTGACCATTATATGGGTCATCATGGATGTTGTTTGCTGGTGCTTGTGCTTGTGCTTGTGCTTGTGCTTGTGCTTGTTGGTTGATTTGTTGGAGACGATTCAAAGTGCAGGAAATTTGTGAAATCCCATTACACTTTTCCAGAATGGCTCCAGGGCTGGGACACATCATTCAACTTGAATGAGAATCGATGGTTTCAATTTGCCACAACGTACGTGTGTGTTTGAGTTGAGGAATGACATTATGTGCTTGGCGTGTGGAGGAGGGGGATGGTCAGCGGTCGTTGGTGACTGTTTGTCTGGATTCATGGTAGAAGAGATTGATTGTAATGGGTTATGACTCAAGGCAATTCAATTTGTCTTTGTTGCGTCGGGCAACATTGGTTGACAATCGATTCGTTAGATTGGCGAGCGCAGGGACACTGTGTTGTCCTGATGGAGTGCTGAACTCGGTCATACAGATTTTATATGCATTTGTGGGGTCGGAAGAGCTGGCAAAGGACACGATAGATGACTGTGACACGAATTCAAGGAGGGAGCAAGAGTCTGAAGACACTCAGGCGGTGGCTCTGGTCTCTGCAAGGATTGTCTGTATGCGCTGCAGGCTAGGCAAGAATACGATTCGTGATCTGCAGAGCTCCGGATTGCACCACAAGAAGTGGCGCTAGAGTCCACTGCAGAGGTGTACCAGGACCTGACTCACGAGTGCAGAGACCGTGCTTGTCAGTGATTCGAGAGAAGTGAAGCAGCGTTGAATTATGACAGGTTTTCTTGTCGGGATTTTGAGCCCTGAGAAGATCGACCGCTTCGAATCTACCTAGTTTGAAGAATATTCTTTCAAACATTGATCAAAATGCTTGATTTTGGAATTGGCTGTTTTGCCGTCCTTTTGAATAAACTTGTGTGCGTTTTGCTGAGCTGGACGGCAGCTCTCCGACACGAGCAACTTTCAACCAGGCCATGCTAATTGCTTCTAGTTTTGAATACAAATGAAAATGGGTGGCGCTACAGCCCGAAGATGTCCAGTGCCTACCTTTGCAACCATTCGTGCCGTGCGTGCCATTGTTCTGTCACGAGTGGAAGGGACCGACGGGCTTATGCCAACTCCGAACGGCCAATTTGAGAACCTTTTTCTAGGCAGTTCAGAGCATTATCAGTGAACGCTTGGTAGTACCGGAAATTAGGCAGCGTAGGGTCAAATGCGGAGTCGAGTCACCAACCCACAACGGCCACGAACTACCATTAGACTCCAAATAAGTACCGAAAATCTGGAGAGGGGAAATCTTAGCAGTAGAGTGAATGATGGTAGACATCCTTCCTCTGTATATCTGTGTCAATGAAATCGCGCCAGGATGCCATCTTCTTGGACACGGCTGTGTGGTATAAATCGAAATAGCGAACATAATACCGATCATGGACGATGTATGAACCATGGATTCGCTCTTAGCCGAGAAGGGTAGACAAATATAACTCTCGTTTGCTTCTACAGCACTTGCGCCAATTGAAGCTTCAATAACTCGTCTAACTAGTTTCAAGCATTTTTGTCTGGTATCTAAAGAACCACATGAATTAAAGAAGCTTTAATAAACAAAGTCTCCGATTAATCACACAAGTGAACAAGATATGGTGAAATCGTCGCGCAATGGGAAGGCGAATGCGGAATCGGAGCACATGCCATGATTGCAATGATTTCCGCAGCAAGAGCTCACTCAAAATTGGAGTCAATATTTGCAGACAGTAGGCTATAGCAGGATCATTAAGGCATTTGACAGAGTTTGTCATCAAGTTCTTTTTATCGGAAATGCGTGCTCACGGTACTACTATTTTTCGAACTATTGTATCGGATGGGATAAGGTCTGCTTCCTACACTCTTTCTCATATAATGACCTCGTGTTTGATACTTCTCCGAGTTAAAGTATGAAAAGTCTTCGGCTTTCTAAAACTATTTTCCTCTTCAAATAATTCTTTGCTTTTCTTCTCAGCATATTCTTGGTACTAATTTTTATTACAAATAATTATTTTAATATTTATAAATATTATGCTGTGGAGCTGCGGTGCTGCAATCGTTCAATGCACACAAGCGGGTTTTTCCCGCTGGACTAAATCTTAGAAAGTTTACAAAAAGAAACGAGTAATTTTTGCGGACCTAGTGCAGACAACCTATGTTCATAAAAAGAAACCGGTGTAGGAAGTAGACCTTATCCCATCCCTGTCATATGCATTGGTATGCTTCGGAAATAATACCCCATATTTCAGAAATCCTCTGTATCTCATTAACAATTGTTTTTATATTAATTTCTTCTTCTTTATTTTGAATTTTAACTAGCGGCAAATTGACGCATGTGTGCGCTGCTCAATAACAAACAATGAACTGCAAGATGCAACTCCATCTGCGGTGACACTGCGTTCAACTGCGGCAACCTTCGAGATTTTTCCCGCTCAATTTCACAGCGTCATCGTGCGATTTAAGTATCTTTACTGATTTCAATAAAAACACATTTGGTACTTTGTTGTATGAATACTCTATTGTCGACTTTACACTTCAAAATATTCCAATCAAAGAACGCCTTGGTGACCTCGGCGATTCTCTTTTATTCCCGCTTTCTGCTTGCTGTGCAACATCGGCAAATATTGGAGAATGACCTTTGTTCACCTCGTCGCCAGCTGTTGCTGTCGACATTTCCATTGTCGAGGAATGAACTCTGTGCAACTCGTTGCTAGTTGTTGTTGAGGATGTCGGTCTCATGTTACTACACGTAACTCGCGTGTGTGTGCACCACTCAATTCTGCTGTGACTTCCGTAAGACGCAAAGGCTATGACGCTGCGGGACCACTTGTCAAAATGACGGGCCTAACTGGCACGCGAAATTCACTTTCTAGGAAACTTAATATTGTACAGAGAACGAATCGGTACCGTGAAACAACGCCGAGTCGGCTTTATTTCACTATTCGATGCTAATATTATTAAGAGAAAAGATTTGATTGTTTGTTTGCTACCAATTGGCTCCGAAACTACAGTCCTGCATTATTCCTGATGAACATGGGCTATAGAATATTTTCAAAACCTGCCACGGAAGTTACATATTTATTTAAACTTTATTTAAAGTGCGGGCTTGTTTGCACGGCTCAGCTAATAATTTATAAAGACATTCAAATAAGGTGAAGTGAAATGAGGTGCAACAAAATAAGATCAAATGTAAAATTTCCGATTTGGCTTTCTTTCGCCTAGAAAACGACTTAAGTTTGCATATTTTGATATTTTCTTTTTTTCAATTGAATGGAAACCAGAAATGAAGTATGATAGAGATGCCCATCTCCACACCTGATTGACCCCTAGCCCATCGACAGAGGCTTTTTGACAGTTATTCACGAAATGACTTAAATGACGTTATCTGATTGGTCAATTTGGCTTTAGAAACCGATATAAAAAATGTTTGTCTTCATTTCTGCCGGAACTGTTGCAGCGCTATATACCTCAGAGTAAATATATTTAAACTTTAGCTCCAGGCACCTGCCTGACAGTTGTTGACATACCCTTAGCGGAGCGAAGACGAGTTAAGAGGGTTAAAATCCTGAGAGCGAGCGAAGCGAGCCACCCACCTCAGCAAACAGTCTGTTTGTGTTATGTTCGGTGTTATTCGAAAGTGTACAGGAAAGTGGCATATATCAAAAATTCGGCGTTATTTCACTCACAATTCTTATATCCGCTTAAGTTACCCATGATTTTGTATCGCCACTTGTGAATTAGGCCATAGCAGGATCGTTAATGCATTTGACAGAGTTTGTGATCCAGTTCTTTTATTGAAAATGCGTGCATACGGTACTTCTTATTTCTGAACTGTTTACGAACTGTTGTGTTGGATGGGGTAAGGTCTGCTTCCTACACTCTCTCTTTCTATACATGAAAAGGCTGTAGCTTTATAAGTAAAAATATTTCTCTCTCGTAAGAGTGGTCCGTCCACCGAACATCTGCCCAGTCAGCATTTTTCGTTCTTCGTTTCAATGTCCGAGCATTGAACTATTGACGACAAATGCGATTTTTGTTTATCTTATTTTTCCTTAATTAAGTCAATGTTGCAATGCTCGATCCTTGCACTTGAGTTTTGTGCGTCGGAAGTGTGAGCGTTAGCATTTTCGATTGAAGGGGCAATGTTCGGTGCTGAATCGTGTGTGTGCACCACTAAATTTATTTGTGAGTACCGCATGTCGCAAAGTTGGTGACACTGCGGAGTCGCGTGTCAAACTCAGGCATGTCTGCACCGGGCCTAACTGGTATACGAAATTCACTATTTCCAATCGTCGTTAATAATTCACGAGGAAGATATCCAATTTTATAGCTGACTGTCCGATCACTGTCCCTCTGTCCACTGACCAATTTTGTTTGACGACTTGAAGAAAATGTACAAATAAAAAGTCAATTAAAACTTAATAGTGTACAGAGATATATCATTAGGCTCGTTTTGTTTTGCTAGCGCATATACGCTTGATTCAATTTACATGAAAAATAGCCTAACAACAATTCCTATATCAGCTTAAGTTACCCACTTATATCAGTTAATTATTGCCGCTTGTGAAACAAGCACGCATAAAAACACTGTTTTCAACCATTATTTTTTGAATTCATTTAGTTGACAACGAAAATAAAATTATATGCAAAGACATTGAAAATGGCTGAGGAAGAAATGTACACATTTGATGTGCTGTTCCTTTCGATATTCCGATTTTTCAGAAGTCGAACTAGAACTATCGCCACAAATGAGAGAAATCCTTACTGTATTTTCCATTATAATATGTTCCAAGCCATTTTCCTTTCCAATTTAATCGTCTTTCGATAGTTTAACAGCTGACTGTCTCAAATGTCGTAAATGTCGTCTGTACTGCCAAGTTTTAATGATGAATTGTTAAGCGTCGATGACCGTTTTACCAAATTTTGCCACTTCAGCCTTTATCGATTTCGTCAATACTCAGCATTTTTTTTTTGAATTTAAATTTATATATTGTATTGGGTCTACAACTTAATTCGTGCAGTTTACTAAGAGATGGCGTGACTTGTATTATTCCATTGGAACATGCGTTGGAAAGCTACTGGCATTGTACGTCATTTCAGTACATGTCATTCATTTGAAGCGTAAACAACAATCATTTTTGTTCACTCAAATATGTCGAACTTTGTGCCCGAATAAGTGTTTTTGCGTGGAGTTCTTCTTCATTACTTTAATATGAAGAAAACTGCTGCCGAAAGTCATCGTATTTTGGTGAAAGTTTATGGTGAACATGCGCTAGCTGAGCGAACTTGCCAAAAGTGGCTTTGAAATACGGCTAACCAGCCAAATCAACGGCAAAGCCGAAAATCCATGGCGCGAAGGTAATGCTCTATATTTGGTCGGATTAGAAGGATGTGGTCAATGGACAAGGCTACCGAACACAATTAATCCGTTTGAAGAGAGCAGTAGCCGAAAAACGCCCGGGCAATAATTATAAAATAATTCCATCATGACAACGCTCGGCTCCACTTTGCTATTCCAGTTGAGAACTATTTGGAAAACAGTTTACTTCGAAACCCGCTATAAGGCGGGTAGGGGCCTTATAGCCCAGACCTTGCCCCTTCTGACTACCATTTGGTCCGGTCGATGCAGAAAGCCCTCATTGAAATACGGTTCACCTCAGAGCAGAATATCAAAAATTGGCTTGATTCATTCTTGGCTGCCAAGCCGGCGGAGTTTTTTTGGGATGGGATGCACAAGTTGCCAGAAAGATGGGAAAAAGTCATAGCTTCAGAAGAGCTATACTTGAAGACCAATAGTATATTATTACATGCTGCTGAACGAAGTGTCAAAAAATTCAAGTCTTGGGCCTAAGTTCTAAAAAATTTAAGGTTTCAGTGTAGTCCCATATGGGTCCGTTTGGTTCGAACAAAAAACGCTGACACACAATTTTAAGTGCCAGGAGATTTACAAGTCTGTCTTTATAAGATTTGATTTCTGATCTAAATTTGCAGCTCGGGACCAAACGGACTAACTTGCCTGACCTCGTAATCCAATTCACTCCCCTCAGTGTAGCTTCTCATAATCATTCCAAGACTTGCAAAATAGGCAATTTCCTATGTCTGCTCTGGCGACAACAACATCGCGAATACACTCGACTAGCTTGAGCACCGACGTTTTAAGCAACCTTTAAAACTTCAAAATTGTTCACCAATTAAGTTTAGTTAAATACATCTCCGCCGTCAAAATGTATCGCTTTGACATCAAAGAGTGAATTAACAACGATCAGAAGTGAACTTGAACCTAGAAATTCTATCAAACTTATATCACACACTTTAAGTCAATCATTCTTTCACTTTCCTTAACTAGCTCCGACTGTGGGTACAAACGTACCCTCAACCATTCCCGGAAAATATAACATAACCTCAAATTCACTGATGGCAATTACGATTCTCTTGAAACTTCGCCCAGAACTCGGTTCCAAAATGAAAGGAATCAATTTCTTGCCCTAGGCGGATACAAATTCCAATCAATCCATATTAGTTTCTTCAATTATCCGTGGCGCATGTATGCATGAAGGATCCCCAAGTTTATCCAACGGAACGTTTCACAGGCATCTCTGCTGCTCCGCATTGAAACGACGAAATCAATTTCAATTAGCCCACAATAACTAATGCTGGCAATCTCTTGAATAACCGATTTACCCATTACATTTAGCAAATTCAGCAATTTATTCAGCCGCCCCCTTCTGAATGTGTAATATCGTTAGATGCGGCACCTGGAACAAATACCGCATTTTCCTTGCTCGGCACATTCGAGCTCGATGTTTGCCCAATACTACCCGCCTGGCATTCATGTTCACCGCAAAAACCATGTACTTTCACAAATATCGCCCTCAACCCTGCGATCCGTTGTTGCGCCCGGCCCACACTTGGTTAACCTTTTATTCTGCTGACGTGGTAAGGATTTTGCCAATTGCATAGCTGGATAGACGAAACGAAAAAAACGAAAAACGAAAAACAGAACCGAAACAAATGTGTGCGTGAACACAGAGCATGCAAATGGCCGAAATCAAAGCGCAGCTCATGGACGCCCACAACGATGCCCGCAAAATGCAATGTGCACACAATATGCAGCAGCAGTTTCCCTTCGAAAACCCATCCACGCCGTGATTTGTAGTCGCTGCGGCGTGGAATTGAATTGCCCTCACTGCTAGCATTGGTTATGGAATTAGACAAGACAAAAAAATTGTGACTTCCAACCGCACCGCAGCGCTGTGCTGCCATCTGTTGATTAATTCATTGCGATTAGGCTCGCCAAGGGGTTCGAACATGCACGGGTTTATGTTTGATGGGACAACGCCTATAAAACGTCACCGCAAATAATTCAGGGGACACTTTACGGCTTTCAGAAGCGGCACCTACGCCTCTACTAAAACGTAATTAATTTCAATTATTTACGAGCCCAAAATACACGGCCCACGTTGAAGCCTCTCACACCGACGCTCTCTGTCGCACTTAATTAAGATCGACATGAATTCGGGATTGCCGTCAAACGACAGGGCACAACTGTCAGATAACTTTAACGGAACATTCACTGAAAGATTATCTAATTAAACATTCAAATCCCCGGTTGACGGCAGCCAGTGGGTCGTGCGCTCAGCCCTGACAGCTGGCGGCCTCAAGGACTGCATGCCGTTCCGTTGGTTCGTTTTAATTTTTGACTCATTACACAGTCTTGAGCTGTGCCGTGTGAGGTCTGAAGGATGTCTTAATTTGTCAGAAAACGCCCGCTCTCCAAACTGAGTCGGCGGCAGACGCACATGGGCTATTTGCATATTTTATCTGGGCGTCGTACACCTCACATCCTCACAAGGTGGCTTAAGTATTCATATTGTGTTCCTTAAACATGACTTATGGTCGATTAACGGTGAGCTTGATATGTTTCGCGCTAGCAGGTTACACAAGGGCCGTGGGCTGTCGGCTATGATGCTTGACATACTGGCAGTGTGGCGTGCAGCTTAGCGGTAATCTCTTGATTGTAGTGACAGTTTGTGACGCAAGCAAGGGTTGTGGGTTAAGTGCATGCGAAGGGAATTGGGTCAAGAGGAAACGGAGGCTCTTTGAATGCGTTCGCTGGCAGGCACATTCAATGTTGCCCCAATCGATGGGGATTGTGCGCATCCACTGAAGTCGGGAAAGAGGGTTTCTGATTGGGGGTGGGTGGCCGTTGTTTTATTTGACACGGGAGATCGTAAAACGATGGAAAGCAACACGTGGCTCTTGACCATGAAGACACACTTTTTTACTGCTTTGGAGTGTGCAGCAGGCGTTGGTTGGGTTTAAAGAATGGCGAATGATGGAGTGTGGTAAGTGTGGGGAGAATTGCGAGATTTGTTAAGCGAACTGCGACAACTAGTGAGAATTGAAAACGTTTCGTGCTAAGAATGGATGCATTATGCAAGTGTGAATGAAAGCAGCTGGCAAGTTGATGTGGACTTGTTCGCCTGACGGCAATCATTTCATCATTTCGTTGCTTGCTATAATACTCGGACGGTCCCTTTGAAAGGGGCCTTGACCCTGTGTGGCATAATGGTCTTCTTGTAAAAAAATGTAATGTAAAAAAATAATCCTTTCCATGCATAACTGAGCTTTGCTTTGGTGTTCCTCAGGCATCGGTCATGGGACCAGTTCTTTACAGCACTCACCTGAATATGAAGTCTTACCTCATGGAGGTCACTGTTTTCGCTGGTAATCATTAACAGATTCAACAGATTCAAAGCAAATACAAAACGCGACCAGTTAAAGAGGATTTGGTTAGAACTTCTTACTCCGGAGGCACCAAGTTCGCAGACATCGAGCCAGAACCTGCTCCCGAAGCCACTGTTTGGTATGAGAATGGCCTCCACTTTCTAACTGGCAATTGATATAAACAAGAGAGGAATATGAACACATTGGGAACAAGAGCTTAGCTGACCTAAATATAAATATAATCACTAGAGTGCGTATTGTGCTGTCAGTAGAAAGTGGGACTCGGTGCTCTGCGTGGTAAATGAATATGCTTTTGAGATAACCTTATAGTCTGGGTTGAATTAAGGAGTTCCAGTAAGTTGATTTGGCAAGGGAATGCACAACCTGGAAGCTCTTTTTTCTGTCGCCAATATTCCAAGAGACCTGCTATGTATGCAACATCTTCGGATGGTCCTACATTTTGGGAGAGGACCTGAGCCTTAACCAGCAAACCAGTTGCTTCCAATTACCCACGTCAAGCTGGCTGAGGTCCTCCTCCACTTGTGTGTTCGATCGGTTTCGCGGGCGTTCTCTATTGCGTTGTCCCATTGGCGGGGAGTCGAAGCCTTTCGGGTCAGAGTTCAGTTATCCCTGTGCTCTCCACGGCCTGGCCTGGAATCAGTAATCGCCTGGCTAGACTCGTGTCGTAGGACAGCACATGCTCTTCGTTAATGAATCTTCTTTTTTTTCCTTCCCCAAATGCCATCAACGCAAACGAGATCAAAGTTAAAACGAAGATCTATGGACTAAGGCCACTACCTTGCGGAACCCCAATTTGGTTGGAGACTCATGACTTAGAGGGAGTTACTTACTTTCAAATGTGTTTGTGAAGAAAGAGAAATGGAAGAAATGCCCAAACAAAGTAGGCTGCGCTGCGTAGGCGCAAGTATGCACATCATGTCGATGAGTAGTGCTGCTGCTGCTGTTCGGACGTTTACTCTGGCGCACACGCCGTCCGGCGAATCCTTTATATTCGGTTGATGATTACTTTCCCCTGTGTAGCGAGGGAACAATCCTTGGCGTACTTGGTGCGGCCAGATATGCGTTTTCATCGGTGACAGAATTTTGGGGCCACTCTCGGAGGTCATTGATTGTGATGTTCTTGCGGAGTACCCAGGTTCTTGAAAAGGGATAGTTAAGCATGTGTTTCTCATCAAACCTTTCTAAAAATTTGGCTGGCGCCACATTCCGGGGTATTAGACCTGGGCCTAGCCTCTACAGAATCCACTAGTGTTGTGAGTTCTATTGTTCATCTCACGAGTGGAGGGGACCACGACTCCGAAGGCTGAGAAGCTTCTTCTAGACAAGTGTACTCATTGAGCATTGTCATGAGTCAAAAAAGAATGTTGCTCGTGTTTCTATGAATTATTGTATCAGGCAAAGGTTGCGGAATGAGCGACTGGAAGGACCGGTTGGAGGATGCATATGAACAAGATTCTGGGCACTTAGAGAGACTTGTTCTCAGGTCAAACCCGGTCTATAGCGTCGTTCAAAGAAGAAGAAAAGGAAGTACCTCAAGTTTTCGTTTTACATATTTGTGTATCCAATGTCAGCAAAGCTATGAACGACACTGTATGTATGTAATGTGCGCTACAGTGAACACTTGGCTAGCGGCAGAAATTTTGGCCGTCTTTGGAATGTCACATTTTTAATCTGCAATTAGAATCAAATCGGCAAAAGGACTGCAAAGTAATTTGGCATTTAGCCTAATTGTTTTATTTTCCCATCACGAGTTAATGCAGGTTTTGGCAACAATCTCTGTTGAAACTGATTGCCGATGGCAACCAACAAAACAATTACATACGCTCGCAAACAACTTTTATTTAAGTTAACTGGTGGATGTTCATGTAAAGGGTAAGCCTTTTGTTTTTCTAGAGACAACTCCAATGTGAGCTGTAAGACAGCTGATGTAACTAGCCCTTAATGACAAATCTGAGAAGTCAACACTCGCCATCTGTCAGCGAAGTGTTGATAAAATAACAAATGAAGGACTCCATTTTGTTTTGTGTCAGATGAGAGAACAATGGTGGTTGAAATGAAGTTAAAAAAAAACAGTAAGGGAGCGTTTCATTTATTTAATTTAAGAAACAATGGTTTTACAGGATAAATCAATGCTTGCCACACACACATCTTATTCCATGTTAATTTTGACCGTGACTTCAGGGGGAGAGTCTGACTGGAATATGTTGCCTCCTAAGGCTGTAATTAACCCTATCTTGACGACATACAAGAGTAGTTTGTGCGATAGCGGGCGGCACTGGCGTTCTACTTCCTCTAATGGGGCTACAGTCCGAGGTGGACTGACCTCTCGAGCTGGTCGTTAGCCCAGTTGCCTCTAATTTCGCATGCCAAGTTGGTTGAGGACATTAACTACACTATTTTTCGACATTGCTAAACCCCCCGAGAGGTTGAAGGACATAACTAAGTAGATATCCATTCCAATTGGATCGTGTGATGTGGTTAGTCTGTTAAATTGGCACACTGTGTAGGTGTACATTTCAGGACAGTGCACGCTTAAACAGCGCTTGTTGAACTATTGGCGATGCATCTTTGCACTCTGGTCCAGGAAATTTCGTTCCCGAAGCCAGAGCATATCGAGAGAACAACGAAATAGAGTCAAATTTGAAGGGTAAACACTAGACTCCTAAATATGTACTCTCAAAACCGGGTGCTGGATTTTGCGAATTTTTCAATTCTCCTCCCACTCCCCCACGCTACAGCCCGGGGCGGACCTTGATCTCAGCCAACAAGCCTCTCCAGCTGGCATGATCTTTAGATACTTACCCCCAGTAGTCCACTTCAAGACGGTTCATCTGTCCGTGGTGGATCTGGGCTTCAGCCAACAAGCTTGTACAGAGGGTCATGGTCTTTAGTCACCTGCCTTCAGTCTCATACGCCAAGTTGGTTGAGGTCCTTCCCCACTTGTGAACGCCATCAGTTCTGTGGGCGACGTTTATTGCGTCGTCCCACTGGTTCGGAGTCGAAGAACTAAGAGACTGAGGTTAATTGAACCGAAAAAATAGGCCCAAAAACAGCAACAAAAACTTCAAAACATCCAAACGTGCTCGCGACTACTGTTCGATCTCGAATAGTAAAAAGGAGGAGCAAAAACCAAAAAATAACAGTGAACCAAGTTAGAAAATAACACCTATATAGCAGGGGTGGCCAAATTTGCGGGCTATGTGGTCTGGAATTTTCCATGAAATTGCTTACGCGTGCAGATTGTTCTTGGAAATGAAGAGGGTAGGGCCGGGAGGTTTTGACAGGCAGGAGGAATTGACACCGGCCCAAATTAAGACCCTGGCAGCACGTTAAGAGATAACAAAACGAAGATAGTAACGACTGCTTTTAGTGAGAGACAAACATTCTTGTGGTCCATCATTGAGTGCGAAGGGGACGTCATTTTTTTGTAAGCA
This sequence comes from Eristalis tenax, assembly GCA_905231855.2. NCBI lineage: Eukaryota > Metazoa > Arthropoda > Insecta > Diptera > Syrphidae > Eristalis > Eristalis tenax. Next base: position 71,156,082 of record HG993125.1, on the reverse strand, counting down.
TTCTGACTGCAATATTTTTTTGACCTAGTTTTTTACATTAGAAATGGAATGTAACGCGGCTTTAGAAATGAATAAATAACAATAATTTATCCTGACCACGAATAGAAATATTCTTTTATTTGTTCGAAAAGTTATCAAAAAGCTGGATTTCACAACTTTGCTGTAGGAGGTGAATCCCTTCCTCAATTCCTCCTACTTCATGAGTGAAAATACAAATTTTGTGGTTAAACAACTTTTTAATATTTTTTTAGAATATGAATGCGCCGAATTTTTTTAAAAGAAAATATCCCGACCGCTAATCTACAAAACGAGTGTTGCCAATGCTACTAAAGACATTGTAAATAAAATAAAATTTCACACCCAAATAGTTGGAATATAAATTAACAAGCTGGATAAGCTTGGCTTACGGGGTTTCTGAAACGATATAAGTCTCTAAGTTTGAGTAAGAAAATAAAATGTATTCTTGTTCTTATTTATTCTTCTCCTTGTAATTTAAATTCTATTTCATTAAACTCGGAAAATGTAGACTGAATTAAAAAAGAAAGATTTAAAAACGATAAATAAAGGGTCATTTTTTAAAAGCTATAGGAAAGTTTTTCAAAAAAAAAAAAAACACATAAAATTCAGAGAAATGCATGAGATCTTTATTTGAATCGATAGTACGGTCCATAAAATTTAATGTTTGAAGATTATTTCATGCAAATGTTGAGCTTGACTGCGCCTCAAATGGTCCATCCGCTTAGTCCAATTTTGGCATACTCTTTCCAACGTTTCGGCCGGTATCTCAAGAATAAATGCTTGAATGTTGTCTTCCAATGCGTCAATTGAAGCGGGCTTGTCTGTATAGACATGAGCATTAACATATCCCCACAAAAAATAGTCTAAAGGCGTTAAATCGCACGATCTAGGCGGCCATTTGACCGGTCCCGAACGTGGAATAAAATGTTCACCGCACTCGCCTCTCAATAAGTCCATTGTTGCGCGTGCTGTGTGGCATGTGGCACCGTCTTGTTGAAACCACATGTCATGCAAGTCAAGCTCTTGTAGTTTGGGCAAAAAAAAGTTGGATATCATCTCACGGTAGCGCTCACCATTCACAGTTACGTTACGAGTCGCATCATCTTTGAAGAAGTACGGTCCAATGATGCCACCAGCCCATAAACCGCACCAAACTGTAACTTTTTCTGGATGCATTGGTAGCTCTTGCAATGCTTCTGGCTGACATTCACTCCAAAATCGACAATTCTGCTTATTTACGTACCCATTGAGCCAAAAATGAGCTTCGTCTTAAACTGACCTGGAAGAAGTGCGCGATGAACTTTCTTAACAGAGCACGCATTTTGGTAATAAAATTCAATAATTTGCAAGCGTTGTTCGTTTGTAAGACGGTTCATGGTTAAATTTTAGACCAAACTGAAGATGCTTGACAGTGAAACAAACCACGAAACGTGCGTCAGCTGTTTAACCAGTGTTGCCAAAAAGATAATAGCTTAAAAATCACCCTCTGTAAAATATAGAGATATATACAAAAATTATTTGTTGAACAAAAAAAAGGGTATTAAGTCTTTATATATTAATTATATCAAATCCCCCACCTTCTGGCAAAACCGCAGGCAGATGGCAAATCCTCCTTCACTGTTGGAGGAATTTACACTTGTAAGGTTATAAGTAGTTTTAAGAAAAAAAGAATTGTGCCGAAAAGTGATTGGCCGGATACCGAATATTTGGCTAGCCGAATATTCGACGGCCTTTGAGCCTTGTCAGAGACTCGAAAGAGGTGGGACCGTGAACATTATTTTGCTCGTACCGGGAATCGAACGTAGGCTTGTAGGGTCGACCCACCAACCCACAACGCAACGGCCGCCTGTACGTAGGTAAATGAGAAGGATAGAAGACGCACCCATGGCGAAGTCCAACAGTCACGGTGAAATGTGTTGATCATCGACTTTATTATTTGATTCAAATCAAACGTCTGTCCAGTCGGCAATTAAAGTCATCGCGTCTCCATCTGTATCGGTCCACGCATAAGGAGATTTCGAAGATAATAAGAGATCTGCTACTTTGGTTAAAGAAGCAACCAGACAATACCAACGTCGAACATCCGATGCTCAGTCCAACCGAGCTGGAGCTTCGGCATTAACATGTAGGTTCACTTCACCCGTGAGAAAAGAAAGGCGCACACAATACGAGTGGTTGCTGTAGAAGCCCGGCCCAGGTCCACTGAAAGTCAGCTGAATGTAGACAGATGTGTCTCTTAAGTGTATGAGGTCGTTTGAGAAGTCTTCAAGAGTCGGGGGTGGCCAGAGCCGAACGTTTTCAGTTCCCTCCTCAACAAGACCACTTTTACGCCAAGCCTTCTCGTATGCTCTCCAATGTAACAGTATCATGTGAGTAGATGAAATCTCCCATCGGTGAGTTTGGTTGGTGGGAGCATTCTCGAGGAATGCATGTACTCTTGCTCTGTCTTCAGCAGTTAAGGTGCGCTGACGTCTGGGCTAAGGTTCGATGGTTCAAAGTTTTATTTTTTTTATCTCTCGAGGTACTGAATGTAGCCGGTGTACGACTACAATTTTAGACACATCCCTTGCGGTGACTGCTACTATTGCACAACTCCGAGAAGAGTAAGAGCATAGATGAAGCAAGATCATAGCGAGAGACAATTATAACTGCCTTTAGCAACTCGTTGGGTCTACATTGACAGATCGCTGGCAATCGAATAGACGAGCCGGCAAACAGAATGTTTTGACCAACTCTTGATCAACTTGTTGTCAGTGCGACAGAAAGTTGCTAGCGATTGTAGTTGCAGCGCTTACTGGCCCCATTTTTAAAACCATAACATGAAAATGAAACTCGCCAACGACGATGAAAAGAATCCTCTCACTACCTCTGCCCCATCGTCACAGTACATGTCAGTGGAGGAGAACACTGAGTGAATTCTTCTTCCACGGCGCAGATGAACATCTGGTCTGTCCGTGTAGGTTTATCAGAACTTCTGGGTGGTTAGACACTGCCCTGCAACAAAAAGGCCAACAATGGCATTACAATAGGTCCATCGAATCAGAACCAAAGGCAGACGGGGTTTATGCCTAACAAGCTTGGCAACTCGTTGGGGTTGGCGATTCAGGTTTGAAAAGGACATACTCGTATATGCCTTTGCCCTGGCTCAAGCACCTAGCGATTCGTTGGCTGAATCAGTTCTCATCGAATTTGGAGAGGACGTGTCTAGAAGGGTCTTCAAGGAATGGCGTACCACATGCACGCAGCAAGAAAGGAGAAGGCAACTGACAGGCAGTGGTCTTTGCTGATGCTGTCAAGGGTAACACAAGATGACACTATAAACTAATTTGATGCCTAACTGCGTGTCTCCAATTCTATACGGAATGCATTAAACACGTCCCTGCGCATAGTTTAGAGGCTGGCACCATCGCATGACCACTCGTGGGGCGGTTTGTGTACATTTCTGGGCGCTGTGCAAGCAAACTATAATGACCTCGACAACGATGACGAGGGCGTAAAGCTCCAAGATAGCAATTCATAGGGAGACTTGTAAATCCAATGATGACAACTGAGTTGACATTTTCACACAAGACCAAATTTGGCGGCGACCGTCAGCCATTCAAAGGACACATGTTCATCATTACTGCCTCCCAACTTGCAGCACATCCTGTTGCCGCTCTGCCGTTGGAAAACTCCCACTGGCATCCGAATCCTCTCGATGAACTCGGCGTAAGCCCAGCGTCCCCTGCACGCCCCAAAGCATAAGTTGCCTGCCTGCGCCAGGACTCCATCCATACGAATTCAACGCTATTTAAGTATTCATTTTTAATTTTATCCTTAGAGTGCTTTGCAGTTGTGTAGTTGTTGTTCTGATCTGCCTCCCAGCCCCCGCGCCTCGCACTCGCCCGGCTGTTAATCCCTTTGGAAATAATTCAGTCTTTCGGAAAAGGACCGAACCAAAGTGAGCTAACGAGAGCGCAGCGAACATAAAGGAAGCTGCAGTTGCAGAGACGTCAGAGGCACAGCAAAGAGGGGACCTCTTTTTCCAAGTCGGCAACAAAAAAAAAAAAAGATATTTATTTCGGGCAAGGATTACTTATGTCAAAAAGCACACGCTCAAGCACACACATACTTGAGCAGTGCATGGAGGATGCAAATGTGTAGTGTGACGCAACAAGGAGTATGCAATATTGCCAGGACGAGCATTAAGGAACGTCATGCAAATGTATGTCCACATCCAAGGGATTTAATAATCCTTTTTGCATTTTTACGGGTAGTAAATCGCAAGGATTCATAAATGCAAACCCCTCGTACATCAACAGCCGCTGTCAGGGGGACGACGAAAAACTACGACGGCTGTGCGATGTGCGCACACACGGTGGTGGTGGAGCCACTGGCGCCAGGTTGTCCTCATCTCGCACGATGGCGGGGGGAACATAAAAAATACATTAATTCATCTAAGATACCGAGAAGGATGTCGAAAGGATGTTAAACTGCCTTGAAATAGTTACTGTCTTTCATTCAATATCTCCCTCGTGAGGGGGGCGCCCGCCTGGGTGTGAGTGTGGGAAGGGGAGTTAAAGTTGAAAGGACGGATGAGTTGTTCTTGGCGAAAACTGGGACAGGATTCGTAAGAGTATTTGAAAAGTTTTCACTTCTCGTTGCCCGACTTAAAGCAACTATTTCAACGCAACGTGTGCCAGTGTGGGTGTGTGAGAGTCCTGGGCATGGTCCTTGATGTTTGCCCATTGCGGGCGTTGTATGCGTGTGCGGGGGAGTCTATGAGAGTTTTTTTTTTATTGAATAATTTTTACCTTGTTTTCGTCTCTCTCTCTCTCTCACGGACGAAAATGTTTCTCCGGGTTTGGAATTCAAAGTACAACATACATCCGTCGGATTAGGTTTCATTCTCTCGAACAGTAGAGCCCACTGCTGTGAACGGAATGCAATGCGGACTGCGGAGGAGTGAGGCCACACTAAGCCCGCACACAGTACTCGCATGATGGCAGGCTTCAACAAATTATGATTGAAGATCTGAGGGAATTTCCGGAACCACTCGAGTTTGTTGCACAAAATATTTTGAAGGCATTCGGCTAATAGTGTTCCACATCCACTGGGGACTGCCAAAATGCCATGTAGTGTGATTGTTTTGAGAAGGATTTGGCAGGAGCACAGAACTTCGCTCGGAGCAGTGGATGATGCCGCACTGGCATGGTTGGAGTCTCTAACTAGAGAGCAGCTGTGGTTTTGTTTTCACATGTGCGGATGCGGTAAAGCGAGGCAGAGGGTGGAGGAAACAGAGGATACCACTTAAAGCACTCAAGGAGATTAAGGGTCTTTATTTTTGGAGAATCATACTTTTCGTTCAAGCGGAGCACAAACGGACATGGGATTGCATCTGTCGAGAGATAGAATTTGATTAAAATTAATATTTGCCATGAGCACAGGCATCCACTTGAGCTGGATAAAATGGTGAGTTGCGAGTGAGTGAGAGAGAGAGAGGAAGGGAGCGTTGTTTGGAGTTTAAATTGTATACATTGCAAATAAAGTTTTATTATGCATTGATCATCATGTTATCCGCTTTTGATGAGAAGGAACTTGTTGTTTTCTGAAACTAGACGATTAATAAATGTGTTCTCGTTGTTTTTCGATATGTTTGAGCTTTCACACTCGTGTTGAAAGTATGGTCCAAGGCGATTTGAAATTCTGCGCACACTTTCTGCTTCCCTTCTGCCTTTGTGCGAGGATCACCACCGCAGATAATGGAGAATACAGATATCCAACTTGGCCTTAGTCAGTGCAGGCATTGAGTCGTAAAAAATAAGAGCGTAGTAGAATTCCCAAATACGTTCCCAGATCCACCCAAAAATGGCGGAAAATTCGCGGATTCTTAAGGAACACGGTCTGAATTCCATGAATTTACCAGGAAAGTGGCGGCAGATTCGTGAATTTGCCCTCTATCACGTAGTGTTGCACGGAGGTGTAGAGTATTGGCAACACTACGGTAGAGCGTGGGGTGTGCTCTTCGATATGTTATAGTACACATGACATGCATTTGGCTCTTACCTTTGTTGATGTCTGTGCATGTTCAATCTTGTCTCACGGCAGTTGTAATAAGCGGTATCAGGACAATCTCGGATGATGCTGCATGCGTCCCACTGACATCATGGCAGACGAACTGAAACGAACATTGGATCGCCGAGAAATCAGAAGGATAAAAGGAGAGGAAGGCGCCACATCTATGGCAGGCAAGGTGGAACAGTTCCCCGAAAGGTTGATGGAAGTACAGGCTCATCCCGACATCGTCACGGGAAACTGCAACCACAGTACGCAGTTCTTGACCGGTCATGGAGGCTATTGTATGTGTCTCCACAACTGTGGACACGATAGCTCGCTCGGAATGCCCAAATGTGGGGGATGATGCCGAGCACGTAGTCTTTCACTGTCGTCGCTTCCCAGAAGAATGGCAGTCGGCAAACCTGCCAAGTCCAAAAAACCGTATTTACCGACAACTCCAGACAGCACGTGAAGTGAATATTGGTGATTTGTGATAAATGTGCAAGAACAACAAATAAGGGCCCATGGTGTCGCCTCATTGAATATGGCAGAATTATTGCCAGTCATCCCCGCGAAACTCTCACGTCAGTTCCGCAGGCGAGAGTGGGAGAAGTGTGCAGGGGTGTGGTTTAGGACATAGGCGCGAGGAAAGAGGAGAATAATATCCCGCGAATCGTTCATGCTGGTAGCACGGGTTACCTATCGATCCCACATCCATTGGCGCAGACCATAACGAAAAGGGAGGTCGTGATCTGACCACCGGCAAGTGCGGTCATAGTGGCGAGTCGACACTACAGGAGGTGTTCAGAAGCTGGCTCATAATGAGTGAATAAAAACGTAATGTTACGCTCTATTATCAGGAATACTTGGTATCAATTGAATTCTTCGGAGCACTTCATAATTGATTTGTGGCTGCCGCGGCGTTATGGGTTGGTACGTCGATCACTACTCACTTGAGCTTACGCAGCCCATGTTCGATTCTCGGTACGAGCAGAATACTTTTCACGACCTCATCTCTTTCCAGTCACTGACAATGCTCAAAAAGTACAATTGTTGAGAAACAGCTTCTCAAATTGGCCGAGTTGGCATAAAACTCTGGTCCCATCCACTCGTGAAAGAGCAGTGGCACGCATAGCACGAGTGGTTGCCAAGAATCAAGGCACTGGCTCTGTACTGGCTGTAGCACCACCACCATATTGTCATCATCATCATCAACTTCTGACGCGGGTCAGAAGTCACAATGCTCCACCAAAGGGGTCCCAGAGATCTCCAGGCAACTCGAAAGTCCGCCATCGACTCTAACTCATCAGGAGTTATGCCCAAGCGTAACCAGGCGAGTTTTTGGACTTTGTCCAACCATCTCGTCCTGGGTCTGCCGAGCGGTCGCCTACCTGATGGAATCGCATTCAACACCCGCTTCGGAAGTCGTGATGAAGGGGACGTTCGTGCCACGTGACCAAACCACCGAAGCGTAGCCCTCTGCTCTCGAAGAAGCAGCTGCTCAATGTTGAGTTCCTCTCGCACTGTCGTGTTTCTCACCCTATCCCGGTGAGTAATTCCCACAATAGCACGGAGAAATCATTGATCACTGCCCAAATTTCATGTTGCAACAAATACTGAGCTGAAAACCGCTAACTTGGCTTTGACACCAAGCTCGGCCTTCCTGATTGCAGATCTACCAAGCTGTTTCAAAATTGACCCAGATTGACCAGTCCTACAGGAATGCTCAGCATTACCCCTTCCATCACTAGTGAAAAGGACCCCGGGATACTTAAACTTCTCCACCTGCTTCAATGGAACTCCACTAACCTGCAGAGTGCATTGAACAGGCGTTCTGGAGTTGAGCATAAGCTCCGATTCGTCCACGTTGACCATACGGCCACAAACCTATCGAGTGCGCGCTGGAGTTCCGTGCAAAAAGAAGATTGCTTACTCTCAACTCTGCGAATGGGAAACGTTCCTTGCCTCGGCTGCGCCGCAACCTCCAGTCCATATGTGCAATGAAAAGCTGAGGTGACAAGACGCACCCTTGGCGAAGTCCAATCCAAGGTGAAAGGTGTTGATTTAGCACCGTTAACCCAAACACAGCTGCTACAGTTTGTGTATGGAGACAGAATGGCTCTCAGAAGAGGACCATCAATCCCATACTCCTGCAGAACACTCCTGAGTTTAACTCGAGGAACTCGGTCGTAAGCCGATGGGCTTACCACACTCCCAAGCCCTTTCAAGTACCATTCTTAGAGTAAAAAGCTGGTCGGTTGTACTTCGCCGAACTGTTAAATCCCCCTCAGCCATAGCTCTGGAACGCGCTTCCAACATCTTAGCGTAGACTATCCCCGGGAGAATTGAAAGAGATATGCCCCTGTAGTTGGAGCAATCTCTTTTGTCCTCCTCCGTGAAAAGTGGGACAATCACCCCAGTTTGCCAGTCGCCAGGTGGCCTTTAATGACACGCGACAGCCATAAAACTCCCTCATTACCCATTGCCTTAAGCATTTCTGGCCGGATTTCATCCACATTTTTCAATTGTTAAAGTCGAAAAATTATTTCTTTTCCTATTTCTATACTTCAACTTCAAATTATCTCGCAAGTCATGTACCCGGTGGTCCATCTAGCGGTTTTCTTTTAAATCACAGATTATTTTGACACTGACAGCTGTCTCCCGCTCGAAATTTTGACAGAAAGTCAGTATCAGCGTGAGTCGCTTTACGCTTGAACAACGCTGGGAAATATTGAAAACTTATTTCCAAAGTGAGTGCTGTGTTGCACAAACAGTGCGTTTTTTGAAAGAAGTTGTGGCCGAAAGGAAGCACCCGCCGCGGCTGCTGTACGCAAGTTCGTGGAAACTGTTCGTGACTTAGGCAAGCTAGTGGACAACACTCATGGTCCCGATCGTCGTACGGTGAGCACAGATGAGAAAGTGGCTGCTGTGGTTCGACCGGTTTTCTTCGAAAATGAGGATGGGGCCGACCGAATTTTTGTGGCATGGATTTGGACAACCTCTAATTCATGCAGGATGGCGCGCCATGTCATACAGCGCACGCCAATCGATCTTTTGCGCAAACAAATTCCCAAATCGTCTTATCAGCGATCTTGGCAATGTCCATTGGCTGCCTCAGAGCTGCGATTATGAATTATTTTTATGGGGTACCGTGAAGGACCGACGTTATGCCAACAATCCGGAAATCCGTGACTTACGGCCCGAAACCATGAATGAGGTCTTTGAAAATTGGGGTGACAGAATCTGGTACTGCGAAGCCAGCCGTGTCAGCCACTTGAATACTGCGTATCCATCCGGGATGATGTTCAGGTCGGTGGATCATGAATTTCAGGATCTTGCCTATATTCATCAAGAGCGATGAAGGCCTGTATCCTGAGACACAGTAGCGCTCCCTTTCCCAGGTACTGCAACAATTTTCACTGATTTTCAATTGCCAGAAAATTAGCAATAAAAGAAGCAATGGTACAATTTTTTCATGGCGATATGGTGAGAATTGGCGTTATCGCCGCTTGTGGCATTCGCTTCAGGACGAAACTTGAGGTATTGTCGGTTCTGGTTGCGTTGAGTGATGCCTTCTCCCGCTGCGCCGATACTTATACTTCCTAAAATGTGTTCCAAAATCAGTTCCCCGACGTACTGGCGCCGAGACATTTATATAAACAATCCGATATACTTTTAGGGGTGGTTTTTTGTGGTGGGGAATACACTACTTACCGACAGATGGCTATCTGATCGGTCTGATGCCCGCACAGATGGCGGCACTAGCGTTAGGTGGTGATAGTTAGCGTTCTTGTTTTCTTGTTTGTCCTATTCACGCTGTATAGTCCATGTTTATTTTTACAAAACTCAGTATACACAGTTAATAAGACGAGACTGACCACAAAATACTCAGTATCTACTTCCGTATTGTTTATCCTTAATACCTGCATTGCAGAAACACGATTTAGGGTTATTTCGAGGCCTTCTTGTATGAAGCAAGCTCGGGGTTGGTTCTTAAAGTCATGTTTTGGGTTTAATGATCCGGAAATCCGGTGGTGTTCTAAGCTGTTTGCGTACATTCTGGTATTACCAGCTACACTGCCAGAACATGAAGGACCCCTCCAAACCTCAGTTGTGTGCAATGTCATAGAGATTGTTTTTTGATTTCTTATGGTGTCCGATACTCTGTGCTCTCAAAAACACAAAATTGCCCACACCACGTGTTGCCATGCAACCCCTTAAACTGATCGCGAACCATGATCCCTTGTTCCTCGGATCGATCACATCCCAACACTTCAAATGAAGGCTATGACCCTCAATGGACGTTCATTTTTTTCACAGCTATGACGAACATTTCACGCGTCAAGGGCTTCGCGGGAGAAAAAAACACCGAACACAAGCGTTTCACTTGAGATACTCACAAGAGCTCCTAAGTCCTTCCATTTGAAAATACCTCTTCACCGTGGATACGCCAGTGAAAAAAGAGCCTCGACGTCAACAAATTTAATCATCAGTTCACATGGCTCATAAATGATGTGCGCCACCGTCCAGCATTGACTCGTGCAGAGTGAATTCAATCAGGAGTGAGAGAGAAATAAATCATTACCACTCCACTTCGCCTGATGAACTCACGGATATCCGTTCGGCTGTCGTTATTCATATTTCACGGATTAATTTCGCTCAAGGCCCGAAGAATTAATGAGTTTCGGTCATTGCCGCATCCACGCCTCCACTCCGCACCACACACCGCCACGACAGTGAGATGGGATTAATCACTGAAATTAATATAAAATATCCATTGAGTGAAAGAAAAAACAACACAATCGCTGTCCGCGGACATGCATGCGTTCCTTTGATGTGCTGCATGCAATCAAAGATCTGCTTGTGTGCACGACTGCCCGATGGGGGTCCTCATGACTACCAAATGATGGGTAATTAATTAATTTAATTAGCTGACGGTCTGTCTTATGACTGAATAATTATATCATCTCAATCCAGGCTGCGAGTGCTCTACTCGTACATGCGTTCCTTTGGTGTCGGACACATTTCGATATTCAATACGAAACGAAATCGAACACACGCAATCGATAAGCTCGAATGTCTGTGATAGTTGTGACATTCCAAATCTGTGATGCTGTCAAAGGACAATGGGGACGGCATAAAGGACACATAATCTATTAATCTGTGCGTGCTCTCAATCGGAATGTAGAACATGATTGGTGGGTTGTCGAAATGCGATTTGGAAACATCTAGTCGTTGTGTTGTCGAAATGCTCTGAGTGCACTTGTCTGTCTGAGGATATCGAATGTCGGCGATAAGGACATGCATCAATTGTTCCTCGCCTTGCGTTGTGAGATGGCTGCATGAATGCTGTTCATGTGTGTGAACCGAAGTAGCATTGATTTTCGGGAGAAGTAATGCAATGACTGTCGGAGGAAAATACATTTTGGAATGTGATTCCCATTGTTAGGCGAAATGGCATTCTCCACCAGAAGGGATCGTCTCCCTTGGATTTACGAAATCTTACAAGTGCCTCAATCGTCAGATCGTTGTTTTCCAGGGCTGGTGTGGCCATAGAAGGTTGTCCGCGTGGTCCAATGTAACAAAATATTCATACATTCTCCAGTGCATGTCACATGATATGTTAACTTCGGTTACCAGCTACTCGCCATGTTACTAGTTACCCGTGACGGGTCACACATTTCGTTAGAAAATTCCATGACACGTTACAAGTTACACGCCAGGTTACACACGTGTTGTGTTAGGCACGTGTTGGACGTCACATCGTTACGTTACACGCCACGTTACAAGTCAAGCGTTACTCTGCAATTTTTAAGTCACTTTACAAGGTACATATAATATTTATTACGACTGCAAGCGTCGCTAAGTAAGTTGCAAGCCTCGTCACGTACAAGGTACTCCTTGCGCCACAACTTTAAGGACACTTTACAAGTTGCAAGCCACGTTTCAAGTGACGCGTCACATTAAGTTGCAATACAAATGGCCACGACACTACATTGTGAAGAACAGGTGGAAGGAGCGAAGTATACACGCCTGTAGCGACAGGCAAGCTCTGCTTACGGCCATGCTCAACCCTCTAACTACGTTCAGGATAGTTTAAGACTGTCTTCTCTGAATTTGATAGGTAAACAAAATGCGCTATGACTTGGCTGGGTTCAGGGCCACCACGTGATCGTCCGAAATGAGATCGACGATGAATTTGCCAGACCATGGTCAAAGGGGGCACTCTCAGGGCCTAAACCTGCATTACCTGCGTCCTTGGTTAGGGATTGCATCTTTGGTTGGGCCTCTCGCGAGAACAACCGGATGTGGCATGAACCTCCAGGATCCAGACAGAAAAAGTAAATGCTCTCTAACGTCTGTAAGAAATTTGCGTACTAACAGGCCACTACGCCTTCGCTAAACACCCATGTGCGTGTGCATGTAAACACCCTCTGCGGAGTATGGCAGTAAAATGGACCAGTTTTTAAGACATTGCCCGAGTTTAACAAAACCATCGATGAACTGGACTCATTACGAGTTCTAAGCCTCTTCACGAGTTACTCGTGACGAAACTACTTGCAGCTTCCACGTTGTAGGGCCATCAGGGCAGTCAGAGGTTGAGCTGACCAAAGGCTTCAAATCGACGATGCCGGCTATGCAAAAGTACGTGAAAATTCCAATGTCCTGAAATGCAGCCCAACTTATCGGAATCGTTTCACGAAGTTAAGCAATTACTCGTCACAGCATTATCAGTCCATATCTTCAAAAATGTTCAGAGATGCATTTTTAAAGGATGTGACAAACAGTTCACAAATACATGCCCATTCTGATGGTTACACGTCACGTTTCACTCGTCCAATTGAGCTAGTCGTGCACGTTTACAGGCGAGATGCGATTTGTGTGCACTGCATCGCTTAAAACGAATGCTTTAACCCTTTAAAGGTTATCTGTGAAGCGAAACTTGCGATTAAAAGGCAATGGGCGCATTAAGAAGTACGAAAAGTTCACTGGTCGTTTGGTAGGGGTACACAGCATAAAAGAATTGGATAGAAAGTCACAAAGGGACTTTGTCTACCTTGGCTCTTCTTTAAACTCTTACAAAAGCACCCCGCTGTGAAAAAACGAAGGATTACTCTTGCCAATCGCTGTTTCCTTTGGGCAATTGAGTAGTAAGTTCCTATCCCAACTAAGGAGATCCTATCTAACCCAGTCAAACTTTACGGCGCTGAAGCGTGGACTCTCTCAGAAGCAGATGTGGATATTCTCGGTCGGTTCCAGAGAAAAATTCTTCGGAAAATATACGGTCAACGACGTAGTATACGAGCTGTACAGCGACATTGACCTAGTAAAAAAACTGCGCATCAGTCGTTGACATGTGGACACCAATTCTCCGGCCAGCAGAGTCGTCGAATCCAGCCCCGAGGGAAAACGGAGTAGTGGGAAACCTTGCCTTAAGTAGCGTACAAGTTGAAGGGAACCTCAACCGGCTTTGAGTGGTTAGCTGGTGACAGCTGGAGAGGCTTGTTAGTTGAGGCCCAGGATCACCCCGAACTGTAGAGCCACCTAAGTTAGGAAGTAAGAGGCAAAATGTCGTAAACTGCTTGTGTTAAGATGATCCCGGTCAACCATAAGTTTATCAGATGCTTCCGTGCGGCATCGGCTTTGGTGCTACTTCGGGCAGGAAACAATCAGCCTTTGTAGAGATGAACACACTCTGTTCATACCAATGTATTGTCTTTCTATTTTCGAACTGAATGGACACTACTTGAGTGTTTGCTTGAAATTGAGAGTGAGACAATCACAAAAGATTTAAGCGAATTTTATTTGTCAATTTCCAAAAATAAATTCCATTTACCCCTGTAGAACGGACACCTCTATACAAAGGATAATCATGATGGAATCTTGGGTGTCCGCTATAGAGATATGGACTGCACTTGCGTTACTATTACCTGTGACGCGTCGTTACTTCCCTCTTGCTCCGTACCTGTCGCACGTCAAGTTTTATTTATCGTTACTCGTTACTATATTTATCGTTTTATTTATCGTCAACTTGCATCTGTCACCTTTTTGCTAATATCGATGAACTCTGTTCACCAATCGCTACTCTACCTGTATCACTCAACCATGGAATTCGTTACTTTCCCCGTCCCGTCACATTTAACCTCTCCCGGTTAGAAAATTTTGTCCTAACAGCCATATTCCAGCTCAGTGCTTAGTTTTCTTCTGGCTTGTTACTTCACTTGCAGACTTGAAGGCAGTCGCCACCAACTTTTCGTGACGCGTCACGCAACTTGACTGTTTTCTGAGCCCTGGCTCATCTCATTGAACGCGTAGAACTTTCTCTTTTCCATGACACGAGCAAAATAGATGTAAATCTAAGCTCTCTCACATCGGCTTAGGAATATATTGTCCAATGGTCCTCCATCGCCCCACCTCCTGCATGCATCTCATTTAAAGCGACTTTGAATTTCGCCTCATTCGCAAACACACACACTTGGTCTTCTGTTGCAACAAAAAAGCAATTCATTGGAAAAACTATAAATCCCCCCGCACTCCGCCCGCGCTCATTATCAGCACGTCCCTGCCGACCCACACTCTCTGTCCACATCGGCGTAATCCCTCAAACAATTTCCAGCATCATTACCCAGCATCACAGCACAACTATCGCTTCAACAACGTAATCACAGAAAGGCTTACACCCTCGGCGACTATCTTCTCCTCCTCTCGCCCGAGGCTGAGGACTATCACAATCCCTAATCCTATTTAAACAAACTTTCCATGAGGAAGAGAGTGTGAGAGAGAGAGGCACACTGAGTGACTATTCCCACACGGTGGCGTATCCTTAGCAAGGCAGCAGCAAGCCAGACATCAGAAACAAGTCAAAGGAGCAAGGAGGAGTCAAGGAAAAAATCGAAATTCAAACAAAGAACACCGGGAACAGACTCCAAGGCAGCATAAATTGCTCAAAGGACCGGAACTTCGGTTTGAATTCTTTCTCTTTGCCGCTTTCCCATCGTGCGTCGCCGCCGCCCACCGCTTGACCGGCGGCCGTGTGGTGTGCGGGGCGACAGATGAATCCTCTCAACTTTCTGCGGAAAGTATAGCCAAAAAACTTTGAACTCAACTTTTTCGTGTGCGTCCCTGTTGTTGCTGCTCTCCTGAGTGCACCTCCGACAGACAGACAGGCGGACAGGTGTGTGCGGACACGTAGTGGCAAGCTTGTGTTACATCGGGAGACAGAGAACGAAGGAGAGAGGGTGGACGCATTATGAACTTTTTCACAATGCACCAACATGCACAGTCCATTGAAACTTTCAATTGCCACAGCAGATGGCTTAAGTGTACCTGCACACAGTGTCCTTGTGGGCCCATCCACACCCCCACCAGGCCAGATAAGGAGAAGGAGGAAGGAAGATTCTAAATTTGGATTAGAATCTCATGCTCAAGTGTTCACGAGGAGTGAACAAGTTCAGCATAGGACACAGCTAGGTTTCCAGCCGGAGTGGATAACAAGTGTCAAAGGTGAAATTGGATACGGCACTCGCCCCCGTGCAGGATTATCATGGGCGGCCATCACCCCTTGAAATCGTCTCTAGGCCCGACAAACGACCGGGCAGCGTGCATGCACTGGAATCCAGGCGAGCGGCGTTCTCGTCACGAAGTCGTACGACTGCCCGACGAGAGATTAATTTCGCGTTTGTGGTTTTCCGAGAACGGAAGGACTGACGGAAGGAAAGACCTTGGCAACCGTGGCTCCTGTTGGACTGTCGACAAACGAACGAGCTCTCCCAGACGACGCAAATGTCCTGAAGAAGGTAAAGAACAACAGGAAAAAAATGTCCTCAGTGTGGGCGCTGGCGAAGATGATGGAGACGCCTTTTCCTTGGGAACGTCCCTTGTCGTCGTCTTCGTCTCACGCTCGCTTATTGTCTTAGTGTTTCCTCTTCAAACTGAAGAGTGTCCTCCACTGGCTTGCGGCTTGTGGCTTCTTCCATTGTCAGACGGATGTTTTGCTCGCCGTGCACAATAGATACTTAGATACCTACTCGTCGGAAGGATGCCGCTTGTGTCAATTTGGTTTCCTCCTTGCTGCACGTGGTGTGTTGTGTGTACCTGCCTGTCGTCGTCCCCCCAGTGCCTGTGTGTGTGATGTAATCCGCTTTTGTTTCAAAATTGGATTTGAAGCGGTTACTCGTGCTTCTTCAGATGTCCGAACGTAGTGTGGATGATGGATCTGTCATGACTGCAGCGCGGTTGATGGAAGTTAATATTGTCGAAGGGATTGTCCAAAACGAGGGGCCGAAGCTTGTGGTTAGTCCTTGGCTTCTTCTCGCTTCCATGTCCTGGCAGATGGCGCGGACTACGGAGTTCTTGCTCAGATGTTAGCACGTAGCCGTTGTAATTAGAAAGTTTCGCGAACAAATTCCTCGTTTGTTGTTGCTCCGTCGATATCCTTTCATCGTCGGTCGACTCATGCGATTGGCGGAGGGTGGGTACATCAAATTGGCTGCCGGGCTTTCACTTGAACTTTGTGACGTGTTGCCGAACGTGACCCGGCTTGTCCTGGATGAAGGGCTTACTTGTGTGCCGACAGTGTCTGAGTCGCAGCCGTAGTTAAGCAAGTTGACTAATTATGTGAAACTTATGCTGGTTGCCTAGTGGGCCTACTGCGGACTTCAGGGATTACTATTTGAGTGATTGCAGCTGGACGAGGACGTGACGGCTGTGGAGTGGGTGAAGTGAGACCGGGGCTGGAATGGGCAGCGTGAATAGTTGAGTTGCCTTGACAATGCTGTGACTTTTAGAATGGGCCCGTTGACTGGCCGAACGTAGGTTTTCATCTGCTCAACAGGATTTACTTAATTAGAATGAGCACGCCCTGCTGTCATGCCGATCCGGAGAATTCAGAGCTACCCCCCTTTGACAACTCTCATGTGAGGGCGCAGTCATTTTGAGGTTTTAACCGTTCAAAAGCTCAGTGCATGCATAGACCGCCTATTTGCATATGCCACTCGTCCAGAGCCCATTATTAGCTGTCAGAGCCAAGCCTCTGCTGTTCGCCTAACAACATTCACCAGCATGCATGGCAAATCCATCCCCACATTGATTACGCAAGTGAGTGCCCGCGAATCCCTTCAAAGAAGTCAAAAGCCCACCCGTCACGGCGCTGCATTCTTTTTCCATTGATTGCTGTAAAGCCACTGAGAGTGACGCTGTAGATGGTTACACACACGTGTGCTTTTTTTTTTGGCAATTTTCATAAAAATATTGCATAGAAAAACCGCAAATTTAGGTCGACCACAAGGAGGCGGTAAACAAATGCATTTCATTCAAGTGGCTTCGCAGAAAAAGTTTTGCACAAAGGTGCGACGGGCACTGGCACAATGCTGTGCTCGTATTTGTAACGGCTGCAGCTAATCCCTGGGAGTACACTCAGTGTCGCTGGAATCAGACTTTTTTGCCAGTCGCGGCAATGGGTACCTTGAATGGGATGTGATGAGTTTCAGAGCGAAAACATTGGTTGCTAATGGAAGCGCGAGCATTATTCGATTTGTGTGTGTGTGTGATGACGGATAAAAGAGAAATAATTGAAAAATGCAAAGCTCTTCAGGTTAGACGACTGCCATCGCACCTCATCCACTGGTTTCAAATCGAAATTGATTTAGGGACTGCATCGCTTTATGCTGCCAGGACGTGTCTGCGCGGAGGGGTGGTTTTTTTATCCGTCGTTAACTGGTGTCGAAGTGGGTTTACTCATGTTTGTCGTTTTTCAAGTGAGGCTTTTATGGCAGAAACGGCGACTGTTTGTGGAATGGTGTCATGGTCTGAAAGGGGATGAGTTACAAGTTCCCCGTCTAAGGGATGTTTGCCGATACTAGTTGTTATGGCGAATTCCTGAATCCAGAAAACTATTTCACATGTAATTTCAAACGGCAGAAGGCTTAATTTAAAAAACTAAACTTCTTTATTTTTCAACTCAACCGATAGACACTCCGACGACGCCTATCCACGACTGACGATAGCTACCCTCTTCTCGAACTTCCTTCGATCGTTCAGTGCTACCACTTCGAAGGACCTCGTCATCATCGTCGCACATAAATGGTGCAGCATGTCGATAACTATTTTATTCTTCTTTTTTTATATTCAACTAGGCTTACAAACGAATGGTCAGGGTGTTGGCTCAACAATAGGCGCCCAACTGGTGTACTTTGTTTAATTTACCATTTGGTATTGGGCGTGTTTTATTGAGAACCCAGTACTTAGCTCAGCAATGATCCTCAATAAAACGCTCTTCTTCTCATTTTATTTTTTTTTTGTGTCAAAAGTTGGGGCGCGTCCTTACTTTCATTTCACTAAATGTCAAATTACGAATAGAGCGCCTCTATATTTAATTTTTTGTTAAATGTGTTTCATAATGTTCGCAGAAATAAGATTTTATTCACTAGGAGCGTTTGCATATTAAATAAAGGATGGACTACAAATTGGGTTACGTTATTTTATGTCGAACTATTTATACGATAATTCTGCTGCATCTTCAAAGAGTGTTGTCAGCGCCATCTGTGATTCAGTATTGTTATCTGATTCGTATGTGAAGCGCCACCTATAGAGGTTCTTCAACGCGCTCCAGCCAGTGTTGGCTGTCAAGTATAACTGAGTGGATTCTGCTCATTAATTAGTTTTGTTGTGGAAAGTGTGGAACAGATGCACACGCCTATTATTGCTTTAAAGGGTGATTTTTTAGCTATTATCTTTTTGGCAACACTGGTTTAAACAGCTGACGCACGTTTTGTTTCACTGTCAAACATCTTCAGTTTGGTCTAAAATTTTACCATGAACCGTCTTACAAACGAACAACGCTTGCAAATTATTGAATTTTATTACCAAAATGCGTGCTCTGTTAAGAAAGTTCATCGCGCACTTCTTCCAGGTCAGTTTAAGACGAAGCTCATTTTTGGCTCAATGGGTACGTAAATAAGCAGAATTGTCGATTTTGGAGTGAATGTCAGCCAGAAGCATTGCAAGAGCTACCAATGCATCCAGAAAAAGTTACAGTTTGGTGCGGTTTATGGGCTGGTGGCATCATTGGACCGTACTTCTTCAAAGATGATGCGACTCGTAACGTAACTGTGAATGGTGAGCGCTACCGTGAGATGATATCCAACTTTTTTTTGCCCAAAATGCAAGCGCTGTGGTTCAACAAGACGGTGCCACATGCCACACAGCACGCGCACCAATGGACTTATTAAGAGGCGAGTTCGGTGAACATTTATTTCACATTCGGGACCAGTCAATTGGCCGCCTAGATCGTGCGATTTAACGCCTTTAGACTGTTTTTTGTGGGGCTATGTTAAAGCTCATGTCTATACAGACAAGCCCGCTTCAATTGACGCGTTGGAAGACAACATTGAAGCATTTATTCGTGAGATACCGGCCGAAACGTTGGAAAGAGTATGCCAAAATTAGACTAAGCGGATGGACCATTTGAGGCGCAGTCAAGCTCAACATTTGCATGAAATAATCTTCAAACATTAAATTATATGGACCGTACTATCGTACTTCAAATAAAGAGCTTTCCTATAGCTTTTAAAAAATCACCCTTTATGTACGATGTCTAGTGCTTACATCGAGTTATTTAAATCATGGTGGTCCTTTTGGATGGTAGCCGATTTACCATCGATGGTGATTGCTATCGCTGCCTGTTCTCGTACAATCCAAGTAGCGCATTGTTCGACGTCGTTGGAAGGTTCTGCTCACTTAGCATATTTAACGCGTTGAGGTAGCGTTGTCCAGGGATTGCGTCTCTCAGGTTCCTGATTTCCTCGTTATAATGGTTGTTGATTTCTAGTAGCTGCTTTCTGAACAGTGTCACCGTATACTGTTGTAGGGGGATGATGCGTGCTTGGTCGTAAAGTTTCTTGCTGCTGTGGTGCATTCGACGGTCCCTACAGTCCAGTACATATTCGCAGTAATTTTGAGCTTTTTTGTGCTGGTCTCGGAGATGCTGTATCGTATTGGGTCGCTTGTAGAGAAGCAGCTTAGCCCTCTGGCTCAATCCATTTAGCATCAAGGGATAGATGTGACGGAAGCCTAGGTTGGCCTTTTAGGGGTCAGTTTCAAATTGCTGTTGAACTCCACAATTTTCGTGAAGTTGACGCCAAGATACTTCACATTTTGGTACATTGATAGCTCAGTACCGTTAGGGAGCACTATTTTTATGCTCCGACATTTGACTTCCAACCCGGTCTCCTTAAGCCCATGAGTACAGATTCCCCAGCATTGATGCGAGTACCTCATTTGGTATAGTAGGCAAATTTGTTCGCCGTTTCGATTTGGTATCATTGATGACGTCGAGCTGGCATAATTCAGTGAGTGATTTGCAAATAGACAGCAGTTCACTGTGTCGGTTGGATATGGTTGTCGTGTAGATGTTGAAACGCCACGGTCCCAGCTTTGATCCTTGTGCAACTTCCGTCTTGGTGCTCCGCTCTATTGATTTCCTGTCTTCAAATTGGACGAAGGAATGGTCTGGAATTCTGCAAATTATTCTGATGAGGCTGGAGTAAAATCTCATCTGATTCAGCTTGTAGATTAGTACCGCAATCCAGACTGTGTCGAAGCCCTTTTCACGACGAAGAAGCAGGCGACGATACTCATTCCTGTTGTGGACATGAGGAACTACTAGACTGCTATAAGAAGACGATATTATGTAAACAAATAAGTACGGAGGAAACAAGGAAAGATTTCTTATGACAGACTTAGTCACGTTCAACATATGTACGTCACGTAACTCACGCACAACACGATATAGGCCCAGGTCCACATCGGACTGACTAAGCGTTATTCCCCGTTTGTTCCCTAAACTGATGTTCTTAGCCTTGATTACTGCACGGTTGAAGTAGAAGAACTCTGGTGTTTGTCGATTGTTTGGTCGAGCTTAGCGTTGAAATCTCCTCGAATTTACTTGGGATTTAATTGGTTGCATTGATCATATGTCCTTTCTGCAGATCATTTAACGCATTCATTGCTGTTATCATCCTCGGTGCTTCCTTGGTACACTTTAAGCCTTGATTTCATGTGAACTTTTTCATTCGGAACTGTGGTCATTTCCTAATGGAGGAGTGTCGGCGACGAGAACATCTGGAAATCAATCGCAACAAGTTGGCATTAGAGCTTGCGCAAATAAAAAAACGATCTTCTATACAAAATTGTGCCGAGCAATGGTCTTTTAAAGGAGTAACCAAAGGTGTAAACAGTGCGTATTCAGAGTCGGGAAGGAGGACTACGCACAGTGTTTTATTTTGCGAAAGTAGCGGAACTGATTTCAAAGTCGTCCAAATGACATAAGTGTGGTATCAATCGACAGGTAGAAACCCAGGCATTAACGCTCCACACAAACAGTGCTTACAGTTATGTGTCACCGCAAACAGCAAACATTTTAGAGTAAGAGAAATGTCGCGTCTGAAAGTGTCATTAGTCCAAATTTCCCGTCATAGTTTGGTTTTGTAAAGCGCCATAGGGCCAATTTTGCACTTTGTCTTGGCTTTTAAAATTTGAAGTACTATTATATTATTTACGCCGTTTGATGATCTAAAATCCGGGGTGGAGTGTTGGTCGCAGTGAATGTTGGAAAATAGTATGGGTATTGCCATATGTCCCAAAGTTGATTTCGTATTTTTTTCTTATTTATTTTGTTTTTATTGACTGAAAATATTATAGATCCCCGAGAGCATATATAATTAAGCTGCAGTTCCAGGCGCCTGGCTGGTAGTTGTTGACATAACTTTAGCTTAGCGAAGAAGTCACGTGAGAGGGTTAAACCCTGCGGAAAAAGGGGTGAAAATCCTGTTAGCGAGCGAAGCGAACCACCCACATTCCACTTTAAGTACACCGGACTTTTGTACGGGCGCATTTTCTCAAGGAAAGTATTATATTTTTGTTTTTTTTTTTTCTACCGTTTTAACACGTTCGCGTGCATGAAGTGTATACACGTCTTAGAAGGCCCCTTGGGGCTTACAGTCTCGGAAGTGTTGCCGCTGACAAATTTGAGAAGGTCACAAAAAAGTGTCTCTCCCGCAATAGTCCGGTTTTATCATGCTTAGGTTAGTGGTGGTAGGTAGTTGCATGCTCTTATATTAGTGTTGAATTTATTTTTTATGGGAAACATAATACAATATAATAAATGTTTCACATAAAATAGTCGCGTCAAAAAAGGGTAAAGAAAGGGCAATTTTTAAGTCGCATAGCGGCAACTCCTAGTCTAGGGCCATTTGGCATAATGTCACTTCTAAAAGTGACAGAGGGCCAAATTTGGCCTAATTTTGTAAACTAATTTGGCTTTATGACGAATTAGTGAAACCGAATTTATGCCAAATGTTAATATTCGGCTCAATGACACTTTCAAAAGCGTGTCTTTTGGCACAATGTCACGGCACCGTCGCATTGTGTTTATCAGATTCATCGAGTTCAGATGAAGTAAGTAGCAGCGCTATGCTTCTACGTTTTTCTTTAATTTCTTGCCTGTTACTTAGGGAATCTTTTTGATAAGTCTGAAGCTTGTACGACCTCATAATGTAGCAATTGATAGTAATTATATTTTTGCCAGAAGGCCTTAGAATAATCCGCTTTTTACATTGTAACTTTGTCCAGAGCTTTCAAAATGCATCCACATGTATCCATATTGAGGTGTTATTTAACACCTCTTCGGGACCGTATACGTCCAGAATCCGTTAAAACATTTTGCGCTCAGCTGCAACCCTTATACAGTTTTCTTCTGTGAGTCAACCTCGGTCGAAATAACAACGATTATTCACCTGTCTACTACCGAAATAAATCCCCTGCTGGTCTGAGACCAGAAATATGCGCATTTCGGTCCACATCATGAAATGTTTTGGCATTTTGGAGATTCTAAGGCAGCCAAAGACATATGATAACATACATGAGATGTGGGAACGAAGTAAGCAGCAATTGCTTAGGTTTCGGATCGATAAAGTAAATTGGTTGGATCAGGTCCCAACATCAAGCAAAACATCGAATCCTAGACGACTTTCGAAGACATTTAACGAATGCACATCCACAGTGCAAAAACGGCAGAAGTGTCTTTAGTCTCAAGGGAGATGCAGCCAAGCTGGTAAGGCAGCTTTTTAATTTCATCAGGTCCATATATTCGAGTCTTAGCACCGCGCTCAATAGAAAAAGGAACCCACAACCTCACGAAAGTATTTCATTGTTAAGGGTTCCCGAAGATTTTCCGTCTAGGACAGAGGAAGACGATAATAAGATTGACTAATTTTAAATTTAAAAAAAAAAAAACATTGAGTTAAAAAGTTAATAAAATAAATTAAATAGAAATAAATTAATGGGCTACTACCTTTATTGAACATGTTCGTGAAGATTTGAAGAAAATTGGTCCAGTGGTCTTTTAGTTACAGATATTTGTATCCCTGAGGTTTATGGCGGATGCGTGGCGTGGGCTATATTCCACCTATCAATGACCACACTTGGCTTTAAGTTTCAAAATGTGGGGGATGAAGAGTACAGCTTATTCCAAGAGATTTCCTTCTTCTCTCTCTCTCCATCTCTCTCTCTCTCACCCTCTCTTTCTCTCTCTCTTGTGCTTTATGCTACGTTTCCGCTAAACCGAAACCGCGAGGTAAGGATGAACTTTTACTGAATCCACAATATGCCGTTTCCACCGACTTTGAAATGGTTTCGCTCTGGATTTCCAAGTGACTTGGCTCTCAATTTATAAGTGCCCGCCAAAAGAAATGTCACTCACTCTTAATTTTTAAATGGCCGCCAGAACAGCTGTCTGTTGACAGGACAAGAGACAAAATGAGAAAATGAACAGCAAAATAAACTGAAATTCACGCTGTAGGCGTATCCGGGTTCACAACCTCCATGGACGAATGGAAACGGGGAGAATTTAACGAGTTTTATCAGAAACCGCAAGGTTTCCAGACACCGAAAATGTATGGCGGAACGTGGTAGGTTCGGAGAAAATTGATGGAACCTCGCGGTGTCGTTCGTTGGAGTCATAGCATAAGATGGACAGCAAGGACCACGTGAATCACATCAAGAATGGTCATGCCCAAGGTACAATGTATAACTCTCATCTCCTCACATGCCTTGTCAGTAAAATAATGGATATCGTGACTGGCCTCTGCCCCCTCGGCTAACATGCATGAAGACTTGGAGCAACTTACAATAATTTTTGTAGAAAGCATCCATCACCGCAAACCATCTTCGACACCTCAGAGCAGCATTCTTTTATGACTTACGCGATCTGAAGGCCTATTACAGCTTATATGCAGAGGTAGCTCCAACTGGTTTCCTGTGTGGTCTGATTAACCAAATCAATCGGCGAGACAGCACAATGCACCTTACCTGGTCTAAATACACTGCATTCTAAGTACGCTACTCCTCCACTATGACCTTGACCACTCCTGAGACAAAGTTGACGGACGTTCGGAGGTGTCAGCGTAGTCCGACGCCTAGGTTGCAGCTACGTCAAAGTCCCCATCAATAACCGCCCCTACACCCTACCGTAGCAGTCATCTGCTCTTCGGTGCTTAAACATTAGTCTCTTAAATCTCGGAGGCTATGAATCAGACACCTGAATGCTCTGGCCCTGCTTTGTTCTCCCATTTTGGGTGCCGTTTTGAAGCAAACGCCTCAGCAGGGTAGGATCAACGAAACGAAAGTTGTTCTTGGAGCCGCAACATCGCCGTAGTAGTCTAAATGAATTCAGTCCCAAAAAGCAAATTGCAAGACATCCTTCAGGTTCACTTTAAGCAAACATGACGGCTGCCTTCCCAGCTCTCCTCTCCCAAATGACTGCAGTGAACACATTCACACCCAACCGAAGGAGTCACTTGCTCCAGATGTGAAGCACTCTCCGAAAGATCTTGTGTCGAAGTCAAAGTCGAAGTCATCATCCGTACAGAGTGCACAATCTCACAAATCCTCCATTCTGCTCCAGTTATAGCAGCAGTTCCTGGACAAAACCATTTTCGCATTCCTCCCGTCAACACATATGCCCAGTGCAAAGTGCATCCGATTTTCAAATTTACGTAACACACAGCCAGGGACTCATGCACATGACAAGGAGGCAGATGCTGCCGACATCCGAGACCTCAGTGGCAGTCGCCTCCCCATGGACATGGAAATCATTTTAAAATTCCTAACTTGCCATAACAGACTTCGGAATTATTATTCGAAAATCCTTTCGATAATTGTATTCATCATTTGCAACAACTCGACTCAAATGTCGGCCTGAATATTAATGATGCATGCTGGTCTTGGTCGGCACCGGGTCCTCCGACGGCGAGGTCCACATCTGGGTTATCCACACGAGGGATAAGGTAAACAAAACCAATCGAACAGGCTTCATATACTTTTGGTTTGTTGAACAATTTGTCTTCGGTCACATCCCATCCAGCGGTTCATTAGAGAAGCAAATCGAAAACCGGACCACATGCAATCAAGGAATCGATTTGAGGAACTGTTCCTGTTCCTGTGCCTGTGCCTGTTCACACACACGTCAGTTCCTTCAACACAGAAGGAAGTGTAAATTAAATTGAATTGAAGAAGAGAAAGGATGTGATGGCGGATAGAGAGGTACCGAGAGAAAGAGAGAGAAAACACAATCCACAATGTCCTTGTGAATATTTGCATGGAGCAGGAAAAAAGATTCGAATTAATCTCTTGACAGGATGATTGCTATTTGCGATTGCACTGGGCCATTGTGCTGCCATTACAGTCTGAAATGATCCATATCCGCTTGGGATAAGGACACACTTTCAATTCACAGAGTGAGAGGGGCGGGGCGAAGTACAGTGTAATACTTGTACCGTCAATTTCTTCCTCTTTTTTTTTTTTTTTTGGTGAAATGGGACACTTGCCTCGGGACGTCCCCTGGGCATTGAATGAGCTGGTGGAGATTTTTAATTGGAATTAACATCGAGAGGAAAGTTGAGATGGGATCCAAAATGGGGCGGCTGGGTCTGGCAGTGGAATCAAGTTGTGTATTGATCTTGATGGAGGTCCTGATGGCAATGACGGTTGCTACGGACGGGAGCCATACGGAATAATTTATTTCAAGGATTTCAGTCACATTTGCATGTTGCACTCGGGATGTGTGTGCAGGCACATCGAATGGCAAGTGTAACGTATTGGGAATGAGTCCATTACTGGAGACGGACGGGCGTGGAAGTAGACTATGTGATGCTGACTTGGCGTGCCAATCGATTTTTCTTTTAATTTTCACAATTGCAATGGTGACAGATTGACACCTGGCATCCTTTGCAGGTAGTGTGGTCTTTGCAGGGCTGTTGGAGTGAATTCGGATGCTTTTTGCACGTGAGAATGGAGAACTGAGTTCAGGTAAATTACTCCATGATTGTGTGGTGCTCGGACTTAGAGTCAGTGTCAGCTTTAAGAATGATGTGATGTGATGCCCCGGGGAGGAACGGTGGAATGACACTCATGATCAATAGAATGTAGCTTATCAGCGTTAACATGCACAAGCTCGCAATGGTATGTGAAGCTTTAGAGAAGGCGACAGAATGACAGACTAGACGTTTGTTTCAAGCACGCTCTCCGGCAAGAAAAACTGCTTAAGATTTCGATGGGGGAAGCATTCATATTTTGAAGCAAGTTCAAGCACAAGTTGGAGTTGGTTTCAATTCATTTCCAATGCTTCGCCTGCTTCGAGATGAGACATCCGCCTCGTGCAGTTGGGCATTCCATTTACGTCGACTTCTTGGTGGTGAGACACCAGCGTGTTTTGTTGCGAGTCTTCAAAATATGAATCTCGATTAAAAATTGATTTCTAAACAATATCCCCAAAACGGAGGGGGATCGTCAACGGCGGTAGTTAATCGTCGCACTTTTGGAAGGCAAATTCGACCATCAACTGAGATTTAATTGTTCATTTTTAAATTTAAAGCACATAATTTTTAATCCTGTTTTTTACAATTTAAATAAAACGACTTTGGACGGTGGAAACTTTGTGGCTTGAGGGGACATTGTGTCGCAATTTACTTCAGAAAATAATATCGTGTAAATATTGCCCGCGAATACGCAGTGGACCTGGTGCCTATGTGCTGGGTGAGCCCTATTCGGTCGCCTATCATTCTACAACGTTCATTTCGACTGGAATTTGAGGATGGCCAATGCAATGATGGACTCGGCACGCCTACGTTGTGGTTGTGTGTGGTTTTTTTTCCATGTTTAGTCAAACAAGACTGAGTAAGAATAAGATTGTCTACCATGAATTCAGTCACGCGCGATGTGTCAAATCACAACCTATTGAAAAAGAAATTCGCGTCTAGATGAACCACTTGTTTTATTCCGCTGAGAGTAATGTGATCGAAACAAAATGTAACTTGTCTTGGCAACACATGCTACTTGGTGCGCGTCTTTGCTACCATATGTGCGATTTTTCGATGTTTTTGCTATCACTTGCAGTTTCAAGTGCTCTACATGAGCCGCTTATGGCGAAGTGAAGTATGATAGAGATGCCCAACTTCTACCTCTCTTGCCCCTTACAATTTTTGACAACCATTTTTTATATTTTTTTTTCTAAAGCCAAATTGACCAATGAGAGAAGGGTATTTACGTTATTTCGTGAATAACTGTCAAAAATTCATGAATAACAGTCAAAATGTTCATGATTATCCGTCAAATTAGTCGATGGACTAGGGGTTAATCAGCTGTGAAGTTGGGTATCTCTATCATACTTCATTTCTGGTTGCAAGCTCTGTAATTTCATTCCCCTCTCTCTCTATTCTCAGAGAGCTAATTTTTGTGGATTTGTGGATCGCGTGTGGCTCTTTGTGTGTTGCGTTCAGTTTGACAGTTCGCAAATAGAATAATTGATTCGGAGAATAACAATTTAAAATCATTGATTAACGATGTCTATGGAAACTTTTGTTGCTAATTCCCGTGATGGAAAACAAACTCTATAATTCAATATGAATTTTATGACATACCAAAGAGTGTAACTCTTTGTTTATATTTGCTGGAAAATGGTTTCTTCTGAAAGTTCGTGTTCCCAGTTTTGCGGCTTATATGTACGGTGCTTGAATTAGGATATTTGATGCTATCAATGCAAACAGAAAAATTCTCTGAGGCTCTGACGGCTTCAAAATTTTTATTTTGGTAAATTTCGGGTTACGCTTCAGCCCGTAGAGAGCCAGGGCCTAGCATCTCAGCACCCACTTGTGTTGTGCGTGCATGCTCCCACGAGTGGATGCGATACACAGTTTAATGCCGACTCCAGACGGCCAATTTGAGAGGCTTTTTCGAGGCAGTTTTACTCTTTGAGCATTTTCGGTGACTCGAAATAGGTGGGTCCGTGAAAATTTGCCCGTACCACGAATCTAACCTAGGCAACGTAGGCTCAGATGCGTAGGGGTCAATACCCCAACTCACAACGCCACGGCCGCCAAAGAATTAAATTAAAAGAGTTAAATTCCTGCATTAGACAAGATAGTGTCGACGCATATAGCTCACAAACCACCTCCAGTGCAGGCGGTATAGCCACCCAGTTGCCTTGGCGTTATGAACAAATCTCATAATGTCTTCCCAAGGATTTTCTATTAAGTTCAAGCCAGATGACTGAGCCCGCCAGTCCATAACTTCAATTCCTGGAAGAGCCATTTTTCTCTTCGCAGAGTGGTAACATTACATTTCGTAAGATATTGAGTCCATAACGGTTTTTTTTTTCAAAATTTGAACGTTTATTTAGGACAAACAAGTACAATAGTATTATTCAAAGTATTGGCCATCTGAAGCTATGACTTTTTCCCATCATTCTGGCAATTTGTGGATCCCATCTCAAAAAAAAAAAACTGCGCCGGCTTGGGAGCCATGAATGAATCAAGCCAATTTTTGATATTCTGCTCTGATGTGAACCGTATTTCAATGAGGGCGTTCTGCATCGACCGGACCAAATGGTAGTCAGAAGGGGCAAGGCCTGGGCTATAATGCGGGTGGGATGAAAGATCCCATTCACAGTTTTCCAAATAGTTTTTAAGCGGAATAGCAACGTGGGGCCGAGCGTTGTCATGATGGAAATCGCAAAATTTTTCGGCTACCGCTCTTTTCAAACGGATTAATTGTGTTCGGTAGCGTTGTCCAGTGACGGTTTCACCCGGCATTAGAAGCTCATAATACAGCACACCCTTCTGATCCCACCAAATACAGAGCATAACCTTCGCGCCATGGATATTCGGCTTTGCCGCTGATTTGGATGGTTGGCCAAGCCAATATCACCACTAAATCACTTTTAAATCGTGCAAACCACTTTTGGCAAGTTCGCTCAGCTAGCGTATGTTCACCATAAACTTCCACCAACATACGATGACTTTCGGCACCAGTTTTCTTTACATAAAGTAATGAAGAAGAACTCCCCGTAAAAACACTTTTTCAAGCACAAAGTTCGACATATTTGAGTGAACAAAAAAAATGTTGTTGTTTACGCTTCAAATGAATGACAAATACTGAAATGACGTACAATGACAGTAGCTTTCCAGCGCATGTTCCAATGGAATAATACAAGTTACGACATCTCTTAGCATAGCGCACGAATTAAGTTATAGACGCAGTATTATCAATCATATATTCATAGATTATAGGAAATAAAATTCTAGAAAATGTCATAACTGAGCATTTACTGATATTGAAATGTAGTCCATTCAAATCGTCCTAATTCTGCAACTCCATTGCAGCCGCCAATGATTGCACTGATTTAAAATGTGTATAAAAGGCGATTAGAATGTGGCACATTGGAAGGCAAATCGTTAAAGAAGAAACGGAAGAGACCCAAGGTGACTACCTTGAGGTACCCCAAAGACATTGAACAATACCCGTGATAGATCATTTCCTATTTTCACGAACTGTCTACGATTTGTAAGCTAGCTGGATATCCATGTCAAGATTTTAGAATGAAAACCAATCAACTCTAATTTCTTTCTGAGAGCATTATGTTGAACCCGACCAAATGCCTTCGAGAAGTCAGTGTATATGGAGTCAATCTGAAGTTTCGCTTCCACGGAACTTAGGCAATTGTTTGTAAAAAATAACCAAATTGGTCGAAGTTGACTTTCCACTCACAGAGCCATGTTGAAATTGTGATATATGGTTCCGAAGGACAGCATATAGTTTTTTCTTAAAAATAGCCTCGAATAATTTCGGGATTGATTGGAGTTTAGCTATTGGTCTGTAGTTGACAATAGAACTCCTAGGTCCAGATTTGTGAAATGGGGTAATTTTCTCCTTGACCTTAGTATGCCACTGGCTCGCGGAGAACATTACCGGGCTTGACAAATCCATCCTTACAAATTTAAAAAAAAGCGGAGAAAGATATGTTTCATTTTTATGTTAGGCGGGTTATGGGTTGACTGAATCGAGAACGCCCTGTAATATAATACCCGGTCTACTCCTGATAAATTCTTTGCCGGGTGTTCGCATACGCTTAGGGTTGAAAAACGTTGGATTAGAGAAGCTGTTTTCAATAAATCGGACCTTTTAATCATTTTATCGAAAATAGTGTAAAAACCCAATAGTTTTTTGGAAACCGCACTGATTGAACAGATCCAACTCCCTTCTGTTTTAAACGCCCTCAATTTGGGTTATTTTCCGTGACATTTTTATTTACTTTTTTACCCTTTTGACTTTTTTAACATAAGCACAGTAAAAATTCAGAATGTGGCGTCGACGACGACCTCTCGATATCGGAGAGGGAACTTTGGCGGCGCTTAACGTCTGCTAATTATAACCTCGCCAAAAATCGTCATTCTATTGCTTTAATTCCATGCCAACAATATTGCATCACACGCCAATTCACAATCATTTTTACCGTGAAAGCAAATGTGCAAAAATATGTTTTAAATTATGTTAACAATGTATTTCTGAAAATTCTTAATATACGTCATAGCAACCGAATGGTGTACAAAATAATCAATTAGCGTCAAACTCCTTGATCTCATAAAACTCTTGAAAAGCGCGACAATTCCCAAACATGCATATCGAGAAGAAAAACCACTCAAACGCACACACACAGCAGATCCCTTACATGATTGGCCAAAAACGCATTTATGCCGCACATAGTGGAACCGTGACTAAGACCCTACCTAGGTACCTGACCACTTAGAGAGCGCTCCGAAGAAATTATTTGCATGGTCGACTGATTCATGCGGGGTGGAAAGAAATGGTGACCTGATCACAAAGAATATTCACCAATCAATAACACGCAGATGACTCATCGTTTTATTGCCGCTAGAGTAGTAGCGACTACCTACAGAATCCATAAAGATCCTCGACCCTGTGCCGAACCTTCGCACGTGTGCCGTGGAATTATGACGTGTGCATATGTAATCGAAGATGGTCAGGAGTTTCGTAATTACCGCTTTCCGCGGAAACAAACAACACCACTGAATTTCGAAGTTGTTTTCGACTCTGGCCGATCAGGCGTCATAAATGTACCTTTTCTGCAAGCCTATCATCTTAATTGTCATTCGCGTGGCTGCCAAAACAGGTAGCCACACTCAAGAGAAGCGCGTATATAAGCGAGATGTAGCGGTGCAGTAGGCATCATTCTTAGACCAAACTTGCTTAGTGCAAGATTCTTCTAACCAGTTCAATTTCCAGTGAAAATCAAATACAATTCAACATGAACGCTATTCAGGGTTCAATTCAATCTCCCTTCGACATGCCCGCCGCATGGAGGGGGATTTACCTTTTGATGGGCACTCGCAATCGCAACATTCAGGAACAACGTGCTGTAACCCCACCGGCATCGAGGAGCGCTTCTCCAGCGGACTCTTTCTATTGCTCCCTCTCAGAGGAGCAAGCATCATCGTCATCTTCGTCATCAGCAGCAGCGGCAGCAGCATCAGTACCATCGGGGGCAGGACCAGCAAAACCATCGAGGGCTTCATCCCAATCATCAATGTCCTCGATGTTCACACTCCCAGGCAGAGAGGGCAAATTCGGGTTCATCTACGACTACGATCTGAAATCGCAGGGCATCCGAGTCAACCGCCGCGGTCTGGAACGGCTTATGGTGGCTGGAGGTCCTGGTGTTGTTGCCTCACTTTTCGTCAGAGTCATGACCATGACCAACACATTGATACACTGGCCAGAGACCCTCGAGGAAATGAACGTGGAAAGCGACAAGGAGGATCCATTCATCCGGATAGTTGGGACCGAGGGGAACATTGCCTGGGCCAAGCGTCTAATCGTGGAAAACTTTCTCGCCGAAGGAGAACTGATTAAGTTGCAGATGTCTATTCCCAAGTGTGACCGCTCCCATATCGTAGGCGGTCATGTAGCTTCGATAATGGGCTCCACCCGGACCGGCATCCACTTCGAGGACGCCCATCATGTGGGTTCAACGGACAACCACAAAGTTGATATATACGGGTCCATCGTATCCGTGGAACAAGCACGAGATGCTCTCCGATTGGCGGGTCCGTTCATAATCGGCTTTGACATGCACCTCGCCAGAGACGTGCACGATTTCCACCAAATCCAGTTTGTGCAGAAGCTGGAAGCAAGGCACAACGTCAAAGTCAAGTTCTACACAACAAATACAGAGAACGTATACGAGGTGCTCGTCGAGGGAACAGAGGACGAGGCGCGCAAGGTGAAGGAGGCTGTGCGGAGACTGTCCAAATGCCCACTGGGTGGCGTGCTGGAACCAGTATACAGGCTGATAATGTCAGTCAGCAAGGAGACCCTTGACATTTTCACCGCGGATGACAGTGCAATCCTTAAGAGCGCCATGACCCACACGGACACCGAGATTGATGTGGTAGAGCATACCGACGCCGATGACACATCTATCAAGCTGATCATCAGCGGCTCCGTGCCCGATATCCACAATGCCAAGCGAGAATTGGTCGGCTACATCCCGATCGAACTGGTTTTCGAAGTCGACAACGACGACCAAGACGTCGATAAGATCCAAGCCGTTGCCGATAAGTACGACCTACAGCTGATGCTCCAACCAAGAGATGACCTGAACGTCTTGTGCATCACGCTGCGAGGATCGGAGAGGTACGTGCACGACATCTACGATGCTCACCAAGAGGTGCTGTACCTCCAGCCGAAGGCAGACCAAATGTGGGTCGTTCCCCGGATGGCGCCAATCATGAACTGGCCCCCTGCAGAGGACCAGGACAACCTGATGATGATATGTGACGGTGCTCCTTTCGAACAATCCAATGGTTGGTTGAACGCAGCTTTTCCCGGCTTGATCTTACCACGTGACAGGGGTGCACTTGAGCTGGCCACCAGAATGCCAACCCCCACAAAGGATGTCGAATATTTAAACATAGACTTGCCCGCCTTGTCATACGATTTGTGCATGGAGGAGGAATCTCAATAAAATTTAAATAAGACTTATTATTTGTGTTTGTTCTTCTGTTTTTGTCTCTCTTCGGTTTTTTGAAGTTCGTTGCTCGCTTTTAGTCTGTGGTAGATTAATACTACGTCACCGACACTTTGATTTTGTATTCTTCAGTTTTAGCGCACTAAACATTCATGTACAAAAAATTTAGACTTCGGGTCTTTGAAGTTCTGTTCAGTTACTCGTTGATCGCTTTTAGTCTGTGGTGGAGTAATGTCACGGCACCAATACGTTGATTTTGTATTTTCCAGTTTTAGTACACTAAACATTCATGTACTAAAAATTTAGTACTCAAAACTTATTATGTGTCAGAGAAAGTAAATTTTAATTTATGGGGTTGTAGACTGCATGTGTCAGAGTATGCATCGCTTTTTATACGTCGAGTCATTTTGTATTTTCCAGTTTTAGTACACTATACTAAAAATTTAGTACTACAACATGAATGACTTATTACGTGTCAGAGAAAGTAAATTCTTTATTTCTGGTGTTGTTAAAGGCTGTTTGTGTCAGAGTATGCATCGCTTTTCATACGTCGAGTTATTTTGTATTTTCCAGTTTTAGTACACTAAACATTCATGTACTAAAAATTTAGTACTAAAACATGAATGACCAATTATGTATCAGAGAAAGTAAATTCCTTATTATTGGCGATGTTAGAAGCATTTTGCGTCAGATGGTTTCTGCCTATCACCTCCGTATTACTACTGTACCCTGCAATTATTACTAACAGCGCTTGGAGTCTAGTCTAGTCTTGTCCCGATCATCTTGAAGTTAGCGCCTACCACCCACCTAGTGCTAATTCGGTCATTATCCTGTTCAGCAATAGCTTAAATATAGTGCGCCACATTTATACTGCATGTGGAAATGAGGCGACAAAGTGTGATGGAAGGCTTTCATGAATCGAACTACCATCATGAGCAACACAGCTCCAACTTGACTTTAAGACACCACCATGTACTGCGTGAGTGGCAAGTGCTGAATTTTAACTCGTACATTTTGACAGGACATTGCTCATCCATATATTTTCAACCATAGGAGTTCCCCCGCTTCCACTTAATTTGATCACGTCTCCGCCAAAATGACGTTTTCTTCATCCACTTAACTTCGACCACTTTGCATAAATTGTTACAAAAGCAGACCCTGCTGCAGAGTTTCCTGAGACACTCATTTAACAACATCATCTGCACCTGAGACAACCCCCAGTCTCGGGGTGGTTTGCTTTGCATTTTCCGCCTGAAATATTATTCTACTCCCAAGCAGATACCTGAGCACAAGTTGAACTCCTCCACATCCTCGACACGAGTCGACCCAGGCTCACTCCCACTCGACTGCATTCCATGTGCATTGTCTATGTTCTCTGACACCCCAGGTCGTTTAGCTATCGCAACCAGTATCCCTTAATCAATGAAAACATCAAAACTAAATCCAACAGAAACGAAAGATTATGGCTTCCAAATGCAATTAAAATGCTTAAACTCATCCCAAGCCCCCCATGCCCGCGGGCAATCCAATCACAGTGAGTGTGTGCACAAAAAACCGTATCACACAGCCGAGTGTGCTGGTTGGTTGCACAGAGAGTGGAGCACCACTATATGGTGGCACCTCAGGATCAACTCAATGGCAACGTGTATCCGTTTAGCTGGTCGTCATCGTGTTAATGTCATCAGGCGCTCTCACCAAGAGGATTAGTGCAATTAATCGAAAGCAATGCAGTGCACACTGCAAATCCTTGCTTTAATTGATGCTAAGCCACAAATCACATCACGGTACCATGCCAGAGTCGCCATCACAACCGAAATGTAAGCATCCACTCGACCATCATCAGCGTTACCGTCGCCGTCACAGTTTAGCAGCAGTTTTTCTCCTCTCAGTCACCTCTGCTCGCCGACAAGGAGTTGAATTTCGGTTGAAGGCCGGCTGAAGGAAAACGACACACTTTGGATTGCTGATGAAATTAGCTTAGCTTCACTCATTGTGGCAAGGACGAGGTCGAAAGAAGTACACACAAAAGGAGAAAAAAAGGGAAAAAAGCGAATGAAGGACGTGATTTAGCCAGGTCGTTGGTGAAAGAAGAGTTAGATGTGGGAAGCCATGGTAATTTAATTAAGTTTTCGCATCCCTCTCGTGGTTGGTTGGCAGACAATGGCAAAGAGATACTCTGGCAGTGGCTGCTGTGGCGAGTGGAGAAGACGTCAAAATCCTTTTGAATCCCCCTTGACAGGAGGCAATTGGGGAGATTTGGTTTCGGATCCTTGCACCGAGGGAACAAATTCGGTCCTGATGAAGGATACTAAATAAGCTGTCATGTAATTATAGACGCGGGAGCACAGGGTATCAGCAGCTACTTGTGGGCAGAGCTGAGTTAAGCAGGTTGAGATGTGAAACCACTAATCTTGGCGGATATTCAAGCAGAACCAGAAAATACGTTTAAGGTGCGGTTGAGGGGAGTTGTTAACTGAGGAGTGTACTCTCGCCAAAGACAGGTCAACGAGTTAGGATTTAATGGGGTTGTTTTCCCTCCGCTGACCTATTAGTCGATAAGAAAGTGGAGAAGCCCTGACGTCGATATCTTCAGTCAGTCAATATAGGGTGGGAGCAGATTCAGCTCACTTTGATTGTGCTAATATTTCGCGCACAGTGAATTCTTGTGAATCCCGTACTTGTTGATTCTCATGATTCTGGGTAGCACTTGACATTGGACCTGCCCTTGCTGCGAATTATCGCTTGTTCGAGAGGATTTTGATTGAACTTGAAAACATTTGTTTTCCGTTTCAAGTCGAGTGATAATTCAAGCATTCCTCATTAAAACGCTGCGTAATACATGGTCATGTGGGATAGGAAAACCCAAGGACATGCACAACATTCATCGTTCGACTGGAAAAGAGCGACAATCAGGATATATTATTTAGTCACATGGCTTAGGTCCGCGGTCGAAACTCAGAACATGTCAGCGCAGACATCAAACGTGTCGGCTGAGGCTGGGTTCGAGGCAAGACGACAGTGAGCCCTAAAGGAATGTGTGCCAGTCCGCCCTCGGAGTTGATGATGCCTCCGATCCAACTTGAATGGGCAACGTGCCTGCGGCAACAAGTGATTACAGTGAACTCCCTCTTAAATGGGCAGACGGAGAACCGAAGAGGGAGCGATTAATTGAAATTGTAATTATAATTATAATTATAAAAAAAACACAAAATTTAAAAATAACACATTCCGGCCACGGGCAAGAGAGTGACTGAATAAACTTAATTCGTGCGGTTTGCTAAGAGATGGCGTAACTTGTATTATTCCATTGGAACATGCGTTGGAAGGCTACCGTCGTTGTACGTCATGTCATTCATTTGAAGCGTAAACAACAATAATTCTTTTTCACTCAAATATGTCAAACTTTGTGAATAAAAAAAGTGTTTTTGCGAGGAGTTCTTCTTCGTTACTTTAATATGAAGAAAACTGCTGCCGAAAGTCATCGTAATTTGGTGGAAGTTTATGGTGAACATGCGTTAGCTGAGCGAACGGGGCAAGAGTGGTTTTGAAACCCGGCCAACCAGCCAATTCAACGGCGAAGCCGAATATCCATGGCGCGAAGACAATGCTCTGTATTTGGTGTAATCAGAAGGGTGTGTTGTATTATGCGCTGCTGAAACCGGGTGAAACCATCAATGGACAACGCTACCGAACACAATTAATCCGTTTGAAGAGAGCAGTAGCCGAAAAACGCCCGGAATATGCGACCAGACGCGAGGAAATAATTTTCCATCATGACAACGCTGGGCCCCACGTTGCTATTCCGGTTAAGAACTATTTGGAAAACAGTACATGGGAAGTTTTACCCCACCCGCCTTATAGCTCAGACCTTGCCCCTTCTGACTACCATTTGTTTCGGTCGATGCAGAACGAACTCACAGAAATACGTTCACATCAGAGCAGAATAGAGAGCCAAGCCGGTGCAGTTCTTTTGTGATGGGGTCCACAAATTGCCAGAAAGATGGAAAATGTCATAGCTTCAGATGGCCAATACTTTGAATAATACTATTGTACTTGTTTTTCTTAAACAAACGTTCAAATTTAAAAAAAAAACCGCCCCGCACATATAAGTAGACCCAATATAAAAACTCAAAATTTAAAAACCACACATTCCGGACACGGGCAAGAGTGTCACTGAAAAAATCTGTTCGTTCATCTACGTTCATGTGAACAAAAATTCGCAACTTCGGAATGAAAAATAAAAATGACAACAATATTAATCATGAGTTTACAACTACAACTAGCTGTACCACCCCATGTCTGTTGACAGTGCCAAATACCAACGAAGGCG
The DNA here is from genome assembly GCA_905231855.2 of Eristalis tenax. Taxonomy (NCBI): domain Eukaryota; kingdom Metazoa; phylum Arthropoda; class Insecta; order Diptera; family Syrphidae; genus Eristalis; species Eristalis tenax. The sequence continues at coordinate 71,118,319 of HG993125.1, read as the reverse complement.
CTTTGTCACTGTTCATATTTACACTGTAGGGAAAGCTATATTTAAGATCAAAGCGAAGGCCGTTGGACTCGACAAAATTCCAGAAAATCCTTCCTCCTTCTGCCATCAATGGTAACTTCATCATCTTTTCCTATGACCTGGAAAAAGTCTCAGATAATACCAATCCAAAAAAAGCACAGATTCTTAATATAGAACCATTGCAAGCCTTCCCTTCCTATCAGAAGTGTTCGAATATACTATCAGTCAACACATGAAATACAAGAACCTTGGTTGACTGGCCTATGCTCTTGCCACAACCGCACCTTTGTCCTTTTGAAAGTATCAGATGACACCAGAGAAGTAATAGAAGCTGCTCAGATGAGATTTCTTCGTGCTCTTGTGGAAATTACTCGGCAGGATAGGGTGGGAAACACGGCAGTGCGCTAGGAACTCTTGGCTTGGCAGAACCAGGACGAGGTGGTTGGACCAAGTCCAGAAACTCGCCTGGTTACGCTTGGGCTTATCTCCTGATGAGTTAGAGTCGAGGACGGAGGATCGAGTTGACTGGAGATCACGCGGGTCAGAAGTTGATGATGATGACGAAGAAGACTCATCCGTAAAAAAGTTCAACACAACCAAAATAATACATTCCATGGTCTTAAAAAACAAAACTTCAACAAGCTTAAGCTGTTATCGCCTGCGTTTTCTTTGAACTTCTGTCAATTAATGTCGCCAACATATAATAATGGGCCAACATATATAGGGTGGTGTCGCTTTTCTTTTTACACCGCGGTCACGCCCTCTACGTGCGTACCGATGTAGTTTACCAACTTCAACCTCAATACGGCCTCTGCTCCAATTCGGAATTTAGTGGTTAAAACTCCATGCCCGTAAGCATTTTATCCACTACTGCTTTAGCCCAAACCTGGATAGCAGATCAACTTTTAACGAATTTGATGCGCTATCCGACTCCATCTCAAGAATTGTATCCCTGTATCCTCGCACTGAAACTGCCATTGCGTGCGATTTCAATGTACACAATTCTAATTGGCTTCGACACTCGGGCCAGACAACATCCAAAGGAAGGTATGTTGAAATCTTTGCTGAGGTAAATAGTGAGTGAGCCCACACGACCACTTGCCATTGCAGATCATTCCGCCAACACCCTGGACCTGTATCTCACCTCTCATCCTGTTTCTATTGACATTCTGTCACCTCTAGGCTCGTCCGACCATTATGTCGTATCAGCTAATTTCTCGTTATCGCCACCGACAGTTAGAGAAAAAATGAAGTGTATGGCTGTACGAGAACGACGATTGGAGCGGTCTAAACCACTTCTTTAAGAATTTTAACTGGTCACCGCCGTTGCTGATATGGTCACAAACATTCTTCTGCTGAGCATGATGTCCTTCATTCCTCATAGAGTGACGTGTATCGAGCTGTAAAGAGCTGTAAAGAGGCTATCAGGTTGAGAGAGTTGAATTTCCGGGTATACTCGTACAAAGCCAACCCTTCTGAGGAAAACCGGAATAGATTTAAACGGGCCAGAAATGACTGCAATGCAATTATAAGACGTGTGGAATTCTCGTATGAGAAAAAGTTGAGGCAAAAAGTGCTACAATGTCCCAAGGGTAGCAACAATTTTTGGTCATTTGTAAAAGACGTAAAGAATTCCGCCTCGTCTTCAAATCCCACGCTCATTTACAATGACATCCCAGCTGTCAGCTCGTTAGACAAAGCGAATCTGCTTGCGGCGCATTTTGCAGCCAGCTCAACACGGCCAGATTCCAATATGTCGCCACCTGTACTTGAGAGCGTTGATTTCAGGATGGGACAACTTCCACTTCCGCACTCGTACAGTTGCAAGAGTGCTTAAAGACCTTGACGTGCCCAAATCCGCTGATGGTATTCCCCCTATTCTTGCCTTCTGCGCTGGCAAAACCACTGCGTAAGCTCTTTCCGAGCAGATGGAAAACAGCATTTGTCCAGCCCGTCCCTAAAAAGGGGGAATCTTCGTCACCACCTCGTACCTACCCATAGCACGTACGTCCCTTCTTTCTAAGGTCATGGAAACGCCTATAAATCGTCAGCTTGTGAAATATCTCGAATCGCGGAAGCTTCTTAATGACCGGCAGTATGGTCCCCGCAGCAACAGGTCCACTGGTGATTTGATAGCTTATCTCACCGAAAAGTGGAACCGATCTTTGCACAATGCAGGCGAAAGCAAAATCGTTGCGCTTGATATTTCTAAGGCATTTGACAGAGTTTGGCATCAACCTCTCTTGTCGAAAATGCGTGCCTATGATGTCGATGAATCTCTTCTTCAATGGATTAGAAATTACCTTTCGAACCGTTCAATTCAAGATGTGTTGGGGGTTCAAGTCTGATATCCACCAAATAAATGCTGGTGTTCCCCAAGGCTCTGTTCTGTCTCCGACACTCTTTCTCACTTTTACAAATTAACTCTTGTCTGCAACTTCTAATCGAATCCATTCCAATCCAGCGCTGATGACAGCACCCTCAGCTTTTCATATGCGTTCCAAGACTCAAGACCCCTCCCTTCGGCCGTGGAATTGGAACGGCAGCTTATGCTAAGCACATTGAATTCCGATCCTGACAGCATAATTAACTGGGGAAAGAACAATCGAGTGGAACTCAATGCTGTCTGCTGTCACTCAAGCGAACCCTTGTCAATCAGCCATAATCCATGGCACCTGTGTCGATGAAACCGGAAAGCTTTCCGTCCTTGGTATGTGTATCAACACAGCACTTAGTTGGAACGACCACATATTTGAGGTCGCCAAGAATGCTGTGAAATGTTTAGGTTTCCTCAATCGATGCAAGAAATACTTCACCCCTTCTGATTTGGCTTTTATTTATAAGGCGTATATACGCTCCAAACTTGAGTACACCGCTCACAACCCCTCACACCTACTAGGTAGAATCTAAAAGCGAGCAATAAAACTTATGTGAGACTACAATATTGCAGAACCATTAGACTCGCTCGAACATCGACGTACCGTCTCGTCTCTATCCGTATTTTTTTAACAAACGATGCTCAAACGAGCTTGCCAACTGCATTCCTTCTCTCCATGAACTCACCCGCAATACCCGTCTCGCCAGAAATGGTCATCAGTTTACCCTTAAGCCTACTTTCGGAGGCACAGTTAAATTTAGAGACTCGTTCGTCAGCCGCACGACACGAATATGGAATGCTCTTCCCAGCCTAATATTTCCCCCAGAAAACAACCAATGTGCACTGACACCTCCTCTCCCCTTCACCCTCTACACCTTCCGCCCGTGCTGTGTCTTCAACCCGGACACTTGGGGGTGTTAACAATCCCTTGTGCATTGGTGTTTGCCCATTCAAGTGCTCTACCAAACAATTGAACAGCATCTCGAGAAGTTACTGAATGAATCGGATGACCTACCTCCGGTGGTTGTTCTTTTTCGCCTTCAATTTTGCTGTCTTCAATGTCTGAAGAAGCAATGTTCTTCCTTCCAATGGCCTTTTAGGTGCTAGAGCTCCACAAAAATGCTAACTTCCATATGAGTTAAATTTTTGAAGTGCCACGCTTGGAGTATCCATCAGGCAACCATTGAATGCCATAGAAAGACAGAAATTAGAAAGAAACAAATACTCATGTGCTTGTATTCCTGAAACCCGATCCTCGGATATTTTGTCACACTTACCGCGTCGCAATGTCAAGACCTCACTGCAACCTCAAAGGAACTCCAACCATAGCCAATCACTCGACTCCATAAGTTTTGGCGGAAGTAAGGAAGCGAAGCAGTAAGTGCAAGCACCCGTACCACATCATATCGCCGGGTTCAACTGCATGCCTTAGTCCAAGACCCACCCAAGACGCCATTAAGACTTTCCTGTTTTCCTTGTCGCCGTGTGCATGTGTATGACAAATAGCAAAACAGCAACAGACACCAAACTGCATTCATCTACGTTGCGCAAGTTTGCAACAGCGGAGATCCTCAAACATCCATCTAAGTTTCCCCCGAGGAGGACCGACTGCACCAAGTGCATGCAGTGGGCGTCTCAAAGGAAACCAATAACACAACTTATCTATTTCAAAGTTATCCCAACTTGCTCCTCTCAGGATATTCGTTTATTTCTTCGCCTCCACCAGCCAGGGCTGGATTGCCCATCGCAGACGCATTGAAACAGATGAAGCAGATGCGGATAAGACTTAAATGAACTTCGCTGAAGTATTCATAATTTGATCGCAAGCATCATCGCTCATCTGCTCTCAATGGCCGGCCAGCCGCCCCCTGTCAACCGAAAAATCGAACTTATTTATACCTTTAGCCGGTCTATTCACTCGATGGTACTTAACCTCCTCCCCGTCCATCGCACTGCTGCAAAACATCACAAAACTACATGACGACTCCTTCAGTCATGCACTCCTTTGCAGTCCTTTGCAGACCTTCAATCGCTCTCTAACTTGGACTTTGTGTCTCCTTGAGACCGGCGAGTCGGAGGGCGACAGGGGAAACGAAATGAATGCAGAAAGGCGAAATCGATAGATCCTCTCGCCAAATCCCCTACTGATCCTGAAAAAGCACCAAGTGCAGGATGCCGGATGCCGGGATGTCTACCCCTGGCAAATGGCATCATCGATATGCAGGACAACACGAAGGATGGCCGCTGCTACTTTGCCGGCCGGGATGAAATGAAGGCTTATTTGAAGGACATTCGGGATTGAAATGTTGCCATGACTCTTCGGCTCTCGGCAAATGTGCGTGTGTGTGTGTGTTGATGTGTGCATGGGACTCGAAGTTAAGAGCTCGACGGTGAATGGGAGCGCGCACATCTGCACAAAGGCAACAGATAAGTCGAAAGAATAGCCATTTACCCTTGGTGATTCTTGTGTGACAGAAACTTAAAATACAATTCCAGTCGCCTCAGGGGATTCCATCGAATGGATTGGTGATGCTGATGCTGATGCCGATGCCGATGGCTTGTGCTCTCTCATCTCCCTTTAACGGCGAGGTAACACGACGACCACCTCGATGGGGCAACTTGCCGAGAGCAACTGATGAAATTGCACTGATATTCTGGTTCACTACTTTGGAAAATCCAATCAGTATTGAGTTGGCCTCTTGGAGATGAACTTTTACTGGGCTCCTTCATCACAATCCTCTATGTGTGATGCCGTTGACTTGAAATGTTTATGTGGACAGGGTGGAGGCAAGGGCACGCAGAAGGACTCTTGGAAGTTTTCTTTTCGTACTTCGATTCAAGTTTTGTCTCATTCTTGCAGTTTCCTGCAGTCTTTTGTAGTTGTTTTTTTTTTCCTGAAGTCCCTTGATGGGTTCGTACTTTGGTAAATGAAAATCTACTTCGACTTGGATTGGAAATTGAATTGCAATGCGGTTTGAAGGGGGGAATTAGCAGAGAATTGATAGAGTGGATACAAGTTAAAGATCCATTCAGTCTATGAGTCGAGAGCTCATTGAGAGTCTTTTGACAGGGAATGGACGTTGGAGGTGAACGCTGGGAGTTTTTTTGAAAAGGAATTGATGCAGACTTGAACACGGTTGGAGTGGATTTTTGAAAGTTGAGGATTGTTCATTTTTGTGGGAAAGAGACATCCAACTTGGAATGGGAATTTGAACTGTCACTTGTTGAACAAGGAACGTTAATCAATTTTGACATGGTTTTTGTTTTATTATTTTTGACGAATCACGCTTAATTCAGAACAACATAATGTGGATGGCAGTTATGTGCGTAGACGGCCAGGCCCTAGCTCAGAGATAATGGAGGATAGGGATATCCTACTTCTACCTACCTGGTCCCTTGATTTCATCTTCATCTCCTTTTTTTTTATACAGTGTTGCGATGGGTAGCGGAGCCGGGAATTTCGCAAGGGTATTCATTACGGCTCAATGCCGACATGGACAAGGGACAGAAATGGCCGAAGTTGGATATTCATCCTCCATTGTCTCCGGCGTGGCTTCTGCAGCAACCGCTCCTGCTTTGTCACCAGTGGAAGGAAATGGTAGAAGCTGGATATCTCTGTCCTCCATGATCTCTGGCCTAACTTCTGCCGCAAAAGTTTTATGTCGACGCCAATTTTGAGAAGTTATTCCTATTATTCCTTGAGAGCTGGCAGTGTCTCGAAAGAGGTGAACAAACCTGGGAATCAAACCTGGACTCCGTTGGTTCAAGTGTCTAGAAGTCGACGCACAGACTTGTGGGCGATGAGCGAAATGGAATTCCACCACACTCTTATTCTTTACGGCTCTATGCCGACATGGACAAGGGGTAAACATGGCCGAAGTTGAATATCTCTGGCCTAACTTCTGCCTATTATTCCTTGAGAGCTGGCAGTGTCTCGAACGAGGTGGACATTTTTTGAAATTTATTGTTTATCGCACCGGGAGTCGAACCTGGTTCGAATGGTTCAAGTGTCTAGAAGTCGACGCACAGACTTGTGGGCCCACGGCCGCCACTACCTCAAGAACGTTGCCTGTCTTCAGCTGTATTCTCCGAAGACGAACGGCCAATTTTGAGAAGTTTTATTATTATTCCTGAGAGCTGGCAGTGTCTCGAAAGAGGTGTACATTTTTTGAAATTTATTGTTTATCGCACCGGGAATCGAACCTGGACTCCGTTGGTTCAAGTGTCTAGAAGTCGACGCACAGTCTTGTGGCTCCACGGCCGCCACTGCCTCAAGTACGTTGCCTTTCTTCAGCTGTATTCTCCGAAGACGAACGGCCAATTTTGAGAAGTTTTATTATTATTCCTGAGAGCTGGCAGTGTCTCGAAAGAGGTGGACATTTTTTGAAATTTATTGTTTATCGCACCGGGAATCGAACCTGGACTCCGTTGGTTCAAGTGTCTAGAAGTCGACGCACAGACTTGTGGCTCCACGGCCGCCACTGCCTCAAGTACGATGCCTGAACCTGGACTCCGTTGGTTCAAGTGTCTAGAAGTCGACGTTCAGACTTGTGGCTCCAAGACCGCCACTACCTCAAGAACGTTGCCTTTCTTCAGCTGTATTCTCCGAAGACGAACGGCCAATTTTGAGAAGTTTTATTATTATTCCTGAGAGCTGGCAGTGTCTCGAAAGAGGTGGACTTTTTTGAAATTTATTGTTTATCCCACCGGGAATCGAACCTGGACTCCGTTGGTTCAAGTGTCTAGAAGTCGACGCACAGACTTGTGGGCCCACGGCCGCCACTGCCTCAAGTACGATGCCTGAACCTGGACTCCGTTGGTTCAAGTGTCTAGAAGTCGACGTTCAGACTTGTGGCTCCAAGACCGCCACTACCTCAAGAACGTTGCCTGTCTTCAGCTGTATTCTCCGAAGACGAACGGCCAATTTTGAGAAGTTTTATTATTATTCCTGAGAGCTGGCAGTGTCTCGAAAGAGGTGGACATTTTTTGAAATTTATTGTTTATCGCACCGGGAATCGAACCTGGACTCCGTTCGTTCAAGTGTCTAGAAGTCGACGCTCAGACTTGTGGCTCCAAGACCGCCACTACCTCAAGAACGTTGCCTGTCTTCAGCTGTATTACGAAGTAAGCGTTCTGTTGAATATGATTTGGCGCACTTCGAGCAACACTTGGTGTGCATCATCAACCTTCAGAGTCCGTTATTGTCTTTACCATCCCCTAATTCTTCTTTCAATCGATCTTTTCTGTTTCTAATCCTAGAAATATTACTTGCAATAACGTGCCTAGCTCAGTAGACATCGGATCTTTAGCTTTGAATTCGATTGATGTCTCTGTTGCACTTACAAATTTAAAGGCAAGGATTGGACAGAATTCCAGCATTTATCCTCAAACACTGTGCCGTTTCGCTTTGCAATCCTCTATTACTCATTTTTAACCGCTCCTTATCTGAAGGTGTTATCCTTGACGAATGGAAAGAATCATTCCTCGTTCGTATTCACAAAACGGGTTTAAGAACAACATTGAAAATTATAGAGGAATCTGCAAGCTTTCGGAAATACCCAAACTTTTCGAAGGTATTGTGAAGAACAAATTAGATTCTATAATTAAGGAGCACATATCAGATGCGCAACATGGTTTTGCATCCGGTTCCTTCGACCTCCACCAATCTGTCAATACACTCTTCCATCGTGATTAATGAGATGGACAAAAATAATCAGGTCGATGCTATTTTTACAGATTTCTCTAAAGCTTTTGACCCCGTTAACCACTCTCTGTTGATTAACAAACCCAAAATTTACGGATTTCATTCTCAGTTCCTTTGCTGGATATCCTCTTTTCTTGTGAACCGCACTCAAAGAGTAAAAATCGGAAACTCGTTAGCTAGGATAGAAAAATGTATTTCAGGTGTACCGCGAGGTAGTCATTTAGGACCACTATTATTTATAATCTTCATTGATGAATCTTTGTTATACGCGGATGGCATGTCTTTTACTACAGTTTGATATAAGTACCATAATTTAAAGAAATGCCATTCTATGTCGCTTTCGAGATCAGTATATCCTCTCCAATTCAGTTATTCCATTAGATCTGTTGCTCTTTCTATGGAACATTGCGTTAAGGATTTAGCAGTCATGCTCAACTCATCATTCTCATATCACGCACACATTTTCCATATCTTAGCAAAAGCCAACTCAGCAGTAGGTTTAATAAATCGGAGGATTTACACCAACTAATCCATTCGCCTTGTTATCACTTTACATTTCCTTGGTAAGGCCCTTCCTTAACTAAGCAGTCGCAGTCTGGAATCCCGCCTCACTACTTTTTCCGATCGTATCGAAAGAGGCCACTTTTTTGCCGGAAGTTCAGTCAAGTCTATCGACTTTAATGTTGTCTTCCAATGCGTCAATTGAAGCGGGTCATTGTATAGACATGCGCTTTAACATAGCCCCACAAAAAATAGTCTAAAGGCGTTAAATCCCACGACCTAGGCGGCCAATTGACCGGTCCCGAAGGTGAAATAAAATGTTCACCGAACTCGCCTCTCAATAAGTCCATTGCTGCGCGTGCTGTGTGGCATGTGGCACCGTCTTATTGAAACCACATGTCTTGCAAGTCAAGCTCTTGCATTTTGGGCAAAAAAAAAGTTGGATATCATCTCACGGTAGCGCTCACCATTCACAGTTACGTTACGATTGGCATCATCTTTGAAGAAGTACGGTCCAATGATGCCACCAGCCCATAAACCGCGCCAAACTGTGACTTTTTCTGGCTGATATTGAGTCAAAAATGAGCTTCGTCTTAAACTGACCATAAAATGGAAGAAGTGCGCGAAGAACTTTCTTAACAGAGCACGCATTTTGATAATAAAATTCAATAATTTGCAAGCTTTGTTCGTTTGTAAGACGGTTCATGGTTAAATTTTAGACCAAACTGAAGACGTTTGGCAGTGAAACAAAACACGAAACGTGCGTCAGCTGTTTAAACCAGTGTTGCCAAATAATAGCTAAAAGATCACCCTTTATAAACATGTCCACATTTTAGCAGCTGACGAAATGCAAGATTCATGAATCGACATTATTTTTCGGTAATTCGTACGCTTGCCGCACACCAGTCTACTCCGTGCATGCAGCGTAGACGTTCGCTGTGTAAGAGCGTATTTATTCAGGATTTTTTATTGCAGCTTCGATGAGTATATAGGCTTAGCTCCACAAATAATGCAATTGCTCGCAGAACAAGTATTCGTCACAGCTTGAGCTACTTTTCCATCAATCGTCGTAAAATAAAAACCGAGTCGAAGTTTCACAGAATGCATTCTAGTAGTTATTGAGCTCTCTTCCAATTCTTCCACTTACACGGGCTTTGTCTTCTCGTATAGTGTCAAGGGCTTCCTTCTAATATTTAAATTTTAGGGCTCACATTCAATTTTTCATCAATGCGAAGCTCTAATGTAATTAGCTTAGGTTTGTAGCTTAGTTCAACATAGTGCTACACTTAAAATGCTCTTGCGAGCAAACCGATAAGTAGGCGGATATGATTTTTCAGCCTGAATAGATCACGCTTCCAACTGTCAGGAAAACAAGGCCTCCCTTTACTGGCACTAGGAGTTTTTTTTCTACAGCCACACAAACATTAAAACACTCCTTGTTACACACACCATTTTTCATACCAAAGGCAACGCTTAAATGACGGACCACCTTAGAGCTCTTTTCCTCGCATATCCCTTAACATAACCTGCCCAAGTTCTTGGAAAACCTAGGCCAGGTAATGTATTAATTTTTTGCTTTGAATTATATTATTTGCTGCCCGGGTACCCGTTGCTCATTGGCCGACTTCGGCATTACCCGCATTATCCGGGTATCCGGGTACTCGGGTAATTGTCGAAACGGGTATTACCCGGGTAAGATTAAGAGCACTAGTCCTCGACCTGCTTCTAGCTCACTCACACTGATATTCAGTGCAGCAAGGACTACATTGTACAATGGTCTGCCAGCGACTAGGTACTCTCGAAATGATCAGTGGAGCTAACAACTATTGCCCATTTACATGGATGGTATGTAGTTACAGGCGAGCTTTATCACAAGAGTCTCTGTGGACTTCAGACAGAACTTCGACACATTCGGACCACCGGACTTCAGGCTCTCGAAGATGGATGTGGAGCTGAACTAGATTATTTGAGGTTTCAGTGTACCGTGCCACTGTTATTCAGGTTGTAGTTTGATTCCGCAAGAGTCTCTTAACAAGGGCTAGATTTCCTGCCGGGTAGGACTTTTCACTAGAAAAGATTAGACGCTCTGAACAAAAATGCCAAATGAACACATAACTTTCTCGAAACGATACGACACACATCAGTGGCTGGCTTAAATTTAACTTAAAGTCAAACACACGTCAACTTCCTCACAACGTTCAAACTGAGTCGGATCTAGAAGTATGCCCCCAACAATGGAATTTCGATCAATCCATGATATCTTTGATTGCCAATATCGTCGTTCAGCAATCGACGCGAGGCAACAAAAGCACAACACGTCTTGGCAGGAATTCATAGCAACACATCTGGCGTTCCACAGATGACGACGACGGCCTTCAAATCGATTAATAGCCAGGCGAAGGAGAACCAAGGAAATGCATTGTTTGCACGTGAATCGCAACATGCCTCCCAGCTCGTTCGTCTTATCGCTGCCAAAGGACAGAATGCGAAAACAATTAGAGTCAATCAGTTGCCACATGCACCGACCAGTAGCCACACCACTCTGCACCGCTCTACGCATTGCAGTCGAAAGCTAAGTCCGCTCCCCCGAGTCCCTCGCCCTTTGCTAAGAACTATCAATTACCGGGTCTGTGGATTCAATTTAGCAACACAAACGTGAATACTTGTGAAACTAGGACGAGCGGCGAAAAGAGGAATGAAGGAGCGAAAAGCGAAAAAAAAGAAGAAATCAATTCACAGCATTTAGAGATTTTTATTACTTCCGCCACGATCCGAGCCCCGCCCGACACGCAACCACCTAACGATGATGTAAAAGCGTTTGCCCATATGGCTTCCGAGAAAGGAACACGAAGGAAATTTCATTTCATGAATGATTTATGTGTGCGCTCTCCTGCAATAGGATAAACGGCGCCTCCACTACTCATACCCAGTTGCAGGAAGCTACGAAGAAAATCGCACTGGCCCCGTCCCACTTCCTGGCCGGGCTCCTTCAGGAGAGTGCTACGTGAAGGAACTAGATCTCGAGTTGGAGCGATTCGAGCAAACACAAGGACTGAGTCCTTAATACCACTCCCCTCGTACACACACACACACTGCGGGCGCAGGAGGGACACGAATAGAAGAAATCCATTTTGTTGTGCTAGCTGGCGGTATCCTGTTTTCTTATGACTCGCAGGATCTGGTCTCCGGAATTGGGCACCAGCCTCTCAGACGGTGCTGGAATGGCCGGGGAGGGGAATGGGGGGAAAATTCAATTTCGACCCGGTTTCTCGGGCAAAAGGAACGCAAAGACAAAACGGGTTCACCGCCCTTGCCCCGGTGAGATACACATTTTTAAGTAAAAACGAATTATGCACTTCGCATTGCATCCGCATGCAGACAACCAGCCAACCCGCCAAACCGCACCCCACTCGACCCCGGGAAGGCGTTTGCACGATAAATTGTGTTCCACTGCCGTCCCTCTTCGGTTCCGTTTCCGCTGCGCTAACGCAATCGATATCTCATTTCAGTGATAAATGGAACGTGAAATTATTTTATGAAGCCACCCTTCGCCACGACTTCGATTCAAATCCAATTCGGGCTTGGCGACGACCAGGGAGCCCAACCAGCATATCGCCTCGGCGATTTGCAATCCTTGACGCTTCCTTCCGGCGTCTGCGGCTGCGATGGCTCGGTGATGGAATTCCTTACATGCATACCCTTGCCGTTTCTTTTTCTGTTTAACTTTCCAATTTGTGGAATTATCCATCGGATGAATGCCGATGTGACAGTCCGCAGGCGAGGAGCCTCTCTGCATTCACAATCAGGCGATCCCTAGACGGCCTTCGACGTCACCCACGATTGCTATCACTTGGACAGGTTCATGTCTATCTGGAATCTTTGGGGGGAGGGGTGGGAACAGATAAGGAACTGTGTTAATTGCCTCAAGGAAACATCCCTCCTCGTGTGGGAGCGTGCACATCTTGTCTTTCGTTTGAGCAGAACTGAGTGTCGAGGGCTCTGGGAATATCCTGTCACTGTTTGTGTCTGTGAATCGAAACAGACGAGGATCGAATAACGACGGATGCCCGAAGGTTATTGGGACGTTGGGAAATTGAGAAGTATTATGTGCGAAAGTCGAATGAGATGAAGTGGCAGCTATCGAACAGACAAACGAAAATCTTCCGAATTTAGGAGAGGACTGAGGGGAGATGGAAACAATCGATGGACGGGCCGTATCAATCTGAATTTGAATAATGGCAGCGTATCTTGATCACAATACATCATCTCTTCGTCGATCATTGGTAGGTAGGTGGGTAGGGGGTGCTGCTAGTGGACTCACCAGCACACTTCCATTGTGATGCCCACCATCAGCCTACTGATTGACCACTCGGTGATTTGGTCCCACCGGCAAATGGTGACTGAACCGGATTTGAAGTTTTGCTTTCACTGGGACTCGAACCGGGGACCCCACTAGCCAAGAGCAGTCACTTAACCAACTGCGACATCCAGGCGGGTAAGTCGATCTTAGGGACACTTCAATCAGGCTGGCATTGATGAGGAGACGCACATCTCTTTCTCTCAAATTTGGAATAGGGAACAATCTTACGCCGTTTCCGAACGGCCAAGTTTGAGAAGGTTTTTCTGGACGCTTCCAGCATTGTCAGTGACTCAAAAGAGGTGGGACCGCGAAAATGATTTTGGCCGAACCGGGAATCGAACCAAGGCAGCGAGGTTCAGTTGTTAGGAGTCGTCTACACACAACACACGACACACAGGTTTTATTTTGCCCGGCGGTACCATGCGATAAGAGACAAGCACAATGTAGGCGAAATCAAGATCATGGAAAGTAGACTTGGTTGATGATAACTCCGAACAGTGAAATTTGAAAGGAAAGCTTGACATAGCACGTGTATATGTAGCAACGTTATTGAGTACATTGTAGCGGGTGAGGACTGAGGACAGCTGTTTACGTCGCTTTAAGTTTAAAGGAAAGGCTTGTGGTCTGTTTCTCGATGTTAGGCTATCGTGCATAGAGTCGTTGGTGTTATTAACCGTCTCAATAACGTCAATTACCGTCTCAACGCTCTTGAAGGCAATTGGTACTTAGAACAGATGCTCTCTCAAATGGTGGGCTGAGTTTGAGTATGACGGGAGAGGCATAATAAAATCTGCTTTTCATACAAAGTGTTGGGTTGCCTTGTCCCGTCATACTCAAACTCAGCCCATCATTCGAGAGAGAATCTGTTTCGAATTCCAAAGAAACTCAGCACATTTCTCTTTTCGAATCCGTAATAGTGCCGTCGTCGTACGTGCTGTCCAATTCAGCTCCTTGTCCACGGGGAGTGTTCACTTCAGTCCGGGGTCCCTCCAATCCCTCAAGTCAGTTGTGGAGATGTTGTGGAGATCTCTTGGTTAGTGACCCTACTCTACAATTTGCTCTTAAGGGATTACTAGAGTGGAACCTCTGAAAGTCGAACATCCTTGAGTCGAATTTTCTTTAAGTCCAACAAATGTTTCAGGACCTAAAGCAGCTTTTCAATTTCCTCATATTTTGCAGTCCACAACTCGAACATTCCATAAATCGAACACACGGAGGGTTGTACTTTTAAATGTCCGAGGTCAAGACACAGCTCCGGGCAAAGGTTCAGAGAGAGAAAGGGGGAGAAGTTACCTGTGCACATTGGGCTCAAATATCTGCGGAACAGAATCTGTATTCGTGTTGTGCGGTTGCAAAACTCGTCTCTAAACTTTACAGGCTTACGGGGAGAATGATGGGCATTCATGGTGAGACAGTTGTCTAGCTGCCTTGAGCATGGTTTGTTAAAATATTTGAAATGGCAACAAAACAGGGACAAAGAAGACACTGTATATGGGTGTTCGAGAGAGCCCACTGATCTACTGTCTGCCTACTGCCTACTGTCTTTTATAAGCCCAATCGTTCGTATGTGCACCACACCAGATATGAGTGTTCAAGCTTTGGGCGGATATAATAAAGAAAATATGGGTCACGCCACAGCTAGTAGAGGACCAGGGCCTAGCTTCTCAGCAACCACTCGTGTTGTGAGTGCCATTGGAAGGGGAATACAATTTACTGTGAGGCGCTTTTTCTTGACAGTTATACTCTGTGAGCATTGTTAGCGACTCGAAAGAGGTGAGGCCGCAAAAATTATTTAGAACCTAGGCAAGGTGGGCTTAAGTGCGTAGAGGTCGACGCATCAACCCACAGCGTCACCGCCGCCACTAAGACGTATAAAAGCCCTATAAATTAAGGCCAAATCAGAAGGGGTGAAATATTCCTTGCATCGATCAAGGAAACCTAGACATTTTGCAGGATTTTTGGCGACTTCGAATATGTGATCGTTCCAACTAAGTGTGAATACCAAGGATTGTCGGATTTACTCGACACAAGTGCCATTTATGGCTAATGGCTCGTTTCAAGGACTTGCTTAAGTGAGTGAAGCAGACAGCATACAAGTTTTGTACCACTCAATTCCACACTATTGTCCTAATTATCCTGTCAAGATCGGACCTCATGCTCAACATACGCCGCCACTCCAATTCGACGGCCGAAGGGCAGGGTCATGAGTCGTGAAACCAATGTGAAAAGCTGAGAGTGCTGTCATCAGCGAAGGAGTGAATTGGATTAGAAGTGGCAAACAGGAGATCGTTTGTAAAAATGCGAAAGAGTGTCGGACACCGCCTGGAGCCTTGGGGAACTGCAGCACTTATTTGGTGGATATCACACTTGAACCCATCCAAATCAACTTGTTTTGACCGAAAGACGAAGTTGATGGCACGCTCTGTCAAATGCCTTAGAAATATCGCTTGTGCAACGACATTGCTATCGCCTGCATAGGCCGCAGTTTGGTTCCACTTTTCGGTGAGATATACTGTCAAATCACCCGTGGACCTCACTGCGGAATCCGTACTGTCGACAATTCAAGAATCTTCGCAATCTAACGATAAATCAGCGTTTCCACGACCTTGAAAAGAAGGAAAGTAAGGGCTGTGAGGTCCTCGCGAGGAGAGTAACGAAGATTTGCTCTTTTCAGGGACGGGCTGGATAAATGCGGTTCCATCTACTTGGACAATGTCCTCCGTCAGTTTAGCGGATCGCTGCTTCAAATCTGTACGTGATGTAGATTGTACGGAAACAGTTTCTCTACATAATCTATTTAGGGATGGTGTCAACTCTGAATGTGAGTGGACAGAGGCTCTTTCCGCAGAGCACTTGTGGAACGTATTTTTCTTGTCATCGTTCACACAGAAACCAAGAACAAAAATTCAAAGTGCCTTAATCATTATGAGACTCCAAAGAACACGCTTGGCTGCAAGACATATCTCATGGAGAATTAGCGCGGATGGCGGAGGATCGAGTGGCCTGGAGATCTCACGTGTGTTCTTTGCCCCTGCGACCCCTTTAGAAATGCTTTTCAGAATTTCTACAGTTCATGTCTCGTCGAATGTCATGTCCTTTTGCATTATGGCCTCGATCTAGGATCTTCGTCTCAGGGGTTTCGTCTATTGATGTCGTTATTATGGCCTGCCGTTGAATGGATCTGACGGCCGCCTTTCAGTTTTGATCACTTTTATATTGCTTTCCGTTATTTGCACAAACTGCCATCATCGTCGGCGTAACATCCATTGTTTGGGATTATTTGACACTCGTCACCACAGTGACACCACATATCTGCCTAGGGTCCATTCGAACGAGGAATCGTGAGTTCTTTATGTATACTGTGGCGTATACGCAACATTCTTAAGATTCCCTTCGCCGCACTCGTGAACTCGTGCTTTTCATCACTCACTTCCTTCCTTCCGTCATCTGTTTGTCTCACGGTCCGGCAGTTTCGTTGAGGTTCACAGAAAGTTCAGTGCTTTCAAAATACAATCCATTACTCAGCCTTGAGAAGCATTGTTTTCCCACTTGACCCAACAAAACAGAACACACCACCCACTCTTCCGAATTGAATTAATTGTTACTCAGGTCCCCGCATCCTGGTTCCATTTGACGCAGTCAAACTCTGCTCAGAATCCCACCGAAACATCATCTGCCCCACTTCCCTAGTCACTTGCAACCTTTGACAGTTGCCTCTGGGAGATAAGTGAGGCATCCGTTCGATTTCCTGAATGAAACACAGACTCCGGCGCCCACACGTGCCATTGTCGACTAAGCGACAACCACAACCCTCTGGCCACTGTCAAACACAATGAATTACCAGCCCGCCACACACATCACGGATTCCCATGCACACATGGATAAAAATTAACGGCACCTGACATTTACAAATCACAGATCTGTGTACGTCTTGTCAGCGAACAAGAGTTCGTCTTATTTATGGCCCCGAAGGTACATAAAGCCATGCTCAGCGATTCATCTCGAGTCCTGCGATGCGAAGAACCAATCAATAACGGTGTCATATCCTGAAGCTTCAGATTTTTGCCATAACTTATATTGCTCTTTGCCTGTGTGTGTGTCCTTGTGCTTCAGTGCTGTCCTGCCCCTCGACTCCTCCGTCCCCGCTTTCCCTTGCAGAAGCGAATGCTGAGCGATGACTACAGCCATTACCGATATCCCTAATGCCTCATGGGCAGTGGGGGCTTTCTTTCGGAGCTTGCTGCTCCTCTCCACCGGGAGCCTTGGAGGACCTGTCCACCCAAGCATATGACAACACATCGCTAAAGCGTTCTTCGCATAAATCTTGCCGCACAGCCACCCCGTTCGGCTTTGTCATTCAACTCACACGTCGGGCGACAGGGCCGGTGGTGATAAAAAAATTGAAATATCGGCGTTTTTGCTGTGTGCCCCCGAGCAATTAGGGTTGACGAAGGTATCTGCGGCATGGGTGATATTTCCGCATTTTACCCGGGGTATTTGACCGCCTTGAGGGGTCCTCTTGTTCCCCACACACAAACACACCCACACACCCGTCAACAGTACCGACTCCAGCACTGCATCTATGCAAGTCACAGAGCGAACAACAAGTGAGTGCTACTTTGTTGTCGTGTCTGTTCTCATTTTGGCCCTTTGTTTCGGGGAACCCTTTGTGACGGCGACGGAGACGGGGCGCCATGTGGTCTCCAGGCTCCCCCGACCAGCGCAGATGACACCGTTGTTTGTATTCGCTTCACTGTTTGTTATGTCATGATTTTTTGTTGTACTTTTCACACCAAAAAGTGTTGGGGTTTAGACTCGGTCCCATGCTCCTGTCACACTTCAACCTCAATCTATGACGTAGGGCGTCGGGGGGCAGGCGGCAGGCGGCGGCACTGGAGTATGGCTGATGGGCGACAAGAGACAAAAAGAGCTCGCGCTCTTTGTGCTCAAACTGTGAGTCATGTTCGCCCCAAGGGGATATGCCAACGGACTTCTGGGTGAATATGAATGTTTGGCTCTAAATAACGCTGAATTATGTGCATTATCTGTGCAAAAATGTGACGGCGAGGCGGGAGTGTCAGGTGAATGGGGGGAGCGCACACGCGGAAGGTAACTTTCGCAGATTTGCGAAGCGACGGAGGAGTAAACTGCCATAGCCACCGCTGCTGTGGTTTTGTGTGTCATTCGGTGTGCCTGGGGATGCAAATGGAAATAATCTGGTAGATAAGTTTTTATTCGGTTTTTTTTTCACTTGCGGAAATTTCTTTTCGTTTATTTTTTTTTTGTTTTGTTCGCTCACTTTGCGAGGACAAGCGGTCTGGTTCTTTGTTGTTTCGCGGAAGCTATAAGGTGTACCGTTGAAGTTGTGATAAATGAATGGTCACCACGGAATGTGGGTGGGTTGTGTGAGTCGTTGCACTTATTTCGCTTTCTGTGGAGGCTGCTTGCGGATGAAGAACTTTTCAGCACTTGTACTGTGGATAAGTTGAGGTTTTTGCACACCAATTTGGTATAGCTTGCTGGTGTTTTTGCGACTTTGAACTTCTTAGTTGGATTAAGAGGCTTTTTTTTGGGAGCTGTTGGCTCCCCGTACTTTTTTGGTGGGGTTTAAGTTTCTTCAGAGCAGCGACGTTAAGGATGTGAAACATTTGAAACTTCAAAGCAGGTTTGTTTTGTGATTGGTGAGTTCCTGTGGACTTTTGCAGTTTTTCGGAGTTTTCGGAGTTTTTTTCGGAGTTACTGAATTGTCATAATATCAACAGAGCTTAGTGAATCTGTGATATTGCAATCATTCCTGAACAGAAAACAATCATTTATGCCGGTTCAAAAGAACTCCGAAAAAATGTATGCTATGCTGAAGTGTTGAAATGGTTTTACTCTACAAGACTGCGCATGGAGACGTTACATTTTCATCGTACCCAAAGTTGTTTCCAATCAACACCACCACCAAGTATGTAGCCGCTTGACTTTGCAGAACATAAGTGCTCAACGGAGCAATTGCCAGCATCGATTCATTCTTGAAATATTTACGCTGCTCGGTATACACACCATATCGTCCTAATTTGCTTTCATTCTTTGCTCTCCGGAATGTGAATCTGCAATTATTGTGCAGTGATCGCTCCTATTGCCAGGTCGCACTGAAACCACCAAAAACGCTGGTCCTCATTGGCACACAGATGGTGCAGATACAATGCCATTCATTTTGCACCATGGCTTCTTGATTACCCATTGCTCATGTGGTTTTGGACGATTAGTTAACTTCATTGCTTCTGCATCGTGGACGGAGGTCGATGCTATTGGCTTTATCACTCTGAGCAGCCATGTGAACAACTAAATGCCACTTGAGGGTTCGTGTTGTGGTCCTATTTGTGTGCTGGTTGCACGATTCGAGAACACCATGCATATAGCATAGTCTGCAATCGAATGACGTCCGTTTGGCATTTGAGATGGTCCCCTTTGAATCGGTTCATTGATCTATTTGCTTTCATTTGTGTGGCATTTTCAGGGGAGAAACAAACCGGATCACGTTCATTTCAAGCGATTGCTTGCTGTGACGAGTGACTGTTTCGTGGTTCGATGAGTGATGGTTAACCTGCGAGTTGTTGTCCGCCTCAGTGGTATGCTTCTGATGTGTACTCCCATGGAGAACTGAAAGCATCTCAAAGCATGACACTATTTTTTGGCCTTTTTTTTTTTCTTGGTCCCAGAAAAGGATTCAATTGTAGTGATGAACTTTAGTCCTTTGCGAGGAGGGGAGAGCACAGCTCCCTTTTTGAAACTGAAAACTATTCTTGAGACTTTCTCGTGACTTCTTATTTCTGAGTGAACTACAGATTCTTAAGTATTCCAGAATAGAATGTCCTCTAATATTCTTCTTCTTCCCTGTATGGCGCCCAAGAATCTGCTCCAGGCGGTTAGCTGATTTCAGTTCCGTTCAAAAGTTCGTTGAAACCTTATTCACATGTTTACCACCTTAAACGTGGATGGAATCTGTTGTTTTTCCCCACAGGCTTGAAGCCCGAAGATTCAAGGTCTTCATGGAACAGTAATCTTAGGTGTTACATCGTTATTAGCCTGGCTAGACTGAAATGACCGTGCATCTGGTACAGTTCGTAGTTGAATATTCTCCTCAAGATGTCATGAACGGGGATATGTAAAAAAAGATTACAGGCAACGACAAATGACTTCCTCATCCGCTTTACAAAATATCTTTTAATATAGGTTCCCACTGATTGTAGTTCTACAGTTCTAAGTCTACAGTTATTGCCATGGTATATAATGAAATCGAATGAAAAAATAAATCGTTTTTATTCATTTCCTGATCCCGCACAGCAAATTCGGAGTTTTTCGGAGTGTTTTCGGAGTATTTTCGGAGTCATTGGAAATCAATAAAATAAATAGTGCCACCAATCCCCTTCGATTTCGAAGTATGGACAATTTCGTATATTAATCAAAACTCTTTCGGAGTAACCAAAACTCAATGCATTTCAAAAAAAGATCAGATCATGTTGTTGACAAATCCCCTCGCTAAAGCCACACCTTCATCGCTCAATCCCCTTAAAAAATAAATCTCATCAAATTTACCCAATAAAAAGTCAGGGATCTTGTTCAACAACTGGTTTATTGCCAAGTCAGAGAAGCACACAAATCTCACAAACCACATCCATTCAGTGTCCCGTGCCTCCCAACGACTGAGGACCATTTAAAGCAGTATTCCCTTGTTTGCTCACTATTTATTATGTCACATTTTTCGTGCGGTTCCACTTCATGGTCATCTTGGGGAACATTAAAAGCATCCGTCCCCGTTTCCTCTCCCTCATGTCCCCCATTCTCCCCACTAAATGGACATGAATTATGTCCTCTCGCAGTCCATTTCAAGCACATTATCACAAGATAACATTTTTCTCCATTTCTTCCCATCGTTCGTCCTTGACAAGCAAAACAGCTTTACTTGAGTTCCTCTTTCATTTACCTGCTCATCTTCTTCTCTTTCCAGGTAATTTAATACTGCAACTTAACTCATTTGAACTCAACGATGGTGTGCACCACGCTGATGAACATCGCCTTCAGCAACGGCAGTGCGTGGGCGAGGGAGTCTGTGGCAAAGTAATTAGCCCCCTCTTCAACACCGGCGCCACCACCACCGCACAGAGCACTGAGTTTAGCCATGTTCACGGCGCGGAATCAGCAGCATTCCCGCCATTGTCTTCGTGGAATATTGTTAAACGCCAATCTGACAGATCCTAGTTTTCCCTGATAAATATTATTGGTCGCCTGAGAGGGGAGCCGAACGCGTAACGAGGTAAATGTCTTTTGTCTTATTGAATCATTTGCGAAGAAGATAGACGACGTCCCATCGACGCGTTGTGTTTTGAGATACAAGCGAAGTGGCAGTTTGCTGAGATTGTATGTGCAACCGTTAGATGTGCGCCACGATAGGAAGGATGACTCGTCAGCTCGACAACGACGACACTGATGCCGAGGAATTCAATTTGCCAGTGCCAAGTTGTTATTTATCAAAGTCTCTCGTCCGACCTCGTTCACCCACCACCAGGGTAGTTGGCGGCAATAAACTTATTCACCCCAAAAGAAACTGGGAGTGTTACTCGTACTTTGCTCCTTGCTGGCGATTCAATATTTCGCGCTCACTCGCTAACAAATTTAATTTCAGCGAACAATTCAGTGAACGTCGCGTTGTCCCACCGACACCCGGCGCCTGGGGTGCATTTTGTTATCGTTTTTCTATGTTTACTTGACTCCGAATCGTGGCTCCGTTCACAGATTGTAGTCCTCTGGGTGCGCACACAGGCACAGACGCAATGCCGCACTACATTCTCGACCCGACCCGACTCGAGGTGGGGGTCGCTGCGGGAGAAGATAACTCGCCTGTAACGCCAGGAATTGTATTTCCCGATGCAAATGCAGCAGCAGCAGCGATGAGATAAATGGAGCAGCTATTTCGCATTATCCCTCGACGCTGAGGGACACATTGTTTTTATGTTTTTTTTGTTCTTTCGTTTTTTTCTTCTTTTTTTCTGGTTTTTTGCGTCGTCCTTTGTGCGCGCACTGTTTTGTCGCAGAATTGATGATGTGCGGCAAACGCAGCGCTGCAGTCAGGCGAAGACATCACCCGCTGTGCGGCGCAGTTGAGGCGTGCAGGGGATATTTAAATGTGAATTACGATCGCTTTTCAGTTCAATTTTATTCCGTAATACAACCGACCTGAGACTGGGTTGTGCAAAAATTTAATTGTGTGCAGCCGATGTCAAAGCTCTCGCGGTGGCGTATGTGGAACGCTGCTCTCCTCGGTGGGTGGCCGGGATGCCGTGCATATTTTGTTTCCTTTTCAGAGAAGCGATCAGGATATGCAAAGTATCTCAGAAATGTGGCAGTCATTTACATAATAAAATTGCAGGAACGCCTTTTGACATATACGCCCCCCCAGCTCCACAAGCAGTTCCATACCCACGCCATCCAAACAGCTCATCCTTAGCCGTGGACTGCGAAAAGGGGGGGACGTTCGGCAAAAATGAAGAAAAATTAATAAAAAGCAGCACGCAGAGACACACACCGCTGTGCGGGCACTGATGAATGCGTAGTCGGGCGTTTGTGCATAATTTTAATCCAACCAAGGTGGCGGAGGCTTCGGTATTGGAGCAAAGTAATCAGGCTCCGGCTTGAATCGCGATGGGTAACGCGGATTTATTTCATGCAAATTGCCGCTCGACAGCGATTAAGGCCTTTAGACCGGGCGGGGGAGAGAGAGAGAGTGCTCGTTCTTTCAAAGTTGAATCGCAGCATTTAATGTATATTTAAGGAGGAAGTATTGATCAAGTTTTTTTGCGGAGGGATTGAAGCGATTTGGGAGTCAATGACATTCGGGGGGCTGGGGGATGAAAGGCAATTGGAATATTGTCCGATGAACTGGAAACTAATTGCTGACGTAGAAGCTGTGCTGCTGCGTTACAATTCGGGTCCGAACTTTCAGATAAGCTAATCGCTAAAACATTGAGTGCCGGTGGCACGATTTTCTTCTCAAAAGGTTTGGCAAATATGCAAAGCAGGGAGTCTATTTTAAGTCGTTGAAGGAATTGATGGTCTGGCACGAAGAGCTTGGAAGTGGGAAAAATGTCCCTGGTTTCATCTGGTCAGTATTTACTGGATTATGCTGATAAATGGGTCTATCATCAACTCGTGAAGCTCCCTTGTCCAGCCTCTGCCGGGAAGGGTAATGCTGTCGATTCGATGAAATAACCCCGAGCGAATTTGGTCCACATTTTTAACTCCTGAGTTTGAGAACACACCTCCTTTGACACAGACATGACCAATGGTGGAGCCGGGGCACAGTTTGTGGCTATTTTGTCGTGTCATATTTTCAACATCGTCCTTGAAGAGATCATATCGCTGGCTATCGTGAGGCTCACAATGTTCTCACAAAAAGCAAAGCATTGTAACTGTAGCCAAGGTTAGAATACGGATTACAGAGTGCAGCGAAAAATTCGGTCGATGGACATTGAAGTGTGAGGCATCTACTTTCCCTTTGAATGGGATGCTGAAGTCATATTGGCCCTTCAATAGAAGGATCTCTGTTTCCTTCCAAGACATATTCTGTGCTGAATCTCGGTGCTAATGACCTTGGTAACGTTTGCCGATGTCTCTGGCGGCCTCGAAGTAAAAGTTGGCGAAGGTGACAAATTTGTGCGAACCCTCATCTATAGCCATACCCATTTAAGCTGCTTCGGTCTTAACGCCAGCAAGCGTCGTCCCATTTACTTGTGTGTATGATTTCAGACGTTGTGAAACAACAAAGGCGTGTGTGTGATTCCAAATTGCGATTGTGATTGTGAAAAAATAACACTTTGGAATCTAATCGGAGTTTGGAACATTATCAAAGTTTGAACCCTAAACGCAGTTTGGACCCTAATCGCAGTTTGGACCCTAATCGCAGTTTGGAACCTAATCGCAGTTTGAAACCTAATCACAGTTTGGAACGTAATCGCAGCTTGGACCCTTATCGCAGTTTGGAACGTAATCGCAGCTTGAACCCTAATCGCAGTTTGGACCATTATCGCAGTTTGGACCATAATCGCAGGTTGGACCCTAATCGCAGTTTGGAACCTAATCACAGTTTGTAAAATTATCGCAGTGTGGAACCTAATCACAGTTTGGAACCTAATCACAGTTTGTAAAATTATCGCAGTGTGGAACCTAATCACAGTTTGGAACATTATCGCAATTTGGAACCTAATCGCAGTTTGGAAAGGAATCGCAGTTTCAATCGCAGTTAATCGCACTGCAATTACTTCTTCATCAAACGTTGTGCATAAGTAGCTGTGAGTGCTTTTTTGCTTTGTACTTCAGAGCATTGGTTCCACTGTGGGACATAGTCACTCTTACACTCCTACAGTTGCCAGAGTATTTAAAAGATCACGACGTACACAAATCTGGTAGCCCGGATGGTATGCCCCCAAAAATTCTGCACAGATGTTCTTCTTCGATGACAAAATCACTGCCTAGGTCTTTTCATCAATCAAGCCCATCAGGTCGTTTTCCGAGTAGTAGTCCATCTCGTCCCTAAAACATCGTGTCTTCGTCACTCTTCTCGTAACTACCTTACGTCCCTCCTTGAATCGTGAGCTTTAATGATCGGGAGTACGGTTTCCGCAGCAACATGTCCACTGGCATAACTCACCGAAAAGTGAAACCAATGTTTGGTCAATGCCGGCGAAAGCAATATCGTTGCACAAGCGATATTTCTGAGGCATTTGACAGAGTGTGGCATCTAGCTCTTTTGTCGCAACTGCGTGTCAAGGGGTTAAAAACTAGCTCTCGAACCGTTCAAATCGAGCTGATTTGGATGGGTTCACATCAGAGAAGAATATCAAAAGATGGCTTGATTCATTCTTGGCTGCCACGCCGGCTCAGTTCTTTTGGGATGGGATCCACAAATTGCCAGAAAGATGGGGAAAAGTCATAGCTTCAGATGGGTAATACGTTGAATAATACAATTCTACATGTTTTTCTTAAATAAACGTTCAAATTTTGAAAAAAAAAAAACCGCATGAACTAATATGCTATACATAAATAAATAAATAAATAAATAAATAGATAAATGAATATGATAAATAACTAAATAAGTATGTTAATAAATTAAATAAATAAATATATATGAGTAGATACGAGTAGATAAATAAGCAGATAAGTATTGGACTCATTCTGCAGCTAAGTTTGAAATCAAGTCGTGGCTGGATGATAAACAGGATTGATTATATTGGAGAAAGAGTTTCTCAATTCCCGCTCTAACCGTTTCGATGTTTTTTTTTCCATCACAGAGCACACAAAACACTACGTTCTCTAAGTGTTAACTCTCAGTATCGCTTTACATAGCAAATTTTTGCTGCGCGACTAAGGATCATCTACCGATTTTGCATCTCATAGATTACATCAAATAAACAATATTAATTAAAGAATAGTGCATGGGTAAATATTTTAAACTCCAATCGAGACAAGCTAAAATCAATTTCGTTGCAAAGTTCATTAAAAGTGTTTATACACTTTATACACTTATTTTGTTTATATTTTTTACTCCATGTGACACTTTGTAGCTCTTGTGTACTCAAGACAAGCAGTCGAGGGCCCACATGAGGGTTTGAATAGACGTCCAGCTGTGACGTCCAGTTTTACTCAGTCTCTTGTGGGAATGATCAGAGTCTAGATTGATATGTTTGATATTACCCTAGACTCGTATAGGTTTTCAAACTAGACAACACTCATCTTGCCAAGTCGAACGGGGATTACCAGTTTTAAGAGAGAACTGGACGGATGGGGATTGTGTGCATGACATGTCATTCCGCCCGAGATCATTGTAATGTGCAGGTTATGGGAAGACCTGAAGAGATAAAGTCGATTGCAGTACTTGTATTTCCAACGTTCATTGTGTGATGAAATGATGACAGAGTTCAACACTGACTTGTGATGGGTAGTGGGGCATCGTATGAAGGTAACCATACCCCTGGAGAACTTGTCAGAGGTGGTGTCACTTAAACAGTTATATCTCCAAGTAAAGAAGTGGGTCTTACTAACTATTCAAAATAACAATACGGGTGTCACTTTAGTCCGAGGTCGACCATTGACTAGCTTTTACAGCACCCAATCCTGTTGTGCGAGTAAGGAGAACCTACAGTTTTGTGTCGACTCCGAACGGTTTTTCTGTGACCAGAAAGGAAGGGGCTGTGTCGGGGATGTAACCCAGCACTCTAAGCCTAAAAGTCGACACATGTACGTTGCATACTGTAGCTATACTATACTTACTAATGGTTTATTCTTCTTTGTGTGGCGTTACAATCTAGGGTGGGCCTCGGCCTCGACAAACAAGTCTCTCCCGCTCTTCTCCACATGGATGGGTCACCTTAGACGAGGGCTACCTCTGTTGCGTTGTTCCACAGGTTGGAGTCGAGGAATCTTAGGGCCAGTGCTCAGTTGTACATGTAAAGCCGGAAAACATTCAAAATTGTTTTTCTGTACATAGGTATGCCAGAATTCTGCCAGTTTGTGTCGCAAGGAATCGTGTTATGGATTTTCCCTGCAAAGCAGTAGCAGTTTGGTTAAACTTTTCAAAAATGTCTGCAAGATAGGCTACTTTTGCAAATAATTGCATCATGCTCGCAGATGAAGACATATTTTTTTCTAGTTGGAAAACTTCCAACTCTTTCAACTTTTCCTCTGGAAAGCCATCTTATTTCCGCGTGCAGAAGTGACTTGTGCCGACTTCTCATATCTTTGCACATTTTTTCTTAAACAATCTCGCTTGGAGAGGACGACTTTTTAGGAAATTTGCAATCTTCACAGCTTCACCAAAAACTTTCTTCCAATCAGTAGGCTTTCTTTTAGCCACAAGTAAAATACAATGATTGTTTTTACTTCCTGGCGCAATGTTTTTAATTTTTGACACAACACCTTTAACCTGTCCCACCATTGCTAAAGCTCCGTCGCTACATTTAGGAATATATTTTTCCCGATTAATGCAATATTTCTTCACCAGTTGTATTGATTGCCAAAGTTGTGCGGATGAGCAAATCTTCTTGAATAGATGTGCCGAAAGGATACCCCACAAATACAAGAAGTATTGACTGGCCGGCAACATCCTCGCGACTTTCCACCACAAGTAGAGCAACGTCCGTGCCCCTTCGCGATCCAAAGACGATTGCCCATGCATGTCCTCTCTGATTCACCCGATCGTTGGCCACCCTCTCTTTCACTCAAGAGAATCGATTGAGGGAAGAAGAACGTTTTATTTCTCGCGCAATATAGCTCAACACGTCCTTTCATCGAGTTGCATTGCAAACATATCACAGGCATTCAATCTGCGAACGAGTTCATCTTCAATGTGCTCAGATTTTTATGAATACGATCAGACACTCAATGGACCACTACATTCCCTTCCCTGGGACATGACCACTTTCATCCACCCA
The DNA here is from genome assembly GCA_905231855.2 of Eristalis tenax. Lineage (NCBI taxonomy): Eukaryota > Metazoa > Arthropoda > Insecta > Diptera > Syrphidae > Eristalis > Eristalis tenax. The sequence continues at coordinate 71,090,888 of HG993125.1, read as the reverse complement.
ACATCCGGGAGATTTAGAAAATAGAAGTTGTGTGACCTGAGTGTGCCTATTCTCCTTTTCGCGTGCCAGATTTCAATACTCAGTGCTCTTCAATTTCATTTTCACAGAACACACTAAACACTACGTTCTCTAAGTGTTAACTCTCAGTATCGCTCTACACAGCAGGTTTTTGCTGCGCGACTAAGGATCATCTACCGATTTTGCATCTCATAGATTACACCAAATAAACAGTACTAATTAAAGAATAGTGCATGGGTAAATTTTTTAAACTCCAATCGAGACAAGCAAAGCTCATTAAAAGTGTTTATACACCATGTAATAGGTTCATTATAACCCTAGTTGGTTCTATGCCTCTTATCGTATAGTAAATTTCTCACCCGAAGAGATCTTTGGGGAGCATATATATTCATGAGAAAAAGTAAATCTGGTGAATTTACACGGCAAGTAATATTGTCGCGGATGAACATGGCTGATGCTGCCTTACGCCTGAAACGTAAGGTTTGCAAGCCAATTATTTTACATCTATCATCATATTTAAGGAGTTCTTCGAAGGAATATAATTTACGGACAGCATATCTCGTGAAACTTTTTTGTACTCCTTCGAGTTCTTGTGTATCATACGGGGAATCCCAAATGATGGAAGAATATTCTAAATACGGCCTGACTAACGAACAATAGATGGACTTTAGACTAGTTATGTCCCGAAAATCTTTACTGTTTCTTTTCAGAAAACCTAACATAGCATTAGACTTCGCAATAGTAATGTAATGCAAAATTTAATTTAGTATCAAAATAACACCCAGATCTTTAACCCCTTCTAGGCGGTTAAGTCTATGATCATTTATGAAATAATCATAGGCAATCGGGGATGTAGTTCGATATGCAGTGAAGATATTACATTTTTGAATATTCAGCTCTAGTCCATTGTGCTTGCACCAATCCACTAGTGCATCGATATCCAATTGGAAATTATTACAATCAGTTAAACTCTTTATAGATAAATACAATTTAAAGTCGTCTGCGAATGTTAAGATTTTACAATATTTGAAAATTTCGTGAACATCATTTATGAACAAAAGAAACAGTAATGGCCCCACATGGCTACCTTGTGGAACGCCCGATGTAACTTTTATTACTCGCGATCTAAAATTATCGATCTTTACCAATTGCTTCCTGTCCTTTAAGTAATTTGAAAACCACTCTAACATTGACGAATGGAATCCCAAAGACTTTAGCTTGTTTAAAAGCAAAGTGTGATGTACTCTATCGAAGGCTTTCGAGAAATCGGTGTAAAGTACATCAACTTGTAATTGGTTTTCTAAATTTGTATAAATGTAATTTGAAAATAATGATAAATTAGTTGTACATGACCTGCCCTGCATAAAGCCATGCTGGTTATTAGAAATAATTTCTTTTACCGTGAAATATAATTTTTCTTTTACAATACTTTCAAATAGCCTTGGAATCGATGAAAGCTTTGATATTGGTCGATAGTTTTCTACTTTTTGCCTTTAACCGCTTTTATATGTTGGCTGTCTTATGGAGTTCCGTAGTTCAGAAAAACCAAGGCAGATTTAGGATAATTTTTAGAAGCTCATTTTCGTTACTTGGAGTACACGCAGGTGACTCTTGGCGCGGGCCACGTCGAAGTTTCCGTCGACAACCACAATTCCCATAAATTGGAATGCATAACAACAATACCTTTTAGGAGAATCATGTTGCAATATTTTTTTTAGCGGAAATCCAATGTCCAAAATTTAGGAGAATAAAATTGCAACATTCTTTCCAGCGGAAACAACATTTCGGTACATTGCAATTTCGCTGTAACCACAAAGGCAACTGAAAAAGGGATGAAAATGCAATGTAAGCAGTTAGGAAAATGATGTGAAGTTTATTAATTTAATTGTTAAGTTAGTCACGAAGTGCAGCTCAATAAAGAAGGTCGTATCATCTTGGAATGGAAATAAAAGAATTGTTTTTTTTTTATTTTTATTTTAGTCGAACTGACGTTTTCTAAGTGGCGCAGTCGGTTATTTTACTACCTAAAGACAATAAATTTCTCCTTCCGCAGAAGAGAATTAAATAAAATACGTATTATCTAAAGACAATAAAGTCGACCTTCATCTTGGATAACTCTCTATCCAAGGAGAGTGAATAAGAATATCTTGTTATCAAAAGAGAATAGTACGTGAATAATTTTAACAGTACCAAAGTGTGATAAAGACAGTGAAAGGTGCAACCTATGGCTCATAAACAAAGTAAACTAAAAACAAACACAAGAACCATAACGCAAGACGGTGTACCTGTAAGCGAGCTCATTAAAGAGGCCGCAAAAATAAAAGACTTCAGCGGGGATGGAAAATATGATTTATCATCGTTCATACGTGCAGATCCACAATTAAAAGAATTCATATACCAACGTTACGTCCGAAGTAAAATACAAGGAGTAGCTCTTCATTGTATCAGAACACTGGGCCCCAATCCAACATGGGAAGGAATCCGAGACGAATTGAAGAATAACTTTGGAGTGCGTTCTTTAAGTCACGTTAACCTCGGACAGGAGACTCAATCAATATTGTGATTCCATCGCTCAATTTAGAATTCCTGTACATGAATGGATAGAGGATCTTTATCGGATCTTTATCTTTATTTTTTGGATAACTTCATGAATATGAAACACCCCAAGATACTTTCCACTTGATTTCCTCTGTACCGGAATACCATCAAATTGAAGGCCGTTGCTTGGAAGTAAACAAGCTTTTCTTTTTCGAGTGAACAAGATTGCCTGCGTTTTAGAAGCATTAATGTTAATTTTCCAATCTTGACCATAATTAAGGACAGTATTTATCCCGGATTGCAAATTAGTTTCAATAAAGGAACCAGGTGCATCCGAAGAGAAAATAATTGTATCATCTGCATATACAGCAATATTGCAATTATTTAAATTTGGGAAAACAGAAGTGTATACTTTAAATAGGACAGGCCGAACGACAGAGCCTTGTGGGACACCAGCGCAAATTTTTTTGTTGTCCGAGAGCTAAGACCTGTAGACACTTTGAAAGTACGGAGAGGTAGAAAAGACTGAATGATTTTTATAAGATACGACGACGACCATTTGAACAAGGCTGGTTGAGACCACGGCCGGGGGACTGGAGTGCACGGAGGAAACTATGCGCGGTACGGAGGCGGCAATGGCAGCGGAGGCGGTCGATGAAACTTTCGAAATTCATCGTATCCCAACGAAGAAGTTTTCGGTAGAACTTCGTCGTTCGAGTCCTCGCACACGCCCGCACTCACTCCCTCCGTCCTCGTCGGTCGGCCGGATATGGTTGTACAAATTTTAATATCCAATGAATACCGAAGCAGTGTCAGGCATTCAGCTCGAAACCAAATAAGCTCGAAACCAAATAACTTCATGGCGCGTCTTTTCATCTGCGAACCAATGCTGACTCCCAACAACAACGACAAATTTTTGGAGCGGTTGAATACGTTGACGAAGAGTAGATCACTTATGACAACATCAAACGCGAACTGGAGTTGTCGAATCGCGGTGCCTGGAGTTGTCGAAAGCTAGGATTGATGGCCAGGAAGCTCTTGTTGTGTTTTTGGTGTGATGTTCAGGGAATCATTTATAATTTCTTCGGAAAGACTGTTCATTCGGACCGACTCTGTCAACAATTGGATCGTCTGAAATAAGCAATCGCTCAGAACAGCCCATCTTTGGCCTTGTGTGGGAAGGAATTGTGTTCCATCTGGAAAACGTCAGGCCACACACATAAACAACGACTCGCCAGAGGTTTCGGGAGCTTAGTTGGGACGTCCTTTTGCATCCACCTTATAGTCCGGACCTAGTGCCAAGTGATTGTTACATGTTCCTGTCCATTGCTCGTGAAAAGGCGTCTGAAACAAGACTCTATCATTTTTTGGCAAGCAGGGGCGAGGAATTTTACGATTTACATCAAAATGGCAACAATAATAATCGGATTCATTTTTTCATTGGATTTATTTTTACCAAAAACACAATTACTTTTGGAAAGCTGTACCTGCTAAACAGCTTCACAGATCTAGATTTGATGGCTTGTGCCCTCTATTAGGGCACTGATCATGGCTGCATTAGGTTTGACTCCCTCCCCAGCAGACGCAGAAAACAAAGATCGCAATCTCCTCAAGTGACCACCGCTCACTGTGCGGAGGACTCATGGAATCACGAGTACGAGTTGTTATTTAAGTTCCAACGCAGTCGTGTGTACAAGTAATAAAGCACAAAGTACGAAGGATTTTCGCAAACTTTTTTAAAAAACTTCGGCTACGTGTGCGTGTGTTGACAGAATCTTTCAATTTGTGTGCATTCATCCGAAAATGGTTTCCCACAAGAACAAAATGGCAGTGCACTTCAGTGCCTCTTCGGGAAGCTTATTGACAGCATCTTCCAGCTGCATTCACAATAATTCACTTCGCCACTTCGTTTCACGTCCCATCAGCGACGCGTTAACTTTTCAGCAGACCACCCATGCGACGCGTGCATCCGATGTAACTACTTCCATTGTTGCTCTCGCACAAGAAATAATCAATTCCACCCAACTTCGATGGCAATTACTAAGTAATCCTTGAATCGATTAAAGCAGATCCAAAGCAGCGTGCTGCAGCTCCCTGTCCATTGGCGAGGTAATAAAATCCAAACAACCAGCATGGCGACCCACTCTGCGAACTCGCACAGAAATGTGAGAAAAAATGTAAAACTTTACAAATTATGTGTCCTCCTCCGCGTAGCGACAACTCGGCCACTCCTCTCCCCGACAAGGACGAACTAAAAATTAGATAATCGAAGAAAAACTTCTCGGGGGAAAAAAACTTCTTCTCTGCGATTTCTTCCGTAATTATCCGAACCTTTCTCCAATAACCAGTACAGTAAACAAGTTCTCGGCTCATCTGTCCGTCTTCATCGGGTTCGCAGAAAAACTGCAGCAATGTGGGCGGATGCGACCACGGCTGGGGGACTGGAGTGCACGGAGGAAACTATGCGCGGTACGGAGGCGGCAATGGCAGCGGAGGCGGTGGATGAAACTTTCGAAATTCATCGTATCCCAACGAAGAAGTTTTCGATAGAACTTCGTCGTTCGAGTCCTCGCACACGCCCGCACTCACTCCCTCCGTCGTCGTCGGTCGGCCGGATATGGTTGTTCAAATTTTAATATCCAATGAATACCGAAGCAGTGTCAGGCATTCAGCTTCCGCCGCTCCCTGTCAGTACACACAGCTGTCAAGACGCCGGCGTTGAGGACGCGGACCTAGTCGAAGAGCGAAGAGCGAGGGGCTTGTGGAAATCGAACGATAGTGCTGTCAGTCCACCGCACTGGAGACTCACGAGTGCTCGTGGCGAAAACAACATTGCCCAGCATGTTGTGTGCTGCTGTCAACAAAGGTCCTGTGTGCAGTGGCCAAGCAACAATGATAATTAATGCAATGCGGGCGGCTGCACAGTGCCGACGGAAACTCCTCGAGCGAACTTGATCTCGGCCCAGTAGCAGCAGCAAAACAACACGAAGGAATCGTTTCAACAGCCCGAAAGTCCTTGAGAAGCGTGGATGGGCCTTCTGGTGCGCCAGCTGCCGGGGAAGCTGCTTGTGACGTCTGTTGTGCAGTGTGTGCCTGCTGGTGAGTGGGTGTTGAGTGCACGCTGATGCCCCAGTTCTTGTGCCACGGATTTGCGAAGCCCCATCGCTCAAGGACCACGTACGTCGGCACTGACGCGTTCGCGAACTTCGCCATTGAGTGAGCAAGCGATTTATACTCTGTATTGCATGGATGATGAGTGAGCTGGTCGGGGGCGGTGTGGCAATTCAAGTGAAAAGAGTCAATGTCAAATCTATGGTTGATTGCTTGCATTATTCCGGATGGCAATTGGGATGCAGTGGTTCCATCGTTCTGCGACGAGGCCTATTGCCACTTTCACTACGATTCATTGCAAATGCGAGCGAAGGATTGTGCTCGTTTGTCGCTGGTTCCTTTCATTCAACTGCAGTCGATTTGAGATGAAATCCACGAGCCAGTGCGCTGGAATTGTCACAAGAGCTCGGCATTCAGTTGGCATCTGAATGAATAGATTGCTGGTGCTGGTCGTAGCTGGTTCGAGAGGCATGTAACTTAAGCTCATTCGGATGTATGCCCTAGTGGGGATGGGTAAAGTGCAGGGGATGATTTGTTGGTACCAAGAGGCAAAACTGCCGTCAGGATGCAACGTCGATGCATGTGTACAGTGATCATTTCGGAATTGGACTCATGTGTGGATTAATTTGGCCACGAAATTGCGGCTCCTTTGGTCTTTCTTTGGGCGGCACTACAATCCGCGGATAATTCACTGCAGCACGAAGTTAGTGTCTCAGAGATCGAACCATAGACCTTTTGGCCTAGGAGTCGAGGCAGTAACCGCCGCCGACACAGATGTCCGGTCAATGACTTTACACACTGTCAGTGAGTCGAGAGAGGTGGTAGCGTGAAAATGGAGGTTGGTGTCTCGGGGATCGAACCATGGACCTTTGGTCTTTGACCATGAATCTTATCAGTCTCTAGTTAATGACAATGGAAAGTTACTGAACAAATACTCAGCCACAGCCGAATAAAAAATATTCCAAAATGAAGTTAAGAAAGCCTTTTTTAACGACACTTTTCCCACGCGCCAAGCAAGCAGAAGATTGTGACTGCAATTACTGGATGAAATTGTCTGGATTTTCTGTTTACTGGACGAGCAACAATTAAGTGGATTGGCAGCGTTCAACTGTATGGCCCCTTGAAGAATCACTTTCCACTACTAGGAGGCTCATTCCACGTTCGCTGGCGACAACATCCACTCAAGCTCCTCCGCATCGGAAGGCGACCAACCTATTGACGTACCATCGTGATGCCAATCACCGCAAATGGCTCTTTGACAGTCACACACAGTGCCAGCACATGGTCTGCTCACCTGCTAAAACTCCAGTCAGATGTTTCAACGTCATACTCAACAAGAATCCCATTTCACACGAAATCCCACCTAACTGCAGACATAACTCAAACACCGCGTCGCCTGCTGCCTGTGCTGAAAGCAAACAATTTACCCACTATCTGTGAACAATCAAGTCAAGGATCCCCTCATGCATTGCATCCGTCATCAGGTGGAAAAGTACCTTCCTCGTGACACTACCCAGCGCTGCACAATGTCAAACGCAACGCTAAAACACAGAACTTTGTGTCTGCGCACCCCTCCCAATGCCAGCGCGCCAGCGACACTTTCAATTGCACTCTATTTCAATTGTCCAGGATTCCGAGGAGCCGACGTAGACAGTTCGACATTTGTTCTGTGCAGCGTTTGTCGTGCTTCCTGCATGAGGAATCACCCTCGACAGAAGTTGCACGTACCCGAGTCACCTCTTGTGGAGAAAATTACAAATTACACCGGCACTCTGGAATCATCATCAGAGTGCAGACCACCCCCATGCCTCACCCTCATGCTCGGCCCCACCACAAGACGTGACTAATAAAAAAGTTTGTCAAAGACAGACCCTCTCGCCGCGTCGGGAGGAGTCGCTCCATATCCTTCCTGTCGGGCAGACAACACCGCCCGGCTCTACGTGATCGAAAGCAGGGGTCTGTCTCGGTACCTGGCTGTAGCTGTCTGCTTCTGACTGCGTCTCGTGTGTGAGTGTGGTTATAATTTGAGAAGTCGTTCAATGTGCCCGCCGCACATTCATCATTATCCACATCCTGTATCCTGTATCCTGCATCCTGCGTCCCACGCCCACTCCCATATCACTGATTGCTTGTCGAAAAAGGATGCAAAGCGAATTTCAGTCACGAACTGTTTCGCATTCAGTCGCTGGAAAATGAAAGAAACCTTCAGTTCCAATTAATTCCGGCAGCAGTTTGCACTTCACGCTGCCGCCTGCCGAAGACAAAGCACTCGCAGGATGTCCCACGCACACAAACCGCCTTTCCACAAACAACCCGCACACAGTGTGGCATCAGCGAAAAAAGACAAACACGCGGAGGCTATTAACGTAACGCCTGGTATCTTGTTGGCTGACACCATGCTGTAATTGGCCGCCGACGGGGAGCACATTGATGTTAATGTCCTTCGTCTTCGGCAAGGATGCACACAACCGGCCCATTGTCCTATCGTGCGCGCATCGTCAGAGATGCAAATGAGATAAACGCAAACAGGCAGCGAGGCAGGCAGGCTGAGAGTCGAGCACTAGCCCGCTGACAAGAGCGACTCTGAAATGCAGTTCTTTCCGCGCGCTGCACTTGACTTATGAAGAGTCCTGCAAACTGCACTTAACTCCCTTAACTGGTAAAGAGTTCGCGATGAGAGCGAGGAGCAGGCGGAGGGGGACGATGATGCAACCAACCAGCTCAACTGATGCAGTTCTTCCTTAATGAAGAGTCACTGATGATGCCGGAGGCAGTTAAGCGCTTGTTGAAGATGGCCCCCGTTCCATGGGAACAAAAGGAGACGGCTCAGAGCACAGGCCCCGCGGGAATAGTAATCAAAAGCAATTTAGTCCCGTCAGGCGCACTTAACAGTAAGTTTCCACTCACTAGTATCAGCGCCACCATTACCCACCACCTCCCCCAACCAGCGCCACCATCGTCCCATCTCATTGAGCTGATTCTGAAGAAGTAATTTCACTTAAGCGTTTAAGTAGATAATCTACGAGGGTATTGCAGTTCCTTTGTCTCCAGCAACTCGGGGTCGATGGCGCGAAACACTCCGGCAGCAGCAGCAGCAGCAGCTCGGTCCTGCGGAAGGGAAATTGATTTCGATTCTTGGGATGTTGGAGTTTAATTGAAAACAGTCGAAACCCTTCAAGGTATTTCAACACAAGCCCAGGAGGAGGGGGCGGTCCGTTTTTATTTCCGAACTCGAGTCGACTGAAAGTAATGTGATTAGCGCTTGAATGTCCTTGAAGACTCCTTATTCTGGAAACTATGAACGGACACTTGCAGCAGGCGCTGGTGGGCGCCAGCAAATGGAGGATGCGGTCATTAGGCACGAAACAATGTCCAGCAAGGGCCATTTGGGAGCTAGTCGACCAGAGATAATGACAAACATATGGCCGGGTTATTGTTGGCCAGGGGGATGCGTGCTGGCGATGGTCGTGGGAATGGCCACGAGGAAGTTGCGGAATGCTGCGTGGTTGGAATTAGCTCGTTTAGCAAGGAGCCCGGGCACGAGATTACTGTAAAATTCGTGAAAATGTGTGCTTTTCGATCCATAAAGTGCTTGCAGGGGATCTGAGAGAAGGCCATGCTAAGACATGAAGCGTGTGGCATGCTGCAATGGGACTGGAGGAGCACTCAGGCGGCATGTGACGGTGGGTGCTTATTCAATGCGAGGCCGTAAAGGTTCACAATAACGCCTGCATTGTGAATCAATGCGTGAGTGAATCCGAAGCTTACCGGACTTAGCATAGAATGTGCATTTGACGCAATTTGTGCGGTGCGACGTTGGTGTGTCGCCAATGGAAGGCTACTTCTGCTACTTGTTGTGACGACGGCGATAGAAAATATGTCAATTTGTGGAACAACGACATGATTTTATTAGTCTGTGGGGTTTGGTTTGTCAGTCAGTTGAGAAATCAGCTTGAGAGATAATTTGTTCATGGTTAATTTCAGGATCGGAAGTTTTGAGGCTGTTTGAAGCGGATTTGCAAGCATTCCCCTTCGCAAATGATGGTCGCTATGCGTTCTTATGTGTCAGCCAACAAGGAGGAAAATAACATGAAACAAATGAAAATACAGACTTTCCGAGTGAAGGTAATTCGAATTGGTGTACCAAAGGGGTTCCATCTGGGGCCAGTAATCTTTATTTTAATCTGAGACAAGCAAAACCAGGCAAAATGCACAGGTTATTTTTTAAGTGTCGATAAATCAAAAGAATGCTGTAGCAAGAATTTCAAGTCCGATCATCCCTGTCCTGCTCTACGGCATGGACACGCCACATCTATCTAAGACACATATTCTGTCCGCGATGTTCAGCCCCGTTAGACATTTAGACGACCCAACAAATTGTGAAACATAAGTGACGAGGCACTTGAACCTCTGTCATGCACGACAAATTGATTGATGTCTCCCTTGAGAGAGCTGCCTTCTGCACGCGATTTGTCTAAGCATGGCTCTGCAAGTCACTCTATAATAAAGCGCTATGTATGTCCGTCACACCTATACCGAATACGATCGAAAAAAAACCCTTGGAAGTTATCGAGTCCTTTGGAGGAGTGGGTTGCTGCGTTGCTCCCTTGTCACTCTTTCGTTAAGGTTCTGTGGTTAAATCTGGCTGGAACTATCCAGCCACTACACATTGTGTAGTCATGGATATCAAACATCCTCCAGTGTGTTGTAACTTCGATATACACATTTTGTTTATATTTCGTTTTGCTGCAGCCCTTTATTTTGTTTTCCGTCTTCCTCGATCTTAGAAACAAACATACACAAACGACTCACTGGGTTGCCCAAAGAATGGATGTACACACAAACACAGCTATGGACATACCGAATCTGATCGAAGAAAGCCCTTGAAGTTGTTGAGTTCTTTGGCGGTGTGGGTCGGTGTGTTGCTCGCGGCTTCTGCAGACCTGCATAACATGAAAATGTTTGTCCTTACACGATGTGTGTCTTGCTGTAGACTTGCCAATTTGTGGGGAATTCCCTAAACTGCGGAAAACCTCAACATGGTTGTGATGGCTGTCTGAGTTCTAACTTTTGATTGTTATCTTATTATTTTTGTTGTATTTTTTCATGAATTATTATATTTTTTTTAGTAAAAACTTTTTTTTAAAAGTATTTAGAAAAAAATAAATTTTTTGAAAAATAAATTTATTTAGCTTATTTAGTGGGCCATGGAGCCAATGAAATAAAATAAATATGTGTGTAAGTAAGTTCACACAAATGTATGTATACAAAATCGTATTTTGGTTTGCGTCATTTCGATTTGCTCCACAACTTCTTTCCACAACTGTTCTTTTTTAGGCAATACTATTGGATATAGATTTTAATTCGTGCGCGTTTTTGTCAAAATTTGAGCGTTTATTTAAGAAAAACATGTACAATGGGATTATTCAACGTATTACCCATCTGAAGCTATGACTTTTTCCTATCTTTCTGGCAATTTGTGGATCCCATCCCATAAGGACTGCGCCGACTTGGCAGCCAAGAATGAATCAAGCCAATTTTTGATATTCTGCTCAGTGATGGCGTTCTGCATCGACCGGAACAAATAGTGGTCAGAAGGGGCATTGTCTGGGCTATAAGGCGTGTGGGGTAAAACTTCCCATCCACTGTTTTCCAAATAGTTCTTAACCGGAATAGCATCGTGAAGCTGAGCGTTGTCATGATGGAAAATTATTGGCTCGTGTCGGGTCGCATATTCCGGGCGTTTTTCGGCTACGAGAGCACTCTTCAAACGGATTAATTATGTTCGGTAGCGTTGTCCGGATTTCAAAACCACTCTTGCCACGTTCGCTCAGCTAGCGCATGTTCACCATAAAGAGCTTCCGCATTTTCCCTTTCTTTAGTCCTCTCTATTATGCACAAATTTTCCTCGAGACTATTTCTCTTATTGAGAGTCCGGCTTTTCTGAACCATGTTCGAAAGGAAATGGAAAAAGGTAAACATTCCAATGGTAAGTTTCACTGACTTTCCCTCAAAATTGTCGCCTTTCATTTGTCTGGGAAAAACAAATAAACGGCGATAAATGGTGACAAATTGATTGAGTAATTTGACCGTGTTACGGGGCCCAGCGGCAGCGACGCATAAGCATTAGTTAAACCCAAAGAGATAGGTAGGGGAACCATTGCTCGACAACGGTTATGTTTTCACTTGGCGTATAAGCTCTCTCTAAATTCGAGTTTAGCATGATCCATATGTCGTCGATTGCCGCAGATTCACTGGTTAGTACGTGCTGTTCCTGTGTACAGCCATTATCAAAACCAATGTAACGTATCAAAATATTAAAACGCCTTAGAGACATTGTTGCTGTGTAAATTTCGTGATGATAAGGCGCCCACAATTCCTTGCTCGGCTGTGTTGGAGTTGATCCACAGTTTGATCCACAAACCTGTGGATTTTCTGTTGGATATGCTTCGGTCCAAGCGTTTAGTTTGCCTTATGATTTGTTTCACGGCAAATGATATCAACCATCTCTGGTGTCACGAAGTGTTTGTAAATGGAAATAGGATGTTGTACGAAATTATTACTTGGCCCAGTTGTTACAGCAACTGGCACATTATGCGACTGCGGCCTGCCAGTTCGTGGTAAAGTTTTTCATCCACTTAAGTCCATCTTTGTATGAATAAAATTCATCAAACAATTGTTCCGGCACAAAACCTTCTTGAACATTCATCATCACTAAAAATCAGATTCCGACTCTTCGACTTACAAACATTCAGCTGCCAGTCCTAGGGTTAATAGAATCGAGTTCCTACTCCCGCTGGTGAAGACCGGGGAGTTTCAGATCGAACGCACCACCATTTTATCGATTTCAGCAGTCACAGAAAGTAAATATTCAATGGTATGACCTTTGTGACTTCCACGAAGGACATCATAGTGGAGATCGAACGCAGAATCCACCTTGGCAACCACTGCTACTTCGGTTTGTGGTCAACATTCGAATCAGCACTCCTCACTCCAGTCCTGTTGAGCTCATGCTTGGTGTCTTTGAAGAATATATTCTCCGTCGGTTATACAGACATTTCTACGAAGTAGGTAAATGGAAGAGAAGACATAATTGCGACCTATACGAGCTGTGCCAGGATATGTACGGAGTCCATTGAGCGAATGGACAGCAGTTCTCCAGATAAGAGTGTGTTCGAATCCGAGCCTACTGGTTCGAGAAGGATGGAGAGAAGAGCGAACCTCCGGTCTAAAGACAAAGTCATCGAGGACGCAGGATACTCAACACCCTTCAAGACTTGACAAGTTTAAAGCCAGAGGCAACCATGGCGTATACGTAATATTTTTCACCAAAATTAACAAACTGACAAGTAGTGTCGACTCGATATCAATAACGCTGTATTTTAAATCTAAAATTCCTGAATATGGCTACAGTATGATGTGGATTTTGATCTTGCTTCAGCAGCATGCACTGGTGAGAAGCTAACCGATTCCGATTTCCGAACAGTGAGAACCATGCTTGTAGACCTGGACAAGTCGAAACAGAGGGAAGCTGGACCTACTACGAAGATTTCCGCACTGATTCCGAACAGCGAGGACCATACTTGTAGACTTGGCCAAGTCGAAGCGGAAGGAAGCAGGACCTACTACGAATTCCCGGTCGGTGAATCTTTGGAACTCCTCTGGGCCAGAGTTTACGATGAATTTCAACAGTTTTCCACCGCATTCGCCGACTCCGGTCTCATAGCATAGTTTCCTCCGTGAATTCCAGTCCATGCTGGGGCACCAACTGTTAGGTCACAATATCCTCGTGCCACTAAACGACGTGCCTGTCAATTGTCATGACACCGCAGTTACATATCCGGATGGCGGATGGCTGCAGATAGGTTCACTCTGTGTTGTCTATAAGAGGAGACCCCTTGAACGTATCAAAAACTCATTGGACTCTTCTGCGTCCATTGCCTTCACAAGCGCGGGCTCGATCACGTCTACCTCTCCTTTAAGATCGATTAGCTTCGAGTCAATGAAAGTCACTACTTCCTCATCGAACGCAACTCTTAGAACAACCATCATTTTCCAAAATTCCTGACATCAAATAACCCACCCCTTGTCGCATGCCCCCACTGAAGAAGTGCTCGCCCCCAAGGGCCCTGTCCTCGAACAATGTATTTTGTACACAAAGAATGTTGAGATCGCAATCGATTTGATTCGAATTCCCATCCGCGCCAGAGCGCCAAGAAGCCATTTTCACTCAACTGGCCGACATAAATTGAAAACTTGTAACCGATAAACCGATAAACCGATAAAGCGATAGCAGTAAAGAAGTTTAACACCCAATTACCGGCAACGCATCTACGCTCCGTCATCGTTTCCGATTGGATCATATTTCCACATCCAGCCCTCCAGCTGGCAAGTGCGTAATCCATCAACACTCCCCCGCCCGATGGCATCGCACATTTCGCGAAATTCATCATTAAACTTGACACGAACGCATAAACCGTGAAAAATGTCCACAAAGACGTCGCCCAAATTGACAGGAACATCTCCGATAACCACTCGCTCGCCCACCGCCCTTCTGTGCCTCGTCCGCGTGCCACACACAAGAGTCTCGCTTCGCTTCAGTGCTCCCTTGGATGGTTTCGAAATTATTTCTCGGCAATTTAAATAAATTGCACTCTCATCAATCAGGAGTCATTGTGGGCCAACCAACCACCAGCCCTCGTCCCCGCCAAGAGCACACGGCGCGCTGGAGCAGCGGCAACTTTATTTCCAGCTCGGGTGACGACAGCTCTCCCTGCTGCCAATAACTTTGTGGCGCCGTCTAGACGGGCGGAGTGGGGCACCCTCGGTGACGTCGCCAACGCGAGGTTAGACAAAGGACGGTATTTTGTGAATAAAGGTCGAGCATTATGGCGCAAACAGCCCTGTGGTGGGGTGAGGGAATGAGGACATCGGAAGATGAAAGATTCGTAATAGCTCCGGAGGAAGCATCCCTTGTAGTACGTGGCTGTGTGAGTGCGGTCTTATGCGGCAGGATTATTATGTCATAACACATCCTTGCAAGCGGTCTGGGCTGCAGTCAGGACAATGAAGAACACGAAAAGCCAAAAGCCAAGCCATGGGGATGACACCCTCAATCCAGTCGAACAACAAGTATCGCCATCGAAAAGAATAAGCAATTGATCCTTCGCCTCGACACAGTGGGGATGTGTTTGTCCTGCAGTGTGCACACTGGCAACGAGGTTGTGCAACATTTCCAGACTGGATGCTCGGCCCTAAGCAATGTTTGCCCTCACCATCAGCACCACCACCACCAACGCCTTCATCACCGACCATCGGCTGCTGCTATTATCCCGATACAGGATATTGTGTTCCCGTTTGGGGTTTATTGTGTGTGCCAGCCAAGGGGTAACAAACCAACACAGATATCGATTGAGTGGGGCTCTGTCGGAGTCCTGTTTTGCAGTTGTTTCGTTCCCTTTTTTGTGTGGCGCTCCATTCAGTCCGCGATGAGTGTTATCCTCGTTGGCGTGTTGACCCAATTCGAACGAAGACACCCTCCACACCACGACGACGCCCGAGATACAGGATTTTTTCCTCTCTCCTCAAATACAGAGGCAGAAGGGGATGGAATCTAATTGAAACTTAATTCGTTTACGGTTGATGTAATAGAATGCGAAGCCCTTAGGCGTCTGCGTTGGCGGGTGTGCAGGGGAGGCTGTGGATCCTGATTTGTAACGACATTATGGTTAATTCTTTTGACCCAAATTATTGCAAGCACCTTGTAGTGGCGCTTAAAGTGACTGCAACGATCTTAATGACGAACAATTGTGTTGCAGCAATTGAAACTAATGAAAATGCTCAATGACAGCGGCACGGCGGTGTGGGTGTGGACTGTGACGTCGGAAAGGAGTGCCGCCGATGGAGACTGCAGAAGAACAGATTGGATAAATGTCCTTGCTGTGTAATGACATGAAGGTGAGTTAATGATTACTTGACTTCGTCTCTGATGGAGTTCACATTTTGAATGCGACACGATTTTGGCAGTGATGTCATGTAATTTTCATCGATTTCATGGTATCTTGCTGGGGATGTCATGTGAATTTTAACAGCTGCCTGACAAGTTTCAAAGAGGGGACAAGCACCCACGCAGGCGGCGCCGTCGTACATCAACGTCAATCCTTGTCCTTTACAGCATCTTCTGGGTGAAATCATGCCGATAATCACAATTTGTTGTGACTCTTTGAATAAAACATTTTTTTTCTTTCGCCAAATAAGCATTTACTTTTCCTAACATATTCGTCTTTTAGGTCGACAGGTCCAGTCCGGAATGAGTTTCAGTGATGACCTTCTCTTCACTCAGCTGGATGGGGTAGCAGTTCGTAGCCCAAATTATGGGTTATTGCCATAATCACTACACACTTGTACATCCGCACATTGTTCGGATGGAACAGCCATCCTTGCAAACGCGGTCGATTCGTTCTTCGGAATCAATACCGAAGCAATCCAAAAACTGCGTGTAGCCCTTTCAAGTCAATCGACATTAATGGCGCCGCGTGAATTCACCCGGAGAAACCCACTGCCTTATTCCTTGTTTTCTGCTTAGTTGTTTTGGATCCATGTTTCAACTCCATGGTGTCCATGGTAATGAAACTCGCCATGATGTCGTTAAATGATTGCACTTATGATCGAGTATGGCCAATCGCGGCACCCATTGCTTTTTCATGTCCAAATATCATGGAAAACGCTGTCAGTCGAGATGCCTACAGCCTCAGCTATCTATCGCAGTTTAACTCTCCGATCATGGGTCCATGGATTTTACTAACGATTTCTGGCGTGACGACCTCCTTTTTTATGAACTGAACGTTGGGAGGTGACAGCGCTCAGGAAAAGTGATTAAAGATGTGGGGTCGTGAAAATTATTTTGCTCCTACCGGGAATCGAACCTTGGTAATGAGGGCAGAAGTGCGTAAGGGTCGATGCAAAAATATAGTTACTCCATGGGAAATTCAGAAAGTCACGGGGACAAACATTGACTTCAATTGTTTAAAACATAAAATCCTTGATAACGGCTGTAAGTCGATTCATGTGAATAATGTCTGCATGTGCGAGCATGGTAGTACGGAAGTGGGTCCATAGAGTGCAATCTAATTGTGCCCATGATCATGTCTGTGCACTTTTGAAAACAACAAGTTCGCTCATCCTGAGTGGTGACGAGTTTTCTCTTGGGTTTCACTGCGATGTTGTTCCTTTTTAGGATCAGTAACCGCAAGCGGTCCACCGTTTCTCCATCGGCGCCGAGCCTACCGTCTTAGCCTTCGGTAGCTGCAAGCGATCCACCATTTCTCCATTGGTGCCTAGGCTACCCTCTTAGCCTTCGGTAGAAAAATGGCGCCCAACACGGATCCGTGGAAAAACAAGTTTGTTGATCCTGAGTGATGGTGGGTTTTATTTAAGGTTTTACTGCGACGTCGTTCGTGTTGCAAATTAATAACCATTGGCGTTCTGCCGTCTCCCCATCGGAGCCGAAGCAGCCCTCTTAGCCTTTGGTAGAAAAATGGCGCCCAACACGGGTCTGTGAAAGTGGGTTTTATTTTGGGGTTCAATGCGATGTTGATCCTGTTTCAAGTTAATAACCACAGGCGTTCCGCCGTCTCCCCATTGGAGCCGAAGCAACCCTCTTAGCCTTCGGTAGCAAAATGGCGCCCAAAACGGATCCGTGGAAAAACAAGTTTGTTGATTTTGAGTGATGGTGGGTTTTATTTAAGGTTTCACTGCGATGTTGTTCCTGTTTCAAATTAATAACCATAAGCATCCCGTGGCGCTCAACACGGGTCCCAGTACGTAGCCACTACGACTGAGATTAAGATAACCTCAAAAAAATAAACCTAAAGCGGTGAGTAAAACGATCTCGATGATGAG
Organism: Eristalis tenax; assembly: GCA_905231855.2. Lineage (NCBI taxonomy): Eukaryota > Metazoa > Arthropoda > Insecta > Diptera > Syrphidae > Eristalis > Eristalis tenax. The sequence continues at coordinate 71,073,320 of HG993125.1, read as the reverse complement.
TTGAAGCCGTCCTTATACCATCGACAAACCATTGGACTGACACGGAGTACCCGCCCTATTAGAACAATACGTCGCCAGTAGAAATTTGTTCGATAGTTGTGCTTGCGGCAGTCTGTCGCCGAAAAAATGATTTCCTCATCATAAGTCGTCGCTGTGTTGGAGTAATTGCCTGTGTGGATGGGCATACTCCCAAATCAATCACTACTCCTTGTTCACACAAACAAACGCCTGGCTAGCAGCATACAACCGGGTCAAACTTAGGCCCATGATTCGTGTCCATTTTCCCTACTGGAGATAGCTTTTTTTTTTGCAAATTTGGTGCCACTTCAAATCGCTCCTGAGCTTATAATCGGTGTTTGCATGTCGTTGCGGGTACTGACCAAAATCACGAAGTCGCATAAAGATTTCTAGCTAGCACATGCGTAATACACTAATATTCCCTCAACGAGTGATCGGAACCAGATCGTGTCGACTTGACATTTGTGTCAAATGTGTCCTGGCCAGAGAAGTAGTTAAATGTCTTCAGTTTGACCACCAAACACCGAAGGCTCGATTAGCCAGCGGACTTCTATTTTCACGTTATTGTGGAAATATCATTTGATCGTCTGTGGCTATCCATGGTCATTTTCCACAAAAAAAAAAATAATTGAACTCTTGACATTAAAAAAAATTTACGAATATTCCTTCAACTAGTTCAACTAGGTGGGCTCTTTAAAAGAATACAAAATTTTAAAAATTAGAAAATATACGAGTTGACAGAACTGAACTTTCGGCTGCTGAACTCTCACACAACGACAATGATCGTTTGTCTCTAATTTTCGCACAATCACTTTAAGTCTCAGCGTTTGAAATTTTTCGGTGAGCGCTCGCTTAAATACTGCGTCACGAGATCGAAGAACATACACCAAACGCATTATCAAATGGCGCCCCACGCAGTTCTTAGCAAGATTGATCGCGCTTAACTTGGTTTGTCAATAACACAGACTCATCTGGTTAAGGAATGGCGCCCGACAAAATCCTTCGATCGAGTTCATTGGAAAACTCTACGGTCTTACTCAGTAAATCCCTTGATGACCACCAGGGCGTCAAGGGAGTTTGATATGAGGCGATTCATAGAAAGACATAATTCACGAGCTGGACGATGTCTAGGGAAGAATTATCCAATTCCCTCTGTGATTCGTCGTCCTGTAGGCAAGATGACAGAGCACGGATACGGATACGACTGCGACAGGCATTTCCCCGTCCCGACGCGCTGAGCTATGTCAGGCGATATCTCTGGCTTCCACCACTTGCCACTGACTCCTCGGATAGCTGGTGACTCGGTGGTGGTGCTGTCTGCCATCGACGCGTGATTGGCATCACTGATCCGCCCTTAGGAGCACATTGCAGAAGGAAGCGATCCGTGTCTCATTGAAGGAGTCGGTCGTACAGCAGAGACTGATGGCAAGGGTTCGTCGCGAGAAGCACAGACTCAAATTGTACCCTCACCAAGTGGTCACAATTTAACGATGGCTTAGATCTGTTAAGTTATTGACAAACTTAAATCGTCACACACTAAGCCTAGGAATTTATCCCAAACACTAACTTCACTTTCAGCCCTCAGCCGTTCCAACTTTACGCGAAAACTTTGCCAATTCTCCGCCATAATCAAGCGCAAAGCATGCTCATAAATCAAGGCGAAAAATGCGTCTAATAATGAGTATCTTTAATTTCCATCCACAACCTCGTAATTCCTCCAACCAACTAGAGCTTATTAGTCAGAAACGACACACTTAAAGCAAATTAATCACAGCCGTGAAATGATTTTCCACATTTTAAGCTTTATCGATGCATTATTCATGAGTTTCACATCTGAGCACTTAACCAAAACTAATAACAGCTCCCTGGAGGCTCGGCTCGAGGATACCGCGCCAATAAAGTGCTCACGCATAAAAATCCGCCCAGCCAAACAAACGCAAGTCGAATTTATGACCTCGAATTAGCATTCGTCCACATGACAAGTTTGGGTAAAGAGCAGCCGCACGCCGCCACGGCACACGGGTTAAACGCGGAGCATCGCCCCGGAGCCGGATGTGCATATAAATCAATTTAATAACTCGGCACGAAGCCATTAAAGTGAAATCGCAAGACAATGTGCTCGTTCTGTGGCACTAAGCGGCCCCACTGTGCGTCAATAAAAATGCCAATGACGATCACGCGTCGATGGCAGCGAAGCGATGCAAATGACGACAGCACCACCACCGAGTCACCAGCTATCCAAGGAGTCAGTGGCAAGTGGTGGAAGTGACTTTTGAGTAAAGAATGCAAGCCAGAGATGTCGCCTGACATAGCTCAGCGCGTCGGGACGGGGAAATGCTTGTCGCAGTGGTATCCGTATCCGTGCTCTGTCATCTCGGCTACACGATGACGAAGCACACAGGGAATTGGATAAGAATTCCTAAGACATTCCTTTACAGCAGCAATGGGATGGTTGGCGTACACGACGAGTTTACGCGGGACATTCCCGGCTGGAGGGGGAGACGGGGACGGAGATGCCATTCCCATGGATGCCCACGTTCATCTCTCCCTAGTGACAGCCGTGAAGCAAGGGAGCTGGCTCTCCCCTCTCCCCTTGTAGACCGCATTCCTGTTGTGGATGGTAAAATCAGTTACCATCATCAACGGCGTCTTTGAGGCGCCACAAAACCCCACCCCACAGCCGCAGTTCATGCTCCACGCCCCGGCCAAGGGCGGCGGAGGGGAAAGAAAGAGCTTTGCAGCCACAGACTCACATCCGTGATCCCTGTCGGGTGGTGGAGGGCTGGCGATGATGTCAGTGACTGTGCCAAAGGGTGACTTCGATTCTGATAAGGCGACAGGGGGTGGCTGTGAGCACGCCGTAACGGGGGGGATTGTTATTGGAAAACTGTGTGTATTTCGGTATCTGTGCTCGGTGAGGGGAGAGCGGGGTAATCCGACCGCTCGCTCAGAGGCATCTGCCAGGAATCTGAGGAATTCGGTGAATAGGCGCCAATTACTGTGCTCGCTACTATTGGTGGGCGGCGTGCGGTGGGAATCAATCGAATCCATTGGAATGTTATGCGTGCTTTGAGTGTTTTAGATTTCAGCCAACCCTGCAACCAGTTGCCAGGGCCACCGACGGATGATTAGGCAAAGCAGCCATTAAGGGGGATGCCAAATCCCAAAATATCTGAATCTGTGCTGTGATTAGGAGGGAATTTGTGTGTGAAATGGATCAGTGCCGGGATTACGTGGGGATGTTGCCAGCTCCTTGTTTGGCTTTATGTGTGCCCTGTATGCGGCGGCTGGGGATCGGAGTCTAGACGGGCTCTTAAGCGGTCTCTTGGGGTCGCTCGGTCGTCGCATGATGGGGTCATTTATTGCCAGCTGGTGTTGGTATGTCGGTGCGACGGAGAGTGATGAGACATGTGTAGACAAGGTGGACTTTGACACGTATCCATCATGAACACGTTCATGGCATTTTTGGTCGCAAACATGGATTGTGTGACTCTCTTGCAGCTTGGGGTGTGAAAAAGAATTGTGGATGTGTGGCAGGTGGTCCTCGATATGTCATAATACTCGTGACATGCATCTTAGCTCTTGTCTTTGTTGGCTTACGTTCATGTTCAATCTTGTCTCAGGGCAGCTGTCATCTGGCCACCGGCAAGTGCGGTCGTTGCGGTGACTTTGCAGTGGCCTCTGAGTGTCACTGGACTCATGTCCATAATTGTTCGTAAATCCGGAGGAGTCTAGTGAGGGTGTGAGTGGCGACATAGTTGACTGGCGTTAAGGACCACATGAATTTTGTGTTTTGTGCTACGGTCGCCTGATGTGAGTTGCTTGTAAATGCGATGAATTCTTTCGGCTGTTGTGTGGTGCGGAATGTTGTTACTCAAGGGGTTTCTTGACAAATGCATACAAGGCCTCTAATCAGATCGCAAACCCCACAAATTCGAGGGTTCGATTTAATTTCACGCCAGAACCTGCCGCGAGTCATGGATAGCGTGCATTCCGAGCCAAGACGAAATTAGAATTGTGACAGCAGGTGATTTAGCAGAGGTAGTGGTTAGGTCTTGATGGAAACAATGTGATTCCCGTTTGTGAAGGTCACCTTAACTGCCCTAACTCGCTGCGTCAACAAGAGCTGTGAGTACTATACAGGTAGGTAGAAGAAAGAACGTTTTAATCTTGGACCTTAAAAGACAGAGTAATTGATATCAAGAGTCTGCAAAGTCTTGCAGTCATCGGAGAGAAACCAGAGTTCCATTTTCGTTCTCAACACATAGGCTGAGACCAGGGCCAGGTATGTGCTCCAATTGACATCTTTAGCAACTTCTTGTCATACTAATGGAGTTTTCTGGATGATTGGACATTGACTTTCGCTTGAGTACGCAGTCAATTTTGAAATTCCTGCTAACATTGTCGCGAAGAAAAGCAGAACTTTGTGCCCGGTACATGAAGGACTCGGAACGGTGTGCTGGAACAAATTCACGATTCTCTTAATGAGATCCGATGACACATGAGAGGGCTAGTCTTAGTTGGAAAATAGCTTGCATTCAAATTGTGTGGATCGTAACAAACTTATTACGATTAGGAAGGCTAATACTAATCTTGCGGATCCTGCCACTGTGGCAAACGAGTTTAATGATTATTTTTCTTCATGCCGAGGATTGTCTAATTCGTATGATCCCCAAGAGCTCTGCAGCCGTTGTTGCACATCCGCTTTTAATAACACTCCACTAAGGAATAGAGTCTTTTTTGAACCTATATTTGATTTCGAATTGATAAAGACTAAAGAACCAAAATTCCTGTGGTTATGATGGGATATCTTACATCGTTTTGAAGAAAATAGCAGTTAATAGTGTTGACATCCTTGCAAATATTTTTGATCTTAGTGGACATTTTCCTGATCCTTTAAAATGTGCTAAAATAACTCCTCTCCATAAAAGGGTTGCAGAAAAGGAAAGATCAATTAACGACCGATCTCGTTACTTTCTTCAAAATATTTGAGAAGGCTGTCAAAAACCGATTCATGAAATATAGCAAAAAAAATAACTTCCTTAGCGAAAAACAATTTGGCTTTAGATAAGGTCTCTCCACAGAAGATGCTCTACTCGACAATTGTACTTTCCTCTACAAAGGTCTTGATAGAAAAAATTCTGTGCCAGCCTTCGACATGGTTGACCACAGTATTCTTTTGGAGAAATTGCATTGTGCGGGTTTTCGTGGATTTGTCTTAGACTGGTTTACATCATATCTGAAAAACAGAACCCTAATATACTTTAAGTAGTAGTAGAACAGTAAATATAGGCGTACCGCAAGGATCTGTCCTTGGTCCCATTCTGTTCTTAATTTATGTTAATTCCATATTTGCTCTTCCATTTTGTGGTAATGTTAGAGACTTTGCGGATGACTTTGCTTTTGCTTGCAGCACAGCATCCGATCTAAACCTAGTTGCGGGGATTAACCACGATTTACATTTGCTTCGACTCTGGTTTGCAATACTTAAGCTAGTAGTTAGCAATAAAACGATGTTAGTAAAGGGATCAACAAATGTTGAAATCTGCTTCCACACAACTATTTGCATTTGTGCGGAACAAAACTCTGGTGTTCTATTTAATGATCAAATGAGATGTGATGCAAACTCTTTCAATATACTGATTGTTAAACAATACAAATACTTAGGTGTTATAATCGACCGGAATTTAACTTGGTACGACCACATTTTATGTTTAAAATCCTATTTGTTATCAACTTTACGGATTTCTTACCGCCTTAGGAATTATTGTTCTACGAAAACATTAAAGACAATCAATTTGGGACCTTTCCAATCCAAATTGCAGTATGGTTTAAGCTAATGGGGCGGTGCCTATCGTTGTCAACTTCAGCAGGTGAATATTATTAAAAAATACGTTAAACGACCCGTCTGGCTCATTTAATAGAATTATTCAGAAAATTAGATGTATTACCTGTAAGGCACTTGTATTACTCTAAAGTACCAAGATATTCTTTAAGAGACCTGGATATTTACAAAGTCCTATTTCCAGATGTTTATGACCTACGAAGCGACTCTGAAGCCGTCGTCGGATGAGAAACCTTTATTCGACCACTTCTTGTAGACTATTTAATACTCCCCCCGTAGAATTACGAATCATTAGATATCTCTCCGAATTTAAAAAAAAAGTGAAATTGTGGCTTTTTGATTACGATCACTATGAATCTGAAACCTTGTTGCGCTTTATAAATTGATGTACACCCAACTCTTTTTTTACACGGATTTGAATTTACACGGTTGAAAAAAAATGATTTTTTTTGAAAATATTTTTAATCTATTACGGTTTGAAAATCACTGTCTTGTCTTGTTTGGCACTTGGCACCAACCATGTTAGCGATAACGACGAAGAGACCGAAATATGCCAACTAACTGCTAGTTTAATAGATGACGGTCTATCATTTGGTAAAAGTATGGTGAATCATTTCTTAAAAAATGATCCTAATATGGAACGTGCCCTGAAATTCGAACGAGATATTAATAATTGTATTGCTGGGTATAAAGAGTTGTATAAAGAATTTAAAAAACCAAAAGTTCAACTTTCTATAAAAGATTTTTTAATAAAAAAATCGACGGCGCAAGACCTTTCGGAAAGTAGTCCGACAGTTCAAAACTCTATTACCGGACGAAAGTCACCATTGGATAATTTGATGGAAATCTCCAGTGATGATACCGATTTTAGTCCAGTTCGTCGCAAACAATTGCGCTTGTTATCAAGTAGCGACGAATAATTATGTAGCTATGTAAATATTTTTTCTTTATTTCTATTCTAATTTTTTTGTTCTTAATTCTGGATTAACATATTTCTTTTGTTTTTTTTGCTTGCTTTACCAATTTTTCATCTGTATGAATTATATATTTTAAGTTTTAATGTATGATATAAAATGCCACATGCGCATACAATTTTTTTACACGGTTTTTCGAAGTAAATATAGTTTTTTATTTCAACTTACACGGTTTTCAGATGACATGGAACGTATCCCCCATTTTACTATAGAAAACGCCTTTTTTTTACACGGTTTTTTTACACGGATTTCTGAGGAACGTATCTACCATGTAAAAAAAGAGTTGGGTGTATTTCTAGTTTTTGATTTCATCCATTTTTGTTATTATTTTAGTTGCAATGCTGATTTTAACTTCTATGAACTATATTTGAATTTATGAATTTTTGAATTATTGAACTAAATTTAATGCACATATGTACACTATGTCTATCCACCCCACTATACATCTTTGTTTTACTTGAAGTGACATTTCTCCTATTTATTTGTTTAAATAATAATGTCACTAACTATTCTCTTAATTTATATTTCATTGATTGTTATAACTACTTATATAAGATTACATAAAAAAGGGGATTATTATTAATAATTATTATTAATAACTTATACCAATTTTTCAACAACAAAATGTCATTCAACATTTTCAAATATAGAAATATTATAATTTTTAAAACAAAAATAATTATTTAAGACAAGTGGAGGCCAATAAAAAAAGGATGTGTGGTGCAGCTCGTCACTGGATGCAGTGCAGCTCGTCCCTGGATAATTTCAAATCCATGAAAATGTAAAAACCATTAGCTAGTGATATGATACTCCAGTTGAACGAACGGATTTAAAAAATTTGATTTTTCTGAAGGAGGCGGAAAGTGAAACTCAAATTTGCTGTATGAACTCGAATTTCTTTCACATTTTCGGCTGCAAAAACTAATATTCACCCAGAATCCTTCATTCACCTCGGAATACAATTCAGTATAGAATAAGTGATGCAAACTTTAACCTGTTCGGTGAAACCGTTCTCAAGTGACAGTAATCACCGACTTCGAAGACTGGGTTTCGAGACAAATTGTTGAGTGCGTTTATAGAGACGACTCCACTCAAAGCCAATATTTGAAATTTCGATTTTCTCAAAACCCCAACTGTAGATTAAGCCAGTAGATATTTCGAAGAAGATAAAGCCAAGGACTGGAAAATACATTGATTTTCATGTACTGTGGCGTATACGTAACATTTTCTTTGAAAAAAAAACCCACTGAACATTTCGGGAGAATGTTGACATCTTTAAAATGTTTTGAATGTTTCCGGGTAAATCGTGTAATACCCGAACACACGGGTAATCGTGTACTGCATTGCATTTGATTTCATTGCAAGTGGCAAATTAATGTCGACTGTTTTTGCGACTACTTGCATATGAATAACGGCCATGTTAGCACGCCTTGAACGGAGGGGAGGTTGGGTGGAAAGGTGTCAGAAATTCGAGACATTGGAACCGGCGTGTCGTAACGACCGATGTAACATTTTCTTCAAAAAAAAAAAACCTACTGTAATTATTCAGGCGAATGATGACATCTTTACAATGTTTTGAACATTTCCGGGTATTTCGAATGATACCCGGACACACGGGTAATCGGGTATTGCGTTACACTTAAGTTCATTGCAAGCGGCAAATTAATTTCGTGTAAATTTACGACTATCGTGAAATATTGCGGGTACCACGACCATATCCGATAGTCTGGTACCCCAGCAATACTCGAAAATGCGGGTACCCGGGTACCCAGGTAAATGTATGCGGATATCTAGGGATTTGCCCCAGTCCTTGTACACATTATACACAAAACCATAGGCAGTCTCTTGAATGACAATTGTCGATAGAATGACACCCACAAAATCGTTCAGTCTGGAAGCAGGACTGAAAAACCATGCCATCAGAAAGCAATGCATGCCCCTCTCTTCGGGACAGACATTAAAGTTTGTGGCTCGATGCGTTCAATATCCCCTACCACTCTCCCCATCAACTCACACGATTGATGCTCTCCTGCCAGCGCAATCGAAACTTGTTTCAACAGTCGTTACCGTCGTCCTTGGATATGGCTGCCCATTCCACTTGGTCGAAAATTAATTTCTCCCACGGCTCTTGGCCCTCCATCAAATCCCATCGGAGGTTCGCCTGAAGAAGCGCACTAGAGCTACTTCGTCAGTAATCCAATCCATCTACCTGCACTCGTGTTTCAGCTCCTCGCCATGCTATCGCACCAACCGACCCAAGCATCAGGTGAATCGAGACGCAGTGCAGTGCTTCATATCACATTTCTGCGCTATCCCCACGGGATGACACGTCGTGAAGGACACCCGCCTCCCGACCTCAGTTCCCTGTCATTTAAGCCAACCCCATCACTCAGCTGTGTGTAATCAGCTCCATTCCAACGGAAGAGTTTTCATTAATTAATCGGACATCCTTGCGAGGACATGACTTCCCTCCCATGAATTGAACTCATGCGTCTTTTGCCTATTACTTCCTCTTGCGTTTCGCCGAACAATAGTTTCAGCTTACAATGGCCGGGGATGGGGCGGTGGATGCGGGAGAAGAAGCAGAAGAAGACGGAAAAAATAACAAGGAATTCTAATTACGGTAAAACGTTTTAATTATCTCCGCGCACGCGGTACAAGTAAAGACGGTGACGACGACGCTGCCAAAGCAAATAAAGGATCGCTCTTCCGGGCGTTTCATTGTGTGATGGAGAGGGAACAACTTTCTCTGTGTGCCTGTGTGTGTGAAGGAGTTGGTGCAATTTAATTTCGTGAGAATGTTTTCTCAAACAGCTTGTCATGTAGCATTGGAGCCTTCACTCCGTCACCATCTACGGCGCCACCGCAACAACACTACACCCGCCACTGCAGTCAAACGACCAAAAATCGTTTCAATTATCTTTTCCACTTGCACGTGAGCGAATGTGTTCGTTGGTAGGTTGTGCAGTTGTCCCCGAGTCGTCCCCCGTCTATGCGCTCCGTGACGCCTCTCTCCCTCTGCGAGACCAATTGTTTTCTCCAATTCGAGTGCCTGGCAAACAGAGGCCAACGAAGGCAGGCGTGCAGCGTTCTCTCCCCCGAGAGAAAAACAAACCAGACGACAAATTTAATCATCTCTGAAGCACTGTCGCTGCTTCTGCGTTCTCCTGCGAACCGAAAACATGGTCCTCGAATACGCCACACCGTACGGGAGTCTGGCATGCCGGATGGCGGATGGGAGATGGCGAATGTTAAGCAGATTCCGCGAAGGTTGCTTATTGAAATGTTTTGATAATTAAATTTCACAAGTTGAGGCTCTTTAATGTTCAGTTGCAATTTAATTAACTGTGAGGGCTTCTATGTGGGGAGAGGGAGGATGAGGGTGAAATTTTCGCTTGTCCTTGTCGTCCTGCGGCGGCATTGACTGCGGATTTTCACCACATATGCCGTGGGGTGCACCTTCAGTGTTTGTGGCGTGTAGTTGCAAATGAATAACGGCCATGTGAGCGCGCCTGGAGCAGAGGGAAGGTGGGGTAGAAACGATTCAGACGCATTCACGTTCTTGGAACCCACGAGAGGTCTTGTGGAAAATCAAGTCGGCGTGGGCGCCGATGCGGGGACGTATGAGTTTAATTACAAGTCCCACGGAAGTGACTTCATGTCTTCGCTTCTGGGAATCAAAAGGTTCGTGGTGACAGTTGCAAAGGGTTTTCGTTGAGATTCTCTTCAGGAACTCGCATTGTTTGGTTTTTATTTGGTTAAAGGATTCCGAAGCAGCTTGAGGTTGGGTGGCTTTAACAAGAGGGCAAGAGATGGTATCTGGTGAGACGTTTGGGTTTTGGGTTTCCTTTCGGGACGACTTGGCGGGCGTTTCAAAGTCAAGGCAGGCATACTTTTGAGACGAGCATTATCGACTGCAATCTGAAGGTCATCTCTTCGAAGAAGCCCAATTTAATCAGTATAAGGACGGAAGGTGGGGTTTCTTTTAGTAGCCGCATCGAGGACGCAACAGTGGAAGCTGGGGTTTCATCTTGTCCCATCATCGTGCTTTGAAGTCGACTTGTACCACGAAGGAGGAGACATTTTCGCGACGTTTTGCAACCGGCCCGAATGGGTAACCAGTATCTGAGTTCAACTTTTGTCGTTCAACAGCCAAGCTCTTGACTCTTGGCTCCTGGCGCTTGGCTCTTGGCTCTTGGCTCTTGGCTCTTGGCTCTTGGCTCTTGGCTCTTGGCTCTTGGCGCTTGGCTCTTGGCTCTTGGCTCTTGGCTCTTGGCTCTTGGCTCTTGGCTCTTGGCTCTTGGCTCTTGGCTCTTGGCTCTTGGCTCTTGGCTCTTGGCTCTTGGCTCTTCTCTCTTGGCTCTTGGCTCTTGGCTCGTGGCTCGTGGCTCCCGTCTCTTGGCTCGTGGCTTTTGGCGCTTGGTAGAGGGCTCTTGTGTCTTGGTAGACGGCTCTTGGCTCTTGGCTCTTGGCTCTTGGCTCTTGGCTCTTGGCTCTTGGCTCTTGGCTCTTGGCTCTTGGCTCTTGGCTCTTGGCTCTTGGCTCTTGGCTCTTGGCTCTTGGCTCTTGGCTCTTGGCTCTTGGCTCTTGGCTCTTGGCTCTTGGCTCTTGGCTCTTGGCTCTTGGCTCTTGGCTCTTGGCTCTTGGCTCTTGGCTCTTGGCTCTTGGCTCTTGGCTCTTGGCTCTTGGCTCTTGGCTCTTGGCTCTTGGCTCTTGGCTCTTGGCTCTTGGCTCTTGGCTCTTGGCTCTTGGCTCTTGGCTCTTGGCTCTTGGCTCTTGGCTCTTGGCTCTTGGCTCTTGGCTCTTGGCTCTTGGCTCTTGGCTCTTGGCTCTTGGCTCTTGGCTCTTGGCTCTTGGCTCTTGGCTCTTGGCTCTTGGCTCTTGGTTCTTGGCTCCTGGCTCTTGACTCTTGGCTCCTGGCTATTGGCTCTTGGCTCTTGACTCTTGGCGCTTGGCGCTTGGCTCTTGGCTCTATTGCCTTACGACTCTGGGCATATTGTCACCATACTTTCCGCTTTCCGCTTTCCTTGCTGACAAAACGACCCTCGTTCTCGCCCTTCCTTACTTAATGACGTACCTGAAATTAAGGTCAACATCCATTGCGCTTTCAGATTTTATAACGAACTCAAGCACAACGCCCTTTTGCAGCAAACTACACCTGCGATCGGATTATTCCGTTGTACTCCTTCTTCCTCGTGTCTTAACTAATTACTTTCCATTCAATTCAAATCATGATTGATTGCCCACAAGGAATGACAACTTTCCACCTACACCCACTCCACAGGTGCCAGGCACACGAGCTCCTTATGAATTCAAACAGCTTTTAATTCCCATTCAAAGGGAGCCACCGACGACGACACGAATCCACATCCAGCTCTCGAGATCGTATTGTGCAATATTCCCCACCATTAATCATGAAACAAACTTTACCCTCACGCCATCGTCCCCTTCCATCGACTGAAAAAAGACGAAGAAGAATACTCGAAACCGAAAAAAGGAAACTCATTCAAATGCATTTACATGGAATGCCATTCTAAACGAAGTGGGCGGGTGGGGGAGGAGGCGATGTGGTAGAGGAGGGTGTGTGTGGGAGAGATGTATGTGAGCGCAGTGAATGCAGAAAATCTCTGAGCATTCAGTATTCATAAATTCATTTCATTTGCCAGCACTCCCGGCCCCACCTCCTGCTTCCTCATCGGCGTCCTTTTGTTCTCAAGATGTACTCATCCTCTGTCGCTGCTCCTTCAGATTCGTTTTGCGTCCCCACCTTCACCTCCCGTCACTTCGAACTCTGAAGCAGTGACAGAAGGGTTGGGGCGACAGTGGGGAACTGCATTCACATGCACATGAATATTCATCCATTTCATCTTTTGGAATCCATTTTGTCGGAGGACTCCCGTGACTGAGATAAATCGCACAGTTCCTGATGATGAATGCGACTCGCAAAAACTCTCCAATTGCTGGTGCTGCCGCTGCAGTTGGTTCTGGTTGTGCTGCTGCTAAGATGCCAGCCAGCCGAGGACCAGCCCGGATTGTGATTCCTTCGGAATCTCGTCATCGAGAAGCCAGACCACGATGGACTGTTGCCGGTCCAGCACAACGACGACACACTTCGGAGTGCCTTTGTTGTACTCTGCCCCCCGCCACCGGTCTTGTCTTGTGTGAAGCCTCGTCCTATTATTCTCTGCTTAACTTGAGTGCAATTGTCCTTCCCTTCCATGGAAGGGCGGCGATGGGGGCGGCTAGGGCGGTGGTGGCCAACGTCCTGGTTGGCGTTCTCGTTGTTCCGTAATGAGTTTGATAAAGTTCACCTTAATTTGGTGAGTTTTCGGGGGAGTTTTGACGTAAATAAATAGTTGAAAACAAAATCTGTCATCCGGGCGATGGACGAGTTCAGCTGGGTGAATGCAAATGCACTCTTCCCTCGTGTCCCTCTTCGCTGACAATACACACACACGCGCATATGGATTGAAGGAAAATAATTGAGTCATGGGGAAAGAGCAAGAGTCACACGGCAGGCCTTCGAGGTGCATTCGTTCCACGAAGTTCCACAAAGAGTGCGCCAGCTTGTGGATGGGATGAAATGTTAATGTGAAACGTCACAAAGTTTGTCGTTAGTCCGGATCAAGTTAAAACTTTACTCTTTTTTTTCTCGTTCGCCTTGTTTTCTGGGCGACCAAAGCGGTTTGGGGGTTGTATTAAATTTCGGTTAAGTGATTCGGGGAGGAAGTCGTCGGAGAAGTATGAAAACTTGAAGAGCTCCTTTCAAGCGATTGTACTGCTGCCGCAGCCGGTGTCGCCAAAGGGGAAACTTTTCGCTGCCTAGCACAGTGTTGCGCAAGGAACTTATCCAGCGCGCTGAGGGAAGGCCCCTTGAATGCAACTTGCGGCGGGGTTTGGCACTGAAACTAAATCATGAATGGTTTCTTGGTGTTTAAGGACCGTTTTGAATAATGACATGTCTGTAATTGTAATTGTACGCATTAAGAGACATTTTTATTTTTCATCAAGACATTTTTGCAAAATTATGCTTCTTCGAAGTCTGATCGGTTCAGCGCAACCTTTGAAGGAGGCCTCAAGGACTGGTGAGTGTTGACCGTGCATTTGCTCTTGTGCGTGGTCACCACTGCGGGCTCTCTGAAGGACAATGACGCCTGTGAGGAGATATAGACATGCAGAGCGCTTGAACAGTACCGGAGCAGCCCAGACCATCTTCGGGAGAAGAACAAGACTTGGAATGAGCAGAATATCCATCTGCTTGGCAAACAACTCTGTTTTCCTTCATCTCCTGGCTAAGTTGAATTTTGTACAGATGTGAGTTGAAGTTCGTTTGCGAATGGGCGAGTTCTTGATCGAGTCGTGAAACCGATTCGGTTCTCCCGACAAATCTTACGGAGAATGACGATATTCGTGTCAGTTACTGATGATTCAATGAACCTTTAACTAGTCGAGTAAGAAGGAAAGGAGCGAAATATGATGTGCATCGAAGCACGTCACCGAAGTCAACGTCTGGGAAATTTCTCTTGCTCCAGAGCACATTTATAATGGCGATGAGACGGCTCTAAATTGGAGATTTTCGGCCGGTATCTCACGAATAAATGCTTCAATGTTGTCTTCCAATGCGTCAATTGAAGCGGGCTTGTCTGTATAGACATGAGCTTTAACATAGCCCCACACAAAATAGTCTAAAGGCGTTAAATCCCACGACATAGGCGGCCAATTGACCGGTCCCGAATGTGAATTAAAATGTTCACCGAAATCGCCTCTCAATAAGTCCATTGTTGCGCGTGCTGTGTGGCATGTGGCACCGTCTTGTTGAAACCACATGTCATGCAAGTCAAGCTCTTGCATTTTGGGCAAAAAAAGTTGGATATCATCTCACGGGAGCGCTCACCATTCACAGTTACGTTACGATTCGCATCATCTTTGAAGAAGTAAGGTTCAATGATGCCACCAGCCCATAAACCGCACCAAACTGTGACTTTTTCTGGATGCATTGGTAGCTCTTGCAATGCTTCTGGCTGATATTCTCTCCAAAATCGACAAGTCTGCTTATTTACGTACTCATTGAGCCAAAAATGGGCTTCGTCTTAAACTGACCATAAAATGGAAGAAGCGCGCGATGAACTTTTTTAACAGAGCACGCATTTTGATAATAAAATGCAATAATTTGCAAGCGTTGTTCGTTTGTAAGACGATTCATGGTTAAATTATAGACCAAACTGAAGATGTTTGACAGTGAAACGTGCGTCAGCTGTTTAAACCAGTGTTGCCGAAAAGATAATAGCTAAAAAATCTCCCTTTATTTTGGAACCAACAATGGGACTGGCAACACAAAAACCTTTTCGTGTTGTTATTTTTTATTTTATTTATTTATTTATTTAAAGATTATTAATTAATAAGTTAATTGTTATATTCATTTTTAGTTAAAGCTCTGGCTACCAGGGCTTACAGATCGTTATAAGAAACTTATATGCTCTTGTCCAGTTTCGCTAGGCGAAGAATGATGTACAATTTATAAACATTAGATTCGGTGAGGGCGGAGAGTATGAGGGAAATGCTTGTCAATACACTGTTTGATGGCATTGAAAGACTAAGTGATGTGTGAGAAAGCGTGACTGTAGAGCCGCAGAGATTGCATTGAGGCGGGCTTTTTCTGGTGAAAAGGTAGTCGTGTGTGATCCTTGTGTGCCCTAGACGGAGACGAATATAAGCTCTAAGCAGTTTGTTTTATTTTAATTTATTGTCAGCGATTTCTTGCGATATTTTATTCCCGCGTATTAAATGTTTAAAATTTACTTTAGTCCTGTGTTTAATCCTGCCTCCATTTTTATTTTCGTTCATTTCTTGTATTTCATGTGCATCGTTACGCTCTTTTTTATTTTTCAAAATTCAAAGGCAGGGGGTCACATTGCGCAAGTTACATAATATTTACATTTAAAGGATAGATGACGTTGTAAATTGCCTTACAGTAATTTTTTTTTAAAAATGAGTGTTTTCTTTTCGAGTGAGCTTCACATCTCCCTCAAATGTGAACTGGCCATGTTTTAATTAGTTTACATCACCAAGATTCTACTGTATAATATTTTCAGTCAATAAAAAAAGATCATCATCATCATCTTCTGACCCGCACCGACCACTAAAGGGTTCGCGAGGGTAAACCACACACGAGAGTTCTCCAGGCAACTCTATCCTCCGCCATCGACTCTTACTCATCAGGAGTTATGCCCAAGAGTTACCAGGGGAGTTTTTGGACTTGGTCCAACCACCTCGTCCTGGGTCTGCCAAGCGGTCGCCTACCTGATGGAATCGCATTCAATGACCGTCTCTGAAGTCGTGCCACCGGACCAAACCACTCAAGCATAGCTCTCTCCGTTGAATTCCTCGCGCACTGCCACATGCTCATTGATATAATTTGGTCCCGGTTTACTTGCGGAAATTTGTTGAATTCTGTGTGTGAGACATTCCAAGATCTAATTTGAAAGCCATTGGCTATCGCGAAGTCAGACTCGACATTCATCTGTAAGAGAGGCCTTGACATACTTCATTCTGGTGGCTTGTACCATAACGAAAATTTCCTTAGTGCACGATGATGACCACAAGGAAGTGCATTTTTTCCTATGACCATAGAATTTGTCCCTCCAGAGACACGCCCCCCTGAGCCCCAGAGCCGATGAGGTTCCCCAGTTCCACTGTCGCTGCAGAATACGCTGTGGGGATGGAGAAATGAAATGAAATTGCTTCGACTGCTGCTGTCGGTGTCCACAGTGCAACCGCGACTTATAGAAACTGGGGTAGTTGCGGTTATCGAGTTTCTGTCTATACAAAATGTTGCGGTTACTGCGTCAATAATGAAACAAAATTTAATTTATCTGGAGGAATTGCGTGGATCGAATGATATTGGTGGCGCTACAGCCCGTAGAGGGTCATGGACTAGCTCCTCAGCAAGAACTCGTGCTGTGCGTGCTATTGTTCTCTCAGGAGTGGGAGGGAGCTACAGTTTTATGCGGACTCCGAATGACCAAGTTTGATATGATTTTCCCGGGCAGTTCTCCTTATTAGTCTCTGGGTACTTTCGGTGACCCCAAATATGCGGGCCTCGAACTTTATTTTGGTCGTAACGTGAATCGAACTCAATCACCGTAGCTCAAGGACGTGGAAGTCGACGCACAGACCCACAACGCCACAGACACCAAGTATCAAATGCAAATAGAAAGGGAAATACCTTTGCATTTGTATTTGGACATCTCCACGTTGACGATCAACCATGACTTGCTCGCATTTTCGTTAAAACCCATGCCCACTCTGGGTTTTTTGAATTAATTTCAAGGAAGTAAAACTAAGTTTTAGTCGAACTGGCATTTTCGAAAGTTATTGTTTTCCGAATGCAGTCGGCAACGCATTCACCAGGCGGGCAACATTTACAGCTTATCCGACACCCAGCCCTGGCATCGAGAGCCAGTCTGACAGGCTGTTACACTGGGCAAACATTGATACCACAAGTTGGTAATGAGTTAGGTGCGTTAACGTCCACGAGGAATCGCGTTGGTCTTTCGACCAACTGGATCGGGACTCCTTTCAAATATTCCGACAGCACCACGTGCACCGTTGCATTTAATAAGAGCGACAGCTCCATTCACATATTTAGTCGACACTCAACAACCACGGGATGTTTGTGGAGTGAAGCGGCTTGAACTGCGTGGTTTAAACACGCCCGGAGTTCAAGAAGCCATCAGAGAGAAGAAGAAGACCTACAGAGACTGGATTCTCTTGGGGGTACACTGAGGTGCTAAGAACTTGCAAATGGGCTGGGCGAACAGTCTTGGAAGGAGTTCGGCGATAAGTTGGAAAGCGACCATAATTCTGGGAAAAACGTGGTCTGCCAAACCATTCGCAGACTCACAGGAAGGAAATTCAACATCATCGAAGGAATTAAATCCAAAGATGGTGTGTTGCTTTCCAATGAGTGGGCTCTGAGGATGGCAGACCTGTAATCTTGAGTGGGGCGGAGAATAGTCCAACAGTGGAGGAAGTCATTTTGGCGACTGAAACGCTAAAAGTTGGCAAATTCGCCGGTGTGGATGAAATCCGGCCAGAAATGCTTCAGGCAATGGCTAACGAGATAGTTTTATGGTCCTCTCGTGTCATTAAAGTGGAATGGGAACGTGGGGAGACCCCTGTCGATTGGCAAACTGGGGTGATTGTCCCGCTTTTCATGAAGGGGATCAAAAGAAATTGCTCCGACTACAGGTGCACATCTCTTTTAAGTCTCTCTGGGAAAATCTACGCTAAGGTGTTGGAAGCGCGTTCTAGAGCTATGGTGGAGCCCAGGATGGGGGATGAACAGTGCGGCTTTCGTCCCGGTAGAAGTACAACCGTCCAGCTTTTCCCTCTAAGAAAGGTACTTGAGAAAGCTTGGGAGTATGCCAAGCCCATCTACAGTTGTTTTGTGGATTTGGAAAAGGCATACGACCGAGTTCCTCGAGGTTAACTCTGGAGTGTTCTGGGATTGATTGTCCTCTTCTGAGGCCATTCAGTCTCTATACACAAACTGTAGCAGTTAACGGTGCTAAATCAACACCTTTCACCATGGGCGATGGACTTCGCGTCTTGTCACCTCTCTTTTTTCCGGTATATATTGGCTGGATGTTGCGGTGCAGCCGAGGCAAGGAACGTTTTACATTGGGAGCGTTGAGGGTCAGTCATCTTCTTTTTGCAGATGAGTTAGTGATCCTCACATCTTCCCAGACGGAACTCCGAAATGAAGGTCAACGTGGACAAATCGGCGGTTATGTTCATCTCCAGAACGCCTCTACAGGTTAGTGGAGTCCCATTGAAGCAGGTGGAGAAGTTGAAGTATCTCGGGGTCTTTTTCACGAGTGATGGGAGGAGTAATTCTGAACTTTCCTGTAGGATTGTGTCAGTTTTGAAACAGCTTGGTAGATCTGTTATCAGGAAGCCCGAGCTTGGTGTCAAAGCCAAGTTAGCGGTTTTAAACTCAGTATTTGTTCCAACTCTCACCTATGGTCATGGAATTTGGGAAATGGCCGAAAGAATAAGATCGGGAATACAAGCTGCTGAGATGAGATTTCTCCTGGCTGTTGTGGGAATTACTCACCGGGATAGGGCGAGAAACACGGCAGTGCGCGAGGAACTCAACATTGTGGAGCTGCTTCTTCGAACGGAGAAGGCTATGCTTCGTTGGTTTGGTCACGTGGCACGAATGCCCCCTTCATCACTGCGTTGAATGCGATTTCATCGGGCGACCGCTTGGCAGACCCAGGCCGAGATGGTTGGACCAAGTCCAAAAATTCGCCTGGTTACGCTTGGGCATGACTCCTGAAAAGTTAGAATCGCTGGCGGGGGATCGAGTTGCCTGGAGGTCGAGTTGCCTGATGCTGACTCGACAATCAGCATGCCACACGAATTCATATTCAAGCCATCAAAACGGTACGCTACTCTCGTCTAGTTAGGTTTTGAGGATGGTAGCGTCCTCTCAAAGCTAGTTGTAGGCAGTTGACGAAGAGTTAATCGTCGTCGCACACAAAGGAACGTTCAGAGCAACTAGCACTGACACAATAACTGACAAGCTACGACAATCCGGGTGTCCTTACTTACCTCGGTGACGTCAAGTTGTTGCGCAAATTTGAATCCGCAAGAAAAGATCTCCAGTTTTAATAAATCTGCTTCAAGGCGAATGCGAGTGAATTTTCTTGTCCGCAATCTAGGTTCCGTAGGTATCAGGAACAATACCCCTTCTTCTTTATTTGGCGATGCAGTAGGGGTGGATCCGGGCCGCAACCCACATGCCTCTCCAATTGGCATCGATCTCTTGTTATCTGTCTAGAGTACGCAGGCGTCCTGTGTTGCTTTGTCACGCAGGTTTGGCAGCTGAGTCGGATGGCCCAGCCACTTTAGACCTGGCTAGACTCATGTCGCCGTATAAATCGTGATTGAATTTTCTCCTCCAAATGCCGTCAACACAAACAGGACTACAGATCGCACGGAGAATATTTCTCTCGAAGATACCAAGGACTTCGATTTAGAGTGCCCATGCCTCTGCGTCGTACACCATTACTGGGTTGATCAGTCTAACACCTTCAATCGACAGATAGACGAAAAAAACTCAATTATTTCACTCTCCAGGTGTCACAGAAACTGCACTGTGACTCAGTTGCAAGGAGAGTCAAGCACCTGACCACGTCCTCGACAGCCACCCCACCCGTCATGGAAACCAGCACACTTCTCCATTTTAGCAGCCACGTTGTCCGCTCATCTGAGTCTTGAAAAACTGGACCCGGTTGACAGTTAGGACCCCGATCTTCATTCGAACTTGCGGCAACATTTTCGATTTCTTCAAATCTGTCCCGTCCTCGACTCCGACCATCAGTCAACAGTCTTATCGCACCCGAACTGACTGACCAATTCACAGATGTGGAAGCAAGCCCGTTCCCGCTCACCTCGACTATGTATGCTCTGCTTCGAGTAGTCGGCATGAGCTGTGTAGCACGTCGGTCCATCTTTAACCACAACCATTGGATGTGTCACACTTATATCCATTGGCGTTCCGGCAGCAGATGCTGACAAGCCAAATAGATTATCACTTCAAACTTCGACAGACAGAGAGATAGGGATTCAGCAGCAACGACATCCGGCTAAAAGCAACTCACCCCCCTCCCTGCACCAACCGACCATCCTTTGGAATCCTTCGAAAACTTTCTGAAAACTTGTATTCCTTATCAGATTAAAACATTCCTCTGCCAGCGAACGAATGGCTGCCTCACACCCGGAGGGAGCAGGAAGGAGCCCCTCGTCTCCTCTCGCTTCCATTTCAAAGGATACAAATTGCAAAAGTGTAACAACTCGTTCACAAGAATAAATACGAGGCGCTCTGCAAGCAGTGTAATTTCCCATCTGAGCACCAGCAACCTGTTGTCGTCTAACTCGACAACTGGGAAGGCTGAGGGCGAACTCCCAAGGAATAATAACCCAAATAATTCACACACAGTTCTCATTACACGTTAAAGCAGTATTCTGCAGAATTTCACGATAAATTCAGGATACGTTAGCACATTTTTCTGCTGCCCCCAGTTGAGCGAGCCAGCCAGCCAGCCAGCCAGGCAGCCACTCCGGCAAAAGGGGTGCTCCTTGTGGAAGCACACGAAACAAACGGAACGTATGTTCAGTTCTAATTTACTTTTCAACGATTGCAACACACTCTTCGTGCAAGTTAAGTCCTTTAATGGGTACCGACGACGACGTGTGAAATATGTTAAATTGCAAGCTCCTTGCTCCCTCGGCGCCATCCCAACCACGACGACGACTACGAAAACAAACAGCAATGACGACGATGATGGGGATAACCATTGCAACTGTAATTACAATTACCCTGCCAACACCTGGCCTAAAGGATCTCCTTCCAACTCACACACACAGGGGCGTGCGCGCACGCGAACACACACCCTTAGCGTTGAATCATTACAATCCACAAAATATAGTGCACCGCTTCATCGTGTCCTTGTTCGGCTGTGCACAGCTCTCGCAACTCACTTGCGAGTGCACTGGTGCCCATGTAAAGGACCTCCATTGAACTTCTGGGTCAATTACATGAACACAAGAGCACATGGCTACAAGACTCCACTCCACTGGAACACTGAAACTGCGTTGTGAAGCTGTTGTAAAGCATCAAGGATGCGCTGAGGTTCCATAAGTACAGCTCTCTCTCTCTCTCTCTCTCTCTCTCACTGCCCCACTGTCCCCCGAAGTCTCACACCCCCACACACATGGTGAGCATTAATTTTCTGTAGAATCCCATGTTTCTTTGCATACTCGGTGAGTTCGAGTTGCTTGTTCAGTGGTGATGTTCAACCCCGTCGTGCAGGCATTCCATGTGCATGTGTGTGTTTGTGTGAAGAATCCGAAGTAACTGAAGCAGTGAATTAAAGAGGGCGAGCATGGAGATCGTCAAGGGGACCCGGGCCCTCCAGGAAGTGAACTTAAAAACGCGGCTGTCCGTTGCAAATGGGACCGGAATGGAGCGGGTTAATCTGTCAAATTAACCCCCACAGTGTGGGAGACTAGCTACGGATGGGGTGAGATAATGGAGCACGAGGTGCGCATTGTGTACGAGCAATTTGCGAAAAGACACAGAGCGTGTGTAATGCTGTGTTCTGTGAAATATCAAGGGTTTTCAAAATGCGCGCGTTCTCGCTCATGACTGACTGACTGCTAATGGGTCGGACGCTATGTGTGTGTTCGTTTTTTCGACATTTTCAGAATAATTGAAAGCGCACATGTTTTTGCTGCTCACGTGATAAAATGGGGGAATAATTGAGATGAGATGCATTCCATGCAGTTTCGGAAGGAGGTGTGATTCACCGGAGGTGGTTGTGTAACTTTCCTCGGAGCCGTGATGCCGTGATGGTGTGACAAGCACAATTGACGAACTCAACCGTGCTGCTTGACAGTAGATTCTTTTCACAAAGTCCCCCATTCAATTCGGAGAATACAAGCTGTGCATTGTTGATTTGAAATTCGACGAAGTGGAAGAGTCGCTCGATCGATGTACATGCTAGCCAGAGCGTGAGTGGCTGGTGATTCAATTAGAGTTACCATTTAATTGTGAATTCCAATTCTTCCCGGATTCTTTTCAATCTGGACTGTATTCTACTTTATGACACTTTCGTCGTCATGTGACGACGAACCATCCGAAGGGGGCGAGTATGGAGATCGTCAAGGGGACCCGAGCCCTCCAGGTAGTGAACTCGTATCCCCATTTTCCCGGGAAAATCTATGATCTATATTTTCTCTATCGTCTCCGATAAAAATCCACGAAATCCAGACGGAACGACAGTAATCCCGTTCCGCTCTTTCAAAATTGGGGCACCTTTCCTCTGCGTTGGCACAGCTTTAAGAGCTGGGTTCACAAGCGAGACACGCTGGAAGGCGCGAGCAATTTCTGAGCTGCATTTCATCTTTAGTGGTCTTGGGACATCCACTTATCTTTTTTGTGCCATTGCCCTATGTCCCCCGAGAGGTTGAAGGACATAACTAAGTAGGTACCCATTCCAAATGGATCTTGTGGTGTGGTTAGTCTGTCAAATTGGCTTGTACTGTGAACGTCTTAGCAGCGCTTGTTGAGCTTCTCACGACTGAACTGTGCACTGGCTCAGGTAACTTCGTTGGTGAAGGCAGAGCATGTCGAGAGAACAACGAAGTGGAGTCAAATTTGATGTCAATGCCCGCCCATCTAGGCAAACAAGACTTCTAAGTAAAGGTGTGTGGATGGTGTGCTGGATTTTGGTTTTAAAGGTGTGCTGGATTTTGCGAATTCTTCAATTCTCTTTCCCCTGCTCTTCTCTCCAGCTGCCATAATTTAGCTAACTACCTCCAGTAGCCCACTCCAAGCCGTTTCAACTTTTCGGCGCCGGTTCAACTTTGTGTGAAGAATCCGAAGTAACTGAAGCAGTGAATTAAAGAGGACGAGCATGGAGATCGTCAATGGGACCCGTGCCCTCCAGGAAGTGAACTTAAAACGCGGCTGTACTTGCTCTTCTCACCAGCTGCCATAATTTAGCTAACTACCTCCAGTAGCCCACTCCAAGCCGGTTCAACTTTTGGGCGCCAGTGTCATCTGTCCGTGGTGGATCTGGGCCTCAGCCAACAAGCCTCCCCAGTATGGCAAGATCTTTAGTCACCTACTTTCAGTTTCACACACCAAGTTGGTTGATATTCTTCTTAACTTGTGTGCGCCATCGGTTCCGTGGGCGTCGTCTGTTGTGTTGCCTCATTGGTTCGGAGACGAAGACTCAGAGCAGTCGCTCTTTATCTTAGGCAGAGGTTCACTCAAGCCATAATTATACTTGTGTCTTAATATTTTTATATTTGAGGGTATATTGAGGCGACCTTTAGATCTATTGTGCCACCTTCCATACCTTGCTTTCTTAGGAGTTCCCCTCATTCATCTAATCACAGTTGCATTGAGGTTTATCGGCTCCAGCGAAGGTAAAAGAGATTTATACCCGCTGTGAAACCTAGATCACTTGAATATATTGTTACGTTTAGCCGACATGAGTCTACGTAAGATTAATTAAATTGTGCGCAAATACGGGTTCGATCACTGGGTTGTGACGAGTGAAACACCTAAAGTTCACTATTCAGCATTTACAAGAATTTATTTACGAGTACCGGCTCCTTTCTTGTGCGCTATTAAGCTTTGTAAATCACTATTACTTTATTACGAAACTGTGTGCTGCCTTTCAGGCTGAACTGATGAACACTTTGAACCCTATAAAGTCCCAAACTGAACTTTACTAATTCTCCAACTGAACTCACTGAATTGAACTCGCATCGACTGTCGTCCGATATTTATACCTCCCAATAGTTCTTCTAGATCATACTGCCGCCACGAGTCTATGGAATTTCCCCGCTGACGCTTATACACACGATTCTTTGTAATCTATCGGTGGCGACATCCATTCTTGCAGTATGGACAACAATTTCGGGAATACACTTTGGAGTTGATCGTTCTTCCAATTGCGGATAGATGGCGTTTTTGTGGTTGGTGTCCTGATTATCTCATCTTATACACGTTATACTATTCACGTCACAATATTTAAACACAAATTTCCCGAGTTTTAATTCGCACCCGCTTTACTTGAAAGTTCACAAAAAAATGTCCTCCGCTTTAATTAAAGAGGAGCGTAGATATTGCCTTCAACAATGTGTTAAATATATTCCATCACATGCGTGTTCTTTGTAAGCCAGTTTCCTTTAAGAATCTGAGAGAGCTGCTTCTAGTGGCTTTTAAGTCCTCCCCTGATAAAAGGTGCTTGCCCAGATATCTTTGTCTTTTGTGGGCTAGTGCCTCACAGTATATTTTTTTGAATGTCGTTAGATTTCCTGTAGAATCCACGGAGACCTTCTTCTGACTCTTCTAGTTTCCCTAGGTGCTCGCTATGTCTACAGTACTCTGCTAGGAAGCCTGGTGGAAAACCGGAGGTTGTTCTTGCTTATCTTGATACATGCCTCAAACCTCTTCCGGTTATGTTGACCCAAGAGTTTCTTGGCCTGCACTGAGCCAAAAAGGTGCGTAGTTACATAGAATATTCACACTGAGCCAACGAAACGTTAGCTATTTCTTGTCCGATGAACTTGAAAGTTGGGCCAACGAATGGCTGCTCGTTTTGCTTTTATTTTATATTTACGAGGGGCATTTGATGATTATTAATTCGCGTCTCTAGTTAAACAGAATCATAATGGCAACTGAGACGATGATGGTGAAAATTGCGCATCGCGCTGTAATTAAATGTCTCACTAAGCAAGTCAAAAAACTATTCATGAAGAGATGGTGGCTGTTTACCAGGGTTCCGCACCTTCATTATCAACTGTGCAAAAGTGGTCAAGTGAGTTCAAGAGAGGCAGAGAGGGCATTGAAGACGACCCCGGCTCGGGCGCCCCGGCTACTGCTTGTACGGGAGAAAGCATCAAAGAAGTCGAAAAACTTGTTCTTGAGGATGCCCGAATAAAGGTGAAAATGATGGCAGAGATCACCAAGCTTTCAATTGGTACCATTCACACCATTCTTCATGACCATCTTAAGCTTTCAAAGGTCAGTGCAAGGTGGATGCCACGAATGCTCACAGCGCCTCAGAAAAAAGTGAGAATCGCATGCTGTAGAGAGCTTTTGGAGATGTGTAGTGAGAACGCGGACGGTGTTATGGATCGAATTGTTACTTGTGACGAAACATGGGTCCACCACTATGACCCTGAAAGCAAACAAGAGTCCATACAGTGGCATAAAAAAGGAACAGACCCCTCGAAGAAGTTCCAAGTCACTCCGTCTGCCGGGAAGCTCATGGCCACAGTTTTTTGGGACTCAAAGGGAATCTTGCTCATTGAGTACAAAAAAAAAGGTGAAACCATCAACGCCACATCCTACGCTTCCACTTTGTATAATTTGCTGCAGGAAATTAAGAAGAAAAAAAGGGGTAAACTCGCAGCGGGTGTGTTGCTTCTTCAAGACAACGCTCCTGTTCACACGGCGCGAGTTTCCAAAGCTGCTGCGCGAGATTGTGGTTTCGAAGAAATCCAACACCCACCCTATAGTCCAGACCTTGCCCCTAGTGATTACTTCCTGTTTCCGGATTTAAAAAAATGTCTTCGTGGAAAAAGATGAAGAACTCAAGTCGCCAATAAATGGGTATTTTGCAGAGAAAGAGGAAATTTATTTTGTTGAGGGTTTAAAAAAGCTTATCTCAAGATTATTGTTCGTTGATGCAGTTTGCATAGTACCCTAACCAGGCACAAAATTATTGTTGCTTACGCTTCAAATGAATGAAATATACTGAAATGACGTACAATGGCAGTAGCTTTCCAACGCATGTTCCAATGGAATAATACAAGTTACGCCATCTCTTAGCGAACCGCACGAATTAAGTTATATAATCTCAAGCAGTGTTGCCAGCAGAAATTCTGTACATCTGTTTCTAGCACTAAAGTGGTGCGGGAAGATAGTGCTTCGAGTAACGTTCCCGTTCCCGTACTTCTTAAGTTGTGCCTGTCGGAGATTGGGCTGGGTATATAACCACTCTTTTTGCAGAACATTTTCAAAACCTTGAAATAGTACAGCTGTCTAACTGGTAAGATGTTTAAGGACATAAGTAGGACCATGGAGTGCGAATTGCGGTGAACATTACTTATTGTAAGGACAGCACACTTCTGCAATACAACAAGAGGTTGGAGACAGTACCCTTTATGTACCCCCCACAAATTTATACCGTAGTTTCCAGAGTTAGTTTCGAGCAGAATTTACCCAAACGGTAAACACAACGGATTGACGGGCGTAAACAGTTTTTTAGGGAGGAGATGTCTCCCCAGTTTATAATCTCTTGTAATTCCTAGGTATCTGAAATCTTTAACTATTTCGATTCTAAAACAGTTTACATTGCAAGGGACGCCTTCGTCGCACAGGAGTCTGCCGTTTTCCGGAGTATATTTACAATCAGCGTAAACGGTGTCGTAAACGGATTTTGACTGTATATTCAAAACCAGGACGTCACAACACAATTCACAACAAATCACAGCTGAAGAAGAACGCTTGTATACATCTTCGACCGCTTAGAAGCAATGAAAAATTTCGTTGAAGCAACGTACCGCTTCATTGGCAAAACGAAGTGTTCATAAACGCTCGGGCGTTTACAAGAAAATTATTGTTGGTTCAATGCACCCCTTCGTTGGCACAGCGAACATTTTCGCCGAAGCAACGTACGTTGGTACCATAAAATGTTGATACAGTACCGCGTTCTTAGAACCAATGAAAAACTTCATTGGCTCAGTGAACACTTTGATTGATGCAACGTTCAACGATTTCGTTTAGAAATGCTCACAGAAGATTTGAACTTTTAATGAACGCCAGTTCATTGAGTTAGCGAATCGTACATTAAACAGCGCTCATCCATTTGTAAATTTATTTGTAATTTGAACGAATAGTTCGCCGAGCCAATGAAAGTGTTCATTGAGCCAACGAAAATAACGAACGCTGTTCATTAAATGCTGCATGTCAGGGTTGAGTGTTCCAGGTATCTGCCTGGTTCATTCTTTCCAGTTCCCTTAACTCTTGCCTGAGGACGTGATCTCCTACAGCGCAGAATGGTTCGGAGCCTATTAAGGGTTCCAGTGAGGACGGCTATTTCATTGCCTTCTATCCCTGTAGTATAATACAATTATGTCTATTGTGACATAAGTTGACGTGTGGGTCCCCAACTTCATTTGGTACTGTCATTTTTATATCAAGAAATAAACGTCACTTCTTCGTGCTAAACTGCAGACACGTGTGTATGACTATCCCCGTTTGGCCAGGTTTCCAGCAGAGTTCTACTCTGGTGCTCCTGCTCAGCGTCTTAAGCTTTTGCAGATATTCCCATACGAGATGGGATTTGATGAAATAGGAGTCAAGTGCGAGGATAGCGGCACGACTGTGACTGCTATGTCGCAGTTGGTGCAGTTCCTGTCAAGATTGATTTGAGCGCATCTGTCTATGACATAGACTTCTGCTTGAAAGAGGCTGGTGCGTTTGCCCAAGGGTTCGTAGCACTCTGTCCGGGGCTAAATGCTAATGCCCCAGTTCTTGACCCGTCTGCATTCCATTTTACTGTTCAGTCTGTGTGGACTCATTGCTCCAGTTATTTTTGATGCGGAACTCATGGAAATTGAATTTCCTAATCGCGTCATCACTTCGGCGTGGCCGGGGGCATCGTCTCTATGTCGTTTCCTCTCCCTTCTCTTGCCATTCTTGATTGTTTTATTAGCACAGTCTGCAACCCCCAGTTGCCATGGAGTCAGCTCCATTAGCACCTCCATGGCCACAGTTTGGCAAGTTCTCAGGGCACCTGTAATACAGAGGCATGCCAACGCTTGCACTTTATTGAGTTTCTCTCTTGCGCTGATCGGGTTGGTTCTTGTGCAATGTATGGAATTATTGGTCTAACAGTAGCTATGTACATCCACCTTAGGATGCTTGGACTGGAACCCCAGGATTTTGGGAAAGGGAAATGCATCAGGGGAATGTATCAGTCGCACTTCTTTTTTCCTTAAAATCCTGGAGAAACTAATAGACCAATATATCAGGCAAACTATCCCTTCGTGCAGACTCTCACAAGTCTCGCAGGTCTGTTGGGACAGCCCTACACTCCTTAATAGCAACAATTGGAAAACCTCCCCACTTCAAAGAATATACCCCTGTGGCATCTCTTGACATAGAAGGTGCATCAAAGGCAATCTCTCTTGCCCTTAACAACCTTAAGAAAGTGCTTAGTGGCCTTCATCCATCAGCTACTCACCAGCAGGGTAATCCACTCTAATCTATTAGAGCTACGATCCGTAGAGGAGTTAATAGAGGAACCCTCTCGCCCCTTCTCTGGAACGTAGCTGTAAATGGGCTGCTACTAATACTGGAAGAGGCTGGATGTAAAGTTGTTGCCTATGCGGACGATGTCGCCATCGCTACAACTGCCAAATTCGTCTCTTCCTTAAGAGACATAATGCAGTATGCGCTCAATAAGCAGGAAGCATGGATACAAACATACAGACATGCGGCATCAGTGTTAACCCCCAGAAAACGGATCTCGTAGTTTTCACCAGAAGGTACAAAATCCCTCAATTTGACCCCCCTCACGCTGTACAACTAACCGCCAGTGCGAAATTTTTGGGTCTCATCATCGACAAAAGGCCAAGCTGGAAACTCAATATCCAGAAGAGGGCCAAAAAGGCTTCTTCTGTCTTGTTCAGCTGCAAAGAAACCATAGGCTGCAAATGGGGATTACAACCAAGCATCACCCATTGGATCTTCATCTGAATTGTCAGACCGATACTGGGTCTGTATGGGGTCTGTGGTGGACAGCACTAAACACAGCTGCCAACTGCACGCTACTCAATCGGGTACAAAGACTGGCCTGCATGTGTATCACTGGAGAGCACTCCGGCGGATGCACTCCATAATAATCCCCCATCTTCCGCCACTGGAAACCTCCAGTAAACAGGTGGCAGCCAGCATAGCTCTGAGACTTAAAACACTGCGACCATTCTAGACAGATTCAAATTTCTCCCGAACGACACCAACCCCCTTCTACACCAAGCTATCTTCGAGAAGAAATTCTCCACCAGCGTCCCCTCCAGACTGGATAGGATATCTGATAATCAGACGCTGGCTGTCCCCCTGCGCATCTTCACTGATGGATCGGAGACAGACTAGGGTTTAGGTGCTGGTGCCTATTCTCAAGCCCTAAACATAGCTATCTCCCTGAAGCTCCCTGATCACTGTAGCGGATCACTGTAGAGACGCTGTACTAGCTCAAGAACAAAGTAATCCAAAAGAAAAAGGCTGAACGAAGGTGAAGGCCTTATTTCGATACTGACTTCCAAGGCCATGGATTCTATATTTGCTTAACCAAGCAGACATTTTCCTTGACTTAGTGAAAAGCTCGAGGACGGCGACTACAAAGTAGCCACATACCGGGATTTCGCAAAAAGGCAGCATATGGAATATGCCCAAAAACTTTTAAACGTACCAACTTCTTCGGCACCATTGGAAAGCGGGTTTTCCAATTGGTCTATGATCCAAAGCGATTTATGAAATGGTTTAGATTTCAACAAGTACCCTACGTACGTCCATGTCAATGACTAAAGTGTGAATAATATGAGTCAGGTGAGGCAGTTTTACTGGAAGCAACACTTTAATGAAGTCCGCGGGATTATCATCAAGACCAACGGATTGTGATTTAATGGCGAATACTGCACAACCGACTGCGTAGGAATCGATTCTTTTTAGTTCAAACGCCTTTGCGGGTTGCCTCTTTCGAAACATATCATCAACCATAGTGGTCAACTTATACGGCTAAGGTCTCCATTCACTGAAATTTTCAATACACAAGTCCATTGCGAGAGCTCGTACTGCATACCAGTTGTGTCTTTGGTTGCTACCGTAAAGGGCTAACTTCTTCTTGAGGCTTTCCTTATGCATGTTCAAACCGTGACAATGTATTCTGCCTGGGTTTTGAGGGTTCGTATGAAGAGTGGGCACTTATTGTGTGTATCTTCATACCCGTGACGCATAGTACCTAATTGATTTCACACTGCTTCAAAATCACTGAACTTACAGAGATGCGGCATACTTCAGTAGCACTCTTACAAAATCCATAACTTCGACCTTCCCTCACTATGCGGGACCCCCCTCACTATGCTAAATGATAGCGCAAAATTCCTACGCAGCTAAGTTGGAAGCTAAATACCCAGGAACGCGTAAAGAAGGCCTCCATGGCTCTGCTTTAAAGGGCCATATAGTGCAAAATGGGGACTACAACCCCTAATGGTCCACTGGCTGTTTATATCAGTAGAGAGACCCATACTGTTGTCCGGCGTCGCAATTTGGTGGACCGCAGTCGAAAAGAAACTCAAGCTCACATCACTCGGAAGAGTGCAGAGGATGGTGCGTATGCATTATTGGACCATACTACCTGGGGGAGCACGGACATAAGTAACAGAGGTTATAAGCTATTGTTAGTAACAGAAAAGACGTCCTAGACCCAACCCTTGTCTCAGACCACATGTCGGATGATATCAGGGAGTGGAGGGTCTCTAAAGAACACTCCTTCTCTGGTCACCGATAGTAACTTAAGTCCAGTGAGGTGGTGAGTAATTTGCTACTCAACTTTCCCAGTCTACAAACCTCTTCGGAACTTGATTCCTCAGTATAGAAACTCGCCGAGGTCACGAATCAAGCTCTGTTCAATTCCTGTCCCATCAGGAAAGTAGGGGGAAACCCAAACCTCCCTGGTGGCGATCAGCCTTAGACCAACTTCGAAAGGGCTTCAGAAAGCTCTTCAATAAAAAGCACCCGCAGAATTGATAATTGGGACTTCTACAAGAGAGCCCTCAACACCTTCAAAATCGAGCTGAGGAAAGCAATGAGACCATCATGGAGACTCTTCCGTGGAAAGATGGAGGAAATGGTGTCAACCCAAAGGGTCCTGCCTAATTCAAAGGACAGACGGTACCTGGACTACCTTCAGATCATCTTGGAGACTCTTCTGTGGAAAGATGGAGCAAATGGTGTCAACCCAAAGGGTCCTGCCTACTTCAAAGGACAGACGGTACCTGGACTACCTTCAGCATGGAACTTCTTATCGACACACACTTTCCTGGCAGCTGCTATATCTCTCTACTCCTGTACCTCTTGCAGCTCACCTAGACTGACGACAAGTTCCTTACTCTTTCTGGGCGGATAACCACCATCCATGCCTATCGCTACAACAGAACATCTGCTAAAGCTGGATACACTGGCTGAAATGAATCGTAGATGGGCGGCAACTGGCACTGAATGCCTCATTACCAAACAACTCTGGCCTGCGGTGGTAATTAGTTTAAGAAGGCCGAATATCAGATCTCTCATTGGCGTTCTAACAAGCACATTGCGCCATCGGAACTCAAGCCTATACACTAGGCCATCCTGATAATGATTTTTGCAGAAGCCTGCATGAGCGAGGATGAGGAAGAAACCATTGAACACTTGCAATCAATCGTTTCCCGTAGATTCGGACTTCTGGAGTTGCACTTTTTTGATAATCTGGCTGAACTGAGAACCATTAGAGTCGGCCATCGTCTGCACGGTATCCATAGATCCGCGTGGAAACACAATGAGCCTGTGCTGGCCTGTGTGTGGCTGTTGTCCTTCTGCACAGCAGTCAGTCACTTCACCATAAACTAACTTAATAGCACTCTTGGCCTTAGCAAGCTTCTCACTCACTTTCTCACGCATTTCTTTGCTTAATGGCACACTGCTAGGTGTTGCACTCCTAGTGTTCAAGTCTTTTCTAGTACCGTTCTCAGAGAGAAAAGCTGGTCGGTTGTACTTCTGTCGGGACGGACAGTTCATGCCCCATCCTGGACTGTGCCATAGCTCCAGGACACCTTAGCGCAGACTTTCTTTTCAAAAAGAGGGGCAGTCTTCTAAAACGTTTGACATGTTCTTATAAGTGTGAACATGCATGCAACACCATGTCGCAGCTCACTGGATGTGTTGACAGAGATGTCGCACCGAGAACATCGCAAAATTAAGTCCGTTCATCATGATTGCGTCAAATAGGACCTCGCTTTAATCAAAATTTGTCTGACTGTAGCCGTTTTCGGATTGCCCCATTGCGTAGACCAAACCCGCGAAACTCAGTGATGTTGACTGATTTTAAGTGTCTTCTCGGATTGCCAATGCGATTCTTCGCACGAGTAAACCACCGAGGACTGCAGGGATGAGAGTTGATGACACCACAAGCGACTGGAGCGCGCAGTCACGGAAACTCGGTCCAGATTAGCACGTCCTATCGTCTCCTCACTGAACTTGTGAATAAAATCGAAACATACGACCCCCAACGGAACGTCGACGCCCAGCAACGATCTCAGAGAAATTGCATTCAAGGAAAACTCCGAAACACATCTCAGGCCACCCATTATTTCGCCGAATGATTTGAATGCGCAATCCGGTGGTAATTGCAATCCAGGGCAATCCGGTCCTGCACTGAACGCCGCAAATCCTCACCCGAATTCCCCACCCAAGCCAGATGCAACCGCCAACGGTCCAATTACGTCTGGCTCGTGTTGTTTGAGTGTTGCCGTTCCGGCCAGCATGCATCCGAGAACCGAGGATTGGAAAAATATGGAAAATACATAAAAGTGTAGTATATCCGCTCTGAAAGCAAAAACTTTTTCTGCCGGAAAAGAAGTTCGTCCTGAAATACCAAACATGGCCAATAACACTGAACGGCGCTGTGTGATGGCACGAGGAACGAGGGGAGAGTGCTGCTGAGTTCGCCGGCAGCTAACCTTTGTTTGTGGGAATAACTTTTCGTTTCTTACGCTCAAACGGTCCTCATAAAAGTAATTTCGACTTTGAATGCCTTCAAATTCCATGGATTGCCCAACTCGTCCTGTTTATGTCGTCCTTGTCGTGGGATGAGCTAGTGTGGGGGGTAGCGGGCGGCTGTGTGCTTGCCCCCACACACGTGATCGGTTAAACGTTCAATCCCCATTCCGAATGAATGGCTGTCTTGTGCACACACAAAGGGTCCTCTTGTTCTGCGGCAAATTCCCCCGGGGCAACCACACCAGATACAACCGGCGTGTCTGTGTATTCCCGGAGGAAGGGTGCCCATTAAGCCAAGGATACCCGACAAACAGATACGAGATGGTGTGCACTTGCCTTGACAAAGTGCACCTACTTCCGTGTGTGGGCGATGGCTGCGTTCTCGGGTGTTGAGCGTTTAGTGGATGCTACTGGCAGAAATTAGGATCTCCTTTATTTTAATGTCCCCCTCCCCACCCCTTCTCCTGGTATGCGACTGCGGCGGTGGCGGTGCTTGGGGCTCTCCACGTCCGGCTTCCTGCTGCCGATCACAGTGTCCTGCCGGTCGCTTCAACCTGAAGTAATGCACCGCCAGAAGCGGAAGGAATGCCTTTGACAGGCGACAGTCAAATGTCAGAGTGGCTGAGTACACACCCGGCACTCAACGTGCCGGTGACATTCATGATTTGCAATTCAAAAGTATTTCAACATCATTTGACCCATTCGAACGGGTGCAGTGCACCGGAATTATGTTTATTCATTCAGTCGACGGTTTTGTGTGCAGGAACCGATTGAATCGACTGCTTTATGCAGAGGTTATCCCTTGAGTGGCGTTTAGTCTGCTCAGGGGTGACGGGGCGATAGGGCGCTCTGCCTGTATCCTGCACGTTTCATTTTGGGGAGGATTAGTGGGTGCATTGATTGAAATGCATGAAATGGCCGGATTACCGAGAGGTTAAGTAGCCCTTGTTGTTGCTGTGCCTTCGAACTTCGACGGTTTGCCCGGCATCGGGGCTGTTGTGAGATTTGTGTTCAATGCATGCACTTCGGGCGGATTCAGAAATGAGTTCTGTTGAATATTGCATTCTGCCACTAGAGAGTGCCTGAATGTGGAATTTGAGGAATTTTGTGAACAAGTGATGCCAAGTCGAGTGGCTCGGAGTTGAGCCTCTGCTTCGGGGAAAGGAATTTTGCATGTTCGAGCATATCTTGCAGACGGTCTTCCAACCGGGCCTTCCGAACTTTGACAGTTGATAGCGGCCCTATTGTTGAAGCTCCATATGTCACATTTAGTCATTCTGTCTTGGCAATTCATCGCGGAGTTCATCATAACGCTCAACAACACGTGCTGGTGATGAAATTGCTTTATCTGTTGGGGAAAAGTGAATCGTGCTTCACCCACTTTACGGTCGAAAAATCACCTTCACCGTAGAGGCACCGATGGGTTTCTTGGTTCGCTGGTTTAAGTGGCTACTCGATTGGGGTCGATGTGGGTACAAGTAGGGCATTGTGCGGCGAATTGATGCGACACCTTGTAGACCTGGGTTGTCTGGATTAGCTGAATCCAGCCTGTGGAGTCTGGGAATTTGATTGTGGGCGATGTACAGTAGAGTTCGGTTATAACGAGCACTCATGGCAGACAAATTTCCCGTCGTTACAAGCGGATGTCGCTGTTGAATGGGAAACCAAACTTTCGCTTTTGACTTCGTCCGTAATGTCATTACAACCGAGGTTACTACTGTCCTCTGATTAGCGATCTCCTAAACGTCACGAAGGAATGATTTGCCGAACTTCTTGTTTGTCTTAGCTGGACAGTCACAGAGAGAGTGAGAGGGTGTCGAGGCAACTGCGGCGGTGTGGGTTGAACGGAATTCCGAGTCGAGCCGCGTGGATGATTAGGTGCCACTGCCCTGTACTTCCTGCTACGACTCTACCTATTTCTGAGCGATTTCTTTGGAGGAGGCCATCAGTCTCATGTAGGAGAGCCAGGTTATCCTAGAGTATTTACACTTGGATGTCCTAGTGTAACTTCTACTAGCGAAGGACGGGAATTGTAATTGGGGGGGCACCATTTCAGTGGAGACATTGCTGGAAGCTTCTTGTTACACCAGTTCGTCGGCAATCTCCTATCCCTCCATGTTGCCGTGGCATAGAACTAAGCGGAGAGTGATTTTGAACCTGGTACCGGCTTGTTTGAGTTCTTCCTTGCACCGTTGCACCAATTTATTGGAGGTGATGACTGGAGGAAATAGCGATTATGAAACTTTGGATGTACACAGCTGTTGTGCGTCACATTATCACCTATCCCACCCAATCATCATCCCAAAAGAACTGCGCCGGCTTGGCAGCCAAGAATGAATCAAGCCAATTTTTGATATTCTGCTTTGATGTGAACCGTAGTTCAGTGGGGGAGTTCTGGATCGACCGGATCAAATGGTAGTCAAAAGGGGCAAGGTCTGGGCTATACGGCCGGTGGGGTAAAACTTCCCATTCACTGTTTTCCAAATAGGTCTTCACCGGAATAGCAACATGGGGCCGAGCGTTGTCATGATGGAAAATGATTGCCTGGTGTCTGGTCGCATATTCCGGGCGTTTTTCGGCTACTGCTCTCTTCAAACGGATTAATTGTGTTTGGTAGGTTAAATGTGTCCGGTTTTAGCAGCTCATAATACAGCCCACCCTCCTGATCCCATCAAATACAGAGCATTACCTTCGCGCCATGGATATTCGGCTTTTCTGGTTGGCCAAGCCAAAATCACCGTGCAATCAATCGTGCAAACCACTTTTGGCACGTTCGCTCAGCTAGCGCATGTTCACCATAAACTGCCACCACAATACGATGATTTTCGGCAGCAGTTTTCTTCATATTAAAGTAATGAAGAAGAACTCCCCGCAAAAACACTTTTTCAGGCACAAAGTTCGACATATTTGAGTGAAAAACAAATATTGTTCTTTACGCTTCAAATGAATGAGATATACTGAAAAGACGTACGATGACAGTAGCTTTCCAACGCATGTTCCAATGGAACAATACAAGTTACGCCATCTCTTAGCAAACCGCACGAATTTAATTTATATACCCAATACAAAATGATGTCAGATGAATCTGAGTGGGAAGAAACGTAGAAGTGGCACATCTCTTCCTCCAATATCTCTGATTTGAACGATTGAGGGTACGACGGGAAGATTCGACTGTAGTGTTAGACGAAGTTGACTTATGACGACGATGGTCTTGAAATTTACGCAATGAGGGCCCAACTGAGATGACTAACCCCTGCTTCATAACTCAACGAGAATTTTATTTATTGTTATCAGCCATAAGAGTGGTGAGATAATCCCGCCTTGAGGTGTACCCCGGTTGAGTGATTTGGCAACTCGACCATTTACTCAGTTGCGATTGGAGGAGGCTGGTTTCTAGAATGGACACAATCCACTTACGGACGAAACCCTGTATTCCCAAAGCAGAGAGCTATTTATTGTTGGACTTGGTTAAGATGTTATTAAAGGCACCTTCGATGTCTAAGGAGGTAGCAAGGGTTTACTGTGTAAATGGGTACGTTAACAGACAAAATGTTCGTAAAATGATACCAATCCACATAAGATCCCAGAGCGTCCAATGTATCACGAAAAAATCACTATTTGGGGTTGGCCTTGGATTGGATTGAACCATTTTTCTTTGAGAAGGACGTTGGCCAGGCTATCACTGCCAACGGCGTGTGCTATAAGTCGATGATTCCGAACTTATTTTGGCCTGAAGGGGATGATATGGACACCAATGAGATGTGATTTAAAATAAGACCGCGCTAATTGCCATAAAGTTTGCGCCACATTGGAATTTCTGCACTGTCGATTCGAAGGCATGGGCATCTTCCTCGGAGATGATGTGAACTGGCCACCGAGATCGAACCAGTAGACCCCCATATCCTTTTCTTATGGGGTTTGCTGAAGTCGCAGTGCTATGCCAATAAGCCACAGGCTCATTCCATCGGTCAAGTTCAGCGCCACAGCCATGGAGGCGTGACATCCGCAATGCGTCCCATCCGGAGAAGTCACTTTGTCTTTGTCACTTTGTTGTATAATGTTTAAATTTAATGATAAGCTGTCTTAAGCTGCCTAAGCATGTCTTGAACTTTTGTTCTGATTTTTCTGTTAAATGTTGCAATGCCACAGTTTTAGAAAATGTTTGTTTATACTGAAGTGACAATTAAATTGACATTTTCTAAAGTGTAAGTCGATCCAATGACAGTTGGCTGATTAAATTCTGGCTATTTTTCGTGTAATTGAGATTTTATCGACCCTCTTTTTTTCCCTTTTTGTACCCTTCCCCGAGTTCACCGATTTGACAGAATTCTGTGCTAACCAATGCCTCTCCTCATGTGTCGTAAATTTGACAGGCATCAGCACGATTTAAACAAATCCCAATTGTGCCACATTTTAGCGCCTGTCTCTCCTTGGAAACGCCTAAATCTATTCTCCCCTTCCCAATCGTTGCCCCCATTCAGCGGCTCTTTGACAGGTGTCACAACGAAACACAATTGAAACAATTGACGTTTCCATCGAAACCATTAATCACCTTGTCTCCACACATAATCAGTAATTTGATGAAATTTATGCCACAATTTGACGCTGCACACCGACACCTAACGCGACACAAGTGTCACGCTCAAATTGCAACATACACTTCCTGTCCAACGGTCATTATCATTCAGCGCCAAATTGCAAATCACTGGCAGCGCTCACTTTGTCAACACACCCCAATTGACGTATCAAAACAAGAGTCGACATTGTTGTACACCAAAGCAAACAAGTGTCACTCTCACTCACGCCACACACACACTGTGACAGTCACCATTAGCACTTGATTTTATCTTCATTGTTTGTGAAATTCATTTTGAGTAACAAAACATTTTCCCTCTTTTCATTTTCAGGTAATGTCAACATCAAGCGATTTGCATCGATGACCTGTGTACCTGTGTTCGCCACTCACACGCATCCTGGTGGCCCTGTTGCTGCTGCAGGATAATGCCGTGCAACACGCACAATGGCTCATGTATCTTTGTAATCATAAATTTCACAGTTATTGGTCACAATTCAGATATTAATCGACTCGATTATCGATTGCAATGTGCAAATAATTCAATTTAACTGAGTTGCAGCGTGACAGTAAACAGGGAGGCCGGCTTGCGACTCACAAGCTTTGTCTGTAATCAACGGTGACGGGGGGAAATTGGTCTGCTGGTTAAACACAGATTATGAGCGGTGATCGCGGTGCGCGATGGGGCCCGGGATAATGTGGTTTAGAGCGGTTTTCATTGAGGTGTGATAATATGATAAAATGCAGCCACCACAAGGCCAATCAATTACTAAATTGATTTGAATCGTCGGTCTATGGGTGGGGCTTTAAATTTGCTACGTGGAGTGGAGTGAAGGCTCTGCTTGTGAATTGAATCAGTTTAATCCTTTCGTGTTTGAGGATTTGCTAAATTGAAATGGGCACAGATTCTGTTGGGATGGCGGTTTTGCTGAACAAATGTGTGGCACATAAAACCCTCATTCATAGACTTTAATGCCAGACTGCCTGATGGCAGCAATTCTGGTGCCTCAGCGAAGGCGGCGTTGTACAAAAATTGATAACCGACTTGTAAGTGAAGACTGCCAAGTAGAAATAATTGCACCGCGAAACTCCTCCACGTGTTAATGAACCTTTTTTTTGTAATTTAATTTTATTTTTATTATATTGAGTGTAACTTACATGCTAGACAAAATGACTTAAAACTAGCTTAACTAACTTAAGAATTCACAATTGTTCTTAATACTAACCTACTGACCCTATTCGGGTACTCTAAGCTAATCTAATCTATATTATACATGTGCCTTTCGCCTTAATCTACGTTTTTTTTTTAAGTCTTTGACGACAAACTGTTATTAATTTTTTTTTATTTTGGTACCAAGAAAACTGGTTAAAAACTTGGCTAAACTTAACTTAACTACTTAGCCTACCTTATCCTAACTTACCCTAACAGAAAACTTAAGACTATCTTAACTATGTCCTTAACAGTACGGACGAGTGCACCAGGGCGTATATGTTATGTATATGCTTAACATATATAGCTTATACGCCGTGGAGCACCTTTTTTTTTTTGGGTTTTTATTTTACATGTTTTTTTTTTTTGATTTTTTGTTTTATATATATATATATTGTTTTTTTTTTTTTCCCCTTAATAACTACCTTAAAACTTATGTAAGCTGGCCACCATGGTCAACTACCGACTCTCTCCTATCTCGAGCAGAGATCGCTCTACTGAACCGGAGGAGATCCTCGTGACTTCGAGCGACATCCCGTTCATATTGAAGTCGCCTATCCACTGTTCGGCGTACGACATGGAAGATTACAGGACATCCGTGTGGATCCTGTATTAGGCCAATTGTGTCGACGTAGAGGAACGCCTCGGGAGGAATAAAGCCGGTAAGGCGCACTCTCTCATGATACATTACGTTGGGGTAGTAAGCCCCAAAGATCAGACTGTTGGAAGAAGTCATAGCTCGTGCAATATGCCTTCTTCAGCTTAATAATAAAATGATCAATCCTGTTCAAGTTTGCCTCGTTGTACAGGACCTCGTTAGGATAGTACTTCTTGTACTCAGACTCGGGTGTACGTTACAACCGGAGACATGTCCGAAGACACTGTCTCTCGAACAACCTCATCTTTTCCATCTGGGAAGGACTCACGTTGAACCACAACGGACAATCGTACGCCATAATTGGCCGGATGAGGGCCATGTAGCAGATTACCTTCACTCTGGAATCAAGTTGGCTGCTGTAAAACAACCCCCTTGCCATAGCAAAGGCCTTTTTAGCTTTCGTCAGAGCAATATCTATATGTTTGTCAAAATACAGATATTGATCCAACCAAATGCCAAGATATCTGACTACACTTTTCACATCTAAAAGCCGTCCCCGTGGGTCCAAAATGCCGAACTTACGCCAGTTTGTGCGCGTATCCCATGATGCCATGTACAACGGGGTTCTGAAAAGGATAGTTTCACACTTCAGGAGGTTGATAACCAACTTCCATTCGTCGCAAAATCGCTGAATTTGTTCGAAGTCACGTTGCAACAAGATATTTATTACTTCGACCTTCGGACCTGATCTGTATGCCACTAAATCGTCGGCGTACGCAATTAAGTGCGGCATTGAACCTATAAGATCTGCAGTGAATGTTGAAAACAAGATCGGCGAACCAACCGCTCCCTGTTGCAGACCGTTTTTGATGTCAAAGACCATGAAAGAAGTTACATCGCCACTGTTAATGAACCTCTGCCAGGGGACAGTGACACCAACATCCTTCTAAAGTTAATTTTTCAAGGAGAGATATTTGAAATGTGTTATACCATCGGATGGCGTCCGTGGCGTTTTGGGTCTGTACGTCGACTCCTATACACGTGCGCCTACGTGGCTAGGTTCAAATACCGCAAAAAAATGTTCACGACCACACCCCTTTCGAGACACTGACAGTTTTCTCTTTGCGTTGAAATAAAACCCCTTATCCTTAACAGCATTCGGGTGAACATTTTTGAAAGATTATAACTGTCTAGAAAAAACACCTCAAATTGGCCGTTCAGAGACCGG
Organism: Eristalis tenax; assembly: GCA_905231855.2. Classification (NCBI taxonomy): domain Eukaryota; kingdom Metazoa; phylum Arthropoda; class Insecta; order Diptera; family Syrphidae; genus Eristalis; species Eristalis tenax. Next base: position 71,032,464 of record HG993125.1, on the reverse strand, counting down.
CGTAAAACCGTAGGTCCCTTGCACTTGTGAGAGAACAATAGCACGCACAACACGAGTGGTTGCGGGAGACCCTCTTCGGGTTGTACCACCACCCATGTTATTATTATATTACTTTAGCGACTGTGGCTTGTCAGCCAGGAAATACGCTTCTTCAATAAAATAAAAAATACGCCACCTTAGACGCGGGCGTTCTCTGTTGCGTTGCGCCACGGGTTCGGATGCGAATACTCTTCGGGCCAGAGGTGAGTCGTCCATGCGCTGGCATGAGCCAGTCACCTTAGGCATTGGCTCCGTGGACGCATGTCTTTGTACAGAGAGGTCAAATCTTTTCCTCAAATCAAAGATTGAACGCAAAATATTTCCTTCGATCTCTCGATCAAGGACAGCATATACTTGGTCTTGCCCTTATTCAACTCAAAACCCATTTTGGCCGCTTTCGTCTAAATAAATTGTGGACTTATAACCCATCCATGTGGATCATAAGTCCGTTATGGACTTATGACCGATGGACTTACCATACTGCACCGCCATCAAACGACTCATTGACAGCTCGCTGTGTTCCGAGGAACACCTCAATGTCGCCCGCATATCTCTGGAAGATTGTGAATCTGGACGTCTGCGGTTCGAATCCCAGTGAGGCTTTGCAAATCTGGTCCAGTCACCATTGGCCGGGATAAAATGACTGCACTGTAGTGATCGATCAGTGGTAGTAGTCTGACCGGAGGCTGCTGCCTGGCAGTACAATGGACACAGTCGTTATGTCTGAGTCCTCCAGTATGGTGTTTAATAATCTCCAACAGTAAAAAAAATGTGCGTCTAGTCTTGTCTTGTGAATCTTGCACGATCTTCTTTAGGTTGATGATGAAGGAGCCACATGAAAGTGCGTCGCCTTGCCTAAATGCTTGTATGACATTTATGCTACCGACGAGTTCGTTGCCGACCTTGATGGAGTAGCATATCGTCATCCTGCTGAGTCTGACGAGTTTGGCAGGAAAATCGAACGACAGGAAGCTTGTCTCTATGGACGTGGCATGTGTGGCCTTGGAATCGACAAATAGGCGGTGCGTGTCGATTTGAACTTCTTGGGTCATTTCTAGGATCTGCCGTAGTGTGAAGATCCAGTCGATGGTGGGCGTCCCTGGCCTGAAGCCGCACAGATATGGACCTACCAGAGAAGATCTTGTTAAGGAGACGTTTCCCTCTATAGTAGGTGCAATCAAACTGATCTCCATCTAGTAGAAATGGCAAGCTTAAGCAAACGACATAATCTGTAAAGGAATGCTTCCACAGGGACAACCCGTAAGTTAGAGTTGGGATCTCCAGGATTCCTTTACAGATTATGTTGTTTGCTTAAGCTTGCTATTTCCATAAGATGGAGATCCCTTTACCCAACACATGATGCTTAGAGGGTGCCCCCGAATTGTTGTGCTGCACAAAGAAGAAGAAGAAGCAGCTACTGAGCCATTGGCAAAGCGCGTTGGATGCACCAAAAGGCTTGTAGTTACTCGACCATCGTTAGGGTCGGTGGCAGAATTGGGTCATATTTCTGTAATTCTGTAACAGTCACTTGGACAACTTTATTGTCCTTACATTGTATCAATTAGACCTACAGACGGACAGACGCAGTCGTATAAAAGATTTTCCAAAAATAATCGTTTGACATGTCTCGAAAATGAAATAATGATGGAACGTTTTTCGATGGAATTGGATGTCTTTCACATGTCTACCACAGTCGCGCTTGCAACAGTCAATTTTTAATGACACGTCCCCACATTTCGACGAAGGCGGCCGCTGTCTCTCGTTCAATCTTGGCTTTGAGCTCCAAAAAGTGGAAGAAGAGGTGTTAAATCACACGATATAGGCAACCATTACTCGATATAACACTTTCATCGAAGTCGAATGCTAGACCTTGTGGCACTGTCTTGCTGAAACCACATTTAATTAATGCCTAGTACGTGCAAAAAAAATTACTACGGGTATTTATCGTCAATCAAGCGATAAAGAGGAGTCGGGGTTGAAATACAAAAAAGCAATGCTGTGGCGTGGTGTACATTTTATACATCCACTGCCACACAATTTGTCAGCTCTCATAACTCAAGCGCACACGGACAGCGCTCAAAGAATATAGATAGACAGATACATTTATTTTCGTATAGTATAATATTTACAATGCTTACAATAATTCTGCACAGCTTCCACAGAGAAGTGATAATTTACAATCTTACTGCGGGAAAAACATTCGATAGCACGCACTATCTTTATTTGTAATTGTAAGAACATCAGAGGAAAAATAAACAAAAATAGAGGAAAGATGGTAAAAAAGAAGGGCTTTACATGAACATTACGCATTTAAAATTTAAGATCAGCGGTTAATAAATATGAACTAATAACGAACAAGAGATAAATAGACTAACGAATAAATAAATAAATAAATAAAAAATAAATGAGTAATTATTGGGTCTATAACTTAATTCGTGCCGTTTTTTTTTTTCAAATTTTGTTTATTTAGGCAAAACATGTACAATAGTATTATTCAAAGTATTGCCCATCTGAAGTTATGACTGACAGTTTTCATAAATTTCATTTTCGCCATAAACTTCCACCAAAATACGATGGCTTTCGGCGGCCGTTTTCTTCGTATTAAAGTCATGAAGAGGAACTCCTCGCAAAAACACTTTTTCACACAAAAAGTTTGACATATTTGAGTGAAAAAAAATATTGTTGTTTACGCTTCAAATGAATGACATGTACTGGAATGACGTACAATGACAGTAGCTTTCCAACGTTCCAATGGAATACAATACAAGGGTTCACGTAACTCCAAATGATTGGAATAATCTTTTAAATGTCTTCGAAACACTTTCACTTCGTTGGTTTCTTCATTCACACAGAAAATGCTCAAATTCATTAAGACCTCTTTTCTAACTGCAATAAAGGCACAAACTCTGTTCAATTGTTTTTCAACTTGTATTTCCCACCACTTGTCAAACTGACACTTGTTCGAAATGTCACAGCCGATTCGAAGTGGAATTTTGTTCGGGCGAAATTCATGTGAACCTTTTCGTAGTTCGGGTGAAAAACAAGTACTTCGGGTGAAATGCTGTTGCGGCGAGAATGAAGGCTGAATGTGTACAATTATGGCTTGAAACACGACTTTAAACTGGATCTGTTTTTTTAGACAACTTAACACTGGCATGCGATTAATTAGTGAATACAACATTTTTGTGTCGATGTTTTTACTTTAACTTGCTTAAAGTATTTTTTATATGCGTGGTACTTAGGCCGTGGTACTCGACGAAACTAGCCCACGGAACACCACAGTCGTTAAAATCTGTTTGGAGGAAAATGAAAAAAATTTAATCACACTTTTCAGCATTGATTTTGACCAGAAATGAAGTGTAATAGAGATGCCCAACTTCACAGCTGATTTACCCCTAGTCCATCGACGAATTTCCGAGGCTTTTTGACAGTTATTCATGAATTTTTGACGGTTACTCACGAAATAACGTAAATGCCGTTCTCTGATTGGCCAATTTGGCTTTAGAAAACGATATAATGTTTGTCAAGAGATTTAAGAGGCAAAAAGGTAGAAGTTGGGCGTCTCTATCATACTTCATTTCTGATCTTGACATTCCAGTGCTTAAAGAAAGTATTAAGACCATATTGTAAGCTATGTGCAATGACTGTTCCACTTGTATGAGACGTCTAGAGAGCCGAGTCGTCAGCATAAAGTGCTAAATGACAGTCCAGATTCCAGATCCAGATCACTGTTAAATAAGTTAAATAGTGTTGGTGCCAAAACGCAGCCCTGTGGGACACCAGCAAGTACAGCTTTCGACGAAGAAATAGCACCATTAAGTGCAGCAACTCAAAGAATATACTAAAAGCATCAAATGTCTCAAACAAACTTTACACATCATCTCGCTGGTTATTGAAAAGTCCCCAAAAAAATCCCCACCCCACCCTAACTCAAGAGCCTTGCAAACTGCGTCCAGTCATATCTGCTTCATGACATCCATTCAAAAACAAAAAACCCAGCCTCTCCTCAAAATCCCACACTCAGCCCTCCACTCACGACAACACTCAGTGACCACGGCCGCACTCAGTGCAATATTAACAATTCACGTCTTCCGCTGCACCAAACCTTGAGATCCACTGAAACGTTTACCTACTTAATAGGTTCCGCAAAATCATATCACGTACTTAATCACCAACGTCATTAACAGCCGCCACAGTTGAGCGGAAAAAAAAACGAAAAAAAAGCACAAGCAAACCAAAAGTCCACGAAATTCCAACCAAAACCGTCCACAGATGCACTGTCCTTTTTCGTTAATTAAAGCAGCCACGTTTCGTTTGTATCTACGTGCCACCGCATATTACTTTTCCGATAATCCGGGAGATTATCTCGTTTCGTTAATCACCGCCCCACACGCTGCCTCGTAGCGACGAGGTACAAAGTCATTAAAATCTGATTACCATTGTTGTGAAATCTCGACCGCATTTTATTTGTGTTTTTCTGTTGGCTCTCACCCTGCCTCGACGAGGGTGTCCTTTTTTGCGTCTGTGCGTGGCTCCCATTGGTACACAATCGGAAGATATCGCATCCAATTGCTCATCCATTTACCGGATGAGCATAAAGCGCACACAGACAAAAAATACGAGGAGTACCCGCAACAAATTCAAAATCCCACCCAGCACCGTGTCACATTATCGCTGCGGAACGTGCCCCCCCTCGTTTGGCTCCGCCGGCGTTCCACTTGTGACAATTCAATTCTCGAGGATAACACACTCCTCCAGTTCGTCAGACGGCAAGAACTTCCATCATCCGGAGCTCGTGGAAGGGGTCGCGGGGCGGAAGGAACGGAGCAAACAATCGACAGGGCTCCCCTGTTGTTCTTGGACTGTGATATCAAAACGTTGAAGATGTTTGTCGACAGATGACAGCTCTCGGGGCAGATGACTAGTCGGTTCTAATCACCTGCTTATCCCGTGCCGACGAATATTTCAGGCGAGCCCGGCGTGCCGGAGAGAAGGCGCCTCGCCGCCGGGAGTGACGACACTTGAGAGTGCTCCTCGAGTGAGTGCTGAACTGCGTGTAAGTGCGAAGGCAAATATCTGTGTTTTCTTAGGATTTTCTCGTATTGTCGGCTGAGTGCTTAGGGGATTCGAAGAATGATTCAAAACAAATACCGGAGCCAACGTTCGTTATTGTCTTTGTAAAGCAAACTTATGGGAAGGGGGATGTGCCGAATGAGCCTGTCACATGGGCGATGAGAGGGGGGTGACACGTGCATGGGCAATCATTTACTACTGACATGCACTTGGGTGGTTGACTGAAATGATGTCCCAAACTGCAGGCGACAACAGGAGACTATCGGCTCAAGTTGAAGTGGCTGCCTTTGTGTGTAATTGTCCAATCACCCAGGACTACTCCATTCATCAGAAAGGGGAGTTACAGTTCTCATTTGATAGGGGACACCTGCATATCTGTTGTCACTGCACCGAAGGGAATAATTAAGAGAGTGCAAGACCCGAAGCATATCTCTTCAAGTCCCCAATGTCCTGCTTCTCCTTCGAGAAAATCTGGAATGACTTTGATGAAGAAATATTAATTTGCTACTGAAATATTACTCACAAGTAAACGCATCGCCTCCGAACCTGGGGGACGACGCAGTAGAGGATGCCCGCATTTAAGGTGGCGCATCCAGGTGAGGAAGGACCTAAACCAAGTGAGCGTGCGACAGTGGAGGCAGCTAACCAGAGATCGTGCTAGTTGGAGGGGTTGGTTGGTTGAGGGCCAGGTAAACCCCGGGCTGTAGCGAAGTTCCCCCAGTTCTGTTGAATTGTCGAGGGTTAGTCTTAAAGGGGTCAACACTCGTACCCTGAGAGAAAAATGAGATCAAACTCAAATAAATATGATTTGCCATGGTTAACCCTTTAATGCCCAAGTGCTTTCTGTTTGGGGAACACCTTGTATGTTAAAGAGGACTCTTCATATAACTCACCTGGGCAAGTGTCCATTCCTGTAGCACTTGGTATAGCTAAACTATGGGCTTTCCTATGCGGTGACGGAATAAATGTAATTCTATCAAGTTTTCAAACCTCATATGTGGTCACTGATAGGGGGTGTATAGCCCACGCCGTCCATAGCACTCACCCCACAAACCTCGTGGATAAAAATGTCTCTAACTAAAAGACCGCCGGACCGATTTTGTTCAAATCGGCACCAAAGTGTCGTCACCGATCCCGATTACGGGCCAACGTCATCCAGTTTGGCATCCCTAGCCTGCGTGTGTCCTTGTCTACACCATCCTTTCAGCGCAAGCAGGATCTACCCCGCTCGAAGTTATCGAAATTGTTTGACTAATATTTGGTTAGCGTATTATATTATTTGTCGGTCTGTCTGAATACTTAGTTTTATTATAAAAAAATAAATATTTTTATTGTTGTTATATGAACTATCTGACAATGTTTTTCGAACTTAAAATTAAACCTATGCCCAGCCACCAACTCATGACCAGCACCGCGGATCATGTTGCACCCTGTGTGTTCGTTAGAATGCAATGATATCGGGTGCATTCGTGGTATGTTCCTAGTGGTCAGCAGTTTCTGATCCGTCGATCGAGTGATGGAATGCAACATTGTTGCGGGAGCATCCGCAGGGTGAATGATCGATTTTATGGAGTGGCTCGTATTTCGTTAACTTATACAACTTAATGCAACTTGAAAATATCGAAAATTGAAATCGAGAAAGTCGTTCTCCAGTTAATCGCGTAACCAGGGAAAACGGGGAATCATTTCTAAATACACTGATTGACAAAAATATTCGGCATAAAACGTCAGTAAAATGCAATTGGCCAAACGATTCAATCAATATTTGCCTCCGTTTAAAGCTATGCTTAGGAATAATGTAAGACCAGCCTCCAAAATCTAACTCAAAATCTAACAAAACTTAAACAATTCCAATTTCGAATGGACAAAGATTTCGCCATAAACTAAAAACCAGAAATGAAGTATGATAGAGACGCCCAACTTCTACCTCTCTTGCCCCTTAACATTTTTTACAACCTTTTTTTATATTGTTTTCCAAAGCCAAATTGGCCAATGAGAGAAAGGCATTTACGTTATTTCGTGAATAACTGTCAAAAATTCATGATTATCCGTCAAATTCGTCGATGGACTAGGGGTCAATCAGCTGTGAAGTTGGGTATCTCTCTCATACTTCATTTCTGCTAAAAACTATCAATGCGTCTTCAATGTATGCGGTGTCTTGTAAATATCTGTCATATCCACAAACGTAGAATGAAGGTAATTAAATCGGATGTGCCATTTGGACTTTATTACAAATTCAAGCCGAATGCCGGTTACTCCTGTCAATCAGTGTATACACAGTGAACCAAAAAAAAAAAAAACTGGGACACTTATTACCTTCAAATTCAGCTTGAAATACCTCAGCCATTTTTTAAAAATTGCATGAACTGCAGTTTAATACATTTATTGTTAATTTTTTAATTTTAGCAACTAAAGGTTTAAATCAAAAATAGTGCAAATTCATCGGCCAAAAAAAAAAAAACTGGGACAATTACAAAAAATGAAAATAAATATTTTTTTAAATATTTTGTGTGTTGTCCTTTTGCTTTTATAACTTCCTGCAATCTTCTGTTCATCGATCCGACCAGGTTTTTTGTTACAGCCGATGGAATTTTATGCCATATCATTCATACAATGCTGTCTTTAACTCTTCTCTGGTCCAAATGGTTCTTTTTCGAACTTCCTTTTCTAAAACAGCCCAAAGGTGCTCTATGGGATTAAGATCCGGACTTTGGGGGGGATGCGGCAACACCTTTTTTATGTTCCAAATACACCAATCTTTTGTTATACCGGCTGTGTGCTTTGGATCATTATCATGCAACAGCATTACACCCGGCGGTAGTCCCAATTTTTCTTTGGTTTCGGAGATACAACGTTTTAGGATATCAACGTATCCAATCTTTGTTAAATGTAATTCAATTACATGAAGAGAACCAACTCCGTTTGTTGCTTGATTCCAGAACTCATCCGTCTTCTGCACGTACTCCTTGGCATACTCCAGTCGCTTTTTATTCTTTCTTTCTGATAAGGCTGGCTTTTTGCGAGGTGTGCGGGCTTTTAGATCATTTTTATGTAAAAAATTGCGCACTGTTTGCGGATGAACTTCTGCAAAGTTTTGGCAATACCCACACCTGATTCCTTCGGGTTTCTATTCACCGATTCTATGTACCGATGAATTTGCACTATTTTTGATTTAAATGCTTAGTTGCTAAAATTAAAAAATTAACAATAAATGTGCTTGGATTACTGAAACCGTATTAAACTGCAGTTCATGCAATTTATTTCGTTTTAATATATTAAAAAATGGCTGAGGTATTTCAAGCTGAATTTGAAGGTAATAAGTGTCCCAGTTTTTTTTTTTTTGGTTCACTTTATGTACATTTTTAAATTGTGTTTGCCTTCTGATAAATTCATATCCATCATCCATTAACATGCACATCCATCACAGTTGAAATAGTGGTTTTCTAAAATTATCCTATTTGCTGTGCAACTTTCTTATGATTTTTTAGCTATTATCTTTTTGGCAACACTGGCTTAAACAGCTGACGCACGTTTCGTGTTTTGTTTCACTGTCAAACATCTTCAGTTTGGTCTATAATTTAACCATGAATCGTCTCACAAACGAACAACGCTTGTAAATTATTGCATTTTATTATCAAAATGCGTGCTCTGTTAAGAAAGTTCATCGCGCGCTTCTTCCATTTTATGGTCAGTTTAAGACGAACCTCATTTTTGGCTCAGTGGGTACGTAAATAAGCAGAATTGTCGATTTTGGAGTGAATGTCAGCCAGAAGCATTGCAAGAGCTACCAATGCATCCAGAAAAAGTCACAGTTTGGTGCGGTTTATGGGCTGGTGGCATCATTGGACCGTACTTCTTCAAAGATGATGCGAATCGTAACGTAACTGTGAATGGTGAGCGCTACCGTGAGATGATATCCAACTTTTTTTTGCCCAAAATGCAAGAGCTTGACTTGCATGTGGTTTCAACAAGACGGTGCCACATGCCACACAGCACGCGCAACAATGGACTTATTGAGAGGCGAGTTCGGTGAACATTTTTTTTCACGTTCGGGACCGGTCAATTGGCCGCCTAGATCGTGCGATTTAAGGCCTTTAGACTATTTTTTGTGGGGCTATGTTAAAGCTCATGTCTATACAGACAAGCCCGCTTCAATTGACGCATTGGAAGACAACATTGAAGCATTTATTCGTGAGATACCGGCCGAAATGTTGGAAAGAGTATGCCAAAATTGGACTAAGCGGATGGACCATTTGAGGCGCAGTCAAGGTCAACGCTTGCATGAAATAAATCTTCAAAAAATCTATCGATACAAATAAAGATTTCATGCATTTTTCTGAATTGTATGTTTTTTTTTTTTTGAAAAACTTTCCTATAGCTTTCAAAAAATCACCCTTTAGAAAACTTAGAAAAGAAAGGTGAAGTTATGGTGTGACCAAGGGAAATAGCGATTCATTTGTATGTACAGTGCTTCACAAAAGTCTGTGTACAATTATGGAATTTGGCAAAAAGAGCTGTCATTCACAGAATATAAGTTAAAAATATTTTTGAAAAGTAAATTCCAATAAAACAAGTTTTCAGACTTCAGTTTTTAACAAAGAAATTTAAATGTTAGAAAACCATAACACAAACCAGAAGACAGCTGAAAAAAAATGCAAAGAGCTTCAATTTAAGTCGGTAAATTCTTTTGGTCTTAGTGCTTAGTCGGATATCCTCTCGTCCTCATGACCATTTTTAACCGGTTTTAGATGGGTGCTACCAATTCGGTGGTGTATGAAATGCCACCGAACTCCACTCAACTAATGAAGCTCCTTTTAACATCTCTATATTTCTGGTATTCGTTTTGATTCCAGTGCTTCCGACACGTGCTCCATGGGACGGAGATCTGGGCTATGTTGTGGAGCTCATAGCATGTTAACAGTGTTATATAACAGCCAAGCGTATTTTGTGCGGTGTTACTGGGGTAATTATCGTGCTGAAAGTAATAATCGATGGTATCCCCACCATTTCAGCACCTGCCTCTAAATTTCACTTAAAAGTATCAATGTTCGCGAACAGGTTCATCACTCCTTCGATTAGTTCCATATGTGCGACCCCTGATGGCGTGCCACTGTTTATATAGTATTCTTTGTTTTATGTGTTCGTTTTGTATTTGGTTCAAAAACGCTTTATTTTGATTCGTCGGTGATGATAAAATTGCACCAGAAGCCTGGCGACTTATTAACATGCACCCTCGGGAATCCGGATGTCCATGGCCTGAACCCCTTTAGGACTATGGTTCTCCTTATTATTTCTGGATGCGTTGGGCATTATTATGTTGCGCGCTCATCGTATAAGCCATTATAACAATGGTCTTTTGACCACCATTCGCTTGATCACACGATTGTCTGTTGAAGTTCGATGATGGGCCTATCTGGGCGTTGATTGGTCCAATCATACCATCATACCCAAAGAAATAAATTGTTTCTCAAAACTGTCGTTGTTTATTCAATCAGTATGTGCGATGACACTCGCTACCGTTGCATAAATAGTGTTCAGTAAAATAATGGGAAAACTTTTGTGGAGCTTACCTTGCGAATTCTTTTTGTTTTCGTTACTGTATTTTTTTTAGAGGAATAGCAATATTTAATTTATTTTGTTGAAAACTGAAACATTAAACGTTGTTTTATCGGAAGAGGCCTTTGAAAAATATTTTCAACTCACATTTTGTGAACGACAGCTCTTTTTCTAAAGAAGGACGGTGCTCACATCGCTTTATCTCGCCTCTTTTCCAATTTGCATTAAAATACTTATAAATGTCGTCTCTGGCAATGAAATTTTCATACAACCTATCATCGCATCGGTCCGCAAATACCTTATAGACAGCAGCTAAAATGTTTGTGAGTACATAAGTTATATTTTACACGCCTGATCAATTATTTTCCCACTGTTAAAATTACTTCCATGCCTGGCCATACCATTATCGACCGTCATCCATTATCGCGTCACTTTCCTTATCCTCCACCATCACTTCCTCTCCCATCTGAGCATAAGTGGCTTACCGCTAACTCAGGCACAGAGCTGTACCAAAATGAGCATGTAGTCCACAATGCACAAATCCACACAAATCCTTCTCCCCTGGCTCAACATGTCGATCGCATGGACAGCAAGATCCAGCTAGGGTTGTCGAATAGCAGCCTTTTGGTTCGAGAAGACGAGGAAGACCGTATCTCCGGTTCAAGGTATCGCTGAGGCAGCATTGTCCCCGTCCATCGGCTCGATCTCATGTTTATCGTTGTATGCTTACACTCTTATTTGTCAGAATGTCCAGGCTAGCACTCAGAATGCTCCAGGCGCAGTTGCTGACGACCCTGATTCCGACGAAATGCTTTCCCGTAGACTGTACAAAACTGACTTTATTTCAACACTAAGCTGTACCTCAAAGTACCGCTCGCAGCCAGAATGTTTCACGCAATCTGGACGATATCGGTCGCCCCTAGAGAACCATGGTCACGATATCAATATAGAGAGTGAAATTCAACAAAGCTGCTTGTGTGGATCGTAGCGTTACTTTCATAAGATCGAAGACTCCTTTGACTGTCTCAACTACTTGTCCCTTCAACATCTCTTGAAATACCTTCTCTGCCGTCTTGTGTGGTTGTGACCTGTGGGCCAGAAAAATCCACAATAGACTAGGTCTTCACACAGAACAGGCAGATCCAGGCACAGACCCAAGAAGTGAAAATCGACCGCTGTGCCTAATTTTGACATTACGGCCAAACTCACCAGGTTGTGCAGGTTGACGATGGAGAATCCAGTAGGGCGGTAACGAACTCACCGATTCCTTCAATGTCAAAAAAGGATTTACGCCATGTGACTTCTCTACATCATTCCGGAGAAGGTCGTATACGACTCACACGCCAAACACTAGAGGCACGATTTTCAAGAATTCCGTGCAACGCGTACGCGTCGATGGTAGAACACAAGGAGTCCCCCAAGAGGTGTCAGAGGAAGTCCACGGTATTTGTGTGCGATCTTTGGTTATGTTTGCGTTATGGGCGTCCGGAGGAGAAGTTGCAACCAGCCAGACGTCTACGGATCCAACGCCTAAGGTGGCTGGGGTATGTAGAGCATGGACATCAAAGCTCCGGCCCAAAGTGCCTGCGACTGTGGGGAAGTATGGGACAGCGCAATAGAGGACGCCCTAGCTAGTCCAAGCTGAAACGCATGGAAAAGTGAAAGAAGTGGAAAAGTACCTCATCCAGCTTGGTGTACGCAAACAGATAGTTGGAGTCGAACTGAATTCGAACACCAAATTGAGCGCAGGGGCTCCACAAACATCCCGACTTCTCATATGTATGCAACAGGATCAGTATTTGGAAACATCGGCAAACTGCAACAGCGCCAAATTGTAAAATACTACTAGAGGTGGTAGATCTTTAGTGCAGGTAATGTCCGGTGCATGACCGATCCCTTTTGATGGCATTTTCCACTCTGGGTACGTGCGCCAAATGAAATGCTGACTGCCTAGATTCAATCAACGACATGATCAACTTTCGATCCAGTTTGCATTCCACAAGCTGGACCAAGTGTAGCCAATTGATGTCATTTTTGTAGCCCGTTCAAGGGCCGTGTTCTGTGTGTTATCTTCGGTTCTGTTTACGTTGAAGGTACTTATTTGGAGAAGGAGGTGCAACTACGAATTGTATGGGCTGTACAGCGACATGATCCTAGGCAGGTGTCTACGGATCCAAGCCTAAGTTTGGCCATGTAGAGAGTGTGGATAACTCAGCTTCAACCCGAAGAGTCTTCTGCAACAGACGACGCCAGTATTTAAGGTGGAGCAACCAAGTTTAGAAGTACCTCAATTAGCCACAGATCGTGCTTTTCCATTGATGCCACTGTCCCAATCTTCAATTCAGTTGACTTCACTGTGCTTATCCCTTAACCGCTTCGAACTATTCGCCTCAGTCGACTGTCACCGGTCACACAAGCCAGAAAGCCCGTAATGGACTCAATTAGCAGCACCTCCTTTGGCATTGTAAGGTGATGATCCTTGTCGTAGATGACCAATGCCCATGCGAAGTGTACGGCCGCACATATAAATATTCTGTCTGTCGCCCACGAACTCTGATTTACTGCAGAAGCGTAAAAATGTATGGAACCCATCACATTTCCAGACAACCCAACACAGACAAAGGAAGCAATTGTCATGTCACCCGGTTTCTGCCTGACAGCCATCATCACCTCCTCCTTCGCAATCAGCGAAAACTGTCATCACGTCATCGCCAAAATGAAACCATTAATTGCGACCGCCTAACGCCTCAAAGCCTCCCGTCCGAGTGACCTCACCAGGCGTGCTTGCACAACAATTTAACAGACAACACATCAATCTCAACCCAATACCCGCGCGACGTGCAAATGTTTACCTTCCATTAAGTGATCTACATTTCACGCGGCATCGCCCAGGGCTTTGCACTGCAGTCTGCTGCCGCCCAACCCCCTCATCAAGTGGCTCGTTAATCTGTTTGCTCATGTATCTGCCGGTCGGCGTATTTGTTTGCATACGCCACAGCCATTCATTAAAGCTCATTAACATTTAATGACTTTACAGTCGCCTCCAACCAAGCAATGAAAAATTCATAAGCCATAAACTGACACAACAGGCCCGGTAAAAGGGTGAAATCCATCCGATCCGTTCGATTGCATCATCAGATGAATTCATCCCACGCCGCCGGCCAGAGGACGACAAGGTCCTTGTGCGACGGCACATCGTAAAAGTTTGTTACAACTCCTAAAACCACACACCTTACTCTTAATTAAACAAATTCCAATGAGCCATATGGAGCGCGCACAAAACCACCCAAGTCGTGGCACCTCAAGGGGGTGGATATCGATCGAAAAAAATCACAGATGACTTTTGTTTTCTCGTTTCCCGTTGGCGGTCGTCGTTGGTCGGTGGTTGTCGTCGCCGGGGGTAAAAGTTATGCCGGCCATAAATAATGCACCAAAAAGCAAACGAGTTTTCTTTATTAAGGGGCGTTACGGTTTTACTCTGTTCGCCTGGTCCTTCCATCGCGACCGCCACTCGTCATCGACCAGCAGTGCAGTGCACGAAAAGGGGGGGGCTAACACGAAAATAATTGGAAACTTTTCACCCACCACACATGTGTTGTGTCGGTGACGCGGAGGAGCGAAGGATGCCGGACAACAGGATGCCAGCACGATTCAAGTGAATGTCACAAAAAGTGATTACAAATGGTTTTTGCTCTCTCTTCGTCTCCTCTGCTCTGGCATTTCTTTCATTCACCACTGCCGTGCCGTCGGCCACTGCCAGGGGAGACCACCGAAAAAATGTGAAATTTACTTAAAACCGAAGGACCTTTAAGACAATAAAACACACCGAACCGAAGAGCGAACAGCACAAAAACAGCCCCAGGAGGAAACAATAGCAAAATTTCGTTACAGAATTTCGAACACACACACACACATATCCCAGGATATCTATGGCCAATGTCATCTATGCGGTGACGACATGACACCCTGTATATCACATTCCCTTCGATGTCCCGAGGATATGTGTGCACAAGTGCACATGTGCATCGCTTGTGTGGGGGTGTGTGTTCGTCGAAATCAATCCGTCGTTTTCTTTCTGCTGCTGTTGCTGTTCTGCTACCAGCTACATCCTACATCCTGCTGTTATTGTGTTCACTCCCCCCACATTCGGTGAATAGCGATGAAAGTGGATTTCCAGCAGATTTGTTCATTTGCACTCTATCGCTTCCCCCGAGAGAGCTCTGCAAGCTCAATCGCTCCAGCAGAACACAACCGAGAAAACTTCGTTCTCATTCTTTTGGAGATTTATGGTTTCCTATCCCAATTTTGTTCCTCCATTTTTCTCTTTCTCTCTCTCTTCTGACTGACTTCCTCGCATGTGTGGCAGTGTGTTGTGTACTCTCTATTGTTACAACAATCGTTGCTGGTGGCAGGATACAAGATGCAACATCGCTACCCACTTCCTCCATACCCACACACACATCGACTCTAAAAACAACGACAGCGACAAATTTTTGTTTAACAATTTATTTTCAATGCACAATCAGTTGCACAAGATACACCGCTCACACAGTGCAATCGGTACAACAGAGAAAGTCAACAAGAAAAAGAAAAAAAGGACGAACATTTGTATGGAGCGAAAATAAAAGTCACAAAAAGGACGAACCGAAGCGAACACGAGAAAAGAGCATTTTGTTCGCGTTGGAGCTAGCGAACAGTTTATGCGACGGTTTCAACACACAACGGCGGCAAGGACTTCACAAAAACAGCGCTGACTTTCTTTATTACATTCCCGTCGACGCGCACCGGCAACGAGTGGATGATGGCAGGGTCAACGTACGCCAGTACGTTATCTGTCTGATATCTGCCGGCATTGATGGGACCAGGTATTGTGAATGCATTTAAACACCCACTGTGCCACAGGGCAGTGGAGGAGGTACCCGTGGCACCCGCGTCTGGTACCCTTTTGATGGCTGAATGGAGGTCGATTGGATGCGCTGTGCCATAATCAACTGCCACGAACGGTTAGGTTTCTGCAGTTATTTTCTAGACTGTTCATTGTTGGCTTCCTTGTGACACATTTTCCGATTACATCTACAAAAAAAATCATGGATTAGAGGAATTTTAATTCTTGTGGTTTGCATGTTGAAATGGAAGTGCAAATTATTCAGCAGACACGTCGTTTGCGGTACGCAAGATCTGTCCCCGAACCGGACAGCATTGCGAATCTTGGTTTTTTGCATGCGCCACACTTCACGGGTCATGATGCCATTCAATAAGAAATTGTCCTCTAAATCATTTCCACTTCCGGCATTCATTTTGTTCATTGCTCGGGTTTTTGTTCCCTTTTTTTATCACAGTTGTCCACAGCTTGGTAATGATGAACGTTCAGAAAATATCACGCTTTGACAGGAGATCTGCGGAGTTTTTTTTTTTAGGACTCGACAAAGCAACAGTGTCTTGTTCAGAAATGAAGTACTTTAGCGATGGCCAAATTCGTCAGTCTCAGTCTCAGTCTCAGTCTCAGTCTCAGTCTCAGTCTCAGTCTCAGTCTCAGTCTCAGTCTCAGTCTCAGTCTCAGTCTCAGTCTCAGTCTCAGTCTCAGTCTCAGTCTCAGTCTCAGTCTCAGTCTCAGTCTCAGTCTCAGTCTCAGTCTCAGTCTCAGTCTCAGTCTCAGTCTCAGTCTCAGTCTCAGTCTCAGTCTCAGTCTCAGTCTCAGTCTCAGTCTCAGTCTCAGTCTCAGTCTCAGTCTCAGTCTCAGTCTCAGTCTCAGTCTCAGTCTCAGTCTCAGTCTCAGTCTCAGTCTCAGTCTCAGTCTCAGTCTCAGTCTCAGTCTCAGTCTCAGTCTCAGTCTCAGTCTCAGTCTCAGTCTCAGTCTCAGTCTCAGTCTCAGTCTCAGTCTCAGTCTCAGTCTCAGTCTCAGTCTCAGTCTCAGTCTCAGTCTCAGTCTCAGTCTCAGTCTCAGTCTCAGTCTCAGTCTCAGTCTCAGTCTCAGTCTCAGTCTCAGTCTCAGTCTCAGTCTCAGTCTCAGTCTCAGTCTCAGTCTCAGTCTCAGTCTCAGTCTCAGTCTCAGTCTCAGTCTCTGTCTCTGTCTCTGTCTCTGTCTCTGTCTCTGTCTCTGTCTCTGTCTCTGTCTCTGTCTCTGTCTCTGTCTCTGTCTCTGTCTCTGTCTCTGTCTCTGTCTCTGTCTCTGTCTCTGTCTCTGTCTCTGTCTCTGTCTCTGTCTCTGTCTCTGTCTCTGTCTCTGTCTCTGTCTCTGTCTCTGTCTCTGTCTCTGTCTCTGTCTCTGTGTCTGTGTCTGTCTCTGTCTCTGTCTCTGTCTCTGTCTCTGTCTCTGTCTCTGTCTCTGTCTCTGTCTCTGTCTCTGTCTATGTCTCTGTCTCAGGGCTGCTTCGTTCATCTTATTATGAAAAGTTTATTCATATAGCCCGTTAGTCCTTATTATTGGACTAACTTATGCCTGTGTCCTTAGCCCCGTCTCAGAGCGTTCACACGGCGCTGGCCTGAGAACAACACAGACTAGATGCCTTAACGTTTCAAATAATCGTATAACTCAGAACGATGTCGGACATGCACATTCAGCAATCCTTGCCTTTGTCGGTCCACACTTCGAGTAGAAGTCATGGAATGCCAATGGGACCTTCTTCACATGCAAAGTTCCAGCAAACGAAATACGCCAATAAAATCGCTGCGGCCTGAAGTCTTCAGGCAAGGACGAACAAATTATGATCACTGCCAGCTTGTTGTTTAATTCGCAATGAGCCACCAAATACACTGCTTGCCCCACTGTGCTGCTTTGCCGTCGTTATTAGGTGCACACCTTGCTGCGTTACCGCGGCGTTACCGCCGATATTCAGTACATGCTTAGAGATTCGTGCTTATTTCACAGAATACCTAATACATTGTGCTCAGGGGCAAATACCTTCAAAATTGAGTGTAAGACTTCGCGCAACAAAACCACTGTTGACCAGTGTTATCAGACAAATAATGCATCCAGTGTGAGGTACAATTTTCGAAGACCCTGAGATCGAATTGAAGTCGACCAATGGGCTGTGGGCGGTTAACATTGTGTTTGAAGCGAACTTAGTAAGATCCAAGAAAACATGCAAAACAGGGGTCAAAAAACAGGAACTCGTTGGCCAGTTTACATTGCATCCATTTATGACAAGCATGCTTTCAGATCGATTTGTAGAGTACCCTTTGTGACACCAAATCTGTGTGCGGAGCACTCACTTTGATTATAAAGTTGGATCAATTTCACTCCCTGCTCGAGGCTGTAAATTAGCACGATCAAGTCATGATCCGTCAGAATCTACACATCAAAACCCAGTGCAAGGTAAATTAAAAAAAAAAAAAAAACAATGAAAGTACAATGATGACACTGCATTCCTCAAGAGGAACCAGAAACACGCCGTTGATAAACCGCGCCACTGTACTGATGAACTTGACTGGTGCTTGGGTGTGAACACTTATAAAAGTTAAATTTTAAGGGCCGATGTTGAATGTGAACCACACCTAAACGTCAAGTTCTTTTCTGCATTTCATTTGGCATTTCTCAATTTCAGACTAACTCAATTTGAACCATGGAAAGATACGCAATCGAGCAACGCGTTAAAGTTATTCAGGCTTATTATGAAAATGGGCGTTCAAATCAAAATGTATATTTATATAATCGTCCAAATGTGCGTACCATCGGAAAAGTCCTGCAAAAATTTGAGCAAACCCGGTCTGTAGGAGATGTGAAAACACCAGTGCATGCTCGTACAGCTCGTGCTGCTGAAAATATTGCTGCTGCTCGCGATAGTGTGCCTGAAGAGCCGTCCACCTCAACTCGTCGTCGTGCCCAACAATTGCCCCTCTCACGCTCGTCGTTGATGAACATTATGCATAAAGACTTGCATTTACACGCTTACAAGGTGCATCTGACTCAACAACTAAAGCCTCTTGACCATTTCAAGCGTCGTCAATGGTCAGAATGGTGGCGAGAAATGGCAACAGAGGATGATCAATTTTCGAAGAAAATCATCTTCAGTGATGAGGCACATTTTCACCTTTTGCATTTGGGCGAATGATAATCCAAGAGTGATTGTCGAAAAACCAAGGCACCCACAAAGAGGGACTGTTTGGTGCGGCTTATGGGCTGGCGGCATCATCGGGCCGTATTTTTTCCAAAATGAGGCCGGTCAGGCAGTTACTGTGAATGGTGTTCGCTATCGTGAATTGATACCGAACTTTTTATGGCCCGAGTTGGAAGACGTTAATGTGGACGATATGTGGTTTCTTGCCACACAGTAATTCAATGGCCGTGTTATCTCACGTGGTAGCGATGTCAATTGGCCGCCAACATCATGTGATTTGACGACGTTGGATTTTTTTCTTTGGGGTTATTTGAAAGAAAAGACGTACGTCGATAAGCCAGCAACAATTCAAGAGCTAAAGGATGAGATAATTCGGCACATTAACGGCATAGAACCTCAATTATGATTCAGCGTCATCGAAAATTTGGACCATCGGATGGAGGTGTGGCTGTTATTTTGTTCCATACACAAGTGAGCCATACCAATATTATCATAATAAAAAGAAATGACGATAATTTCCTAAATAATTTGTGTCTTATTCAAAATCAACATCGGCCCTTTAGAATGACCACAGAGCATTTTTCAACGAGTAAGCATCTTTGTCAGCTCAAATAGGGTGTGCGCCTCGCTGTTGTTGCTACGAAACTATCCTCGCGAATGAAGTCCGTCGACCGCATAGTACAATTCAATGCAAGGCACTTTCTGTGTCGTTCGACCTGGTGCTTCGGCATGTGGTACAGTGTCAACACCGCAATCGATGTTCATTTTTAGACCACCTGCTTAGGTAAAAGAAAGTCGACGAAGTGCGACAGTTGTTTAATAAATGCATTTTGTCTACAAAAATATTACGCATACGCCTGGGTGTGCCATAATTTTCATAAAAATGCATTCGAATGGTTCGTGTCGTCACATACAATTTTATTCCTGTTTCTCCCTCTTTCAGTCGGAAATGTGATACAAATGTCCATAATATGGAGATAATGATGCTGCAGAGGTTTCTGGGTGTACGGACAACCATGGTATGAAACGAGGGAAGCTGTGTAGGACGAAAAAATGATGTATCATCTGAAATCGTATCGAATGTTGATGCCATGATGGATTGATTCCTTTGAAGGGAAAAATCATGGCTTTTGCCATGATACCAAGTGCAGTAGAGAGATGCATCCATGCCGATGGGGATGTATCAAATGAAGAATTTAGGAAAGCTGTTGTATTTTCTGCTGAGAACACGTTTGATCTTTTGTGAAGGGATTCGTGCGAAGAATGTCTAGCACGCAACAAAGTAAGGAGCCAACAGGGAAACCTGATAGCGAGCATCATGCCTGTACATGCTTTTTTCTCTTCCTGGTTGAGCTAACAGAAATGCTTGCAGGATGTTACTCATTTTTAATTAACTGGGGGTACATGTTTTTGCAAGTATTAATCCTTGGGAGACACAATAAACTTGGTATGCTTGAAGAAAAAACGTCCAAACAGTCACATCAAAAGTGTCAACTCATTCTCCTCAAGGATACAGGCAAGGGTGGCAACAGGAAAACATGTTGGAGGATAGTTATGGCATGTGGTATACAACCTTTAATATCCATCACATCAAATTCTTAAAAAGCCCAATTTTAAAGCTTCATTATTTAGTCAACTGTGTTAAGTCAAAGGTCGTATAAGTGCCCATTTGCAGACAAACTGCTCTGAGCTGGTGACGATTATACAATCGAAACGTAACTATTATCGTGCAAGGTCATTTAAATTTTTAAGTTTATTTATTTCATTTATTCACCTGTCTCTGATTTCCTATACAACAAGCGTATAGGTTGGTCTTTGGCTTACTTGCAGGTGTTTAACAACATTGTTTGTATTCGGTCTTGGGAGACATGTTTATACAATTCTAATTTCTTTTTTTTTTACGCTACCCATTCCGGGAGAAACACCAAAATGTTTTTGTTTCTTTTTCCTGGGGCCTTGAAGACCCCGAAGCTGACACAAAATGACTTGACGCTTGAAAATGGTCTAAGGCGGGATGCCTTCTAATGTTCTGCGAGCTTTGAATGCGGCGCATATGCGACGTAGTTTGAAAATAATGCAAGAAATTTGAGTTTGTGCCATCGCACTGGACCCCAGGGTACGGTTTAATGGTTAATAATTAAGTTAAACCTTTTTATATAATTCCCATAATTTTAAAATTCAATTTCGAATTTTCATACAATTTTTTTTTAATTATTGGCATTACAATGGTTGCAAGAAGTATTATTTTTAATCTAGTTTTCCTTATTTTAATACATTCAATTCGTGTTAAATTTTCTGGTAGGTATAGAGTTTAGTACTTTCGGGACAGTATATTCTAATTATCTTTTGCCATAAGCATTATAAAAAGTTGGTAACTGCAGTAGACTTCTGGCGCGTCTTCTGGTGTTGACTAGATGTGCCAACGTGTTTCTGGAACCGCGTGTCCTCATAGTATTCCATGGCAACAGTCAGTTGAAATATTTGTTCCATCTTGATGACTTTAAGGTTTGCTTCTCCTGGTCTCATGTTGTTTTGATTATTGCATCCTGCATCCTCTGTAACTTTTGTAGATGGGCTACTACTGCATGCCCCCAGGCCAGGATACTGTATCTTAACTCTGATTCAACTAGCGCAAAGTAAACTTGCTTGAGCACTTCATGTGTAGAATATCTTCGTAGGTACGATATGGCGAAGGAAGCTTTCTTCAAATCAGATCTTCAGTTTTCAATTTGTTTGTTCCATGAAAAATTACTATCAATTGTGACACGCTGATATTGGACATCTTCTGCTACTTTTACTCATGTGTTCAGATGCTTTTGGACAGCGGTCGTTTTCATATTTAATTTGCACGTTTGAAGTTCGGTGGTGCGGGCTGGATATGCATCAATTTGGTTTTGCTTGCATTCAGCACAAGTCCCATATTGTGGCACCAGTCCACAGCTTTGTGAAATTCGCTTTGTGTAATTTTGTTCGCAGTTTCAAGACACCTATGCCGAACAATAATCGCTGTATCGTCGACATATGCAAAAACTGTGCCGTATGCAAACAACTTA
Source organism: Eristalis tenax (assembly GCA_905231855.2). Lineage (NCBI taxonomy): Eukaryota > Metazoa > Arthropoda > Insecta > Diptera > Syrphidae > Eristalis > Eristalis tenax. The sequence goes on along the minus strand of HG993125.1, from coordinate 71,010,686 downwards.
CTTGGACACATTTGTGTACAATATGAACAATATATTGAGTCCATAACTTAATTCGTTCGGTTTGCTAAGAGATGGCGTAACTTGTGTTATTCCATTGGAACATGCGTTGGAAAGCTACTGTCATTGTACATCATTTCAGTATTTGTCATTCATTTGAAGCGTAAGCAACAATGATTTTTTTTTCACTCAAATATGTCGGACCTTGTACCTGTAAAAGTGTTTTTCCGGGGATTTCTTCTTCGTTACTTTACTACGAAGAAAACTGCTGCCGAAAGTCATCGTATTTTGGTTGTATGGAAGTTTATGCGCTAGCTGAGCGAACGTGCCAAAAGTGGTTTGCACGATTTTGAAGTGGTGATTTTGGCTTGGCCAACCAGAAAAGCCGAATAACCATGGCGCGAAGGTAATACTCTGTATTTGATGGAATCAGAAGGGTGTGCTGTATTATGTGCTGCTAAAACCGGGTGAAGCCATCAATGGACAAGGCTACCAAACACAATTAATCCGTTTAAAGAGAGCAGCAGCCGAAAAACGCCCGGAATTTGACCAGACACGAGGTCATCATGACAACGCTCGGCCCCACGTTGCTATTCCGGTTAAGAACTATTTGGAAAACAGTGGATGGGAGGTTTACCCCACCCGCCTTTTAGTCCAGACCTTGCCCCTTCTTGCCCTTGACTACCATTTGTTCCGATCGATGCAGAACGCCCCCACTGAACTACGGTTCACATCAGAGCAGAATATCATAAATTGGCATGATTCTTGGCTGCCAAGCCGGCGCATTCCTTTTGGGATGGGATCCACAAGTTGCCAGAAAGATGGGGGAAAAAAGTCATAGCTTCAGATGGGCAATACTGTGAATAATACAATTTAACGTGCAAACTTTGAAAAAAAAAACAGCACGAATTAAGTTATAGGCCCAATAGAATTAAGGAAACTAAGCAATTTGGTCTAAAAAAAAGTGCGCCAGTGTACTAAGTGGAAGCGAATGTATTTTGTTTTTGGTTCAGGCCTTAAATACGCAATCCAGGGATCAGATGATAGGAACATTTGATGAATAACATCTTCATTTGTTGCTGATCTGTGGGAACACGTTGGATCATCAGCAGCAGCATTTATTTAGTTTTGCGATGTGGAGGCTTTCAATTCTTGGACTTTTTTTTCTGCTTATCACAGCATTCTTTGAAGTCTTTATTTGGTCTTCCTCTTTCATTCGAAGGTAACACATTCACTGAAAACCTTCCTTTAATCCATTCTTAATGTTTAATTAAAAACTTTTGTTTTGTGTAATGCTCTACCTTATACCGTTCATTTAAATGTGGCAAACGCCTTTTTGTCATTTCTAAAACTATTTGACTCATTTGACATCAACATTTTAGCTTCCTAATTGAAATCGTCAATATTGGAAGCGAAAATCGTTTGAAAATGCTGAAAAATGCACGACATTGCTCCACTTAAACGCCTCGTTCTCCCAAAGTGGCTAAAAGTGGTTTCTAGTTTTTGCAACATCGATAGACGATATTTATAGTTTTCAGAAAAAGTCTGGCCTCCCGCTGGAGACTCTTGCAGCATTTTTGTTACAGTCCATCAAACATTGAAATGCCCCCTCAAAAGGTGGCTTTACTTAAAAGCCTAGTTTAAAAAATTGGTAAGCAATGTGAAAAAAACTGAAGATGCAGTTTGAAGGCCAAATGTATGCCCTTTAAAAAATATATTACTTAAGATTCCAAAGTAGATAATTCTAGGAAATATGCCACATCAAATTTGCTTAAAAAATACGTCTATTTTTGTAAATTTCAAAGTCCCAACTTTGAGCTAACGGTGCAGCCAAATGGATCATCAAAAGTCAGACAAACTTTGACTTTCTAGGTTCTCATATTTATAGAATCGAAAAACATGTACCATTTGGCCGAGGAAAATATGTCGCTTCGGGTATTTATTTCCCCTGGGGGACCACTATACGTCGCCACTGACTGTCAATTAGGTATTAATTACCCGCTGGTTACATGGTTACATTGATGTCATTCTGGTCACCTTTGACTCCCTGGACGGCATGGAAAGGCACCCATTTTCGAACCATCGGCGTAATACCTCGCCACTCACTCAGCCCTTGTGTCAGTGTTGCAAAGGACATTCAATTTGACCGTCATCAAATCTATACAGTACCGAGCAAAAATACGTAAACGAATGATGTACTAGCCTTCGCGATAAATGCCAATGAAGCTGACAAGGGTTTACTGATCACCAGAAATGAAGTATTATAGAGATGCCCAACTTCACAGCTGATTGCCCCTAGTCCATCGACGAATTTGAGAGACTTTTTGACAGTTATTCATGAATTTTTGACGGTGATTCACGAAATAACGCAAATGCCGTTCTCTAATTGGTCAATTTGGTTTTAGAAAACGATGTAAAAATGTTTGTCAAGAGTTGTAAGAGGCAAGAGAGGTAGAAGTTGGGCGTCTCTATCATACTCCAAGTCTGCTGATCAGTGTGGGCTTGTTGTTTACATGGCAAGCACCTCTCTCCTCCTAGATTTCTGCAAGAAATTTGTCATTTGAACAACCAACGAAAGTTCACTGACTGCATCCCGGGTCGAAAGGGGTGACTAAGCTAACCAACTCGCTTGTGAGACCAATACTCGTACAAATTCATGGAAGTATCCATCACGGGTCCACTGAAATAATCTCCACGGAGTTCCATTAATAACAGTCGCCCTCATTTGTCAAGATTTCAAGGAACGCTGACGGGAATTCGCTCCACTTTAGCACTCAATATTGGACACTTTTATTAACCAGCTGAACAACAAGCAGAGGAAAGTCACTGTGTCACAAAAGCAGGCCAAGACAAATCCTCCTGCTCCAAACTCCCGCTCTCGTCTTCACAAAAACATCCCTAAATTTGCAACTCAGACTGCACACACTTGCAAGTCTTTCCAATATCTCCGTCAATCTGAATGTGCCATCATAAGCCACTCACATCCCCTTCTCCCATGAGACATGCAAATAATCCCCCCTTCAGGCAGGCTCCCCATCACTTCACTTTCCTCAAATCCCCAAAAACCATCTCCCCAAGCACCCAGCCATCCCCCAAGCACCCTCACTCGCAAAATGCCTCCGTCGCTGCCGCCGCCACCGGAAGAGCGTCTCAAATGTCATCGTTTTGTCATTTTTGACATCATTACCCTGCTGACGTTCATTCTGTCTCAATCCAGCCGCCACTCAACTGCCACGGATGTCGCTACAATCCGTTTCGTGGAACAACCACCCGCTCCCAGCGAGAGCACCCGGCTCAGTGAAACGGGGAAACACCACCAACAACCGTAGGCACATCGGCATATAATGACATCCCATAGTCCTCAGAGCAATGAAGTGCAAACAAGGGTTTCGCTAACATTTTTATTTAAGGGTTAACCTCAAGATTGTCTAACAAGTGGTTGTTTCCACCACGAACAGCCGTGTGGGGGTGAACGATGGCTCGACATCTGCGAGAGGCCCCCGCTATTGCGGGACGGGTGAGATATTCCACCCGAACTTTTATTTATCTTCTCTAAGCGAAGCTCGTTATCCCAGCACGCTGCCACCAGGACGACGAGGAGGCTCAAAGTTTTGTTGAACTTCGCAATCTATGCGGAAGTCCGCAAGTCAGGAAGTAAGCTTCGAAAGGAAGCCCCTGCCCATCCTGATCGGAAGCCGAGGTGCCATTTGAGTAATTGAGTAATTATTTTGCGAACCTGCGCCTGGAGCATGTCCTGAATAAACTAGGCTCCCCACCAGGCGATGGGTGGGCACGACTGCATCAAAAGCACACAACATCCATCACTCACGCTGTGGGCTGTGCACGCGGTCGTTAATTTTATGCGGTCGCAGAAGCGTGTGAGAACGCGCCGCACACAAGTCCGTGCGATACATCATTTTTACGGCGGCATCAGCTAGCTAATCCTTGCGCTTAAATTACGACAATCCAGATACGTATAGGCCCCCTGATTATAATGGACAGACCGGCGTTAATTGGGATTTCAGGGTACATTACACGCAAATTTATTGTGTTCACGGTCCATGAAGCAACATGGGAAATTACTTTTTCTTGTTCGCTATCAACCGTCAGAGCGGCGCGAGGCTCGGAACGTGCCGCATGTTTGAGAAAATGTCCTTGTTCACATGTCTGGCGGTCGTGTCGGGATGAGTGTGTCCCTTGTTCGATGGGCCGGCTGGGGGGATGGGGGGGACGAGTTTCTTTACGGTGGTTATAAATTTCATTTTCCAATTGGCAGCGGGGAAAAGCTGATAAAGTTGCCATAAGTCACGCACGCCTTATGTTTGAGAACGATTAAATTGTGTGTCTGTGTGGCCCTCGAAGGGGCACGGATGCGATGGATAGCAGTGGAGCTGGGATTAGAATGGCGAATGGATGAGAGGGATAAGAGCAAGGGCAGTGTGACATCTATTTGACAGGGTGGCCGTTTTATTATCTGCCTAATGGCGGCATTCCATCAGTCGACTTCTACCACGTCCTAGCGCGTGCCCTTCTTTCACCTGGCTTAGATGGGCGGCAGATGTGGTTCGCAGTAACGACTTCGACTGCAATCAGTCACTCTACTCAGATTCGACTCAGTCAGATGAGCGCGCAAAATTGGCTTCACATTGTGTCATGATGGTTCAGGTAGAGGGTCGAGTGGAAGGATTTGGGAAGTTCAGATGGAGGCTTAAAGGCATTCGCGGGCCTGAAGATCAAAGACGATCACGACGGCGATGGTGCAGATGCCAGGCCAGGTGGCCAGTTGTGACCTCGTGCCAAGGCACACAATGTCTATTCGTGCTCCCGATCGTGTCCGAACGGTAGGTAATAACTGATCCAAGCCTTCTGACTTCTTTGTCTGGGAGTCTAAAGAGACTAAAGAGAAGATTAACTGCCAGGTAGAGAGTGAGTGAGGATGGGCGGAATGATCTTGATCAGTCTGTGTGGACTGATATCTGATCAGAGCTTCAAAATGGAATCGAGATCATTTCCCTGCGCGTGGATGCAGGCTTTTTATGATCTTGTTTTGAGAACGCAGAAGAATATAATTTTCCAACAACTGTCTGCAGACGGCTTAAGTAGCTCAAGTCATTGCAATCTGAAGAAGTGAGAGATGGATCTTCTTCAAATACCCCCTAAAATCTATTCTTTGTGTCAACAAATCTCGCCACAATTACCCACAACCTCAGGCGTATCCATTCTTCCACGATGACCTCCTTCCACAAACGCGGCACAGTTGCATGACAAGTGCCCATCAATTGCCATCCACCGATACGACTCACAGAGGCAGTCTTCAACTGTGACATCGATCATTTTGACGTGCATGCAACTCGTTAACCATCCAAGAGTTCTCAACTTATTAACCAGACGATTTGTATCTCAATCTGTTCGTTGGCCGAAGCTACTGACGCGCAACACACACGCGCTCATGCGCTGGCCAAAATGAATAATGAAAGGAGGTCAATAAAATCACAAAAACCTAGCTACACAGCCGTAGATAAGCCTTTCTTGAGCTGGCTTGCGCGCATGAGCAACAAGTGAATTCGTATGTACACATGAGTCAAAAAGTGTAATTATTCTCTTGCTTCTTGTCCGGCTAAAACACGCGCAGCCTTGATCCAAAAACTATACCACCACCAGCAACGAGTGGCGTCGGAGAATGCCGTTGCCAGCTGTGCAACGCGGTTAAGATTTCAGATGACAATTAAGCCATAAATTGGCCTGACCCCAGATCGATGCTCAAGCGAAGAAGAGCAGACTCCACTGCGTCGCAATTAAGATTCCACAGAGGCTCTCTCTCTCTGCGCCAGTGCAACAACATGTCTTGGTGAAGCCATTAATCAAGCCGCAGCCGAGACAACAAGTGTTACACCCTAAGTGGACAGTTCTGGGAACACTTTTCGGCCACAAAGCACACACACTCGCCGAGCAGTGCCGCGAGCACGCATTAACGCACCGTAACTGCCTCGACTGCGTCAACTGCCTTTCGACTGCTGCAAAACATTCATTACTCGCCATAACAAAGGACCATCTCTCCGATCGCTCGCTTCTCATGCCCAGTCTTTCCCTTGTAGAGCTTGTAGAGCTCAACATCTCACAAGATTCCGAGGCCAAATTGAGATGTTCCCCTTCGAATTGGTTGTTCTCTCGGGCCGCAAGAACGAAGTCATTCAAGTGGTTGTTGACAGAGAGGACATCAACAATATTGGAGGAGTGTCATACATGGTTGATCGTGGGCACAGTGGAACCCACCAATGTTTATCGTCTCAAAAACGTACAACTTTATTGCTCTTGAATGCTTAGGCTTTGAAATTGAGAAACAGCCCGTAGGTACCAGGCCATGTATACCAGAAGCAGACGTCCAAGCAAAGAAGCAGCCTTAACCGCATTTTGTTGGGCCTTTTCATCTTCATGGATTTAGCAACATTGACATACAACGACACATGAGCAACTGGTCAAATATAGGCCGCATCCAATTCTGGAACAATGAGGAGGAACTTAAACACTCTAAAAAAAATGCATGAAGGTCGATCCAAGAACAGGGCCAGACTTTTTTATCAAATTTCTGAAGGTAGCTCTGAAGTCCTAGATCAAGAAAGGGGGCACAATATATCTGGCATGGATTGTTATAGTCAGTCCCCACTCATGGTGGCGGCAGCTTAGATAACGTTTGCAGTTAGATGGCTAGGTGGCCGTTTAGTGCTTACACTGACTTCGACCAAGAGAAGGTCCATTGTGATCTCAGTTGACCCGCAATTGCGAATGTCAGTTGCTCGATTTACCAAGTGTTCTCTTGCCTGCTGAGGTCGCCTTGAATAGAGGGGTAAAGCTGAAACCTCTGCACGGACACCAAAAGCAAATACTCAGCAATGGCGGAACTGTCCAACCACTGTCACTGTACACTGTCAGATTTTGTCGCATCAAATGCGAGGTTTGAAGGCAAAGGAAGGGAAAAGTGCGAGAGGCTCAGTCGTCACATGAATGCGGCAATGGTTTCAACTTCCCAGTGAGTTTTCGATTTTCTAATCTCTTTGAAATGTTCTTATTCTCAGCGTAGGTGCATGTATTACACAACTGTCATGCGCTGTCATGCTCTGACATTTTAAGAAGGATACACGCAAATCTGTTAAGCAAGTCGCAATGCAGCGGTCGCCCTTTGATAGTTCACAGACCGTAATGTCGGAAGCGCGAGCACAAATTTCTAGGTAGAGCTACTTCTACAAACTCGGGCTTTCGACAGTTTTGAAACAATTTTCTTTTATTTACTCGTGATTTTTCATTGTTGACAGGCTGAGGCAACTATTTGTGTATTGGGTATATAACTTCGTGCGGTTTGCTAAGAGATGGCGTAACTTGTATTATTCCGCTTTGGAAAGCTACTATCATTGTACGTCATGTCATTCATTTGAAGAGCAAACAACAATAATTTCTCTTCACTCAATATGTCGAACCTTGTGCCTGAAAAAGTGTTTTTGCGGGGATTGATTGCAAATAAAATTGATAGAAAAGAATAATTACTTGCACAAACGATCGCCTCAGTTTGCCAAAAATTCAAACTGAGAAATAATTTTGAAAAAATTGCTTCACAAATGTCAAAAGTCCCGACCGAGAAGAGAGTAGCTCGACCTAAAATTTTGTGCTCGGGCTTACGATTTTACGGTCTGTAAAAGCGCAACGCGCGACCGCCCCTTTCCGGCTTACACAAATGATCCCGAACGCGACTTTGCGATTCGACATTAATGCATGTGTAAGTATGAGATAACGTGTGTGTGGGATAGAGGGAGAAGTGGTAGGACTACTTAAAGGGCGACATTTGATGCCACGAATTTTGACCGTGTTAATGTGCCCATCCACCAGAGTCGTCCCCTTTGGATTAAATGATGTTCAGATTCTTCAAGCTGGAGGGACACGAAGAATATATCATAATAACATAGCATAGGTAAGCGCTACAGCCCGTAGAGGGCCAGAGTCTAGCTTCTTAGCAGCCACTCGTGTTGTATGTGCTATTGTTCGAGTGGAAGGGACCTACAGTTTTATGTCGACTCCGAACGGCCAAATTGAAAAGCTGCTTCTACTCTTTGAGCCCTGTCAGTGACTCAAAAGAGGTGGGGCCGTTAAAATTATTTTGCTCGTACTGGGAATCGAATATCGGCACGTAGGACCAGGTGCAAGAAATTCGACGCACTAACCCACAACTCGGCCACCATGTGGCGTGGATACCCCAGGTAATTATCGCCAGGTAACCAGCGTCACCTATGGCTTCAGATCTTTGGAGATCTGCCAACTGTTAGTCCCATAGCAAGTGAGAAATAACCCCCCTACCTTGTGAGCGCCCCTTTGATGCGGTTACAGAAGGCGACACTTCCCCAGAAGAGGTAGTGATCGACTGACTTTCCAGAATGGGGCTGATCCATTCGCTCTATTTCTGATCGTTCTTATGATGAGTCTTAGCCAGTGTGCACATAAGACACACAGGCACACACACACACACACACGCTTCTTCTGTCTTCCTGACGAGATAATGAAGAGCACATGTTCGTTTAGCTTGTAGTCGCTGGTTATAAAAAAGCTTGTGGTTACCTCGTAGGGGGATAGACAGCCCCAAACCGGACTTAAATGTGAACACCAATCAAGCTCTACATCGTCTTTTGGGCATATTACCCGGCCTGGGAATGTAAACCAGATTAATCTGTCTCCAGGGGGTTGGTTCAAACCCTCCCTTGTTGGGATTTCCGGACAAAATAGTGTTGTCTTGTGTTGTATTTTTGTGTACATGATGCAGGTCGACCATTGGTCACTGCCTCGACCACTGATTCGATGTGCGTCATCTAAAATGTTGCTAGGCCTTGAGTGTTAAGGCACTTATCTAGAAGTGACCTTCACGGTTGCGGAAGCCTGAACAGAGGCTATATTCTGGTACCATGGGAGATAGCTGGCCCGGGAAGGATAGTTGGTGCCGTCAGACTCCCAACCTCCTATTCCGTGCTATCAAGAGGTAGGCCCCCTAATGGGAGTATCATGATGGCTATGGTTGCCCAAAATCGCGGGAGCGTATAGCATGTGGATGCAAGAGCTGTTAGATAGGCCTCGCCTGCAGCAAGGTTTGTGGTCGTGCTTAAGCGTCACTAAATTGTTACTGGGGTGGTAATTACTTCCTCAACGCTTAATTTGCCTCAGTTATTGTGGGTAGGCCCACCGTGAGGATGCCAATAATTGGCCGGGTATTCACGTTGTGCACTTTCGATTTCTGACACAGTGAACTGCTGTATTTTCCAGATGACTCGCTGACTTATGCCAGCTCGACGTCACCCCGATAGTCGATAGAGGTCAATTTCAGTCAAAGAAGGCCAGTTTAGGCTTCCATCGCGTCTATCTCTTGATGCCCAAGCAAAATGGATTGAGCCAGAGGACAAAACTGCTACTATACAAGCAACAACGGTGTGCCAACATAGCACACCATCTCTAAGACCAGCATGACGAAGCTCAACAACAAACCGACAAGCGGACATTTTAATGAATTTTACGTTAGACTCACTTGGAAGGAGTAGTGCAACATCCAGTCTAGGTACCCTTTAAACTGAGAGGGGTCCCAAATCAACTGAACACGGCAGTCACTATAAACAAACCCCAACGCCATTCTGAGTTAGCCCAAAACAAACCACAGACTCGGGAGGATAAAAATTGCAACTCCTTCTTGCTGGCCATATTTCCCAGAAGACTCTGCACCGATGTCAGCGATCACTCACCCAACTTACTCGAATCAGCCGCTTCGAAACCTCAAACTTCCCCATCGCGCCACCCGCGTGATGACCTTCCGATGTTCAGCTTTCCGCTCACATTCTTGATGGAAATTCCTCAAATTTCCTCTCCCCCATTGGCCACAAATCACTCCAATCACGTCAGTCAGGGTGAGGCAACAAATCCGCTAACATTCATTTAACTTCATCAACACCTCGGCGAGGGATGATGCGGCAGGGAGGCCATGCCACAAGGGAGGAGAAAAACTAATATTAACCACCGGAGTGCATGAAACCCTCATCAATCAAACTACGTGTCAAATTACCGGCAACAACATAAGAATAAGGAGCTTCATCTTCGCAACTCCCACATGTCCCGCATTCACCTGGCATCTGTTCGTGATCGCCTCTTTAAGGGAGGCGGTGGTGGCGGGCGACTCCCGGTGCTGTTCTGCTCCGGTGATTGCTTGTCTTGAGCGGAGAGGTACACAGCACACTGCACACTCGCTTGACATGCACAAGACACAAGGCACTCCACCATCGTCCTTGAGGAAACGAGGATGCATTTACGACCTGTGCACAAAAAACGTACGTCTTATGAAAATTTTCCCATAAAACACAATTCTTCCCCGGGCACACAATACCTCAACGGAGGAGCCAGCGAGGCGGCATCCCGGCTCTTGAGAAGCCAACTTTTCGAATGAAAGATTTATGACATCGCTGTGGGACTGGTTTCCTGGGAGCACCAGAGCCCAACTAAAATCACATTTCCTCCTTCCGCTCGGGGCATCATCATCATCATCAACACCGCCACCGCTACCGCCGCCGCCGCCGCCGTCATCAGGTCCCGCAAAATTGCGGTTTTAATGCAATTCATGCGGTGCGCCGGTTTCGGGCAGGCCGGAGGAGGACCGCCATTATGCTGGCGATTATGACACGAGCACAGCGGGGCGAGAGCATGTGCCAGCGCGAGCAAGAACTATGCCACATACGTGGCACAGAGAGGTCCATTAGTGAAATATCTCCGCTCTTCCGGGCCACATAAATCCTCCTCGTGAAAGGCATTCTTCTTCTCTGTCTTCTTCTCCGTGAACACGGCGCGGCGTGCGCTTCACAGAGCGTTAACCGTCAACCGTTTCTTTTCCATTTCCCGCATGATGTGTCGCCGACATCCAGCCCGTGTGTCAAAGTTGTCACATTTTGAATCCGAGCATGTGTTCGTCTTCGTGTTTCCATCCCAGAGGTGAGACCTCCACCTCGCCGGAGGGGGCATAACGACTTCCTTGTCATCAGCTTCACTCTGGAAGGCGTCCGCCACCCCCCGCACTCGAAGGACTGAAGCAGTTCGCCTCATTAGCATTTCATTTGCATGTGCAAGCAAAAAGTTCGTCAATTTGTTTCAATCTATTACAATGGAATATTAATGAAAATTGCCGGCACACTTCATCTCCGGCTTGGTGGAGCGTCGGGGTGCGGCTAATTATGTGCAGCGTGGCGCGTAGGTGATGTCACGTCTCGCGCGCAGATTTAAAACATGCAACGGATGAGGGTTTACACTGAATTTGCAAGCGGTGAAGTTTGACTTTCAATCAATTAGAGTGCGATTGTCATGGCTTAAGAATGCGGAGGATGGGCGTTTGTACGTCAACCCGAGGGAGGGGTAATGAGAAGCCACCACCGAAAGACGCGCGCCCGCACGTGAGAGCTTTGCATTTGACTAGCAGGGTTTACATTTCCAAGAAAAACATTGCAACGGTGTTGGAAATTGTCTTGGAAGTGTAAACTAAAAGTCGCACGCTCAGCTTGGCAAATTGTTGTCAACAAGCCTGAGAGGGGTTTGTGTGACGGTGACTTTCATGAATATGCATAATCTTGGTGCTCGTCTAGATGTGTGTCAATGCAGACAAGTTTTGCGACTCATTTGGCATTCACTTGGGTCTTAGGGGGGCTGTGCACTTGACTACGTTTGCATTTTGTGATCATTGTTGGACTACGTGTTGCTGGAAATATGACTAAGCTCTTCCCCGCAGCGTTTCACGTTCCACTAATCTGCCGCATGTTTTCCACAGATCACCGCAATGTTTGCCGAGCTATGCAAGCGTCGCCCTTTTACGATGTGACTAATTAATTGCGACTTGTGCGCTACGAAAATGTAACAAGAACGGTGTGAGCTTTAAAATTGTGGTTAACTAGGAATGACTGAGTGCCGGTGACGGTCACACTTAACTTGACTGCTAAAACACTTGGAACCAGTGCTTTTGACAAAGCTGTTACCTAGATGTGAACGCCTACGCTACGCGAGAAGGAGGGCTGATTTGTGGTGTCCAGCCCCTCTTCATCCATGCGGATTCTCCAAAATTCCCCCTGCGGGCGTGTTCGGTCGGTTATATCGCCGATGAGCGTCCTGAATGTAGGTCTGGTTGGTCTGAGCAGACAGAGTTTGCTTGCAATTGCAAGCAATGGGTGCCGCTACAGCCTGTAGAGGGCCAGGGCCTTCTGAACAACTCGTGCCCTGCATGCTCTAACGAATGCAAGGGACCTACAGTTTTGTGTCGACTCCAAGCGGGCAAGTTTGAAAAGCTTTTTTTAGACAGTTACCACTCTTTGAGCATTCTCAGTGACTCGGAAGAGGGGTGCCGTGAAAATTAGGTTTTTTTTGCGAAACGAACCCAGGCAGCGAGATTCAATTGCATATGAGTCGACGCACATACTCACATCGCCACGGCTACCATCGTTGTTTGTAATTAGATTGTCTTAAAGCGGATGGTACCTTCTAGCCACTTTCGGTTCTCTTCTTCTTCTTCTTCTTCTAATGGCGCTACAGTCCGGGATGGGCCTCGGCCTCAAATCACAAGCCTCTCCAGCTGGCCAGTTGTCTCCAATTTCGCACACCAATCTGATTAAAGTCCGTCTCCACTTGTGTTCCGTCGGTTCCGAGGGCGTTGTTCCATTGGTTCTACACTTCACCTCGTATCGCTTCCTCGCATAGTTTCCCTACTAATAGCTAGCCGAAGCAACGCCTGTTAGCTTGGCGGTCTTAAGTTCTCGCCAAAAAATGGAAGTAATAAATTACTTCCCGGAGCCACTCCGGTCCCCACTCAACCCAGAGGAACGCCATCATTCTTGCACGCCTTTCCGTTGCCATCATCGTTGCCACCACTTGGCTACTTCTTGTGTTTTTCCCAATTCATGACATTTTTTCCCCCTTTCGAAGGTCGATGTTAAAGAAAACCTTTCGAAAATGAACTTTATATCATTCGTCGGGGCTATCGTTGCTTCCGGACAGGTGACCACGATTTCAACTGTGTCCTGAAGGAAACCAACATGATACACTGCACCAAAGTCGTCAACAGACGATCGTGCAACCGAACACACCGCCATGCCTGTGATGAGTTAGAAGACAAATGTCTCGCTCCGACAACACCCTACAGACAGACAAGCGGCCCTAATCTCCCTCCCGACTGCTCACTCATGACTAAATGGCGTCAGCAATGTCAACAAACATGCCTCAGACCGACTATTGGCAGCTAAAGTGCAAAACTTGCTCGTAATCCTTGGGAAACCTTGAGAACCATCTAGGTGGTGTGCACGAGTAGATTGTCTTACCAGCTTGTCCTCGTGCGTCGCTCTCCCCAAAGAGCCCAGCTCATGTTTCCGTGAACAATTTATCATTGCCCACATCAGCCTCGATTCCTATCCTTAATTCTTCTTCACACAAGGACTATCATCCGTCTTAAGTGGAATTCAATGTAGGACTGCCTCACCAAACAACTGGAGTCTTGTTCACTTTTGCTTGCGTCATTCGGCCACGTGCGGTTACCTCGCACGTTGCAAGTGGATCGATGTCGGAAATTCCTGGAAGAAAATACGAAACGAGTTACGAATCGAATGCCGCACGTGTCTATCCAAACCCAAGCGCCCCCGCCCCCCAATCAACCTTACAATTTGAGAACAAACCAACTGCCTTACCTGTCAAAACTCTGCCCCTTCCGGAATGTCCTTCCCGGGCGCATTTACACAATTACGAAACTTAGATTACATCCCCCTCGCTCGCAATCCGGCCAGATAAACGTCTGTCACTTGTCTCCAGCAAGGATGCGAACTCCATCCACACGCACACACGCGCCATCCAACTCTCGGTCCGGCAAAACAAAAAAGAAAATCAAATTTTCCCTAAAAGCAAACAATTTTCGGACACTTAAGGCTATGCTCACTTTTAGTCCACTTACAAGTGTCTCCCGAGCACCGCCGCTCCGCCTGGACCCAGTTGAAAACGAGAAAACTTTTCAGTCAATCCCGTAAAAATGGCCAACACACTCACTCACAGACGCCGGGGAAAAAACGTGAACACACGGACCACACGGCGATCTGCGAAAGAACGAACGAATCATTCCCGGCATTATCTCGACGCAATAAACTGCGTAAAATTGCGCAAAAGTGAAACTTTTTCCTTCCAAAAATAGCGAACGCGGACGAAGCGAGGGATCCAGCGGCCAGGGAGAACCTATTAGAAAGATTAATTGAAATTTGAAAAGTTTTCCCATTCGAGCAGAACCCGTCCCTCGCTCCTGACGGCACGGCGCGGCGGCGGAGGTTGAAGCACTCTCAGGTGTCCCTGGTGGAGATGGACGCCTTGGCCCCGAGTCGCCAAGTGAATTTCAAATCGCCCTCCCTTTAAAGTGCTGATCCTTGCAGGACATTCATCTCAGCAGTAAACTGCAATTCAATTATGCAACAGCGTTCGGAGGATTGTCCGGATTGTGTTTGTGTGGGCGTTGTCCCCAGCCATCGGAGTCCTTAATTTACACGTGATTATACGTAATTCTAGAGGAATTCACACCCAGGCGGCAGCGACGAACTGTGTGCATGGGTAATGCAGGATTAATGGACGCCAGCTTAGGAAATGATGAAGTCCCTGGGGATTTGCATGCATCCAGAGTTGGATGAACTCCGTCAAAGTCCGTGCCTCGACGGTGGAGGTAAGCCAGTGGGCCTAATTCAAGTTACAGCAACTCCAGCCGGTAATCACATGAATTAGCCTCATAATTGGTAAGTGTAGCCGGTGTTGCCCTCTAAGCTGGGGGAGTGCTTGCAAATTCATGCAATTATCTGCATCAGTGACTAATGCCGACTGACCACCGACGACGTGCAAGCCGCAATCCTTCCGGCCTCGGCCAACGCTCGCAGCAGTCTTATCGCAGCGTGTGCTCCTGAACCGCACACGGCAAGCCCTGTGTGTGTTTGACATTGATTGAGACAAATGACGTACAAGGACGTCAATCAATTTGGAAGATTTAATGCCGTCGCTGGTGGGACGCACTCCTTGTGGAGCGTCGCACTTCGGCCGGGGCCTGTCGAAACAAATGAACTGTTCTCTGCCTTGGGCGGACTACGCCACAGAGTGTCGTGTCTGCCGTGACAGCTGTGTTTTTGATTGTCGAGCATTTTACGTTTGAGGAATTAACTTCTGAAGTGGTCGTCTACTCGATGTGATGTCATGTCGAATCCACTCAGGCAGGGTGACGATTTGTCTATGGATATGGCGTCGGTTGTGATGGATACTGAAGTCCATCTTGAGTTATGTGGTGTGGTCGTGTGCGGAGTGTTGACTGAGTTTTGAAGGGGAAGCTGGAAGGAGGGTGTTTTCGGCTGATGTGGTGCTGTGGTGATGGTCGTCGACCAAATGCGTGTGAATTCCAGAACTGCTGGAAGAGAAAACAAGAACTGAAGGAGGACAGGAGAGTGAACAGGGGAGTTGCAAAGATCTGCTCTGAGTAAAACTACGGATCACATTCTCATCGAATTTCTACAACTAGTTTCCCTCCCACTATTTACGCGTCTTCATACATATCGCAGAGTTCGCTATGATTTACATGATCTCCTGGCACTAGGACGACTATGCCCCGATGTCTATTCACATTTGGGTTGCAGTTCACTAAGCCAGCGCCTCGATGTGGGATCTGAAGTACCCATTGAGTTAGTACATCGGTGCTTCATCGAAATTTTCCGAATTGAGTGATGTTTCTTACACCATTGCCTCTAGTTCGATCATTGTCAGTGAAAGTGAGATGTTGAGCCCTCATCGTGGCAGCTGTCGAGCATTTAGCCTAGATACCAAGCGCATGACTCGACGCTTCTATCAATAACGCCGCTGGGGCTACATACGCAAGCTATTTTTTCATAAATTCATATCCACATGGATGGCGTGATTTTTGGAAGACAAAAACTGCGACCGACAAAAATGTGTATTTAGTCAGTACTAGAAGTAGGTCAACTCGGGTTAGAAAACCGAGTTAACCCGGGTCACACATAAGCCGAATCAAACCGAGTTTCATTTATATCAAAGCGAATTGGCAAAACCGAAGCGAAACGAATACAAACTAAAAAGACTGCAGGCGTTTCAACTCGGTGTGGGCATATGATGCCGAGCCAAAACCAATCCAAAACGAATGCAATTTGACAATACAACTCTATTTGCTCCATTTCATATTGGTTCAGGGCACCTTACACGCCACCACCTCCTGCGGCATTTCGGTTACTATTCGCGTATTGTGTGCAGGACTGAAGGAATCACTACTAAGGGAGTATTTTTACTACCCTCGTTTTCAGGGTACTCCCGTACTCCCCTCGAAAATATTTCAAATTCAATAATACAAAGAGCCCTGAGCTAAAAATAATTATGTTTCTATTGGAACATAAACTCCGCTCATATTTCTAATTCAATCTATCGCTATAGCTAAAAGCAAAAGCTTGTACAGCTAACACAGTTCTTTTGAGGCTCAGTTTTGTACATTATTAAGAAACAAAAGTTTTCGTTAGTAGTTTATAAAACTAGGTACAAACTGTCTAGTCCTTGTAGTGAAGTATTTTGATGAAGTCGCCTATCGATTTCAGTGATCTTTGTTACGAATGTCAGCTGTTTTATTTCGATAGACATCCCGATCGACACCATAATTGGACTCGCAGCAGATAATGCATTAGCGATTATTTCGAACAGAAGCCGGGTGAAAACTTTGTTCCAACGGATCATCCCGAATATTTACGTCATCGAACGTACCCACTTGGCCTTCTCTCAATGTGTGCTCTTGTCACTAGGGCAGCTGTAAACAAAAACTCCCGGAAAAAATTGAGGTACCACCTTAAAATATTTCTTATTATTCCTCACATAGTTGTAAACAGCAGAATGAGTTAAATAGTTAAGTTAACAGTAGTTTGACGAGATCTTACAAGCTTCTTCCGCCAGAAGCAAGTAGTCAAAAGAATATATTTGACCAATGGACTGCCTCATTTCATTCTTTCTTATCTTTTGAACTAGACTAAAAAAGAAATATTTATTTGTACTTTCTTTCTTATATTGCGTCTATAACCTATTCGTACGGTTTTTTTTTTTTGCTTCAAAATTTGCACGCTTATTTAAGAAAAACATGCACAATAGTATTATTCAAGTATTGCCCATCTGAAGCTATGACTTTTTCCCATCTTTCTGGAAATTTGTGGATCCCAACCCAAAAGAACTGCCCCGGCTTGGCAGCCAAGAAAGAAATAATCTGCTCCGATGTGAACCGTATTTCAGTGAGGGCGTTCTGCATCGAACGGAACAAATGGTAGTCAGAAGGGGCAAGGTCTGGACTAAAAGGCGGGTGGGGTAAAACTTCCCATCCACTGTTTTCCAAATAGTTCTTAACCGGAATAGCAACGTGGGACCGAGCGTTGCCATGATGGATTATTGTCTCGTGTCTGGTAGCATATTCCGGGCGTTTTTCGGCTTCTGCTCTCTTCGGGTTAATTGTGTTAGGTAGCGTTGTCCACTGACGGTATCACCCGGTTTTAGCAGCTCATAATACAGCACACCCTTTCGATTCCACCAAATACAGAGCTTTACCTTCGCGCCATGGATATTCGTCTTTGCTGTTGATTTGGCTGGTTGGCCGGATTTCACATATAATCTTTTGCGCTTGGGGTTGTCGTAATGGATCCATTTTTCATCACCATTAACAATCCGATGCAGAAATGACTTCCTTTTGTGGCGTTTCAGCAGCATTTCTGACATGCAAAACCGCCTTTCGACGTCTCTCGGCTTGAGTTCATGTGGAACCCAATTTCCTTGCTTTTAAATACATGCAGCTGCTTTTAAACGGTTTGAAGTGGCTGCTTGAGTGACATCCAAAGATTCAGCGAGCTCTTCTTGTCTTTGGCAACAATCTTCATAGAGTAATGCTTCCAGTTCTTCACCTTCAAACATTTTTGGCTGTCCAGGACGTTCATCGTCTTCCAAGCCAAAATCACCACGCAAACTATTTGTGTCGCGTTCGCTCAGCTATCGCATGTTCACCTTAAACTTCCACCAAAATACGATGACATGCGGCAATAGCTATCTCCCCGCAAAAACACTTTTTCAGTCACAAAGTTCGACATATTTGAGTGAAAAAAATGTATTGCTGTTAACGCTTCAAATGAATGAAATATACTGAAACGACGTACAATGACAGTAGCTTTCCAACGCATGTTCCAATGGAATAATACAAGTTACGCCATCTCTTAGCAAACCGCCGAATTAAGTTATAGACGCAATACTACCCAAACATAAAATATGCGTCGTTCTACTGCTTGCATTGGAAATAATTATTATAGTGTTTTACTATAATCATTTAAACGTCACAGTACACTTCCACCATCGGTAACAGGGCTATTCACACTCATGACAAACGGTCGGCTATAATTTGATATAATTTTCTGTAACGACTTCCGTCCCATTTTGTTTCAAATCCCTCCGTATTCGTGTATCAAGGGCGAGCGGTAAGATGTTTACACATCAAAAAATATAAAATTAAGTAAAAAAGATTTTTTGAATTCATGTCTTTTAGGCGCGAGCGTTACTCTTGTGTACTCATAGAAGCATATTCTGCTAAGAGAAACGACAGGATATGAAAGAACGCCTAATGCGTTGAATCATCTGAAACGTGAAATCTTACACAGCGCACATATTGTTTGTATGTGTCATGAAAGAACTAGCATTTTAATGATAAATCGACTGATAATCGATCGATTCTTAAAAACATTCGATTGTATCCATCACTAAATAGAGAACTATCTTCCTTTGGACATCCATATTTAACGTTTGTCTGTTGTTATTTTCTCTAATATTGTATATATGGCCTGATTTAATTTATCCTACCAATTACTTAAGGCGAAACTGTGTAAAATCGTACAAATCTAAAATGTCATCATCAAAATTAATTTTTCAATTCATCAACATTCTGGCAAAATTGTACAAGGACAGCTTTCATCAATAAATAAAAGTAAAACTTTGAATGATGATTGGATTACTTAACTGATGAAATAAATCTATCTATGTTACTACAACTGGTGAACAGAGTGCTCGATGTTTTTGATTTATTGTGGGCAATTCATGAATATTTGAAAAATATTTTATGGCAAAAAATCACGAATTAGCCGGAATTTTTGTGCAGTCGGGGGTTTTCCTTACGTGCGATGACTTGTAAATAGCTGCCAAAAATTCGTGAATAACCGTCAACAATTTCATGATTATCCGTCAAATTTGGACCACTGGGCAGCTGTGAAGTCGGCCGTATCGGTAATACTCCATTTCTGATTCATAGTCATCTTAGACTTGAACATATTTGACTATAAACTAAAAGTCGACCATCAATTTAAAATAGGCCGAACGTAACTATAACGTAAAGTGGGCTTTGGGCGATTGTCAGATACGCCTTGAATCTATGAATGCATTTAAAATATTTACGATTGTATGGACAACTAAACATTAAAGTCGGCTTTTTGATTTGGAGACGGTTATAACTAAAGTCGAGTTTCTTATTCTTCTTCCGATTTGAACCTGTGCCTCAACCAACAAGTCGACTTTAGGCACTTTTAATGAGCTGAAATAAAATAAAAGCCATGCGGATCCAGTTTTTGCATTCTATTAAAATAACGCACATTGCTCCTAACGATGATTAAATATTTCCTAAACTTTATAAACAACTGTAAGGTAATTAGACAAAAAATGATCACTTTTTCTATGCACACACCCCAACTGACATGATGGAATGTGCGATGGCCCCATACGACGAGCAATGATTGTTCAAGTTATGATCACTTGGAACATTGATGGGGGATTATCTTGAATTGATCTTTTGTGCAGCAGACAGAAAAATGTTTCTCATTCCTTTTCCCTGAAAGCCATTGAAATGCTGTGCCCTTCAGAAATTTCCAATTTGGGTTCAGTAGCTGGAGTGACTAAGAGAAAAGGCAATTATTCAAAGTAGTTAAGTCGCAACTGTAATCCGCATGATGGAGCGTGATCTAGTTCCAAACGCGCATGGGTGAGTGAGAAAATGCAGCCACCACCCGTATGAGGTAACCTATATTGTCGCCTACTAACGATTGCGAAAATTTCGTTGAGCATATGTGAATTTGGTAGCTGGCATATTGTGTGAACAAACCACGCAAACTTTTCTTTAAATTAGCAACGCATATGCGATTAAATATGAAAAATTAGCAAATCAGCTGATAATTCGTTTTTTTTTTTAATTCACTTTTATTTAGCAATTCAATATATACTTACATACTAGACAAAAATGCTGAAAACTAGTCGGACGAACAATGATTCTTTTTTAACTTACTGGCCCTCGGTGGGCTCTCTAAGCCAAACTTAATCTTAATCTATGTCTCTCGACTTAACCTTACCATGCTTTTTAAAATAAAAGAAAATAAATTTATATGTACTTATTGTTTATTATTATATGTTTTTTTTTATTATTATTATATGTAAACTTAATATTAAGGAAAATTGCAAAAAATGAATAACTGAACTTTTAACTTAACCTTAAGAATAACTCAAACTAACTTAAGCTAAGCGTATGGATATATGTGTAGTTATATTATGTACAGTTTATACCCATTGTTACACGCATGTGTACACTATTCTTCCTTTTTTTGTGTATTTTTCTATTTTTTTTTTCCTATTTACATCTCAAAAACTACCCTAAACAATGTACGACGCCCATAAGTTGCGGCTGCTCAGATGCAAGACAGTGATTGACTACTGGTCCCATGCGGGTATACGCATAACCCTTTCTATCCTGGGTCTAAAGGGTTCGACAAGGGAGTTCTCCCACTGCCCAACCACCAGAATTTTGGATGCTGCACTGCAACATCTCGCACATCAACCGGAGGAGGCCTTCCTCAGTTCGTTGTGCGACGGAGCGGTCGTGGTTAAGTCGTCCATCCACAGTTGAAAGGGCGATATAAAAAAAGGAGCGACACCGCATTTATGTCTTGTATCAGACCGTTCGAATCTAAATAGAGGAATGCTTCAGAGAAGACATATCCGCTGTGACGTACCCTTTCGTGGTTTAATGAATTGGGGTAGTAAGCCCCCGAGATCAAGTTATTGACCGAGTTCATCGCTCTGCCGGTATGACCTCGAGCTGAAAATTGGTTTTTACATGCACATGCAAACGAACTGGGAAATGAGAGATTGTCTTTTTCAAAACAAAAAAATAAATCAAACACCGAAAGCATTTCTGGCATGAGCTCATTATGGGTAGCCATGTGTTTTTTGTAAACATGACAAAACATTAGCTCATGTGCATTGCAGTTCAGCCTTAAGAATTAATGCATACTGACGTCGAAAAAAAAATGTTCCACCTGCTCAGCAACCCATTAAATTTGTCGTTTCATAACAAAAAATTGCAGCTGCCGTGTCGTTGTGCGTCTGTATGGCTAGGTTCCGGAATACCAAAAAATGGCCACTGCTCCAGCCCGTTCGAGTCACTGACAATGATCAAAGAGTAATTGTTTATATTAAAAGCTTCTCAAACTTGGCCTTTCGTCGGCATAAAACAAGCTAGACCTACGCCTTAGCGCTGGCCACAAACCAGAGTATTTTGCCATGTTTAGCAGTCAAATACTGTCTGAGGTTTTTAACGCTACACTGGAGCACTCAGACTCAAAAACTGATCCATTGCACTGCCGCAACAAGCCGCATTTGTTGAAGATTCTGGATCTTCCAAAGGAACGAAGGACGCTTCTTCGATGGGAGCCCACATCAGCTCTCACCACATCAGTGCCGAAAACCTGCCACCGGATCAGAGCAAAGGCGGGACAGTGACAGAATAAGTGCTCTGCAGTATCGTCATCTTCCCACAAGCCTTGCAGAGGGTTTACACACCTCAAGTCAAGCTTAGATGTTGCTCAGTGTTTGGTAAGTCGTCTGCAGTCTTTTCTGTCAAGAGATAACAAGAACGCCAAGGATTTCTTGCAGATCTTAGGGAGCATGCGCTTGGTCTGTCTGCATCCTAGAGAGTCCTGCCACCTCCAGATGTGTTCTCGAGAGGGACACAGGTAGTCCCAGCGCATGTTCAGGTCCTGAGAATACCTCCTCTGATCATCGGCGATCTCATTTCCATCGAACCCATGGTGAATTGAATTAAAACATAATTTAAATGAAAGTGACTTCAGGGACTTCAAAATGACTTGAGTGTCTTCAAAATTACTTCAGTGACTTCAAAATGGCTTCAAAGGACTTAAAATTACCTTCAAAGCCTTCAGTGACTTCAAAATGACTTCAGTGACTTCGAAATGACCTCAAAATGACTTCAAAGACTTCAGTAACTTCAAAATTACCTCAAAACGACTTCAAAGCCTTCAGTGACTTCAAAATGACTTCAGTGACTTCAAAATGACCTCAAAACGACTTCAAAGCTTTCAGTGACTTCAAAATGGCTTCAGTGATTTCGTATTGACTTTAACGACTTCAGTGACTTGAAAACGACTTCAGTGACTTCAAAATTACGAGAAGGAACAGCAAATTGAAGAGAAGCTCACACTCATTTGATTAGACCCCGCGTGGCAAAGAACATGTCTTCCGCATCGCATCGCCCCAAAGAGCTAACATCTCCATTGAAGACTACACACTCCAACGAATTTGCAGCTCAATCTGCTGAGGCACTTAATTCTCCCCCCCGCTTGGCTGATGGAAACCGTTAAAGTGCTGATCAAATACCGTGCACTTCACATACCGATCCGTCCTCCGCCAGGAGTCAACGTTGTAATTACCCCCGCATATAGGCGCACTTTCCACCCGATTCACAATCTAATCCAGATGCCTCTCTGTCAGCCGGGCTGCAGGAGCACACAGAGTGATAACGCCGGCACGCACTTCACCGCCCGACGCAGCTTCTCCTGGAGCGCATTCAATTTCAGTTCGCTCTCGCACATGACCACCCGTCATGCGTATGCTTCTGATCATTTTCGACTTTCCAACTAGTCTAGTAAGTGGAAATATTATGTTTTACAGCTCACCGGATGCACTCTTGAAATTTTCAAATGCCACGTCAAACCATGTCACGTACGTCTCCCGTGTGCGCCCCCTGTGCCCTTGTGTGTTCACACACGACAATGCACCATCGAAATCAATCTGCATGCACACCAGCAGATGCTGAATTGTAATTCGCATCTCTGCCTGTCGCCCCACTGATGCATGTGCAGGCATCCATCACCTCCTGCCTGTCGTCCTCGTCGGTATCTGGCACACCTGCCTGCCTACATGCTGCCTGCCGGGCTGGTAGCCTGCTGTTATATATTTAAATAATTCCCAATCGTAATTTATTCGTCCTCACGGATGCTGCATGCAACCCTATTACCGTATCCATTCTGCTCATAGGTAAGAGCCAATTTCTGCTTCGGCATTTCCAATCTGTATTCAAATTTGTCGACGCACCCCGGCTCGGGTTCGGCTTTGAGGCGCAAAAATGAGAACGGCACAGTCGGTGGTTGAAGCCGGAGCAGGAGTCAGGCGGCAGTGTGTTAAGAGTCCCAACAAGCAACCAAAATTTCAAATCATGTCGCCAAAGGAAGCCGTGCAGTGTAATACCCCAGACTGTGTAGACTGTGTAGACTGTGCCCCAGCCGTCTCCCCGTCGCCCGCCGATCCTGTGAAGTGGTGCTTAGTGGAGCGTATTTGTCTGCATTGTTGGCAACAAGCAGCTATCGGATGGAAATCTTCAATATGCCAAGTTTCCCCTCGCCCCCCTGTACGAAAAGCCACTGATGATGACTTGAATTCAAGACGACAACCCTGATGAGGATGTGTGATATGATAGCGGGGGGAGAGGGGAGGGGGACGCTGGCACCCCCATGGGAGCACCCTTCGAACCTGAGAGGGGACACCATACGTGCCTGGAACCAGCAATGAGTTTCGGCAACTCCCTAGTGCAACTGTGCCCTCTGCTCGGTGCCTTATGCTTGCTGACGGCGAGGCGGCAGCGGTGTTGTTCTCGTGCGCCTCCTGGAGGCGATTTATTATGTCGAGAGAAATACAAATAGATGCACGAGGAAAAACTTACTGCTGCCACTGCCGGTGCCATTGCCGGTGCCGGTGCCTCAATGCGCCAAAGACGAGGGCGCAGCTTGTTTGTTCGTTCAGGACGCAAATCCCTTTTCTTATTCGCCCTCCCCCCACTCTCCGACCCACCGCCACACCACTCCCTGGGCGGTCGTATTAATTTTTCATGTGGTATTTGTGCAAACGCCAGCAGCCAGGAAACCGACAACTTTGCGGAGATGGATCTAATAAATTTTTTTTTTTCTGTTCTCCTCCTCGCTCTCTCGTTCGTTTTCTCACTGTTCTCCTTGTCTCCTTGGAGTCCTGGAGATTTGCCACTAATTTGTCGGAGGGTAGTCTCGCTTGTCTGTCATGCTTTGGCACGAATGTGTGTGGCGAGTCGTCAATGCCCCGGTGGGTGGTGGGTGATGGAGATCATCATAAGGCACCCGCATCTTAGGCCGAGGCTGGGAAACTGTGGATTGTCCAGATCCGGGTGAAAATGAGGATAATCCGTCAGGTGGTGCTTAATGGGACAAAAAGCGAATGAACACTTTGGGAGCAATCAATTGAGGGAGCAACTGCGCAATAAATTAAGACGGCTTAGGGGGTATTAGGGCTCATGAGTGGATTATGCCTTGGCGGTTATGATTGAATGGAATCGGTGGGTGGGGTGGTGGTCATTGCGTGGTGGTCGAATGGCTGCCTACAGTCGCTTGTGGGCGGCTATTCGTCTTGGCAACAATTGTGGTTGTTGGCAAACAGTTTGCAACAATCACGTTCGGTGGGGTGTTTGTTACATTTGACAGGCTGTGTCGTGGTGTCATGGCGAATGGCGCATGATAAAGGCTGAGTGTAATGTGGAATCATTTGGGTGTCATTAGGAGACAATTGCTGTGATATGACGTGACCGAGTTGTGGCAAACACCCACGATTGAAGGTGTAAACGCGGCCTAATCAGATTTGTCGCGGGTCTGACATTTGATGAGAAACAAGGGTTTAACTGTGGGAACTCAAATCTCTTTGTGAGGCAATCAATATTCAAAGGACGTCCCCCTCAGGTCGCATCAATGGCCAACATTCGCGGTAGAATTGGCGTGATTAATCGAACACAGCATTACGGCAAGGAGCTTTTCCTAAACAGAAGAAGTTCTGTGGGCATTGTCAGAGACTCGAGGGAGCGGTGAGTTATGACAGTTGTCGACACCTAACATGGGAGTCAACGCGTCGACCGCATAAGCACCAGCGGACACAAGCTGGTTTTATATAGATTCCCCGATCTGGGAATGTGGTGCAAAACATTGTCCCTGTGAGAACAATTTGAGAAACGCATTGGCTGGAACTGGTCTTGGTCACGGTCGCATTTGGGAAAGTCAAACGTGGAGTGCACGGGCTGTCGACCAACCAACAGAGTGGCCATGTAGTGCCATCTATCCCAGATGACGAGCATGGGACAACCATTGGTATGGTGACGAGCATTAGTGCCAAAGTGGGGTAACCCACAAAAATTGAAATAATGCTGATTATCACTGGAGATCTCTGGGGGCCTCAATAATTGTTATTTTGGTAATTTTCGGCTTTTGTGGGTTACGCCACTTTTCACTTTTGTTAGAAAGGACTTTTGTGGGTTACCCCGCTTTGCACTAAAAACCTTGTATGGTAGAAGGGACATTAACCAACTCAGCATGTCTGTTGAGATATAGGTCCATTAGAAATATGGACTCAGTGATATCGCAAGCCTAACACTTGAGTACTTATAGACCACGAGGCACCAAGCACTGTCTTGGTTCAGAAAACCCCAGCTGACTCCACGTATTGTGCCCCTCTTTGGTCCAAAGGGCGCTGCCATGACAATGCCAATCCCCCACGCTCCCATCCCATCCCCGTCGGATTTTTGAGATTAGAGGTTTTCTATGAAGCCACTCTTCAATGTAACCAAAGAAGTATGTAACCAAAGAAGCACCCAATGTTAGTTAACCGTGAAAATGACAGCGCGCCAAAAAGTAGCTTCATCTTGCATGAATATCCCACCGTAAGAAGCAGTAGCCTGTGGATGAGAAAAGCCTGCTATTCGATCCAGCAAAAGACGCCACGGCGTATACGTAACATTTTATTTTTTTTCATTGCAATTTCGTACTCACTCCTGGAATATAAGAAGTTACCGGACCTGGAATGAGACGAAACAAAAGGTCTTATGGACTGCAACCCTACACAGCCACAGTGTTGTATTGCTTGAGTAATTTGTCAATATTTCTTCAATACGGAGACGCCAGTGAACGACGAAATTAGTGATTTCATTGTCGATCCCCGATAAACTGACTTTAAAGTTACACCGCCCAGGTTTCTACAAGACGTATCTAGATTCCACTGAATGTGCGAAATGATGAACCTCGTAGCACTCAAACATGACACTTCCGGGACAGTTTTTGTGGAGATGTTCAAGTCGTATAGTCTAAACGTCCACCTTTGTGCGGTTCGTCTTCCCTAGGGCCCCTTCAGACTTCGGTGACTTCCTCGCAACGAACACTAGCACCCACAAGTGACCTTTCTAAGTTCGTATGTTCCATCACCATCATCATCATCCTGGCCAATGGTTTCGTCAGCACAGTAACCTTTCCAACGGCTCCAAGTCCCCCACCAGACTCGGCATCATTGAAATGCAAATAGGCAACCGCATACTCTTCCTTCAGGAGACCTCATCTCTTTTACCCTCTCAACGCTTGAATACCTCGCGTAAGTGTTGAGACAAGAAAGCGTACACGTAAGCATACGTTATCACTCCTTCCGTCCGTCGCAGCCATCATTTCCTTGTCCAGTTGCCACCAGTGCCAGATGACAAATTTACTGAACCGTGGACAATGCATACCCTATTCGGAAGCCATCATCAACATTAATCCACTCGACTGAAGACACCAGCGGTGAGGTATGAAAACGTGTTTCGTACGCGCCCCGTGTATCCATCCGTCCACACATTTCTTGGCCCACATCATCTCGGGCAAATGAAGAGCACCAACAACAAGATGCACCGGCGGCGCGGCGCAGCCTGGAATCAGCTGAATCGAGCAACGGAATTCATGAGACCCGTGCAGAGGGAATCAGAGCCACTGCGCCGGCACACCGGCATGCGATATTGAACCCAAAGTCAGTTGTGAAACAATGAGCGCGCATCTCAACGGTCAAACGGCGACAGAGTGCCTGCCAGTGCCACAGCAAAAGCCAAGAGGGAAACCCCAACAGAGGAGACGCGCAAGACGAATAAGGGAGGCAGCCTAGATGGAAGGAATTGTAACGAATGTCATGTGGGCACGTGTTCCTTCAAGCGGAGTATTCGTCAAGACAAGATGATGCGCGTTTGCTTCTTCTCCGTCTCTCATCCAACTGTCTTCTTGGTTGGTTTTTCTTCTCTTGTCTCTTTGGTTTTGTCAGCCTCTTACAAATGTAACGACGGCATCGTGAGCTTATGCACATGTTGCAGTCGGCCGACGCATCGTGACTGTCATCAGAATGTACACCACTGGCGACACGATGTCAGGATGAGCAATGTCTTTGTCGTCCTTTTTCAATACTGATAAGCCAGAGACGACTAAAACGTCAACATTCTTGCATGTCCTCAGCTACTAACTACAATGAGCTTCTGATGGGACTGGCTTAGAGATGGTTGTGTCACACACGCAGCAGTCACGGTGACATATTGTTGCTGCCCACACATCAAGCGGAGTAAAGCTCTATCGTCAACAAAAATATAATAACTTTTAGTACAGAGCTGTACCAGATGCTCCGTTCCAACCCCTAGGATAGCGCCTCCGGTGGTGCATGCAGGGCCTTAATCAGTTGAACGTGCGTGGCTGGAAACAACTAGTACAAGACCGTGCTAGACGGAGAGGAGTGTTGGTTTAGGCCCAGGTCCACTCGAAGAAGAAACAAGAATGTTGTAGTGTCTTGACAGAATGGAGCAGGGACATAAGACCAAGACTACTCTCCAACTTTGGGCTAGCCTTAATGGAAGAAAGGGGTTTAAACATGTTGGAAGGCGGTGAAACAGCTCATTCAGCACTCAAGTTGCCGTTGAACATGCAAACTTATGAACAAAAGGCAGATGAGATGACAGACTGCATTCGTGGAGATATGCATTTCCAAACATTGCCAGTGATGCCACGATCAAGCCCAGCCGTCGAACTGATGTCAGTCGCATTGCAGAACGACCGATCTATAATAATAGTAAGGGTGGCACGACAGCCTTAGGGGGCCTAGCTTTTCGACAACCACTCGTGTTGTGCGTGCTATTGTTCTCTCTAGACAGTTCAGCCCTTTGAGCATTAGTGACTTGAAAGAGGTGGAGCCGTGAAAATTGTTTTTGGTCATACCCGCCGAGAATCGATTCCAAGGGGCGAGTTTATACCCGCAACGCCACGACCGATCTGGAGACGATTTTTCTACTTCCCTAGAGGGAGGTGGAAGACGATAACTTTGTGCCCAAGGGTGGTCAAAAACAAGCATTTTTGTGGCAGACAGCAGTAAGCACGGAAGACACTAACTTCTGCAAGTCGCTCAACTGGGGATTGGGATTCGCAGATGACATCCACAACGTCGGATATATGGTTCGAATGGAGGATAGGACACAACTCTACGAGCTGTGCCAGGATGTGGGTGTAGGCCGGAAACAAAAATCCATCGACTGCACTTTCTCGGCCACATCGATGCACAGCGATGCTCCAGATCAGAGCGTCTTCTAGTCCGAGTTTCCTGGTTCGAGAAATAGATGAAGACCGAACCTCTGGCTTAAAGACCAAGTCATCGCACAAGACAGCATGGTCTGGATAAGTGGAAGCAGCGTGCCCACCACCGCCAACGATGGAAGGCAGCTATAGCTCAAGCTCCAACCCTGAAGAATGTATGAGCCCGCAAGAGGGACGCTGCAAAAATGTATGAGCCCGCGGATGCACATTTTTTGATTGCTACTTCCTTTCTTATGTGCACTCGCGCCTTAGGTGTTCCAAATTGTGTTTTTAAGTCTTCACCCCATCGGTCGGAAATAAGATGGCATCTGGTTTCTGAGATACCCACGGCTAATCGACTAAGAGGACGAGTTCATGTTTCAGAAAGAGCGAAACTCAAGTGGCCGTGGCACGTTCCACGCAAACTTCAAGGGAACTATTAATCATTCAAAAAGGACTCAATTTCATAGTCACTCGTCTGTAGAGAGAGAAGGATCACTTAAGAGGTCTGGTGTTGCCTAGGGCACGTGAAAGGATGGGGCTTGCAGTGATGTCAGACAAGTCGAACATTTCACTTTCGGTCGACTGTACAACGTCGAACGAGTTACCCTTGACATTTAAATGCCATCAATTTTAAGGGCTTTTAATGACAACACATTCACCCTTGACACGCTGAATAGGAACACCTGTCAGCAGATTGTGTGCGCAGTGGCTTGGCACAGTTTGTGGCACACAACTTAATTGCCGCAATCATCCACGTCGGCAAGGTACATATAACCGTTCCAACACTTAAAAACCACAGTCCCTTAACGTAATTCAAAATTAATTCCAAAACTGGCCACACGACATTTGAAATGAACTCGCACCACCGAGTGAGGTCAAGCGACCCACACGAGAACTCCAACCCCTCCCCACTTTGCGAGGGACACCCACACCAAAGGACACTGTCCTTTCCCCCAATTTACATCTCCCATACTTGACAGCAAATAATGCCCTCGATCTCTTCTGGAATGGAAGCAAGTACTTTTAATTAAAACAATAATCACCATCACCCCCACTCTGCTCCGCCCCTCATGCGTTCTGACCGATTCAACCCTTTTAAAAGGCTGGCAAAAATTAATGAATCTCCATTCCCCTTCATTCGGGTTGACCCACATTAATCATGCTCGCAACGAAAGTAAGTACAAGTCCTGAAAGGAGCAGCAATTTATTGGCACATTAATTCCCCCAGACGCACACAACCGAACGGGCACCGAAGTGCTGATTTACAAATGAAATTCCTCCACCCCTTTGAGCTCAACGCCCCGCCCACAGTAGCCCACAGCAGCTCCCCAGGTCTCCGCATTGTTCCCTAGTCAGAATCCGCATTAACACCGAATTAACCTCGTCCACCAGCGGCGGCGGTCCCGTCCAAGAGAAGGGATGTGCAGATCAGCTTAGTATCCTTTTTACGTTTTCATTTCGTAGCCTCGGATTCAAACGAAATCTGAAATGGTTAAGGACACTCCAAAGGACATCCAAACAAAGGTAAACATCTTCCGAGCCCTTGCTCTCCCTCTCTCTGTTTGTCGGTCAGTGTCCACCATCAAGTCGTTCCTGTAGTGAATAATTCCGTCATTACGACAAATGCTAGCAAATAGGACTCTGAGGAGTACGGCCCGCTAGCGAGTCCTGGCCTTGGACGTGCTGATGAAACGGGCAAATTCGCATAAACTCTCGCCCACTCTCTCTCTCTGTGTGTGTGTGTCGCTGGTCTACTAAAAGCACGAGTCACAGAGGAGCGGTGGTGCAAAGGCGCAACTGAGCACAGAAGCACAGCAGCGGAGGAACAGTGAAACAAGTCAGCGAACAATTAAAAGTTTTCCCTTTGCGAATTTTGTACCAAGGAATTCGTTCGTTTCGCATTAGTTCCGGCATTGTGGAGGTGTACGCGCTGGAATCTCGACGCAGTGTTTACAGACGATGGCAAAGTGTGCCAGTAGGAGTATCGACTACGGCATCGACATAAAGGATACCCTCTTTTCTTTCTCTTTCTCTCTCACTCTTTCAGGCTCTTTCAGGCCCAGGTGCAGTGGCACAAAGTGGTTTAAAATGTTGTTGCATTTACCACAGAGGTAGCTTTTATTCGTTTGAGGATGCTCGTAGCACTCGTACTCCTTTCTGTAAATTGGCTGCTTTTTGATGATGGAACGTGGTGGCATGCTCTCAGCGACGAGACGTGCTGCATCAGTGAGGATATGAAATTTATGAGCAGCTATTGCAATCCTTTGTCGAGGGGGGGGGGGGGGGGGATGTGGGAGTTTATTCTGTGCCCCTGGAGCCTTGACAGGATACACTTGGGTGGTTGTTGGTGAATGATGATGTAATTACACTTGTTTCGTGAGTTTTGCGGAAGAAAAAATGTAAACGAGATCGTGAGAATTGAAAAGTGAGAATTTAGCGAAGGCAGCAACCGTAGTCTGTTAGCGTTGATCGGAAGATGGCGGTCTTTTGAGTTGTAAAGGACTGGCTGACATCTTAATCGACTGCGCATTTCACGTAAAAAGCTACGTGGACATTAAGTCATCTTTTGGAAGCCAGTTTGAGATCAGGAATGAAGTTGAGCTGAGATTGTGACGGAAATTACGGTACGACTTCGAGTTTTTGAAAATGTGTGCTGTGCTGCATTCATTTTGCTGATTTTCAGATCAGGAGATTATGAGAGGAGCAGTGTTGACCCTTTATCGCAGCAGTCAACGCTTTTAAGTTTCTTTTCCCTTGAATTTGGTCTCTTCTTAAAGTATCTGTGTGTTCCCAAACAACAAGCACTCAAAGGAGAATGCACAACTCAAGTGGCTACTTGGGAAGCTAACAAATCTTCTTAGTCTCACTGCCATTATCTCCGAGGCATGAGATGGCAACCAGCATCACAGAAGTGTCCTGTCCAACAACAGCGTCCTGTCGTGTCACAGTTTCCTTTTCTCCCCATTCACCGTCTGTCAAATGGCGGCTGAAGAATAATATTCTTCACGAGTCTTTCGTTTTATTTTCCTCAGAAAAGCGGTGTCAGGTTAATTGTGAAGTTTCCAGAATTTGTTATTTTAATAAACTTTGCTTGGAGTTTATTGCATGATTTAATTCCTGCTCATCCGCAGGCACTTTCATCGCTGCTTTCTTCGCGCGTTTTTGTCCGTTTTAATTAGTTTCTTGGTGTTTCCGGTGGCGGTGTTATTTTTCTTTGTTTCTGCATTTCAGCATTTCTCGGCGTGTTCATTTAAAAATTCCATTCCATGTTGTGCAATTAAGTGCACTCCCTTGGGAGGAGTGCACATATTTCAAGTTGCCCGCTGTTTGTCGCTGACAGTCTGCGAATGTAATCGGATGTGTCTGTTGCTTGCAATTATCGACTGCGGGATAGCAAAAATATTGTTTCGCAAATGAATATGCGTACGTTCTTATTTACTACTGAATTTAAATT
Source organism: Eristalis tenax (assembly GCA_905231855.2). Classification (NCBI taxonomy): domain Eukaryota; kingdom Metazoa; phylum Arthropoda; class Insecta; order Diptera; family Syrphidae; genus Eristalis; species Eristalis tenax. Next base: position 70,978,412 of record HG993125.1, on the reverse strand, counting down.
GTTTTTTTTACGGTTTTTTTTAACTTAACACTAAGAACAACGAATCCCAACCAGCTGACCAACTGATTGTTGGCACACTCAACGTTGAGCTGTTGAGGTCCAGTCCTCTCTTCCATAGAGCAACAGAACGATTTCCTTGTTGGCAAATTCAACAGTGTCCATGCTCAACACTGGAGGACATTCCGAACAGGATTACACATCATCCATGAGTGGGTCCCTGTGAGGAGTCTGCTGGATTGGTGGCACCCCACCGCTTGACGTCCAAACGAGCTTACGAGTACCATACACAATTGATCAGCTATTCTTCCACATACCATTCGGAGTTCAGTAATCAAACGTCCAAAGACGTGGAAGGATAAATGACTTGACAAATTAAAAAATTAACAAGAACAAATTTAATAAGGCAGTCACTATGTTCAAATGAAATCATTCCGTACTACTTTCACATCTCGCCACAGTTCGTAGATTTCGCGTTAATGCATTCTGCATCGCTCGCCGTCCTCGCTTCCGTACCACAAAAATTGCAGCAATTTCCAACATTCTTCATATTAGGCACCGATGATACCATCATGAATGTCCGTTAATTAGAGGTGTCCGTACTAGGGAGGTAGTCTTATGTTAGTTATGAAAATTGACAACTACTTCAATTAAGTAAATTAAAATTTTTGCTTTCTTCACTTGCCATAGAATATTTTTAAATTCATAAATAGGCTGCATAGCGTAACACTCAATTAGTGCCAATTCAGTTCCAAGACACATTCAAGTGATTTCTTACTACTCCAACATCAGTGCACATGTAGACCAATGGAATGCATACATTCAACATTTGTCTGCCACTTCCCTGGTTCATGTGTCCGTTATTAGGGGTACAACTACTTAGTAGTCCTCAACTCCAAACCAGTGGAACACAAGTGGAGAAGAACCTCAACTCGTTTGACTTTTTGGTTGAGGCCCATTTCCAGAAATATATAGATATCCGTGTCCGATTTTGAGGGTGTCCGATGTAGAGGGGTAGACATAAAAATGTCTAGATCAAGAGATGGGCTTACAATAGATGTTTATGGTCGCAGTAGAACATAGTGTGTCCTGCCACAAGTTCTTCAATTCAATTCACTTCATGTGGAGAGATGTCCCTTACAGAGGGACGCCCGTAAGGAGAATTTTTACTGTGTATTCAAAATACACCCAAATTGGCCATATCCCCAAAAGGCTGTACATGCAGCCTACAAGAGGTTTCTAGGTTCAACTCTAGAACATGCATTATTCAGGGGTTCTCACTAGTCGCTGACAGGTCTCAGAGATCGTGTAGAAAGAGCTCCTCGTACGTCGCCATTCCCTCGCAGCTAAAAGGAAGGTAAAATTACATTTTTACTGACAAGCATTCCTTGAGTTTTATAGTTTTAGACGAATTGCTTGGGTTTTTCAGATTCCGTTTGTTGTCGTCCCGCGGGTCCGTTTTAAGATAAATTTGTGGACGTTATGCTCATTATCTCCAATGCTCGCTCTTGCAAGCGATGACCCCTGGCATTCATTCCCAATCCCATGCACTAGTCTTTTACACCTTTTCTCTTACGCTTAATGAACAATGCTTGAGGGCCCCGTCAAAAGCGTCCCTTGTCCGACATGCACCGTCATGTCTTACATCCTATTTCCAGAGTCAATTGAGGCTACATTTTCCCAAATACACGCGCACAACAACTGTCCCACTTAACCGGGTCGAACCGCGGGATTATACTTACAGCCCATCCCCCCATTGACCGCAACCCTTTCCCGCAGCGAGCGCTTTTAAAGGAAGGCCCTAAAACCAAACGACCTTGTCTAGCAGAATTTTTTGTGCAATAACATCCCTCCCCAGGCGACCCTCCCCAAGCGATATTTATTGGCCGTTAGTCTCGGGTCTCAACAGGCGTGCGGTGCCACCGGGCGGGAATGGAAATTATTAAACACATCCGTTCCCATTTCGAGCGGTCTTCTATTATTTTTCGTTTTGGTTTGGTTTTTTTCTTTCTGTTGCACAATAAATCACTCCATGCGAAGTTGTTGCCATAAATTTCCCTTTTATGAGCTCCTTTAGTACTGCATTACGTGGAACTTAACAGTAAAATGGGGGGAGATGCCATTTTGTACTCTCCAACGGTGTTTTATTGAAGCTTTTTTTCTTGCCTCTCAGAATTAACGCGTGATTTATTCGAGGACGTAGTTAGAATCCCTCGCAGCGTGTTGAAAGTCAATTAAGTGAGATGCTTGATCAGAGTTTATTCAGAATTGGCCGCTCTTTGTGGAGGAATACCAAAGGAATGTGGGTTGTGGGAATTAACGGACATCTGTGGTTTGTTGAAGACAACGTATGGAGTTCAAGCGTCCGGAAAGTGTGGTCAGCTAGTCGATTTATTCTACGGTTGCATGAGAAGATGGTGCTAAGAGCCTTTGGTCAAGTTACAGAGAAAGTGAGTTAAAAAGTCAACAGAAGAGTTGATCCGAACTAGCCGGTTCAAAAAGAGAGGCGGAATTTTTCACGGAATTGAGTTCTCAATTGGCCCATCGATTCGCATCCTGGCGTATTTTTGCAGAAAGTACTTGTTGATCGGGTTCAACCCGTGCGCTGGGCAAGAAAAAAGTTTGTAATCATTACAGGATAGCGGGCATACTTGACGGACATTTTGTGATTTTGAAAAGATAAGGGCCCAGCTGCGGTCCTTGTGGGTTGGTGCGTCGGATCCTATGCACTTGTGCGTACGCAGCCCAGGTTCGATTCCCGGTACGAGAAAAATAATGTTCAGCGTCCACCTCTTTCGAGTCGCTGACAATGGTCAGAGAGTATAACTGTCTAGAAAAAGCTTCTCAAATTGGCCGTTCGGAGTCGGCTTAAAACCGTAGGTCCCTTGCACCCGTGAGAGAACAATAGCAACACGAGTGGTTGCTGAGAAGCTAGGCCCCCTAAGGCTGTCGCGCCACCCTTATTATGCGACTTACATAAGTTCATCGGCTGAGCTTGATCGTGGCATCCCTGGCAATGTTTGGAAATGCATATCTCCACGAATGCAGTCTGTCATGTCTGTCTGTCATCTCATCTGCCTTTTGTTCATAAGTTTGCATGTTCAACGGCACCTTGAGTGCTGAATGAGCTGTTTCACCGCCTTCCAACATGTTTAAACCCCTTTCTTCCATTTAGGCTAGCCCAAAGTTGGAGAGTAGTCTTGGTCTTATGTCCCTGCTCCATTCTGTCAAGACACTATAATATTCTTGTTTCTTCTTTGAGTGGACCTGGGCCTAAACCAACACGCCTCTCCGTCTAGCACGGTCTTGTACTAGTTAGTTTCCAGCCACGCACGTTCAACTGATTAAGGCCCTGCCAACACATTGGTGCTGCAATTTGTACAATCAATCGCCGGGGATTGAACCTGGAACTCCCAGCATGGGAGTCGACGCATCTGCATAGTAACTAGGGCACGGAGTGGCGGAAAAGAGGATTCAAAAATTCAACGATTCAATCGGTGCGATATGAAAAGAGAACACACCGAATTATGAGGAAGACAGTTTTGATAAGAAGACACATTTTGTTTAAATTTGGGGGTGCTTGTCACGAAATGTTTAAGCCCCTTTCTTCCATTTAGGCTAGCCCAAAGTTGAGGAGAGGTCTTAGTCTTATGTCTCCGCTCCATTCTGTCAAGACACCATAACATTCTTGTTTCATCTTTGAGTGGATCTAAACCAACACGTCTCTCCGTCTAGGTCTTGAACTAGTTTTTTTCCAGCCACTCACGTTCAACTGATTCATGCCCTTTCCAGCTGCGTGCACCACGCAGGGGTGGGACCGGAGCATTGGTGTGCACTCACCACTCTGAGACGAGAGACTCGATCTCGTTTGACCAGGTCAATGTCGATTCGTCGATCAGTCTCCTCTTCCAAACACCATCGAGACCATATATAGTACGAAGGACTTTCCTCTCGAAGCGATCAATAATCTCTTCGTCCGCTTTGGTTAGAGTCCCTGCTGACACTATGACACAACATAGCTGGCCTCTACCCTGCCTCTTCACATTGCCTTTCCCAATGGAATACCAAGGCACTGCTACATTAAATCACAATGCGATTGAAAATGATTTCTTGCCACTTCTCCTTCTTTCTCTCCATTTTCCAGACGTGGATCTAACCCCCACTCCAAGTACAAGAACCTCATCGTTTTGCCCGCACTTCACTCACACCCCGTCAATCTCAGTTACCCAGCCAGTGACTCACGATCTGGGCCGTCATAAGGACGACGCCATCAAGTGCATTCCTGTCAAGAGCAAACTCTTGCTCCGTCACTTCACCGGCTTCTTTCGGCAAACTCTTTCGCAACAAATCCCCACTCAAGACGGCACAAAATAAACTTGACAGCTGCCTCAAAAGACAACTACTCCATCGGCATATGGCATGACACATCGGAAAAGGCTTAAACAAAACCACCAGCCCACCCTCCGTCCGTCGATGGGCGACGCCAACCTTTCAGCGCGGCCAAACCTCGGAGATAAACTTCCAAAGAAAAACTTTTTTCCGCCACAATCACAACAAACGGATGAACCCGTCCAGGTTGCTGCAGACTGAACAGCACTGCGCCAGCCGTTGGTCGGGGGGAAAGAAAACTTTCTTTTCGGCGAGCACATACAATTGGTCTCGTTAACAAAAGAAATAAGCCGAACGACAACAGAGGGCGTGTGTGCCTGCGAAACCGGTACCGCTGCGGCGACCCGATTCGTTCTGCGAATCTGAAGTGCGGATGCTTTTCTTTTCGCTTCCCGGCGAAAGGAGCACAGTTTTTCCATTCAAAAGAAATTTACATGCTCCGTTCAACTTTTCCCATGAAATTAAAAGCAACGTCGACGACGAGGAGGGGGGAGGCCGTCTTGAAGTCGATGTTACTCTTACGGTCTTATGCAACCCACCCAACGAGTCACCACCAGCCACCGCCGCCGCCCACTGTGCCGGCATTGGTTACAAATAAAATGCATTTCCTACCGAAGTGCAATCTATCATCTTCCCTCTTCCTCGGGGCATGTGCATGCGCGTGGTCTCGGCTGTGGCTCTGTGTGTGCATGTGGGACATATGTAGAGAAGAAGTTTTTGTGCCCAACATTTTTGGGGTTTTTCCCCCGGAAATTCCATCGGAAAAACTAATCTGAATGTAAACGGATCAATATGGACCGAGGATGAGGTAATAACTCTTAACCGCTATTTGATGTATGCTGCGGCGGAATGCTTGGTCGAGAACGAATGGATTTTCCGAGTAAAACTTTTTCCGAAGTTGTGCTGGTGCTGCTGCAGCCTGGGAGTGGATACTGCGACGTTGGGTATCAATTAAATGTTGATGGAATTTTTCTTCTCCCATTCTGCCGCCTCACTCGCTCCTCCTCTCCCTGTAAAGTGTGTCGGACCGTAAACCGATCGTTGGCTGGCAGGCAATGGACATGGTAGAGTATGCAATTTCGAAGCAAAACGAATGTGGCCGTGGACATGGGTGGGCTCCAGGGCATGAAGTGATGAATTGACTAATTCACGGTAATTGGTTCTGTTTTGATTGCTGCACGACTTCCGGTTTCGATGTCGGTACAACTTCGGGATGAGCTTAAAACGGACTTTGTGAAGCCAATAAATATCGTTATGCAGGTGATACCGCACACGTGTCAATGAATCCCCTTCCAGACCAAGATGACAAAATTCGATTACTGGTGAAATAAAATATTACGTATACGCCACCGATGTCGAATGAAATTTATTCATAGACAAAAATTCCACGCGTACGCCCGCGATACACGATACACTCTTCCTATTTCAATAACAAAATCTCTGTGGTTCTCGCAGCTAAAATGGCAATGGTCCCCTGGTTGCGACCAGTGCTCACCGTGTCATCCACACGACTCTCGTCCATATTCATGTTTCACTTCGAATTTGAGTACATTCGCGTGGCCTAGCATTGCATAGCCTAGACATTTTTGCTTTTTTCAATGGCAAACCATAGCATTTGAAGCGAAAACCCATACCGAATGCACTGAATAATGATGCGAGGGAGGTTCGGCATTGATAAGCCAATACCGTGCTAAGAGTGCAGGTAAATTAAGCGATCGAAGTATTCGAATGAAAAGAATTCATTAAATGTATCCTCTTTATTATAAACAAAAAGTTATATACACATATAAGTAAGATCTAGGAGCAATTAACAAGAAGTGTCTCGGAGGGCGACAGAAGTAAAAAAGGGGCCAAGCTACGAGTGTGCCACCCGGAAAATTTTTCAAACCAAGTTAATCCGGGTTAAAATAGAAGCGGACCGAGTTGTAACCCGGGTTAACGAACTCGGTTCGATGATGAACCGAACGCAAAAAACATGGTTTATGAAATGGGGCAAATCGAGTTGTGTTGTCCAATTATATTTAGTTTCGGTGTACTATGGGTGAGCAAGGGAAGCGATTGTCGCACGGCGTAGCCAATACCGACTGTTTGTGTGCAAATTGTCTCGATTTTTCTCTCTCTTGGTATTTTCTTCTACTCTAGTCGCAACATCTTGTGTGCGTTGGGTTAGCATCGTGCGGGCACATATTTTCTGAAGGCAAGAGTGAGGCAATGGCTTGTTTCCTTTAGTTATCTTTTTGTGCAACTCGCACGTTCAACGCAACTTGCTTGCTTTGACACGTCACACAAAGAAGAGAGAGTTTAAGAACACATACAAAACACACAATACGCCAAGAGCTACCAAAATTCTGCAGCCTGCGGTGGTGCCCCGAATCAATATGAAATCCTTCAAAATTTTACTGTCCAATTCTGTTGCGTTTCAGGTTGGTTTCGGCTCGGCATCATATGCTCACACCTAGTTGAACCGTCTGCAGATTTTATGTGTATTCGGCTTGTTTCATCGGGTTTTTCAACTGGGTTTCATATAAATGTAACTCGGTTTGACTCGCTTTTAGATGTAACCCGGGTTAACTCGGTTTTCTAACTCGAGTTGACACACCACTAGGCGAAACCAGTACATGGTGATGGAACTTGACAGCCCACATTCTAAGCCGTGAAGTTCGGCAAAATTGGGTTTTTGTAGTTTGGTACCCCATGATCCGTGTAGGGTGCGCCCTTCGCTTCCCTTGCCAACACGTTACCCATAGTACACCGAAACATACCCGAAACTAAATAGAATTGGACAATACAACGAGTTGCCCGATTGCATAAGCCATGTTTTTTGCTTTCGGTTCATCATCGAACCGAGTTCGTTAACCCGGGTTACAACTCGGTCTGCTTCTATTTTAACCCGGGTTAACGCGGTTCGAAAAATGTTCGGGGTGGCACAGCACTTGTCTCGCCCCTTTTTTACTTCCACCACTTTCGTTTGGTTTTTCGTCAGACGTTGTTAAACACCATACTGGTACACTCTGTGCATCTCTTACTAAAAGCACTCTGAGGGTGCTGTCATCAGTCAAGAAACAGCTGCAGCTGTTCCTGTTCTGTCACAGCTGTGCATTGTAGTCTGTGGGAAATATTTGGCTGGGAAGAGCCTTCCATGTTCGTGCATTGCGACTGAACATCCAAAAGTAGGCCTAAGGGTGTTCTGATGGGCATTCCTGAGGAGACGAGACGGGAATTGCGGGTGAATTCATGAAGAGGATTGTCTTGAGTATCGTTTGTTTAAATAGCGATGAAACAGGGACAAGGATGACACGGTACGTTGTTGTTCGAACGAACCTCATGACTCTACGACATTGTTGTCGCCTACAAGTTTAATCGCTCGCTTTTGGATTCTAGTAGATTCTAGTAGGTGCAGGGTGGCCAAAGCAGACTCAGTCTTGGAGTGGGTATACATCTTATAGATTAAAGCCAAATCAGAGGGGGTGAAGTATTTCTTGGCAGCAGACAGCATTGAATCCCACTCGATTGTTCTTTCCCCAGTTAACTATGCTGTGAAGATCGGAATTTATACGCTGGCGTTCTAATTCTACGAACGAAGGGCGGTTTCATAAGTCTCGGAACGAATATGGAACATCTGCTGGGGCATCAGGAATGAATTGAATTAAGAGTAGCAGACAAGAGAATATTTATAAAACCGAGAAAGAGTGTCTGTATAGTGCAATTATTTGGTGGATATCACCACCCGTCCAAAACAGCTGCAATTAAACGGGTCGCAAGATATTTTCTTCTTCATACAAGAAGAAGTTCATTGCTACCATAGACAGGCAGTTTCGGCCAAAGAGCTTGATGCCAAACCCTATCAAGTAGCTGAGAAATATCAAGCGCCACGATCTTGCTTTCGCCTGCATTGTGGAAAGATTGTTTCCACTTTCCGGTGAATTTGTACGAGTGCTTTTGTCTTAATCAACATTCTCAAGGTAAGGCGGAAACAAAGTACAATCTCGGCACAATGAACTGGCTGTCAACGGCACAGAGGGTGGCTCTAGATTTCATCGTGGTAGGAGGAGGTTTGCTTGGTTGAGGCCGTGGTTCTCTCAGAACTGCATTCCCTTCGACTCTAGCATAAGTGTCACAATCTGCAAAAAAATCGAAGCAGCAACTCTTGTGATTTGAGTCAACCCCAGCACTTCCTTAAGCTCACCACTTTTGCAGACCTGTGACATCCTAGAGCCTTGCCGGAGAGGCACTGCATGTGTCACAAAACCAGAGGCACTGCCTGTGTCTCTCTAGTCAGTCTCTAGTCCTTAGTACGCTTCCTGGGCTTGTCTACGGTCTTCTTTTTCAATTAGGGGCACATTGTTCGACACTTCGAAGTGCCCTAGCATGAACAGTCTACATTCTCGACGGCTAAGGCCCTGTTTTGTCTTCATTTTAGCGTGCGATCTTGTTCCTTGAAAAATCCATTCACAACCAATACAAGGCAACAGTGATATGAGTTCAATCAGCCTGCCAGCGGAACATGGTAACCGAAGACGACACGATTTGGTGTGCTTATTGGCGAGGCTTGTTAAGAAGAATCTTCGTGTCGTGAAGTGTCAATGAACAATTACGAAGAACAAAGCACACACAATTAGAGCGTGCACCATTTAGCTTCCGCCTCACGTTCCTGGTCAACGAATAAACGCTCCTAAACACACATCCGAAACGTTAAGAGTGGATTTATTTGACTGTTAGAATTCCCCTCCCGTCCAACTCGTCTTTCCCCCTGCGAATCGCAACAACGACCTACCATCGAAGCCAAGTAGTTAAAATATCATTTCACCACAAAGTCACATTCATAACGACGAACCACTTGGTACAACCCCCAACATGACCATAATCGTTCGCCCTAAAGATCTCTGCTCATATAACCGCATTAAAATGCGCCCGCAAAAAGCGCTGCCCACCGCACAGCACTTGACACAAGAATAATCATGACGTCCACTCCATGGTCCGACTGTTGGGCGCCACCCAAAAGTGGCTACATATCGCATGAACTCCCTCATTTGACAGATTATGACAGTGTCAGCAGCGTTTCTTATCCCACAGACTCTTTTTATATTGCCTCTCATAAATCGTTATTTTCACACACCCCGCCCTGCCCCCACTTGGTTCAGGGTTTCCTGTCTTGGTCCACTTAACCGGATTCCGGTTCTGCTTTCGCCAAGTGAAACCGCCAACTGTTTTCCGTTTAGTGGCGATTTATGGACTCCCAGGAGAGCAGCGCTTTATTTGAATTCATCCAGTTGTCCCCCACCCCCACCCCTCTCTACCCGTGCTTACGCTTACGGTGTTAAACCGTAAGAAAAAGCGCCAACCGGACGGAATAGTCCGCAACCTCAGCCATAGCCGGGTAATAAGACCAACCACCAACCGCCGACCATCGACATATTGCACGGTCATATCGTGGCATTCAGGAGCATCCTGTGTAAGTAGCTCCACCAGCTGTAGCACCACCAGCATTCGCACCTCTTTATGGGGCCTCATTTGCAGGCACATCGGTTGACAAACACACGCACACACAGCGTCATGCTTAACCCACCAATGTGCCGGTGCACGTGCATCCCTATAAATTTGTGATTTTATGGCTTCCCCTTGGGGCGCAGGAGAGCTTCAGATTTTTACAATGCCCTGCGGTTTAATGTACTTTACGCTCCAATTTCCGTTCTTTCCTTCCGCACCCCTTGCACTCCCCTTGCTCACATCATGCCCACCCTTCCGCAAGCGTTGCAAACCTGATTCAATGGTTGTGCTGGTCATTAACTACACATGTTGCGGCGGAGCACATAAAATTTTATTGACCAGGTAAACACATTCCAGCGGTGAAGGGGACCGTGAGACCCGTGAGTCTTGTCGACGATGGTGGGGCGAGTGCGGCAGACACACTCACACGCCCGCCGTGCTCATAATTGACGCAGATTGTCGCCGGGAGTACGAATGTGGGAGCTGTGGAGCTTGACAGTGGTGCAGAGGCAGTCGTGAATACATTTTTCTTGCCGCTCCGAGTGAGCTTATAAATCAGGCGGAGAACGGGTGGCACCTAGGCGCGCAGCAAGTTCAAACGGATGGCACCGAGTGTGCCAGTGACAGTCGCTATTTACTGCGGTCAATAGACTGCCGATATGGGACGCAGACAGACAGGGACATCGTCAAGCTTTTTTCTGCTTTGCGAATGTCTGCAGGAAAATAGATGTTGCGGTACCGGCGATGATGTTTCCGACTTTTTGTCTCGGGCCCGAGCTGCGGTTGACACAGTGCAACGCAGTTGAGGTGAATCTCGCGCCGGTCTTCCTCTCTAGCGCTTTCGATTAATTTCGATGCGGTTGACAGTTGAACTGCAAAAGGGAACAGACAACGGCCAGGCGGCAAATCGTTTGTGTTGTGTACTGTGCGGTCGGTTGACGAACGGGATCGTTTATTGATGTCAATTGGGGTGGGTCGTGAGGTTTTACAGATGTAACGTGATACGGAAATCACAGCGAGTGCACTGACGGCCAAATGAGAAGCCACTTGGTGTGGGCTGGGAACAGCAACGGACTTGATGCATTGTCTATGAGGAGTGTGACAATGGAGGCAGTTAGGAGCGAGCAGATTGGGCCAACAGTTGAATCGCAACACATGTTCAGTTGACATTTAACGTAACCGCAACTGGAACTGATGGCGACTGATGACAGTGGATGGGGACTTCCGAAATCGAATGAAGCGCTTGTGGCCGGCGACAGATTTTGACATGTTTTGAATGGTCTCAATGGCAGTTGCGAGGAGATTTATGGTCGACGTTACAAAAAACGTGACATCGATGGATAGGAGCGCACGTTTTTCTGACAGAACGACAATCTCTGCCCGATTGGAGATGAAAGGTATTCAATTCCTAAAGCAATGCGATTCGGAGAGATGGAATCTTGAGAAAGCAACAATCGATGAACAGATTTTGATACACGATTGGGAAGGGAATGTACCGGACATCCGCTGAGAGTCGGTACTTGGTCCCACAGTTGGTGAGCACAATCGATTCTTTCGCGGCATTGTTTTCTTTAATTGGCTGTGGGACGCAGTTCCTCAAGATGTTGCTGGGTTCAAGTTGCTGAAGGGAAAAATAAGAGCCACGGCCGAGAGAGGCAGGAAGGATTCTGGAAATTGCAACTGGTGTGGAAAATGCCAGACTCCGTGCGTAGTCGTTGAAGAACGGGAGGTTCCCGGAAACAAGTCGTAATTGGCACGTGGAACGTATAGGTTTGACTGAGGGCAATTTTGAACGCCCTAATGAGATAACTATTCGAGTGTTTGTCTCTGGAGATCGAGCCAAGTTCAGAGAACAACCAGAGGGACGAGTTTTAAGAACTTGGCTTATTTCAAAAGCAACCATGATATGACGTGTAGGTTGGTAGACAGAAGTGGCCGTTGGGTGATAGTAACTATAATGCCACAGCTCTGTTTCAGTGCAGTGTAGTTACAATTTCAGTTAATTCATAAATTGCTTATTCGCACTGAGCATCCCCCAAACATTCCGAATTAACGAGCATTTATTGTAGTGTACCAACATTTACGAACGAACTTGCCACCTGGTGGGGAGTAGGACAGTCAGCTATTGAAGTATACTACAACTCGAGTGCAGGACTCGATTGTTGTCCTGACCTAATCCGGGTTGGCGGGCATAATTGCAAAACCTCACTAGAAAGCTGATACAATTTCTGCGCACAACCAACACTTAGCCAAACAAACGACTGGATGGCGCAGTTGGTTAAGTGCCTGCCCTTGGTTAGTGGGGTCCCCGGTTCGAATCCCAGTGAACGTTTAATACGTTTTTATCTGGTTTTCAAATCTGGTCCAGTCACCATTTGCTGTTGGTATCAAATTAACGGCACTGGCACAGTGGCAGTAGACTTGACGCTAGTAGCCACCTTCCCCACCATACCCCAACACTAAGCCATACGTATGAACCCTCCGCATGAATCATCTATTCATTGATGAAAACCGCATGAAAATCCGTTGCGTAGTTTAAAAGATATAAGCGTACATCCGACTATTTTGTATGGAAGGATGTGTGTTTTTGAGATATCTCTAAGTCCAACCTGAACCTTAGTATCCTTCGCGGAAATCGCATTAAGTGAGTTGAGGCCCCCTTGTGAATGTGAGGGAACCACATACTGGCTTGAGAGAGGTGTCGCCCCGTCATAAAAACCAACAGCCTGAGTCCGCTTTCCGATGACTCTAGGAAAACTGTTTTCCTTGCCTTGGCTTGCCTTCAAATCTCCTAGAACTATCGTGGTGTCGTAGACGGATCGTATTTCCTTTCTAGAAGATCATAAAAGTCATCATTGCCATAGTCATCTTTTCCTCCGTTGGGGCGTGGACGCAGGCTAAGGCGATCGTTGTCCTTATTTCGTTGTCCAGCAGCAGTAGGGTCATCCATATCCGAGGCTTGTTGTCGTATCTGAACTATTGGATTTTTTACACGGTGGAGCGCAGAGTGCTGGTGTAAACCCCTGGACAAGCTGCCGCTGCATACACTGGCTCAGCTCTAAGCGGTTGCTATATAGGCTATCCAAAGGGTGCCACGAGGAGGCTGTACGTCTACTTGACATGTGCATTTAAAGGGATTGTTGATGGCATCCCGCAAAGTTGAGATCAATCAACAACTTTGCCTTGGATGCACTAGCCCATGCGCTCTACAATTCTCAGTTATGGTTACAAACTTGGGAAATGACTGGAAGAATTAGATCGCGACTACAAGCTGCTGTGATGAGATTTCCTCGTGCCGTGTCGGAGTTACTCACCGTGATGGGGCGAGAAACGCGGCAGTACCCGAAGAGCTTAATTTCGAGCAGCTGCTTCTGCGAAAAAGACTATGCGTCGAGGGTTTGGCCGTAATCAGCACTTCGGAGACGTGGCTTGAATGCGGAGGTACTGGCTAAACTAAGTCCCAAAACTCGCCTGGCTCCGTTTGACTGGAGTCAATGGCGGTGGCGGAGGATAGAGTGGCCCGCGATCACTTTAGTGCGAAATGCTGAAAACATAACAGGCAATTGGAGTCAGGCGACCATAATCATGGGAGTTCGCTAATTGGATGCTAGCGCTGGAAATGTTGGCCGGAGTATTCTCACTAAGAAATTAAGTTCTCGGACGGAGCCAATTTTTGGCTCATCGGCTATCGGCACAGCAAGCAAAATTGTAATTTTTGAAGTGAACACAATCCTCAAGTGATCAACCAAGGATCAATGCACCCACAATGACTGACGACTTTGCACGGATTTTGGCATGACGGCATCATCGGGCTTTATTTCTTTCAGAATACAGAGAGAGAGAGAGAGAGAGAATGGTCTCAGTTAAAGAACGATGTTTACCAACTTTCTGTGGCTTCTGCGCTCGACAACATCGATATGTGCGAACTCTGGTTACAAAGACACGACCGACGAAAGGCTCCAAGTTATGAAGAGCAATTTGGCGACTGGGTCATCTTACATCGAGCGATTAACAATAGGCCGCCGCGAAGATGCGACATGACCCACTTTACTGAACCTACGCCAAAGTCCTTAGTCTATGCTTCCAAGCCTACCAATTTGGGCGACCTCACTTGAGCCAACATTTGAAACGCTAGTGCCGGGGAAAAATCCATATATTTTGAAACTAGTCATCAAAAGTTGTACCGATCAATTGAAGCACTGCCAGTAAAGCCGACGCGGCAGCTGTTTCCTACATCATCATCATCATCGTCATCATTTTCTGACCCACATGCACCACTAAAGGGGTTGTGGGGGTAAACCACTCACGAGGGATCTCCAGGAATCTCGATCCTCCGCCATAGACTCCGGCTCATCAGGAGTTATGCCAAAGCATGAGCAGGCGAGTTTTTGAACATGGTCTAACCATCTCGTCCTGGGTCTGCCAAGCGGTCGCCTACCTGATGGAATCTTCTTCCTCTCGCACTACTGTGTTTCTCACCCTATACCGCCGAGTAATTGCCACAGCAGCACGGAGAAATCTGATCTCAGCAGCTTGTATTCGCGATCTTATTCTTTCGGTCTAACTTGGCGCTGACACCAAGCTCACTCTCCTGATTACAGATCTACCAAGCTGTATCAAAATTGACCCAGCTTGGCCAGTCCTACAGGAAAGTTCAGCATTACTCCTCTCATCCCCCGAGATACTTAAACTTCTCCACCTGCTTCAATGGGACTCCACTAACCTGTAGAGTGCATTGAACAGGCGTTCTGGAGATGACCATATCCTCCGATTTGTCCACGTTGACCTTCATTCCAGCATCAGCACTTACGACCACAAACCTATCAAGTGCACGCTGGAGTTCCGTCTGGGAAGATGTGAGGATAACCAAGTCATCTGCAAATAGAAGATGACTGACCCTCAACTCTCCCAATGTGAAACATTCTTCGACTCTGCTGAGCTGTAACATATATGCAATGAAAAGTAGAGGTGACAAGACGCACCCTTGGCTATGGCAAGGTGTTGATTTAGCACCGTTAACCTGAACACCTGGTACAGTTTGTGTATAGAGATCAATCCCATACTCCTGGAGAACACTCCAGAGTTTACCCCGACGAACTCGGTCATATGCCTTTTCCAAATCCAAAAAGTGGCTTGGCATACTCCCAAGCTTTCTCAAGTACCTATCTTAGAGTGAAAAGCTGGTCGGTTGTACTTCTACCGCGACGAAATCCGCACTGCTCATCAAACATCCTGGGCTCGACCATAGCTCTAGAACGCGTTTAAAATACCTTTGCGTAGACTCTCGAGGCGAGTCTTAAAAGAGATATGCCCTTGCAGTCGGAGCAATCTCTTTTTTCCCCCTTCTTGAAAAGTGGGGCTACAAACTTTTGTTAGCATTTTTGCTAACGCGACGTTGTGAGTTGATGCGTCGACCCCTATGCACTTGAGCCTACGTTGCTTAGGTTCGGGTCCTGGTACGAGCAAAATAATTTTTACGGCCCCACCTCTTTCAAGTCACTGAACGAATTAAATTCGTGCGGTTTGCTAAGAGATGGCGTAACTTGTATTATTCCATTGGAACATGCGTTGGAAAGCTACTGTCATTGTACGTCATTTCAGTACATGTCATTCATTTGAAGCGTAAAGAACAATATTTTTTTTTCACTCAAATATGTCGAACTTTGTCCCTGAAAAAGTGTTTTTGCGGGAAGTTCTTCTTCATTACTTTAACATGAAGAAAACTGCTGCCGAAAGTCATCGTATTTTGGCGGAAGTTTATGGTGAACATGCGCTAGCTGAGCGAACGTGCCAAAAGTGGTTTTGAAACCCGGCCAACCAGCCAAATCAACGGCAAAGCCGAATATCCATGGCGCGAAGGTAATGCTCTGTATTTGGTGGGATCAGAAGTGTGTGCTGTATTATGAGCTGCTAAAACCGGGTGAAACCATCAATGGACAAGGCTACCGAACACAATTAATCTGTTTGAAGAGATCAGTAGCCGAAAGAGAACCGGAATTTGACCAGGCACGAGGTCATCATGACAACGGTCGCCCCACGTTGCTATTCCGGTTAAGAACTATTTGGAAAACAGTGGATGGGAAGTTCAACCCCACCCGCCTTATAGCCCAGACCTTGCCCCTTTTGACTACCAATTGTTCCGGTCGATGCAGAACGCCCTCACTGAAATACGGTTCACATCAGAGCAGAATATCAAAAATTGGCCTGACTCATTCTTGGCTGTATCCACAAATTGGCAGAATCCACAAATTGCCAGAAAGATGGGAAAAAGTCATAGTCGGCATACAACTGAAGGTCCCTTCCACTCGTGAGGGAACGTTAGCGCGCACAATACGAGTTGTTGCTGAGAAGCTAAGCCCTGGCCTTCAACCAAATTATGCCAACCAGCATTTGTAATGACTCCAGATTCAGACACTATCAGCTTTCAGTGGTTTAGAATGTCTCTTATAAAGTATTTCCAGTCTGGACAGCCTGTCCTCCAATCTGCAGCACTGTGAGACGTTTTCATATCAAAAACGAACCGTGTACACTGGGCCCTCGTATCAAACAGCTCAATGAACCGACATGCCTGACTGACCACTCCGAAAAACTCTGCATTCAATACTTTTCTAAAATCCATCCATCCTCCATCTCTTCTCGCAGCTTACACTGTTGCCAGCCAGGAAGACATCCTCAAACTCAGTCCAGCCACCGATAAAGTTGTCCGCTTCACCAACGAGTCCCACATTGTCTTCTGCAACCACCCCGCCGATACAAAAGTGCAATGGAAATCGCCGAAAGGTGAGATCATGAAGGACGTCAAAGGGCGCATCCACATCGAGGAGAAGAGTCCAGGTTAGTTCCACACCCACTCACTTAGCCATTCTCATCTCATCTCATCTCATCTCAATTGATTCTTCTCCTCTCACATATCCATCCTTCAACGACAACAACAAACAAATAGAACACTTCGCCCTCATCTTCGTGCACATCACCCTCGCCGACAAGGGCAATTGGACTTGTGAAGATGCCGATGGGGCACTAGGCGCCAACAAGACCTTCCAACTCATCGTCTATCGTAAGTATCCTCTCATGGCTACGAGTGGCCACTCATTTGTCGTCCATTTGCAGAGAAAATCTCCTTCACCGAGAACGCAACAATGCTGACCGTCAAGGAGGGCCGCAACGCCACAATCCTCTGCGAGGTTAAGGGCGACCCAGAGCCGACTGTCTCCTGGCAGCTGAACGGACGAGCAATCGAATTCTGTACGTATCCCCAAATCCGATCCGGGAACCGATCGAGAGCGAGTGAAATTTAAATTGAATCCTAACCTGAAATTACATGGGTTTCCTTTTTGTTTTTCTTTTCTTCTCTGTTGCCGCCCTGCAGCCGCCACATCGAAGTTCCGCAAACTAGCTGATGGATTACTCATCCACAAGGTGACACAGAACGACACCGGCGAGTATACGTGCAAGGCGTATCAATTCACACCGGAAATCTCGGACGTACAGGAGCGGACCGTCCTGATGAAAATCGAACGTGAGTATAATATTTTTGCTGCTTTTTAATGGATGTCCTGGCCTGTGTGTGCGGAGGGGAGTAAAGCAGGGCCAGAGAGTTGTTTTTTGCTTCGCCAGCATGAGAAACTTTTCATTATTCCGTGAGGAGAGAGTCGCTCTGGAGGGACGACGGACGATTCGTGACCAGCCGAGAGCGAACGAACATTTGGTGTTGATGCCACCCCCTCGGGGCGGGTCTTTGACACCTCGCCAGTTGGTGTCCGGACTGCACGGCGAGGGTCTCTCAAAATTAATTCATTTATCACATCCTCCCCCGCTTATTCGGGAAGCATTACGAATTTGCATAGCGAGCTCGCTTAGTCGACAGTCGGGGCTGGCGGGGTGGACGAGAATTTATTCGGCCACGAAAAGGAGCAGTTTTAAAATGAATGGTCCTTTAATTGCTGCTGCGAAGGACCCATCTCATGGGGATTATCTTGGAATTAATGATCCAGCTCTCGTAGGGGCTGCCGAGTTTTTGACAGTTTTGTAGCGTGCCAAAGGTACCCCCCATGACTGATAACATGCACGATTGTTGAATTTATGGTCCTTTAGGCATCAACATGGCATTCGTTTGGCGGCGGAGCCGTAATGGACGTGCTTATCTAGGGGTTTGTTCCTGTTCGACACTATCACGGTGCGGTCTTGGGGGAGCTGAACCTGACGCATGGGGGTGATTTATTTAAATTGGTCCCCTCGGGAGCAGCGTACGAACACGAGTTGAGCCGCGAAAAGTATGCCGCCACACGACTCTTTCAACGGGCAATACTTGTCGAAGAATTAATGATATGATTGTCGTGGGATAGGCGTTGAAAGGACTGAAAACATGACCGTGACTAAGCTGTCCCCGAGTGTGTTGCCGCAACTGAAGTGGTCTCATTGAATTAGGATCCCCTGCTCCCCTGGGGTGACTCGAAGTGATGGCATACACAAGAGTTTTCCCAGGCCGCGCTTTTCTTTCCACGACTGTTTGTATGGGATTAGAGGTGTTCACAGCATCGTTCAGAGAATTAGCGAAAGTCAGAAGCAATTATTTACTTGTCCTTTGACACTTTCAAACATCCGGATCGAAGAACTAACCGCGTCTTAATGCTGACAGCCGACTTGATGTCATTTGTCACCGAAAATTGGAACCAATCTTTGCAAAATGTGGGCGAAAGAGAGATCGTTGGACTTGAGTGTCAGTCGGGGTGTAGGAGTTTGCCATCAAGGTGTTTTGTCTGAACTGCGTTTCGTAGTAAAACTCTTCGTCTGTGGGTAAGAACTGTTCGATACAATTGGCTGATATACGCTGGTGTTCCACAAGGCTCTACTTTTACCCCTACACATTTTCTTATTTGCATTTACTGCTAATCCAATTCACTCCTTCGCTGATGACAGTACTCTCATCACTTCACATTCATTCCAAGACTCACCACGCACGCTGCCCTTCGGCCAAGCAATTGGAACGGCAGTAATGTTGAGGCAAATTAAATTCCAACCTTGAGAGCATAGAGATTGGAGGTTGATGATCACAAAACGGAAAGCTTTCTGTTGGCATTTGAGTGAATCCTTGAAAATCAATCCTTCTCCGTAAATAGCGCATGTGTCGAAGAAACAAAAAGACCCTCCGCCTGGATATTCTTTAACAATGTATCAAATGCTGGCTTCGTCCCAAGCTTGCCATAGTCTTTAAGTGTTACTCCCATTAACGATTTAGACAGTAAATGTTCGCTGCGTGACTAAGGATCATCTACCACAAGGGAGAGCTACCCAACAACATCCCTATGGAAAGTGGACCAACGGTGTCCCAGCTCTAGACCCTAGAAGTCTGGTTTGGTACACAGACGGACGGATCAAAGATGGGTTTTAGTGTAGTGTAGCAGGAGTCTTTGGACCCAACACGAGAATTTACGCACCAATGGGGTCGAGTGCTACTGTCTTCCAAGCCGAAGTTCATGCCATCGATATCTGCGCCAAACATAGCCTCCACAAAGGTATCAAGGGCGCAATAATTCAGACAGTCAAGCAGCACTAAAGGCACTCTCGTCCAATATAATGGACTCCAAAACAGTCAATGAAGCTTTTCAATTCCCTGCCAAGCACAACAAAGTGAATCTTCCCTGGGTCCCTTGACACAGAGGGATTGCAGACAACGAATGCGCAGATGAGCTCGCGAGAGCTGGCTCAAAATCGGTCCAGAACCGTACTGCAATTTCAATTGGACAGCAGCTACAACTCGGATTAACGAATGGGAAAATAAACTTCGCCTAGACCAGTGGACCAGTGGATATGGTCATGGCCTAAGACATTCCAAAAGACTAATCAGGCCTTATTCATCTAAGGAAATACTCCATCATAATAAATATGCGGCCTGAAATATCACCTTAACAAACTAAACCTGTGTCAAGACACGGCTTGTCGGCTCGTCCTCAACGAGGATGGACTTCCGAGCACATCTTGTGTGAATGTCCGGCAATAATCTGGTTGAGGGAACGCATCTTCCATAGGGAGATACTCACGTCAGTGGAATTAAACAATTCCACTACAAAAGACTTCATAACAGTGAATGCTCCTATAATGGACTACTCTCTTGGACGGACAATCCCCCAGCGGACAATTCCTCACGACCGTGGATCTTAAATTGATGTTCCATACATTCCCATGGACGGACAAACCCCTTAGCCGAACAAAAGTTCTGTGACCGTCGCTGGCCGCCTATGGGAGCCATCACTGCATTGTCATTCTTTGAATTTTAGTTCCTCTAGCTCCTATTTTAAAAGCGATTTAAAAATTTATTTGGACGGAACTATTTTTACAATTAAGCTTACAACTACACTTACAAAGGTTAGGGTGTTGGGTCAACAATAGGGGCCCAACTGATGTACTGCTTATTATTACTGTCGGTTTATTGTTTATTTTTTAGTCCTTACATCGGGATGTTCAAGTCCTTTTGTCCATGGTGGTCCTTTTGGGATGGGGTGATGGTGTGGTAGCCGACTTAGCCTCGATGGTGATTGCTATCACGATTTAAAGAACATGCACGATAGTGTGAACAACGCACCAACCCACTCCGCCAGCGGAACCGATGTTGGCTATTGCTGCTCCAGTAGAATCCATGCAGCTCGTTGTTCGACGTCGTTGGAAAGTTCATCCCGTTTAGCAGATTTAACGCGTTGAGGTAGCGTTGTCCGCGGATTGTGTTTCCCAGGTTCCTGATTTTCTCGTTAGGATGGTTGTTGATGTTTAGTAGTTGCTTTCTGAACAGTGTCACCATGTTCTGTTGCAGGGGGATGATGCGTGCTTGGTCGTAATGCGTATCGTTGCTTTGGTGCCTTTCACAGTCCCTATCGAAGGTGAGGCCGGTACACATTCGCAGTATTTTTCTTTCGAAAATTGCGAACTTCGTCATGCTGGTCTAAGCTGCTTGTATAGCAGCAGTTTTGTCCTCTGGCTACATCCATTTTGCTTGCGCATCAAGGGATAGATGCGATGGAAGCCTAGATTGGCCTTCTTTAATGTCAGTTTCAAATGACTGTTGAACTTCAACTTCCGTCAAGTTATCGCTAAGATACTTGACCTTTTCGTTTGTTGATATTTCTGTACCGTTAGGGAGCACTACCTTTATGATTCGACATTTGGCTGCAGATCTGCATCCACCTCTGAATGGTCTCCTTAAGCACATAAGTACCGATTTCTCCATTTGGTATAGTAGTCAAATTTGGTCGCTATTTGGATTTCGACACCTCGCGCGGCTATCTGAATAAGTCAGCGAGTCATCTGCAAATAAACAGCAGTTCGCTGTGTCAGTTGGAAAAGCCACGGTCCCAGCTTTGATCCTTGTGTAACTCCCGCCTTGGCGCTCCGCTCTGTTGACTTGCTGCCTTCAACTGAGACGTAGAATCGTCTGGAATGTAGAAAGCTATAAATTATTCTGATAAGGTTGGAGGGGGATATTCCATCTGGTTGTAGATGAGTCCCTCAATCCAGACCTTATCAAAGGCCTTTTCTACGTCCAGGAAGCAGGCGACGGTGACCTCGTTATTGTTCAGTGCAGTTACATCATCGTGGTGGAACTTCACTAATGGACTTAGTGTCTTTTCATTTAACTCCAACCCTTCGATACAATAGATCTACCCAGGTCGGTGTGTCGGTGCCTATACGGGACGGGTCGTGCAAGAGGAAAAAACATCCCTACCCTCTATGACCACCCATAAAACTGATCTCTTATTCGTCAACTCAATGCAATTTCAACTCAACTCAATTTGTATCCGCAAAGCCAGAATGTTTACAATTTTTCATTTCTGAGTGAACACAAAAGGGTTCTTCCTTATTGAAGGTTTCCGAAAAAAGAGGGTGGTTGTTAGTCCAAATGGCGTATGTATAAAGAGAGTTGTCAAAAGGATTACAGGACCTGTTCGTAAAGTAGAGGTAACAGGAACTAAACTCACATAAAATGAGGGAGAGGGAGGCACGTAGATTCGGTATCCTGTCGCCTTACAGGCCGCGGATTGCCATGTTAGGGAGTGTTAAGCTACCGTGAGACCTACTGCAGTTCTAAAAACAGCCAGATTCATGTGTGAATCCTAGGAAGTTTCTCAAAACGACCGAACTTAAATCCTAGAAGTGTTTTCCTAGTTTTCCTAGAAAATACGTCCTCTCATTGATAGGGGCTCGGCTTGCTGGATAAATTCTGTTTTGCTGTTCTTCCTGGTCTATGCAGCTTCTGCAAACATCGTTGTGCGGTATGTTCAGTCGCATTGCATGTGTACCTATGGCACAGTGTCCGTGTGCCTGCGACTAAACTATGATGTGGATCTCTTCTTGCCAAGCTTCGGTAATAAGAACCTCGCTGTAGCCAAGGTATTCAGGCTGAGCCAGCGAATATTGGCTCTATCCAGGGCTTTGTCTTCTAGTCTTTTCTCTATGGAGGTGAGTGGTGCGTGCGCTAAAATTACCAGGGATTCATCCAGCTCAGATTCTCCAAGGATCTCGTTGACACTTTCTCAACAACCAGCTTCCATGTCAGAATGTCTGACGCTTTTATTGAAGCTTGGCTGTCAGAAAAGATAGGCTAATCGATCGTTTTGGTTTTTCAGGGCGAGCGCCGCCTCCAGTATGACAGCCAATTCTTCTTGAAAATCACTGCAGTGGTTCCTTAGTTTTCGAAGAGGTCACAGAAGATCCCTGCCCTTGTACAAGCGCTCGTTCTTGCGCCATCGCGGTCGTTGTAGAGAGCGATCTCCCCCACTACTATTGCCACTCGTTCCTTCAACTGTTCACAGTCCGGAAACCGGTTCTCCGGAGCCAGGTTGGTGGAAGGTAGTCGGTTTGTCAAACAAATTTGAGGAATGCATAAATCAACTTCAACAACAATATTTACAAAATAAGAGAATAACAATTACATATCGCAGATAATATTCTTTGGCTTTCCTTTAGAAATGCATGTCTAGAAAGTTTCAGAAGCCTCCTTGGGTGTTGACTATGTTGGGACTGCCACGTCGAATGTCCTTCGTCCATATTTAAGTCCAAAATTTTATACATGTGTTTTTGTCGTCTTCTTGTATTCAATATCTGCTGCGTTTGAATTTTATAGGTGTTGTCGCTTTACACAAATGATGTAGATAATAAAAAGAAGTGGACTCAGCGTTGATCCCTGCGGGACTCCGTATTCATTTTCGTCGTCACTGGCACGTTCACCAATATTCGACTGAAAGTTTCAGTTACTTTCCTCACTTTCCTTACCACCATTCTTCAAAAATTGCAGTCTTATCAAGCTGCCTCAGGATTTGCTAGTGGTTCGGATTCTCAAGTCGATAAATAGAACAACTGGTCTGTGGACTTTGTCCCGACTTTTGTACACTTTATTGGCGAAATCTGATTTGTTGGCAGTCTATTTATACTTTTTTCCTTTACGAAAGCCATTACCACTTCTCGACGACGCAGGAATTATGTACCACTCTGATCTCGCTAAGGTTAAAGAAGTGAGCCCACTAAGTTTATATGTTCGTTGCAGCCGCGTAGGAGCAAAGGAGTTGTGGCATGTTTTCGAACCTCCTCATCCATACAGCTTCTGCTGAAGTCGTTAGTGATGATGCCTAGTATTCTGTCGTAATCCATAACAGCAGCTGTTTGGAGCATTCGGGGTCCTTTTCGGTCAGATCATTAGCGTGGCTTGACACGTCATGGTAGCGAGTTCGGTCGCCCTTGCACAGGACGAGGCAAAGCCAAGGAAAGCAGTTCCCTTCTCAAAGGTAGCTACGTAGCTCCAAGCTTGTATTTATGTATACTGATTCTAAGGACATGATGTGGCAACACTATCCTTGTGATATCAGAATCGAAGAATTCCCTCCACTTTTGAGCTGATAGAGGCTCGCGAACCGCCCCGATGTCCAAAATGCTCCACAGTCTTCTCTGCTACACATCACCTCCTCGAGCTCTTTTTCCAAATAATTCCTAATCGAAACCCGTCGCCTTTCTTACCTTTCTGCAGGATTTCACTATCTTATCACCCAACAACACTGAACGTATCAGGTATCACCGGACACATAGCACCACCCTTGCGCGCAGAATTAAATAAACAACAACGTCTATCGCCACCCAAGAACTACAACTTCTCTTTTGAATAATTTTGTACAGTTCTCCACTCCACTTCAAGCGGCACTCAATGAAACCCCACCACACAAAGGCCCCTGCAGCGAAATCCAGCCGCCAGCTCCTTGCTGCAATTGATAAACTTTAACTTACCTAATTATCTGAGCACTCTTTTTGCACTCAGCATCCCACCTCACGCAGCCCCCCTAACGATCGCCAGCAGCAACCGCAAGGACTTTATCTCTTCAACTTTCTTGGGAAACTTCTAATTGCCTCCATTTGCCTAAGTGAATGCCCTACAGAAGTTACGTTTACCCCGTCTAATTTGCAAAATGCATGCATGAGCAGCCACTCCGGCACGTCACCTGCAGCAATGTGTGTGCTCACATGCTTGCCAGACACGTATATGCACATGTGTGCAACCCCACCCCACCATAATCGTTTTACTTCGACTGTTCGTGCGCCATTCAACTCCATTCCAAGAGATTAACCACGATTACATACTTCATGCTGTGCACCGCAATAACAATGAAATTTCAATTTTCACAATAAAGCATGACGCCATCCTCGACTCTTGCGGTCGATGGCAAAGCTCTTCATCACTATCGCACACACGCACGCCCAAGCGGTCTGCCTCAGCAATGCACTATTCAAATTGCCTGCGCTTTCAAAGATTTGTTGCCTTCCAGGGCGGATGAGCGTGGCGCTTACGTGCCTGTGGCGTATCCCTTTAATCCCGTTTCCTAGAGATTTCATCTCGAAGAGATACACCGCAGATGAACTTTCTTGTTTCCGCCCGCCGACGCTGCGTTGTGGTGGAAATCCTACGGATTCCTAAACTCGCACACTGTTGGCGCAGTCGGTGAATGGCTGCGAGATGCAACTGGGGGTTAATTGCTCGTAAATGACTTGGTTTCCTTTCTCTTTCGCAGACAAGCCCTTCTGGACGCACAAGCACCACCTCAGCCAGCAGTACGGATACGTGGGTGGCCGCACCAGCATCGTGTGCGAGGCCATTGCCGAGCCTCCGGCCAACTTCACTTGGTTCCGCAACAAGAAGCGTCTGCACGCCGACAAGTACACCATCCACAACGAACCCTACATGTCCACCTTGGTGCTGGATATCAAAGATGAAACCGTCTACGATTCGTACAAGTGCAAGGCGTCCAACAGCCAGGGCTCCATTGAACGGTCGACGCAGTTGGATAAGGGCACAAAGCCACCACCGCCAACTCATCTCCAGCTTCGCGGCTTCAACTCGAATACGTTCGATGTGGACGTTGGCTCCGTGCGCACTTCGAATTCGAAGAGCCTCATGGACATCAACGGCTTCCGCATCGAGTACATGACCGACTACGAGTTCAAGGCGGCCGCCGGCAACTGGAGCTATGCCAAGCGAAAGGATTTCCCCTTTGAAGACGGTAAGTAGCCCGGAGGTAGTTCACCGCATTTCTGTTTACTCACCTGGATCCTCTTTGCAGGAGTAACCTTCCTGATCGGCAACCTGGAGCACAATACAAGCTACCTCATGCGTGCCGCGTCCAAGAATCTAGCCGGCCTCAGCGACTGGACAAAGGTCGAGAAATTCACGACACTCTCAAACGAACCGCCCAGCGGTGCTCCACGCTGCGTAAGCGTCCTTACACTCATGGAAGCCCTGGTCGTTTCCCTCGCCGCCATCGCTGTCAGTCAAGCATTCGTCCAGCGACCTCTTACCGTCTACAGAGGGCGACTGACACCGCAATCCCACGGATTGTGAGGTACCCGCAGTCGACAACAGTTAACATTCCTGTGGTGCTCGCCACGCGATGCTTGTGTTTATTGAATTTGTTTGCCTTTGTACACAGTCTTAAGTTCGAGTATCGAAGAAAAAAAAAAAACACAGAGACGACTATATAAGTAAATATACAACTCCATTAAACACTAGATGTTATTAAATTAAGGCTCACGTCACATCACGTCAGACCCACACACACATCCCCTTCATGTTCATTTTGTAAGTCATTTAAGTTTCGTTTCAATTCGAAGTTTCGACCGAATATGCCAAAATAATCGTTCCGTCATTGTGAACGCGAGACAAATCTCACTGGATGCGGTTGCGATAACGGTTTAGTTTGATTCTATGTAAAATATTTAGTTTCGTAGGTAAGTCTTC
Organism: Eristalis tenax; assembly: GCA_905231855.2. Taxonomy (NCBI): domain Eukaryota; kingdom Metazoa; phylum Arthropoda; class Insecta; order Diptera; family Syrphidae; genus Eristalis; species Eristalis tenax. The sequence goes on along the minus strand of HG993125.1, from coordinate 70,952,272 downwards.
TTTATAATGCGATGCGGTGAAAGGTGAAATTGTGTTAAGTTTAAGCTAAGACCTATGTAAACTTCTAGGCCTTATGTAGAAAGTCTATAAGCAGTTATTTGTAGAGTATATCTATATTTCATATGTATGTAATCGTTTTGATGCACCGACAGCAGTACTGGAGCGTGTCTCGTTATTTCTCTGATTTAAGTTAAGCCTCGGCGCATCTGTAGTGCTTTGAGTGTACAATATTTAGTTTTGCTTTTTCGGTATGAGGTTTGATATTGAATATGCTGTTAAGGTTTGACACTTGTCCCAGCAGACGAAGCAGAGACAGAAACAAATAAATGGCGCATAATAACCATTTCGTTCAGTTTCGTTAAGTATCGTTCACTTTTACTTGCCCACCTTAGAGCAGAGCCTGATATTGACAGTGACTGTGTTGGGCCTTAAGAGTGACGGGGTCTGTTCAAAAAGTGACACAACACGAGTTAACGAAAACACACTGTCTTGATGGTTCAAATACACTCAGTAGGGCCGTCACCATAATGTACATAAGGAGACTTAAGTCAGTTGAGGCAACAGAGCGGAAACAATGAAATGACGCATAATAGTCACTTCGTTCAGTTTCGTTAAGTTTCGTTCACTTTTGCCTACCCACCTTAGAGCAAAGCTAGATTCTGACAGTGACGGTGTGTGGTATTCTGAGTGACGGAGTCTGTTCAAAACGTGACACAACTACGAGTTAACGAAAATACACTGTCTTGATGGTCTAAATACACTCCCTAGGGCCGTCACCATAATGTACATAAGGTGACTTAAATCAGTTGAGGCAACAGAGCGGAAACAAAGAAATGACGCATAATAACCACTTCGTTCAGTTTCGTTAAGTTTCGTTCAATTTTGCCTACCCACCTTAGAGCAAAGCTAGATTCTGACAGTGACGGTGTGTGGTTTTCTGAGTGATGGAGCTTGTTCAAAAAGTGCCACCACGTCCAATTGAAGAAACTACACTGTCTTCATAAACTTTAGGCCGCCACCATAATGTACGTAAGGAGACTTTAATCAATTTCCGAGTGGAAACAGATAAATGTCGCATAATAGCAACTTCGTTCAGTCTCGTTAAGTTTCGTTCACTTTTTGCCTACCCACCTTAGGAAACTTAAATCAATTTCCGAGCGGAAACAAAGAAATGGCGCATAGTAACCACTTCGTTCAATTTTCGCACATAAAAACCAGCAATATACGTAAAGGACAGTTGGTGTAGAAATTGTGCTTAAGGTTTCAGAAGCAATTATGGGCACTTTGGAATTTGATGATGCATTTCTTTTGTCTGGTTCGGAAATAACATTAAATTTATTTAAGTCCAGTAGGGTTGGGCCTTTCGTCTGAACGGATAACTGCCCTTGTCGTGTCCTGAACTCATCCTGACACTCATGATGAAAACATCATCTGGTTTTTTGAGCTAATATCCGGTGTCTAAATTACATTTTCTTGGCTACAATCTCAACCTGAAGCATACGGACTCATTTTGAGCATCATCTGGGGTTTCCCATGTTGGGATTCACGACTTGACTCCTCGCCTTTCTCAACTCGAATCACCGATATCCGATCTCTCCTTAACTCATATCCTCTTTTGGTCCCCTTTCCTGTAATTTTCTGTTTGGTTTCTTCTGTGTAATGCAGAGCGACTCGCAACGAAGTTACAGTTTCTCGCTGTGAAGTTCCGAGGAAGTCATCCAAATTGTGTTCGTTTTCTCGGAGACAGCGTTTGTTGCATGTTGTTCCTATTTCCCATGTTGTTCCCATTTGCATTGCTAGAAGATTTGTCGTTGACGGATCGCCTTGTTATGGCAATGACGTCAATGACATCATACAATAAGTAATGTTGTCAAAACTCCTCCCAACTTTCCGGATATTGTGCCTTCAGAGATGTACCATAAGACTATGAATCTTGTGGAAGGCATTGCTACAGTCTTCTATTCCGGTTGTCACACGATTTCGTGTGGTTTTAACTCACAAAGTTGAGAATGCACAAGTCAGTGGACAGATGATTGAGAAGACAACTTTCCACTTCTTCGCCACTTCTCATATCGTATTTTACATTTGGCCCCACCCCAAGAATAAGCAGATTTCATGCAAAGGTGACTTGAACACAGCCGGTTATAGTTTGAGACACGACAGTAGATTTAGAGCTTCTTTTTGTGAAGAGCTCGCAGTTCTTAAGGTCCCGAACAGTGGTTGATTGAATTGTTCATGAAACTTCAAGGTTTTAGTTTTGCAACTGCCTACTCTTAACGAATTCCACGCCGAAATTGTGATCAATCTAAAGTCTCAGTCAAATAAAATTGTACGCTTCAGTTTCGCCTCTCTGCAGCCACCGAATCTGCGACAAATGTCAGACCAAAGCCTGCAGCTATTTCAAGCCTTCAACAAAAGGAAGTTAAGTTTTACTGCAATTTATTATTTAAAAAAAAAATCGCTTACAGTCAAAGACAAACTATTGAACTCACAGAAACGTAAATATGTGGTGTGTGAAAACCACCAGAAAACAGACACGTCCTTCACCAAGAACCTATTTACTTTAAGATGAAATGAAGTAAAACCACAACTGAAACACTTCTCCCAAGAAAAAAAAAAAACAAAAACAAATTTTATAAATGTTGCCAAAAAATTATGAAGTATACAAAAAATTTAAAAATATTTATAGTAATTTTGAAAAAATATACGATCAATTCATTCTCGGTGTAATTTAAAAACATACATAAACACAAAAGAAGCGAACATAGATCCGAAAGAAAAACAGTAAAAAAAAAAAACAAAAACTTACTGCAACTAATAAAATATAATTTTAGCGAAATGAAATGTTATTAAATATTTATATAATATATTATATATAGTATATCGAGTAAATTTGTGTAAAATAAGCAACAAAAAATAAGGAAATTTTGAAACGAAAAAAAAGATCAATTTTTTACAGGGTGTTCATTCAAAGGAATAAAATGTTTTATATATTAGTCAAATTTTGAACAGAAACCAAAAATATACTTATAGAGCGAATTTCAAAACAAAAAACCGCCTAATCTATACGAAATGAAAAAAAGTTCAATATTAAAAAATGTCTTGCCATATAGTAGTTGAAGAATGAAAAACAAAACAAAAATAAAATATATACTGAATACGAATATTATGTTAGACAAACCAGCAAGAAAATAAAGGACAACTAATTGTTGAAAGATGTATTGAATGTATTTTACCATAACGAATAACAAGAGAAATCCAAACAAAAAATGAATATATGTATTATGTACTGTACCTCCTCCTTAAGAAAACTGCTTCAAAATGTCAAGTCAAATAAAACAAAATGTCATTAAAGTCACTAGGAGGGTGTTTTATTCAAAAATGAGAGAGAGAGAGAGATCAGGAATTAAGATACTTCCTGTACGGGCAAGTTTCTGTTCTGAATATAATGGCATACTCTTGCCTTCCTTACTAATGCTATCTCCCGCCGAACCGAAACCGCGAGCTTTAGGCTACCTTTTACTGAAACCTCAAAGCTCGTTCCCATCGAGTGTGAAATGTCTTCAGTAACTCTCAATTTTGAAGAGTATGTTGACAAGAATTAATAAAACATCAGAAAAGAGAGAGAGAAAATGAACACCATGAAGTTCTCGCTGTAGGCTTGTTCGGTTTGACAACCTCGAACTCAAAAGGGTTTCAACTAGCTTTAGTCGAAAGCGAGAGGTTTCCAAACCCCGAAAACGTGTGGCGAAACCTGGAAGATTAATAAAAGTTTGATGAAACATCGTGGTTTCGGTCGGTGGGATCACCGAAAAAGTATGGCGAAACCTGGAAGATTTAGAGAAGTTTGATGAAACATCGTGGTTTCGTTCAATGGGATCACTTATCAGGCCCAGCGCCTTATGGAGTAGTGATGGGCATAATCGATGTCTTCTAGACTTTAGTAATCCATATATTTTAATAATCGAATGATCATTCGAATGACTACCAACACATTCGACTGACTTCTAAAGAGTAACAAAAAAGTACACCTCGTCACAAAAGTCTGCATGTGATGTGGAATTTCCTGATTATCCTCTTGGTGTAACGGAGAGTGAAGCGTTTTGAAAATCGAAAATTTCTTTTGTTATATTTATGAACAACGTTAAATTGTTTCATTTGCTTCGCGTGTCGAACTAAGGAAGGACGATAAGGAAGAATATATAATTTGAAATCGTATGTGAACTTTTGGAGCTGTTATAGTTCTCGTAGAGAAATAAGATGGACACAGGATGGACCCGCTCAAGATCATCATCTAAAGGGGTTGCGTTGGAAAACCACACACGAGAGATCTCCAGGCAACTCGATCCTCCGCCATCGACTGTTATGCCCAAGCGTAACCAGGCGCGTTTTTAAACTTGGTCCAACCGCCTTCTCCTGGGTCTGCCAAGCGGTCGCCTGCCTGATGGAATCGCATTCAACGCCCGCCTCGGATCTCATGATGAAGGGGACATTCGTGCCACGTGACCAAACCGCCCTCTCCGTTCGAAGAAGCTTCTCCTCAATGATGGTGTTTCTCAGCCTATCACTGCGAGTGACTCCCACAAGAGCACGATGGAGTCTCATCTCAGCAGCTTGTATTCGCGATTTTATTCTTTCGGTCATTACCCAAATTATTGAGTTTAAAACTGCTAACTTGGCTTTGACACCCAGCTCAGCCTTCCCAATTACAGATCTACCAAGCTGTCTCAAAATTGACCCAGCTTGGCCAATTCTAGAAGAAAGCTCAGCATTGTTCCTTCCATCACTCGTGAAAAAAAACCCCGAGATACTTAAATTAGTCCACCTGCTTCAATAGGACTCCACTACCATGTAGAGTGCATTGAACAGGCGTTCTGGAGATGACCACAACCCGCTGGTCTTGCAATTCTTCTCTTGAATAAATGCTGCCAGTTAAACCGCTTGTGCCATAAGCACCAACTGGTTCCAAGCTCAAGAGTAGTGCCAGCCACTCTTACCCCAACTGCCTAGCTAATGTTTGAAGTCGAACCACTCTGCTCAATGTTAAGCAGGTCCACACATACCTCAAGCATCCATTCAATGCACAGCAACATCACGTGGATACTCAGGCCTGGTAGCCGGTTTTGACAAGATCATGTTATTAGGAAGGCGGCGCTTGGTGCCAAGTTAGCGACTTTTAAGACAGAATTTAATCCAAGTCTCGCCCAAGATAAAATTTGGGTAATGACCAAAAGAATTCAATCGCGATATGACATTTCATCGTGCTGTTGTGGGATTTAGTCGCAGGGATATAACGAGAAATTCATCCCCAATTGGATGGTCACGATGGTTCGGCCACGTGTCACGAGTCCCTGTCCTCACGACTTCCGAGGGGTACCTTGAATGCATTCCCTTCAGATGGACTTCCCTTTGGAAGACCCCGGAGGAGGTGGTTGAACGTAGTCCAAAAACTCACCTGGTTCTGTTTGGGCATAACGCCTGACTCCCAGTGGCCTGGAGATCCCACGTGCTTGCTTTACCCCTTTAAAAGCACATGTACACTGTACTATTTACTTGGGTGTCAATATCGAATGTCGATTGTTAGCTAGAAGTAGTCCAACCATGAATTTTTCCTAGCTTGTGTAGTAGCTTCTTCGGTGGCTTCTTGACAACCCCAATCTTCTTCGATTGTTTACGCAAGCGGTGCCGGACTTAGGGAGATGTTTCACGAGACTCGATCGGCAAAGATCCTCGCAGTCCGTTAAGATTTCAGTTCTCTGACCTCAAACCGTGGTGTCATTTTTCGAGTCCGCTCAGCTGTTCTTACCTTAGCTACAACAATCAAATGGTCAGAGTCGACGTTGTCTTCGCGGAATATTCGGACATCAAGTATGCTGCAGGAGTGCCTGACGACGATCGCAATGTGTTCAATCTGATTGAGGGTTGATTGTCCATGGGATTCTCGTGCTAACAAGAGGAAGAGTATGTCCCGCGACAAAGTCCACCAGCCTCAGTCTGTTATCGGATGTGTTGTCGTGCAGACTGTGTTTCCTTATGACTTTAGCAAAGATTTCTTTCTTACCCAACCTTGCGTTGAAATCTCCTAGAACCATCTTGGTGTCGAAGCTGCGTTTGCCATTGTACATATGTCATTTAAAGGAGGTCTTAGAAGTGATCCTTGCTGTTGTCATCTTTCTCCTCTGTCGGGGTGTGGGCGCAAATCAAGCTGATGTTCCAGCATTTAGCCTTGATGCTCGCTTTTACCAACAAAACTTAAGACTTTTAGCCTATGTCTGAATCGAAGAACAAATGCACATCCAAATAAGCGTCTCTCTCTCTCTCTCTCTCTCTGTTGCAATCACGCAGTTTCTCATCCTCTTTTTCCCCGGCCCACGCCATGTCTACTTTGTAGCCGTCCAGGGACTCCGCGAGTTCTTCGGCTACACGGGGACTGTTAAAGGCCCTAACATTCCACGTGCAGAACCGAAAGTCGTTGTCCTTAATACATTTGCTGATGTCGCCAATATGAAATCCGTGTGTATCGGGGTCATATGGTTGTCTCACGTGGTGAGCTAATTAATCTCTCTCAATCCAAACTGGAAGCCCAGACCCTATCCTTTTAGTCTTGGGCGAAGAGTACGTGTATATCCGCTGTCGGCAAAATCACTGAGACTGAGAGAGCCGCCGTTGGCGGGCTCTTCCACCGCCACCTGGCCTCTCCCCGCCCTTGAAAGATCCTTCTAGACCTGAGCTCCAAATAGGCCAGAGTAGCTCTAGAAGGAGAGCGCACCAGGTAGCTCCTGCGAACTGGAGTTTTGAATGCCGCCGTTGGCCAGACAGTTTGACAGCTCGTCCCCCGCCATCCATAAAGAGAGACAAGCCCTGGTACAGACTCACTCCCCAGGGTAGGGTTGCCAAGCCCCCTCTTTTTGGAGGACATGACCTCTTTTTAACACCGGCGCTTACGAGCTCCTCTATTTTTCCCCAACAAATAATTGTAATTTGAAAATAAAAAAGAAAGGAAAGAAAAGAAAAACAGAGCCAATACAAATCTGAGGCAAAGCATAAAATAAAACAAATATTTTTATGACTCCCATGTGTCAACCAGAAATGAAGTATGCCCACCTTCTACACCTCTTGCCCCTTCCAATTTTTGACAACCATGTTTTATATCATATTTAAAGTCAAATTGACAAATCTAATAACTGTCAAAAACCCTCTGAAATTCGTCTATAGACTAGGGCTATATCAGCTGTGAAGTTCGGCATTTCATCATACTTCATTGGTACTACTTCATGGTGTCAACCCTCTAATTGTCACACTGCTTGTTTCCTCTCATTTTGTCCTCTTTTTTAAAGTTAGTGATCTCCTCTAAGAGATCACTAACGCTGACGGCCTACCCACCGAGCTTTTTAAGGCCGCAGGCAATGATTTGGTAAGGAGCATGCACCAACTCATCTGTAAAATATGGTCGGAGGAAAACATGCCCGATGAATGGAACCTCAGCATAGTCTGCCCGATCCATAAAAAAGGAGACCCTCTGAACTGCGCCAACTACAGAGGCATCAGTCTCCTAAGTATCGCATATAAAATCTTATCTGCCGTACTGTGTGAACGCCTAAAGCCATTCGTCAACAACCAGTGTGGTCCATACCAGTGTGGCTTTAGGCCAGGAAAATCCACCATCGACCAAATATTCACACTGCGGCAGATTTTGGAGAAAACCCAGGAGCAACAAATCGATACCCACCACCTTTTCATCGATTTTAAGGCCGCGTATGATAGCATTTATAGAGACGAGCTATACAGAGCAATGTCTAGTTTTGGCATCCCTACCAAACTCCTCCGTTTGTGTAGGATGACGATGGAGAATGCACGCTGCTCCATCAATGTCGGTAAAGACCTAACCGAGACCTTTGATGTCAAAAAAGGATTCAGACAAGGCGACGCGCCGTCATGCGACTTTTTCAACATCGTTCTTGAAAGAATTGTTCAAAACTCGAACGCCAACACCAGAGGAACAATCTTTCAGAAGTCCGTCCGACTACTCGCATATGCCGACGATATTGACATTATCGGAAGAACACAGCGTGATGTCAATGCGCTTTTGTGGGTATTGCAACGGAGGCCGCGAAGATGGGTTTAGCGGTAAAAGAGGGTAAGACCAAGTATATGCTTTCAACGAGAAAGGACACCCAACACCGACGTCTCGGTCAGAACGTCACAGCAGACAGATATAACTTTGAGGTAGTCAAAAACTTTGTCTACCTAGGCACCGCTATCAATTCAGACAACGACACCAGCGCTGAAATCAAACGAAGAATAACTCTTGCCAATCGCTGCTTCTTTGGACTAAGAAAGCAATTGGTAAACAAGGCCCTCTCTCGAACAACCAAGCTAACGCTTTACAAGACCTTAATCGTCCCAGTCCTGCTATATGGCGCGGAGGCATGGACTTTATCAAAAGCGGATGCAGCTGCTCTTGGTTGCTTCGAGAGGAAAATTCTTCGTGTAATTTTCGGTCCCGTCTGCATAGATGGTGGAGGAGATAGAGGAGATATAATGACGAACTATACGCACTGTTTAGCGACATCGCCTTAGCCAGAAGAGTGAAGATCCAACGATTGAGGTGGCTAGGTCATGTAGAGCGGATGGAAACTAATGCTCCGGCCCGAAAAGTCTTCGAATCCACCCCCGAGGGACGTAGAGGAGTAGAGGAAAGTAGTAGAGGAAGACCGCGACCCAGGTGGCGCACGCAAGTGGAAAGGGACCACAACCAACTATGCCAGCGAAACTGGAGACAGCTAGCTAAAGATCGAGCTGGCTGGAGACGCTTGCTGGTTGAGGCCCAGGTCCACCTCGGACTGTAGCGCCACCTTAAGTAAGTGAGATCTCCTCTAAGGTCAGGGATCTTAGAATCCTTAAAAGTGTTTGTCCTCAGATAGCTTGGACAGCCATGGCAACCCTATGATAGAGGCTAAGTGCAGAAGCCTGTGCCTGCATGAGACGCCATCAATGCTTTGAAATCCGCGACTCTGCGATCAGTTGCCCACTTTCCTCTGTTGAAGGAAGATATCCTCTGAAGTCGCCCCCTCTCAACGACTGTTATCCCGTTTCACAAATCAGGCAGTGCTTCTGCAAGAAACTTATTGAATTCAGATTTTCGCTTTCAGCAACAGACTACCCTCTTTACACGGTCCTCCAACACCACGTCACTCACTGCAGTATTCTCACAACAACCAACACACACATACGTTTGCAAGCAATTAATGGCAATAATCCCTTTTCCAACTCCAGCCAAAAAGCCATCAAAAACAGATAAAAACCTGATTAGTCTCCGTAAAAAAGCGTGTTCCTGTTTGGCAGGCAAATCTGTAGCAAATAAAACTAAGCGACTGTAGGCAAACACGTGTTCGCAGATCGTTAAAAATTGCTCAGCACTAAAAATTCGGGAACACTGTTATCCTCATTTCTGTCCAAGGACACTCCACAAGCAAGGTCCCCACCCACCGGCCTTACGCCCGGAAAAACGCTATTAATCCATTTCTTTTTACAGCAGGCCCAAGATGAAATAAATTCATCAACGTTTTGCAAAATTTAATGACAATATTTTGCCCTTTCACGATAAGACAGCCGGATTTTACGGCCCAATTCGGGGGTTTACAGCGGCGCCTATAAAAGACTGCAAGCCGCCTGTTTGATGAAACCGACGAGCAGTTTGATGGGCATTTCAAATTAATCCAGTCAACTGTAAGTGGCTTTCATGTGACTGTCTAGATGCACTGATACACGAACCAAAACCGGCAAGGACTCACCCCTCACCTCCACCGCAGCGGCAAGAGTGTGAAGCTAGTGTATGAAATCATTGAAACCGCTCTCGGATGGCAATTGCTAATTGGGCAACTCGACGAACCATTCGCAAGAACTCGGGCAGACAGTCGAAAAGGGATAAACCACTTAAACTGTTACAAATGGCAACCGATTCGGAAGTATAAACATCAAGATTATCCGCAATTTGGATTGTCTCCAGCCGTCCAGCCACGGCGCATCAATTCAGCCATTTCGTCCAATTTAACCCGAAAATAGGTCAAACAAGCCAGCGCCAGACCGCGGGGGGAGCGATGAGGTTATTCCATAAATAATGAATGAAACAGGAAAATTCTTAACAGAGCACCAGCACAAGTCGGTTGAGATATTTCGTCCTCGCTGTTCAAACAAATTCAGTTCCATTTCATTCTGAGCCACAGGAAAATGGTTCCAATTGAGAGACAAGCTGAGGGAGGCACGAACCGGAGCCAACCAGACCCACCGGAGGACGGGAAAAGAAATGAATTCCAAATAGAAACTGACACGTCGTGCTGGTCCCGCCTGTGGGTGGCCTTTTCAAACCCCTCAAAATCTGAAAGAAAATTCTCGCTTCCCGATGTGAACTGTGGATGCCATCCACTCCACTCCACCCCCTCCCCCCACGAGCGGCAATGTTATGAAGACGGATTGTCCATTCGCACAGACATGCAGACTCGTAATGCTGTAATTGAAAGAAAACATTCTTTGACTCCTCGAGTTTGCAGGGATAATTAATTTTAATTAAATTTATTATTCGCTTGATATGTCAGAGGAAAGAAAAACAATTGCCCTCGACCGTGTGCAGCAGTGCCCGAATCCGAACGCGGTCCGACCGACTTTTAAGATTTTCATGCGCTCCCCACATTGGCCACTGAGAGTCTGCCGTTTGATAATCCCTTTGACGGCGGGGACCACTAGCAAGGATGTTCACATAATGGAATGCAGATTAGTTACTTTTGTGCGATTCCAGTTTAATGTGCGTGCATGCACTCTTGAGTGTTTTTGGACGATACCCTCTGCCGTGGTCGCTTTCTAAATGAGCTAATAGGAACGCTTGCACAGAGAGTGTGCGCACACACACACATTCGAAGGGATTGAGATCAAGAGAGAGAGAGAGAGAGAGAGAAGTTTTTCAGTTTACACGATGTGAGGGACTAATTTAATTGTCCTTTGTACGGATGCAATGGACTATGTGGAAAATGGCACGAGATTATTCGGTTGCCCAGAGGAATCCAGATGCTTATCGCAACGCAAAGTGCCGGAGATACGCAGACGGAGCCCCTTCAATTGGTTGCTTTGTGAATTAATGACATGGCTACAGTGAACCCGGACCAGTGGCAGGCAATAGATCCGAGTGCTGTAATACGAGAGGGAATGTAGCCCTCTATTCAATGTGCCGAGATGGTATTTTACCGAGCTGGTGGAAGGTAAGTTGTCCGCCCTCAAAGAGCTGTCAAGAGATGATCATAATGGGGCATGCATCCCAAATGGATATCGCTCCAAATTTGTTTAGTTAAAGGTAAGGTTGGGTTGAAGTGGCTGACTGCTGTACGGAAAGACAGCAGGCAACATGGGCCCATTGTGCTACCACTCGGATCTGTGAATACACATTCCGCAAACCAATTAGTGCTTTGAATAAAGCGAGGGCGATGGCTGACTCTTATGTTGCTCAGTTCAGCCAGCTTTCGAAGTAGTGGGCCTCCAGATGTCTGAATCTGCGGGAAGAGAGAGCACTGCAACTGCGCGGCAGGTGTTCAAGGAAGAAAACTAGTCTGGATGACGTTAGGACGTTAGGAGAACTTCGCGAGCGAAAGCAGCATGAAAGACCTGACCAACAGATTTGCCAAAACACAGCAGAATGTACACAGCAGACATATTCTGGTCATACAAGCTGTGCACAGCATCCCACATATGTTGAACATGCATCCGTTGCAGCGGTATATAATATAATAAGATCACTGGAATGCAACAAATCGGCGGGATTAAGACGTACAGACCTTAAAAACAACGTACAAATACCACTGACAGGAGACTTTCTAAACAAAGGATACCAAAGCCTGGACGAAAACCACAGTTCAGTGGTTGCATTCATTGATTTCAAAAAAGCCTTTGTCACTAAATACTTAGACAGCTGAATAATATTGGAATGAGAGGTCGAATATTAGCATGGTTTGAATGCTACCTAAGTAACGTGGTATTTCGGGTAAAAATTGGTGAGGAGGTCAGTATCGAGTACGGTGTCCCACAAGGGTCAATGCTGGGTCCACTACTTTTTTGTCATATACGTCAACGATCTACTGTCGCTGTTGAAGTGTAGTACGGGTTATGCGTATGCGGACGACACAACGATCGTAGAAGAAGCAGAAAGATACATGCAATTTAATTTCAATAGAGTCACTGCTTGGTGTCAAGACAATGGATTAATTATCAACGCACTTAAGACAAAGGTAATGCACATTCGCCCGCCGCATATTCCCAGAACAAAACTTAGGATTAAGATGCACGAAGTAGGTTGTTTGCACAGAAATGGATGTGACTGATTAAAAGAAGATGACGACAGCACTGGAGTTATAGAGAACGTGTCAACATACAAACATCTAGGACTAACGATCGACTACAACTTCAAATGGACCATATCGACAACTTGAAGAAAAAAATGCGGCAATCTGCTTACGCCCTCTTTCACCTAAACAACCTCAGAACATCAGCAGTAATCAAACAATGCTATTTCGGACTTGTGGAGTCACATCTAAGATACGGAATACTTGCATGGGGAAGAGCGTCTCAAATGCAAACTCTATATCAAGCGCATGCAAGACAACGAACTGGACGCAGCAACGATGATCAGCAAGGAGCAAATCAGACTATACCTTTATTAAGCATCCCCCAACTATATAAACTGGAAATCCTGGCAAATTTTGGCAACGAAAACATCTACAGAATGCAGTCGCAGCAGACGAAATACACCAGAAGACGACAGAAACAGCTATACGAAGTTCCAAGTCAGTTCCGATGGTGCTCAACGAGCTCCCAACAGAGCTCCGCCACTTACCAAGAAAAGAAATGCAAAAAAAAGTCGAAGAAATGTATCTATCGTAAAAATAAAATCGTAATTAATTGTAATTGTAATTTGTAACTTCTTACAGAAAACATAAATTAACTTCGAAATTGTATACTGCAATCTTAACATTTTTATTTATTAGGAATTCCAATGGCGCAGTGCCCTGTTGTAGTGCCAATGAGAGTTCCAGGATTCGGCCAGCTTAAACTTACCAGGTTGAGCGATCGCTTAGGATCGATCGTATGCCGTAGTTGTTTGGTAATGAGGCATACTGTGTACAGCGTTTCCAGCCTTATCAGATGAAGGGTGGGTCTCCGCCCGGAAAGAGTGCGCAACTTGTGCCCCTTCTAGCGAATTCGTCTTGCATTCTCTGGAATGTCACAGTGTGCCGCAAGTGGATGTTAAAATACTTGGCCATATATTGGCGGCAATTAAGTTGACGGTGACTGAGATCAGTTGCCTTTCTATCGGATCAGATGATGAAACATGTGCTTGATACTGCATTGTTTTTAAGCCAGCACAGACCTCCCTTGATCGCTAGAGTTTCTGCCTGAAAGACGCTACAGTGATTCGGAAACTCCATCGGAAAGTTAATTGGAGGCTAAGATTTTTGGAACAGAAGCCAGCACTCACTGGCACTCACTCACTGGAGGCTAAGATCCTTGGAACAGAAGCCAGCACTCACACCATCTGCAATCATCTTCGATCTGTCTGTGAAGGTTCGCAGTGGACCACCCAGCGTCTGATGTGTAGACTGCCAGCAACATCTGAGGGGAATGCTGATGGGGAAGTTCTTCTCGTAGTGGAGTTTGGGTATAGTGAGGTCTGTATATGTTGAAGATCGTGTCCAGACCGAAGTTTTTTCCAGTTGTGCAGCGATCTCTGTCTGATCTGCTGTCTACCCACAAACTAGTTCTATTGGCGGCAGAGGAGGAGGTAGTACTTAAAGCTCGGCTGATACATATGCACGCCATCCTCTGCAGTCTTGCGAGTGGTGTGCGCGTTATTTTCTTTTCCAGCGCAGTCAACCAGATAGCGACGCCATATAGTAGTACGGGTCTGACTACGAAAACGGAAAACTGGTGATAGTCCCCACTTCCACCCTATGACCCTTTACAGCAGTAGAGAGCCGTGGATGCCTTCTTGACTTAGGATGAGGATGCCTCCAGCTTAGCTGCGGTTCTAATATACGGCCTAAGGTGGGATTTTGTGCCTCCAAGTAAAGAGGGCTCTGATAGAGCAGTTGCCTGGGAAGTGCGTATCAAAAAGGAGACTACGGGTTTCCACACTGGACAGGCAAGTGTGTGTCCTTATGAAATTAGCACATATCGAGTGCTACATTGTCTACAAATAAGTCTGTCACAAAGAAGTTTCCGATTTCATTGTTCAGCTATTTGTCATACAATACAATCAATCTAACGGGTGGTTAAATTTTAAGGGCCGATGTTGAATGTGAACCACACCTAAACGTCAAGTTTTTTTCTGCATTTCATTTGGCATTTCTCAATTTCAGACTAACTCAATTTGAACCATGGAAAGATACGCAATCGAGCAACGCGTTAAAGTTATTCAGGCTTATTATGAAAATGGGCGTTCAAAACAAAATGCATATCGTGCACATTAATCGTCCAAATGTGCGTACCATCGGAAAAGTCGTGCAAAAATTTGAGCAAACCGGGTCTGTAGGAGATGTGAAAACACCAGTACAGCTCGTGCTGCAGAAAATATTGCTGCTGTTCGCGATAGTGTGGCTGAAGAGCCGTCCACCTCAACTCGTCTCCGTGCCCGACAATTGCACCTCTCACGCTCGTCGTTGATGAACATTATGCAAGACTTGCATTTACACGCTTACAAGGTGCAATTGACTCAAGAACTAAGGCCTCTTGACCATTTCAAGCGTCGTCAATGGTCAGAATGGTGGCGAGAAATGGCAACAGTGGATGATCAATTTTCGAAGAAAATCATCTTCAGTGATGAGGCACATTTTCACCTTTTGCATTTGGGCGAATGATAATCCAAGAGTGATTGTCGAAAAACCAAGGCACCCACAAAGAGGGACTGTTTGGTGCGGCTTATGGGCTGGCGGCATCATCGGGCCGTATTTTTTCCAAAATGAGGCCGGTCAGGCAGTTACTGTGAATGGTGTTCGCTATCGTGAAATGATAACGAACTTTTTATGGCCCGAATTGGAAGAAGAATGTGGACGATATGTGGTTTCAACAAGACGGTGCCACTTGCCACACAGCTAACGAAACAATGGCTCTCTTGCGCGACAAATGCAATGGCCGTGTTATCTCACGTGGTGGCGATGTCAATTGGCCGCCAAGATCATGTGATTTGACACCGTTGGATTTTTTTCTTTGGGGTTATTTGAAAGAAAAGGAGTACGTCGATAAGCCAGCAACAATTCAAGAGCTAAAGGATGAGATAATTCGGCACATTAAAGGCATAGAACCTCAATTATGCCTCAGCGTCATCGAAAATTTCGATATCCGGTCCTTTGGTGCGTTACTCAAGCTTTTTGCAAATCCTATTGCTATATTTTTTTTGTAGACAATACCACCTTTTTGTTTTGTTTTGTATGAATAAATATTTCATTTTACCTGTTTTCCGAAGTATTCCATTGTATATCCAACGGCAGGTTTTTCTACTAGTCGACCAATTATTCCACAGGCACATAACATTGATCTCTTTCTGGAGTTTCTCGAATTAGACCACGTTTTCAAAATGAATCTGAACCATTGTGTAAGAAAACAAAGTGTGCAGGACAGCTCTATTGAGGCGATGCGTGACGTAATCGTGAGAATTTTCATGTCAATCGAAAAACATAAAGTCGGAAACAAATGAAAAATATTCTCACACTTAAACAAAAACTTCTGCAATCTTGCACAGCATTATTGAGTGTAATAAGTAAATATGTGACAATTACCCTTGTTCCCTTAGACGATGTAACAAATTATCTCCCCACACCTTTCGGCCACCTCACATCAAAATCTGTATTCTTGAATTCAAGTGAGATGACAAGAGACCATCCAGAGGTGGAAGCAGATCAGCAGCCAATTGTTGAAGCATAAAGATAGTGCTCCCTAACGGTACGGAAATATCAACAAACGAAAAGGTCAAGTACCTTGGCGTTAACTTCACGGACAAATTGAAGTTCAACAGTCATTCGAAACTGACTTTAAAGAAGGCCAACCTAGGCTTCCATCGCATCTATCCCTTGATTAAGCCAGAGGACAAAATTGCTGCTCTACAAGCAGCTTATACGGCCGATCTTAACGTACGGCTTCCCAATATGGCACAATATCTCTAAGACCAGCATGACGAAGCTCGAAATTTTCGAAAGAAAAATACTGCGAATATGTACCGGCCTCACCTTCGATAGGGACTGTCAAAGGCACCACAGCAACAATAGGCTTTACGACCAAGCACGCATCATCCCCCTGCAAAAGTACATGATGACACTGTTCAAAAAGCAGCTACTAGACATCAACAACCATCCTAATGAGAAAATCAGAAACCTGAGAAGCACAATCCCCGGACAACGCTACCTCAAAGCGTTAAATCTGCTAAACGAGCAGAACTTTCCAACGGCGTCGAACAACGAGATGCATGGATTCTACCAGAGCAGCGATAGCAAACATCGGTTCCGCTGGCGGAGTGGGTTGGTGCGTTGCTCATACTATCGTGCATGTTCTTTAAATCGCGATAGCAATCACCGTCGAGGCTTAGTCGGGTAACACATCACCACCCCATCCCCAAAGGACCACCATGGACACACGGACATAAACAAAAAAAAAAAAGAGATAGAGGAGAGAATAAGGGGGAATGTTCGATGACGTGTAAATAAATGTCACAAATCGGGGATCATCCGTCAAAATCATTGATAAACAAGGAGGCAATCAGCTGTGAAGTCGGAAATCTTTCTGACAGAAAAAAAGTATTATAGAGTTGCTCAACTTCACAGCTGATTGACCCATAGTCCATCGACGAATTTCAGAGACTTTTTGACAGTTATTCATGAATTTTTGACTGTTATGAAATGAGGTAGATGCCGTTCTCTGATTGGTAAATTTGGCTTTAGAAAACGATATAAAAATGGTTGCAAAAATGTTTAAGGGGCAAGAGAGGTTGAAGTTGGGCGTCTCTATCATTCTTCATTTCTGCTTTCTACTCTCTGGTTTCTGTTGCAAACCAAAGTGACGTCAAAACCACCGATTCGCTGTCAAAACAGCTGTCACATAGAACAATGTTGCCAATGCGTCTCTAAATATTCGCCTCTATGAAGGTTTTTTCTTTGTTTTGGTGGCACCCTCAGTTGCATCCATTTTCAACATTTAATTCTTGTCACAGTGTAACTATAATAATAAGACTGTGTTCGACAGCGAAATTACACAGACTCTGCTGATCGAAAGCACACCAGAGGGTGAATAAAGTCAATGGATGCTTAAGTCGTTCGATCGGCTTAAATAAATACGCAGTCATCGTAAGTAAGACACAAGCTTCATGAGTATTTGCTTACCCGTCATAACTTGTGCACAACATTTAAATGGACGCAAGTGGAAATTTAATATGCTACTCCACAGATGTGAACATTTTCGATTTCATTCACTTTTTAAATGAAATTCTCTCGTTACAAACGGGCATCCGACGGGCATATGAAAATTGGAAAATTAATCCTGATTGCAGTGCGGTTTGCGAATTGCTTTTGGAAATGTTTCTCCATCCGCGGATCCGATGAACTAAGGCATACGACTTCAATGGGAAGTGGTAACAGCCCGCGGGGGCGAGCAAACAAGTGTTAAATATCAAACATATTTTCAATATTTTGAAAATCGCTGCAAAGATGTAATGAAACGTGCATGTCACTTTGAGTTGCATGCAAACAAAGGGATGTTGATTAAATTTAAAATCACTCAGGCATGCCAGGCATGGCATCACAACCAGAACTCAACTAAACGACTATGGACTGGTACCTGTCTTGCCACTGAACTTTTTTTGACACCATTTTGTATACAATTTGCTCGGACCAAAGGGACCAATCAGAAAAATGTCATTTACATGATTTCGTGATTAATTGAATTCGTGACGGATATTGACAGAAATTGTGAGAAAATAGCACTGCTAGCTTATACAACAACCACTCGGGTTGTGCGTGTTATTGCTCTATTACGACCTGCAGCGGCATGTTGGTAAGGCGTATATATGTCTGTATTTTCTTGGCCTCGCAAAAGCACAGCCAGATCATCAGTGAAGAGTGCCAACGCTGGGGCGCCACAAGGCTCTAGGTGGGGACCAGCTCTATTCACTCTTTACACTGCGGACAAGCCAAACCAGGCAAGTGAAAGCTATAACCTCTCACCAGAGATAGCCACAACTAGAGGGGAACAGCACATCATCCAAAGATAGGACTACAACCTCAAGGGGGCACGAAATCAACAGCGGCGAGTCTGTACTCACGTCCTTCCGAAAAGCTGCTGCTGACAGGGATAGGCCGTTGGTCAGAACATGCAAACAATTTAAAATCTTCGAGTCAACACTTCGAAATAATGTATAACGAGAGGCGTCAATTTAGGAACCACGGGGATGCTATCCTTTGGATAGGCTAGGTGCGTGGGTAGACGTTCTTTCTCACTTAGCACATGTTGGGACTCATTGTGATGATCCTGGGAGAAAAATAACCTTTAAGTCCTTTATACTCGTCATCTTTATACCTGCCACAATGTTGCTCCTGTGTTGTCCAGACAATAGAGGTTAGAGAGATTTCCGTTAGTTCCTACAGGTTCTGGACGCACTGTTCTCCCAGAGTTCTATACCTCAATAGGCAGAGACTGGGACAGGGGACTAGGCAGTGAGGAGTATCATCAATTTCTTCTTCGTCACCATGGCCTCTGCATATGAAGTCATGGGGACCCTTTTGTTTCCATGGTACTTCAGCTAACTATGGCCTGTGAGTGCTCGAACTACCGTGCATCAAGTTCTTGTCTCATTGCAGGAGTTTGTCGGTTCTTGCGCAGGTAGTTTGACAGCTTCACATTTCGTTCGATAGTTCTTTCTTCTTGCCATCTACAATAGTTGGATTAATGCATAGCATTGCCTGGGATGGGTCAGTTTCGATTTCTTTCCTTTGACCAGGGTAGCACGTACTGAGCCCTTGGTTGAGGCATGCAAACAGCATGGATGCCAATGGCTCTGAATGAAAGTGTGCGTTCTTTTCCCCGGATAATCCACACCCCCCATCAATCCCCTGCATTGTTTCCTAATTTCTGGTTTGAATGGATTAATGAATTCGATGTTTCGCCAGTAGCAGGCGATGGTGTTCAGTTCTTAGATCTTTTTTAACGTGTTCAGTAGTGCTTCAAATTTTGTTAGTAGTTAAATTACCAATGCTACCAGTCCCGCTTCTACCTCTAGTTCTGTCAGTTGTTGAAGGCGCCCTCCATGCCTAGAAAAGCAACCGTGGCATATTCCTTGTAAAGTGTGATTTTTTAGCTATTATCTTTTTGCCAAGAGCCAACAGCTGACGCACGTTTCGTGTTTTGTTTCACTGTCAAACATCTTCAACACATTACTTGTACTTGTCAAACATTATTTTTTACTGTTTACTGAGATTCGAACCTAGACGCTATAAGTTCAAATGCGTAGGCGCCACGGTCGCCACGGTATAATCCGCCAGTGAAGCAAGGTTGACGTGTGGAAAGAGATCAACTGGCCGAAGATTGCACGACATGAGTTGGACAATAGCAGCTATCCAATGATCCAGATAATGTACGTGCGAAAAAATACAGGGCTGTGCACATGCTCAAGACTTCAGGTGATATCGTTGACATCAACTCGTGACTCAGTTATATTGGGCCTATAACTTAACTCGTGCGGTTTTTTTTTTTAATTTGAACGTTTATTTAAGAAATACATGTATTGCCCATCTGAAGCTATGACTTTTTCCCATCTTTCTTGCAAATTGTGGATCCCATCCCAAAAGAACGGCGCTGGCTTGGCAGCCAAGAATAAATCAAGCCAAATTTTGATATTCTGCTCTGATGTGAACCGTGTTTCAGTGAGAGCGTTCTGCATCGACCGGAACAAATGATAGTCACAAGGGGCAAGGTCTGGGCTATAAAGCGGGTGGGGTTGAACGTCCCATCCACTGTTTTCCAAATAGTTCTTAACTGGAATAGCAACGTGGGGCTGAGCGTTGTCATGATGGAAAATTCTTGCCTCGTGTCTGGTCGTATATTCCGGGCGTTTTTCGGCTACTGCTCTCTTCAAACGGATTAATTGTGTTCGGACGGTTTCACCCGGTTTTAGCAGCTCATAATACAGCACACCCTTCTGATCCGAAATACAGAGCATTACCTTCGCACCATGGATATTCGGCTTTACCGTTGATTTGGCTGGTTGGCCGGATTCCCCAGGAACTACAAATTACACACAAAAACCAATTGAACAAGGCTGGAAACAAAAAGAAGCTTCGATGTATGGGAACCACTCGAGTCAACACCAAAGAACCTCATGGACCGACTTTCCATTGGCGAACCACTGCTGATTCGCAACAACAACGACCCATTTTCGGAGAAGATGAGGACCCCAGGATTGATGGCCAGGAAGGTTTCGCTGTGTGTTTGGTATTCGGGGAATCATCTACTGCGAGCTAAACTGCTACACAAAGCTCATAATCGGACCTGCGCAGTCAGCGACTGGACCGTCTGTAGGAAGCAATTGCTCTAAAGTGGACAGCTTTGGCCCATAAGAGAGATATTGTGTTCCATCAGGACAGCGTTATGTCCCACACATCGATAGCAACAAAGTCGTTGAAAAGTTCGCCTTAAGTGTGGCTTGTGAAGCAAGACTCGCTCAGTTTTTGGCCAGTAATGACGAATGCTTCTGCAGTTCTATGCGATGTCAGTGACTCAAAAGACTTGGAATCGTGATTTATTAAAGCTGTTCATCTGTTCATCATCATCCCACGCCCACCTCAGCTATGTCCTTGCATCCCTCTCGCCACGAAAACTGCATGTCACGTCTAAAATCTTCCCGAAATCTAG
Organism: Eristalis tenax; assembly: GCA_905231855.2. NCBI lineage: Eukaryota > Metazoa > Arthropoda > Insecta > Diptera > Syrphidae > Eristalis > Eristalis tenax. The sequence continues at coordinate 70,931,341 of HG993125.1, read as the reverse complement.
ACCTTCGTGCGAAGTGACATTGCAGACAAGCACTTTCCTTCGCTTCCACCGCATCGCCCGTTGGCAGCGACATCCCCTCAAGCGCAGCATAAAATCTAATAAACTCCAAGTGCATTGCAGCACGGTTGGAAATTTCATTAACACCGATTTCCCCGCAGGTTGCGCCGTACCAACGCATCCCCGGTCCCCGCTCCGCTTTTCGGGCGTACGCCCTTCGACGAAATTCCAATAAACTCACAGTGCTACCTCTGCGCTCTCAATCGGGATTCATTTCCTTTGATTAGATTAATTTCACATGCACTACACGGCCGAACATCTGTAGCATTTACTCGAATGCAGCGTCGGCGGCGGCGACGGGCGTACAAAAACAATTTCATTACAACCATACATCGTACACACAAAGGCTGCTGCCGGTTCGGTGCAAAAACAAAATCCGCGGCAATCTTCCGTGAAAATGCATCCGGCACGCAAATGCATAGAAACAGCAGCCATTCGCTACCGACTCCCGTGGTGCCTCCTCGTGTGCGTTTTTGCACAAAGGCACTAAATCGAGGAACTTTGTTTGCAGCCACAAGGGGGGTGCTCTGTAAGCCGCCATCGGCTTTGGCATCCCCATGCTCTCGCCGTTACACACATGGACAGGCCTTCTCTTTGTCCTCTATGCCCAGAGAATCCTCAATTAGACATTTTATTGGCAGCTCTGCCTCTGCTGCCCCTAGCGATTGTCCTAGATACGTTGTTGCTGGCGCGTTGTTTACTGCAAAGCCGCTGTGGTGGGGGTGAAGCGGGAACTGGGATGCGGATTTCGAAGTTATCAATCCCTTCAAATACCGTTATTAATTCATTCGAGACCCAATGAGGCGGACTTTTGCGTGTGCGTGGATCATTAGGTTCGAATAGACAAGTGGCCTTGGCTGTGCCATGGAGTGGACCCCCAAGGGGACTTGTACAAAATTGACTCTTGGATGGCATCCTCGCGAGTGGACTAGCCTTTTGCCGTTCGAGCTCTATTCTGGGGAGCCGATGCACAGACGGCGCCACGGGCGATGCCTCGGGCTATTTGCAAAGTCATTGGCTTTCTTTTCCATTTCCATGTGAAGTTGAAGGGCAAACACTCGCAGGGACATCTTAATGCATTCTAAGTAGCGGCGCACAGGCAGGCACACATAGGCGCCCGAAGTTGTGGCTTGCGGGCCGTTGATGGAATCGGCCATTAAGTAACCAGTTTCAATGGCAGTCAAGTGCTCTACAGGGCCCCTCGAGCACAGGCGGGTGTGGACGAGATTTATCGGTGCATATGCACTGGGCCAGGACAGTGGCAGTGGAACAATAAAATGTGTGACGCCAGCCATGCAATTGTGGGCAAGAACTCAATTGTGGCGAATGATGGTTGCAGTCGTTCGCATGACCCTTGTGCTATTTATCTAAAGCGGCGATGTGAACTTTGTTAACCTCTCACTTGGCTTTGTGCGCGGTTAAGTACCCCTTTGTGGTGGCAAAACGGCAACAGAACTTAACCTCTAATGAGGTCTGTGCACGGATGTCGGTGCTTTTGAACGTGCGCTTAATCCTTCGACTGCTTGTGTATATTTATGGTTGTAGGACACGAATGCAGTGCAGAGGCTGGGCCCTCCGTCGACGAATGGAGGGCTTTGTGTGCTGGGCTTTGTGGGGTAACGGAATGATTTTGAAAGGCAAGTTCGAGGATTTGCAGCTCTGAAGGACGCACTCTGTTCGCAGGCAGGAAGCGGCGGAGGTGGAAATGTTAACAATGCCAGCAGGGAAGTACACGAACTGTGGGCTGTGTGTAAATCGGAGCTACTCACAAGAAAAAGGCGGTTTTTACAAGAAGGGAGTGGGAAAAGTGGGTTTCATGGGTTTGAATGGCGGCATGATTTGAACTTGTCCATGATCTGAAACCAGGGCTTCTACAAACGAATTCTCATTGACTGCTGCTATGCTAGCGGCGGCAATTAATTTTCAAATACTTGAAACTTAAAAAATGAACAAAAACAACAGGAACAAGAACAAAGCGTTGGGCAGAGAGAAGAACTCGCCCTAATCCAGGAAACCGGGCTCACCATTGACAACCGTATCGCTGGATTGAGGGCGGATGGCTACACAATGTATCAAGCTGTGAACTCGGGTAAATTGAGAACTAATTGAGCTAAAAGCAACAAAAGATAATTTTCCTCCCACCGCATAGAGTGCCAGACCTGTCTTAAATCCTGTCTAGAGATCAGTCGCATCTACATATCTTGCGAAGACGTGGGACCGTTACCAGCCAATCCAATCCGAGAGGCAACAAAAGGCCGCACAAGAGGTAAGAGTCCCCATGATGATAGGTGGTAGCGAAGCGAAAGAGAAACTTTTTGATTTTATTTTACTTTTTGATTTTATTTTAAAAACCTTAATCTCTGTAACGTAGGATCAGAGCCAACTTTCATAAAAAGAGGGCATGATGTCTTCGACCTAGCCCTAATCTCTAGCGCCCCCATGTATCTGAACAGGTCTCATTTTCTGACCACAGATACATCAAATTATTTCTGATGTCTGGTGTCTGAAGTCACCTCCAATCGTAACTTCCGGAATCCCAGGAAGCCTCTCTGGATCGTGTATAAGAACCTTCTCCACAAAATATTAGGCAAAGAAGTCATCGCAGAGCCATGCTCTGCGGGCGGAATTGATGACATTGTGAGGAGAATCACAGCAGCTGTGAACTCAGTCTTCTCTACAGCTTGCCCTGTGAACAGGCAGAAGAAACATAGAAGACCACCATGGTGGAGCTCTGACCTATCAGCAAAGATAGACATTACGCAAAGTAAGCAGGAGAAACAAGGTTTTAATTTATAAAATAATTTGGGGTGAGGCCAAGTTCGCCGGGTCCAAGGGAAACGGCGGACTGGGATCCTTACAAGCAAGGTCTTAAGAATTATAGAAAAAAACTAACGAACCCTGCGATCTTGGTCTCACCCCAAATTATTATATAAGTTAAAACAAAGAGCGCAAAATAATTCGTGGAAGAAGGACTTTCTCTCCTTTAAGTTTGCCATTGATGATAGTTGCTCGAAGCGCATTGTTCGTCAATTCCTTGACGGAGAACCGCAGATTCCGCAACATGATTATGATCGATCCCGGAGCGCTCGCACGCTGATGAGCTGATGAATTTTTCCTTGAATCTGAATGTTTTTCATAATCAGCCGTGTCACAGAATCCATTCGTAGCAAATCTACGAATCGAGGTTGCGATACGAGCTACGAATAAATGCAAACACAATCCGAACGCCACATAGAACTCTCGCACTCTCATTTTCGAAATCATCTGTTTAGTGTCAAATGTGTGCAAATGATTGAGAAATATTGTGCGCTGAAATTTAAATATTAAATCATAAGAAATGGAAACTATTGGCTGCTCAATCGGTATCCCCAGGCGAAGGTGATCGGATGACATAGACACGTCTAGATACGTCTTTCTGGCTGCGAACCTGAGCAGGCTTTTCAGATCAAAATGAACGTGTCCATTTTATGCCTGAATTGGAGCTCTGAAGTGCAGCAAGTTGGATCACATTCTCTTCCATTTTTGAGAGGGAATGCAGTTGCGCTCACGTCCTTTTTTGTTTTCACCCAGTTTTCTTTTTATGTGAAATTTCCAATCCAACCAAACCTAGGATATTAAACAATATTTGAAATTCGATTCAGTTCACGTATACTTACTTTTCTCCGCACAATGGCTCCTTTAGATGGTGGATCGTGAGCGTTCAAATCGGTCTTCACATTTTCGCGGAAAAGCGTCACATCTTCTCTTGGTGCTGTTGTATACCCTTGCGCCAGATCACGCCTTTCATTTAATATTTCCACAAACCCTTCATAGCGTGTCTTAGTTGTCATTGGCCCTTTTAAAGAAAGAAATGTGTACAGTCGACTCTGCTTATTTGCTTAAGATGCTCAAAATTTGTTGCGGAGGTTTCATATAACCGATTTTCCGATGCAAGCAATCGACTATATATGAAAGTACTTACATGTTCGTTCAGACACAACAATGTTCTTCGTAATTCCGACGTATAGCACCTGTCGTAGAAAAAGATAACACATTTCCGTTTCATTCGTATTCAGAACTACCAGTTTTCATGAACTTCGAAATTCGTAGAAGGTTTTTCACTACGAATCTGCTACGAATGAATTCTGGGATAAATTTTCGTAGTTCGTAGCACATTTTTAGCTATGAAGGAACTCGTGATAGGGGTGAATAATCAGACGCCATTGACAGAAAGTTGATCAACTAGTTCGTCTTCAAATGACGTCATTTGAAAGCATCGGTTATATTTCTGTATGTAAAGGGTGGTGTTTAAATTTTAAGGGCCCATGTTGATTTTGAATAAGACACAAATTATTTAGGAAATTATTGTCATTTCTTTTCATTATGATAATATTGGTATGGTTCAATTATGTATGGAACAAAATATCGGCCGCGACCTCGGCGGCACACCTCCATCCGATGGTCCAAATTTTCGATGACGCTTCAGCATAATTGAGGTTCTATGCCGTTAATGTGCGTGTAATGTAATCTCATCCTTTAGCTCTTGAATTGTTGCTGGCTTATCGACGTACGCCTTTTCTTTCAAATAACCCCAAAGAAAAAATTCAACGGTGTCAAATCACATGATCTTGGCGGCCAATTGACATCGCCACCACGTGAGATAACACGGCCATTGAATTGCTGTGTGGCAAGAAACCTCATATCGTCCACATTCTTCTTCCAATTCGGGCCATAAAAAGTTCGGTATCAATTCACGATTCACAGTTCCACCATTCACAGTAACTGCCTGACTGGCCTCATTTTGAAAAAAATACGGACCGATGATGCCGCCAGCCCATAAGCCGCACCAAACAGTCACTCTTTGTGGGTGCATTGGTTTTTCGACAATCACTCTTGGATTATCATTCGCCCAAATGCAAAAGGTGAAAATGTGCCTCATCACTGAAGATGATTTTCTTCGAAAATTGGTCATCCACTGTTGCCATTTCTCGCCACCATTCTGACCATTGACGACGCTTGAAATGGTCAAGAGGCCTTAGTTCTTGAGTCAATTGCACCTTGTAAGCGTGTAAATGCAAGTCTTTATGCATAATGTTCATCAACGACAAGCGTGAGAGGTGCAATTGTCGGGCACGACGACGAGTTGAGGTGGACGGCTCTTCAGCCACACTATCGCGAACAGCAGCAATATTTTCTGCAGCACGAGCTGTACTGGTGTTTTTACATCTCCTACAGACCGGGTTTGCTCAAATTTTTGCAGGACTTTTCCGATGGTACGCACATTTGGACGATTAATGTGCACGATATGCATTTTGTTTTGAACGCCCATTTTCATAATAAGCCTGAATAACTTTAACGCGTTGCTCGATTGCGTATCTTTCCATGGTTCAAATTGAGTTAGTCTGAAATTGAAAAATGCCAAATGAAATGCAGAAAAAAAACTTGACGTTTAGGTACGGTTCACATTCAACATCGGCCCTTAAAATTTAATAGGGCAATTTCACCTCGACACCAACGCAACATAACCCGGGGTTTCCGATTGAAGCTTGGAGGCATTGCAATGCTGGCATACAACTGACAATCAACCGATACCAAGGCAGTCAATATCTTTGAATGAGGAAGAGCGCGATTCTTCTTCTAGTAACCTTTTGTCGAATCTTAGGTGGTGATTGTGCAATAAAGTCACACATAGGCACCTCTTACGTTTGATTATCGGGGACATTCTGACTAATCGTTGCTCGACGTGTGCGTGATCCGTCAGTGCGTTTACGTCAGTACAGCGATGTAGGTCCCTGCATGCGATCCCGAGCACTGCGAATGTACGCCCCCTAAATCCAACCGCAAAATAAGCCGGGTTGACCGGACTGACTCTCTGGCTTTGCCGATTTTCAACAGTCTCATCTCGACACTAACCGCAAAGGCCTCTACCTTCTCTTCATTTCGCACCAATCTCCGTCTGTTTGGTGGCTTAAGGTCCAACAGTGTGTACGGATGCTCAAACTTCTCCGCCACGTGCCGAATTGCCTGCACACTTAATTGTGCAAATTCTACTGAATATGTTGGCAGCTGGATGTCATTAGTAGCTCTGACAGCTGTTGAAACATAAGAATTTGAAGAACTATCATTGCTGCCTGGCCACCCCTTTTCAAGGCAACTCTGGTGTAATAGGATGGACATCATTTCTCTGAAAATCATGCATTCAAAGATTAACTGTGACTTCTCTAAAAGCCTCTCCACACCATCGCCCCGAAGCCTTGTCCAATAACATCATGTTAGCTCTTGTCACACACACACTCCCACCCTCGAACCATTCATCTCATCCCCAACGCACATAGACCATGTAGCAATTACCATCCATTTCTCGAAACAAGTTCCCACTTGAGCTGACTGGAGACCCCTTAAACTCCGGCGGACAGTAAATGCACTGGATTTGCAGTTGGACTTGTGCATTATCTCGTCCTGTCTCTGGGCCTGCCCCACCCCTTGGCAAGGCACGGCACGGTGCACGGGAAGACAAAGTTCCTTCAGACCAATCTGCATCAATAATTTACGAATATTGTCGCTTGTACTTTAACCCGAAACCAGTTAGTTCTTAAACGCTGCCATTTACACAGTCCGGACCAGGACCGGATACAGGCTGCTGCATAAACTTCACTCTCTATTGCATAATTTACAATCTAATTGTTCCCAGCTACGTATGGGGGGTTCGTGCCCTTCCATCCGCCGAAACCATAAAATCCGAAATTTAACTCAGCAAAAATTCTAATTGCATCCTCTCGTTATCCTTTTCATTCACCCCACCCCCGAACACCCACTGCGCCGACGACGACGGCGACTCAAATTCCCTGCCATTCCACCAATAACACACAAAAGTTCTCAGTTGCCCACATTTCGGTTCGTTCCAAAGTAATTAAGGAACAAAGGAACGTCCCTGCGTCCGTGTGTGGGTGCTGGCACAACGAAACAATGACAGAAAGGAAAAAAACAACACATTTTACAAGACCAAACTTTGCAAAAGAAACTGAACAATCAAGAGAGCGCCGCCGTTAAGGACCTCGCCCATGGAAGATTCTGGTCCGCCGCACGGGTGTCAGTGCACGACTGCACTGTGCGTCCTCTCACCGAACTGCAATGCGACTTAATTGAATTGTTTACTCGGAGCTGTTCTCGTCTCTCTCCCTCGCTCTCTCTCTCTCAGCACTCACGATAAGGATATGCCATGCATTTAGGTCCTTGATGGACATTACAAGTGTACTTTATGGCTTCGCCCAGGCCCGATAGACCGACAACAGAGAGACAGAGAGCAGTGCGAACTAGAGTGTAATTAACTCAAATAGAGACACCATTGTCCAAGCGTGATTATGTGTGTGTAGCTGGTTATGATGATGCAACAGAATGCAGCTGATTTTGTTTGCAGACTTTTATGCAGGACGCACAGCTGTCTGCCCCCGAAAACATGGCAAACAACTTGCGTAAGCCGATGTCTTCCCCCAAGAGTGCCATCACTCGGTGGAGGGCCGCAAGGATAACAGCTTTCGAGACAATGAAATCATAATTATCCCTGAACATGTCGAAAAACATGCACTGGAGTACATTTCGCAGAACGAGAAGTTTTCCCATTTCCTTGGCCCTTCGCGCTGTGAGCACAGCCGTGTGTCCTGGCAAGTTGTCTCGTCGTCTCTCTCGTGTCCCAGCAGGAGACAGATGGTGCTACGTGATTGAACTTTTAAACGCGGATGACAGCCCGGCTTCACGGCATCGAAATGAAGTGCTGTGTGAATGGGTACAGGGATCATGACGAAGTTAATTGAATTTATTCGCTCTTCTTTTTGGCGGAGTGGGGCGCTGCTTGAGGAAGCACTCGTTTCTCTCATGTTCGTCTCGTGTTTGAACAGTGCGCTACGTGGGGGAGGGCTGAGCCAGCTAATTTCGTTACGAGTCCTGATGGGTGGTGCGAATTAAATTGCGGAACCATGTAGAAGGGTGTTAATTCGTGGGGTATGTAAATTGCATGTTTATGAAAGAGGGAGACAGGGAACGCGATTCGGTGACTTCACGTGAACAAGAGGAAATAATGCTGAGACAAAAGTTACGCGGGAATGGTTCAAGGTCCGGCTCGCCTCACATGACATCGAAATGATTCCTGTGAGAGGGGGTGGAGCTCTTTGGTTTCCACATTTCTTGGACGTAGGAACGCTACCAATCAGAATCAAGTTTCTCACTAGACAGCGGAATTTTCCTTGCCTCCATTGTTCGAGGACATCCTCCACTTCTGTATGACAGGTTCAGTGTCTCACGTTCTTGGACTTGGAAAAGTCGTTCTCGCACTTGGCCAAGTTGTCTACGCCAGCTGCCTTAGGCGTTGGATCCGTGCACATGTGGGTAGAGTCATGTCGCCCTATAGCCCGTTCTAAATCGTGGTTGAGACTTCTCCACCAGAAGCCGTCAACACAAGCATTTAAGTTATACACACGAATTAAGTTATATACCCAATACAATGCGTTGGGTTGAGGGGTTGGTGACACTCCTCAGTCAACCTCGCTTCCATAAGCTTAAGTCGACGCTTTGTCTTCAGTCCAACAGTCCGACAAGTTAATTGCACAGAAAACAAGAAAGAAAAATTAAAACGTGCACAACTGGATACTAGCATCCGCATGGATTTTATTTTATGTCAGCCATTGTAATTGAACGATTTTAAGAAACACTATAAGGCCACTTAAGATGCGTTATTAAACGTACTACCATTGGATACATTTGAGTAAGGGGAGAGAACGCTGGAAAAGACTGATGAAGACGGTTGTGTTTGTCTAAAATCTCTAGCGAGCAATATTAAAGACTTCCCAAAGGGTTGATCGTGGAACAGACTTAAAATCGCATTAATCTTGTCACGGCAGATCAAGAGCCTCGAATGACTTCTTTTATGCGATTGTGCATTTATTCGATTTTGATGAGACCGATTTGGCTTGGCCGATTGACTTGAAATTTTGACCCGACATTCCTCAGGCCTGCACAAGTGTTTTGGTCTTAACCGCCTAAACCAACTATATTCAGCAAAAACGAATTTCAAAGAACGAACATTTGCCTGATGAGTTCTGTGCCATCCTCCGACGCGTGCACTTGTATCCGTCGGTGCATTACGCGTAAAAAACCTAAACCCCGTGGCCCCGCCACCAACAACAACGTCGCGATGGTTCCACAAGGGAAAAACGAAAGCTAAGTGCAGGGTAGTGAAGTGTTTCGGTGTCGAGTGCGATCGGTCCGCTCCCTCTAGTCTCTCTCCTTCCAAAGTCCCTGAATCTCTTCGCTGTCTCCACCTATTCCGCTATAAACCAGCTGTTTTGGCGCTGAGTGAAACTCAGGTAGGGGAGAACACCGATTTATCGGATTTAAACCTGACTGGATATAGCTTGGTGCCGCTTTTCTTTTTACACCGCTTACAAATTTCAACCTCAATAAGGCCTCTGCCAATCCGGAATTTAATTTTCTGTGGTTAAGACTCCGTGTCTTATTTAAGTCCAAACCTGGATAGCAATTCAACTTTTAACGAATTTGCGCTATCCGACTCCATCTCAAGAATTGTATGCCTGTATTCGGGCCAGACAACATCCGAAGGAAGGTATGTCGAAATCATTGGTGAGGTAAATAATCTGACACAGCTAGTAAATGAGCCCACACGAATACCTGGCATTGCAGAACATTCCGCCAACACCCTGGACCTGTTTCTCACCTCTCGCCCTGGCAAATATTCTACTTACGTTCTGTCACCTCTAGGCTCGTCTGAACATTGTGTCGTATCAGCTTATTTCTCGTTATCGCCACAAACAGTTAGAGAACATGTTCCTAAAAGAACAGTATGGCTATACGAGTAAGCCAATTGGAGCGGTCTAAACAACTTCTTTAGGAATTTTAACTGGTCACTATGCTCCCTCGACAATGACGTGGATGCCGCTGCTGGAATGATCACAAACATTCTTCTGCGTGCCATAAATAACCCTACCCTATGGGCTTTACGATTCAATATGAAGTCTAAAGACTAATTAGGCAAACGACTAAATAGACAAGTACTCAAAAGGCTATGTTTTCTATTTAATTCAAATCATGCGCCAATTTTGGAACACCCTTTAGAACATCCTTTGTGTAGCATTGCGTTGGATTTCGTGTAAGCGGACTCCGTTAGTCTGTTCCACGTTCGTCTGTTTCGTTGATATGTGATTGCAACTAAAGATCAGATAAAAAAAAAACACCTACCAGCAGATTGGCTAACTAATTACATTAAATGCGTTCATAATTAATCATTCCGACAAACAGTGCACCTCTTTATGTGACAGCCCTTCACAGAAACTCCATCCATTAAAATAAATTTACACATTTACAGCTTTTTTTTAGCTTTAATCATTTAATCACGTTTCAAACGCAAAACGCAATGTCCTGCATTAGCCACAGCATCAAATAAATTCCATAACCATCAGACTTGCTTTTTGTTCACCTTGCTTCATATTAAAATGTAAAATTTAATTAGAATTAAATTAAAAACAGAGAAAAAAAAAACAATAATTGCTTATCGACACACAAAAAAATGCAGCTTGCAAATGACAACCGCTTTTTTCATTTGTTTTCCATTTTTTCTCTGATGTCACTGAGCAAACATTTTGTGAACCATCGAGCTGCTGTGCGACGACCTTCTGTAACCCGGTCGTTTTTGTGCCATGAACCCCGACGCCTGCATTGAACTGTAGCGTCAGATTTGTATCCGCAGCACATTAGACTGCTGAATACGTAATGGAGCCTTAAAGCTGCCGCAATCCGGAGTGTGCCGGATGCATCATCCTCGGCAGCCACCACTGTCTGTGAGAATTGGGAATAGTTCTATGTGCTGGTGTGTTTGCATTGGATGCTCCATTAAGGTCATCCTTTCACTAATCACTGCAATAAATTGTGAACTTCTGTGCAGAGAAGCAATAACCCTCCCCTTCTCGATGAATCCACTCCGACTGAATATCAGGGCGGCCCCTTAAAACACAGGAAAATAAATAATAAATCATGATTTTGTATCCATTAGAGCGACTATTATCCGAACTCGATTTCACTTCGATTGCAAAACACTGATCGAGTGCATACGTGAGGTCGTGCACTTTGCCTGGGGGCGCTACATGCCGGAAGTGGGCGCACATGCGGGAGTGGCACTTGAAATTTAGAACACAACAACAGGCAAAAAGTGTGCATAACTATTTAATTATTTGAAATTCTGATCGTTTAATTAACCACAAGCGGATGGACAGTGTTTGTTCGCGTCGACCGGCTATAATAGCCATATTTGTGGTCAATATTTATTTTAATTTAAATTCATATGAAATGGTCACCGTAATTGTTAGTATTGGGGCTGTGGCCAGCGGGCAGGTGTTTGAAACGTAAAATTATTGCAATTGAAAAAATAGTTTTTTTTGTCCAAAATGATAGGCAATCTGACAAATGGGTACATTTTTTGTTTGAATTTGCAGCTAATTCTGAATTTTTTTTCATATAACTTGCTTTAATTTCTGGGTAAATCGAATTTGTTCCGTTGAACCACAGGGGGCAACCGTACGCCATAATTGTCCGGATGAGGACCATGTAGCAGATTATCTTTACCCTGGCTGCTGTAAACCAACCCTCTTGCCACAGCCAAGGCTTCTTTAGCTTTTGTCAGAGCTATGTCTATATGTTTGTCAAAATACAGATATTTTTATCCAACCAAATCCCAAGATACCTTACTGCACTTTTCACATCTAACTGACGTCCCCGTGGCGAACTTGCGCCAGTTTATGCGCGCATCCCATGATGCCGTGCATAGCTGGGTCCTGAAAAGGACAGTGCCACACTTCAGGAAGTCTATACTCAACTTCCAGTCGCCGCGAAATCGCTGAATTTGTTCGAAGTCACGTTGCAACGAGATATTTATAACATCGACCTTCGGACCTGATCTGTGCGCTACTAGACCGCGTACACAATTCAATGCGGCATGGAACCTATAAGAAGATGACAGCTTGCTTTGTATTTTATGCTAAGCAATTTGGATTAGTTGTTCCCTACCTCTTTGCATCTAGTTATTTATTTTGTTTAATAATCTAGGTGAATGAAAACTCTTTATTTCACTGTATGCGTATAAATATTTATTTCCAATAATTTGTTACCTCCAATTGTTGTTCACAGAGTGCCACCACCAAAATCCAAGTGACCGACACAATCAGCAACCGACCATCAGCAACCATAATCAGTCGTTGTGTGTAGTGCACTTCATTCTCGTATGCATACGCTATCAAGTGTGCGTGCATCGTCCGATTCGATTTGAAGCTCGCGGATTGGATGCTGCAGATGGCGCGATGTAGATCGTGCAGTAACTCAGAGATTATTTTTACAAAAATGCAGTGATTAACAATTATTCATTTGCAACATAACAAAATTAAGCTTTACTTTACACAATGCAAACTATAAACGTTAAGGTACATAATCAACAAATAAATAAATGGCACCTGACATTGAATGTTATACCGCACCTACATGCTCGCAGTTGAACTAAGTTCACCCCGATTCAAGACAACACCTCAACTTTAATCTACTCTTTCCTTCATGTATCGCACTTAAAATCATTTCTGCAATGCAAGCACTTTGCATTCACTTTTTTTTGTTGTATTGGGTCTATAACATAATTCGTGCGGTTTGCTAAGAGATGGCGTAACTTGTATTATTCCATTGGAACATGCGTTGGAAAGCTACTGTCATTGTACGTCATTTCATTTGAAGCTGAAACAACAATCAACTTTGTGCCTGAAAAAGTGTTTTTTTCTGGGAGTTCTTCTTCATTACTTTAATATGAAGAAAACTGCTGCCGAAAGTCATCGTATTTTGGTGGAAGCTTATGATGAACATGCGCTAAAAGTGGTTTGCACGATTTAAAAGTAGTGATTTTGGCTTGGCCAACCAGCCAAATCCACAGTAAGGCTGAATATCAATGGCGCGGAGGTAATGCTCTGTATTTGGTGGGATCAGAAGCTAAAACCGTTTGAAGACAGCAGAAGCCGAAAAACGCCCGGAATATGCGACCAGACACGAGCCAATAATTTCTCATCATGACAACGCACGTTAATATTCCAGTTAAGAACTATTTGGGAAACAGTGGATGAGAAGTCTTACCTCAACCGCTCTATAACCCAGACTACCATTTGTTCCGGTCGATGCAGCGGTCAACGCCCACACTGAAATACGGTTCACATGTACAGAGCAGAATATCAAAAATTGGCTTTATTCATTCTTGGCTGCCAAGCCGCCGCAGTTCAGCAGTATTTTTTCTGTGTAAATATCGCCCAATAAAGTTTGAACAATTCAAGTTCCAAGTGAGTCTGCTTGGAAGGCTGATTATAACTCACAATCTTGGTGTTCTAGTTGTGTACTAGTAATACCGCTGGTAGTCACGGTATTGAACCGTCGTCTATCAAACATAACAACATACAGTAAAACCACTGTATTCATTAGTATTGAGAAAAGATATTTTGTGAACATTTTAGAACTGGATGAAGTTGGTGAAAGTGGTTGAGTGTCAGACGCAGCTTAGCCTAGCGCTTCCTCTCCAGACTCTTGACAACATCTTCGCAATGCCATCCGACCTCGTATGAAAGACGGCCAACTTGGCAGTACCTACGATCCGAACGGAGTGTCAAAATTGCAAATCGTGGCAATGTGAACACAAACGTGACGACCTTTTGTCGTAATGTCGTTGAATACCATCGAACACAAGTAGACGAGCGAGGGCAGCTTGACCACGCTTTGTTTTATGTGGAACCGTACCTCTAACTGCTTTGTAGAAAAACCTTGATGTAGCGCGGAGATGGAAGGGACCACGAGCTGGATTTACATTACACCTTCTCCTCAAGTATGGAAGGTACTTTATCTTGTTCCTATTGAAGTGTCGGGACAAGTTGAGTTCCTCACAACGAACAACAGCAGCCTTGCCGCCATGCAGCAAGTTTTTAGCAAACACTGATGCCATATGGCCGACCAAATGGCGACGACCATTGATAACAACGCCCCGGTTTCTAAAACCAGTCATGTTTAAAAACCGCACGGAACCTTTGCAGCATCGTCCTCAAAAATGCGACTGACTAAAAAATTGATACTTTGATACTTCTCAATTGACACTCACTTGACTGGCTCCATTCACAATAGAAAAATTGACAATTATCAATCGTTCTTTGACAGCTGACAACCGCATTACCGACGTGTCAAATTTTTTAGATAAGTATCGTTTATCGTTCATGCCTAAGTCGACGCCGCCGTGGTCCGTAGTCTTTTGATCCCCGCACGCACTGGTTCGTGCATAGCGTGACTTGCCCGATATCTGTCTGGTCCCGGAGCCTATACTTGTTGTATGACGCGGAGTGCATGGGCAGCACTGCTCCACTACTACCGAAGAGTCTTCGACTTCGCACCAAAGAGACAATGTCCACGAAACCGATGACGCACCTCAGCCAACCTGGCGTGTGTAGTTGGACGCATCTGGCTAAAAGTCCTGTCAGCTGGAGAGGCTTGTTGGCTGAGATAAAGGTTCAGAGATAATGGAGGAATTCTGTCCATTATCTCTGTCCATGTCCAACCCCAACGTCTGAATAGCACGTTCCACATTCGACCGCAACGAAATGCGTCTGAGAATGCCCGAGGATGTGTTCAAATGTACCAATAATTCCAGTTACACAAAACAAATCAATTTATTACAACATTAAATACAATTGCAAAGGTTTCTAACATGACTAGTCGTCATAGCATCAAAGACATCATTCTCAGAGCCAGTCTCAGAATCACAACTAAAGCAGCGCATCACTGAAAATGTTCTTCTCCAGCAGCTGAAGCGTCTGCTTAGCGTCTCTAGAAAATGAATTCACGCGTTATCAGGAGAGTTCGCAAAGCCTTAAGTTTCACGATCATCTCCAGGGGTTCGAGTCAATCGGTTCGTGAATGAAATTCCCCGCATTTACTAAATATTGAGTCGTCAATTGGTAGCAAGCAGTTTCTTCGGGTATCGTTGAACATGATCCTCTTGAAGTGTCACTGAGCTCTGTTTGGTCGGGTGAGGCTCTTGAGTAGAATTCTTCGACAGCTTTTAAGATGTACTCCTTGGCATCATTTAAAGTCTCAAACTTTGGGTGTTGTGGCGGAGACATGGGCGAATCATCGTCGAACGTTTGCTGCGAATCCGCTGGACTAACACTGAGTGGATACATTTGAGACTTCAATTGAGGACAGCTGTCGTTGGAGACTGCTTGACTTCTGTTTAGTGGAGGCATAAATTGGGGGTGCTCTTGTTTGGGATCACTGGTTGAATAGAATTCCTCGAGACTGCCTAAAAGGAACGCCCTGGCCTCATCCACGGTCTCAAATTTTGGGCCAGCAAATGGGTGGTCCAAAATGAAATCCAAACACTCTGGCAGTTGGACGCCTTTGGTGTCCGCTTTTTTTGTAATGCTGTCTGTGAATTTGTAGTTTGCGTATGCCTCCTGTGGACTCTGCTGGTGGGGGTAAAAAGCATCGTTCCTCGACGGAGGTGGGGTCGGATACTCCACCCAGCCGCATGGTGTAGGTGGTGGTGTTACGATGTCTGTGTGTGAAGTCTCATCGCAGCAGCTCTCAGGCGGCGAGAAAGCATTTGGGATTGGACTTATGAAGTGATCCGGCCTTCCGCGCAACTGATACAGTTCTCTGTTGACGTTTGTAATCCAATTGTGTATCTTTGTGAGGAGATCAAGAAATGGACAAGCGTAAATGGAACGGTGCCTTGAGGGCGAATTGCTTACCATTTTGTGGTTTCTTTGGATGTGACTGATTCGCTGTGGGTTTTGTGTTGGGTGCTGTCTGAAAGGAGATGCACTATATTTGTGTTGCGCTCATTGGCGTGGCTGCACATACTCACCCGCTGTGTGTTGTTTTAAAAGAACATGTAAATACTTAGGATTATGGAATCAACATTAATTCAAACAAACACGAAGTCATAACAATTAACAGAAAATGTGTGAATGACATTTCAACCATAACGGTGCATTGTGTTCTGACAGCTGGAAGTGAGAGAAGGAGAGACGTTAAAAGTCTGTCGAACCGATTGGGTGATGCATAGGCAAGAGCGGCGAAAAGTGTAGATCGGATGGGTTTAGGAAACGACGTTATTCTTGTGTTCTCATTCTCTCATCGAACATGATGAGTGAATGAGTGAATGAGTGAGTGCATGGTACGATTAAAGAGAAATGGCGATAGTCTGTCTGAGCGGACTTGCACATGTGAAAGAGCCCGAAGATAACTGTGAAAAGCTTAGGCTTACGTTTGCCTTACTGTAACTAAAATAAAATAAATATTAAAATATTAAAATACATATATGTAAATTAATTTTTTCAAACAAAATAGCCCTTAAATTTGAAAATCTTCGGATCCATCGGCTATAGAAGTGTGCGATTCTTGATCACTGAAACGACCCCACTTTTGAATGTTATGTTTATTGTATTGCTTGTTGTACTACCCCGGGCTCAACGCCGATTTTGCTCTAATGACACGCTTACTACTTCTTAATGCTTTAGACTTTAGAGCAACGCCGCATAATGGGTTGGTTTGTAAGGAAGCACGGAAAAAATATGTAAAATCGGAACTCATGAGCATCATCTGACCCGCATGATCCGCTAAATAGGTCGCGGGGGTAAACTTTGCACGAGACATCTCCAGGCAACTCGAACCTTCGCCATCAACTTGAACTTTGCCCAACCACCTCGTGCTGGGTCTGCCAAGCGGTCGCCTACCTAGTGGAATCGCATTCCACGACCACCGCGGAAGTCATGAAGGTGCGGACATTCTACGTGACCACAGCAGAAGCAGCTACTCAATGTTGAGTTCCTCGGCAAGTGACTCCCACAAGAGAACGAAGAAATCTCATCCCAGCAGCTTGTATTCCCGATCTTATTCTTGCGGCTATTTCCCAAATTCCACGACCATAGTTGAGAGTTGGAACAAATACTGAGTTGAACGCGCTAACTTGGCTTTGACACCAAGCTCGGACTTCCTGATTACAGATCTACCAAGCTGTTTCAAAATCGACCCAGCTTGACCAGTCCTACAGGAAAGCTCAGCATTACTCCTTCCATCACTCGTGAAATCTGAACTATTTAACGGATCTCGATAAAATTTGGCAGTTCAGTATAATACGTATTTGATCAAAATTTGGTTAAGAAAAAATGGTCCGAAAAAAAGTTATGGACAGTTTCCTAAAATTTGAGGGTCTTGATGTTGTACTGAAACTATGTATCTTTATACTGAATTTGTTTTTTTGAAGCACTTAGACATAAAACTTAAAATGCTACGGACGACATTCTCCAATGACATTTTTTCCGCTTTTAACCCACTGTACGCCATTGGGGTTAGGCGAGAGTAATCAGCTTCACTTAGCTCGCGCGTATTCTACGACGCCTGGCTGTGAAAATGTTAAAAAAAAACGCTGTCCCATTAAACCGAGAGCAAGAGAGGTAGAAGTTGCATATCTCTTCAGTCCCTTATCTGTGGTATTAAATGAAACACGATTTTAACACGAAATTAGTTTTGAATTTATTGCTTATGAGAATCGAAACGGAAACGACGTGTTTAATGGAAGAATATAAAATAGTTGCAAAAAAGGGTAAAATTGCTGTCAGTCGTAGAGGCAACCCTGACTACGTACAAGTCAGAGAGAGAGAGAGAGTGAGAAAGATCAGCAAGGTCATATACAACATCAATTTTAAACCACAACTAAGTGGAGCTCTTATCCAGTTGATCGCCGTTTGGTTTAGATACGTTTGACAGGTAACTCTCCAATGATTGCTCCTGCTGACACCGCAAGCATGCGCGGGTGTCAAAGGGTTTAGATCTCTGAACGCTGGGCGCTAGCACAAGACATTAGTTTCATCAATCAAGTACTCCATTTCAAGTTCTGAACGTTTCTATCCACAATTGTCCAATATTTACATCAGAAAAGATCCAGCAGTTTCAGGTCGATGTCCACCATCTATTATATCGACTTTATGGCTGCGTAAGACAGTAGAGAGGGGCTATACAGCGCATTGTCTAGTTTTGGCACCCCTGCAAAACTCGTCCGAATGACGATGGAGAATGTCAAGGTCGGACTTAATATTTGACCGATACCTTTGATGTCAGAAAAAGGATTTTGACAAGCCGACGTACTGTCATGCGGTTTTTGTAAACATAATTCTCGAGAAAATTGTGCCCAACTCAAACGTCAACAACAGAGGCACGATCTTCCACAAATCTGTGCAGCTGCTCACATATGCCGATGGTGACTGGAAGAACACAACGGGCTGGCAGTGGGGCGTTTGTGAGCATCGAGAAGGAAGCTGCTAAGATGGGTCTTGCGTTCAATGAGGGTAAGACAAAGTGTATGCTGTCTACGACCTACACTGACGTCTTTGGCAAAACGTTACTATAGACAGCAGTCACTTAGAAGTTGTGAATGACTTTGCTTACCTAAGCTCCACCGTAGAGATAACAAAAAGGATCACGCTTGACAATCGCAGTGTTTTTGGCTTGGGAGCCAACTGAAGAATAAAGCCCTCTCTCTCGAAGAAACATGATATCCATATATAAGCCCTTGATATTCCAGTCCTGCTGTATGGCGCAGAATAATGGGCACTAACCAAAGCGGACGAGGAGAATCTTGGTCGATTCGAAAGGAAAGTTCTTCGTATTACCTTTGGTCCCCTATCTACTGGTAGTGTTAGGAGGAGGAGACTGAACGCCGGACCATACGGGATGTACAGCGACATCGATCTGGTAAAACCAGTTTGAGTCACTCGTCTCAGACGGCTAGGTCATGTAGAACGAATGCACACCAATGCTCGGGTCCGGAAAGGCTTCGACTCCAACCCCGAGGGACAACACGGTAGAGGAACCACGCCTATGGTGGCTGGAAGTAAATATTACAAGATCGTGCTAGATGGAGAAGCATGTTGGCTGAGGCCCTGGTTGACCCCGGCCAAAGAAGAAGATAAGTAAAGTGATTATGAACTGATTTGCCGTCAATTGGGGCAATTCTCCAGAGGTTCATCGTTTCGCGTATCTGGTCTAGTACAAGTTGTAATTTTTACAGTGGACTCTTCTCTTCTTCTTGTGGTAAATCACTAGTATACAACAGGAATAGCAGAGGCTCAAGAATACTCCCTTGCGGTACACCAGCATTTGTACCTTTTAAACACAGAGTATTCATTTCTATGCTTTACACGGAAGATTCTAACAGGGAGATAGTTCAGACAAGGTTTATACTTCAGGCCTTCGTGACAAACAAGGTCTTGGGAAGCATCAAGAAATGCGGCCGAACAAACTAGCTGTTGTTCGACCAAATTTGTGATAAGTCTACAACTGGACTTAAACGTCTAAGTAGATTTTTTTCTTTTCAAATAATTTAGACATTATCGGGAGAAGTAAAATTGTTCCACCAACGGATAGTTTTTGACAAATATTCAATATTTATCGAGTAAAGTTAGGTAGGTGCAGCTTTTGATGGACATCCTAAATCAAGACCATTTCACAGGCTTCTTAATCGATTTACCTAGAAAAAGGAAGTAATGCAGTAATGTCCTAACTTCAGATGCCATTGAATTTGATGCAAAAAATTCTTCGAGAAGCGACCTTTTCGACCAGTTCGTTTCAGTACGTTGTAATAAGTCGCAGAGGCAACTGTTTCGAAACAAGCTGACCAGAAAACCAATTTCTTAAAAAAAAAAAACATTTCATCGAGACTCGATTTTAGTTCCGATATAATTTTGAATATCAAACAGAGCTGCAGCAATGTTTACAAATTTCACAAGCGCCTTACTGAAAAGTTGACAAACGGTATTCCCAAATAGCCGGAACAGTTGTGTTGTTCATCTCAGTGACATAACTCCTATCGGAGGGCCTAAGTTCTTATTTGCAAAGCGATTTATTGATTTATTGATTTATTGAGACAGGTGCATATTGTAAAGTTAAAAGTGGTATGTGATTCGTTCGTTTATGTTTACTATTTAATTTAATTCCTTCTCTGATGTTCTGTTCGTTGAAAAACGTAGAACTTCGACTTCACGTCCATTTGTTACCTCCACGTCGACCATACGGCTCCACGTCATTCGTTATTCCGAACTGACTTTGAATTTTTGTGAATTCTTTAAAAATCTGACTGCATCTTTCTCCAACAGACAAGCACACACATTGCGCTGAATATCATTATGGACAAATTTAAGGAGACCTCCACCAGGCGGATTAGTCCGTGTCTTTGTTCAAAAACAGCGCCTCGGTCAGCAGTCATTCTTCTTTCTTTGGAACAACAAGTCTCTCAATTTAGCTCGATCTTTCAATAGCTTCGAACTGCTTCACGTTGTTCAAGAGCCTCGGTGCTTCGAGAGTCTGCAGATGAGTCTACAGAACAAGGGATTCATGTTTTAACTCTAGTTCCTGTCATACCACATCGACTTCTATACGCTTGCGAGTGTAGGTGGATTAAATCCATGACTGGTTTGCACAAATTGACTGATAGTTCGCGATGGATACCGACAACTTCTGACAAACAAAATCCGACAGTTCAATCACATACATTTTTTCTGTTCGCTGACAGCTGCTGGTAGGATTCGCGAAATTATTTGTCATTAATATGTGAGCCGCGTTTGTAAGAAAATGATGGATTATGCATCAGAGGAAAAATGTTTAGTTCTTAATCAGCATTATTTAAGTTCAAATGTTTTATAAATGTGTTCCGTCCGTATTAGATTGAGCAAACCTTAGTCAAAGTTCAGGAAATTAATTAATTTGCCAATGGATTGATTTAAAAAGTGCAAGCGCCCCCAATGTTCATATGGATTCATCTCGGACTTGATCTAATTCCCTTTCCTTGCTCCGTTCTCATGGTGCTTGGTGTTCACAGGAACTGGTGTGCATCTGAATATTTGAACGGTCATTTTATTAATAATAATAATATGGATGGTGCTGCAGCCCTTAGAGTTACAGGGCCTAACTTCTCAGCAACCACTAGTGCTGTGCGTGATATTGTTCTCTCAAGAGTGGAAGGGACCTTCCGTTTCTGTGCCGACTCCGGACGGCCAATTTGAGAGTTAAGCCTTTTATTTAGTTATTATTAAGCCTATATTTAGTTATTACTCAGTGACTCGAAAGAGGTGGGCCATGTAAAGTAATTTGCTCCTACCGGGGATCGAACCTGGGTTGCGTAGGCTCAAGTGCGCAGGGCCACTTCCAATTCCGCATACGATTTTTTAAGTTGGATTGGGATTTTTAAGAGGAAGGGGTGGGGAGTGCTATGGATAGACCGTGCTCGATTTTTTTGGGACTTTGCGTAATCTCTTTAATCTCCCTCAGTGTTCCCAATTGCTTCATTCTTAAGTTCTCAATGCTGGGTATTGAATGCATTTCTACTTGTAGAAGTGTCTTGCTATGACAAAAGGATCCAAAAAGTCGTGAGTAGAAATGTCTCACATACAAAAGCTGCGCTAAACTTAAGAAGACAGACAGAGATTGGAGAACTTTAAATCCGTTTGACTCTTTTCTATCCGGCCGTCCACAGCAGCCAAAGAATAAATCTGAAGGAAATAACCAGTGCTGGAATATTTGTATGAACTTCGTTTTCTAAAGCCAAATTGATTTATCAATCAGAGAACGGCATTTACGTTATTTCGTGAAAAACTGTAAAAAAATTCATGAATAATTGTCAAAATGCCTCTGAAATTCGGCGGTGGACTAGGGGTCAATCAGCTGTGAAATTGGGCATCTCTATAATACTTCATTTCTGATACGTGCGTGAATATTTTAACTCTCACTTAATCATCGACTGTAGAGTCTGCGCAGCCGTCTGAATTTTTAAGAGCGCCAGTCACTCTCCTTTGGATTAAACCCAAAAATTAAAAAAAAATATTTTAAATTTAAAAATTATTATGCAAGTTCAAAAATGTGTAAAAAAAAATATCATGGATCCCCATGAAAGATCACTTTTAAAATCACTAATTTGTTTGCATTTCAAGAAATAAAAAATTCCATGCCCTGAAGCCGCTCATCCAATTGGTACCTAAGGCACACTTGTTGATAAAATTCTCTCTATCGATTCAACGCCATCTGTCGAATAATAATAATACTTCATTTCTGGTTCAGAGCTATGGCATTATCTGTCAAATGAAAGGAAAAGCAAAATAAACAAACCCAGGCCGTCAATACAGAATTACGCAAAGCGAATGTTTTCGCTCGAAATTAAAGTACTAATTGAACTTGATTTAGTAAATCCATATATGGGATGCATGTGAAACTTACGTTTTCCGAAGCACGCTCTACAAAGACGTCCAATTGGATTGTACCGAGCTAAAAGTTAATTTATACTCTTTGCGGAAAAGGCATGTTACAGTTGGGAGGGCGTATGCTGACACTATTGGCCTGTATATAAGATAACACGGCCTTTTATTGAATGTGCTTTGGGGATCCATAAACTGCTGACTCAACGGTGATCTGTCACACCTTAGTAAACATCCAATTCAATTAAAAAATGTATTTTTGAAGCTGCTCTTCGAATATTTACCAAACATTTTGTTTTGTTTCAGGTCCAGTCAACCTTATCAGAACAGGCTCCATTCAGTAATTCAGTTCTTTGAACAACGTAATCATAGAAAATGATGCCGTCAGTAAGTTTGAAGTAATTTTCAAATTACAAACCAAGCATAATTTCACTCAACTCAATTTACAGAACCCCCGAAAGCGTTCCATTGTCAATTACGTGTCGGATGGGAGCCACTCCCGCGCACAAATCACTCCACACAAGAAACGTTATACATCGTCCGCCAATTTGATTCAGTCCGTACCATCAAAAACCACCCAACCCAGTGCATGTAGCTTAATACCTCGCAAATTCGCATATAGGCACGATATAGAGACAGCATTAAAGACAACTTCATCTTATGGATACATGTCAGGGAACAATTTATTCAACATGAGTGGCAGCACTCCAGTTGATATGACGAACAAAATAAATTGTTTTCTAAAAGATCCTGTTTCAGTGACACCCGCGCTGAAATTCCCAACAGTTCCGACAACCTCGACAGAAACCGCTTCTTCAGAACCGATTTCCATAGCCTCCGCCCTCAATTACCCCACAACATTGATACCGCTAACAGCCGAGGAGCGAAAACAATATACGATACAACAGCTGATCGCTGAAAAACTACGAATGATGCGAAGGGACAAGCTGGTCCTTCTTAAATCGCCTGCACCGAATCCCCACGAGTCGGAAATCTGCCTCACTGTCGTTGAGGTATCCCACAGTGGGGAGACGAGTGAAGACTCAGCATCAGTGAATTACGCTGTTTTGCAGGAGGACATAAACGATTCCTCAGATCTCTTCAAACTCGTCCTAGACAAAATCAGCAAAAAGAGTATACCGAAAGTAAGTGAGCCAACGGAACATCCAGAAACCACATCATCCGCCGCGCTGTCCAAGAAGAACGCTGAATATGCAAGACAAATCGAGAAGGAAGTTCTCGAAAAGATAAACGCCTTGCGCCAGAAAGGAGAGGAAAATGGTTGCACTTCAGCACCTGACAGAGATAAACACGCGCTCTATGTGATGTTCGTCGATAGAGAGGAGGTCAAAGTCAAAGACAAGAAACCTGATAAGGCCCCCGCGGAAATTGTCTCTGAAAATGACCGACGGGAGCAACAGTTCACTGAAATATTTGACACCATTTTCCAGAAGCTTTCTACTGAGTCAAACAAGCGCAGAAAATCCGGGTACTTAGACGAATCCGAGCAAAAAACAAAAAAGGCAAAAGGACTAGACTGGCAGGAAGAGGACGAAGACCGAAGAAATAAGTCGATGCAAGGAAATGATCACAGAAGACGTAACCTACAATTTTATCCCTGCACATCGCTCGACGATCTCGACGCAGTCACGATTGGACCGAACGGGACGAAGATATCCATGGGAGGTTTTCTGAAAATCAACTGGTGGCAATGGCCCACTGGCTACTGCACCCGAAAACTGCTGCCGCAATTATTCAACAAGACAACAATGTCTACGCACAGTCTTTGGGGAACAAACACTGACAACAAGACTCTGTCGCCAGATAAAGTCGACGACTTAGTATACCTGATAAGTGATAATAGAACCGGGGCTACCGTAAAGGACGTGCATCAAGCAATTGTTTCGAAATGTTACTCTCACAAGCTGCAAAGCCGTCGGCCAAAGCAACAAGAAACAACAACAGAACCAAACCATTTATGAAATCTATCTAAAACCTATTATGTGTACTCGCATGTGTGTTATTGTT
The DNA here is from genome assembly GCA_905231855.2 of Eristalis tenax. NCBI lineage: Eukaryota > Metazoa > Arthropoda > Insecta > Diptera > Syrphidae > Eristalis > Eristalis tenax. Next base: position 70,906,961 of record HG993125.1, on the reverse strand, counting down.
ATTTCAAATATATATATTTTAATCCTTGTGTGAATGTGTACAGGAGATGGTTTTTATTTTATTGCTCTTTGAGCAGCCAATTCCGCCTACGTCTGTACAACTGTTCTCATCAGAAGCCTCCAGGGGGTGTGTGTGTGTTAGAATTCTCGTGAATCCATTTTCACAAAAGTCTTACTGGGTGAGTCATCAAATGTCCCTGTTCAACTGTACCGGCAAGGTATGGATGATTGGAGATGAATGAGGCATTGCATTGCAGAAATGGAAAATTTCAAGAACCCGCGCTAATTACTTCAACTAAAAAGATTCTCTCGTCTCGGTCAAACATCCGGTGGGTGCAACCACCGCAGAGCTCAAATTCCGAGAAACATAAATGTCAAAAAAATATTACGCCCGTTCGTTCAATGAACTTGTGTTAAAGGGTCCAGTCGTAAACGGGTAAAGCTAAAATTGCGCTACCTTCATAAAATGATGCGCTGTACCGAAGAATTGGTCAGAATTTGACTGCGGGCGTTTGTTCGGAGAAGTAAATGCGACATAGTCCACCCCGGCTCCGCAATAAACACCAATATGACTTAATCCTACATTTCACTTTCTTGCAGAGGTTTCTACGCAAATTAAATTGGACGAAATACCGATGCGAGGAGATTCGAGGAAAAAATATCCATTTGCAGTTGGATTTCAGAATCTTCTTGTACATCCGCCGACGGATATAAATTTGCAAAAAGTGCTGTGTTATGATGTTGAACTCAATAAACTAATGACCACTTTAACAGTTTTAAAGTCTGATTGGTGGTGGAATGCATAAGAAACCGCCTTATCGAAGAATGTGATGGTCCCCAATTGAGAAAATATCGGCATTATACTGCCGTTCGCATGAATATGAATAAAAGTATGAAAAAGGGCAGGTATCTGACTCGATTCATGTAGCTGCTAAAACATCTTCGAGCAGCCCAACAGAGAGTTAGATGAGTTAGAGGTCAAATAAGGACATGCTAACCGGGGAAGTTAATTACAGAAATCCCGCACCATTGAATCATTTAAGGAAACCGCTCTTAATTAAATACCTTTTTGTACATTAACTCTGTTGTTTTTCTTGACAGTCATTTTAGATAATTTTAAGAAGTGCAACAAGGACCAACGGACTTCTAAGGACTACATGTAAAAGTAGTGCTCAGAAACACCGTCGTCGGGCGTTGAGAATCAAAAAATGATCTTGTCGACTATAGAAAACGCCGGGTAGACTGCCGATTGAATTCATCCGATCCGTATCCGCAATTCATCCGTCAGATGAACCCCGTTATCGGTCCGCAAAGCCTCCGTATCGATCCTTTCTGTAATCAGCTGTCTTCTGTCAATTTAGATTTTTCACGATTCAATTGTTCTAAAGAATAGTCTGAGATGATGGAGGCATAAAGATATCTGAGAGATATCCATCTTCTACTTCTCTTGCCCCTTGATGTCATCTGACAGCGTTTTTTATACGGTTTTTGTCCCGTGCCTGTGAATACGTGTGAGCTCTTGAGATCAGCTGGCGAACAGCTGGATACCCTTCCCCAACTTAGTAGAGCGGTGAACTAGACTTCTTATTTGAAAATTCGCTCGTTAGTTGGACGTTATTTCAAATGTTGGTGTTAAAATTCAACACAGTATGGAGAAGTAAACGAACGAAGAAAACGTATGTTCATGAAGTCGATTTCTTATGCTCCCATTTGAGCAAGTTATAATCTGAGATCCTAGGACAAAATTAATGCACTACTAGTGTATGTATTTTTGTACATGAATTATGCATATAAAATGCATTCACAAGAATCATGCGTACACATGAATCACTTCACTAGAGTGGAACTAACTTTTGGGACAGTTTGTCAGATAGGCTGTAGGTATATATATATATAGTTCCAGTTCAGTGGGCATTGCATTACATTTTTGTTCACGAAATTCCATATCACAATACATACAGCTGTGTTCAAACTAATAGTAGTGAACTTTTAATTTGCATATCCCCAGCAATTCCATGCCAATTTTTTATGTTCTCCCTTCATATCCCGAGCAATTGCAAGCAAATTTTGTTATATTTTCCCTGAATGCAGCCTGAAAAAACGTATAACGGTAATTGACAAAACAAATACTGATCATATTTTCCACTACATGTCGGTTGTAGTATCCGGCAGTCGTTAAAGGTTTGGCGAAGTTCAAAGAATAGTAGTGTTCTAATTAACTGACTTAAAATTTAAAAAAAATTAAATTTAAAGGTAGAAACATAAAAACAAATATTTTTAATTTGGATTATAGTAAAATCTTGAACTTTTAATTAAACAGTGGGCCGCAATAAGCATTGCACAGAGTAGGAGAGAAAATAATTTTAAAATTAAGAGCAGATGGAAAAACGTAGAAAGAAATTCAAGAAATCATAGCATGCACAGCCCCAATGATTGCTAACGCAATAAAGAACCATCCTAAGCTCGAATCCCGTGGAGGACAGGCGAATTGTAAGATATAGCAAGACGCACCCCTCCGCACCTTCAAGTGTCGTCCAAAAGGAGTTGGGACTAAGTATTAGTGCTGTCACAGTCCGCAGGCGGCAGTTAAATGAAGGGCTATACGCTCGGAGTTCCCGCAAGGTACCATTACTCTCCAAAAAGCACATAGCAGCTCGGATAGCTTTTGCCAAAGAACACATAACCTGGCCTGTGGAAAAATGGCGCAATATATTATGGACTGACGAGAGCAAAATTGTTATTTTTTGGCAAACACGGAATATTGCCCTCAATACACTTTAAAGGCCATAAAACACGGCGGTTCAAAAATAATGGTTTGGGCTGTTTTTTCTACCAAGGTGTTGGGCCTATCCATCTATTTTCTGGGATCATGGACCAGACTATATGTTGATATTCTTGCAAGGGTAATGTTGGCCTACACAGAATATAAAATGCTTTTAATCTGGGTCTTTCTGCAAGATAATGACCCGAAACATACCAATAAAAAGGCCAGGAAATGGTTTCGGGTCAAATGGGTTAATGTTATGGTGTGGCCCACACAGTCACCAGACCTCAGCCCCATAGAAAACTTGTGGTGTGACTTAAAGAAATCAGTGGCGAATGCAAATAATAGAGAACTTTGGCAAGTAGTGCAAAGCGCGTGGCAGAATATTACAAGCAAGAGATGCAAGGATTTGGTGGACTCCATGCCACGTCGTTGCAAATCAGTCCTAGAGAATAAGGGGTTTACAATCAAGTATTAAGGATATCTTTTGTTTAAGACCCATTTTTTTGTTTGATGTCTAATAATTATTTTTTTTTTAGTTTCAATTAGCACTACTAAAGGGTGATTTTTTCAAAGCTATAGGAAAGTTTTTCAAAAAAAAAAGACACATAAAATTCAGAAAAATGCATTAAATCTTTATTTGAATCGATAGTACGGTCCATATAATTTAATGTTTGAAGATTATTTCATGCAAGCGTTGACCTTAACTGCGCCTCAAATGGTCCATCCGCTTAGTCCAATTTTGGCATACTCTTTCCAACATTTCGGCCGGTATCTCACGAATAAATGCTTCAATGTTGTCTTCCAATGCGTCAATTGAAGCGGGCTTGTCTGTATAGACATGAGCTTTAACATAAACCCACAAAATAGTCTAAAGGCGTTAAATCGCACGATCTAGGCGGTTCACTGAACTCGCCTCTCAATAAGTCCATTGTTGCGCGTGCTGTGTGGCATGTGGCACCGTCTTGTTGAAACCACATGTCATGCAAGTCAAGCTCTTGCATTTTGGGCAAAAAAAGTTGGATATCATCTCACGGTAGCGCTCACCATTCACAGTTACGTTACGATTCGCATCATCTTTGAAGAAGTACGGTCCAATGATGCCACCAGCCTATAAACCGCACCAAACTGTGACTTTTTCTGGATGCATTTGTAGCTCTTGCAATGCTTCTGGCCGATATTCACTCCAAAATCGACAATTCTGCTTATTTACGTACCCATTGAGCCAAAAATGAGCTTCGTCTAAACTGACCATAAAATGGATGAAGCGCGCGATGAGCTTTTGCTTTGCAAGCGTTGTTCGTTTGTAAGACGATTCATGGTTAAATTATAGACCAAACTGAAGATGTTTGACAGTGAAACAAAACACGAAACGTGCGTCAGCTGTTTAAGCCAGTGTTGCCAAAAAGATACTAGCTAAAAAATCAACCTTTATATAGTTCACCGATCTTGAAGTATAGCACAAGCCCTCAACTTAAACGAACTGTAAGGAGAACTAATTCATCTTCAGATTCTACATCGGTTTCTTATATATTCCTGAATCGATACCACAATCTCTGACCCTTAAAAGACGAAACATTCCAAACAGCCGACTAGTGCAAATTTTAGAACAAATCAGTTCCTTCAGCGCGACAGTACTTACAAGTCCACTTTAGTTTTTTAGTTGAAAATACATTAATAATGAATGGTCCTTACGCGTTTTATAGAGGTTACGAGAATGTTATGTCAAAGCGGGCTAACCTCAGTTTTCCAAATCGCAGTACAACGTGGGCGTTTTCCAAGTAAAATGTTCTGAAATCCATTCCACAAGAAAAAAAAATGCAATCATTACATATAAAATCCGTAAGAAAAATTAATGACGTACACAAATTGTTGCCTGCCAAAACTGAAAAATCACAAGTAAATAAAAGAAAAAAATGTCTCACACTGTCATAAGCGTTTGTAGAAGTAGCCTACCTAGAAATATGTGCTCGTGCTTATGATATTACGACTTGTTGACTTGTTTAATGGATTTACGTGTATCCTACTTAAAATGTCAGAGCCCGACCGCTCGAGGTAGACATTATGATATGGTTTGATTGGGCCAACAACACGACAAGAGCAAGGTTTTCGGGGAAATCGCATATTTTTAGCATCATAGGCCACAGAATGTGCACACGTAAATGTATACATCCACACAATCAGCTGCGGCACATGTAATTTCTAACTTCTTTTTTGCTTTTTGGTCCAATTTAGAGGTTGTTCTCAGGCAACGAAAACTATTTTCTAAAGAAATCGTTGCCGCATGATCGTATTCATAGGTACCCCGTTTGCAGAGGTTCACTTACATGAAAAAAAACCGAGAGTATGCATGAAGTGGGATTCTTTTCGGTGGTTCCTAAATTGTGTCCCAATTTGGAGGTTTTACGGTAAACTATTGTGGTACAGTACAACCTCGCTATTTCTAACATTCGATAATTGGAACTCTCCACTAATTCAAACACCAAAATGTCTACTTGCCGTAATACGAGGGGTGTTCAACATATTCTCGGTATCGATATGAAGGAAAATGCCAATTCAATTTAAATTGTTTTTATTTTTCAATATAATCTCCCCTAACATCAATGCATTTGTTACATCTTAAGATAAGCTTTTTTAAAACCTCAAAAAAATAAATTTCCTCTTTCTCTGCAAAATACCCATTTATTGCCGACTTGAGTTCTTCATCATCCGAAAATCTTTTTCCACGAAGACATGTTTTCAAATCCGGAAACAGGAAATAATCACTAGGGGCAAGGTCTAAACTATAGGGTGGTTTCTTCACAATCTCGCGCAGCAGCCTTGGAAACTCGCGCCGTGTGAACAGGAGCGTTGTCATGAAGAAGCAACATACCCGCTGCGAGTTTACTCCGTCTTTTCTTTTTAATTTCCTCCCGCAAATTATGCAAAGTGGAAGCGTAGGATGTGGCGTTGATGGTTTTTTTTGTACTCAATGAACAAGATTCCCTTTGAGTCCCAAAAAACTGTGGCCATGAGCTTCCCGGCAGACGGAGTGAGTTTGAACTTCTTCGGGGGGTCTGTTCCTTTTTTATGCCCCTGCATAGACTCTTCTTTGCTTTCAGGGTCAGGACCTACACATCATCGCGACTTGCACCAAGAGTCATTGTTCATATCTTCAATGGAATCTATAAAAAATAGGCATTTTTTCATAAATTTTTCCGTTAGTTGAGCTTTTTTAGGTGATTTTTCCACGGTGCGGCCGGCTCTTTACGCTGCGTTATCAATTTTTTTTGGAATCCTTCAAACGTCAGTACATTCTCTTCTTGGCGTGTAGAACGCATTCTTTCTTTTCAATAATAAAGTCAAGTCCATAAGGTTGCTTGTTTACCGTCGCCTGACACTTGCACCATAAATCGGCTACATCTTCAAGAGTTTTTGAAATTGTCACTTGAAATGTTAAAGGAACTTTCTTGAATAGTTATAGGTTCGAATTAAATAAAATCGAGAGTGTGGGGGGGTGGTCCTCAAAAGTCCACCTATTAGGTATGATACCTCTCCTCGATTTACATGCGTGATGTGAATTATGCTTCATTTTTGATTTATGACTCGCAGTCCCTATAATTTTTGAAATGTCTTGATATTTTCTTTACTTTATGAACTTTACAAATTACCCTTAAGATTTAAGATTTCTGTTTGGAATCCTGTTCGAATTACATTTTGAACCCAGGCGCAATTACACTGTGTACTTACTTTTTAATTGTACTTCCTGTAGCAGAAATATAATTATTAGTACCATAGCTTCAAGTGCGTTTATTTCTTGCACATCACTGGCTATCGCATACCCCTCAGATATTTTTTTTATTCTTACCTTCAATTAAAACAACCCAAGACACCTGTTTCTGCTCTCCTGCAATACTTACCGTCGACGTGGGTACTCCAAACAACCCTGTGAAATAAAAACGACAGGGGTGCCCTCACAATAAAATACAGTTTTGGTAGATTTATATATTTTTTTTTCTTTAATTTCTTATTGACCAATTTTTGTATTTTGTATTTTTTTTTTTTTTTCATTTTTTGTATTTTTTTTTGTTTTGTTTTCTATATCAAGTTTTTTTTTTTGTAATTGTCAATTAAATATTTAAGTTTGTTTTGTTTTTTTCTTGTTTTGAGTTTTGATTTGTACTCTATAGGTAAATCATATCATTTTATGTTCTCTCTTTTAATTCATATCCCCTCTGTAAGAGTGTGTGTGTGTTTCAAAAGACAGTACGTACATTTTGTTCTCTTATTTTACAAATGTATAATATATGAATGTTTGTATGAGAGTTTTTTTTTTGTTTTTCATTTTATCATAAAGGTTAACCTCGGTTTTTTTTTTGTAATTTGTCAAAAACATTGTTGCGATGGTTTTGTTCATTTGATTTAACTTTTAGCTTTTGTTTTACATTTTTTAATAATACTTATATTGTTTTTTGAATATGAAATTACTTTTCTTCAGTACTACAATTTGTTGCTTATTTTTCTTATTTTATCAAATAATCGGATATAATGTCGAGATTTGTTCACCTTTCCCTTTTTGTGGAAAGAGTGGTTACGGTTTTGCTTTAAGAGATTTTTGTTCGTAAATGTTTTGTTTTCGCTTTTTGTCTAGACTGCATACACATAAAGTAAATTAATAAAATGATGAAAAACCAGACTGAAAGTTTTACAACAATATACTGATATTTTGCCTTGCATTTACACATACATGCTTTGTTAAGTGAATATAAATCAAAAGAGTCTCGTTAACAAGAAAGTATATCTAAGCACATTTATATTATATTTAAGTACACATATTTTCTTTTCTAATAGTACGGGTATACCTATATAAATTGTATTATTTTTTCTTTCTTTCTTTTTATTTATGTATTTATTTCTCAATGACGTGCATTCAATTTAACATTTCTGATGTGTTTATATGTTAATTCCAATTTTTTTTCATCGTCGTTGTCTAATGTTTGAGGCATTAAACACAGAATAGAAACTGAATAAATTTTGAATTTCGTTAAATTAAAGGATTGTGCTTTTTTTTTTTAATTAAAATATCTACTGCGTTTTGATGTGAGGTGGAACTGATGGTTGAACATTTCCTAAGCCATGTCACATGAATCTGTGGCAAATTTGTGTTCAATTAGTCACTTAAATGTCAGTGAAGTGACTAAGGCTGTACAAATTTGTCACAGTGACATGTGACACGACTTAGAATATAAGAGGAATTGTTTTCTGGCCATCATCTAGAATCTAGACGGTAACAAGTGAAATATGTCCAAACAACTGGGATTGGTATAGGGATCACGGCAGCACCGTGTGACATACACTCTTCACACTAGGCTTTTCCTAACTGGAGAAAAAAAATAAAAACTTGCTTGAATAGAACAGGGCCCTTAACAAGAACTAGGCCAAGACAGGAGTGTCTTCTGAAGAATATCAACAAAAGCAGGTTTGATAATCACTTCTAAACGACAACCCAGTTAAAGCCACCGGAAGCGAGTAGAAAGAAAGCGTTGTTGGAGAGTTAACACATTTTTAATAGAAAAGAGGAACAGATGAAGTAACCGTCCTATATTTTCTGTATCTGAAATGCAAGACCAAGACTGTCACCTTATATTAGATCACCATTCCTAGAGTGCCATTAAATTTCAACATACTGCGAATTTTTGTACAAGTACTTCCATGGGCTGTTTTGAGCTGACAATGAAATTTGTCAGACCGAACAAATGGACACAGTATTCCATTTTGTTTTTAGTTTTGAGTTTAATAAGAAGCTTTTAAACAAAGACCGGTCGAAAATGTTGCGGTAAAACCAAACCAAATACTAGAAGCAAGCAAAATATGATGAGTTTGCTATCTTGCTGCTTAACGGTATGAATATAATTCGCCGACGAATTTAAGCCATTAGCATCAATGCTCTGGCTTAAAGTATGTTCAAGGCCGATCATCCTGATACGAAAAGATAACCATCGGCACGAAGTAGATGATTGGAAGTTGCGAGTCAAACAAAAAGCCAAACAATATAAAAATAAAGCTAAGGCTCTGTATAGATGGCTGAATCGCATTCAACTAGAAGTAACTAAGACGTAACATATTTTTTGAAAAATTGTAGATTTGGAGGGGCATGTAGGTTGAGGAACAGTTCCGCTCCGGACGACAGTGCCGCACCCCGAAGGAGAAATATCAGAACGATAGAGAAAACCACGATGTCTCTGTGAACAGGAATCATGAAAAGCTCAATATAAATGCACACCAGGAATCCGCTTTTGTTGGCGTTCTGATGAGAAAACGAGAAAAATTGAAAGACTAAATTCACGGTCTTCCTTTGAAAAATAATAAAGCGAACACAAAGATTGCCAAACGAAGCTCAGTTTGGCACTACTACGTTCTTTAATCGACTGTTTGCTGAACACACACTCTTCGAAATTTGGTGTTTATACTTCAGAAGCACAAATAAAAACAATAGAAAGAGATTACGTATTTTTAAACATTTTTCAAATCTTAGTTTTCATAACATGGAAGATTTACGGACGAGACATTAGTGTCCTCCGCCGTGAAGACTTTTTTAGAAGGTACCTAAAGCAACACTCAAAAATTGAGCACAGGTAGTGTGACCTATCAAGTAGAATGCCTTATTAGTTTCAGGTTAAGTTGGTCAAGGACCAGAGTTGTTGTGCACCTTAGTTAGCACTAAACGACAGCCGCTGATGCTCAAAAGTGTTTATGATACAAACAGCCATGCCTCCGATTTCGACCTCGCAGAACAGTCAATTTGTAAATCCAAACCGCGATCCACACCCACACAGTAGATATCATAAGTGTTGAACAAGGTGAATGAGAAATCTGCCAAAATAATAATTTTACCAAATTGTTGCAAAATTGTTTTGTTTTTTCTCTCTCAATTTCTGAACTTTATCCAATGTTTTCATCATCATTTCCATAGCTTTTACATACATGCATGTCGAAGTGAAGTATTGTTTGTTTTCTTCATTTACACACACGAATATTGTATTGATAATAGTTGCCGTTTGCTTTTGCGTATTCATCATGTTAAATCTCATTTAATGTATCTTACCATTATATCCACTTTATAGCCCTTTTGTTAAACTCTATCTAAAAAATATTCATTTTTTTATCAATATTTTCTGGTGAGTAGTTGCCTTTATATATATAAAAAATCGTTATTAAACATTTTCATTTCTCATTAACTTATTATATCACAAATTGTTTTTTGTTTTTGTTTTTAATTTTTCATTCCTTATTATTTGTTAGTCCTAAAATATATATATGTATGTATATATGTAGATTTTATAACTTCATTTTTTTCATTTGTTTGAGTCGTAGGTAAATAAAGATATTACAAGTACGTATATTTAGACATTAATGATAAAATATATTTTACATTTAACAAATAAATTTATATTTAATTCGAACGAAACGCTGAAGTAACCTCTAGTCTTTTTTTTTACTTTTTGAATACTTTATAGAAGAGTAACGTGTTTGATATCGTGTTGTGGAGGATGTTTTTCTTTTTCGAAGGGACAGATATAGGGAACTTGCTTGCATCAGTACTGAGAGACTTAGGTGTACTGTCTAAGTGTGACTTCAACTGCCACTGTTTACAGAAAGCACATACATTATCAAAGTTATGAAGAAAGACTCGGTCCCAGAATATGGCTTAAGTCTGTATTTCGTGCGCTTTGGAAACCAAATTGAACGATTGATCAGAACGCGTTTGCAGTTCCTTCCAAGCTGACACTACTGCGACAGCAGTGAAGTATTTGAGAACTCTCACTTGAGAAGTATATCTCATATCATTTGTAGACTTTCCTTTGTCCATCCCCATCTCGAACTATACAAGAATAGCATGGACCCCATAACTGTCTCGGATCAATCATTTCAATTCGGAAGAGGTCTCCATTGGAGGTCTTCAAACCGGGCATTTGAACCGAGCATTATGACGAGGGATGACAAGTGTGTTCCACAAAATGAAACAAATAACATTCTTAATTTAGTATTACTGGGGTTCTCCATCAACGCGATGCAATTCAGCCCGGGACGGACGATACATTCGACACTTGAGATCAACGGAAAGGTTGGGAGATGGAGAAGCTGAGTTGAGCAATGCTATTGTAAATGGTATAGAACCTAGACTTAGGTGAACCTGCTGACCGAAGCCACCCTAAGTTGAAAGTTTTATTTTTATTACGGAATAAAAGCAATTTTGCTTCAATTTGGAACATCGGACACATGAGTGTAAGTGCCATCAAAACGTGTTCACAAATTTAAAAAAATTTAAGAATATTAACAACTCCTACTGAGCTGCGAACAGAAAAGATCTTAGTGGTCGATCGTAGGACCAAGGACCCAACCATAAATCAAATATTAACAACTCAGTTGTCATTCGAAAAGTGAGCAGTAATCTTCCTAATAAGCCGCGAACAGAGGGATAGTGGTGGATGGTAGGACTAAGGACCCAACCATAAATCAAGCAATCGAAGTGATGTACAGAAATGCTACAACCCTTCGATCAGTTTCGTTAACTTCTGCTTACTTCAGTGGGAGCGAAATAGCCCAATTCTCAGGTTATGATGTTTGGATTAATTACCCAAACACAAGTCGAGTAATCCAGCACAGAAATGCTAAACTGTGATCCTTCGTTCAGTTTCGTTAACTTTTTCTTACCTAAGTGGGAGCGAAATCACTCGCACAATGGTGCTGGGATTTTACGTAAGTTTCCACAGCAATTATGGACACTTGGAAATTTGACGATACTTCTCTTTCACTCTTTCTCCTCTTAATTTTCTTGCAGGAGTTGAACTAAAGACACATTGGGTCAATTAGGCACCTTAAACTGAACGATTTGTAATGGTTTTTACGAATTCTGTTTCCCACCAAATCAAAAGACAGGAATCGGTTTCGAAAACAGGAGAAAATGGAATGATTTACATAAATCAATAAAATCTTGTGATGAGTCAGAATCTTGGTCGCAATGATCGTTAGTTCGATGGATTATCTGAACATTTCGTTAAGAGGATTTTACATCCACATCAAATGGGCATAAAATAAAAATGGGGATATTTGGGGTGGGGTGAGAGGACAAAACAAATTGTCACGAAGTTCAGTAATGAATCCAAAGTGAGTCAACTTGTGTCATATCTTGAATTTGTGGTTACTTGTATCCTCTAGGTCTCATTTCCTTTGAATTGAAGCCCTTGGAAGTGTAAACCAATGCTCTGAGGACTGAAGAAGCAAGTAACCGTCTAAATTTAGTCCTCTTCCTTTTTATATTTCCTGTGCTTTAAAAAGAACAAATGACTAATAAATAGCTTTAACTTCTTACAGCTTTAAGAACAGAAGAAAAGAATAAACTATTTTCGGAATCTGATATATCAGACCAAAATAAACTGAAGGTACTTGCCCGTTCTATAGCTCGCCATGTCACAGAACACAGATCCAATTATTTCAACTTAGATCTTGGAGACAGTAATGTGCTGTAGCGAATAATTGATTAGTACGAAAACATCAAATGGGAATGGATCCCAATTAAATTGATTAATCTGAGGGAAAAGAAATATCTTCAAAAACAAACACTTCTACATACAAAGATATTTGGCAGGATAAAAGAATGAATACATATTGATCTCACACTTGTGCCAGATTTCTTTTTCTCGCTTAAGAAATACAAAGCGTGGAATTGTGGAACTTTATAACATGTTGTTTTTCTCTGAAATGAGTATTTAAACAGAATTTGCAAAAGGTAAAGTTACGAAAAACGAAAAAAGACTGCATGATTTAAAGGTAAAAATGTATTTTTTAAAGTTACTTCTTCCTTTTTATCGTGTAGTTTTTTTTTAATAAAAAAAAAGAGAAACCGAACTCATATACATTTAAGAACAAACAGTAGTAAACTATTATTATTGTGTACAACAAAGAAAACGAAAAAATAAACACTATTACTAAATCAAATAATTAAATAGTTAAAGTAAACGATATATACAGCAATATATATATATATATATTTTCTTTTGTAGAATGTGTGAATTGTTTGTCTGGTCTTGAATTATAAACTATTTACATTTATGAGTAGTGAATGAGCTGATTGGTTCAAATTTCATTTGACTTAAGACCTTTTTTGTTTTATTTTTAAAGATAAGTAGATTCACCTGAAAGGACATAACAAACAAATAATATATATATACACTAAATAAAAATAAATGGAAAATAAATGTAAATATTAAAAGTAAAAACCAAAAAAAAAAAAAATAATAATAAATATGTGAGAAGAAAATTAGAACAGTTGTGGGACAGTTTCATTCGATTTTCCAAGACACATGTTTCAAAGTTGCTTCAGGACAATGAGGCTAACTCCCCCATTCTGGTTGTGATGTGGTCACAACGCACAAATGTCTGCGATGCGAAAAACGTGATGCCTGCCCTGTGAGATTTCAGCTACTTAGTATTCTGGCAAAAACCTCGCAAGAATAGCTACCATGGTGTGGTGAATTCGTTTTCATGTCAAAAATTTGTTCTTTTCGCTCTTTTTTTTTTTTCCTCCCAAGTTGAGAGGATGGATAATGTGAAGTCCTCTCAATGTGGGAGAAGAAAAATGCCAAACGATTTGTCTTTATTTCCTCCTTGTGATGTGATCAAGAAAACATCACGGTTTTTGTGATGCTCATATGCTGTGGTTTTTGATCAGAATACGAAAACCTCACAATTTGTGACGCTCCCTGCGCTTGAGAGGTAGTTGTAACTTATGACATATCACAGAGGTGTGTCAGAATACGGATGTTGTAAACACTTGTACCTTTGTCCACAGGTACCATAGCCCCTTTGTACTACTACAAGACTCCTACTCTGAAAACCAGTTTCTTCTATCAATAAAGCGTTTCAGATGCCTTAGGCCGCTTTGACACGGTCAAATTTCGCCGTTCAAATTATCAAATTTCGATAGCATACGATGTTTTGGGTTTCTCTCTCTTTCTTACAGACGTTCTTCCTATACTCAACGCTGAGAATAAGAGCAAAAATTTGAAAGCTCACTCAGCAGCTGATGCAATTTGCGCACACATGGGACGCCTATCGCACTTTTCGCTTCCCTTGCACACAAAGCTCGCAGTTTATGCAACGTAATCTGACGAAATTTCGCGTTTTTCATCGTGTTTCTTTTGGGTGTCGAAGAACAAAGCTTTTAGTGGAGAGAGGGTTGCAGGCTGCAACTTCTACAGGAGCCATTGTAGGGGAGAGGATATTCTGAATGTTCAAAAATTTCGAGTTGAACTAGAGCTTCGAGAAAAACAGCTTAATAGATTTGAACCTGAATAGTATGGCTTCAGCTAATCAGGCTGTGTGATCGTTTAGTATTGGCTACCATTATTGCTTCGTAATGAGGCATCACAACAAATACGATTTACATGCTCAATCTGTTCAAGGATCAAGACAGGTTTTGCGGTAGAAAGAGGCATAGGTGACATATGTCAACCCGCAAAGATGATCGAACTAGAGCTCTTTCTAGCGAGTTGGTCAGCGTTTATACGAAATTTGAGCCACATTTTTTTCAGGCGTCAGTTCAGGGTGCTCTTTGAGTTAAGATTGGCTACATCCTGAGACTTGATAGACATCTGGCGATGGTAATGGTTACTTAAATGAAACTGCATCTAAGGTCTGCGTTCCACCATGTCAGGACAATCCTTTAGATTTACAATTCCCACCAGACTCGTTCTAAACAAAAGCCATTGTTGCCTTTCCCGCAAGTCTCACCAAATCAGGGACATCGCTCGGCACTCAGTTGAGCCATGAATTGATTTAGGCCCCCATGTGCAGAAATAAATACTGATAGACAAATTTAAGGAGAACATATTTCGAAGACGGAGTCGAGGATTGAGTCCCAAACAAGGACATGTAGGGCGAACAGTCTTCCACTCCGAATTCATGGGACAACGAAATAGCGGTTGTCCGCGAAACCGATTGATAGTTGAGAGGGTCAGCATGCAACTTGGCGTGCGAAACTAAGGGTAGCTGCCTAGAAATAGGCCAGGTCCACACAGGACTGAAGAGCGAGTAGAAGAAGAAAAGTTCGAAACTAGAGATCGATCGGTATTTCAGATTTTAAAATTGCGTAAGCTAAGTTCATGGTAAGCTACGTGTACCGCTATGCTTTGTCGAAATGGGTGAACGGGCACTAATTACGTGTGCATTTGGACAACAGCGTGGAGCAGTTAAAATGGTGCCGTAAATGGGTGCTCGTAAAATCGCAGACGCTGGATATAAAAGCCATAGTCTCTTCGTGTTTAAAATCCACTGGACACAAACATTAATGCAATCTCTGGAAGTTGGCTAAAAGCGAAGATTCCGAACATCCACTATAATCGCGAATGCAAGGCATTTCTTTTCCACGACGGTCAAGAATGGAGGCAGCTTTGGCTCAGGTTTAGGTGCTCCTCCATGCATCCCAGACTCATTGGACACTCCACTTGTTCATTTAGTGAGTTGTCTGGCGTGGTTCCTAAATGACACATTTCTAGCAGACCATGCAACATCATCCTTGAAGTTTGATAGCAACAATTTTTTGTGATAAAAATCACTTCGAAACTGTCCCAAGTCACTACTGTAATTGTCTTCCTTTCTGAATAACAAAAAATACAAAATAATAAATAAGCGATGATGAGGATGATTGATAAATTCTTAAAAAATAAAAAATATATTTTTAAACTGAAAAAATGTAAACATTCAACTGAATCAAATGGACATGAAAAACAAGCACAAGATGCACAAGAAGAGGAAGCAAAAAGGACCACTAAAAGAGAGAATCAAGAAAAAATCACGCATGCGTCTAAGAAAAAATTTTCCAAAAAAAAACTCCAGTACTCTTGAAGACCTGTTTATGTCTGCTGACTGACAGCTATTACCGTTGTCCTTCAAACACTTGTCATTTCAAAATCACCTCCAATTGAGGTGACATCGGATACTTCACTAAAATCATTCTCCGACAGCAGTCGGTAACGATTTATCGTCAAGCAGCTATTCGGCGATGACAAGTGCTCTTCAAGTACAACATGTGATCGAGCAAAATTTTGAAGAAAAAAGAATAGAAATTAAAAAAAAAATATGCAACAATTTTGAAGTTTCGACGAAGAAAACAAGCAATTGTACGAAAGCAATAAGGTTTATATCGAATTCAAATTGTTTGCGTTCAAGTAATTTTTATGGAAAATTTTATATAATCATACATACATTTGGGTGGTTATTTGATTGAGTTTTTTGTTTTGTTTTTGGTATATTTTATTTTCGTATATAGTAGGTATATATTTATTTGGTTTAAATATATCGGCAGCATGGAAGTAAACAAGGACATATTTAAAAAACAACAAAAATTAAAATACATTTCTTTGTAATTTACATCAATTTGTTTATATACGTATACGTAAATAGGATGTAAGCAAAAAAAATAAACATTCGGGGTGAATGTAGTTCTAGTGTGGTGACATCGAACATATACTGATGAGAGGGGGAAAGGGTGGGACACTCGTAGGGGGGTACTCTTTGATGGTGAGAGTTTAGGGCTGTGAGAACTAGAGCGTTCAGTAAAATGATCGCCCATGGGGAATACATATACATCTGAGTGGCTAACCTACGAAAGAACCAGTGAAACGAAGAAGAGTCACTAATACTCACAATCCCTTTTTACATCCTCATTTCAAAAAAACCCAATCTACAGTCAGCACAGTCTGGGTGTGTTCATAAACGTCAGACTAACAAAGGCCTCAGTTAGACACGTAGGTGAACTGCATTACCTACTTTTCGCAAACGTCGATGTGTCATCAATGTCGGGCAGATTGTGATTTTTCGACTGAAAAAAGGGTGCGATTGGAAAAAACTTTTTTTTTTTACAATTATCGTAATTTTATTTTTTTTTTCATTTTGTAAGTAGCTCAGGATCAAATCCCGAACCATTTGTTTCACAGCAATTTCTGACGTTTATGAATGATCAGTGGTTGATGACAATTGTACTAAAGCTGGCCTGCACACATTCTGCATCTTGTATGTGTTCAAAAACGCATGAGAAAAGAAATGCGATTTGACTAGCGGGCATTTCTGACGTTTATGGAAACACCCTCTGTCATTAAGACTCAAAGATTGACCAACACCCGCCACTTATTCTTTGTTTCAGGAAGGATTTTAAAATAATTGTTTTTTCTCACGCCACCTAAACTCTTCTTCTAGACGGATTTCTCAACCAGATCATAAGGAGAGCCTGAACACTAGACGATGGTCCGCTGCTAATCTGCACAGATAAATCGAAGATGGGTGATGTCGTGGAGCGGGTGTCGATTCTAAAACTAAAGGATCTAAGTGTTCAACTGTCATTCCGACCATCAAATCACGGCAGCGTCTTTCAAGCAGCGAGAGAGAAGAAGTAAGCTCTGTCCTGTCCTGGCTGTAATCAAATCTGTAATCAAATCCCTGCTTAAAAAACATCAATCTCTCAACAAGATGGCCAAATGTTCCAATATTTATTTTGGTGCAGTGACACTGTGATATTCCAGAGAACTGCGTACGAACTCGCTTGAAAGGCACTGGTTCCGTACTAAATCCGGATGGAGACCTATTGCTTTAAAGCCTGGGACCCTTAAACAAGTCGTGGATATTTTACCGACACTTGGTACAGTGATGGCCTACTTTCGACCCAAAACGCTCCCTCAGCCTGATCAGAACGAATAGTCGGAATCTCGTGTTATAAGCGGGGTATTGGAACTGAAATCTCATACAATGACTTCTGCAGAAGCTGCCGAAAAGACGAGAAGGAGGAAACTGTTGTACATCTGATTTGCAACTGCAGCGCCTGAAGAAGAGTTCACCATGGAAGCCTACTAAAAAGGGACTTCCGAACTTTGACAGTTGACAGCGGCCATATTATTGAACAGAAATGAAGTATTATAGAGATGTCCAACTTCACAGCTGTTTGACCACTAGCCCATCGACGAATTTCAGAGGTTTTGCGGCAGTTATTCATGAATTTTTCTACATTTATTCACGAAATAACGTGAATGCCGTTCTCTGATTCAGTTTGGCTTTAGAAAACGATATGAAAAATGGTTGTCAAATATTTTAAGGGGCAAGAGATGTAGATGTTGGCTATCTCAGGTGCATCTGTCAAATTGGCTGTCATTTTTCAGTATCTTTTTCCCAATAACCAAGGGGCCCGTCCAACAACACGTGAAAATAATGTTCTGTACGGGCAATATAACGCGCGCTTCTCCCATTTTACTGTCGCCATAATCATAGCCAGTGATGAGGCCCATTTTTAAATGAATAAGTATGTACGCCAACAAACAAAATTGTCGAATTTGAGAAGATAGCAACTCACACGAGATCCAAAAGCATCCCAGTTATTTTCTTTTGGTTTTCCTCCATCGGCCCATATTCCTTGAGGGGGGCGTTGTCCAAGCCATCACCGACATCGGCTATAGGTCGATGATTACCGATTTATTTTGGCCTGAATTCGATGATATGGACACCAATGACAGGACGAATTACGTGCCACAGCTCACAACACATAGGAATTTCTGCGCGACCGATTCGAGGACATGGTCATCTCGCTTGGAGGTGATGTGAACTGGGAACACCTACTAAACGACTGCCCAAGCCTTGCCCGAGAGAGATGCACAGAACACCCGAAACAGGGGGAGACTTTCAAGAGTTTCAAATTTCTAAAGGCAGCACTTAAATCCTAGACCAAAAGAAGGGGGTGCAATAATTCTTTATGGACCTAGTAATGGTATCTCTATGACACACCCCAAGTTAATTCCAATCACAAGGAGAATGACCAATTCATGACACCGAATGGCGAAATGAGTGCATCTTTTACTAGGCATATAGCTAGTCATCGCAAACACTGTGTCTTCTTCACAAACACTTCTGAAGTTTCAAATGTGACTCACACTTGTCCAAGTTAGGCGTTCGGAAAATAGGTGTTTTAATAATAAAACGTGACTGCAATCGAAGTCGGCTGTCAGATTCGATCTTGGTTTTTGGGAATGGGAAATGGCTAATACTCTCAAGTCGCCGGGGTCAAGAAGGGGAGAGGAACAAGCAAAGAAAGGGAGAGAAACAAGCAACTATACAAATTTTCCGACACCAAATTCACAGTTTTCCTCATGCTCTCACCAGAAATCGAATGTAAGGACAGCAAGATGCGAAGAAGACGCCGGTATACTTCGATTTCAAATTGTAGGAAGGCATTTCCGAGAGGGACTTGTGCCTATGTTTAGCAGCACCCCTCGAGCGAGTACTTTATTATGTTGAAGGGGCCTACAGCTGAGCGAGCTACCATACAAAAGTGGTTCATGTCGGAAATTGAACTTAGAACAGCGTAGGACAAGACGTACATTCTACTCTCTACTCAACGGCATCCACTTTCTTGGTGGAGTAATGTCAAGAGGCTCTAAACACTTAAAAACAAAACCTTTATTTTAAGCCAGGCTTGGATTAGGATGAAAATACTTTAGTACTCACTTGTCCAGTGAAACAAGTGTAACTAAGGACACTTGTTTCACTGGACACGTGAGTAATTGCATCCTTTTGCTTCCCCTTTAGTGGGCATTTATCCGAAAATCCCCAGCAACAAAAGAATTTTCTACATGTACGCACACATTCTACACACATCCCAACTCCAAAGCTGTCACCATCAAAATACGCCCAAAGTACTGTACAGAGGATTAATACGGATGAGGTTCAAAATGATTTGTGGATTAGTAAAAATGAAATGATTAGGATTATTTCATAAAAAGATTATTTCTTTTCTCATTCGTTTGATGATGATGATCTATCAACAACGTAACATAGCATTGCCACTACATACACAACTAAAAACAGTCTCCATACAATAATAATATGTACTTAAGTAAATGATAAAAACAAAAATCTTCTGTAATCACTTGTCATGCAATAGTTTAGGTTTCTGGTTTATTTTATACTTTTTTTTTTTGGTTAATCCTAATGTTGTGTTACATATATCATATTTATTTCTTTTGCTTTCTCTTGCGTAGCATACTGTTAGTTTATGGGCTATATATGGAGTTTGATTTCTTTTTTTGGTTTCCTGCTTACACAGTGATGATTAACGATGGCATTTTGTAAACAGTAGAAGCCCATTTTTGATGGCAGCAAGGAACATTTTTCTCAAGTTGTGCCTTATAATGGGTTGCTAAGGAGAGGGTTAATGTTGAGGTCCAATTTAAAATTGTCTGAATAACAAATTGAGTTTATTACTTTGTTGGGCAATTACTTGCAGATTATATTTGTTAATTTACAAGTTTCTGACTTGGACAAGGACAGAATTATCCATTGAGAAAAGAACAAGACAATAATAGCACGGGGGGCGCGACAGTCTGTGGTGGACCGGGGCCTAGTTTCGATTAGAACCACTGGCATTGTGCGTGCTATTGTTCTAAGCGACTGGATGGGACTTACAGTTCTACGCCCACTCCGATCGTCAGAGCCGATCTTTGCCGATCTTTGGTTGGTGACTCGGAAGAGGTGGAGTCGTAAATTATGTAAGCTTGTAAACTAGGACATTTACCGAGGGACCACCGGCTTATTAGTCGACGCACCAACCCACTACACCACTAGGGTGCCGTGAAATAACGCCGAATTTTGAAAGCGAAATACGGCCGGATTTCCGATAAACCTCTAGGGTGCCGTGAAGTAACGTCGAATTTTGAAAGCGAAATACTGCCGGATTTCCATGTTCGGTCTTATTCTCATTCAGGTAAAGAAAATTTAATTAATTTAATCCCTTTCTGCATGCGGCAAGTCCCGCTCACACTACTTCGTTGCTCCGCTCTGGGTCGGTGCGTTTCGTCTGGCAAGCGCCTATAGCAACCGATTTTCCAAGAAGCACAGTTGACTTTGAAAATTCCGTTTACTTCTCTCTGAATTCGGCTATATTTCGCATCAATGTTCGGCGATATTTCACTTTAGCAAAGTGATGTAAGACCAAACATGGGAATTCGGTGTTATTTCGCTTTCGTAAAGCGAATTTTGGAATTCGTCTTTAATTCGCTCGGCGTTGTTTCATGGCACGATTCATGATACATCAATGAATTCGCATAATTTCACATGAAGACCTCTTGTTACAGCGGTGTTTGAATAAAGAAAATCAATTCCGAGGCGTCTACAAGATACTGGGACAATAAAACAGCGTCCTCGTGACCTCGCACTCTCATTGTCATTTATACAGTTCTTGCAACAATCGCATTTAGTGCGTATGCAAGTTCAGAGCGCTCAAGCGTTGCAACAACAAACAAAAAACAGCAAAGGACATAATCCGGTCATAAAAACAGTTCAAAATAAAAGTGTGACATAAATTTATGATTTCCGCATCAGACATAATAAGCTACGCAAGGTAGGTGTGTCTGTTGCGCACAGAAAGTATGAAAATTCCCTCCAGACCAGGCCAGGAGCGGTCGTTTTATTTTAGGATGCCCCGGAATATGCTGCCACCACCCTCGAATGCCATCAGTTAATCATCAAATTGTATAAATATTCTTCTTCGTTTCAAAGTATCAAATTTTATAATTTCTTTTCATCTCTTTTAAAGTACTTTTCATCAAAAATGTCGTTTTAATTAGAAATCGTTTAGTATACTCTACAATTTGTTTATTTTATTTTAAGACGGTTTGTGTTCCAACATTTCTCTAAATCTATTCTTTTTTGTTACCACAGAAAAATTTACTTAATCACTAGTTTCTTTTTCTTCTCCTTCATCTTTTCATTTTCAGTTTACATACAAATTATCCGGTTTTTTTTTTTCATTTTTCATTTTTCATTTTCCATTATTTGAGATAAGGAATTGTATTCTTTTTTCAATTTCTATTTTATTCCTACAAATACAAAATATATATATATTCGTCAATATTTAGTTGAATCTTCTTCTAAATTGCCCTCCCTCCTTTCGCTCCTAAGCGCAGTCAAAAACACACACATGTTCGCTCGAATAAAACAACATTCTTTGACTTTGACTCTTTAGCAAACAAACTAGAATACGTTTTTGGTTTAAAAAAAAAAAACATTGACACGCATATTTCTACGTCTAAGCATAAGTACAAAACGAAACAGAAACTAAATCAAATCCTCGACTTCCATTTTGCTTAAGTTGATTCTCGTCTTGGACGACTGTGAAAGTTCTTCGACAGCATCGACTTGAGGCCCGCACTCAGGGGCAGATTGGAATGTTGCCTGCAATGTGCCGCTGTGGCATCTGGTGTCTCGGTATCGGCCGCTGCTAGAGATGGCAGGAGTTGATCGTTTTTAACAGGTGTCGTGGCAGTTGTTTTACAATTTCTTTTCATAGCGGTGTCCTTCTTGCGTTTTGGTTTGTTAAACATATCATTTAAGTGAATGAGTGCAGTTGCTGATGGATGGTTATTGGGTAGTAGAAAATTTGTGGATGTCGAAATATTATTAGATGCTGTTGCTTCGGATGATGATGGTGTGGTTAGTGGCGTTTGTATTGCTGATGTCTTACCTGTTGATGGCTGGGTGTTGTGGATGTAAACACCTCTTGGATGATTTTCTATAAGAGATTTATTAAAATTTGAACGACCTTTTTTAATTTGTTCAGTCTGTCTAATCGTTAGGCCTATCGAAAATATACTCGTAATGACTGAGAACAAACTGAAAATGGTAAGAACGAAAAAGAAACACGAAAACTACAAGACACCGAGAATGTGAACACTGACTGAGACTATTTTCTCTTTATAATGCATTCCTATTTAACCTAAGGACTAGCATGGAACAACGACAGGAGTTGTGGATGGCAGTGTGTATTCCCTTGCGGATCAAAGGGGAGCCGAGATTATAACAACTTCGAAGTCATCAACCGATGCTCTTATCACTTGGTGTAGTAATAACCCGAGATCGACCTCGTCTACAACAACTGGGCGTCATTGTGGAGATGAGATCCAGTTGTACACCGACACCGAAACGTCGAAGTTTGAGAAGCCGATAGTCAATGACTGGAGACAGGGGTCTAGGCCAGACAGTGACGGGAAAGAGTGAAACGATGTTGAAAATTAAAACGTTTTAACGCTTGTGAGACATTTGAATAGTCCTACTTCAATCATCATGAAAACCTGGCCAAATCCGAAAACAGGAACTTCAGAGCTGTACGTACAAGTTAAAAAACGCAACAGTTTGACAGTAGAGGCAAGAACAATTGGGACTCAAAACTAAACAACCTGCAGAGTAGTAACTTCTTGACGGTCTTGTGCAAAGAATTGGAAACTAACAAGAGAAGTTGCAAAAGTACAAGTAGACACACAGATACCCTTTTAATCGAATCAAAAAGCAACTACTCTGTCCGAAGAGGACATGGGTACAACAACCCCTCATGTTGTTGTACTATCAAGGGTGGATGGGAGCTACAGTTTTATGCCGACTCCGAACGGCGATATTGAGATGCTTTTTCTAGACAGGAGTACTGTTGAAAGAGGGGCGCCGTGATGATATGAATATTGCTAAATTCAAGGATGGTATCCTCTGAGGATTAGTCAACGCAACAAACCACTTCTTCACGCGTCACACTACTATTCGGGTATTGAGTGCATAAATACGGTAGTATTATCTTCCCTAGCGAGGTAACCGTTCGGTTTGGAAACTTGTCCACAACACAACTCAGACGCGACGGAGTACAATACTCCGCGATCAATTCTTTTGCAGAGAGTATCGACCAAATTTGACGTTTGGGTGACTCACATCGATGCGTAGCAACGAAGATTTCTGGGTTGCGTTACATTTTGTCGAAAAACTGTTTCGATCGTCATTCATTTACAAAAAACTAAAATCCTTCGATTCGCATGAAATCGGTTACGTTTCCGTTCCGAACGGTTACATCGTTAGGGCAGTATATGATCTCATTTGACTATCCATGGAGCAGAAAGACAAGCGAAAAGCTCTACAAAAAGGTACCCGAAAAGAAAAAGTTGGAAAATATTGCCACTAGATCGTTAAAGTGCATCTATCTAACAAACGGTGATCAAAACACAACTTCCATTGAACTAGTTGAACACAACTACATACATCTGAACAGAACTGGGGTGACCTGAAGTCTTGTTGCGTGCAATACGTTTCAATAGAGCCAAAGAAATAGGTAAACCGGATGAAAATGTGCACTGTTACAGGAGTTTACTGCCTATTTGAAGACTATGGATTTCGTAAAGACAATGGAGGTATTTGGAATCAATTTGTCACAAAACTTTGTGCGCGATTCGCACAAGAAATGCTAGAGTGCGCCATAAGTGGACCTAGATTTCACAACAACCACTTGTGTCGTGCGTGCTATTGTTCTCTAGGGAGTGGAGAACGATGACGCATTCTGTCTTTTAAGTTTTGAGGGATGTGGTAGTTATGAAACTTAGTTTTTCACTTCATCCTGTGTACTGTATGCAGGAATCATAATCGAATTCATCCAGACAATGGAACTCGTCGTAGTTTTTCTCTTCATCCTGTGTACTGTATGCAGGAATCATAATCGAATTCATCCAGACAATGGAACTCGGTCAATCTTACGGGGACTGAAAGCAATAGTTTGAAACTGGGGACAAACAAAAAAGCAGTTTCACAGAAAATAACTTGATCAATATCTTTACTATGTGGGTGGACCTTGTTTAAGATTCCCAATCTTAAAATGGTCAGGATTTCGTAGGGTAATGTGTGTAACTATTGGTGGGCTGTTCTATCGATGTAAACAGAAAAGTTATTAGGGCCTGGATTCCGAGACTGTGACAGAGGACTGTAGAGGATCCGCATTTAAAGTACTGCTCACGCGAAAAAAAGAACAGAGGTCTTAACGAACGAAATGTGCGAAAATGGAGACATCTGCGCTGATGTTACACGAGGAATAACAATGCCTACACTCTAATACAAAAACCCCTATGACCCCACGGCATAAATAGCCTATAAAGCCTATTCAAAAACATGAGAATTACTACAAGACTACTTCAACCAATGAAATGCCCTAAAAATGAGTGAAATCCAAATTAAACCAATTAAGAACAAACAATAAATCTCGATTCTCGACTGTGATCTTGAAAAACTATAAAAAGAAAAAGAAAATGTGTACTTTGTTTTTTTGAAAATTTTTCGATCAAGAATTTATTCGATCATATTACAACAAAAGCTGAACAAAACATCATTTGCATTCTACCGGCTTCTTCATACTCATATGTTTTCCTTGTTTGGAATCAAAATAAAAAAAAAATAATAATAAAAACTTTATAACAAATTTGTTTAACAAACAAAAAAATAAACTAAAGAGTTGTACCCTATGATTCGCACGAAAAATTTAAATACAAAACAGAAAATTCATTTTTTTACAGAAAAATTAAGAAAATTATATTATAATAACGGGAGGAGAAATATGCAAGAAATTTAAATTGAATTTGCAGGAAAAAAATACATATGCATTCACAAGATTGATTTTCATTCGCTAAATGGTTTCATCTAGGGGATCGTAAGCAAGACTTGGTTTCGCGCTGTGTTTGATTTGTGTGTCTGTTTCCTTCTTATTTTTACCTAGCTTTTTTTCGCTTTAATACAAAAATAACTAAAAAGTAAGTGTTTACATGTTTAATGGTGTTTTTTTTTTTCTTTCTTTCTTTCATTTATTCATATGACTTTAAGGTTTAGTTTAAGTTAAATAAATTAATAAGAAACAAAAAAAATATATATAATAAAAATAATTTATTCTCAAAAATGATGGCTACTTCTCCGAGAGTGAAAAGGTATCCGATTTCATTTACAAAACAAAATAAAAAGAACGAAAGTAAAAAACAAACAAAAAGAATTAATTTCAAGAAAAAATAAAAAAGAAAATAGTGTTATGTGCATATGTGTATAGATTATTCTTTTATATAATGTATTTATTTATAGATTAAGAATTATTAATAAACAACAATTAAATTGCTAAACAGCTAGGGGGTAGGGTAGTAAAAATGTAATAAAAATGTATTTTGTTTGTAACCAATCGTTATTACAAATCACATGTTACTTCTATTCGCGTTAATCGTTGATTGTTCACGCAGTATGTACACACATGGTATATCTTTTGTTTGTATAAAAAAAAGACTTATTATCTAATTCTCTTAATTCCGATCAAATTAAAAAAAAAACCTTCTCTGTTCTCTTCATTCGCCGCATAAAGTTGAAGGTATTTTCAAGAAACGCTATCTACAACGCATTAATCGATTTTTGAATTCCTTTTAAGACTTACTCGATTGTGTGTGGGAGGGTAAATTGATGCAGCATACAAGTATGCGAGTTTACTTTACTTAATTTAGGTGTTTCGCTACTTCAACTCAATCGAATTTCAGTTAATTAACAAGAAGAAACAATCAGAAACTGTCTCTTTTTGTCTCTCTGGTCATATGGCACACGTAACGCCAATGCACTGAATGTGAACACACCCCTCTGAGAGAATGCACAAAACTAAGCTAAACGATTGCATCGGAATTGATGAACCAGCGAATGATTGAATGAAATTAGCGCACAAACACAACATAATTTAAAAGTATGAGATTCGAAAATTTTAAGACATCTACTGAATTTGAATTGGTTGAGTCCTGTTGCTACCTGAACGTGTTGATGCGAAAAACATTTTTCTTCGTTCTTTTCAACGGGATGGGAAGATGCGTAGATGCGATGTGTAATCGAGTCAGGTGTCCTGATATGACGCATCTTCGAATTGAGATGTATTCTTCGTTCTTTTCAACGGGATGGGAAGATGTGTAATCGAGTCAGGTGTCCTTCGATGTGAGATGTATTACTTAGATATCCAGATTTAAGAGGATAATGATGTAAATACGATCCAAGAAGTCTACTAAAACGAACACTGGATTCCTTAAATGCTTATGAAATACGATTTGTAGTGCCGGCACACGTGAAATGCCTGATCTGAATCAATGTTGTTTATATAAAATGTCGAAAATCTGCTCTATACACTTCCAACACTCCTTAAATGCTCATGAGACAGCGTTTTTGATGATCTATAAATTTAATAGTTATTTTCTGAATACACCAAAACATTCACCAAAACCTATTCGATACTCTGACTCTGCATCTTATGGGATTATGGATGTGGCGTGCTGTCACAGTTAATGCCTCTGAGTTAAAAACTTCATCAAGACCCTGATACAGACGTAGTCAACATGTCAACTACCTGCTCTCAAAATTCTGAAAGCACTTGTCATAGGGTTACGTAGGATTAATCCACCACCTCTCCGGTTATGAAAAATACTAATATACTTCCAAGCCATCTGACCACTACCTGCTCTCCATTTGACAAACACTCCTCATATGATAATGAAGCGGAATTGTGAGATCAAGTACCTGCTCTGAAACAGAGAGAAATAGAGAGCAGTCGCGTAACCAATCCGCTCACTACCTGCAATAAGAATTGTACAAATTATTTGCTAATTATTTGAATATCCTGTTTTTGTTTTTTTCCTAAAATGTTTTATATAATTGATCTGAACAAATGCAGTTAAGCTGAGAGGATATTTTTGGCCGTCTAGCCTTTACTCATGAGATGTTTCAATTCGTGCTTACCCAACGGACCGTATGGGAGGTTGTATGCTCGTCTATCCGTCCTCTAGGGATTAAGCTTGTTAATCTCTGTATGTTAACAGGCATTTACATCGATTTGCCAACTTATAGACTGGCGTAACCCACAAAACCGGAAAAATATCAACTTTTGAGATCCGCAGATAGATAGATGCCTGATAGCCTCATATGTCAACCAAGAAGTTCAATAAGGAAGAAACGATTATGCGATCGTTCACAGGCAAAAACCTACGCGTGGATCGGAAGACTTCGCAATATACGTATTTCTTGTACTTCTAGCAATTACGATCGAAAGAAACCCAACATCAATCCATCTCCCACACACAAACGTCATCGATTTTTTTTGAATTCCCAAAACGTTCTCTGCGTATCTTCAACTTCATTCCATTACCCGTCATTGATTCATCATCACTTCACAATGCTTCGTTCTAAGTTTTGTTCTCGCAAATACATTTTGACAGGATTGAAATTTAAAAGAAACTACATTTATGTTTACTCGCATTGTTGCCTGCTTACGACAATCGTGTTTGTTAATTTTGTTTTCATATAGGTATATATTTTTACAAAGAATACAATTAAAAGATAAACATATATTATAGTAGAATATAAACATCTTATTCTTTCATTAAATTAATTAAAAAAAATTAAATTATGTGGGAGAACTAATAATAATTGTTGTATAGCATAATTAAAAAACTAAAATTAAAACACATGACATCATATCTAACTAGTTTTAGCAGCTTTTTCTTCGTTTTCATACTCTTGTGTGTGTTGTTTTTGTTTTATTTTTCTTTTACTTCTTTCTTTACATCGTTCTACTGTGCATAACATATTTCTTCGATTTGTATTTTTTTTTTTTTGTTTTTATTCGAAAAAGTAAGAAAACTCAAATTGACTGAGATACAGTTTCGGATGTTCAACACTGTACCATGTCGGTTGAGAAGAAAATAATCAGTTTAAGTAGACAAACAAAATCTCTTATCGTTTCGTTTGTTATTTTGTTTAAGATTTAGATAATCTTTTTTTTTTTTTTTTGTTTAATTAAAGAGAAAGTTTCTTTTGTATTATTTTCTTTTTTAAAAATAGGGGAGGAAAATATAATGGGATGAGAGAGAGAAAAAGTAAAAGATCGGGTATATTCTCTTAAACGAACAAAAAAAAAAATAGTAATAAACAAAAAATAAAAAAAAAATAATAATAATTAAAATTAATAGTATATTCAAGAGAGTACCAACTACTAATGTTTATCGTTATTATCGACCGAACTACCACTCGATGATGACGACGACAACGACGACGATGCAAAAAGTTTACTAACATTATTTATATTATCATTATTACTAACGCTACTGCTCCGATTCTTGGTCATACCAATTTCACAGACCTCAATCTCTGGTGTGGGCAATGAGAATTTCTTCTTTGAATCAATCACCATCACACCACTGGAACCACCGTCTAAACTGAATGCAATGCCACTGCTACTCCTCGTATCGGTGATACCGATACTGGTCGAACTAACACTTTGACTACCTTCGCTTGTGCAACCGTAGCCGCTGCTGCTGCTACTGCTACCGTCTGTCTTCGGTGTGTCTGGATTGGCTGTACCGCAATCGGTGTCATCGATCCCACCGCATCTATGGTGATCAATGATGGGGAGCACTGACATGGCACCAGGATTGGTGATCAATTTTAAATTGGAATCAATTGGGGACTTCGGTTCTTCACTGTTGTACTTATCGGTGGTTGGAGGAGTGCTGCTGTTCGTAAGTTCTACATTGAATCCTATTGAATGAGACTCAACTGGTTTGGCAATCACAATTCCATCACTACTAGCTGTATTTTTTCTACTATGCACAATTGCTGCAGCCGATGCTGCTCTGGCTGTTGCCTTCGCACTTGGCGACGCGTAATCTGCTTGACGCAAAATAATTCTTTGTGTTATGGCCGGCTTGAGATCGATTACTTCCGAGAGGGAACGTGGACTTTTGCAAGGTGAGTTGTTGAAGCTCAACTGATTATCACATATGGATGAGTAGTAGTCATCATGATCCTGATACACTTCCGCACAGCTACCGTCATCGAGTGACGATTGAGGCTGCAGATATATATTCGAAAAGGGAACGCATAAGTGATCCATTGAATTGGAAATATTACTGCTTCCAATCGATGTGGTTCGTTCGTTGGACGGTGGCGATGACTTACCAAGCGCAACACGTGGCAAATCCATCGCGACATTTGGAGATTTTTCATCACAATTTGAGGTATCCAGTTTTGCTGGTCTTAAATTGCTTTTCGTAAGTAGGGACGCCGCATTCAATTGGCTCATAGAGGGATATTTGCATTTCTCGCTTTCGGGATTGAGTTGTATTCCGACATCTACGATATTACCGAGCGCCCTGTCAAGTGGAGAGGTTCCAAAACAAAGACCGATATCGCTCTTGCACTTGTGGAAACTGGAGAAACCACTGCGGAACGGTGAAATCGTATCTCCCACAGAGTGACACGTTTCGAAGTTTGACTTCTTTGTGGGTATCTTGATGTGGAACTGCATCAAGACTGCGTCTTTCTTGTCAGCACCACTCGATTGGGCTGGTTTGCGTAGCCCCAAGAAGTGGTATTCATCGTCCTCATCGTCGGACTTGAGAAAGTCCATTGAAGTAGCACCCCTGGAACCCAGACTCCCGACAAGAAGACTTTTTTCCACAGAACATGCTCTCCCACTTGTGCTGCCAATGGAATTCAAATGATTGCGGCTGGATACGCTGCCAGCACTGTTCCGGCGTCCCATAGGTATGGTGGTCTGTTGGGATAGATTTTCGTGAAAATCCGGATCGGTGCGAAAGTAACTGTGCAGCCACTGAAACGTCTTCGAGGGTGGAATTTTGCCTTTGCTCTTCACCTTCTTTTTCTTTTTCAGCAGTTGGGTTTGTGTTACCGCAGACGATGAAGCCCCGACGCCGCTGTTCAGCGCAAGGGATGACCCCATGCCAGAGGCTATAGTTTTCGCCTTGAAGCGCTGGCTTTTGATTAGATTAATCAATTTTCCAGAAGCTGTTGTACACTTCGTGGGAATCGACGATTTTTTACTGCTGCACTCGGTGGAGCGTTCTTCGCTGCATTTTTTGTGGAAAAATTGCATATGGCGGGTTTTAGTCGATGCTTGGGTGATGTATGGCGGCGGGTGTTTTTGGTGGACCCCATTCGAGGATGCGGTGGGTGTGGGTGTGGGTGTTGGTGTGGGAGTGGATAGAGGTAAAGCTAAAGGTAGTCTAGTGTCGGGTATCGCCTCTTTATGTTCATTATGAGCATTGCTCGAATGGGGAGCTGATAACAAAGTGGTCTTTCCACAGCTTTGCGACAAATCTAGGTCAGCTGTGGTCGTGGGTGAAGTGATCGGTTCACTATTTGATTGGACTGTAGCTGTGATGATTGTTGCCTGAGAGGTGGCGGTAGTGATGGTGGAAGCGACTGCAACAGTTGAGCTTTTGGTGGTTTCAGTGTGTATCACAGACACTTCATCGCCCTTATCATCATCGTCATCATCATGTATAACATTTTTATTTGAATTATCATCATCATCATCATTTTGACTACTGTTCAAACGTTTGTATGGAAAATATGAAGTAGTGGTAGGAGAAGTAGTAGTAGTAAAAGTAGAAGTAGTAGTAGTGGTTGTAGAAGACTCACCAGATTCCCAGTCCTCCTCTTCGCCTACACCGCCGTCGTTGCCACCACCGCCACCCACACCAGCCGACGACGCCGACGACGAAGATTGGCTACTTATGCTGCTGCTGCTGCTACTATTACTATTACTGCTCGTATTATGAATATTGTTGCTGCTAGTGCTGCTCTTATTATTCTGTTGTGACTGTAGCTGTGGCTGATTCTGAAACTGTTGTTGTTGCAGAGGTTTCGCCTTTTGTTCGTGGTGCGGATGTTGGTGGTGGTTGTGGTGGTGGGTATGTTGATGCGTGTGCTGCTGCTGCTGTTGCGATTGTTGCTGGTGATTACTATTATGATTTTTATTGTTTGATCGATTTATTGATTCGGGATTTACGGACGGCGTTGGTTCACTACTTCGCTTCTGTTGCTGTTGTTGCTGCTGCTGCTGCTGATGATGGTGACGCTGCACAAGATTTTGCATATGATTCAAAGACGTATGACTGCTTCCGCCGGCCACTCCACCCGCATTTGGGGGCGAAAATGGTGGCATGCTTGTTGGCTTTCTACTCCGGTCATAGTTCTGGTACAATGAATAATCACCAGTTTTACTGGACGTCGGTATTGCTGATACATGAATTGGTTTTTGTGTTAGCAACATATTGGCGTTATTATGTGAACTGTGCGTCAAACTGTTCACATGATTGTTGTGATTGTTATGGGGTCGCAGCTGCGGAATTTCGCTGCTGTCATTGATTCGGGTGTGAGAATTACATGGCTTGAGAACCAATTGCACCTGAAAGGAAAAGCAAATGGAATACAATGTAGCAACTTGAGTATTACTCTCTGAATATATTGTAAGCGAGATATAGCATCGTCGTGTGGATGGAAGTAGGTTATGACATGTGTAATGGATCCCCCCAGGCAGTGTCGCACTTAGAATAATGTTCTTATTTTGCGGTTGTCCCCAATAAGACGATGATTTATAATTCTCGACACTTGTTATCGGGGTTCAGGTTGTCTGAACGTTTTATGTCAAGTATTCCCACTGTACTGCATGCTTCACAGATGTTATGTGTAGCCTTTGGTGCGGTGGAAATTAGGAAAATGGGAGAAAGCTCTTCACTTTTGTGAAACAGAGATACTCTTTGATCATTGTCGAAAGACACAGATCCGCGAATTATGAGAGACCCCAAACGCGGCAGTCAACGCTTTTACCCACTACGTAAAGCGTCAGTAAAAGCCGGCACTCCAAGGTACCGGATTCGATTGATGAACGCAAGAAAGCATCATCAAAGGTATACAGTAGTCATAGGTTGGTCTAAAAAGGCTGAAATGGCAGTCGGAATTTGAACTGACAAAAAGAAAGGCGGTTCTGAATCTGACCTGAAATGTTCGAAATCAAAGGTGAACAGTTTTCTGCAAATTTCTACCGCGCCAAAAGCATGCGCCGCAATGTCTGATCTTGGAATTGAGACTCCCTCATGAAATATTGGCTCGATAACATAATTCGTGCGGTTTGCTAAGAGATGGCGTAACTTGTATTATTCCATTGGAACATGCATTGGAAAGCTACTGTCATTGTACGTCATTTCAGTGTATGTCCTCCTTGAAGCAGAGATGATGGAGGAAGAGACGTGCCACTTCTACGTTTCTTGCCCCTCAGATTCATCTGACAGCTTTTTGTACAACCTTTTCACAGACGGGCGTCTGTGAATACGTGTGAGCTAAGCGAAGCTGTGTACTCCCGCCTAACACCATTGCGTTGCTCTATACTTCTAACAAGTGTGCGTGAAAATAAAATAGTCGCACAACTGCGATTGACTGGGGGTTTTCCATTGGAACGAGGAATATCTCTTCCTCCATCATCTCTGATTTGAAGCGTAAACAACAATCATTTTTTTTTTCACCCAGATATGTCGATCCTTGTGCCTGAAAAAGTGTTTTTGAGGGGAGTTCTTCATGATTTAATATGATCATCGTATTTTGGTGGAAGCTTATGATGAACATGCGCTAAAAGTGGTTTGCACGATTTAAATGTGATTTCGGGTTGGCCAACCAGCCAAATCAACGGCAAAGCCAAATATCCATGGTGCGAAGGTAATGCTCTGTATTTGGTGGGATCAGAAGGATGTGCCGTATTATGAGCTACTGAAACCCGGTGAAACCATACCGAACACAACTAATCCAGAGGAGTAGCCGAAAAACGCCCGGAATATAATAATAATCCATCATGACAACGCTCGGCCCCCTCGTTGCTATTCCGGTTAAGAACTATTTGGAAAACAGTGGATGGGAAGTTTTACCCCACCCGCCTTATAGCCCAGTCCTTGCCACTTCTGACTACCATTTTTCCCGGTCGATGCAGAACGCCCTCACTGAAATACGGTTCACGTCAGAGCAGAATATAAAAAATTGGCTTGATTCATTCTTGGATGCCAAGCCGGCGCAGTTCTTTCCACAAATTGCCAGAATGATGTGAAAAAGTCATAGCTTCAGATGGGCAATACTTTGAATAATACTATTGTACATGTTTTTCTTAAATATACGTTCAAATTTTGAAAAAAAAAACAAAAACCACACGAATTAAATTATAGACCCAATAATTACTCAACCTGCTTAGTGTGATGAATAAAATGACCATCCTATGCCTATTTGTCAACAAATTCAGAGACCCTAGTGCAGTTATAAAGGAGTCGTACGGACTGCAAGAATTTCAATTTCACTTGAAAACTATTCAATTATCGTGTGGCGACTCGTCGCTCAGTTGGAGTCATTGAAATGTGCTGCAAAAACACAACATAAAGCACACTATTCGATAATTTCCCTGTGTGTTCAAATCATAACGGTTGAAGAGAACAACTCAAAGAAATATTCTTCTAACTGCAACCAGTCAGTCACTTGTCACAATCGAATTTGATCTTTTGTGTTGTCTTTTTTTTTGTTTTCTGTGAAATATTTAACAAAACGTAAAAAATGGTGCTGTAACTAATTCATTAGCTGTTGAGAAAAACTTTAATTGACGAGTGGAGTTCCAACTCTTGATATTCGACAAGGTGAATGAGGTTTGATAACGCATTTCAATTGAATACAAATATGGTGACCAAGCAGGTGTGATCTGTTCGGATGCTTGTGAGGAAATTCTGTTCAGAAACTGTACCTTTCATGTGTGTTTCCAGTTAGTGTTATGTTTTTGGTTAGAATTATGACTCTGCGATTGATTGAAAGTATCGAGAGGAGGACAGAAAATATACATGAAATGCGTTAAATCTCTAGCTTTGCATTTTATAACCTAAAAATACCTACTCGCACATACTTAGCTTGAGACGCACAGGCGCTGTTGGAAAGAATGACTAAACTCTTTGGAGAGGGATCCTTACATTTCCCCTCCAATCACACAGTCGCAACCATGAAAATAATATGCTAACGAGACAACATTAGAAGGAGACATAGCTCTCCTCGCGAGGAAACAAAAATCATTGAATCTGAGTTTAGTGGAATTTTTGTTGACAGTGTATGTTCTTGCAAGGAGGCAAACCGACGAAAATAAGCGACCAATTGAATTTCGTCTAATTTTCTTTGGAAACTTGAAAGAGGATCATAACGAACTATCTTTCATTTCGACCGCAGTCTCCTTCTTGCGCATTGTTCCACATATTCCCATTTAAATTGAGGCCTTTGCTTTGATGTATGCGTGCGAATGGAACTTTTTGTGAAACTGTCCCAAATATTGCTGCGCCATAAAGAATAAGAGCAATTAAAACTATTACAGTGCCTGTGTAGATCACTATATCCGCAATCAATTCGCGGGAATTCATTACCTTCTTTCGTTTAAAGGACATCTGGACCTGCTTGGAAAGGATTAGTGTTGGTGTTTTATTGCCTATGCAATGTTACATACCTGCGCGCGGATACGTTTGCATTCTAATTATACCAGCTATCTCCAATCTGTCAACCCATTTGAAAGCATATATAACACATCGTTTTCGTTGTAGGTCTCATTCGAGTACCAACTTTGGTCAGAACAAAATCGTGAACGTCAGACTTTAACCACAGTCGAAATTCGAGAGACCCTTCAAATTAAATCGAACCATTTGATTACAAAGTAAGTTCTTAAGCTGCTCAACAAATTGTAATTCATTCTTTTAATAGTACGTTTCCATTGCAGCCTTTAAAATCGAAACAATGGATTTAAGAATTGATGCTAAGAGATTCTGTGCCGTCACCATGACCAAGAATAACGCACCTAACCAGATGACGCCATATCCTACACCACCCCCTTCAATTGTATCCATCCCAAGAACTCCCGATTCTACATCAAGCAGATACTCGCTGGATGAAAAAGTGCATCGTCAGCATCTATCAGCTACTCGAAATAATACCAGTGAGGGCAAACCTATTACTGCAGCATCACCGTCTCCTGTTAAGCAGTACTCGAATGTAAGTCCTATTGCACTAGCAGAGATTCTAAGGAAAACACCAGTTCAACATCGAAGAGACACAAAGCCATCAACGATGATCTTGAAGAAGATACAGCAATTGAAGAGAGCCAGAGACGCAGGCATGCAGGAATCGCCCCCTCGTCAGACCCTCGTATATCGTACCATGGCCAATTACTCAAGAATCGATGAGAACGCCTTTATTCGCATAGACGAGCAGGGATTTCACGAGAAAAAACGGCTCCGTGTCCAAACCGAGGACGATTTGCTTAAAGATGAAAACATCTTGAAAAAATTCAAACCAAATGATTTCCACCGTCTGTCCAAAACTCTCAAATCGAGGGAGCACATTAACCTCATGGCTTTGCTTTTAAAATCGACGCTGTGTAATGACGATTCGCTCCCACAAAACGAGTCTCTGGCTTGGCTGGGATACATAGCTTGTATGCAGCGTGCAAACAACGGGAACGACCGCAACCGCCGCCGCCCAAGAAAAGTACGAAAATCTCGCCCTGGAAAGAACCAGATCACCGATCGGTTCAAGCTAACAATAAAAACTCTCTCTACGATGGATGTACAATTGTTGGCGTTTAAAGATAAGGGTGCAACTACTGACATATCTGTTTACTCTCAGGATCCTACGGCATGCACTGAGACGCCTGAAGAGCCAGAAACTGTTGAAACCCCCAAATTACCAAAGGACCAAAGTTTGCCCGAGAACAACGGCCAGGACTCTGTGCCGCAGAAACATAAACTAGCGTTGAAGGATATCGCAGCAGCAAAACCCCAGCCAGTGGAAAATGGATCATCAGGATCTGCAGTCCCCGAAAACAACCACAAATTAACAAACGGTCAGAGATCGAAAATATTACAAGAGATCAACGGCCAGTACCCTGTGCCACAAAAACAAAACCTCGCGTTGAATGATATTCCACTGGCCAGACCTCGGCCAGTGGCCAATGAAGTCTCAGGATCTGCAGTCCCGAAGTTACAACGTTCAAACATTTTACAAGAGAACAACACCCAGTACCCAGTGCCACAAAAACCAAACCTCGCGCCGAATGATATTCCATCAGCAAAACCTCAGCCAGTGGCCAATGAATCCTTACGATCTGCAGTTCTCAAAAAAGAATTGAAAAATTCACTCAAGTCTGAGCCATCACAGATCGTTAACATGATCGGACGTGAGGTCGCAATTAAGTATCCTTATCCGTGTGAGCACAACCCCGATCTGTATGTGATTGGTCCAAATGGGTCCACCATCTCGAAAGCTTCCTGGGAAAACATCAACTGGGGACAGACGCCCGCAGCTATAACGAGAAAAATTCTAATGTGTTTGTTTGATAAATACACTCTGGCCACTCACAGTCTATCTGGTAGACCATCACCAGCGTTCAAGGGCATTTACAAGGCAGAGAAAATGCCACTACACGCCGGCAAGGTTGCTGACACCGTCTCGATTGTTACAAGTCACGTCAATGTAACTCCGAAGGAGGTGAGAATGGCAATCACAACCAAGTGCGCGGATGAGTGCAAAATGCTGAGGCTTCGCCAAGAGAAGAAATCCAAAATCAACAAGGAGTTCTTGGAAAAACTCGGAGCCCAACAGGTATAGACAGGCGTCGTTACGTGTACTGTTTCTGCCATTTTTTGTACATTATTATATCCGTTTATGATTGTCGAAAAAAGTTGTATGAAATTGCATGTTGAAAGTATACCGTACTTTAAGTTAAAATCTTGCAAACTTTATGGGAACTCTACTTCCAGTGAAACGCCAAAAATGTATTTTAATGTTTCTAAAACACCATTTCTTTCTCCAAAATAAATGTTCTTTTTTGTAATATTTCGTTGTTTTTATTTTTGTATGGTATCAAGTCTCTCTTACTTAAAGGTTTCGCAACCACTTGCCGACTCTATTTGTGAGTCAATCGTGCAACTCAGCACAGGAGAGAGGCATTGAACCGTCGCCCGTTTGCTGCTCACAGAAATATATATGCCATATTGAAGACGGGAGAAGATCAGATTATTCAAGTCAATTAAAGTGTCTGCCATTAACTATGTTTCATCATTTGTCGCAAGAGCAGTGAGGAACGATAGATCATGGTCACGGTAGAAGTCCGTATATGACTTTAAACAGTTGTTTAGTTCACTTAGACACTTCCTCATCGGTTAAAACAGAACTCTGACGTTATGACTAACTCTAAAGATCTTCCACGCTATATCGAGCTAGTTACACGAGCTTACACGAGCTGTATGAGTGCTTGCATTCGTGCTCCACACATGAGAGATCTCCAGGCAACTCTCCGCCATCGACTCTATCTCATCAGGACGTATGCCCAAGCGAAACCAGGCGAGTTTTTGGACTTGGCCTAACCACCTCGACCTGGCAACCGATCACCTTGATGATGGGATCGCCTTCAAAGAGAACATTCAGCGACAACCCAGATTTTCATCTACGCCCTCTTATTTCGTCTCATCCGTCGTTGCCTCCTAGCTGCTGCATTTAATAATAGGCATACCTTCGGATATACGAAGGAGCGGGGGAATTTGATGTCCTGCGTCGAAGGTCATGATCGATCAATGACCTGCTGCTTGTTCTTTTGTCGCCAAGAACGTACGCAAAACAAGGTCGACTATTAGCCGAGGTTCGCTGCAATTTGGAAGCCGAAGAAGAGGAGAATGTAGGCAAAATCCCAGGACCATGGCCGCTGGAGCATGTAATCAATTTTGAGAACGATAAGACAACAGAAGCAGTCCAGCACTGCTGTCCAGCAAGTCTGACATGCGATTTAAGTCAAATATGGCATAGCATCATCATGGCGCTAACATCCGATGGTACAGGACCACATTCCTGATTCCGGACTTCTATTGCGTCGAGTATTGTTTTCCCACAACCCAAGCAGTTTGATGTTGTGAATATTGCATTCATACTGTGAAGTTTCATACGATTTTTGCAGACTGAAGTTCTGAGGACTGTCAGCGATTCGAAAGAGTCGACACATCTACTGACTACGCCACGGTCACAGCAGACAAACAAGAGCATAGACGGATAAGCTCAGTAACTCCCGAAAAATTATTCACAATCACAAACGTAAACATTCTTCGAAATGAAATGAACTAACAACTAAGATCACAGACCCAGACACAAGCCATTTTGTGTGGCCGTACATAAAACACAGACACTCATAATATTCTTACCGCAAAATCTTCAGGAAACAATTTGTGGTCCTTGTCCTTGTGAGCATCATCCAATTCGCATTTGGGAAGCGTACAAATAATTTTGATATTCTCGCCTTCGCCTTCGTAGACTAAATGGAAGAAGAAGTATCTGTTTAAGAATAGCTCCACGCTCAAAGGATAGAAGAGAAATTACCAGCGTTATCACAAACAAAAAACGTATTAAACCAAAAGTGAAACCACTTCTTGAGTTCAATCTTAACATCGCCAGTCACAAACACATTCTGTTCGTACAGTTCCAGAGTCCGAGTTTTACGAAAATCAATTGGAAACTTATCCAGTTCCTGTGTGGAGTCAAATGGAAGAGGGTATTAGGTAACAAACATCTGATAGAGAACCGAAGGATTGTGGATTTACTTTAACTGTGACTTTAGTCCAAGATGGTCGAGCGGAGTCGATGTAACTAACTTTTGATGACTTTGAGTCCGGATGCTGGGTTCTGTGGTCGATCTGCTCCATCGTCGATATCAAACATTGCATAGTGCCCTCTCTCTGTAAAGTTGTCGCAGGTGAAAATCGAATTTCGCAGAGCTGAAAAGACGTATTGTTTACTTCAATACCGGGTACTTCAAAACTTTTGCATTTGCTCACCTGAAGCCTTATCCTTTCGTATGTAATATTCGATTGTATCAGTCTCGCATAGTACTGGACATAACGCCTCTGGGATGGTATCGTAACACCCTTCTGGTTAATCGTTCGTTTCTCGCCATAATAGGCCAGAGATTTTTCAGCTGTCGTCTCTAAACCACTATACAACAAGTAGCAACAAATCATTGTTCCTGAAATGTTCGAAACAAAAATGCAATAAGACACCCGATCAAACCAAGCAAAGAAAGTTTGACGCACCAGTTCGTCCTTTTCCAGCTTTGCAGTGAATAGCTGCAACATTTTGCGTATCTGCTTTCAGCCAACAGTCTACGTCGTAACAAAATTTCTGTATCAGTTCTATTGTTGGCGGATTATGATCCTCGAATGCGTACACTGAAACTCTCTGAAAAGAAAATAATTCATTCAATTCGTCATCACTCATGGGTGGAGGAGGATAGAGCAACTTACACCATGGAACTTATTCGCATCGTAGCTCATGTCTGAGCGTAAATTGTAGACCTTGTAGTGTTCTTTATGTGTAGCTTCAAAGAAGCCGCACACATCGTTTATGTGATTTCTGAATATACCTTGGACATTCTCTCCTGGGTAACCCATAGCAATTATATTGGGGCGAATATCTGAAAAAGGGGAAATTGATTACACTTAGTGATGGTAAAAGGGTTATTCGATTGGTTTGCTTTCTTTAACAAGGAGTGGTGTTCATTTATCTCGCTATACGGCGTAGAGTAGGCAACAGATTGCCCACCATTCCAGGGATCTTGTTCAGTTGCGATTGCATTCCAGAACCAAAGCCAAATCAATATTTCATAATAATGTGAGTAGTGCTACAGTCGAGGCGAGCCTCGGCTTAGCTTCTACAACAACCACCCATGAGTGCTGCCTATGTACTGTTTCATGTCGTCTCGGAACCGCGAAGTTTAGAATACTCTCTGATCAGTGACAAATGGAACCGTGAATTAGGGAAGTTAAGCTTGCCGAGAAATTAATCCAGGCATCCAGCTTAGACGTCGACAGGCGTACTCTGTCACGGCAGCTATCATGCGTTCAACCAATACAATCTGGAAACTGTTTAGTTAATCACTCATGAAAGTTATTGTCTGAGTGGTCGAGAAAGGAGAAGCAGGAGGAAAAGAATTGAAGTCAACGACATTTCGTTTGGCATGAGCTGAACCGGTCATCAATGTCAGTGTCAAAAAATGATTAAAAAAAATATAGAGTGAGTGAGCGAATGCATCCACCCCCATGAGAGAAACTATATTGAAATCCACGACATTTCGTTAAGCATGAGCTGAACCGCACTGCGCAAGGCCTATATCGCACTTGAGCAGTATAAGCAAGATCCTGGAGATCCTGGAGAACCTGGTAGTCCAAAAACTGAAGCGATGGTCTACCGACCTAAACATCATTCCGGATATTCAGTACGGATTTCGGGAAAAACATTCAGCGCTACAATCTCTAATGAAGTTCCACCACGATGTTGTAGCTGCCCTGAAGAATAACGAGGTCACCGTCGCCTGCTTCCTGGACGTGGAAAAGGCCTTCGATACGGTCTGGATTGGGGGACTCATCTACAAGCTGAACGAGATGGAATATTCCCGGCCAAGCTCTTCCGAATAATTTATAGCTTTCTGCATTCCAGAAGATTCTACGTCTCAGTTGAATGCAGTAAGTTAAAAGTTGCACAGGAATCAAAGATGGGACCGTAAAATGTTGTCTTTTTGCAGATGACTCACTGACTGCCAGCTCGACGTCACCACAGATAGCCCCGCGAAGGGAATCCAAACAGCGAACAAATTTGACTACTATGCCCATTTGGCTCCTTTGGTATTCGTATCAATGCTGGGAAATCGGTACTTATGTGCTTAAGGAGACCATCCAGCGGTGGATGCAGATCAGCAGTAAAATGTCGAAGCATAAAGTTAGTGCTTCTTAACGGTACAGAAATATCAACAAACGAAAAGGTCAAGTATCTTGGCGCTAACTTCACGGACAAGTTGAAGTTCAACATTCATTCGAAACTGACTTTTATGAAAGCCAACCTAGGCTTCCATCGCATCTATCCCTTGATTAAGCCAGAGGACAAAACTGCTGCTCTACAAGCAGCTTATACGGCCGATCTTAACGTACGGCTTCCCAATCTGGCAGACCATCTCTAAGACCAGCATGACGAAGCTCGCAATTTTCGAAAGAAAAATACTGCGAATATGTACCAGACTCACCTTGGACAGGGACAGGCTTTACGACCAAGCACGCATCAGCCCCCTGCAACAGTATATGGTGACACTGTTCAGAAAGGAGCTACTAGACATCAACAACCATGCAGAAACATGAGAAACACACTTCCCGGACAACGCTACCTCAAAGCGTTAAGTCTGCTAAACGAGCAGAACTTTCCAACAACGTCGAACAACGAGATGCATGGATTCTACCAGAGCAGCGATAGCAAACATCGGTTCCGCTGGCGGAGTGGGTTGGTGCGTTGCTCACACTATCGTGCATGTTCTTTAAATCGCGATTGCAGTCACCCTCGAGCTAACACATCATCCCATTCCAAAAGGACCACCATGGACACACGGACTTGAACAACCCGATGTAAGCACCAGCCAGTGTAGGCGAAAAAAACAATAAACCGAAAATAATAATAAACATTAAATTAAACAAAGTACATCAGTTGGGCCCTATTGTTGAGCCAATGCCCTAACCTTT
The DNA here is from genome assembly GCA_905231855.2 of Eristalis tenax. Classification (NCBI taxonomy): domain Eukaryota; kingdom Metazoa; phylum Arthropoda; class Insecta; order Diptera; family Syrphidae; genus Eristalis; species Eristalis tenax. The sequence goes on along the minus strand of HG993125.1, from coordinate 70,864,914 downwards.
GTCTTTTTGTAAGTCTAGTTGTAATCTCAATTGTAAAAATAATTTTTGTTTTTCAAATAAATGTTTAATTCGCTTTGAAATCGCACTGCGCATATGCGAATAGACAGTCGGAACCAGAAATGAAGTATGATAGAGATACCCAACTTCACAGCGGATTGACCCCTAGTCCATCGACGAATTTGACGGATAAGCATGAACATTTTGACGGTTATTCATGAATTTTTGACAGTTATTCACGAAATAACCTAAATGCCGTTCTCTGATTGGTCAATTTGGCCTTAGAAAACGATATAAAAAATGATTGTCAAATATTAGAAGTTGGTCATCTCTGTCATACCTCATTTCTGGTCGGAACACAGAATATGGAATTATGCTGAAATTGAATTGGAATTCGTGAAATAATACATGTATAACCGAACTGAAAACATGAGAAATTCTCTCATGTACACCGTGTCCACAGGGCATACTTCTGCCATTCACACTCTTGTCTTTCAAGATATGGCATGTTAAAATAATGCGAAAAAATTACATAACCTAACACTTCTAGTCTCATTACCACTCCATTCAAACAAAATCGTGCACATATAGGAAAACGTCAAATCTCATGTCAAACTTTTGAACAGATCTTATGTCACGTCGTAAAATCGAGACTCTCCTACACGATGTATATGCTTGGACATGGATTTTTATGCCTCCACTGGATTTGTTCACGTCATGGTTATGAACCGGACATGGCTATTCATGTGTTTGTGCAAACACGACGAAACATTTCGTTAAAATTTTGACACTAGCACATGCGCGCTCATGGCTATTATAGTTGGCCCTTAAATTGGCATCGAAGCTTACAAAATTGACAATGCTGTTGTCTTTCATTTCTTTCATTCCTAACAGAAGCTTAGCAATGGTTGGGCAGCACATTTTCGATCAGCTATGACTACTGTAAGTACCGCTTTCTTCTTCTTCTTCTGACAAACAGATTGTGCTATAAGTACCGTAAATGTGATCCAAGGACAGTATTGGTCTTGACATATACTCGTATGTTCATGCGATCAAGGTAGCCGAACCAATGCGGTCGACTGATTTTTGTCCCATATACCAAGTCCGCACACTGATGCTCACCGTTAATTTCGCGGTAATGTATTCTCTCACGTGTTCTATGGGTCGATCAGTTCATCACATATTTCAAAGTCCATTGTTTCCATTTGATGGCTGTGGAACGATGGGAGGATAAGCGGACACGATTGAGGAAATGCGCATAAGAAGTGAAGGTTCCTTGCCAATTTGGTGCGTAAATGATTAGTCATAGTATTGAATAGTTCTAGGCTAGGCTACAGGTCTACTCCCATGGTAGTAATTTAAGAAGATTTGATTTTAGAAGACCCTTTAAGTGCCCCGACCACGGAGCCTGTCTAACAAACCGATTAAAATTACAACATTCCACTTTTATATTGATGGATCGAAGAAATCTATCAACAGGTCAGAGGCAATAGCTTGGAGGTCATACCAGTCAAAGAAGAGGCCAAAATCAAAATTCCTCTGGCCACTCAACTGGCCATTAAAGCAATTTCTGTAAGAGCAATAAAGCTCAAGATGTTTGGTACGCATTGAGTGGTGAGCAATGATCTTCCTTTAACGACGTCACTGCATCATTTTGGAGAAAATGAGGTGGTATTGACTCATCGCAATCCCATCAATGGGTCTTGCTAACACCAGAGACTGTATCAATGCAGAGGCACAAGAGTTTTCTTCTCACTACCTCTGCTGGAACACGGGGGAACACATTGCTCTGCAAGACACAGCAAATATTCCTTTACTGTAAGAATTGTAGAAACATAGGGCTGGCTGAATGTATCGCTCAATATCCCAACATTACAACGAACTAGGAAGAGGACGACTTTTCCCAAGGAGTAGCATAATGGTCCATCAGGCGGTGGTAAATGCCTGCCTCCCCAAATGCCTAGTATAACCTAAACAATTCCACCATTTGAATGAGTATTCTTCGGGAGATTAAAGGGAACCTATTTATAATCAAGAGCGTTTCAACTCTACCAGAGCATCATCTACCGATATCAGGCTGGCTTTAAAGGCTGATAGATGGTTCACAAGTCCGTACAGAGAATTAACTGAGAGAAGGAATCCTGCGATGGAAGGACGTTGGAATTAAGAATTAGTGAAAGCTTAAAAACGGGAGTAAAATGCTGTGTACTTACAAGCTAAGTCCAAGTCGAAGCCACCTTCTGTGTACCGTCGGCGCTTTTTGCTGACCATGGTTCGGAGCAACACTGATATAGTGTTTGCCATTTTGTAAAAAATTAAAAATACGTTCACTGCGTTTCTCCCCGTCGTGGTCGTGTGTGTGTTGTTGCCTCCTTAGATTATAAAAAGAAATATACATAAGTATAGCATATAGTATTTGTAAACGATGGTTTGTGTTAATTTGTGTTTTATTTCTGTTTCTCTTGGACAGAGGACGGTGGATTCTGAGATAGTACACACGTGCAAACCGGCTCCTCTTATTGGCTGATGTGTGTATTCACGCACTGTGACACCTTATTCCGTGAGGAAGGCGGATTGTGTATGTATGTATGTATATTTCAAATATTTGCGAGGAATTCAAGGATTATCACAAGGAACCTGTGTGAAATATATCATGTATTTATTTCCTCTATCACCACGTCCCCCTCCTCGTCTTGTCGATATCACGTTTTCTAGGTGTCTACCTCTTATTCTACTCCTTTTGTGGTTGCTGCTTATTGCTGATTTTCTTACAAAACTATATTCTCCTTCTCCTTCCTCCTCCTCCGACTCTGCTTCTGATTGTTCAGTGTATTCTCTTCTTATTCTGCTTCGTTTTCGTTTATCCTTTGATTTGATCACAATTGTTGAGTTTTGATTGATTTCTTGTAGTTTATGTTTTATTTGTTGCTGCTGCTGCTGCTGCTGCTGCGGCTGTTGTTCCGGTTCCGGCTGCTGTGGTTCAAATACAAAAATTGTTCTGTCCTTGAATAATTGTTCCGTTATGTTTGAGTTTGATTTAACGATTTGGAAGGAACTCATTTGTTCTATTTGATGATGTAAACGTTGACAGCGACGACAATGATAACGATGCAAACGACGGCGACGGCAATGGTGACGACGACGACGACGACGACAACAACAACGATGACGATGACGATACTAACAACAACGACAACGACGACAGCGGCGACGACCACGCTAACGATATTGACAATCGTAACATAGAAAATAGTCCTTCTTCCTTTGATGATGTCACTAGTACTGATGAAGATAACGATGCAAACGCTTGCAACAACACCGAATACGACAACGATGCTGGAGGCAGTATAAGTATTGACGAATGTTTAAACATTTATTCCTATTAACGATCTTCTATTGATATTCTAGTTGCTGCTGCAGTGGACTCTAAGCCGTTGTTACATTGAGTTGTCGAAGCGATAGCCGATAATCGAAAATCATCGTGCAGTGACGTTATACAATGTGAAAACGTATGCTCTCCTGGTAACTACAAATGATCACGGATTCTAGTCGTTTAAATTTCTGAAAAGAAAAGAAAGAGAGTGTCTATAAATAAATCTGTCATTTCAATTGTTTGATTTTTGTTGTTTTAAATCTAATTCAGAAAAAAAGGAAAGTCATTAGAGTGATGTTGCTGTGAATAGTTTTATAAGGAATAAAGAGCGGAAACATAGAATACGCTGTGTTTAGAATCCACACAAGTCGTACCCAGTGAATATGCACTTAGTGTCCGAAACCCATCCAAGCCCAGTGCAACAATAAAATGATTAAAGTGGGAGAGAGAGAAATGAACTGTCAAGAACGAGTTAAAAGTTGACCAACTTTATTCGTCCTGATACATTCCACTTGTGGGCAGCATCTGCTCTCTTTTACCCTGCCTCTCATTAGGGCTTGAGTTGTCAATTTGTTGACATTGCGCAACAGAATCTGTGTTTGATTTAATTCTGACTCACTAGGGACTTGGATAGCAGCATTGAACATTAGCCTTTAATCTAATAACCTAACCTAACCTCAATATTTGCTGGGTCCCTGGACATCACGATCGGCAGCTTTAATTTTGAGGTAGAAAAGGAGCAAACGGAAACCCCGCAAACGACATCATAGTAGAGATCCGACGTAGAATTGCTCTTGGCAACCGATGCTTCTTCAGTTTGTCGAAACAACTGGGTTCGAAGGAACAAAATCATGTTATAAAAACTTTTACTTTGCCAGTCCTGGTATACGGAGCAAAAAAATGCTGGACTATAAGCAAAATGATTCTTGGTGCCTTCGAAAAGAAAATTCTACGTCAAATATATGGTCCTACTGCAAGGAAGATGAATGGAGGAGAAAACATAACCGCTCCAGAAAAAAGGTTCTTCGAATCCGAGGGTCGAGGAGATGAAGACCGAATCTCCGGAACGCAAGACAATTTGGTCCTGAATTGATCACGTGTGAACTATTTAGAACATCAAAAGACACCCATAGCCATTAAAAGCAAACAAATCGCGGTTACTGTCAGATCCTATTCTCTATTCAAACTTCCTTCTAAGCGAAAGCGACTTGTAGAATCTAAGCGCACTGACAGGAGTTGTAAACACGAAGGGAGAGAGGAGATAAGCTTCCACTAGCTTGGCACCTGTACACCACTTGCTGGTGAAGAATACTTTAAGATATATACGGCAAAAAATTGACACATCATTTCAGGATAACAACTCCATTTATTGAAGAAAAAACACCACATCTGAAATAATGTATCCAGTTTTGCTCGCCGCAGTATTCGTTCAGCGACCTAGGACAACTAAATGGCTATAACGAGGGAGAAGCATAAAATGGGAACTTCAACCAACATCACAGGATTGGAATAATTGCACTCGAGTAATCTAAGAATTCTAAGCGGAAAGTGACAGACACAATGGAGTCAATCCACACCCCGAAAACACCTCAACTTAACTGCCTTCTAGACGGACTACCAAGCCATTGGAATTCGCCTCCCTCAACTCACAACTTGTATCAATAATTAGAAGAAACGCTTGAACAAGCCACAGACTCTTCGCCGCATGCAGGCTCCTGCTGCAAAGGACAGCATTCGAAGTAAGTAACACCACATTGCTGGCGAGCACCACTTTCCTAACCTCCGAATTGATCTGGCCGAAAGATAATCCCTATCGCTCCAAAACGGCTGCTCTCGTTGAATGCAGAATGTGTGTAGCGACATCGCAAGAAGAGGCTGGTACCTCGCAGATAAAAATTCCTGAGTATTCTCGTTTTCAACGACTCAAGTTGTCCGAATAGTTCCCCATTAGTGGTTAATGGATCATACCCGAGAGATCCTAGTACTATGGACCAGGTTTGTCTAAGTGCAGTCCATCAGACTACCTATGTACGTACCTAGTTAGAGTGAAGAAGCATTTTTTCGGAATGAAATTAAGGCATGTACGCCACAACTCAAGCCCAGAGCCCAGACTAGAGTCTACAACCAACACGGAGGATGGCAGTGGAGGTGAATGGGAATTGATGTTCAATCCGTTTATCCGTTTACAGCTTATTTATTTCTAGCCAAGAATGAATTAATCTTTAATTTCAACGATTTGTCATAACAAAAGTCTTCCCAATCCGGAAATGAATGGAAGACTTTTGGAATGGAAAACGCTCACAGAAAGTATGTGTGTATTTTGACCAACTTTGTGGAGCCATCTCTGCACTGCACTAAAAAGTCCCCAAAGGTCGCTATGAAAAATGTTACAAGATCTGTTTATGGGACCCATTGCGAGACCATCTCGATTGCGGATGCCCTGACAACCAATTTTTATATTGTTTTCTAAAGCCAATCGGAGGACGGCATTTACATTATTTCGTGAACAAACGTCAAAAATTCATGAACAACTGTCAAAAGGCCTCTGAAATTCGTCGAGGGACTATGGGTCAGCTGTGAAGTTCATACTATCATACTTCATTTCTGGTTACAATGCTGAGCAAAAATGTGAATCATAATAGAGGGCGATTTTACATATTTGACAGCTCTTGTACAGGGAACTGACAAATGCCTTAATGCTATGAGCACAGCAAAATGTGTTCGATATTCCGAATTTGTTCGACTAAATGAACACACCTGGACCTTATATCGCTCGTTATAGGTACAGGACAACCACTGTTTTTTGTTTCGAAAGAATTTAGATTGAGCTTTCTTCAGCCCCTATGTTGAAAGGGATTGTTGCAGTCTCAGCCTGATTTTTGGAAACCTCGAGCAATCTCAACATCGGCTTCACTTTATCAAACTATTCCTTTTCCTCATTAATATGTAGTGTTTCATATAGCCATTCATTCAACTGATTCTGCTGTGATTCACTGGTTTCGACTACAACGCCTTCGCTCATAATTTTAGCTCTTATTGTGCTCAAAATTAGCCCAACTGCTTGGAGAAACCCTACACACATTCCATAATTTTTTCATTGATCCATTACTTTATCGATCTCATGCGTTAGATAGGATGCAAACTGCATTTCGGATTTGAACTGCTTTGATCTTCATTTCAATGTCCGACCATAAAAATATTCACTAAACTAACAAGGAAATAATTAACTTTCTCAATCTGTGTACTCAATGCACAAATTCATTTTCATCGGTGAAACGGAACTATGAAGTAGCGATAAAATAACTGCCCCAACAATAGAGAAACACAAGAAAAAAACAAGAACAAGTGAGAAAAAGGAAAAAGAGTATACAAGTTGCACTTATCGAATCACTGCGTCGTATAAATTTAGCTGTTGCCAAAATCGAAGAGTTGCATGGTTCGAAATCGTCCTACTGTATCTCCGAAAGCATGCCCAAACCTGGATCAATAACAGTTAACGACAAAAGCATTCGTGAACAGTAAATAACCAAGCGCTCGAAGCGGAAACCTGCATACGGTCCATAGCCTGCATTTCTGTGGTCCACAAAATTTCACTATGCCCCCGAATGAATCAATTGCAACAAAGGCCGTATAGATCTTTAAAAAAAAAACGAAAAGAGCTTACCCTCTTCCTACATTAACAAAATGATCAAATCACCCCGGTGCAATGATAAGCCCCCCAAAACGTTCATACAACCCCTTAACAGCGTCTAATCTAATCTTAAAGAGACTCCTAGTCATATCATGCACACTTATCAGAGGGAGTAAAAATAAATTCGCTCGAGGGAACGGATCAAAAACCGATAGCAAAACCATTCAAAATCGATCGATTATCCGATACTTAACCAGATGAGTTCGCCAGTACTTCAAAGGGTGGGGGAGGGCAGAGCGGCTGGATCTGTTTCGTCAATGCATCGCGCCCCCTCCGCCACAATAGAGACCAACGATCCGACACAATGGCTCGCTTGCAAAGCCGCACGCTTGACACGCCATAACTAAAATTAAGTATCTCCCTATCTCTCGTCGATTCAACAAGAACCGACAAAATGCACTGTGTTTCTAACCGGCCCCCCTCTGCCGCCCAGCAACACCTTCTCTGCCTGTGCAAAGGTAACGACCGCCAACTTGAAGGCCACTCCAAATGTGCTAAGTATTCTCATCAATCATTTCATCCGATATCCTCACCTCTGTCGGCCCCACCTGCGCTGCGGTCATCAAACAATGCGCTGCATTTATAGATTTATTTATTTATTAATATTCGCTTTCACGATACGAATGTGTGTATCGCTCTTCTTCACACCCCGTCAAACCAACACAATCACAGCACAAGTACTTCGCATGCAGTAATCTCCTCACAGATAGCAAAAGTTAATTAATTGATTTCAAACACAACAAAACCAACAACAACAACAACAACAAAGAACCGAAAGATCGCGCACAACCGCTGGCACAACTCCTTCATCGTCAATTTCAACCAGAAGCGGCGAAAATTGTGAAATAATTACAATTGCAAATTATTCAATAATTGACATGACACCCCCCAGTTCACATCCCCTGCAGTCGGCACGACGCCCCACCATATCACCACCACCGTCGCCCACCACCCACAACAGTCCAACAGTCCAACAGACTAACAGCCGTCACCGGCCGGCAAGCGCACTCACTCTCCTCGTCACCCAACAACAGCCCGGCAGCCGCCATTGCACCAAACTACACTGCGTCCCCTTACCAACAGCACAATACATTTTAATAAGACTAGACAAAAAAAAAAAAGGCACAAATACATCACCATTATGTAAGTAATTCAAGGCTTCGACGAGTGTTCTGTCACGTTTTCTAATGTTTCGTCATAACTGACGACAGCGCGCTGTGACCGGTGACAAAGGCGCGAGAATTTAACGAGACTGCGTGCGCAATCAACAGCGTACACTCAGTCAAAACTGTTGCAACTCTCATTAGCCGCCCGCCGCAGGCCGCTGGCAAGGGGGTGCTGTTTCTGTCAACCTGCTTAATCATTCGCCGATGTCGTGATTCACTTCGACACTGGACTTGATTTGATGTTGCTACGAACGACAAGCAGCTGCAAGAGGGCCAGCTCCGATTCGCAAGAAATTTCTCCCACTTAGTGTCTTAGGTCAGGTGATGCATCATTTTTCTGTTTCTTTTTTGCGTTTGTTTCAAGGCCAAATTACGGACGGATCGGTTGGCAACAGAGGGGTTGAGTTTCAGAAAGGAAGCAACAACTCAAATTCTAGGCGTTTCTGCTCGACTTAGAACACCCGCCTACAGTTGGTGCGCACTCGATCTTTTCTTTGTCTTTTTTTTTTTTTGGCACGGCGGCGGTGCTTTTGTATGCATGTGTGCTCGTAACCAAGCTGAGGGCTGATGCAATTGATCACCGTGTGCGGGGATTTGTGCGCATTTATCGCCGCCTCATTATTGAGTTCCTGTCAGTCACGATAGCAACACAATAGTCTGATGCAAGTTTCCTGGAACATGTGGTTTACATCCATCCAGCGAATCAAAGCACAAAGGAATGTCGTAAAGTGATTCAACAACGCGCGGTCTTCAAGTGCGGGTTATTTCTACGTGTTTTTTTTCTGTCAAAGATTTTGAATGATAGCCACTTGACATACGGAAAGCTAACAGTTAAGTGTTAAAAGTTCTGTCAATAGGCACTGTTCGTTCCTTCCAGAACGTGCTGCAAAGATTCGACTAGATAGCCTTAGTCGTATCCAGCCACGATTCCATTAAAGGAACTGCTTGCGTAAGTGACACAAAAGAACACCCGCTGTTCCCATTTATGACAGAACATGATTGGGGGGCTCTTCGCAAATCGAACAATGGTTTGGAAGCGTCTCAATGTCCGAGTGTCGACACAAGTTTTGCTGCTTCGTGTATGCTACATGTCACGTAACCAATCTTCAGTTACTCACTGTGACGCTGAACATTTCAAAATGAGTGGCCCTACGTGAAATGACGCGATAAGGGAGAACGGATGATAAGAAGATTTTTAGTGAACCCTTTCAGATTAGCATGGGACTGGGGTTGGAGGCGTTCCAATCCAATCCGATGTGGCACGGTAAGATCATGGGAAGAATGATTCCAGTTGTCGAGAATTCGTTTCGCTCTAGTTGCTCTCAACTTGAACGGACTGTGATCAGTCTAATGGTCTGGAAACATCATTTTATGTTTGGGTTTCAGAAAAATGTGGAGCAAGTGGCTGTTGTCATTAGTCACGGGACCAGTACTGCGACCGCTAAGCGCACGTTTAGACATCTAAGCGCATGCCTAGAGTCAAGAATGTTGCTTCCGCCCATGAGGGGTGGGGCACTAGCCCCCAGCAAGACTCAAAGAGGAACCTTCTGAACGATCCACTTTCCTAAAACGACCTTTACAATCTACATGACTAGAAAATTCAAATGCAAGCACCGTGATCTCAGTGAGCATTCCGTCGCTTCTCTAGTGAAAACATTCAACTGGAAGCTGAGAGGTAAGTTGACCATTTCTATGACTTTTTTGTTCCAGTTTCGTGTTGTACAATATTTATACTTCCTTTTACAAAATTTAAGAGTCAACAATGGCAATTTATTTTATAAGGAAGCAAACCGTTAAACCGAGCCGCTTGAAAAGGAATTGTGATATGATCCTGGCCCCCAGTCGGAGTACGTGGAATGGCTGAATGCTAAGAATAGGTAGAAGATGGGGAATGAGTTACCATTACCCTGTAACAAGGGTTGCCATGTGTCCTCTTTTCGGAGGACATGTCCTCTTTTTAACAACGGCTCGGAAAGTCCTGCACAGTTTATCGAAACTGTCCACTTTTTTCTCCTAACAAGTAATTTTGAAATCGAAAGAATCATCGAGCTCTAAATTTAAAAGAAAAACAGAGCCAATACGAAAATGTTAGAAAACATAAAATGAAACAGATCTTATTTTGACTCCCACGTGTCGACCAGAAATGAAGCATTATAGAGATAGCCAACTTCACAGCTAATTACCCCTAGGCCATCGACGAATTTCAGAGGCTTTTTGACAGTTATTCAGGAATTCCTTTACGGTTATTCGCAAAATAACGTAAATGCCGTTCTCTGATTGGTCAATTTTGCTTTAGAAAACGATATAAGAAATGGTTGTCAAACATTTTAAGGGACAAGAGAAGCAGTACTTGGGCGTCTCTATCATACCTCATTTCTGGAGAGAACGATATAAAAAATGGTTGTCAAAAATTGAGAGTGGCAAGAGAGGTAGAAGTTCTCTACAATATTTAATTTCTCGTGTCAACCCTCTAAGTGTCAAATTGCTTTTTGTGTGAGTTCCTGCGCCTAGTTCTTGTTTTCATTTTGTCATGGTTTTTAAATTAGATGTTGTCCTTCAACGTCCGGGATTTTAAAACGTTTTGTCATACACTATCTCAGACAACCCCGCCTGTCATATAATGACAATTCACGGCTTCTCATGGTGAATAGGCATTCATAAGAGCGTTATTCAAGAGCGCAGCAAACAGGATAAACAACCGCAAACTCACTTCTCTGTGAACTGAAGCAAATTAGGTTAGGTTATGTAAGCGGGCAGGAAGCTCCAATCTCCAAGACAAGACTCACTCCATGGCATTCGGGGAATATTTTCCCTTTTTTTAAACCCGCCGTTACTGCATTTGTAGCTGCGAATTCACCAGGTCTCTCTATTATTTTTTCCAACGCACAGTTCAGCTCTGTTCTTCAAACTCAGTCATCCAAACTAAAAACATCGTCTCCAGCTAATGTCATTTTGAGTAGCTCCCTCTAGTTCGTCAAGTGCATTCTTGCGCCCTGCGTGACCCAGCCACCTTAGTCACAGGATCCGTAGACACCTGGTTACACTCATGTAGCCGCATAGCTCGTACATTCGTGGCTGAATTTTCGCCTCTATATGACCTCAACACAAACAGGACCAAAGATCGCACGAGTAAATTTCATCTTGGAGAAATCAATGGCTTCACCGTAGAGCATGACTAAGATGAAGAATGTCGCTTCGAGCCACTCGGAGAGTGTGCTCCAAGTCAATGACCTCTTGAGCCACCCCAAAATTCTGCTTTCGATTTCGATATTTCTTTCAAAGCCCCAATCGTCATTGCTGTTCGTTGACCGAGATAGCTTATATTAGGACTCATTGTCTTCTACCAACGAATGATCGACGCAATTTATAGAAAACCCGTCATACTTATGACAGTCTTCAACAGCAAGACAGAAGACAGAAGGCACTCAGACTAAACACACGAGACACGCAAATTCTGTGGAATCTGTCTTACCTTACTTACAAATTTACTGCTACTTAATGGCTACGAATACAAATTATTTGAAATGTCCTCCATTTGGTTTCCAGTTATAGCGAAGTCGATGTGACCACTCGTAAATTGCTGTACGAAGCACATTCATTGGAAAATTGTTTACTAGCCGGATAAGTGCCCGCTTCAAGAATTCGATATTTGGATGTCGTCTAGCACAAGTCATCATTGTCTTTAACGGGACATGGTTTGTAGACCAAAGATTGAGGCCTGGGCTTCCATTCGTCAGATGAAAAAATGTTTTGGACGTTATTTTTAACAAACATGGCTTGTGTTGTTTTTATCTTATGAGCAGAATTGTAGTCTTGCTGGAAGATCCCCGATTTGTTTTTTTTTTTTTTCAAAATATTGTATATATTGCGTAAACAGTGTTTTAACTCCTTTTTTCGCAGAAACAGGGTCTCTTAGTCTCTCTCTCTCTCTCAGTTCATTTCGTGTACTTAAACATGTGCTAATGCACCAGCTCTACGCAGGTACAATAATGGGCCTACAGCCCGTAAGGGTCCGGGCCTGGATTCTCAGCAACCACTCCAGTGGAAGGGACCTATAGTTTTATTCCGACTCCGAATGGCCAATTTGAGAATCTTTTCCTAGACATACTTTTTCTAGTTATACTCATTGAGCATTGTCAGTGACTCGTGGGTCCGTTAATATTATTTTGCTCGTACCGGGATTCGAACCAAGGCAACGTAGGCTCACAGTACGTAGGGGTCGACACACCACTCTCTTATTTATTAAGGGTGTATATTGAGATGCCTCTCAATGCAACCTGAGGTATTTAAGAAAGACATAAGGTCATCAATATCCTTCGCAGAGATCTGGTCAAGTCATTAACAAGTTGAAGAAGGGTCTACCAAGTAGTCGCTGCCTGGCTCTAGCAAGCTTGACAGTCTGGCCCATCTGAGGTTAGCAATGTATTTCAAGGTAGTGCGTGGACATATTAGTCTTGACAGCTTGTGGTGAGACGTGCACCTGCTCAGCAAGCGAGTACTGAAGAACAGATCCCTGCCGTACCAGTACATCGGCCTTTCATTCCCTGCTATGTCACTCCGACCTGGAACCCATATAAAACACATTTTGACCTGATGACGCTAATTTAACTCTTAAACCCTACCCATCCCGGGAGAAACACTATTACTACGTCGGGGTCCCAAAGACCCCAAATTGTTTTTTGTCGTGGCGTCTTGAAGACACCGAAGTTGAAGTTGACACACTTGACGCTTGAAACTGGTCAAAGGCGGGACTTCTACTGGTGTTCTTTGAGCTTTGTATGCGGTAGGGTTTAATGGTTAACCCGGCGAGATATTTGCGTGTATGTATTTTGACTTGACAGGACCCTTCCCGGATTGCAAAAATTCCCTCCTAGAACACACTGGAATTGTGCGTCAGTCTGTAAGCTTTGGAAATGTTCAAGAATTCTTAGAACACACTCGCACACATCTTAGAGCAGTCAATGTAGATTGCCCAGTTAAAATTCCCGCACATCTGCCCACTATGCCATACCGTTATTTCGGTTCTTACAGTTTCAAAGACGTTTGATGGATAAAGTTTGGGGACCATATTGTCTGTTTTTTTTTTTATGGCCAGCACCCAGACTCTCTGAGCGTGATGTAATGCTTTTAAGTGTATGTTCAATAGTCCATAGTGCTAGTAAATGCCAAGCAGTCAAAGGAAAGTTCTTGCCTCCTTAATTTTCCAGTGCATTGCGCATTCACTTCGAAAGCCAGATTACCTCCAGACATCCTCAATTTCATAACCAGATATTATTCAAGAAACAGAGTGAAGAGCACTAGAGACCAATTATTTCGAGCCAGCCGATTGAAACACTCGAAAAAATGGACCAGCATGTCAAACGACTCGCGATGCAACCCATTTTCATTTCTCTCCACGACCACATGACATGCATCACACCTCTGGTCTTCTTCCCTGGCCAGTCATAAGCAACGTTGCCATGAATATTTCGCATTATGCGAAGTCCCGTGGGATGGCAAGACAGATCAAATGATTTTCCGTAGCCAATCCTGGACACTCTGAAGAGTGAAGTGCCTCGTCTCATGCAAACTTTGAAGGTACAACAGATTGTTATCAGCCACTACCTGGACACGAGCCTTTCAATTAGACGAGAGCCCATAACCGAGCATCAACAGCGGCTGATTCTTGATGGATGGGGTAAGTGTTTCAGGCCGCTTGGCAACAAAGCTCTTAACCAATCTCAACGCATCTATTAAACAGTTTTTTTTTTTTTTTTTCGCCGAACCTAACCAAACCAAACCTGAATTTCCCGGCCGCAAGTGAGAATACCCACCGACAAAATGCGGGGGAGTGTGTCTAGAAAGTTGATTTATTCGTCAGTTTGGCAATGACACGTCTCAATTGCGCTCAAACTTATTTCAATTCGAAACAAAAGGAAAAGAAAAAAGGCACATGAGTACAGAGACAGAGACGCAATGCTGTCTAGCGGTCGCCCCCAAAGTAGTGTTTCTCTCCATCAGCACATCAGTTCGAACCGGTTGCTGGTCAAATGCATCATCAAAATGTATCAACAGTCTCAGGAATATCATCTGCAAATGGACTTCTAAAGCCAACAGGCTTCCACACCCCTGTACAACTCGGCGGCGGCAATCACCTTCAAAACTAACACGGCTAACGTACACTGCTTTATCGGCCATAAAAGCTTGCGTATGTACGTAGCACGTCCGACCGTCGACCACCGACCGCCGACCACCGACAGCCGACAGCCGCCGCGCCGTAAAACGATAATCTTGTCGTCAAGTCATTCTTGATTTTGCAAAACCATATGATGCCATGTATTGATTTCCATCCAGTCCAGTTGATGGTACTGCGCTCTCTTGCAACGACAGGCGTTAAATAAAACAGATAAAACAAACAAATTGACTTATAAAATATAAGGGGTTTTATGATTTGTATTTTAACGAGTCTAATTAAGAAGTCGTTTAAGGGTACCCAGTGGTCCTTGAAACTCCTATAGCCTTCTTACCATATCCATGCACATCTTGTGTGTGTCTCTGCATTTGGACTGATGATTTCTGTTTTAACGATTGCGTTAAAAGAAGTAATGATGTGCCGTCAAAAAAGCTCACATCAGACATTTGCAAAGCAAATAACCAGAAAATTACTGCACCGTCGTCGTCGTTTATTTGGGGGTTGATTTCAGATGCCAAACAGAGGATGCAATCGCCAGTTAGCTTCGGGTACGAGTGCCCGCAAGATGTCTCAGTTTAGTGAATTTATATGCAAGCGCGCATATAAAACCGACTAAACGAGCATCCTCGTAAAGAACTTTGGCGTTTCGGGGGAAAAAACTTCACCGACCATCTCTGATATCATCGGTTGGGATTGACTCAGTTTACCAAATCGATACTAATTGAGCGTCTAGAAAAGAACTCATCTCGGGCAAATTTCCCGGTTCAGTACGGTAATGTCGACACACCACTGCGGCCGCGCTTGCCGTTGGTCAGATCACAACTGCCCTGGGACAAGATTGAACGTGTACACAAGACAACAAAGATCAGTTCACACTGCACTTAAGTTCATCGAAATTCAATTTTGCGTTCCCCCTCAAACTTCAACATTTCAAATGACAGCTTGTGTCAGAATTGTTTACTGATGCTTTTTTTCTGTTTAGAAATCAGAAGTGGTTGGACATTTTTATCTAACTACAGTACGAACTCACTTAACGCAACCCTCGATTCGGGCAACTCGTCGATTTTCGCAACCCTACGTATTGGCTCTATAAGTGCAACTTTTCCAAAAGGTTACCTCGATCAGTCCAACTTGCTCATCTGTTTCTTATTTGCATGTTCTGTTGGTTGGTTACGTCTGTCGTTATTTTACAGTAATTTAGTTTCGTGTGGGTCTAGACAGAATTCTTCGTAAATATATTTACACATCCAAGTGTGTTTCCTTAGATGGGTTCCACTTTCAATAGTGCCTACGCAAAATTCGTTCAGGATGGGTGTTACAAGAAATATTACTAAATTATCT
The DNA here is from genome assembly GCA_905231855.2 of Eristalis tenax. Classification (NCBI taxonomy): domain Eukaryota; kingdom Metazoa; phylum Arthropoda; class Insecta; order Diptera; family Syrphidae; genus Eristalis; species Eristalis tenax. The sequence goes on along the minus strand of HG993125.1, from coordinate 70,849,174 downwards.
ATTAAAAAAAGAAGTGAAATTTTATCCGAAGTTGATAAGTGTGTTTCAGTAAAGCTGCTTTGTAAAAAATATAATATGCACAAGTCAACAATAAGCCGGATAAAAGCAAAGGGACACAATTTGTGACGAGAGCTGAATCTGGACCAGGAAAACGCTTTTCACCTAAGACTTCTGAATATCCACAGATGGACAAGACGTTATATGGATGGTTTCAAAAGCAAAGAGCTAAACATATTCCGCTTTCTAATGAAATCATAAAATCAAAGGCAATTCAACTGCACAACGAAATACGGGAAAAACCGAAATTAAAAAAACGACATGGTATCGGAATCTTAAAAATTTGTCCAATAAATGGGGACTTGTTGAACCGCTCGTAATGCAATTTCAACAAAAAATAAAGGAACTTAAATTAACCGCTGTCAAATCTACAATGTGGACGAATCATGATTGTTCTACAGGATGTTGCCAAACAAAACACTTGTTACTTTCAGGTCGAGAAGTAAGCAAGGAGAGAGTAACACTCCTTGCGTGCACAAATGCATCAGGGATGCACAAGGCAAAACTGTTTGTCATTGGTAAAGCAGCTAATCCAAAAGCATTTAAACATTTTGAGAACAAGCCTGTTACTCAAAAAAGCAAATAAAAACGCATGGATGACATTCCTTTTTTTCAAACAATGGTTCCAGAACGTGTTTGTTCCCGATGTACGAAAAAGAATGCAAATTATAGTGTTTGCGTCAGTGAGTTTTTCTTTACAGTAAGAAACTTTCTCGAATCAAAGGGACTAGAGAAGAAGGCACTGCTGTTTTTGGACAATGCCCCGTGTCATTCTAAAGAAAATGAACTGCAAAGCGATGATGGACTGATAACTATTATGATGTTTCCAGCAAATTGCACTGCAATTCTTCAGCCTATGGGTCAAAATGTTATTAACATTACAAAGCATTACAAAATTTATTGGCGCACCTAATTGCCAGTGAGGTCATTGATTTGGAAACCAAAATAAAAGCGTTCAACTTAAGGGATGCACTTTGTTTACTAGCAAATGCATGGGAAACCCTTATGCTACCAAGAAATGTTGGAGTATTTTAATGCCTGCCACGAGTAATTGGGATGAGGAGGACGACCTTCCATTATCTACACTGTCTTCAAATATCTTAAGGGAAAGAGAATTGATTTCATCCGTTTCCAATCTGCTTGATGAAATTGTTGCAATATTTGCAATAATTGCAATATTTGCAAAAAAATCAGAGATATCACTGATTGTTGAGTCCTCTGCAAATTGTGTGGATCCTGCAGAAATTAAAAGCACAAATGAAAGTGAGGGTGAAGCTGCCCCGGCCCCCACTTTATCAAAAGTTAAAACAGAAATTGCCGTTCGTTCCTTCAACATACGTTGACAATGGGCCGAAGAGAACAACATTCCAATAGAAGACATTTTAACTCTACAAAAAACAGAAGAGATGGCAGTTTTAAAAAATATTGAATCGCAAAAAGCTCAGTCTATCATATCTAACTTCTTTAACAAAAAAAACCATAATATTTAACTAATGTATCACATATTTATATTCTGTTGTTTTCTTATTAAATAAAAATATGTTCAACAATAACGATTTGATGTGTTTTGTATTTCATTGTCATTTTCTATACACAAATGTAGACATTTGACTACCATTTCTTATACAAAAAAGTGTGACCCAGTAAGTGCAACAAGCTCGGTAATTTCTATTAGTTGCGTAAACCGAGTTTATACTGTACATTAATTTAAAGATAAATTTAAGTAATAATTTTTCATTCAATCCATTCTGTAATTATCACTTGAAATGTCTGTGTTTTGTTGGCATCTGTTGTCCTGTTTTTGTCAGCGGGCTGTTAAACGACGTGCGGAGTTTGTAAAGGGGTTTTTTTCGATTTGACAGACATACAAACGCAGTGACGAATTTCAGCATTTCGCTGAAATCCAACATTTCACAATGTTGTAAAACATATTTCGCCTGTTTTCTCCGGTTTCTCTTCAGTGTCGAATTAATCGTTCTATCTACTTGGCCTGTACTGTTGAATCTAGACGAAATGTTGAATGTCGGTGCGGTGTAAATGAACTATAAGGTGTATCTCATGAGTATTGACAATTGTTGCTACAACTAATTTATCATTAATTTCAAATTACATTTATACAAATTTAGAAAATCAATTACAAGTTGATGTACTTTAGTCCGATTTCTCGAAAGCCTTCGATAAAGTACGTCACACTTTGCTTTTAAACCAATTACATAAAGGACAGGAAGCAATTGGTAGAGATCGATAGTTTTAGATCTCGAGTAATAAAAGTTACATCGGGCGTTCCACAAGGCAGCCGTGTGGGGCCATTACTCTTTCTTTTGTTCATAAACGATGTTACATCGGGCGTTCCACAAGGCAGCCATGTGCGGCCGTTACTCTTTCTTTTGTTCATAAACGATGTTCCCGACATTTTCAAATATTGTAAAATTTTACAATACATTAAATTGTATTTATCTATAAATAGTTTAACTGATTGCAATTGGATATCGATGCACTAGTGGAATGGTGCAAGCACAATGGACTAGAGCTGAATATTCAAAAATGTAATATTTTTTCGGCATATCGAAGAATTACATGCCTGATCGTAGCCTTAGTCGCCTAGAAGAGGTTAATGATCTAGGTTTAATTTTTGATCCTAAATTTTCCATTACATTATGATTATACAATTGCGAAGTCTAACGATATGTTAGGTCTTCTGAAAAGAAATTGTAAAGATTTTCGGGACATAACTAGTCTTAAGTCCATCTATTGTTCGTTAGTCAGACCGTATTTAGAATACTCTTCCATCATTTGGGATTCCCCAAATGATACAGAAGAACTCAGATTCGAACGTAAATTATACTCCTTCGAAGAACTCCCAAGTATTACGATAGATGTAAAATAATAGGCTTGCAAACTTTAAGTTTCAGGCGTAAGGCAGCGTCAGCCATGTTCATCCATTAATTGCCGTGTAAACTCACCCGATTTACTTTTTCTCATGAATATATATGCTCCCCAAAGATCTCTTCGGGTGACAAATTTACTATACGATAAGAGGCATAGAACCAACTGTGGTTGTAATGAACCTATTACAAGGTGTATAAACACTTTTAATGAGCTTTGCTTGTCTCGACTGGAGTTTAAAAAATTTACCCATACACTATTCTTTAATTAATACTGTTTATTTGGCGTTATCTATGATATGCAAAATCGGTAGATGATCCTTTGTCGCGCAGCAGAAATCTGCTGTGTAGAGCGATAATGAGAGTTAACACTTAGAGAACGTAGTGTTTAGTGTGCTCTGTGAAAATGAAATTGAAGAGCACTGAGTATTGAAATCTGGATCACTCCTGGATGTTGGGTGGATGAAAGTGGTCATGTCCCAGGGAAGGGAATGTAGGGGTCCATTGAGTGTCTGATCGTATTCACAAAATATCTGAGCACATTGAAGATGAACTCGTTCGCAGATTGAATGCTTGTGATATGTTTGCAATGCAACTCGATGAAAGCACGTGTGAAGCTATATTGCGCGAGAAATAAAACGTTCTTCTTCCCTCAATCGACTCTCTTTAGTGAAAGAGAGGTTGGCCAACGATCGGGTGAATCAGAGACGACATGCATGGGCAATCGTCTTTGGATCGCGAAGGGGTACGGACGTTGGTCTACTTGTGGTGGAAAGTCGAGAGGATGTTGCCGGCCAGTCAATACTTCTTGTATTTGTGGGGTATCCTTTCGGCACATATATTCAAGAAGATTTGTTCATCCGCACAACTTTGGCAATCAATACAACTGGTGAAGAAATATTGCATTAATCGGGGAAAATATATTCCTAAATGTAGCAACGGAGCCTTAGCAATGGTGGGACAGGTTAAAGGTGGAACAGGTTAAAATTAAAAACATTGCGCCAGGAAGTAAAAGCAATCATTGTATTTTGCATCGTTATGCACTTGTGGAAAAAAGGAAGGCTTCCTTTTTTCCACAAGTGCATCTAGTCTATAGTCACTTCTGCACGCGGAAATAAGATGGCTTTCCAGAGGAAAAGTTGAAAGAGTTGGAAGTTTTCCAACTAGACAAAAATATGTCTTCATCTGCAAGCCGAATGCCAAACCAATCGATTTCAAAATTAGCAGACATTTTTGAAAAGTTTAACCAAACTGCTACTGCTTTGCAGGGAAAATCCATAAGACGATTCCTTGCCACACAAACTGGCAGACTTCTGGCTTACCTATGTACAGAAAAACACTTTTGAATGTTTTCCGGCTTTACATGGACAGCTGAGTTCTGGCCCGAAGATTCCTCGACTCCAACCTGTGGGAATACCCAACAGAGGACGCCCTCGTCTAAGGTGACCCATCCATGTGGAGAAGAGCCTCATGCACAGGAGGAAAGAAAAAAACTGGAAGTGATCGCGGGAGTCTGGATTGTCCTGGATTGTAACGCCACACAAAGAACAATATACAGTTAGGAAGTATAACATAGGTACAGTATGCAACGTACATGTCTCGACTTTTAGGCTGAGAGTGCTGGGTTGCATCCCCAAAACAGCCCCTTTCTTTCGAGTCGTAGAAAAGGCAGCATAGATGAAGCTTCTTAAGATTAACGGTAGGTTCTCCTTACTCGCACAACCCGAGTGTTTGCTTCGTCACTGGTCGACCTCGGACTAAAGTGACACCCGTATTGTTATTTTGAATAGTTAGTAAGACCCACTTCTTTACTTGGAGATATAACTGTTTAAGTGACACCACCTCTGACAAGTTCTCCCGGGGTATGGTTACCTTCATACGATGCCTCACTACCCATCACAAGTCAGTGTTGAACTCTGTCATCATTTCATCACACAATGAACGTTGGAAATACAAGTACTGCAATCGACTTTATCTCTTCTGGAGTTCCCATAACCTGCACTACATTACAATGATCTGGTGCGGAGTGACATGTCATGCACACAATCCCCATCCGTCCAATTCTCTCTTAAAACTGGTACTCCCCGTTCGACTTGGCCCGATGAGTGTTGTCGAGTTTGAAAACCTATACGAGTCTAGGGTAATATCAAACATATCAATCTAGACTCTGATCATTCCCACAAGAGACTGAGTAAAACTGAACGTCACTGCTGGACGTCTATTCAAACCCTCATGTGGGCCCTCGACTGCTTGTCTTGAGTGCACAAGAGCTACAAAGTGTCACATGGAGTTTTAGAAAATATTAAAGTAACATTGTAATAATTATAATCGTTCAATGAAATCCACTCAAGAGCTCTCCTCACAAGAGCAGGCACTCAACTATAATACTTTTGTTTAAGTTTCATGGCTCATCGAAATGAGATACAAAACAATGTCATTTTGTGTCATAATCAATCAACGTTGAGGTCTAAACGTTCTCTAAGGTTTGGCAATGCCCTTATTGGAATTCACTTATTGACAAGCTTTGTACAGTCAATCTCAAAAGTAAGTGTACAGAATAAAGTTGTTAAATTCCAATGGTCGTTCAGAGAAAAGAATCATCCAATAGATTTTTTATAATAATTTCTAATGTAATGTATTGGGTCTATAACCTAATTCGGGCGGTTTGTTTTTTTCAAAATTTTAACGTTTTTTTAAAGAAGATCATGTACAATAGTAGTATTCAAAGTATCGCCCATCTGAAGCTATGACCTTTTCCCATCTTTCTGGCAATTTGTGGATCCCATCCCAAAAGAACTGCGCCGGCTTGGCATCCAAGAATGAATCAAGCCAATTTTTATTCTGCTCTGACGTGAACCGTATTTCAGTGAGGGCGCTCTGCATCGACCGGGACAGATGGTAGTCAGAAGTGGCAAGGACTGGGCTATAAGGCGGGTGGGGTAAAACTTCCCATCCACTGTTTTCCAAATAGTTCTTAACCGGAATAACAACGTGCTGCCGAGCGTTGTCACGATGGGAAATTGTTGCCTCGTCTCTGGTCGCATATTCCGGGTGTTTTTCGGCTACTCCTCTGGATTACTTGTGTTCGGTAGCGTTGTCCATTGATGGTTTCACCCGATTTTAGCAGCTCATAATACAGCACACCCTTTTGATCCCACCAAATACAGAGCATTACCTTCGCGCCGTGGATAGTCAGCCTTGCCGTTGATTTGGCTGGTTGGCAAAATCACCACTTTTAAATCATGTATACCACTTTTGGCACGTTCGCTCAGCTACCATATGTTCCCCATAAACTTCCACCAAAATACGATGACTTTCGGCAGTAGTTTTCTTCATATTAAAGTAATGAAGAAGAACTCCCCGCAAGACACTTTTACAGGCACAAAGCTCGACAAATTTAAGTGAACAAAATTTATTGTTGTTTTCGCTTGAAATGAATGACATATACTGAAATGACGTACAGTGACAGTAGCTTTCCAACGCATGTTCCAATGGAATAATACAAGTTACGCCATCTCTTAGCAAACCGCACGAATTAAGTTATAGACCCAATAGTAATTATTAACTTAAAACAAAAAAAGAGGGTAGCACAAAGAGCATAAGTACAAGGGATCATAAGCCAGAACGACATCACAAACAAATTACACTTCTGAACTTAGCTTGCAACGCTTTTGACGCAGGTATACTGAGGCAACTGCCCTTTATTTCTTTGGACAAGGAAACGTATCATATTTCCATTGTACACTGTGGAACTGTGGCACCATCCCAAGGCTAACGTTCTTACATCTAGAGTGACCCCGCGCCTAGCATCTTCACTATTCAATAACCACTCGTACTGCGGATGCTATTGCCCGCTCAGGAGTGGAGTTTTGTGCCGACTCCGAACGGCGAAGATTGAGAAACTTTGTTTGAATTGCGTACTCTCTGAGCATTGACAAGTAGTATAGTTGTTCGCGAATTTAAGCTAGACCACATCCCCACTACTACAGGGTGGTCACAAACAATCCACAAAAACAAACAGCAGTTCTTACTAGAACTTACTACTTCTTACAAACCAGTGTCCTTTAGTCACACATGGCAGAAGAACATCTTTGTCATCATCATCACAGCTAACCTTGGTTGATACGGATATGGTAGCACCAAGAGGATACTTCTGGACACAGCTGATGCAGCCATGCACGTTTTGCATGAGTGAACGCATTGTTATGACACGTCGTGAACTTGCCACCGAGATTTTGCGATTTGACCTCGTCAGGTTGTTTTTTTTTATTCATATCTTCCTACGTTTGTTAAAAAATAAGAGGAAGGAGAAAATGTAAGAAAACGCAAAACGAACGCAGTCCTTGCGCGAGGGCTGTGTTCAGCTGGCACTTATCTTACAAATTGAACGTTTTTTTTGTGTCAACCGATATTTGAGAAATGATAACAGTTTACTAACAAATAAAGTCATTTGAAATCAGTGGATGCAGCAAGGACAGGAGACATTTTCTTTAACGTGCAAACTCGTCGATGTAACAACGTAGTATTGTGTTTCTCTTAAAGAATCAGAGCCTCTATACGTAAGGCACTCGTACATTCAAGAAGGAATGTCATTACAGTGCAGGGCCCCCTGAGACCAGCATAGAAATGTTGAGCCACCCATGCTAACAATGTGAGGTACCTCTCAACTTACCTATCATGTACCAATGGATACACTGCACAGGATGTCTACGGTTGTGATAAGATACGGAAGATCGAGAAAATGTATTTGATTTCAACAACACTTCACACACAGTGTGCGTAGTGACTGCGTTTTATGCAAAGTGTATATTTATTTGGGAAGCACTTCATCAGATACGCTGATGATTATTTTGTACATAACTCTTAAACGCCGCTTCGAAACTAGATCAATTCACAAATGATTAGCTCAGTTTGGGGGCGATATTGAACAGTATTCATAATGTCTGTGTTGGCCTCATCGACTGAGCATACAAAAAAAAAGGAATATATTCCACAAACGTGCAATATTACTACATCGCCCATGCGCCGCTTTACATCGTTGTTACCTCTTTTTTTTTAATTTTTGACATTTCATAAAAGCGACGACGTCATGTCCAAAATCCAGGGATGTGCTAGATTCTGCGATTATTACACCGGAACGAAATACGACTCAATTCATCGTCCATACTCAGATCGAGGAATAAAATCCACAGGTGCGATTACTAAATGTCAGTGCTGATATCTGAGTCGAACACAACGTAGAATTGAATGTTTCTTTTCCCCATCCACACGATATGCGACACAACAAAAACAAACAAATTAAATGGTTCGTGCTGAAACACAAACATGGGATAGCCAGCAAAATCAGCACGAAACCAATCTGTTTGACAGTATACGGGCCATAAGAGTAAGTTGCGTTTCAGAACAGCACATATGCGGAGCCTTAATGTCTCCAGTGGCCACAACAGACACTGACGCAAATCGCAGGCATTAAATACCATATTAATTACAGGCTCCTTGCTTGGTCACAATAAAAACGATCGAGTTGATATTTTTGCATTTATTTTTATTTTATGTATTAGGTGCATCACTAGCTGTGGATGGTGGATGGTATTGCTCGTGTCGGCGGGAGTTTGAAATCTCTGGTCAATCACTATTCACAGCACGCATGATTTCGCGGCTCTAAATAGGGTTGACTTGCGTTGGTCTATCGCATGAAGACTGTCAATTCAACACAAGTGCTTACAACTACTTAAAAAAGTACTAAGTCAGGACACAGCGTGTTCGGGATCCGGGGAAAATTGCAGATCGGTTGGAGAACTTTCGTGCCGTTTCGTAGTACGATTTCGTACTGGAAATGAAGTGCGGCGGCCAGCTGTAATACGGAAGGCACTATCTTCTGGAAGTGCGTCCAACTGTTGGGTTAGGCAGATGACATTGACATCGCCCCGCGAACTACAACTACGTCCGTCTTTTTAATTTGCTATCGCTCGACCCGGTACGTAACTCGTGCTCCCGTCTTGCCGAAGTGGAAGCTTTAAAGGCGATTGAATAACGAAACGAGCTAGTCTCAAGGTCATTGAGGATAAGACGAAATAAATGCTGTCAAGCAAGTAAAATTCCGCAGCACACCCCCGAGGGCAAAACATCACAATCGATAGCAACAATTTTGAGCAATAGGGCCCATAGACGACACAGACGCGTCGTCACAAACCTTAGGTCTCTGCAAACAACCCTTAGCCACACACGGTGCTGACAATCTGCACAGACTTTTGTTTGAATCATTTGACCACTACTGTCGTCGTTTTGCCAATAAAACAAAGCAAAACAAAAAAATTGGACTAAGGAGTGGTACAATCATTATAATTTTCCAAAAACTCGATCCGAAATCATCTATCCGTGTTCTTATTCATTTTAACGATGTTTTCCTGCTAGTCTGTGCAAAATTCACCATACACGCACAATTGTTATAATTTTCCAAAAACTCGATCCGAAATCATCTATCCGTGTTCTTATTCATTTTAACGATGTTTTCCGGCTAGTCTGTGCAAAATTCACCATACACGACACAGACACGTCGTTGCGGACCATGCAAAATTCAAACAATTTTGAACCTGCGACATGAATAAACATCACGCAGACGGTCTGTGCAGACATGTGCACAACAAATTGTATTGGTCTGCAGCCTGTGACACGTGCCTGTGTTGTGTGTGGGCCCTATAAGTCAATGATTTTGTCTACCTAGGGCCAAAATTGAAATCCAGAAACGATATCGACGACGTAGAATCGCCCTTGGCAACGATGCTACTTCGTTTTGTCGAAACAACTGGTCTCAAAACTTCTGACTCGAAGGACCTGCTTACTTTGCCAGTCATTATGTATGGAGCCGAAGCAGGAAAATAAGCAAAACAGCAGAGCTGATCCTTGGTGCATTCGAAAGTGAAACAAAACTCTATATCGGATATAGTCATGCGGGGAAGGTGATTAAAGGTGAAAATATAATCGCGGACTCTACGAATTGTAACCAATATGTGGATGTAGTCCAAAAGCTAAAAATCCGTCAACTGCACTGGCTTGGCCACATCAACTGTATGGACTCCAATGAACCAGCTAAGACGTTCTTCCAATCGAAGCCTCCTTGTTGGAGAAAAATACCGAATCGACCAAGTCATAGCGGACGCGAGACAACTTCATCTGTCAGCGATGGTACTGTTCAGGCTCAGACACTTCAAGGGTCATTCGCCTGTTAAGTAAGTAAGTAGCCAAGGCACAGCATGAGTTGAATGTGTTGCGGGCAAGGGAGAAGAACTTGTGCACTTTGATTTAAAATTCTACGATTTGCAGTGAGTTGACGAGAACACTATTCCTTACTCTTGTAAGGAACGTCACGGTTCGTATTTCAAACACTTCCTCGTTCGTCCTCGAAGCATTGCGTGTTGAATCCTGTAAACATCATCAACAACATATCCTCTGTAAACACTGTAAGAGGAAGGGCAAATTATGACCAGTCCTGCCAGACACAGCACAACGAAACTCACCACATCGCTAAAATGTTTGTATTTTTCCAAGGAAATTCTCTCTTTCTTGTAACATTTGCCAAGTCTAGAAAACAAGCCTTTAAATTTATCTCAAAGTGTTTAGCTCACCACGAACTGAAAGCGAATTCTACTGAATCTGCATCACTGCCTTTATGGCTGACAGAACAGTTTGGGGGTTGTTGCTGCACTTGGTGCCGATTTATAGCCAAACAAATTCAAGGCCGAATGTACTGAAATAGTTTCAGTTTCGTTCAAGGAAACCCACACAGTTGAATGTGTTCTTGGCGACATTCAATAAACTTACTATTGAGGTTTATTGACAATAAACAGCATTTGACAGTTCTGTCTTTTATGCCTCATTTAATTATGCAATGGAGGTCAACATTTTATGTCTTTAAGATATGCTATCGTTCCAGTTCTACAGCCATAGAGCAAGGACGTTCGTTTTGGGAACAATGTGAATGGTGCCATCAGGAAGGGACAGAACAGAGCCTTGTGGACCACCACTATATAAACTTCAACACATTGAGAACCACTTGAATTAAAGAGACTCCACGGTATCAGTGGGCAGCTGCAACTTCGAGGTAGTCAAGGACCTCGTCTTCCTTGGCTCAGCGCTAAACAATACGAACAACATCAGTATCGAGATCAAACACAGAATAACTCTTGCCAACCGCTGATTCTGTGGCCACAGGAGGCAATGGAATTGAGTACTTAGATTTGAGTGACAGTCATCTCTCGGAGGACCAAGCTGACTTCATATTAGACCTTGATTAAACCAATCCTGCCGTGCGGCGAGGTGGCATAGACAACCTCAAAAGCGGATGAGACGGGAGAACAAATTTGTCCGTACGATCTTTAGGCCTGCTGCGTAGGAGGAGATTTAACCACGGACTGTAAGAGCTGTACAGCGACATGCGCCTAGTCAGGCGTCTGTGGATGCAAATGTTGCGTAGTGCGCGAATGGGGGAATAGGGAATAGGAAACTCAGCTCCGGCCTGAAGAGTCTTCGACTCCGAACTTGTGGGACAACGGAGTAGGGGACGTTCGCGAATAAGGTGACGCAACCAGGTGGCGTAGTGCGCATATACAACTCAGCTCCGGGCCGAAGGATCTTCGACTCCGAACTTGTGAGACAACGGAATAGGGGACGTCCGCGAATAAGGTGATGCAACCAGGTGGAGAAGGACCTCAGCCAACTTGGCGTACTACACTGGACGCAGCTAGTCAGAGATCGTACTAGTTGGCGAGGCTAGCTGCTTCCCAGGTCCATGCCGGTCTGGAATGTAGCGACATATGAAGAGGAAGAAAAGGGCTTATCAGCGTCTGCATGACCTTAGGAAGACGTAATATTAGTTCTGTGTGACGGTGACGAAGGTGCTTCCCTTTTTGGGGCGTGAACAAGTTCGTATTGAATACTTGGATGGAGTCTAGACAAGATGGAGAATCTTACACCGCGGTTTGACCAGCGAAGGGGAAAATATTGCTATCGGAAGTGTATGCGTCTTTTGGTAGAATCATTGTTCTGAAGACAATTACAATTAGCAATTTGGGTAAAAGTAACCATTGACAGAAAAGCAAAACATCAACCACCGCACCTTAAAAATCGAAAACCCCACTGTGACCGATGTTAGTGAATTAATTTCTCGAAGTCTTCCAATTTCGCTGATTTCTTAGACACCGACGAGTCAGAATTAACAAGCTTTTGAAGTGGTGTGGATCCAGTTTCAGTCAGACAATTCAACAGGTGCGGCGCAAAATGCTATTCATTCATCATCTGTAATTCGTCTCTTGAGCTGCATCTTATCGAGTCATTGAGTTCGGTGTCATTAATTTGATTTAAGTACATTTTCTGTATCCACAGCTATAGATACGTGAAAGGGAAACAAACAAAATGTGGGTAAGTATAAACTTGCTTCTTCGAATTCATTCGCACAGCAATGCACACATGCATACAATCCCCTTCTTCAATGTGAATAAGAACTCTAACGGCTTGACCTTGAATACTAATTCCAAGCGATAGCATAACGAATCCGCGCTCCTACAGATAATCTAGATTCCCTGCGATATCTTTTTGTGCAGCGATAGCGTTTATTATAAATAATTAAATTTTTAGGACGTTTAGCACACAACGACGTTCCACACAACAGTTTTAAACGATCGTTCTTAGACAAATTAACTGCAGTCTAATTCTATAAAATGCGTAATGCATTGTACTACGGTGGACAGTTTGGCAGTGCTCTTGAAGCATTGAAATGGAGTTAAGCCGTCTAACGATTGGGCAGGAGTCGCAGTCTGTATCACTTCTTATTTCACTATTTATTCGTATTTTGCATTATGTTCGGATTGTGTGTGAAGGCTATAGAAGTACAAAATATGACTTTCGGTCATATATTCCTATGGGAATACAAAAAGAGCTCCGGGCACCAGGGACGGATCGATACAGAGTCAACCTGAAGATGTGAGCCATGATCAGTGCACTGTAGGTCTTGTTCTCGTAAGAGCCATGTCTGAATAATAGAACGATTAATTATAAAATAAAAAGCTTATTGTATGTATTTTCAATAGTCACAAGTGTACGCAAACAGTTTACGATACGATCAGATCCCCCCTCAAGCATCCACTGGTTTAGGATAAGAGGTGATGACAAGCGATCTTTGAAATTTGACTGAAAGCGGCTAATAATTCTTGAACTGTCATTTTACGACCAGACATTGTTGCAATCTCCCAGTAGGTACTTGATCCAGTCAGTATTTCGCAACTCCTTAATTGGCATATACATTCATCCCAGTTGGTAGCATCAGGCAATAAGAAGCCCCTATTTCGTCACTTTGTTAGTTTAACACTGACAGTCAACTGGAAGACCTTGGCAGACATTCATGACAGTCGAACGTCATCTCAAACGCTGTTTAAAAAAAGGCATACATTTTCTGACAAATAATTTAGGTTCTCCCATTTTCACATGATTTCAAAATGAATTTGCATATCCTGCGACCAGTTTTACCTTCCCGGGCACATAACGGATACATAGCTTGATAGCAACGAACTTGAACACAACTTCTTGTCAGCTTAAAGGCATTTCTCCCCGGAAACAGAAAATAATAGGTATTCCGGGATGCGCGGCTCACGTAAAATATATGTACATACCTATGTGTGTATTAACATTTGTTATTTTTCAGAGTGAAAATAAAATATTTAAAAACGGAAATGAAGGAGAGATTACCAGCTTCCAATGGAAGAGAAGAGGCATCAGATTCACTTCACATGAATGGAATAAGTAGACTTGACACAAGGTCAAAGGTATTTAACCTGACACCAAACCCATCGTTGGTCCTTTGACCCAGCAGCAGCTTCATTTTTCACCCCTAAATTTAATTCCCATAGGCATCCCCTCATCCCTTCCTCTGGGTTCTGTCCGGAAATCTTCAGCAAATTTCTCACCAGTTTTTTTTGTTTTAATGTTAAAATATTCAAAATCGATTTGTAACACACGTGACTATTTTCACTGACAGCTGCTTGTCAAGAACAAAAGGAAGGGAAAAAATGTATCGAAAAAAAATCGTCACCAGCACTTACTGCCAAAAGCACAGTTTCCCATACGCATTCACGCAAGGTATAACAATTTCTTAGTAGGTATTGTAATTTAGTTTTGCACAAAAATCCGATGCACTTTTCACAAGACTCAGCACTCAAATGACAGCTCCATGCAACTGTTCCCGGTGATGTATTCTCCACCACTTTTCGATCGAACACAAAACTAAATAAATTACAACAAAAATTGCAATAGAACGCCTGCACAATCACTAAAGGACAAACCAAAGCAAATCAAAGCAAACCAAGAACGAAGAAACTTCAAAAATAGCTAACTCCTAAAATCGCTGTATTCAGAGTAAAGAGATCCCCAAATATCTACCTTTCGACAGAAGAAGAAAAAAAAACAACAAAAAGCTTAAACTCATTTCTGCTCGTGCTTCCCTCCACACCTCCTCTTTCCTATGCCTGCCGTTCTCTCTTCTATCACTTCCCTCTCTCTCTCTTTCTCTTCTTCTTGGTGTTCTGTTTTATCCTCCATTCTCCACATGAAATTGGTTCAAATTACCTACGGAAAAGGCAAACAAAAAATAGGAACCAGGAGCTAACGAGAAAACGACGACGGTGAACACGAAGACAAGAACTGAAGAACCCCCCCGAGTGCGAATCAACAGAAACCAAAAGGGAATATCGAAGCCGGTGTTTGGAGAGATGAAAGAAGAAACTGAGACGGACACTGTAGAGGCAGATACTTCGTAAAACGAACCCTCTTTGCACGCTGGTGTTACCGATGGTGGTGGTGGTGGTGGTTTTTGCCGAGGGGAGTTAATGTCCACTTGTTAAATATGAACTGTCACATTTTTCCCCGATTTCCATTTCCCCACCTTTGTTCTCTCACCCTCTCTCGGTTAGAACGCGGCTCTCTCGAATTCTTGTATCAAAAAAATTTGACAGTTTCATTTATTTTTTTTGTTTTTATATTTAATTTAATTCCTCTTCTTCCAATCTCCTGCTGCTGTGCGCTGTTGCCTGCTCCCTCCGTGATGTTTTACAAACATTTCGCAATCGTGGTGCGCACATGTTTTTGCCATCGTCATGATTGTGTTTAGCATTTCATTTTTATTTCTTTTCTTCATTTCTAATTACACGACACGGCACACACCAACTCAAACTCAGTGGCTGCTGTTTGCCGTGGTGTTGAATGGTGGGTAGTGTGTGAAAACTAGCATGGAAAAACTAGGAAAGAGACGACGAAGAAACAGTGTGACCAGGAACTGGTTTTGAATTTTACCAATCTTCTGATATGTGCGTATTGCGGTCGTAATAACCAGATGCCTACAGCTGTGACTAGAGTTAAGCCTTGGCTAAAAGAGATTTTTGTTGGTGAAGAATTGCTTTGGGCCAATCATGTTTTAATTTTTACAAATAGTTGTAGGTACTCCTCATTCGAACATCTCGAAGTGTATTCTGTAAGGCAAGGCGACAATAAATGCTGCCAAACGAATGGAATAGGATACGCAGTCAATTGGAAATCTATTGTAGGCAGCTGCCAAAAAAATCGGAGGGATATTTTGCTAACACAAGACCAATTTTCGCACTTGTGGGTTGACGTGGAATTCAAAACTTGGTGGAGCAGATGCCTGTCATATTTTCGTCTTCCAGAACGGTTTCTTCACAGATTTTGTGCGTGAGTATGCGCTTATGGCACGATTTCAGAGGCAGCGGATTCGCCTGGAATCTCAAACAGAGAATTCAGAATGTATCGAGTGGATAACGAAATGACGTTCATTTGACACTTCGCACGAACATGAGTAGCCCGCAGTTGTTGTGTAACGAAAAGGATCACATTTCAGATGGGATTACTGTTGGTGCAGTTTAAACGGAACATTACTAGGATAGTAGGACAGTTTTCCCAGCACAAAATTTAAAACTATTGAATGATGTATTTTTTTTTTTTTTCTTGGTAGAAATAGTGTTCTTGACCTTACCCATCACTATAAATATAACAACACAGCGAAGGAAGGGAACACACCGATGAAAGCACAAGTCGTTGGTAGAGTATTTAACCCTTAAACCCTAGGCTGGCGCGATGGCACAATCTCAACTTTCTTGCATTATTTTTAAACTACATCGCGTATTCACCGCATTCAAAGCTTACAGTACAACAGTAGGCATCCCGCCTTGGACCATTTTCAAGCGTCAAGTGTGTTCAAGTCATCTTGTGTCAACTTTAACTTCGGCGTCGTGAAGATCCAGCGGGGTCATAGGGACCCCAGGGTAGTAATAGTGTTTCCCCGGGATGGGTAGAGTTTAAGGGTTAATTTCACACATATTGCGCTTACCCACAACCATACGGGTAACCGAGTAATACCCGTGAGTGGGGGTCCCGGTTACCTGGGTTGGTTACCGGGAATGTGGGTAACAAGATCTGTAACAGAAAGCCTCTCTATGAGTGTCAGTAACTTGTCGGTTTAAAATATGTCACAAGTTGTTTTTCACGACAATCAAAACATAGTGCGTACAATACATACGCGTACAATTCTTAAAATCCCATTCTGTTACATCACATGTATCACTGAACCTAAGTTACATACCAGCTACAACCTGGATTGAATGACGTCCAACAAATAAATGTAATAACGGACAGCATTCATTTCAAAAAGCGAATAATACGAACAACAACAATCCACTGTATATGCGTAAGAATTTGTTTGTCACTGTTCAAAGTTCATTTCTTTTTAACAATCACCACATCAATTTGTCAACAGTACAATTAGCGGATATTTTAAGAGCCTGGTCACACTGAAGACAGTGCTGAACCTTGGCATTTCTCTCTTTCTCTCACACCTTTTCGTAATGCACTTCCACAATTCTTGCACACACATACGTAGGTCTATCGTTTTCTTGAACTTTATGGGAGTGTTTTCTTTTTTCGTATTGTGTATGGAAATTAAAGTACACTGTGTGCACGAAGAAATGTATACACTTGCCAAAATTTTAACAAAAAGGTTGAACATTTCTTTTTTGCTTGACGGCCTTAAAAATGTTGGCAGATATTGCGATAAAGCGTTATTATAAGTAGGGATGGTGGTTGCTTCTTTTAATTATTGATCATTGCACTTATTGGATTTGTTGGAAACTTGTTATAATGAACCCAACTGGGTCAGCTAAAATATTAGCAGATACGTTCTGACTACACGCGGGAATAAAGGTTTCACAAATGTATCACAAACAGCGCGCACTCGATATGTGTTGATGCTGGAATGAAGGTTAACGTGCACAAATCAGAGGTTATACGAATTTCCAGAACGCCTGTTCAAATGTTCGATATGAGCTGATGCTGGAATGAAGGTTAACGTGCACAAATCAGAGGTTATACGAATTTCCAGAACGCCTGTTCAAATTCACACGAACAAGTAATAATATGAGTGGCATCCTAAAGAGGGCCAGGGCCTAGCTTCTCAGTATCCACACGTGTTGTGCCTGATATTGTTTTTCCAAAAGTGGAAGGAACGGAGGTTTTATGCCGACTCCGAACGGCCAATTTGAGAAGTTTTTTTCATCAGCCATACTCTTCGAGCATTGGCAGTGAACATGGGTTGCGTAGGCTCAAGTGCGTAGGGGTCGACGCACCAACCCACAACGCCACAGGCTTAAGTATATCGTGGGGTCACTTTCGCAAGTTATGGGAGGAGTAATGCTGAACATTGCTGTAGGATTGGTCAAGTTGGATAAATTTTGCAACAGTCTTGAAGGCAGATCTCAGGAAGGCCGAGCTTGGTGTCAAAGTCAATTTATGGGTTTTCAACTCAGTATTTCTTTCTCACCTTTGGCCACGAAATTTAGGTATTGACCGAAATAATAAGACCACGACTGCAATGTGCCGAGATGAGACTTCTTCATCTGTTGTGTGAGTTACTCCACGGGAAAGAGCGAAAAACACGGCAACACGAGGGGAACTCAATGTTGAGCAGCCGCTTCTTCAAACGGAAAGGGCCATGCTTCGATGGTGGAGTCACGTTGTATGAATGTCCCCGACTTCCGAGGCGACGTCTTAAACAGACCCAGGCGGATGTGTTTGGACTAAGTCCAAGACCTCGCTTTTTAGGCTTGGGCACAAATCCTGATGAGAGAGGGTCGATGGCGCAGGTTCTTGTTGACTGGAGTGCTTTGCACCCGTGACCCTTTCAGTGGATAATGCTCGTCAGAAGATGTTGATCGATCTTTTAACACTGCCTTTAACTGCACGCAAACCGCCTGAGATGTGCGTAGACTTCCCAAAATAATACCATAAATAAGTTGAAATGTATCAAATTAAAAGGGCCATATCCAAAGTTGAAGACTGTTGCGCCAACCTTTGTGTCTCCTGATTTATTTCCTCTTCGCATGACTTCGACTGCAATTCCGGATGAACAGGGTCCTGCAACGAACATGATCTTTTGTCAGATGTCGTTAGAGCTTCATTCGAAGTCAGGTAAGATGTTCCTTCAGCTAGGCAACTAAAAACATTTCGACTATATTATTTATCAACATCAGCTCAACTTCTTCTTCACCTGACTTTTGAATGGCAACAATTGATTTATTTCATACCTATTTCTGATCAGTCTTCAGTTTCAGTGGTTTATGGCTGGCTTTGTACACACAATTGACCTGAGTTGTGCACTGACAAAACGCAGAGAACAACACCCAGAAAATAAATTAAATAATTCCCAGAACTGATATGCAGCGATCTCCCGGGTCTCCCGATCGATAAACAATGAATGAGCAAATTTGAAGTGGATATAGATGTGAAGATCATTCGTTTGTACTTAAAGATCAACAGATGAAAGTTGAGAACACAGAATCAACGTTTTGCGAACTACGAATGAGAGCATTTTCTAAAATAAGTCCTGTGCAGAAATGTATGTAGTTTCCCCTCAATCAATTTACTTTCTTTCTGTGCCAATGAAGTTTAGAAAACGATGGTTTCATAGGTTGGCTGATTGATTAGGACAAAATCCACTCTTTTCAGCAAAGACACACCAAGTTATGCACAGTTTTTCGAAGCGTGAAAGTGTCAGTATGCTGAAAATGGTCACTTTACATCTTAGTCTCGTCATGTGACTATATGGTGCTGGTGGACCTCAGCATACTATTCTGATACTAGAAGCGTCAAAGCGCCTATATAACTAATCAGAGATTAGATCAGGCCCTATACCAGATTTGGTTCCAAATAAAATGGGAAAATGGGAAAAAGATGGGTTGCAACTTTATTTTATTAGCCACTTCAGGAGAAGAGTGATAGCTTCCCATTAAGGGAATCGTTTGAACATTTCGCGCGTTGACAAGAGAGTTAGGATCGCCTTAATCAGGCGCAACATGACTACACGTCTCGTATTCCTTGAATATTTGCTTAGAAAATTCGATCACCACTCTAATAATAAAACGGTGGTCAGACAGTCCGAGGTTGGGGCAAGGACCTAGCTTTGCTGTACCCACGTGTTGTGCATGCAATTGCTGTGTAACGAGTAGATGGGACCTACAGTTTCAGAAGAAGTGGAACGGGAGGTCACTCCCGCCCTTAGAGCAGACCCATCAGACCACTATACCCTACGAGGGGGCCACAATGACAGTTGATACCAAAATGATCACCACTTTACCCACGCCTTAAATCTGTAAGTTTCCCTAGCGGCGCTGACCAAGGAATCGCCGAAGATTCCTGCCACTCATTCGTAGACACGTTCGGTGTATTGATCTCGAAACAAAAGAGAAAGTAGAAGAGATGCCTGTTACGCTTAATCATCAATACCATGGTCTAGAGGTTGATCAGATAACCCTCTTAAAGCAGTAGTTGTTCTCTTTACGAGTTTGAACCGATTCTAATCCAGATGTGGCGGCCGTGGCGTTGAGGGTCTGTACGTCGACTACTAAGCAGCCTGGATTCGATTCGCGGTACGACCAAATTCAGCTTTCG
The DNA here is from genome assembly GCA_905231855.2 of Eristalis tenax. Lineage (NCBI taxonomy): Eukaryota > Metazoa > Arthropoda > Insecta > Diptera > Syrphidae > Eristalis > Eristalis tenax. Next base: position 70,829,231 of record HG993125.1, on the reverse strand, counting down.
CGACCGCACCTCTTCCGTGTCACTGACAATGGTCAAGGAGTCATGTCTAGAAGAAGCTTTCCAAACTTGGCCATTCAGAATCAGCATGGAATTGAAGTTCCCCTTCTACTCGTTATAAAACAATTGCATGCACAACAGGAGTGGTGGCTGTAGAAGTTAGGCCCTGGCCCTGTCAGGGCTGTAGCGCCATCCATATTATTATTGTTATTATAACTCAACTGAAACTAGAACCATCCGATTCTCCGATGAAGCCAAATATCTGGGTGTTATTCTAGCTACACAGAAAACCTTCCTTGGAAAAGACACCTCGAGCCGAAAATCAGTCAGTGTCAGTTTCCTCGGTTAGCTTGGAGTTTATCATCAAAAAGATCCGCGATCACGGCTATAAAAAAGGCCCCTCTCTTCCTATGCATCGCTCGTTTGGTGGAATAAGCTGTCACGTAAATACGTAACTTCAAAGAACTGTCTTTACCTGTAAAGAACAGGTAGAAAGGGCAAAGAATTTGTGTCAACCTGTGCTTTAGGCCGTGCTCAACCCTCTGACGTCGAGGATAGTTCAGAAAGGCAAGTCCTCTCTGAATTTGGTCGGCCAATATTCACTAAGACTTGCCTGGGTCCCGGACCACCAGGGGATAGCTGAAAATGAGAACGCCGATGAGCTTGCTAAACAAGGATCAGACAAGACATTCTCAAGACCTGAACCTGCGTCCAGGTTTAGGGCTTCCATTGATGGTTGGCTCTCGAGGTTGCTGCATGGCTGCACATTTTTGAGTCTCAGTGCTCCTCCAGCGTAGTGTTTAAAACCCTTCGGCAAAAACCCAAAAGTCCGTAAGACAAAGTTACTCTGAATGCGTTCATAATGACACTCAATGCTCGTAGCTCACTCAAATCATAGATTCCCTCGACACTTTTGAAAGCTTTCCAATCCGATGATTCAAAAACAAAATTCTCCAGTGGTGTCACCGTTGTGCCGCCGCTTAAAAGAGGCGTCTTTTATGTCTTCGGCACGTTTCTTTTCTATTCTTAAAGTAAGTCAATAAAACAGACGACTCTGGTGGATCACCAATTGACCGATAGCAATGACGATTTAGATTAGATTGCAAATCAATTTTATGACAAACTTTAATACAAACAAAAAATGATAAGACCCAAATGCTAGGGGTCTGGACAATGGGGTGAAACAAATAAAATATTGCCTGTGGCTTGTTATCTTTTCAAAGCCAAGCATGTACATAAAGCGAAAACTAATTAACAAAGGTAATGCGAAATTGGTTATCTTTGGCTGTTTCTCCAGATGATACCAGTATTGCTGGTTATTTTAAACTATATGCCAAATGGAATGGTAACAGTGACACACTTAGTCGAGGCAGACAATCAGACACTGTGACGGTGGGCTCATTGATACTGCATTAGTGATAAAATTTATAAATATTGCCAGTTGTCAGGGGGGGTTTAACTTTTACTTGACCTTGAGGAAATTTATGACCTGATCAGTTTGCCGTGAGGGAATTGAATTATTGGCAGAAGACTGATGAATGGAGGCATACGACGCTGGGGTCTTTTGTAACTGCATCTACATCGGCCTTGAGAAGATTGGGCACTGGAGGGACGGTCTACTAGAAGTCCTTTCAACTGTTGATACTGACGTAAGCCCGTCTGAAAACCCGTCAATGAGGGCATGACTAGCATGGAGACTAAGCTAAAATGGTCCTGAAAGTGCACAAAAACGAGGTCGTCCTCTCGAGAGGGCATACAACAGAGACGTCTTCGACGGAAACGAACTTCGTGAGGCAAGGGACTATGTCTACTTCAAAACAGCGTTGAATACTGCGAATGACATCAGCGTGGGATTAAAGGCAGAATAACTTTGATCCTTAGGACTCAGGAAGCATCTGAGTCATAGAGTCAAAGGCAGAATAACTCCGATCCTTACGACTCCGGAGGCATCTAAGTCATAGAGTCAAAGGCAGAATAACTTTGATCCTTATTGCTCAGGAGGAAACTGAGTCATAGCGTCGTCTCTCGAAGGACCAACGTGACTTCAAAATTTCAAAAGTAGACAAACAAGTGACAATGTGATTGTTGGTCTTGTTAGCAAGCCCTGGGTCTATGGATCCAAAGCCCAGGGATGGCCTGGGCTTTATAAAGCACAAAGACATGAAAAGCAGTAAATTCCGACTCAGCATAGCAGAGGACGCAGTGGCGCGTGTACAAGTACGCGACTTGAATTAGCTGGTCAGCGACCGTCTAGACACTCTAGTCCAGATGGCTGGGGTCAAATGAAACGTATCGTAAAAAACGTAGTACCTTTAAATATTGTAGAGTAATCCAGGTTTTAAGATTCGTTGCAGGACAGCATATCGACCCATCAGAGGTTTCGCCTTAGTCAGAAGACAGGACCTATAAAGGTTGGCACGTTCGTTCTCTTGAAGACAGATGAAAAACGACCTTGAGTCTGAGTGTACCTCAAACAAAGTAAAGAAATAATACGCTGGCTTAATTCCTGTTCAAACTACACCCAGTTGCCCCTACCAATTAAAACCCAAAGATAATAATTGTATTCAAATTGCAAGGTGTTTGACTACGCTTAACCCCTTGAGCTGCTCATTGTTGATTCCTTGAGACTGTAATTTGCATAAAAACACATCTTAATGAAATTATCTCTGAAATAGGTAAACGTTCATTGGACTTTGCAATAAAAATGCCAATAGAGCAATTACATTACAAAGCCGCCATGAAAAGACACGGCCACAATTAAGACTGGTGTACAAAAGTATTCATAAATTAAAACTGTCCCCATGCCGTCCAATTGCAGTGCGAATATCCTGTCCTCATAACAGTCTTTGGCATACGTCAGCCCATAAAGGGAGCATGAACTAGAGCATTAGCGTACATTTTCTGATTCGAATATCATGCAACTCTGCATCGAGAACATCTTTGAGTGACGCGAGAACATCTTTGAACAGGAAACTTTGCTTCAACCTCAATATACACAAACTCTCTTCGAAGTACTTAGCAATTCCCATTCATAATTCAGCATTATCACTTCTGAAATGATCAATTTCACACTTATCAGCTTGCAGACCGCTCTTCAAGCTGATTTAGATTAGATCCCCATCCTATTTCACGCACGGTGGCGGCATGCACATTCAATGATTATCAGACATTTCAATCCCTTCGACAGCTGATTGATTTCTATTCTTGAGTCGAATTTTATAGTCAGTCTTACTAAACCGCGTTCAGACTATAATTAAAGATAGTGAAAGTCTGAATGAATTTATTTCGATTTAGATTGTCTCAATTTTCGGGACGGTTGATGTTTTCTCGAAGCGATTATGACGCCAAACGTTTGATAGAATTTAATGGCTTATAAATATTTCCATAAAAGTCTGCGTAATCTTGAGTATAAATGTAATTCAGAGGCTACTGCCCAATCGATGCAGTAGCTTGCCTACTATAAAACGATTTCAGTTAAGCTTCGATGTTTCTCCAAATCCAAATCACATGCCTTCAAAACAAGAATGACCACCTCTCATTTCAACTTCATTATGAGCTGCTCCCAAAATTGTGTGACCTGTGGCATTGAATTTTGTTTTCTTTGAACTCATCATCGATTTATTTCCCAAAAAATTGGTCACCCTGAGGCATTGGATGTGTGCACATCGTCTTCCTTTCCTTAAATCCCTGAGAACTCACAATAACTTGTCAGTTTATGTACCATCTCCCGGAGGGCTTTGATTATGCAAACTTTCTGAATGTGAGATGTACAGAGTCGGCATGAAAAGCGTAAGCAATCCATGCGAATGGTTTCAAATAGGAAAGAGGCAGAGACTTCACTTATTAATGTCTGTCCCAAATAATACGAAGTGGTGATCGAGTTAAAAACAAAACAAACACCTTGTATGCACATATATTCAGAATTCATTTGTCTCAGCTAATAGGCCGTCCGGACGGAGTTCAATGTGGAGGTATTATCCGGAAAAATAAATAAACTGAGTATTGAAACATGTTGTGTATGTAAACAGTGCGATCTTCGAACCTAATTTATGTTTACCATGTAAGAGTTACACCTGTACCACTGTACTCCTCCTCGAAAAGATAACGTTCTTGTTTACACGCTGACGTAAATCTCATATGGCTTAAAGATTCTCTTCTGCTCGTTTGCTTGCCAACACGAGCCCAGATGTGGTGTGAATCTTAAACTTGAACGATGTTCTGCGTCGGTGAAATTTCTCGGACGTTGGACAGCCGGCACATACGCCAATTCACAGAGCAGTCGTTAAGTTAAGACTAATCCATATTCAAACAATTTACGGAGTTCTAAATTTTGTTTTTTAAGGGAACTGATTAGATTCATACGTCTCCATGTGCTCTTCCACAATCTACTATAAACGAGGAGTAATTAAAACCGACGACATTGTCTTTACAAGTCGTACGGTCGAATAACAATCAACCAACATTATTTACAACTCCACATGAACTCAAAGGCAGTCTCTCGTATGCTCTAGTAATGACTAAAACATAATCCAACTCCAATAGCATGTATATCAACCTAGAGTGCATTGTGAAGCAAAACAAACCTCAGCTGAAGGAAACGAACACAGCTGCATCACAATAAATAAAGCTGTCCTAGACTAATGCTCTAGTCTAGTGTATGTACCACCATGCTCGCTACTGGTGATCCTGAATTGCATCAATTAACGACTCAGCATACGCTAAAACTACTTGAGAGGTTAGTTTACTTAGCTTTTTATTGTCTCCTATTGGAAAACCTTGAGAGACTACTCCACTAAATTACGCTGCTTACTTTGACAAGTGTCAGCTTTGGCTGCTTAGAGTGCTTTTGATATTCCCCGGTGCTTCAAGCCGAAGGATTCTCGACATATCTTTACGTTTACGTTTAAAGAAACAACAGATGCAGGCCAAGATGGTCCTCACCTCGGCTTGAAGACAAACCTGTCCAGAGTTTGTATTCAAAAGTTGTTTATACCAACTCCTGGCAACTGGAACAAATTCATCCTTGTCTAGTATCAATCTATCTAAATGAACATGGAATCATAGCTTCAACCTGCCAGATCGAGTCACACACATCGAGTCATAATACACAACCTGCAATTGTAGCAGACCGACTTCCTTACTGCTTTGAAAATTTGTATACACCTGTCTGGCGGTGTGGTTCAGTTAGAAAAGCAGAAGTAGGCCCACCATAAAAGGGTCTACTGATACAAATCGATCGTTCTTGAAATAAATACTGAATCGGGGAGTTCATACCCTTTGGAGTTGGAGTTCAGTCAATTGTGCCCAACTGGGAGCGAAGAAAACTAAATGAAACAAGGTGTCATCGTTTCACCCCAGACTGTGGCGGCACAGGCACAAATATGTGCATGTACATATGTAACATAAATGCGATGCAAGAGAGCGAGACAGCATCAACGAATATCGAAATCAAAGAGGAATTAAGGAATACTTTTCGCCTGGATACACGGATTTTTCTCCTCCTTCTCCACCACTATTCATCACCCACTCCAACATCATCATCATCACTCTTTGCACACACAATAAATACAAAGCAACCTCTTCACCATGCGCCCAACCTCCACTAATTACCCAACCAAAAAAAAAAAGATTGGAAAGACAAAACCGTACAAAAAAAAAAAAAAAAAAAAAAGAAATGTTGAAAGAAGTCTCCATCAACCCCACAGGCTAACATTGGCACTGGCAAGTTGTTTAGGAAAATATCACCACAAATTGCATACCATTTCTGTTGGTCGCTATCCTCCTGGTTGGTGTTGCTGTTTGTTTGCTGCTGCCGATTCCCGAATTGGAATTTATAAACCAAAATCAACGAAAAAACTCAAAACTGAACCGAAGATCTTGTCGTTGGCGGCTCCCTCCTTCTCTTTCTATCACTCTCGCTTCCTATATATTCTATATCACATCACAGTTTCTCCCGTATTCACATTTGAATTTTCCCTTTTTTTTGCTTCACTACACACTGCACAAAATATTTAGATCCTTTTTTCGCTTTTTCAATTGATTTTATTCCCTTTTTCATGAACAACACAGATTTAGAGGAAAATTTAGATTTAAAAAAAAGGAAATATTAATAAATTACACAGAGGCAGAGCATATACAAAGAAACAACGACGAAAGAAATAAAAGAAAAAGTTGTTCATTCCACCATTCGTTGCTGCACACACGCACACACATGAAAACACATCCAACATGCACTCACACGCGCGATTGTCTCACACTGCTCGCACTGTCACCGATAGAAGGCCGTCTCCTTCTGCCCGACACTCGATGACTGACCGACGATACACCAGCGTATTCATTCTTTGCGCAAAATGTCAAAAATTCTCTACACAAAGTACAAATCAGTGTTGCGTGTGTGTTCCTCTGTGCTGAATGCGTAGGTGTGCGTACTGGCTGGTTATTTTACGCTCGTTCTCTCTTTCTCTCTCTCTCTCTCTCTCTCCGTCGTTCGTTATTTATTTTTACTTTACTTTTCTCACAAAAAATGTATTTTTTTCTCTGTGTGCCTGCTCTCGCTGCTGGCAGTAATTACTTCATTTCTCAATCGAAAAGCACATTTCACATGTCACTTTTGAAAATTTCAAAACCTCACTTCTCTACGACTCCCGACGACCACCGATTTTCTCCATTGTTCTCTCAGTCTCCTCTTCGTGCACCACTTCGTCTTGTTTGGGGTCTAGTTTCTTTTTGCTTTTCTCCTTCTGTGTTCTAACAGACAGTAGATCAGAGCACTTATATGCAAGTGTTCCTTGGAGAAGAGGAGCACATACGTACATACCAATACACGCCAACTACTAGAGCTAGAGCCATCTCGCTGAAGCAGGAGCAGAGGACCAGTGTGCTGTGTGGTGTGAAGTGGAGTCTCACTGAATGAGAAGAGGCAATAAGAAAAGAACAAAAGAGCTACATACTACACATGTGTATATGCACTGTGCACGTATTTTATCGGTTGATTTCTTTTCTGGTGATCCTCCTCTTATTCTCGTCGTCCTTTACTCAATTGTCTCTCTGTTTCACTCTCTGCTCTTGCTTTCTCTATTTCAATCGTAATGCTCTCCCTTCCTGCCTGTATCAAAATCTCACTAAACGTCTGGTTCGTCTTCTCCTTTTTGTCAGTCTATTCCGATTCTTTTACTATCTGTTTCTTATGATTTTATACAAGTGCAGAATAAAAGAGAGACAGATGAAGATGAAGAAAAACTCTCCGCTTCTTTCGTTTTTTTTGTGTCGAATTTTCAGCACACACACTGATTGGAATAGAGTTTTCTAATGAGCACATGACATTTCGCGTTGAACGCGCGGAAACGTGATTTCGTTCAAATAACGATTTGCGAATGGAAAAATGTGCGATTCTCCATGAGAAGAAAAAAAAAACACACTTCAAGTACTACAAACACTCTACACACTAATGGCTATGGCGTCCGTCATTTCAATGGCACCACCGGAGATCTCTGCTTTAATACACATACATTTTCCGACATTATGAAGTCGAAGAAAAAAATATATGAAAAATCCCTTTCTGGCTCTCAGGCTGTCTCTGTTGTTCTACCGTGAGCCTACAGCGTGCGTTGAGACGAATTTATTGGATTGTGTATGTTCGGATCCAATATGAATACTCAATTTCGGAGTTTTGCTTTGGTTTTTGCATTCGTAAAAAGGGATATATATTAGGTCTTCTTTGACGTTCCCACTATGGGGGGAAATTCTTATTGTCAGTGATGCCAGGCCCTGGGAAATTTGTCGAGCTGGAATTTGGAATTACAGATTTAGGAATCAATAGCTTTCAAAGTTGACCGAAGCCCAATAAAATAAGTCCCCGCAGTCACGCCTTTTACGAAAAGAAACTGTTTCTAAGAAAGATTCGGATTCAAATTAACGTTTGCAGCGTCTACTTTAACGAGTCAGTTTAATAGTCAGTTTAACAGTCATCCTAGTCACTGCCTCATAGACGGATACACTTCGTAGCTGTTTAAAGTGCCTCATAGACTCACGAGTAATATAAGATGCACCTGAGAGCACACTTAATTCATAATCAAATCGAAATAAATAGCATTAGCATCGTCTTCATTGTCAGCTCCGAGTGCTTTAATAAGCATTGGGAAATTATTTCACCGGAGTGCCTGTTCCTGAATCTGATCTAATTTAAGGTCCACATATGTATGACCAGTATCCACCGCTATAGTCTCCACAAAATAAAAGCCTTATACGTGAACCCCGACGAACCGCTTTGAATATATCGCATCTAATTCCAAAACCATTCCAACAACAAGCACCTCACAGCGGGGTGTATGAACTTCTAAACACAGGCGGGTCATATGAAGAATTTGGACAGACGTGTTACAGCGGATGACGCTTTCGGTCAATGTGCACTAGTCTGCGCCTGAACAGATCATTTGAACAATAGTCTGCGCAGGCGGCTGAACTCTTGAGAGCACACGAAGACAGTTTCTTCACTGTGGAGTAGGTTCCGCCTTTCTGTATGTAATAACTATTAGCTTCAGCTCAAATTATAAGCAATAATTATCTACTTTATGTAGTTCTTCAGCATTCCAAGAGTAAGATATAATTTCAGATAAACGACACGAATACAGCTTAAATGTTTAGAGACAAAAATATAAGATAAATGCATTAAAAAAATGCACACGCGCTAAGCATCCACCTCCAGGTTGTTCAACAGCCTCACATCACTGCGCCAAGATCGACGGTCTTCCATCTCCGAACTTTGAGTTTGATTGACTTTCGGCTGTGTCTGAAGGTCTAATCTAGATCCATCCGATTCTCCACGAACAGAGTGCCAGTGTGTTTTTTGGATTCCTTCAGTTTCTCGTACGATTGAATCATGTCAGCCATGGATATTGAAAGCATCTCGCTTGTTGTTGACGCTTGCAAATCTTCGGGTGACACTGTGTTGATTGCCTGGTCATTTGATCGCATAAATTCACGCATTCTGTAAACAGACGCATTGCGACACATTTCCCGCAGGTCGGATCCAGAGAAACCGTTGGTTAATTTGGAAAGATGATGGTAGTCAACAGAATCGCTGACATTTTCCGAGTTAAGAATGAGCTTGAGAATTTGTAACCGCTGCGCGGCATTTGGTAAGCCGATGTGAAACTGTGCAGGCATACGGCGAATAATTGCCTTGTCAAGGTCCTGGGGACGATTTGTGGCACCCATTACAATGACTGTTGAACCGGAACGTGTACTCAATCCATCCCAGAGCATCATGAATTGGGTCTTCATCATGGCAGTCGCCTCGTGATCATGTGAGCTGCGATTGCGGAGGAACGAATCGATTTCATCCATGAAGATAATGCACGGCTGTAATTTGACCGCAAGCGAGAAGACGGCTGAGGCAAGTTTTTGTGATTCCCCATACCTTCAATGACATTGCAGTTAAGCACAATCCAGAATTCCTTGAAGACATTACTTACCACTTGTCAGTGAGGATAGCTACATCAAGGTTAATAAATCTCATACCGGCTTCCTTAGCGGTGGCCTTGGCAATCAAAGTCTTACCACACCCCGGAGGTCCATGCAGCAGGACACCTTTTGGAGCCTCCCACAATTTCGATTGACTAAACAAGTCGCGGTGCCTGACTGGCAGAACTACAGATTCGCGAAGTTCTTGAATCACACCATCCAAACCGGCAATATCTCCCCAGCTGACTGGAATGTCATCAGGCACAACCAAATGCGACGCAATCATTAATTCGTAATCGTTTAGATTTTGCGAGCTGATGGTGATCCCATTCCTTTCTCCCAATCTTCAAGAAGGCAAACAATGTGGATTAAGAGTTGAAAGATTAAATCTGAAGATGTTACCTTTTAAGTTGCTCCTCTGCGCGTATTTTCGCCTTTCTTTTGCCCTTGCTCGTAGGATCCAAATGATTCATCATCCATTTTACCGAATAAAATGTAACAACAGACGCCAGAGATACTCGTAGGATCAATTGAAAAATATCATTTCGACTCAGTTGAGATCCACCGAAATTAAAGTTGTTCATTTTCCTCAATTTGCCGGTCGCGGGGTTGATGGAAGGGACTCTATACGAGCCAGTTAAGAGCTTAAATGTTGCACTGCTTATGTTTGTTTTGTATATTATGCGTATTGTCTAGTATAATTAGACAATTAAGAAAAAACAGCCACCACTCGGGGATTAACTAAACTTTGCCGGTGGATGCCAGACCCTTGGTTCAGTTTGCTTCAATGTTTAAGTGTCAGAGTCAGTGGCTGTCAGTTGAGGGTGTCGGTATGATTGTGACTATTTTAGCTCACTCGATGGTGAACAAAGCTGGGAGATTTATCAAACATCGCATTTGTTTCATCAATATTCGACAGCTTCTGACGCAACTTTTAGATAAATAAACTGTACGTTCACACAGAATAAAAACAACTTTACCGCTTCTGCTTTGTTTCTTATTCAGCGAATATCGCCTGAGTTCCTTTGAAGAAACAGATCGCCGAGCAGCTGTCATGAGCTGTCATAATTTTTGGCACATATGCATTTTTTTTCACCTTTGTCATTCAGTGGATACAAGAAGGCATGTGAGTTTTCGTTGGTCGAAATCAAGTAAAGAAAGGTTTTAATTAAGAGTTTTACCTTCTGTTCGAATTCCAGAGATATATCAGATAACAGTCGATTCTATTGCACAAAGCGAAGACATGAACAACATGGGTTTTGGTAATACACAACTAAATCGAAGTGAAGTGGTCCAACTGATTGTTCGCGTGTCGCTTGCATCTGTTATTACATTTTATTCGGTCAAATGGATGATGAACCAATTAGATCCAACATCTAAGAACAAGAGAAAGGCAAAATTACGTGCTGAAGAACAATTGAAAAGGTATGAATGATGAAACCTCGGCGTTGAGTGATGACAAGTATTCGGACGTTGCTTTTATTCCACTCTTTCCTTAGGCTTGGAGAGGGGGATGGTTTTAAGATAAACACTCAAAATCTAAGCGACTATGAACTTATGATTGCGTCACATTTGGTTGTTCCGGAAGATATTCCAGTCAGCTGGAAGGATATCGCTGGCCTAGATAGTGTGATTCAGGAATTGAGAGAGTCTGTTGTTCTGCCCGTCAGGCATAGGAACCTGTTCAATCAATCGAAATTATGGGAAGCTCCTAAAGGTGTCTTGCTGCATGGACCACCCGGTTGTGGAAAGACATTGATTGCCAAGGCCACCGCCAAAGAGGCTGGTATGCGATTCATTAATTTGGACGTTGCTATGCTCACCGATAAGTGGTAAGTTGAAGTGATGTGAACAAGTGAGAGGTTATGTAATATTTTGTTAGAACTTTACAAAACACTGCAGTTTGTCTGCCAAATGTCGAGTCAAATGCGCATTTGTCAACTTTAGAATGTTTAAGTTCTTTCACTTTTTAAGAAAACGTCATTTAATATTGCGGCCAAATCAGAAAACCGGTCTCTTTTTCATGGCAATGACACAGTGTATAGAATAAATGTTGTACATATGTGTCGGTCTCTCACTAATATCATTCTAATTCACTTCAGGTACGGTGAGTCACAGAAGCTGGCATCAGCAGTTTTCACACTTGCCATTAAGCTGCAACCCTGCATCATTTTCATCGACGAGATCGACTCTTTTCTACGCAACCGCAGTTCGCTGGATCACGAAGCCACTGCCATGATGAAGACTCAATTCATGATGCTCTGGGATGGCTTGAGCACACGTTCTGGCTCTACAGTTATTGTTATGGGTGCTACCAACCGCCCCCAGGATCTCGATAAAGCTATCATCCGCCGCATGCCCGCTCAGTTCCACATTGGCCTTCCAACGGATATACAACGCTTGCAGATCCTGAAACTTGTCCTCGACTCGGAGAACATTAGCGATTCGGTTGATCTGAAACGTCTGTCTCAACTCACTAACGGATTCTCAGGATCCGACCTACGAGAATTGTGCCGCAACGCATCAGTGTACAGAATGCGGCAGTTTATGCGTACGAACGAGAGCGCACTCAATGCTGCAACCACAACCGACGATTTACAAGCCACCGCATCCACTGAAATGATGGCGATATCAATGGATGATTTGATGAAGTCCCTTGACAAATTGAAAGAGTCCAAGCTGCACACAGGGACCCTTCTCACAGACGCCCGAATAGATCTGGACTAGTTTCAGTGGTTCCCGCCGTGGAGTATTAACAAGTCATTTTCAAATATCAAAGACCATCTTAGACACTAAGGCCCTGACAAACTCGTTCGACGATATCATTTACCATGTTCTTATCAGGCAATGTGATGTAATCGGGCATGCAGCACCAGCACAAAACTCGCTTTGGTACATTAACACATAGGGGACATTTTGTTGTTAGTTTATTCATTAATTAAGTCAATCGAAAGCACCATAGCTTAATGATGCCCGTGCAAGGTTCAAGCAAATCCAGTGATTTAGAGGTTTTCGTTTTGAGCTTTGAGCCTGGGGATTTTTGTTAGTGTTTCTTACCCAATTAATAGGTGTACAAACTGTTAAACATTTTATGACGTTTGAGGCGCTCGTTTCGGCGAACGGCTCGTTAGTATAAGAGTTATTATTGGCGAGGTTCGATTAGATTATTCTTAGGTAACTAGTGATTAAGTAGTTTCTCTTGCTTCGGTGGGATCTTTATGTTTGGACCTTCATAGAAGAACGTGTAGAAGTACCGCAAAAGTTGTTGATTAATAAAATATTTTTCGAGAGGCTGTGTGCTAATCTTTTGAAGAGAAGTGCTTGTCTTCGTTTAGTTTTAATGTTCCACAATGTCCTTGCAATGTCAAGTCCAACCCACAGTAAATGGGTGTAGTTTATTGTAAAGTTTTGGCCATCATCTGTAAATTGCACTGAAGTTGGGTGAGCTTCTGGAAGTATAGAGTCACAGGCGCCATCAACTCAAAAGGAATCAAGTATCGCAACTTATTATTGACCATCATGCATTCCACCGTTCAACTAAAAACCAACTTTTCTGCCATGCTCTGCGGGAAGTGGAACTGTTGAGAAAATCGCTGGATTTGGGGGAATGAACAAAATTATCCTCGTAAAGACAATGACTCTCCTGTGTCGAAAACATTTGATCTGGATCACTGAAAACAAAGCAGTCTTTTGGATGATAGGCAGAAAAGGTGCTCACATTCCTTGCTGTGCCTCTGCTTTAGGTTGCTACATGTCTTGGAGTTGCTATATTTTTTGGAAAAAAGCCCGAAAACAGTGTGTTGCGACAGGAAAACGGTTTCAAGTCATTGGTTGGTAAGGGAGCAATGGAAGGTATTCGATGGAATGAGGAAACTTTTTGAGATCCCACTGTCAGAAGAAAGTACACCAACTGGAGATGAATGACAGCAAGTTTGTCTCGGCAGGCATAAATGCAACACTTCCCCAAAAGATCTTTTGTTAAATAGGGAAAACGTCCATTGAGCGACATGGAATTGGAAATACTTGTTTATCTGCAGTTGCGGAGAATGTTGGGGTTTCTTCTTCCTCTACACCCATGTTCCCAACATATTCTTCTTCTTCTTCTTTTTATGGAGCTACAACCCCGTGTGGACCTGGCCAACAAGCCTCTTCCTGGTACGGAGAACCATTCTCTCGAAAATACCAAGGGCTTCTTCATTTGCACTGTCCATGATTCCGCGCCAGAGAGCAGGACCGGATTGATCACGTTGCTACATATGTTAACTCGGTCCTTCGAAAGAGGGGCTGTACTAGTCAATTCCCTCGTGAGCCCAAAGACAGCGATTGGCAGGAGTTATTCATACTCTTTCCTTGGGAGCCGAGGTAGACGGAGTCTGCCTACAGTGACGTTCTGGTCAAGCCGACGATTATGTGCGCCTTTTTTTCGATGACTGCATGTACTTCGTTTGCCCTTATTCACCGCTAATTCCTCTTTGGAAGCTTCTGTTTCAATACCAGCGAACGCTTCATTCACGTCTCGGTGTGTTCGACCAATCGCGTTAGTATCGGCCGCGTATGCTATCAATTGTACCGACTTTTGGAAGACCGTGACTCTTGTGTGTTCCCAATATGTGGCTCATCAAATCAACTACACATGAGTAGACACTCGACATAAGATGTACCTTAAGCATAAAAAAAAGAAAAGGAAAAAAGGAAGCTAGTAATGAGTTGAATGTATAAGTGATTTTAAAGACTAGTAAATGTTCCCACTTGCCTATCAAATAGCTCTTGCATCAACCTGGAATATTGGGCAACTTGTATGGCGGAACGTCACACAAGAGATAACCCAAGATTCAGCCTTAAACAAATTAGGAATTAATACACAGTTTGAGCCTTAGACAGTCGATTAGAGGTTCGTCAAGTTCTGCTTGCTTATCAACTCGTAAGACCTCCTCGCACAACATAAAAGCAGTGCTCGCTGATAAGCCCATAGTTGCCGTCGACCAACTAACTGTATTGAATGCTTAGTCATGAGAGGCACAAGTCATGTTGAGCACAAAAGAATGTTATCCTAGGTAATGATGCATTGTGCAATCGGGTTTGAGGCATTCTCTAAACAAATGCGAATCTGTAAACAACTCGAGATTTATTCTTCACTCCGTCATATTGAACCTGTTTGCATTTGACTGCGCGTCACACCACGTCCAGCAATCCCTGCTCTCGCCAAAACCGAAAACCAACAATTAACAAATTCTTTAATCAGAATCTCTGGCAATTAGCCAACAGAGAGATCAACTTTATTCTAAAAATAATCGCAACATCATCCGGAGATAAGGCACGTTCACCTCTGAACTTGCAATCAGTGGGACGATTCGCTCGCTGGACTCTGCGCAGACGCATAGTTCACAAGGGGAGCACCCCCCGAACAGATATGAAATGCCGATTGAGTGAGAAAAGAAACAACAAAGCGATTATCTTACGACACATAATTTATTTACGATAACATTCAGAAACTTCAACGTATCTTCTACAAGTATGTTCTTAATTTTTGATGCTTGTGGTGGTGGTGGTATATTATTACTTTAATCATATAATATTAATTAATAATTTTGAACAACAACTAACAACTCTAAAGAAACAAAAGTTGTCGCCTTCGTTAGAGAGTTGATCTTTGCATTTATTTTGTTCTAGAAAAGCTAAAGCAGGTAAGTTGTTGTAGTGTGTACCATATTGTGACAGCTGCTTAATCCTTGGATTGCATGTACTTGATCAAGTCGATGACACGGTTGGAATAACCGAACTCGTTGTCGTACCATGAGATGAGTTTGACGAAGTTGTCGTTCAATGAGATACCGGCCTTGGCATCAAAGATTGATGAGTGGTTGTCACTGATGAAATCAGATGAGACGACCTCCTCTTCGGTGTAGTCGAGGATTCCCTTGAGTGGACCTTCGGCGGCCTCCTTAACCTTCTGCTTGATTTGATCGTAGCTGGCACCCTTCTGAAGGCGGACGGTCAAATCAACAACGGAAACGTTGGCAGTTGGGACACGGAAAGCCATGCCAGTGAGTTTACCATTCAAGGCTGGAATGACTTTGCCGACAGCCTTGGCAGCACCAGTAGCAGCTGGGATGATGTTCTGGGCAGCACCACGACCATCACGCCACAACTTGCCGGATGGACCATCAACAGTCTTTTGGGTGGCGGTGGTTGCGTGAACGGTGGTCATCAGACCTTCAACGATGCCGAAGTTATCGTTGATGACCTTAGCCAATGGGGCCAAGCAGTTGGTTGTGCAACTGGCGTTGGATACAACCTTCATTGCTGGATCGTAGGCATCCAAGTTGACACCGCATACGAACATTGGTGCATCAGCAGATGGGGCTGAGATGATGACCTTCTTGGCACCACCGCTGAAATGGGTGGATGCCTTTTCGACAGTGGTGAAAACACCAGTCGACTCTACAATGTATTCAGCGCCAGCGCTGGCCCATTTGATGTCCTTGGGGTCGCGTTCACTGAACACGGTGATCTTCTGGCCATTGACAACCAAGAATCCACCTTCGGCAGAGACGGTTCCCTTGAAACGGCCATGAGTAGAATCGAATTTGAACAAGTAGACCATGTATTCGACATTGATGAAGGGATCGTTGACGGCGACAACGGTGGCACCCTTCAAGATGGCGGCACGGAGGACCAAGCGTCCAATACGTCCGAATCCGTTAATTCCAATTTTCGACATGTTTACTTGTTTTTAACTGAAATTAGAAAAGAAAAACAATCAATTAGACAAAAGTAAGCATGGATGCACGCTCAATGAGCAAAGTCAAATGAAGGTTGTGAAGCATAGAAATTCTGAGAAATCTACCTAATCTAATGACTAATCTGATGGAGCTTGAGATTTGATTTCAATGCAATGTCACACAGGCAATGTGAAACTCATCGATGGGAAGGGGAATGCCTGTGAGCATAGTTTATGAGTAATTTGACATTGGCTTGCTTCATAGGTTATTTTGGAGAATAATGGTGGGATGACGAAAGGTGGTCAGTTTCAACAGAGAAATGCTATCTCAGACAAGTGGTTAAGCTAAAATATTGAGGATGAAACCAGAGATCAATAAAGAAAGAATCGTAGCACAGAAAACTGCTCACCATTCAAGTTTGAGTTGTCACAATAGATGTGTAGAGGAACGGGCCAACGATTTTAAAAACAAAGTCGGTCCGCTGTCATCATCTTTTAATCAGGAAACTATTCCAAGTCCATATACACAAAAGCCAGACAAGGTTATATGTACATACGAGCATACTTTTCCAGCCGTGAAGAGCACATCGATGATAATAGGGGACAATTTTAAATTAGCCTCCCGCCCAATTAAGGTTCATAGTTACACTCACGTGATTTCAGACAAAACTCTTCGATAGGAAAAGAATGGTTTTATTTTATGTCACCACCTCCCTCATGCCCTATATACCACAAAGAATTGACATCAGCATTCATTGGAGAGCGCAGTTAATTTAAACCAGGCCATTTGAAGGAATGCAGAAAAGGCACAAACAATTCTCCAGCGAAGTTAATGAATGTTCCATTTTGGAATAACGCAGAAGTAAGAGCACTTCACTGAGGAAACCGTAAATATGTTGTTTGATCTGAAACAGAGGCAGGTGACAAACGAGCATCCAGCTGAAGAACAATCAACTTCACCCAAAAGGTCATGCCAATGTCAGCATTCAGAAATGTATATTTGCACCTCTCGGCACAATCTTCAAACACAATTAATGCTAACCATTATTAGCAACTAGGCACGATTAAAAATTATTTGTTTTCGGAAAAATGAATTGCTCCATGAAATTATCAGAATCTAAAATTAGTTTCGTTTGAGATTTATTGCCACTGATTACCACAAGTTTACTTATTTTCAAAACAATACGTCAGGTGACCTTTGGGTCATGGAGTCCATCAATGTGTGTATGTATCTCGTTCAATTGAACTTCCTTTAAAAAGCTTTGTGACGTCCCGAAAAGGGCGAAAGTGAAATGAATGTGGGGGACGAACTCGAAGCCGAAGATATACACAAAGCCAAAAACTAGAGCATGTTTTGACTGAAACAGCAAATGAAAGCGAATTAAAGGGGAAATGGGGGAAATCATTAAACACTCTCACTTTCGGCAGGGCACGACCTGACCATGGAAAAGCTTTTCAAACAGTTTTGTGAGGATTTCAAAATCTGCCGACGACTGACAAACCCGTAAGCTTACGGGGAGGATATCGGGAACGATTTTCAAATGTTGGAGTAAGTGTGGCAGATGAAAGTATAGTTAGGGCTTTTTTTTTTTTGCTGTATCCTCAAGTGAGGTGTATACACATATTAAATTGGAAGAGATTAAAATGTGTATGCAAGAGGAAAGAAGAATTATGAAACTGAAGGTGTACACCTTAACCAAAGAGAATTCAATGGAAATGCAACAAGGAAATAAATGTAAATGCTGCACATTCAAATTGTGTCTTTTCTAAGCTATCAGAAAATTAAAATATATGTAGGCCTTGGTACGAAACCCGCATAGCAATCGGCTAGCAGTGTTCAAAATTAAACCAACTCTAAATATAAACTTCTCTTCACCCTGTGCTGTGGGGTAAATCGGAATCAAATGAGAAATGAAACCAAATATGTAGTGTGGAAAGTTTTCACAAGTGTAGACTCGAATCTCTACACAGTGTACACCACCATCATCAGGGGAAGGAGAGATAAAATGAAAACGAATTTTTGCAATCTCGAAATGCCGGTAAATTCGCTTAGCAAATTGATGTGAAAAAGGAAAACTACGCAATATGTTGGCGTTTTAATCGATGAAATCGAAAGAAAATGCATGGTTTTCATGAAAATGATTGCTCTTGCATGAGTGGAGGTGGCAGCGAAACAAATGTGCCATTATGAGAAGGTCGTTAAAGGTCATTGCAATAACCGAATGAAATGCCAAAGACGAATTGACGAAATTCCGCGCAATCGGGTGCTTATCAAATTCCGATTAGAACAGATGTTCTCATCAATAATATGAATAATCAAATAACTTTGATTGAGAATTTCAAATTTGATTGCGTTGCATGAAAACTATTTCAAGACATTGCAAACTACGATCGGACCCGAGAAGGAGGACAATTTGCATTTGCAAACGAAATAACAATTGTTTTGGACGGTAAATCGTATTGACAAACAAATTAATGGAAAATAAGATTGTACAGAAGTGAAAATAAGACTGAATTAGAGGAATTAAAATTGGGCACTTACCAAATTCTCTTTGATGTAGAATCGACAAAAGACACAACTTCACTCTGCGGCTATCAGACGACGAGTGTCAAATCAAGGGCAAATTTTTCATCTTATTTTCTTGGCCAGAGCTTTTAACGAAGTCCCCGAGGAGGTGTGTATGTTCTCATTTCATTCGTTTGCTTTTTTGTTTCACTCTAATGGATGTTTGTGCTCTTCGCTCAGAAGATGTTTCATTTTCGGGTTGGGGTTAGTGAAAGTCTTAATTGAAATCTGCAGTTGGATGGAGGGATGTTGCATATTTGAAATACGTTTCTATTTTCTGGATTGCTGGTGTACCATCAGGGTTTCTTTAAATAGATTTTGATATTTTTTAGTTATCTTTCTGTTGTCTGGCATGCATTTATATTTGACTACCTCTGTGTCGTTGTCCACATCGTTCCACTTGAGATTTAAATTTTATTAATAATGGCTTAGCATCCTCTTCTTTCTGTGATTATTAATATTATTATGAGTGGGCCTGCAGAAGAAGGTGGGAACCTGTACTCATCTGTAACGAGTGGATGCCTGGATTTGTAGTTTGTAGTTTAACCTTTTCATTTAGTGCGTGCGATTGTTCTTTCAGAATTTTAAAAACAAGCACATAGTACGATCTGTCGCTGCAAGTTAGCCAAAAAAGTTAAGTTAGCAGAGGTTCTTGGTTAGCTGGAATCTCAATATCATTTGGCCGATCCACAGAGGAGGGAGTGAAGGTACCACAACTCCAGAACATTAGAGGCGATCTTCTTTAATACCTAGTATTGACGGTGGAAGACATTGACGAGAGATTGGTCGAACACAGCGGACTCTTCGCCGGTTCTTTGGTTTAAGACGCACCAAAATAGTGGAGTCCTGTCTTTAAAGCTGGACTCATATAAGCTCCTGCTCCTAGTCCTTCCTTTCGACTCATGGGCATGTGTAAAAGGGATGGAGAAACTCTTGATCGTTTCGGTGGAGAAGTTCTGAATTCTGGGTTCAATTTAGCTAATTTCGTATTGATAGCGACGATTTAACCACGACAGGTCAGCCGTTAATATAGGTCTATTCATCTAGCGCCTGTAGACACTCCGAACATGTCCAAGAACATAGAACGTCCACAATATGAATAAGGACGATGTGGATCTTATATGAAAACTCTTATGCAAAGTACCAATAACCACCAAATGCAGTGTATGTACGTCCTAGAGCCTCAAATGCTCACGTGAACATGTATTTCATGGCGCCATTCCATACTGTGTTGCCCTAAATATAAATGGCTTAGTCATAAGTAGAAGCATGTAGACTACAAACTGCTGTACTTGTGCAAATCGTGCACAGTTCAGCTCTCTGCTGACAGGAACAAAACACATATTCAGTCAAAACCTCAACGTGTGCTCCGTGCCATCAATACCATTCCATAATCATTCCACGGAAAAGGGACAAATCGATTTTCCCGACTCCATCCCAAGCAAGCACAAGAAAAAGCTTTCAACGATTCTTTCGTTGACTTTGATACAAACAACAGTTACGCCATATAGAGCGAGATGAAAAATAGGTGATTTACTACGTGTGCGTTTGAAAAGGCACGAAGCGAAATAATCTACCGGTTTCTACAGAAACGGGCGGGGGTGTTTGGGCGCACTATCTCCACGGGTGGGTAAATGGGAATTTAGCCTCACGAACAACGCACAAGAACCAGAACCAGAACATCAGAACACTAGAGGACACTCTGCCAAGGTCAAAGTGATTTCACAGAAAGGGGACTGCTGGTGTGTGTCACCTTCCGACTTTCACTGTTGCCCTCTAATACGTCATGAATCACCATTCATATCGCACGGGGTATGAGAAGAACTATTGCATAAGAGGAACATGCAAGGTATGTAAATAAGGATATATGTTCACAAGAACATATGTATCACATTGGTGGGTCTGTCAATGACCGCGAGGTATGATTTTTTTTTATAAAAAAAAATGCAGCTTTTTATGGTCGGTACAATTTCACAATTCGTCGGCTTGATGTGAACAGGGGTTGAGTGCAAATTATCGGCAAGGCAGTGCGGTGTCACTTCACTTGGGTAAAGTGTTTATCTGAAGCTGTGTGTGTGTTCCTAGATGAGCATAAAAAATACAGACCTAATGCACTGAGGTCCATGATACAGGTAGATATCCTTTTTGCACACACGTGCAGTTAGATAAGGATTCACTCGAAAATAGATGTCAAGTGGATGCCTGGCTGCCGGAGGTAATTAGCACTCTCGATGTGTGGGTGAAAATGAAACAAATAAGTAGATAAAGCCTTAGATGCACAAATCGATTTGTTAGTATTTTTTTGGCAGTCGGAAAGTGAAGGGTCTTCGATAGCACGATCTCTGACCAGTGTCGACAATAGTGCAAGCATAGTGTAAAGCATATTGTCGCTTGTGAAATTTATTGAATTTTATTTTGCATCACAACATGGACGGGTAAGTTTTATTTATAACTTGTGATGTGCGTAATTGTCACGAGTTCAGAGCACACTTATTATTCCATCAAATGATGTTGTTTTGATTTTGAGGATTGTTCTGGTGGTCGATTGTGATTTCCCCCTTGTTCGTCAAGAGAGGTTGCTATGGTTAAAGTTGTGCGATAACAGATTTGTTTACTTGGGCAGGTGTTTGGTGGATGAAGTGGAAAGAGCACCGATTTTTGTGTTGTTTGTGTGGAGTTTGACGTTAGAGAGGAAGCTATTGTTTCGTTAAATTGGGTATTTCAAATATAATTTTATAGCATAACTGACAACAGCTCAAGTGGAAAAGTGTGTGCATTTAGAGCTTTGTGATTTATTGTCTGTGTTGCAGGATGTACGAGCTTCATAATTATCGACATTTCAGGGGAAGAGTCTGTGTTTCTATCTATTGATTTTTTTAATTAACGAAATGCCCCCTTTGCTACCATTCAGTGTGTCTACGGTAGCTTCGAAGAACTGTAGTTTGAGTCATATTCCTTCCTTATTCTGTTTGTCGTGTCGCATGTGACTGTGACAAATTTATACTGTCTTAGTCGCTTTATGTCACTAATTGAATACAAATTTGCACCATTGACATGTGACACGGGGGAATATGAGGACGAAACTAAATAAAACAACAATTCCACAAAACTAAGCAAACCGGTATTATGGCAACGTGAGCATTTAGGTATTAAAATTATGAGTATATCCTTTCGGCCATTAAGCATGTACAGTCACTCACAAACGTAAGTAGACAGCATAAAATTAAGTCTACGTTCTGTACTAAAATTAAATTCAAGCGGGACGACATGAACAAGTATCTTGAATGAAGTTTTTTTTGTATAATAACTAGAAATTTACTTAAGGCATGCAAAAATATAACGAGAAGTACTAGGTACATGGGGTCATAAACCAAAATTGCAAGCAAACCTCACAAAGTAACCACATGTAAAATTGTAGATGCATCTGCCATAATACTGCAACTTGCTAGTGGCAATTTAGTGTCCACTCTTCAATAAATTGATGAATACTTGATCTGTCTCAATCTCTCTCTTCGTCAAAAGCATTGCAAGCAAAGACGGCCATTTGTTGGAGATGTGAATTTCGTTAATGGCCCGCTGAGCCTATAGTTTTTGAGATGTCTGTCTGCTCAAATTGTACCCACTAATCTCTGCGAATGAGAAGGCACCATATGAAGGAAGAGTTCGCAAAATTCACAATTCTTTGTGAGTTGCACTTAACATATTGACAACGCACATTGTTGGTCGCAGTCGACAATAAGTATAGGATTTTTCCGTGGAGTCCAGTTTGAATCTATTTTTTTAATTTTATGTTGCTAGGCTGCTAAGAATAATACGGCGTTAGACGGAATTGAGAACCGAAAGCAAGCTGTTCAGGTCCATGACAGAACCATATGTTTAGGTAAAATAAAGCTAATGTCAGAACCGAATGAAAAGCACCCAGAAGCTTTAGAAGTCAGTCGTTGGAAACACAAAATTCCGCAACAACTTTTAAGCACATACTCCCACCAATGAGGCATGTACTACAGTGTGGACGCAAGTCATCATTAAACGTACGATTTGTAGTACAGGTTGAACACTGCTGTTGATGTCGCTTACAATTATTATGGAAGCAAAACTGGTGGGCGATGATACACGGTGTATCGTGCCCGTTCGTTCGATTGTTTAAGTTTTTAAGCTTTAGCATTTAAGTTTAAGCATTTATACGTCCATTATGACCCAGAGAAACGTGACTTAATTATCCACCCATTTCAGTGGACCCATGATTCCATCTCTTCATGCGATCACCCATGACTGCATCTGAAGTGATTTCTTAACCTTTGAATCTATCAATTGAAGGTTGTAATTTGTGTTATTTGTATGAAGTTTGACATTCGATTAAAAATGAGAATGCAACATTCCTTAAACCCGGATGGTTATCCTTAGTCGAATCGACTACCTCCAGGTTTAGCAGTTTTTCTTGTATGAGGACCATCGGGACATTTTAAATAAATTTTACTTCCCTTCAGAGGATGTTTCGCTTCCGTGTTAAAGTCCGCATGGTTGTAACCAAAGTCCGAAAAATATTTTCCAAAGTGTCATTTTAAGGCTCAGTGTGTCACACGGAAAATTTGTTTTAATGTATTTTAATCAACCTCATTAATTTAAACTTCTCATAATCTTCTCAAATTCCATGTCGTATTCAAATCCAAAGTGCCTTATGGTACGATCCAGCCACTCGGCAACTCTGGTCTTAACAAGGAAATTCCTCTCGCGGTTCTGCCAAATGAATTTGCTTGCCAAATGCATCACCGCCTTCCCTGAATAGCTCGGGCGGTGATGCATTGATTTCCTTTGTAATATATGTTGGTGACTTAAAGGGTCAGTCTTAGAGATTCGAATAAATTCGACGTTTTATGCCTCGTTTATCCCCAAGTTTTGCGGCTGCAATGCATTTCTTAACTTATTCTGAGAGCAGATTTTGACTTCTTAACTGCAGAATGAGCCATATTTCTTGTATACATAGCCAAATGCATTCTCCGTTTATCAAGGCATATAGAGTGTAAAATGTAGCTAACGGTATAACAAACTGAGATGCGGGCAGATGTGTTGTAAGTTGATTCGACGCAACGCAATCAAATATACGTAACCATCGAGTAAGGGTGACGTATATTTTAAGTAAATGTTTCGCTGAATTTGGGATTTCGGGAATGATTTTATAGCTCATGAGGACACATGAGTCGCGGTCTGTTGCACTACAGTGGAACTCGCATGTAGACACGATTGTTTTTATACCGAACAGTACACTCCCGCTTACATATTTCGTGGCAGTGCTGTACACTTGTGCCTCGAAAATTTCAGAAAAACAACAAAATTAAAGTTAAATTAATGAAAAATGTATTCTTAGAATTTCAAGAGCAATGCATTAAACTGTCAAGAGATCTCAACAAAAGTTTGAAAATCCTAAACGAAGTGCCATCCGTATGAGCAGCGAACTTTCAGAAGCACCCAATTCCCAGCTAATACAAACAAAATGTTATACTTCTTGGTATGCAAGAAGATGTGAACAAGCAGCAATTAATTTAAGCATCCTTATTAAAAATTCTACATTTTTCCTCGACGAATCAATCATTCTATTTGCGAACTGTCAAGCTGAGATCGCAATACACAAGAGAGGCAAACGCGATCCACAAATTCACGACCAAAACATTCGCGATGAAGTGTCTGTCTGCTCAAATTGTACCCACTAATCTGTGGGAATGAGAAGGCACCATATGAATGAGGAGTTCGCAAAATTCACAATTCGTAGTGAGTTGCACTTAACATATTGACAACACAATCCACAAAGTGCTGGTCGCAGTCGACAATTTCAGGCGTAAAAATTGAACAACGAAAATTCCATGCGAATGAATTGGCGATGTTTGTATCATAGAGCGTAGTCCGCAAGACGCGGCTCATGTGCCTCATGTGTACGGCACTTTAATCGGGCATTGCGACCGGTACTTCTCTCAGATTGTTATTTCAGTTTTGACAAGACGGCAAGAAACTGCGCGCAAATTGGTACATACGAGTATTCGTAGTTTATTCGGATATTTCAACTAGTTTTTGCGGTGATTCTTCTCGATTGCGAAACACTTGACGTACCAAAAAGCATACGTTTTCCTGTAAATACTACATTATATTTAAAAATTGGTTGTTTATGATAAATACTCCGGGGTGCAGTTACATAATTGCTGTCGCCGGAGAAATGTTTGACGCAGAATCAAGAATTTAGAAATTCCAACCAAGTTCAAATATTTCTCTGTGTTGTTCATCTTTTAAGTTATTTACGCTTGTTTCTTTTACTTTCAGCTGCGGTATGGTTGGGGGACGATTTGCGTACAGTTTATTGCCAAAACTCGACAAAAACGTTCCAGTGAACGTTGATAAGTTTAAATGCGATGCCCAACTGTCGCTAGTGAATAAAAGACTCCAGGAATTCTATCGAGAACAACAGTTCTGCGATGTAACACTGGTCGCCGGCATGGACGGTGTCAAAGTGGAAGCGCATCGAGTTATTTTAGCCTCTTCGAGTGACTATTTCTGTGCGATGTTCGGCGGCTCGTTAAGTGAGTCCCGATCGAAGGAGGTCTATTTGGATCAAATCGATGGTGTGACTCTGCAGGCTATTGTGGATTTTATGTACTTTGGAACGTTAGAGATACGCAGGGATAATGTAGAGAACATACTGACGGCATCCAGCCTGTTTAACTTAGAAAAGGTTGCAGAGCGTGGTTCCCAGTTCATGATTAATCATCTGGATTCGTCCAACTGTCTCGGCATAGCACTGTATGCTGAACAGTACAATTATTTCTTGCTTTACAGACACGCCTACGCGAAGGTGTGCGAATGCATCACAGAACTCCCAGAGGAAGATGAGTTTCACATGCTGAATGTGGAACAGTTTACCAAATTTCTGAAGAGCGATGACCTGTGTGTCGAGAGTGAGGAGGACGTGTTCCGAGTAGTCATCAAATGGATTGAGCATGATCGCGAGGACAGGGAGCAATACATTGCCCGGCTGTTTGGACTTGTGCGGTTCTATAGGTTATCGCCAAGTTTCATAGACAGCGACGTGATTCCGGTGTACAATGCGAACGACTGTCTCGATGTGATTGCGAAGTCGCGCAAGCAACGTTACCAAAGCAAATACAGCAGAAATAGAAACCCAAAGAAGAAGCTCACCTACATCAGCGTGTGGTTTACAGACGAAAACGTCCTGAGTGCGGAGGTGTATAATCCGGTCCTCAACTGCTGGAAGTATCAGGAGTGGCCCGAAAAGCCCAACAACCGATCGGTTTTCAAGACAGCTGTCCTGGGCAACGAACTCATCTTCGCCGGAGGCCGGACAGAGTACTTTTGCCCTTCAAACATAGTTGACGCCTTGGATGTCAAGACGATGAAATGGAGGGAGTTGCCTTCAATGTTATCACCACGGCATCTTTTCGCTCTAGTTGCTTTGGACGGAAAATTGTACGCGGTGGGAGGACGAGGTGACGATGGGGTCCTACAGTCTGTAGAGCGGTATGATCCTGAAACGAACCAATGGGAGTATGTGGCTTCAACGTTAGAACGACATGCGGAACATGCTGCAGTGGCGTTGAATGGAAAGCTTTACGTGCT
Source organism: Eristalis tenax (assembly GCA_905231855.2). Lineage (NCBI taxonomy): Eukaryota > Metazoa > Arthropoda > Insecta > Diptera > Syrphidae > Eristalis > Eristalis tenax. The sequence continues at coordinate 70,802,865 of HG993125.1, read as the reverse complement.
TGGTGGTTCACACAGCTTCGAGTGCTACAACCCAGAGACAGATACGTGGTGTAGGAAAGCGCCAATGAAGTCGTCAGCGTCACCCGCGACCATGGCGGTGGTAAATGACACATTGTTTGCAATAAGCTCCCAAGACTGCAAGCTTCAGCGGTACGAGGCAACAACCAACGTATGGGTGGACATCTCAACGCTGGGCGGGAACATCAAGAATATCGAGTGCTGTGGCTACGGCGACACGCTTATAATTAGCGTTGGAAACTCCTTAGTCATGTCGTACAACATTCTGACAGAAGTGTGGTCAACTCTTCCACCGTACGAAAGGCTGTGCGGAAAAGGCGTCTTAGTGTCGATTTAAGAAGGCGGAATTAAGTCTGCTGTTAGAATGCATGTGTCGGGTTTCCAAGAACTGCTGTATAAATACAGAGATACTGATAATACATATGTAATAACTGGTAAGCCAATAAGCGGCGAAGTAGTCAATTGTGGTAACACGAAGTAAAGTACAAATGTCGATATTTTATGGGAACGCTAGGTTAAGCTTTTATAGAGAATAAAATCTGTTTTTTTAAGTAAGGTTTTCAAACGAAAACAAAAGGACAAGTATTTGAATTTTATTTGGTGACTAACTTCCTTTCATCTCGTCAGGCCTGGAGCCCTATTTCGCTCCATCATACTTCATTTCTGGTTTGTAGTATACGCTACTCATATAGTTCATATGTAACAATATTTTGACACACTTGAAAACACACTGAATTACGTTAATATTATATATTTTGAAAAGCAATCACAGATTTTTTCTAACGGGATCAAAGCATTGGAAACATGTAGTTTTACAGCCGGACAAAGAACAGAAAACAAAAAGGGAGAAAAAAACGAATTACTGAGACGAAACCAGCCACCGATTTCGAATTACATCATGTTCGCAAGCAGCCCCACTGAGCAGCAATCACTTCGAGTTAATGAGCGGACCAAAATACATTGGGTTTGTTGGATTTATCACGGGACTTAACATTGAGTTCGAATTATCGAGAAATTTGAATTAGCGAGTGTCGAATTATCGAGAGTCGACTGTTCTTGAAATACTGAGATTCCACAGGAACCAAGACAATCGCTTATGGCGATGACGTTGTCGTAATGGCAGTGAGCTAGTTGAACGCGCATTTAATACCATCCTCACGCGCTATTTTGTTTATCAGACCAATTCTGACATACGACAGCGTATTGTGGGCGCAGGCTTGCCTTAAAGCCACCAACTTGAATACAGAGACGTACGTGCCTTGGTGTGGCATGCGCAATCTCCACTACTCCAACGGCGTGGTTAATGGTTCTACTGTAACTTCCTGCAGTCGACCTATATGTGAGAAGAGTGCCATAGGATCACCCAATCCAAGGGCAGGCGCTCCAGCCCCGAGGGTCATGCCTGTATACTAAACAGACTACATATTGCACAAATCGTTAGTGACTACTGCCTCGCCTCCCTCGATTTTGAAACACCGTGTCAATTCCCAACAAGGAAGCAATGGAATTCTCCCAGAACCCATCAACGACTCGGTATCCAAACACGTCCATTCGGATGAATCGAAGATGGAAAGAGCACAGGCGCTAGCATTTTCTCCGAAGTATTAAGGTGGGGAGTTCCTGGCGATCAAGGAAACGGCCAAAATGATATTGTTGAAAATACCGCCGCCTGATATTACCATTCTAATCAACAGTAAAGCGGCCATTTAGCAATTTCGGCTTTTGAAATCAGTCCAAGCTGGTCGCATGCTGACGTGAAGAGCTCAAGGTTCTTGGTACGCAGCACTCGATAGCTCTGTGCTGGGTGACAGGTCACAGGGACACAACGGGTAACGAGGTAACAAATGAACTTGCCAGGAAAGGGGCCGAAATCGACCTCTCAGGCAATCCCATGCATTGATCCGCCTCTAGCAGAAGTCAAGACGAAAGTGGACGACAAAGTCAGGGAGCTCTCTAATCACTGGTGAGCCCTCCCGAATGCTGTGGCCTAAGTTCAACAACACAACAATCGACAAACTTCTTCAAGCAGATATCCACCCTTATTATGATTGGCGTTGAACGCGTTGTCGAAAAACGACTGTGCGATTACGCATTATAAAGGGTGATTTTTTAGCTATTATCTTTTTGGCAACACTGGCTTAAACAGCTGACGCACGTTTCGTGTTTTGTTTCACTGTCAAACATCTTCAGTTTGGTCTATAATTTAACCATGAATCGTCTTACAAACGAACAACGCTTGCAAATTATTGAATTTTATTATCAAAATGCGTGCTCTGTTAAGAAAGTTCATCGCGCGCTTCATCCATTTTATGGTCAGTTTAGACGAAGCTCATTTTTGGCTCAATGGGTACGTAAATAAGCAGAATTGTCGATTTTGGAGTGAATATTAGCCAGAAGCATTGCAAGAGCTATCAATGCATCCAGAAAAAGTCACAGTTTGGTGCGGTTTATCATCATTGGACCGTACTTCTTCAAAGATGATGCGAATCGTAACGTAACTGTGAATGGTGAGCGCTACCGTGAGATGATATCCAGCTTTTTTTTGCCCAAAATGCAAGAGCCTGACTTGCATGACCTGTGGTTTCAACAAGACGGTGCCACATGCCACACAGCACGCGCAGCAATGGACTTATTGAGAGGCGAGTTCGGTGAACATTTTACTTCACGTTCGGGACCGGTCAATTGGCCGCCTAGATCGTGCGATTTAACGCCTTTAGACTATTTTTTGTGGGGCTATGTTAAAGCTCATGTCTATACAGACGAGCCCGTTCAATTGACAACATTGAAGCATTTATTCGTGAGATACCGGCCGAAATGTTGGAAAGAGTATGCCAAAATTGGACTAAGCGTATGGACCATTTGAGGCGCAGTCAAGGTCAACATTTGCATGAAATAATCTTCAAACATTAAATTATATGGACCGTACTATCGATTCAAATAAAGACTTTATGCATTTTTCTGAATGTTATGTGTTTTTCCTTGAAAAACTTTGGCGTTGCGCCAGTCGTTCTACGAAAAAAGGCGTTTATGTTTGTGAAACGTAATTATTGTTTGACAGTTTGCATTTTATCGGTATTCTGGTTGTCGATACAGTGTGGCAAAACGCTTACTTAAACGCCTATTTTTGTCGTGGAGAAATTTGTCAACGCCAGAAGTTAAAAATCTATTTAAAATGTAAGATTTATTAAATTGATCGATACATGTGGTTTAATTTAAATGTTTTAAGGGTAAAAGTAACAAATAATAAATAAATGAAACGGTTGGTAGAGCTAATGGAAAAAATGTAAGCTCGGCCACCAATTTCAAAAGGGCTATTCCCCAACCCGCTTCATTGAAAAATGAGTGGGAAGAGGTAGCTGCTTGTTAAGTAGCTTAGGACCAATACGAGACGGTTAAGAGTGGCAAAAAGTACGTATGAATACTAGAAAAGAAAAAACTAGAGACAAACACTAAGATTTATTTCATATATACATACCTAGGTTTGGTCCGGTGATAAATTTAAAGAAAAACGATCGTTTTCAACGAAAAAAAAGTAGGGGCCACAGGGGGAGGACTGACAGGCAAAAGTACTTGAATGAAACAGATGAAGCTGCAGTAAAACTTCTTGTCCATGATGAAAAAAAAAATGGGTCTTACCTAGGACAGCATAAGCATGGGCTGTGGGGACGAAGATGAAATCGAGGATACCCTACCTTTGTCAACAGAGACACAGAACACCCGGAGAATTCTTCCAATTCCATTTTTATTTTGCAGGTTCGTCAGGACTTTTGGATGGTTGGACGAACGCATTAATGCATGAAACACAATAGTGCGTTGCTGCGTTCGACTTCAATGTTACGGAGAGGTGCGATGACGCACTGCGATAATCAGCTGTTCACTCTCTCTCTTTCAAATACCAGATGAAAGCTGTTTTCGTTTGTGAAATGCCAAATCGAAAAATATTCAATCACTACCTAGTTGGAGATGCAGCATTCCCTCTGAAGCCGTACTTGATGCGACCTTATCCAGGGAGATTGCTGGATCCTGAAAAGCATTACTTCAACAAACGATTATCCCGAGCTCGTCGTGTAATCGAAAATGCTTTTGATATTATAGTGGCGAAGTGGCGAATACTTGGAACAACGCTCCATATGTTGCCTACAAACGCTGACAAAAGTGTAAAAGCAACCACAGTTCTACATAATTTTGTGAAGTTAAACTAAGCGTGGATACGTGTGATGAGGATGGTGACATCCTTACAAGAGGCCTTTGGAGAAGTGAAGTATCGCCGCTTTCTCAAGGTTGCCTTGTAGGAGCTCACAATTCATCAAAAGTGGCTTTCTCAATGAGAGAAGAAATAAAAACTTATCTAAATGCCAACAAAATTTGATGCCTGTAAATCGAAACATATAATTTTATTGAATAAAATACTGATATATGAATTTTTTTAATTTTTATTTTCAAAAGCAGCATTCACTGTGTTAAATAAAACTGTGTGCACATGGTTTTGTACTGCTTCCGGCAGAGCTTCGATCCTTATTGCCATCGCAGCCATAAACTTTTCGTTGTATGTCTTCGGTACTGGAGCAGCATCTAGCCTGTCTGTCATTGATTCCTTAACGTCCTTTAGGAACTCGGAGAAGGATTCATTGGTCTTGTTTAGGTCTTTGGAGATTTCGTCCCACTTTGAGTCCCTTTTTAATACGTTTTTATACGCACGGGACTTTGTGTCGTATAAAAACGGCTCCTCTCGCACTAAGTTAATTAAGTTTTCTTCAAATGACATCTGAAAATGAGTTATTTTTATAATATAGTAAGCATATTGAATATTGCAATTGACTTACGGTTCAGATCTTTTTCAATTTTCGAAACTTCCTCCTTGGTCCGAATTCAAATTGATTTTGTCGTTAAAATGTAGCAGCTGTTTATCATCGCACCAATCTGTCAAAAATTTTCCAACATGTTCGATAATGACATGCGATGGTCTCACGTTTTACGATCCTCTCATCTCTCTCATTTTGTAATTACGTAGGTCGCCACGGTATTCTGTGCATGGCCATTGAATTGTGTGCGTTGAAAGACGACGCAACGCAGCAACGCACTATTGTGTTTCAGGCATAAGACGAATCGAAAAATTCGTCGACTATCGATTCAGACGACAATCGACAATCGCAATCGGGCCCATAGGTTCAGCTGGACCTATGTGAAGCTTGGCCCCACCACTCCCGCCTACTCATCTGACCTAATCTAATATTTAGCTTCTAAAGGGTGATTTTTTAAAAGCTATAGGAAAGTTTTTCAAGGAAAAACACATAACATTCAGAAAAATACATAAAGTCTTTATTTGAATCGATAGCACGGTCCATATAATTTAATGTTTGAAGATTATTTCATGCAAATGTTGACCTTGACTGCGCCTCAAATGGTCCATACGCTTAGTCCAATTTTGACATACTCTTTCCAACATTTCGGCCGGTATCTCACGAATAAATGCTTCAATGTTGTCAATTGAACGGCCTTGTCTGTATAGATATGAACTTTAACATAGCCCCACAAAAAATAGTCTAAAGGCGTTAAATCGCACGATCTAGGCGGCCAATTGACCGGTCCCGAACGTGAAGTAAAATGTTCACCGAACTCGCCTCTCAATAAGTCCATTGTTGCGCGTGCTGTGTGGCATGTGGCACCGTCTTGTTGAAACCACATGTCATGCAAGTCAAGCTCTTGCATTTTGGGCAAAACAAAGTTGGATATCATCTCACGGTAGCGCTCACCATTCACAGTTACGTAACGATTCGCATCATCTTTGAAGAAGTACGGTCCAATGATGCCACCAGCCCATAAACCGCACCAAACTGTGCCTTTTTCTGGATGCATTGGTAGCTCTTGCAATGCTTCTGGCTGATATTCACTCCAAAATCGACAATTCTGCTTATTTACGTAACCATTGAGCCAAAAATGAGCTTCGTCTAAACTGACCATAAAATGGAGGAAGGGCGCGATGAACTTTCTTAACAGAGCACGCATTTTGATAATAAAATTCAATAATTTGGAAGCGTTGTTCGTTTGTAAGACGATTCATGGTTAAATTATAGACCAAACTGAAGATGTTTGACAGTGAAACAAAACACGAAACGTGCGTCAGCTGTTTAAGCCAGTGTTACCAAAAAGATAGTAGCTAAAAAATCACCCTTTACAATCGAGTTGATCACCCCTATCGGCCATTGGGTGGGAAATATTTTGTGTTACCAGGAACGCGAATAACGATCGGCATAAAATGATAGAATGAAAAAATGAATCCCAAAATGACCAAAATAAACTGAAGTTTACGCTGTAGGCTTGTTCGGCTTGACAACCTCTCACAACCTGAACTCAAGGGGGCTGCAACTAGGTTTCCATGAAACCGCGAGTTGGTTGTACCCCGACAATGTAAGGCTGCTTCACACGGGAAACATTTAGTTTTTGTATATGTCTGCGACTTCCTTTTGCCTCACCGGCATTGAAAAGCCGACGACGATTTTAGCCGCTTTTACACTCGGCCAAACGAACACGAACACATCACACGTCGAAGGGGGACATCGACATAGTTCACCATGCAGTGCAATGACAGACACCCTATAACACAAGAGGGCAAAACAGTAAATGACCAATTTTATCAATAAAGCACAACACCAAAACTAATTTTTACTAAAATATATAAGTTTTATTAGTCTGGAAAACAATATATTTTCTTTCTCTTATTGTGTAAATGATTACAGTTATCTTTAAAATTCTAATTTCTGAATTCTCTTATTTTCCTTTTGTCATCTTCGCCTTACGTACGTATTGTATATATAAATCTCTTGAAATCTGAGCAAGTGAAGTGACTACTCGCAGGAGTATTTCATCTCCACTTCCCCAATGACACAATATATAAGAGATGGTAAAAAGCTTCATTGTATAAAGTCTCTTCATAGATTTAACACTAAACAATAACTTTATCTTTTTCTCATTTCCTTAAAGACTTTTGTTTCGCCATTCTTTTTGAACAGACAGTAATATAAAACAGAATATCTAGAAAACACCAAAGCACAGCGTTGTGAATATTGCGTGCAAAAGAACTATTAACTTCAATGCAACAACGACTACTCTGCTTATTTTCTTATTTTTTATTAGCTCTACTTTAACTTAAGAATTAACAATAGTTTTATTCCTAACATACAAATTCTCTCAACTCGCCTATGCAACTACGCGTATGCGTTAAGTATATTTACTCTAAATAATATAATAATAAAAAAATGCATTATCTTGTCTTGAGTTTTTTCTTGTGGGTTTTTTTTTTTTTTTTTTAATTTTTTGTGGTTTTTACGTTTTCTAAAATTATTAAGAAAAAATGTAGAAAATTGACATGTTTAGTATTGTTGTATTTTTGACACTTCCGAAACCCTGGAGGACGCCTTGCTGTGTCCGGGCACCTTTATGTTTAGTTTTGTGTATTTTTTGTTTTAGACAACAATTCAGCAGTAGACTCGCGGGATGATGATTCATTGCTTTACGTAGCTACGCCTACATAAATCTGTGTCCTTCAGCTCCTGAGGAGTTGCCAACACAACACATGTGCTTCATACATTATTTCCATATGTAGGTACACTCATCTAACCATAAAAGGACATCAATCCAGAGTCTACTGTGGCCATAAACTAAACGTATTTAACGTAAGATATGTGTATAAAAAAAGAGAACAAATAATTGTTTGAATAAATTAAAATTAAGTGTGTGAACAGATAGCAAATATGTACGACAACGATCTAAATTAAAAGTGTTATTTCGACAGAAACTGTTTAGAATAATAGAATAATTTGTTGATGATTGTGTTTCAGTGTTTTTGTTTGTTGCATGGTTGTGCTGTGTTTTAAAATGGTGATTCAATTATTGTAACTGTGTCACGCTGTAGAGGATGTGTGCTCTAGCGGCTGGTAAGACCCTGAACAACCTTCGGCAGAGGTGCATCAAAATGGGCTGGCACCGTGCCCAGTGCATCAGAACTGGTGCGTTCTATGTCGCAGTTCTGCAAAGACAATTTGAGAGTTATTTTGCGTTTTTTTTGTCGGGAGTGTATAAGTTTACCTTTGGCTTGACACGATACGTGTCAACACATTCAACCTGAAGAGGGATCTGTTCGACCTCGAAGTTGAAACCATTTGTGCGGACGACAAGCAGTGTATGTAGCGGAACATTGATGTATGGAACTTGATCTGAAATGCAATAAATGTTAATCATATGGTCTACTGGGTGGCGAGTATTGTAATAGTTCTTAATGGACGCTGTGACCTGGAACAAATTGGAACCCCCATTCATCAACAATCTGCGTTTCTTGACGATTAATCATTTATTCATGGCTCGTGCTTTTTTTTTGAAGACAGTTATCAAGAAAGATGTCAATTGAGAAGAACAGAAAGATGGCCAGACCCTGAAACCCGATCCATTTCAGCAGTTGCTTTCTTTGAACAGATTAAGATAAGTGCAGGATAGAAAAGATACCACAACTCTTCTGCTCCTACCCGGCTGGATGTCAGGTGATTTCTCCAACGACGTATGTGCGGTGAACAATGTATTATATTCTTCGTTTCCTCAGCTCCGTTTGGATCCGATTAGGAAAACTCAGCTTAGGTGTGCAAGAGCGACGGCAGAGAGTGCAACACTGGAATATACCACAACGATAATGGAAACGGAAGGTATTCGGCTGAATTGTTACTGTTCGAAAAGGAACGTATTAAGAAGGCAGCGGCAGATGTTTACACATGTAAGAGGATCGCTGGCCCCAAATGGGGACTTAAACCAAGAATGGCTCATATGATGTATACGGCTGTTGTTTACATACGGTATCCTTGTTTGGTGGCCAGAACTGAATAACAAAAGCAATCTTAAGTTGAAAGCAGTATTCATCGTGTATCTGCATCACAGAGGCATTGCGATCCATCCCCACAGCCGCTATGGAGACATTGCTATAGCTTCTTCCCATGGACATCTATGGGAAGCTGGCAGCTACCAAGGCAGCGTTAAAACTGGTTAATGCAACCGCTGCAACAGATCTTACAGCCCGCGACATACAGAGATAATCAGAAATGCGAGAATACCAACGCATGCAGACTATACAGCGCCCGCTTTAGACTTCGAGTTTGGGTTAAAAACATTCATCCCGGACAGAGAAGAGTGGGCAAATGATTTAGTGAGGAAATCGGGCTGCCTGGAAATCTACACAGATGGCTCAAAAACAGACGAGTGCACCGGACCTTTGGTATTCGCTGCATCTCTGTCCCTCCGACTGGCTAACTATTGTAGTGTATTCCAGGCAGAAATAAAAGATATCCAAGAGTCTGCAATGTCAATGAATCCGATAGACGGGCTATCTATGGCCATCTACATAAATAGTCAGGAGGCCATTAAGTCTCTGGATACATTGCGAGTTAAATGGAAGATGGAAAAACTTTTCCGTCTGTCTCTTAGCGGTTAGATAAGGTTAGATGCAACCTAACTCTATGCTGGGTCCCTGGGCATAGTGGTTTTCCAGGCAACGAAAGGGCCGACGAGTTAGCAAGAATACTGCACAGAATACTGGACTGGCACTGGCAAATAATCAGGACATTCCATATCCCTCAATTCAAGTAATAAACACCTTGTGACTTACAGATGCCATCAACACCGCTAATCGGAGATGGATGGAATTAGATACAAGCATGACTTCGAGGCATATTTGGCCAAACAAAACAAACACTCCTAAAACTAAACAGGAATGAAATAAGGAACATTGTGGGCATTGTCACATGCATGCCAGCAGAATGGGAGCCCACCACAACGACTATTGTAGAAGCTGCAGAGACGAGGAGGAAGAAGAAACTACGCTTCACACCCTCGGCATCTGTCCAGCCCGTGCAAGAACTAGAAATGATATACTAGGCATCTACTTTATCAGCAACCTTGAGGGAATGTCACATTTGAAGATACAGGACATAAAGTTATCAGGAAAACAAATTGGCTGTAAATCAGCACAGGAGTAGACACATTAAAATAGGTCACTACGATGCTATTAGGCTGCTGCCAGGTGTTAATGAAGTGCTTTTGAACTAAAGAGGCACCGGGTAGTGATATCTTAAGGTATCCAACCAGGATCTAAATGGGCCACAACTGCTGCAGTGGTGGCAATCAACTTAACCTAACTTAACCTAACCTACTGTTCGAAATTGTGAAAGCAAATCAGTGTAATTTTGTGTGTTCCCTGCGTGTGATTAATTGATCAACTCAGTATAATGGATGAGACAAGGCGGTGTTCTGTACCAGATACCAATTCCTTCTAAATTTAATTAGAAACGGTCTCGTGTGACGAAGCCACCAATTTTCTTTTCCGTTCTAAAACACCCCCCTTCGGCCATAGAATAACATATTATGAATTCCTACCGTGACAGCACACTTAATCTAATACTGCCAACTGCCAGTTAATAACATCCATGAATTTTCCCTGAATGTCACTTGTGTCGATGAAACAGAACATGTTTCCAGTCTTGAGTCAAACGACTCTTGAAATGAAATGATCACATACTCGTATCTCTTCACATACTTCGTACGTCTTTATCGTCTTAGACATCTGCTCTACTCGATACAATCCAAAATTAAGAGATTAAACTTACAGGAAACCCCTTTTTATTTTAGTCGTGTCACCTGTCACTTCGTCACATGTTATATTTAGGTGACTAATGGAATACAATTTTGTCACAGTGGCACGACTACCAGAATAAGGGTGAATACAGGGCGATGTTCTTTATCGCTATTTAAACAATCAACGATTAATTCAGGTAGCCCACCACATTCATGGTCGTGGCTTAGCTGTTTGATAGGATGAGTACCATCCTCCTCTCTACAATCCACAGACATTTAAGCCCAATGTGCACGGACACCTTGAACCTGTTAATCTCGTGCTACAACTTGACTTCAAGCAATTAAAGGTTATTCGTAATACACTCTAGAATATACTCAAAAATATATTCTATCCACAAACCAGGTTCTGTTGCAGCGAAGGTCAAGGGCACCTGTTTATCAGCAGCGAAGTTCTTCCCTTTAACCAGACCTATTACTTTAAAACGTCTGCTTCAAAGTTCAGGCGCAGCATCATATGGGACACACTCGAAACTAATATACATCCTAATAATTTTGGCGCTGGATTTATAACGATCTTCTTCATGCATCAGTAATCGCGCTGAAAGTTGGTCCACTTTAACAAGACAAGAAATATCATTTCATGACTTCCGTCTCATGTCGCATACCGGCCAAGCCAACAGAAATGATTTGTAAATGCGGACACATTCCGGGCAGGCAAGTAAACAGCAGAGACGCCACACTACTCACAGATCAAAGGAATTACTTGAACGCACTCCTCCCACGCTTTATATGCATGAAGTTAATTTCTCACATGCAAAGAATTGTTTCCTGCAAGGAATTCAAAAATAAAATATATCTCCGCAGCACAACAGTTCGCAGCAGAATGTGACTCAACGGCAGTCTATTTTTAATTGCCATCGCGCTTCTTTATTTATTTTCGTAAATATTATCGTCCAAGTTGGTCCAGATCACGTTGTTCTGTTTACGAAAAATGCGAGCGCTCGCTTCGTCGAAATAAAACAATGCACACTGCGTACTTCAGCCGAATAGACGCAGTTTGTGAATTCACTTACCAGGTTTGGTGCCATTGAAGTACGCCATAACGCATCGCAATACCGCCTGGTGGGAAACCACTAGAACCTGCGTTTTTGTGAGCAGTCCTTGGATCACACTGTCGACGCGCTGCAACAAATCCAAATAGGATTCGCCATGAGGGTAGCGGTACTTGAATTTGTCCTGATCACGCCAAGCGAATTCTTGCGGAAATTGTTCCTGAATCTCTTCATATGTGAGTCCTTCACAGATTCCCTGCGAATGAAAGGAATGACGTATATCAATTTGATGTTCTGCACGCGACATGAGAGGTCGTTAACTTACAGCATTTATTTCATTCAAATCATTTACGGCAGCTCTAGGGCCGGGGATGTCCCGAGCAGTGTGAATTGTTCGCTGGAACTCCGACGTCCAAATCTATCAGAGCGTTTGGTTAGAATATGAAGTTAATGGCATATAGTCTGAGATCATACCAACTGGGGTCCCGGAAGGGCTGTTTGATTTTCTTTGAATAAACGCGTCAAGCGTTCGGCATACTTCCAGCCTCGTGGAGAGAGATCTGCATCACCACCAATTCTTCCGACGACATTGTAATCTGACTCGCCATGCTAGAAATGAGATGTGATAACCCCGTCAGCACATGATCGATGTGTGCTTGTTTAACACAACTTACCCGGCTGAAGTAGAAGAGCTGCTCCCTGATCACTGGGTGAGAGAGAACTCCTAAAATGGAAGTCTGCAAGGCTCCCTGCACACCGCGTGCCATTACTGAGTGGACGTAAAGATTCTCCGAGTTGTTGACAGTGATCAAGGGGCTCTCATCGGGCATACACTTCTCGAATTTCACCGAACACTCGCGGAGCTGTAGGCAGAAGAGGATATGCATTTTACTTGAATGCTGCAAGATGTGGTGTGGAAATTACCTTCTCAGAGAATACCTTCTTCCAGTCGGTATTCGGATTGTTTGTCCTCTGGAAGTAACGGACCATCTCCTTGATATTTGATTCCAGACTCTTTTCGTCGCAATCAATTTCAACGATTAAGTGATGATAAATGCGGTCCGAGCAGAAGGTCCGAATGAATTGACGAGACAGCCGGGTCAGGTGCAAGCCATCAATGATCTGAAAGAATAATTTTAATTGAGAATAAAAATCGATTGGATCGGGACGGGATTTGATGTACTCACAGCCACATTGTTGCCGTCGAGGAACCATTTGGAAATTTCGCTTAAGGTTTCCGCGGTAGCATTTTGTTCCACAGAGAAAACTAAAATGAAAACGAAAAGTTTTTGTTTGAGATTCTGGCGTTGGATTCTTGAGGATTCTTGAAATAAAGCAGATCAAACAATGAACTGAGAGAAAAGCAGTTTCCTCGAAGGATGTCAACAGAAACATTACAATTTCCTCCGAGAGAAACCATGTGTGTCCTTCGATTGGAATGAATTTTTCATAGACTCCATCAACCACGCATCACTAAGGTCAACCAAATCGGAGACGCTCACTCCGGTTTTAGAAGTAAGGCACAAGCCCATAGAAACCGTTGCGTTTATAAAATTATAATCAATAAGCACTGTATTGCCGGATTGCAAAGGGGGGCTCAATGAATACAAGACATAGAGTTGTGCTAAATAGTTCCCATGGCGGAAGGAACATGGGTTTTTTCATATGTCGGAACTAGTTCCTCGGATACGTATCCGAGGAAGCATATAGCAGAGATAATGGATAGACTGTACTTTAAATGTTGGCACCGGACGATATGCAAGAGACTAAATGTGCCATGTTAATTCCAGTTCCACTTTCACCCCTTGTCAGTAAAAGATCTACTGCAACCACGATATGTCCTCTCATCGAAATTCGTAGTAGTACTAGAGAAGTATTGCTCTAACACCACCTATGACCAAATATGTTCGGATTTTATTTTCAATCTGACATGTCCATACCAACATATGTTCTATTTCATCCATACACATCTCTGCGAACTATTTAGATGCAATGAATATGTTTAATTGAAGTATTCGGAACGATCGCAAGCAGTTCCGACAGTGAACATAGTTACGGCACCGTACAGGTCCGGAACGATCCAACACTACTAAGACAACGTCACAAAAAAATTATGGGAAATGAATGGCCAATGTATGTTTGAAATGTTCACTAACTTCATTCCACTTGTGCGCCGCATTTGGCCATTTTGTAGTTTGGTTAGTAAATTTTGTTGGCATTACGTAACGCACGCAACAGATTCTTCAGGGGGCCTTTAAAAGAACAGGAATGTGGATCTGGGAGTACACTCTATTATCGAACGACATGATTTCAGATTAGACTTCTGGTGTGGGGGTAGACATGGATACTTCACTTCAATAACCTGTGATTTTCTCCTCGCTCAGCAGACATTCCTTCGAAAATCTGAACAAAATAAAAAGCATCTAGACCAATTGACTAAAACGATTCATAGTCTACTCCAATTAATTGCCCCCGATTCCCACTCGATGCTAGCAGTTCAAAGGTACGTCGATAACGATAAAGTGTTAAGGGGTCAACTATAATGCTCATGGGTGACTGAGCGAACACAGTGAGACTGACTCAGGGCCGTAACTATGTCTGTACCAGCGGTGCCCAAGAGGGTGCGAAAATGACCAAGACCAACTTCAATTACTCGCATACGAGGGTGCAAATGTATAAAGACTCACCGGACGTAAAAAAGCACTGCTGACTATCACTCTCATCGTAGAATACGCCGGAGTAACGTTTCATTCAAATTCACTGCGTTTCGTTCGAAGTGAATGTTTTACTTGTCGGTAAGGTGAATGCGTTCAAATTAAAATTTCAAATACAAACTTTGCAGACATTACTTAAGCGCACACAATTCATGCACAATGCTTGATTGTTGATCTTATTGCAGCAAATAAACAACTAGCCGGGACCATTTGAGGGAACTGATTAATCCCGGCATTGCATCAAAATGACTACAAACGACCGCCAGAGCAAGTAAGACAGTTCACGTATGGCCGTAGGCACATGGAGCTTAAATCAATCTAAGTTTTTAAGACACCCAAGCCATATGAAAATGCTTCCTTATTCAGCGAAAGACTAGGAAATCTGAATGGTAAAATGTTGTATGTTTAGAAAACGTACGCTGAATCTGGAAGATCCTCTATAAGATGCACGCCTTTTTCTGTCAGAAGCTACTTCGTATTTATTACCAAATGCATTGAAGTATAAGGCTTACTATAAATTCGTTTGTTCTTATTTCGCTTGCTTAATTTAAATTTGAATTTTTTTCCGACATTTTCCGTCACTTATCATAAAACAGCTGTCATCGTCAACGGTAAGGTAGTTCACCCAGCGTATTTTATGCAAAATGAAAGTGAATTGAGTATGTGAAGTGAATCTCAGATACGGCGGGTGTACGGTACGATAGGAGTGTACGTATATTGGAGTCCACGACATTTCGTTAAGCACGAGCTGGTGCGAATTCAACAGCACCGCGCATATGCAAAGAAACACAGAAGAGGGAAAATATGAAAAACAGACAAATCAGTTGATAATAAAGGGGAGCTAATTAAGGGCTTTTCTTGTGTTCATGTGTTTAGTGCATTTCGTTGACATTAGCTCATGCACACTCATTGACCCTTAAGTATATTCAGCTCTTGATATCTGAACGATCTGTCAGATTCAGTGGGTAGCTGTCAAATTATTTTTGAAGTCTTGTCCAGCACAACTCTGAATTCCATATTCCGAAAATGAAATGTTTCCGAATGTTGTCTAATGTGTGTACGAGCAGTTTCCGCTAACCTTGATCACAGCTTAAGCCACGAATAAAATTCCCTTACGAACATCTAAGCCATGGACGGCGCTATCCTAAGGCCCAACCATACTTGAATAAAGCATATAGCTTGTAAACTGAACCCAGCAATCCATTACCAACTCACACCGCTTATTTCCATAAGAAGAAAACTGGAGAGAAACAGAGCACATTGGCTCACTCTGGAAATTGGAGCAAGGGCCATGTGGCCGACGCTGAGCAAAAAGTCAACATCACTGATCGGCTTCAGTCGTAAGGAAGTGCGAACGCTAATAGGAACCCTTACTGGGCCACATGCACCCACCATTCGAGTTGCACAACGACTTCAGCTGGAGCTACAAAAATGAGGATGAAATAGAATCTATCCAAAGTCTGCTTTGCGAATGCCCAAGTCGAGCAAGGAAACCAAAACAGTTCGTGGGAGCGTACCTACCAACTATGGCAACTGAACGAAAAGTACTCACAAACATCATCGAATTTCAAAGCGTACGTACCTGGCTGCTTCTAAGTTTCAACCACAAAGAAGAAGTATTTCAGAGATAGCCATCATTTACTTTGCCCCTTGAAATGTTTGACAAACATGACCAATCAGAGAACGTCATCCAATTATTCCGTGTACAACCGTCCAAAATGCATGAATAACTGTCAAAAAGCTTAGGGGACAATCAGCTGTGAAGTTGGGGATCAACATAGTACATCATTTCTGGTTCACCAGAACCAACTGTCATTGACAGACAAAGCGATTAATTTCGCTCCCCTACCTTGCTAACTTAGGTTATTAGCACAATTTAACGAAACTATGGCAACAATGTGTCAATTCTGTGTATTCGATTGCTTGAGTGACTTATGTACATTCATTACGGCCCTTAGTCGGAAAGAAGAGCAGTTGAAGTCCCCAAACAATTTGCAGCAAACCAAACAAGAAGTGAAACCAGTAAGAACCCCCAACAAAGGAAATTCGAAGCACGTATGCTGCGATACCATCTTAAAGCATGATGAACACACCCTTCGCAACCGACTGGTGTGTAATTAAACTGAAATACATTTCATGTCCACGATAAGACATCATAAGCATAAACACAAAACCCGTTCACATAACTTCCATCAGACCGCTGACGTGATGAGCGTTACCTCCATTGCTCAACACGACCGTTTCACTCGACGTCACATCTAAGATTTCAATCTAATGACCTCACCCTCTATTGATTTTCACGAGTCACAACAAAAGTTAGTTTGCCTCGTTTGACTTTTCTTGATTGACACCCAAAAACGCCTCTGTCTTCACGAATCCGAAGCCGTCGACAAGAAAGTCCGCCTAACCGGCACAAACAAGTCCTTTGATTTGTCATGCGGATGTATTTTTTGTTTGTCAATTGAATTTCTAAATTTAGATCGCACGAGAATAATTTCCAAAGCATTCACTTGCTCTCTAGCGTGCGAGGACGTTGTCAATGGGAATCGACAACAAACACGCGCGCACGCAACAGACTGGCCGCGTGCCATTTATATAACTCATAGGTGCGGTGCGTCCACTCGGGTTAAATGAACGTGAATTCACTTACACTTGGCAAAAAGGTCAACTGCGATACTCCGTTTCATTAATTTCTATTTTCACGGTCCCCTGTTGCGCGCGATAGAGCAAAAAGATCCTACAAAGGGGACACCCGGGTTTGAACCGGGGACCTCTCGATCTGCAGTCGAATGCTCTACCACTGAGCTATATCCCCACGCATCCCTCCACTGTCGAGAATCGTTGTTCACGGCCACCGATTGCACTTGTCTTTGCATTGGATTCCTCGTCAATGGTTCTTAACGTCAAGTGGTGCTGTGGGCGAAAATGCCCACAAAAGAAAACGAGATAAGAACACAGAATCGTCGAGTAAGAACTGTGGCGCCAATTCTGTGTGCGGGGATATAGCTCAGTGGTAGAGCATTCGACTGCAGATCGAGAGGTCCCCGGTTCAAACCCGGGTGTCCCCTGTGTAGATTTTTTTTTTCCAACGTCTTTGTTGCCAATTGATTTTTTTAGTTTCACTTACCCTTAGCCATTTCACCTTTCCAACTGAGGTGACGAGCGATTTTGTGCGCGGCAAATGACTTCCCGCGGCACGGCAGTCCAACGATGGTGACCACAAGTGGAGCTCGCAATGGGCATGGCGTCACCGACTGGAAGTTCTCCACTCCAAGATCTGCAAGAAAAACGTAAGTAAAACGGTTCATTAGTATTTCTGAGTGAATAGGGTTAGTAGCAATAAATGTAGACGTTTTTCATTTTAGCTGGTCTAGTAAGTTGGTACGTAAAAAAATCAATTAAAGTTGTTTCTGAATTGTTAAAAATGTCATCCAGCTGCCAAAATATTCAGTACGGTCTGCGATGGAATAGCTGGAGAGTAGACTCTTTTGGAGCCGCAAACCAGACAGAGATTGGTGCGAAATAAAGAAAATATAGCCGCCATAACGGCCTAGATAAGCTGAATTGGTCAGAGTGCGGTTGGATATGGGCTTACACTCGTATAAGATCGTGCTGACGCAAGAACTGCAGCCGGAAGACTAGAGAGAATGCCTTAGATCGCTAACTGAGCGCTGAAGTATTCCAAACCCCTGGCACAGGCATCAGCTTAGAGGAAAAAAGGCACATGGTTACACGCATACAGTGCTGTTCGGCTGGAATTCTTCCGAACCATTTGAGACCTGCACCGGATTTCGGCAAGGAGGATAGGCTGTCATGTGATTTCTACAACTTGGCATTTCAGAAGAGTGTACCACGGCCGGATGTAAACACGGAAGGCATTTCTTCAGCCACATCCAGTCCAACTGTTGGGTTACGCAGATGACATATAGCATGGTTTCGCGCATCCAACGTTCCGTTGTGGAAGCTTTCAGGGCGATTGGAGCTTGCGCTGATCTTAAGAAACGATCCGTGACACACCACCTAGGGCAAAACATCACAATCGCCAGCCAACATTTTAATGTAATGAGGGAGTCTGTCTACCTCTAGGCAAACGTGAACTCCACAAATGACTATAGGGTAGAGTCGACGTAGAACCGCAATTGGTAACCGATGCTACTTCGATTGTCCAACTCCGGACACGAAGAAGCATCATGCTCTACGACTGCACAGGCTCGGCCACAATGAGTGCATTGACAACAGCGCTCCAGGAAAGAGCGCCCTCGAATCGAAGCCGCCAGGATCGGAGGCCGAACGTCCGGTACAAAGACACCGCGGACGCAAGACGCTTGGTCTTGACGACTGGAAGCAGCAAGCCCAGGACATCAGCGATGAATGGCAACGATTGCTCAGTCCCATCGCATTGTCTAGGCTGCCTGAACAGATTGTGATGTCTCTTTTGGAGAACAGTGTCTTTTTTATCGCAATGCTTTTGGCCTTAACACATTCTAGGTACTAAAAATAAATAGTTATCGTTGAACACTGAGTTTTCTACGTCTTATGAGGATGAGAAAGAGGCCATCGTGGACATGGACATGCACAAACGAGCACGGCAGTTCTAGGGAAATTCGACTGAGAAATTACTGGGAAAATTAGAGCAGTGCGAAATGTTCACTATTGAAATTGCCATTAAGTGTGAGTGCCTACACACTAACCTAATAAAAAAAATGCATTAAAAAATATTTGTCCGTCGCTGTCAGCTTGTTTTTTTGACATCCCTGCAGTGCTCTTTGTTGACAAGTGTTTTTTTGTTTACGTCAGTAGGCAGCAAACTCATTAAACGTCGTGCTGAATCTGTAAATGGGATTGTTCGATTTGACGAACTTACAAATGCAGCATTTCGTTGGAATGCAATATTCGAGAATGCAGAAAATGTATGGCGAAATGCAGAATTTGGGTACGGTGTAAACGTACTATTAAGCAGAAATGAAGTACGATAGAGATGCCCAAACTCTAGCTCTCCTGTCCCTTAACATTTTTGACAATAATTTTTTATGTCGCTTTCTAAGGCCCAATTGATCAATCAGAGGACGGCATCTACGTTATTTCGTGAATAACTGTCAAAAATTCATTAATAACTGTCAAAAAGCCTCTGAAATTCGTCGATGGACTTGTGGTCAATTAGCTGCGAAGTTGGGCATCTCTATCCTACTTTATTTATGGGGTTAAGTGTGTTGATTTGAATTTGTTTACATTGTTAGGTCAACAAAATCGGAACCCTGTACATCACATACATTGTATGATTCTGACACTTCTGCCGAATGATTTCTGTTTCTCAAATTTGTTGTATGAACTGGGCCCTATTGCACCAACCACTATCACTAATCGCCTAGCCACTTATCATACATTCTGATTAATTTGTGTTGCACCAAAAATAAATTTGAAAAGCATTTCATTGAGTTCTCAAAAGTGAATAGAGCTCAACTTTGCAAATTAGAGTTGCACTAAACAGAGAATGAGTGAGTGGTAGAGAACCATTTTTTTCAATTCCTGTTGCAGCAAACTTGCTTGTTAATGATCATTAAATATTTCGACAATTTAAGCGGAAATAAGTCAAAAAAATGCTCTTTGCAAATTGGCTTCCTAAGTCGTTGGTCGTGCCTTTTGGGTGAAGAAATAATTAATTATAGTAATTCAAAATGTTTCGTGTCGAGAGATTTATTTGAAGAAAATTCTGAAGAAACAGATAATGAATCGCTAGGAAGGCGTCTGATATATCCTTAATTTCTACTTAAATTTGGAGTCAGTAAATATAATCGACTTTAGCTTATCGCGTCCAGGAATTGAGTACGTCCTTTTGCAAATTGGAAGAGAGGTACAGCGTAGCAGCAGACGAAACAGTGCCTTAACTCCCTTTTAACAACCCTTCACTAGCTCGGAAATGAAACACAATATCACGGAATAGGCACAATGCATGGTAAGGCAAAAATCAAGTGTATGCAGGTTTCTTAAAATGACGCACGATACAATTGGATGGCCAGCAAATAGTCTTAGCATTGCAACAACCAAGGGGCTGTCCTCAAGTAGCAGGTTTAGCGAATTTGACCATGAGAGAGGTAGATGCGCAAACGTTTAATGAGGAGCTCTACGTCAATCGCCAGGGTAAACATGCAATTAGTGCAATGATGGTTGGTTGTCCCGACCGAAGTTTTTATGCGGTAAACGCTAACTGGTCATGGAGTGTTCATGATTCTAGAATGCTTCGAAAAGAAATACACGAAAATAAGACATTTTTCGTTTTATAATTCCTGAGTTATGAATTTTGCTTCATCTTTTTTTAAATCAGACAAGATAGGACTTCAAGAAATGATTAATAAAAGAGATTTACTATTTGGAACATTTCTGGGTTCGCTGTTCCCTTGTTTGTGGATCGAGTTACTTTGAGAGTGGACACTTCAAATGATCTCATTCAATTCAAAACCTCTCAAATACCAAGCAATTTCATTCGAAAAAGCCCATTTCATTAACAGAACTAAGATGAGAAACTTGAACCCTTAGTCCATTAAATAAGTGATTTTTCAAGACAAGGTATCGCATTCGGTTGTCAGGGATTTCCTCGAATTAAATCTGCGCGCCGATTGATCATCGTGAATCTATTCCGACAGCCCCACCCCGCCAGAATTCTCGAAGGCAGCCAAGCTCGTTAGAAGTGAAACAGCCTACAATAAATTGAAACCCGGCAATCTTCTCATTCCGCCGCCACGCCACCGTCCTTGCTCAATGGGAGGTGTGTCTGGAGGTATGAACCTGCCAGCGCGCAACGGTAGGCTTCGTTTAATCCCCTTTAAAGCATCAAGTTTATGGGGGGCTGCTTCTTTGAGGGGCGCGACAGGAAGGAGACAATCATTTAAAGGAATCAGCAAACGAATCACTTCTAGTCTCCTCAGAGACTGGTGGAGAAAGCGTTCAAATCCTCAACACAACTGCGTCCGTGTTCACGATTTAATGGACGAGTCATGACATCACTCTGACCAGGGAGATTCAAAATTGAATACCCACGCGGGTTGTATTCTGAACAGCCCCGGAGTAGTGGTAGGATGTCAAAACAAAGTTTAGCGCCCCAGTCACGCCTGACATGGCATTTCTCTCACTCCAGGGTAAGTCAGAATGGAGTACAACTACGGCGTCATTGTAAACAATGAGTGTAAACACCGCACGCCTCCAAGATGGAGATACCCTTCAGATGTCCTTTGGCTTCGCTGAGACTGGAGCACATCATTGCAGATAAATTCTTTTCTTACCTGTTCCCCTTGCGTTCTCATCGGCAACAACATCAGTGTCAATTGCCCTTTCCTTCTTCTCCACCGGTGAGTGGGTGCTGCTGCCTGATGCACTATCCGACATTTTGCACAGAGTACTCGTGGAACGACCGAATGAACAGAAAGAAAATCGGAACAAAAACTACATAAACGCCACCACCAAAGTCAGGCCAGTCACACCAAACCGATTGCACAATGGGTCGCCCGCGCGATTGTTTGTCAATAGCACTCACAAGGCCATCCCATGAAAAATGTCCCGAGAACTGCGTACAGTCCCTTGGCTTGGATACGCGCAAATTAGCGTAAATCGAATGTTCTGCCACTTGACACTTGCAGTAGCTGGACGCTTCTGTCAAACTGGTCTACAGCACTGGGAACGCCATGTCGTGGATTTCATTGCGCTTCGGAGTCCTTGTGTCTCCTCGCACTTGCTTCCTTGTTCCGCAAGAGTTTTCTTTGTTTTGATTTGAACTTTCCAAACACACTGCGGTCCCCTTTTGGGGGAGAACGGCCAAAATAACGGCACGGCAACCAACGAAACCCTCAACAGCGACGATTAGACTGTCCTAGTCAGTCGTGAAAGGTGGCGGTTGGTGTATGGTTCCGAGTTGCGAGACGCAAATCGCGGCCAACAAGAAGCGAGTGGAAAGCTCACCTCGTTACCTCTCTCTCTCTCTCTCTCTCTCTCTCTGGCATTTGTTGCGTGTATACACACAATTTTCTTAGTTTTCATTCTTCTTTTTGCGGAAAACCCAAATTTATTGGCAAACAGTGAGACGTCGTGTGGCACATTCGGGTGATTGAAGCTTGGCGGTTGCTGGTGAACGGGAAGGAAATCCGTGAAAAACATTGCACACCGCGTCACGCCTACGATGGCGAACTTTTCATTTCATTTGCGAAGTTATGACGGGTAATCCATGGTGCAAGAGTGTTGAAGAATCGGCACGAACGCGGCAGCAAGACAAAGAGGCGAACGAACTTTGGAGCGTGCGCTGAATTCGTGTTTATCATTTTGTCTGTTTTCTCAGTGTTTCTGTGAGGGAAAACTTTCGGTCAGAAGCTTTTTTTGTATTTGCGAATGACGCTGAAAGAGGAAAATTCGCTTGGACAATAGAAAACCAGGGAAGTGCGTGGAAACACAGCAAGACAAGGAATTCATTAATTGCCGGCGAATATGTGAGTACTAACTCAATTTTGTAGTATACAACTAGGCGAGAAACATAAACATCCGATTGGTGAGGTATTGCCAGGTTTCTTTCGATTCGCATTTCTCTTGGCATCGTCGATTATAGATTTTTGGTGATTTAAAAATTGTACATGGAAGTTTATCACAGACTTTTTAACATCTGTGCACTGTTTTGGAATGAGATACAAGATCAAGTCAGGTTTCCTTCTATGTTCCGGAGTAATCACGAATGCGAAATGGTGCCTACTCACAACCGGGGGCTTAAGTTTTGAGTAAACAAAAGTCAGGCCTTAAAGTAGAAGATGATTTTAGCGTTAAGTTCAGCTGTTGTACACGGTCATCGCTTTTGTGGTGCCGTTAGTGTATTTAAATTAAAAGCATTTACGGATTGAAATCTAAATCCATTTTTTGCTACAACATATTGCTTGAATCTTTGCAATATGAAAGAAGTATAACATCGTTCAAATGTCTTTGACGCGAATTCTAACTGGACGCTGACATTTTCGATATATATCGGGTCATAATTCTGCGGACTGTGTAATTATCTTATAAGATGACATACAAAATTCACCGACAACGAATCAGACGATGTTGGTGACCAGTTCAGATTACAAAATTACTGAACAAGCTATTTCTTCTCCCTTGAGATGTCAACCTGTCAAAACGATACCGCGAGGTTTGGATGAACTTTTACTGAAACCTCAATAGGCCGTTTGTGTCGAAGTGTTTTCAAATGTCAGTAGCTGTAAATTTTGAAGTTTCCGCCAAATCAGCTGATTGCTGACGGGAAATAATATTCTTGAGACCACCAGAGAAGAGAAAGAGAGAGGCAATGAGAAAACACCGAAACGAAACGAACTGAAATTCACACTGTAGCCTTGTTCGGTTGGAAAACCTCTGACAAACGGATGAACTCATGGGGGTTTCAACTGTATTTCGCAAAAAAAAAAACCTCGGTGAAACCTCGGAGGATTGTAGAAATTTGATCCAACCTCACAGTTTCATTTGGTGGGAACGTAGCATTAAGTGCTAGAGAAGCTCCTTTCCCCGCGGCATTCACAGAATTAAATTCAAGACGTAACGGATGCTAATGAAGACTAATAAAATCCGTAGGAACATCGACTATCTTCCTGAAAATGTGTGCCACTTACTAGTGACCCCATTTGTTTGCACATTAATTTCCAGCTTTCAGATAGCTACGGCCATGGTAGTTCCCTGCTGTTAAAGGAAACGAATGAAATTACTGTACCATTACCCCGCAGCCCCAAATGACTTATTTTTGTTGGTTCTACAGCGGAAGAGAAAGAGACGCGCACACGGAAATCTAACCATGTTGCCAATACAACCAATGCTTGACCCACACTCTCTTGCGTTCGAAAGTCCCCGCATCATCGAGTGGAGTGCGCTTTTACTTTCAACCGACAAATACACACACACGACTCACATAAAGCCAAGCTAGGCTAAGTGTCCCAAGCGTCAGAGATTATCAATTTAGATTCGGGGAAATTGCATTAATTTCCTATTGTGCCTTCGATAGCTCGGAGATGCGGAGTGTCTCTGTTTACACAGCCGGACATTGCAATTAAATACCCGCCACACAGAGTATTTGTGAGCGACGATGACAAGCATAATTCACGTCACTTTTCAGTCAAAAGCCGGCTGGGCTGGAATGGAGCTGTTAGACGCCGATGTGGATGCAGAGACTCTCCTCAAGCTCTCTTCACACATGTGGGCACACGAATGCCAGTTGTTTTGTTTTGCCTTCAGCAGCATCCGTGCATCGATGCTGCAGCACGAATCTTGAAAACGATTTGAACTTGGAGTACCGTATCAGTGGACAACTTTCCCCTTCACATTCACCGGGGAGGTATTCTTTTTCACTTGTCCACTGCCCGATGGTCCCCGCAGTTCCTCCTTGCCTATTTGTGAGGAAATGCGACGAAAATGGAGTGCCCAACGAGAGCTTGGATATGGAAATCAAAGCTACAGACAGGTGGGAGTCGCACAAGGGGATCTCAAAGAGCGCGGTGAGCATCTGTTGGACGCTGCATAGAGGTGGAACTGGTTGGGAAATCGGAAGTGTGTGTTGGTCAAGTGGTGAAAATCGGAACAAGAAACCATTACGACAAAAATGTTCGGTTTTCATTGCTTCAAATGTGTGGATTGCCAACAAGGCTGTCAGTGGAATTGGTTAAACCTTGCCCGCTGCTGTTGCTTCATTATTTTGAACGTGAAAAGCTGTTCATCGGTCTAGCGTAACCGACAAACTGGTCTTCACTTGCGCAATTTGCAACTCTTATACGTCTGTTCACTTAATGCAATAAATAAGGCTGACGTACGTAAAGCTTAGTTTGGGGATGATCATTTAGTTGGTTTAGCTATGACCATATTTGTTTGACATCCGAAGTTGAAGCATATTCTCCCTATGATCGGAAACAAAACGTACACCTTGCAGAGCACAACTTGCTGATTGTGATTATTCTTCCTCACAAAAATTGACAAGAGCAATCAACGCGGCTGCACGTAATCTGCAATCTTGTCTCGGGAAAACGTCGCATTCTCCTAGGATGCGAATTGAAAGCACTTTTAGGCTACGGATCACGTGTATTACTCTTCAAAATTATTCAACAGAAGCAGCCAATTTATTTATATGAAAAGATCGCCTACTGTCGGTCGATTCGTGATATTACCTTAAGACCCTCCATTCATACTTGTTTAATGTCACGCAGGCAGTTCTTCATTCATGCCTTTCATCTCTGGAATCACCTACCTTCACAGGAACGGTTTAAGACCGGGTACAGACAATTTTGTAGCGCTTGTTTCTCCTAATGCAAATCTATGCTCTTAAATTATAATTCAAGTAAATTAAATTCATTTAATTTCAAGCATGTGTTTCAGCATGTTCCTGTACTATTAAAAAAAGACATTATTCTCAATGCACAGTGATAAATATTAATAAATGAAATGAAATGAAGTCGTCTCAGCGACCTGTGTGGCATCGGAGTGCGGTTTTGCTTCATCTGGCTTTACCCTACTTTACGTACTTGCGGGGATAAATTAATCTAATTTGAGACACGTCGTTTAGTTCTAAATTGCATGCCTTATCCAAGGAATAGGTTAAGATTTGTAAATCTTCGACTTTATTGAAATCAGGACTAAAAGCAAGGCAATACATCCCTGGACAGAGAGAGATAAGCAGATGAACAGAGATGGCAAAACCCTATTCGCAAAAGAACTGTGTTACCGACTGCAAACACTGCACTGGCCGGGGACAAGAATAGACAACATTTTTAGAAATCTCTAAAACGGCTTTTACGTTCTCGGAGCTGTTGTATTATGACCCACTTAATATTTCTGAAGTGCCGGCATGTTTTTGCTATAAATGTGCGGAAGATAAGTCATTTGAACAGATCAACACAACATTATTGATGTAAGTTGACTGAGGTTTTTTTTTCATTTCATTTCATTTATTATTTTCTTAATACCTCTGTACTTTAAGAATACACTATTCTTGTTGAAATCAAGGGTTCACGGAGGGTTAGGGGAATACGAAAATATTATCGTTTAGATAGGTAGGTGACAGTGACTGTAGATGGGTCCATTGCTATGTCACCAAACCACGAATTCTTTGATTGTCATAAGCACTTGCGTTAGACAGTATTCAAAGAGAAGCACTAATCTTTGAAGTCCCCTCAGTTATCTCACTCACTTTGAAGTCCCCTCATATCCACTTTTCATATTTAAGAATTTAAGTAGGTAGTGGATTGTGCCATTTGAGGTAATTGAGTGAAAGTCGTCTCTCTTGCTGAAGAGTCGCTTAAGTAAAATCCGCATTCGGTATGCTATCCAACATCTGGCGTAGCAATGTAATCAGCATTAACACCAGGCTGAGACTGTTCCTCGCCAATATTTTATTCGTACTTCTGTATGGATGCAGCACGTTGAGAGTGACCCCCACTATCACGACAGTCGTCCATACATGCCTTCGTAACATATTGCGAATTGTCTGGCTCGAACGTGTCTCTAAGGAAGGTTTTTACGAAAGAACGGGGCAGGAAACGGTGACAGCTGTACAGCACCAAGCTATGCAATGGAACCCCTTAACACACGATGACAGAAGACCTGGTGGTCTGATGTAAACTTAGCGCAGAACGGTGAAGCGCAACTTGGGGAAAAGTTGAGGGCGGAGTTGAGGTACATTGCCAGAAATTGAACGCTATAGCGCGTAGATGCAGTTGAAGTCTTGAAGCGCAGAGACGCAAACAGTGGAAGGACCAAGCTAACTTTATATAAGACGTTGATCATCCCAGTCCTGATGTACAGCGTTGCGCACAGGTGTTGATAACCTCACAAGCGGAGTCATTGGCCTCTTCGAAGCACAAGTTTTGAATGCGATCGACATCTGGAGGAGTAGATTCACCCACGGGCTGTGTTCGCTACACACACGTGAGCCTAGCCAGACGTCTACGCATCCAGCGCCTTAGGTGGCTGGCCCATGTAGAGCGCATCGGCAAACTCAGCTCCGATCAGAAGCGTCTTCGACTCCGAACCTGTGGGACAACACATCTAAAATTGCATCGTCAGTGGAGAAGGCCCTCAATCAACTTGAAGCCAGGGCATCGCTAGTAGGAGATGTTCACAGAACTATATCTGTTTGCTGCGAGGGATGGGTGGGTTCCGTGGCAGTTTGGCTGTTTCTTCCTCTTCTTCATCACTACAGACGTGTGGGGGTCCCATTCTTTTCGCCTGGTTTACTACCATTCCGGATTGTTAATAATCGGAAGTGAACCTGGAACAACACCCACTCTAGCCGTCTTGTGCGCGCTTTTGTTGTATCACGAGTGGATGAGAGCTAACAGTTTGTACTGACTTCGACGATGTTTGTGAAGCTTTTTCTAGACATGAATCTTATTTGAGCATTGTCATTGACTCGAAAGGGGTGGAGCCGTGAATTATAAAAACGACTGAATGAATTATTCGAGAAATGAACCTAGAGCCCCCAGAAACAAGCCACAACACCACGGTGAATGGGCAACAATACCTGGAATTCGGTTTATCTCTTTGAAGTTTTGGTTCCTGATCAGCTCTGTAGTCCTGTATCTTTCCATCTAGGATCAACAACAAAGCGTCTGTTTAGAGGTATGCTTGGCCACTTGGGCTGAAACACAGAATAGTGTGAGACTGTATCTTATTGATTGTGAAACCAAAGCCTAAGTGACTGTTTAAGGTGGTGCACCAACACGGAGACCTTGCTGGTTTAGGCCCAGTTGGACTGACTTCTGCAAAGGTAGGTAGTTAAAGGGGCTCAAGATCTTGAGTGAATTCGAAAACACGTCCGCATCTGCTTGTGTAGACTTGTAGAGCAGCTTTATTTCTGTCTGCATTAGCTGTCTCTGATATCTGGGCGTATTCGTATCTAACGAAGCCCTCGAACATGACACTTCTTGGAATCATTGATTGAGTGCTACGTGCGGTATCACATCTTCTGGCCTGAATCGCTATTTCTCCCAAATCACATCGCTTGAAGTTAAGGAACGAGGACAAAACGTTGGAAAAAGATATAGTCCTCCTCTAATTTCTTGTCCCCTGAGAATACGTTAAACAAGAGTAGTTGCCGGATAACATAGACCACCTTGGGCTCCTTGGGAAGAACCGAACATGGCACAGGAAAGGAGACATCACACACATTGTAAAACTACACAGCAAAGTAAGAGTAAATGTCCCTTTCAGTCTAAAGCAAGAGTCCATGTCCCTTTCAGGCCGAAGCTGAGTCCAAGTCCCTTTCAGTCTGAAGCAAGAGTCCATGTCCCTTTCGGTCTGAAGTAACATCACCACTCCCGCACATTTGCCCAGTCGACCTTGGCCAAATTCAACCAGCTCTTATTCAAAACAAATTGCCTCTCCTAATCTCCGCGGTTGGATCACAGCTCCCACTCACGGAGGTCGCTTAATCCGCTGGCACAGCGACAACTAATTATCTCACATTTCGGTATAATTATCAGCCCCGCACACAGAGTCTCTGCATCCATCATCACAGCAATAATAATTGTTACAGATTTCCCAAAGCTGCGAGCCCAACAGCCACGTCTCACCGTCTGCGAAATAGTGCAGCAATCACGTCCCCTCATGAGTCTCGGAAAACGCAATTTCACACGCCTAGCCAGTGGCACTTACCAATTCCGAGTCTGCTCGCTGGAGCACGTGAAAATGTTTCCAATTAAAAGCACTTTTTGTTTCGAGACCAAGCCGAGGTCACACCTAACAACGCATTGCTTACATCCACAAAGCCCAGCTTGCTCGGTCTCATATCCATGCGTCATGGCGGGTTGTGAACACATCCTGATTGCTCGCTAGACCACCTCATTTCAGATTCACACGGTGCAGCAAATTCCAACGAGATTATCCGCGAATAAAAACCCAAATTCGACGAGACTTGGTGCAAACCCCGATGGCTCCGTTTAAAAATTCACTTTTATTTACTCTCATCCAACGGGTTCGCTCCGCGGAAGCCATTTGCGATCGTCTCATGGAACAGACTCGGCTCTTGCGGTTTGCTTTGTGAAAGGAGTCATGAAATGGGTTAACGAGACGAGAGGTGATGATTCTGGCTGAGCACATGGCGGGTAATTGTAAGTCCATTCGTACTGATGGCCGCAATAAAACCGTATCAGATCTTTGTTCGCTTAAACGGTCTCCCTAATTACTTTTGCCTTGCCTTGTGAACTTGGCCGAGCGGTGGTGATCCAGCCCTGGAATCGGAACTCTGGCAGGGAGCTTGCGGAAATGCTGAGGCAGACAGAGACGCTGTTGACAGGCTTGCGCGCCGACTACTTGATTTTGGTTACGACGCTTGATTGCGTAGTTTTCGAAGCAATACCGGGTCTGTGGGGAGTTCGGTTTGAAGTTTCGTTGAGAGTGGAGACCTCATGACCTCATAGTGTTGCACTGGGAAGTAAATATTTTTTGCGCGATGAGTGAAAACCAGGAACTAATTGAATTGCGGCTTGAGAAGTGCCTGTCAAGGCCATCGTTGTTGGGGTCAGCAGCAAGTTTCTCAGGCTTCGGTAGAAGATCTGATAATATGAATCGCATGGGCGCTTCATGGTCAGAACAGCATTTTGAAAACTACCCACGCAGCCGAAGAACAATGATCTATTTGTTATACTGCTTGACTATTTCTCCGGGGCTTTGGAGAGACACGAGAAATTAAGGTGCGAAAAGGAGGAAGTCGAGGCGTAGTTCTCGAATGTCAGCTCAAGTTCGGAAGGCTTGTTGACTGACTGGAGTTAATTAAACAGGCGGGGAAGTTTACCTCGGGCTCTTTTCGAATTTAGGTTGTTTTTGCGAGTTTTAAGTTGGATCAATGTCTAGCTGTAGGTCGCCGTGGCGTTGTGACTTAGTGCGTGGGACGACGCAGAAGGTGCCAGTTTCGGTTTACCATC
Organism: Eristalis tenax; assembly: GCA_905231855.2. NCBI lineage: Eukaryota > Metazoa > Arthropoda > Insecta > Diptera > Syrphidae > Eristalis > Eristalis tenax. The sequence goes on along the minus strand of HG993125.1, from coordinate 70,772,547 downwards.
TTCCATAATTCACGACTCCACCCCTTTCGAGTCACTGACGGTGCGCAAAAAGGAATGCTGTCTAGAAGAAGCTTGTCAAACTTCGCCGTTCCCTCGTCCATTCATGGAAGAATGTATCACACGCACAACAAGAGTGATTACTCAGACTGTCGCACCACTCATATTATTATGTCCAGATGTCAGGAATTGGAGATTGTGGCGAGTGACCATAGAGTGCGACCACATCTGACCTATTGTGACCCAATACAACGTATCCGATTCAGTTTCTTATTCACTACTTATTCCAAGTGTCGTTGTGATGGGACTGAAACACCACGAATACCAACTGCTGACGTGACTAGTACTCGTCTTATTGTTTGACTTAGTGGCGGTAATGACGTAAGAGCCACCACTCGTGAAGGGCAAGAGTTACATAAGGAAAGACAAGAGTTACTAAAGGAAGGGCCTAAATGTGGTGCTTTGGCCATGCAGCACGAATGTCCTCATTAACTTTTTTCGAAACGTGCTTTGAATGCCACTCCATCCGGGTGGGCAAAGCACCTGCCCTCATAATGAGTTGGTCTGATCAACTTAAGCTAAACTACTGAACTTGAAGCGCCTCTGTATGCGATTTAACCGCTCGCGCATGGAATGGATGAGCAGCATGGAAATTATGCTGATGGATGGGTGGGAAAGGGGGGCTCACTTAGACCAAGTTGAGCCAGTGATCGACCACTTCAGTGATGACTGGACCAGATTTGAAAACAATATAAAAACGTACTAACTTCGCTTTTACTGGAATTCGAACTGGGGACTCCACAAACCAGGAGTAGGCACTTGACCAAATGCGCCGTCCACCCGCTTATACTGATGGTAAGACTTAGTTTTGCGAATCAATTTGAGTACTAAATTGTCACATTTTGCCTAAGAGTTTAGGATTCGAAGTAATACTGCAAAACTAGCTTTTCTTCATGTGGGCTCTCACAATAGGTCACACAAGACTAGTCTACCGGTGTAGTAGGTCTGTAATTCTCATTTTGTCGAGATGAACAAAATGTCTTTAAAAATAATTCTGTGTACAGTAGACTCTCGATAACGTGTACAATTAAAACCCAAGGGAGTTCATGTGACGGCCAAATTTCAATAGAAGAAAGAAACAACGTATTATCTTTAACAAATTAAAAATAATGCATTTTCACTACAACTTAACAGTATATTGATTTAATTTATTTAATTTTAAGCAACAAGTTATTGCTTATAAAAATAAAAAATAGAAGGTTTTTTTTTTTTTAAATTTGCGCGCGCAAAAGGCGTTGTTAATACCCTTAAGTGTCCGGGTTCAAGACACGGCACGGGCTGAAGGAGGTATCTGGGCACATTGATTTTAAATATCTGCGGATTGTATTCTGGGGGAAACATTGGGCTGGGAAGAGCATTCCATATTCGCGTCGTGCGGCTGATGAACGAGTCTCTAAATTTAACTGTGCGTCCGAAAGTAGTCTTAAGGGTGAACTGATGGGCATTCCTGGCGAGGCAGATATTGCGGGTGAATGCAGTTGGCAAGCGCACTTGAGCATCGTTTGTTAAAATAGCGATAAAATACGGATAGAGACAAGACGGTACGTCGATGTTTGAGCGAGTCTAATGACTCTGCAATATTGTTGTCTCCTAGAAGTTTTATCACTCGCTTTTGGACTCTATCTTGTAGGTCCTAGAAGTTTTATCGCTCGCTTTTGGATTCTATCTAGTAGGTGCAGGGTGGTTTTGGGGGCACCAGACCAGATATGAGCGTTGCACTCAAGTTTGGGGCGTATATACGCCTTATAAATAAAAGCCAAGTCAGAAGGGGTGAAGTATTTCTTGCACCGATTGAGGAATCCTAAACATTTCGCAGCATTTTTGGCGACCTCAAATAGGTGATCGTTCCACCTAAGTGGTGTGTTGATACACATACTAAGGATGGAAAGCTTTCCGTTTTCATCCACACAGGCGACATTCATGGATAATGGCTGGTTAACAAGGGTTCGCTTGAGTGACAGCAGGCAACATTGAATTCCACTTGATTGTTCTTTCCCCAGTTAATTATCCTGCCAAGCTCGGAATTCAATGTGCCTACCATAAGCTGCCGTTCCAATTCTACGGCCGAAGGGCGGGGTCGTGAGTCTTGGAACGAATATGAAAAGCTGAGGGTGCTGTCATCAGCGAAGGAATGGATTGGATTAGAAGTAGCAGACAGAGATCATTTATAAAAATTAGAAAGAGTGTCGGAAACAGAACAGAGCCTTGGGGAACACCAGCATTTATTTGGTGGATATCAGACTTGAGCCCATCCAAAACAACTTGAATTGAACGGTTCGAAGGGTAATTTCTAAACCATTGAAGAAGAGATTCATCGACATAATAGGCACGCATTTTCGACAAGAGAGCTTGATGCCGAACTCTGTCAAATGCCTTAGGAATATCAAGATCGTGGTTTCGCCTGCATTGTGCAAAGATTGGTTCCACTTTTCGGTGAGATAAGCTATCAGATCACCAGTGGACCTGTTGCTGTGGAAACCATACTGCCGGAAATGGCATAAAAAAAAGGTTACGGGCACTTCAGCTACGAAATGTTTGCATCTTCTTGTCCAAAAGTATTCCGACTGCTTTTTTCCTAAGGAGCCTTAGGACACTAATGACATTTTGGCTAACCATCCGACCTTCAGCCCATTCCAAAACCTTGCTTAAAGTGCACATGTCTTCATCAGGCTTATTTTTTGCAATTCTAGCACGTCGTCATCGTAACTTGTTGATACTCTAAGCGACATATGGTCTCGAAGTATTGAACCAAGTATAAGAAATTTCAAACAAATATACAGCTTGCTCAAACAGCTGAAGCTAAAATTGGTGTTCACACTAACGGGTGTCTAGAGTACTTTTCAATTTCACAAGATGTGCTGATTGTGCCCGGAGGGGGAAACTGAACGACGAACTGTGTGCGCTACACAGCGCCATGATCAAACCAGTTCCATTGTCTCGTCCCAGATGGCTAGGTCGTGTAGAGAGAATGGGCAGCAATTCTCCGGCCCAGTAGGTCTTCAACTCCAACCCCGAGGCTCAACCGGTAAGAGAAGATCACGTACACATCTGAAAAGGGACCTCAATCACAACTAGCACAATACCGTGCTGGATGGAGAGGTATGGTGGGTTAACTATTTTAAGGACATTTGGGAAAAGCCTAGGTCCACCTCGGACTGTAGTGCCAGCCAAAGAAGAAGATTAAGTAAAACATGGATGTATAAAAAATATATATATATTATAAAAAAATTAAAGGCCGGTTTCCTTTACTTACGACTTCCTCTGCCTTTTGAGAACTTACCTGAAAAGTACAAGAAAACAATTTGATTAGTACCTAACTGAGAAAGTAATGTAACATATTTTCATGTATAAAAAATCAATTTGAGAAGTTTGGGGAGCTCGGATACCAGAAGTTTATGAGCATCAACAAGTGATGCGACTTAAGCACAATTGTATTGTCTATAACTTAATTCGTGCGGTCTGCTAAGAGATGGCGTAACTTGTATTATTCCATTGGAACATGCGTTGGAAAGCTACTGTCGTTCAGTACGTCATTTCAGTGTATGCCATTCATTTGAAGCGTAAACAACAATAATATTTTTTCACTCAAATATGCCGAACTTTGTGCCTGAAAAAGTGTTTTTGCGGGGAGTTCTTCTTCATTACTTTAAAATGAAGAAAACTGCTGCCGAAAGTCATCGTATTTTGGTTGAAGTTTACGGTGAACATGCGCTAGTTGAGGGAACGTGCCAAAAGTGGATTGCACGATTTACTATACATTTTCGGAGTCTGGAAACCTCGCGGATTCTGATAAAACTCGTTAAATCCTCCTCGAGTTCATCTGTCCATGAGCGGTTGTGAACACGGATAAGCCTACAGCGTGAATTTCAGTTTATTTTGGCATTTATTTTCTCATTTTGTCACTTTGTCTCTCATTATGTCCTGTCAACAAACAGCTGTTCTGGCGGCCATTTAAAAATTGAGAGCGAGTGACATTACTTTCGGCGAGCAAGTGACTTGAGAACTGAGAGCGAAACCACTTCAAGCTCGGTGGAAACGGCCTATTGAGGTTTCAGTAAAAGTGCGTCCGGACCTCGCGGTTCCGGTTCAGTAGAAATGTAGCATCAGTTCAGTTTAGTTCGATTTAGCTCAGTTAGTCTTACTGAATTACAAGTGTGTGGACTGCAGAGTATAGTACACATGAGTTTGTTGAACTACTGAACTAAATGAGCTAATAATAAAATGACATTGTGAAGTAGTTCACTTAGTTCATTTGTTAGAGCTCTACACAAGTACAGTAAACATTTCCTCAAATGTCGAAAATAGAAAAAAGTCAACCGACAAATTGTGATGGAAGAAAAAATACTTTGGCATGTGGATCCACAGCAAATGATTTGAATTAAAGGAGTGGATCCTGTTATCGAAGATCTTAGGAACAAAATGTGAACATTTGAGAACAGAGCGAAACAAAACGCAGCTGAGTTGCAGAACTGAGGTTTAAACGGGAGTAGGCTCTTGCTTAACTTAAACTACAAATTGAACTCGGTTCAAGGTTTGAACGAAGCTGTGAACCCGAATAAATGTGGACCGAAAGTGAAGTTCAAACTTCCATTTTGAAACCGGACAGTGATCTTCTAAATCTGCTACAGCTACGAAATTTCGAAAAAATTACAATTCATGCCGTATTTGATTTCTATGTAAATCGTGTGCTTTCAGAGTTGTCAGAGCTGCCAGAGCTGTCAGTTGGATTGTGCAGCAACACGGCTGATCTTCTCGAAGGTCTCTCTTACCATCTCTATCTGACGTGATATTCTACGATGATTGTCCAGCGTGGCCTGAAATTATTTTTTCTTGTTCCAAAAAGTTTTACAACAATACGAGGATTCTTATGAATTGCGCACATTACGCCCGCGAGAGACCAGAAGCGGGCAAAACACAGTGCAAGTGATAACTAAGGCCCATCTAGGACTGTTGCACTCCACACATCATTCAACTCCACTCATTATCATTCAAGGTCTATGCACGAAGTTAGTAGTAACCTCCGACTCCACTGACAGTCAGCCACAGTACCTTGACCGGTAAACAGACCGAGACACTCATTCCCTAGAATCGTCCACAATTGTGCAACGAACCGATTGAATGCTTTCCAATTACAATAGCCTTAAGGATGAAACAAGGACCCCGTATAAAATAGCATGCCACACAATCCTGCCAGAAACTCATTTGAGATATGGGTGTGAAATGTCAATTGCCGAAGGCTCAGGCTGTCACTAATTTAATTTATTTTCCATCTTCGATCGGGTCTTGAAATACTTTTAGCACCCATTCGAAGAACTTGATTTTTTAAAAAGGCTTAGATTGTGTAATTCCGTTGGAGAATTTATTTGGAGGCCACGACAACCGCTTCTTCTTGTTTTATTATTTATAAAAGAAGGAAACAACTAATTCGTTTCAACTTACTGGTCACAAAAAAATGCAAAGAAACTGATTAAGCCAGAATCCAGTTTCGAGTGTGAGGCTTAGGAAAAACCCGCTTGAAAAGCGCGGAGCGTGTCACAGAAGTCACACGCCTACTTCTGTGGTTACATAACAAATGCCAAAAGCTAGTGACGATTTTCCATATCCCATTGACACTTTCGAAGAAACACAAATTATGCTAATCAAAACTGAGAGCGTAAAGTGCACGATTAACATAATTCTAAAGAAGCTAGACCGGGTCCCGCTTCGAGTTGTAGCGCCACCCACATTATTATTATTGTTACTAAATTTAACTGCAGACACAATTGACTGGACAAAATTACCTGCTTCTCCGAAAGACTGCATCTTGTCCAGACACGTCTCTGTTTCAATTCCAGCAGAAGTCACTCAAGAACATTGCAGGGTTTTTGGGGGAAACTAGGATAGGTTGAGTTGCTCGGATTCTAGCAATTAGCGGTGAGTTTTCTTTCACAAGCCTGACCTTTTCACATTCGGAGCCAACAAAGCGCTTCAACACAAACAAATCCGACGCTACTTGCACAGGCACACGATTTGAAACAAAACAGAAAAACCAAGCCGCGCGAATGGAGTAAATTCAACTAACAAACACGTCAGACGCCCGACACAGAAAAAAAAACGTCGAACCATGCGAATACCATCTTCTCAAGTCGCGCCAGACTGAAGTCGGCTCCCACTCAAGTCCAAGACTGTGCCAGAGCCAGAGCCGATGTCCCACTCAATGCCGGAGTGAGACTGCAGCAGCAGGCGATGAGATGTGCATGTAAATGGGAATCGGAGAACACTCAGCGCAAAGCAAAACCCCAAAGCAAAGACCTTCTAAGCCGCAGCTGCGGCCGCCAAAGCCGAAGATGAGAATGAACATAGAGGAGGAGGAGGCATAAAGAAGAAACAGACAAATCCACTCCGCGCACGATACGGTCGTGAGTTAAAAGTAACGATACACAGCACACACCACGATCCACAGGCGGGTGCGCGCACCTCAGTTGCGCTTTAACACGAACTTAAGACTTCAGACAGAGTTAAGACAGTCTCGCTGGCGGTCGCACTGGTTCGATATCTCTCAACGAGTTACGAACTCTATCCAGATACAAAGACACGCGCGAACTCGCCTGCACAACATTTCGTGTTCAGATACGTTTAACTTGGTGTTTTCGGTTTGCATACATTTCTGACGAATCGGTTAAGTCCATCTGCTCAAGCGGTCGTCCTATCACATCGTTCATCGAGAAACGAGATTCTGTCGTGATTCATTCCGCTCCCTAGATACAAGTGCTTCTGAGACGTAAATTCAGTGGAAAAAATTAAGTGGAAATTTGTTTTGATTGTTGAACTGTGCGCCCTGCTGGTGGTTTCAGCAGATGCACCTAGATAGTTATCCCAGCTAAATCCACATTCGTTCGCCGCAAGGAGAGATAAAGGTAAACTTACATTTAGTACCCCACCCAGCTACCTCGTGTGTGTGTGCATCTGGTCAACGTATTTCAATGGACATTTAAATTCTCGACTGAAGGTGAAAGTGATTCGATGCATAAAATGGAGGATTTTCCTCCGTGACTCTATGAAGCGAAGACACAGTCGAATCTATATCTATTCATCAGATTCGCGATCGATTTGTGTTGGCGACTTGCGCTCGCTGCACAAGACTGCATATTTATAGCGCTGAAGTCAAGTTTGCAGCGGCGAGAACCATGCGCTGGCGCTGTATTTGGGGGCCCACAACTGGGCTGTGTGGCGTGCGTATCTGAATATGGAGAGGAGGTGTTAGGATGCCTGAATAAATTTCTAAATTTCTGCTGAACTAGATAATCGGTTTTTTGGCGTTCCTCTGAGAGGCGTTCGAAGTTTCCACTGAACTTGGGAGTCGCAGAGAACGACTTATAAGGCGTCAAAGAGATTGTGCATGAAGTTTAAGAGCATCAATGACGGCGAATCGATGTTGGCATCGATGTGACACACAAACTGGGTGCGTTCAATTAGTTTCAAGTTCAGAACGATTTTCCATCAAATGCGTTTGCGAGTCACGTACGTAAATCGAGGAATTTGGGAGAGACCAATTTTGATGGATGATGAAGGGGTGCCTTCTCAAAAGGATGCCAATTATTAGCGGTGAATGGGTGAATGGATGGATGGGTGTAATTAACTCTGGCTTACAGCAGAAATCGATTAACATTTGCGACTTGTGGAGAGGAGGGAAATCGTATATTTACGGCAATACGATGTCTTCAAATTACATTTGTCCTCTTCTTCAATTTCAATTCATGACATTCAGACATTTGATGGAATATCTTGACAAGATGAGCCGTTCAATGTCTCTACGGAATGGCATTGGACGTGGTTATTCTTGGCCAGTTCGAGAAGATTGGAGGGACTGTAGGCTAATCCATCTTGAGGTTCCGAAAGTAAATTTAAATCGAACCCATTTTTAGGGTTCATATTTCGATTAAGATTTTTATTTCAACATATTGTGCGGATCTTGCCATTGTGAATGGATCAACCGTCTGCCCTTCACAGGAGCTGTTGCAGACCTGGATGCATACAAGTCCGGGGGAGGCCTGGACCTCAACAAGCCTCTCCAACTAGATTCGTCTCAAGTTTCACACGCACAGTTGGTTGAGGTCCTTCTCCACCTTGGTGCGCCACTTTAACCGCAGAAGTCCTGCCCCACAGCTTCGGAGTTGAAGACTTTTCGACAAATATCAGGCAGTAACTCGGTCATTACATACTTAAAGGACGTTCATTTTCAAAGCGCTAAGAGTTTAAGGATTCTGTGCATAAACACAATCAAAGGAGATCCAGTGGATTGATCATGGTGACCTGTTTACATTACCCAAACGTTCATTAAATTTGTCGTGCAAATCTAGTGTCGTGGAAGGGATCTCGAAAGGATCAGCTCATACACAAGGGCACACGATCTTATTCTTTGTGGTGTGAATTGGGAAGTGTCTCTTTGTGGAGGGAATAGTTGAGTTAAGTTGTGTAAAGTGCAACTAATTTCTACAAAACATATTCATTTTCAATATTCCCTCCGAAGTCGGGCAAAATGGGAAACAGTACCCGTTGGCCAGGACTTGGGTCTGAGCTGGAAGTATTATTGCTTAAACCAAAGTGTCTGGCTTTGATGAAAATGTTTATCTTGGCATTCCTGCGTTCTACGAAACTCTGTCCTCTCTGTCAATTCGTGGGACATAAGTTCGAACTCTTTTAAATGTTCTAGTGTCTGTTGAGTCAGTCAGTTTAGATTCATCCTACTTCCGTTTGGTGAACCCCAAGCTAGTTGAGGTGCATTGAACGACTTTTCTGTTTCAGTTCGGACTAGTGATGGGCGCATTCGAATGATAATCTACTTCTCGATTCTCAATCAATCATTCGAATGACTACTGACTAATTAGTAATTACTAACTAACAACACAAGACAACTCGATAAATGTCTCTCATAAGAATCATTCGATTTTTTTTCATTATCGAACCGAGAATTATGGCCACTTGCGTCTTTCTCTAATTCTGATTATGTCCCTTCTTAACGAGAACTATTTGTTACTTGCTTCTTAGAAATCTTTCTTGTGGTCGTTCGTGGGAAATTGTACCAGTCTGTCGCGAACTGCTATTTCAGTGGGGGGCACTTGTGCTGAAAGACCAAAACCCTACCGACCAACCAATCGCCATTTTTTCTGATAGCCAAGCCGTAATAAAGGCCATAGCATCAGACATTTTGACATCGAGCTTTGCAGACAACGAGATACCCTTGGAGGATTCGTACCGGGACATACTGGACAAAGTCAGAGCAGAGAAAGACGTGGAGCGCACATGCTACTCATCTTCATGAAGAACTATCTAGAAGACGAAGTCCAGGAAAGAGCCAATACTCGCCCTGAGCCAATATGGCCCTGTGGGTCTCCCTGAGCTACAAGAGGTCAACATCATTGATCGGCTTTAGTCGGAAGGACGAACGCAAATAGCAGTGCTCACCGAACACTTTGCCATTGATGCGATTCAACATACCGCACGATTTTTACAGAAGCTGCAGAGATGAGGAAGAAACAGGATCTACCCCGCATCTGCTCTGCGACTCCCCAGCCCTAGCGATAAAAATACTTGTTCTTGTAGCTAGAGGACTTAATCGGTGTTGGATTGGAAACCCTGACACACTACAGTGGGAGCTTGAAACTCCTTAACATGGGCACAATGGACCCAACACGATGTCTTAAGTGAGCCTCGTTCAGGAGGCCGCCAGGGGACTAAATCTACCTATATTCCGCTATTTCAATGAGCCAGAAGAATTCAGTCAAATTGCTCATAAATACCAAGCTCTCGCCTATTTCAGAAGACATCCTTCATCCGAAGGATTTACTACCACTCAAGTCAACTGGAAGCTGTTGACCCAAAGTCCAGTTTCACAAATAGCAAAATCCATGCAAGAAACTCTCATCGGTCGGTTGATTTAAACCACCTGCCAAACAGCAAATTTTATAGCCATTTAAAGTCCCATAAATGCAACAAGCTCATGAATAATAACTCCTCGCTTGTGGGTTTGTTTACACTTCAGGTTCATTCTAAACAAATTAACTGCCGCACTTCGCTGTCGAAGAAGAGGTGCAATAAACTCTTTTGCTAAGCATTTACATTTTTGCACAACGACGAGGCTATTAGCCTTAAACATTAAAAATCAGCAAGACATTCGCGCCGTATTGAATTACATCGCAGCAGCACCCATCATCGAATTCGATGAATACATGGATGATGTCGCGTTAGAGTCGTTTACCCCTTGTATATTCAAATTGAAACAGCTAACATAAATTATCGTCCAAACCCACGATCTGTGTTCGCGCTCAATTCGGAGCTAGAATCGATTTCGTTAAAGATTCCAGCGGTCAGTGACAGTTCAAATATGACATGTTCTTTACTTGTCACAAAATCGTTTTACATTCAATTTTCAATTCCCATTTAAAAGTTGACGTAACCCACTCCAAGAAAATCACTTAATTTATTTAACAAACGAAGAACTGGATTTCTAGTGTATTTACTTATTGATGGCTTATTAATATCGCATTAAGATTTGCGATATTCTGGGTAAATGCACGTCGAATGGATTTTTAATTAAATCAAACTTTATCATATAAACGGCGACACCTGTCAGTTTGACCTTTAGAATCAAACACACTCGCTGCCATGTCGAAACCGAAACGGGTATGTTCAAAGAAATCATGTCGCTTTCATTCGTGTACTCACTCTTACAACAACAGTCGTTTAACTTTTGGACATAGGATGAAGTGGATGGATGAGAAATGGAATAAAAACGAAAGAAAGTGAATATCGCAGAGCGACACATGACAGTGTTGTCGTTTATGCTGTTATGCTTTTCATAGCTATGAAATAAGTGTTTTGACATTTCTTTTGACACATTTATCCTATTCTCTTCGGTTTTGCATTTCTCTTTATGGCTTGAATCGTGAAGCGATTGGTGTTTGAAGGCGAAAAGGTCTCCTGTAAAAGTGATGTGGCTTAAATTCACTTGACAGAAATGTCAACAATTTAACGGAAAGCAGAAGTGCTTGCTTTTTGAACCAAGGTGAAATGTCAGCTTATCCATGAATCGCTGTTGAGTGGTTTTTTTGGTAGAATTTTATGGACAGTGAGTACGAAACCTAAACTTAACGAACGACGCCTTATTGGATGTCTGATGGAAAATAACTCGTAGCGATAAAATCTTGGATGCACCAGGCGCCTAGCTGTAGGAATTAGTTTTTTTTTATTAATTAACTCGCAACTGAGCCAATGCACAGAAGCTGAGTATTACTGTAACAATGTGACAGTAACCATTTCTTTCGTTAAGTTTCGTTAAATTTTGCTTGCGGAAGGAAAGGAATCTTACAGGCTTACGTACTTCAGTTTTGTTTTACAGAAAACTCTCACCCGTATTCCCTTAGTCGTGTCACATGTCATTTATGTGACATGTAAGTGGCAAATTTAATACAAATTTGTCACAGTGACGTGGGACACGACTAAGAGAGTAAGGCGGGCTAACTTGCCTAAGTTCCCAGAAGCAATTATGAGCACTTTGAAATTTGCCGATGCTTTTGCCTACTTTTCACTCCGTTCAGGCTTTAGTTTACTTAAGTTAGTTATGGTTAGACTTAATTTGCTGGGCAAGAAACAAGACAGTAGACATAATTCTAACACTTGGTCTGGTCTGCTAGGGCTACTAAAAGATCTATGTCCTGTTCCTCACATGAATAAGTGAAGGAATCTCTGGTGTCCATTCTATCAAGACCAAAGCCGTCGCGCTAGCAAAAATAACATAAATTAAGGTCACACTCTTACCTGTGGAACAACGCAACGGCGGATGCTTTCGTTTAAGGTGGAACACATAAGTGGAATAGAACATCAACCAACTTGGAGACTGAAGCATCTAACTGAAGAGGCTAGTTGGTTGAGACCCAGGTCTACATACTTCACTTCAATTCGCATATCAACTCATCTCTTGTGTGCACTTGACGTGAGATGCCAAAGTGGGAACGTTTTCAGTTCGCCTAGTTTCCATAAACAGATTTGGAGTCTATTTAAATGCTGTCTACTGCTTCTGACTGGTTGATCTTAAGATACTCATGTCTCCTCCAACTTAGCATGTAAATGACATTAATTAAGACACACAGAACACCCAGAACATCATGTTCGTGCCTTATTTGGACCTAGCCCCTTAGCTCTTAGGCAGCAGTAAATCGGCACAACGTTAATTGAAATTCCCATCATAGCTATGTAAATGCCTCGCACAACTCATCGTCACCATTTGACAGATTGCCAGTTTTTGTCATCCGTCAGAAAAACACTCGAGAGAATACACCAAACATGAGTTGCGGTTTTCAATAAGTGAAAGTGTCCTCTGTGCCTTGTCCCTTCTCCTCGGCAAGTACGTATTTTTTTTTGGTTTTTCAGAAAAAGATTAGCGATAAGAAAATAATTGAATACACGGAAGTTGAATGTGTCCGATTCGTCAAGAGGAAACGAATTGACATTTTCCACAGAGTGAAACTCCGTCGCAGATTTCCACTTGACAGGAAGACTGCTGCTGCCTGCAATGGGAATGTGTGTCAGGTCAACAGTGAAATCGCTAACATTTCTTTTCATCTATCATGATGGCATCTTCAATCAGAGGCAATAAATCACTTGAGAAAACAAGGCCCCCCTGATAACAACCTCCTTCATTTGACAGCTGTCAAAAATAACCGAAGTTGCGGCGGTGTTCAAAAAGCGTTCCCCCTAAAAAAGAATCTTCCCTCTCACATTTCTAAGGTCAAGTGTAACACACTTTTCGAGATCAGCGAAAGCCGGCAAATAATTGCGAAAAACAAACCGAAGTTTCTTTTAAACGCTCTGAAGAGTAAAAAAATCCCAAAAACAATCCATCCACACCGCTTATGTCCCACATAAGTCAATTCAGAAAAAAAGCATAAATTTAGCAAGAAAAAAGACAAACAAAGCTCCCATCACTTATTTTGCGATTGGTCTGGGTTCGAAACGCACGCGGTTGTGTAGCTTGGAAACATCCAACAGCAGCAAAAATATGTGCCCCATTTCCCCGGGCGTCAGCCGAAAAGATTATCGTCCCTTTTCTTCCCGTCATCGGTGCGGCTCGGCGGCACGGCGGCATACACAGAGAAGCTCAGAGACGATCAGTGGGTCTTCTTCAAGTGAAAATGCGACGACGATGAGTTACAATCGGATACAATTTGATTCAATTAAGATCGAGTGACCGGCACGGCACGACTGCTAGCGAACTGCTAAATGGTCATTTTGGGCATTCGGACAGCGAGCGCTTCACAGGGCCTATTATCGTGTTTCGCTTGTTCTTCTTGTGTTTCTCGAGTGTGCGTCTTTTTTCCTGTTGTTGTTTTGTGGTTCAGTTTCATCCGTCTTCGGTCGGTTTGTCTGGCCATGTGTTTTACTGAAAACAAAAATCCATAAAAATGTCATTGAACCTAGTGGTTGTCGGCAGAGCACACATACAACATCCGATATGCGCTAAATTCCGATCAGGAATCCGCAGCAGGAATGTCTTGTGTCGAGTTCAAATGAAAAATCGCCAACCAGACAGTAATAGAACACTTGATGTAATGTTTATGTTTACTTTGCAGCGATGGACACACACCTTCAGATACATTTGTTTCTGTTTAAATAGAAAGCTATTCCGACGTTTTCCCGTGTCAGATTCGGACACTCGAAGCGTTATTCTTTGCAAAATGACATTTCTTTCGCTGTAAGATTTACATTTCCGATACCTGCCCAGCCATATGATGTTCCTGTTTGGCAATTCACAGTCATTCATTTGCTGTCAAATTGCGGTGGAGCCGCCATTAAATTGTCAAAAAAAGCTTTGATGACAGCAGAAGAATAAATGCTACTTGAAATGCATTCCATGAAGGAAAAAGAAACAAAAACAACACACAAAAATGAATGAACGGTGAATAAATAAGGTTCCGTTAATGGCGTCCACTTCAGGGGCCTTAGCGACGGAAGATTGCTCTCTCAATTGGTAGGGAGATCGAAATCGATTGTTTTCAAATATTTGAAGTGAAATAGAAACGTAAACAGAGTGTTATGCGTGATTCTTAAGAGCGAAAGTCGGTGGTAGTGTTTGGTTGTGTGCATACACTTTCAAGTGGGTGGAGCTGTTGACAGACTCAAGATCGGATTGTCACTTATGATCGGCACTCTTAGGGAAATTCATCATGTGTTGACATTTTCAATTAAGTTGTAAGAAAGGTGAATTCAATTCCCTGTCAGTGAAGAGTGATGTCATGTGTTTGACAGGTGTCATCGCTGTCTCTCTGGCAGTCGTATTTTTGTATGATGTGTATAACGAATGGCAGCAAATTCGATTTCGGAGGATATTTTTACAGGGCTGAAAAGTTTCGGTTGACATCTGTCGTTATGATGGCCCATTTGGCAGACCATTCCTCGACAAATGCTTCTTTAAGCTATTTCTGTAGATACCTCCTTAAGATGGTTTTAAAATTGTGTTTTTTTTTACCACAGTTTCTGTTTTCTTACTTGCAAGCGTTGTTATTGCATGAGAATGCCGGCAAGGCAATCTGTCAACAAACACAAACTGTCAATTGTAGAAATCAAACCGAAGAAACAGCCTTCACAAGACGATGAACCGAAGAAAATTACTCAATGCTTAAGTCGAGAGAATGTTGTGAATGCGAAACGAACACACAAAGTATCCCATGCAGTTGAATTGAACCGGTATCTACAGTGACTAGTCCGTTGTCCTCTGCAAAAGCTGTGTGTTTCGAGTTCGAATGAAAAATCACCAACCAGACATAATCAAACAGTAATAGACTTTTATGCTTGTTCTTTCTAATAGTTAACGTCCGTTGAACAATTAAAACAAATTGCATATCGCTGCAGAAAATTAATCACTCACAAAAACAAGTTATACCGTTGTGCTGTGCTTAGCAGTGTGAACATTTCAAAAAGCAAACATTCTCAACCGGAAATTTCAAAGCCGGTAATATGCGTACCATGCCATTACAACGAGCTCATTGCCCCGCTCACTTCCCTTCAAGATGCAACATCAGTTAGCCATTTTCATACATTGACCAGATCACTTGGTCAGACCTCTTCTTCTGCCATCCAATCAGGTTCGAGTCATCAGCAAAAAATGCCTCCCCATTCACCGCAAACCACAAACTGGTTGCAAATATGATTTAATTTTTTGAACTCCACCATGGATGCCGAACATGTAACCATCGCATTAGTCACATACGAGCGCATGTCATTATGACAATCGCGTATGACAGATTAATTCGAAAGAAAAACAACAAAATGAAAGAAATAATCACTTAATAGCACATAAGTACGAGTACTTTACTTTTCAGACTCATTTCTGTGGTGTACTTTTTCACGTGGAAAACTGCTCGCACTCGCACTCTCACTCACTGTCGGCGGTGTGGTTAGTTTTAAATGAGAAATTGACCAACTACTTGCAGGGAAGGTAATTGCACTCTGCTGCCATTTCACATTCACATTAAGCTGCAAACACAAGGCGGTCGGTTGGGTATTTTGTCAAGACAGTGCGTGGTCACTGTCTGAGTGTCTTCGAAGTTTGTCATTTTCGTGTTTTTGTCTCTCTGCGTGCGTTCAGATTGTGTGCGAAAAGGAAAACTTAGACATTCCGAGAGCCAACGGCTGCATGATGGTGCGTATTGTGTGCTGGTTTTGAACGGTTTTCTGCGATAACTTCGCACACAAATCATTCTCTTTACCCACACAGGCTGGGGTAAGAGCTGCAAAAGAAAGTGTTGCATAATACTTCCTTCATGCTAAGCGACGGGCTTCGTTTATGGACGAGTATGTGCATACTTGGCTGAGCTGTCATCTTGGAGTGAGTTTGTTATCGTTAAAAGTCAGACAATGGAAATGTGTTTGCTTTACGAGAAGACACAAGAAATGACTTAAATTGCAGTAGGTTAGAGCGCAACGGTAATTGTGGCAAATCGTTTGCACTGGGAATTGACACAAATAGCTGGCGTTTTCTTTTTTCTATTCTCCTTGGCGTTGATTCGTTGTTTTGTGCGAGTGATGGAAATGATTGAAGCATGTCGAGCGACAGTTGAACTGGGCGAGTTGTACCAAAATAAACTTTAGCACAATTTACAGGGCGGTTGTCAAGGATTGTTGACAAATTTGTGAAGCGCTCAGTTACCGAGTGATCTTTGACAATTTAAACTGACACATGACAATGTGTTGTGGCCTTAATGTAAAAAGAACCGCTTAAGCTCGAATGTGAATTGATTCGATCAAGACTTGATTCTTGATTTGATTGTGCGTACTTGACTATCCGACTTGACAAAGCCGACATTTGAGCTAGGCAGGGTAGGTGTGTGGGAGTACTAGCGTCCTCAAGGCCGTGGCTTACTTACACCAATGACTTGAACCTTGAACAGATTTCAAGCCCTATCAAGAAGTGTTTTAACATAAACTGGAGCCTCTGGAACCTCGCAGAGCAAGTGTCAAACAGGTTCTAGTCTTTCTTTGTCTCTGTCAGCTTTACAAAAGCCACTATAAGGACGCCAGCACGCAAAATTACCGTTAAGGAGTTTCTACAGCATGCGTAGATTGGTGATCTCTTCTGATCTGGTCTCTGTCGCTCATAGAGCTGTCACCTTCAATCCGATGTCCAGACTCCGATGACTTCAGACTCGGCTTCGTCCTCTAGGCGTTTTTTTTGTATAGACCTTAGAGGTGTGCAGGGCCCTTCTTCGCAAGACTATCTTCTTTTTTGTTTCCTTGGATACCAGCGATGTCCTGTGCCCCGTTTACATCTCTAGAGTTCCGTCTGTACAAGCTGACAAGTTCTGGAGTTACAACTCCACGTCAACGGTTGTCTCCTGCATTTCCATTCATAACACCCACTTCGTCTTGAAGAGGGGCTTTTTGAAGAGGTAACAGAAGTCCTGCACCTCCGCCCCCGACTAGTACCATCTTGGTTCGGTCCGGGACCCCGACAACCGACAGCTGTCAGCAATCGGATCTGTCAAAGCATTTTAGTTAATTCAGAGGCCAGAACAGTAAAAAGTCGCCAAAGTCTGTGTCTCTTCCCTTCTCTTAGATAAATCTTGACAAATGTGCACGATTCAGATAAATCGTGGGATTTGATCTTGTCTGCTGTTAATAGGGGTCATCTATTTCAAGGCGTTGTCCGAATGCTTTTTCAAATTGTTTGATCAATCTTCTCCGCTGAGTGATGCATGAACAGATTCAGAAGAGCAATTAGTGTTAACCTTCGTGCTCGGCACGTAAATAGCCGCTTCTAGGCTGCTTGTCTGCGATTCTGACCTTGGCCAAACATTGTGCACGTTATCGTTTTACGAATCTGAGAAAATATATCTCATGCCGGTGTCTACATGTTCGGACAGCAAGAAGGCGGTGCTTTCGGAGCGGTTTCAAAGACCTTCTTTGTCTTTGTTAGAATTTTATTGATTATGTGACTGGTGGTAGAAGCGAAAAGGTTGGATTACGTCAATGGAGGGGACAAGACAAGTAATTGTTTGTTCTCTGATCGGCTAGCTACGTAATAAATCGTGGGAAATTTCAAATGGCCATAAAATGCAGAAGGAGGGCAGGTTTTCATTTTCGGTCGAGTTGAACTGTGTCTGCCCAGTTAAGCTGGCACACGTCACGTCGAATCTGACAGGCATTGGTTAAATTAGATTCAACGCACTTGGGAGTGGGGCTCGATTTCGAGAATGACTAGGTATCTTTGGCAGAGAGTTAGTTACAGTTACTGATGCCGTGCCAGGGCTTGTGGTTCTTTGTCACTTTCAACACTACGGTAGAGCGTGGGAGGTGCTCTTCGATATGTCATAACGCACATGACATGCATATTAGCTCTTATATTTGTTGTCTTGTGTCCAATCATGTCCCAAAGGAGATATGATGTGACCACCGACAAGTGCGGGAGTAATGGTGAGTCGATGCTTTAAAGAGGACTCTATCAAAAATTCTTGTCAACGCCAGCTGTCACTGCCGGGGATTCTTGCAGACGCTAAGGTAATGTCAGCTGTCACTGTCAAGCTTTAAACCAGCCTAACCATTGGAGGCGTTGAATTCGTGAATCCTGGTCTATGGGGACTCTGTCAGAAATGTTTGTCAACGCCAGCTGTCACTGCTGACACTAAGGTAATGTCAGCTGTCACTGTCAAGCTTTAAAACAGCCTAACTATTGGAGGCGTTGAATTCGTGAATCCTGGTCTATGGGGACTCTGTCAGAAATCTTTGTCAACGCCAGCTGTCACTGCCAGGTAATGTCAGCTGCCACTGTCAAGCTTTAAAACAGAATAACGACTGGAGGCGTTGAATTCGTGAATGCTGGCAGAGTTGAGCACCCAATCCACTCGAAGTGTCTATAGGTTGCTTGCTCCGCATTCTAAGACCCTACACAAAAAGTCAAACTCGTATTCAAGAACTTCATAACCTCGGAATTATTTACTGGAACTGAGCCATGAGAAGAAGAGTAATATTTAAGAAGGTCGACTCCTCAACAGTCTTCCTGCCCGCCAAGCGTGTCGATCCGAGAAAAGAGCAAAGACTGGACCATCAGCATAAGAAAAATGATTTTCATGCAATCCACACCACAAACATCGCACCTCGCCGACTGTGAACAGATTGCGATGAAATGTTAGTGAACACAGTCCCCACACCAAATCATTATCACTCAGCAGCATTTCTTTTTGCATGTATCACATTGACACTGGCAATCAATCACCTTTGACTGAGTTCAAACAACAATCTCGCTGTCGTCTTTGGAATGCGTTACATCATTTTGAAAACAGCCCGTGAGGCCAACAACTCCATCAGCAGCCAACCCCCTAACACCCCATTGCCCATCCGCACATTTGTGTGCATGCCGCCGCTATTATTGACGCGTATCTCAGATGACGCAACGAAGAGCTTTTGTGTATGCAGTCGATTTAGCATTTTATACATAGCTCAATATGCAGACAACTTCCTTGAGCGCAGCCGCCATCACCGATGTCTCTGCTTCCCGGTGCCAGCAGAGAGCCTCTGCCCGATAAGACATCGCAAAGCAAACACAAAACTACGATCATTCAACTAGATAAATTCATTTCAGTCGTGCGTTTTATTTCAATAACAGTCAATAACAGTAAATTATAATAATTTCTTTGGAAGAGAGGTAGAGAGCCTGGTTCACTTGTCCCACAGACCGAGCTCTCTCATTTTGGTTTGGAAGTAGCGCTCGAGGAGGTTGGCGCAGCGATAGTATTCCGTGTCGGGCTGATTGTAGAACCGGCAGTTGGAGAAAATCCTCGCCATGTCGGCCATGAAGAGTCGCCGCGTCACGTAGTAGCCCTTCTTGAGGCGCTCGCCCATTGTCTTCAGGTCCATGGGGTACTTGATGTGGTGGTAGTAGTCGGGCACGTCAGCGGCGTTGACCGGCTTGAGGAATGGCCACGCTGCAGCGTGTTGTCTCACAGCCTGCAGGACGGTGGTGAAGGAGGTGGCTAGCTTGTCGGGGTCGGTGGGCTCCTCCAGGGGACGCGAGGTGCGTTGAACTCGCATTTGGGGCTTCCAGCCGATCTCGCGCAGGCCGGGAATCGCTTCGACTGGTATGAAGCGGACGCCCTCCTTGAAACACGTCAGCCCGGAGCGAACCCTCTGCACGTCGCCGTGCCGCTGGGCTATGAGCTCCTTGAGGATTTCGCGTTGCTTCTGAATCACAGAGATGAACTGGGTGTACACGATGCTCGGGTGCAACTCGCAGTGCATCAGTGTGGCTCCGTCGTACTCCTTGATGAAGCCCGCGTACGTGGGTCTGGCCAGTTTGATGTCCTTGGAGAAGCCCTGTTTCTTGAAGTACCCAATTGCGTGCTCGTCGGCGTAGGTGAGGAAGTGCCGAATGCCTTGCTGGATGCTGTAGTCCTTGAGGTGGTTCATGAGGTGCGATCCGTAGCCCTTCTCCTGCTCGCTCATTATCACAGCCAGGAAGACGATTTCGGTGAAGCCCTGGGTGGGGAACGGCCTGAAGCAAATCCCGCCGATGGGCTGGTTGTCCTTGATTAGCGCTAGCGTCCTGTGATTCGTGTCGAAGACCAGTTGACTGATGTACTCGAGCGGCATTTCGGGCAGTTGGTGGGCGAAGACGCTGTGCAGACCCAACATCCACAGCATCGTCTGCTTGTCCACCGGGCGGGTGATGGCGTTGCCAACGACGTGAAATTGGATATCACCCTTCTGCTCCTCGGCCTTGACTATCTCGTCGCGGGACACGTTCTCGGGGAAGAGGACCTCTGTCTTGGTGGATGTTTTGGTCTCGGATATTGTCTTCATGGCAAGCAGCACTGCCTCGTCGGTGATATCATCCATGTCAGGCGCTCGTTCCGTCTCTCTCTTTGAACGTTTGCTTACCGGCTCCCCTGGCCTCTTCATGCTTGTCGACGGAGTGTCTGGCAGTCGTTTTCGCGGCTGAGAGAGAAATGCAGACGGCGGGCGGTAGGCTGGGTCCCAGATGGGGGAGTCATTGCGGAGGAGCTCGAGTTTGAAGGACTCTAGGAACTTTGGCATTTGAATGATGACCGCTCTCTTGTCTGCTGGAAAGCGGTCCTTCTCAGAAATGCACTTCTTCTTCATATGCTGCGCCATGTCCTGGAACACAGATCTCAGGAGGGTTCGGCCAAACACCAGCGACGTCTCGAAGTGCCGCAGAGAATTGCAGAACGCCGGCACATGGCAGAACACCAACCATCGAGTGTAGTTGATTTTGTAGCTCGCAGCGTCCTCCTGTGTTATTTCCCCCCGCCGCACTGACGGCGCTATGAAGTTGTGGTGGTTCAGGAAGTTCAAGAACGTCTTCGCCACTTCGGTCATGGTGCTCAGTTCGGTGTGACTGAGTTGATTGTACTTGTAGAAGACAAAACTGGAGACCGCCTTCGCTATAGACGGCGTCTCGAAGGGGGGGTCGCCCAGTGGACCCCGAATCACTGGGTGTTGCCTGGTTATCACACATTGCCTTAACAGCCTGAACAGGTACATGTACACCTTCTTGGTGTCTTCGTCCTCAACACGCTGCATGCTCTTGAACAGGTTCTCCATGTCGATGATTGCTCCCAGCAGCTCGTTCATTACTTGACTGGAAATGCCATTTAAGTGGGAGACGTGATCCTGAAGTGCATGCACACAAGTCGGATTTCTGCATTCCTGCGTAAATTCCGGACAATACGCGCTCTCTATGTCGCGATTTCGATTCTCTGGCGGCGCCCTCCATCCCGTGCAGCGACAGCTCTCCACCTGACAGGCCGAGTACATTGACAGCTTCGCCAGTTGCTGTCGCAGTGGAAGATTGAAAACTTTCTGCTTCCGCAGCTGAATACGCTGCAGGCTGCTTTGGCGTGACCCCTCCGGCGCTGCCGACGATACGCCCGACGACGACGACGGAGTAGACGACTCCCGTTGTGAATCCATGCCTATTTGCGATTACTGTTCCCCTTCCAGTCGAAAGCGGTTTGTTTACAAAACAAGGTTGAAACGATTCTTGTACGTCACTGTTGAGGTTAGATTCCAACGAGCGACGATGTATGTGTCATGTGCTGACAACGGCCATACACTTTTTTCCTGTTATTCACTCACCGTTTTCCACTATTTCCCAGCCAGTACATGTGTGCTGCGGTTGAAAAAATGATTACTTCACGTTTGAAATATCTAATATTTACGACTCCAGCAAAATGTTTTGCTTTTTTCGCGAGCAATTTGTGAGTTCTTGGCGACAACTTCGGCTGCGAGACTACTCGATTGTGGGGAGAAAGAAAAACTACTGCGACGAATTTGACAGCCAGCCACGAGCTGATAGTGTCGTGCTACTCTGTTCCGTGTGTGTGGGGGACTACTGCTGTTCCGTCTTACCATATGGTGATTGGGGCGGGCGATATGCTTGTTTTTATGTTTTTTTTTTTTTGTGTAGTCAGGGTTGGTTGTGAGGGTAAAAAGAAATGTACGTATTTTCTTGTCAAGCGATACGAGCGAGTTTATTTTTGAAACAGTGCGTTGTGAGTGAAGCGTTTATCAGTTCCCGTCGTGGGTGTCTGGTTTTAGGGGGGACCGTATTTTCGCCTCCGATTTTAAGAGCAGGCAGATTCCGAATGCGGCCTTTGCTTTGTTCTCTCGTGTGTTGTTCATCTTCTGGCTGAATTCTTGAAAGGAAATCTGTGCTGAAAGTGCCTTGTGCAAGAGTAGCTAGAGCACTTCACCATGCTGTGACGACAATACAATGGTGCCATGACACTTACTGCGTCGTGCTACGTTTTGACGTTTATAAGAAAAATGACAGCGGACAGAGAAATGTCTCAACTTGCTGCATAATGTTTGTGCTTTTTGACACTTCGCTGCGTTTATTCGAAATGTTCATTGGGCGGGAAAGTGTTGTCAACGGTAAAACCCGATGATTGTGACATATTTACCCTCCAAAGCAGGTATGGTAACCAACACGTAGTCGAAGCACCAACGCAGCATTATGAAGTGGGCATAGTGCTAAAAGATTGACAGGACTAGGTTTGCTTTTTTCGAACGTGGCGTAAATCAGAAATGAAGTATGATAGAGATACCCAACTTCACAGATGATGATTGTAATTTACGAAATAAAGTAAATGCCATTCTCTGATTGCTCGCTTTGTCTTTAGAAAACGAAACAAAAATTGGTTGTCAAACATTTTAAGGGACAAGAGAGGTAGAAGTTTGGCATCTCTATTAAACTCCACAAACGTCAAGCTGACAGAAATAAACCCCTGCCGCTGCATGCGTGATCAATTATCTTGATTGTCTGCAGTTCTTTTCAGTCGTTCTTTCGACAACAAAGAAGTTTCCTTGATTGTTGGGTCCATCGATCTTAGTAATTTCCTCCAGCACTCACATCAGAATTCAACTTCCTGAAGGATAAGGCCGTTCAACTTCCTCAATGCCGAGTGCAATCTTACATTTCCCACACGATGCCTGCGTCTGTGCACTCCAATTATATACCAATTTTTCTCCGATCACCGACGAGACTAGATCGAGAAAAACCTTCAATGCATCGTGAAAAATGGGCAGAAAACAACCCGACAAAGTAAATACCTAATTCGCCTGCACGACTTTACGATGACTTCCGCGATCATCGCGATCGTTCGTTCAACGTTCTTGCTCGCTTATGTTGTGCTTGCACAAACGAAGTACTTATTTGCGATCTTCTGCGCCACACAGTGGATGACGCAAGTCAGCGTCAGCCCAGATCTTACATGTTGAATCATCATGCTCGTTGCGCCGTCCGCGTCCCCCGTCCGACCGAAGATCGCACAATTTGTTAATTGAGATTTATTGCCAATGAATCCGATACCCGTAGCATTGGTTCAATAAATTCAATCGACGAGTCTCACACCCCACTCGGACCGCATCTGCACGGAGTTGGGCAATCGTGACGCTAGAAATTGCCTTCAAATCCTAAACCTTCAGGGATGGCGCACCACAACATGATTAGCAGTCGTCTGTGGTAACGAGCACTAGCCCAAGCTGACAGAGTCAAGGTCAGGCACATCCAGCATGAATCACATGACCAGTCACAAATTATTTCAACCAAATGGCGAATAATTGTCGACCGAATGAAATATGAAGTGTAATTGCTCAGACATAATTATGCAATCAGTCTTGGGCAAGCCGTACCTGCCTATTTTACCGCACAATCAATTCGTCGAGTGCTCGTTACAAGCAGTGTCAGAAATCTGGAAGACAAATCGCTCGTTCGGCACTTGTTGAGGCGAATCTGTGGGAGCATTTAATCGATTTGAGGTGCTGCCTCCAGGTGTAGGGTCTTGTGGTTTATGGAATGTCAAAGGGTAGCGCTCTGTCAGCGATTAGCTCTGAACTATTATTGAGTTCAGACAGAGATTTGGCCGTTAAGTGGCTTTATGGTCGCTTTTGTACGATTCAATGGGTTGCTGAATGACTGACATTTGAAATTGGTGGAAGCACTGTGCTGGCCTGCGGCAGATGTTTGAAAGTGAAATGATCAAATTTGTTGGACAGCTATTTGCTAGGAATCCCCGGCATTGTCATTGAGTTTGACAGATCACCGAACTGCAAAAGGAGTCTCTTGGCGAATCTAGACGATTTGGGCAAAAAACAAGTCTACTCAGGCGTCTATGTAGAGTGCTTGGACAATTTGGCTCCGGCACTAAGAGTTTTCCACTCCGAGCTTATGGGACTAGGAACAGAGGCGGCGCGACTTGATAGGGCACAAAAGCGGATAAGAACCTTGCTGTGAGTAAGCAGCTAACTTGTTGGACGAGTCCATCCCAGACCATAGCTTTAAAGAAGAATATTGTCTGAGGACGACCCCAAAAGTCCACGTGTCAAAGTGAGAGCGAGAGCCCACGCTGGAAGTCGTTGGTGCAACATCAGGATGTGTTCAGAAATTCCTTCTAGTGGAATTTCTCCTGCCATGGACTTTGTCGGCAATCTTGAGTTGTGAATTAGTCCTGTCTCGTCCGCTGAAAAAGGTTTTACCGGTTTTAGAGCTGTGCTGGATTACTATCGCACCTTTTTTTTATGCAACAAGATCCGTTTGTGTTTTATTGTTGGGTGCTATCTTTATGGTCCCAAATCCAATTTCAACAGCGCACTCAGTTGAACCATACACAGTCGAAACCAATTCCCCAATGGCAGCTGTCAAAATGACACACCAATAAAGTATTTTCAACACCTAACTGTTTCTCTTTTTGCGCTTCTAATCCCCAAACGACGCTGGTGTTGTGTTGCAATAAAAACCCGTCGCACCCGCTAAAATTTGCCAATCGATTCATTTTATCGTTTCCTCCCTAAACCACGGCACGGTATTTTTGTGGAATTTTTTGTTTTTGAATTCCGCAGCCAAAGATTTATGACATTCGGTTTGCCCGCCACCACTCAAAAGCCATTCAGACGAGGGGTGGGCTCTTGAAATAAAACATTCACATCCGTGCACCCACTCGCGGAGTGAACAAGGAAGGGTAACTAAAAGTCATTAAAAATAACCCTAAAACATCTCAAAGTGCACTTCAATGCATTCGAAGGTAAGCGAGCAACCGGTTGATGCGTGCCAAACAAGAGAAAAATCACCACCATTGATTGACATTTACGTCAAAGCCAGCACAACAAAGAACCTTCGACGACAGTCTGTCTACCTGCACGCACTCCGCGACTTCTTGCTTACGTCAATGCAGACAAGCAACCACTCTGAAAGACATCTGAAAATAACAATAAATCCGAATGTTTACAGGCAAAACTAGACAAAGGCACAAAGTCCGACTGATAGCTGATAAAATACAATTTCGTGGCAACGATTGATGTTCAGGCCGATCGCTCTTTGACGGTCTCGGGAGCCGCAGCGGACTCAAATCGGCTCAAATCGTCTCATCTGATTCGTGAAATGTCTGTTTTGGTGTTCAGTGTGCTCACAATGAAAACAAAAACATTTCGCGTGCGACAAAGAAAGACCGGCCATGCCATGCACGATTTGCACATATTTTTGGCTCCCTATGGCCATTCAAGGCAACTGTCAGTGTTTACACCAACAGTGCGCAGTTGTGTAACACAGCCGCCCTAGCGGTGAGCACAGCACTGCTGCCAAGAAGGAAGTGTCAAATGCCAAATCGAAACCCATTGGCAATTGTGTATTCGCAGAATGTCGCGGTAATTATTACATCAATCGGAGAATCGCAATGAGCTTGACGGTCAGGGCGCATTCATGTGTTGCATCAATTCTGAATTGAAATGGTTTTTCGGTAGTTCCCATTTACCGAAGCGGTTAGCGCTGGCATCGTAATGATTCGAAGACGAAACTGTTATATTATTACACTTACATTTTGACGTTGTATCGGACTGATAGAGTTTTGACGATGCTCCTAATTGAGGCGATAATTAGATTTTGAACGGAACGAGTGATTCAGTCAGCTCGCTTCGGAGATGATTGATGGATGTTATCATCGTTGGAGGTAACAGTACGACCGTCATCTTTTGGCACATAAATGCGTGTTCGACTGAACGGCAGTTGCTTCTAGACGATAGCAGTAAATTACATCGACTGGTGTCTAATGGCATCGGCTGATGAATTAGGCAGAAACAGTCGCTGAAAAACTGACTGTGGACTCAATTTAATTTTGTGATCGGATTGAAAATTTTTTATGTTGTTGATGAATCGGTGTTTTCATGTTTTTTGTGGTCGAAAAGCCAGGCATATGCATTGGCCCCAAATTCTTGTTGAGTACGAAATTGAGTCATTTTTGCGTGGTTATGTTATAAATCCTCGTGATTATGTCGAACTTGTGGCACTTTTGCGTCACGCCACCACCCCCTCGAGTCACTGGCAGTGCTCAAGGAGTATGTCGGTCCAGAAAAATATTCACTAATTTGCCGTTCGAAATCGGCATAAAACTATACGTCCTCTCTACTCATGTACAATGGATGCTGCAGTGTAAAAAAAAGGCCCAAGTCTGCCTCGGACTGTAGCACCATCAGTCTCAATATCAGAATTTTGAATGTCTTCAGAGGAGTCATGCAATTCTGAGATGACATCCCTGTCTTCATATACGTCCCACCAAGTGAAATCGCGAGATTTCGAAACCTCGATAATGCAGGGCGTTACCTAGGAGATTTGGAGACATTTGATCAAATCTCGCGATTTCGGTCGGTGGGAACATGGTGTTATGCTACGTTTCCGCGAGGTTCCATCAATTTCCTCCTAACCTACCATTTTCAAGGTCTGGGACCTCGCGGTTTCTGATAAACCTTCAGCCCCTTCCAGTTGTCAACCCGAAAAAGCCCACAGCGTAAACTTCACTTTGTCTTGGTCATTTTCTCTTTTGATCTCTATCTCTATTTTCTTCTCTTATTTCCGGTCAATAAGTCAGCTGTTTTGGCGGCCATTTAGAAATTTAGAGCTAATGACATTTGTTTTGGCGGCTAACTTGAAAATTGAGAGCTAATGACATTTCAAACCGCCTAAAAACAATTCTTCCAAATCCCGCGATTTTGGTCCGGCACGACATAAATGACGTGTAAGAAGGCACTGTATGCAATTTAGTCGGTTGGTCACGGTCAATTTGGCTAACATTTTACAATGATTAACCGAATTTTTGTCCTCAAATCGAAGATATGGATGTGGAAGAAATGTAGTTTCGATATATGGTGCCACCGCTTTTAAGTGACACGACCTGGGCACCAAGGCCGTGAGATGTGTTGTCGGTTGATCTGTTTTTGTCGAATTCTTAACAGCGACTCTTCTACTCGTAAATCTAACTTCCAAGAGAAGTCATTCAGAAAAAAAAACGTATCAAGAATGGTGTCATTATAGTCCGCGTGGACTTGGGTCTAGGTTCAGCCAATTGTCCTCTTTCGAAGGAACAATTTTATACCGACGACTGTGCGGCCAAGAAAGACTGACAGTGACGAGGCCAGACAAAGTGACATGTCAAAATTCACTTCCTGGACTAAGCTAGTCCGAAGAGTACCTTTCAATCTCGTCCCGATAAATCTAGACGGTAGCTAATGCGGCGACCAGGCTGAGATCGCTGCATATTTGCACTTCGGTCTGGATTCTCAACGATCCTCGGCAAGGATAATTAGCTCTATACCCATAGACACTCACCTCACAAACCTCGTCTCAGAGAAGAACTTGTCAACTAGCATCCCTTCCCGCCGGGTCTTTCTGGGAGTATGAACACCAGACGCTGAATAGAAGATGGATGCTGGTGTGGGCGCTGGTGTCTACTGTAAGGATCTCAACATCGAGCTAACATTTCCGATTATCGTCATCTGTTCTGAGAACCAGGCAGCGATTAAGTCCCTGGATTCAGTCACCTTCAACTCCAAGACTTCCCGCAATTGCTGCCTATGTCTCAACGAGATGGCCAAGAATTTTGACATCCAACTAATGTGAGTGCCGGGACATTGCGACGTTCAAGAGAAATACGAAGTGGACGAACTCTCTAGCAAATGTACGAGCCGATCCACCATCCAGAAGCCCGAAACAAGTCAAGTAAATCGTAGATGGCCAACTGGCAAAGGAGGCCTCATTACTAAAAAAAAAACTCTGGCTTCGGTCGACTGTAAGCGATCACGTAGCCTGATCAGATTAAGCAGGCCGAATCTTAGAACTGTCATTGGCGTTATAACAGGGCATTGCGACTCGGTACTAGGCCGTCCTTACAACGACTTCGACCGAAGCTGCAAGGATGATGATTGGAACTCGCGCCTCGGTACTAGGCCGTCCTTACAACGACTTCGACCGAAGCTGCAAGGATGAGAACGAGGAAGAAACCATTGTACACTTGTAATGCAATTGCCGAGCGCTCTCATCCCGGACTGAACTAAATGGCAGAAGACTCAACCATCTCCATCGCTTGACTAAAAGCACTAACTGTACTAATTGCAGTTGTAGATCCGCGTGGTAGCACAATGGCGCGTGTGTTTCTAAGTGTTTCTGGTGTCTTTCCTTGCAGCAATCAGCCACTTTCACTTAACCTAACCTTATAATCCGATGAGGGCAATAATACTAACGACTTTTTCCTTTTATCCGACTTCATACTAAAAAGCGCGTTTGAAAAGCGCTGATGTACGCAATGCGTGTCGGAATTGACGAATTTTTTTTCAAACGCTGATGTACGCAACTCGTGTCGGAATGGACGGGACGGACTTTTATTTTAGTACGACGAAATATAATATGAGGCGTATCCCACAAAACCTGAAAACCACCAAAATAACAGTTTTTTATGTCCTCAGAGTAACGATTCTCTCTCTCTAGTAACGATTAGCGCAATTTAAATTTTTTAGTCAACGCCACATTTGCATATAACACACAGGCGCTACAGCCCGAAGAGGTCTAGGGCCTAGCTGCTCAGCAACCACTGGTGTTGTGAGTGATATTGTTCTCTAATGAGTGGAAGCGACCAGCTAAGAACGACCAATTTGAGAAGCATTTTCTAGCCAGGAATAGCTCTTTGCGCACATCAGTGAGACGTACTTTTGCTAGTACCGGGCTGCGTGGGCTCCACTGCGAAGGGATCGACGCACCAGCCCAAATTTTGGGCCACGGCGACCACAAGATGAAATATAGAAAAAAATACCTAAAATCAGCAAAACAGATTTGAGGGAGTGTGATTACGAACTTCAGGTATGATCATGAAAATTCTAACGACTTCCATCCGTCAAAAAATTCAATCGACCGGTTTGCCACTCTAAAAACGTCTCTAAAACACTTCGTTCAAAACCTTACTGAATTCAAGAGCAATTCAACACATATTCTTCATTTCTTCTGATTAACTGTCAATTCGGCAGCGACACAAAAAAAAAGTACAAAAACCAAGTGTGCATGCACTAAATTAAATCTTTTTGTTTTGTTTTTTCTTTCTTTTGCAGATTCCACTCATTTATTGATGTAAGTTAAGCTACACGGCTACAAGGAATTGCCGCTGATTATTCATAAGTATGTATTATTACTTACTAGTGTGTGAAGTTGGTTTGTTGTGCTTACCTGAAAAGAGAAGATTACAGTCAAAGAATGAACAAAAATGAATACACATTATTTGCAATAGCTAAAGCATGTAAGTTTGAGAGGGGAAAGTTATAAAATTCAACATGGAAGCCAAAACGTGGTCGATCGCTTGGAGCGACTTCTGAAATTGAGATGTCAACACATTAAATATTTAATCTCTCCGTAATCATGGTCATTGCACTTTGGCCTGTCTTCTGCGTATTTATTAGTTGCTCTCGATTAAATGAGCAAACTTCAATATTTGTGCTGTACTGTGATCGTTTGTTTTGACGAACAAGACTATTTGTGTCATCGTGACAGTTTAAGGCAAGCAACAAGTACGATGACACTTTAATATGTCATTGATTGATTGATGTTCGTTCACTTTTTGTGATTCGATTTGTGGGAGCCGCGCAAACTTGCACGAGGTCAAGGTTGCAATATCGCCGCCAAAGTCGGACAAAGCTGCTTATCACTTGCGTTATCGGTTATACTAGGCGATAGCAGAAATAGTAAGAAAATGTCTTCAGACCAACCCCGAAAACAACTCCGAAAGCAGTCGCCTTAGGTCCGGTCGCAGTTGATAATGATTTCTGTATGAGTCAGTCTCCGAGTCATGTTTGGACGTACACGACCACTTGACACACATTCGCCTCATACATCTGTATGCATGCGAGCACAGTTTCTTCGGCATGATGTGGAGTGAATTTCATGGGAAACTGCTGCACTCAGGCCGTTTTGTAAAGGAACAGATCTCGTTGAACATCGATCGACAAGCTGACACGTGAAATCTATTTCCCTCGCATGTCAATTTAGAACGACTAATTCCATCTAATGAGCTCAAATCTACATGCCCAATCGACTCCATATCAATATGGGCAGACAAAACAAAAAACACACAAAACCACATGTGCTTATGTAAAGTCCAGAAAGCGGCAACTGCAAGACTGTGTGCCCAGCTTATCGCCTGCACGTGTTTACATGTGTGCATGCTCCACATCCTATCCGCTTGTAATTGACAGTCCCCCCACGAGGCAGTTGGTGTGCGTTTGGCGTTTGTGTATGTCAAACGACAGATAAGCGAAAATAATTGCAAATAAGCAAAACACAAATGTTTATCACAGCGGCGCGTCCGCGTCCATAAGCACGAGTGTGGTTTTTTTCCCGAATCCAGTTCGTTTATGACTTCAGTCTGCAGTCAAGTGTCAATGCCGCCAGCTGTCGCTGAATTTTCACTTCGCGAGAGAGTACTATTAGCTCCGCAACGCAAATCAAATGTAAGTGCAATCAATTTATTATTCCTTTGGTGTCAGAACTTACTTAATATCTTCATGATGATGGTGTGTCAAACTCGAATCGCTCCTGGAATACTGAATGAACACTGAATTCACACACGCGTCGCACTCAATTGAACGGAGGGAGAGATGTGTGATGTCTCTTTTTCAGTTACAACTGTCAATTGAATTCGAAAACGTCAACAAGGTGGGTTTTAAGGAAAAAATCACGCGTATTTATGCGATTAATCGAGATCGGATGCGTTCGGCATGAAGCCAACTTATCATTCCCCGAACATTGTCGAAGCAGCAGTTGATAAAAACAAAAACGGAAACAGGAAAAAAAAAAACAATTGACAGACGGGTCTTTTTAGCGCGGCGATGTGACATTCGCGTTGAATACCGATCGAGCGAATGCAGAATTTCATTTTCGGAAAATAGTTGCCTTAAAAGTTTTCTGTCCGCCTTCTATTTTTTCTCTTTTCTCGATTCGGTTCGGATCGGTTCGGTTCTGCTGATTAGATTATACTCTAACTCAGGAGGAGGGGAGAGTAAACATAAACGTGATCGTGAACTGTACATACCTAGTGCTTAGTTCTTTTTCCGTTCGCCTGGTGATTGTGTGCGTCGTTGTGTAGCCCCGAAAACGAATCGTAAATTTGTAAATAAAAAACACTACCCAGCCAGGGTCGCTTTGACAAATTTCACTTGACAGATTAGCTGCGACGCGACGTGTTGTTTGGTGTATGTTGGGGCGCCGGGCATTTATTGATCACATAAAGTTCTTTAGTCGGTCAAGGGGTTTTAAGATCTTCGACAAAAATGACACCGGATTCGTCTGAGCGATGGGGTTTTGCATTCAGTGAAAATAAGGTTTCTGATAATCTTTTCAAAAATCACTCATTGACATGCGATGTTCTTGCGTGCCAAAAAAACGCGACGATAGAGCCAATTATCGCTGGCGACTTAACGAACACGCTGCTTTTGAAGCTCCCAAGTGCAATTAATACGAAGGTAATCATCTTCGCACAACGTTTGCCAAATCGAAGATCGCAAAAGTAGGGATCTAGTAGAAATTAGGTTCGGCCTTAAACTCGCGACTAGAGTAAACGTTCGTAGCCGCTGGACTGCCAACATTTGGTTTATATCAGTAACAAGCTCTGTTTGAAACACGTTTTTATAATCTGGGATTGAGCTCGGTTGCATATAGGACACTTCGTCGATTTAATTCGTTGTTGCCCAGTGGTTGATAGGTTCGTGTTGCTGTGGAAGTCTGAACGGTAATGCAGTTCACTCTCCGAGTCCCCGCTTGAGAGCAAATTCTTTAAGGGTTGGGCTCAAGCCTACTTATTGCCTGTTTTTCAAGGAATTGGCGGTTAAGGATGCCCATGACTACTGATGCCTACCGGCTTCCAAGGCCTAGAGGTGTAGGGACGATACCCTGCGGGTGAGTGGAGTGATTGTTCTCGACCTCCTTATGCTTGATCTTCATCCATTTAGTTGCTTGCATATCTTGCCATGGATAGATGCAATTACGAACAATAATAGTCTGAACATATCGCAGATCTAGCTGGCCTTGCAATCATCAAGGCCTTATAATGGCCATCGAAGCAATGGTAGATGAGATAAGGCCCAAGCGAGTGCCAAATCCGACAAAAAATCCCTCTCATCACTCGGAACAGTGCTTGTATGCTGCTACGTTACCTGCACCCACTTTAGTCGAAATTGGTTTCAGCACCCGTTGTTTATCAAATCACAGACAACATCTTATCATTTGCTGGCCCCCAGCGTGCATGATTCACACAAAACAGAGGCGCGCACTTTTGAAGCAAGAGGTTTGAAAAAGTTGAATTGTCGAATATGAGTTCAATTGGTTTGACGTAGTTTTGTGGCGCAAATATCTTGTTTATCGCTTTCGCCACAAAAAGCAAATGCAATCAGAGGACTGTCAGCTATTTATAGCTGAATTTGCGGTTCTTTAGAGAATGCTTTCCCGTTCTGTTTTCTTTGTTATTTAGGCTTTTTTCTTTGTTATCTGGTCTCTGGTGGCTTTCGTTGTTTTTCTTCGCAGAAATCTTTATCTCTCGATAAGTGAACCTGTTTAATTAGATGATTAGAATTTATTGTTGAAACGTGCAATTCTTTACTGAGTCATAAAGTTGCTGTTGCGCCCACTGCCACTCAGAGAACCACCCAGACAGGCTCTGTGGTCGACAGTTTGAATTTCAACTTACTTTGATCATGTAATTAAGTATTTGTGTAGTGAATCCACTGACACGCCTGCTGATCGCGAATAGTTGATTACGTTAATTATGCATCATTAAATATGAATTTCATGTGGAATTTTCTTTTATGTTGGATTTTTTTACTTGGTTGTTTGATAATAATGTTATTGAGGAGGTGATTCTTCAAATTATTGTGAATCGGGCTCAGAATTGAGGCTCGTAATCCACAATCATAAAAAAATGTACTAGAGTTCCTCATTAACGCATTCACAGGGTGTTACGTTCTGGGTCACTTTTTTAATTGCTATAAACTTAGCTTTGGACTGATATAAGGCGTGTCAAAAATCGTGTTAACAGTGAGGTTGAATTTTGCACGTAAAACACAGTCAACAACGGCAGTGTAAAGTGACTGTCATAATCTGAGATTGTGACTGCATGTTCTTTTAAACGCTAACTTTTCCAAGAGAGGTTTCTCCGCGGTGCATTTTCACTCCTGCTTTCGATCACGCTCCCTTTATTTTTATTCAATGTCTTGTTTGAAGTCTGGGCCGAGTTCTAGGGGAATTCTAGACTTTTTCAGAGTGTGACCAGGACTCCCTTCTTGCTTTCGATGAGGTTTCCCTCACTCTAATGCTTGAAGGCCTTATTAAACTAAAATCGTAGTAAACTATTCGTGGGAAATTGTTAATTGATTGGATTATTAGAATCGTTTGTCACTTCCTATCGAACACACCCCACATATTCAAAGTAGAGAGATTCTTTTCAACTCAGTCACAACTTATTGCCAACGCTTGTCATTACCGTCGCAGCCAATGGAACAGTTTTTTGGAGCAGGTTCTTTGAACTTCATTGCTTTGACTGCTCATTTGTCTCTGTTCTGATCTCATCTGAGATCTGTGTTCCATATCTTCAAGGACCCAAGTACCATGGACAATGAAATATGTTGTTAAAAGACGACTCATTTCATTTCTCACTACTACTTGAGTATTGGCGGTATCATCGGGGCGGGTGGCCTTTTCAAATCACGATACCGTCCATACGCTGATGTTCATAAGGATAGACGCACAAGCAAAATACGTGCTCGCGAAATCTATAGCCTGTGCAAAACTTTCACCGACAACAGTCATATTTTCTGTAGAGCGTGCGCATTTCGACGTTGGATGGGATTCAGATATTTTTAACAAAGATTCTTGAATACTTGCCCGTTCTACACTCTGACGGACTAAACTATCTCAATGTGCGGAACTCATCTACTACAAAATTTCAATTTTCGCGTTGTGGGTTAGTACGTCGATCTCTACTCACATGACCACACTTTCGAATCCCGTCTCTAACCCATCTCTTTCGAGTCACTGTCAATTCTCAGAGTATATAACTGTGTAGAAAAAGCTTCTCAAATTGGCCGTTCGGAGTCGGCTGTAGGCCCCTTCCACTCGTGTTGTGAGTGCTGACAACACGAGTGGTTGCTGAGGAGCTAGGGAATAGCTTCCATCTTCGGGCTGTAGCCACCCATTATTATTATTATTTCACCATCACATCATGTCCTGGCGTTGTCAAACAATCCGAATGGTGAAATGGATGACAGCTTCGGTTTGACGCACGTGGCTGAAAAAAGATGTCCAATTCGGACACATTGGTATGCCATTTACATTGCCTTCCATTTCTAAAGAAGAATCTGCTGGCTAATTTTGTGGTCAAGTTTTTTCAGGTTTCTTCTCAAGTCACAGCGAGAGGTCACAATGATAGTTTTAGTGTAGGTACGTGCGTTAAACCACAATTGCGATTATTCTTTTTTCTGTTCTTTGATTTGAACTTTTCTGACTACAGTTCTACCCTTGGACCAATGTCTGTAACTCGAAAGAGGTGGCGCCCTGAAAATACCAGGAGAGTGCGGAGGGGTCGATGCACCAACCCACAACGCCACGCCTGTCACAATAACTTCACAATAGTATTAATAACATTAGCTGCTTGCTAATCATGTTGAATACTGTCACGGCGGCGAACATATTTTGGAATGCTCCTTCGATTCGCCGAGAATTTCGAACCAATGTACAACTGACGTACTTTGGCTTCACTTATGTCATCAACACGCTTAAACTGGCCATAAATCCTGCGGCTACAGCAAACGTCACAACAATCTCACTGTCCGAATGTGGGTCTCAACCACCGTTTAAACTGGAAACAACAAACAATCTATATTGCGTCACAATAAATTTACTTCAACATTTCAACGTTTCTTTGATTCCCACAAAATGACATCGAAAGAATTTCTGTGAGGTTTTCTTCATCTGACAGTAATTGATTGTCAGATCTTGGCAAAATGAGCAAAAAGACAACACCGGCTTGGATGTCTCATCCTTTCTAATAATTCCATCAGCTAATTAAGTAATTATAACCGAAAAAAAAATATGATTGCAATCATCTGTCAAATAGAAACCACACAAAACTATGCAATCACTTAAGCGATGACATTTGTGAACACACTCTTGTCAGACATTGCTCTCCCTCACAGTAGTCTGTGCCCCCATGACGGTATGTGAGATGAATTATGTCTTTTTAACCGGCAATTACCTCATATCTCACGTCTGTGATTGTTTTGTAAGATTCATGACTCCTTCCCACCAGGCAATCAACTGAAACACAAACATTGGACGGTCGTCTCAATTAACGGTAAACAATGGTAGTACATTGTCTCCAGTGCGCCCCCTTGAAAAGTGAACAATCAGCCGGATTCAGTTCACGCAATTTCACATTCCCTTTGAACAGACATGTGGACTCTTCCATGCCACTCCCACACCTGCGACTAAGGGTTTGACAAACCGCAACTGTGATGTAAGTGCTGTGCGCCACCGCCTGCGAAGGAAAAACGCGCGCGATTCAAGAGAAAATGATGCCGCTGCAACTCGAGTTGCAACAAGAAATATGAGAATCACAACAATTCTGGGAATCTGTGCTACACCCCCGTTGCACTGGTGCGGCTGAGTTTTTGCAATCGACCAGCGGTTCTCGGCCGAGTGCGCCACCACCAAGTGTGTGCTGCGGTGGTGCGACCGAAACCTGCTCCACCGACGAGGCCGGCCGACAACTACAAGCGACGACGGTTTAATGAGATGGTTTATTGCACGATTGCAACGACAGATATCATATGACAGCACCTGCAGGTGAGTGACATGTAAGCGCGTAGAACGAACGACATCTAAATCAAGTTATTTTGAAATACGTTTTCTCGCACAAGGGAGTCTCTCTCGGCAGGCGAGTCGCATTGTGTTTGGGGATTCTTGAGAGGTGGCCTCCGCCGACTTACGGTGGTGCATGCGGATTATGAAATCTGGGCTAGAATGGGCCAAGGAGACGGGTTTGAATGAACGAACAGACCCAGCTAACCGCACACAACGCACTGCGAAGGCCAGCTCACAATGGCTTCTTGTGTTTCACACTTTGACACTTCAATTTGTAACAGACCGCTGCTGTTTTCAAATAAATGTGCTGTTTGCCAACGGAGATCACTCGAATGGAGAATTTCGTCTGTGGAATGATTGTTTTTGGCGGCTTAGGTGGACGCACTTTTGCGATACGCATCTGGTGGATTGTGAAATGCAAATTTGCGCTGAAGCTGTGAGCGGAATATGATCGAACGCGAGTAGAAAACCTGGGAAACTATTGAAATGATTTATGTGGACATTGTGGATTAGGTGTTCACCAGGAAATGTTAGCGTTTCGTCAGATGACGGATGGGGTCACGTCAAGTTTTCGCTGTTTAGCGGAAGTGGTTACAAATGTGAAAAAAAAACATAGTTTTGCTTTTGTTGTTACGAATGGTTGGAGGATTTCGGGCTATTATTTGGGAAGGAGCTCATTCACAGTGGCCATTGTGCTGACACATTTGTGTTATTAATGACTTCGGAGTGTTGGTTGGGAGTTCTTCTCTTGGATGTGGGTTAAGAGTGACTGGAGTTTTTGATTTCTTGGGTTATGTAAAAGAAAGCCCATCAAACTGAATAGATTGTAGACCTGTACTCATCTGAGACTATTTCTAGACTACTGGGACATCGATGCATCGTCTGCTTATTTTTTTAACTATCGGAAGAGGGTGCATTTGATTAGCTTCGAAAACCTATTTTATGGAGTTTAACCTGAAAGTGTGGAATTTGACTTTTATGGTCCACAGGCATAATCAATCTTATATAAAAAGGAAAGCGAGAGAGGGCATTGGGGAAATTTGTTGTAAAAGAATAGAGAAACTGTGCGTAGATCTTGTATACATTAAGGTTTATGAGCCGCTGTGGTGGGTTGGTGCTTCGACTCCTAAGATTCGTGTCTAGGTTGATAATTCACGACGCGTGGTTTTCTAGTCACTCACAATGCTCAGCCCGAAAGCCTGCCATTCGGAGTACGCATCCAATTGAAGGTGTTCTCCAATCGACCACGGCCCCATGTAGGACCTACCATTTTAATGAATCGGTCGATGGTTTTGACGACGCCGACCACCGATAGTCACCTACGGCCAAGACTTTCCTGTCAAAACCTCTCATTCGGAGTACGCATTCAATACAAGGTGTCCTCCAATCGACCACTGTCCCACTTGAAATGTAGGACTTACCATTTTAATGCAACGTTCGATGGTACGACGCCGACCACCGATAGTCACCAACGGTCAAGCCTTTCCTGTCACTTCCTGTCGTAACCTGTCATTCGGAGTACGCATTCAATTGAAGGTGTCCTCCAATCGAACACAGTCCCACTTGAAATGTAGGGCCTACCACTTTCGCTCGATGGTTTGGACGACGCCGACCGCCGATCATCACCGACGGCGAAGCCTTCCCCTTCTTTTTTCGGCTCTACAATCCGGGTGGACATGGACATCAACCAAGAAACCCTTCCAACTAGCAACATCTCTGACTAGTGCAGGTTGGCTGAGGTCCTACTCCATCTGAGTGTGCAACATTAAACGGGGGCTCCCTCTGTTTCGTTGTCACACATGCCTTTCCAGCCACATCTGCCTTAAATGGACCCTCACTATGGAATGGCTCTTGTTTTGTGTTTTCCTGCCCATTGACAAATATTTCTCAAGCCCGTAGTTTTCTCACTCGAGTGCCATTGGCAGACATTCACAGCTTTGACAGCTTTGACAGAATATTCGTCTGAGTCAGCCAGTTTCGGCCAAACAATCGAAAAATAAAGTAAATTCGTGGCTTACGTCTCTCAGCTAAGACTGTTTCTCTTCTTCAGCCCTGCCACTGAGTTTTTAACCGTCGAGACCAACAGGCCCGCTTCGTTTGCTTCTCAGGCAATGGTCTCTATCACAAGCTGAATAGAGAATTCAGAGGTAACCGATTGCTTTTGCGTCTCGCTAGAGTCCGGGTGGATCTAGGCGGGAACCAACAAGTCCCTTCAGTCAGCATGACTTCTGGCTGATCTTCTTGTAATTTTATGAACGCCCTCCACTTGTGAGTGCCGTCTTGAATGCGGGCGTCTTCCGTTGCGTTGTTTCATTGACTCGGAGTTTACTCAATATCTTCATCAACTATGTTCGCCAATTGGAATGGATTTAACATTCTCAGAATTTTTCCAAGATTCATCGTAGTGCCAGTTCACCACCGCACGTGACCGCCTCAAAGACAGTGCCATTAAATTCTGAAAAGAAAGCTGTCCTCGATTGCAACCAGAGAACAAGTACATATTCGATCTCGTGGAATGATTTCGTCCAACTTCAGGCGTCGAACAAGGTCTCATGTGCTCATCTGGTCTCATTCTCCTTGTCCTTCTGACCTTAATGCCAGATAATTTAAACATCCAAGAAAGATGCATATTTAAACATTTTTATTCATATTTCTTTGAAATTCGTTGTTCAGTCTGCACACGCGCCGAGCATTTCGTATAATAATTGATAAATGCAAATGCCGGGGGAGGAGACGTGCATAATGCTTCGAAGAAAACGTGGTCTGCTGACCTACACCTTCTTGTGCTTCAAGTTCATCGCA
The DNA here is from genome assembly GCA_905231855.2 of Eristalis tenax. Lineage (NCBI taxonomy): Eukaryota > Metazoa > Arthropoda > Insecta > Diptera > Syrphidae > Eristalis > Eristalis tenax. Next base: position 70,733,483 of record HG993125.1, on the reverse strand, counting down.
TGCAAAAACTGCGGTGACACTTGGGCGCACTGCTGTCTGTGCAGAAAGGTCGAAATTTGCCATTCTACACAGAGCCGAACCCCAAAGTGGATCACCGGCAGGTAACGAACTGCTGGCAGTGAAAAATGCACGCCTTGACCATTTAAAGAATCAACCATGAAATTCAATTAACCTTCCTGTTCATTCGCACGGAATTCATGCAGTCATTCACAAAACATTTTTCATTCAAATTCATGTGAGTTTTTAATGTCAAATGGCAGATGAATGCCACAAGTGGATTAAACTGAGACTCCACAGTTCTGCACGTCCGAGCAGTCAACTCTGGATGTGCCCCTTATCCGGTTTTCCGTTTTTTCTGTCTCTGCATGACATGACATTTCCCAGTAACGCATAACCCAGTCATCAGTGACAGTAGAACGAACCAGTTAGTCGCCACTCACCGACAACGTCACTAAAAACCGGAGGTACGAGTACTTTCGACATTTTTAGCCAACTTTTTTTTTTCCATCGTGAGCGTAGTGCACGGACATGTCCATCTACTCCCCTTCAAATGCTAAGCACCGTAATCTGTGCATGCTGCAACTGTGACGATGCAGTTGTGTCTGCAGTCTCTTCAGTTATGGTTGATTAATGCGAATAACAACAACGCACACACCGCACCGCATGTGTGTCACACTCAAGTGTGCATAACCGTTCTTTTTTATGACATTTGGTCTTTTGAAGCGAATTCCGTGTCCCCTTTCTCCAGCAATTTATGCACTTTGCTGCTCCATAAAGTGTCATCAGCGCAGGAACTTGAATATGAATATGTTATATGACAGTTCCTGAACTTGACATTTAGCAAACTTGCAGCGAGTGCATAAACGTCTAAACGTCACATGCAGACACCAGTTCCCTTATGGCATTGCGATGTAATGAGGCGCGTTGCTTCAGTCCGGTGTCATTCGACGATATCCTTGAACTAGTTATTGATCAGAAAACTGACGCATAAACGTCAGAAAAATAAATTAGGTTTGTATCTTGGGCGTGCTCGTGACAGTGTTTAGTATTCACACCGCCAATCAATTCGTGCACTTGTCAAACGAGTTTCGACAATCCAGAGGTGTTTAAGCAAAAACTTATGCTTAGGCTTGAGTTGAATAATTTCAAGAGACTATTTCACACAAATGGCAGATGGTGTGACGGCGGATAATTTGTATTCGTTCATGTTGCGTGGGAAATGACAAGTTTTCGGCGGTCGAACAGTCGAGAGATAATTTTTTCGCCTTGCGTGGAGGTTAAAGTGTTTTTGGAAACTTCCATCATTAGTTTGTCGTGATTGAAATATTGAATGTGACAGATCTCTTGGGTGGAATTCTAAAGAAATCGGCACAAATTGGCAACTTGACAGTCATTGGGCTGTCAGTAGCGAAGATTAATTTGACTGCCATGCCGTCAAAGTCAATGCACGCTCAAAATGCCATCTGACAAGCGTCAAAATGAATAATTGCCTTATAATCTGAAACGCACGCAGTCTAATTTCGACGCTAATCCAAGCGATCAAATAAACGTATTGAATTCCGCAACGAAAACGCTGTGAATACCTCAAATTGGAAGAAACTAGAAGAGAAGCATTGTTAGCATTGTGTACACCTTGAAAGGTAATACAGTTCGGGTACCGATTACTGTTAAGACATACGTGCTGGCAGTGTTAAATAAGCCTTAAGCACACACAGGTGCATGCGATCAATTGTCAAATAGCGTGTATTTCAACAAAACCAGCCACAAGACGCCGGCACTGACATTTTTCTTGTTTCACTTTTCCATCCACCCCGTGCCCTGTACAGCCCATGCTCTCGAATGTCTTTTGACATACTCACAGGTTTGAGCGTCGCAAATGTCATCGGCACTATGATCGCAAGCACAGCCGCAACGGCAGCGGTTTGTTATCCGAACGGATTAGATATCGGTTGATCGACAGATAGGTATCAAGAGCACTTGTTGGTTGTTCGTAGCACCACTAATTAGTCGATAATCAGCGGCAGGAGTAATCGAAATAAACCGCCATTGCCGACAACAACATAATCCACTGCGGTAATGATGGCGATCGGACAGAAGACAGCGACTCGTCGACGAGGAGGCCAAGAAGTGGGTAGCATCACAGATCGGTTGCGTAATCGGAAATCCACTGTGGATCAGCAGCAGACATGCGATGGGATTTATTTATTCTAGATCACTCGAAGCAACAAATGTCGTGGGGTAAATTGATTTTAATGTCATCCGCTATGGAATGACGTCTTTTGCGTGTATCTAGTGGTTTATTGTCGGCGCGAAAGCCTCTATCACTTCAGCAGTAAATCGAGATCACCGATCTCGGTGATTGGCGACATGAAGATCACTTTTTCTAATGTCGAAGCCATCAATTCCGAAGAAGAAGTGAATGTGCAGACAGTTTGAGGTCACTCAGTGAATTCAAATGAGAACTTTCTGGACACAGCTCCACAACTGTAAGCGTGTCGCCGCTCATAAATTGTATTCTAAGTCAGTACAGTGCATTGCATTGCACAACCGAGTGCATTGAGATCAATTGACAAGGGGATTCATCTGTGAGTTTCTGCTAATGCCATAGACGACGACTTCACATCCTCACTGGATTAGGTGTAGGAGAGACCAGTTTTGAAACTCGATTGAACTTTTCCCCCTCATAGCGCATGGACCGTCCTACGGCGGGAGAGGTTGCTCGTGAGTGAATCTATATCATCGCATTAGATGGGAGCAAGTGAATAATGACGGCGTGGGTTTACTTGGCAGTTTAACTGTGGCAGTCGCAACGCGTTAGTTTGAGAATTGACATTTAGCACATGAGTGAGTGGATGATGGGGTCTGGGGAATGATCGATCACTGAGTTTGTGGTGATCGCTTGACTACTTGATCACCTTGATTTTCGATAACTGCTGACCCCTTATCCATTGCACACATTTTAGGAATTATAGAGTTTGTAACTTTCCGAGCATTGAGCAGTCAAACAGCGATCCAATTTCTAATCCTCTTGCTCCTTGACATTTCCTTTGAATTCAAATAGGAATGTATGTGGATAAGACAATATGGGTGGTTCATCATAGACAGTCATACAAATTTGCATTACCTGTCATCGGTGAATATGAAGTTGCCCACCCCCTTTCCAATACGGCTAGTGCATTGTAGTTTACTTCTGGTTATAGTATTCTGGTGAAACTTCTTTTCAACACATAAGTGCTAGCTTCTGTAATTGTTTGCCTCAAATTTAAAGAAACTTTACCAAATCCCTTCTCATGACATAAGCGCTTGCTTCTGAAATTGTCTGCCTCAAAGTGGACGAAACTTAACAAAATCTCTTCTCATCACATGTGTACAAGCTTCTGTAATTATTTCCCTCAAAGTTAAGGAAACTTAACGAAATCTTTTTTTACGCTTCTGGAATTGTTTGCCACAAAGTTAACGAAACTCAACGAAATCTCTTCTCATCACATAAGTGCTAGCTTCTGTAATTGTTTGCCTCAAAGTGGACGAAACTTAACGAAACCTCTTATCATCACATATGTACAAGCTTCTATAATTGTTTGGCTCAAATTAGACGAAAGTTAACGGGACCTCTTTCCGTCACATATGTACAAGCTTCTGTAATTGCTTGTCTCAAAGAGAACGAAACTTAACGAAATCTCTTGCCATCACATATGCACAAGTTTCTGGAATTGTTTGCCTCAAAGTTAAAGACTAACAAAAGTGGGTGAAGTGATTGATTGTGTGATTGCTTAAGTTTTCTTAAGGGCATTTTCAGTCAAGTCCGTGCATACTTCCAAAGCATTGGGACTCCTCATGAGTATTATTTGAAGTCTGGTTTTTTGTGATCAGCGCATTCTGAAGTGAACCCATTTGTCTCTTGCTGCAGTTACTCTTGTACAGCCGCGTAAGTGATCGTATGCTAAAAAGGATTCAATATGAGGCTTGGTCCTTGACTTTAAAATACTCCTACCTTATGCCCAGACCTTCCCAGTATTGTTGGAATGACCGGATCTTCCCAAATGAATAGGAATGTTACTATTTTATCACCTTATTGATGAGATTTATGGCTTTCAATTAATTGACCACTAGAATACCGGTAAACCACTAAAACTGGATACTTTTGAAACACATTTTGAGGCCAGACCAGTCAATCAAACCGAAGGCAGCATATCTTTCAAAACGATTGCAGACAATAAAACATATCAAGTCAATCCGCGCTCGTTTCCCATAAGCAGCAGTTCATTATTTCCGATTTCATACTCTGGTCTAATTAAGGATTTCCAAATCTTATGGCAAACGAAATTTCAATACATTTCACGCCGCAAATGTAATTTCTATACGTCACGTTTAAATCTTGCTGCTGCTTTGGCAAATCGCAAGCAATTGTGATCCGATCCGATTCGGCAGGTTTATGTTAGTGTGTGAGCGAGTGTGAATGTGTGCCGCGATGTGCCTCAGTTGATCACCTGAAACATTACAAATGCAAATTTCGGACGATACTGTGAAGACTACGTTCGTATGTCTGCACACGAGGTCACGAATCGAAAAGTGCAAGTCGAGCACGAGGAGAGGCTCCTTTGTGTTGCCTCCAGTTGCAGTAAGCACAAGCGATCGTGTGCACTGCATGCATTATTGTGAATTGATATGAGTCACAATAGTCTGTGTGGACGATGAATTTTTGAAATTTTAACGTATTTATTTTGTTTTCTTCTTTTCATTGCAGTAATCAACAAAAAAATAAAAAAAAACAAGAAATTTCAACGCCATAGGAGAGTGTTCCTCATCACCAACGACGATGCATCTATCTCGACGAGTTTCCCCGCCGCAACCCACTGTGATACATAAATCCATAGCATGCCTGCTTCTCCTGCTTGGATGTAATTTAATTCATCGGACTGATGCCTTGGAGAATGGCCTCGCTAGAGCGCCACCCATGGGATGGTTGTCGTGGGAGCGATTTCGCTGCAATACAGATTGTGAAGGTGATCCAGACAATTGCATAAGGTGAGTACACAGGCGACTGCAATTAACATCGTCGTCGTTTTCTCGTTCTGTTTTCGGTTTCTGCTTGTTGCACATCGACAAGATTCACTCTATAGGAACGAGTCTCCGGCGCATTTGTTCTGTGCAGCAGATTGTCGGCCACTGAATAGTTCGTTACTTACCGGATTTAAAGCCGTTTTGACCTGAAAAAATCGAAAGAAACTGCAATTAGCTCTGAGTTCGGATGTAAAATGTAATTGATTCTAGAGTTTATTTGGCATTTGATTGATTGAGAGCATGAATGGACGGCTCTAAGCGGTTTAATGGGGGTTATAAAGTGGGTGAAATCGAATGCTTGCTTCAGCAGTTACGAATTTCACTAAAAAGTTTGCGTATACAGCTCGCGTATTTCTCCTCCCAGTCGCTATCTTAAGTCAGACAATTATCACAAAGTGAGACATAAAGTCTGCTGATTTCTGACATAACCTTTCGCACACATAATTGAAAGTTAACGCCGTAAATTCTACTTGAAAGCGGCCAAAGGTGCGGCATATCGAGACATCCTTTCATTCCAAAGAAATATGCTGTCCTCGTGCCCTCATGAACGAGTCATTCACCTCAGCAAAGCGTCCAATTATATAACGCATGCCTTCAGCAATTTGACGTTTGACAGTTTTAATGAAAGTGGTAAGTGCTCTGCTGACTTATTCGTCGGGGATCGGCAGCCAGTCAGGGTACACCAATAATTCTGTAATTGTCTGAGCCGATTCACTGGAAATTCGACAACTAAATTGCTGTCATAAAATGAGTGCTCCGAGTGGCCGAAGAATGTTAGCTGCTCTCGTAATTTAAAGAGCATTGACGTCAATTTCAGCTTTCCGAGATGTGGTGTTCAATTGGGCCAAGAGGTAAATACTCTGTTGCCGCTTTATTTCCTCAATTAGTTGTGGCGTTGTGGGTTCGTCAAACCTTAAATGAAGATTTGATATGCTCACTTCGCTCGCACTAACGCTCTGCTTACGAACATTGAGGCCAATCGTTGTACTCGACTTGTTACAGATGACAGGTTTATCTGAGGCTATCCGCAAAACTCTGGTCCCGTACTGTGTCGGTTTGACGGTCCTGGTGAATATTCAGTATGCAATGTGTGCGTTGTATCTGAGGGATTTTCTGATGGCTGTATAGGGCCGTGCAGTGTGTGTGAGTGATTATGAGACAGAGACACTTTACATTCGCGATTAGAGGCTGCGTACTGTCACGCAGTAAGCTCTGGTCTAAGAGAAGCAATCTTGGGATCTTCTGGCGAGCAGTAGTTTTAGTTTATGGTTGAGCCCCACGTCCTGGCTGTACAATGCATTCAGATTAAATATGCCTTGTTGCTGAGTCTGTCAGAACACCCAGTCTTCTGAGGAGCCCTGTTCAAGTTCAGCTATCCCGAAAAACTGAACAAATCCCTTGACGCCTGCTTTGATTGAACTCTGGGGTAGGCATCTGGATTGAATGTGAGGGTAGTCGTGGCGTAGAAACTTGGTGGGTCGACTCCTACGCAGCGAGGGCCAGGTTCGATCCTCGAATTTAACAAAATTCATAAATCCCGGCATCTTTTAACAATGCTCAAAAGTACTTAAGTCTAGAAGAAGCTTCTCAAACTTCGCCATTCGGAGTCGACTTTAACTAGGCCGCTACCACTCGTGACAGAACAATAGCACGCACAGCAAAATTGGTGGCAAGAGAAGCTAGGCCCGCCTCGGAATGTCGCACCACCCATTTTATTGTAGTTAGGAATTAAGGGTAAATACTGAGGGCGGCAGTCTTCTCCAAGGTTTTAAGGATCTTAAAACCGAAACTATAGCGATAAGGGAAGATTGCTTCCTTGGCTGAAAAACAATGGTGTATTGAAGTGCAGATCTGGATGCAGTCCCTTCATCATCATCATCATCATTTTCTGACCCGCATGCTCCACTAAAGCGGTGGTAAGCCACGCACGGGAGATCTCCAGGAAACTCGATCGTCCGCCATCGACTCTAACTCATCAGGAGTTATGCCCAAGCGCAATCGCATTCAACGCCCGCCGCGGAAGTCGGGATGGGGGGAGCAAAAGGCAACGGACAACGGCATCGAATTAGGATGCAGTCCCTTTCTAATCTAAAACTTCCCTGGCTGCTGTCTATTTCTTAACGAGACTAGTGTTTTAGGAAACAGCTCATGTGCGGGTGCTCCGAGCTGCGACATTCCAAAAAATTAAGAAACGGACTAAGGATTCGCTAGAAAGGACACTAGATCAGTATTCTTCTCCGGTGGAGATCTGCCTTCCGTGCCAGTGCTACAAAACATCTTCTGGAGCTGAAAACAAATCGTAGATGGTCTACTGGCTGCTCTCAATCCGACATGATCTCTTCGGCACTGCACAGGGGACTGGACCATTGGAGCTCATGCTTCAATGCCCTCCAGCGACTTCTGCAGAAGCTGCCGAGACAAGGAGGAAAATAAAACTATTTTGCACCTTCTCTGTAAGTGCAGCTGAGTAAGTGCTGCTGCTTACTTCTTAAGCAACCTGGCCGTACTAGGTCGCAGTATTGTCAGCCATTCTGCGGTCAGTCATCTAAAAGCGGCCGAACTACCTCGGCATTCAACCATTCTTGCTTAGCCTAAGGATTCACTGCACTCGTGGTGTAAACACCAGTCTCATGTCCACACAATCTATGAAGCTCTTGCAAATTCACTTACCATCCTGGTGCACTGAATTTACATTTTTCTTCATTTACTTCGACGATTTGCAAATAAAGTGAGTCATGAAGACGAGTCTCTGTGACTCTTATTTTGGCCTGCATTCTCCTTCTTCCCGTATTGTAGGTGCTGGAGCCTTAAGTGCATCGACTCCTTCGCTCGGTGTCTAGGTGGCAATGGTCAGAGAAAGAGAGAGAATACTTATCGAGGCCTGTAGGTCGTCTCAGAACGAGATGTGAACCAGCCCACCTGGCGCCACCATTACTAGCATATTTTCTACGACACAGAAGAAGCTATCTGTTTTTGAAGCCTGTCTCAATTCATATTTCACCAAAAGTGAGTGAATGCTACCACTGCACAAAGAGAAGCAAAAGTTGGACACAGACAGACATCCCCAGCCACTGCAACATACTTCAATGGCCTATAAACGATCGGGACATCAAGCAGCAAAGAAAAAATCTAAATATCGCCTGAAACAAGACCACCGTTACATTTTTCTCCTCCAATCAGAATCTACCGGAACCCCCTACGGGCCCAACCACTGTTCTACGAAGAAACAATTCAAATTTCACGCCCCACAGAGCTCACGCATCCCCCACTTCCAAGCAGACGTTGATTCAAATAAGCTCAACCGAACGAAGATCAAGATCTTGAATATAGATCCATCACAATAAAAACCGTACCCAAAGCAAAATTAATTTTGCTCTCGGAAATATATTTTCTCCCGGAACCGATGCATACAGACGTCGTCTGCGGTTCTCTGAATGCGAGGCGATCCATAATTAGGTCGAAAACCCAGGCGCACACGAACAAGAAGCGGTTTCGCTTGATTTAGCGCTTCCGAACACCGAACAAGAATGCCGGCGGAGTTTCAAATCCCAGCAAATGGCTGCATGCCTTGCAAATTACCGTTGCGGTTCAGAGCATATCCAAGGGAATTCCAATTATATCTTGTGGATATCCATCAAACCAACGTTCGTAATTACCGCTATATTATGGCCATTGTTTGGGTTCAAAATCAAGTCGCATTGAACCCCCATCTTGGATTCGATGACAGTTTCGCCGCAATTTTGACAGCCAATCACCTGCGGCCTGATTTGAAACGAGGTTAAGGCGAAGTTAGTGTAAGGGTTGTGTGAAGTTGCGTCAACGCCTCCTTTTGAGGCGCGGTGAAGTGGTGCGTGAACAATGCCACAATTTCGAGACCGTTTTAATTGTGAGCATAAGCACAAGGTTGCGCCAGAGCTCCTCCGCCATTGTCTTGGGGTGCGCAGAGCCTCGCCACATTCGACGGCACTGCACTTGGCGATAAATCACTTCACAATTAGGCGTGAAGCGGCGTGAAAGACTCACCCACTACACCCGAATGGAAGTCAGAGGCAACATCAACCGTTTCCCGCATTGTTGTGTGCTCCCTTTGATCTACTTTTGGGCTGGGCGTGGGTAATCAAGTTTCGTTTAACAATGAACGTTTCGCCTTATTATTGCGACTCCAACCGCAAAGGTCGGCATCTATTGCTGCGCTGCGGTCGCGGGTTGCGCGTGATATCGCGGAGGGGGATTCTGGCGTGTTTCAGGGCATTAAGCTTGCGGTCTTTAATGCATGCGTTAGGTTTTCAAAATTGTGCTAGGTCAGGCATGCACAGAAAAGTAAAAGGTGACGCCTCATCATGCATGTGCTATTGTCTAGGTGGTGTGCTTAGCTCAGTTTGTTGAATGAATATTCTATTGTGTTCCATTGTAATTCCAAACACACGCCAGTGGGAGGAAGATTAGACTCTAATGACAATGGAATTTACAATTATGTCAGTAGTTATGTCAGTCTGAGGCATGTGTTCAATGAAATACATTCTTGATGTGCTGGCCGATGACGTCTTCTTGAACTCTGTTGTCTGAGAATTTGTCAAGGATTGTATTCGGACATTTTCTCAAAAGACAAGCACAACGAAGGGAACTGTGATCATGTACATTCACCACCTCTTAGGTCGGCAACAAACTGTCAGTTTTCGAATGACATTCTTGCTGGAATGATGGGGAAATGACAGTGTGTAGCTTGGAATGATGGGAGATGAAATTGTTCGTGGATTGAGCTGGAATGACGAAAAATTGCGGATAAGAATAGATAACGTCTGAAAATATGTGGGAAAACTTTAGTAAAAAATGTCATTCCTGGAATGATAGCCTGAACTGAAATGATAAGAAAAAAAAACAGTCTAGGAATCTCATTTGAACACTAACAGTGTGTAGCGTATGAGTGAAATGCTTTTAGTGGTTAGGTAGAGATACTCTTTTAGAAAAATCTTGGAAGAGTGACAGCCAATGGCAGACGATTCCATAAGAGCTGTTGCAGGAGTGAGGAGTTGTAGTAGATTTTTCCTTCGTCTTTATGTGGCGCATAATTCCAGGGTGGCCCTGATCCTCAAACAAGAAGCCTCTCCAAATAGCGCGATCTCTATTTAGTGGCCCCAAGTTACGCACGTTGTTGCAAGTTGATATCCTTCTCCACTTGGGTGACTGTCGCTTTGTCCCACATGTTCCAAGTCAAAGTAGTAGGTTTCTTATTTAGGTAGTAGGTTTTTTATTTATTTTAGCTACTCTTTCTTCAGATTCCTTCTATTTCATACAGACACAGACCTTTCCAATTGTCCTAGATGATCCTGAGATGATTCTTTTTCGGGCAAGGCTGAGGCTGTCGATTAAAAGGTGTTCCAGAGTTTCTTTCGAGTGACAAAGTGTACAGTACAGATTTCTGTACTAAGGACTTGGTATTTACATGCTCCTCGACATGTGCTTCTTAGGTCAGCTCTATTGAGCTCTAGAGTGTCTTTGGCTCTTCTGTGCTCTCTAGGCCAGGTCTATTGAGTTCTAGATCTTCTTTGGCTCTTCTGTGCGCCTTAGGTCAGCTCTATTGAGTTCTAAAGCTTCTTTGGCTCTTCTGTGCACCTTAGGTCAGCTCCATTGAGTTCTAGAGCTTCTATGGCCCTTCTGTGCTCCTTAAGTCAGCTCTATTGAGTTCTAAAGCTTCTTTGGCCCTTCTGTGCTCCTTAAGTCAGCTCTTTTGTGTTCTAGATCTTCTTTGGCTCTTCTGTGCACCTTAGGTCAGCTCTATTGAGTTCTAGAGCTTCTATGGCCCTTCTGTGCTCCTTAAGTCAGCTCTATTGAGTTCTAGATCTTCTTTGGCTCTTCTGTGCTCCTTAGGTCAGCTCTATTGAGTTCTAGAGCTTCTATGGCCCTTCTGTGCTCCTTAAGTCAGCTCTATTCAGTTCTAGAGCTTCTTTGGCTCTTCTGTGCTCCTTAAGTCAGCTCTATTGAGTCCTAGAGCTTCTTTGGCTCGTTTGAGATTGTAGCTATGTTCCATGAATTTCCTCGAGTGTTTAATACAATCCTGGTTCTTCCAAAAACTTGATTACTTCTTTAATTTTTCATTAAGATGTTTAACCACCAGCTGTCAGTTGGCTGTGGCGGTGCCGTTGTCTACACTGACGGTGCACCACGCAACTTTGCGTCCTGTTCCTCTTCTGACTACTTCTTTGGACATTCAAGAGTCTGCGCAGATTTGTCTGGACTTTGAAGCTTTCCAGAAGACAGCATTGCTTGCGCTCTCTATTCTGGTTCACTCTTAGTGATGTTTTGATTAATTCATCCTTGATTGGCATTCGCTCAGCAGTTTCTTCTGTTATTGGTTTGACACCGACTCCTGTTTTGACTTCTGGAAAGGTTTTTTTACGGATTTCCCAAGCGAACGGGGTGTCAAATGATCAAACGTCTCATCGCTATTTTGCTGTGCGTCTGTGAATGAACTTCGTTTCAACCCTGACATGTCAAGTAATCAACACACACTCGACTGTGATCACTAGCTCATGAATGAGGAAGCGCAGACGCCTGCCCCAAGATTCTGATTCTGCTGGTCACATTCATTTAGTGTGGCTCACGACGGCACTTCTTGTTTGCTTTGATCTGCTACCGGGCGAGTACACATGTGCAGCGCCTCCTTCATTTGTGGTTATTTTAGTGCACACCTCGTGCCTTTCCGACCGAAAAGTCTTTCAACAATACAACCGCATCTGAAAACGAGTTCGTATTTTGATTTCCTGTTTGCAGGCATTCATGTCTGTCGCATGTGCATATCTGGAGCACATTCGATTAGAGACTGAGTGCGATGTTCTGCTACCATTCACGAATATTTCACACTTTAATTGTCAAACGAATGCTTTTACAGTGCACCTCATTGGCACCGGCGTTGGAGTCGTATAGCGGAGTAGTTTCTGGAAAGGGGACATACGCGTTCGCATGGCAGTCAGGCGTCGTGTCATTTTTTAAATAAGCGTCTGAAGTCAAACACACGTTTGATGAGTAACGAAACTAGACAAAGCCCAGGATGCCGTATGTGTCAAAGTATGTATTCGTGGGATATATTCCGTGCAGTGGGGATCGCTAGTGCAATCCTTAAGCACCACACACAAGTCACAGATAAACTTACACATGTCATAAGCGAACGAAAAGTGACCAGAAGCGTGGTGAGATCTCAAAGTGTCTATAATTGCTCATTCAATAATCCAACATTCACTGTTACTTATGCACGTACGTAGAGAGCGATTTATTTCCGTCCTCCCACTAAGGTTAGTAAAACTGAACGAAACTGAACGAAGTGGTAATTATGGTCTCAGCTTACCATGTTTGTTGTGTATAATTAAGACATCAAGGATCTCTTTCGGGATGAGGATCATTAGGTCACTTCTACCTTCTGTCACTGGCAACACTTTTTTCGATCTGTCACCTTCCAACTTTTCGACACCAAATCTTGTGGAAGTGACCGAATAAATTCACTTTTGAGTACATTTTTTTCTCCTCCAAACGAGTATCTCTCGCAGACGAAACATTCGTCTTCTTAACTGGCAGCTGTCTTTGTTCATTCTGACACAAGAACATGCCCAGTTGAGTCAAAAGTTTATAGCGCATTAAACTAGAGATACACATCAAAAATTCATAGCATCATCAACTTAATTACCGCTACTTAAACAAAAAAAAACCCACAAATTGTCAAATACACACAGACACACACCTGTCACTCTTAATTGGCAACACACGAACAAACCCCATCATCAGCTGTCTGTGACATTTCTCCGAAACAACAACCGAAAATCGTAGCAACCTTGAGCAGCAAGCTTTTGTTGGCAATGCGTTCGATGAACCGCCCGCTAGATCCATCGATTATCACAGTCATTAGCTCAGCATCTGACTGGCGTCTGTTGTTCATTCATCTCGACAAAAATCTCACCACAAGACGTCAACTATCACTCATATCATCGTGACAGATCGTTTACAAATGAAATGCAAATGCAATCAGCAGCAAGAAAGGTTGTTTTCAAATGTATGATCACTCAAATGGGATACGCTCGGCGCGTTTGGGAAATTTGAGAACCCCCCATGAAATCAGGTGATTTATGAACACACTCCTCACTTGTCATGCATGTGGTTGTGCGTCTAATTAAAATAATCATGACAAATCATATGCAGACAGACGGAAATCGAAGACGGTGTGGCGTTCGATCGCCAGGAGTTATGCAAAACGGTATGAAAGCGATATTCCACGTCGATTATGGAAATCTTTCGTGACAGTTGCGATAGAAGTTTAAGTTGAAGGTCGTTGTGATCGGGCGGTTGACATTTAATGCTTGGCACAAACTTGTTTCCCTTTTTGGGAATCTATCTCCGTCTACGGTTGCAGACAGATGAGTCTACGGTAGCGTGAAGATGACACTTGATGCGAGCGCGGACATGCACCGTTAGGACTTTCTATTTCTGCGATCGAATGATGTCTGGGAAACAGAGAAGGTGACAAGACACCGAGATCTGTGGCTATTGATTCGATGTGGTTTTGCCAACACCCAGTGAGTTGTGTGCGACGTCAATACGAAACAAAAGATCATTGTGCGATAAATAGATTTATCGGTGACTGAAGAAATCGCAGTCAAGTTGCAGGCACTTGGTGTGAAGATGGTGATTTGATTTTGAATCCAATTAAGTCAACTGGCGGAATCTACGCTGGGATTGAGTGACCTTTCATCAGCAGTTCAGGTTGATTTAGCGACGACATTGATGACTGTCAAATGGGTGTGTGAATTGGAAGACTCGGCAGGGGCTCCTTGGAAATGTCAGTTTGTGGGCGTTGGCTGAAGGAGATGGCTCTGCGATGGAAGATACTCGTTATGCGATACCATGCTGGGCTAGTTTTGGTTGAATAACAGATGAATTTTAAATGATTATGGTGTTAGGGGATTCGGTAATGTCCGGCAGTGACTCATTATGGGCTACAGATGTTTTCACTGCTGTTATTCATGAATACGAAATTGATGATCATATAACAACATGGTCTGGACTTGACATCATCAATTCAATTGCTCTGCAGTGATGCAGGTCACTTCTGCAGTCAGCAGTCAGCAGGTCAACATCAAGTTATGTTGTGGCCGAGTTATTGGCCGATATTTGTCAAAGCCAAAATTACCTCTTCTCAATCGACCCCCACAAGGACTCCCGTGGCTGAGATTTGAAAGATGCCTCTGCCAGAGCACGGTTGATGTATCCATCCGTCAAACAGTGACTCCCCTGTCATATCAATGGCGAGTTCGCTTTACGAAGAAATGCTTCTTTCGTCACGCCTGATAGCTCTTTCATTTCGTTGTGCACTTTTCCTTTTCTCAAATTGCAATTAGTTTTCCATGGAAAATCAATGACCGTCAAATGATCTGCTTCAGCTTGAAGATCCGTCGCCGCAAATCGCCGTCAAATGAAATCACAAAATACTTGCATACACTTAGGCGCAATTTAGTGCACAGCCCCATCAGAGCTCTCCAAACTTGTGCGGTCGTTTCCGTCAACAAATTCAAATTTTTATTCGTTTTCGTTTCGCAGTGAAAATCTTTTCCGTACGATGACCGATTTAGTGATCTCCGAGGGATACGCAGACGCCGGTTACGAGTACATCAATGTGGACGATTGTTGGTTGGAGAAAAGTCGAGGACCTCAAGGACAATTGGTTCCCGATCGTAGACGGTTCCCAAGCGGCATGAAAGCTCTATCGGATTACGTAAGTTATTCATTACCCCTTCTCCAGTGGACATCTGATCACCACGTCTTTTAGATCCACGCTCGCGGATTGAAATTCGGAATTTATGAGGATTTCGGAAACTACACATGTGCGGGTTACCCCGGAATCATCGGTTATCAACGTCTCGACGCACAGCTGTTCGCGGACTGGAATGTGGACTACGTGAAACTTGATGGTTGCTACTCGCTTCCTTTGGACATGGACATTGGCTATCCAGACTTTGGCAGACATTTGAACAGCACTGGTCGCGCCATGGTCTACTCGTGCAGTTGGCCGGTCTATCAGATCTACGCCGGAATCAGTCCGAACTTCTCGTCCATCATTGAGCACTGCAACTTGTGGAGGAACTTCGACGACATACAGGACTCTTGGGCCTCGGTGGAGAGCATCATTGACTACTACGGCAACAACCAAGATGTGATTGCACCCAACGCTGGCCCCGGACACTGGAACGATCCAGACATGGTAAGTCACTCAAGTCCCATTTTGGTCCACAGAATTTTTGACAAAATTCACAATCATATCAGTTGATCATCGGAAACTTCGGTCTGAGTTACGAGCAATCGAAGACCCAGTTCGCGATTTGGGCCATCCTAGCGGCACCTCTTCTGATGTCAGTTGATCTGCGAACCATTCGTCCAGAATTCAAGGCCATCCTGCAGAACCGTAAAATCATTGCCGTCGACCAAGATCCACTGGGCATCCAGGGACGTAGAATCTACAAGCACAAGGGGATCGAGATATGGTCAAGACCAATCGCTCCCATCTACCAGACCTACTACTCGTACGCCGTGGCATTTGTGAATCGCCGCACAGACGGAACTCCATCAGACGTTGCCGTGACACTCCGCGAGCTCGGTCTCACGTCGCCCACTGGATACAGAGTTGAAGTGAGTCCTCATTGTACGGCGCATTCATGTCACATTTCATTCCATTTGTCTTCGCCGTTTCAGGATCTCTATGAGGATGTCGACTACGGTGTACTCAGTCCTCAGACGAAAATCAAGGTCAAAGTGAATCCCTCCGGCGTGGTGATCCTGCGAGCCGATGTGCAACCAGATCGCTTCACAAGAACACCCTACAATCCGCTGTCGTATTTCCACGTGAAGTAAGTGTCTCGCTTATCGGACTGCCCTGACAAGTTCTAAGCCCAGACACGGACCTCCAGTGAAGGAGAGACACGCACCCTTCCCCATATCCCACATCCTTGCCCGTCTTTCTTTTTCTCTCTTTCTCTCTCTCTCTCTCTCTATGTAGATGTTTTGGTAATTTAACTATTATTTTAAGCGACAAACCACAAAATAAAAAAGAAACCGTTATTATAATGTGCATGTCTTTATTTTGTCGATCGAATTGGGCGATAAGCGCCCAGGTCCCCCAGATCCCAGAGCGAATGCAGCCGAGATAGTGCTTGTTTTGTAGCTGACGCAAATGTTATGCCGGCTGTTTGTTTGCATCGTGAACCACGCTAGAGATCAATTTGATTTTGGCCCCGAGATATAAACAAATTCCAGAGAGCACAGTGTCTGTCCGACACGTGGGATGTAGTTGCGCAATAATTATTACTGGAGTAGAGAGCGTGTTGTCAGTTGTTTTCGGTTGATGCATGTATTCTGAATAAACATTTGACTGCATCTTGAGCTTCCCAGGTTCCTCTTTGGTTCCTTTCAATGAACGTGCGGAGAGATGGGAGCTTTCTTGCTTGTTGGGTGATACGCTGGGTAGTTGGGCGGTGAGATGTACCCCACATGAAGTTCGATATAAGGAAAATTGCGACCTTGAATCTGTAGGAAATGTCCTGTTGTGGAATCTTCTGAGAATGGTTCGACGTTCAGTATGATTGATTTTTAATTTTGAAAGATTTCCGCTGGAATCTTAGAATTTGCAGTTTTTGGGAAAGATACTCACTTTTTGTAGACATCGCAAAATCATTTAATTCCAGTTAGGACTTATTTATGTTTCTTGTTCGTTTCTTTTCCAAAACTAGGAGAAACGGGGTGAGCCATCGTTGCGCCGATAGGTTCTTACGTCGAACATCCTTCATGTTAGCACTAGTCTTATTTACTTCTCACACCATTAACTGATTTGATAGATCAGAGTAATATTCCTAACATGCGATATTACCGCTTAAACTAAATTCGTGCGGTCTATAACTTAAACTTAATGTGAGGTTTGCTAAGAGATGGCGCAACTTGTATTATTCCATTGGAACATGCGTTGGAAAGCTACTGTCACTGTACGTCATTTCAGTATATGTCATTCATTTAAAGCGTAAACAACAATCATTTTTTTTCACTCAAATATGTCGAACTTTTTGCCTGAAAAAGTAATTTTTTGCGGGGATTCTTCTTCAGAAGAAAACTGCTGCCGAAAGTCATCGTATTTTGGTGGAAGTTTATGGTGAACATGCGGTAGCTGAGCGAACGAGCCAAAAGTTGTTTGCACGATTTAAAATTTGACTTGGAAGACGATGAACGTCCTGGGTAGCCAAAAAAGGTTGAAAATGAAGAACTGGAAGCAATACTCTATGAAGATTGTTGCAAACACAAGAAGAGCTCGCAGAATCTTTGGATGTCACTCAAGTAGCCATCTGAAAACGTTTAAAAGCAGCTGGATATATTCAAAAGCAAGGAAATTGGGTTCCACTTGAACTCAAGCCGAGAGACATCGAAAAGGCGGTTTTGCATGTCCGAAATGCTGTTGGAACGCCACAAAAGGAAGTCATTTTTGCATCGGATTGTTACTTATGCTGAAAAAATGGTTCCATTACGACAACCCCAAGCGCAAAAAATCATATGTGAAACCCGGCCAACCAGCCATATCAACGGCAAAGCCGAATATCCATGTCGCGAAGATAATGCTCTGTATTTAGTGGGATAAGAAGGGTGTGCTGTATTATGAGCCGCTAAAACCGGGTGAAACCATCAATGGACAACGCTAACGGACACAATTAATCCATTTGAAGAGAGCAGTAGTCGAAAAACGCCAGAAATATGCGACCAGACACGAAGCTATAATTTTCCATCATGACAACGCTCGGCCCCAGGTTGCTATTGTGGTGGAAGTTTTACAGTGGCTAGGAAGTTTTGCCCCACTCGCCTTCTGACTACCATTTGTTCCGGTCGATGCAAAACGCCCGCACTGAAATACGGTTCACATCAGAGCAGAATATCAAAAATTGGCTTGATTCATTCTTGGTTCCACAAACTGGAATGGGATCCACAAACTGCCAGAAAGATGGGAAAAAGCCATAGCTTCAGATGGGCAATACTTTGAATAATACTATTGTACACGTTTTTTTTTAAATAAACGTTCAAATTATAAAAAAACAAAAAACGCACGAAATAAAACATATACCCAATATGTATGGCGCATATCATCAAATAAACAGTTCGAAGAAGTTTGCTACTCTAGATCAGAAATGAAGTTTGACTTCACAGCTGATTGACCCCTAGTCCATCGACGAATTTGACGGATAATCATCAAAATGTTGACGGTTATCCATCCATTATTCACGAAATAACGCAAATGCCGTTCTCTTATTGGTCAATTTGGCTTGAGAAAACAATATAAAAAACGGTTGTCAAAAAGTTTAAGGGACAAGGGAGTAGAGAGTAGAAGTTGGGCATCTCTATCACACTCACTTCTGGTTCTCACACTATTAATGAGAAGATTGTAAGAAAACATGTCCTGTCAACAGACAGCTGTGCTGTTGGCCATTTTAAAATTAAGTGCATTTGACATGCGGGTGACATTTATTTCGGCGGGCACTTATAAATTGGGAGAGAAACCACTTCAAGCTCAGTGGAAACGGCCTATTGAGGGTTCAGTAAAAGTTCATCCGGACCTGGACCAGGTTTCAGTGGAAACGTAGCATTAGACAATACATACAATACGATTTGCCCAGTTCCATATTGGTTCGGACATCTGACCTGTAGCTACCAACGCAGGCTGCAGCATTGTAAATTTTCGCGTATTGTGTGTTTTGTATGTGTACATGCATTCTCTCTTTTTTTGTATGACGGAAATATTTATATGAACTTACACGATTTTATACTATTGCTTTCATAAAAGACGTGTCCGCACAATGCTAGCCCAGTGCCCAACTCAGCATAATTCAAACACAAGGTGTTGCGAGTTGAAGAAAATACGGAGAGAGAAAAATCGAAACAATTTGCAGCTGATATTGCCTACCCCGTGCGCCTGTCGCTTCCCTTGCCAACACAATCGTCTTAGAATACACATAGAACACCAAAACCAACGCGAAGGAAAATAGAATTGGAGAAACAACTCGATTTACCCCATTCCATAATCCATATTGTTTGCTTTTTGTTCATCATCAAACCGAGTTCGTTAACTCGGGTTACAACTCGGTTTGCTTCTATTCTAACTCTGTTTGTAAACCTTTCGGATTGGCGCCCCACTAGTAGGTATGCAGGAAGGTAATTAACTTACAAAACGACAATTGAAACGCTGTGAGTTAACTCACTACCTCCGTTAGTCAACTGTCATCATCATCATCACCTTCCGACCGACATGCTCCACTAAAGGGGATCTCCAGATACCTCGATCCTCAGCTGTTATTGTTAATTTGTAAGCCGGCTGCAACAACGCGCTATTGTGTACAGGCTTTAAGGATATGGTTGACAAACAAATCCTTGAAGTCATCTGTGAGAGGAATTCTCTTGTTATAAACGACTAGGCTTAGGACTGGCTAGTCAGCATTGCGTCTACACTCCACTCCCGACACGACGAACAATCTGCAAAATGCACGGCTGTAGACCCTCTCTCGAGTGACTATCAATGCTCAGTAAGTATAGTTGCTTAGTTTCCTAAGCTTCTCAAACTCGTGAGCGAACAATGCGAGTGGTTGGTGCTAGCCGCTAGGTCCTCGTCCACTACCCACTATTATTATTAAGGCTTGTGCAATTGGGACACTCTATAATTGGGGTACCTGCGAAATGAACCGCACTTCATGCATACACTTGATTCTTTCATTAAAATGAACGAGGCAACTCTGAATGGCAACTCGAATTCGTTAGAATTGCTTGGAAAGCAAGCACCGAATTTGGACAAAAAGCAAAGAGGTGGAAATTACGCGATGATTGCGTGGATGTGTGCATCTACATGCCAATATGCAAAAAACAGGAGAGTGCTTTGTAAAAATCCTTGTTCTTGTTCTGTCCTTGCCACAGGCGCTCATTCATTGAAATTGAACAGTGTGCACTTACTTAATAATTTTTAATGGGCCGTTAACACTTTAGGAGCATTTTATTTGTGACATGAAGATGTCGCTACTTTTACTTCTTATTTTTCTTTCTGTTTGACGTTTGTACTTTTGAATGCAGAAATGAAGTATGGTAGAGATGCCCAACTTCACAGCTGACTGACCCCTAGTCCATCGATGAATTTCAGAGGCTTTTTGACAGTTATTGGTGAATTTTTGACAGTTATTCACGAAATAACGTAAATGCCGTTCTGTGATTGGTCAATTTGGCTTGAGAAAATGACATACAGTGGTTGTCAAAAATGTTATGGGGCAAGAGAGGTAGAAGTTGGGCATCTCTTCATTCTGCTTGAATTATTACTCTTTTTAAAGTTGTCACGAAGTGTGGACGAATAAAATAAACTTAAACTTTTAACAGTCGTTTATTTTTGTCATTTAATTTCAGAACTATGCATTAATGGGGCAGAAGGGTATTTTTGCCAATTTAGAGGTCCTCTCATATTCTGGGGACGTCCAATTTCTTAGTCCCATGTGGGAGGTTCCACTTGAAATGAGTTCGAAAAACTGGCACTGCTCTCACGCCCCATAAAGCTCACGCACACTGTTTGTTCGTATTTAATTTAATTCAACAATCAGATCGTTCAAAGAGGTATAAAGGGTACAGGGTGTGCATTAAACGAGGGTCAGTCATCTGCTTACTTCTTCTAGATTTCCATGCCTGCTATGAATAAAATTGTTGCTCTTAGGGGAAGGCAAAGATAAATAGTTTGGGAGGAATTTTATTCACAATCCTCCGCTCGAATGAGTTGTCTGTAAAGCATGAATACACCACACGAGTCAAGAGGAACTTTTGCACGATATTTGTTAACATGCACGCGGAAGGCAAACTGCAACCCAAACAATGACTGCAGCTGCAGTACATATTTCTAAATTCGTTTGCTATCTTCATCATCGGATCAATCCAAGAATCAATGTGCAACTCACAAAATGTATGTCAACAAACCCCACTCATCCCATCTCACCCTTGCCCTACTATTTTTAGCCGAATGTCTAAACTATTAATATATTTTATAATTACTTCAGATAAGTGCAAGCAGAGACTTAAGAAATGAACTGCAGCTCATTCCCTTTGTTTACCACTTAGCAAGCAGTGCTTCGGTAAACAAACTAATCGATGTCAGCTTACACTTAAGCTGCTACGGTAAAAATAGCAGTTCCGCATAAACACGAAATCCAGTGCAAGCGTGTGTTGGAAATTTTCCGCTACTCGAAAATTTCCCTATGAAAGCTAATAAAATTTGATGAGTGCACGTTCGCTGGATTTAGTTGCAATCAATTAACAACAATTCCAGCGGAGGCCATTCCGCTGACCAACTCAATCTTTCTGATGTTTACAACTGAACTTTAAGTTTGCCACTTCCCTCGAATGATAGTCATCAATCTACGGGGACTTCATTCCACAAACAGAACGCAGCACAGCTGATAAGACTGACGACACTATCACGTGAAGGCCTGATGAGCACGCCTCCATTGGTATGCAGTTTTCGCGTAGACTGCCGTCGGACATTGGACTTTTGAATGCCGATCGAGCGATGATTCAATGTGACATTCAACACTGAAGTGTGTGGATTGAGTTCTTTTATTCAGCCACCACCAACGTTGGTCGTGATCGCCCCCCGTTTTGACACCGGCGGCGTAGGGACTGAGTGGGTCAACGATTGAGGGGGGCTTAGCCGGGCACACGATCGGAATGAATTTTGGACTATGATCACGTACACAGCGGGTGTGACGTTTTGACGCGACTAGCGGTTGACTGAGTGATTGCACGATGAAACGGGCAAGAACAGTCCGCGAGGTTACGTTCGAGGACACCCGTGCACTGCTTGGCTGGAGGCTAAAGAAGTTTATTGCCGTTTAGTACTTGATGCGATCGCTGTGTGCTTTTTGCAAGGTCTTCAGATTGTTATCTGAAAGGTTAGGAATGCTCGTGTCTTTAATCGATCGACTGCGACAGTTCTAATCGGTTTATTTGACAAGCATGTATCTTCCAGAAAGTTCGCTGTTGCGTTGTTCGTTTTCTGAAGTCTGGGGGACACGTGGACATTAGGAATCACAGAAAAACAAGCTTTCTTTACTCCGACAGTCGACTGACGTATTGTTTTTCGCTACGTCGGACTTTACGACCTTTACGTCGGACCTCGTACTTAGTTGTTGAGTCGTATGTCAGGCAGCGCATACAAAATTCAGCTCACAGAAGCGCTTTGTCTTGTGTTTGTCGTGTTTTTACGGCTTTCCTTACCTGAAAATAAAAGAAAGCATGACATGAGTACAGGGGGCACACACAAATTAATGGAATAAAAAAAAGACAATAAATAAATAGAATTCTTGGAATCCTGCACAGGATGTGTGCATTCCGAAGAACTGCACACAATGTTCAGTGGATGGCTCGAACCCGGAGAATCTCGTTCTTCGTCTTTTCAAAAAATACAGGTTTTACGGAACAGTAAAAAGGGGTATCCGAGCGCGATATTAAGATCTTCCCCGAGCGCCAGTCAGAGACTCAACTCGAAATTCGCATCAAATTGTCTTTCATCTAAAAAAGGGATGACTGAGACGCTCTACATTTGGCGCTGCTGGATGGCAGGTACGGAGGCATTTGGGCAAGTTTGGAACAAGCTCTCGCCCCCACTTAACTGAACACAACAAGGGATACCCCACGACAGGTAGGTAGGTAGAAGTGGTAGTTCGTTCGTTACAATGCCACAGCTCTGTTACCTAAAAATACGGAAGGTGTAGGTATATTTGCGATATCTCTAGGTATTTAGGAAGGACATCAGTTCCTTTGCAAAAATCTCACCAAGTAAGTTGTAGGAGGACCTACCGAGCACTAGCTGTCTGGCTCTAGAGCTGTGTCCTATACAGACCGCCACTAGTCTAGCAATAGGTCGGTATTTTGTTTTAGATTGCTTGTATTGAGGCGATCAAACCTTGTGTGACAGTTCGTCATTCGGTTTGTTATAGTTCTCGCCGAAGTATTCAATCGAATTGTCAAAGTTTTATGTTTTGCATCTTCTTAGACGTTTGGAAATCGATCGAGGGCCTTTTGGTGACCGGCATCTTCTTCTGATTTAAGTTTCACTCAACAAGTTACCGGTGGAGGGATGGGCTTTTCGGCTGGCACGATTCGAAAAGCAGATCGTCAAGTCGGCTCAAGACCAGAGTTGCGTAGATGTCACACTTTTTGGTTCTTTATAAATTTTACCTTTGAACGTGTAAAAATTATCTGAAAGTCGGAAGTGTACCTACAAATACCTATTCCATTCATTTTTTCTGACTTATACCTATTCCTTGCAGAAGACGTACAAAATGTGTACAATACGCCAACTAGTACTCGTCAACAGCCCTTCTGAAGACTCTAAGTTGTATTTTAATACCGATAGTGACGAAGGGACCCCTTTGACTGCACCAACTGCTGAGGGATAAGTCTCCTTAGGTAGGTTAGGGTAAGGAACGGAAGAGGGCTGTTAGTGAATACACCAGTCCATCCACAATCAGACTACTACCACTGATCGTCCACTCCCGTGGCAGTTCCGTTAATTTGGGTCAGAGATTAATTTTGGCCAGAGGTTTGAAAACCACATAAAACCACGGGGACCCCACTAATCTAGGGCAGGCACATAACAAACTGCCCCACCCAGTCGTCTCCTTAACGTCGCATACGAGATCTTCTCTGCCCTTTTGTATGCTCGTCTGAAGCCGTTTTTAAACAAAGGTCAATATCTGTGTGGCTTCTGGCCAAGGAAGTCCGTCAGATTTACCAGATCTACGGCAGATAATGGAAAAGAACCAAGAACTTCAGATCGATACCCACCACCTCTTCGACGAGGCACACAATGCCATGTCTAGTTTTGACATTCCTGTCAAACTTACAGGCCGACGATGGAGAACTCTCGCTGCTCCACCAAGGTCGGTAACGAACTGAACAAGACAATTCAATGCAAAAAAGGCAACGCGCTGTCATGTGACCTCTTCAATATCACCCTTGAGAAGATCGTGCAAGACTTAAACGCCAACACTAGAGGCACGATCTTCCACAAGTCCACGAATGGCACTGACCTGGTTGGCGAACACAGCGAGCCGCTTGGTGACATTGAGACGGAAGCGGCTAAAATGCGTCTTGCAGTGAATGAGGGCAAAACGAAATACATGCTGTCCTCAAGAACATCCACGTCTTGGACGGAGCGGCTACAAATTCGAGGTAGTTGAGGGCTTCGTATACCTCGGCTCTGCAGTTAACAGTAGAAACAATGTCAGTACTGGGATCAAACACAGAGTAACTCTTGCCAACCCGGGCTTCTTTGGTATGAAATGGCAATTGAGCAATAGTGCTGTCTCTCAAATGACCAAACTGAATTTACATAAGACACTTTTCATCCAAGTCCTCCTGTACGACGAGGAGGCGTAGACAATCTCAAAAGTGGATGAAAAAGACATTGGTCTCGTCGAGAGAAAAGTTCTGCTTGCGATCTTTTGTCCTGTTTGCCTCGACGGTTTCGGAAGGAGAAGATTGAATCACGAACTGTACGGGCTGTATAGCGACATGAGCCTAGCCACGCGTCTACGGGTCCGAGGTATGATGTGGCTGGGCCATGTAGAGCGCATGGACAACTTAGCTCCAGCCCAAAGAGCCTTCGAAACAGAAAATGTGGGACAACGCAACAGAGTTCACGCTCTGCTCCGACTTGGGGCCGTTGAAGCTACTTAAGTCGAATAGTAATGTATGATACGTTTTTTCGTTTTTAATAAAACTTGTAAAATGTCATCGGGTGGAGAAGGACCTCAACTAAATTGGCAACACTGGAGGCAGCTAGCCAGAGACCGTGCTAGTTGGAGCGACTTGTTGGGCGAGGCCCAGGTGTCGTGCCTAATAAAGAACAATCGGTCGTGGAGAAAATTTTGAACTAAAATACAACGGTATGAATTTTTAAAATTATAGAATATAGTTCGAAGTAAAAAATCCTAAGCCCAGGCTAGGCCCTGGTCCTGTACGGGTTGTAGCGCCGCCACCTATGTTATTATATTATACTTCGAATTACTGAAGAAATTGTAGAAGTTGAGTTCCTCGACATGTCTGTATCAGAAGTAAATAATTCTGTAGCTTTGGTGACTAATTTCGAAGAAATGCACGCTTCGAGTGTTTCCAGGATTGTTGAGAGTTTCGAAAGTTATAACGTCTCTTTTAAAGATAACCGAAAACAGCCACCGAATTGAAATTGCCAAGAAACATTTCTTTCGCAAGACTTTGTTTCCATCTGCGATTGGCACCATCTATGGAACTCACTCTCACGTCAAAAATAACGAATAATGACATTTCAGTTCGAAGTTGTGTTAAAAACAAAAAAAAAACGTATCGTACATACCTATTCGACTAAAATATTTAAGAGCAACGACTTATTGGTAAACGGACGATCGTTTAAGTGTTACTTGGCAATAAAGCAGCTCCAACGGCTCAAAGTCGGAACAGAGCATGAACTCGCGTGCGCTTGTGGATTAAGTCGACATCACAAGTATTGCTCTTATGAATTTTATCACCTGTGTTCCTGAGCAATCTTTGCACACTATAGGGCAGTGGGTCGCACGCTATCTCAATTATAAAATGATAAACCCACCTATAAACTTCATAACACACACACACAGCAAAGTCGTACTTAACTTCGCAAAAGTGACCGTTAATTCCCCACCAATTGCGCTCCATTGAGTAAACGACAGCCAGACACCCGCCAATTTTGATTGAAACGCGATTAAAAGTAAGTGGAAAACCAATTAGCTAGCAGTTCCGATGAACAAGAATAATTTTCCATCCACTTATCATCATTTATTTTATGTTCATGTAGCACTCGACGTGGGACAAAAAAGCTGGCTCCGCTAGTTTTTTTGTTTTCTAACCACCCGCACAAAAATGTTGTCCAGTTTGATGTCGAATGGGAACCACAGCTAGTGGTGTATGTCGTTGACCTTGGGGTGGTAACCGCTTCTATTGAATACAGGAAATAAAGTTATTTTAGATATTAGATTGTGCTGGCAGCCACTTGTGAACCGAATGAGTGAGCTTAGAAAACGCTTTTAATGAGCTGCTGTCCCGTAAATCGTTTGAGGAAGATGCGGAGACTAACAATCTGGTGTGCGTTCTCTTTTTGGGACAGAATGATGACGTGACAGACAGAATGGTTAACAATTGTTTACTTTAACCAACAGAAATTACTCAGCTGAAATCGATTTCGCAGCGGAACAGATTTTTAAACACGACCGATTTTGCTGAATTTTTATATCAAGCTCTGGTGTCGGAAAAGCAAATGAGACAGTCTCTCACTTTGCGAACACAGCTGCCGCGTGGCCAAGTATTCCAGTTTTTTTTAAACTGAAAATTGACGCCTAACCTTAGCAGTCCAGTCGAAATGCCAGATATTTGTCACTGTCAATCTGTCAAAGGCTTTCGTTGGCGATGATGATTTATTCTTGCTATCAACCACATTAACATATGAAGAAATGAAGTGTTATAGAGATGCCCAACTTCACAGCTGATTGAAACCAAGTCCATCGACGAATTTCCGAGACTTTTTGACGTAATTCATGAATTTTTGACAGTTATTCCCGGAATAACGTAAGTGCCGTTCTCTGATTTGACTTAAGAAAATGACATACAAAACGGTTGTCAAAAATGTTATGCGGCAAGAGAAGCGTCTCTATCATGCTGCATTTCTGATATGAACAGACCGGCATTTTCCAACGAATGACAATTATTTTTGGCGTTGATCTTCCCAAGGATGAGTCTTGTCACTTCTCCTTCTTCAGTCTATAGGAATTGGACTCGTACTTTTGCTTTGACCGCATGTAGAAGCGGACGTGTCCGCGGATTTGTTCTTCCTCCATGACAACGCACTGGCTTACACATCCGCCGTGACCACCTATCCACCGTATTCCACGTGCGACTTCTTTTTCACTTTCAAAGTCACACGCCGGGAAGAGAGTGCTACGAGAAAATCTGCGGACACGCCCGCTTCTACACGCGGTTATGAACAAACTTCGGGTCCGATTCGGCAGAATGTCTGACAGCTGCCGTCTAAGAGAATGTGCTTCACGATAGTAAATGTCTCTTGCGATAGTGGCGCCATCAGGCGGTGATGCTAAGTACTTATTGTATGGACTGGATGTTGAAGCGAAGCCGAGTCGAGGGATTTTTCAGATTGCGAGAGTTGAGGGTAAGTCATCTTGTGAGAATGTGAGTATTCTTGCCAGATCGAACTCCGGCGCGCAATGGATAGGTCGTATGGCCTCAGCTGATGCCGAGATGAAAGTCAAGGTGGAGAACTCAGAGGTTATGGTAATTTCCAGAATGTCTGTTCAATGCACTCTACTCATCGAAGCAGATGGAGTTTAAGTACCTTGTGGGCTTTTTCACGAGTGCTGGGAGGAGTAATGCTGGGCTTTGCTGTAGAATTGACAAACCTGGGTCAATCTCAGTCTCTGTCGGTCGAATGGTCGAATGAATGCCAAGCTCGCGAATGCCAGCTGAGATTAGATTTCTCCACAGAAGCATAATAACAGCTCTAGAACACATAAAAGTAGACGGATCCATTATATTCTGGATTGAGAATATGCTGAACAGCGGATTATCAATGCAGACATTGGACACAATTATACAAGGAAGGCGACAACTAGAAGGAGGAGGAGTCCTCGCCCCCCCTACTGTGGCTTCTTACAGTTAACAGAATCCTTAAAAACTTCATGGAATAAGGCATAAAGACCACATCATATGCAGATGGCCTAGTTGTCTTGATAAAAGATAAATTCCTAACAACTGTCAGCGAACTAATGGAATCTGCATTGAAGGACCTCTCCTCACGGGCAAGGCAGAATGGTCTGGATATAAACTCTCAGAAAACGGAGCTGGTCTTGTTGTTGACAAGGAATATCCCGAAATTTACTCTCCCCATGGAGATGGAACTCCAGTCAAACTATGATGCTAAGTATCCGACTCCAAACTTTCCTGGAAGAGGAACGTGAAGGAAAGGAAGAAGAAAGGATTAAATGCTTGCAAAAAGACCTTCGGCAATAGATGGGTCTTGCAACCGTACATTTTTCATTGGACGTACACAGCAATCATCCCATTATGACTTACGAGGCCCTAGTCTGGTGGACTGCCAGCAGCAAGAAATGCTATATAAACATGCTCAACAAAGCACAAAAGTCAGTCGCTGTTTGTACAACGGGAGCTATGAAGAGCACGCCGAAAGCAGGGTTGGACATGATACTTCATCTCCTTCTTCTGGAATTATTCACAAAAGGCTGGGCAGCAAAAAGCAAGGGAGTCCTCATTGTGGAAACAGGCCAACTATGGACATGCATAATCAAAAAAATAGATGACCTGGGAAAGAGACATGGTTCCAGCGCAATGATTTCGCACTCAAAATACAAATTCTGTTCCCCGACAGGGACAAGTGGCTTTCGAATGCCGTCATCAACGACCAAGAGATTGCCCTTTTCACCGACGGATTCAACTCGGACTCCTTGCACAAACAGGAATCATTCAGACTCCCTGATATGTGCCATGTCTTCCAAGCAGAGATTCTGGCAATTGCGAAAGCAGCCAAACACATACAAGCAACCTATATCGCACCATCTTTGTTGACAGCCAGGCTGCACTGAAGTCAATAGAATCCTTTACGATGAGACTTAGTCCATCAGTCACCACAAGGTTAAACTCTGCTGGGTTCAGGGCCACAGCTCAATCGCAGGGACCGAGATATCAGACGAATTGGCTAGACAAGGGTCTGAAATAGACATCAGCGAGGTGGACACATCATTGCAGCCACCGATCAGTGCGTTATTTCGGACCATAAGCGATATAATACGAAAAGAAGCCAACTGGTGGACTGGTCTGTTGGTCAAGTGGCCACAGCTCAACAACGGCAAACAAAGAAGCTTCTGGCGTTCGATTGAAACCCAATCCGCGTACATGGCTGGCACGAAACATGGCCACAGCTCAACAACGGCAAAACAAAGAAACTTCTGGCGTTGGATCGAAACTCAATCCATGATCACATGACACAGCCCCATCGGAGCAATGCTCCTGAAATGGAATGCACAATCCAGCGATATCTGCCGGAGTTGCGGTGGCGAGGAAAGACTGAAACGATCCAACATCTGCTTTTGCCACTGCCCAGCTCTCCAGAATCGGCGCCTAGCTTCACTGGGCCAAAGGTTCTTCACAGACTGCGGACTTAGCGTAGGCGGATATAGTGGATCTTCGTAAAGAACACGGGGTGGTTCAAGCCTTATAATGTGTTCTCCACAAATGAAGGGGACGTGATGTTCAAACATCACACCTAGTGGGCCCCCCGGTTCGAATCTCAGAGAAAGCAAAGTTAATACGCTTTCATCCGATCTTCAAGTCTGACCCTGTCACCCTTTTTCCGTTGGAATCAAATTAACGGCACTATCTCAGGAGTGGTCGCTCACAGTGTGTACCACAATGGACCAAAATGGTGTAAGTGGGCCTTCCCTACCTCCCTCTCTAGACTCAAATTTTCCCATATTTTACACCCCATAACTCGTCCCGTGACCATTCGATGGCGGTTCGCCTGTAGTGGCACCGATCAAAGACACCCGACACGTATTTTCGAACTCGAGTCGTTTCATGAAATATCGCATTCCAATTTCATCATTTTGCAAGAGCCCCTTCACAGCTCACTCGACACAGTCGACGAAAATAGATCTTCACCACAACTAGACAGAAACAAAAAAAAAAAAAACACAGTCCATATAATATTCCGCTAACACAAAATTCAAGGCCATCATTTGTAGGTTCAAACTACGTTAATTTCAGAAGCAGTCACACCGCACCGACAGTGCGAGACGCTAACGTGTACCAGTGATTAAAACAAGTTCTCCAAATAGCCACCTCGTTCACTGCGAGAGCATTTGTCGCGTCTCTCTTTCGCATTCAACGACAAACCGGGCGACACCTTTTCACGAGTAAATCAATTCAGGGTGAAGGCTCGTCAGTTGTTAGAATAGCTATCTCTAGACTCGCGAACAAGCCCCCATCAACACAGCAACAAAGCTCTCACGGACACCACACCATCCACCAGCTAGCGCGAAACACATGCCTGAGCTTGGACGTGGGTAAACTGAAACGTGTCACTGTGCGCCAGCGAATGCACGAATCTCGTTTTGAATAACATTACATCTTCGAGATTTAATTTTGCCGTTTTTTCTCCAATTCATGTCGCTGGTGGATACACATGGCCACGTCTCGAGAGCTGACGTAAATTGTCTCCCTCCACGGAGATAAGCGAGTGTTTTTCTTTTATCGTCCCCATGGAAGAGATATGGAAATGCGATAGTCAGCCAACGCGCGTTTATGCGTGTGTGTGCGGTGGGGTTCCAAAAATATCAACTGAAAACCACGCCGACACGTGATTGTCAGTTTATGAGGGAAATATTTGCTTAACTTGCGGCAGTTGTTGCCACCGAAGCGGGGAACAGCAGGCGCGCTCCCCAAAAGTGGACTAAGGTCATTTCAATGTGAACGAAATTTGAAATTTGCAAAATGGCAGCGCGGAGTAAGCGAGTGAAACAATTAAACGGCGCGCCGCCGAGGATGTTGTTGAGGGGTAAATGAAAGTTAATTGGATTGCGGCTGATAACATGCTGGCTGCTGTCGAATGATGAATGATGGGACTGGTTAGAGTCTGTTTGACTCGGCAATTGAAGTGGGCACAATGCATGAAGAAACATAACATGTGCTTTGAATCTGCTTGGTTGCCGTACGATGGTGCAGTGAGGGAGCATCGCGAAGATTGGAAGACAGTTCCGTGCCACCAGGACCAATCTGCTCTTAGACGTCAAGTTGGCAATGCCGAGAGTGAAGTCAACAAAACTGCTAGTACGTTGTCCGGTGGAATCTTAAGAGTAGCTGGGGATGGTCTTGTTGTAGCAACTCGAGTAAATACTAGACAAAATTGCTTGACCTAGACAAACGGCGGGCACTCTAAGCTATACTTAAACTTATGCTATGTCTTTCGACCTAAACTAACAACGCATATATTCGAACAAAACATCGATATTAAATCAAGGTTTGCTAATGCCCTGCCGATTGAGCTTGTAAAAAAGACCTTCTAACCAGACAGTGTCAGCGGCCTTCTCCAGATCAATCAAGCAGGCACCCGTACATTGTTTCTGGCTTTTGTTCCACTGGATATCCGACACCAGATTCGACGCGGCATGAATAGTGTCATGCCCCGCTTTGAAACCGAATTGGTTATCCGGAATTATATTTATGTCCTTAGTCGAGTTGATCAGAGCTGTATTGATCACCTTCTCAAATACCTTTCAGATGTTCGGCAGGAGACTAATCGACCGGAGGTTGCAAGGATTCGAAGAATCTTTTCCTCGCTTGGGTATGGGTTGCACAATCGCAGTTTTCCAATGCTCCGGATAATGGGCATTATTCAAAGCATTGTTAAACAGGATTGGGTACATATTAACCACTTCCAGGGGGGGATGTTTTAACACAACGTTCGAGATCCCATTGACTCCCACTGACTTCTTCTTTTTTAGTGATTCGAAGGCCGCTCGGAGATCTGTCTTCGCTATGAACGGCTGTAAGATATGGTCGGGGGAAAGCTTGCCGGACGAGAGGAAATCCGCGCATCATTGGCCGGGACCACAAGAAAGGACACCTCTATAACTGCTATACCAACTATCGCGAGATGTTTCTTGTTAACATAGACTACTCTGCCATCGTGTGCGTTCGCCGTTTATCAACAATCGGTGACGCTCTTACCTCTGCGACTTGTGGCCCACTGCAGCAGATCTTAAAAGAGATCAAGTGGAGATCCATGCTCGACTTCAAGGCCCCATATGACAGAAGTAGCACCAGCGGGTGACGCCAGATTGATTGGTGGAACGTGTTAATGAGGGGTTAGCGGGAGCGGTTGAAATGACAGAAAACCGAGGTCCACGCTGTCTTTGATCAAGGATACACAACATCGACGTCTTGGACACAGCTCCACAATGGGCAGCTACAACCTCGAGGCAACCAAGTAGTTCGTTTATCTCGGCAGCGTGGTAAATGGTGCAAAGAAGAGCCCAGAATTCTTACCAACCTTTGTGTCAATGAGCTCAAGAGGGAATCGAGCAACTGAAGACAGAAGTCCTTGGACTCTTCGAGAGGCGTGCGACTCCTTGATTGCGTTGAAGGCAGCTGGAGAAGAGGATTCAACCGTCGAGCGTCTGATCCCTATACACGGCCCAAATAGGCCAACCCACAAGCCCAAAAACGCATTCGAGTCCGATTCTGTAGGTTGACGAAGAAGAGCGTACGCCTGGCTTTCAAGTAACACCCAAAACGGGGGAAGGACGGACTTGATGCAACCAGCATGCCTGATCCAGCCCCAAGACCACTCTGGACTGGACAACACAAGAATTGAATGCGTCCTAGGGCTGGAGATTTTTACCGAAAATATTCCCTTTCAAACGGTCGTTCCATCTCGATGGTTCCAGCTCATTTCGTAGAAATACATTTTCAGCCCTCCTTGCCAGCACCATCAAGGCCCTAGTTATATTCAGCGAATCATGTTACGCCAGGAAAGATTTTGCGCGTCGTTCATTTCCCCAGTTCCCAACTCAAAATTGCATGACTGACTGTTATTTTCCATCCCACACGTTGTGTAACTCACCATTCGTACGCGGATGTTTATTTCACCACGTTCGAGACGAACAATCAACAGTTTCACTTTAAATTGAATTTATTTACTTCGGAGATAAATAGTTTTTCTATTTTCAAAAATAGAACAATTGGCCGCAGAAAAAATGACTAGCTTTTCTTCTATTTACGGTCTTCTGCGATCCGTGATCGTGCTGTCTTCTCGAATTGTGTTCGTATTGGCGCAATCACGGCGAAAATCATCCTCTCACTATTCAATTCCTACGGAGAAGCCCCACAGGGCATCGAAGCGTGCGATGTACACATCTAAGAGTCAATTTTTAGTTTTTGGCAGCGTTTGCCAGAAGCGAAATCACAATAAATTAGTGTAAATCACTTTTGGCTTGGCTCGGTGACGCTGACGAGGGGATTCGAAAAGTCATTGATGTTCTTGTGTTTTCTATTTTCGGATGACCATCGCTGGCATGACACATTCAAATCTGAAGGGATTTCTCGGCAAGTTGTCTTGAGTGAAGTAGGCCAACTTGAACTGGACCCCTTTGGCGGCGGAAACCGGGTCACCTGCAAAACGTTCGGTGCAAAAAGCACCACACGGTTATGCGTTTCGTGAACGACGGACGTGCCCCGATTTTTGAGCCAGCGCCAATGCCCACGTTTAAGTGATATCTGGTTTTTCTTGGTGCAGAGCCATGCGGACTGAAGACGTTTTCGTGAGCACTTAGTGTGTGAAGAAATCTGTTTTTGTGTGCCATCAAAATATGCAGGCAGCACCGATATCGGTGGAGTGCTATTCGTTTGCAAGAAGTTATGAAGCACTGTACGGGAGGCCTTTGGCTGAGGGAATGATTGACTATTTGGTTGAACGAATAAATACGGAAATTCAGCATATTTTTCGTGATGAGGGACAGAATCTAGTCCGGAGATGTATGAGACGTGGGAGGTGAAGACATACATGCTGGTGCAAAAAAATTGCAGTATTCCATATTTTTTTCAGAAGTTTTGTAATTACGCTCGAGTTGATGCCTGGACAAAACAGAACCAACTGCCTCAGTACCGAGATCGAACGCAGAGTAACTCTTGCCAGCCGCAGCTTCTTTTTGATCAAGAGGCAGTTGAGTCTCGAAGCTGGCTTTATACACAACACCTGCTGTAGTACGGCGCGAAGACATGGACAATCCCAAAAGCGGGTTAAAAAGTCCTTGGTCTCGTTTTGCTTGGAATTTTTCGGGTTGTTTTGGTGACAGTATTCAATCGTCAATAACTGTACAGCGACATGAACGTCTACGGATCTAACGCCGAAAGTGGCTGGGCCAGATAGAGTGAATGGACAACTCAGCTCCGGTCCGAAGGGTCTTTGACCCTAAACCTGTGAGACAGCGCAACAGATGACGCCCGGAGAAGGACCTCAACCAACTAGGCGTGCAAAACTGGAGACAGCTAGGTGGAGAGGTTTATTGGTTGGAGCTCAGGTCTACAGGCCAGATGAAGAAGAAGATGCCTGGAATAAGCAATAATCTATTTTTGGAGAGCTGAAGTGTACCAGCATAGCCTCTGTTGAGTCTTTTTAGTCATTTAAGTCCGTCTTAACTCCTGCATTCTGTGCCAGCACAAGTTCGAGTCTTCTCGATGGTTGTGCCGGCGGCATTGTAAAAGTAACCGACTAGGGTTCAGAATGGATTCCTCTGTTGTGGTCCATAGCTCGTCGCCTTTCCAAGGCATCAGCAGAGTGGTGCGGTGATTTTCGACCACCGTGCCCCCAGGCATGCAGTTCAGAGTAAGGGAACCTGCTTTAAATGCACAGTTTAGGAATGAGACTTCATACTGACGTCTTCTTGTCCAAGGACTTTTTCGAGCAGTGCCTCTTATAGCATTGTCATTTGCGACGTGGTGGGGGTGGTATCAGAATAGTCTTGGACTTGAACAGGCATTTTGTGTCCCCTGTGGATTGTGTCGGGGTTTCTGTTACTTTGAAGCATCAACCCTGGTGCGGTGTCCTTTTAGTTATTTTGTTTCTAGCGATGATTTCCATTCAGATCTTTTTGGAGTCGATTTGCCAACTTCTTATGGGTTTCAGATCCTCCATTTTGGGTTGCTCGATACTCAGTCCTTTCTTTATGCCCATTTCTCGTCTTTCTTGGACACTTATGGCCCTATTCTGGCAAACCTCTGTGATGTATCATAAGTCACAACTGCCTCACAAATGGTGGTGAGTCACAAATTGAGAGATTTTCGTATTCGGAGCAAAACCTCACAGCAAAAATGAAGTATGATAGAGACGCCCAACTTCTACCTCTCTTGCCCCTTAAAATGTTTGACAGCCATTTTGTATGTCGTTTTCTAAAGCCAAAGTGAGTGAATCAGAGGACGGCATTTACGTTGTTTCGTGAATAACTGTAAAAAATTCATGAATAACTGTCAAAAAGGCTCTGAAATTAGTGGATGGACTAGGGGTCAATCAGCTGTGAAGTTGGGCATCTCTTACATACTTCATTTCTGCCTCACAGCTTGTGAGCATCACAAGAACTGTCAAAGTTGTGATGTGTGATTGACGTAAGATGGGAAAAAAGGTGAAAATAATGCGAAATGTAATAATTTCATGGTAATACATTTTTTTAGACTGCAACGTAAAAATATTCTCAGGACTTTACGAAAAATGAATTCTCCTTTCGCATTGGACAAGACATGTTTCATCAAATTCTTCCAAATTCCGATTTTTATTTATTTTGCGTCTCCTACGTTGAGAGGACAATGTGGAAACAGAGCGAAAAACTGAATTTTTTGACATGAAAACAAATTCACCACACCATGGTGTGTTTTCTTGTGAGCTCTTTGCTAGAATACTAAATTGGTCAAACCTCACAAGCGATGCATCACAGACATTTGTTAGCTGTGACCAGAGATAATGGAGGATAGAGATATCCATCTTCGGTTATTTTTGTCCCTTGTCCACACCGGAGGTGTAGTGGTGTTCCCTTGTATTTCACACACACTTTTCCACAAACCCTGGATCCACCACGCAATGGCGGCCGATTCGTGCATTTTAGTGGGAATGTCGCAGATTCGTGGATTTTAGTGGGAAAAAATGGCAACAGATTGCCGAATTCGCCCACGATCCATGTATTGCTTCCCGGAGGGTGTTCAAAAGATGACTCGGATTTTTAAGAGCATATAAACTTATAGTAGTAATCTTTCGTGAATAAAAATGTAATGCAATGTCCATTGAACTGGAACTAGTTGACCTCAATTTAATTCGTAGGTATGTCTATATTGGGCCCTACTATATTCGTGCGTTTTGCTTAGAGATGGCGTAACTTGTATTTTTCCATTCGAACATGCGCTGGAAAGCTACTGTCATTGTACGTCATTTCAGTATTTGTCATTCATTTGAAGCGTAAACAACAATCTTTTTTTTTCACTCAAATATGTCGAACTTTTTGACTGAAAAAGTGTTTTTGTGGGGAGTTCTTCTTCGGGGGAAAACTGCTGCCGAAAGTCATCGTATTTTGGCGGAAGTTTATGGTGAACATGCGCTAGCTGAGCGAACCTGCCAAAAGTGGTTTGCACGATTTAAACGTGGTGATTTTGGCTTGGAAGACGATGAACGTCCTGGGCAGCCAAAACAGTTTGAAGATGAAGAACTGGGAGCTATGAAGATTGTTGCCAAACACAAGAAGAGCTCCCAGAATCTTTGGATGTCACTCAAGTAGCCATTTCAAAACGTTTAAAAGCAGCTGAATGTGGAAATTGGGTACCACATGAACTCAAGCCGAGAGACATCGAAAGGCAGTTTTTTATTTCCGAAATGCTGCTGGAACGCCAAAAAAGGAAGTCATTTTTGCATCGGATTGATACTGGTGATGAAAAATGGATCCATTACGACAACCCCTAGCGCAAAAAATCATATGTGAAACCCGGCCAACCAGCCATATCCATGTCGCGAAGGTAATGCTCTGTGTTTGGTGGGATCAGAAGGGTGTGCTGTACTATGAGTTGCTAATGCCGGGTGAAACCATCAATGGACAACGCTACCGCACACAGTTAAACCGTTTGAAGAGAGCAGTAGCCGCAAAACGCCCGGAATATGCGACCAGACACGAGGCAATAATTTTTCAACATGACATGAACGCTCGGCCCCATTATACTATATTAACTTGCTGAAATGGGAGCTTAATGAATCGACTTCATGAACATAAGCTTAGTTTGTCCGTTTACCTCCTCTATACTGTGTTAACAAATTTAACACAACAACTAAGGACTCTAATCCTCTGGGGATTGTTTATGACATGAGGTACTAGATTTTAGTCAATAAAAAAAAAGCTCGATACATCAGATAGGCGACCGCTTGGCAGACCCAGGACGAGATGGTTGGACCAAGTCCAGAAACTCCAGAAACTTTAGTGGAGCATGAGGGTAAGAAGATGAGGTATCAGCTGTTCGCCAGTTGTTCTCAAGAGCTCACATGTATCCATAGACAGGGGACAAAAATCGTTTTAAAAAACCCTGTCAGATGAAATCAATAGGCAAGAGAGGTAGAAGATAGATATCTTTATCCTCTGGCTGTGACCACCTCACATCCAGAATAGACCCATAAATGTCAGTTTACAGTGAAAGCTCCTTTTACCGAAAACTCTCTTAGGCGGACAGTCCCCTTGAGTTGACAATTTTTCAAATCAGGTCTTAAAACAGATCTTAAGTGGACAGATCTTAAGATAGAGCTGTCATAACAAAAGTGTTCGCAGAAAGAACGATTATGCGCTAAAAAACGGAACCCACTGGCACAATGATAATTTATTTATTTGCTGGAATATATAATTTTGTCGCCAACAAATAGCCAATAACAATAAATTCCTTCTCATTTCAGAATTCACAGATATGCGGATGCGGACTGCTTTGTTCTGTCATAGAGAGCATCAATAAACAAGCTTCTTTCAAAACATGGGATGTCAACAAGTGAACTCATTAAATTAATCGCTTAAGAAGCAATCACCAGTTGCGGGTAAACATCAATTAAACTTCCTTTGTCTCATTGCTCGCATATATCATAATTTACCCTACAGTGAGACGAAGCGTGATCCGTCTCGGAATAAATGGTTCAAGCGAAGCGTGGCCACTAATGTATTCACTTTGTTCCAAGAAAACACTGAAACAACACAGAAGTGGGGCGCGCACCATCTCGGCTACAGTGACGTCTGCGGTCGAGCTGCATAATGCACAAGTGTTGCTCGTTTCGACGGGTGGACTTTGGACCTCGCTTAAACAGTCACCGCTCTAGACGCGTAGTATCTTCGCATGAAAATGCATTTCAACTAAAAGTGCTGACATGGACAATATTCAGGGGAAAATGGAGTGAAAACTGGATTTGCTTGACATGCATCTGGCAACCGAGACTCTGGAGATTGATTAGCTGCCAGCTGTCAGGGGAATGAATAAAATAGTTGATTTACTGCTGCCGGCATTGAGTCTTCAATTGAACACTGATCGCAGTCCGAATGGCCGTAGAAAAAGCGTTGATTGCTCTATCAAGCCCTTCACCACAAATTGCTTTGGAATGTCATGTTCGATGATGCACGCTCTGATCGAGCAGAGGGTGTGTTCGTTATGTCAAGCGTTGACAAATAATCACAACCGAAACGAAAAACAAACAACAGAAATCTGTTTTTAGCTTGTGCAACCGGTTTGCGTAAGCAAAACAAAAATCAAAGAAGAAAAAAAAAAACGAAAGCAACAGTCGCTGTCTGAAAGAAGTTCGTTTATCACATCTGACGCCTTAATTTCTTGTGAATTTATTTTCCAGATGCGACGCGAATGAATGTATTTGACAGAATTAATGTTTTGCAATAAAATACTTATCACGCCCCCGGGTGGGCTCGAACCACCAACCTTTCGGTTAACAGCCGAACGCGCTAGCCAATTGCGCCACGGAGGCATGTATCCCGCACTTGACAGAGTCCTTTGTCCGCCCATGGCAGCGCGTGTCTATGTGTCTGGTGGGGGCATTGATTTTGCTTGGAGACTCACTTCAGGGGGAATGCGAAATATGTATTTGCTATCAGGCGGTGCGGCTTCGCTTCGCTTCGAGAACATGCACGAGAATGGGCACGTTTAACAAATTCACATCAATCAGTTCGATGTTCTGATGAATGACTTGTTTTCGAAGTTAATTAGCGTCGCTTTGAATGAACGAGATAATGCGTCGTGGACTTTGAAATTTTTTGGGTCAATTGATGGCTATTATTGGACCTGGATTGATTTCTTCTCAAGAGGTGATAATTTGTGCGTGATAACGAATGCCATTGGGCAGTCGATTTGGACATAAAGTTAGAGTAGGTGCGTCGGTTGGGAGATTGAAACTCGTTGAATTGAAGGTCAAGTGCGTGGACTAAGGCGTGCCTGGAAACATGATTCGCATTGATTAGGTCTGTATCCAGAGGACGGTCTATACTCAACAGGACTTGGCTTTAAATATCAAGACGGAAGAAATTGAACGGGTTAAAAGTCTGACACATTTCCTTGCCGTGACAACTGCATAGCAGTCCCCGAGTGAGATTGATCGACGTATGAATTAGTGTTGCGACATGCGGCTGAAGCCCATCTTAGGAAGTTCAACGCAGTTCGAATGAGATTGATCATTAAGTCGACGGATGAACCCTCAACA
Organism: Eristalis tenax; assembly: GCA_905231855.2. Taxonomy (NCBI): domain Eukaryota; kingdom Metazoa; phylum Arthropoda; class Insecta; order Diptera; family Syrphidae; genus Eristalis; species Eristalis tenax. Next base: position 70,694,032 of record HG993125.1, on the reverse strand, counting down.
TGACGTAGATCTTATTGAATAAGGATGCCTCCTAAAGACATTAAAAGCCACTGCATTTAATTTGAAGCCAACCGCTGACGTTGATTGATTTAAGAAAATAATCATTAACACTTTTTTTAGTGCAAATTACTAACGTCAGAGTGGCATATGACCTCTGTGATGACTCAGTTTGTTTATGCGTCTTGTTGACTTTTAGAGCAACTTTAGAGCTGTCTCCCTTAGATTCACACGCGGTGTGCACGATTTTATCTCGATCTCTCGTAAAGTTAGTACACACTAATTGGCTGCATAAAGATTAGAAAAATACTTTGTAAGCCGACACCTGTTCTCGATGGCGACCAGGGGACTTTAACCTTCGTCTAGGCGTGCAATTACCCTGACAGACAAGTCAGCAGCAATTGTTGGGATTTGCCAAGTCTACAAATGTTCAGAGAAACATGTCTGGGCATTCAATTGAAGCTGCAGTTTACTAAGAATCATTCGATAAGCTTGGCTTAAATTAATTGCAAATATTCGGAGAAAAGTGATGACATTGATTGCATAAAACATTCACTAAAGCGGGAAGAATATTTACTATTTACTAGGAATTCGTTTCCCCGTTGATTCGACGTTCGACGGAGTTCTTGCCCCGGTGGGGAGCAGCTACATTGACGCAGATAATGATTAGACGGCTTAGTTGTCATCAGTGTTGTGCGTCGGGGCTTCCTTACTCGAATATGACTGTGTTCGAATTGTGAACTCTAGCGACTTAAAACTTTAATTGCGTCCCCTCGAAAAGTAAGAAAAACAGTGGTTTTAACTTTTGACCACATCAGGTGGAGTGAAAAATGATCCAAGGGAACACTCCGAGTAAAACCACACGAGTCAAGTATTTTCGTTAAAGAAACCCCTCAATTTGGTGTGAAGTAGGAAGGTGAAGTCAAAGTAGGTTCATTCCCTCAAGTTGACGTTTGAAAACTAGAGCAAGGGTGGGTGCAAAGTATAGGCAATTATGTTTTCAAACATTAAATAACTATAATTTACCAGGTTTTGGGGACACAGGGGATAATTTCAAGAACCTGTACAGATTCAAGTGTCATAACAAGGAATGGTAGAACCCGTGGTGGTGCCATGCCAAGAATTGAGATGATGAAAATATTCCTTCGATAAATTGGCAACCCGGAATCACAAGAGTTGGTGAGGGGACATTGGGATTTATAGACCCAAAGTTCGCAGGTTGAATTTTCTCCAAAGCAAAACATGTCTGGCGTCTGAGTTTTTTTCCAGCAAGCTTAAATGTTTTATGATTTCGTCTTCTTCCGTTCCAGATTTATGTTTTTAATTAATCCGTCAATTCCTCTTCCGAAACAGTATTCTTCATTCTTCTCCCTTGTAGTCACCTCCTATGCACACTCAACTTCTACAAGGAATTTCTCAATAGATTCCATCTTTATGGAGATAACTTTCAGCTGTCAAAAATGTGAGTGTGAACACAAACTGTATTCACACCAAATGGAGTGCTCCCTCACTCTCACTCCTCACACTCAATTTTTATTCACACCACTCATTGCCTTACTTCAGAGCAAGAACAAGTAACGAAGGAGAACTTCCAATCAGGAGCATAAGGAAAACAAATAACTCAGGCATTACTCCACTTCTCCACTCAGTATGGTGTTCCAGCCAGAAATGAATATGAGTATGGTCCCTACCAACTTCTACCTCTCTTGCCCCTTAAAATATTTGACAGCCATTTTGTATGTCGTTTTCTAAAGTCAAAGTGACCAATCAGAGAACGGCATTTACGTTGTTTCGTGAATAACTGTCAACAAGTCATGAATAACTGTCAAAAAGCTTCTGAAATTCGTCGATGGATTAGGGGTCAATCAGCTGTGAAGCTGGGCACCTCTACCATACTTCATTTCTGGTTTCAGTTATTCGATATTACGTTAATTTGAGTACTAAACTACCTCGTTTCGATTCCCAAAATCAATCGATTAAGCCCATCACTGGTTTAGACCAAAACTGAGCAAGGGCTTGAAGTAGAGTTGCACGACAACCAAGTGCTACGAAACTTAGAGCTCCAGAGGTTTAGATCAGGCTCGACATCACCTAGGTGGCGAAGCGGGTCATAAAACATGAACTCAGTTGGCAGTGGAGGCTCTGAACTAGGCTTGTGTAGTTCACTAACGAACTAGTTCAAAAAACAGCTCTTACAAGTGAACTATGTGAACTAGTTCACAATATCATTTTATTTTAGGTCATTTAGTTCATACATGTATGCTCAGTGTGTGTACTTGTATTCAAAAGAATAACTGAACTCGATCGAACTAAATTGAGTGCTTTGCTTTGTGTGTACATTTCGCACGTCAGAATCGGGGTGGTTTTTGTCTACCGCAGCACAGGCACATCGTACATTGTTGCGTTGCCTGTGGTGTATGTGAGGAGAAGAAGGAAGAATCTATATTTAAATACGTGCTGCTCTGACACTTACGGCATGACACTTACACCATTGGAAAGGTTTTACGAAGATATGTGCAATGTGTTGTTTTTGCCAAACGATTGAGTAGAACTTTGGTATTTTCAATTTTCCATCGAATTTCGACGACGGGCGAGCCTAGTTTGAAAACATGTATGCGCACGAATGTACGTGCATACATCCATATGCGTTAAAACTGGCGCTGTGAATGAATGAACTATTAAGGAGATTTAAGGTAGAAGCAGGAGTACTAGTACTGCCGCTGTTTGCTTAATGCTGTCCAATGTTATTCAAAAAATAATAAGGCAATGGTATTACTTAAAGTTTTGAAAAATGAAATGAATACATCGAGATTTAGAGGGAAACTGTACAATGAATGTACGACAACAGACCCTCGATTCAAGGAAAAAAAATTTCAAAAACCCAAAAACATATGAAAATGCGATACAAAGTCTTCGAAACGAGTAAGATGAGATTATCTGATGAAGTAATGATAGATGAAGAATTGGATACTCCAGCTTCTAGTCATGTTATTTAGTCCCAAAAGCATCTGGGATAAATATGACCAGGAGATAGAAAAAATTAAAAAAAATTGAGAATAAAACCGCAGCTGAAATAAGACAACTGGATAAATACCTAAATGAAGAAAATTTAAACCGCACGATGGATCGACTACAATGGTGGGAGGAAAGAAAAAAAGTATAGGGTGATGGCACCAGTTGTCAGCCCATTAACTTTCTTTTTGTGTTTGATTGGTCCTTAAAAATCCATTCTTCAACTACCTAATCAAATTTTTGGTTTTTCTGAATGCTTGAAGTCTGTAGATTGGGCAATACTAAGCTTATTTGGGGTATGAGCTAAATAATGTAAAATATTTACAAAATATATGAAAAGGGTATGATTTGCTAGTAGTCAGCCCCCTCAGTTCCAGTCGTCGGCCACGCAACTATCCCCAATTGCCTTTTTTACATTTTTATCAAACTAACAACGAAACACATTAAGTTAAGAAACTTTTCCATATTAAATAACAAACAAATAACAATAAATAACATAAATATTACGACGTATGAGGGGCGTTCAATATATTCTCAGTATCGGGGTGAAGCTGTGGTTGTATATATAAATTGACTTATTTATCAAGTAATACTATTATTTTAGTGCATTCATGTAAGATTTCAAATAAATGTGGTTATTAATTCGCGTTTTATCTCTAGTAAAGCAACTGAGGCGATGATTGTGAAAATTGAGCATCGCGCTGTAATTCAATTTCTCACTAAGCAAGGAAAAAGTCAAAAAACTGTTCATGAAGAGATGGTGGCTGTTTACCAGGGTTCCGCACCTTCATTATCAACTGTGCAAAAGTGGTCAAGTGAGTTCAAGAGAGGCAGAGAGAGCATTGAAGACGACCCCCGCTCCGGCTACTGCTTGTACGGGAGAAAGCATCAAAGAAGTCGAAAAACTTGTTCTTGAGGATGCCCGAATAAAGGTGAAAATGATGGCAGAGATCACCAAGCTTTCAATTGGTACGATTCACACCACTCTTCATGACCATCTTAACCTTTGAAAGGTCAGTGCAAGGTGGGTGCTACGAATGCTCACAGCGCCTCAGAAAAATGTGAGAATCGCATGCTGTAGAGAGCGTTTGGAGATGTGTACTGAGAACGCGGACGGTGTTATGGATCGAATTGTTACTGGTGACGAAACATGGTGACGAAACACCACTATGACCCTGAAAGCAAACAAGAATCCATGCAGTGGCATAAAAAAGGAACAGACCCCCCGAAGAAGTTCAAAGTCACTCCGTCTGCCGGGAAGCTCATGGCCACAGTTTTTTGGGACTCAAAGGGAATCTTGCTCATTGAGTACAAAAAAAAAAAAAAGGTGAAACCATCAACGCCACATCCTACGCTTCCACTTTGCATAATTTGCAAAAAAGAAAAAAAGGGGTAAACTCGCAGCGGGTGTGTTGCTTCTTCATAACAACGCTCCTGTTCACACGGTTTTCACACGCGAGTTTCCAAGGCTGCTGCGCGAGATTGTGGTTTCGAAGAAATCCAACACCCACCCTATAGTCCAGACCTTGCCCCTAGCGATTATTTCCTGTTTCCGGATTTGAAAAAAAGTCTTCGTGGAAAAAGATTTTCGGATGATGAAGAACTCAAGTCGGCAATAAATGGGTATTTTGCAGAGAAAGAGGAAATTTATTTTTTTGAGGGTTTAAAAAAGCTTATCTCAAGATGTAACAAATGGATTGATGTTAGGGGAGATTATATTATATTAAAAAAAAAACAATTTAAATAGAATTCGCATTTTCCTTCATATCGATACCGAGAATATATTGCACGCCCCTCGTATATATGCTATATGCATATATGCTTCAATTTTAAAAGGAGTTTGCATTGTCGCTTCGTCTGTCCCTTATGAGGGTATATTTTCTGCTACTGGGCAATAATTTGCACAATATGTAAATCTTCCGAGTTCAATTAATAATATTGCGCCTATAACTTAATTCTTGCGGTTTAAATTTAAACGTTTATTTAGGAAAAACATGTACAATAGTATTATTAAAAGTATTGCCCACCTGAAGCTATGAATTTTTCCCATCTTTCTGGCAATTTGTGGATCCCATCAAAAAAGAACTGCGCCGGCTTGGCAACCAAGAATGAATCAAGACAATTTTTGATATTCTACTCTGATGTGAACCGTATGTCAGTGAGGGCATTCTGCATCGACCGGAACAAATGGTAGTCAGAAGGGGCAGAGTTTGGGCTATAAGGCGGGTGGGGTAAAACTACCGATTCACTGTTCTCCAAATAGTTCTTAACCGGAATAGCAACGTGGGGCCGAGCGTTGTCATGATGGAAAAATATTGCCTCTTGCTTGGTCGCATATTCCGGGAGTTTATCAGCTGCTGCTCTCTTCAAACGGAGTAATTGTGTTGTCCATTGATGGTTTCACCCGCGACTAACATTGAACTAAAGGAACTAAAAGAACGAACTAGTTCATTAAACAGATTCGATTGAAATTGAGCGGTCTCTGGACTGAACTAAAATACGCAGCTCTACTCTGAACCCGTTGAGTTACATGTACCTACTGCTGCCCTACGATCGGCATTCGGTGTACGCTCCTAAGCATAAAGACACACGTGATATAGCAACAAAGCCAAGCCAATGTCATGTGCTTGCGAATATGCAAGCGCGAGCCTAAGTACACACGTGATGCTGCTGTGCATTATGGAACACCCAAGCCATCGATGATGTTATGCATCGTTGTGGTAGACGCCTACTCTCTCTTTTCTTCAAATGTATACAACCGGTCACTTCTCTTTTGTGATGCTGATCCAGGCGCATGTTTAGCCCTGTTTATTTTTTCTGTTGAATGGTAGAGGTAATGCAAGAAGAGTTCACACTAAAAAAGCGGAGCGGTGTTGCTCTGTTTCATTACGATTGGCTTCCAAACACAACTGCTGGGTATATGAATCCCATAGTATAAGCCTTACGTTACGTTACGGAATTGAATTATTTCATAAGTCGTACTTACATCGTCGTACTCAACATACTCGAAGCCTAAAATAACGAGTGTACTGAATCGCACTCGACTCTCCATTTTGTTATGTATTCCGTAAACTGTAAATCAGAAATGAAATACTTGAGATGGCCAACATCACAGCTGATTGCCCAATGGCCCATCGACAAATTTGAGAGGCTTTTTGACAGTTAGTCATGAATTGTTGACGGGTACAAAAAAAAAACGGTTGTCAACAGAGAGCAGAGGTAGAAGTTGGGTATCTCTTTAATACTTCAAATGTAAGTTAAGTAAAAGGAAAAAATAATAATTGTGAGTACTAAACATGAGTTCATACTCAAAAATTTGAGTCTTAACATGACACTCGTCTTCTTCTACAGTCTGGGCCTCATTCAACAAGCCTCTTCGGCTTCACACTCCGTGGTGGTTGAGGTCCTTCCCCACCTACATGCTCCACCTTAGACGCGGGCGTCCTCTGTTGTGTTGTCCCACAGCATCGGGGTCGAAGGCTCTTCTAGGCGGAGCTGATTTATCCATACGCTTTACATGGCACGCCTGGCTAGCTCATGTTAGTGGATGAATCCTATCCTCCAAATACAGTCAACGCAAACAGGGCCAAAGAAAGCAGGCAGACCTCTTCTCTTGAAGATACCAAGGACTTCTTCATCTCCTTTTGAGGTTGTCTATGCCTCCGCGATGTACTACAGAAGGACTGGGATGATCAGTGTCTTATATAAAGTCAGTTTGGTCTTCGAGAGAAGCACTATTACTCAAGTGCCTCTTGAGCCCGAAGAAACAGCGGTTGGCAAGAGTTACTCTGTGTTTGATCGTAGTACTGAGATTGTTGGTACTGTTAAGATGAAGTCCCTATCAACCTCGAATTTATAGCCGCTCTGTCCAAGACGTGGACGTTGTAGTCCTTTCATGAGGACAGCATATACTACGTTTTGTCCTAATTCACCGCTGGGCCCATTTTAGCCACTTCCCCCTCAATGCCGGCAAACGCCTCGCTATGTTCTGCCAACCACGTCAATGTCATCCACGTGCGCTAATAGTTGCACGGACTTCTGCAAGATCGTGCCGCTAGTGTTGGCGTGTGAGTCTTGCACGATCTTCTCAAGGATGATCTCGACGATGTTACATTAGAGCGCGTCTAAATATGACACTCAGTGGGTTCAATATTTCGTTGGTGAACTTCCACCGTACACTGTGCTGTACACGTAGGTTCTGCGTTGGGTTCTTGCCCTTGGAACAGATTGGCTGACTCTGAGGCGTATACAACGAAACTGTACGTCACTACACCAAGTACTAATTGAGAAACAATTTCTTATCGTTTTATCGTTAAACATTTTTTCGACTCTAAGTGAGATGTTGTGAAAATAATTAAAAAACTTCGCTGCTCAGTCCAACATTCCAATAGATTGATACGATATGACAGTCTCCTCCTTTGTCAACCGCGAATAAATCAAAGCAGAATAAATCTCATAACCAATGCAAACAATTCAATTCAGGTCAATGAAAAACAAAAAGAAGAAAATATTCTACTATCCCCCATCCAATTAAAAGCCTTTAATAGACTTGTTGACAACATTTCACTCATTAACCTCTAGACATTCTTGTTTTTTTTTTTTTTCAGCGTTTAAAATCCGAAAAAAACGAACTAATAATCTTTGAAGCGCTTAATTGGTTTCCGGTCCAATCTGATGCCCGTCGTGTGAGCTGGGAGGAGCAGAACATTCTATCGGTGCAATGTCCCTTTGGCGTCTAATCACATCACAAGAACACACTATTTTTAGCGGTCCGATGAAATTCGCACAACTACAGAGCGCGTGCTTGTCAAAACCATATTTGAGCGAATCATTTGTAGCCAGTGACGATGAAAGCGTGTTATGTATCCGCATCAGCGCAATGCAGCTGCAATATGCTACTGCGAAGTGAAATTGAAAGTGCAAGGCGAATGCTCGCTAGCTGGTTGTCACCTACACTCGCGATTCAGGAAGTTGTTACACGGGCCGCACGAGAAGTTCTCAAGATTGCTACCGCTTTCAAATGAGTGTTGTAATTGCATCTCGCGGCGTTCTTTCTAGACAATTGCAATTCCCTCTTAGATTGGAGTGAATATTTTGGTTCCCAATGAACTGCCTGGTTGCGTGATTGGCATTTCTGAGGTAAGGCCATTCATGCCCCCTTCAGTTGCAGTAATTGATGGAGAGATGATTTATCGAAATTACAATTAATAGCTGCCTTATCTTAATTGGGGGTTTAGATAAGGTCCTCCAATATTTGCAACTTGACGAGGACTGGTTCGATGATTGTATTCACAATCTAGATCGTACCAGAACACATCAGAGCGGAACAAGGTATTTTCTGAACATGGCTGTTAAGTTCTACACGCGATAATGGCGCGTACGGTCGTTTACAGTTGCGGTAGAAAGCATGGACTCATGAGCAAAAATTCATCGTGAGCATTGGACTATGCACAGAACGTAAATAAAAGTGAGTTAAAACAGGGAGTAGGTACCAGATGTGAAGACAACTTCACATTGCAAAAGTAAGCAAAGCCTATCTTAATCACGTCTCTCTACGTGACACACATACACTGTCCTAGTGTGGAGACTTTTGTGGTAGCATCTAGCGTCTCCACTAGTGGATGCACTTGGTTACTTGAACAATCTCAGGGGCACCCTGCGTCAAAAGATTTTGCAAGCAAAGCATAGACGGGTAATTTATTTATTTCTTCCGTCTTTCAAGTACAAAACTTCATCGAATATGTATATTTTAAGACTACTGATAATAGTAGTAACATTTCATATTAACAGCGGCGTTCACACTCAACAATTTGTCAAATGTTGACACACTTCAGCTTTGAAAGAAACTTCGAAGTGTTTCCATGTAATGGCGGTGCACGCAAGTTATGTAAAACAAACAAGTTCACAAAACAAACATAACCAAGGTACTTAGAATTAGTACAACCAGCAGTGACGCTATGTCTTCGCGCCTTTCTTAGCTTGGTTTGTAGGTACGGAGTTTGTAAGCTACCGTATGATATGTCATTCTTAGTTCAGAAGTCAATGAATAAAGAGCTTTGAAAAGTCATCTTGTGTTTCTCTTGTGTTTTCCGTATAAATCTTAAGAGTGCTGTGTATACATACATAGTTATATAACACGCACTGCATGAAAATGAGGAAAAAGCTAGGACGAAAAAACGAGTTTTTTAAAAAGATAAAATGTCTTAAAAGCAATTTAGTTAACACTATGCATTTCCCAGCCCGCGGAAAGGGGAGCTGTCACCTTGAACTTTCCGACTGTTCGTGTGTGCAATGCGACACAATGCATGCGCCAATCAACATGATCCAGCATAAGAACGTTCCCAGGCCCGTGAATGCTGACGCAGCTGCCCCTCCGCACGTAGGATCTATAACTTAATTCGTGCGGTTTGCTAAGAGATGGCGTAACTTGTATTATTCCATTGGAACATGCGTTGGAAAGCTACTGTCATTGTACGTCATTTCAGTGTATGTCATTCATTTGAAGCGTAAACAACAATAATTTTTTTTTATTCAAATATGCCCAACCTTTTACCTGAAAAAGTATTTTTGCGGGGAGTTCTTCTTCATTATTTTAATATGAAGAAAACTGCTGCCGAAAGTCATCGTATTTTGGTGGAAATTTATGGTGAACATGCGCCAGCTGAGCGAACGTGCCAAAAGTGGTTTGCATTTTGGTTAGTGATTTTGCCTTGGAAGCCAGCCATGGGTAATGCTCTGTATTAGGAGGGATCAGAAGGGTTATGAGCTGCTAAAACTAGGTGAAACCATCAATGGACAACGCTACCGGACACAATTAATCCGTTTGAAGAGAGCAAGTGCCGAAATACGCCCGGAATATGTGACCAGACACGAGGCAATAATTTTCCATCATGACAACGCTCAGTCCCAGGTTACTATTGTGGTGGAAGTTTTACAGTGGGTGGGAAGTTTTACCCCACCCGCCTTATAGCTCAGACTCTGCCCCTTCTGACTACCATTTGTTCCGGTCGATGCAGAACGCCCTCACTGAAATACGGTCTTAAATAAACGTTCAAATTTTGAAAAAATAAAACCGCACATATACCCAATAAAAAAAAACTGTGTGTTTTGAATAATCTTTGAAATTGATTTTTGTTGAGATCGCAGACACCTTTATGCTGTATGCTCACTGCTGGGACTGACTGTGTAGGATCAATCAAATTGAGTGAAGGCAAGAATCCGTGACAACAAGGCTATTCTTAAGACTTTTCGCCACATATTCAAAGGATTTGAGGAATATTCGTTTTCAAAGCACCAAGGGGTTGCAGATGGAGAGGAAAACCAAGATCGTTTTCGATCTGAGACAAACGCGACGATTTTGGTGATCAGTTGACATAATCAAAAAGGGTCGGGTTGTGTGAGATGTTACACCGTCTTGTTGAAACCACATGACTTTCACAGCGATAGCTTCGAGTGGAGGCCAAAAACCTTTGGTTTACATTTGGCTAATGCCAAAGAAGTGAGGACCAATGACACCACCAGGCCTAACACCAAACTGTCACTTTTTGGGGATGCAATGGCCTTTTAACAGTTACATGTGGAATTTCACATATTTGTTAACATATCCACTTCCACCAAGTCAAAGAAAGTCAGCCACTTTCCACAAAGTCAGCCGAATCATTGAAAAAATGTTGCGTGAAAATTGATCATTCAAACACTCGTGTTGAATCACCCAATCGCACCCAATCAAAATCATATGTTCTTCACATTCCGTGGTCAGAGTTGTTGCATATCCACGTTCAAACTACACGATGAACTGCCTTAAGACACGCCCAAATGCCATACTCGCTGGGAAATCAATGCATTTGGATCCTCTGCAACACTTTCACAAACAAGAGCCATCACAAGAGCATGGATAGGCCTGGTGTAAACGATGCAGTCTCCTCGATTTCTTTTCACAGTTTTGCCCTTTGATCATGATCTGATCGACCATAAATTGCTTGTAATGCGCGAATCGATCTAACAACAGAATCACAGCTTCAAGGCGTTCAGCAGCTGCTAGCTATAAACTGAGCACATGACATTTCCGTTGGACGTGTATGCGTGAAACAGGGATGTCAGATAGATGGATCCCTTTTGCGACCATTCATAAAGCTCTTCCTCTCACAGAGGTTCTGTATTCAATTGAAATCATGCCATCCACTATCAATGTCAATTCGCAAACAACGAACACCTCACCCCATCACATATAAGCACTTTATAGATATTCTAATCACCACTTGAGTAATGCCGTATGGCGAAATGCATTAAAGGCCAATCAGATAACCATCAGATATTAAGTACTTAGCCGCCAATAAGCCATTAATTGTGACTGAACAGCCGCCTTTGACTTTAAGCCGGTAAATTCTCTTCGACAAATGAGGCTCTGCCGTGAGACATCAATTCTGAACAGAAAATCTCCCGAAACTAGGTCGCTTGAATGAGAAAACTATTCGAAGATTATTTAACAGACCCCCAATGCTGCACGGGTTTCAGGCAAAATGCATATTCATCCAATGCTGCATATGCATTGGGCATTAGACATGGTCAGGCTTTGTGGTGGCACGTGCAGTGGAAATCAATCGGGAATCGAACCGGTTCGAACTGGTATAGTCGTGCATGTCAGTGGAAATATGGAAATATTTGTTGATTGGAATGAAATCAATTGAAGGCCTATTAAGCCATCACGCTTGTAAGCCGTTGTAACATTGTGCAACCTATGATTTCACGAGGTGATGGATTATGGGCGAGGGCTTAAGGGCTATTGAAATGTCAAATACATCTAGCGCTCATTTGCATGGAGAAAGTATCAAAAATTATATTCATATCGTGTTATGCATTTCGGCATGCATGCAAGACGTAATCTTCAATCTCCACCGAGAGAAACATAAGGAGAGGCAAGTAAAGGCCGGAGAAGTGGTGAAATTCTGAGCACTCACTTATTGCCTGGTCGGTTCGGATTCCAAGCTTCATATGAAGTCGTTGGACAAGACCAACACAGATTTCCACAAATGAGTGATGTAACTCGCCAGGCTTATAGCGATAGAGGAGACATTTTGGCTAAGAACTCCTTCACACTTAGGTAAATCCAAAACATGTCCAGGGCTGGTGCATAATGCCCGCAGAAATCTGTCCTCCCTTGCCCCTGAAATCCCTACCACAATTCACGTTAGCAATCGATCGAATGAAAGGATCACAGATCAAGACTCAGTTTCGTTGAGTTTCGTTAATTTTTGCTTATAGGGCCCATACACGACAAAGACACGTCGTTGCAAACCGTAAGTCTGTGCAAACACCCGTTCACCACACACGGTGCAGAAACTGTGCACGGACATTATTTTTTGTATCGTTTCGTCGTGGTGGTCGGGTCGAAAGATTGACAGACACAGCATGGCAATAAAAAAAATGTTGGCGAATAAGTTGTACATGTAAGAAGTCTTCATCCAAAACTGGGTATCCGTGTTTTATTCACGTTTACGATATGAATTTTCAAGCTAAATTCACTACACACGACACAGACACGTCAAAAATTCTAAAAATTTTGAACTCACGCAGACGGTCGCTGCAAACATGCGACATGAATACACAAACACCCACAGACGGTCTGCACAGACATGTGCAAAACAACAAAATGTGTTTGTCTGCAGTGAAGTGTCTGTGTAGTGTATGGCTCCTATTACTCAAGTGGAAATGAAATAAAACGCTCTATGGAGACGTGTGAGAATGAGATAGTTCACAAGGTAATTTGACAAAAAACACAAATGTCAACAGAATTCTGCAATGTTCCTCCACATTCCCATACAACGAACCAATTTCAAAATTATCTCAATTATATATCTGTGGGGGTCCATCCAATATAACGAATGATCGATAAAACGTATCATTTTTCCAAATGCACCCCTGGGGTGGGATTGTGTACGGTGATAGTTAATTGTTGACAGTCACAGTCCGTAGAGACTGGGGCAATGACAAAGGTTGTGAGTGGTGTCCTCAATTTCGTCTGCGTCTCAACAGCCTCTGCATATTGTATCATGGGTAAATCCCACTTTTGTTCGTGGTATTTCAGGTGATTATGGCCAGTTAGCGCTCGACCATCCGCAGCAGCTTCTTGTTGCATTGGAAAAGTTCCTCAGTGTTTGCACCATCGGGCCCTAGTAGTCGGGTGGTCTCACAAGGTAAAGAGTCAAACTTTCTGTTAGCTAGCTCCATGACTGTGTCGTCCACTTTCTTCTTGACGTTAGCCAGCGGAGGATCAATACATGGGATTGCCTGGGATGGGTCCATTACGGCCCCTTTCCTGGCAAGTTCATCAGCTACCTCTTTGACAGTAATGTCCTTGTGACCTGGGACCCAACAAAGAGAGATCGAATTCTGTGTGCCAAGAACCTTGAGCACTTTGCGAAAGCTTGCGACTAGATTGGACTTGACTCATAGCCGAAATTGCTTTAATGGCCGCTTGACTGTGATATGATTTGAATGATATCATTTTGGCCGCTTCTTTGACCGCAAGGGCCTCTGCTTGAAAAAAACTGCTGTAATCAGGTAGCCTGATGGAGCAGTGTATGTTTAACAATTTGGAGAAAATGCCCGCGCCTGTTCCTTTGTCCATCTTCGACCCATCCGTGTAGACATGGATGGATCAAAAGTGTGATGGTCCAGCAGCCAAAAGCATAAAGGTAGTGCTCCCTACCGGTACAGAAATATCAACAAACGAAAAGATCAAGTATCTTGGCGTTAACTTCTATCCCTAACATCTATCCCTTGATGCGCAAGCAAAATGGACTAAGCCAGCGGACAAAACTGCTGCTACACAAGCAGCTTATACGGCCGACCTTAACGTACGGCTTCCCAATATGGCACACCATCTCTAAGACCAGCGAGACGAAGCTCGCAATTTTCAAAAGAAAAATACTGCGAATATGTACCGGACTCACCTTAGACAGGGACCGTCAAAGGCACCACAGCAACAATAGGCTTTACGTCTAAGCACGCATCATCCCCCTGCAACAGTACATGCTGACACTGTTCACAAAGCAGCTACTAAACATCAACAATCATCCTAACTAGGAAATCAGGAACTTGAGAAACACAATCCCCGGACAACGCTACCTCAACGCGTTAAATCTGCTAAACGAGCAGAACTCTCCAACGACGTCGAACAACGAGCTGCATGGATTCCACCAGAGCAGCGATAGCAATCACCATCTAAGTCGGCTAACACATCACCACCCCATCCCAAAAGGACCACCATGGACACATGGACTTGAACAACCCGATGTAAGCAGCAGCAATAGTAGGACTTAAATAGTAAACAATAAACCGACAATAATAATAAACATTAAATTAAACAAAGTACATCAGTTGGGCCCCTATTGTTGAGCCAACACGCTAACCTTTAGTCTGTAAGTCTAGTTGTAAACTCAATTGTAAAAACAAAAAATATTTAAGTCGCTTAAAAAAAGTGTGATGGTCGAATATCACCTTACACAATTCCAGCCCAGTGTCTCTATATAACGTACGATCAAAAAGAGTTGATACTCGATATAGTCAGCGGTCGCATTCTATGTCCAGTAGTTCGTTAAGTTTGGTAAAAATGTGTCCAGAGACCAAAAGAAAGAATGATTATCCCTCGTAATTGCTCCAAGGACAGACAAAGGCTAAACTTTTAATACTTTATCACAAAGTTATGAAAGATCTCAGGGAAAATAAAATACAATATAATGCAATGATCGACCGGCATAACAAAGTGAGTGTACATTTGTACGCAAAATTTGCTCGATGTTCGACATATTTTAGTGAACAAAAATCATTGTTGTTTGCGCTTCAAATGAATGACATATACTGAAATGACGTACAATGACAGTAACTTTCCAACGAATGTTCCAATGGAATAATGCAAGTACCGCCATCTCGTATCAAAACGTACGAATTAAGTTATACACCCAATACGAATTTTTCGATTTAGCGAACACACCCGGACATTATATCGTTCATAATACCGGGCCACAACTGTATCTCAATTTTAATGAAATTGGATACGAAATTGTGTATTATAACAAATTATGACAGTTTAGTGTAGTCATACCAAAAAAACTAGCAGATTTCTAAACCATTATGACAATTAACTTGCAGATTTCTAACAGATTGTGTTTTCATTCTTTGTTTTGATTAGACAAAATAAATAAATACAGCTCTGTTTCTTTTGACATTACGCTGCTAAACCAAATTTCTTCAATCCTGAAATTTTACAATTTCGAGTGTAGTAGAAACATACTAGACTCCCGCGACCAATTATGGGGAGCTTCAAATCTGCCGATCATTCGGGTCCGACATAAGGTTGCGTTTACTGAAGGCAATTATGTGATGGCTTTTAGACAGGATTCTTCGTTAGAATGGAAGGTTCAGCAATAAGAGTCTTCACAGCTGTATTCCAGGGAAAATGCATCATTGTAAGTCACACCACAAAGCTGGGAACTACAGACCTGATCGACTTGACCCAAGGAACTTGTCTAGGCAGTGCTATTCTTTGTCATCTGCCTCTAACGCTGAGGTACAAGTTGGTTGAGGTCCACTATATACAGTGGTGCGTACCTGTTGTCGTCTTCTGCTGTAGTGTACACTTCCGCATTAGACTCGAAGATTTTCCGAGCTTGACCTGCGGTATCACTACACAACTCAACCAAGTAAAGCATTAGATCCGTCGCTGGGACTCATGTGCAGTCTGATACCGTTGTCCCGCACAATTCGTGGTTGAATCTTCTTTATTAAATTCTAAAAGATTTACCCTAACTCTGTTTATGATAGACTCCAGTGAGATTGCAGGCTATAGCCACCGCCTTTACAAAATCTGGGTCGCAGACGTAATGTAGATTCCAAGAGCAGGAGTAAAAGCGGCATCCAAACAGCCCAACTCCTGCAGTTTTTGTGCGGACTATCACTTCTTTGACATGGAGGAAGTAGGTGGGTAGTTAAATGGGTGGCTTTACGACCGTGGCTCACTTAGGCCAACATGTTGGGTCCATTGTGCCCTAGATGGGTGTTGTAATTACTGTCTGTTACTAGAACGGGCAAATTGAGATGCTTTTTCTAGACACACAAAGAAAGAAGTGGCGCCGTGAAAATTATTTAGCTCGTACCAGGAATCGAATCTACGGCAACGTAGGGGTCGACGCACCAACCCACAATGCTTGCAATAAACCAGTAATACTTGGATGTTATGAGCCTGGTTCCGCTTTCTGGCACGCCGTTTCCAGTGATCAATACCAAAATAGTCTCGTCTTTATACCGGGCCCCCACAATTTGTTTTTTTGCTTCTCGTATCATGAGCGAAAACACACGCCGACACTATCCTACTTCGAAGTCAAAACAAAACTGAGTCAACTTCCAGGCGAAGCTTTCTCAGAGATCAAAGCAGTTAAAAAAAATTCATTTATCGCCTGCGGTTGTAATCTCAAGGTTTCTTCTTAATGTCAAGCAGCAAAATTAAAATAATCGCCGACTGGGGGTCGGGCACCACAAGGCTACTCGCGTACCTAGCACAGCCGGTGTTATTGAACCCTCCTCACGACGCGAATATCTACGCAGATGTTGGACCCAGTGATTGTTTTTGCGTTGTCTTCACTGAGTGCAAGTGCACACTCTCCTTGCCGAGCACACAGCCACTCACGCGATTTCCTTATGTGCTGTGCGTTGGTGGACTGGACAAAGTCCACGTCCCGGAGCAAGGTCTGATTGGATGAAACACATTTCATTTGCATGCGTAAAAAAACGAACGTACACACAATGAGCACTGCAGACAAGCAGCGCAATGACAGCTAAATTGGCAATGAAGCCAGAAAAGGTTACTAAACTTCAATGAGATAACGGCACGCATTCACAGATGAAGGAGGTTCCCTTGGTTTTATGTAACAAAGGTTGGATTCCGAGCCACTGACGTCTCTTCTGGAAGATTCTGAATTAATTGTGATAAATTGAGTGGTGGCTGCGAGTTGTGATTTTTCTGAGTTTGGCCTTGAAATCGTTTATCAAAATGCTACAAAATTCTACGCAAGCACACTAGAGATAGATTTTTGTTCTGAAATTTTTCAATTTCTGCTGTCTTCACGGGCCTTGTGTGTCGCGTGACAGAAGATTATTTCGGTTGACGCCTACAGACGGTGTGGACGAATTTACGCAATCACTGTGTGAGTTTTGTTCTTGTTTCGATATTTTTGGATTTTATTCGTTTGAATTTTCGCGCATAAAGTAAGTCGAGACTGGATGGCGGTTATTTCAAAGACGACTCTCTCGGGATGTGTGAAGATTGGTGTTTCTTTGCACAGGAGGTGAAATCCTTGTGACAAGTCTCCGAATTTCGATGCAAGATGTGTGGTTTCAAGAATGATGTAAGCCGAAGAAACGTACAAGGTCTTCGTGGGTCCTCATGAGTGTAGCCCAGGAAGTCCACAATAGGCCAGCGAAAGATCGGTCTTTGCATCACACATTCGTCTATTTCCAGAAAGTCGGCATTGAGATGAGCTAAACGCCGCCAAGTGCAACCAGACTGGTCAGGTTGTGGAGGATGACTAGCAGCTCCATCAAGGCGGGTAACGAACTCATCGAGACCTTCTGGATGCCTTCGAGGAGCACTGCGAATCGCTGAAACAGACTTCTCCGACGAGCAAAAATCACTGGCCTGCGCTTGAAGCACGATCTTCCGTTGAGTTTTCCAACCTTGGAATCGAAAGGCACTTCCGCGACACCAGTACGAACATCACCATCGGCGGAGTGATGGGGAAGCATATCATCCACAACACAACCACTGTCCAACACCCCCAAAAGGCAGAGAAGGCACAACCGCCAAATGCAGAACCTGTGCAAGGGTGTGGCCGCAAAAAACGAAGACTCTGTCGAATGTATTGGTCTAATCGAGCGCATCACCCACTACCACTGCTCCAGATTATAGCATTTTTTATCCCAGCCCTTGGATTCGGAAAAGGAGTTCAGCCATTCTCTCGTATAGAGATCAGTAATCGCGGATTCGTGAACAACTGGATGTTCGGAACTGTAGGCAGGAGGCCTGAGCACGTTAAAGAAGAGACGGCCGCAGTTTCTTCAGAGTCAGCTCATGTCGTCAACTTACGTCAAATGTTAAAATAGGAAATGTTCGAATGCACAAATACATTCCAATTTGGGACTCAATTCGACCTCTCCGAATATAGTCTATCCCTCGACTCTTCTAGTCATTCTCAACCAATTTTTGACGGCACATTGTTCCAATTGGCAACACTGTCTAATGACTTACCACATTTGCCATTTTCTACGATGTCATTAATTGTTTTTTGATTAATTTATCTTCATTTCGAAGAGGTTTCAGTCCTGAACATCGACCGTCCTAATGTACTCTCGATCGTCTGCACTTCCCGGAACTTTACAGATTCTTGCGTTCACCACCATCGTCGACTGTATTCAATCCAATCAAATAGCCATTCCAGTGATAAATGCCATAAACTTTATTAGCCTACAGTCGAGACACAGACTAGCTGATTGCACGGCGAAGTGGTGCGATAAAACCGATACTAGTTTTTCAACACTCACTGGATGACGAAATTTCAGAATGATTCGAATTAACGATCTGACGGGAGCCATAGTCCGGGTTATTTTTAAACAATTGCTTTTTTTCTTTCTTTTCTTGGATTTCGTGGCACGGATTTTGCCGGGAATGATTACGAGATTATCATTTTATTATCTGTGGATATGACAACAGAAAAGGAACCACACTTGAGCGATTCATAAAAGGGGACAAGAAGGAAATACAATAAAACAAGGTCCAGCTATAAACATACAAGAATACCTTTGTTTCCAGCGAGAGGCAACTGCTTTTATTGTTATTTTCTTTGTGAAACAAACAAGGTCAACCGCCTTGAGAATAAACACCAAGTGTGGCAGGAGGCAGTATCCCAAATTTTACCCCAAAAGTAGTAGATTTGAAAAAAAACTGAACTAAACGATTTCTTTCGCGACGACTTTTCACCTTTTGTCTGCTGTGTTCGGGTTAACGGTGCTACATCAACGCCTTTCACCGTTTGCATTGGACTTCGCCAAGGGTGCGTCTTGTCACCTGTCCTTTTCATCGTACAACATATGGACTAGATGTCGCAGCGCAGCCGAGGCGAGGGATGTTTAACATTGGGAGAGTTGAGGGTAAGTCATCTCCTCTTTGCAGATGACTAAGTTATCCGCACACCTTCCCAGACGGAACTCCAGCGCTCACTCGATACGTTTGTGGCCGAATGTGCTGATGCTAGAGGGAAGGTCAACGTGGACAAATCGGAGGTTATGGTCATCTCTAGAACGCCTTTTCACTGCACTCTACAGTTTAGTGGAGTCCATTGAAGGAGGTCTCTGAAGCGGGGTCTTTTCCACGAGTGAGGGAAGGAGTAATGTCGAGATTTCCTGTAGGATTTACCAAGCTGGGTCAATTTTGAAACAGCTTGGAAGATCTGTAATCACGAAGGCCGAGCTTGGTCCTTGATCCAAGTTAGCGGTTTCAACTTAGTATTTCTTCCAACTCTCACCTATGGTCGTGAAATGTGCGAAATGACCGAAATAACAAAATCGCGAGTACGAACTGCTGAGAGGAGATTTCTTCATGCTGTTGTGGGAATTACGCGCCGGGATAGGCTGAAAAGCACGACAATGCGCAACGTCGAACGGAAAGGGCTATGCATCGATGGTTTTGTCACGTGGCACGAATGTCCCATCATCGCGACTTCCAAGCAGGGCTTTGAATTCGATCAGGTAGGCAGGCTTTGGCATAACTGCTGATGAGTTAGAGTCGATGACAGAGGATCGAGTAGCCTGGACATCTCTTATGTGGATCAGAAGATGATGATGGTGACGATGATGATCTCTTGTATGCTCCTTCTAATCCAATTCAGTTCTTCGCTGATGACTCATACTTGTTCCAAGACTCACGACCCATCCTTGCGGCCGTAGAATTGGAAAGGCAGCATATGTTAGCACATAAAATAACCATATTGACTGCGTAATTAACTGGGGAGATCAGACATCAGACGCATTGCTGCCTGCTATCGCTCAAGCGAACCCTTGATAGTCAGCCATTATCCATGAATGGCGCCTGTGTCGATGAAACCGGAAAACCTTCCGTCCTTTGTACGTGTATCAAGACAACACTTAGCTGGAGCGGTCACATATTTGATGTCTCCAAAACAGCTGAGAAATGTTTAGGTTTCCTTAATCGGTAGGTATATCCGCCCTAAGCTTGAGTACAAGGCTCATATCTAGTCTGGTGTCTCTCTAAATAGAGTCCAAAAGCGAGCGATAAAACGTAAAGGAGACACCAACATCGCAGTCATTAGACTCGAACATCGTACCGTGTCTTCTTTCTTCGAATTCTATCGATATTTTAACAAACGATGCTACTCTCCATGAATTCACCCGCAATACCCGCCTCGACGGGAATGCTCATCAGTTTTCCCTTAAGCCTCCATTCGAACGCACAGTTAAAATTGGAGACTCGTGTTTCAGCGCCACTACACGAATATGGAAATGCTCCTCCGAGCTTAATATTTCCAACAGACTGTAATCCGCAGATATATAAGACCAATGTGCACAGGTACTTCCTCTCCCTCTATACTCCGTGCTGGGTCTTGGTCAAAGGTCGGTGGTACAAAGGCGATGCTGCATCGGTAATGCGTTTCGGATTTCACGCTATTTGACGATAGAACTAAGAACTAAATCTGATGCCTTTTGACTGGAAAAAATGTCGGATTCCTTAAGCTATTTAGTCTTAATTTTATAAATAGGGCAAAAATTAGGGAAAAATGTAGTGCCACGGGGGCTTTAACAAATTTGCTTACACCAGCGCGGTTGTTGTCATTAGCGGAATACAAATGACAGCCTGTGCAGAGGTTAGTCTCAAGATGTAAACGGAATTCTGTTCCAAACACTCCACCATTCTTACTTAAGGTGGCGCTAATCTGTGGTGAACCTGGACCTCAATTATCAAACGTCCCTTGTCACCTAGATCTTTGGCTAGCTGCCTCCAGTTTCGCACGCACTTATAGTTGGTTGAGTTCCACTTGCGTGCACCACCTGAGTAGCGCTTTTTCTCTACTGCGCTGTCCCTCGGCGGTGGAATCAAAGACTTTCCCTGTGGGTGCGCTGCCATCCGATCTACATGACCTAGCCACAATCAGCGGTTGGCA
The DNA here is from genome assembly GCA_905231855.2 of Eristalis tenax. NCBI lineage: Eukaryota > Metazoa > Arthropoda > Insecta > Diptera > Syrphidae > Eristalis > Eristalis tenax. The sequence goes on along the minus strand of HG993125.1, from coordinate 70,672,796 downwards.
AGGGTTATCCTTCGTTTCATTTGAACGCAGGTGTCGTTGTCTGAATTGATAGATGGATGGCTGAAGCGCCACTCATATTATTACTGTTTATGACAGATGACAGTGCATGACTCTAATGCCAAGTTCGCATTGCCACCTGTTACTGATTCACTCTCGTAAGTCAGCATAAGTAATCGTACACGTACTTACACGTAATTGATGCACTGTGACCATAATAACCATTTCGTTCAGCTTCGTTAAGTTTCGTTGACTCGTGCTTAAATATTGGAAATGTACATAACCCCCTACAAGCAATTATGGGCAATTGCCCCCTTCACATGCTTAGCGGCACAACATCGAGTGGTGTATAGAACAGTCATTAAATATTTCCCCATATCTGCACTCAATGAACTGAAATTACTTCTTCTAGTATCCCTCCAGGGAGACCCATCGCTACTTGCCTGCCTAATTAACTCAGCGGACTTCCTCTCGAGCTCTAACTGCCAGCAACAATTATCCACATCCAAAGAGGATGAATGTCCTTAGAGATGTGATCAATCAATTAGGAAACAGATAGAACGATTAATTGATTGAGGACTTCGGTGTGAGGACACGAGAGGAGGGATTGATGACAACCTCTAGAATAAATTGTTGCTCAAGCAATATATCCCAAGAACGAAGATTCCAATTAAGCGTCTCCCCTCATCAATTATCGATTGGAGAAATGTCTCTCCCTTCATCTGTGTTCTGCCCTCTCCAGAAAACATCGCTGCCATCTTATTGGCATTGGGCGAAGAGAAATTAAAAGAGGACAAGCTATGTTGCCTTCCCTCAGACAATGTAAGCAGTAGCCAGATAGTGGTAAACAGAGGTGAATGCGTCTACAGTCGGTTCAAATTCATCTATTACACTTCATCACCGAGCCCCCACTTTTGGCTAGTCCACACCTCATATCTTCGGATCCGAAAGGGGGAGTATGTGTATGGACACAGTATCTTATCATTTTTTCCCCGCATTTAATTAACGAATCCATGCGGCTGATAACCCACTTAATCATTACATAAAGCAGCCGCGGACAGCTCCACTGAACATACATACATATCTCCTCTTGAACATGTGCTGTGTACATGACCTAGTTGCTGCCAGTTTCTCAATTGAATCTGTTAGCACTCTTCACTGTAACTATTAGTACTCTTTAGTTGGGCGCTGCAAAAACGACGCCTGAATAGGCTGAAGTTGAATTTACTTATATGATGTTGTGACAGTTGGAATACCTGCTTTAAGCTAGCAACTGCATTCCTCTAGCTCCTGTCAACGACGGGGGAGGCTAATCTTGGTTGACACTGTGATGGCATGATTATGAATTACGGGAAATAAATGTAATCTGTCAACTAAAGTTGGTTGAACTTTAAACAACAGCAGGCGTCTGTGTGCTTGGGCTTATCTCTGATAACTTGTCAGTCGCGCACTGATGCCTGATGATTTCACACTAAACTACTGTTGGAAGCAAGCGTTTGATGTGTTGGATCTAGGAACTTATTTTTATTCTGTTGCCACGCGTCTCGGGAGGAATCATTCGTCGGATTTTTAACAAAAAGGGCAAGTCATCCAGAGAGGAACACTAGACATTTCTGAGGAAAAAAAAATACTTTCAATGGAAGCCGTAAATAAATGTCAAAGTAATATCCAAGCAGCATGTACCTGAGTCTTGTCTGTGAATTGTGATTATAAATGGATCGTTCGCGTCCCTTCCGTGATAATGTGCAGTAAAAATACCTCGTTGTCCAGACTGACTGCATCGTTAGAAGTGTCACCAGACAACAGGCGACCCAATTCAAAGTACATTAGAAGAACATTGGATGTGTTCTGCTTATCAACCAATCAACGAATAAGACCACTCAGACAATTCGCATTTTTTCGTCATTTCCAGCAGACTGCGAATTATTCCGGCTTTTGGGGTTATCAGCAATTTTTTTGTTTGAAATATTGTCACGAGATCGGTGACTGAAACTACGGAACACGCAATAATCACGCATGAGGTTGACATGTCTAATATATATGCAAGAACACGTGATTTAAAAAAAAAGGGGAAACGAAAGTCCAACGCTTGTGAGATTGTATCTTGTGAGACCAAACAGAGGACAGTATCAAATGGATGAGCATTTATTAAGGACAGTGTCAACAGCCTTTTAAAAGAAACATGTGCTCTTCTCCTGCTTCGCATGAGATTTTAATAGAATCAGGTTCAAGCCCAAACATCCGCAAATAAAAAATCCCAGCGAATGTTGCCTATCTTTGTTTACCTGAAATCTGATATTCTTTTATTGAATTGGTGAGACTCACTTTCTGTGACTAATGTGACAGTACTTGATGCACAGTGTAAAGCTTTGTCCCCACCAAACGAAATGGCGAGGTTCCGCCATACATTTTCGTGGTTTCGAGATCTTTCGCTTTTCGGCGAACCGCCTTCAATTCATCGGTCAGCGAGAGGTTGTCAAACCGAACAAGTCTACAGCATGAATTTCAGATCATTTTGGTGTTCACATTCTCTTCTTTTTTTCGCTCTCTCTCTTTCTGGTGTTCTCAAGTGAACTTTATTATTTTCTGTCAACAAACAGCTCTTTTGTCTGTCCAAGACCAGCATTCAACTCCTGACATGATGGACCAACTACAAAATCTTCTCCAGTGGCATCTTCTGGAGGTATATCTACGAGCTTCTATGACCATGGCACATCACACGACAATTCAGTTTCCTGTCAGAAACACGAACCACACCCCACATCATCAAATCTTGAAAGGGAGAAATTTCCTATATGTTTCCCCCACAACATCAAGCAATTTTTAGGCCTATCACATCCAAAACAAAACCTTCATTCACAACACGAAGAGAAATTAATATTCTTCACGAACAACTCACCATTAGTAGTAGCGACAGCGTCCATTTCCGGATCTTTTTTGCTGCTGTTATCTTCGTCGACGTTGTTGACCTTTCCGTAAACGGCAATTGGAGCCATACTCAGCTCAGAATATTACTATTTGAATAAAGATTTTCAAACTCGGCTTTTCTTTCACTCTCTTAAGTGAGTACTCTCTTTGCCCGAAACGACTGTGAGGTTTGTGATTCTTGCCGAGCACACGAAAAATTCAATTTCAGTACACTTCTTTTCAAAGATAACAAGATATCTTTGTTATGCACTACACGCGAAAAACAATAAAACTTGTCACTCTTCACAGCACAGGCCTTGGGGTACAAAAAACCGCGGTTCAGGTATTTATCTTCTTCTTTTTTGATAATTAGATTATTGGGTTATAGGTGTAGCTGGGGGAATTCGGTCTGATTAAATCAAATTATCACTTTGCTGCCAATGAATTTTGGGGAGAATTGTTCTGAAAAATGATCGGAACTAGTGTGACGTATTAAAAATTGCAAATCCTTCCTCATTCCATGGAGCAGATGACTCGATCGGCACTTACCGCCATTCAAGTGTTTTCGGCTGCAATCACAAGTGTTTTTTGAACAAAATGTAACCTTTTTAGCCAGCTTAATGGTTTTAAATCAATTCACTGCTACTGTGCACACAAAATCCACTCCCTCGACACAACAAAACCGGACAGAACTTAGAGAAGGAAAAAAAAAACCGATTTGTTCGTTCTTTTTTGTTTAATTCTTTTTGGTAGCCCGTTCAGTACTATAATTTGTCCGTTCAAAGAACTATTTTTGTCATTTCATTTTCCTCGGAAAGAAAATCACGAACAACGAAAAGTACGAATGGAAATGCCTTGAAACTAGGCCGAAGGTGATTTCAATTGAATTTCAATGAAAATTCTGTTTCTGAATTCGAACTGCTGCTACTGTTGCTGTATTTCTGTTTCTCGGACGTCGGTTGTTTGGTTTTTATTTTCCAGGCGAAGTGTTCCCGAACGAATGAGGCCAGATCGGCGTGAGTTTTTCTCTTTAAGGCCAAGTGAATTTTGAAATTCTTTGTAATCAAAATCCAATTGCGATTCGGCAGATTTGTTTTGTTTTTTCTTTTTTTTTGCTTTACGAAGAGAGATGCACTCAGAAATCTTGTCTTTTTTTTGGTTCTTTTGTTATTACACGTTTTTTGTGTTGGTTTGTGGAACGGAGGAATCAAAATGCTTCAAGTCTTCCCGATGGGTTGTGCGACACGACGAACGAAACCGAAGTAGGCAGACGACGAGAGAAAGAATAACAAAAACAGAGCAGAAATAACAAACTGGCAAACACGCCGACGGAGGAGGAGAAACTCTACAGCAGATAAATACAAAAAAACGGTTTAGACGATTTGGTCGCGTACTGAAGAACTTGTTCTCTCACGTATGCTTTGGTGTGCGTGTGTCCGTGTATGCAATAGACGACGGAGAACATAAAGTGTGGGAGAGAGGTTATGATAGTGTGGAGTTGCCTGAAACAGCTGGCAATCGGAGGGGGGAAATCTGACAACATTGCTTTGTGGTCAGATGTTGGCAAACTTGTCGATCGTGAGGTGCGAAAGGTTTCGAACTTACCATGGACGCAAACCTTGAAACAAAGATGAATCGTTATACCATTGAAATGGACTTTGTTTACTGGCACTCGAAATTGCATCAGATGGTTACAAATTTGTAGTTTATGGTAAAAATAGACCCTGGATTTAATAAATAAGAGCATTCAATCAAATTGCTAAGGTTTGTACGACCTACGGCAGCAGTTTATTTCTTAAACAGGACGCCGCTTCGAGATCTAATCACCGTTGCTCGCAATAAACATCAGTAACTTTTACTACTTGCTGCACGGTTGTATCGCATTGGCCTTCATGTCGACCATAACACATGGTCATCGTATACTCGCATGGCAGCTTAATTTATTGTCAGATTCCAGGCAAAGCATTGCCAGTAAGAAGTCATATGTCAAGAATCAGTCAATTGGGGGACTGTAGCTCAAAGACCCTCTCTCAAGTTCGAAAACTACTTAATTTGAACACTCTCAAAGTTGATCCGAATGAAAAAAGACGATCCTACCTTTTGCAACGACTATAAAGGTATATCGCTGCTCAACGTCGCCTACAAGATCCTGTCCAGAGTACTGTGTGAACGTCTAGAGCCGTTTTGCACAGCAAGTACCAGTGCGGCCTCCTGCCCGGCAAATCGACTACACACCAAATATTCACACCAAGGCAAATCCTGGAGAAGACCAGGGAGATTCAAATCGATACGCTTCACCCTTTCATCGTTTTTAAAGCCGCATGCGACATCATTCATCGATGGGATGGCCAGAATCCCGGGAAAGCTGATCTGGTTCTGTCGCACCATGATAACACGCGGCTCACCGTGTAGTTCGGCAGTTCAAAACTTGCACCCGATTTCGGCAAGGTGGTGCGCTGTCGTGTGATTTCTTCAATCTATTTTCTAGTCGTGCTGCGGGCAGCTCTAAACACGAAAGGCACTATCTTCTACAAGTCAGTTAAACTGGTGCAAGTCGACACTGTAGCGCATTTCTAACTTGTCGTAGTGGAAGCATTCAGGGCAACTGGTCTTAAGGTCAATGAAGACAAAACGAAATACAAGCTTTCGACGAAAAAACGTTCCGTCGCAGACAATCTTGGACAAAATATCACGATCGACCGCTATCTCTGGGCAAACGTTAACTCCATAAAAGAAATCACACTGGAGTTCCGATGTAGAAACGCCCTTGGCAACCGCTTTAACCACGGTTTGTCGAAACAACTGGAGTCAAAACTCTTGACTCGAAAGAACCAAATCATGCTCGCAAAACTGCAGAGCTGATTCTTGGAGCCTTCCAAAGAAAAATGCTACGTCGGATGTATGCTCCTGTCTGCGAGGTAGGTGAATGGAGGAGAAGACATAATAAATACGAATCGACTACACTAGCTTGGCCACATCGAGTGCATGGACACTAATGATCCACCTAAGACGGTCTTCGAATCTGAGCCTCCTGGTTCGAGAAGGAGAGGGAGCCTGAATCTGCTGCACAAAGACCAATCATAGCGGACGCAAGACAGCTTGGTCTTGATGACTGGAATCTGAATGATGGAAGGCAGCTACAGCTCAGGCTCGGACCCTTAAGTGTTAAGTAAGTAAGTAAGAAAGTAGAACAGCTCGGTGGTTCGACGAATATTGCAGTCACTAGCATAGACGCGTTCTATCGCCCGCATTTTGTTGTTGAGCAAACGCATTGACAACACCAATGAAGTTAACGATCATCAGTTGGCTGGTTCCGAAAGTAAATTTAAATAAAACAATGAATTACAAGTCTATAGAATTTCTTTGTCGTGGGTCTTGGCATTATGAATGGAACATAACAGCGTTCTAATGTCCTCCACGGGGGAACAAACTCCAAGCACTTTGCGTGTCCTGTGTCCACTATGCTTGCAAAATCAAATTGTTTGCCGAAATCAGAAACAGTTTCAATTCCGACAAACTGTTATACATTTTCCAAGAGCATTTCACTATCTTGGCTTTCCTCGATTAACACGAAATATACTTGCTGGCAAAGCTAAGCTCTGAACAACCAGCCGCTATACAGGGATTAGCCAGTTCTCACATTTGTCTTCCTGAAACGTGTAAAATGGCGTAACAAACTACAGTGATACTACTTGCGAAGCCTGGCAAACAGATGGTTTATGAAGCCCTTCGAATTTTTACTGTCATACAGTCGCATCTACTTTCTGACCTGACCTAGTAACACATTTAATCGATTTGAAGTTACCAAGTTAGCCATCTCATGAAATATCCTTCATCCTTCGTTGCATCTTGTTTTGCGTCTAGCTTAACTATTGTTTGAAGCCGTTCCCGAATTTTCGACAAACTCGCCACACTACACTAAAGCGCATTCACAATGCACATGTGCATTATTTTTCGAATTCGAAATTCAACACCAATACTCAGACACAGATGGCACTGCATACATTTCGGCGGACATCTGCCCTGCAGCAGCTGCTTTTGACATCTGAAAACATCACAGCACAATAAGAAAAAGAAAAAAAAAACAAACGGGAAAGGCATCAACCCAACTATCTCGCCCACATTTCAGATTTCATTTTTTCTCTATTTATTAAAGCCTTTTCCAAAACTCAATCTCAATTCTAATCCTAAATTTTATAGAAATTAATTCATTCCAAACAAACAATGTCAAACATTAAGAAGCATTCCAAAGAAGGAGAGAAGCCAATTTCCCACATAGAACCATGCCCAGCGTATGCAGCCACGACAAAATACACCACCATTCCTTGCGCCGTCATCCAACACCCAGTGATATCGGTTAATATAAGTGACGAAACAGCACAGCGTATTCTCTCGGAGGCGAACAAAGAGAACGACGGCAACTACGACGAGCCAATTCTGAACACAATTCTTGAAATGAATCGTCAAATTCAGGAGTTGCATCTCGCCAAACCGCAAATGAAAATACACCGCACCGAAGAGATGTCACCACGCACTAAAGCTGCTGTTATTCCAAAGGTAAACTAGGGAAACAATTGCACATTGGATGGCACCTGATGCGAAGTTGTTCTTTTTCAGATCTCACAGAAACTAAACTTTCCCCATGACAAGACTGTGTTTCGCAATCTGATTCCGATAAATGTGAACGATTGCAATTTGTTGCCGAAAAAGAAGCTATCGATACGAAAAAAATACATCAAATCCAAGCAGAGAGTTCCTACACCAGATCTGGGAGACTTCCTTGATCCCTTGCCACCTCTGGAGCATGTCATTCCAGAGCCAGATCTCGATCTCATATACGGTCAGGCCGAAATTGATGTTTTCGGAGAGTTCTTCGAGTTCTATCGTGAGGTCAATCCCCGATGGATTCGAAACGAGCACGAAATGTAGATTCGTTCTTGATCATCACACAATTTTATAAATTATATGCAAACTGAGTACAAATAAAGATGTGAGATTTTGTTTTGATTCAAAAAGTTCCAATAGCCCTTCTGTTTCATTTGACGCAGGGGCTTTGTTTGTCACTCTCTGGAGCACGGGAGCAAAATGAAAGACCAGCACAATGACTTGTTTACGATTAAATACTTGAATATCTTTATTTTGTTTGGAAAAAGAATCAACTTATGCACTAGATTCCCTCCACTATGGTCAACATTATCAAACTTAACTCTAATCCTCGTCTCATTTGTCCCACAAGCCGAGCTCGCGCATCTTCGTTTGGAAGTACCTCTCGACCGTGTTGGCACAGCGATAGTACTCCGTATCGGGTTGGTTGTAAAATCGACAATTCGAGAATATCCGCGCCATGTCCGCCATAAACAGGCGCCGTGTCACGTAGTAGCCCTTCTTCAGGCGATCGTTCATCGTCTTGAGGTCCATTGGATACTTGATGTGCTCGTAGTAGTCGGGGACTTCAGCCACATTGACTGGCTTCAGGAATGGCCATGCCGATGTGTGCTGTCTCACCGCCTGGAGGACAGTTGCGAAGGATGTGGCCAGTTTGTCGGGGTCGGACGACTCCTCCAGTGGACGTGAAGTGCGTTGTGCGCGCATTTGAGGCTTCCAACCGATTTCACGGAGGCCGGGAATGGATTCAACTGGAATGGCACGGACACCCTCCTTAAAGCAAGTGAGCCCAGTGCGAATCTTCTGTACTTCCTTATGGCGCTGCGCAATCAGCTCTTTGAGGATCTCTCGCTGCTTCTGAATGACGGAGATGAACTGCGTGTAGACTATGCTTGGATGCAGCTCGCAATGCATGAGAGTAGCCCCGTCGTACTCTTTGATGAATCCAGCATATACGGGACGCGCCAGCTTGATGTCCTTAGAGAAACCCTGCTTCTTGAAGTAGCCGATTGCATGTTCGTCAGCGTATGTCAGGAAATGCCGAAGACCTCGTCGGATACTGTAATCCTTGAGGTGGTTCATGAGGTGAGAGCCGTATCCTTTTTCCTGCTCACTCATAGTCACTGCGCAGAACACAATCTCCGTGAATCCCTGCGTGGGGAAGGGTCTGAAACAAATCCCACCGATGGGTTGGTTTTCCTTAATCAGGGCCAAGGTTTTGTGCTTTGTGTCGAAGACCAGTTGACTGATGTACTCGCGGGGCATCTCCGTCAATTGGTGTGAGAAAACACTGTGGAGGCCTGAAAATAGAAGAAAAGTTAAGAGGATGTCAGCCTACAAGCTACTGACTGCCTTACCAAGCAACCACAACATTGTCTGCTTTTCCACAGACTGGGTGAGTGAATTGCCAACGATCGAAAATTGGATCTCTCCCTGGTTCTCTTCGGCCTTCACAATCTCATCGCGGGAAACATTCACCGGGAAAAGGACTTCGGTTTTGGCGGACGCCTTCGATTCGGAGATGGTCTTCATCGCCCGCAGCACTGTTTCATCGGTGAGGTCCTCATTGTCGGAGCTTCGGTCAGCCTCCTTTTTGGGACGTTTGTATGCAGGTTCTGGTGGGCGCTTCATGGCTATGGCAACGGCTTCCTGCTGACGCTTTCTCTGCTGGGTGAGAAATGTATTCGGAGGCCGATATGCCTGGTCCCAAATCGGGGAGTCATCCTTTAAGATCTCGCCCTTTAGTGTCTCCAGAAACTTCGGCATCAGAGTGATGATAGCTCTCTTGTCAGCTGGGAAGCGATCTCGCTCAGTGATGCATTTCTTTTTCAGCTGCTGGGACATGCAGAGGAACACAGTCTTGAGCAAGGTCCTTCCAAAGACCAAGGATGTGTCGAAGTGGCGGAGGGAATTGCAGAACGCTGGCACGTGGCAGAACACCAGCCAGCGGGTGTAATTTATCTTGTAGGTGGAGGCATCTTCGTGTGTCAAGTCATGCCTTCGTATGGATGGCGTTTCAAAATTGTAATGATTCAGGAAATTAAGAAAGGTCTTTGCAACTTCGGTCATAGTGCTCAGCTCGGACTGGCTCAAGTGATTGTACTTGTAGAACACGAAACTTGAGATGGCCTTGGCAATGCAAGGCGACTCAAAGGGCGGATCGCCTAGTGGCCCACGGATCACGGCCTGCTGGCGCGATATTACACATTGCCTGAGCAAGCGAAAGAGGTACAGATACACCTTCTTGGTGTCTTCATCCTCCACGCGTTGCATGCTCATGTACAAGTTCTCCATGTCGATAATAGCTCCCAGAAGTTCGTTCATTTGTTCGCTTGAGATCCCATCCAAATGAGTAATGTGGTTCTGAAGCGGGTGCTTGCAGCCGGTGTACCTACACTCCTCGGTGAACTCGGGGCAGTAAGTATTCTCTACATCTCGGTAGCGATTCTCCTGGGGCGTTTTCCATCCCGTGCATCGGCAACCCTCTGTCTGACAAGCCGAATACATTGACAACTTAGCTAGCTGCTGCGAGAGTGGAAGATTATAAACCCTCTGCTTTCGTATCTGAATGCGCTGTAAATTATTTTGACGCGTCCCATCTGGAGCGGCTGCAGCATGTCCCCCGGCTACCGAACTGACAATATGCATGTCCCTCTGTGGCTCCATTTTGATGGAGTCGCTATCACTGGTTAGGGGTTTGTTTTTATTTACATCCAACAGAAAACGTCAACAAAAAAGTGATTGTTTTGCTATTCACTGTGATGAGATGGTAAACTGTTTGGTAGATAAGGCTCAAAAGTTTCTCGTCAATACTCAACACCTATGGGCGGAAGCAGTGGTGCAGTATGTCGTCGTAGACAAACAAGGTACTGAAAATGACACTTCACTCGAAGCTCTGATCGCAGGCAAATTTCATTGCACAATATCACCAAGCGCGGGCAAACGACTTTTCTTAAACCACTGTTCGGAGCTAACTCACTTATTCACGAATTATTTGGAAAGCGATTTGGGTGATTATGCTCCCGTTTTCAATCCAAAAACTGCAATTATCACTCGTCGCCATATGTTGAGCGAAAATTTAAATCAGCAAGAAAATTTTACTACTTCGTTGTGGAGGGACAAGTATTGCCGATAGCTTCTTACAAACGAATCAAGGCGGCAGTTATCTTTCTCTTGAATGTTTTTGTCTATTTACCGGTGAGTGACAGATGCGTTCATTAGGCGCCAGGGATGGCATTGAGAGAATGTGGAGGTTTATTTTTGAGGCGGAGAACTTTAAGATTATTTAAATCACAAAAAATGATTTTGATTGAAAAGAGTTTGCATTTTATTTAATTTCAAAAAATCTGAAAAAAGGAGGCATGTACCTAAATGCCAGTTGGAGACACATGCGCCACTTGGTATTTTTCCTCAGATCATTGCGTTTAACCAATGCATATTCGCTCCTGTCACGAATGTTTATTTTCGCGTAGTCGATTGCAGCTTCGATGCAGAGATAATGGAGAATCCCTACATTATCTCCTCTTCGATGACTGAAAATGATGCTATGCAATTGTAGTAGATTGTGCTGTATGGTCTTATTTATTATTGTATATGTTTGGGATGAACTTGCTTTTATATTTATTGACAGGATTGCCATTGTGCTATCTTGTCGGTTATTATTTATTTATAAGTAGCAACTTAAACGATTAAGCTCTATCATTCATATAGTCTATTTATTTGAATCATATTCACAACACTGATGTTGCATAAAATAAGGCGCATCCTGCACAATAGAATAGGAGCGCCTCCTGGGGAAGCCCGCTAAGATCAACAACCCCAGCACTCATTTCCAGACATATTTCTATGTAACGTTGAGCTTACAAAAATCAAACAGCAGTGTGCTACCAAAAGATATCATTTCGAATTTAATCTTCTATTTCACCCATGTACATATTCTTATCACTCGATCCGGAAAGGATTATCGGCTCCTTGGGATGGAAGTCAACGTCGTTCACACTGCCATTGTGGCCCGGTAATTTATAAAGAACACGTCGACTTGTTGTATCCCATACATACACATGACGATCAGATGAACCGGCAGATATCTAATTAAAGCAAAACCCTGTGAAACTATGTTACCGAAATATCAAAATGAAGGCGCTTTACCTTGCTTCCGTCAGGTGCCCATGCGCAGCGTAGTAAGTTTTTCTCGAAATTGTGTTGGTTGCCATTGAAAATCTTCACACATCTCTCTCCAGGGACATAGGGACGAATGTCCCAAATGCGAAGGGTGTTATCCATTGAATTTGACAGAATGTACGACCCATCGGGAGACAGTGACAGACCGGTTATGGTGTCAGTATGCCCACGTAACTTGTAGACCACTTCATTGCGGCGAATGTCCCATATTTTGATATCATTATCGATTCCGCCGGATATAACTTGTTCTCCGGTGTCGTTGAAGCAAGTCGCAGTTACTTGGTAATTATTCTCGAACGTTTGTACCGGGAACTTTTTCCTGGCGTCCCATATTCTCACAGTGCGATCATCAGATCCTGAACACAGCATTTGCATACCTCTTCTTGTGCCGTGAACCGAGTTAACAAATGTCGTATGCCCTTTCAGTCGACGTATCCTGGTGCCAGTCACAATGTCCCAAATCGCAAGGGTCTTATCCGTGGAGCAGGTGTATATATTCGCACCATCTGTGGAAAAGTGTGCCTCCATTACAGCCCCCGTGTGCCCAGACATGGCCATAATGTTTTCACACTCTCCATATACAGACCAGATATCTGGAAATTCAATAACCATCATGAATGTGCTAAGTTCTTTCGTGCTGAATTCTTACAGATTTGTCGATCGTAGCCAGAGGACACCAGTAGATCTCCATCCGGATGAAATTCGCAAGTGAATATTTCACCTTGATGTCCTTCTAAAATCATTATGGATGCAAATAGATTGGATGTTCTTTGGACTCCCTGTAATCAAGTGAAATACGTTTAATAAATGAGAGGGAATCGTGTAGTACACTGATGGTTACCGCTTCCAACAGCGCCTTATCCCGATTTGTGTACGCTACAATGTCTTGTTTGGAGCGCTTACTGTCTTGCATTAAGACAAGACTATTTGACGAACGTTTTGATGCCATTTTGTATAAGTTTTGAAGCTAATATATATTATTTATTGCAGTTTGTTGGTTTTTGTAAATAAAAAATGCTTATTGCCTCAAAATGCGCTGCTCTCACTGTCAGATTTGACAACTTATCAAACTACTCCGAAAATCCGAAACCTTGTGAGTGCGTTCAGAAGGTAAATTGGAAAGTGTACGCATGCTGTCCGACTCTGTCCGAAATGGAAACTATTATTTTTGGCTTTCACCAATAGATGGTATGACAGAATTTAAAAAAAAAATTGGTTTTGTCGAGGGTTTTGAAATGGAATTCCAAATCTTCTTCAACAAGTGGTTTTTGTTCTAAAGGAAGTCATACAGCTTAACGTTGCCCCAATATGTTTAAAGAGCTTGTTCTGTGTTATGTATGATTTATTTTAATAAAATCTGATGGTTGTGGTGTTTTAGAGGGAATCATAAACGTGACGCATGTTTTATTATTGACCTAAAAAGTTTTCGTAAATTACTCAACCAGAAATGAAGTATGATAGAGATGCCAGCATCTACTTCTCTTGACCCTTAACATTTTTGACAACCAGATTTTATGCTGTTTTCTAAATCGAAATTGACCAATAAGAGAGCGGCATTTACGTTATTTCGTGAGTAACTGTCAAAAATGCATGATCATCCGTCAAATTCGTCGATGGACTAGGGGCCAATCAGCTGTGAAGTTGGGTATCTCTGTCATACTTCATTTCTGTACTCAAAAATGCTCAACACAATAAACTGCATTATATCCTTCGGTTTAATACTTTGCGTTAAAATAGCGAAAGAAATAAAATTGACTAACTCTTCCGCGAATTAACATGGAATTTGAAGTATTACCGAAAAATCAGCAAGAACATAATATCCACTAATCCACTTCACCGTAATTCTGAATAATAGGATTGGATCCGGGACAACGTTTACAACTCGGTGGAAGCCGTAGTTTAGGTCCCTACTAATGACTATTCATTGAGTAAGGTGTGCGTTGTTTTCTAAAAAGAGGCAATAAATAGTTTCCCTGCACCTTAACCCAACCATAATTGCTTGGCATAGTGTGCAATGAATACATGTATCATCAAACATGCGAAAATGAGAAAGAGGAATCTCACAGAATGTAGGTATTCCCTGGTCATAAAGGCAATTAGTATGTATTCAATTTAATTCAATGCAAAACTTCCCGGAATTTTATTTACCATGAATATTCAGAAGTAAAAATTTTAAGCTTTGTAGTACAAGAAAATGTACAAACGAAACTTTAACACTTTTGTGTTGCCATGAAGGCATGTCATAAAAGTTATTCTATTTGAACCGCCCGCAAAGGTGCCTAGCGCAGGTCTACGGCTATAAAAACCTCCTTGTACTGGCTAGTGGCCATACTCAATCAACATAGGTACAGACCATATGACTTTGCTCCCAACAAAACTGGTGAGACGTTGGTACCACGCTGACCCATAACTCTTTCAAGAACTTCATAACTTTGTGCAGAGTGGCTGGAAAACAGAAGCAGGACTTGGAGGTGGCGTTTTCTCTAAGTAGTTCGACACTCGTCTAGGATAATTTTCCAGAAAAGCGACGAAAGCGAGTAAAAAGCAAGTGCAGGCGAAAACTTAGACGCACACCGATTAAGACATTGCCAACAGCAAAAAATCAAACTTCAGATAAATGAAGTAATTGATAGAATAATCTCTGAATTCGAATGCCAATTTGAAAAGCTCAATAACATTTAAGACATGTTTTTTGACAATAAAAAGTATTCAGTTTAACCATTAAAGAAACTTGCAGCTGATTTGAGAATTAAATATTCCGCAGACATAAGTGCCACAGAATTTTGCGCCGAAATATAAACTTTGAAGAAACAAATTAAAGCGACTCCATTATTTGAAAAATGCGAATGTCAATCAAGCCTAAGTCTTTTAAGAGGATAGTAGAAGTGGACCGTTTCCATTTATTATTTTATTATCAGCATGATAAAGACATACTTGTGCTCGACGTTGAGTCAGTTAGTTGAGTTATCTGGCCGAGCAATTTTGTCGATTGAAGGCGACACTTTGCTATGAGGAAAGCACGGAGAGTAAATCTTTAATTAAATACATAGTTGTCTTATTTTGTTTACGCTTGATGTTTCTATCAGAAATGCAGTATGATGGAGATGTCCAGCTTCTACCCCTTACAGTTTTTGACAACCGTTTTTTATAGCGTCTCAAGCCAAATTAACCAATCAGAGAACGATATTTGAGGCTCGTAAATTCAGCGCATTTTTCGGTGTCATAAAATTGACAGCTCATAAGTTCTTCTTTGAAATTGGTCAACTTTTTGTGCGGTTGACAGAATTTCCATGGAAACATCATTCGTTTGTATGAACGAATGCGTTTTGTCTTGCTTAATATTTCTTTAACCGCAGCAATTTTACCTGACGCGTGGAATGACGCAATGAATCTATGTGTCTTCATAAGCCAGGAACTTCAAAATTTCGAATTTCCTAGATTTATGCAAAAGTGAAGTTGTCGACTGGTACATTGACAGTTCCTTGCTCTCCTAAAGGCTCCGGCACATAGAACTCTTTACTTGCGGAGCGTCAAAGCATTCGTTCACGGTGACGTGCCTAACGCAAGGAGGCAATGAGATGATGACACAATGAATAGTTGAACGACAGCTGATTTCTTTTGTCAGTCTCTGGTTTCAATTTAAAATGCAAGTGGTTTTTGATTATTAATTCATAAATAAAATATATATTTTGATATAAATACTCAATCACAAATCTTTGCTTATATTGTCATGTTTTTGAACTTTGCTTCGACCGAGAACCAACTCCCAGACTTTAATTTAAAATTCCAATTCTATTGAAATGTCACAATATGACGATTGTCAACGGTAGGGAGAGACAAAAGCTAAAAGTTGGGCAACTACATTCGTCGCTTCAGTGTTGGTCCCATAAGAAGGCATGTATTTTGTGTATCTGTCAAAGTATAGCTGACGCTGACGCAAGTAAAGTATTCTATGTGCCGCAGCCTTAATGCCCAATTCACATAGTTATATAGTTATTCAACTTACACAATATAATGGTCCCATTCACTGCGTCGTGCTACTTGACCTTATAACAAAAATGAGAACGGTAAGAGAGAGAGAGAAAGAGAGAGAGAGACCGACGCACCAAAATGTTTTCAACATGCTGAAACATTTTAGTTCTTTTTGACATTTCCTTGCGTTACTCCACATTTTCATTGGGCGGGAAAGTTTAACGGAAATTAACAATTTTTGAAATGAAAAGAACAGATGATGGTGGCATATTTATGCGTAAACGTAACCAGCACGTAGTCGAGACACCAACACTGCATTGTAAAAAGGGCATAAATCATATAAGTAAAAATATGAGTATAAAAGTTGTATCGGGAATGGATGGATTTCCGACGCAACGTCCGTAATTCATTGGGCACCTCTTTACAATCCGGCAATAATGATTTTTGTGGATTATAAACGCAACCCAAAAAAGCAAAAAGTGGAATATTACACTACAGTATAAACTCGGTTTACGCAACTAATAGAAATTACGGCGTTTGCACTAACCGAGGTTGTTGCTCTTACTGGGTCACACTTTTTTGTACAAGAAATGGTAGTCAAATGTCTATATTTCTATATAGAAAATGACAATGAAATAACACATTTTTGAAACAAAAGAAAACCGTTATTGTTGAACACATTTTTATTTAATAAGAAAACAAAAGGTTAGAAACATGTACAGAAAAGAATATACATATGTGATACATAGAGTAAAATATTTTGGTTTTTTTTAAAAGAAGTTAGACTGAGTTTTTTGCGATTCAATATTTTTCAAAACTGCCCTCTCTTTTGTTTTTTGTAGATTAAAAAGATTGCTTTATAAGTAAATGGCTTGTTCTCAAAATGTTTAAATGCTTTTGGATTGGCTGCTTTACCAATGACAAAAAATTTTTTTTTTATAATTTGCGCGCACAAGGGATTGTTAGTACCCTTAAGAGTCCGGGTTCAAGACACAGCACGGGCCGAAGGTGTAGAGGGATCTCTGTGCATCCCTGATGCATTTGGAATGTTACTCTTTCCTTGCTTACTTCTCGGCCTGGTGTTGACGATTCATTAAAAGTAACAAATGTTTTGTTTGGCAACATCCTGTAGAACAATCCAGATTTGTCCGCATTGTAGATTTTATCAGCGGTTAATTTAAGTTCCTTTATTTTTTGTTGAAATTGCATTACGAACGGTTTAAGAAGTCTACATTTATTAGATAACTTTTCGAAACAAATTTCCAAAATTCGAACACAATGTCCTTTTTTAAATTTCGCAATCCATCCGTCGCTGGCGTTAATTGATGGTTTTCCCCTTATTTCGTTGTACAATTGAATTGCCTTTGATTTTATAATTCCATGAGAAAGCGGAATATGTTAAGCTCTTTGCTTTTGAAACCATCCGTATAACGCCTTTTCCATCTGTGGATATTCAGAAGTCTTAAGGGTAACGCGTTTTCCTGTTCCAGATTCAGCTCTCGCCACAAATTGTCTAAGACTGCTTCCCTTTGCTTTTATCCGGCTTATTGTTGACCTGTGCGCATTACATTTTTCACAAAGTTGCTTTACTGAAACACACACACACATATTAATAGATAATTTAGTAATATTTCCTGTAACACCCATCCGAACGAATTTTGCGTAGGCACTATCGAAAGTGGAACCCATCTAAGGAAACACACTTGGATGTGTAAATAAAGGGTGGTTAAGTTGTAGGGGCAGATGTTGATTTCGAATAAAACACAAATTATTTAGGAAATTATTGTGATTTCTTTTTATTATGATGTATGGAACAAAATACCGGCCAAATCGCAGCCGCGACCTCGGCGGCACACCTCCATCCGATGGTCGATGACGCTGAAGCATAATTGAGGTTCTATGCCGTAAATGTGCCGAATTATCTCATCCTTTAGCTCTTGTATTGTTGCTGGCTTATCGACGTACAACGGTGTCAAATCACATGATCTTGGCGGCCAATTGACATCGCGCAAAAGAGCCATTGTTTCGTTAGCAATCACGAAGTGCACGATATGCCTTTTGATTTGAACGCTCATTTTCATAATAAGCCTGAATAACTTTAACGCGTTGCTCGATTGTGTATCTTTTCATGGTTCAAATTGAGTTAGTCTGAAATTGAAAAATGTCAAATGAAATGCAGAAAAAAACTTGACGTTTAGGTGTGGTTCACATTCAACATCGGCCCATTATATTTACAGAGAATTCTGTCTAGACCCACACGAAACTAAATTGCTGTAAAATAACGACAAACGTAACCAACCAAAAGGATAACATGCAAATAAAACACAGAGGAACAAGTTGCACTGATCGAGGTAACCTTTTTGAAAAGTTGCACTTACAGCGTCAATACGTGCTGCGACTTTAGTGTTGCGAAAATCGAGGAGTTGCGCGAATCAAGGGTTGCGTTAACCGAGTTCGTACTGTATAGAGTTTTTTCATCGACTAAAATCTCAACAATAATTTATTTAAGTATCCTTATAGACGATTTTAAATGTCTTTTTTCTCTACGGATCAATCATTCTAATTGCGAACTGCAAGCTGAGTTTATGCATACACAAGAGAGGCAAGGGCGATCCACAAATACACGACCAATACATTCGAGATGAGGTGTCTGTCATTTCTGCGAATGAGGAAACTCCATATGAATGAAATGTCAGAGTTTGCGAAGGTCGGAATTCGTAAGGGCTACTCATAGAATCCATTGTATTGTGTTCATCATTTTTTTATTTCCGATTGAATGAAAACGTTTTCTTTTGTTTAGCATTGTTTTTGAATAATTTCTAATGATTCTGGTGGACCGCACACTCAACATACTCATTGTGAACATTTTCTGTGGGATCTAAGCGGACGCACGCAACAGATTCTATGGACTGTGCACAGTAAGTCACCTAACCTCAAATAGTTGCAGGACAATTTTCTGTCAATTTTTTGTTAAAAATACAAACTTTCCACCTCAAAAATAACAAATACAAATTGTTGGGTTTTTCAAAAAAGAGAGCTGTCAATTTTATTTTCTATTTCGTGTTGAATCAAAGTGGGTGTACAAGAACGGGGACGAATGTGGGAAAATTTAATCTTCGATCTCTTGGATAATCATATACTTGTCGTTTGAAGCCGTCAGGACAATGGGCTCGTATGGATGAAACTTTACATCGTTGACACATTGTGTGTGTCCTTGCGCTGTGTACACTACTCGGCAGGTGTCTACATCATAAATGTTGACCTCTGCTCCGTTGTCGTTTCCTCCAGCAATCTGTTGGATAAAGTTAGTACATTGCATGCCTTCGAGACAGTGTAATTTGTCAACTTACCAGTTGGCCATACTTTGACCAGGAACAGCGGAGTAAGTACTTGGGATCCGGTCCCTGGTTTGATGGGAAGACATTTAGAGGCTCTGCGTTTTGTTCGGTCTGACTTATGTTCCATGTACAGAGAGTACTATCATACGAATGGGACAAGAGGTACGTGCCGCAGGGTGATACATCGAGCCCGGTTACTCCGGCGGTGTGACCGCTCAGGTTGCCAACTCTTTCGTTGTTCCTCATGTCCCAGATGTGTATGTCGTTGTTGTCGCCAGCACTAATAACGTGGTTTTCATTGCCTGTGAACGTGGTTGCATAGACGCGGTAACCACTGTCCAGGGTTTTGGTGCATTTCTTTGCGCGAAGGTCCCAGATACGAATGGTGCCGTCGCAGGATCCTGAGCACAGAATTGGTGACTTTTCAGTCGACTTCACTGTATTGACGGAGTCCTGGTGCCCTTCGAATGTATTGATCCGAATGCAACGACCAGTGTCCCAGTTTGCGACGGTCAGGTCTGTGGAGCAGGTGTAGAAATTCGCTCCGTCCGAGGAGAAACCAACCTCCATTATGAGGTCACTGTGCCCACGCATGGTCATCACATAGCCATCGTCTGTGTATACGGGACAGATACCTGTGTAAAGTAAAGGTTGTTATCTGGCAGAGAAGTGAGTTGAGAGTGACTTACGGACGAGGCAGTCTAGACCACCTGATAGAATCAATTCTCCAGTGGGGTCTATGTCGCAAGTAGCGACTTCGTCCTTGTGATCCTCCACCCGTTCTTTTGGATTGAAAAGATTCGAAGTTCTCTTGCTGAGGACATATTGGACCGATAATGCCGTGCGCTTGTGCTTCTCGCGGATAGCGGGAAGAATGGTCGGGTCATCGGGCGACATTTCGATTTTGCTGTTAATCTTTGACTGAATTGAAAACGAACGAACTCTGCTGAGGACTACTGATGCCTGTGTGTGCGAGAGCGTGCTTTTATACGAACGCGCGGATGAGCAATTAAGGAGTTATAAAACGCGGATTGGTCAGCTGGTAACGACCTGTCCGCGCGATGGACTTTCAGAGTAATTAGCAAAAATACACGGCAATCCATGAGCAAAGACCCTTCTTCGTTCATTATCTCAAATAAGGACATTTCGTATATAAACCCTTCGGCGGCGATCTGGTTTGTGCATACCTGCATAACTATTCCGTGAGTTATGATCTAAAGTTATTTTAAGTACATTGAAGAAGATTAACCATGTCACACACCGCTTCGATTGACTTTTCATCCGCTGAATCGCAGAGTGCATCGGGTTCGGGTGCAACAGCGAGGGAGATTGAAGGTGAGTTCTTATCATACGAGAGCTCCAGTGAAGAGAGCCATGCAATTGCCAAAGAGCTTGGCATCGCGCACCTCGATGACATATACACTGAACGGTTTCAAGTCGATGGCCGCCGGCTTCAAAGGATGCTGCAGAGCGACAGCGAAGTCAAGGGCATCAGTAAAGCTGAAATGTTCTTCGAAGAAATCATGAAGACCACCGAAACCTACATCAGTTGGCCGAAGCAAATCAGCGAGGACTCGAGCAAAGCAAGCGATCCGTACGTACATGTTTACGGCAAACAGGACGACATTTCGTGGGCGAAGGGGCTTACTCTGAGCATCCTCAGTACCAGGGACAAACGCCTGAAGCTGAGAATAATCATTCCGAACAATGATCACCGATTCATCGTTGGGCGGGACAACAACAACCTTACACGCATCATGGAATCCACCGACACCATTGTGGAGTTACCCTACTCCAACCAAAGGAACATGGCCCAGAAGGGAAACCAAGTCACAATCGAAGGCAGTCTGGATGGCATTGAACGTGCTCGAATTAATTTGCGGGCATCAATGCCGCTGCTCATGTCATTCGAAATACCGTCCAATCAACCCGAGCCATGCGTCGATCTGGTTAAGGAGAAATTCAACATTCAAGTCATCTTGACTGAACAGACGAACTCCACTCTGGTCTTCGTCAAGGGATCACTGAAGAGAGTCGACGTGGTCAAAGAAGCCATCCGAGAACTAATCAGCTCCACATTCAACAAATACGTTCCAAAGCCGTTGGTCAGTGTGCAGATGGAGATTCCGCCACTCTATCAGGATTTCGTCAAAGGCGAGGACAACGCAAAGCTGCTGGGCATCATGGAGGACTCAAAAACCAAGATCTTCTCCCCGGACCTGACCATCAATGGAAATACCAAACAGAGGTCCCAAGTCACAGTCATCGGAACCATAGAAGGCGTGTGCAAGGCGAGACAAGATCTGGTGGAAAACTTTCCCATTGAACTGATCTTCGACATTTCCGGTCAATATCAGGCCAACGCCACAGATATCCTGAACATCGGCACGCAGTTTGGCGTGTGCATTACGCTGGCACAAAAGGAACAAGACTCTGGATTGACAGTTACCATTAAGGGCATTGAGAAGTACATTGAGAAGATCTACGATGTTTACCAGTACATCATTGGTCTCAGATCGGTTATCCCAGAAACAGGGGAAGTTCCGAAGGCGTTCTACCTACTGGAAGCAGCCTACCAACGGGTCATGGGTGACCTTGTGCACAAGTACATAGAAAGCGTTGTAGAACGTACCAACTACGCCACGGCTCAGTTCCAAGGCATCACCAACTACGGAGGCCCAAATTACGAAGACGTCAGTTATGGCTACCTTCAAGCGGCCCAAACCAACAGAGAGTTGGAGCAAATCTGCACCACACAACTCGATCAGAATCCGATTCAAGGACAGACCACATATTCCCCGGATTCTGGGCACGCCAGTGAGGCCGCCTTCCAGACGGAGAGTCAGGCAAAAGATTGGGCCCTATTCGGCCTCGATGGATTGAGTGCTTTTGGCAACTTATCGTCAGGTTCCAGTGATGACAAAACCGAAGAAATCACGGCAACTGATTTTGTGTCTCCACATGAAGACCAGCAAGCTCCACCGTACAACCCATCATCATATAACTACGGAGGCGTGTACACTGGGTCGGCGGCTCCCGGTGCCGAGAGACACATCTTAGCTGAAATGCGAAACAGCATTCATCCCGCAAATTCACCATAATAATCTGGCTTCTGCCAAGAAAGGAAGAGCAGGCAAACAAATGATCCCACAACAGCGTGCTTCCTTGAATTCGATTTTTTCAATCAATAAGCACCGAACCAATAAATGCAATTGTTGAAAAAATAAACAACACAAAAACAAATTAAATAAAAATGATATTTAAATTGAATTGATTTCGTCTTTCTTCCTTTTTTCTGGCTGGTGGCGACTACTCCTGAGCTGGGTGTCTAGTCTAGGTGACTCTCATTTCTTTCGAGAGCATTCCGGTCTGTAAAAAGCTTCTGAAGCCTCACAGTTCAAAGTGTACGTGGAGCAGTAGGTGCCGTCCACGAGTGAAAGAGTACAACATTTGATGGGTGGATAAATGCAAACGGTTCGTTGGAGGTCTTTGTCGAGTTATTTTGGAAAGAGTGCATCTCCTGGTGGTGTGGCCAAAGAGATGACTCTTGCGGCAGGCCATTGGATTGGGGCGATATGCTCTGTTATTCAAAAGGGTGTTGTTTTATTTTAATGCGTCGGTTACCGATCTGTCTTTCAATTATCATTTCTTCTGACATATTCATAAGAGAAGTGACTTACGCTGCACCTTTATTGAGGTTGGAATGATTTTTAACTGAAGTCTGACGGCTTCAAGTTTCTGAGTGACGTGTGTTAAAATTGTGTAAAATTTTTGTCAATTTCTATTTATAGTCAATTTGATTTTAAATCAGTCCGTCTACTTATGTTTCCACTGTGTATTTATTTACTTCAAAAAATAGTGGCACATGGAATTGGCCTAATCAATCAAAAAACTGTTGAGGAAGTGGCAACGAAAAAGAAGAGAATTGAGTACATTCGACATGTGCTAAATGTACATGGTTGCATGCATGTCAAACATTTTAATTTAAATTAATTACTTCATGTCCGCCTGACGGTGTAATTGCTATGGTCATTGGCGGAGAGAGAGAGATGGCTATTTATGTTGAAACAACGAAAGCAGGAGAGCAACATCGCTCAGATAAATACAAGCAATACTATTTTTGGAAATAAATAGGCTTTGCGATTTGGTAATGTTGGGTAGGTAAAGTGGGTGCCCTGACGGCCTACTGGCCGCTGCTCACTTAGCCCAACATTTTTGGTCCATTGTGTCTATGTTTGAAGATGTTAGCTTGCGTGAGACCTACTGTAGTTCTAAAACCAGCCAGATTTGTGTGTGAATACTAAGAGATGTTTCACACCGACACCGTTTAAGTCTTCTTGCTCCGAGAAGAAGTTTTTTTCTAGAAAATACCTTCTTTTCATTGCTAGGGCTTGGCCAGAGGAAGATGGTGCATAGATTATGTTAATTTTTTCTTCTCTGCAGCTTCTGTAAAAATCTTTGTGCGGTATGTTCGTATGGTACGTACATACCGCGACTGAAGTCAGTCAATGATGTTGATCACTTGTTCAGTTGCGGTCATACGGCCGAAGTATTCGGGATGAGCCAGTGATTACTGGCACTATACAGGGCTTCGTCTTTTAGCCTCTTCTTTATGGACCTGAGCGACGCATGTGCGTACGGGGCTGCCAGTGATTCTTCCCTTCTTCGAGTTATTCGACTGCCGCCCTTTCATTACCTTGGATTCCAGTATGTTTCGCTGACCGGTACTCAACAGAGTGTCACCGAATCCTTCAATGATAACTCGTTGACGCTTGGTCTGCAAAGTTCAACCAGCTTCGATGTCAGTTTATTATTTTGAGATGATTTTGAGGTTATTTGAATTTTGCTAATTTTTGTGTAATCCGGAAGCTACTTAAGAGGGGAAGTCGAACGTAGGGTTGGACACAGGGCTTGCTTCATTTGGCTTAAATGGCGTCTATACTTTATTCATCCTTGTTGAGACGTGTCGGGCTTCCTCACCATACTCTCAAACAAATCTTGGAATTGTTGAGTGCTTGCAGATTTCTTTATAAAACCCGATTTAAGAATGCTTTTCCCATTCTTCTGGAAAAACTCGTTCTGATAGAGAACAATTGAAAATAAGTAATTGGGGATTGTAGAGAGAGAATCTGCACAGTTTTTAAGAGCACACCGTATTCCCTCCTCTCCAGAATCAAAGCCTGACCTTAAATTTGTAAATGAATAAAAGACGTCTATCGAATCTAATGATAGCGACCTAATGTCTACTAAACTAGAAGTTTGCTTGTAACATTGGACATTTAATCAGACAAAGTAGATGCAAAGAAATTTGCAAAACGTTCTAGAGTAGAATTTGTCTTTTGGTTTTTGCTGTTAATTAATTTTCACAACAATTCGCTATCATGTCTAATATTGCTTTCAGTCAAAAACTGTTTGTAAAGAAACTTGCTAGGTAGCTAGTGGATGGTCCATTGTGATACAGTAGACTGGACTCCGTTAATTTGATCCCAACTGCACATGGTAACTAGACCAGAATTGAAAACCAGATAAAAGCGTATTAACTTTGCTTTCGCTGGGATGCGAACCGGCTACACCCCACTAGCCAAGGGCAGGCACTTAACCAACTGCCTCATCCAGTCGTTAAGAAACTTGCTAAGTACCAAGAATGTTACTAAGCGAACTTTTGAATTTCTTAAAAGTCTTGTTTTTATTCTGTTCATACTGTCAAGTCATGAATACGTCGTTGACAATGGATCTCAAAGTGTTGGTTCTTACTGTACGCAAGCTTTGACAACAAAATAAATCACACCAAAGATCAAAGAAATGAAACATTTTCTGCTAATGCTCTGCTATGTTGCACTTGACTGTGTCATGAAGCCGCAAACGCTGGATAATTTTGACGTTCTTAAATCAGTGTCAACCTTTTGAAATAAAAGTACTGTATCACTAACTGTTATACTGACAAAGTCAAATACCGGAGGATATTGTTCGATTTTAAAAGAAAACAAAATAAATTTGTTAAAAATGTCTGTGCGACGTCTACCAGGTACACGGGCAACGTTTAAAAACCAACAACTGATTATTGTCGATGCCTTCGATCGGGCCCTCAGTGAAACGGGCGTGAAAAGAGTATCGAGCCTTTCCGCCCGCATCATCCGTCTGGAGGAACATGTTGGCGTTATCAATTCGTGTAAATTCGATTCACATGGACGAGTGTTGATGTCTGCAGGATCTGATAAAAATATTTGCAAGTGATTCCACACACAACATTCAGCAGTGCGTATTGATGTTTATTTTGTTTTCAGACCTAAGCCCTATACGTGGAGATTTTAATAGGGTCATGATCATTAAGGGACACACTAAAACCGTAACAGACGTGCAATTTTCCGAGGAAAGAGAAAGCATCTACAGCTGTTCATTGGACGGAACAGTTGGTGTCTGGGATGCGTTCAAGGGTTTACGGCTGAATACATTTAAGGGACACACTGACGGCGTCAATAGTGTGCACAAATTCCGGACATATCAGATTGTGTGCTCAGGATCAAACGACGGAACCATTCGTTTGTGGGACAATCGCATGACTGCGTGTAGTGGTATATTCAAGAACTGTTACCAAGTGACGTCCGTGTGCTCCAACGCCGTCGGAGACATCATATTTTCCGGTAGCACTGACAACAATATCACACTGTGGGACATTCGAACCTGGAGATCGCTGTGCAAATTGGAAGGGCATAGTCATGTTGTTTCGGGAATTTCACTATCTCCCTGCGGAACGAAGCTGCTATCAAATTCAAGGGATAACACTGTTCGTATTTGGGATATCAGGCCTTATGCACTCGGCAACAGGTGCATTGCGACGTTTTTGGCCCACCACAGTGTTCATGAGACGAATCTCCTCAAGTGCACCTGGCACAGGGACGGCGTCAAGGTACTCCCGAATCATTCGCAACATGCAACTGTGTACTTATTTCGTATCTCTGTAGATTGCCTTTGGAACTTCCGACAATTGTGTGCATATCTGGGATACTATTCAACAGAAGCTATTATACAACATTCAAGGGCACATGACGAGTGTAGTTGATGTTGACTTCCATCCGTTGGAACCGGTCATAGCGTCTTGTTCGGCCAATCAGCACTTGTATATGCATGAAATATGATGACGAAAGCGACTAGCAAAATTTAAATTGTTTATATAAAGTAATTGTAATTAATTGTAATAAATAACTAATGATATTTGATAGACATAATTTAAGTTATGATACACAAATGTTTTGTTTGAGTTTTATTCATAGAAATTTTGGAAAAGCGACTGTAATCGAATTTAGCAACATTTTTTATTCCATCCTCTTAGACGAGGTGATAAATTCTCACCTCACACTTTTCTGTCGCCTCGCATCAAAATCTGTATCTGACTTCAAAAGCCATTCCAGGTTTTACTCAAAATAAATTCAAAGTGGTTGGCAGCACTTGCTGCACATTGTGTCTTCAAGTAGGATAAGTCTCCGTTCGGTTGTTGCATTGGGTAATTTTTGTATTTTTTGGATGCAAGTGGTTCAGAACTCGGGAATATTGGTGCGCGGATGTGATGGATTGCATTTCAATGACTGCCCAAGGAAGGACAATGTAAACGTTACGTTCTCTTAAAAAATTAACGCCGTGTTTTTTCCATCGCTATAGATAGTGAAGTGGAGTAAGATTAAAAAAAATATTTGCTGTTGCTTTGAATTTTATATTGGTCAAAATAAATAAAGAAAAAATGTATGTGTTCGAATCGCTGTCAATATATATGAAAAAAGTTTCGAATTCAAATTTGTTTTTGGCAGTCACTGCCCATATTATTGGCAAGGATAGGCAGTAGGTTGTTGTGTGTTTTGTACGAGCAAACTCCTACTTCACTATTTAAAGATTTTTGGTAAAAAAAACGGCTGTTGTAAAGGAATTTCTGGGTGTGATTGGGATTATCCTTCATTAAAGTGACCAGGCACTCAAACAAACAACTATTGTTGTTCTTTTAACACTAAACGTAAAAACATTATTTAACTTTTATTCCTGTCAATAAAAACTTTGTGTTAAAACTAATATATTTATCCTACGTCGTTCGGCGTCACACATAAAAATCCAAATGAAAAAATATCTCGCATTCTGATAATTTTTTCATGAAACGTGACTAAGGGAATACACACGATCGTCGGGCAAGTGACAAATGTCACATAAAGTGACTAAGATAATACAAATTTGTCAAAGTCACACATACTTTGGGTGACTGGACTAAGAGAATAAGGGGGAATAAGTGGGAATTTATTAATTGTTAAATATCCAATGTGATGAATCGTAATCACGCTCCTATAGGACCACAAAAAGAAGGAACCCCACAAGGTCTCCCTTCATTTTTCGCGCATTGTAATCAGAACTTTAATGTCGTCGCTTACACAGGCAATATTTTTTCACTTGTATCGGGTAAATTTTAAGACATCGAGAGTGAGTATACTTCCAAGGAGAAGAACTAATCACCCCAATTACGAAAGTCGTTCAAAACGTTGTCTTAAAACGACTCTTGCAGTATTGTCGATAAGGAAGTCAGAGACCCGACATCTGCCGGTTAACCTTATGTGGAACGTATTTTTTTGTGTGACGGATGTTGTACGTACACTGGTATACTGTAGTCGGTTTAGTAAACTAAAACTCTTGAACTTTAAAATGTTTGACAACTATTATATTAATTTTTTTTTATATTTATATTATATTTTTTCTAAAGCTTTTTAAAGCCAAATTGACCAATCAGAGACGTTATTTCGGGAATAACTGTCAAAAATTCTTGAATAACTGTCAAAAAGCCTCTGAAATTCGTCGATGGACTAGTGGTTAATCAGCTGGCT
Organism: Eristalis tenax; assembly: GCA_905231855.2. NCBI lineage: Eukaryota > Metazoa > Arthropoda > Insecta > Diptera > Syrphidae > Eristalis > Eristalis tenax. The sequence continues at coordinate 70,644,661 of HG993125.1, read as the reverse complement.
TTTTTTTACGAGAATAATGTGTCAGAGGGCGTCAGGCTCAGTCTTCCATATCGAAAAGAAAACGAAACGCGCGTGTTTATCCTCCTCAATTTTCAATTTAATTTTTTAAAAACTGGCTTGTCAAGAAGTCCGACCGAGAGGAGAGTAGCTCTACCTCGAATTTTGTGCTTGGGCTTACGATATTATGGTCTATATAACTCCAACGCGCGACCGCCCCATTCCGGCTTATACAAATGATTCATGGAGGCAACTACAGCAAAAACGCGCGTTGCGCGTGCTCCAAATGCCGTCAGCGCTGTTACGACCAATGATCGCGTGCTAAATTTTTCTCGTGAATAGACAAGGAGCATCTTCATTAGCTTTGGATATAGTCCATGCCACTGCTTCGTAGAGCCGGACGTGGCTGATCAAATTCTAATACAGAGTAACCTTGATTATTGGGCACTAAATTGACCACTCCAGATGCTACTAGAAATCCCCATATTATGCCAGATTTATGTACGTGATTACTTTTGCGATCTGAATTTTGCTTACAGGTTAATGGCAAAACGCCTTAATGATTGCTTTCCTTAAAGCAAAATATACAATTATTTGAAAACACAAGTTTTCTTGCGTGAAAATAAAAAAAATGGAGTTGTTCTTAGTTTCATTTTAAAATGATTTAACTATCGATACTGTCGATGGTTTGTCTATGGTATAACGAAAAACATCGATGATATCGAAATACTAATCTATCAATGTTTAACGTGCTTAGTAGCCATGCCATAAGCATACTTTCTCGACAACAACTGCCTCTGTTAGTGCACATGCATGACAGGCATTTTATTAACAACCAAATTCGAAAAGAAAAATCCTTCCCGATGGACGAACACAAGATAAACGACAAACGACAGATAAAATAAATGTCAAAACCAAAGACTTTAGTAGGAATATTTTATGACCCATGCTCTTAAGTGTTTCGTTAACACAGGTACCTGGACAAAAGAGAAGAGTAGAAAGGAAGGTATAAATAATATGTTTAGGTCCCTCTTGACTCGATGAATGCGATTAGCGAGCTAGTTGCGAACTGCACGTGAGAAAGCGCGCACATAAGGAGTCATAAAATCATAAAATATGTACATTGCTGGCATGATGATGTGACAATGCAAGTTGGACTACGGTTATTAACACCGCTGTTGTGTTGGTAAAATAGCAAGCATTAATGCGCACATTTTTGCATACATTTCCTGTATGCAAACCGTGCCACTTACTTAATGAGCACACTTACTAAATATGCATTCGTTGAATTGATGACAATTGCTGCATTAGGAATAAATCGAGTCGATTCAAAATAAATTACACGTGCATGCATGAAATAAGACATACTGTGTAACCCTACTGCCACTGACAAAATAAAGACTTAACATTAAAGGCAACTTGGGGCACAACTTTGAGATTTTTCTCATCAACTTCTCGATTTTATTTTACTCACTCAAATTGTACTTCAACTTTCAACTTATGGAAATAGTCGAATCTAATGGATCAAATCGGGGATTTTGCTCCATCTGCTCACGTCTGTATACAAGATGGAATGATTGTGTGTATCATTTATCGTTTTCGTCTCTCAAGGCGGACAAAAATAAAAATGCTCGAACTAATACATGATTCATTTTTTAGACAAGATGAAATCGTACTAGAATGTTTAAGGTCATTTTTGACAAATAAAAACAAAAGACAAAAGTTGTGAAACAGTGTTTCTGAGACTATGATATAAGCATGGGTGTACCGCAAGGGCGCCGTAACGGCTTTATTCCTCCCGAAGCAATACTTTATCTAGACACGATTGACCTAATATAGGATACAGACGGATGCCCTGTGATCTCATTCAGTGGACAGGCGACTCTAATACGAGACGGGTGTCGCTCACACCCACGAGGATCTTCCTCCAAAGATTCTGCGAGCTCTTCTTGTGTTTGGCAACAATCTTCATAGAGTAATGCTTCCAGTTCTTCATTTTCAAACTTTTTTGGCTACCCAGGACGCTAATCGTCTTCCAAGCCAAAATCACCACTTTTAAATCGTGCAAACCACTTTTGGCACGTTCGCTCAGCTAGGGAATGGTCACCATAAACTTCCACCAAAATACGATGACTTTTGGCAGCAGAAGAACTCCCCGTAAAAACACTTTTTCAGGCACAAAGCTCGACTTATTTGAGTGAAAAAGAAATTATTGTTGTTTAGGCTTCAAATGAATGACATATACTGAAATGACGTACAATGACAGTAGCTTTCCAACGCATGTTCCAATGGAATAATACAAGTTACGCCATCTTTTAGCAAGTTATAGACCCAATATATAGTGGAATAATGAAAAATATTGTAAAATAGGATATTAAATATGTGACCAAATGTAAATATAATTGTATAAAGTATTAAAAGTATTTGAAATAATAATAATGAGAAAAAAATAATTGTGGAAAATATCCCAGGGGAAATTCTAATTCGATGCCGTTGTCCGTTGCCTTTTGCCCCCCCTACGCACTGGTTTGTGCATGGTGTAACTCCCCCACCACCATACTGACTCTCGTGAGTGGATTCCCCAGCGACATTTTTGTGGTGGAGCATGCGGGTCAGAAGATGATGATGCCATGGAAAATTTAAAAACTTAAAGTTGGACAACTTCTGGATTTTAAATTTCAGACTGCAAGTTGAAATAGTGAACACAATCAATTTTCAACTCGCCGGTTAAATGACACGTTGAGACCAACTCCGAAGTTGCACAACTCCCAGTTTTCCGGCAAGTTGAGCAATTGTGAACAAAACGACCCTTAGCCTCCATTTGGGAAGTTATATGAGTATATTTCTGGGGCAGTGGGTCCCACATTGCAGGTCTTCAAGGCTGCCAACGATGTCCCATTTAAATCTTAAAACTAAGTTGAATGAGAGTGGCAATAATACGCAGCCCTGTCTCCGTCTACATCCCAGTCTGCATTTGGATACCGTACTATTGTCAAACTAATCGTTACATCGTGTCTAACCTCTAGTAGGCAATTTTTCTTTTATCCTGTCAAAGTCTGGAAGACCTAAAATCTTAGGGTAAGCATAGTTTATACTTGATGTACAGTGATGCTTAAATTAAATACAAATACAAATATATTCGTGTCTCAAACGTCACTTAGCACTTGACACAATTATTTTAAAGGATTTATAATTTTTACAGGTGCTCCTTTGCACGAGCTCTCCATATTGCGTCATGTCTAAGCGTGTCGAACGCTTGCTCGAATTCCATGACATTGTAGACAGACTGGTCTATAATTCTGCTCAGAGTGTTGATATGACCGATGCATGCGCAGTGTCTGTGGAGTGGGCACCTGCTTGTTCTTTCCTTAGATCGATGATTGATTACCTATAAGCGGTATTGACCATTCTTAGTAAGGTTATGCCTCTCCAGAGGGTTGCCTTTCCTAGGACTTAAAATGATAACATCTTATTTCAGCTCAACTAGGATTCTAGCAGAGGTCCATGTGACTTTTAGCAGAGGAAGTAGAGTTCGCGCACTCACCAAGGGGTTAGCTTTAAGCAGTTCTGGTTTTATGTTCTCTGGTCCGGAGCTTACTATCTCACTTTCGTCTGGACATGTGATGGGGACGTCACGCCTCATTGGCGGTGGCAACGACAGTCGCATTGCTGAAGGGGTTGTGGGATTGAATTGTCTTGTAAACACATTTTATTTCTACTAATTGCTAGACTTCACATGATCTCTTGTGGAGGCAAAAATTACATAAACTGTGTTGTATTTGTTGGGAAACTGTCTTCAGCATGATGCGGTGCATAGTACTCCTCGCCAGCGTAGTACTGCAAGCACGTTATGGCGAGAGCACAAGTGATGTTCATCAGGCATTCAAACGAAAATGCCTGATCGATCTTAATTTGTTGGAACGCCATCGTACTGAACCCATAGATACGCGGCTGAAACAGTACAAGGTCTAGCTGCAATGAAGACAGACTGATTAAACTCTCCCAACAGTTGTCTCCAAACTCACCTGCCTCTGCACGTGCACCTCATGCGCAGGTATTTCGTTGACTACTACATTCAGCAGGCGTCTTCCAAAGGCATCTTCCTCCTTGGCCAACATATCCGACAGACGGCACACCAAATAGATGTCAAACCAAAGACTTAAAAAGATGATGGCTTGGAAAATAAGATCTGCCTGGAATGATGTCTTCGAGGTTTCTTTCCCATAAAACAGGGTCTTGAGGATTTCGTAAAGTGCAGCTATCTGAACTGTGCTCCCAACATAGTTGATTAAGAACGAAGGCGTGAAGAACTTGTTCAGGCTCCTCTTGACTCGGTGAATGCGAAAATAAATCTTTACGAAGTCGGTGATAACCTTTTCGGATTCCGGAGCGCCGGACCTCTGCGAACCAAGCGAGGTCAAGCGTTCATTCATTTTCATAAAGAAACACGTCAGCACTAGTTGGGAGTATATATGCGTCAGGATCGTGAGGGCGTACATGATGTACGCATACGGTGTGACGAAATCGAAGTACCCGAAGAATGTCGGCACTGCCATTGTAATCTTGATGCATGTAAACGCCGCTGTTAGGTAGAATTTCAGGCCCATGAATGGTTGAAAGGCCGCGTTAATGTACAGAGTTCGATCGGTTGCACGTCCGATTCCCTTGAAGATTGAAAGCATTTCATTTATGTTCGCGATCGCCGTACCGCGGTTTCTCATCAGATGTTGCGAGTGCACAAAGCCACTCATGATGATGTGATACCAGTTCAACAGTGTGAAACTTTTGTCCTGAGCTTCTATTGACGTGAGGTGTATTTCAAAGTTTCTGTTGCGTATATAATACCCAAGGGCTACAAAAAATCCCAAAAATAGAAGTATTCCATTCACTGTGACGAGGATGGCGAGCAAAGTTGACGACACTATGGATAGGCGTTGTGAAACCTCAACCTTTCCCGCTGAGTTAAATTTAAAATTGATTAATCCCAAATGGTGCCACAGTTTGTACAGAATCGTCAAGTGCTTTTCTATACGTAACTTTACCGGCGCGTTGTTCATGTTCGCTGTTTCGATTGATACCCCTTGAACTGAACTTGAATTGTCAGCAGCTGTCAGCACATGGTTGAGCATTTACCAGAATTAAGGATAATGGCTGTGTCAAGAATAAATAATGTCCAATCGAAATGAATTAATCGCGGACACACGTGGATGTTCAGCACACGAAATAAGTTCTAGTCTAGGAAATTGCTTTTTGCAATCAGGACGAAACGTGTCGTGTCGTGTGGGATGCGGTGTCATCTTTTTGCAACCAAGTTTAGTTAACATTTGAACATTTGATGAAGGACGTAATAAATGTGGTCATTAGCAGCACAAGGTTCCCCCGCAAAAGAATCCACACAGCAACGTGGTCGATCTCCGACCGGTCGACCCGCCAACCAAATCGACCGCGTGACGTCAAATATTCTGTATGTGCGAACATTCAGGAGGGGCAAACATTGACTCTGACCATTTCCTCGTGGCAACACGGTTCAGAGGCCGACTGTCCAATGTCAGAAAGCCGCAGCCAACAACTGAGGAATTTTGACATTCTGAGCACAGCGGAGATTGCCAGAGCCCACGAAGTGCTCTTCAGTGAGAGAAGAAGTACTGGCAAGAAGACTTCACGAATTCATTGAAAAATGCAGCCTCCTCAACAAAATCAATTTATTTTCCGTAAAGCCAAAAATAGAAACAGACTGATAGGAAACTTTGCAAACAAAGTATACCAAAGCCTGGACAGAAACCACAGTTCAGTAGATGCATTCATTGATTTCAAAATAGCCTTTGAGTCACAAGCAAATCCTTAGACAGCTGAATAATATTGGAATACGAGGTCAAATATTAGCATGGTTTGAATGCTACATAAGCAACAGCGTATTCCGGGTAAAAATTGGTGAGGATGTCAGCGACGAAGAAAAGATCGACTACGGTGTCCCGCAAGTGTTAAAGCTGGGTCCACTGATTTTTATCATATACGTCAACTATCTACTGTCAGTGTTAAAGCATAGTACGGGTTATATTCTCGGTATCGATATGAAGGAAAATGCGAATTCAATTTAAATTGTTTTTATTTTTCAATATAATCTCCCCTAACATCAATGCATTTGTTACATCTTGAGATAAGCATTTTTAAACCCTGAAAAAAATAAATTTCCTCTTTCTCTGCAAAAAACCCATATATTGCCGACTTGAGTTCTTCATCATCCGAAAACCTTTTTCCACGAAGACATTTTTCCAAATCCGGAAACAGGAAATAATCGCTAGGGGCAAGGTCTGGACTATAAGGTGGGTGTTGGATTTCTTCGAAACCACAATCTCGCGCAGCAGCCTTGGGAACTCGCGTGTGAAAACCGTGTGAACAGGAGCGTTGTCATGAAGAAGCAACACACCCGCTTCTAGTTTACCCCTTATTTTCTTTTTTGCAAATTATGCAAAGTGGAAGCGTAGGATGGGGCGTTGATGGTTTCACCTTTTTTTTTGTACTCAATGAGCAAGATTCCCTTTGAGTCCCAAAAAACTGTGGCCATGAGCTTCCCGGCAGACGGAGTGACTTTGAACTTCTTCGAGGGGTCTGTTCCTTTTTTATGCCACTGCATGGACTCTTATTTGCTTTCAGGTTCATAGTGGTGGACCCATGTTTCGTCACCAGTAACAATCCGATCCATAACACCGTCCGCGTTCTCACTACACATCTCCAAAAGCTCTCTACGGCATGCGATTCTCACTTTTTTCTGAGGCGCTGTGAGCATTCGTAGCACCCACCTTGCACTGACCTTTCAAAGGTTAAGATGATCATGAAGAATGTTGTTAATGGTACCAATTGAAAGCTTGTTGATCTCTGCCATCATTTTCACCTTTATTCGGGCATCCTCAAGAACAAGTTTCTCGACTTCTTTGATGCTTTCTCCCGTACAAGCAGTAGCCGGAGCGCCGGAGCGGGGGTCGTCTTCAATGCTCTCTCTGCCTCTCTTGAACTCTATATATTCTATATATTATATTGAACGCCCCTCGTATGATCTCCTAAAAATGACATACGATCACATGCCCAGCTTTGACCCCAAGATCATTCTAGGGGATTTCAGGAAGACATCTTTGCTAGAGTCCTCGAGTCTGACTGGGCCTGGTGGACTTTGTCACGGGACATAATCTTTCTGTAGCTAGCACGCGGTTCCACATCACCCGGTTCTCCCAACCTGGCGGTCCCCTGATCAGTCAATCGTCAACCAGATTGATCACGTTGCGATCGACGTCAGGCAACGAGGAGTCAACATAGACTTCAACATCAACATTTCCTTCTTGTAGCCAAGATAAGACTTCGGATATCCGGAGAACGACAGAGTGGAGAAAGGACACAGTTTGACAATTTGACGTCGGACAGCGGACTGTTGGGATCTTTGCTGATCGAGTCCCTGACATCGCTCTCTAAGTTCGCCGCCGCCTGCATACGATCAGCTGAATGGGAAATTGAGTTAGGATCCTGCATCAAAGTGATAAGAAATAAGTCGTTCTTCCGAAATATGCCACCTTTTCTCGCAGGCCAACACACGTTTAAAACCAAGCCGTTTGCATGGTTGTTGCGTACTTATCGAGTACACTGTAGATGGCTGTCGTCATAAAATGTCATCAGCTTACAAAGCATATGCTTCGTTTCCCCCCAGAACTGCAAACTTAACTGTGCCTAGTAAAACGGTTTCCACTTAAGTGGCAAGTGTGTGCCTGTTTGCTTTCAAGTTCAGTCCTCTGTCGGCCGCAACTGTCAGACAAACCTGTCTTGGCGCGAAAAAAACGCCCACAAGAATATCCGCACTTGACCAAAATCAAATAAATTTTGGAGAAACGAACGAAAAAGAATAAAACAAATGGACTACACAGCTCGTACCCCGGACATGCCAGGAGTCATCAAATCGCACAAACGTTTCCTTTACGAATGCGTTGGAACAGTGCTGATGAGCAAGGGAATAACAGGATCAACGAGACTCAGTGCCCCGATAGAGCGCTTGGAGGATCACACTGGGGAGATATTCTCGTGTGAGTTCCACCCAAAGGGGGAGATCCTCTTGTCAGCTGGCATTAGACCAGAAATTCGTAAGTACATACTTGAGAGATCATTGAACCGACTCCCTGAACTTGTGCGTGCATATATCTTGCAGACATTTGCAGCGTTTTTGGGAAAAACGGCAGCGTCATGATTATGCAAGGTCACTGGTGTGCAGTGATGGAAGTGCATTTCTCTCCGGACGGCGAAAAGGTCTACAGCTGCAGTTCAGATCAAACCCTGGGCGTATGGGACACATTCACCGGTATTCGGATTGCCAGGTTAAAGGGCCACGTGGGCTGTGTGAATACAGTGCAGTGCGCAAGAAAGGAGCTACCAATGCTGTGCTCTGGCGGCGATGATGCTACTCTACGCCTGTGGGACGTACGCCAGCAGGTCAATGCTATGACCTTCGCAAATGAGTGCAATCTGATGTCTGCGTGCTTCAACGACCAAGGCGATCACATCTTCACGGGCGGCCTTGGTGGTGTCATAAAAACGTGGGACATTCGAAAGGGCGAAATCGTCCTCCAGCTGGAGGGCCACAAGGATGCCGTCACCGGTCTTTCACTGTCGCCTTGTGGGAGTTTTCTTTTGTCGCACTCGCTTGACAACACCCTGCGTATTTGGGACATTCGCCCATTGCACAAGGGTGAGCGGTGCATTCAAGTACTCCCCTCAAACCAACACCTAGTGAATGGGAATCTGCTGCGATGTGCTTGGTCTCCTGACGGGACAAAGGTGGGTTCACAATGCAGTTTGGCTAATGGGGGAGTCTGACTTTTCGTTCTCGTAGGTCGCAGCTGGATCGTCCGATGAAGAAGTCTCAGTCTTTAGCGTAGTGAAGGGTGTTAAGTTGGACGATCTCCCAGGACATAGTGCCACTATAAACGATGTGGACTTTCACCCATCAATGATGCGACCCTCATTGCGTCCGCGTCAAGTGATAACTTCCTGTTCCTGCATGAGGCGCTGGAGTGGTGAAGCAACAGCCAAAATTCTGACAGAGGGACTGTTAAGTTTCTTTCAAATGTGTGTTTGTGTGTAATGTGTGAGTGTTTTTTTTTATCGTTAGCTTTGCTAAAGCCTTTTACTCGTGACACGTATCTGACTGTGTTTTCTAGCGAAATTATGTGTTTGTTGATAACTTTGAGTGATAAATAAAGTTTAGAAGAATTGCAGTAGAGATCAGTGCAACCGCGGACAGTACTTACGTGCTTACATACTTATCTGATCCTGTGCTACAGCTGACTTCCATCGATGGGCACGCTGCTTGCAGTCGACAAGACAAAGCTGTCTTTCATACGCGATTACTTGGCCTTTATACCGAAGCATTGGCCTTCTGAAGGATTGCATGCACAAATTTTATCGCAATCTAGCTTCCTGAGCAAATGACACCGTCCCTTTAAGATATCACGTTGTTCCTGAGCCAAGCCATAATTATAATGTCTGCCTGAACAACGCCGCAATGTTCCCAGTTTCTGTAACCTAAATGATGTACCAGGTGTCTGTACCCGTGTCTATTCCCACAATGTCGTATGTCTTCTAGAATCAGGCGGGTCGGTTTCGAACACCTGAATACCCGCTTGATGTGGCCTAACTAGAGCATTCGACTGATTTTTTCCGAACTACTCTTCATTCCAAACCCACATCCTGGTACAGCGGTTGTGTCTTTTCCTCCATTCACCTTCCTTGTAGACAGGACCATACATTGGACGTAGAATTTTTCTTTTTTCTGCCGTTTTGCTTGTCGTCAAGCTTTAGGCCCCACATTTTTGTAGAGCATGATTTTGGTCCACCGTGTCAGGAGTTTTGAGCCCAGTTGTTTCCACAAACCGAAGTAACACCGGTTGTCAAGGGTGTTTCTACGTCAGATCTCCACTCTGATGTGGATACTCACTTCTAGATACGTGTTAACTTGGGAGTGCTACAATTCTCTGCGGGTCAGGAACAAGGTATGTATTGTATTACAGTATTTGTTGCCGAAGATTTGGTAGCCGAACAATGCCGAGTACCCGCCAACTCGGGTATAACCCGCACTACCCGGATACCTGACTAAACGGGTAATTGTTGAAACGGGTATTACCCGGGTGAGATGAAGGGTGCTATTTTCTTCGTGCGTATTCGCTTCTTTTCCTCTTGGACAGTCGAGCACTGAATCTGGAAAAACCCAGCATATTTGATGCATGCCTTCCCAAAGCAAATGACCGACACAACCATCGGTATCGGTGGCGGGTGGTTAAATCCCCGTCAATGCCAGAATGCGTCCACTTTGACGAGTACTTCAAGAAGGTTACACAACAGTGCGTCGACCTGTCTAGAGCCTGGGTCTGGGTGAGTTCATTACTGGGCTTGATGGAGTAGTAAAAATTCTGCTTGCCTGACGATTTTGACTGGAATTTCGAAACTAGATGTAGCGCTGAATACCTCGCACGAAGTCGATGTACAGGTGGTGAGTGTCGATCTGGGGTGTTGGTGGATGGTTGACTTCGCCTGAAAAAGCACACTGGACCACTCCTTATAGGCGAGGTTTAGGAGACTTATCCCTCGTTAATTGGCGCAGTCAAAGTTCTTACGGATCGACATTCTCCTCCGACCTTTGCATTTACATTGCAAGCCGAAGTGGCTGCCTTACATGAGGCGGCACTCTCGCTGAAAGACTAAAACGTTACCTGCGAATCGATCGCCATTTTTTCTAGCAAAGCGGCAATAAAGACCACAGCATCAGATACTCTGACATCGAGGGTGGTTGAGCTCTGCAAACAGAGCGTCAACGAGATGTCCTTGGAGAAGTCGGTGACCCTCTGCTGAGTGCCGGGGCATACTGAAATCCAAGGTAATGAGATGGCTAACAGTCTCTTGAAGAAAGGCCTGGAGCTAGGTGAATCTCTGGAAATTTCGTAAGTCACACGGCACTCGGCTCCATATAGAAACATTTAGGAGACGAAGCAAGTATTCGGGAGCTCAGCCTGGATACTGCAGCTACAGCAAGGGCTCTATGAGCAAAGATTAGCAGGAAGAGGTCAACGCCATTGGTCGGCTTTAGTTGAAAGGACGTACGAATCAGAGATGATGGAGGAAGAGATATTCCTCTTTCCAGTGGAAAATCCCCAGTCCATCGCAGTTGTGCTCTCAAGTGACGCATACTACTTTATTTTCACGCAGAGGTATAGAGCAACGCTTTAGGCGGGAGTAATCAGCTTCGTTTAGCTCACACGTATTCACAGACGCCTGTCTGTGGTTATAAAAAATGCTGTCAGATGAATCTGAGGGACAGGAAATGTAGAAGTGGCCCATCTCCTCCTCCTTCATCTCTGGTACGAATACTCAGCGGGCACTGTGCCATAGGTAAACATGCAATGTGAACGCTAAGGGGACATGCCTCAGAACGAATGTTCAGTCCCAGAATTAGAGACGAAGAAGAAACACAATCTATCCAACATCTCCTCTGCGAATATTCAGCCCTAGCAACGAACAGAAGTTATTTATTTCTTAGAACTAGAGGATCCAAGCGGTGTTGGTTTGAAAATCCTCCGAGCATTTACACATGAATCTCGCTTGTTTGGCCGGTAAGCAGGTCTCACGGTTGTTTAGCACTCCCTAACATCTGGTTTAAGCTCGCCGTCAAGGCCGCCATTTTACCAACCTACCTATTGCTGGGGTCTCACTTCGTTGAGAGTAGCTAACAACATTGGTTCTTGTTTTGGACAAAAACCAGAAATCTTTGAGCGACTTGTGCATGTCTTGACTGTCTCAATCCTCTAGTACCAGTCCTCCACGTTTTATGATTGCTTAGAACGCTGTGTTTCCGCGAATTGGGATCATTTTGAATAAATATGATGAACGGCGATGGATTTGTTGTACAATTGTGCTGATTATGGGCCCAATTCACCACACTTCAATAGTTTTACACCACACTTCAAGTTAGAAATAACACAGAGGTGGAAATATATTAAAGTAGAGTCATGATCAGTACAGTACCTCTAGCTATTTATAAGGACTCTTTTCCCAATCGAAATCTGTGTCAAAAATGAAATGTGCCAAAGTTGATTGAAAATCTAGTACCACATCAGAGTGCACATCTTTATACCATTTCACCAATGCATACACAACAGCAAAACAAATCATTACTTGTCTCAACTGACAGCTGTGCGTTGTGTCAAAAGTCGTGGAGAAAAAAAACTATCGTCGTGTTTTGTTTCCTAATTTGCAGTCGCAGTGAAAATTTAATTGAACGACATTTTTCTCTTATTTATACAAGCAACAAGCACGAAATGGAAACCTCTCCTCAAACTGCTCAAAACACTGGCCATAGTCACTGAACTTCGCAAATAACTTTAGACAGTACACACAAATTATAAATGGGCGTCTAATTGTTTTGCTATCAGTTCAACTGAAACCAAAGTTGCACCAACAAATTTCTTTTTTCCTGTATTTTCTCTTCTTCGCATATAAGAAATTAGTAGTAAATATAGTGAACAGGTCTGTTGAAGGCAAATAAATGAAATTGGAACAGTGGAGCCCTGTCAATGAGATCTACAGTTAGTTATATGTTGTCGCATGGATCCGGGGAGGTTGTAATGTCTCGTCCGGACTACGAGCAGTGCGCTTATCATCACGGCTGTTTGCTGGTGTTGTTGCGTGGAATCGGGGATGCGAAACCACGTTCATTGCAGAAAATCTTTGATCGAGTGAGGAAAGTGAATAATGTTAAGATTCCAGGTGGGTGTGAATCTCGTTCGCTAATGCAAACAAGAAATTACGGTGCAAGTGTGCAGGGATTGTAATCATGAACGGGTTATAGGTCAATTAGTCTACGGCAAAGTTATCGCTCTTTGAAAGTGCAATTGTGGAAGTATTGAGATGACTCAGATGCAATCTAAAATGCACACAGCGTTTTAAGAAAATTGTTGCTACCGTGATTGATTTATTGATTTTAAAGACGTTCATGACTGTAATCTTTTAGTGGAAATGTGTAGTCGGAGAGTGAATTAATTCTGTTGATTTCAGATTCGAATGGCGTGGTGCGTGACATTTGGCTGCGGTACATCCATGACCATCCTGTTGAAAACAATGACTGGGGCGACTTTCAAACGCACAGACGGCTGCTGGGGTTGATCACAATCGGGAAATTCGAGAAGCAAATTGAACTTGACGAACTCTGCCGACAGCATGAGTTAATCAAGGCTGGTTACAAGACAACGCTCTATGATTCGCGAACGATTCTCTTTGGACCAATGGATACCTCCAAGCGCGGGGAGGTGGACAAGACTACTGGGAAATATGTTCAAGAAGAGTTCACAATGCCAATTAGCTTTAAACACCGAGTTGTATCATACCACGAAAACGATCCCTGCATCGACTTGGAGCTCCACATTGACGAATTCGCGAAGTCGCTGTTCTGGGGCGTCGAAGCTAAGCGAGCGGACAAATTGGTGGAAAAATCGCCACTGCTGTTGGCTCCATTTGAAAAGAAGGACTTCGTTGGACTTGATATGGAATCACGAAACAATCGTAAACGGTGCGCCGGTCGTGTAAAAAAGAATTTAGCTGATCTAACCCTGCAAGCCGGTTTGGTCAGCGAGGCCTTGAGCCTGTATCATACAGCTTGCGAAAGTTTACGTGCCATAGGCGATGCACTGTGGGTTGGTGCTTCGGAAGAGGGCTTGTGCGCAGCCTCCGCCATTATTCTTTACCCGCAGATGCGTGAAGTTGAAACTCTGCATCGGAACGCAAGCCTCCAGGAGGGCACATCGTCGCAGTTGAAATCAACGCCAGAAAAATGGCGTGCGAGTGACTTAACAAAGAAAGTCGCAGTGGAAAATTCAATCCCCAGCGACCCGCCACAAATCGCTTCGAACTCGTCATCAACGTCATCGGTCTCATCGATTCTAACGTCGTCTTCGTCAAATTCATCGTCGCTCTCGTCGTCAGTATCAATGGCAGGAGGTCGCAATGACTTGCCGATGTACATCCTCAAGCCCGAAGAGATTTCTAAGTTCTACAGCAATGCCATTATCAATTACAGCAAGTACAGACATGCGGCGATAATTGAAACTGAAGCCGCCCTAAAGGCAGCGCGGATTTTCATCGAGCAGGAGAAAAATCTGGACGTCACAATGTTTCTGCAGAATATTCTATCAATTAACTTGAACATGAGCGACCAGGATCGCGTGAAGAGATTTGAGGTGATAACGGACTTATATCAACGCATCGGATATCGGAGAAAGGCGGCGTTCTTTCAACGAATGGCCGCTTGGAAGCATGTGGCGGGGAATCAGAATCCGGACTGGGGGCAAAACTATCGACTGATCCTCGAGAGTTTCCCTGGATATTTGCTCTCATTGGACCCCTTGGAAGTGATTGAGAACAACGCCGGTTGGCCCACGCTGCAAATTGAGCAGCTGCAGTCCTTAATCACTGCCGCCCGACGCTTGGGTCATCCAGCCTTGGCAACACGTCACATGACATTTCTGCTTCAGACGCAGTGGGACAACATGACACCTGCCGAGCAAAGTAAGATGGCACAAGATCTTCAAGTGAGTACTGGATATTTCTTTCCACCACCTGGTTGATGGCACATTTGTCACCTTTTCAGACTCTGAGTTCACAATGTGAGGGATCACCGGTTCCCTTGGTGCTGGAAAATGGGACCGTCATACCTCCAGCGAATTTGACAGACATCCCCTACTGCTTGGAGTTGACGCTCAAGGACCTACCGTCACACTTGCGACCGCAACAAATAAAAGTGATCAAAGTTGATAGCGGTCCTTTCCTTTTCACACCCATACACTTTAGTTCGATTGACAGGCGTGAAAAGAAAAAGGACAAGAATAAAATCTGTAAGTTGCTTTTGCAGCCAGTCTGAACCTGAATGAGTTTATCGCCTCTTTTAGCATTCTTCTGGGTGCAAAACGATCTGTCCGAGGTCACAATTAAGGTGCGCAACCCTCTCCCGTTTGAGTTGCAAATCTGTGATATGCGGCTTTTGACCAATGGCATTGTGTTCGAGGCGTTACCTGAAACAGTCAAACTGCAACCGAACGTTCCAACGCCCATCACCCTGCACGGAACACCGATTGAGGTAGGACAGCTAGAAATCCAAGGATACAGCACGCACACGTTGGGCGTAAAGTCGAATTGCCGACTGAAGCACATGCGCAATCGAAATTTCCCTCAGAACTATCTTATCGATGTTATCCCAGCTCTGCCTCGGATAAGTGTCAAGACCTCGCTGCCGCAGACAGCAACCTTTTGCACGCTGGCCAATTCGGAAACAGTCATCACCTCGGCCAGCTTGACTCTGTACAATGGAGAGACGTCGATCTGCACCATCACCATCATCAACGATAGTCCACTACCAGTTGAGCACTTAGAAGTGACTGTCAGCTCGAACGTGGATCAGGATGCTCAGGCCAGGATTTTTCACATCGACGAAGCAGAGCTGCAATCGAAGCTCCCCATACCCCCAAAGAGCACGATTGACTTTCCCGTGCGTATATTTGGCGACGCGGACTTCATCTGTCCTGTGGTCAGTGGTCGGGCTGCTTCGGTTCATTCGGGAGGCACCATGTTTGTCGGCGGCCATAACGACGGCCCGCAGAGTCTGGGTTACTCCACATTGTCATCGGGTCATGCTAGTCTACCAAGTCGAGTGAGTTCGCCGACTCCCCAACATCATACGATAGCGGGAAGACGAAATGATATGTATACGTCAAGCTTTCGTTCCTCTCATTCCGGTGGTCAGTCATCTCTGGCTGCACTTAGCCTTCCACAGCCGTCCAATAGCACCGTCGGTCAACACGTTGAAGCGCAGTTTCGCATGAAGTACTCCGGAGGAGAAGCCATGCGGGAAGGGTATTGCCGCCAATGTGGCATATCGTTTAATGTGGAACTCCTGCCCAGTGCGCAGATCACTAGCTGGGATGTCCTGCCCGCTGAGATGTGAGTCACTGCGATTTGTGTGAATTTGGTGTACGAATTCCGCCCCTTTTGTTTTCTAGACCGTCTCAGTTTTATCTCGTGCTGGATGTATCGAATTTGACTGCTCAAGAAATGTCGCTCAACTACACTAACAATAAGAACATCCTAATAGAGGCCAAGGAAAGCTGCCGAGTTCCTATACCCGTCGACAGATGTTCGCTGGAGAGCCTGTGTAAAACTGACGAGAAGATCGAGGATCCAGGTGCTGAGTGAAGGCGACCATAATTGATTCAGAGGAGTGTCTACATGTGTTGCTTGTTTTCGAATTCCAGGTCAAATGTCCATGAATGCGCAGCCTTCTTACAGTGACGTGATCAGTAAATTGTGTTCAGATCATATTGCAGAGCGTGTCAGCATAAGTTGGCTCCTGACCGGAACAGAAATTCAAGGTATAGCGTCGTTAAAAGGGATAGTCCTAACACCCGCCATGATTGATCTTACCACAGTGGCCCCCCTGCAATGGAGTGAGTATTATGGGAAAGCAAATAAGTAACCTTATGTAACTTAATGTACTCCTCCACAGCTGTTGCCATACAAAATACTCCCGTGCAGCCGCAATCAGAAGTTGTGTGCACAGCTGGTCATAGCGTAACCTTAAGCGTAACTGTTTGCAATCAATCGGTGACACCTCTCAAGCACCTAGCATTGACAATACAGTTTTATCAAGACTACAAAAACGGCGTGGACAATTACAGTCTGGACGTCGCCATGTCCGGTCCAAACCAGTAAGTCTTTCCTTCCTTTCAACTGCATAGGGACACCGCTGATGAAATGTATACGCTTTTAGAGTATCAATTCCTTTGCTGCAGAAGAACGAGGAGGTTCAACACGAGTGCACCGTAATCTTCTTTACTCCCGGCATATACAAGACCAACATTCAATGCCGTTCCCTGCCCGCTCAAGTCAAACCCCATGTGCCAGCGGCAACTGTGGGTCAATTAGAGCAGCAGCCAGTACACCAAAATTTCGCCAGCTACCATGAGAGCCAACAACACGCTTGGAAGTTCATTCCACCAATCGAGGTAACCGTCCTCGAGCAATAGTTAGCGGTTGGATGTGGAACATCGTCCCATCGCGCATTCCCCCTCGTTTTAGGCAACCGCACTGTTTTCCTTCCCCGACCCTGTAAATAATTAACTAATATGTTAGAAGATGTTTTAAGTTGAGGTTATCGATGTTATTAAATGAAAGTTGATTGTTTTAGAAACTATATACGCTGAGCTCATGTGAACAATACACGAAACGCATGCGAACCTTCGAGCAGTACCTCATGTCACGTGTACTGGCTGGTTATCCAAATACTGTTGCTGACATGAAGTTGTGTCACATGCGTGAAAGCAAACAAACCTATGGCTAGGAATCCGTTTTACTTTCTGTAAACCATTGTTCTGATTATGCATAACTTATCTTGAATAACCTACTAAGAAATAATGTTGATTAAACAAACGAGCTAAAGCTATACATGTATATGGATGTACGTATGTATATTTTTATAATTGCAACAAAACAATAAACAAACACAAGAGAGACACGTGGCACACATGGCAACAGAATCAGTGAGATCTAGGAGGAGTGTAGTTGCCGACTTAGAAAAGGAACTAGCGTCGTCTATGTCTGTGCACATTCAGATGTTAGCTGCTATTAGTGAATAACAATTCAAGGGCGTACTAGTTGATTCTATTGATTCGTGCGTTTGTGAAGTAAATTGGGTATTATACGTTTTACGTCTAGGTAGAAATATTATTAAAAAAAACAAAAGGTAACAAATTATGTTAAAGGACTACTGATAATAAAGATATGAATTCAATGCAATACGGGCAAGTTAAAACGGCGTTTATTTAATCTAATCCAAATCTTCTTCATGCGACGGTGCAGTTTGGGGTGGACTGGACCTCAAGCAACAAGATCTGTGGCCAGCCGCCTTCAGTTTCGCACGCCGAGTTGGCAGGGTCTACTTTGGTGAGCCACCTTAGACGCGGGCGTGTAAGACACACGCGGTTTCGTTGTTCCATAGGTTCACAATTGAAGATTCTTCGGGCAGGAGCTAAGTTGGCATGACGTTGGATCCGTAAACGCCTGACTAGACTACAGCTGTACAGCACATACAGTTCGTGGTTGAAGCTTCCCCTGCCTATCCCATCAATACAAACAGGACCAGAACCTTTCTTTCGACGAGACCATGGACATCTTAATCAGCTTTGGAAATTGTAAATGTCTCCCTGGCATGGAGAGACAGACTGAGATGATCAGTGTGTTGAATAAAGTCCAGTTGGTTCTTCGAGAAACCACTCGCAAAACCAAACAGCAGCTGGCGTGGATTATGCTGAATTTGATCTCCATATTGATGTTGTTAGTACTGTTTACTGCGGAGGCGAGGAAGATGAAGTCATTAACTACCTCGAAGTTATAGCTATCCATTGTTACGCTCTGTTCTAGACGAATACTTAATAATACGGGTGTCTCTATCGCCCGATGCGGACGTGGGTCTACCTTCTGCAGCAGCCACTCTTGTGCACAGGTGAGAGGGGCACAGAGTGTGAGGTGTTTCAGGAGCTTTCTCCAAACACATGCAATGTCAATAACTCAAAAGAGTTGGATCACAGAAATAATGAGGCCTTCTTAAAATCCACGTTAAAGCTGACATCGTAAAGATATCAATGGAAAATCCTGGCTATAAGTATTTTAGATGAATATTTGTCCCTGAGAAAGAGAAATGGGCGTCGCGATTGCTCACAGCAGTCCAAACACCGGCAACGTGTCCTTGATTCCGAGCTGATTAAATGGAGTAAGAAATGAGAAACACATTTTCCAGGCGGTATGAGGCAATAGATGAACTCCTGATTTCTTCACTTCTTCTGATAGCGCTACCGTTCGGGCGTGGTGAACCTGACACCAGAGTAAAATCTGTCCTTGTCGTCAGATGAGTCGGAAGTCGGTGCACCTCTTCCGGACAGAAAAAATACGATGTTCAGCTAGAAAGAATTTTGTGTTTGTGTGCAGAGAAGGACCACGTTATATAATTTTTTTTCACTTAGTTCAATTAAGGCCCTTTGTCGCATTGGTGTAACAAATTAAACAGGTTTTCGGTGATTTATGACAGGCAACAAATTGTATTCTGATGTCGTTTAGGCTGTGGTGGCGTTCCTAGTTCGTAGGAGGTGTTGGATGCTTTCCTCATCCCCTTCGTCTAGGCAGCTTCTACAGAAATCGTTCGATAATAGGCCTAGTCTTTTTGCGTGACGGTCTAGAACGCAGTGTCCAGTTCTTATTTCCGCTGCAGTGATAATTTTACATCTCTTTAGGGAGATCAAGTTCCTTGATGTTTTTGGATCGAGATGTGGTCAGATTTGTTTTTTTTGTAATTTGCGAGCGCACAATGGATTGTTAGTACACTTAAGTGTCCGGGTTCAAGACACAACACGGGCCGAAGGTGTAGACGGAGAAAGGGAGAGGAGGGACCTGTGAACATTTAAATATCTGCGGATTGTATTCTGGGGGAAATATTAGGCTGGGAAGAGCATTCCATATTCGTGTCGTGCGGCTAATGAACGAGTCTCTAAATTTAGCTGTGCGTCCGAAAGTAGGCTTAAGGGTAAGGTGATGAGCACTCCTGGGAAACGGGTCTTGCGATAAAATAGCGATAAAATACGGATAGAGATGAGACGGTACGTCGATGTTCGAGCGAGTCAAGTGACTCTGCAATACTGTTGTCTCCAATACGTTTTATCGCTCGCTTTTGGATTCTATCTATAAGGTGCAGGGTGCTTTTGGGGGCACCAGACCAGATATGAGCGTTATACTCAAGTTTGGGGCGTATATACACCTTATAAATGAAAGCCAAATCAGAAGGGGTGAAGTATTTCTTGCATCGATTGAGGAAACCTAAACATTTCGCAGCATTTTTGGCGACCTCAAATATGTGATCGTTCCAACTAAGTGCTGTGTTGATACACATACCAAGGATGGAAAGCTTTCCGGTTTCATCGACACAGGTGCCATTCATGGATAATGGCTGATTGAGAAGGGTTCGCTTGAGTGACAGCAGACAACATTGAATTCCACTCGATTGTTCTTTCCCCAGTTAATTATGCTGTCAAGATCGGAATTCAATGTGCTTGTCATACGCTGCCGTTCCAGTTCTACGGCCGAAGGGCGGGGTCGTGAGTCTTGGAACGAATATGAAAAGCTGAGGGTGCTGTCATCAGAGCAGGAATGGATTGGATTAGAAGTAGCAGACAAGAGATCATTTATAAAAATGAGAAAGAGTGTCGGAGACAGAACAGAGCCTTGGGAAACACCAGCATTTATTTGGTGGATATCAGACTTGAACCCGTCCAAAACAACTTGAATTGAACGGTTCGAAAGGTAATTTCTAATCCATTGAAGAAGAGATTCATCGACATGATGATGATGCCAAACTCTGTCAAATGCCTTGGAAATATCAAGCGCAACGATCTTGCTTTCGCCTGCATTGTGCAAAGATTGGTTCCACTTTTCGGTGAGATAAGCTTTCAGATCACCAGTGGACCTGTTGCTGCGGAAACCATACTGCCGGTCATTAAGAGCCTTCCGCGATTCGAGATATTTCATAAACTGACGATTTATCAGCAAGAGAGAGATTCGACAGGTACCTGCCACCCATCTGACATTGGATTATTGAGCTGTAACTTGAAGGTCGCTATTCTACCCCTAAAGTTACCAGTTATAGGTATGTTGCCTATGTTATAACAGAGTCCATCAAATGTCGGTCTAGTGGCGCGTTTAGTGAGCTCCTCAGCTTTGCAGTTTTCCGAGATGGCCTGGTGCCCAGCAATGGGTTCTGTGTTGCTCGCTAATAGATGCGCCGTAGTCGATTCCTATTTAAGAGTATACAGAGTACGATGCCAGGGATTTGATTGCTGCCTGGCTATCCGTGAAGATAATCACCATTACTTCCGCTTGGAAAACGCTGCAGTGATTTGTTAGAGGAATGGATTTGCTCAGATTAAGACATTGCGAGAAAACGCCACTTCCTACTCCATCATCCGTCTTGGGTCCAGTTGTGTAAAATGTGTGGCTTTACCAAAGGGTACAGAGCAGCCGTACAGTAGGTCTTATAATAGCCTTAAATAGGACCAACTTATCTACTTACTCTCTTAACTGGATGGTTATTCTTCCTCGAATCAGTGTTTCCGAAACCAGTTTCATTTTCTGCGAAGTTGGTCACCCCTTGTGGCCGACTTTTTGTACAATTATAGCAGCAACGCTGGGAATACATTTTGTTTATTCTTTTAAATGTAGGTCTTGTTGAACTAGGTACGTAGGGTAGGAAGGGGTCTGCCAGTGAAATCACCAGCACCCTTAGACAATGTTGATCCATTTGATCCAATTTGATTCCAACTGCAATTGGGACTGGACCAGAAGTTTGCTTTCACTGGAATTCGAACCGGGGACACCACTAACTAGGGCATGCCGTTGGTTAAGTGGAAAGCCCCATCCAGTCGTCTCGCGTTAAACTCACCACATAGCAAATATCTGCCAATTCGCACATCATTTAAAATACATTTTGAAGCGTGATGAGAGCATTCACGTGACAATCTTTCGTCACGGAGAAGTACACGCTCCACTCTGAATTAATGTCATTACCTTGTGTTTCACTGCATCTGATTTTGCCGCGTGAAAGTTAATTCCAGCATCAATCAAGTTACAAAACGTTAAAGGGCGTCGACGGTCAGCTAAAAATAGAAAATGACTTAACTTTCATTTATTTCTCGTCAAGCGCTGCACCCCGTCCGGTCGTATAAGTGATAAAATGGAGTGATAACAAAAGCGCACTGAATTCAAGAACTTGTGCTGTGCCATAACACGACATTAGTACTGCGACCATAAAGCTCTATTGTACCCGCTTCAGAGATTTGGCAACTCCTCTAGATGGGATTTCTTGGAAGTTCTGTTCATCATTTTGAATCCCTTTTGGACAAGGGATGGACAGTCGATTAGTTGTGCTCCATAATTACTTTCGCCTGGCCACAGGGCCTTCAGATTTCTACACTGGTAAGGCTCATTTTATGCAGGTGATAATTACATGCTCCGTGTGCAGTTAGTGATTCACATAGCGTCAGCTTTGTTAAGTTGTAGAGCTTCTTTGTCTACCCTCCTACCTGTCCCAAAACTGGTCCTGGTTTGGTTTTGATATCAGCATTTTCATCACTTCATGGTTTTCATGGCCTGGCAATCAAATCAGTTTTCGACTCCTATTTTCTGCCAGCGTATTTAGTCCTTTGTGGCAGATCGCCTTAGAGCTAAATGTGCAGCTCTTTAGCGCCTTAAACCTTAAATGCCGACATTTCCATTTTGAGCAAATACTCATGGAAGAAAAAGTTTGTTGTGAGCAAGTGCAGAGTGCCCCATTGGGTACCAGAAATGAAGTATGATAAAGATGCCCAACTTCTACTTCTTTTGCCCCTTAAAAATTTTTACAACCATTTTTATCGTTTTCTTAATCCAAATTGACCAATCAGAGAACAGCACTTACATTATTTCGTGAATAACCGTCAAAAATGCATGAATAACTGTCAAAAAGTCTCTGAAATTCGTCGATAGACTAGGGGTCTTCTCTTCTTGTCTAGAATACTTCATTTCTGACTGGGCACGTACTACCTGTGACATATCCTGGTTAGTTATATGAAAAGTAGATAGACTCCTCTACAACATATAATGTATTTTCCAAACAAAAAACATTTGGGCATTAAAGGGTTAAGAACCGCTTGACTGTCTGAGAATATACAGTTGAATCGCGATAATTCGTATCAAAGACTCAGTCCCTTGAACAAATTGCGGTAATTCGTACAAAACCCATATGTTTCGGTCAACGTTGATAGCTCGCATATTTTTTCTCCGTGAACAAGAGTAGACTCTCTGTAATTCGTATAGCTTGTGTCACGCGTCTCATTAATTCGTATTTCTTTCTTCGCGTCATTTTGTTATAGTTTCTGTATGGATTTGTGCGATTGCCTGTTGTCTTGTCTGTGTTCGTCGTTGGTTGTCAGTTAAGTCATCGCTTTCAGTTTACAAGATGAGCTCGAAAAAATACATGTTCCTCTCTGTCGGCAAGAAGCCAAGCATAATTTTTTATTGAAGCCGTATCCAATAAAGAAAATCAGAAGACTGAGCGTTCTGGTATCGCTCCATCCAAGCTTACAGCCATTTTAAAAGGGCTATTTTCGTGTGTAAGGTGAATATAGTTTGACTTAACATTCCTTAATTTGACTCTACATACATTTGACATTTCTTACCAGCTTCGGTCACTGAGAGTTCTGTGAAGCATTGTTTTTGCGAATAGCCTCTTTGGTCTTGTCATCGGGCATCTCAATCTTACATAGCTCGCAGAGTGCTGTGAGGCTTTCTATAGCGTCCCGCATCGGTTGGTGGATGGCAAGTCTTTTGCCATTTTCCAGCTTCTCTACCAGAGACTTGTTTTTTGCTCTCCCAGTCTGTGATGATGGTCGATTGTCTGCTGGTGTCATACTCGTGTTTTGAGTCCACGTTTGGACTAGCAAAAAAAAAATTTGCCGCTTGTCTAATGGGCCAATGGGCGACCTTTGCAGTCTGATACTTTTCTTGCAAGGATTGTCCTCGTTGTTGCTGACTTTCCTCCTTTGTTCGGGTTGGTGCTTTTGTTGTTGGCTTGGAGTTCCTGTTCTCGTGGCTGTTATTGAATTCATCTCTGTTCGGTCCCCACTCAAAGCCGCTACCAAAGCTCGGATGTGTAGGTACCTCTTGATCCCATGCAGTGTTGCCGCTGAAAAACTTGAGAAAGTCGCACAAAAAAATGTCTCGGAACAAAAAAAAACTTGCAATTGTCAGAAATCGCTACAAATTTTAAGGTTTTATCACGCTTAGGAGTGTTGCAGTCTTTTAGTTGCATTCTCTTATAATTAGTGTTGAGTTTATTGCTTATGAGAAACTTAACGAAGTGCTTCGTGAAAGAAATATGTTTCATATAAAATAGTCGCCGATGTCATTTTATGGTCTCTCAGCGGTTCGCGGCCTCAAAAAAATGTCAAATTGCGAAAGTCGCATAGCGGAAGCCCTGATCGCATGGTTGGTTGAGTTCATAATTGCAACATTGTTGCCCCTGCACTGCACAAAATATTCTCTTAATACATTTATGAACACGAATACTGCCGCACGTTTGCTGCAGGTCAGCATTGTCAAGAAAGTATTCAAAAGTGCAACAAAAAGGGCGACACAAAAAGTGTTTGGTTGACATTTGTATTGATGAAATGAATGTCTACGTCATGTCTAAGAAGAGTATGATACTAGGTTTAATTTTTTAAAAAATATAATAAATCGACCAACTTTCAAAAAAATTAAATAATGAAACCGTAGCAAAATACGCAGCAAAAAGGCCATGCTTTTAAATAAAAAGAATCGGACCGGACATGTCCCAAAGAGTAGATATTTCTTTAAAATAATAAGATAATTTCCGTATGATGTTCTTAGGAAACATTTTTGCACGAAAAAGTCCACTTTTCGGTTACTTTTCCTGCAATCCTGCAACAAAACAAATATCACTCCCAATTTGACCGCAGTTTGACTGTCACATTGCTTTTATGAACGCATTTGCCGACTGCTCTCATGCACAGTCACTGCAGTGCATGATTGAGCGCAAAATCTTGCAGGGCTACCGCAGTGTGACGTTTACGAACTCGGCCGTTGTCTTTGCATGCAGTGAGGGTTGGCACAGGCTTTTGTGTAGTTTTGTGGCAGAGCCGGGTCGGTGTTACACCTGGACCTGCACCTCCAACTTAATGACGACGAAACAACAAAACAAACAACAGCCTAACCAACAGAATTTCACTCCTACTTACTCAGGTAACGCCATACTGCCCACGTCAATATACCGTAAATACGACCTTATTGGGCTTCGGTTGTATGCCTAAATAGGCGGTTTCCATGTGGTATTTTCCTTCCGTGTTATTGGAAGAAGTATACGCAGTCTAAGAAGCACCTATTTGAAGATGGTGCTGACTCGTCTTGTCGCAGAAGGTTCACAGGGGTTTCTTCAGCCTTTTCAGTTTTCCCCTTCTTCTCTTACGCTCTTGGTCGGAGACTGCTTATTTGTTATTCGTAGGTAACCTGATGACTTCTGTCCAGGCATATCAACAGTAGCCCGAGCTTAGCAGCGTGAGGGGGTGCCTAATATCGGCTCTGTGTGTGCAAATCTTTTATCAATCTCCGTATTTTCGTGTACGCCCAAGTCGCAACCAGAATGGAAGTATTTTAGAGATAGCCAACTTCTGCCTCCCTTGACCCTTCACATTTTTGACAACTCCCTGCAGTCGGCCTCGTTTTAAAGCCCGCTTATAGCTTGTTTCTGACACTCTCCTCTTCACCATTTTATCATTAAGACGTTAAGACGCTACGTCTTGCCTAGGAGCTGTTTTAGGGACCAGAGGGATTACCTTTGAATGGCGCTGCTGGAGTACAACTGACAAAGTCTACATTACGATTCATTTGACCTCAATGTCGGTGTCACCATTCCCGTTCCATTGTAAAATTATGCTAGTGCGTTGAGATTCTGTAAAACCTCCCTTAAAAACATTGAAGAACGCCACGAAAGTGAGAAACTGACTGGCTGTCTTTTCCGATATCTCCAGTCCACCAAAACAAACAGAAAAAAAATCCTTGGTATCAGAAACTTTTATTTGGTCAACTCGTGTAGAAATAAGCAATTATCGTTGGAGGCGGACAGCATGATGAGTTCGTCCGGATGGAAGGCTACATCATTTACGCTACCCTCGTGCGGCGATAAGTCCAAAAGCTTACATCCGGTGGCAGCGTCCAATACCTGAACAACACAGCTCGAGCTTCCGGCTGAAATCTAGAAAAAGGAAATTCCATTAAATTCAATTCCCACAATGTAGGCGTAATGCAATGCTTACCATTCCACCGTCCGGCGACCAGGTGCACCTTAACAACCCCGACGCATAGCACTGATTAGTGGGGAAACAGTGTGCTGCTCGATCGAGGGAGGTATATGGACGGACATCCCAGATGCGGAGTGTGCTGTCTATGGAATGTGACAATACGAACGAGCCACATGGGGACAGCGCCAACCCCGTGACTGCACCCGCATGACCCTCGAGGGAACAGATGACATTCGCCGTGCGCAGGTCCCATATGCTTACGTTTTTGTCTTGGCCACCAGAAAACACATAGTCTTCGGATTCGCTAAACGAAGTCGACGTCACCTCACTGCCAGTTGGTATAGTCAAAACGCAGTCCCCTTCCCGGGCATCCCAAATGCGAACAGTTCCATCACTTCCTCCAGAGCACAACACTGGATGTCCGGTTCGTGTTCTCTGCACACTATTGACTGTCCCATCGTGGCCCTCCAAAGTGCCTGTTCTTAAGCCAGCGGATGTGTCCCAAATGCCGAGAGTCTCGTCCTCTGAACATGAATAGATGTTCGTTCCGTCACGGCAGAAGTGGGCCTCCATCACAGCTCCTGTGTGCGAATCGGATTCCAAGACCATGGATGCCATGCTGTCAATGCGAATTTGTCCGGCCCGATTCGCCGAAAGAAAGTAATCGCCCGATGGGTGAAATTCACAGCACAGGACTGCGCTCTTCTGGTCTTCCAAGCGCGCCAAGGGTGTACAAATGTTGGAACCCATCTGGATGCCCTCACACCGCTTTTTCAATTCCATCAGAGGGAAATTGTGTTTTTTGATATCCATTTTGGTTTTTCGAGTATATTCAAATAATGTAAGAGCAAACCGAAGCGAGCTAGATGCTATCCGTCCCTCTAATCCTTCCCGATAAACTGATGCCGAATGAACGGGTGCTGTTGCTTATATACGCCGATGGACTGTTTGACCTGAATTCGGCGTTTTTTGCACAATCATTCAATTTGCACATGGTGTGTGCTTGTGTTGGTGTAGGCACTAGGAGTAGGTAGTATAAAAAAAGCACGAGGAAGAGGTGCGCATGCGAGGACTAATTTTATGATCTGAAAATTATTTTCGTAAACATGGGCGTTTCTTAAAGGGTTTATCCTCACGAAAACAGAAAAACTGGAAAAAAAGGAAGGACTTTTATGATTTTTCATTTCTTTAGCAACCTAATTCGAGGAAAAATGTCCGGGTGTTCAAAAAATGCACTTTATTTCGGCAATTGAGTAAAAAAGAAAACGCACGTCACGGATAAAAAGTGATATGGATGCAAAATGGAACGACTGCTAATTGTTATGCAACGCGGCTTGTTACTTTCATGTTTTCAACAGCAAATTGATCTCGGGTGCCAGGGATTTTCCGAAATACCTCACCCTTCTGCCAGTGCTCCAATAAATGGTAAAGCCTACATCCGCTCCAAAATTGCATGCATTCCAGGAAGGTCATCACTCGCAAGAATAAATTACTTTGACGATGTACAATTTTGAATTTGTAAAAGTGTAAAATGCAGGAGGCCTAATTTCGTTTTTACACGGTTCCAGAAAAAATCGTGTAAAAGGGGCATGAATTACGAAGAAAAAATGGGATTGGTTCCACGTCCTGCAATACTGTAAAAATACATAAAATAAATAATTTATACAACAAACTAAATTATGAGAGCGCATTAGTGTTTTACAATTTTATATATAACTAAATAATTTATGTATAATATATATAGTACGTTCTCGATGAACGCAACTCTAGATTTACTCAACTCCTCGGTTTCCACAACAGCTGAATTTACAACATCGTTGACGCGGTAATCGCAACATTAAACAAAAGTTACTCGATAAGTGCAACTTTTCTTCTTTTATGCGTATTTTTTTGTTA
Organism: Eristalis tenax; assembly: GCA_905231855.2. Lineage (NCBI taxonomy): Eukaryota > Metazoa > Arthropoda > Insecta > Diptera > Syrphidae > Eristalis > Eristalis tenax. The sequence goes on along the minus strand of HG993125.1, from coordinate 70,616,801 downwards.
CTTAGTTTCTTGGCAATCTTTGTTGTTTTCTTTTGCCTTACATTTTCTCTCGGCAGTTATTTTACCGCTGCTTCTGAGTAATAGAACGATGAATGTGTGCACTGAAAGCATGTTTGTTAGTTTACTGAATTCAGTTCAGAGTTTTAAAAATGGGTGTCATTAAAAAAATTCTAAAATTATCAATGAAATTTTAGAAAAGATTAAGAAAGGAGCTTCCGTACGTTCATTATACCGTGAGTACATACTCACATACTCATATATACGTGATACATAGCAGAATAAAAGGAAGAGAGGGCGAAATGAGAAAGTTTGTTTCCGATACCGAATGTGGACCCGGGAAGAGGATAACTTTAAAGGCTGGCGAATACCCGAATATGGAAAAAGCACTGTACAAGTGGTTCCTAAAACAAAGACAGCAAAATGTGTCAATTTCCAGCGAGGTCCTCAAGACAAACGCTTCCTCATTGCATGAGAAGATAAAGGAAAGATTAGGATCTTTTAATGCGAGCACTGATTGGGTGACAAATTTTAAAAAGAGGCACGGAGTTCGCCTTTTGATAATTTGCGGGGAAAAACTGTCAAACAAACCGCAGTTTGTGGATCAATTTTTAATTAAACTTAAAGAAAAGGTCAGAGAGCTCGACTTGACTCCTCATCAAATTTAGAGTTCGGATTGTTCTACCGACTTATGCCCAACAAAACTCTAGTCGATTTTAGGGAATCGTCAGCTCCTGGCCGAAAGATAAGTAAAGAAAGAATCACGTTTCTCGTCTGCTCTAATGTCTCTGGTTTACACAAAGTTAAGCTTTTTGCAATCGGTAACTCTGCAAACCCACCATCTTTTAAAAATTTTGAACATATGCCCGTTGTGTACAAGGCAAATAAAAATGCTTGGATGACGTTAGCATTCTTTGAACAACGGATCCACTCGACATTTGTGCCTGAGGTAACAAAACTAAACCGGCTAAGGTAGGGCTTTATTAATACTAATAAAATAATAAATTGGTTATATTTAATATACATATTTGCAAGCGTTGGTTTTCCTTGTTGAGATTTAATTGAAATTAAATTAGCTTGAATTGAACTTAAAAAAAATATAAACGCGCTTATTGCAACAACCTCGATCATTGCAACTACCCTTATTTTTATTAGTTGCGTAAATCGAGAATATACTGTATAACTTAATTTTTCAAAGATTACGGCTGATAGAAATTTGTTCAACAACACAATTTTAAAATTAGATCAATAAATAAATAATTATAGAAACAGGAATAAAGTTCCGCTAGATGTGCAAAATAAACACTGTGGATCTTGAGTCTCGATGAACATTTCTAACATAGGCCTTGGTTAGTCGTACGTTTATGAGAACTCCTCGTGTTAAATAAGACCGAAATGTTTCGTCGTGTAAATCCATGAATAGCTAGCATGAACTTTTACGTGCATTTCATTTTATACTGATATAACAAGTTTCTCGTGTTTTCGGTCATCGAAAATTTGGACCATCGGATGGAGGTGTGCCGCCGTGGTCGCAGCCGATATTTTTTCCATACATAATTGAACCATACCAATATTATCATAATAAGAGAAATGACAATAATTTCCTAAATAATTTGTGTTTTATTCAAAATCAACATCGGCATCAAATTTTTCCCTTTACATAGTACAGTAGAGCGTCGATTATCCGAGCTAATTTAATTAATTCTCGGACTCTAAATCGGATAATCAAATTTGATCACAAATTTCGAATAATCGGACACATAGGCGAATCAAATACTATCCTGGTATGTAGTCCAGTCCTTTTTATTTTTAATTTCAGACAATATGCGTGTTTTATTGAGAACTCAGTACTCAGCTCAGCAATGATCCTCAATTCTCATTTTATTTTTTTGTGTCAAAAGTTGGTGCGCGTGTCCTTACTTACATGGCATTAAATATCAAAATACGAATACAGCGCCTCTATATTTAATTTTTTGTCAAATGTATTTTATAATGTTCTCACAAATATGGTTTTATTTACTAAAAGCGTTTGAATAATTAATAAAAGACGGATTACAAATTGGGGTACCTTATGCTATGTCGAACTATTTAGAACACCAAAAAGTGTTGTCATCGGCATCTGTGATTCAGTGGTGTTATCTAAATTGTATGAGATGCGCCACATTTGATAGAGGTTCTTCAACGCGCTCTAGTCAGTGTTGACTGTCAGATATCACTGAGTGGATTCTACTCAGTAATTTGTTTTGTAAAGTAATACTGAGCTGAGTACAGATACTCAAAAAATCACGCCTAATGTAGTTTGTAAAATATATGACATCTTCTCCAACGAAGATCCACTTTCACATTTCATTCTTTGTTCCGATTGATAAAACGTTTTTACTCGTGGACGTCATCTTAAAACTGTACTTCCTAACTGAAAACATAATTCACAACAAAAATTGTGTAACAATGTTCACGTGGATACTAGACGCTTTTGAGTATGACAGTATGCATGCGTTAAAGTGGACCGCTTACTCATTAACATTCCGTTTAGTTCGGATAATTGAGTTTTGCGGCTGATTGGAGTTAGTATAGTCGACGTCCATTTGCTTCCGATGATGCGTTCGAATAGCTAGCGTTTCGAAGAAGAGCGTGGTCGAGAGAGTAAATCCAACAGCTGACGTTTCGGTTAACTTACGTCCTTACGTTTCGGTTAACTTACGATAATCGACGCTCTACTGCAGTATGTACGAATTTCAATTCGTTGATTTGTCAATGCTTCATGTTTTCCGTTTTCTGCATTTCATCTGTCAAATTCACATGTGCGCGATCCTGTTCAAATCGAACTTATTTTTTACAATTGAGTTTACAACTAGACTTACAAACTAAAGGTTAGGGTGTTGACTCAACAATAGGAGCCCAACTGATTTACTTTGTTTAATTTAATGTTTATTATTATTGTCGGTTTATTGTTTATTTTGTATGTCCTACAATGGCTGGTGCTTACATCGGGTTGTTACAGCAGGTTGTCCGTGTGTCCATGTCCATCATGATTACCGAAACGTTAGTGAACTCCATTATGGCCAGTCTCACTTACCTCTGCGCCTTTGACACCAGCTCATGATGGGCGAACATAAGCCTATTTTAGTCTGCCCTTTACTGGGACAGAAGAATACCACTGCGACCCGTGTGTGTGTTTTTCCCCTCCCTGCTGATGGGCAGTACTGATGTCACTTACCTCATCCAATCCGTTGTCAGTTTAGGTCTTCGAAAATGTCAGTGCCCATGGCCATGAGATTCATGAACAAAATCATAATTCAAATAAAATAAAAACACAAATTCCCGACTGATTTTGCACGAAATATGTATTGTATTTTATTTCAAATCAGGTATGAAACAAAATAAGACTTATTCTTCTGTTAGACATCTGTCGAATGCACACAAATGCGTGTACATACTTAAATATTTAAATTATAAGATAATTTTGATTTTTATATTTGACAAAGAACAAAACATTTGTTTGCCAGTAACAATACTTGTTTGGGATTCAATTCAGATTAAAACAATTGTTTCATAAACAACTCTTTGTACAATTATGAAGGCAAGTTCTACAATAGTTCAACTGAAAACATAACACAAACAAAAGCAACGAGGACAATCGTAAAGATACACATTATATAACACATTTTACACTTAATCTCTGTTAATATACTTTACTAAATACTTGGATCTATTATTCATTTAAAAATTAGGTACTTATTTGTTAAAATTACTGCTTCCTTCCTCGGCTATGATTTGCGTTGACTTATTCTTAGGGTTTTTTTTTATTTATAAATGCACAGCTAATTATATGCTTTTTAAGAGCTACAATGTTTCTTGTTTTCTGTTTTGTTTGCTTTAACTTTATTGTGAAGTAAATGTTATGTCTTATGATTTCCTTCTTTTTTTTTTCAATGTTTAGTTATAAATCTAAAAAAATGTACGAGTGATGAATTTTTAAGTGGTGTTTTTCTTTTTCGTTTTTAATTATCCCTAATTGTTTCTGTTATAAATTGTTTGATTATATGAAAGTTTGTTATTATATATTTTTGTTTTTGATTCTTTTTAATTTAGTCTGCAATGTGTGGTGTTTGATTCCTAACACGGCATGCGGTTGTATGAAATGAAAACTTGAATGAACATGTTTTTCGGAGTTTAAATACTATTTTAGGTTCCCTAAAATGAGTGAAAACTGTGTGTTTGTTTTCGGATGGCCAGAACATCTTTGAGAAACACCAATCTCACTGACACTTAAGTCATCGAGATGTGTTTGGTTTAAATATCTCTCGATTTTTGGTAAATTAAATTGCATAAATATTCGAAATATAGGCCTTGTTACAAATTGCTACCATACCTCATGTACTCTAACAGTTTCTTTCTTCGGGTAAAGCAGCTCAATAATTTTACGCAGTGCCATAGCATTATATGTGCAAATTTGAAATCATGGATTTCTTCTGTTCATTATAATTATGTGCTAAATCACCCCATCTATGTTCCTAAAGTGTACATCCATGTAGAAGGCATGCGCCAGTTAGAGTTGCACTTTACGACACTCCATCCTTCTGTACACAGCTCTTACCGAAATTTAACTAAACGTAACCCATTTTCGTATGACTTTTTTTAACTTTGGGAGCATCCATCAATTGGCTTCTAGAATGTCACAAAGTAAAATTCTGTGTCTAATCATTTCTTAAAGTAAATTGTAATTCTATTGCACAAGCAATTTTAAATTGCAACATAAGAACTGTACATTGAAATTAGTTTACACTTTCAGTGTACATACCTTTGACAACACACTTAAGACGAATTACTGACTATTCTCGCTTGGTTCGAAAGGCGGATGTTTTCAATTCAGTCAGTCACAAGAATCGAACCCAACAGAGAGCCTCTTATTCCTAGGAAAAATTTCCCTACCGAATACTTGTTCAAAACACGTCTCGAAACCAAACGCAAACATGGCATTCAGCATTGTGATGAGTGAATAAATTAAGTGTTTTTAAATGCCATAAAATGTTCAGGCAAAATAACAATACAAATCAGAAATGAAGTATGATAGAGCTGCCCAACTTCTACCTCGCCTGCCCCTTAACATTTTTGACAATTTGACCATATTATATTGTTATATTATTTTCTAAAGCCAAATGGACCAATCGGAGAACGTCATTTACGTTATTTCGTGAATAACTGTCAAAAATTCATGAGGAACCGTCAAAATTTTCATGATTATCCGTCAAATTCGTCGATGGACTAGGGGTCAATCAGCTGTAAAGTTGGGTATCTCTATCATACTTCATTTCTGATACAAATATTTGTGAATTGTCAGATGACGCATAACGGTTTCATTCCATATCGTGTCAATTATGTCACATTTCCATACCGGGCACATTGCATACAAACATTGTTATTGCATCTCGATCTCTGGGAGTTCAAAAGAGAACTTTGCTCAAATCCTATGAGTAGAGATAATGGAGGATTATCCATTATCTTTGCTTATGAGCATCAAATGCAAATGGTTCGAATACGGTGTTCCAGCGACAGAAAGTCGCCGAACAGAAAGCGAATGGGCACAAGTGGTACACTCTAATTGCGCACTTCACTCAGTTCAGTTAAGTTTTGGTAATTTTTGCTAACTTAAATGGGAACGAAATTGAGTATAAGTTCTCAGAAGCAATTATGGACAATCGGTGTTGTGAATAAAGCCTCAACTGCATGAGCTAGTGTCAAACTTTAACGAAATGTTGCGTCATGTTTGCAAAAAACACATGGCTAGCCATGATGATCATATACGCGCATGGCCATGTCAGAAATTCTTCCCGTGTTTGCTTTATTTTTTTTTTGTGTGAAAAAGACAATTTCTCTTTTTTCCAGTTCGTTTAAAAATGTATGTAGACAAGAATTATAATTCAACATAAGCTGATTTGTCCATTTTCAGTTCGTTTAAATATGTATGTAGACACGAATTATAAGCTGATTTGAAAATGTTTCATATTTTCCGTTTCAATTGTTAAATTCGCATATGCGGGAGTCGATTCGTAGCGCACAAACTCATGCTTAACGAAACATTTGTGTGGTTTGTGCACACAATATGCCAGCTGCCAAATTCACATAAGCTTAAAGAAATGTAGGTTGCCTCATACGGGTGGGTACATTCGCTCACTCACCCATGCGCGTTTGACACTAGCTCTGACACTATCCCTCATGCGCATTATAGTTGGGCCTTAAGAACTAGGGGCACACTCCGAGTCAAAACACATGAGTTAAGTTTTTCGTTAAAGGGACTCAATTTGGTGTGAATAAAACATTTTCTCAAAGTAGATCCTTTCGCTGAAGTTGACGATTGGAAACTACATTGTCAAAGTTTAAGGGAGGGTACAGCTTCAAGTTTTATAACATGGAATGGTTGAGTAATGAGTTCCTTTCTGATATTCCTGAAGGAACCCGTGGTGTTGAGGAGATGAGAATATTGCTTCCATTGGTCCATTGGTGACCCGGGATTCCAAGTTGGAGTTGTTAATGGCTATATGACACCACGTTTCATATTTTTGATACATTAAATATCATGTTTTTAGAAGATACAGCAAGTCATGAATTAATTTGCACATTACATGAACATGTGTATTACCTAACGTGGCTGCATGTATTTGGTTTTCACGCAGAGATCACCTGGAGAAAAGGGATGAAATACCCAAAAAAAGGCACCACCGGCGGGATGTTTAAATTTTCAATCAATTGTGTTTTTGCCGTCTTCGAATTTATGAGGCTTGTGCGTACGTACTCACACTTTATGACAATTTTTAAGCTCTATTTCTCATTTAAGTCATGAAAAATATGAAATTATGTCATATAGCCATGAGGACGTTGGAATTCATCGATTCAGACCTAGTTACCTCGATTTTACTCATATTGAATTAAAGCATCATTTACATGGCGATGAGTACCGGATTTTTTTTCCATGTTTTGAATTTTGAAGTATGTTAAAAAAAAAAACGCCATGGATTTTTTTTAAGTTTTTCAATAGCTTTCATGTTCATGTTTGGCTCTTCATGCTTGCTGGAAGCACCCATAACATTGCAAATATTTTAGAAATTCGTAGTCTTCCATTCCAGATATCTTTCACTTAATCCCTCAAAGTATTCCTCTTCCGAAACGGTATTTTCCACGCACACTCAACTTCTTCAAGCTAACACTCAATAAATTCCATCTTTATTCACACCAAAATTGAAAGTGCACTCAATTGTCAAAGTATTTTAGCAGAGTGGTTTCGTTAAACTTAACGAAAATAATTCCTTTCCCCACCAGATAGAATGTTCCCTCCAAAATGCTGACACTTAATTTTTATTGACACCACTGTTTGTTCGTTAAGTCACAGTCGCGACTTTAAGTGTTGCACACATGAGTCGCGTATTGGGACCTGCAATCTTCGCAAGCTGTGATATCCCTCTTTTTTTGCTTAATTTTTTGCGTAAATTTCGAGAATTTTTAGTCGTGAATTTGTGGAATTTGACAAGTCGCTAGGGAAATGACTTGCTCGAGGAGAACAAATTTAAAAGATTAAAAGATTTGTCTCCATGTTTAAATGTGAAACTCTTGGCATAGGTACCCAGAAATGTACATTTATAAACTCAAATTTCACAGTTCGCGGCTCACTTGTACAACATTTAATTAGTAAAAATCTTAGCCAAATACTTGCTATTTTAAAAACATTTCTTGTACGTTTAGTATAAATGTACAAACATACGATACTTATTGCACTGTGAAGAATGTTTAAACATGTAATTTCAGTAAAAAAACAAAAAAAAGACGCCGCAATAGGCTCCTCGCTCAAAATTTCAATATTCTTGAGCTAAAAACAGGCTCGTCAAAAACACGCGTGTTTGTAATTTTGATATGCAGAATTAAATCAACACATTCCCCCGTAAAAATACCATTTTGACATATGTCATTTTTTATATATATCAGTTCCTGCCCCTACTAGTGCTGGCCAATCCGAGAGTTTTACAAGCCGAGTTAACCCGGGTTAGAATAGAAGCAGACCGAGTTGTAACCCGGATTGACGAACTCGATTTGATGATGAAGCGAAAGCAAACAATAGGGATTATGGAATGGGGCAAATCGAGCAGTGTATGTGTATCAATGTGTGTTGGCAAGGGAAGCGATAGGCGCCAATATCGGCTGTGTGCGCAAATTGTTTGATTTCCCTCTCTTCTTCGGCAACTTACTTGTTTTGATACATCACACAGAAAAGAGAATCCCCCTTATCCTCTCAGTTATGTCACCCAAAAATGTGTGTCACTTTGACAAGTGTCAGTCAATTTATGTGACAATTGTCACTTGCGCGACGATTGTGTATATTCCCTTAGTCACGTTTCATGAGAAAGTGAGATAGAATGAAAGAGATTTCATCGCTTGCACTTTTGTGCGTGACGCCAAACGAAGAAGGATAAATATGCAAGTTTTAACTCAAATTTTGTATTGATAGGAATAAAAGTTGATAATAATATGTTCACGTTTAGTGTTAAAATAACAACAAACCAGCAATTTGAGGACAATTCCACTCACATCCAAAAATCCAACGAAACGTTTGCAGTGTCCTTTGTCTTGGGCTGTCATAGAATATAGTCAATCTGGGAAGTATAGCGAAGACGCGAACGAGTTCTGCACTAATGGCATCCCCAAATTACAAGAATTAGCAAATATAACAACCACCAAAAGGAAATTGATCCCACTTGAAGACACAAATCTGCAGCATGTGTTGCCAACTAGTTGAATTCTTTTGGGTTGAGAATTTGATTTTTTTTCTTGTCACCTCACTTGAATTCAAGAATACCGATGACAGAAAAATGCGAGGTTATAATTTGTCATCTCTTCTAAGGGAAAAAGGGGGAATATATAACAACACGCGAAAAGTTACCGAAATATTGCAGGTGGTGGTGGATTGCTGTAGGTCAGGTGCCCCGAACCAATATGAAATGGGCCAATTCCAGTCTGTTTCGGGTTGGTTTCGGTTCGGCATCATATGCTCACACCTAGTTCGGTCGTCTGTATTTTTTTTTTATTTATTCGGTTCGTTTCATCGGTTTGCTATAAATGTAACTCGGTTTGACTCGGTTTTCCAACCCGAATTGACTCAGCACTAGTCGCTACTATCTCAAGCAAACAACCACGGAAACTGTAGCTTGATGCATCGGACTCTTTTTTAATTTATTAGTTTGTTTTTTATTGGAAATGACGTTTCATTTCATTGGATGATGTGATGAAAGTGTTTATATATTACTATGTCCATGCAACAGTATTTACTTACTGCTCACACAATTTGTTTAGCTGTTGTCTTGTTTTGTTCTCTACATTCATATATGAATTATGTATATTATATCTATTTCATACGTTTTATTTACTAAATTTTAAGTAAAAAGTGCACTTTTATACTGTACTACGACAATCTTGATTATGTTCTATTTATACTTTGTTTTAGTTGAGTTTTTTTCTTATTGTTTTCCATGTTTTCTCTTGTTGCAAAAAATCATACCTATATATGCGAAACATAAAATATAATACAATGTACATGTGTATACATGTTCTGATTGATATTAAATGTTTACTGAAAATCTGGTAAACTATACTCTTTAAATACTAATAAGGCATGCAAATAAACGGTATCAATTCTATTTGACTCTTGACGTGCGTTTAAAATAGGCTGTTATCGATGGAATGCGTTCAGACAGTGTTAACCAATTTTACATCGAAGGAGCTCTATAGTCCATCGCCTGTATTCACACATTAAAACTTAAACGTATAATTACGAACACATCCCTTGGCTGCTAATTTATTACAGTCGAATCCGGATAGTAGCACAGTGCTTAATAGCACAAACCGTTTACTAGCGCACTATAGTGAAGGCATTTGTCTTTTTTGTACATGTTGTATTGGCGTAACCCGCTTTAAATCACATAAAAATTTATGACAAAACAAACAGTCCACTCACAATCGTGTCCGCTTATTAGCACATCCTACTCGGACCCATAATTCACTTGATTTCCAGGGGAAGACTTTTGTTTTAAAATCGACTTAAAACAAAGGATTCTACAAATGCGTCATACTTTACACGCCATTTGACTTCCTACCTATCCCGGAAGTTTCCCAACTATTTTTTTTGTGTGCATGCATGCGAGCTTGCTAAAATTTGGGAAGTCATCCCTTTCATTGCATTTTCGCATTTTTTTAAACAGTTTGTAAGAAAGATCGGGTAAAAGCACAGTCACACTATTTTACGGCACGGTTGATGTGCCGATTATCCGGGTTCGACTGTATCAATTAGACCGACATTAGAAAAGAAAACACAGCTACTGCTACTACACGAACATCTGGGCACACATCCTAAAGAGAACGTCCACTTCTGGTGGATGTGGATGTGTGTGTGATCTCGAAAGACAACAGTCTGTGGTGTGGCAAAATTAGTTGACACTATTTAAAGCATTCCCCGATAAAAACCTCCAACACTCCAACACTTATCGCGCTCTTCTCTCTCTCCATCTCATACACACTTTGATTCATTATAAAGCGATTTAAAAACTACAATCGACTACAAAGAAAAGGTAAATATGAAAAAAATACACAGTCTCTATCCCGATCAGTCTCAATTGAACCTTTCACCACGAACAACGTTCCTCAAATAAAACAAAAAAATGATTTGATAACAAAGTAAAATCAATAAAATACGAGACGAGATAGCTTACAACACCCTCCACCGCCTACTGCTGCTTAGACCCTAGTAACTGACCTTTTTGCGTAACTTCAGCGATAGGGACTGCCGCAGTGGCGGATCTTGTTGTGGATCAGTGAATCGGCCTAGGCATCGGCCACTGTTTGTGGTTGTGGCCGTTGCCGCCGCCTGAGTGTGCAGCAGTAAAGAATCCACCACCGAGCCAGGTCCGACGAGGCGGCGTGCCAGTGAGGGATTCTTTACCACTGGCGCTGGCGATGTGGACGCTGAGACCGTTGTAAGACCACTCCTGTACGAAGTGGAGGAGCAATTCGTAACCGCTGACGATGATATCGATGGAGTTGATGTCGATGCTGTTGTTAGGTTGTTGTTAAGGGCATTATTGTTATTTATATTGTTACTGTTACTGTTACTGTTACTGTTAGTTCCGCATTGATTGGCAGTCTTTCGCAAAAGCTTAGTGTTGTACTCGTCGCACTTGTCCTTCTCAATTCGCGTGCTACTCAGCGATCGTTTATTGCGCTTCGTTATGTTATTGTTAACCGGAATGCACGATGGCTGATGATGATGGTGATGATGATGCAGGTGATGATGGTGATATTGCGAATGACTTGGTATCCCCGTGATGGCGGCATTCAATTCCAGGACGACGCCGCCGCCCGCTGCCGGTGTTTTGTTGCTGGAAGAAGAGAGACTATTATCATCGATTAGCAATTTATTGCTTACACCCGTTGTGCCCGCTCTTGAAGTGATCGGATTTGAATTGTGATCAACAATTGCACCCGCACCCGGCACACCTGAAGAAGCACAGACAGATAATACTGAGGATGAGGAAGTGGTGGTATTGTTGCCATATGTACAAGTGGCAGTGGTCGAGCTGTCGCGTAAATATTTGCTAGCACTACTAGCTGCCGCAACACCCAGTGCAGTAGTACCAACAGCATGCAGCGGTGGTGGTGATGATGGTGGAGGATGCTGCTGCTCGACGCTGTGCGTTGTCGTTCGATAGCGGATGCGGGATCGTCCGCGCAGCGTCATGTGATGTAAATGATGACCCAACCGTGACGAAGATCGAACTGCTGCCACTGATGCTGGTGTTGTCACTGCATTGCTGGATGTCGCGTTGTTGTTGATGTTGTTGCTGCCGCTGGCTGTGTTGCTGTTGATGTTGTTGTTTATGATGTTCTGAATTGTACTGCTGTTGTTGGCGGCGGTTGTGGCCACTCCCACTCCTCCCCCTCCTCCACCGCCAGCAGTAACACCGCCACCACTGTCCACATCGCGAACTATTGGAATTTTACTCTCAGTTATCGATGCCATAACACTGTTTTGATGGTGATTGTTGGACGAGGATATTAGGGTGTTGTTGTGGGTTTTGGTCTGTTTATTCAAACTACTAAGGGTTGGTGCAGTCACATCGTGATGGAGTTGTGGCAGTTGCTGTTGCTGCTGCTGCTGTTGCTGATAATGATGATGATGGTGATTGAGATGATGATAATGATGGTGATGGTTTTGTAGGTTGGAATTTGGAGCGGTACTTGCTGCTGCTACCCCAGCACTTGAACTATTATTGTTATTAGTAGAAGTAGTAGTAGTCGTAGTTGTCGCAGTCGTAGTAGTTGTAGTACTAGCAGTTGAACATGTCACAACAGTTGATGCTGTTGAGGTGGTAGATGGAGAGGTGCTGTTAGTGGTACAAGAGTAGGATGTTGATGGGATATTACTCTGTTGTGCTTCCGCTTTACGTAAGTGCATAAGGCCCATTCTGGTAGGTTTCGATTTATGAGTGTGTATATTATTTGTATTTCATTTTATAACAGGATAGGCAGGAGAAAAAAGAAAGAGAAACATAGATGAGTACTGGTACCCATTCTCAGGGAGATAAACTACTTAGAAAACTAACAATAAACAAGCAAGGCGCTCAAGCAGGACGGGTGAATCCAAATCACTGGGAAATAATTGTAAGTCTAAAGAAAACAATGACAATTCGTCTTTTTTTGTTCATTTTTCAACCAAAACGTGAATTTTATTTTCAAAACAATCATAGGCAAAAAAAAGCAATAAAAAAACGAATTTTGTTGTGTAAATATTCTCTTTTCAATTTTTGTAAAACAAAAAATGTTTATTGGCATGCGTTACATAAAATACAAAGGCTTTCATCTTAGGGAAGAACATTTTACAAAATACAAGGTTATTAATGTGGAAAGGAGTTTTATTTTTGCTTTAGAAGCAGGGTTAAGTACATCATGTATTTACAAAACATTGCCATTCTTCTTGGAGAATTCGATTTCAGATTTGAGATTATTCATGTGGAGTATAACAGTTGTGTGCTTGCAAATGACAATTGAAACGAAAATTAGTAATTTAATATTTTGACGAATGTTGGTGCATTCTAGCTGTCAGACGTAAGTCAGGAAATAGTGTCAGAGATCAGTGGCAACTTTACAATGAGTCACAAAGCATTTGAATATTGAATCTTCGGCGGGTCATTTATACTTCTTTGAACGAATGCTAGAATTCATATACTTTCAACTTCGCAATGGGCAAGGCGGTTAGTCCATCGATTATATTATTATTATAAAATCTCGACCCACCGCATATTTGTCTCATGTTTGCACACCTTTTTTTAAATACAGCAGCATTCCATGGAAATGGTACTCTAGATAGTTGGTCCGTGGTCAGAATGTCAGATATTCGTAAAGCTGGCCATACCCAGCACACTTCTGTGCAAACTTTGGTGTGTACATCGGTGTCGTTTTCCGCCGCACACTTCGCGAAACAGTGTTACTCGAAATGAAAACATTTTTATTTTGCTCAAACAGTGGCAAACCAAAGGACTATTCCACACACAGGACACACTTCAGCACACCGACAAAAGTGTGCTGTGTGTGGGCCACTTAAGAGACAAGAGAGGTTGAAGCTGAATGTCCTCCAATTACCACTCTCATGTGGAAAGGGTGTTCTTTGTGACCTACGGTTTCGAGGCAAAAAAGCAGCACAATTATCGGCGCGGCTAAAAAAAAGGCGACACAGAGTTTACATTGCAGCGTTCATGGTACTATTGCATACTAACTGTGGACACAAGTGAAGGCTGTAGTCGTGATATAGGATTTGACATGGATAGTCATACGCGATCTCCAACTGGCAAACGATGGAGGCATGTACGGATAAATCAGCTTCGGTATCGCTTAGTTTGTGCAAAGTGATAGGTTGCAGGACACTGAAACTGAATACGATTACATTCATTCCAAGGAAACAAGCGAATGCGAATTTCCAAAAATAACCAATTTTCAGTAATTATCAACAAAAAGCTTTATGCCTGAAACACAATAGTGCGCTGCTTCGTCTTTCAACGCACACAATTCAATGGCCATGCACAGAGTACTGCGGCGACCTACGTAAGTACAAAATGTGAAAGATGAGAGGAACGTAAAACGTAAGACCATCGCATGTCATTATCGAACATGTTGGAAAATTTTTGACAGCTGACTACATTTCAACGACAAAATCAATTTGAATTCGGACCAAGGAGGAAAAAAAGTGCAATTGTTTGAGCAGAATATTTTTTGATTTGACATTTCACAAACGAAAACAACTGACACAATATTTTTCATCTTGAGTCACTTGAGAGAGAGAGAGAGTGAACAGCTGATTATCGCAGTGCGTCATCGCACCCCTCCGTAACATTGAAGCCGAACGCAGCAACGCACTATTGTGTTTCAGGCATTACTTCTTGATGTGCCAACATACCCACTTTTAATTATCGAGAAAAACATGAACGAAAGTCAGCTTAACCTTCCTACGGTGCTCGAGTCAATGTTGTCCCATTTTGGGAATGCAATGGTGCTTGTCCAACAATAAATTTACTTCAAAGCTCATTTAAAAGACAGTGTTTTTCATTGAACCATGAAGATACAAGACCTAACAGCTCAAGTCAAATATCTAACGTGAGCCCTGAAAAGTAGCCAGTTCGGGTCAGTCAATTTGAGGACTGTAGGAAGGCTAAATATGCTATTTGCAGTATTTTGTGAATCGGTTGTGTATGGTATGTGGTAAATGGGGGAGCCCCGGTATGTGAATCAACCCTGCTCTTGGAGACTTGTCACACTGAGAACGCGACCAACAAAGAAGCAGACGTGATCCAGAAATTCACGGCTAAGAAATTGGCAAAGTTCTACTCAGAGCCATTTGCGAATAGAGAGAACTGCAAGTGAATGAGGTGACAGAGTTTGCCAAGTTCGCTAGACGCGACGCATGTGTGCACACCTTAAAAGAGGAGACAACCCTCCATTAGCTCGGTACCTACCCAACGAATTCGTTCAGCGGCATGCTGGCCGCAAGATCCGTGACATGATCTTAAGTGAAGAACAAACATAAAAACCGATTTCAAATCGATTGGACAGATTCTTCGACTCAAAGTGACAGTCACTATAAACCAGAGATGATGGAGGAAGAGACATTCCTCTTTCCAGTGGAAAATCAAGTCACGCATACTACTTTATTTTCACGCACACTTGTTAGAAGTGTAGAGCAACGCAATGGTGTTAGGCGGGAGTAATCAGCTTCCTTTAGCTCACACGTACTCACAGACGCCTGTCTGTGAGGTTATGAAAAACGCTGTCAGATGAATCTGAGGGGCAAGAAACGTAGATGTGGCCCATCTCTTCCTCTGCTATAAACTAACCTCTTCTTCCAACTGTTATACTTCACCATACATCTCCATCGAAGAAAAATGGCATACAAAACAGTCATACAATCCTCCAATTAACAAAATAAAAAATAAACAATATGAATCAAATCGTCAAATTGGAACAAACAATAGCCATTTATGTTAACAATATATAAGACACTTCAATTACACTTTCGTCCATTAAACATACGCGTCAATAATTTCCTAGAACAAACATAAAATGCCACAAGCATTCACGACATTATTCCTAATATTAGGGATCAGTAAAACAAAAAATACATAATATGCATACAAGGTAAAAATAAAACAATAAAACGGGACCATCCAGATGAGTCAAGGAAAAATAAAACATATTACAGCATCGCAAATTAACATAATACGATAACGAGAACGAACAACTAACTCCTCAAACCAAACAATTTCAATCAGGACCAAACCCAATCGCTTTGAACTTACCTCTTGCTATAGAATGCAAGCCCCTTGCTTCTTGTACTACTGCTAATCGAACTGGTGCTTGTGGTTGTGCCACCTGATGTCGTTGTCGCCTGCGTTGCTGTCTGCACGTGGATGCAATCGATGGTGCTCTTCAGAAGCTGCGATGGCGGTGAAGTCCCACTGAGGACATTGACAATGTTGCCATTGTTATTCCTAAATGGCTGCGAACGGGCACGTGTATGTCTCGCTGGATTATCGCAGTCACTGCAAATTAGTTAAAAGCAATTAAATAATGATGAGTCAGACAGATTGCTGAGGACCTACAGTGTTCCAGGGACATTGACCGATCTAGAGTTATGCTGCCGTCGCATGGCCTTGATTTGATTGAGCTTATCACCTTGTGTCTGAGCGTTCTTCTTATCGATGGCTGCCTGTGTCATTTTCACGGTCGACGCAATCGTATGCTTGTTTGCTGCTTCAAAAATACTACAAGGCTTTTTCAGTTTTTTCTCCGTATACAGCGGCTCGATTGTAATCTTATTGTTATCCACGACATCGTTGGTGCATCGAAGTAGCTTATCTGCATCATTGTTATCCTCATCGCTGGTGGATTCGGCTTCTTCACTTTTCGTTGTCGCAAGCACTTTCTTCTTGGGTACGTTGCCATTTTCGTTCTCCTCGTCGTTGATGTGCATGGTATCGACCTTTTGCGATATACGCTTCACTCTGGTTAGGAGAACTTCCGAATTGTCATTGATTTGGTTGGTAGACTTTCCATTCAAGACCTTGGAATAGATGCCGTATTTGTGCTTGGGCTGTTCGGTATTCCAGCGTTTCCGATGGCGTTCGCCTTCGGCCCAGAGCCAGGCTTGTTTACTGTAAATTATATGAAACAATAGAGCATCCTCGTTTGGATGGGATTGCGAATAGACACCTACTCTTCCATCCACTGTTGCTGGTGTCCAATGACGGAGCCCGGTCGACAAAGTCGCAACCAAGCGATCGACTCCAGCGCCGAAAACCCGTAGTGCTTCATGATGTAGGCGCCAATTAGACTTCCAGTTCGCCCAAGGCCAGCTGAAACAAGACTTGCCGTCATTTTAAACACACACACCCCTACACGATCGATCACTTACCTTTGCAGTGTACAGCGATGGCGCCCTTCGTCGTTTCGCAAATTGTAAGGAACTTTTTCAAAATCAAATCGCTTGGCGTACTCCCATCAATGAAAAACAGATCCTTATGATCAAAGCCGGCATTCTCGAAGCTGGACGCATGATATACCTTGGCATTCAAACGAATCACGGTTGTAACGTTGTTCTCGCGGAAATAGTCAAAATACGTTTCGGGGGAATGACAAGGATAACCATTCGACAGAGTTTTCGATTTCTGATGTGGACCACAGAACGCTATGAATTTTTCCGGAACAATCCAATTGAAGTCGCCATTCTCGACGCGTTCAAAGTACTCGTACTCTTCGGCGTCGAAATCATCGAAATTGAAGAAGCCGGCCTTCAGAGCCTTGTACACGGCGTTTATGCAATCGATCAGGGAGATCTTGTATCCACTCGGTCCGTACGATGCATCGCAAAATCGCGTATACGCCGGAATGTCCCCGGCGACCAGCGGTCGATAAGCCTCCTCCGGCGTTCTATTCAAGTAGATAACCTGCAAAGGGAAGTTGTTATCAAAAATGTAGCTCACACACATGCTTTGATTGTATCGCACTTACTGCATACGAACCGATCAGATACGCGGCATTTAGTCTCTTTGCCGGATTCATCGATGTGTAGTGAATGATTTTCTTATTCGCATGCCATTTGGAGGTAACTTTTCGATTAAGCTTCTGGCAGTATCGGTACAGCATGCAAATGTTGAGTGGCCCAAAATCATTGTAGAAATTCTCATAGACAAAGTCATCGTCTATGCTAAAGTAATGCGTACTGGGTGTGTTCTTTGGCTTGAAGTTCTTCTTGAAGGCCACAAAGTAGAGCCGATCTGAAATAAAATAAACATGCGCGAACTGATAAGATATGCAAATGAATGTGAAAAGTTTGTTGTGTTCATCGAATGAGCATTACTGGCGTTGACCAGATGGGATATGACATTGTCGGTGGTAAGGCCAGAGTGCTAATTATAGCTGCTAGAAGCGATAAGAGGATTGACTGCAGCTGGCGTTGGTGTTGACCCCACTGCGTTACGACGATGATGAACTGACAAGTTGAGTTCCTGTTCGCACAACTATTGTTATCGTGTAGAAAGCATGTAGCGGAAAGGAGGAGATATGATGGCGTTTGAAAAGGTGACATGATGCGTTTGAGTGCACGTGCGACTGTTGGGCCTAGTATTTTTTATAACCGCTTGCTGTACCTCCAGCTTACACACACCGACCCAGGGTTTCATGCTGTTTTTGAATGGCATTCATTTATGTTTTCAGGTCTTGGAACTTTGACAATGATTAGTGTTAGTTAATTTGTGATGTCCCCGAATGTACTGCTTCTTGTGTGGTCATCTTTTTGTTTTTAATTCCGTTGCAAAGTGTAAGCGAAATCTTGTGCAGTCAGCACAGAATGATGGGCATGAGAAGCACAACTGCCTAACGATCGGATGAATATTTGCAATGTATTGCCTTCACTTTGGTGTTTTCCTGCGAATTGGTTTGTTCACTAAACTAGGAAAAAGACGAGCGTCGAGTGATGAAGTCAATGAAATCAGACCGCAGACGCAAATGATGACCGTTCCGCAGCTCACGGCAGTCAAGAATCCCTCAGCGCCTTCTAGTGAAATTCTAGAAGACCTAGGCGCATTTACCTAATGGACTAACTAAAGTCAGTGATCTGGTGGCACCAGTCTTAGATTTCAACAAACAGAATGGTTATACCTGGAAAGGAGGATTTGGTCATTAGGCCTCCTTGGATGACTGATGTAACTTACACATGCCCCTCCCCAGAGGGTTCTCAATGTCTTCCAGATAAAACTCTTCGCCATAAATGAATCAGCACATTGCACTTACAATATCGATGCACTCCTGGCAGTACTCAAAGCTCTGAATGCTTCACATACAGCTTCAGGGCTGGCTGGGAATGCCACAAGATATGGGTGCCAGGGCATGAGGGAAATGAAAAGGCAAATATCCAAGCAAAGAAAGTGGCTGAAGCTCCTTTTATTTGACATTCCCCTCTTCGTGGACTCACCAAAATTGGCGTACAACATATAAACAACTGGACAAATAAATGCCGCATCCAATTCTGGAACCATAAGGGGGGACATACACACATAAGGGCTGATCCCAGAAGAACCTTAACTAGTCTGCCCTTAGGATAATATGAGAAAGGAACTGCTGAAGTATGGCACTCGGTCTTAGACCGTAGCTGTGAAGGTAGGTGATTCCAGAGATGAACAGCATGAATGAAGAAGTGCCTGCGTCACATTAAACAAGATATGAATGATCGACAGAAGGTGATCTTTTCATATAAATAATTTGGCTCTGTCTTGTGAATAATTTTGAAGAGTAATGTGCACGATCTGTGACCTAGGAATGCTTCTAATTCGCATCCTTGGAGATTCCGACGTTGTTCCTAGACATGGTCAAATCTGCGAAGATTAAAAACGTACCGCGCAGCCGCGTTGATTGCTTGTGTCAACTTTTGCGAAGAAGAATAATCACAGTCAGCGAACAACTCTGATCAATATGTCAAGATTGGCACTATGAGTGCTTTGGCAAGTTTTAATTTAACGTTGATAGGGAGAATATATTTGCTGATTGACAAGCTTCTTAGGGATGTATATATCTTGGACACTAAGCTATCAATGTGGTCAGTCCATGCCAGTTCACAGTATGCACAGTATTCCACGGTTTTTCACACATGTTACATATTCAACTGCGGTCGAGTTAAGTTCAATTGGCGGGAAATGGGATAGGGAAGGCGGTTGTTTCGAGAACGGGATGGATTTGGTTTTGTCTGGATTGAGCATCAAGCCATTTTTCGTAGCCCAATTGACGATAGAGCCTAAATCCTTGTTTATTTTAGCAACTGAGTCTTCAACCATACCAAGAGGGACGCTTAAGTAGATTTGAACATCGCCTGCATAGATATGGAGTTTACAGTAGGACAAGACCATTGGAAGGCCATTGATAAACATTGAAAATAATAACGGACCGAGAATTGAATTTTGAGGAACACCACAGCTTACGTCACAAAAATATGACAGTTTTGAATTATGGAAAACAGCTTGGACTCGGTTAGTAAGATAAGAAAGAATTAATTTATTAGTGGGACTACAGAAGTTGAATTGGGTGGACAGTTTATGACAGAGTATCCTTGGGTCAACGCACTCACATGCTTTCGTAAAGTCAAGTAAGGTTAATATGGTCGTTTTGCCTTCGTCAATAGCACTTCCTATGTTGTCCGTTACCTTAAACAAGGCTGTGGCACAGCTATGGCTATGAACCCGAAAATATCGTAGGTATGCATGCATTCCCATGCTCTAGATCTATACTAATCATAAGTACTCATGTAAGGACACACGGCGTTTGTAGAGACGAACGTATTGTTTCTACATTATGTATTATTATTATGAACGTCCATAAATAACTTCATTACCCCGCTAGAACGGACACGCATGATAATCACGCAGGTTTCCGAGTTGTTTCACTGTATGTTTTTTGATCATGTGCACACATTCCGTGAAACCCCATAGATACAGTATAACCTCGGTAATTCGAACACTTCATAATTCGAGCCCTCCACCAATTCGAACACCACATTTTGTCCGTTACGTATTTTACAATTCGAAAGTGTACATTTTTTGTACGCAACTATAGTAAATTACTATATATTTAAAAATCGGCCCTTAAATGTTTTGTCGCCATTTGACGCCTCGACGCCTTTACCGATTTCAACCACACTTTCACACATTTTTTGTATTGGCCTATATACGGTTTGTGTGAAGTTTGGTTAAACTCGGTAAACAAATGTGTGTGTTGTGCATGCGTGAAGAAACACATGAAACTCAGTACACACATTAGCGGTGTTTTTTTTTTTTTTTTTTGCAACGGTATATGCAGAAATGAAGTATAATAGAGATACCCAACCTTACAGCTGATTGACCCCTAGTCCATCGACGAATTCCAGAGACCTTTTGACAATTATTCATGAATTTTTGACGCTTATTCACGAAATAACGTAAATGCCGTTCTCTGATTGGCCACTTTGGCTGTAGAAAACGTTATAAAATATGGTTGTCAAAAATCTTGAGGGGCAAGAGAGGTAGAAGTTGGGCATCACTTCTATGTCACAATTTTTCAAAAAAGCGAGTCGTAGTTTTTTTGATTTTTAGTGTGTCAAGATCAGAAATGAAGTAACAGTGATAACAGTCAAAAATGCATAAATAACTGAAATTCGTCGATGGACTAGGGATCAGTCAACTGTGAAGTTTGGCATCTCTATCGTACTTCATTTCTGGTCAAGATATATGTTTTTTTTTGTACACTGCTTGCCTGCTGTGTTGGAGGAACAACACATCGTCATGGACATACAGTGTTGAACTTTCACAGCATATCATGATTAGTAAGAGTTAGAGAGAAACATTGAGATGATTGCATACTCGATATATAATTCTATGTATACTCCAAAACGAATTGTGAGAGGATCATTTTTTATTTTGTTTTATGCAAAAAAAGAGGTTATAAATCGAGAGATTGTATACGACTTAGGGGCAGTCCACTGTACATCATCTGGATAGCTGTCATAAAATGTATAAACCATCGAATTAACATCTGTTATCATACACAAAAGGAATCAACAGTTTTCGAGAACACTTCGTGTTAAGATTCTTTGTAAAATTAGTCCTTTTCATTCTTATATTCATGTGATCTGCCCAGCGAAGCAGGCACAGAGTGATCTAGTATTTACGTAATTATCGTTTGTCAATGCTCTCTGGTTTTTCTTCTGATCTCTTGTTAATGATTTCAAATTTCACTTATGGGCAGCTTCATTAATTTCTAGATAAAATGTGTTTGTTTTAAGGGGGGGAATAAATTCGATTTAAGCAACGTGTTCGGCGTTTAGGAAATATTGCCAATTTGAACATGACACCCCTCGTTAAATATCGGTGCGTAGTATTGGATGCTTGTCCATTTATTTTAATATTGTAAAGAGGAAAGACGACAAGGAGTCTCGTTTTATTAGGACTGTGTTGTGCACTAATGCTACAAAGTATGCACAGTGAAACTTCTCTAAAGCGGACAGCAGGGGGACCATTTTTTGTTTTGATTGTCCGTTCTGAAGGGGTTGAAATACACTTATATCTTCATGACGGGATTCATACAAATTGCATTGATTCTTAGTTTATCTTAAGCTCGCACTGTGAAAACGGGCACAAGTGATTCCACACAAACGACACACATCTTGGATGGCGGTTTGATTCCGAATTATCCGTCTTCCTAGTGTATTTTGTGAGCTGAAGTCGAGGACAGACATAAGCAGTCCTTCCACCAAGATTCATCCAAGTACGACCAGCCATTTATGATCTAGAGTTCAAGACGCATTCCAAATTTCAAATTCGTAATATTAGTGGGATAGACGGTTTCTTGCTCTGTGGACGTGAATGTAATTTTTAGGAGCTGGAGTCAGTCCCGTCACGTCTGCAACAGAATTGAATATTTTATAACTTTGACGAAGTTGCGTTTTATAAACGATTTCCGCTAACCAACAGGTGTTTGAGCAAGCATGTGCAATCGAAATTGCAAGTGTCAAGGAGACTTTCTTTCGATTAACTACGTTGTCGTCTGTGATCAATGAAACCGCACTAAAATTCACATGCACACTTAAAAAAAACAAATAATGACATTTGAATTCTAGTTCTTTGCTTTTGAATAAACTCATTTATTTTACTGTTTAAAATAAATTGTTCATGCGAAATAGGGTATCCAGTAGTCCGAAAACCTCCATGGTTCGAACTAGGTAGGTTTCTATTAGTTCGAATTACCGAGGTTGTACTGCATATGCATTTCTGGTTTTCAGATCTGGAGACTTTCCGCTTCCAAACTCCAAAAATAGTCAAGAAAACATTCACCCAATTAGCGCAAATTTATTTTTCCTCACAGAAATCCACACCAGCAGAACCTAGCTGAGTTATTTTTAGAAGAATATCAATTCACAAAGCCTTGCAAAAAAAAAAGTGCTAATCACACTTCTTGCTGGACCGCAACACCCCCGGCGGGGGACAGTTAACATCTCAACTTGAACAGCAAATCGAACATTGAATGAAATAGAGCACGTGCAGATCCAATTACACTAGATTTCTGCGAATGCACATTTGCAAGCAAGCACGTGCCTGAGGGGCTCCGAATACCAGACAGGCATTTCCGAAGAACGTTTTGCATGATTTAGTGACGTTCCGTCAGTTTAATTGTTCTCTGCATGACAAAATCAACATGCTATTCGGCCGGGCTTGCTTCAGTCAAAGAGAATATACTGAATGGCAGTGTGCAACATTTTGCGTACTCAGCATTGCTACATCGATAACCTACATTTCGCAGAACGTGGCCTATATTCAAGCCATCATTGTGTTGCGGAGTGCATAAAACTGTTCACTTCACATTGCTCGAGTCCATAATCATTACACTTGTGACTATTCACTGTTGAGGGGACACAAAAACTTTTAGAGAACATTCATTTTTATTCACTTTTCCACGCGAAAGCCCTTTCTTTGGTCGTGGATTCTTGTAACATTCGTTGCCGTTGTTGTTCCCCTGAGTGGGTGGTGCTGGATAGTGGCTACGAACATTTGTCCCGGTCGCCTTGGAACGGAAGGTCCTCGAAGTTCTTGCCAAGTAGCAGATGTGTATTGTCCCAATGGAATCGTGCTGTCCTCATTAATGGAAATTCTGTACATTCCCCTACTAATTTCGAAATGAGCATGTAGTTTGTGTGATGGAGAATACAAGGCAAATGTACAAGACTGTGCTCGAATTTTGATTACACGAGACAACTTCTACATTTCCTGCAAGATAATTGAAATTATCTTGGGAGATAAACGTTTCCGAGACGTTAAACGTAACCGTAGGCCTTAGCAACGTTCCTTTGAAAAAAGTAATGTTTCCTTTTCGTTCATAGGGTGCTTCCAAGAAACTCTGCCCAAATGTTTTAAATGTAATTTATATTTGTTCGTGTTTTCTCAACTTTGTTTTTGTTATTTGCTTAGAATGTCCCCCCTTTCGCTGCTGTTCGGCACGAAGAGAGCGTTGTCATTGAATCCATTCGCATTTTCGTATCAAATCTGAGCTCAGGTTGGTTGGAACAATACGAAGTTCCTTAAAAGCTGGGCTATGCGAAAAGTTACACACAGGAAGGCTTAATCAGAAAAGTTTTATCAATTGAAACTCTCACGAGGATAACAAACCAAGGGGACGAAATCAAACCGAATGGCATGCATATCTACACGATGCTCTATATTTAGACCTTTTAGTCGAAACGAGCAGATAAACAAAAGCCAGCTTCTGCTCATCTGAGTCAGTCAACTTGAGGGACGATGCTTCCCGATGTACAATGTGATTCAACTTGCAGGAAGTGACAAAGGCTTTGTCAGTCAATGGGCAAAAAGTTGGACATTTATAACTCGTATGACAATTGAAAAGAACACACATGTTAACGCCCTCCTCCACCTAATATTCATGACACCCATTTGCACATATGTGCTGCGAATTGCAACATCAACGAGGTGTTTCATTCAGAGGCTGCTCTAGGAGACTTTTCTGCCAATGGAACGAGCACAACCTTTCAAAAATGCTCAGGTAGTCTCAAGAGGGACCACTAGTGCTACCCACAAATCTGAACATCTATAAGAACCACGCATCCGAAGCTAAAGCTCTATAGCTGATATATGAAACCAAGCTGCATTGAAGTTGCAACATTAATAAAATGTAGTCAAATATTTAGGTTAACTCACAGACTCATCATCTAGATTAAAAAGAGGGATTTCCTTTTCCGACGATGAAGGCGACTTGAATAACAAATGTAAAGCTTGTAGGAACCACGTTACTTTGCGGATACAACGACAGATGGCGCAGTTGGTTAAGTGCCCACGCTTGGTTAGTGGGGTTAGCCGGTTCGAATCCCACTGAAGTAGCTGTATTCGCGATCTTCATCCTTCTTACATTATTCATTATTTTTAAACTTTCCTTATTGCGCAAAACGGACAGCATAGGGCCTCAACTACGCCTACCTGCCATCGCTTTCCGAACTGTCAGCGCTTTCTTCGGACCCCCAGATCTTCTGCCTAGGGGTTTCATTGCAGACCTTGGTTAGCTATAAAGCTGTCACAATTTCGTAGTGTTCGACCAATCCTCTCCGCCACTTCCGTCGTTGTATAATGGTGCCTATTGGCTCCTGGCCCGTCCTCTCATGAAGATGTTAGTTTTCGGGCTGTTCATATGTTACGTAGGCATCTATTGGCGAAAGTTTGTAACTTTCTCGTGATACTGGTAGACACTCTCCAGGTGCTGCATCCATGAGGGAGTACGGACAGAACATTGTTGCGGAGCAGTTAAAGCTTGGTGTTAATGCTGGTTACATTGCTACGCCAAATTTTGGATAGAATACCGAACGCCTATTTTGCCTTAGAGATTCCTTTCACCGTATCGGTTAACACAGTACTTCCGAGGTCCTGGAATTCATCTACTTTTTCAACCGGTTGCCTAGCGATGCACATTTGCGCTGATGCGTTCGAGCCAAGGCTGTGCCTCTCTCTCTACCGTTGACGTCGTCTGTTAGAGGTCTCTTAGAGGCAAATTTATACTCCCTATCAACGTCATATGTCCTGCCAACGCGGCGTTGCGGGTTGGTGCGTAGACGCCGACATAGTTGAGCCTACGTTGCCTTTGTTCGATTCCTGGTACGAGCAAAATAATAGTCTTTCGAGTCACTGACAAGGCTCAAAGAGCATAACTGTCTAGAAGAAGCTTCTCAAATTGGCCGTTCGGAGTCGGCATAAATCTGTAGGTCCCTTTTGCTTGTGAAGGAACAGTAGCATGCACAGCTGAGAAGCTAGTCCCTGGCCCTCTACTGTTATTATTACCAACGTCAAACTAAAAATTGCCAAAGCCCTCCATGCCTCTGTGAAAAAATAATGCCACACATGTCTACACAGATGGATCTAAGACGGAAGGTGGAGTAGGAAGTGGCGTACACTCAGAACATCTTAATTTGAATAAATTTCTTCGTTTACCGAATCATTGCAGTGCCTTCCCGGCGGAAGTAATGGCGATTAGCGAAGCCCTGTCCTCGTTGAGGTGGAACGTGATATCCGCTCGTGATATCTGTATCTTTACGGATAGCCAGGCAGCAATTAAATCCCTAACATCGTTCTCTATAAACTCTAAAGTAGGCATAAGTAAACTCTTAAGGAGATATCCGAACATTTTCACATTTTCACAGGCCATAGAGACAGCGAAGCCGACAACCTCCTTTGCCTCCAAATTCGAAGCATAAAAAAAGCTCAATGTCAGAGGGGAAGCAGGCATAACATGCCAAATCTCCAAACACCAAACAAATCTTGTCTCGTCTCGATCTAAAGGAATCAGACAGCTTGAGCCCATTAAAGAGATCCAAAATTAGCACTGCAGTGGGAATAATTACACGGATTCTTCTCGAATAATTTCTGCAGTAGTTGCCTAGATGAGGAAGAAGAGGAATGTGTACAAAACCTTCCCTGTAGCTGCCCCACACTCGCCTCGCCCAGGAAAGCAATAATGAGCTCCTGCTTCTTTGATAATCTAAGTGACCTCAGTAAAGTATCGGTCACATCAATACTGGAATTAACTGGTAAAACTGGTTGGCTGCCCTGGTTACCATGTCAACCCAATCACCTGTGTGTTAGCCCAAGTGGCGGTACAACGGGTCTGTTTGGCCTAAGCCACCTATAACCTCACCTACTGAGAACTAACTCAAGTTGAACTTCAACTTTTAAGACATATACATGTGAGATGAGACAGCTTTTACAAAGTCATTCTGAAACATATACAAGTGTGAGTACAACCCAAGTGTTCATTGTTTGAGTGTTATAGGGTGAATTATATGTTGTTTATTTAATCATAGACAGATATTTCATATTTTTTATTTATTTAACCAGTATTGCTTGCAAAAGGAAGACTATAGAAATCTTACAAAATAATTGCAAGCTTTAAGAAAGGTTAATCGGAGCATAAAAATATAAATATAAGCATATCTGAGCCTTAACATAGCGCACATTAGAAGTTTAGAGCGTAAATGAATTCAGAAATTTAATAAAAATAATAATAACAATAAAAACATTCGAAATAAAGAAAAAAAAAAATAAGCCAAGTAAGCAGAGACAGAGGCTTCGAATCTGCTCGCACTAGTGATCCCTCTGAAATGCGCTGGTAGAGGATTCCACAGCCAAGCGGCCTGAACAAAAAACTGGCGTTCTGGCTGAAGGCTTGAATACCTCGGTTGGATTATCGTTAATGATCTTGGTGAGTGGAAGAATGTAATCTTTTCGAACAGATATTCAGGCTGCCCAGTTCTCGATTGGGTTGTTTAAGAAAGCATGTTTAGAAAGCATGTTTTTCATGTTTAAACTGGAAAAAGTAGTTCTTCAAGTGGTTTTTTGTAGCTACTTGGACAGAGAAATAGCGCTCTGTCGGTGGTAACTTCCACAATTCTTGGGATATTCAGAACACGCTGATTAGGATAGTGGGAAAAACGTTTCGAACAGTAAAACATATTTAATGACAGGTTGTGTACAATGTAAGAATGAGTTCCCTTTGCGTTGTGCACTTAATGAACACATCCCGAAATATGGAACCAATCTCTCCACAATGCAGGCGTTCTGATTTTTAATAAGTTTTCGAAGGAATATCCAGTAATTTGGATTGAAAATCTTGAAACGAGGTCTCTTTTTCTTAAATTGAGGATGAACCTAGCGATGTTATATAATCAGGCTTGCAGAATATCTCGCACCCATTATAACAATACCGGTAGAAGTAGGGATTTTGCTAACAACAACTTTATCTTCAATGGTAGAAAACGCTGCGTGACCCAGAGCCTACAAAGTCCACCGTAAACTTTAGCAATGGTTCTATGAATATGATTGTCCCAAGATAGTGTACAATTGAAGATTATTTCAAGATTTTTTGCAGTAGTAGCCCACTCAATGGGGGTCAACAGCCTTGTTATATGAAGCAACTACCATCGACTTTTTCGGATTAAGACGCAGGCCTTCTCTTAATGACCAATCAATCAAAGCACTATCCATTTCATTAGGCGGTCGACTTAGAAAAAGTTGAACGTCGTCGGCATACATGCGAATTTTGCAGTATTTAATAATTTCAGGCAAGTCATTTACATATACTGAAAATAACGTGGGACCAGGAGTAGACCCTTGCGGAACTCCACTTACCACGTTAATAAAACTTGAAGATCTATTACCAACGAATTGTTGCCTTCCGCTAAGTGACGATGAGATGAGTTTAATGGAAAAAGAAGAAAACATGAAGTTATCTCTCAACTTTCTGCACACGATAGAATGGTTTACTGTGTCAAATGCCTTAGAGAAGTCAAGGAGTGTTAGAAATGTGGGCTTATTATCATCCAAAGCCAGTCGGATTTCTTCAACCACTAATAAAGGAGCAATATTAGAGCTCCTTCTAGATCGAAAACCCGACTGATCACTAAGAAGGTTATTACTAATTAGGTAATGATGCATTTGACGCAATACAAACTTCTCAAAAACTTTTGATAAGTAGGGAAGAATAGCGATAGGTCTAAGTTCGGTGACAATTCTCAACTTTTTGGGGATAATCTTGACTTTCTTCCACTCTGATGGAAAGGTTGAAGTAGTTAAACAATTAGATTTTAGATTATCGAGACCAGTGGCATTAGATTTAATAGATAGAATGGCTTCAACAACATCTTCTCTACGGAAACGAAAACCATCCTCCCGGTTTGAGATTTCACTTAGTTCAATAGGATGATCAGCTGATGGGGCACCTGAAGCAGTGATTAAATCAGCCTATCGCAATCAAGATCATCAGCGATTCTGAGGCTGTCCTTACAGATACCAAGATTGAGGAGCTGACACAGTCCCTGTCAATGCTGGCTACTTATTGCGGTCCGGCAAATCGACTGTTGACATAACCAAATCGTGCAAAAGGCCGGCAGGTTTCAGGTCGATACATACCATCTTTTTATCGATTTCAGAGCCACATACGAGTGCATTCATGGCAAGGAACTACATATTCGATGTGAAGGCCGTATTCGGGATCGCTGGCAAATTGATCCATTCACGCGATGTTCGGTTCAAGGACTTCCAAGCCGTTTGCCACCAGATTTCGGCAATGAGGTGCTCTGTCGTGAGGCAGTAGGAGTGGCGGCTATAGACACAGAAGTCACTGTCTTCTACAAGTCATACAAAGTCGCGCGTTCCCAAAGTGCCGTAGTGGAAGCTCCCACGGCGATTGAAGAACTCTTTAAACGGGTCATATAGGAAAATACCAAGTATGGAATCGTTCCGTCACACACCACCTGGGCCAAAACATTCCGATCCTCACCTAGAATTTTTCACAACCTAGCCAAGGAATTTGCAGGCCTTGGAGCATGCGTGAACTCCACAAACGACATCTTAGAGGAGAACCGACGTAGAAGCACCCTTGTCAATCGGTGCTACTCCTGACTCGACCATGCCCGACACCATGTTCCACAAAACTCTTATTTTCCCAGTGGAGCCGAAAGTTGGGACTGTCTTCGGAATAAAAATCCCTCTTCGTTCATATGGGCCCGTCTATGAGGAAGGTGAGTGGAAGACACAACGATCCCAAAATGTTTATGTACTTCGGAAGTCACAAATTGAACTGGCTCGACAGAAACCCGATGGAATCCGAGGCATAAACTTGGTCTTTCTACCGCATGGTCGCAAGACGTGGTCTTGACGATTGAAGGCAGAGTGTTCAGAACCGTCAGCGATCAAATGCAGATATTGCTCAGGCTCAGACGCTCCAAGGCTCGTCGGCCTGATAAGTAAGTGAGTAGGTGGAAAGTTCAATTGAATATTAGATTGTAATCTCTTAATTTTTACCGTTAGTTCTAGTTCACTAGTGTAGTTCTTCACCGATTCATACCTTAACATGCCCCAATGTGTACATATCGTAATCGCAAAGATATTCGAATTCAAGGTGAATCAATTAAGAATCGATTAGAAGGCACGTTACGAAGTTGAAGACATTTTTCAATCACATTCGCATTGCGCAACAATTCATTGATAGACTTGCCATCAGAACACAACTTTGCAAAGAGCACGACTTCGACTGCGACTACACGCTGTGTTGCAGTGAGCACTGAAAACATTTGAATTTCAACCTTAGGTCAGCCAGTCTATAGGCGCTATTTCATCGTAGCTTCAGGCACGGTGTCTCGACTTTAATTTGCACATTTTCCGGTCAGCAACAAGTGAGCCGTGTACAAGGAGTATCGAGCACAGCCACCGCCACTTGGCAGCAATCACAACAAATATGAATACATATGTCATCCAAAGCAGGAATTCAACGACAGACTCTGTAAGTGAATTGCATCACGACCTTCAGGGCAGTAGATAGCAATCAATAATCGCAAAACAATTGAAGTTACAAATGAAATATTCACAGTCTCGCCCAAGTCCTCATTCGTCGGCCCTGGCTCTGGCGACCTTATTCATTTCTGTGTCCCTTGCCTAGCATTTGCAACCTTTTGCAGAGACCTGTCCACTTCCGTGTCCACCATGGGCCGCAGTACGGAAAACGAAAGAATCCTGTCGCCCTGTCTTCCACAACACGAATAGCTTCCGACTGCGAGTTCAATCGATCTCCCGAACATGATATAAACTCAAAGCCTTACGACATCCATACTAATACGGTCAACCGGTGGACAGGAGAGCACGGGTTCTTTGTTTTAATTACAAGACCACCCGTGCATGCATAACGCAAAGTTTCACTTAATAAGAACTTGACAGTTGACGGCTATCGATTAATCGATGAAAATAGCGACGCTGGTGGAGGGGGCAGCGTGAAACCAGACGTAGAACAGGTGGTAATTCATACCCGTCACACGAGGCAGCCACCCACCAGCAACCATCGCATCGGCAACCACCCGAAACACCAGAAACTTGAAACTGTTTACATGGTGTAAAATTAAATGCAAATTTGTTGCCACGAAACCCTAGCTAAGTCGAGTGCATGATGCAGCCATGGGTTTTGCATTTTCTCGATTAAGTTAGATGTACCCCCCTCAGACACACACACACACGGAAATAACTGCACCGATGCTGTCATAACGATGTGCGTGGGGGCTGGCTGGTTTTGGCGGCTTCTCCTGGGCGATGATGTCAATTCCAATTGACAGAAATGTATTACGCGCTTTCTGCTCGGCATGCAATTGCACTTGTCGTTAATTGTAGAAGTGTTAATTGCGAACTTGAATTTGAAGCGTCTCCCACCGGCTGACTATTCATTTCGCAGCCGTACCCAGCACTTTGTCTAGATTTTGTCATGCCATTGCAAATCGTGTTGACAGCTCATTAATGCATCTTAGGCTTCTCTCGAGCATCCGCCTTTGTGATGAGAGCGCTCTTGTTTTTGATGGTGTGTACCTGGGAATGGAATACGAGCGCAGTGAGTTTAAAAGCTGTCAATGCATGTGACATTCATTTGAATGCGGTCTGATGTAATGTTGATCTCGAACGAGGATCAGGTGCGTCGACGTTCAACGCCGCTAACCAATGAACTTGACCTCGGAGTCAAGTAGTTGTTCAGTCGAACTGTGACTTTTGTTTGTAGTTTGTGGAAGTTATTGGAAAAAGAGTGGCCTGACACTCCCATCATTTGATTGATGTCAGGAAAATGACATGCAGACACAAATGGATGTAGAGAAAGCCATCCGGGAATATTATTGTATTTCGCGCATTGCAAGGAGCGACGCATTTCAATTGGAACAAATTACAACAGGCAATTGCGTCCCACGCAAATGGAACAGATGGTGCTGTGTAAGCATTATTAATGGCGGTTTTATTGAAATATTGGATGATAGACTGCGAATGGCTTCTGAGGAAAACTCGTTCGTGGAAGAAAATTGCAAAACATTCAGTGTCCAGAGACCTTCCTGAAAAGGGTGTTCAGTATTTCTAAAAAGCGGCGTTCAAGGTAAGAAAATTCTTGTTTCTGTGAGACAAACTAAATTTATAGAATGAGAACAATACACTCGACGCAAGGTATGTACGCCAGTGTTGGGACTTAACATATGCAAAATGTGGTGGATTCCCAAGAAAAAGAGTGGTAGATCTGCAAGAAGCGTGGTAGATCTGGTTCGAGGAAAGGAATTTGCACAAACTACGTTAACGCTCCTATAAATGACTCACTCTCTCTTGTGTTCGCATATGTTTTGTACGCCAGTCGTTTCTAGCGGTGTTTGGCAAATTCGAGACATAATGCAGAATGCCTTCGATTAGCGGGAAGCATGCTACCGTACCGTCAACCCAAAAGAAAACGGATCTTGTACCAGAATGTACAAAATCCCTCAGTTGGACCTTATCACGCTGTTCGGCAGTACTCTACAACTAACTACAAGTCCCGGATGGACCTGGGCCACAACCAACAAGCCTCTCCAGGTGGCACGATCTTTCACCAGCTGCCTCCAGTTGAGCACACCAAGTTGGTTGAGGTCCTTCTTCACTTATGTGCGCCATACCGTTCGAGGTCGTTTTCTATTGCGTCGCCCCATTCGCTCGGAAGCGAAGACTCTTCGGGCCGGGGCTGTGATGCCTATCCGCCATCTTAAGTGTTGGATCCCAAGACGCTTAACTGGGAGCTGGCCGCTGGTTGAATCTTCTCCTCCAGACGCCATCAACAACTAACCGCCAGTGCGAAATTTCTAGGTCTCATTGTCGGCAACGATATAAGCTGGAAACTCAATTTCCAGTAGAGGGTTCTTTGCCCTTTTCATCATCATCTTCTGACCCGCAAGCTCCACTCAAGGGATCGCGGGGGAGATCTCCAGGCAGCTCAATCCTCCGCCATCGACTCTAACTCATCAGGAGTTATGCCCAAGCGTAACCATGTGAGTTTTTTGGACTAGGTCCAACCACCTCCTCCTGGGTCTGCCAATCTCTGGCCTACCTGATGAAATTACATTCAACGCCCGCCTTGGCAGTTGTGATGAAGTATAGCCCCCTTCGTTCGAAGAAGCATCTCCTCAATCTTGAGATCCTCGCGCACTGTCGTCTTCTCAGCCTATCCCGGCGAGTAATTTCAACAACATCAAGGAGAAATTACATCTCAGCAGCTTTTATTCGCGATCTTAGTCTTTCTGGTACTGCCCAAATTTCATGTCCATAGGTGAGAGTTGGAACAAATACTGAGTTGAAACCGCTAACTTAGCTTTGGCACCAAGCTCGGCCTTTCCGCCTACAGATCTACCAAGCTGTTTCAAAATTGACCCAGCTTGACCATTCCTACAAGAAAGCTCAGCATTCATCCTTCCATCACTCTTGAAAAAGACTCCGAGGTTCTTAAACTTCTCCCCCTGCTTCAATGGGACTCCACTAACCTGTAGAGTGCATAGATGGAAATGACCATAACCTCCACATTAACCTTCATTCCAGCATCAGCACAAACGGCCACAAACCTATCGGTGAACAGCACTAAGCAAAGCTGTACTTAATAGAGTGCAGACACTGCCCTCCATATGCATCACCGGGGAGCTGACAACCACTCCTTCGGATGCATCTAACATAATCCCCCACATTCCACCCAGGGGCGGACCCACCATATGTGCAGGATGTAAACATGAACAGGTCGCCGATCACTTCGGCAGCATTCTGAAAATAAGAAAATAACATTCATCGATGTACAGCCATTGAAATGTTAGTCCGTCCTATCAGTTACCTATGCATTTCTAAACGCTGCTTACACAACAGACCGTTCACACACAGGGGTAATTTAACTTAATAAGTCGGTTTCCAAAAATTGAGCTCCCAAAGCTGAAGAATGGGATGCCAAAGGTAGGGCTTGCACAGGGCGCTTATTTGGTTCGGATCTGCCATGCCCTCACTATTGTAAACTTTAAGCAAACACGTTA
This sequence comes from Eristalis tenax, assembly GCA_905231855.2. Lineage (NCBI taxonomy): Eukaryota > Metazoa > Arthropoda > Insecta > Diptera > Syrphidae > Eristalis > Eristalis tenax. The sequence goes on along the minus strand of HG993125.1, from coordinate 70,582,816 downwards.
CAGCCAGCATTGCCCTGAGAATCAAGATACTCCGAACTCACCTTTGGCCCATCAACCATTCCAAACGAATATAACTTCCTCCCCAACGACACCGACCGCCTACTATCCCAAACTATCTCCGCGAAGAAATTCTCCACCAGCATTCCCTCTAGATCATATTGGATATCTGATAACCAGACGCTGACTGATCTCCTGCGAGGGGTTATGTGCTGGTGTCTATTCCAAAGTCCTTAATGTTGCTATCTCCCTGAAGCTGCCTGATCACTGTAGCGTCTTTCACGCAGAGACCATTGCGATATAAGAGCCACCGTCTTGGCTCAAAAATCAAAAGAGATGTCACCATCTTCTCGGACAGTCAGGCCGCAATCAAGTCCCTGGACAATGCCATATTTAACTCAAAACATCCCTTGTCTTAACGAGATGTCTGAGCACGCACACATCACGGGGTGCCGGGACATTGTGACATACCGAATCGATGAACTCGCTATCTGTGGTACATCATGAGTTCCACCTAACATGCCAACCGCTACATCGCTCGCTTGTGATCAACTGAACAAAATCAACACTACCAATCGTATCTGGGTAGAAGGCACCATGTCGTAAAACAATGGAAATCTGGCCACCACTTGATCTCAAACGATCGCTCAATCTGCTTGGACTTAGCAGATCTTCACTCAGGCCACACATCGGCGTCATAACCGGACACGTCCCAACAGGATGGGTGTCCCCTATAATGACAGAAGCTGCGTAGATCAAGAGGAGATGGAAACCACAGATCACCAAGTCTGCTCGTGTAGCCAGAGCACTAGGTACTCACGTCTGGGGGCCAACTATTTCGGTAATCTTAATGAGCTAAACAGCGTCAGCCTCAGCATTAGCCAGCTATATCTCGTCACAAGCACCAACTGGTTCTAATCCGGAGTCAGCCACTACAACCGGCATGACGGGACTGACTCCAACTCCTAAAAAGTATTGGGTCCATAACTTAATTCGTGCGGTTTGCTAAGAGATGGCGTAACCTCATATTATTCCATTGGAACATGCGTTGGAAAGCTACTGTCATTGTACGTCGTTTCAGTGTACACCCAACTCTTTTTTTACATGGTAGATACGTTCCTCAGAAATCCGTGTAAAAAAAGGCGTTTTCTATAGTAAAATGGGGGATACGTTCCATGTCATCTGAAAACCGTGTAAGTTGAAATAAAAAACTATATTTACTTCGAAAAACCGTGTAAAAAAATTGTATGCGCATGTGGCATTTTATTGTACATACATTAAAACTTAAAATATATAATTCATACAGATGAAAAATTGGTAAAGCAAGCAAAAAAAAACAAAAGAAATATGTTAATCCAGAATTAAGAACAAAAAAATTAGAATAGAAATAAAGAAAAAATATTTACATATCTACATAATTATTCGTCGCTACTTGATAACAAGCGCAATTGTTTGCGACGAACTGGACTAAAATCGGTATCATCACTGGAGATTTCCATCAAATTATCCAATGGTGACTTTCGTCCGGTAATAGAGTTTTGAACTGTCGGACTACTTTCCGAAAGGTCTTGCGCCGTCGATTTTTTTATTAAAAAATCTTTTATAGAAAGTTGAACTTTTGGTTTTTTACAAATTTACAAAAAAATTATTTTTTTTCAACCGTGTAAATTCAAATCCGTGTAAAAAGAAACCGTATAAAAAAAGAGTTTAGTGTATCTCATTCATTTGAGGAGTAAACAACAATTTTGTTTTTCACTCAAATATTTCGAACTTTGTGCCTGAAAAAGTGTTTTTGCGGTGAGTTCTTCTTCATTACTTTAATATGAAGAATACTGCTGCCGAAAGTCCTCGTATTTTAGTGGAAGTTTATGGTGAACATGCGCTAGCTGAACGTGCCAAAGTGGTTGACCAACCAGCCAAATCAATGGCAAAGCATAATATCCATTTCGCTCTGTATTTGGCGGGATCAGAAGGGTGCTATGAGCTGCTGAAACCGGGTAAAACCATCAATGGACAACGCTACCGAACACAAGTAATCCGTTTGAAGAGAGCAGTAGCCGAAAAACGCCCGGAATATGCGACCAGACACGAGGCAATAATTTTCCATCATGACAACGCTCGGGCCAAGCGTTACTATTCCGGTTAAGAACTATTTGGAAAACAGTGGATGGGAAATTTAACCCCACCCGCCTTATATAGCCCAGACCTTGCCCCTTCGAACTACCATTTGTTCCGCTCTATGCAGAACGCCCGCACTGAAATGCGTTGGCTTGATTCATTCTTCGCTGCCAAGCCGGCGCAGTTCTTTTGGGATGAGATCCACAAATTGCCAGAAATATGGGACAAACTAATAGCTTCAGATGGGAACATATTTTTGTTAAATAAACGTTAAAATTTTGAAAAAAAAAACCCGCACAATTAAATTTTAGACGCAATCTTCCACAGAGCAAGAAATCGTTTATCCCACTAATATCATGAATTTGGAATGCGTCTTGAGGTCTAGATCATAAATGGCTGGTCGTACTTGGATGAACCTTGGTGGAAGGACTGCTTATGTCTGTCCTAGGCTAAATTGTCCTTGACTTCAGCTCACAAAAATACACGAGGTAGACGGAAATTTCGGTATCAAACCGCCATCCAAGGTTTGTGTGGAAACACTAGTGTCCGTTTTCACAGTGCGAGCCTAAGTGCCGATCCAAGGATAAACTAAGAATCAATGCAATTTGTATGAATCCCGTCATGAAGATATAAGTGTATTTTAACCCCTTCAGAACGGACACTCATGATGGACCCCCTGCTGTCCGCTTTAGAGAAGTTTCACTGTACATACTTTGTAGCATTAGTGCACAACACATTCCTAAATGGGACCCCTTGTCGTCTTTCCTCTTTACAATAATAAAATAAATGGACAAGCATCCAATACTACGCACCGATATTTAACGAGGGGTGTCATGTTCAAATTGGCAATATCTCCTAGACGCCGGACGCGTTGCTTAAATCGAATTTATTCTCCCTTAAAATAAACACATTTAATCTAGAAATTAATAAAGCTGCCCATAAGTGGTGCACTGTTTTGAAATGGGGGGGGGGTCATTAACAAGAAATCAGAAGAAAAACCAGAAAGCATTGGCTTCACGTGCACACACATGAAATTATTTCAAAAGTCTTTGGCGGTACCCAACACACGGAGACAGATGAAATGAAATGAAATAAACGACTTTATAGCCCGCAAATAAACAAGTTATATGTTTGAACAATCTAGTGCTTTAAGAGCAATTAAATCGCTTAGATTAAGGTGGTCTGCGTTTGTCAAAGGAATGGAAATCGGGCGGGAAACATTTAGATGTTTTTTCGCAAAAATAAAAAAACCGCAGATGGATGCGAGGAGAAAGCAGCGTCATGATTTTTTACGATTCATATCCATGAATGGAGACTCAGTGTGCAGAGTGGGGACGCGTGGCTAAGGTTATAAACGTAGAAAAATGAGGTTAATGATAAAAGTGAATAAAATATACGTAAGCAAAAATGATACCCTCTCTCAAAAGACAAACTCTCAAGGCGTACAGGCCATATGTAATTGATGTCAAACATATGAAGTTGTGACCATAATGACCACTTTGCTCACTTTCGTTAGGTTCGTTCACTTTTGGTTACCAAGTGGCAACTAAATGATTTGCCTTCTGCCAGAAATCGTGTACTAGAGTACATTTATGTACTAGTACATTTATGTACGATCATGTTGTTGCTCTCTAGTACATGATTGTCGGTGATCTCTAGTACTAGATTGTACTCTAGAATCATGTACTAGAGATAACCAACTTCACAGCTAATTATCCTCGAATTTTTTTTCTCTGTTAGAATTTTTCGACAGCTAATCTCGAACCACCGAACATTGTTTCATATTTATGCACCAGTGTGGGAGTACATCAGCACACCATGTTCTCTGATAAGTGCGGGGAAATTGTTATAGAAACCGTACACTACTTGATTTCTGCTGTCTACGTTCTTAAATGTGGAGATTCGCTTGATTCGCCAGAAGCTACTGCAGACACTTTGAAGCCTATCGCTCGACTTGGGCATAAGCTTAGGTTTACGTATGTTGAACCTTCGAAGTGACGGACTACTTAGCCGATCCTTCAAGTAACATTTTTTAAATCGAATTATCAGTGCACTCGCCGTTTGAGAAACACGGCAGTCCGAGAGGAACTCAACATATAGGAGCAGCTTCTTCGAACGGAGAGGGCTATGCTTCGTTGGTTTGATCATGTGGCACGAATGTCAACTCATTATGACTTCCGAGGCGGGCGTTAAATGCGATTCCATCAGGTAGACGACCGCTTGGCAGGCCCAGGACGAGATGGTTGGACCAAGTCAAAAAACTAGCCTGGTTACGCTTGGGCATAACTCCTGATGAGTTAGAGTCGATGGCGGACGATCGAGATGCGTGGTTTACCCCCGCGACCCACTTAGTGGAGCTTGCGGGTCAGAAAATTATGATGAGTATCAGTTCACTTTAAGATTAGCATCACATTGCCTTTGTTCGGGTATCGGTTCACATCCCACATTTATTTGAGGTAATCTTGTTAAAGCTTGGGAGTTCATCTTCTTCTTTATTTGGCGCTACAGTCCGGGGAGGACCTGGGCCTCAAGCAACAAGCCTCACTCACGTCTCTGCCACGGTCTCTGGCTATTTGAAGGTATCCAGTGACGCACCTCAAGTTGGTTGAGGTCCTTCTTCGGCTGGATGCGTCACCTTAAACACGGGCATCCTCTGTTGCGTTGTCCCATGTTCGGAGTCGAAGATTCTTCGGGCCGGAGCTGAGTTGTACATATACTCTACATGTCTCGCCACCTTAGGCGTTGGATCGGTAGACGCTTGACTAGGCCCATGACGCTGAATCTTCTCCTCCAAAAATTGCCAACGCAATATCGCACGCAGACCTGTTTTTCGAAGAACTTCCTTATCCGCTTTAGATATTGTGCCTGCCTCAGCGCCCGAGAGCAGGACTGAGATGATCAAAGCCTTATATAAAGTCAGCCCGGTCCTTCCAGAAATGGGTCCACTACTCAATTGCCTCTTCAGACCATAAAAACCGAATTTGCAAGAGTTACTCTGCGTTTGATCTCGGTACCGATGTTGGTCGCACTATTTACTGCGGAGACGAGGTAGACGGAGTTCTTGACTGCCTCGAAGTTATAGCTGCCCATTGTGACGCTCCGGCCAAGGCAACATATACTTCGTTTTGTCCTCGTTCTCCACTAGATCCATTTTACCCGCTTCAGTAGAAACGACAGCGAGTCAATGGATGTGTTCTGTCAAGCAGTTGCACGGACTTCTGGAAGATCGGGCATCTAGTGTAAAGCTGCCATACTGGTATTCTTCTGGTCTCAACTTTGAGCCAACGGTACAGCGAATCGGATCGTCATACAATACGTCACTTTGGGTATTTTTTTTTCGACTGCGGGCCCACTGTGCGGCGGCTTCAGAACAACCATTATTCAGTGTTCCATCAATCAGAACGCAAACACATAAAGAACAGATAACTTTCAGAATTATCGTGACATCACCATCTGCTGCTGCTTAAGTAACTGCTGCAGGGGGAGAGGGGCACTTCTCTTTCCCTCTCTGCGATTCTCTCTTTTGGTTTCTCTTAACTACTCTGTACCGGTTAAGCAAACGACTCCGTGTTTACTCACAAAACACGATATAAACTCGCTTGTGTAAACAAATTTTGACGAAATCAATATGAGAACAAACAAAAACAAAGAAAAAAAACGTTTACTCACTTCGTTGAATTTCTGAAGCTGAAGCCAGCAGGTCGCTATTGTCGTCGTCCATCATTCCGCTCTGGATATCGGCTCGTACTCTTTTGTCTTCAAATTGCTCGTCCAGAACTCACGTATCTCGGCTATCCTTTCGTTCTAAAACAAAAACGCACAAGAAACAAAAACACAGATTTGAGAAAACACTGATACAGCACTGAGATCATTCAGAATAATGTGTACGACAAAATCAATCGCAGTTCACGTCCGTTCGAGAGTCGTCGACCGTCTAAACACTCTCGAGCGACACAAGAGATGTGAAAACTTCAAATCGATTCAGATTGAGGGATGAGAGACAGAAGAACAACAAGCAGAGCGCGCGAGCGGGCAATGTGTCCACCCACATGCAAAATCTACTCGCTTTTTAGTTGTTGTTTTGTGTTCGTGTTGTCGTACGCCTTATTAGGTTCACACTGTTCCGCGCTGCTGCGATACATTTTCTCTCCCCATTTCGATGCTTAATAATCGACCTTAGAAAGATACACTCATTCAACACGGTGAATGTCGAATGCCGCCCGCCAACCGCCAACTGACAATGCCATTTGGAGGCAGTACTGCCGTGCCGCGCAGCGCGCGCCGCTGTCACCAGCGCCACTCACTGCCTACAATCTCTCCTCGGCGCGTATCTGATTGGAGTTTTTTTTTTTTTTTTATTCAAATATAGAATCATTCTCGAGTCGTTTTGTTCTGCTTTTGGATGGGCATTGTTTTGTGTTTTTATTTTGGACAACCGCATTCCACGGTAGACATGATTGTGCAAAAAAAATAACGACTCTAAAAATACAACGCGCACGGGAAGATGTCGTACTTTGAACCAGGTTAAGGTGCTTCTTGGATGGAGAAAGCGCTAGCGGCAGATAAGCACACACACGCACACACCGACGACGATGGGGAATCTAAAAAATCCAACAAAAACCATTATCTGGGAGATATACACGGCCGTGTCGATGGATTACGAAACAGCACTTGGCGGGCCACAGACAGATAAGATGTAATGACTCCATTTGGGACGTGAAGCATTCCCGGGAGGAATTCAATTTATGAGTGGATCGCGGAGTACCACAGGTCTTTGTTATCTCCGAACGCTGGGCTGCCAGAAAAATGAAGGGTTGAGGTACATTTTTCCACTGCATTGGAATGGTCGACGGCAGTTTGATTGGTTTTGCTCCTGGGGACCCGTATTTGGACAAGGGTTACGTACACGACAGAAAGGCATGTTTCCATTTTTAGAAGCCTAAAATATTTCTCCTATCTTTATGCGAGAACGGTGCAGTGCCTCTTTTGGGGGCTGCTGGAGAGGCCTTGGAATTTATCGGAAATCGAACAAGTTACTCGGTGCGCGTTATCATTCGTGTATTGATACGAGCTACAAGCGCGCACACAATTGCGTCTTAAAAGCTTCCTCCTTACATGGGAAGTCGCTTTGGTTGGTATCGATTTTCTTAAGGCAATTAGAGAGAGACTTGTCATTTTTCTGTGTTCATCGTTGATGGACAAGCGTTGTGATGTGTGCAAGAACTGGGTTTGCAGCATTTGTCTTTTGGGTACCACCAGAAACCACGGTTATCTGAAATGGGGCGAATACTGTATGTACTTAGGCCACAGTTTATCCATCAGTTGGCTAGATCAAGCTGTGTAGTGGACCTGGGTTACGAAGGTTACCTACCGATACCGAGACGACTGGATGGCGCAGTTGGTTAAGTGCCTGCCCCTGGTTAGTGGGGTCCCCGGCTCGCAGCTCAGTGAAAGCAAAGTTAATACGCTTTTTATATGGTTTTCAAATCTCGTCCAGTCACCATTTGCCGTTGCGACCCAATTAATGGCACTATCACTAGATTGGTCGGTCAGTGGAAGTAGTCCGACTGTGGGTATCACAATGGACCAACATGGTCTTAGTGTGCTGGCGGTGAATTCAGTAGCAGCCCCGTTCCATACCTACCGCCTCCTAAGCTTGAGAAGCTTCTATGTTCTCTGAGCATTGCCAGTGACGGAAGGCAGGTGGAGATGGGGATTGAAAAATAGGAGTGTGGGGACTGAAGCAACTACCTACTATACCACGGAAACCACAGGGAAGTCCTAGGAGTCCAAAAGCTTAGCAGCAGGTACTAGCAACTTATATCAGGATTTGATGTGACAGTCCCGATTTCCCGGTGGCAAAACTACCAGCGAAGACCTGAAAGCAGGTGACTCACGATGAATGATCGAATCACGTAGAATCTTAGCCAGCAATGAAATAGCTGAAAGCAGACCCAACTCGAATAAAGTTCAACTTCACTCAAGCTCCCATCGGTGAATGAACTTCTACTGACACTGGGACGGACAGGGTGCAAGGTGCCTACGCCGATGATGTCGGGGAAATTCATATCAACGAATAGGGCTATCATGCAGTCGGATATCGTCGAATTAGAGAATTGGATGCGGTCTAAGTGTTAACAGGCAAACAGGTTTAGTCCTCTTAGCCGCCAACTATCAGGCGAGGGGTCCCCCTGGAACTGAGTAACAGTGCACAACTCCTAGGACTCATTCTTGACACGAAGTCAACAACATGCCGTCAAACAACTCACCAAATTCTACTCGCAGTTTCTCGTGTTTTCGCGCATGTACAGCACTTAATACTGTGCGCCCTTTTTTTGCAAGTCAAATAAAAGATACGTTTTATTGCCGTCAACAGAGCACAAAGATAAACCGCACCGCAATCAGTTTGCTATGCTTGCAATCTAGTTTGCCCCGTGTAATGATATCGCGTATATTAAGATATACCCTATTCGCTGAAAGAGTGAAAAACGACAGAGCAGCACGCAATGTTTCTGTGAACAAGTCAAGCGGAAGGAAGAGACATCACCTCAACACGGCGGAGGGGTGTGTCGATGTGCGTCTGGATGAATGTTCAGTGAAGTCGAAGAATGTCGATACTCCAAATTGGCAGTTCGTGTGCTTGAACTAAAACTTGCGAATATGTCACCCACACGGGAGATTCACTCTCGCCTGACTATAGACAAATCCAAAATCGAGAACAAGCTGAACTGACACCCACTTGACACGACTGAGGTTAGCATGCTTGTCCCGATTGCACCAATGACATATCGCCAAACTGTAAAAAAAAACGTGTTTTCTGAACGGTTCCTTCACGGAGCACATTCGATTTCGTGATGATTTTTTTGTTCCAATTGGTCTTTAGTTTCGTTTAGTTAACTAAAGGGTGATTTTTTAGCTATTATCTTTTTGGCAACACTGGTTTAAACTGCTGACGCACGTTTCGTGTTTTGTTTCACTGTCAGACATCTTCAGTTTGGTCTATAATTTCACCATGAATCGCCTTACAAACGAACAACGCTTGCAAATTATTGAATTTTTTTATCAAAATGCGTGCTCTGTTAAGAAAGTTCATCGCGACATCACATATGTTCAGCGACGAAGCTCATTTTTGGCTCAATGGGTACGCAAATAAGCAGAATTGTCGATTTTGTGTGAATATCAGCCAGAAGCATTGCAAGAGCTACCAATGCATCCAGAAAAAGTCACAGTTTGGTGCGGTTTATGGGCTGGCGGCATCATTGGACCGTACTTCTTCAAAGATGATGCCAATCGTCTTCGTGAATGGTGAGCGCTACCGTGAGATGATATCCAACTTTTTTTTGCCCAAAATGCAAGAGCTTGACTTGCATGACATGTGGTTTCAACAAGACGGTGCCACATGTCTTGAGAGGCGAGTTCGGTGAACATTTTATTTCACGTTCGGGACCGGTCAATTGGCCGCCTAGATCGTGCGATTTAACGCCTTTAGAATATTTTTTGTGGGGCTATGTTAAAGCTCATGTCTATACAGACAAGCCCGCTTCAATTGACGCATTGGAGGCATGTGCAAAAGGTGCAACAAATGCTGAGAAGATGCACTTACTCCGTGCTCGTCGCTTAAAAAAAGAACAGAATAAGAAGGCTTTGAAAGGATGTGAAGGGTTATGAAAGGATGTGAAGACAACATTGAAGCATTTATTCGTGAGATACCGGCCGAAATGTTGCAAAGAGTATGCCAAAATTGGACTAAGCGGATGGACCATTTGAGGCGCAGTCAAGGTCAACTTTTGCAAGAAATAATCTTCAAACATTAAATTATATGGACCGTACTATCGATTCAGATAAAGATTTCATGCATTTTTCTGAATTTTATGTTTTTTTTTTTTGAAAAACTTTCCTATAGCTTTTAAAAAATCACCCTTTATTTATCAGATTAACAGATTCACATTTAAACTATGTGTTTCTAAAAGTTCTCCTCCATTATACATTTTCTACAGCGCAGTGCGTTTATTGCAAACATGTCCAATAGATCCCAGCCTCGGTCACCGTTTAAGATGTTTGTCGCTTCTTCAAGCGGGAGTACCAGTGCTCCAAAGAAGTGGCAGCGGAATTCTTTAAGACTGGGACATACAGCGAGGAAGTGGAATACGTCCTCTCGTTCCTGAAGGTTACACAAAATAGGGAGTTCTTGTCGATGCGGTGTAAAGTTTAAACTTATCAGTTCACCTCTTGTTTTAAAGATGTTGCTTATCATATCCGTTGTGAATCTTGCCATGAAATATGTTCTGTCTTGTAGATTGTGGATCAATTTGCTGTAATATGTCCTGTATTGCGAGGACTTGACTTCATCTGCAAATTGGTTGAAGATTCTATGCGTTGTTTTCTCCGACAGTGTGTAGAACGTATGCCTTAGGTGGACTTGCTGCTCGTCTGGTGCAACTCGGCGATTAAAATCACATTGCGATGCTAAGTTTTCCCATTCCACCGTTAACCAGCATTTGAGTAAGCACTATATCTTTCTTGATTCATTCCCATGACTCTTGCCACGTAGTCGAAGTGGAGTTTGAGAGTTTCCAAAAATAGAGGCGCTACTCCAGTTTCCAGGTGAAGCATGTAGTTGGGTGAGCCACTTGGTGATTTAAAAACTCGCTTGATGAAATAGCGTAGAAACGGAACAAATCGCCCTTTTCGCTTCATTTAATTTGGTTTCCTGGTGCTTATTCACCAAATTGGGCGTAATCAAGACAGCAAGATAGTTGTATTCCCGCACAATTTCTATAAGCTCACCCAGAAACCTCCACTTTTCATTTCGGGAGTATCTACCTCCACCATCCCTGAATACCATCATCTTAGACTTTGATAGAAGATTTGCAGTATTCGTCGAGCCTGTCTATCATTAACTGCATTGTGTCCACCGAGTCTGCGAGGAAAGCAATGTCATCAGCAAACATGAGAGCTGGTTTTTTGGCTTGATTTATCTCGATTCCACCTCTAACGTGGTCTATGAATAAAAGTGTACTCAACACGCATCCCTGCTTCACCCCCCACTGTTGTGCTAAACTCCTCTGATAGATTGTTTCCATCGTGTTTTTGCACAAAGCTCTCAATACTTTAATAACTTTTGTTGAGATTCCGCAACCGTATAGCTTATAAAAAAGGGCTTCAAAATCAGCGCGAAAGTTTTATGTTTTCTCTTGTATATTCCCGCTATGTTCACAAGTGCGAATATTTGATCCATAGTTGAACAGTTATGCCAGAAACCCGACTGGAATTCGCGTAGGATCTTCTTGGTTTCAACCCACTGAGTAGTTCTATTAAATATTACACCAGCAAACAACTTGGTTGATGTATTTAAAAATGACATGCCACGGTAATAAGCTGGATTGTTGTAGCTCCTCTTTTGTGCAAGGCAAAGATTATCGAGTTTTGGAAACATTGTGGAACAGCAGCAGTTTCAAATATTCGGTTAAACTCCTGAGTAAGTACTGAAAGGAACTCAGGCGTGCAATTTTTATAAAATTCGAAAGAAATCCGGTCGGTTCCAGGGGCTTTATTTTTCTTGGAGTTCGCTATGACCTTTTTTTTCGTATCTAGAAATTCATCAACGAACACAGGGGCTGCATACTGGTGGTCTTTAGTGAACGATAGTCTCGTGAACTTACTTAGCACAATTTTGTTTGTAGTTCGTTTTGAATGAAGTGAAAATGCATCTTCAAGTCAAGCACATGGTTAAAATATGACTTTTTTTGAATTCAGCAGAATTGTACAAAAATATGCTGCATTAAATTGTTAAAATTGAATTATTTGGTCTTGAGAATGCCGAAGATCGCACTCGGTAGTACACCATCCTCGAAAGAAAGGGATGTCATTCATACTTCAGAAGATCGAGCAAATTGCCACTGGCTAACCCCTGGCAAAAGGCACGAATCTGCTAAAATCCACAAAATTGTTGGCGTTATTAACTAACATAGAGGTGATTGATGGAACCCAGCGAGCAGTCAATTAGGCGAATAAGTAAAATCTGTCTAATTCCGCAAACAATGAGACCCCCCTTCAACTGCGCCAATTACCGAGGGATATGTAAGTCTCCGAAGCATCGCTTATAAGATCCGCTTTGACGTTTTGTGTGAGCGCCTGTAACCATTCGTGAAATACATCCTTTCCAGTGCGGTTTCAGGCCAGGGAAGTCAACTATCGACCACATAAAGGCAGATGCTGGGAAAAATTCAGGAAGCTCACCAAATATTTGTCAATTACAAGGTCGCATATGACAGCATGTTTAGAGACGACCTATACGACGCAATGTCTACTTCTGACATCCCTGGTAAACTCGCCAAGCTGTGCATGATGAAGATGGAGTATTCTGGCTGCTCTATAAGGGCGTCAAAGTCAAAAAAGGTTTCAGACAAGGCCACGACATGTCATGTGACATTTTCAACATCATTCTTGAGAATATTCTGCAGAACTCGGAAACACAAGAGGCATGATCTTCCAAAAGCCCGTATAATTGCCAGCATACGTGAACGACATTGATGTTATTGGTCGCACACAGCGAGCCGTTAATGAGGTGTTTCCTGATATTGACAAGGAGGCAGCCAAAATGAGTTTAGCGGCGAATGAGGGCAGAACGAGGTATATGCTGTCATCGAACGGCAACAACTGGGCTAGAACGTCGCTGCCTTGTGGTAGTGAAAGACTTCGTCTACCTCGGCAAATAAACAGTACGGACAACATCAGTACCGAAATAAAACGCAGAGCAACTCTTGCCAAGAGGCAATTGAGTAGTAGAGCCATCTCTCGAAGGACCAAGCTAAGAACACCTGGATCATATCTGTCCCTCTATAGGAAGCCTGGACAATCTCAAAAGTCTTGGTCTTTTCGAGAGAAACTTTTCTGCTTTCAATCTTCGGTCCTATTTATTAGCTAGCGTCTACGGATTCAACGTCTAAGATGGCAAGGTCATGTAGAGCGCATGACACTGCAGCTCCAGCCGGAAAAGTCTTCGCCTCCAGACAACGCAATAGAGGACGCCCACGAAACCGATGGCGCACACAAGTGCAGAAGAACCACAACCATGTTGGAAGCAGCTGCCTAAAGATCGCACCAGCTGGAGCGGCTTGTTCGTAGAGACTCAGGTCCACCTCGGACTTTAGCGCCATTTTAAGAAGAAGTGCTGTCGTTTGAGGATGCATTCGACCGTCTACCTCGTCTAATTTTAGCACAACGATTAAATCAGGGTATCACCTCCCAACTGCAGATTATTTGCAATCCCGAATCAATTGAGTATTAGAGCTCTTGATCAAGGTGCCAACAACCAAGGCGCTAGCTTATCACTAAACGCTGCTCAAATGCTCCAGCCAGTTGTGTTTCTCCTCTGCATGAGGTCAGCCGGAATTCTTGTATCACCAGCAGTGCTCATCCGTTCATCATTCAGTAGTTTCGAGTTTACAAACTTGTTTTCTATAATCGTACCGCAAGAATATGGAAAACAATATATCCCACTCACAACAATCTACCAAAACACCTACATACCTTCATTCCAGTTAGCTATGACTATATATCATCGTGCGGTGCTGTGGCTTGACTTCGGACTCTTAGGGCTATTCATAAACCTCTTTTCCAATTCTATGTGAACATTCGTACACATCTGACATTACGAGCACCTCAGTTTCTTTTGGGGCAGTTTCGTGATGCATAAACAATAAGATACAACATTAGACACTAATTGAAGGTGCATTTGTAAAGCCTTAAGTGCAAACAAAATGAACCCCGCTTTCCTTAGGAAAAAGAAACACAAAGGCTGATATTTTAATTTGTAAAGCCTGTGCAATAAAAAGAAATCCCTTTATTTTTAATGAAAATGAATGCTGGCAACAATAACACAGTGATAACTTCCGTAGGCGGACAACGACGGTCGCAGCTAAGGGAGTTGTCCGTCCATGGGAGAAAATTCCTGACAGAATTCACTGTGAACAAATTATTTCACCATGAAATTTGCAAACAAGCTAAAATGAACTAGAAGACAGAAGAGACAAAAGACAACAACAGAGCACAGCTGCAGAAATAAAATCCGTTATCCATTTTAGAAGAGACAATGATTCGATGGTACGTTACACACACCCTGGGTGGTGGGAATACAATTGAGTTTGAGAGTTTCCTCAGCATTTTGGAGGAAACACTCCAGCTGCTGCGAATAAGAATGTATTTCGTTAAATTTAACGAAGCGCCACCACTCATATCTTTGACAGCTGAATGTCATCTTCCTTTTGGTGTGAATAAAGATGGAGTCTAATGAGAGATCCCTCGTAGAACTTTGAAGTCGAATTAGAGTATCAGGACCATAAACATTACTCCTGTTTTCAGCCCTTTTATGAGTGTACACAGGAGGTGACTCCAAGAGAGAATAAAGTTGAAATATGAAGAATACTGTTTCGGAAGAGGAACACTTTTAAGTGAAAACCAAAAAAAAAAAAACAGAAATCTGGAATGGAAGAAGACGATTCATAAAATATTTCAAATTTTATCCACGCTGGCTGGGACAAATAGTCAAACGCCAGACATGTTACGTTGGAGCAAAAATGCATTCATAGACAAGACCTACCTATGAATCCCAATGTCCTCACCAACTCCAACTTGGGACCCGAGGTCACCATTTCATCTTCTCAATTCTTGCCCTGGCACACCACGGGTTCCATCGTTCCATGTTATGAAACTTGAATCTATCCAGGTTCTTGAAATGATCCCCTGTGCCCCCGAAACATCGATATCGCTTGTACATTTTTGGAAACATTATTGCTTATACTTTGCACGCACCCTTACCCAACTTTGCACCCTTAATACCCACCGTTAATCTAATTTTCATGATAGAGATACCCAGCTTCACAGCTGTCTGACCCCTAGTCCATCGACGAATTTGACGGATAATTATGAACATTTTGACGATTATTCATGAATTGTTGACAGTTATTCACGAAATAACGTAAATGCCGTTCTCTGATTGGTCAATTTGGCTTTAGAAAACGATATAAAAAATAGTTGTCAAACATTTTAAGGGGCAAGAGAGGTAGAAGTTGGGCATCGCTATCATACGTCATTTCTGGAAAGAACCTACTTTGAGGACATTTTTTATTCACACCAAATTGAGTGTTTCCAGTTTCACGAAAATACTTGACTCGTGTGTTTTCACTCGGAGTGTACACTTAGTTTTTATTCACACCACCCACTGTGCTGTTTCTTTTTAAGTCAGTTATTTTGTCTTTGTCGTTAGCATACCATGCACAAACAGCTACTGGACAGTCTTGTTGGAAAAAAAAAAGTGTCCGCCTAAGAGAATTAAATTGAACCAATTGCTGCTGATGTCTCTGTCCCCGTCCGGGTTAGGGAATGTCCGCTATAGGGTACATGAAATGTATTGAACTTCAATTCTCAATCCAGGGTGGTGAGAAATTGTCCGCTCAAGGGGACTGTCCGCCTAAGAGAGTGTCCGTAATAGGACGCAGTAACAGGGGAGGCCCTACAGTCAGTAGAGGGCCAGGGCCTAGCTCCTCAGCACCCACTCATGTTGTGCGTGCTATTGTTCTTTCACGAGGGGACCTACTGTTTTATGCCGACTCCGAATGTCTAATTTGAGGAGCTTCTTCTAGACAGTTATACTCTTTGAGACTCGTTTAGACTCCGAACGGCCACTTTGCGAAGCTTTTTCTTATATTATTCATTGATCATTGTCAGAGACTCGAAAGAGGTTTGACCGTGAAAAGTATTTTGCTCGTACCGGGAATCGAACTTGGGCTGCGTAGGCTAAAGTACGTGGGGGTCGACGCACCAACCCATAACGACACGGACGCATAATCATGCTGTATTTACCATAGTAAAAATGGTCCCATTTAGGTCAAATAAGAGCCGTTTTTTTGGATTATTTAGTGCCCTCTAAATGGGAATATCCTTATCTCTGTCGTAAAAGCAGTCTTGTTACACAAGTCGATCTAGGGGCGAACTTTTAACCAGCAAAATCGTTCGCCACAATGAGGAACAGGTTGTAATCAATTGGTGCTTGGTCCGAACTTCAAGTTGGATCCAGCATAAGGACCTCCCAGCCAAGATCTCGAAGCTTCTAGTGAAACGAAATCGGTGTGTGTGGCCTGGTGTTTCCCTGATGGAATACAATTCCTGTTATATAGGCCAAAGTTGGTCCCTTCTGAGCACTTGCTTCCTCCAGACGGTCAAATTGTTTATAATATATGTCCGAATTAAGAGTTTTGCAGTAGGGGATCAGCTCCTAGTAGATGTTCTTGTCAATCCCCCCAAACACGCATCAATACTTTCTTGCCCGAGATGGGAACCGTTTCGCCGACTCATCGCGATTCGACCACGACCCTTTTCGCTCGACGTTGTAGTAAGTGATCTACTTTTTGTCACCAGTCACCATACGCTTCTACAAGGGATTGATGTTGTTGCGATTCAACAGTGACTCGCAGAAAGAAATTCGGTACGAGAAGTTCTTTGGCGTTAACTCGTGTGGTACCCATACATGGAGCTTCTCTTTGTATCCAGCTTTGTCCGAATGGTTCAGAAATGGAAACAGTGCTTACATGATGGTCAGACTAGACGATGACAATGGCCTTACCAACATTTTCAACTGTTGTCCTTCCAGAGCGTGCTGCATCTTTGAAGTCGAAATTACGGACCAAAACTGCGCAGGATTTTGTATTACAGTATCAGGGCCATAAACATTACTCCCATTTTCAGCCTTTTCGCCTTTATCGACGAACAGCTGTAAAATATGGTGTATTTTATTTTTGCAGGTGTCGATTTGACGCGCTCCCAAACAGTTTCAGTCGCTCTCAAAATGCCCGTATATTTTTGGTACGAAATCTTATCGTCCGATGGTACGAATACAACTGAAGCCATCTATTGGAAAAATAATGGATCGCTTTTTACTACATGCTAGGTGTAAATGGGTTGCAAATGGGTTTTGCTTTCAATAAGCTTAATGGGTTTTGAATTCAAATGAAAATCGCTGCAATCTGCCCCAACTCCCCGTACTGTCTTCCATCTGCCTTGCCATATTTCTCAAATATATTCGCGATATGCGTTGTCTTTTATCAATGCCCTCGATATTAACATAAATTCGAATTTGTCGCACCATCAAAGGAGAATTTGATTTCGTGATTTCAAAACGGAACGTTAAATAATGAAATGAAATTGATCGCCGAATGACTGTACTCTGACTTCTTAGAGACAGATCGCAACTGCGCCTTCGGGCTTGGGCTGTTAACCCTTTAATGTCCAAGTGCTTTTTATTTTTTCTTTGGGACCGAGTACCTCGAGGTCGGCTACGGAGTGTTCTACAGCAGCATGGGATTGATGGTCCCCTTCTGAGGTCCATTCAGTCTCCATACACAATCTGTAGCAGCTGTGTTCGGGTTAACGATGCTAAGTCAACACCTTTTACCGCGGGTGTTGGACTTCGGCAAGGGTGCGTCTTGTCATCTCTCCTTTTCATTGCATACATGGACTGGATGTTGCGGCGCAGCAGAGGTGAGGAATGTTTCACATTGGGAGAATTGAGGGTAAGTCAGCTTCTTTCGCAGATGACTTAGACGGAACTCCAGCGCGCACTCGATAGGTTTGTGCTGATGCTGTAATGATGGTCAACGTGGCCAAATCGGAGGTTATGGTCATCTCCAGAACGCCTGTTCAATGCACACTACAGGTTAGTGGAGTCCCATTCAAGCAGGTGGAGAAGTTTAAGTATCTCGGGGTCTTTTTCACGAGTGATGGAGGAAGTAGTGCTGAGCTTTCCTGTAGGATTGGTCAAGCTGGGTCAATTTTGAAACAGCTTGGTCGATCTGTAATCGGGAAGGCCGAGCTTGGTGTCAAAGCCAAGTTAGCGGTTTCAACTCAGTAGTTGTTCCAACTCTTACCTATGGTCATGAAATTTGGGTAATGCCCGAAAGACTAAGATCGCGAATACAAGGTGCTGAGATGAGATTTTTTCGTGCTGTTGTGGGAATTGCTCGCGGGGACAGGATGAGAAACACGGCAGTGCGCGAGGAACTCAACATTGAGTAGCTGCTTCTTCGAACGAAGGGGGCTATGCTTCATCACGACTTCCAAGGCGGACGTTGAACGCGATTCCATCAGGTAGGCGAGAGATTAGCAGACCCAGGAGGAGGTGGTTGGACCTAGTCCAAAAAACTCACCTGGTTACGCTTGGGCATAACTCCTGATGAGTTAGAGTGGATGGCGGAGGATCGAGTTGCCTGGAGATCTCTCGTTCGTGGTTTACCCCCGCGACCCCTTTAGTTGAGGATGAGGGTCAGAAGATGATGATGATGATGAAACAAATTATTTGTTTCAGAGGAGTAATTCTCAAGAACCTGTGTTCTAGTTTTTATGTGACACACCTGGGTATCTGACAGGTTATCTCAAGTAGTACGTGCCCAATTGGCACGCTGGTCCTACTTTTTGTTCAAGGAGTACGTGCCCAAAATGGACATGTGGGCACTTAAGGTTTAAGTATTTGCAATAAAACCTGCCTAAGTTGGTCAGCTGCGTTGCAAACTTGTTTGGCCGACTTATAGGCTGCCTGAGTTTTTTCTTCTCCACAAAAGTCAGAGAATGACTGATTCGTTCCCAAATTGCATTTCGACAGTCATCTGCATATTTATGTATATCCCAACAAGATTTATTTAAATGATTTTACGGCTTCGCCTGTCTGAACATTTTGCCCAGTGAATTTTTATAAACAGACAACAAAATTCAAACGCAACAATGGCGACCAGCAGACAACTATGTTGCTGGCCAACTTTCGCAAATTAAATACGAAAGATGAGATAATATATCAATAAGTACCAGATATACAGGTGGCCAATGTACAGAGGTATTTGGACTAATGTTTGTATAGAATTTTATTCTGGCAAGCCTCGGCATGTGGCCAACTTACAAGGGTGGACAACTTGACAGATTTCACTGTACATGTCATTTATTAAGTCGAAATGGATCCAAGTAAGAGCCATATCCAATCTGTTGCTTGGGTGCGTTTACATCCCACATAAAAATTGCCTTCGCACAAAGTAAAACAATGGCCCACCCAATCAGTGCTTTGAGTGCGCAATCCGCGTTCGTATGAATCTAAGAAATTTTAAAGTTCCCCAATTATTTAATTTTTAAAAATTTAAAGAAGTACTAAAAAATAATAGAGCACCCACATGACAGCACAAAAAGTTAAAAGTTGACCCATCCCATCCGTCTTGATGCATTCCACTTGTGGACCACATTTGGTCTCTCCCTCCTCTTCCATTAACCCTTGTGTCAGCACCCATCAAATTATACGTAAACATACACCCATCACACCCGGGTGTGTCATACGTTTATGTATGTCCACGGGGCCGAAAGGAGTTGGTTGCTTCTGTCAATTGTGTCTCAGCATTGTTTGAAGTGTTTATCCAATCAATGACAAATCTGTACTCATATGACACCTTCTGGAAAAAGAGAAACAAATCATGGTGAACGTCTGGTCGAAGATTTGTGTTGCAATCTGTCCCGTGGCAGTGCTCGAAACATCGTTGTGACAAGCTATGTTTTGGCTTCTACCCCAATTTGTCACTATTGAGAAGTGTCGACAAAAGACGTACGTTTGTACCAACAAATCGGTTGTGCTTCCTTCCACTTCCCACTTAAGTATCGAATGTCCTATAAGAAAGCCGAAAATGATACTCGATTACAACAGAAGCAAATGAGTTGTTGACAAGTGCCTCGGTGAATACTTTACGAAGGAAGAACGATGATATGTCTTTAGTCTTTTTCTTATTGGGTCTATAACTACGGGTTCGAGCGGTTTGCTAAGAGATGGCGTAACTTCAATTATTCCATTGGACCATGCGTGGGAAAGCTACTGTCATTGTACGTCGTTTCAGTATATGTCATTCATTTGAAGCATAAACAACAATAATTTTTTCTTTTCACTCAAATATGTCGCACTTTGTGCCTGGAAAAGTGTTCTTGGCGGGGACACGACACACGCGACACACAACGCCACAAAAGGAAGTCATTTTTGCATCGGATTGTTAATGGTGATGAAAAATGGATCCATTACGACAACCCCTAGCGCAAAAAATCCCATGTGAAACCCGGCCAACCAGCCAAATCAACGGCAAAGTCGAATATCCATGGCGCGAAGGTAACGGTCGGTATTTAGTGTGATGAGAAGGGTGTGCTATATCGTGAGCTGCTAAAACCGGGTGAAACCATCAATGGACAACGCTACCGAACACAATTAATCCGTTTGAAGAGAGCAGTAGCCGAAAAACGCCCGGAATTTGCGACCAGACGAAAAAAACGGCACGAATTAAGTTATAGACCCAATAAAAAAAGACGCAGTCTACGCCGAAAGGCACATTTATCGATATTAGTTGGCGGCTCATATGAATGGCACTTTAGGAATTAAGGCCCGAACCAATGTCACATAATTGTGTTGACCTAATGAGGGAGATAGAGACGGCAAATGCGGGAATACACCGCGCCGGATGATATTCGTCAACTTTTAACTTCCTATGCAGTTGACAGATGTTGGGTGCTCATTATGTGTTTCGAACTTCGACTGCGAAATTTCGAATTTCTTAGATTTATGCAAAAGTGAAGTTGGTCGACTGGTACAGTGACAGTTACTTCCGATGGATTCCGATGTATTTCATTGGGCACCTCTTCTCAGTAATTACGATTGTGGATCATAAGCGCAACGGATTCTATGGGTTTGGGTCTTTGTTGTCACTTTCTTGACATAACGCAACGGATTCTATGGGATGGAGCCTTTAAGTTCTTGGTAGAGCTACTGTCTACTGACTTTGACATGTTGACAGTCATGAAACAATTTTGTGTTATTTGATTATGAGTTTGTATTTTCGGTGGACTGAAGCTGAAACTCGCCGCTATTTTCATTAGAAATATGTCAAGCGCGGGCGATATGAAAAACTGAGAGTGCCGCGTCTTGAAATAACATTCTCCTCAACTGAATAAAAAGAGTACGAATGCCTGTAAAAGACCGACCGGACAAACGCGCTGCTCTAACCTGCCATTTAAGATAATTGTTGCTGGCGTTGCTTCCGTAGATGGCTCATGTCGTTCCAAGGCCCCTAAAGTTTGTGGTTAAATCTTGTTCTCCAAATGCCCTCAACACAAACTATAAAAAAACCGAACCCAACTTTATTCGCGAACAGACCAAGGACTTCCCTTCATTATCCGCTTTTCAAATTGATCATGCCTCTGTGGCTTGCACCTTCAAGAGATGCCACTGAGTAATAGTGCCTCTTGAGGACAAAGAAACAGCATATGATCTCGGTAAAGGTGTTGTTGATGTGTCCTAGGCGTCGATGGTGTGTGTCCTTTAGTCGCTTTTGCCTCAATGGTAGCAAAGGTCTCATTGGCGTCAAGCTGCGTTCGGCGAATCAAGTCCTGGGAAATAGTGACTCTACAGTTGACGAAGTCACATGGCTGCACGTCAACTCGTCTAAAGCCCAAAGACTAGTCTAAATGGGCCGATTTGACAATGTTACGGAACACCCGTGTGCAATGGCGAGAAAATAGCACTTTAGGCGTCGAGTAATTGCTTCAACGTTGCTCGTTCGATACCATTCCAGGATGGCGGGTTTACCAAAGATTCGATCGGACGGACAACAGTCCCCATTAAGATATAACCTTCAAATTCAAATACAAGCCGTATACGCGTTCCTTGCTGGATTTTTTGTTTCACACAAGAAGGAATTAAAAAAGGAAATAATAATTATAAATGCCCTAATGGGGATTTTTCACTTTTTATTCCGTTCCTTTTCTAGAAGCAAATTGCTTTCCAATAAAACGAGTCAACTCGAGTAAATCAACGACAGCTTTGGGTGTGCACTCTTCAAAGATGGAATATAACAAAATTCCTCGTTTCGACAACATTCTTGAACGTTCAATTTCAAATCAAATTAAAATCAATTAAGCCAAACAACTGAAACCCACACGAGAGCAGAACATTGTTCGATCGCCAAACAAAGTCAAACAGAATCTGACCGACTCGGGCTGAAATTCCCCCAAGATGTACAGCTAACCATTCTCCTTACTGGACGAACATAAAAACATACCAATCAGCAGAAACGCCACAGCAGCGTAGGATTACGGATAAAGAGAGGAAAAAACCCACAGCCCGCACTTCACTGTTGTCACCGTTCCACCGATTCTCCGACTATGACTCAAATCAAGTTCGCTTACAGACAACCACTGACTTCCTCTACACAGCCCACACGATTTGTTGTCAATTCAATTGAGTTTGCCTCTTTTGTTGAATCATAAAAGTTGCGTGGGAAAAGTGGAAAACCTCTTCTCGCGGCAGACAAAACACAATTCAGTCGAACGGACGGTGAAGGCAAAAATCCGGCCAGAAGATGACAATGATGATGCCGCAAATTGGTCAAGACCATTTCTGGCATACCAACATCGACCTTGAAACGCCACTTTGACAGATAGACTCGCGCCAAAAATACATTCAGCTCTTTGACAGAAACTCGTTTCCTCTCGATTACCGCTAAATTTTAGATATGCTGTCTTCCCCGCCTAATGTGTGCACGATTTCAGCGCGCCATGCGAGAGGCAGTGAAGAATCTCTGGTGTCATCGGAAAATTGCAGTCGCACCCTTACTGTGTTGGGAGCGATAGCCACTCGAGTGTACAACATTTGCTTTGATTTTGTTTGGTTTTTTTTGGATGTGAACACCCTATTGAATTAATTGGCTTGTCACGGCACTACACATGTAGTGAATGTGAATGATGAAGGTTATCGCTCTAAATGTCATTTGCAGTAAACCAAGCGAAACACGGTCACGATATAATTCCGATACCGCTTAGAAAATCATCTGAATATTTCACTTCCAGACGGTTTAGGTAATGAAATTCAAATCCATGGCAAACATCACGTGTGACATCATGTGAACACAGCCCCGGTGTGCTTTGTCATTTGTGCGATGTACACATTCGCATGAATCACTTGTATTTACAAGCACTGTGAAAACAAATCCCGCAAAAGGTGTGGCTTTAAGACCGGGTCTTCTCCCGTGTAAGTCGCAAATTACACTTCAACATATAGCACGTGCGCATTCGGTGAAATGGGTTGTTAAACTCGTCCTCTGTTGTTGCCTAGATAAGCTGTGTGACACATCATGCGGAATGAATCATCTGAATAAATACAGCGTTGCGTGGACGACCTGGTGTGAGACTGTGACATCACTCAATCAGAAGACACATCTCTTCAAAAGGAGGATTCAATAGATGTGACGTAACACTCAGAAGCTGCTTAAGGAAATGTAACACGAACGAATTGACCTTGAACAGTGTCACTCAAGCCCTAATCGGATGCTTGTTTATCCCACATGAGTGCTCGGAAATCATGCACACATTAAAGCTCCCTCTGCATTTGCAAATAATAGATGTCAAAGAAACTAATTGCATAAGCCGAATTTGAAAGTTCTGAAAACATTTAGTGCATCATAAAACTCAAACGCAAGTGATTCACCACTTCAGTGACGGTGAAGATGATGATACAATCTCATGTGACATCTCTCGCGTTGGGAGTGGCGTCAGAATCTTCACTGTCACAACTGCATTAATGATGATGTACGAGTATTTCAGGGGCCCGCAGGCATCACTGCGCCCGCAAGAACCTGCGGAGAAACGACGAAAGGGTGCTCTGAAATGCGATCGAAGGACGGAGATGGTTTTGAATTTAATTTCATTTCCTCCAACATGCGAGACAGCGAACATCGGGCCTTCGGGTGAGAATTAGTGAACTGAAGTGACATTTGATGGGGAGTTGTGTCCCGTAAAAGTGGTGAAATTGTTTAGAACGATGAGCAATGATGTGCAATTTAATAGGCATTGCGTTTGTTTCCAATGCTGTAACGATCTATTAACATTGTTGAGAATTTATGGTCTATTGTGCCCTCTTACGAGACCTCCCACACTCATAGTGTTTTTCTCAATTCTATTGGTGGCTATGGACTCCTGTCGCGCAAGTGGGGAAGAGATTATTGCGGTTTCGTTTTGGAATCTGAGAATGACAGGTAGGGGCAGTCACTTTATTTCTTCCTCTGGTAGTAGATGATTGTCTTTTGTGAGCTAGTGCCTCACAAAAATGTCATTAAATTCTCCACAGAATCTACAGAGAGCTTCACCCGATACCTCGGAGCAGTTCCCTGTTAAGACACGGGGTTGTTCTTGCTCATTTTGATACTTGCCTCAAACCTCTTCCTGCTATTGGGTATATAACTTAACTCGCGGTTGGCTAAGAGATGGCGGAACTTGTATTATTCCATTGGAACATGCCTTGGAAAGCTACTGTCATTGCACGTCATTTCAGCATATGTCATTCATTTTAAGCGTAAATAACAATAATTATTTTTTCACTCAAATATGTCGAACTTTGTGTCTGAAAAGGTGTTTCTGCGGGAAGTTCTTATTCATTACTTTAATATGAAGAAAGCTGCCGCCGAAAGCCATCGTATTTTGGTGGAAGTTTATGGTGAGCTTGCGCTAGCTGGGTGAAAGTGCCAAAAGTGGTTTGAACGATTTAAAAGTGGTGATTTTGGCTTGGCCAACCGGCCGAATCAACGGCAAAGCCGAATATCCATGGCGCGAAGGTAATGCTCTGTATTTGGTGGGATCAGAAGGGTATGCAATGAGCTGCTAAAACCGGGTGAAGCCATCAATGGACAACGCTACCGAACACGCTAATCCGTTTGAAGAGAGCAGTAGCCAAAAACGCCCGGAATATGCGACCAGACACGAGGCAATCATTTTCCATCTTAGCAACGCTCGGCCCCAAGTTGCTATTCCGGTTAAGAACTATTTGGAAAACAGTGGCTGGGAAGTTTTACCCGGAACAAATGGTAGTCAGAAGGGGCAAGGTCTGGGCTATAAGGCGGGTGATAGCCCAGACCTTGCCCCTTCTGACTACCATTTGTTCCGGTCGATGCAGAACGCCCTCGCTGAAATGCGGTTCACATCAGAGCAGAATATCAAAAATTGGCTTGATTCATTCTTGGCTGCCAAGCCGGCGCAGTTCTTTTGGGATGGGATCCACAAATTGCCAAAAAGATGGGAAAAAGTCATAGCTTCAGATGGGCATGTACATGTTTTTGGTTTTAGACCCAATATATTGATCCAATGGACAACGCTCTTGCAGGTTACTGTCCGGTTCCTTCTTTCCAGTTCGCTGAATTCTTCTCTGAGCACATGGTCTCCTATAATCTAAGCTCACTACTCCCTTCTAACGCTCTCTATGAACGAAAACAAAAGGAAAATACCCAGTTTCTCACGAGCATGAGAAGTGTTCAATCGAGTTTATGTCAGGACACGATGGACACAAGGCACGGGCAAAAGCTTCCCGAGACCAAGCTGGAGAACTTGTGGTAGCATTGCAGTCGATACTGACCATTTGGGGGAAATCGCTTCTCCAGACTGTTAAACGGCGAGAAGTGTGGTGGAGTCCTCAACTCCAAAAGTGCATGATGCCAATAAGAAATGACAACATGGACACCATGCATAAGGCGACATCAGTACACAATGTACATGAGCTATACAGCGCTCTCCCGAAGGAACAAGTTGACTTTCATCGCAGTCATGATGAATGAGAGGGCTGTATTGCTCATGTACATTGTACCGCGCAGAGGCAGGCGAATGATGAAGTCCTTAGCCTCTTCGAGAAAAGGCTCCGCGTGCAATCTTTGGTGTGTTTACGTTGATAGCATCGGGCGGAGTGGATTCTACAACAGACTGTAGAGGCTGCACAGCGACGATCAACTTGATGTACAGAACTGGAAGTAGCTAGCCAGTGATCGTGCTAGCTGGAGAGGCTTGTTGAAGAAGAAATAGACGAAGAATCATCCAGAGAATCATCCGGAAATTTCAGGATTTTTCATTCAGGAAGCGTCATATCCGCTGTGAGTTTAAATGCGCAGGCAATCTTGCAGGATTTTATTTAAGACCCAAATTTTAAAAGTATCCAATAATCCGCCCAAAAAACAACAAAAAATTCCTTACTTTAGAGCTGGCGCTGGCACTTTCGCAGGCGCTATGGTATTTTAGGTTACCACAACCTTACCATTTTCCAGCATCGTCAGTGAGTGCGAATGAAATAAGGGCAATCTGCGTCGATGGGACCATCAAGTGCATAAAATACCATCAAATCGAAGGAAATAAAAGAAGCACAGCCCACACACTTTGAATAATGACGTTGCGTCAGTGGCATAAACAACCAGATCCCCCTCAATAATCGCTCATATTTGAGCACCAATCCGTCATCGACAAGAGGCGACGACGAAGCACACACAGTGAACGCATGGATGTGCGCAGAGAAATACAACTTCAATGCCAGCAGAACATAACCCAGTTATGGCGGAGCTTCTACGAGTGCTCACCCCCTGAATACTCATCTGGCATGGTACTCATGGGCATGATAGACGACGTCAATGGAGAGAGCTCCATTTCACCGACAAAGAGGGCCACTGAACCATAAATGACGCTGAAGGCCTCGCAAATTAGCATACAGAGGAAATAATAACACCATTGCATCACTGCTTTGCAAAATACGCTTATAAGCTACGGAATCAAACACAGACCGAACGGCGGTTGCGCAGAACTCGCTGAGACTTCAAATTTAGGTTGCCCTTGTTTCGACTAATTTGGATAAGCGATTAATTGGAAAAAAACGAACGAGACGACACCCAGACAACAAGTCACTTGGTGAACATGGACTCAATTTAAGATGGATCCCGCATACAGACCATCACCCACACCCCGATCAGGGCACTTATCAGAGCACCCGCTCAAGGATTACGAGTCCTCCTTAGCAGGGGTAATTTGTCAGCATTCTCATTTATGGCCCTTTATCCGGGTGCCCACCCTCAACTGGCTCGGGACTGACAGTCAAACGTCAACAAACTTTTACGGTTTGGCACGAGTTCAACAAGACATAAAGCATCGCATGCCGTTTGTTGCTTCTTGGTTGGAATTCGCTTCCTTTTTGCCTGCTGTCCTATCCGCCCACTTGGCAGTGTAAGCCCATTATTAGACTGTATCCTCAGTGGGACACTGTAGATGTGTCTCCTGAGTGAGGGGTGATAAATCTGTTTGCCCTTATTTCAGGTTTAGTTTCAGTTCGTTTTTGACAGCTCGTATGGAGGCATAAACAGATGTTGAGTGAATGCTGGGTGTCTACGCCGCTTCAAATTAGAGCCCATTAAATTTGAATCAAATGTCAAATCGCTGGGCAAATGTTGTGGCCGAGATTTGTTGCCTGTGCCCGAAATCAGCACAAGTATCATCTGGCTTAATTGGGTCTCGTAGACAAACAGTTTGGGAATTAAAGACCAATAAACAGTTCATGCTCCGCAATGTGCAGTGGAGAGATAAAAATAAATGAAAACATTGCCTCAGCACTTGCGTCACTTGTGGGCAAACAACTGAACACAGTCTGTTGCACAATGAAGGATGCCCTCTCGTGGCTGACAGTGAAGATGGCTTCGTAAACGTCAGACTTACATAGATCTGCATTACATGTGCTTTAAAACTTTTATGGAAACTGATGCTAGGTAAAATATGGGAATCTATATGCTATGTTCCCGCCGAAGCGAAATCGCGAGGTTTGGATGAACTTTTACTGAAACGTCAATAGACCCTTTACATCGAAGTGTTTTCAAATGTCATTGGCTGTCAAAAAGTTGCCGGCAAAACAGCTGTTTTGTTTGACATGAAATCATAGTCTTGAGAACACCAGAAAAAAGTGAGACAGAAAAGGAGAAAATTAACACAAAATGAAAATATACCTAGTCTACATACGATTTGAAATTATAATGTTTTTTATTACCTTTCTTTTGAGTTATTCTTCCATAGTTAGGGTGCGAAAGCGAGCCTTACGAAAAAAGCCTTACGTCAGGAGAATAATGAAGAAATTCCACATCGAATGCAGACTTTTGTGACTAGGTAAGCTTGTTCGGTTTGACCACCTCTCACGGACGGATGAACTCAACGGGGATTCAACTGGCTTTCATCGAAAACGCGAGGTTTGGAAACCCCGAAAATGTAAGGCAAAACCTCGGAGGTTTGGAGAAATTTGATGAAACCTCGCGATTTCGTGCAGTGGAAACATAAGAAGCGAAAACTTTGTTTGGGCAAGGACCCCAAACTTGCGACAGAAATGGAAAAGGTATCAGTTTTTATGAGAAAATGCTGTTTATTTTAGCGATGAATACAATTTTCAAAAACCTTGATGATTGGTTTTCATTCAAGAGATGTGTATATTCTATACGCTGACAGAGAGTAGCAATAATTGAACCAATGCGGCGTTTCTGTTTTCTGTTGTGCTTTTAACGCTACACTGGAGCGCTCGGACTAAAAACCATGGCCATGGACCAACCTACGTCATCAGCTCTCATAAATACGGATTAACTGCCACCTCATCCCAGCAAAGACAGGACAGTGGTAGAGGAAGTGATCTACAGTGTCATCGTCTCCTCCACAGGCGTGGCAGAGATTTTCATCACTTAGGCCAAGCACATTAAGGTGTTCGGCGAAGGTGTCGCCGGTAAGTTTTCTGTCAAGAGATAACAAGAATCTCGCAGATTGTTTACAGAGGTTTAGGAGCCTGCTCTTCGTCTGTGTACATCCTGGAGAGTCATGCACACTGCCGTTGTGCTGATAAGTCGCAATTGTGTTTTTTTGAAAACGCAATGAAATGTACCTTGTACTAAATTATAATAAAGACTGATACAAAAACATGTTTTTTCGCATAACTAGTCGTTTAACATAAAAACAGTGTTAACAGTTCGGTTATTAAGGTTTTTGTCCAATTTTCTTAATTTAATATTGTTCATTTAATATCCATGCGTTATTAATTTAGGTCGAAAGACATAGCATAAGTTTAAGTTTAGCTTAGAGTGCCCGCCGAGGGCCAGTAAGTTACACTTAACATTGTTCGTTTATCTAGTTTGAAGCATTTTTGTCTAGTATTTAAGTATACCATGAATTAAGGACTTAAAATGAATTACAAAAAAAAAAGATAAAAGTGTCAACTTTTACAATAATACTTTAATTTTCAGCAAAATATCTCAAACGGCAACTCTGCAGTTTATTTACATTTATAAACGCTAATCTTGCAGGACTTCCGCTGTTTGACGTTTATGAACTCGGCCGCAGTATTGGGTTTGAGTGTCACACGCGCCCTCTTAGTTTGAGTTTTTCGAAAACGACGAATGTCAAGTAGAGTTCGAATCCCAGTAAAAGCAAAGTCCACCTCCCTGCATACGTACCTTCCCTCTTAAAAGAGACTCATCCAATTGGTGGTCCGGATTTGATAACACTTTTTGAATCACATACTGTGATATTTTACAATGCGTATCGTTTAACAACCGTCCCTCAAGGAGCACTTCAATATTTGAAAACAAAGAGACTGACACTGCTACAGTTGTTGTAAGCCTGTTCATCATCGAAATGCACGCTCTACAGAAAGTGTTGAAGAGAATCCGGACAGCACTTCAGCCCGTCTGACACTTTCAAGCAGCAAAAAAAGCAGAAATGCCAAAAAACAAGCTGCCACCCGATAGATAATGTAAACAAAAGTAAACACTTGCAATCAATTGTGTTTGACATTTTCACATTAAGTGAATTTTTAATTATTCATCTCTTTTTCAGCTCAACAACAATGCGGAAAAAAAGATTGTGTCGTACGGGCTTCAGGCTTGTCCTGCAAATCATGACTTGCAACTACACCCTTTTAAAGTTCAACTCACTCAAAAATCGAACATATTCTACAACGATGAGGCTCATTTTTCACTTAACAACAAGCGCATAGTGAAAATTCACATTTAACAGTCGAAGTGCCATTTGCATACACAAGCAGCCGCCGGAAGCTACGCAATTTTCTCTGTTCTAGCTAAATGTTAAGCGAATTTGTGCTGGTCTCAAAGCAAAGATGGGATTATGCAGGTTTGGTTTCCAGAAGACGACGACCCACGTTTTCTTAATTGTTTCCCGCACGAGTTACTTCGCCTTTCGGTGAAGGGGAATTCCCATCTCGACCGTGTGACAAGCCGCCGCTGGACAAGAAGTGGAACCGAACTAAGTGAATAGAGCAGTAAAACATGGTCATCTTCTAGGTCAGACATAGAGAAAAAAATTACCGAGCAGCCCTTGCCCAGTTTCATCAAAAACCACTCCTTTTGTGCGTGCTAGTGGTCTTGCATGATGGGAGAATCTAACGTTTTTGGCATTTAAACTTCCCGGAGTACTCGTGTGTGATTTAGAACACTAGGTGCTGAATGGGTTTTTCGGTTTTCGGCTGCAATCAAACCGGGAAAACACACCGCCAACCAGCCGTTCGTTCGTATTATGACCAATTTATTAAACTCATTCGTGACCAAGGACATAAAACAATTTTAGCGACCATTAAATCTGAACAGTTTACTTATTGTACAACTGTCGTGTGGAATTCGGGAGTTTATGACATCGTTAACGAGCATACACAATTTCTTCCTCTTTCGCAGTTTCTTGCTCATTCTATGTTGTGCCTCCAATTGACCACGTATGCGTGGAATGGAAATGCTGAAAAGTGTCTTCGCGCCGTCGTCTTCATTTGGGTGCACTTTCTCTCCGGTACGACGGCTAAAATTGTACTACCTCGTTCATAAATGTGACGTTCCTTCATCAAACCGATGTAACTACAGATTGCGGGAGCAATCTTACGACTACGATGTACATCCTTAAGTAGGCATTGACATTCTGATTAGAGCCCACTTTAGTTTCTGAGTGACTGGGTTCGATGTTAGTTGCATGCTTCTCCCAGAATGTGGTTATTTCTAGATTTCGACTTTGCTTTCGTTCTAATTTTGCTGTTTTTTTTTTCTATAACTTTTTGTAGTACAAATGGCTGCTTATCGGGCTTGCACAACGACCCTTTGACCACCACCCTTGATGTTGAATACTAAATACAACTGAAGTGACATTTATTTTTAAAATCTGTTCAACATTGGCTTACAAGTCAATCAAGTCGACGGGAAAGCACTACAGAGGCGCATTGAGGAAGAGACAACAAGTGCGTTATTGTCGGTAATGTGGTGCGTTTGACAATACTCTTCCTTTATGATCGGTTTTCTGGATAATTACTCATACGTTCCCCTCGATGGCACCCTCGGACTTCGCCCTTTTCTTCTTCCTCTGTAATGGACCTGGACTTCAGCAAGCAAACTCTTGAGAAGTATGATCCAAGACTTTAACCAAGTTTATATAGTAGTGCCTGACAAACTGTCATTTCATTGAACACAAAGTTTTTTTTGCAGCCCACACTGTAGATCCATGCTCTTCACCTTCTTTTCCTGTCGATGCAGTGACTCTCGAAAGTTTTTTCAACCAGACACTGGGTGATGAGACGACCAAAACGGAGAGGAGGCAAAGAAACAACACTCAATCACACACACACACACAGGCATGATCTAATGCACTTTACGCGGGAGCAATCTCGGGTGTCTGAAAAGCAAGTACACAGCAGAGATCCCCACACCCACTCACCGTTGGAGGTCTATTGGTGACCGGAAAAGGAGATACAAAGAGAGGGGGGAACGAGTGTCAGAGCTAAATAAAAAACAATGCTGCTGGTGCAAGTGACAGAGAAAATATGAAACTATTTGTTGTTGTTGTTCATCATTACCCCACACGTTCCGGCACGAAACGAAACGAGTATCTATCTCACCGAGGAGGATAACGGAGGACAACAGTGTGCCAAAGGAAAATGTAGCCTTTGTGTTTGAAAAAGAAATTCTGTTGTGTCACTTTTCATTTGCTTTTCAATTTTATTCACTCAATGTTATCCGAACAAAAACAACTGGACATTGTTGCATAAGAGAGTGAAAAGGACGTGAAAGCAAGTCCATGCACAGGATAGTCGGGGATACGGTGAGTCTGTCTTGAGGGGACTCTTGCACTCGGGTGCAGTCGCAGGTGAATTGTGTTCACATTCGCGTCAAGTGTTTTCAGAGAGAGAAGTGAGGACGTTCTCGTCGGACACGACTGAATGGGGATGTCCTTTAATGTTGAGAGAACAATGACATTTAAATTATGAGTGAGACTGTGTGCGGGTGTATGTGAGAATGTCAAAGAAGAGCCAGAACGGGAATACTTCTCTGCTGCAAAGGTTTACAAGGAGTGTCTCTCCGGTGAATGCGAGCAGTGAATTCAATAAATTATGAATAATTAATGAATGTTTTCACAAACCGGTGAACTCCTGCACTTCACGGTAATGAGGACGCTTATGAGGAATAAATAAGTTCATTTTAAGCGATTCTTTGTGTCGAGCTATTGCTATGAGCCGCGTTTTTTAAAGGAGCAAACTTTGGGAGTATTTATTGATAAGGACCAGTCATTTTCACAACAGGTTGCAATTTATGGGAGATTGCTTCGACAATCATCGTTTGGTTTTGTGAACGTGAAATCTTTTTCAGGACACTTCTTGTTGAATGTCTACGCCAGAAAGAATACCCAACATGATGCCATTCCTCAAAAAGTTTGCTATTCGATGGACCACATTTCTTCAAGGATGAGATAGTCCAGAGCGTCTGTGGAGAGTACGAATTCGATGGTATCGATGCCACTCAATTTGCGATATTGAAGGAGTCATTCAATGAGTGCGTCATCTCGAGAAATGGATCAGTGAGTCAGATCTCGAGCGGACGAGGAGTGTGGCGAGTGTAGTACATCGTCTCTCTTAGAAACAGATTCTCAACTAACGAGAATTTACATTGCTTCATCGAAAGCTTATTTTGGTTCCGCGCCAGTGGATACCAGTGGCAGTACAGTGGGTCACAACCGCAGCCTACCACTCACCACAGGCTGAACCAGATGGGATTTCCCTCCAACCTCATGAGAATAATTTATTGCTTTCTGCATTCCAGAAGGTTCTACGTTCAAATTGAAGGAAACAAATCAACAGAGCGGAGCACCAAGGTGGGAGTTGGACAAAGATCTAAACTGGGACCGTGGCTTTTCAAGATCTACACAGCAGATCAACCACATCCAACCGACACAGTAAACTGCTGTCTATTTGCAGATGAATCGCTGACTTATGCACCTCGATGTCACCAAAGCTCGATGTCACCAAATGTTAATAATCTACCAAATGGGGTATTCATATCAGCGTACGCTGTGAAATCGGTACTCTTGTGCTTAAGGTGCATGCTGACCAGCAGCTAAAAGTCGGCGCATATAGATAGTGCTGATTAACGGTACAGAAATATCAACGGACAAAAGGGTGAAGTATCTTGGCGTTAACTTCACGGTAAGGTTGAAGTTCAACAGTCGCTCGAAACTGACCCTTACGAAGGTCAAACTAGCCGCAAACAAAATGGAAAGCTACTCTACAAGCAGCTGATACGGCCGATCTTAACGTGTGTCTTCCCAATATGACACTCTACGACAAAGATGAAGAAGCTCGTAAAATTCGAAAGGAAAATACAGCGAATCTGTACCGGACTCACTTTCGACAAGGACCGTCAAAAGCGCCACAGCAACGCATCGTCGCTCTGCAACAGTCCACGGTGACACCTGTCAGAAAGCACCTACTGGACAACAGTCCTCCTAACGATGCCATCAGGAACCTGAGAAACACACTCCCCGGAGAATGCTACATCAAAGCGCTAAATACGCTAAATGATCAGATTTTCCCAATAACTGGTGACAACGGTGAGGAGCATGGCTTCTACTAGAGCAAACACGCATTTGAACAGCCCGATGGAAGCACTAGACATTGCAGGACACAAAAAATAAACAACAACCCGATAATAATACCAAACGTTAAACTAAAGAGTGTACAGCAGGCTCCTTAGTTTGTAAAACCTAGTTGTAATCTCAATTCTAAAAAACAAACATTTAAATTGCCGCAATCTACATACCTATGACGTTGATGCAATTGAGGCAGAGAACCACTTGGAAATCAAGTTTATGTAAAGACAATTCTTCTAGAAAAAAGTCAAGTGAATTTGGTGCACCATATTTCTCTTTCGAGATTGTGTGTTCGAACCTGGACACAGTCAAACAGTGACTGCGCTTGGTAGTTAGATAAGCCGTGAATGCCGTGAATGATAGCCAAGGGCCACTTGAAACGTTAACATTGCCAGGTCCTCTGTGATGTTATCAAACCGATAAACACCACTCACCAACTCCTCCATTGCCAGATCACCGTAGCCTGCAGGTAATGAATCTGATTTTGCAGAGCATTTCAGCAACATTTTAGTCACTTTGCTTCATTTAGATCTTTTAGTGGTTACTTACTTATCAGGCCGGCGGCGATCCATGGAGGTTCAGAGCTAGTTTAGTAGAAGTTATATTTTTCCAATAGTCTCCAATAGTCCAGGTTATTGAATGTCTAATTGCCTAGAGCATCTTTCCTAGTTCCTGCAAGTGATGCAAGTCGCCTACATACCGCCCCTAAATTCTCTACCGAGGCCTTTGTACGCGCTGCTATACTTCTCGCGCGGTTGTCTATCAGGCTGTTACTAACAAGTTGAGCGATGTGAGAGCTTTGGTTCTTCTCGGACAAATCATTGGTCGTCTTGCATGACTCCACAAAAGTAGTCAACTCCCGTTACTGTGGAATGTAGGATCGCATGATTCAATGTTAACGGCAATTGCAATTATCTGGAATTTGTTTGAAAAGTGTCGAGGACGAGGACAACGGCTCTGCTAGTCGAGGACGAGGACAACGGCTCTGCTAGTCGGACGGTGTTGTTCGCAAAAGCTGAGGGAGCAGCTTTAGTGTCGAGGACGAGGACAACAGCTCTTCTAGTCGGATGGTGTTGTTCGCAAAAACTAAGGGAGCAGCTTTAGTGTCGAGGACGAGGACAACAGCTCTGCTAGTCGGACGGTGTTGTTCTTGTCGCCTCACTCGTACACCACGGGATCACAAATAAAGAATCTCGCACTCTAGACAGAGGAAGGGAGAAAGCCAAGTACCCTTACAGACCTCAGACGACGAACTTAGTAAAGGACAGAGGAGTGAGATGGGAAAGGCCGTTACCACCAAAACGAGACCAGAAGCGGTTTCTCGGAGTTAATCTGTCGAGCTTACTCAATCAGGCGCACCTTAAAACCACGCCTGTCTCAATCTTAACTTAGCTCAACTCTCGGTATAGGATGTGAATATAGTCCAGAAGACCACATCGAGCGCACATCCACCAATGCTTCGGCTAAGAGGATCTTCAAATCCGAGCCTTCTGGTTCGAGAAGAAGAGCTCATACCTTCCATCAGTTGCGAATTATATCAGTACTAAAATGGATAGCGCGACAGTCCGATGTGGACCTGTGTGCTGTTGTTCTTTCAAGAATGTATGGGAAAGAACATTATCATTGACTCGTAAGGTGGAGCCGCAAATTATGAAAGGTCGTCAAAATTCGTGGATCGAAACTGGTACACTCTGTGTAGACGTCGAAGTACCAATCTACATCGCCACGGCGACCCACTCAGTTGGGAATTATTTATTTAAAACTCAAGCAAGAATGGTGAACTTATTATTGAACATAAAATATAAAAAACAAAGTCCTGAATTTATTCTTACTGGTTTATTTCAAATTTATTTCGAAGCCACTACTTGAACAACGAAGACCACGAACTTTCATGTAACGCCAGCGAATCCTATTAGGCATCACTTCATCGTGAAAAACTCATAAAATTCGAGACGGCATTTTCTAAGTCACCTAATTAGAAGACTAAATAAAGAAAAACGACATCAAAACGAATAAACAGCGCTTAAAAACCTTGCACGCTCCTGGCTGGGGATATTTATTTAGCCCCCATATTTGCATTAACCAAGTTATAAACAATTTTCTCCATTAATGCTCCTCCCCGGCCAGTCCGAGACGATAAAGTGCAAACAATGTATAACAGTTTTATTGGCAACGATAGCGTGCCAAGCTGCTCGAAAAATGGTTCCCTCTTACCATCGTCGGTAATCGTCTCGGTAGTTGTTGTGTTTTTCTGCATTTTTGTTTCCGTTTTTACTCCGTTTCACGTGAAACGTGCCACCCGCAATGTTGTAGACCCCCTTGGTAGATATAAATTACACCATCGGGTAGGAATAAATTGCCCTTTTGTAACAGGTAGCTTTGGCTGTTTGGTTGGTAGGTGGAGCGCACCTTTTCTTTCAAGCAAAGCCCCGCAGCAAGTTCCACTCACCGACGGCGTTCATGTCAATTAGGAGCAGGCTGCTAAATAATTCAAGACTTTAGATTGTTCAAATACGGAGTGCTAATGGATGGATAAAACGGAGACACTGGGAGACAAGCCAGTGATCAGTAACAAGCAGATAAATGAGAATATTCCATTTACAAACGCTTACGTCGGCAACACATTGGTTAGACATGAGGTGACAGATTTGTTCAACTTTCGATCATTTAACAGTATTTGGGTGCATTTTACAGGCCTCCGCGTTGAAGGCGATCGCTTGCAAGACCCAGGACGAGGTGGTTGGACCAAGCCCAAAAACTCGCCTGGTTACGCTTGCGCATAACTCGTGATGAGTTAGAGTCGATGGCGGAGATCTCTCGTGCGTGATACGAGTCAGAAGACGAGTGTGATGATGATGATAATGATCTGATCCTGGGTCCTTGACCATTTGTGTTTAAAAGACCAGTTTGCCTCCGCGATCATGCTCATTGTCCACTCGGTGGACACGTGCACAAGCAAATTTGTCGCATCTGGGGATATGTCCAATATCGACACTTCTTCGAAAATGAAGAAAGTTTTCACGAAGGTTGTCACCGTCAATTCCCAAATAATTCGAGGCAAAAAATCGGGCAATAAATGCCATTAAATATTGCTGCCAATGCTTAAAACGCAGTGAAAGAAAACCGGCCCGGAATTGGCGAACAAGAACAAGAGCGTAGTTTCCACAGTGACAACGCCAGACCAGACACAGCTTTAGTGAAAAAACAAAAACTGAATTGATTTGACTAGGAAGTCATGCAAAGAGCACCGCACGTGCGCTCCAGGCCTTAGGCCTTCTGAATACCGTCTGGCCCGATCTATCCAATAGGGATGGTGTTGCTGTCTGTTGGATGCCTGCTGTCTGTCTCTTCTGAACTTTGGAAGAAAGTAATAGACTATGAAGCGGACAATATGTGAGCTTTCTTACCAAAAATCCACTCGTACTGGAACAAGAGCAACTACATCACACGTGGTTGCTGTAAAAGCCAGGCTCAGGTCTTTCTCGCTTTCTTACCAAAAATCCACTCGTACTGCCACAAGAGCAACTACATCACACGTGGTTGCTGTATAAGCCTGGCTCAGGACTTTCTCGTTGCTGCCCACCATATTATTCAAAAGTGTTAGATTTGTGTACGCCATGTGTGTGGGCGCAACATTTTCGAATATTAGTGTTCGTCTTCAATCTTCCCCGAGGCGAGAGAATCATGTGCTCCTTTAAATACGCATCAAGCAAATGCAAATAGTTCTCATGAGTGCGGAAAATGCACATCTCAGATACAGGCACCTCTAAGTCGTGACAAAATCATATCAAAGTCCTCTAGGGCAGTTCCTTTATAAGTCAAGCAATTACATACTCCACGCCCGTCTAGTTCCGCAAGAAAAACACGGCAGCTTCATTGCCGTGCATAAGAATTTCGCCTCCTCCTCACATTTCCAAAAACCAAGAGAAGGGAAGCGAGTCTTACATCTTCTCGTTTATTTAAGCACTTAAACCACCGCCTCTTCGTATCACACCAACTGACATAGTTCCGCCTATTTAAGTCCCCCCCCTTCTGCAACGCCATCCAGACTGAGGACGCAACACAGTATTATGCAAATTTATCTCAAACCCCTTAGCCATCATCCCTCGCATACGCCGTCGGCCAAGTGCATACACACTCGCGCTGAAATTCTTCACATTTGCATTAATAAATTAATTAAGTGCACATAAATGAAATAACTGATTGTTGGCGTTTTGTGGTGAATATCATAAATCACGTGCACGACACATGACCCAGAGGAGCAGGAGCTCACGAAGAACAACACACATTCCACATTCCAACGCCTGCAATAGTAAGTAGTATCGTGTTCGAATAAATCAAGCGAATACCTAAAGCCGACAAGTGCGGTTCTCCGATAAAAAGAGTCCTCTTTTCGCCGACGACAAAACCCAGCAACAAATAGGGAGCGTGACGTGACGACAAGTTCCGATGACGCAAGCCTTACACGTATTGCGCCTCGCTTTTCGTTTTATGTTCTTTTTGTTCTGTCTTGTGTTTTTGATGCTTTTATTTTATTTTGTTTTTCACACTCTGTGGCAAAACAAAGACGACAACGCGCAGCCATAACATAACAACCAGCGAGACGACTACAACGCAACCCTTTGACTTTTCCAAACAAAACGAAACGTCATCCCTCTCTAACCTGCTGGCCGCCGTCGACACCTCGCAACCTCTAGTGCTCGTCGATGTACGTTTATCACATTCACAATTACATCAGCCATTGAGACGGTGTTTGGGGCAAATTAACTCCTGGTCATAAATCGGAGACAAATAGACCCAACTAGTGTTTACTTGCCAACAGCCGTGAGGAATTTTCATTAAATTAACGGCCTGCTGGTGATGCCCATCGATGGGCGCTCTGTGCCATGGAATGATGCGCCCGATAATCACTGAGGGAGGGACAGTGTTGCCAGGTGTAGTTGATATCAAACAAATCTCTGGGAGCAGGTAGTTGAATCGAAAAGAAGCGAGATCGTGCTTGAGTGCTTTTGTGACAAATAAGAAACGCTCGGAATAAAGCACACGTCCCACAATTGGAATTTTGATTACTCACCGGTTTCAATTCTGCACGAAGGAATATGAATATGAACGGGATATCGAGCAGATTTTTGTCTCGTTTGCTTACTTTTAGTCGTAAGCTAATAGCGGTGCTAAACGTGGCGGGGCTTTATGTTTGTAAACCTGATAAGCAACTTCGTCATCTCCTGAATCATCAATTGAGGCATTGAGGTTAAGGAAATCGTT
Source organism: Eristalis tenax (assembly GCA_905231855.2). Taxonomy (NCBI): domain Eukaryota; kingdom Metazoa; phylum Arthropoda; class Insecta; order Diptera; family Syrphidae; genus Eristalis; species Eristalis tenax. The sequence goes on along the minus strand of HG993125.1, from coordinate 70,543,639 downwards.
AAAGGATAATCCGAAGACTGCACAATCTTGACATGAAGGAAAAACCACGTTGAGATGAAGAGGAAGCAAGTTGACTTTATGCATCCGGCGGCGCAGTGGAATGAGCAAATTCAAAAGTGGATTGTTGATGTTTCCAAGTTTTGTGTGTGATGTTTCATCCTTTCTATGTCGACTTCATTTGAAGGACAACGATATGAGTCCAGCCAAGTGCCTACAGAACCAACGCCTAAGGTGGCTGAGGTATGTATACAACTTGGCTCCGTCCCGAGGTCTTCGACTTCAACCATCTTTGTTATGCCCAACTGGACTCTAACTGGAGAAGCTTATTGCATCAGGATCAGATCCAGACGCGGATTTTAGCGCCACATAATGAAGACGGTAAAATAAAAACAATTCACATTCGTCAGTGTGTGAAAGCATGCGATGTAGCATGTGATGATGTAGAATTGAGAGCTGCGAAGCCAGAACTCAATGTTTGTTTACAGATTCTTATGAATTCTATGATCTGCCAGCTTTGGTGACTCCACATATTCAGAAGCAAAGAACGGATATCCTCCAGAGCACTTCGATGGGGAATCTAAAAGTCCGTACATTAATTTTCTCCTTCTCCCCTTTCTCCATTTTTGATTGGATTTGGATTCACATGGCTGGCGACCGTCACGATCCTCCAAAGAATGGCGAGGCAAAGCACGCCAGGGAGATCTCCAGGCTACTCGATCCTCCGCCATCGACTCTAACTCATCAAAGTGAAACCAGGTGAGTTTCTGGATTTGAACCAACCATCTCCTTGGTATGCCATGCAGTCGCCTACTTGATGGAATCCCATTCAAGGCACGTCGCAATGATGAGCACATTCGTGCCACGTGACAAAACCATCGAAGCATAGCGCTTTGCGCTCGAAGAAGTGCTCATTATTGAGTTCCTCCGTCTTTCTGAGCCAATCACAACGTGTAACTCCACAACAGCACGAAGAAATCCCATCTCGGCAGCTTGTATTCGCGACCTTATTCTTTCGGTCATTACCCAAATTTGAAGACCATAGGTCGGAGTTGGAAAAAATGCAGAACTGAAAGCCGTTAATTAGGTTGGGTCACCAAGCTCGGCCTTCCTGATTAAAGGTTCACGCTGTTTCAAAATAGACCTCAGCATTGCCGGGAAAAATACTTGACATATTGGGACTCCACTAACATCTGGAGCGCATTGAGCAGACGTTCTGGAAAAAACGATAGCCTCCTAGGCTTGTTCGCGTTAACCTTCCACCTAGAATCAGCACAATCGAACACAAGCCTATCGAGCTCGCTGAAGTTTCGTCTGGGAGGATGTGAGGACAAAAGATGACTTACCCATCACCTCCAACTCTCACTCGATGCAGCATCCAGTTTATACACAATGAAAAGGAAAGCTGACGACGAGACGCACAGTTGGCGAAGTCCAACGCCCACGGTGGTGGAAGCTGCTGATTGAGCTAACGTTTGCGTATAGAGATATATTTAAAAAGAGATATATTAAAAAAAAAAGATAATATTTTAAAATTATTTAATACCCTTAATTTATTCTTCAAGATTGATAAGGATTAATTATACACCCTTGTTTGTCGGCGTTCGTTCTTCAGTGTTAGTTAAGTCCTCAGTGACCTTTACTTCTTCGCAAGGGTAGGGAATTCAAGGATTATTAGTTTACTTTGGTTTTGCTGTCTATTGTCGGTTGGTGATGTTTGATTTTGACACATGGACATGGCCTTTATTCCTCAAGGCGGGCAGAATAAAACACAAGAAATGCCACCCTTTAACAGAGCCAGCAACGTCGACAAAATACAGAAATTTGGATAATCTAAAAACAGACATTCTTCTCTTCAATTTCTCTCAAACCCGGAAATAGACAAGGAAAGAAATCACTAATCTGTGATTGTCTTGTTTATTTAACTGACTTTCTAAGAGAATTGTCCAATGCTTGAATTCGAATAGGTCCACGCAGAACTCAAGACCATGAAACATTGCAGTGTTGCCACTGCAGAAAGTACTTCGCTTACAGATGGATGAACGGTTCCCGGACCGAGAGCAGTGGAACGAAGTGGCATTAGCAGAGGGGGTATTGCCCTATATACCGACGCTGGTACAGCGTCAGGGTTCTTCTGTGCCGCCTTCGAAAAATCCCTGGCAATAAAGAACGACTGCTATATACGAGGCGGTATTCGCGTGATCACTTTACCGGCGAACAGATCAACATATTTTCTGATAGCCAATTGGCAATAAACAGTATCAGACGTTCTGTTCTGACATCAGACAAAGCCTCAACGAAATATTCTCAAAGAATTCGGTGACCATCTGATGGTTACCGCGTCATCATGGAATCCACGGAAATGAAGGCGAAGCCCTGGACAGAGGCAGAACTCCCGGGCGTGGACTGAATATTGGTTCTACAGCAAGGCGGTCTACAGCTGACGCCGAGCAAGAAGAGATCAACATCATTGATTGGCTTTAGTCGCAAGATCGTACGCATGCTAATTGGAGTCGTTACAGAGCACTGTGCCTGTACACATGCAATACGACTGAACCTACCGCACAGTAACTTTTGCAGAAGCTGCAGAGGGGAAGAAACAGAATCTATCCAACATCTGTTCTGCCATTCACACATCAGTCTGTGTTAAGACTGCATGCAGTAGGTCTCACGATTGCTTTAACACTCCGTAGCATGGGCACAACGGCCCCAACACGCGGTCTAAGTAAGCCACGGCCTTTAGAAATTATCTTTGGCAGTAGATGTAAACTGCACGCGCCACTCACTACAGTCGCTAGAGGAAAACCATTCCTTCGTTATACCCGCATCGCTGTAGTCGATTTCAAATGAAGTCAATACCCGGATCTTAGTGCAAATATTGAAAGAAGGCCGCCATATTTTAGCGAGAAACAAGTGCCTCTGGTCGTTGGTCAAGTCAATCAACTATGCAAAGACTTCAAACAATGACGTTATAGCATTTAAGGACGCTACAGACCATGCGTCAGCAACTATGCATTGTTGTATTCCAGATTGTGCTCGGAAAGAAGAAAATACTACATTTCATTCTCATAGGTACGCCATCAAAGCGTTTTATTGTATAACTAGACATTTCGCCTCCCAGCAAAACCAAGTGGTTTTAATGTTGGCTATCCAAGGAAAAAAACATTATTCACAGATGAATGGCAGCACCTTGTAGTTCGTGTTTGCGTGTCATGAGTCTTCAGGCACCCTCCGATTTATGCTTTCATTAATTTATAGACCCTCAAATAGTGAGCCAACAAATAGCAGTTATGTATATATTTTTTTAAATAACGAAACCTTTGCCATTTCGGCTTGTGTGGATTCTTGCGCAATATTCCACCACGAAATTTCGAAGTTTTGTTCACACGAAACGTTGACCAAAGGTATCGTTCATCGTGGTTCAATAAGCGAACATACCCCTGAAGTTCGTCGAAATGGGATCTGAACATTTTGCTTACTAGATTATTGCTTCGTCCAACGAATAAGCCAGAACATCAAGGAGTATTTGGCTTTGCTACAAAGGAAGCAAAGCACATTAGTAACCGTACATGTAAGAAATGTGTATCGGGATTATTTCCATAAGAAGCCATATGTATTCTACACACCGTTTGAAGTGTCACTATATCCTTCCGAAAGGAAGCTCGAGCTTCTTCCAGTTATCACAATGAGTCACTACCTCCTCTAGCAAAGAAAAGCATCGCAGAGTTCCATAAATTCACACAAGTACACCCGTCTAACGTTCATTGTTGAATTTCATGAAAACTCCTGGCAACACTCCACTGCAAGGCACCTTAAATAAATGCACAGCAACTTATATAATACTTTATCACTCGTTTATCATTTTATAATTATTGGGCCACCCGGTCGCCCATTACCTCCCACTAGCTACTTGCCGAATTATTTAGCGGATGATCCTTTTTTAATTAAGTGGAGCCGTAAAACCAGCTGAATAAGGCTAATTGGTAACACTGACTTATTAAATTTCCAATCATATCCTTGCCCCAATAAAGGGAGATGACCTGTTCACTAATGTCACTCAATCACAATCACATCACCCCACGGCCCCCCTGCGTAGGTGCGGAACCCACTGAACAACCGACCAACTGACAAGCGTATCCGAAATTCGCTTTTTATTTTCTTTCCTTTGGAACGTACCCTTTTCTCGAAGAACATCTACAATTCGATTTGATTACATTCTGATAAGATACCAAGGAAAACCGAAATCACACTCACTAGCACACAATTCCTCTGAGGACGAAGAAAACTCATTTTCCACAAACAAAAAACCTCCCACAGTTGCTGGTGGATAAATGAAGAAGAGTGCTGCAAGCAGCGAAGAGCCACCTCGACAAAGAGAGACTTTCGTCCCGAGAAGAGCAAATCAAATGGTCTCTCTGAACTTGATCTCTAGCTCTTTCTCTCTCTTTTCACTTGTCGCTAGCTCAACGTCCAATGGGAAGAATAAGAGGGAAAGGAATAAAGACGTCCACAAAGTTGTTGTTTTTTTACCCGTCGTTGTCGTTGCTTCTTATTGAATTAGAAGAGGCAAACACTAGTCACGTCATATGCACAATTTTTCTTTTTCGTACGCACCAAGGAGGTAAGGGAAAAACCGTCGACTATGTGAAAAAAAAAATAAATTATCTTTAATTCTATTTGCACACCTTTTATTGCACTTTCGCTGAGTAAACGTGGTATGACTGGATTTTTGCACTTCAACGCACTGGATCGGTTCAATGAGACGCGTTAGACTCGCATTTTTTCTGAGGGCCCAAACGAAGACAGCGGAATTTCTGAATGGGTAACAAGTGCACATCCGACGTCGACAAGCTTCGTTCTTCGACTTGTTTCACTCTTCGAAAAGTTCTTATTTGAATTTAGTTTTCGATTGACTGGCTGAACGGTGGGAATAAGTTCGAGTTTTTTGACAGTTGGTTGGCTGATTGCATTTGGTTGAGTTTGATGACATGTATGGGAAAAGAGGCTGGGTTTCGAAGTTCGAATAAAGCTTATCGCATGGTTTCTGAAATGGATAAACTTTTGTCTGAGTTGGGTGTCTGTTTGTTTTGTTGACTTTCAATTTGATTTTTTATAATGTTAGACATGGAGTGCGATTGCATTATTTTAACAGATTTTGACTTGATGGTAATGGCTGAAGCTAGGTAGGTGGTTCTTAATCCTGGATAGCATGTATTACGAAAACAGCAGCCACAATCGTCCACTCGATTTGCATTTCAAGATCCCGATAGCTGTCTATGACTATTCTACTTCCACACAAGATGGCGAGTTCATTGTGACTTTCTGTATACTCTTATTTTCGTCGGCATGGCAACGCCACGTGCAAATATAAACACCATTTGTTGGCTATTTTTGACAGCAGCAGATGTGCAACTATTACTCACCATGCTTCGTCGTTCTGGACTGTTTTATTTTGCCCACGATCTAATCTGGGATCGTGGAGATGCACATTATCATAGCTACAGTTCTGTCACTATAGGATGGTACCAACAGTTTTATGTCGACTCCGAACGGACAATTTGAGAAACTTTTTCTATACAACTTTTTCTAGTCTTTGAGTCAGAAATGAAGTATGATAGAGATGTCCAACTTCTAACTCTCCTGCCCCTTAAAATTTTTGCCAACCATTTTTTATATTGTTTCTAAAGCCAAATTGACCAATCAGAGAACGGCATTTACGTAATTTCGTGAATAACTGTCAAAAATGCATGAACAACTGTCAAAATATTCATGATTATCCGTCAAATTCGTCGATGGACTAGGGGTCGATCAGCTGTGAAGTTGGGTATCTCTATCATACTTCATTTGAGTATTGTCCGAATGGGGCGCTGGCGCCTAAAATGTCACTTTTTTTAAATTTTTTTTTCTCAATACCAAATTTTGGCAAAATGATAAATTACTGTTAAGTAATTTCATATTTTGTCTTGAAAATTGTATTTCAGCGCATTAGAGGCTCGTTCATTTCGTTACGAAAAACCGAGGCTGCGGCTTTCTGACACAAAACTCACCTAAGTTCGAATCGAAATCAAGAGATTTGTATGAAAAAATTGTCTCTACTTCCAAATCACTCGATTTCATTCAAATCCAGTTAAAGCCCTCTCGAGTTCAACCGGCCGCTAGAGGTTATCAAACCGAACAAGCCTACAGCGTGAACTTATTTTGTTAATTTTTTCATTTTATCTCTATTTTCTTGAATTCTGATACTATTTTTTCGTGTCAACTGGCAGCTGACATTTGTTTTGGCGGGCCGGGCACTTATACATTGGGAACGAGTGACTTGAAAATTGACAGCGAAACCACTTTAAATTCCGTGGGCATGGCGTATTGAAGTGTCAGTAAAAGTTTATCCGGCCCTCGCGGTTTCGGTTCAGAACGTTGCATTAGTTTTACTCCCCTGAATTAATGCAAAGCTTATGACCTAAGTATCATCAAACATTGAACTTTCTTTTTCACCACATCCCAAAGTCGCGTTCCCGCTGTCGGCCTCTGCGCCGCTTTCAGCCAACACATTCTCGTTACCCCGATAAAACACGTACCAATGCCGGTTAAAGTCCGACAGCGCGAACGCCCCTATGTGATTTGCGCAATACGTATGTTCGTCCATTTATGCTAAGACAAGTCTCATGCAATTTTTAATCGTATTTGAAACATATTTATTTGTGTTGTATTTACGCACAAAAATCCTGTAAAAATAAACAACCCAAAACAAAATTGAATTATTTTCCTCAAATCAAACACTCCTTTGCGAACTGTCAGTTGTAATCAAAAAAAAAACCATCCACTTGGCAACTCAGTCTAATTTGCCCTGAATGCACACACTACCCAACTCCATCTCTCTTCCACTCACCACGAGCACCTGTCTCGCCTCTCACTCGGCCCAAGGTTAGATGAATTTGAGAAAAGTCATGTCACATTTTACGTAAAATCGTTGGTGTTCAAACTCCAAAGGAAAAATAAAATTCATTTAAATTCACTTCACCCCAGGAGGACGCGTGTTGCGGTGTGTGCTAGTCAGTGGGGTTTCCATTTTGTTCAATATAAACTAAGTCTGCAAAGCTTGTTATTTTCTGTTTCAATAAACCAATTGCAAAACTAAATACATAAATAGAAATATAAAGTCAGTTTTTGTTTTATTTTTTCATTTCTGATATTGTTCTACGAACAAACTGAACGCAGAATTTCGGTGCAAAGTTATAGTGTTCTCCTCCCATCTCTTGTCATAGTCAAATCTGTAGTATTTTCACAGAATTTCATTTGTGATCGATTGCACACACTTTGAATCCCCACAAAAGCAGTCACTGTTCAATCGCGTCCTATCGAGACTTGTTGGAAAGGAACAATAAAACGCGTTCAAAATTGCTCATCTCAATAGAAAACGTCGGCAATTCATGGAAGACGTTATCGTGATCAGTGATAACGAACAGGATTCATCATCTGACATGGAAATCGATGCTGATCCCGATATGATTGTCCCCAAGGACTCAACAACGTAAGTTATTCATTTAATGTTCGACTTGTTTGTATTTCATATTTCCATCATTCACTTATCTTATCTTGTGTATACTGTTTAGAGGTGAACAGATATTCCTAGATTGTTTCACGGGTCAGTTTTTGCAGGGGTTTATGTAATTTCCAGCATGCTTGCACTTATGCTTTTCTCCTTGCACTCAGTGACATAATGTGAAATGAAACGGCAATTCAGTGAAGTGGAGAGAACTTGTTTAATTAATTTCATACTGCCACCGCCATCGCCGTTGTGCTACATAAAACAACTTCTCAAGTGGCAGACCTATCGTGGGGTGAGTGATACGCATACATACATCGGACTCCGGCTATGTGCGTCTTCTATTGATTTTTACTTTGTGTCTTTTTGCGAGTAATATTCTCCTAGAAACATATGGAATTTCAGGCTTTTGCGATTATTTCTGTACAAATTCTGTTTTTCAGTCAGTGAAATCACAGGTGTGGTTTTTCCACTTTACCAAGATTTTTTCATACGCCGTCCCTCATTTCTTTGGAAAAAAGATTATTTTTCTGCGCCTTCGTTCGACGGGAGCAGCATGCCTCATGTCTGCAGGTGAATCTTGTTTGGCTGGCACAAACAGAATTTCTTTGTCAGCGGGCCACATGTGAACAGCACATCGAATTTCATCATGTGTTGGTGCGTTTACAAACTCGTTTTTGTTGTACTTCGATTTGTGTGTTGGGGGTAAAGTCTGGATGGGGAATAACTGTGGTTATTTCCAAAGACGTATTAAGAGTTGGTTTTTATATTTCTAAAATTGATTAAACTGTGTATGACTGGATAGCTGTTGTCGTTTTTTTTTCGCACAAAAAACTTGCAAAGGTTGCATCACACGTGTCGCCGTGCAGTCTTTGACAGTCTTACATCAGCTGTGCACTTCAAGTCGGGAGGGAGCTCTGGCGAGTTTTTCCCCCCTCTTCTATGCGAACTGCCTTACCTACAACCATGTCTGTATGATTGAATGGACTATGTATGTGCACAGAAAAATAACATGAGTTCTGTTCTTTCGCATCTTTCGCACTTTTGCAGTATTCAAATCACCACCAGGTGTCCGTAGGACATTAGGGCAGTTCTTTGAAATTGCGAACAATACAATCAATCTGTGAATTTATGACCTATTCAAAGAAACATAACATGACAAATGTCTTACATTTTAGTTTGAAAATGTACTAGAATTGTGGGAATACGTTTGATATTTCATTGAGTGCGATTCCCGGTGCATCTGCAAGGAAGTCGCAGGTGCAGACCATAACGAATGTCCTTTCGGGTGTAGAATATGCATAAACCATATCAGGAACAAATTGTTTTGTTTGTACAACAAACAGTTTCCAGTTGTGATGAATTAACTCGTTTGCTTAGCAACCATTCTAATAATGTGTGCGTTTTAGTTCAACTATCATCAAACGCATTGATGCGGTACCAGAAATGAAGTATGATAGAGATACCCAACTTCACAGCTGATTGACCCCTAGTCCATCGACGAATTTGACGGATAAACATGTAAATTTTGACGGTTATTCATGAATTTTTGACAGTTATTCACGAAATAACGTAAATGCCTTTCTCTTACTGGTCAAGTAGGCTTTATAAAAAAATGGTTCTCAAAAATGTTAAGTTGCCCCTTAACAGTAGTAGAAGTGGTAGAAGTTGCGCATCTCTATCATACTTCATTTCTCTGCGGTACTGTAGACCAATCATATCCTTGAAGTGGTTGGAGAGATGACCCGACATACATTCATATTACTTGGCAACATGATTGAGGCAATTGAGAGCGCGAGACCGACATTTGTTTGCTGGGAAAACTCCTACGAGAGTTGCTTTGCCATTTGGTGTACTCAAAATATCGGTATTATTCCCTACTTCCCTATGGGAGTACGCAAAGGGGATGCAACTCTAAAAACCGTGTGCTTGTAACTAGAGGTAGATAGCTAGCATTGCCGCTTACTGGAAAAACTTCTTGAAAGAAGCCCAGTTCCGACTCGGACTTCTGTGCCACACAAAGAATAAGAACTCGCCAAATGTTGGGCAGCTGCACTGTCCAAAAAACCAGTAGACAAAAGCTGTTGTGCACATTCTTTTATGTGTTATCATCCCAAACTTCAGAGAGACCAGATTAAAGAGGATTTTTCCAAGGGTAGGTTGAGAACTTATAGCAGATATCGCGTCCTTTTGGCGATGTGATCTTTTGAGTGTCTCGAATATGACAAACCGTGCGCAGTCCAAAATCCCAACCTAAAATGAAGACACAGGTGTGCATACACACGCTCCAATAATCACATGCAATCACAGTATTCGAAGGTGCTGCAATGAAAACCGGCAATCATCCGAAGGTTGGGTCTTGTAAAAGGAGTAAGAAAATATACACTTGTTCACATGAATCTAATGAGTCCTTTTTGTCTAAATGTGCAGCTAGATATTATAGCGTGTGTTGCTTGAAAAGGGTAATTTACTTAATCTAAGGAGTGCTCTGCATAAGTGCCCATACACACGACATTCGTTGGCGGGAATAACGAATCCATGAAATTTTTCTATGCATGACAGCATGACGGAGCTAGATTTTTGCATTTATCGAAGCAAAGGTGTGCATTTAAAATTGTTTCTCTTGTGCTGTATGCTGTGATATGTCAGAAGATCCACTTAATAATTCATGTCGCTCCCATTTGTTAAGAAACGAGCAGCGTATGCAGTTTTGAAAGTGAGGATAAGGCAACAGGGTAGGAAACACGGCATTACGCGAGGACCTCAATGATAAGCAGCTGATTCCTCGAACGGAACATAGCCCTGTTTCGATGGTTTCGTATGTGATCATCAGCAAAACCCTGAATGTGATTCCTTCACGCAGCCAACCGTCTGGCAGACCTATGATGTGGTTGGACCAAGTGCAAAAACTTAGTTGCGCCAAGCGCATAGTTCCTGATGAGTTAGAGTCGATGGGGGAGGATCGAGTGACATGGAGATCTTTCGTTCGTATTTTGCCCCCAGAGAACCCATAGGTAGTGGATCATGCGGGGCGCTGAAGATAATCTGAGATGAGGATATGGCAGCATTGGAAATAATTTAAAATGCATGTATGCCATGGACGGGCTTAACATCTGTTGCTTCTGCGTTGAATTTGATTTATAATGATGAAGAAGGACCAGCTGAACATACTTCTTCCTCTGGGTTTCAACCAACAGGAGCTGGCAGCTAGCGTATTCATTGGCCTGTGACAGTGAAAGTCCTGGCGGCTTCGTAGCCATCCTTTATCCTCTAAAACATGACGATCTTGCCAGGAATGTTAAAACTGAGCGTATCAGTCTTATACTGGTTTGGAAGCTGTTTTAAGGCTTGCTCACAAACAAAATGTACGATCTGTTGAATAAATGACTGTCTTTAGGGAAAGCTTGGAAGAAAATCCATATCGGTTCGGTTAAACATTCAATTCTTCACCAATCTCAAACTTTGGCCTGACGTGACGTGACATTGGCTTGACGTGTCACATCTCATGCGACACGACCGGTAAATGTCTTGCAAGAAAAGTTGATGGACCTGTTATTTGGCCAATTGATGATCTGAACTTGCCATGACCACCAATGCCATGTGATTTACCGGCGTTGGGACTTTTTTTGTTATTCAAAGCAAGCTACCTTGTTCGTGTGCACATTCTTTAAGCTCGACGCTTTAAAACTTTACGGTTGCTCGATATGTTGTTGTCAAAATCGAGTCCTGAAAGAGGTTGAATTATTTATAACGGCAAGGTCCAAACAATACACGGAACCAAAAACGTTATCGACAAAATGGCCTTCAGCTTCCAGAGCACTGGAAGAGGAGTAACTGCACACACTCCCACAGCTTGGGCCATAAACAGATTTTATATTTGCCTCGACTAAATCGACGTCTATAAATAACACAGAATCAATTAGCTCATCCCTTTATTTCTTTCGCCTCCCTTGACTATGCTCGAAGAGAAAAGCAATTTCAAATAAGGCATCAATGAAATGAACTTATTTTTTTATTGCTTGTGAAAGACAGAGTCAATTATTGCCTCCATAAAAGCTAAACCTACCTTGAACCCACGCTGGCTAACGGACACAAACTCTGGAAGAAGACTTCCAAATGCAAAACGCAGATGACCTGGTTAGAGAGTGAAGACAATTTACCCACTGTGTCAGGGTTAGAAATCCGGTTTTTATTGCTGTTCCAAAAATATGCCATCAACTCGGAAACTGCTTCACCCCATCGCCCGCTTTCAGTTCACACAACTCGCTGTTTTTCAAGGCGACATTAACGAGGGTACATCTGCCAAGAAACGGCTGATTTAATTACTGCACGTGGAAAGTACACATTGGGCCACTTTCAATGGGATGTCGATTCGAGTCTCTTCTATTAGCAAACGAACATTGTTCTCCATCGTCATTTTGGGTCCCTCTTGTAATCGCTTTGGGTGGGTATCGATTCTGCTTTCCTCCCCGTGGGCGTAACGATGCGGGGCTCTTTCCTACTTTCAACACTACTCGCCGTGGGTGGTGTAACAAAAGACCTCTCATTCCGTTAATGAATTAAGAAGTTGCTTTTGGGATGTCTACATGACGATAAGTTCTACATCTTTAGCAGCTTCATCGAATATTGTTGCCATAGAAACCTCCAATTGACATGAGATTTAATGTCATGTGCTTATGGCTGGAAACTCAAATTAATGAGGGCTCCCAGGCATGACGCACTGACAGACAATCACGTTTATTTGGATCGGAATCAACATGATTGATGTATGCAAATCCAGTTCGTAGCATTGTCTGACTTACTTCAGGTGCGGATGAATGATGTCAGTGTCGACAAGATGGTTCTCCGTTCATATATCGAGTGTCTCAATATCGCCTTCGTACTCTTCCTCCGGTATGAATACTTGAATATCAATAGACACCACCTCCCACATGCATCAGCAGTGGATTAAGTGTCAAGATTGGCAGGCAACAAATGAAGGTCAGTCTTGTGTCGGCCAACGTGAGCGTTGTGTGTTCAGGCACAGAAGTTGGAGTTGAGCACCAAGGGAATGACTGAGTCTCGTGCACTAACACGAGAGAATCCTTCAATCAGCTGTTCCACTTTTTTGAACAAAAACAGAACTTCCCATCGCAACTGAACATGACATTTAAAAGTATGCCGAAGCTGGATTGGGTATTTTTATCGAATTGCGCAAATGGAAGTATTTTTAGCATTCCGTTCGAAGAAAGGGGGAAGTACGTGACGCTGCTGCACACCTCCTGTGTTTTGAGGTGAATTGATTCTCTTTTATATTTGAAAATATTACGAATTGAATTTTATAAATAAAACCGGTGCAATGCCGGTGCGGGGGCTGAGCATGGTCCAGGGCATGGTTACATCGGAACTGACGTAAAAGGTCACGTGTGCGTGGTTGTTGCGAATGAGTCTGAGTGTTTCGAGGGGTTTTTGTGCATCTAACTGAGGTTTGCAGTTTGATGCCGTCAATCAAGCTGAGGCGAGTATTCACTATTCAGCAATCGTATAGTGACTCAGAATTAAAAATAAAATTATTTTCAAGATGATCACGTTGTTGTCGTGAGAACGAATGCACTTGAAGTGAACTCACTGTCATGAGCCAAATGTCTGCCTGCTATTTGAAACATACCACACAGATATGGAATGCTCTTCGCAGACTACAGGCATTGAGGGCTAATGTGCACTGGCTCTCTCCCGTTCTATGGCTACTGCTGTGTCCTGGTGTGGAGGCTTAAGGGCGCATAAATTACAAGAAAGAACTTGGTTAACGTCGATGGTTTGATTGTTTAGATGAAACAAACTGAGTGATGTGGTAGGGACTTGCCGCGTACAGCTCATGTACAACAATGAATCGTCTTACAAACGAACAACGCTTGCAAATTATTGAATTTTTTTATCAATATGCGTGCTCTGTTAAGAAAGTCCATCGCGGGCTTCTTCCATTTTATGGTCAGTTTAGACGGAGCTAATTTTTGGCTCGTAATTAAGCAGAATTGTCGATCTTGGAGTGAATATCAGCCAGAAGCATTGCAAGAGCTACCAATGCATCCAGAAAAAGTCACAGTTTGGTGCGGTTTATGGGCTGGCGGCATCATTGGACCGTACTTCTTCAAAGATGATGCGAATCGTAACGTAACTGTGAATGTTGAGCGCTACCGTGAGATGATATCCAACTTTTTTTTGCCCAAAATGCAAGAGCTTGGCTTGCATGACATGTGGTTTCAACAAGACGGTGCCACATGCCACACAGCACGCGCATCAATGGACTTATTGAGAGGCGAGTTCGGTGAACATTTTATTTCACGTTCGGGACTGGTCAATTGGCCGCCTAGATCGTGCGATTTAACGCCTTCAGACTATTTTTTGTGGGGCTATGTTAAAGCTCATGTCTATACAGACAAGCCCGCTTCAATTGACGCATCGGAAGACAACATTGAAGCATTTATTCGTGAGATACCGGCCGAAATGTTGGAAAGAGTATGCCAAATAAGGACTAAGCGGATGGAACATTTGAGGCCAAGCAAGGTCAACTTTTGCAAGAAATAATCTTCAAACATTAAATTATATGGACCGTACTATCGATTCAAATAAAGATTTCATGCATTTTTCTGAATTTTACGTGTTTTTTTTTGAAAAACTTTCCTATAGCTTTTAAAAAATCACCCTTTAACTTACTGGCCCTCCGCCGGCACTCTAAGCTAAACATAATCTTATCCTATGTCTTTCGACTTAAACTAAAAAGTCGTATGCTTAAAGACTAAATTGGGTAGTAAGCCCCCGAGATCAGGTTATTGACCGAGTGCACCGCTTCGGCAGTATGACCTCGAATCAACTTCACTAAGAAATTGTCCACTCGTATCAGGTTCGCCCCGATGTATAAGACCTCATTGGAATAGAATTTTTTGTACTGGAACAAGCCCTCTCAAACAACCGAATCTTTTCCATCAAGCTTGCGCTCACTTTGAACCACACGGGACAGCCATAGGTGAGCATTGGCCGGATGAGGGCCATGTAGCAGATAACCTTCACCCGCGCATCTAGTTGGCTGTTGTAAAACAGTCTCTTTGTAAGAGCAAAAGCGCCTCGGGTCCTAGCCAGAGCAGCATCTTCATACTGATCTAGCCAGATCCCCCGGTATCTGACTGCAGTCCTTTGCGCCAGTGGTTGCCCGTGTCGTCCAACAATAGAGAACTTTCGCCAATTCTTTTTCGTATCCGCCGAGGCTTTATACAACGGCGTCCTGAACCTGTGGATGTCACGTTGCCATTCTTGGCGATGAACCGTCTACCGGTAAGCATGTTACACAGTAGGTACAGCAGTGGTTTGGTTATGCTCAGCCGATTGAGCTTGTAAAAGAGATCTTCTAACCATACGGTGTCAAAGGCCTTCTCCAGATCAATCAGGCAGGCACCCGTACATTGTTCCATTGGATATCCGATACCAGCTTCGACGCGGCGTGAATGGTGTCATGCCCCGCTTTGAAACCGAATTGGTTATCCGGAATTATATTTTCGTCCTTAGTCCAGTTGATCAAAGCTCTATTGATCACCTTCTCGAAGAAGACTAGTTGACCGGAGGTTGCACGGATTCGAGGAATCTTTTCCTCGTTTGGATATGGGTTGTACAATCGCAGTTTTCCAATGCTCCGGATAATGTGCATTATTCAAAGCATTGTTAAACAGGATTGTGTACATATTAACCACTTCCAGGGGGAGATGTCTTAGCACAATGTTCGAGATCCCATCGACTCCCACTGACTTCTTCTTTTTTATTGATTCGAAGACCGAAATGAACGGTGGATGAACCCCTTCGTCGGCGATGACATTATCTGCCATGTTCAGTGGTGGTCGTCCGCGTGTTCACAGATGAATCAAAGACAGACGAGGGAGTGGAAATATGCACCTACCTCAAGTAATTGGGCAGACACATCCTTTCGATTACCGATTCAGTTTCAGATGAAACTACAGTGAGAAACCAACCTCGGTCTTGGCCTGGGATGACTGATACATATGTTCAGATGATGCACGGCGATAAAATACTTGGACTATTTGAATACTCACCTCATGTGGGTGTCGGGACACTGATATTGCTGGAAACTGCGAAACACGTGAAATCGATAGACATGACACCGGCTCATCACTTCTTCTGCAGCAAAACATATTTTAATGCCTGATTATACGACTAACCGTATACACCACGTTAATGCACCACGCTCCTTACTTCCATCAACTCAAATCTGTCACAGCTTTATCAGGATGAACTGGCCAGCATTCATGAGGCGCCTTATTAGACGACACATTGCCTTTGGCACACACGCCGTCAGAATGGCTCTCCACCACAACCGACGTCGGCGGAAATTCGAGATATCATGATCAGGAGGAAAACACTACTCAGCTGCTCTGGTCCACTCTAAGAGAAACCCACTCAGGAGATGACTCAGTTCAGACTACATGCGATATCGTTTCATTTGACTTCTGGTTCCTTCTCGATCCCATATCTGTGAGTGAGCGAGTAGCAGCTGAAGCTCCGTTCTTGCTTGAGTTGAGAAGGGAAGAGGGCTGCTAGTGAACTCACGAGCACACTTAGACCATGTTGTGATACCCACAGTCAGACTGCTACCGCCGATCGACCACTCCAGTGATGGTGCCCAACGGCAAATGGCGACTAGACCAGTTTGAAAATCGGATTCGAACCGGGGCACCACTAGCCAAGGGCAGGCACCAACTGCCATCCAGTTGAGTTGAGAAATAACAAGGTGATTTGACGCCCTACTGTTAGACGAAATTCTAGTGCTGCTTAGACTTTTTTAGAAGTCTAAATAGTGATTAGAGTTCGAAAGCATGAATTTCCGTGCGGAATATTGTGTTAAAGTAGTCCTAGCTGTCTCCGGACTCACATTCTGTGCTCCAAAGGTATAGTTTGCGTCTAAAAACTAAGTTCCAAAGTAATCGTGATCAGTTTTCATTGCAGATGAGTGCCTTGTCTTGTCGATGTGAACAGAATCATAACATCTATGAGCAGACCAGTCATGCCACTTCCACCTGCGGCCATTGCGACTTGTCGCCTTCAATCAGCCAGACCAATATTGATCTCACGAAAGTGACCTTCCCTGGTCTGAGTGCGTCTTCGATGTCCTCGTGTTGTCCTCAAATGAATCCAATGTACATTGAGTTCACCCCCTCAAATTGCTCGACTTTTGAAAAGATTGGTGATTTACCGTCAACTGCCCTAGAGAGACAGCAATCGCAACAGATTAAGAACAGACGGCAACCATTTCTTTTGTCTTTTGTACCAAAAAGCAAATATTTCTGTTTGGACTGCGCAAACCTTGACATCACGCGTTATCGTAAATCTGCACTCTAGAGTCTAGGCCCTGAGACGAAGGCTCACATAGAATCCACAACTCCAGAGAAAGATGAAATAAAGACATTTTTTTTTTTAAATGGGCTAAAAGCTGACAAATCAACGAAGTTAAGGTGCACCAGAAATGTGAGCTAAGTTCCTATGGATCCGTCAGTGCTCTCTGTTATGTGATCGAATCCACAACAATCGGCTGCAATTATGTTCATACACACGTGTGCTCCGCGCACAACTGATTGAGCAATGTAACATGCATTAACCGCACTAACAACAAGCCAATCACACGACTTATGCATTACCCAGATCAAATGATTAGGAAAAAATCAGCCTCGTGGTTTCTATTGAGGTTAACTGCATGTCGGCCCATTTTCACGTGACGGTGCGCTTCCTGACGGTTTAAGGGAGACATGCAAGGTTTCTGTGTGGATAGCGATGACACGATAGTCATTGTTTAGCCATTGCATGGCAACTGCCAAAGTATCAATGACTTTACTTCCGCGGACTGCAGCTGAACCTCACGCCCGGAGACAGCAACAACTTGTGAATCATTGACCCTCAAATACATCAAGTGTGTGTGTGTCTGCATTGATGCAGAGAAATACGCCTGCGCCCTGATATAAATTATTCCTGAAAACGTTTATTGTTCTTGTGTAAAACAAAGTGCAACACGGAAACTTCTCAACGTCCTCCCACAAAGATTGCAAGAAAAATAATCAATATATGTACACATGCACACCCAGGCAATGTGACGAGATGAGCGGCAAGACGTGCTGTCTTGAAATACAATTGCCACTTAGAAGGTCGACGGTGGAACACAGGGACGAGTAAAGAGCCTCTCAGACCACTCCAAGGACTCGTACTGCTCTACCCTTGGAAGTGTTCGTTTTTGAGGTCACTGCTAGCTACTGGGTTCACACTGAACTCTCAAGGGGCACACGCACTTGAGCAAGGAGGGGCGAGTGAAGTGAAACGAAAGAATAGATTCAGATAGATTCGATTCCGTCACTGAAATGTAAAAGCAAGCCAGTCGATGGGCAGAAATAATTTCATCTCGCTGCGAACTTGCTCAGACGTAGAAAACGACATCGATTGCCTCATGGCCGACACAAAGATAGACAACTCGAATGAGTCAGCAAATCATTCCAAATCTAGCGAAATGATCAGTCGAAGAGAGGGGAAAACCCTCGTCTCAAGCAACCGGTTCGCCATTTCCCGTGACTAATTCCAAGACGCTTGGGGAGGTTCTACTTTTGCACCGAAAGCCTTATTCTGACCAAGAACCGTTCGAAGCTCATTTGTTGGCCAATATCACCGTCACTTGCGGACGTGTGGACCGAAGTGAAAGAACAAGTTAAGTTCGATTATTTTAGGTCACAGACTCTGAGTCAGTCAATGACAGACCACTTGAAACGTAATGGTTGTTATTTGATTTGCTGACACATGGTTACCGTGTGCGTGAGTGGGATGTGGAACCGCAAGTTGGTGGTCGGTAAGGCAGTGATTCGCGAAGATTATTTTAAATTCGCACAAGTCGTAAATTATGTAATGAGAACTAGGGTTAACGAAGTTCAGTTCATTGTTAATTTGCGTGACAGCGCACCAAAACAATGGGTTCCCAGCCAGAAAAGTGTGGGTGTTCCTTTATGTTATGAGTTCAAAGGCATTCATTGTGGATGGAGCGCGGGAGGCAGTTTTTGACACTCTTTTGGCGGTCCATTCAAATGCAAATGGATCTGAAATTGCGAGTAATTGCCGTCTGGGCTTGCAAGAAATGTATCCTTCAAAGTGACGACACTTTCAATTAATCACACTGTCGGTGTTGTGTCATTTGCATGTAATGTATGCAAGCGGCCATTTGCCTATCAATTAAACTGTCACCTCTGATATGGGTCACTTAACTGAGAAATTGAAATTGATTTCCAAGAGATGTGTGATAAGTGCGTCGTGATCTCATTTGAACGAAGCCGTGGGGACTCGTGTGCCTGATTGAAAAATTGTGTCAAAAAGCAGTGATGAATGACGGGAGACCGGGTCCATCGAGGAGAATATAGATTTAGTCACTTCACCAATCCTTCGGTTGTAGACCTGATTCCAGTTGTCGGAGAGGTGTATGTCATGGAAGCGATGACGGGTATGTTCACACAACATGTGCAAGTGTTTATGTTTCGTTTGCGAGCCATATAATATAGATTTAGTCACTTCACCAATCCTTCGGTTGTAGACCTGATTCCAGCTGTCGGAGAGGTGTATGTCATGGAAGCGGTGACGGCTATGTTCACAGAACATGTGCAAGTGTTTATGTTTCGTTTGCGATCCATGAAGCTGTGTATTGCGCGCTCCTCCATTGGTTTGTGTTAGCTAAACAAACAAAGCATAAAATTGCGTTTCACTTGTATCCCCCTACCTCGTCGCAATCTATAGGACACAGCAAACTTTTATCAACCTGTCTGTTTCTTCTCTGTAACGAAGGCTATTTTTTGTTTGATTGTTTCCTGTCTTGTGGCCTCCGTTGTGGTTTCCTGGAGTGTCTAGGGGCTCCCTTTGAAGCCCTAGGTATCCCAGTAGAAGTTTGATGCCACAATTTATTGACTATGATTCAGGCGAGTGTTCACGTCGTTAAGGGCACTTTGAGAAATGAATCACATTTGAAACTTTTTCAGAATCTCTGTGAGTGGGTTAGATGCCGTTTGTTTCGGTTTGATGTTGTTCAAGGCCATACATGAAATTATCCCACTATAATTTCCATGCTCGATGACAATGGTTTGCACCAAGGTTTCGAACTCACCGTGACATTCAACCCATTCACGTTCCGACAATCTCGCACAGCGTCGCCTTATTTGTGCGAAGAGATCGCAGCGTTACCCGAATGCTTGGATTTTATATTGTTGCGTGCAACTCTCAATTCGTGAATTAGGCCGTAAGGTCCCTGTGACACCGTTTTGCTTTTGTCGACAACGCAGAATGTAGCAGGATGTTAAATCGACCAAAAATTTATGATAATTTGTCCATTCTCCAATCGCCAATTGTTTATCCATATCAAAGAGAAAGGAAACAAAATACTTATTGTTTGCCTACTGGGTACGGAAGTTTTGACCCAAATCGCTAATCTTTTGCATATTTTATAGAAGTGAATGTACACTTAACTGCTCGCATTGCGGCTGCAGCTTGGAAGGGGGCACTGTCAATGGGCTTGAGTGACTTGGCACGCTTCACGGAAGGGAATGATTGCTGGAAGAAAATGTCGAAAAAGAAAATTGAAACGATGAAGATGGACACGAAAATGAACTTGTGTAGGTACATGCTCCGATTGTCGAAGTTAGCTATGTACATATTTGACTAGTGGGTCACTTAATTTGTTTGATAACTCGGGTTTCTTTCAGTACGAGGGGCAAACTATTCATAGTTAATTTGCGAATAATAAAGAAAAGCTTCATGAAAATTATATCGAAAAGTGTTTCCTGTTTTTCTTACATATCTGCGTGACTGTAATTTCTTTCACAGTTCTGTGTCCATTTCATGCTTAATTCCTAAAACGGAACTTCTGTTCGTGCTGAATTTTTAGGACTAAAACTCTGAACTGTGGTGAGCATGATTGAATGCGCAAATATTTTGACGGTTCTACGTTTGACGGTGATTGGCATTCTTTTAGGCCTACAACCCCTGAAACGGCGTAGAGTGCGTCGTCTTCTAGGAGAAGGGCCGGTTTTTCACTCTTTTTGTTCCTTCTCCGCCCGTATGTCTTACGCAGATGGGGTCTAATCTCCTGCTTAATGCAATGTGATGAATTGAGGCAGTTGTTCAAAGTCTTCAGGATGTCATCTGCGCCAAATCAATTTGTAGGCTTGGCAAGTTATTTGTATCATCTAGCGGTCGTTAGCTCTATTACTGGCTTTCATAGTTCGCAAGGGATATCTCTATTCAGTTATTTAAAGTGTAGTGTTGTTGCGTCAACTACAACACATGCCACAGTCAAATGACTGACTCCAACGATCGGGAAATATCGCGGGTGGATATCAAAATGCAGCTCTCCGCTTGATAAAATGTACAATGATCTGTTCTACCAAGGAAAAAAAAATTACTGCATTGAATAGTGAAACTGTCCTAGTGTCCTAGTAATGTTCCGTTTAAACTGCACAAACAGTAATCCCATCTGAATGTGAAAATTTTTCTGTGGACTATTCATTTTCGTGCGAAATGTCAAATGAACGTCATTTCGTTATCCACTCGTTACATACTGAATCCTCTGTTTGAGATTCCAGGCGAATCCGCTGCCTCTGAAGTCGTGCCATAAGCGCGTACTCACGCACAAAATTTGTGAAGAAACCGTTCTGGAAGATGAAAATATGACAGGCATCTGCTCAAACATGTACCGTAAGACATACACCAAGTTATGGAGTCCCCGAATGGGATATTGATGTGCCAGAGCCATCCAGGCCCAACCGTAATGAACGAAAACTTCAGTCAAAATAAATAATCAAACCGATTCTTACAAGTCAGGTATGCCCAGAGACCATAATGTAACCACTCCACTAAACTTCTTTGAGTTTCGTTCAATTTTGGTAACTCATGTAGAAGTTCAAAATACATTTAACCGCTTCCCTCAGTTTCGTTAAGTTTCGTTCACTTTTGGTAACTCATGTGGAAGCTCATAATTCATTTAACCGCTTCGTTAAGTTTCGTTCACTTTTCGTAACTCATGTGGGAGCTCATAATTCATTAATTCCTTTCGTTAAGTTGCGTTCACTTTTGTTACCTCATGTGGGAGCTCATAATATATTTTTTGTTACTCAAGTGAGTCGCTAAATACTTATACGTTTGCACAATTTGGTTTGACAGACAATGACAGCTGAATTTTGGTAAGAAAGAAGCAATGACTCGCTCTTTGAAATCTGACGACGCTATTGTATAGTTTCCATAAGCAATGAATAAAAATGCGAAAGACAGTCTCGTGAATCACCTAGAAGTTTATCGTCTCATTCTGTGAATCGATGTCGACTGCTAATAGATAACTCGATGAGGTTGCAGGAAATGTCGAATAAAATTCAATGTTCCACTGATAAGAATGCACTCAAACGGTCATAATGTGACAACTTCCTCATTGCAAAATCGATGCTATTTTCTTTTTGAACATTGTTTTGTTATTGTTCCCTTAAGTAGATAACGAGAGAAGCACTTGTTCAAAGACACCCTAGTTGTCTCTTTTTCAAGCCCTTCACATCCTTTCATCCAGCCTTCTTCTTATTCTGTTCTTTTTTTAAGCGACGAGCACGGGGTAAGTGCATCTTCTCAGCATTTGTTGCACCTTTTGCACATGACTATGGACATAGGAACACGTCGTCATGATAGGCATAGATTCTTCCTCCGCTTTACAAGGCATGGCGCTGAAGAAATTCATCCAGCGGTGGTGTGTAGCGTATTGATTTTCCAAATGGGGCTTTCAAATGTGGAGTTTAATTTTTGCATAAATCGGTTTCTAGGACAGTCTTAAGTACAGTCTGTGTCCTGGTCGTTATCCACAGCTGAACAAAATGCATCCACTTTCAAACGGAAGAAAACTCCACGAATGTGAATACAAAAATAATCAGTTTATGGCCATAATTGGTACCGATTCCCCCAGGTCTGCAGGCCTAACCATGCGATGGTGGGACATTGATTTTCCCATCATAAAGCCATGGAAATGGAACAAGAGAGGTATTGTGTGTTGGTCGTGCGGTAAACACACTTCTATGCGACAAATTGGCACGACAACAAAAGCTGTGTGTACATGCTTTTCAATAAAAAATGTAACCGAGAAATGAGTAATTGAGGCTAGTCAATGCACCCCACAACAGGCACTCAAGTCACACCACATTTATGAGGAAGTGGAATTTGGTGTGAACAGAAGCTCATTTCACAGTCTTCCTTCCTGGAATGTAAGGTCGATCGTTGTCTAGAGGGAAGGCC
The DNA here is from genome assembly GCA_905231855.2 of Eristalis tenax. Lineage (NCBI taxonomy): Eukaryota > Metazoa > Arthropoda > Insecta > Diptera > Syrphidae > Eristalis > Eristalis tenax. The sequence continues at coordinate 70,520,778 of HG993125.1, read as the reverse complement.
GTAATCTTTACTTGAACACACATCTGAAAATGCTCGCTTTATTTTTGTAATCACCATGTTGGGAGTCAGTCAACCAATGTGGATTTATTGATTGAAGTTTAGCTGCATTTCATGGTTTCCACTGATTTGATGTGGAATGCAATGGTGGCGACACTCCTAAACATGTTTTTTGTTTGCACGCCGAATATAGTTGCTCTGGACGTGTTTCATTTAATCAAGTTGTTCAGAGGAAAAAAAGGGAAAATATACACAGAAGCATACATTCATCAGTCTGGAGTGGAAAGTGCGCTTTTGTGTGGCTGACATCCTCCCTAAACTCATAGTTGTCATTAGTGAGACCAAAAAAGGACTAAACAACATTCACTAACGCGATCGAGAAGGCCGCAATGAGATACTAGACAACTTGAGCATACAGTGACCGCCAAAAATGTGTAAACAGCTTCTACAGCAATCACTCGTTTGGGAATTTGTTGCGAAACCCGGAAATGTGCTGAAAAATTAAAGGGAAGTACAAATAGAAATTTTTTGATATGATACTATGGGTTGTGCTGTAGTCGGTAGAGGGTCAGGGCCTACTTTCCCAGCAACTACTCGCGTTGTGCGTGCTACTGTTCTAGCGCAGGTGGATGGGACCTACAGTATTATGCCGAATGCCCAATTTGAGAAGCCTTTTTTTAGACAGTTATACTCTTTGAGCATTGACAGTAGCTTAGGGTTGCCATGGCTGTCTGAGTTAGCGGACTGGAACAAGTTTTAAAATCCCGGATTTTGGAGGACATTATCTATCTTAAAAAAAAGAAGACGAAATAAAAACGAAATCTAGGTGCAGGAACTCAAACAAAAAGCAATTTGACATTTTGAGGACTGACATCAGAAATGAAGTGCTATAGAGATGCCCAATTTGACAGCTGATTGCCCCCTAGCCCAACGACGAATTTTAGGGGCTTTCTGACAGTTATTCATGCAAGAACGTGAATGCCGTTCTCTGACTGGTCGATTTGGCTTTGGAAGACGATATTAAAAACATCATCCGTAAAATTGCATTGGAAGCACAGAATCACAGCTCCCATCAACTCAAAAGGAATAAAGTATCGTAACTTATTATTGACCATCATGCATTCCACCTTTCAACTAAAAACCAAAAAGATCTTAAAACGCACAACTTTTCTGTCATGCTCTGCGGGAAGTGGAACAGTTAAGAAAATCGCTGGATTTGTGGGAATGAAAGAATTATCCTCGTAGAGACAATGCCTCTACTAACTACGACATCATTGTCAATGTCATTTCTGGTTGACACATGGGAGTCAAAATAGGATCTGTTTCATTTTATGTTTTTTTCAGATTCGTATTGGTAGAGTTCGACGATTTTTTTATTTTCAAAATTACACTTGTTTGGGGAAAAAGAGTACAATTTCGAAAAACGTAGGACGTTAAGAGCTGGCGTTAAAAAAGAGGACACAAGGCAACACTACAGTGACTCGAAAGAGGTGGTGCCGAGAAAGGTATTTTTCTCGTACCGGGAATCGAACCTGGGCTTCGTAGGCTCAAGTGCGTAGAGGTCGAGTCACAAATCCACAACACCACGGCCGCCAGAATGAAAATTATATCGAAACAGAGAATATCGAACTTGCAGATATTTTTCACTATTTCATAATAAATTACAGAAATCCATTTTTTAGGTAACATGCAGTGTTGGGCAAAACTAAAGCAAGTCAAACGTGCACTGCTTTTTTTTAATGTCTTTGTCAGAATTTTAAAAATGCTCTCTTGTAGTATTCTACGCAGTATACATATTGTGTATTACAGAAAACAAAATGGATTTACTTCAATGTCAACCACCAAGAAAAAATAAGAAATAAAAAATAGGAAAAAATAGGGCCTGTACTACATTCATTGCCTGTCCAAAACTGAAGCAACTCAACTCAACTCCGAGGTGAAAGACCTCATAAAACAACCAGAAAAAAAACGAAGAATCACTCTTTCCATCCGCTGTTTTTTTGGGCTGAGACGACAATTAAGTAGTAAGGCGCTATTCCGAACAACTAAGGAAATTCTAAAAATCGCAGTCCTACTTCACGCCGCTGAAGCATGGACTTTGGTTCCAGAGAAAAATTCTTCGGAAAATATACCGTCCCGTATGCGTTGACAGGCTTTGGAGGAGGAGACTGTATAGCGATGTTGACATAGCCAAAAAAAAAAAACTACGCATTAGTCGCCTAAGACGTCCAGGACAGGTAGAGCGAATGGACACCCATTCTTCGGCCCGCAGAGTTTTCAAATTTGACCAGGAAGGAGAGCGCAGTCGCCTTAGGTGGTGAAGCACACAAGTTGAAGGGCACTTCAACCGCACTTGGAGTGCGCAACTTGAGGCAGTTAGCTAAGGACCGTTAGTTGAGGCCCAGGTTAACCCGGAACTATAGCGCCACCCAAGTAAAGAAATGAGTAATAACAACTCACCGAGAAGATAAATTGCATCCATGGACTAGAAAAAATTAATCACTTAGTTATCCAGGCAGTTAAAGGATGAATTCAATTTAGATGCAAGCGCAAGAACAATTCGGCGAGGAGCTGTTGATGGTTGTCCGGCATCTGTCACGGTCGTAAAGACGCCATTTGCCAAAGAATTGGTGAGAGGCATAACATGCATGGGATAGCATATCGTTCTCCAGGATGTCTTTGTACACAGAGATATCCATAATTTCCTCTACTTGATGAATCGAACCAACTCCAAATCCTGAGGAACAAAACCATGACCAACCATAATATTTTCTACTCTATTTCTGTTTGGGTTGCTTTAGTTTTGGCTTGTAGTGTATATTTATTTCCAGAAAGGGGTTCTCCCTTTTGCGACTAATAACGAAACAGCATTTGACAGGATGGACGAAATTGTTTTTGTCAAAAGTATTCCACATCATTGTTTAATATTTCCATGCTTTTTTATTCAATCCGAAAGGAGAACCTCGCTACCTTTACGCCTCACAAGCACTGTAGCTGGCAGTGGAGAAACAATTTATAGTCTATGTGAGCTAAGATTGAGTGCGAAATATCGGCAAACCCAAGAGAGATCTCCAGACTAATCGATCCGCCGCCATCGACTCCAACACGTCAGGAGTTAGCCCAAGCGCAACCAGGCGATTTTTTGGGACAACAACCTCGTCCTTGGTCCTTACTTTCCATTTTGTTCATTTAAAACGACGACGCGTCTTGTTGCATATTCACCCTGGATTTGATCCGGGACATGCTTATTGTTAGCTCAGCTGTAGGATTCTTTTCAAAATCGTCACTCTCTAGCTTTGCGAACTCTCGACAATTCAATGATTGCTAAGATAATGAAGCTGACCAAACCCTCGACTGACTAAGTGGGAGGGAGAGAAACATGTGGGGAACTTCCTTAATTTCGAATTCCTTATCTTTTCTCGGTTGACCACAATGTTTTTGTTCAGCAGTTGAGGCACATGCGGTCTGCTTATCATATTCCCACTTACCCACCGCATGAACGGTACAATCACTCACTGAAGCCACCTTCTGTAGTTTGCATAGCAAGTTTACAAACATATGTGCACATGTGCACCCCAAGCAAAATAATTTCAAGCTGATTACCTACCATGTTTGTGTTAACGAGCATCTTTATGGGCGACAAATCTAATACGAAGCACTTAAGTTGTACCAATTTGCCACGGTTCTTTACAATACATTACATGCAAATTTCAAGCACCAAGCCACGAGGTATGCGCATGCACGTACGTGAGTGAACAAATTAAAACTGCGATGGCAGCCTTGACTTAACGACGCATTTGAATGGGATTACGGTTAAGAGCTTACTGAAGACTGCAGAGTGTTTGGTCTATGCAGCACGGCATTCTATCGCATTACCTTTGAGTTATTTTTTAATTTCTTTGAATCCATTCAAGTCGACGAGGAAGCGTGTGTAAATGCGAAAATGATAAGGAACAGAGACAAATTACATGGTTTTTCCCAGAAAAATGCAAACGTAAATATACTTGTCTTAAATAAATGGCAACGTGCGCAATGAACAAATAAGGAAGATGGAATATTTTTTCCGTGGACTACTTCATAGAAGATTTATTCGAAATGGTATTTTGTCTGTTAACGCGACGGAGGATACACAGTACATCAAAATACAGTACAGCCACGCTGGTCCGAACACATAAAGTTTCGGGTGTCTACGGAATAGCGAAAAGTCCGGACAATAGAGAAAAAATAAAATGAAGTCGGCTACCGACAACTTTTCAAACACCTTTTATTACAGATAGACGTCTTTCTTTGCAGAAGCCATAATAAGTACTAAAAGGTGCTAGGCATTATCTTTGACAAGAATTTCAGTGAGAAATTCAAGCCTGAACCACAAAAAATACGCCTTGTCCTTAAAAGAACTAAAATACTGAAAACTTAACGCAGCTCGCCATGGAATACATACAGCAGAGCATGAATCAACAGACGCATATGTATCCTTGCAAATCGCAAAGGCACAATGTCTAAATAGCAAGCGACACAACTAGTAAGTGTACTCCCATATTAGTTTACGCGTACGAATGTACGCTAATAGAACGGAGTCAAAAGTTTAACACTCTGTTCGGACTGTAGAAGCAACATTTTTAAAGTGTCCGAAATATATCCGGACTACTGAAGTGTCCAGGCTACTCAGGCTGTACTGTACAGACTTTCATATTCTCTGAGGGATTGGGATGTTGCTTGTTTTTATTTTTACAGTACAGACACAATGCAAACTACTCAACAGGTGGAAAGGAAAGTGCAACTGACCTTATTAATATAGTTCAGACTTATGGCATGCAATTAAATAGCAAAGACATCAAACATTTCGATTGTTGTGTGCTGGCAACACTACTGTAGAGCGCGGAAGTTGCTCTCCGATAAGTCACAATACTCATGACATGCATCTTAGCTCATATCTTACTTGGCTTGTGTGCATGTCCAATCTTCTCTTAAGGCAGTTATTATCTGACCACCGGCAAGTGCGGGCGTAGTGTAGGGTGGGGCAAATTCAATTTTTTTTTTTCAGATTTTTTAAAATAGCTTTTTTCGCAAATAAATATTTGAATAATTTTGGTATTGAAAGCTATTATTTTCCTACAAAAATTCATCATTTCCTTAAAGCTAAATTCACGCTGATGATTTAAGAACTGCCATAAAAAAGTGAATCTGCCCATGGTGGTGTGCAGTCGTCACTCGGGCGGGTCACTTTCGACATGAATTTAGGTGCCGCAATGTATTAAGAATCTATAAGACTGATTGCTAGGATATTTGCCGATAGAGTCCCCTGGAATCTCTCTCTTAGTTCATCGCCGCCTGCGCAAACAATCGAGCAAGATTGGAGGCGTTGTCAAGAAGCCATCAAAGAAGCAGCTTCTGATGTCCTGCTTTGCGACACAACCTGTTATCAGCCACTGATGTGTTGATGTGCGACGCAAGCTAGAAAAACCGATTTGACAACGAGTACAGGCTCGTATATGGCGCGAAGAAGACAATAAAATAACGCTCCCACGAACATTTTCTATTTAAACTGCCCTTGAGTTCTACGAAGACAGACCAAGGGAAGAGACCCGGCTTTCGACGTTTGTCGTCACTTCCTTTAGTAAAAGTTACACGTATTCAAAAATATCAAAATTTGAACGTTTATTTAAGAAAAACATGTACAATAGTATTATTAAAAGTATTGCCCATCTGAAGCTATGACTTTTTCCCGTCTTTCTGGCAATTTGTGGATCCCATCCCAAAAGAACTACGCCGGCTTGGCAGCCAAGTATGAATCAAGCCAATTTTTGATATTCTGCTCTGATGAGAACCGTATTTCAGCGAGGGCGTTCTGCATCGACGGGAACAAATGGTAGTCAGAAGGGGCAAGAGTAATGAAGAAGAACTCCCGCAAAAACACTTTTTCAGGCACAAAGTTCGATATATTTGAGTGACAAAAAAATGATTGTTGCTTACGCTTCAAATGAACGACATATACTGGAATGACGTACAATGACAGTAGCTTTCCAACGCATGTTCCAATGGAATAATACAAGTTACGCCATCTCTTAGCCAACCGCACGTGTAAATAAGTTATAGACCCATTATTATAAACCCAAACTCAGGAAAAATTGAAAAAAAACCACTGAACGAGTTAAAAACCGTTCTAACTGCCACAACTGATGAAGAAGAGCTGTCATACTTCGGGTACCATCTGGGAGAACAGTGTGGAACGTATTGCCTTTAAACATTTTATTTAAAAATTAGCCTTCTTTCTAAGTAGGAAGTGCCCCATTGTCGAAAGAACCCCACCCTACCCTACTGGTGATCGATACTAAAGGGTGGTTAAAACAAGGGCCGATGTTGATTTTGAATGAAACACAAGTTATCTAGGAAATTATTGTCATTTCTTTTTATTATGATCGGTATGGTTCACTTATGTGTCGAACAAAATATCGGCCAAATTACCGCCGCGACCTCGGCGGCACACCTCCATCCGATGGTCCACATTTTTGATGATGCTGAAGCATAATTGAGGTTCTATGCCGTTAATGCTCTTGAATTATTGCTGGCTTATCGACGAACACCTTTTCTTTCAAAATCCAACGGTGTCAAATCACATGATCTTGGCGGCCAATTGACATCGCCACCACGTGAGATAACACGGCCATTGAATTCGTCGCGCAAAAGATCAATTGTTTCGTTAGCTGTGTGGCAAGTGGCACCGTCCTGTTGAAACCACATATCGTCCACATTCAAATCTTTCAATTCGGGCCATAAAAAGTTCGTTATCATTTCACGATAGCGAACACCATTCACAGTAACTGCCTGACCGGCCTCATTTTGGAAAAAAATACGGCCCGATGATGCCGCCAGCCCATAAACCGCACCAAACAGTCACTCTTTGTGGGTGCATTGGTTTTTCGACAATCACTCTTGGATTATCATTCATTCATCCACTGAGGCGAAAATGTGCCTCATCACTGAAGATGATTTTCTTCGAAAATTGATCATCCACTGTTGCCATTTCTTGCCACCGTTCTGACCATTGACGACGCTTGAAATGGTCAAGAGGCTTTAGTTCTTGAGTCAATTGCACCTTGTTAGCGTGTAAATGCAAGTCTTTATGCACAATGTTCATCAACGACGATCGTGAGAGGTGCAATTGTTGAGCACGACGACGAGTTGAGGTGGACGGCTCATTATCGCTAACAGAAGCAATATTTTCTGCAGTACGAGCAGTACGAGCTGTACGAGCATGCACTGGTGTGCATCACATCTCCTACAGACCCGGTTTGCTCAAATTTTTGCTCGATTTTTCCGATTGTACGTACATTTGGACGATTAAATTGACCGAACAAATCACGAAGTGCACGATATGCATCTTGATTTGAACGCCCATTTTCATAATAAGCCTGAATAACTTTAACGCGTTGATCGATTGTGTATCTTTCCATGGTTCAAATTGAATTAGTCCGAAATTGAGAAATGTCAAATGGAATCCAGAAAAAAACTTGACGTTTAGGTGTGGCTCACATTCAACATCGGCCCTTAAACCATTTAACCACCCTTTAGAAGCAGAATTACAGCCTATGAAATTTCGCATTTTCTTGATACACCGAAAAGCTTACTGATTGTGAATCAAACGCGACACTTAATTAATTTAAAAATATTTATTTTTATATTAAACTTCACTCAGGGTTTAGCAATCCAATAATATCGGTTAAAAACACGATGCACACACTGAAGTGTCACATGGAGGGACGCAATATTGACTTACGCGGTTGACGTATGAAACCTGTCCCATTGCAGATTGTCCAGATTCGAATCGGTTGAGCAGGCATCTTAATTTAAATTTGAAACTACAGTCAAAACCGTTTACAACGACATCGGTTATCACGACCAAATTTGTCAGTCCCTTGAAGGTCGTTATAACCGGTCTTGACTGTACTTTCCAACATTAATTGCCGTCGCTTATCATAAAACAGCTGTCATCGGTAAGGTAGTCCGCCAGGCGTATTCTACGACCCATATGCAAAGTGAAAGTGAAGTGAATCTGTGTGTGAAATATGACAATTTTTGGCGGCAAATCTGTCTGTTCTTCGATAGATTGCGTTGCTACGTGTACGGACACGTGACATCGGAGCATCTTTTCATATTTTCCACTTTCCATTTCTGCAATCCAACCTCTGATGCTTGCACCTTTCTTGATTGTGGTCGACTGAAACGAAACATTTATCAGGCGGCATTTCTGTAAGAGCATCAGATCTTAAGTACCAGAAATAGATTGTGTTCTTCACTTGGTATGTATGCGCTTAGGCGTGTGCCAGCATTGCTGACTTGACTGCACAGTGTGGTGCGCGCATAAATCAAGCGGCAGATCCCTGAAAAAATGCATTGTCTGCTGATCACGAGATCTCAGAATTGATTGCCAACTGAAGGCATCGAGAAGTCGTCTCTAATGAAAATAAAAGCGATGACACGAAAGTCAATAGAATGAAGCAAAAGCCGATAGTTTTTCTACTTGTAGTTGTAAGCAGATGTGTTCATCGTGATTTGGGATTAGGAGCAGTTTTCTTAATTATACAATTATTCGGAATATTTTCAAGGATCATCACAAGTAGTTCTCGCTTGTGGGACTCATCTGATATACTCTTGTAATGGCTGACACTGTGACGCAGTGATAGGTTCTACTCGCTTTTCTCTATCAATCAATCAAAGGCCGGAGTGGCTACAGATCGGGGAAATCCAGTGAAAGCAACGAACCTTTTGGCAGTGAATTTTGTGAAAGTCTCGATCATTCACTATACAAAATAACCCTTCACCACTAGATCCGCTTCTGTCTCAATTCGTTCGAGAAAAGGCCTCATTGACGGCCGACGGCATTCATGGCAAATCATACGTGTATGTTCAGTGCTGGACGGACTTCTGGAATATCGTGGCTCTAGACGTATATAGCTCTATGAAATCGTTCTCACCTCAAAAATATTGCACTTCAAGGTGGAAATGGACACACATCGTTAATGGTGAAAATAAATACAAGAAGACAATCTTGGAATGACTCGAGGAACCACTGAGAGCAACAGTCTTGAAGCTACTGTTGCAACTTATAGATCGCTTAAGCAAAGTTCCCAATTGGAAGACTTTGAATCATCTTTAGGTCAGTCTGACATTTTGTACGTTGTCATTTCACGTTGTGGGAGGAAGTGACTGTTGTGGGAACTGATTCTGAGTCGCCATCACCGTCTTCAGAGCTGTGCCTTGAATGCGACTCCCTCAAAAAGTACCCTAAAGCAATGGTTGAGGAAGATCTATGGTCTGTCCTGCCTCGCACCAGTGGGACAACACAATACATGACTCCCACGAAACTGATGCCACACACAAGTGGAGAAGGACCTAAACACACTGGCCGTGCGAAATTAGAGACAAATGGCTAAAGATCGTGTCAGCTAAAGAGGCTTCCTGACTGTAGATTGAGAAACATTTCCACAAATACACTATTCGAACGGGATTCTAAAGCTACTTAATTATGTAAAAGAAGAATTGTACCACGAAATGAAACACGGGCGGTTTAGTTCAATGGCTTTATTTATTCATTTTCGCCAATCTGATGGAGCGGGTGATGACCGCGACACTCCATGTGTCGCGGCCTTTTATACTCTCCGTGACTTGGATGCAACAACTCGGCCACACTTTACTGTGTCTCGCCTTCGAGATCAGAGTCGGTTTTTCATCTCGTCGGCATCCACTCCCCTCTGCTCACTCAACTCCATCAGCAGCTTGTGGCGAACAGTAGCTCGTGTGGACTCGCCGTCGCTATACAGTTTCTTGAAGTGTTCAGTCCGCACTATAGACACGCACATTCGACACATGACCAGATGTAGCTCCTCGTGAATCCCCTCATCTTCGGGAACCAGAATGGCTGCTTAGCCGGTCCAGTGCCGCGTCGTGTACCCTTCGGTACAACCCACCCCGCAGCATCGACAACCCTACGGCGAGACCCTCGTACGACGTGTTCTCTCCTGTGTCATCACCGTCCCCTTTAGAATGGTACCTATACTCATCAGGTTTAAATCCCCCATTGCATTTAGATGTTCAAGATTGGGGTGGAAGCTACACCCAGCTCCCGTTCCTTAGCGTCCCTGGCGAAGCAGTCCCGGAGCGTGTTGATGGGAGCCCCAAGTTGTTGAATGTCTGCTTCGCTCATTTCTTCAGCTTCAACGTCCTCTAACGACAGTTGGTCCCGTCTGCTACTTTCGGCGCTTCATGTTGCATCCCTCCTTTTCTAAGCAAGTAAAGCGGTTTTAAACCATGGACGCAAATTCGTTTTTCAATCATTAGGTACCTCAAACTAATAAGAAAAATTAATAAATTTGCGTTCAAAGTCCGAATAATCAAGCTTTTGTACATAGCCATGGACGTGTGCACTTATTTCCATTTCTCTCGCTCCATTGATAGCTGAAAGCACTAAAAGGGCAATGTTCAAGAATGGCAGTTACTTCAAATTATGAACTTTTCAGCCACAAACGCAGTTACTATCCGCATGGAAACAATTTGCACTTCAAACGCTCTTTGTTCTCTGTCCAACAAAAGCACACCATGACACATTACTTCCGGCCTCTCAACCGGCAGTATCTCCGTCCGACGCCTCGGACAACTCATCCAAATAAATGAGGTATTAAATGATATTCAGAAATAATCATCCGATTGGCTTTTGCCGACTGAGAAAGTTCCAACAGAAAAGACCAACTTATTGTGTAAACTTCAGCGCAATGAGTTCATTGATAAAAGCGATTCAGTAACACACTGCATGTACGAGAATATACGTTGTTATCGCTCCCCTTTACTGTTTGCGTTTAATTTGTTTTCCAAATTGTTGTTGATAAGCCGCGGCTATGGCGTTTCAAAACAAGAGAGCCAGAGCACGTAGCCAGTGCAGGAGAGGGAGAAGAGCGCACATGTTGCTGAAGAGACACCGCTGGTCAATGAATCCCCCCTTGACGTAGACATTTGTCTGAAGCCATATACCGGTATCGAGCACTTTCATTCGCCTCATCTTCGCCCGTTTTCGTGTGTCTGGTTCATTATTTATAGACTCTGCACACCCAAATCTTGGCACACTGATGTGCACAAAATATCGCACACCTCCAGGAAGTGGATGCATTTTATTTGACATGTAGCGGCCTGCTTCGCCTTATTTAAGACCCTTAAATGTGGAAACAGTGAGCAATAATGTCCGCCTCCACTGGGGCCATCATTGCCAAGAGGTGCATCTCAACCACGCAAACATCAAGCTCAATTAAAGTGAGAAATGCTGTGCTGGGCATTATGGGTACCGGCAGTGTACGTCTCCATTGCGACTTACTGTGGCCGCCGTAAGTGCAACTGTGTTTATGTATGCGCGCAACTTAATCATCTCCCTCTCTCGCCACACACACTCACACATCAGTCGCGCAGAGCAGAGACTAGAGAGTGAGTACGAGGAAGAAGTGTGTTCACACATTTAACTCTGCTCGCGGTCTTCGCCACCGGTCTGTTCTTACCAGAAGCGATTATATTCCGCATTGTGTGTGTGCCCAATTTATTAATTTAATTGTGAGCCAAGCCAAGGCAGAGTACTGAATTTCATTCCTTATTACTTTCTTGCGATCGTCGCAAGAGGCTACACGCAACGTCCATCGCCGCAGCACTCGAAGAGTTGTCAGTTGCATTTTTTTTTCCTTTGTCTCATACCTGCCTCGATTGTGTGTGCCGACAAGCAACAAGCTTTTGAATTCGCTTTCAGGAGGAAAAAGCGGGGGCTTTCGGTTCTTGTGTGAATTGGGAACATCCGTGGTGTCGTTCAACAAGTGTCTTATTATTTTTTTTTCGCTTTTCAAAGTTTCCTCGCTAAACTATGCTCTAGTAAGTGAAATGTGTGCCTTGTGTTAGTCTTTTTTGTGAATGATGATGATGCTGGTGTTTCCGAGTTACTAACCCTTGAAGAATTTCAAAACTAAATTGCATAACTGCATCGTTTAGAGGGTTTAGCGCAATTCCTACTGCACTATGAGACGGAGTGACATAAGGAGGTGTGTGTGTTCGCGTGTTTATGTGTGGTGATAGAAATTTCTTGAAATTCAGGTCATTCGCTGGGGGGATTATAAATAAAATGAAGACCCGAATTAGCATTTAAATTTTATAGCGTTCTAGCGAACATCGTCAAAATTTGCGGCCTGCACTCGATAAATCGAAAATCAAGCGTGTTGTGTAACGGTGTTGGTGACTGAGTATGATTTCGTTTTCAAATGTCGCTTCAACGTTACCTGTTCGTTGTCGATTAATAATAATAAATAAAATAGCATACTTCTTGTTTTAAGTTGCCTCAGTCGAAAGGATCACGTATCTCGATGGGAGAGAAACAAAACAATCTGTGGCTTGGTGAGGTGCTTATTTTTGTGGTTTCTGCCCGGTTTGTCTGCAGTCTTTCAGTTGCGGATGTGCTACTAGTGTTGAAACTTGGTTCCAAATAATTGTTTTCTACAAACCGGTTCGTGGGTTTCGTCCACAAACCCGCCCTGGCTGAAACGTACGAATGTGAATGACGTTCTGGTGATGGATGCAACGCCAGAGAACGTGAATTGATGTGACCACCCCTTCGAGTTAATCGGAAGTGTGCCCTTGCAGTTGCTCGAAAGTCAATGATAAGGCTGCAATCTTTCCGACTGCCCGCCCTCCAACAAGATCGTACTTGTAAACTTTTCTCTCTCTCTCTCTAATTGCAAAACATGACATCACTCACTTCAACAGAGTGCAACGGCAAAACGTATCAACACTTCAAAAAGTCAATAGTTGGATTGAACAAAGAAGACATTCGCTCAATCCTTTAACCACACCCAGTCCGAGCCACTGAAAGCCCTTTAGTGCCTCTCATTTGCTTTGCCTTTCTCTATTCGTCGATGATGTCAAATCGTTATCAGATGATCGTAGAGGAAACCGTACTTTGTTTCTGTCTTCAAAAAGCCATGTGGCAGCTCGTCATGACGCGTCCGTCTTCCTCATTAACACAAAGTCTCTGGCGTAGGTGATAAAATGCCGAAAAAAGGCGAAGCATAATTAACATTTATTAACAATGGATTTTGTGATCAGTCACGACACTCTGATGCATGTGTGATTCGGAACACATCCCTAATTGCATTTTTCCCGGGGGAACAGTAACTTCGGGAACAATATTTCAGTGGTTTGCCGGAGATGGGTGGCCTGGAAGGGGCACGTTGAACTGCAAACATATTCACACCTTGCGGATACGACCTTTTGGACAATTTACGGTAATTTTATGCAACTCCTCAAAATGTCATTGACACAAGAATTTCCCGCCCACAAAAAGTCTCGATGACAGTTTGTAACATTCTTCAGTCTTTTGCTATGGAATGTGACCTCGTTCAAGCGCGGGACTTCGTGACTCCTGTTTAAGAGTCAAAATAACACAACACATGCTCTTAACAGTTGAAATGCAAAGAAAATGGTCGAAGCAACGACCTCTTTTCTCCCTTTCCATGTGAAAGTATTTAATTTCACTTTCTGCTCATAAAGGGTCGGTCATGCAGTGAGTTTATTTGAGGGGAACATTAAAATGGACAAATTATCTCTTAAACTACTCAATTTGCTGTTTTTTGTTTGATTCAAAACACTATTCGGCCGTGCTTTCGTTCTCGTTGAACGCCCAGAATACAACCTGATTTCGTTGTTGATCACAGCTGGGCTAACTGGTTCCAATTGCAGCGCGGGCATAGTCAATTGGTCGGCATAGGAGGCTAGGATTTGAAGCCGCTCTTAGTTGGAGTACTACAGCAATGTCTCTATGGTCGATGGATTTATGCCTTCCGGACTACATCCACATCTCTGTTTAACTCAGAGACACCAAAAATCAGCTCTTCTGTCTTCTGATTTGCTTGGACTAGCAAATTAAGACTATTCTTGAGCATTTGGTTTGGTCTTTCGAATCCGGAGTTTAGAACCCAGTTGTTCTGTCAAATCGACAAGTTTAAAGTTCTGATCCAATCTAAGCGCTTTTACATTTCGTAGATCTTCTCTCTATATCCGCCGAGTCGTTTGGCACATAAGCATCATCTTCTTAGGGGGCTACAGTCCGAGCTGGACCTGGACCTCAACCAACATGCCTCTCTAGCCGGCAGGATCTCTCGCCAGATGTTTCCAGTTTCACACATCGCGCCGGCTGAGGTCCCCTTGGACTTGTGTGCGCCTCTTGTACGTGGCTCAGATGATGAGCTATTGGAAGCATATTGTTTGCTTGATATTGCTGTGTCCATAAGGTTCAGTAACTTTTCTAGGTTATGTTCAATGCCCGTGTGTTCAAATCGTTCTCCTCCGTTAGACGCTGCAACATTTTGAGCTGAATTCGCAAAATATTCTAGTGGCGAGCTAGACACAACATTTATCGTGTTTTCCCTTCCATATTGATCCAGTTGGAGCTTGCAAGAAGCTGTGAAAGTGCTTGATAACGAACTTAACCCTTTTTCTGTATCTTTAGTTCCCTTTATTCCTTCTCATGAATTCGCTTCCTTCCATTTTTCAGCGTTGTCTCCTGAAACAACCGTCACCTTTCAAAGTGCAGTCTGACAACTGGTCTGTCTGGTCATCACTTCGAATGGATCGGCCACCCTTTCATGTGTATGTTCAAGCCTTCAATTATATATTCTCATGCAATGCTTTCCATTTTTCCTATCTTCGCGTTTAGATGACGAATGAAAGGAAACATTTTCAGAAGAAAACCGAAATTAGATCAACTCGTTATTCCATTTGATGCTTGTTCATTATCTTGTTTACTTACTTCTGTTTAATGGCTCTCCTATCCACTTACCACTTGCTCATACCACTCACTTAACGTACCTACCTACTTGGATCTCAGATGCAACTGCCGAAGGAAGCCACACCAAAAACTTTCTACGCCGTTAATTGTTTATAAGCTAATCTAACTTGGAGCATGTCTAATGTCTGGCTGAGTTCGCATTTTCACTCGATGTATTCTCTTTTCTACCAATCAAAGGCGGAGGCCAATGTAAGACCTCGTAATGCGTCTTAAAAGTGGAAACGTGTGTCCATTACTTTGTAATTTTTAAATCTTCATCACGTCTCTCATATTTACCTCGCAGTTTGCGCCACACTGTAAATAAAGCAAAACACTGTTGTTTTGTTTTTGCCGCAAAATAATTTATTCATTTTGACGAGCCTTTATGGAGCTCATCCGCAATAATCGATTGAGTGTGTGTGCTGCATTCGCCTGCTGTGCGGGGGAAGACTTTTCTTTCAGCTCACATTGCGTATTCCATTCCGGCAGCCGTCGAATTTTTGTTTTTGACTCATAGAAAAAGATGTCTACGTATGAGTGAGCGAACCGGCCTTTTTCTTTCTCATCTTCGCATCGTGATTCATGGTGTTTGAATAATTTATGCGGCGCTATTGTGCTGGCATAAACTATTAAAAGTTATTCATCTGTTTTTATTTTATTGAGGCCGACAGTCGACTCGAGGAAGAGTTGGTAATGGCTTTAATTTTCGACACTTAATATGTACTCAAAGTGTGCTTCTATTTCATCGAAGAAACATCAGAGATTCAGTCTTGTCATTATACTTACTCTGTGCAATAATCTAGATGGTCGTGACGGCGTTGAAACTCTGGGATTTAGATCCTCCCAGTCATTTTCTCCACAAACGTCGGTTCTTCTTTGATTAATCTTCGTGTGATCGGCCAGCTCTTTCTTACACCACCGCACTGTTTGAGCAGTCGTCAATGCGACCAAATCTGATCTCATTTGCAACACATTTGCAAAGGTTCGCATTGAACAAAAACCAGTCAGCAGCGACTACGATTCGTTCGCGATTTTGTCAGACATTACAGCAGTAAGATGCATAAGTCTGCGAACTGCTACGCTGTATGAAACGTTGTTGTCACTAGGATTCTAGGACACTCGTCTTCAATATTTCCGAAGCTTGATGAATCTTCAGAAGTTGAGACAGACAGCATTCGCATTGGACCTACCGACTATCCGCCAATCTGTCTTGATTCATAAGCTTTCTGATTAACCCCTTTTCCAAGAACTTATTTTGCTTCCTTCATCGGGGAGTGAATAACTTCCAAGAGGTGTCTTGTCTGCTGTGTGCAACCATGCAACTCCAAACCACAAATTGTGTCATGTCAGTAACAGTACTACCGTCGAAGAGCTGCTATCGCATCATGTGTTCATGCGGTTGTCGAAACCTAACCTCACTTAGCCAGTACGCCACGACTTCCACTTCCCTCCCAAGCATCGACACCGTTTTCTAACAAACAAATTCCAGTGCAGGAAAAATTCCACCGCAACAAAAAGGAAAAACGGTTATAATTACCGTTGATTGCATTTGGCCGTGGCCAGGTTACGCAACAAGTTTCTCAATTTAAATTAGATCTGCCTGACGCAACCCAATTCTCTACACAATTACTTACTTATCAAGCCTTATACTTAACCTAATCTATTTTATCTCATTTCAGTATTGCCGAGGAAAAGAAGAAGCTAGGCAATGACCAGTATAAAGCACAAAACTATCAAGCTGCTATTAAGCTGTACTCGGATGCGATATCGCTGTGCCCCGATTCAGCGGCGTATTATAGCAACCGTGCTGCATGCCACATGATGTTACTCAATTATAACAGTGCACTAGCCGATTCCCGCACAGCGATTCGTATCGATCCAAAGTTTGAGAAGGCCTACGTGCGTATCGCAAAATGTTGTACAGCCTTGGGTGACGTCGTTGGAACAGAACAAGCCATCAAAAAACTAGAAGAGATCGATCCAAAGAACAGCGCCATCAGATCGGAACAGCAATCCTGTCAGCAATTGCGTCACTTTGAGAAAACCGCACAGACACAATATGAAAGTCAGTCCTGGAGAAATGTCGTCTACTACTTGGATAGTGCACTTAAGATCGCACCGGCTTGCCTTAGGTTTAAACTGATGAAAGCCGAGTGTTTGGCGTTCCTTGGACGCACCGACGAAGCAGTTGATATTGCTGTTGCTGTAATGAAAATCGATACGACTTCTGCTGACGCAATCTACATTCGCGGACTGTGCTTGTACTACAGTGACAATTTGGAAAAGAGTATTCTGCATTTTGAAAGAGCCCTACAGCTTGATCCAGACCACAAGAAAGCCAAAGCTATGCGCAACAAGTCCAAGTTACTCAAGGAGAAAAAAGAATCCGGCAATGTACTCTTCAAGTCAGGTCGATTCCGCGAAGCACAGACAGTCTATACAAATGCTCTCGAGATCGATCCCCTGAACAAAGACATGAACAGCAAGCTGTACTATAATCGCGCGTTGGTGAATTCGAAAATCGGCAACCTCCGAGAAGCCATTGCAGACTGCACGAAAGTGCTTGAAATAAATGCCCTCTACCTGAAGGCATTGCTTTTGCGTGCACGTTGTCACAATGACCTGGAGAAGTATGAGGAGTGCGTGGCTGATTACGAGGCGGCCTTCCAAATTCAGAAGACTAACGAAATCAAGAACCTGCTGCGTGATGCTAAGTTTGCGTTGAAAAAATCAAAACGAAAGGACTACTACAAGATTCTTGGAGTGAATAAGAACTCTTCAGAGGATGAAATCAAAAAGGCCTACCGCAAGAAGGCATTGGTTCATCATCCAGACAGGCATGCAAACGCAACACCCGAACAGCGCAAGGTGGAAGAACTCAAATTCAAGGAAATCGGCGAAGCATATGCAATTCTCTCAGATCCACGAAAGAAAGTACGATACGACAATGGCCACGATATGGATGAACAGGAACAAGGTAAATGAATTTGTTTAATGTGCAGAAATATAGGGAGCTCTGTTGTTTGTTTTTGTAGAAAGCGATTAGGCCTGGATCTTCGCTCTGTTTCCCTAACTGAAAGGTTATTTATGTTCCAAGTGTACCTGGGCGCTTTGTGCTGGAAGACTTTTATTTCCCTTACCGGTTTGTGGATTGCTTTTTTGTTTGGTGTTGTGTATACTCAGTGTCAAGTAGTCATTTCTATCTAGAAGACCACCTCCTACAGAGCATGCGATGTTTGTTTCTATTTGCAATTGCACTTCTATTTAGTCAGTTCCTATTCGAAGATTCTCTGCTCATAAGTGTGTTGTACGTGACTGCATTCACATCTCCCGAAGACCTGTCTAATTAAGGCATGTATTCATCGCTGTGTTTCAAAGGCGTGCGTAGAGCCAGTGCATGGATATGGCATCGGCGTTTGCGAGTCACATGCAAACGGCTAAAAGGGGAATAAACTCAACGCCAGGTTTATAGCAGGATGAATGTGCTTACGGGGTCGTCGCATGGAATTCATCGAAATTGTGTGGCTCTGGGTGTACCTGAGCCTAAACCAATCTCTGGCTAGCTGCTTCCATGATTGATGTCCTCCACATGTGTGCACCACCAAGTCTGGTCCTCAGTCCACAGGCTACGAATTATATAATTATATAATGACACACTTTAAGTAGCTGGCGGCCATCGCTTTGTGGGTTGGTGCGTCGACCCCTATGCACTCGAGCGCACGTTGCCTAGGTTCGATTCCCGAGCCGCCTCTTTGGAGCCACTCACACTCACAATGCTTCCCAAAGCACGCCACTTAAGTTCTATACACTCGTGGTTGCTGAGAAGCTAGGCCCTAGCCCTCTAAGGTCTGTAGCGCCGCCCATACCATTATTAAGTCGTTGGTTATAATTTTTGTGTTTTTTGGTCGAGTTCGCGATTCAATCTTAACGCTGCAGACCGTTCTAGACGGATTCTTCTTTCTTCCTTGCTTCCGCACATACTTCATCTGAATCACAAGAATGATGAACGATTTTAATGCAATAACTTGATTTCCATTTCAGAATTTGATCCAAATCAAATGTTCCGGCAGTTCTTCCAGTTCTCCAGCGGTGGCAGCGGACCTTCATTTGGCTTTGAATACTAAACAAACAATAAATCTACCGTACCACCTTTACTCTGATTCTCTTTACCAAAATCTCTACTGTCAGAGACCCGAACCACCACCACACTACTGGCCACGACCTGCAGTAGCCCAACAAAGGATGAATAATTTTAAACAATGATACTTTTTTTTTAGTGTTAAACTGTTAAACTTTTAATGAATTATAACTTTGTATTTGCTTTTGTTTTCATTTAAAAAAAACATCATCATTTTGTTTGAAAGTCCTTGTTGCCAATAAGTATTTTTGCATCTCCTAAAGAGGCTGCACTGAAAACTGTTAACAGAAATGGTCTAAAGACTTTGGTAAATCAAATCAATTTTATTTTCGTTTAAGAAGATGAGAGAATATAGACACATTAGAGTAAAAAAACGACAAGTACATGATGTAAAACTTTAAACAACAATAAAAACAAAAATAAACACACAATTCGTAATGTTTCCAAAGAAATGTGATAAGAGAACAGCAATTGCGTTAGTAATTAAAATTAACGAAACATAGAAGATATGGGAACTTGTTACCGATCAATGAAGAGAAAATAAAACAAAACTATACCCTAAACTAGAGGAACGTAAAATAATTCAAATCGTGAATAGTAGGTAGAGCATACCCAAGTTTTTAGTCGATATTACTTTTTACAATTCAGGTTCGTCTTATTTTGAGTTACCTTCAACTGTTTTTGCTTTTAACGTTTGTGATTGTTTCTGGAAATTGATTACCTTCAAACCACCAATTCATACATCCAATAACAGTGTAAGTGTAATGAAACAATAAAAGAATGCGTTGCTGAGTTTTTTCAAAAGACTCGGTGAAGTTATTTGAATTTGTTTTATTGA
This sequence comes from Eristalis tenax, assembly GCA_905231855.2. Taxonomy (NCBI): domain Eukaryota; kingdom Metazoa; phylum Arthropoda; class Insecta; order Diptera; family Syrphidae; genus Eristalis; species Eristalis tenax. Next base: position 70,500,960 of record HG993125.1, on the reverse strand, counting down.
TTCCGCGGCGTTCTTCGGAGAATACTTTTTGAGCTGTGCCCCCATTTGTCAACTTGATGGCGATTCAGTTCGAATTCGCAGTTGCGAACCAGTGTGGGATGCGCGTTATTGGCTAGATCCGGAAAAAGGTTAAAGATTCCACTGTATCGCGGAGAACATTCGGAGTGGATCATTCCCAAAGGAAATGACATTTCTTATCCGCAAACAATTTGCAAACAAAAATGCAAGTCCCCTTATTTTCTTAGTCGTGTCACATGTCACTGTGACAAATGGTACTGCCTTAGTCGCTGTATGTGATATTCAAGTGACTAATTCAATACAAATTTGTCACATTGACATGTGACACGACTAAGAAATTAAGGGGGAGGAAATGTTGGAAAAGAGGTTATTTTCAAAATTATCTTGGGTCTATAACTTAATTCGTGCGGTTTTTTTTTTTTTCAAAATTTGAACGTTTATTTAAGCCCATCTAAAGCTCTGACTTTTTCCCATCTTTCTGGCAATTTGTGGATCCCATGCCAAAAGAACAGCGACTTCTTGGCAGCCAATAATGAATCTAGCCAATTTTTGATATTCTGCTCTGATGTGAACCCCTATTTCAGCGAGGGCATTCTACATCTACAAAAGGTAGTCAGAAGGGGCAGGGTCTGGACTATAAGGCGGGTGGGGTTAAACTTCCCATCCACTGTTTTCCAAATAGTTCTTAACCAGAATAGCAACGTGGGGCCGAGCGTTGTCATGATGGCAAATTAATGTCTCATTTCTGATCGCATATTCCGGGCGTTTTCGGCTACTGCTCTCTTCAAACGGATTAATTGTGTTCGGTAGCGTTGTCCATTGACGGTTTCACCCGGTTTTAGCAGCTCATAATACAGCACACCCTTCTGATTCCACCAAATACAGAGCATTACCTTCGCGCCATTAATATTTCCGTTGATGTGACTGGTTGGCCAAGCCGAAATCACCACTGGCTCATGTTCACCATAAACTTCCACTAAAATACGAGGACATTCGGCAGCAGTTTTCTTCATATTATAGTAATGAAGAACAACTCCCCGCAAAAACAATTTTTCAGGCACAAAGTTCGACATATTTGAGTGAAAAAAAAAAGATTGTTGTTTACGCTTCAAATGAATGACATATACCGAAATGACGTACAATGACAGTAGCTTTCCAACGCATGTTCCAATGGAATAATACAAGTTACGCCATCTCTTAGCAAAGCGCACGAATTAAGTAATAGACACAATAAATACACCGCATATAACTCCAACATATCGGCAAAAAACATGTGGGTTCCCACAAGAACTTGCCACACTTCAAATTACAGCCAGAATTGATTACTGATTTTTTTTTCTAATTGGAAGTAAAGTTAAACCTCTCATGCAAGCTATATTAATCTAAAGATGAATTTAAGTACTAGTTCAGATATATTACAAAGGTGAAGGAAGTCATTTTGGCGATTGGATCGCAAAATTTTGGCAAATCCACCGGTGTGGATAAAATTCGGTTAGAAATGCTTAAGGCAATGGGTAAAGAGAGTTTTATGTCATTAAAGTGGCCAGGGAACGTGGTGAAACACCTGGCGATTGGCAAACTGAGGTGATTGTCCTACTTGTCAGAATCATTGGACCAGGTGGCCAATCAATTCAACGTCAATGTCCCGCACATCCTCAATAACTGCCCCAGATTTGACAACATAAGAAGAAAGATCTTTAATGGCATTGGACCATCAGATCTTCTTAGGTTCGTATAAATAAAGCAAAACCTACCTAAATCTAGTAAATAATAAATAAGTATTATACAAAGCCTAAGGCCATAGATGGTATTGGCTTTACCCGGGGCTAAAACCTTCCTTGTAAGCCAGGAAAAAAATATCAAATGGTTCGGCTTTCTTCACACAATGTTTGAAATTCCACAGACAATGTCACAAATGAGTCGAGAACATTCGACAACCGCAGTAGGGTGAGAATAATCATCGAAAAATGGCTGGCATTTAAGTCAGGTCAAAGGTTCTCTATTCGCCAACATAACCTACATTTTTTCGTTCGACTCTTTTTGTTTCTCTCAGTATCGCTTTACACAGCAGATGTTTACTGCGCGACTAACGATTCTCTACCGATTTTGCATCTCATAGATTACACTAGCCAACCATAATAGTGGTGTCAAACTGGTCTCACAGTTGGTTAGAGAAATTCACCTAGCTCTATAATTTTGAGTGTCTTCGTAAACTCAGTCATCCGATTGCGTGTCTGCAGTAGTGATGGGACTCGAGTTGCGTATTATTCTAGTGACTCGAGTAATTTCAGATTCAACAACTCGAGTAGAATAACCGATATCAGTGAAAAATTCAAAATATCGTCAGCGTCTCATATTCACAGAAAAATGAGAAGTGTTTTTACACCCTTGAGATCCATGCAAGCAAGTCGTTACAAAACGAACCGCTATATACAGTTGTGTGCAAAATAATAGTAGTGCGCCTAGTTACATTGGTTATTTAAGCTTTGTCGAATGACAACAACTTATTTTTGAATTTCATGTACATACAAAGTTTTTATTCTCGATTGTAGATATAAAAGGCGTATTTTTAACAAAATAATTCATTCTTAATTGACAACATTTACACCTTGGAAATTAAAAATATAAAGCAACAAAAAACTACAAACAGAATTTCCCTTTTCAAAATAATAGTAGTGTTGATTGAAACTAAAAAAAAATATTAGACATCAAACAAAAAATGGGTCTTAAACAAAAGACAACCTTAACACTTGGTTGTAAACCCCTTATTCTCTAGGACTGACTTGCACCGACGTGGCATGGAGTCCACCAAATCCTTACACTACTTGCCAACGTTCTCTATTATTGGTTGGCTTTGCGTTCGCCACTGCTTTCTTTAAGTCACACCCCAAGTTTTCTATGGGGTTAAGGTCTGGTGACTGTGCGGGCCACACCAAAACATTAACCCCATTGACCCGACACCATTCCTTGGCTTTTTTTCTGGTATGTTTCGGGTCATTATCTTGCTGAAAGACCCAGATTAAAGGCATTTCATATTCTGCGTAAGGCAACATTACCCTTGCAAGAACATCAACATATACAGTCTGGTCCGTGATCCCAGAAATAAGAGGGATAGGCCCAAGACCTTGGTAGGAAAAACGGCGCCAAACCATTATTTTTGAATCGCCGTGTTTTATGGTCTTTAAAGTGTATTGAGGGCGATCTTCCGTATTTGGAGGACGGCTAACATATTGACGGGACCCACATGCCCCATCAGTCAATAATATATTGCGCCATTTTCCACAGGCCAGGTGATGTGTTCTTTGGCGAAAGCTATCCGAGCTGCTATATGCTTTCTAGAGAGAAATGGTACCTTGCGGAGACTCCGAGCTTATAGCCCTCCATTTAACAGCCGCCTGCGGACTGTGACAGCACTAATACTTAGCCACTCCTTTTGGATGACATTGAAGGTGCAGAGGGGTGCGTCTTGCCATATCTTACAATTCGCCTGTCCTCGAATGCTGATGTTTTTTTTTCGTCCACGGGATTCGGGCTTAGGATGGTGCTTTATTGCACCATCCTAAGCCATTCTAAGCCCTTTACACGTTTTTGCATCTGCGCTTAATTTTAAAATTAATTTTCACTGTTTAATTAAAAGTTCAAGATTTTACTATAATCTAAATTAAAAATATTTATTTGTTCTTACTTTTATGTTTCTAGCTTTAAATTTAATTTTTTATCAAATTTTAAGTCAGTTAATTAGAACACTACTATAGCTGTATAAGCACTTCGCCAAACCTTTAACGACTGACTGATACAACCGACATGCAGTGGAAAATATGATCAGTATTTGTTTTGTTAATTACCGTTATACGTTTTTGCAGGATGCATTCAGGTAAAATATAACAAAATTTGCTTGCAATTGCTCGGGATATGAAGGGAGAATATAAAAAATTGGCGTGGAATTGCTTGGGATATGCAAATTAAAAGTGCACTACTATTATTTTGAACACAGTTGTAGGTACTGGCATTTCGTTTTTATTATAGATTTTTAATTTTTGGTGCTTGGATTTTGTTTCTGTTGTTTAAAATTGTTTAGTAATTATATTAATTTATGTAAATAGAAATTAGTGGCAAGAGTGATATGAAAATCACGAACCGAGGTTATTTAGGGCTTTTGGTTAAATTTATGAAGACCACCTTGCTCCAGCCCGAGGCTTTGACATAAGAATAAGAGACTCAACATTCTTATGTCAACAGGAAATAATGAGCAGCGATAATTTAAATATTTGATCAAACGTGTTTTATTACTGAAGGATTATTTACTAAGCCAAAAATAAAAACAAGGTTGAGTTCATAATTGCAACATTGTTGCCCCTGTACTGCACAAAATACGCCGACTGCTCTCATGCATAGGCCCTGCAGTTTATTTGCATTTGTGAACACAAGTTTTGCAGGGCTGCAGCAGTGTGACGCTTATGAACACGGCCCAATTCACGTGAAAAGCAGAACATGCATTCAGAATTTTCGAAGCTTTAAGCAGAGATGATGGAGCAAGAGATGGGCCACTTTTTTTTTCATCTGACAGCGTTTTTTATAACCTTTTCACAGACAGGCGTCTGTGAATACAGTGTGTGAGCGAAGCTGATTACTCCCGCTTAACACCATTTTTGCCATTTTTTAAGAGATAACGTAAGTAGTGTTATTCCGTTGAAACATGCGTTGGAAAGCAACTGCCATCATTTCGCCTTTTCAGTATATATCATTCATTTGAAGCGTAAACAACAATTTTTTTCACTCAAATATGTCGAACTTTGTGCCTGAAAAAGTGTTTTACGGGGACACGACGCCACAAAAGGAAGTCAAATTTTTCATCGGATTGTTACTGGTGATGAAAAATGGATCCACTACGACAACCCCAAGCGCAAAAAATGTGAAACCCGGCCAACCAGCCAAATCAACGGCAAAGCGGAATATCCATGGCGAGAAGGTAATGCTCTGTATTTGGTGGGACTAGAAGGGTATGAGCTGCTAAAACCGGGTGAAACCATCGATGGACAACGCTACCGAACACAATTAATCCGCATATTCCGAACACCGGCCGGAATATGCGACCAGACACGAGGCAATAATTTTCCATCATGGCAACGCTCGGTCCCACGTTGCTATTCCAGTTAAGAACTATTTGGAAAACCGTGGATGGGAAGTATTACCCCACCCGCCTTATAGCCCAGACCCTGCCCCTTCGGACTACCATTTGTTCCGGTCGATGCAGAACGCCCTCGCTGAAATACGGTTTATCATCAGAGCAGAATTCAAAAATTGACTTGATTCATCCTTGGCTGCCAAGCCGGCGCAGTTCTCGTAGGATGGGATCCACAAATTGCCAGGGAGATGGGAAAAAGTCATAGCTTCAGATGGGTAATACTTTGAATAATACTATGGCACATGTTTTTCTTAAATAAACTTTCAAATTCTGGGAAAAAACCCACGAAAAGCACGAATTAAAATATATACCCAATATTTGAATTAATTAGTTGCACTAATGATCGTCTCTGTTCGCCATAAATTCAAACTGAGAAATAAATTTAAAAAAAATGTTTCCCAGTTGCCAAGATGACCGATTGACGGTCTGCGAAATTCCAACTCGCGGCCGCCCCATTCCGAGTTGCACAAATTATTTACCTAAAATGTTAAACCCAGATCGCCTGAATGCGTGTGCATGATAATTGTCCGTGAAATACGTTGTCGGGCAGGGATAGAGTCCAACACGGATTTAAGAAACTATTAGTTAAGAAAACCCCGCTTATAAGAAACGCAATTGGAAACACCGCACATTTCCTCGGTTTCTCTATGTGAAATGAAACTGATATAAGGAACCCGCTAACAAGGAATACACGGATATAAGAAACGAACTTTCATTCACAATATCGGAAGGAAAATCCAAAGCATAGAAGAAACATGCATTTTGTTTATTGAACTCGGTTTGAGTTTCACCAGAATCTCTATTCTAGTACGCATGTAAATGCTGATTTAAATGTGAATTAACAACCTATTTTTTTTTTTCTTTTTTTCTTATAGAGAGATTCCGTATTTTAAGTCCGTTCTTTTCTTATTTTTACGTAAAATTTTGGTACTAAGCAGGTCCAATAAAATTCTACCAGATCGATTTGGGATAGGAATTTACACAGAAATTGCAAAGTGTTAAATAAAAAAAAAATTATTCCTTATTCCAAACAAATGTCGAGTTAAAATACAGATGTTTTAATTTGAACTGTTAGCAAGTTTCTGTGTGTGATGTTTGAAATACTGCTTTGAAAAGTGTAAACAAAGGGGCCGATCCCGACGTGTAAAGTTTCCGCGAGCACGAACGCGCACCGCCTCCGACTCAAACACTGTTGACTTCCTGATTCAAACTATTGAAGCAGTTTAGCAGTACCGTCCATTAACATTCGTGTATGCACTTCAAGCAATAACTAAGGATCGATGCCCTGGACCTAATTTACTTCACCTGAGTGCGACCAATCTGCGATCTCGTACCAGCTACCAAATTTGCGAGTTTATCGTTGCCATCAATGCCCGGATGGGGCTGCGAATACTTCTCCTTGCTCGCATCTACAACACCATCTATACTCAAGCGAAGGAAAAGCCTCGAATCACTGTGGGAAAAAATAAATAAATACGACTTTTCCTCCCTACCTTTCATCAGTCGCTCATAAACGCATAAGATAACTTTTCACGGCAATACTTCTTCTTCTTTTTTCCCCTATGCATCAAGTTCTATCTACGCAACTGACGTGGATGGTTCCAGCTATGACTTGCATCGGCTGTACTTTGGAGAGTTACGGATCTCCACAACATCATGCCATCTAAAAAGCCGCTAATTCCCGCTAAGATCAAGTTCATGGAATCATCATTGGGAGAACTTGGAACAACAGAAATAAAAAAAAGGAAGAGAAGCACTACCCCACAGGTTTCGAACCTGAGTCCCAACGATCTGAGCTTGCGCTTGAACCTCCGAGCTAAGAACGCCACTAGCTCAGGATGATCTAAGACTAGTGACGTAACCCTACGCTTCCTAAACCCTACACCCTAAACATAAATGTACAGAAATCCTAATTTGAAGAAAATCTTTAAAGCCTTTGAGCCTAATAATATGTATGTCTGTTGGTATCTTCCAATATAACAAAATCTTCCATTTGCTTGGTGCAAAGTAAAAGATTAATACTTTATGTTGGTTGCGTTTATTTCTTAAATTGTATAAGAATATGTTTATAACACATAATTTATGCATTGCCTTCAAACAAAACCAATTTCTACGAACTCTTCACTTGCAATATGCGAAAAAGTCGCCTTGGAATTGTTGCTATACTAGTGGGACATGATATGTATAAATGCACTTCACTAATTCAAACAATGAATGTGTAGTAACAAATAACACTCTATATTATTCACTATTCACTGATACGGTCGACAAACTTTACACCATCGGAATGAGTTTCAAATTGGGAAGCGTTCTTGCAAATATGTATGAGGGTAACCGCGCAGCAGTTTGGTGTGGGTCAGATGTTTCAGAGTGGTTTGAGACCAATATGGGAGTAAGACAAGGATGCCCTTTAAGACCTCAACTGTTTTCCTTGTATATCAATGACCTAACGGACTTTCTACCAGGAGGAATTGAGTTTGCTGGGGTGCCAATAAAAGCCCTTCTGTTTGCTGATGATGTGATTTTATTAGCGAATTCAGCCGAAATGCTGCAACTGATGATAAACCGTCTCTATGTGTATTGTCAAAGGCGGAACTTAACGGTTAACCTATTAAAATCAAAAGTGTTGATTTTCAAACAGGGAGGTGGTAGACTAGATGGAGAACCAATTGAAGTGGTGAAAAAGTACAAATATCTTGGAGTGACAATCACTAATAACCTTAACATGGATTTACACTTGAAGGACAAACTTATTAAGGCAAAAAGTGCAATATGTGCTACCTGGAAAAGGTGTTTCTCACAGAATCTGGTTGATCATAGCGTTAAACATAAAGTCTTCGTTGGTTTCGCAGAATCGGTATTGATGTACGCAGCTCAATCTTGGGGACATACGCAATATGAGACTGAAGAACAACTTGTAAGGTACTACATCAAATGAACCTTTGGTTTACCAAGAACGACGCCATTATTCGTCAAGACACTGAAGCTGCATATAGATTATAAATTGAAAGTTCTTGAGATGCCTGATGAAAGACTGCCTTGTCGCTACGAAAACCATACAAAGAAGAAATCTTTGGTTTAGGAAACTGGAAGAGCTTGCAGGTTACTGTGGGATGCAATCCCATTTCACGACGACTAACCTCAGGTTATTAAAAGTTACGCTCTACGAACTTATCTCCAAAGTAGACGAACAATATAGAAAAGATTGTATTAATATGGCTACATCCTCCGTACATCGATCAACATACAGTTGAATCAACCATAATTTATGTGAACGAAATTATTTCAACAACAGTAACAGTCAAGAACTCATATCTACCATTTTCAAGATGAGAGGAGAACTCGTTCATTTAAATTACATCCCACATCGTCCCGATTTGCCGATCTACTGCAGGCTCTGCAACCTAGAGAGAAGACATTGTGCATTTTATTGGTAGATGTCCAGTCCTTAAGGAATTGCGCAGATTTTATCTAGGCAGTGATATTAAATCGGTATCTGATGTCAGAGTTAAAAGGTCTCTGATATGCGATTGCGATATAAAACTACTGTTAAACTATTATAAAAAGTCAATCAAATATAGAAAAAATATTATAAACGAAGAGTTTTAAAATTCATAAGCGAAAGCGTTATGAATTCCCGCGTGTTGCGGGAATCGGGTAGGCACTGACTGGCGTCAACCTGGCGATGCCCAGTGTTGTAACTTTTTCTACACACCAATTGTGCTTATTTTACCTCCAAGTGGTAGCCATCGGGTACTGGTTGTAGTTCACCCGAGCTCAACTTGCCAAACTTATAAGTGCGACCTCTTGTCCTAGGGGTGACAAAAAAGGAACTGGCCCTCCAGGTTGGGGGTTGTGCCGTCGGGGTAACTGCCCGGCCACATAAAAAAAATATGTAGTTACGAAGCAACAACAAGCCTCGGAAACGGAGGATTTTACTGATGACAAACCCTGCAAACGATATACGGACAACGATCTTCGGATCTGTACGTGGAATGTAAGGTCCCTTTATAGGCCACGTGCAGCCGAACAATTAGCGGAAGCCCTAGACTGCTGCAAATCAGATACAACCGCCATCCAAGAAGTGCGATGGGATGGACCGGGCAAAAGAAGGCTGAAAAACTGTGATATATATTACGGTGACTGCTACAAACAGCAAAAACAGCGCCTTTTTGGATGTGGATTTGTCGTTAGAGGCAGACTTAGGCAAGAAGTCTTATCGTTCAGATCCGTGAACGAGCGCCTCACGACAATTCGCATCCAGGCTAAATTTGCCAACATAAGCCTTATATGCGCACATGCCCCCACAGAGGAGAAAGATGACGACACCAAAGACAAGTTCTATGAGCTCCTGGACAAAACTTATGAGCAATGCCCTAGCTACGACATTAAAATTGTCCTTGGCGATTTTAACGCAAAGCTTGGAAAAGAGAACATCTTTGGTAGTACGGTCGGAAAGCACAGCCTACACGACACCACCAGCCTCCATCCACCCTCGGTAAAGACCTAACCGAGACCTTTGATGTCAAAAAAGGATTCAGACAAGGCGACGCGCTGTCATGCGACTTTTTCAACATCGTTCTTGAAGGAATTGTTCAAAACTCGAACGCCAACACCAGAGGAACAATCTTTCAGAAGTCCGTCCAACTACTCGCATATGCCGACGATATTGACATTATCGGAAGAACGCAGCGTGATGTCAATGGCGCTTTTGTGGGTATTGCAACGGAGGCCGCGAAGATGGGTTTAGCGGTAAACGAGGGTAAGACCAAGTATATGCTGTCAACGAGAAAGGACACCCAACACCGACGTCTCGGTCAGAACGTCACAGCAGACAGATATAACTTTGAGGTAGTCAAAAACTTTGTCTACCTAGGCACCGCTATCAATTCAGACAACGACACCAGCGCTGAAATCAAACGAAGAATAACTCTTGCCAATCGCTGCTTCTTTGGGCTAAGAAAGCAATTGGTAAACAAAGCCCTCTCTCGAACAACCAAGCTAACGCTCTACAAGACCTTAATCGTCCCAGTCCTGCTATATGGCGCGGAGGCATGGACTTTATCAAAAGCGGATGAAGCTGCTCTTGGTTGCTTCGAGAGGAAAATTCTTCGTGTGATTTTCGGTCCCGTCTGCATAGATGTTGAGTGGAGGAGGAGATTTATTGACGAACTATACGGGCTGTTTAGCGACATCGACTTAGCCAGAAGAGTGAAGATCCAACGATTGAGGTGGCTAGGTCATGTAGAGCGGATGGAAACCAATGCTTCGGCCCGAAAAGTCTTCGAATCCACCCCCGAGGGACGGCGCAGTAGAGGAAGACCGCGACTCAGGTGGCGCACGCAAGTGGAAAGCGACCTCAACCAACTATGCGTGCGAAACTGGAGACAGCTAGCTAAAGATCGAGCTGGCTGGAGACGCTTGTTGGTTGAGGCCCAGGTCCACCCCGAACTGTAGCGCCCGCCACCTTAAGTAAGTAAGTAAGCGAAAGCTTCTTATGTGTATACATGTATATTAAGTAGTTATATGCACCTTATAATTATTCGATTACAAACTTATTTCTTTTTTGATTATTATATTACTGTCAATCAGGCAGCCGGCAAGAGCTATGCTCGTACGATTTATGCAAGAAGAACAAAACCACAACTTGTAATGATGAATATGTACAAGAAATCTCTCTATCTATCTATCTATCTATTTATCTATTATTCACTATCCACATAATGATAAAATGCTCAACGAACAGTTACTGCCGCATAAGTGGTTTGATTGCATTTTTCATTCACAAGCACTTACTACAAAATTAACGTACCTTCTCCCGCTGATCCACCATTAACTGGATTCAATCATTTTATATTGCTTGTTGCAAATAAATGTCTGTCTAGAATTTTAAATTCCCATGCAAAATGGGCAAATGAGCGGTATGAATGTAGGTAAAACAAATGCCACCAGAGGGTGCTGAGATCAAATGTCGATAGGTGAATAGGAAATTGTTTTTCTTATATACACGGTTTTCCTATAAGAACAACGCGGATATAAGAAACACATTTGACGTATTTTAGGTGTTTCTTATATCCGTCGATGGTTGTATGCTTTGTATCAAAAACCCGTCGTATAGAGAGTCAATATCGATTTCATACAATATTTATAGTTTTTTTTTTCTAACAAATCAGAGATAATTATTTTCGTGTAATGATGGCTCAAATAAATGCGAGTACACATTAAACCTTAACCTCAACCGCGTTAAAGTCTATTCGAGAGGATAATCAGATGTGAGGAATTAAATTTGAGTTTCGTTTTCAAACTGTAAACACAAAATGCCGTGCTTGGCAACAATCATATTCATGCAAGGAAACCCCAACACAGCAACAGTTGCCTTGTGCCATTTACCCCACCCTGTGACTGCAATGATGAGGCTGTGCTCTCAGGATGGCGAGCAAAAAAAACAGACTCGGTATTATTTCCGTAGTCAATCGAATGAATTGTCGCTGCCAAATGCGCACAATCCGCTTTGGGAATGCCTAATGAATGTTGAAGTGAAGCGCATCTCAAAATTTGTGTTATCGTTTTATGATTGACAACTTTCGTGTTGCACCTTATCGAATGAACCTTGCCGCCATTTCGCCGACTGAACCAATTTACCACAGCCTCCGAGCGCAGACGCGATATTTTTCATCTCAGATACACAATTTTCAGTGTGCATTCCGCCGAGCGTACACGCCGAGAAGTATTTCGTATTTTCAAACAAATTCACTTCATCGCACCGAGCTCCAAACAAAATCAAATGGAACATCCAATGGAACATCAAATGGAACATCCAATGGAACATCAAATAGATCACCAAATGGATCATCAAATCGACCATCAAATGGGTAACCAAATGGGTAACCAAATGGGTCAACAAATGGAGGAGTCCGCAGACATCTGGAATGAATCGATGAGCATTAGATTCCTGAAAAAATTGGAATCCTATCCGTGTCTGTGGAACCGCGGCAGCAAGAACTTTACCAACCCCGCAAGCAAGGCTGCCGCTCTGTACAAGTTGTCGCGGCACATGAATCTGCCAGGATGCGGAGCCGAGTTGATGCAGCGAAAAGTGTTGGAGCTCAAGGCTGCATTCACCAAGGAGAAACGCCGAATGTACGAGGTACGCAGGGACGGAGGAGAGTTTGTACCCCGATACCGTTGGTATAAAATCGCCGACAGTTTCTGGGGAAAAATCATCCGAATTCGCCGACTGTCCTTCTATGTGAGTACAAATCGACTGTGTATCCACCTAAGAATGATGTTAACCAATTTCTCATTGACAAGTCTGGCGAGGAGGAGAATCCGGTATCGAGCACTGTTCCGAGTCCCCAGCCGATTCCGAATAACGACGCCGTCAATAACACTGTGCAGCCACCTAAGCCAGTGACTACATCGAGCAATGAGTTCGACGCATTTGGAAAGTGCGTTGCTCTTCAGCTGAAGAAAATGCCACCAGTCGCAGCCTACGAGCTGCACGCTGAAATTCAAGCAATCATTTCGAAGAAGAAACTGAAGACCTTGACCAAAACATTCCTTCGCACTCAATGTGCTCCATGCAACTTATCTAATCCTCTATACAACATTACAGCTCCCAGTGACAAATGCAGCTACACCGATCTGAGAATGCCATTTAATGTGCCCGGCAGCAATGTTCCATGGAACGCCCCCGCTCCTAGTCCTCAGTACAATGCCCCCGGTTATGGTGTTCAGTACACTGTCCCCGGTGCTGGTGTTGCATGCAACCTCACCGGGTCAAGCGAGCCCATGGTATGGCTCCGCACTGGACAGAATACTTTTGAGGGTTACCGGTAAAGCAGACAACCCAGCCGTTGGACTGCACTGGAATGCAACATATTCAAGATACGATCTATTCAAATGGTTTTTTGTTTGAAAATCTATTCTAATGTGTAGTGTGATAATTTTGTCGAATTTGTCAAGCGTAAGTATGTGTTCTGAACACTCTTACTACAGTTTCATAAGTAATCCTAGGTCGTAAGTATTTTTGGAAAAAAAAAAACTAAAACAAAGCATAATGTGTGTGTATTTAAAAAAATAAATGTCTACCTATATATGTATGTCTCACTAATGCTCTGTATTTTATTCGCGTTTATTGCCTGCGCCTTGGAAAGGACATGAAATGAGGCTATCAGCACAAGAGTGGTGTAACCCCTAACCTAACTTTGATTAGGAGAGAATGGGGATTTTGGATTTGGAGTCCTGGGATTTTATGGAATATTATTTCTTCTTCTTTTTCTGGGCATTGTTTTATGTTTAGTTTCTGAAAAGAACTTGCAAATTTACAACAGCTGTATATTTTCTGCTGTGTCAATGCGAGTGTGGCACAGAGCTTAGTCAGTGCGTAGGTACATACATTTTCATTTCATTTCACTTAATTCATTAGTTCACTATTTCATCATAGAATAACAGTGTTTACAAGTAAAAGTGTTTATGTCATAAACAGGGATAGGAATTTGCTGACTTTGCCTCGTTTTTTTGGTTAATCGGACGATAGTATCGACTTTATAGAAATACGTTTCATGTCCTTCTGATTCCAGATGTATGTATTTTATTTTGCCTTTTTATACCGTTGTTGTTGTTTTTGCCCTTTTTTTGCCTATACTGGACTCAAAGCTTGTTCGCTAAACAAATTATAGAAAAATCCGAGTTTGCGTGAATGTAAAGGGTGATTTTTTAAAAGCCATATGAAAGTTTTTCAAAAAAACACATAAAATTCAGAAAAATGCATGAAATTTTTATTTGATTCGATAGTACAGTCCATATAATTTAATGTTTGAAGATTATTTCATGCAAATGTTGACCTTGACTGCGCCTCAAATGGTCCATCCGCTTAGTCCAATTTTGGCATACTCTTTGCAACATTTCGGCCGGTATCTCACGAATAAATGCTTCAATGTTGTCTTCACATCCTTTCAAAGCCTTCTTATTCTGTCCTTTTTTTAAGCGACGAGTACGGAGTAAGTGCATCTTCTCAGCATTTGTTGCACCTTTTGCACATGCCTCCAATGCGTCAATTGAAGCGGGTTTGTCTGTATAGACATGAGCTTTAACATAGCCCCACAAAAAATAGTCTAAAGGCGTTAAATCACACGATCTAGACGGCCAATTGACCGGTCCCGAACGTTGTTCACCGAACTCGCCTCTCAATAAGTCCATTGTTGCGCGTGCTGTGTGGCATGTGGCACCGTCTTGTTGAAACCACATGTCATGCAAGCCAAGCTCTTGCATTTTGGGCAAAAAAAAGTTGGATATCATCTCACGGTAGCGCTCACCATTCACAGTTACGTTACGATTCGCATCATCTTTGAAGAAGTACGGTCCAATGCTGCCACCAGCCCATAAACCGCACCAAACTGTGACTTTTTCTGGGTGCATTGGTAGCTCTTACAATGCTTCTGGCTGATATTCACTCCAAGATCGACAATTCTGCTTATTTACGTACCCATTGAGCCAAAAATGAGCTTCGTCGCCGAACACATGTGATGTCGCGATGAACTTTCTTAACAGAGCACTCATTTTGATAATAAAATTCAATAATTTGTTGTTCGTTTGTAAGACGATTCATGGTTAAATTATAGTCCAAACTGAAGATGTTTGACAGTGAAACAAAACACGAACCGTGCGTCAGCTGTTTAAACCAGTGTTGCCAAAAAGATAATTGCTAAAAAATCACCCTTTATATCTGTGCAAACATTGAATCTTAAAGCACCCATGCAAGCGACACTTGTGTGCAGACTTGTGTTCATGTGTCCTATGCGTGGGCTAGTCCTCACAGCGATTTCTCGAGGTGTCACACGGTGTGAGCGCGGGCTTGTCCGCAGATATAATGGAGGGATAGAGATGTCTATCTTCGGCCATTTTTGCCCCTTGTCCACACCGGGGATGCAATGGTGTTGCCTTGTATTTCACACATACTTTTACACAAACCATGGATCCACCACGCAATGGATGCCGATTCGTGAATTTTAGTGGGAATGTCGCAGATTCGTGGATTTTAGTGGGAATTAATGGCGACAGATTGACGAATTTACCCACGATAAAATAAAAAAGGTATCCGTAGTTCGAAAAAATGTCTTTTAATTTATATCTTCATGCATACAAAATAATTTAAAAAAACGGAAGCAAAATCTTAAGTAATTAATGATTTAGAAAAGAAAAAAGTTGTCAACGTCAATTCTAACTAACACAGAGTTATTCGTACAAAATGCAGAAAATGGTACAAAATGGAATTATTGTGCAATATTTTGAATTTTTTGGTAAGGGATAAGGTGCCTAAGCAGCCGTGTACTTTCCCAATTACCAATTTGATATGAAGTCCCATTCATGACCAGAACTGAATGCCAAGGATTTTGGCCTTGTCAACGGACTCTAGAACAGTGTCTCCAAGATAGAGGCTGAACCTCTAAATCAATCAATCTTGCTTTTGCAGAGTACCCATTGGGAGGAACGGTGATCCTCACCAGAAGGCGAACGGAGAAAAGTTGTTGGACTTTTGCTGAGCAAATGAACACCTTCTTTCCACACAAAAGGCATCCATAAGTTCACATGGTACGGCCAGAGTCTTGATAGATCTCTTTGTGGTACCATCGTGTGTGAGACGGATGATTTGTGATGTTCGTATGTGATTTTTTGTGTGCTGTACCTCACTGATAAAGTACCTCTCCTCCCAAGGCGGAAACCAAGAGTGGTTACACACATGCGGTGGGATAAACTACAGAACAGTAAGTTGCGGCTAAATTTTGTCCAGCACATATCTGAAAGGTTTGAGCGACTTTCAACTGTTCGAGGCAGAATGGCAACTATTTTCAGCAGCTGTCATTGCCTCTGCACGGGATGTTTGTTGGCGGCTGGTGGTGAGAAAAGAACTGCTTGGTTTAAAACGCCCGGAGTTCTAGAAGCCATCAGAGAGAAGAAGAAGACCTACAGAGACTGGATTCTCTTGGGGGACTCTGCTCTGCGTGACCGATACACTGGAGCGCGAAGAACCTGCAAATTGGCTGTGAGAGCAGCTAAAGAGAAGTCTTGGAAGGAGTTCGGCGAGAACTTGGAAATAGACCATTGATCTGCGAAAAAGGTGTTCTGGCAAACCATTCGCCGACCCAGAGGAAGGAAATTGAACATCATCGAAGGAGTCAAATCCAAACATGGTGTGTTGCTTTGAGGTGGAGGTGGACATCTTATGCAGATGGAGCGAGCACTTTTCGAAGCTGCTCAATCCCGAACAGGGCACTCAGGATGGCAGACATGTAGTCTTGAGTGGGCCGGAGAATAGCCCAACGGTGGGGGAAGTCATTTTAGTGATGAAATCCAACCAGAAATGCTTAAGGCCATGGGTAAAGAGGAAGTTTTATGGCTCTCTCGTGCCGTTAAAGTGGCCTGGGAACGTGGTGAGACACCTGGCGATTGGCAAACTGATGTGATTGTGTCACTTTTCAAAAGAGATTGCTCCAACTACAAGGGCATACCTTTTTTAAGTCTCCCCGGGAAAGTCTACGCTAAGGTGTTGGAAGCGCGTTCTAGAGCTATGGTCGAGCCAAGGATGGGGGATGAACACTGTGGCTTTCGTCGCAGTAGAAGTACAACCGACCATCGGTACTTGAGAAGGCTTGGGAGTATCCTCGATGTAAACTCTGGCGTGTTCTGCAGGAGAATGGGATTGATGGTCCTCTTCTGATGGCACAAACTGTAGCAGCTGTGTTCGGGTAAATGGTGCTAAATCAACACCTTTCACTGGGCGTTGGACTTCAACAAGGGTGCGTTTGGTCACCTCTCCTTTCCATTGTATGTATGGACTGGTTGTTGCAGCGCAGCCGAGGCGAAGAATGTTTCGCATTGGGAGAGTTGAGGGTAAGTCATCTTAACGTAGTGATCCTCACATCTTCCCAGACGGAACTCCAGAGCGCATTCTATAGGTTTGTGGCCGCATGTGCTGATGCTGGAATGAAGGTAAACGTGGAGGTTGGAGGATAAATCGGGTATTCTGGACATCTCCAGAACGCCTGCTCAATAAACTCTACAGGTTAGTGGAGTCCCATTGAAGCAGGTGGAGACGTTTAAGTATCACGGGGTCGTGATGGAAGGACTAATGCTGAGCTTTCCTGTAGGACTTGTCAAGTTGGGTAAATTTTGAAACAGCTTGGTAGATCTGTAATGAGGAAGGCAGACTACTAACTTCGGCCTTCCAAATCAGTATTTGTTTCACCTATGGTCATGAAATTTGGGTAATGACCGAAAGACTAAGATCGCGAATACAAGCTGCTGAGATGAGATTTCTCTCTGCTGTTGGGGGAATTACTCGCGGGGATAGGATGAGAAACACGGCAGTGCGCGACGAACTCAACACTGAGGAGCTGCTCCTTCGAACGGAGATGGCTATGCTTCGGTTGTTTGGTCACGTAGCACGAAAGTCCCCTTCATCACGACTTACGAGGCGGGAGTTGAATGCGATTCCATGAGGTAGGCGAGAGCTTGGCAGAAAGCTTGGGCATACTCCTGATTTAGGAGCCTGAGTTCAAGTCGATGGGGGTGCATCCAGTTGCCTGGGGATCTCTCGTGCGTGGTTTACCGCCCTTTAGTGGACCATACGGGTCAGAAGGTGATAATGATGATGATTATGACCGCCAACAGTAAAAGGAGGGAATGTTTGATTTCTGATTTTAGCAATACAAACGCCAATCCAACACTTTTTGTTGCATTTATGAAAACAGTTTTGACAATCCTGACCAGGTGCAAGCTTGCGGCAGGATTTATGTTCAAAGTTGCAAATAAGAGCTCAACACAAGTTTCGCCGCGTTTATTTTTCTGTGAAAACAACCTAGGGTCTAAGGTCAGTTTGTATAAACTTCGGTAATTCTTCAAGGAGCCGTCCCAACCGGCCACGAACACCCGGTCCCCTCTAGCTTCGAGCACTCACAGCGGAGTGAAATAAAACACAACCTTCTTTATCATATATTCTTATTATCTTATACAATCTTCATGCATACATGTATTTTCATTAAATTATGTCCAACATACATTCTAAGAAAACCAAACAAAAAACAAACAAGAAAAATAAAAACGAAGAAGGGTTGGAAACTGTTCAGTGTAACCAAGCGTCCAAGGTAACGTGTATTTACAAGTGTTGCCCCCGTCTGTAGGGCCACCCCTGGTACATATACGTCCCTCACCTCCTCCAAAACAGTTCATCACAGTCATCTCTTTTGTTACAGTGTGTCCTCCTCATTTGGGAAGGATTTTCGCAGTCTTTTCAAGTTCAGCGATTTGCCCGTAGAACAGAACCTCGCTGATGAGTTTCTCGGCTATTATCCTTTGAGTGCGTTCCATTGAACGCAGCTTTATGGAAACATTGGAGCCCACGTAGTCGCAGTCATCGTGCTCACTGTTGCCGGCTGCCCCTCCCCCCGATGGCTGTGTGTTTGAGTGGACATGATTGTTTTGTTGCTTTCGCGGGAATGATGGCGAGAATTTTGTGTCATAAGCTTCGTTTTGCTGCAGCAGGTCACGGGCCAGTCCGAAGCGACTGAAATCGATGCCCCTGGTGGCCGCACTTACTCGCAGATCCTGGGCATAGTCGTCGTTCTCTATTCTATTGTCCTCCGTTGAGCTGGTGTACGATCGATTCGATTCGGTGCGTGTCGTGGGCGGGTGCTGGTGTAGGAAGTCAGAGACCTCCTGCTTGATTTCCAAGTCATCGTTGGCTGGCTCTGTGGACATTTCACTGGTGACGGGCATTGGCTGAGGACTGCTGGCAGGTTGTGTCGTCTGATCGTCGTCCTTCTCGTCGATCTCTATTGTTTCGGATGCATCATTCTTCTGATTGCTATAGGGAAGTCGAGAATTGACTAGATCTGCGTTTTGCACATTCGGAAATCCAATTGGCAGGGACACGCACAGACCTTTGCGATCCACCCCCGACGTCGGAAAGGGGCCTGTCCCATTCCAGCCGGTGATGTTGTGACTGTTGGATATCATCATCGGCAGGCCGAGGCCAATCTGGAAACACGAAAAAATACAATTAAATTTACACATAACTGGATGGGTGTCTGGTAAAAGTTGCGGCGCACCGGCTCGGCACGGCATACAAGTCATCAATTAGTAGTGAAGGTACGGTGACATGGTGGTGGCACAGCTTCGATAGTTTTTCCATAGTATCCGACTCAGTTACGATAGACTGCAGCGGATTGTATGCGTATTCATCAGTGGAGCAGTAAGAGCAACTGAACACACTCCCCAATGTTCCACCGATAGACTTGATCGGCAGACGGGCGGTACCTAGTAAGGCGATCAGGCTGAAATCGCAGGATATGAGCAAAGCACTTCGGCCTAGACACTGAACGATCCGCGCCCGGTATAGATCTGCGCCCAATGACACTGAGAACTTCTCAACCAGCATCCTCCCGACCACAGATCCTACAGGGAGTCTGAACACCAGACGCGGGATGGTCCTTTGCCAATCGTACAAGATTGGTCGCAGGGTGGTGGGTGTGGGAATCACTTCTAAGGATCTTAACATCCAGCTATCTTCGAGTATCACAGCACAGTCTTTCACGCTGAAACTAAAGCGCTCAAGGAAGCTGTGTCCTGGCCAAAAAGACAATGCAGTACAATCGTCATCTGTTCTTAAAACGAGGTTTCCCTTCATTGCCTCGCCTGTTTTTCAACGAGATGGTTAAGTATTTTAAGACCCAGCTTTTGTGGGTGCCGGGAAACTGTGACATCTCAGGGAGTTGCGAAGCGGAAGAACTGAGCACAGCTCCGTGCTCTTTCCGGGTGGTGATGTGCTAACCATGCCTACATACCGCTACTGTAAGTAAATCGTTTGGAGCAGGATGCCTCAATACCAAACAACACTGGCCTACGCTCGACCCTCTTATCCTGATCCGAAAGAGTAATCTAATCATAGACTGGGGACTCACGCCTCTAGACTGGGCCTTCCTTGCAGAGACTTCTGCATAAGTCGCAGAGGCGAGGAGGAGGATAAAACTGTTGCAATGCAATCGTAGTGCTCTCTCTTCCCGTGGCAAAAGACATCCGGAGGCCTACGGCTTCAACAACCTGGCTGAGCCTAGTAGAATAAGAGCCAGTCATCTCCTGGTTTGTGGAACAGGTGTTTATAGCTCCGCGTGGTAACACAATGGACGTATGCTGGGCTAAAGGTGATTGTTGTCCTTCCTTACAGCAATCAGACACTTCAACCTAACCTAACGTGGATTTCTTCGCAAGGACATTCGTCATCGCGTAAAGTTGAGCGTGACTACACTCTCTTGGAACCCAAGCCAACAACCAAACAGGGGTTGGTTCGAAATTAAGCCGCTGTACTGCCCAGTTACGAAGAAGAAACGAATTGGGCATCGCCTTCTTTTCACTTAAACCAGAGTACAATATGCAACGCCAGGAGAAATCATATTCTCGAGGACGAGGCCCATTTTTTCCCTTTCCCTTAACCCTTATTGAAGCGACCACAATCCACAAGCATTCGATCAAGCATCAAGGTATCCACGAATATTGAGTGTTTGGTGCGGTTTACGACATGACGCCATCAGCGGTATTAGGAATGAAACCGAGTTACTGTCAAAGGTCTCAGGTGAACTTCTGATCGATATTAATCGAGCTGGACAACATTATGCTGTGGTTCCAACAAGACGGCGCTACATGGCCCACAAGCCACGCAATGATCGAAGCTCGGAAGGAGAAATTTGCATTCATTGACCACTGCCACTTATCTCCACACAATTATGGTGGTGGGCTATGTACGTCTAGTCTTTAGTCTAACAAGCCAACCACTTAGAACGACCTATCGAAGCTATCATTCGCGACATTATTGACGGAGTACCGCCGCACATGAAATTGGGCCAAACGCATGAAGTACTTTTGGCGAAGCACTTACGTTGCAAAAGATGAACGTTGCATTTTTATAGCCTGCCACAGACTGTTCCAACCACGTTGGTAATGACATGGAACGATTATTCCGTCAATTCACAGATCTTGTGCTGCCCAAAATGCTGCTTAGTTGAAGAGCAAAGAGAACCTCAGGAGCCAGCCAGTCGGGTGCTGCTAGTGTCATAATGCCGCCCACGATGGTTAAAAACCGCGCAGTTCACATGTCGCACTTTCTAAAGTAACCACTAAAGAAAACATGTCTGTATTGACCCATGAAAAACGTCTGTAATCATTTTATATGTGAATTGCGATAATTCGTATCGCGCCAATTCATATCTCGATAATTCGTATCTCGCGGTGATTCGTATCAAAGACACGGCCCCTTGGAAAAATCGGGGCAATTCGTATACAACCCCTACGTTTCGGTCCCCTCGATAATTTGTATATTTTTTCTCGGTGAACAAGTGTCACGCGTCTCAGTTATTCGTATTTCTTTCTTCGCGTGCTTTGGTTATAGTTTGTCTATGCATTTGTGCGATTGTCTGTTGGCTTTGTTCATGCTCGATTTTCACTAAGTCATCGGTCTCAGTTTGCAAGTGCCTCTCTGTCGCCCAGAAGCTAGAAAACATTGAAGCCCCCAGCCAATGGAGAAAAGCAGAAGACTGTGGCTGAGCGTTTTGGTATCACTCCATCCACGCTTACATCGATCTTAAAAACGGCAATGTTGGCTGTGTGAATATGTAAATGACTATACTTTGACTTTATATTGCATTTGTAGTTTGATACTTCGCTTTCTTTATCTCAGAAATGAAGTATGATAGAGACGCCCAACTTCTACCTCTCTTGCCCTTTAAAATTTTTGACAACCATTTTTTGTGACGTTTTCTTAAGCCAAACCGACCAATCACAGAACGGCACTCACGTTATTTCGTGAATAACTGTCAAAAAGCCTCTCAAATTCGTCGATGCGCTAGGAGTAAATCAGTTGTGAAGTTGACCATATCTATAATACTTCATTTCTGACAAAAACATTGTGAAGTGGAAACACAAGAAAAGAGAGATAAAATTAAAGAATAAACACCAAAACAAACTGAAGTTACGATGGCCGAGTTCATAAATGTCACACTGCAGCAGCGTTGCAAGATTTGCGTTCACAAATGTAAATAAGCTGCAGGGCCTATGCATTAGGGCAGTCGGCAACTGCGTTCATAAAAGCAATGCGATCAAATCGGCAGTGATTTTTGTTTTGTTGCAGGATTGCAGGGAAACCGAAAAGTGGACTTTTTCGTGCAAATATGTTTCCTAAGAACATCATACGGAAGTTCTCTTATTATTTTAAAGAAATACCTATTATTTGAGACATATTTTGACGTCTAGTTCTTTTTATTTACGAACATGGCCCTTTTACTGCGACTGTTGCTGCTGATTCCATCTTTGATACTTTTGAAAGTTGGTCAGTTTATTATGCGTCAAACATTAAACCAAGCACTAGGTAGCACTAGGTTTTCTTAGACATGTGTAGACATTCATTTTAGCAATACCAACGTCAACCAAACACTTTTTGTGCCGCCTGCTTATGTTGCATTTATGAACACTTCTTTGAGAATACTGACCTGCTGCAAACCAGAAATGAAGTATGATAGAGATGCCCAACTTCTTCCTCTCTTGCCCCTTAACATTTTTGACAACCATTTTTTATATTGTTTTCCAAAGCCAAATTGACCAATCAGAGAACGGCATTTACTCTCGATAAATCGTAAATCTCGGTAATTCGTATGAAATCAAGAGTCGATGTTTTATTATTCATTCCATACTGACTCCATATTACTGCAGTAAAACCTCGGAAGAGGTGGCTAATGGTACGTTTCCAGCGAACGAAACTGTGAGGTTCCATAAATTTTCTATGAACCTACCAGGTTCCGGGTCTGGAAACCCCCCGGTTTCTGATAAACCTCGTTCCAGCCCCCTTGAATTCATCCGTCCATGCCAGGTTGTCATACCGAACAAGCACACAGGGTGAATTTCTGTTTATTTTTAGTTTTCATTTTCTCATTTTGTCTCTTTATGTTTTCTGGTGTTCTCACACTAGTATGTCCTGCCAACAGACAGCTGTTCTGGTGGCCATTTAAAAAATGCGAACGATTGACATTGCTTTATAAATTGAGAGCGAGTGACATGAAAATTGAGAGCGAAACCGGTTCAAGCTCGACGGAAACAGCCTAAGCAGTTTTCAGTCTGTCTACATTCCACTCGTGCGAAGCCGAGTTTGGAGTAAATGTACATTCGATGCCTCAGACAAACTGTGCCAGACCTGATGTCATCAATTTTGTGGAAAATCTACACCGATCGCGAATCAGTCTCGCCGCGAAAATAGTGATAAAACAGTGTGAAACACGTCAGTAAGCAATTTCCGCGAATGGCACTTCGAATGAAAATAAATCATAATTGACAAGTTTCACTTCAAACTTCGGACAGAACGGTTGACTTCTCCTAAGAGAATCTAAATAAAAAGTATTTCTTAGAATATACTTGTGTTATTTCTTGGTTTCC
This sequence comes from Eristalis tenax, assembly GCA_905231855.2. Classification (NCBI taxonomy): domain Eukaryota; kingdom Metazoa; phylum Arthropoda; class Insecta; order Diptera; family Syrphidae; genus Eristalis; species Eristalis tenax. The sequence goes on along the minus strand of HG993125.1, from coordinate 70,477,283 downwards.
GAAGAATACTAAAATAGTTAAGTCGTGTCTTCTTTGATTTGACTCAACCTGAAGGTCTCAGTTAGCAAGCACGCATGCTCTGATCAACTGACAAAGGCAGTGAGGACACATCGTGAATTATAGTTTACACGAAAATGTGAACTTTATTTGCAAGCACGAAATTTCGGCCCAGATTGATGTTTCCAGTTGCAGTCTGGGCACTGTACGAATGTGTAGGTCTAGCTAAACCTGATAGGCCTCAAATGTGAAGGTTCGTCTTTGATCATGTGAGAACTCCGTGGAATTTAAGCTCTTGGCAGGCCGTGGGTGCTTTTAGTGGGATACACGTTGTCAAAGCCAATCATGCGACAGAGGATGGATCAGTGAATAAAAATAATAATGAGTGGATCTACAGTCCGAGGTGAACCTGGGCCTTGCCTCTCGAGTAAGCACTTGTATTTATGTGTGAAATCCATGCTTCCAAGAGTGGACAAACTCTGCAGTTTGAGAAGCTGCTTTGGAGAGCTAATACTCAAAAGAATGCAAAAATATGAGTGATGAATTATCCAAATTTTCTCAACAATAATTAATTTAAGTATCCTTATTAACGATACGAATTTCTTTTCTCCACGAATCAATCTTTCTATTTGCAAACTGTCAAGCATCGAAGGTAACTAAAAATCAAAAGAAGTACCAACCGCCGATTGAAAAATCCCTATTTTTCCCTACGCTCACATAAAATTTTCCCTACAAATCCCCCTCCGTAAATTTAAGCAATTTAACACAAGTACATTCAGTAATAAACGGAAGTTATGACTTCCTTACATTTATTCACACTTGGTCAACAGTTTTGATGATACTGATAAAATTGTTCCTCCTAGCTTTGAATTTTGGATGATGCTTGAATCAGGTAGCATGTACTTAAGAACTGGAACCAGGTGTTCCAGCGACATTGCTGCCAACATCACGTTGCCATTGAACGAAATTAAGGGGTTTCAAATTGCTCCAAATGTACTAGATTCCGCCATACACAATGCCTGAAACACAATAGTGCGTTGCTGCGTTGCGTCGTCTTTCAACGCACACAATTCAATGGCCATGCACGGAATACTGCGGCGACCTACGTAGGTACAAAATGTGAGAGATGAGAGGATCGTAAAACGTAAGACCATCGCATGTCATCGAACATGTTGGATAATTTTTGACAGATTTGTGCGATGATAAACAGCTGACTACATTTTAACACAAAATCAATTTGAATTCGGACCAAGGAGGGAAAAAATTACAATTGTTTGAGCAGAATATTTTTTGATTTGACATTTCACAAACGAAATGCTGACACAATATTTTTCGTCTGGTATTTGAGAGAGAGAGAGAGTGAACACCCCTCCGTAACATTGAAGTCGAGCGCAGCAACGCACTATTGTGTTTCAGGCATTATCCGCCATATCATCCATTTCATTGACATCTAGATAAAGCCCCCCGAGTTCATACGGCCGTGCGATGTTGTCAAACCGAACAAGCAAACAGCGGCCGAGTTCATAATTGCAACATTGTTGCCCCTGCACCGCACGAAATATTCTCTCAATACATTTATGAACACGAATACTGGCGCAAGTTTGCAGCAGAAATGAAGTATGATAGAGATACCCAACTTCACAGCTGATTGACCCCTAGTCCATCGACGAATTTGACGGATAATCATGAACATTTTGACGGTTATTCATGAATTTTTGACATTTATTCACGAAATAATGTAAATGCCGTTCTCTGATTGGTCAATTTGGCTTTGGAAAACAATATAAAAAATGGTTGTCAAAAATGTTAAGGGGCAAGAGAGGAAGAAGTTGGGCATCTCTATCATACTTCATTTCTGGTTTGCAGCAGGTCAGTATTCTCAAAGAAGTGTTCATAAATGCAACATAAGCAGGCGGCACAAAAAGTGTTTGGTTGACGTTGGTATTGCTAAAATGAATGTCTACACATGTCTAAGAAAACCTAGTGCTACCTAGTGCTTGGTTTAATGTTTGACGCATAATAAACTGACCAACTTTCAAAAGTATCAAAGATGGAATCAGCAGCAACAGTCGCAGTAAAAGGGCCATGTTCGTAAATAAAAAGAACTAGACGTCAAAATATGTCTCAAATAATAGGTATTTCTTTAAAATAATAAGAGAACTTCCGTATGATGTTCTTAGGAAACATATTTGCACGAAAAAGTCCACTTTTCGGTTTCCCTGCAATCCTGCAACAAAACAAAAATCACTGCCGATTTGATCGCATTGCTTTTATAAACGCAGTTGCCGACTGCTCTAATGCATAGGCCCTGCAGCTTATTTACATTTGTGAACGCAAATCTTGCAGGGCTACTGCAGTGTGACATTTATGAACTCGGCCATCGTAACTTCAGTTTGTTTTGGTGTTTATTCTTTAATTTTATCTCTCTTTTCTTGTGTTGCCACTTCACAATGTTTTTGTCAGAAATGAAGTATTATAGATATGACCAACTTCACATTTTTATTTACTACTAGTCCATCGACGAATTTGAGAGGCTTTTTGACAGTTTTTCACGAAATAACAGAAATGAAGTATGATAGAGATGCCCAACTTCACAGCTGCCCCCTCATCGACGAAATAGGCTTTTTGACAGTTATTCATGATTTATTGACAGTTATTCACGAAATAACGTAAGTGCCGTTCTGTGATTGGTCAATTTGGCTTTAGACAACGGTACAAAAAATGGCTGTCAAACATTTTAAGAGGCAAGAGAGGTAGAAGTTGGGCATCTCTATCATACTTCATTTCTAGTTTTTGTTTTGGCGGCCATTAAAAAATTGAGAGCGAGAAACATCTGTTTTGGCTAATGACTTAAAAATTGACAGCGAATTTAATTTCAAATCACTTCAACTCGGTGGAAACGGCTTACGGGGGTTTCAGTAAGATTTCATCCAATTCACTCGATTTCGGTTCGGTTGGTACGTGGTACAAGACAAGAAAACATGGATCACGAACCAAATACGTTGAATCCATGACAAATGTATTCTAAAATTGAATTAACTGACATTGACAAGAACTGACACTGACAAGAAAACAGTTGAAATGAAGGCATTGGAAGACATGTAGCCATTCAGTTTAAGTTCTGAAATGCGATCAAATCTGGGAATAATCCCTTTGAATGAAAGATACCTACAGGTAGGAATTTTCCCCTACAGTTTCCACCACTGCTGTCAAACTGAATTCGAAATACACTAGAGAGGCAAACGCGATCCACGATGAAGTGTCTGTTTGTACCTAAATATTGCTGAGAAAAGCAATTCGTAGTGAGCTCATATGAACGGCCTTTTCCTCGTGTCAGGGTTGGACTCCACAACCCCCAGCACAGTTGAGGACGCACTAAAGGCAACACTAACTCCGAAAGCGTGCAATTTTACTAAACTAAAATTTGACATTTGAAGAGAAACCGCCAGATCCACTGAAGTTTTGCTGCCAACAACTACTGCGCCACGAATGGCCGAAAAAACCCCCTTGCTCCGGAACATTCCACACTCAGTTTTCCAATTAAAAGCTTTTATAAATTCGTGATTTCGTTTCGGTTAAGTAATTTCGATGATTTACTCTCATTTAACGCGAATCATGGTGAATTAGCTATCGCCTTGAATCTCCGTCAAATACCGAGAAGAATTTCGCAAAAGAGAAGGTAAACTCTGGCTGACTCATTGACCACTTCCTGTTTGTCTCGAATGACGGAATCTGAAGTATGCACAAATGTGCCCGCTTTGCTGTTTTGTGAATTGACAAACATTTGAATAGTGTCGCTTCGTGAATCGTGACGCACGCACAAAAACACGTTTTACGCTCCTTTAGTTGGTGAAATTGTAGTTTTGGTGTTTTCTGTTTTTGTTTTCCCCAATGAAACGGGTCTTGCGGCTGATCTATGAACTCGCCCCACACTTCACTCATCGGGGGATCGTTTTCATGCGTCCGTCAAGTGGCTGTGTGTCACCGGGCTGGTCTAATAATCGGTTTGTTCTTATTCAAATGAGAAGCGAATCCTTCTCGAGAACCGGACTGACATTAAGCCACGGAAGAGAGTGTTCCAGAAGACGAGCGTTGCTGATGTTTCAGTTGAAGAGAGGAAAGAGTGCACTTGAGTATTGTGTCGGAGCTGCGAATACTTCTGATTTGACAGCTGTGGGGAGGATGTTTTGACTTTCAACGTTCGACACTGCAGTATTTTCGTAATTTGGTGTGAAGTCGTCAGTTGAAGAGCGGTGTTGCGACTTAAGCCACATGCTTTCATCTCAATCAACTCGGCCGGGGTTTTGCTGAATATGCAGACTCAGGACAGGACTTGTACTTGTACGCTGTTACACGATCACATTAGCAACCCAAAGATATGCTACCACACGCCTATGGAGGTAGATTTGTCACAAGATTGCTGCTATCAACCGAGAGAGCTCGACACAAGTATTCTGTTGTCCTCCCTAAACAACATACGAATACTCAGAGTGATAGCGATCGATGCATTGAGAATCACTGTGAACCCCACAATAAAGTGGGAGTTTGAGATGAAGAAGGCATTTGTCTACCTCGGATCAACCGTGACCTCCACAAACGTCAACGCAGTGGCGATCCGACGGAAAATCGCACTTGGCAACCGTAGCTACTTCGGTGGAATGCGTTTATTTATTAAGCCTTCAGAATGCGCCCATAAGAGCTTTGTACAATCTGCACATATGGTGGGTCCGGGGTTGCTTACAGCAATGCAGCAAGGTAAGGAGGAGGATTTGCGCCTACAAAAGCTTGGCCCGGGTGCGGAGGGAATATATTTTATAATTTTTTATTAATCCTTTGCATTAATGGCAAGTGTGTGCAGCAAGTAAGAGCTTTATTAGAAAACATTCCACGCTTTTTGGCGAATTCAAAGAATTTTACAGTAAAAGCCCTTTAATTCGGACCGTTCGACCTTCCCCCAACCATTCCGAATTGACTTTTGGGTCTATAACGTGCGGTTTGCTAAGAGGCGGAGTAACTTGTATTATTCCATTGGAACATGCTTTGGAAAGCTCCTGTCATTGTACGTCATTTCAGAATATGTCATTCATTTGAAGCGTAAACAACAATAATTCTTTTTTTCACTCAAATACGTCGAACTTTGTGCCTGAAAAAGTGTTTTTGCGGGGAGTTCTTCTTCTTTACATTAATATGAAGAAAACTGTTGCCAAAAGTCATCGTATTTTGGTGGAAGTTTGTGGTGAACATGCGCTAGCTGAGCGAACGTGCCAAAAGTGGTTTGCACGATTTGGCTTGGCCAACCAGCCAAATCAACGGCAAAGCCGAATATCTGTATTTGGTGGGATCAGAAGGGTGTGCTAAAACCAGGTGAAACCATCATTGGACAATGCTACCGAACACAATTAATCCGTTTGAAGAGAGCCGTAGCCGAAAAACGCCCGGAATCTGCGACCAGACACGAGGCAATCATTTTCCATCTGACAACGCTCGGCTCCACATTTGGAAAACAGTGGATGGAATGTTTTACCCCACCCGGCTTATAGCCCAGACCTTGCCCCTTCTGACTACCATTTGGTCCGGTCGATCCAGAACGCCCTCACTGAAGTTCACATCAGAGCAGAATATCAAAAAATTGGCTTGATTCATTCTTGGCTGTTCTTTTGGGATGGGATCCACAAATTGCCAGAAAGATGGGAAAATGTCATAGCTTCAGGTGGGCAATACTTTGAATACACTTCGTTACAATTTTGAAGAAAAAAAAAAAGCCGCACGAATTATGTTATGGATCCAATAGCTTTTACTGTAGATTCAAACTTTAGCAGTGAACAACACTTGCTTTTGACTGAATGCCTGAAATCGTAGATCGGTTTCAATTGCCCAATCAAATACAGTCGAACCCCCATAAGTCGGATAGTCCGGGGAACAAATGTTTTGTTCGATTTATGGAATGTTCTACTAAGGGAGTGTAAAATATGGGAACAGACATTTAACAAATTTTGTTCGACTTATAAAAAGTCTTAAGGATGTTCATCTTATAGAGGATTGACTGTACGTATTGAATTTCATCACTCATCAGAAAGAAGGCTTCGCTTACGTCATTTAAGGGACGGCTGGAGTTGATTTGTGTGTCGTCACAATGCTCGATCACTTTAGAAAGTTCGTTTTTTTGTTGTTTCCATCACAGCACCGAGCTTTACACACCAAATTTTTGCTGCGCGACAAGAAAGTTGATTGACATGTGAACATAAAGAAAAGAAGTGGCCCCAGGATAGATCCTTGCGGGACTTCGTACTTTACTCGTGGGAATTTGAGGCCCTTTTCATTGCCAAAGAAAGACTTCGTACAGAGTTAAAGTAAGTTACGAAAAACGTATAATTAATGGAAGCGGCAGTTTTAGAGTCAGATTATTGTGAGATCCGTTTGGGAGTTAGATTTGATGCTTCCATAAAACAAAACTTGCACAGTCTACAAAAAAACAAATCAAATTACGGGTCTCATCTCAGTGCCTGGTCGAAAACAAGGCATCCCAAGGCTTGACGCTAAGAAGATAAAATTCTATTGGTCGCAGTTTAAATTATCAGATGTTTTCGTTTTTTGTTTCCCTAGATTCATAGACACCTGACGATTGAGGCAAGTCTTTGAATGGAAAGTGGCATTGTCCAGGGGCTTAATAGCAGCTTATAAGTCCGCATAGTTTTGAGCAGCAGTTAAGTATGATAGAGATGCACAACTTCTACCTCTCTTGCCCCTTAACATTTTTGACAACCATTTTTTACAGCGTTTTCTAAAGCCAAAATGGCCAATCAGAGAACGGCATTTATGTTACTTCGCGAATAACCGTCAAAAATTCATGAATAGCTGTCAAAAAGCCTCTGAAATTCGTCGATGGACTAGGGGTCAATCATGTGAGTTGGGCATCTCTATAGAACTACAATTCTGGTTATTTGCTCTTTTCGCAGATTATGTGGACGCTTCCTGTAAACTCAGATGAGACGGGCGTAAGGTATCGGAATAGCCTTGAGGATGTCGACCGATTAGTGTGACCGATTGTGACTTCTGCAGTGTACTGTATATCGGTATAGTTAGCATCGTTTGAGTGAACGCAGGCAGGCCACTCTGCAAACATTTAACTAATTTGAACGTTTTTCGGGAATCTTGGTTTTTTTTAATACATTTTAACAAGGAACTAATGAAAACATCATTTCACAGTATGTACTGCACTAAAATCTGAACACTCGGCATATGTCATCAATCTCGTTCGTACGAACAGACGAGGTTTTTATTAGTTCACTCTATCGCGAGTCTTCTGTCTTCTTACCGAAGATTTTGGGAAAGAGACGGCTCTTCACTCAATCTGTTCCACATTTTCGCACGAAGCGGCAAAAAGACACGGGGGTAAAGACACGGTAATTACAAAGACAATCTTGAAGAAGAATACCCTGAAATTCGTAACCCGCGGTGATTCGTGGTGCGTCCAATACGAGAAACTCACGAAAACTCAGACAGCGGTATGGAAGTCACCAGACAAGTCCTAGGGGATGAACGCATGGACGTACAAGGGTAGGCGATGAGAGAAATGAAAGGAGATGGGTCGAATCAAGGAAATGCTCACTGTTTTCTTCGAATCCAGGAACCCGTTCCACAAGGTCAACATTTTTCGGGCGTCCTGGAGAGATGGTGGGAAAAAATCGTTCCCAACGGAAGGGAGTGCATGGAGTTGGTCTTCACTGCATCCTAATGCGAAGTCGTACAAGAGTCCTAATTATTGTACTCGAGTTATTTTGCAAAAGTCAGCATAACAACGCGGGAATTTGCCATATCCGTCTCAGCTTCGTGCAACTTCTGCCTGTTTCCTAAAAAACCGAAGACCTCGAGTACGATTCCTGTCTTCGACCGACACTTCGCCCACCGACCACTGCGGTCCTCGACAACTCCAAACTCCTCACTCTCAACAGTCTGAGTAGATTCTCAGAAGACCAACGGGAAGGCTAGTTAGAGAGGCGTGTTGGTTGAGACCCAGGTGCACTGTAGCACCAAATAGAGAGGAAGAATGGCAATTTTAGTTACTAATGCATTAATATTGCACGTAAAATGCTTCAGACAGCTAAGAGGGAGCAAATTTTAAAGAAAGCTGCATTTCAAATATGCGGTATTCCGCTCGTTAGACCAACAGTAAAAATTCCATTCGATTCCATCGGATCGCACATCACTTTTTGGCACCGCTGTTGTGTTCTATTTTAAACGAACCCACCCCTCCATGCGATTAGGTGTCATGTGTAAGTGTGCAATTTGAACCACTTCACCATACTTATTCACAAGCACCGCCATTACCACCACCACCACCATCAACATTGACAACAACAACAACTCACCGTATACAAATTTTTCAAATCTCGACTCTTCCGGCGTCCAACTCCCGCCGACATCGAACCGTCACCGCCGCTACCCTCGAGGAATTCAAACCGCTTAAACGCATACCATTTCGACGGACCTGGCGTAATGCCCTCGTACAGCTTCATTAAGAGCTTCTGCTTTTCCCGCCGGTACTGTGTCAGCAGAACGTTCATTTTGCGCTCCACCTCCGCCTTCGTGCAGCCGAACTTCTCGGCGATGTCCGACCAGGCCCGAAACCTGCACAATTTGTCCTTGTACTTCGGATACGAGCGATTCCACAATTCCGGATGGATGCGATATTGTTCGATCAACTGCAGGGCATCGTCCATAGACCACTCCATATTGTATCCTGTGGTCATTTGTTTTTTGAGGTTTCGGTTTTGGATTTGGATTTGGATTGGCGAGTGGGAGCGCTTGTGTGCAGGTGCGTGTGTGTGGGCGCTTCGCTCGTCTGTGTGTGTGGATGGGCGAGGGGGTGGGGGCGGTGTGGTTTGTGTATTTCACTTGCGAACGTGTGTGTGGGTGTGAATCTACTTGTTGTTTACTACAAATAAATAAACAAATTTGTTTATTTCACAATATTGCGACGCATTTAATCGCGTCTACGCGTACGTCGTCGTTCTCGGTATCACAGTCGCCGTTGCCGATGCCGTCTATTGGCGGCTGTTCATCGGTCGGGTTGTCGACGGTAACAACACTCGCTACTCACCGCCCGTTGACTAGCACCGAATGACAAAAGGAAACACTCTCGCGATACCATGTAACTCACAGCAAACCGTCCGTTCGACCCCGCAAACGAATAACGATTTCAAACACAATAAAAATAAATAAGTTTATCATCATTCCTCTCCCACTCGCACTCTCACTGGCTCGTTCTGTCTCTCACTTGCGATGCGCTCTCGTTCGCACACTCTAGAGCATTCACTGTCAAACACTCCGTACAAACAAACACTCGGAAAGGTGGCAACAAACTTTCGGCAAACTGCGCAAAGCGAATCGATAAACCAAAAACCACCTTTCGCAGTTGTTCACGTACTCGCGTATTCTCTCCGTCTCTCTTTCTCTGTTTTGTCAGTTTCTCAATGCTCAATCGGCAAGCAACGAGAGCAGCCTACTCTCTTCACTGCACCCGACCAGGAGTGGATTGATTGGAGCAGCAGCAGCAGCAACAGCAGCACAAGCAGCAGAAGATATTCAAATTGGCCCTCTCGCCGCCTCCCCCTCTGTGGGGGCAAATGTTTGTTTGCTGCGACCGACGACTACACGAAGAGAGAGTAAGAACAAATGATTCTTAAATGGAAATGGGAATGGGTAGCGGTCGCGAAGGTCATTCCATTTCTGCCGTCAGTTATGTGGCTGGCAAGTGAATGAAGAAGGGGTGCGTGACGGCCGGAGCTGGGTCGTTGTTTGTTTTCTATTTACGATTTCGCGCGCGGCTTTGTTGTTGCCGTCGATTATTTTCTTTTTTTCTCCACAAACTTTTCGCTCTCGCCTTCTGCTCTTTGTTCTCTCGTTCGCAATGCACAGCAATGGTGGCGTGGAGGGGGCAGCGAACTGCAGCGGCAAGCACAATTTATGTCAACAACAAGAAACACCACGAAGGAACACAACAAAAGGCCCGACCCGATAGGAACGAACACAACACACTAAGGAACAGAAATAGAGTTTGTGAGTTACCGTCAGATACTGATGCGCATACACCGACTAACCACGAATGACAATGAGACGGGGAAACACAAAAAAATGTTTGATACACACAAAGCGAAGACGTCGACGCGGACGACGGTCGGAGGCGATATTTTTCTCTGATTTGCCGCTGTCGTTGTTGTTGCTTTCTTATTTATTTTTTGTGATTCACTTTTATTTTTGCGTTCGCTTCTTTCGATGTTTTCGCCTTTGAGTTCGTATTTTTTTGTGTTTTTGTTTTGCTTGGTTTACATTGCCTGCGCTATCTCTGTGATTCGTCTATACTTTGACCTCATGTTGTTGATGGCGTACGAGCGCGTGTGTGTGTGCGACGATCTGTGCATGTGTGTGTGAAGCGGGGGGGGAGAGGGGGATATTCGTTACGTAGAACAAGACGAAATGTTTGTTGAAGGGTTTGCGTTTGTTTACGTGGTGATGGAAGGTGATGTTTCTCGGTTCTTCTGTCGTTACTCTCTTCGTTTGGGGCGATATTTGTTGGCTTGTGTTTGTGCACCTACCTCACTGGGTGCGGATGGGTGAGAGGAACGAGCATGGGTGTGGGGATCAGCCAGGTACGTGTCTGGCGTGTGTGTGTGTGCCAAGAAGTAGAGTGAAGTGCTAAGGGATCTCTGTGCGCAAATTTACTTGCCAATTACTTGCGCCGCTACATAACTATGCGAATCCACAGATGCCCACATTTATGTTTGCAGATACGAAACTACTATGTATTCGTTTGTTGGATGTTGGACACTCACACAGAGAGCGACGGCGAGCGGGAGGGTCAAGACGGATTTCGTGTAGTAATTGCCTCTTATTATTCCGCTGCTTTCGTTGAATGAGGAGAGGGTTGAAGATTCCTTTTTTAATTAAAATATAAATTAAGTGCAATTCACGGTGAATGTTGCAGTGGGTATCTTATTCACTTCAGTGTGCGGATGAGAACCTGTGTAATTGAATGAAAATGTGTTCTTAAACCGGCCCTCAACGGAGGTAGATAAGCCTCAGGAGGGTGACGCAGTAGAGGATGCCGGGCCTCGGGGAAGTTAGCCATCAAATGAATATGAAAAGTGTTTGTAAATTTAAATAGATCACCTATTGGTAGGTCCAGCAGAGGCGGACAACAAGACGGGTATTCTTCCCCGTCGCAGTCCACCGTGAACTAGAGTTGGGTCGTTCCGGACCTGCATAGTTCCTGGAACTAAGTTCACTGTCGGAACTATTTCCGATCACTTCCGCATAGTTCAATTAAACATGTTCATTTCATCTAAATAGTTCCCAGTTCGGAAAGATGTGTTCGAATGAAAAGGAACATATGTGTGTTTGTATGGACATGTCAGACTGAAAATAAAATCCCAACATATTCTGGTATGAGTGGTGTTAGAGACATACTTCTCTAAAACTACTACGCATTTCGATGTGAGTTACGTGGGCATATCGCGGTTGTCGCAGATCTTTTACTGACAAAGATTGGAATTGGAATGAAACTGGAAACACGCCAATTGGAAACAACATCTAAAGTATTGTCTATCCATTATCTTTGCTTTATTCTTCCTCGGATACGTATCCGAGGAACTAGTTCCGACCTGAAAAAAACGTTCCATTTTCGTTCCGCCATCGGAACTATTTAGCACAACTGTACCCAGACCTGAAGCTAACGCAGATTGATATGAAGTCAGCAAATAAAAAAAAAACACTCGTAAGATCTGTAACCAGGAAGGACGAGCTTACCGTGAGGGTGAGAAACAGGACAGTACGCGTGGAACTCATTGTTGAGCAGTTGCTTCTTCGAAAGGGCTATGCTTCGATGGTTTGGCCAAGTGGAACGAATGTCCCCATCATCAGGATGTTCAAAAACTCCCCTGGTTCCGATTGGACATACGTTACGTCTTCTGAGTCAGAGGCGATGGTGGGAGATCGAGTGTTTTGTAAATAATGTATTATACTAAAATTGATGATGATTTGGGAATTGTGAGTTAGAGTTAGGTTAGCAAGGCGGAAAATACTGTGGGCATGCTTAAGTGGGGGTGGCGGTCACAAGCCTATTAGTAGGGTTATCAGCGCTTTGAAATGCAATGGGGAAGAGCCCGCATAAAAGGGCATATGGAGCTACTTGATAAACCGAATCTTCCTAATCAATCCGACTACATAAGACCCAGTCCACCGCGTCAGACCAGAGCAGAAGATGATAGGCAGTCCTCTACACGGCTTGTGGCTGTTAATGAGTGAGTGGCAAAAAAATGCAAATTAGCCAACTTTCTGCGTTGCTCCGTCTATGGCATCCTTGTGTGTGAACATCACAGTCACCGACAAAAAAAAAAAAAAACTTTTTGCAATTTTTTTTCTTGGCCTACTTTTCACCAACTTGACTGTACGTCAAGGCTTGCTAAAATTTATTGCGGTAGTTTGTATCAACTGCATGTTGTTAAATTCTTGCAGTTGTCAGTGTTCAGGGTGATGGGCGTCAACACTGTGAAAAACACGGAACAAGACAATTCATTTGACACACGACTTGTCTGGCTGGCATTCCGTACCAAAATAATGGTGCAACTTGTGTGCACTTGTGAGCCAAACCCGAGAATAGACGAATTTGTGATCTTGTGTTCGCCTTCAAGTTTGATTAAGTAGTAAATTGGTTGTAAAAAAACAAGCTTTATTACCGATTTACTACATAATCAAGCAAGCTTGAAATGCGAAGACAGAGGCACACGTCATTTGGCTTCTTCTTTGCAAAAGGAAGTCAAATCTCACATCTCTACCTCTGAGTACAGCGAAATATTAAGAATTTTCGATGCTTCTTTGCAACTTCTTGCAACACTGAACCTTGGGAGACCTTCCTCAGCTCGTTGTGCAGCGGAGCAGACGTAATTAAGTCGTCGCCCATCCACAGTTGAACGGGAAACACTATGAAAGAGGGGCGTTAACGCATTTTTGGCTTGTATCAGACCGTGTCTATTCGAATAATCGATCAGGTTCTTGCGCGAGTTCCTCGAATCATATTCTTCAGAGAATTGTCAGATCCTATCTAGGTTTGCCGTGTGGTATGAAACTTCTGGGTCTACTGAGACTCAGGTGTTCTGTAGAGGCTAAGGCAAGTCCTAATACAAGCCCTCTCAAACACCCGAAGGCTTTCCATGGAGCCTTAACTCACGTTGAACCACATGGGACAGCCGTAGGTGAAGATTGGGCGGATGAGGGCCATGTAGCAGATCACCTTCACCCTCGTATCGAGTTGGTTGTTGCAAACAGTATCTTGTATACAATGTAATGGCGCAAATACAAAGTCGACTTTAAGAGAACTTATTCACCTACTTAAATTAAAGTTGACTTTTTGTTACTTTTAAGCCCACTTTAAATTTAAAAAGAGCCGAATGTAATTTTTGAAATTAAAGCGACTGACAGATTCGATTTCTTAGTTGTTTGCTGCTTCTTTGAAAATGTTTCCGGAAGATCGAAATTCGGACATATTTGAAGATTTCGAATTAGTTTCACAGTGCGAACGAATCCGCTAGAAGATTTAGAGGCAGTGGCGTAGGCTGGGTTGGGGCCACCCCGGGCAGACCCAATTTATGCCGCCCTTAGTAATTTGTTCACAAACTAAAAAACCTTTGATTACGACTTCAACATACACTTACGCACATGTACGTAAGGTTAGGTTGAAGTGGTTGACTGCTGCACGGAAAGACAGCAGGCTATCTTAGACCACCACAGGTCCACTGTGGCACCACGCGGATCTAGGAATACCTATTCTGCAAACCAGTTAGTGCTTTGGAATAAAGCGAAGAAGATGACTCAGTATTATGCTGCTCACTTCAGTCAGGCTATCAAAATAATAAGCTCCCAGAGAGAGCATTGCAGCTGCGTAGCCCGTGTACAATGGTTTCTTTCTCATCCTAGTCTCTTCTGCAGAAGTCGTTGTGGGTGAGGCCTGGAAAGAAGGGGGGCTCTCGAAAGACAGCACAATCCATCTAGGTCTGTTCAGGATCAGCAGCATTAGTATTTCCAATAGAAGAACGTGAAGCTGAAGACGCCACATTTGGAGTATTACAGACGAGTATACTAGACGAAATTGAGTAAGTGCGTCAATTTCCCTCGAAATTAGGATCGAAATAGCGCACAACGAACCAATTTCAAAATTGCCTAAAATAGGTGGCTGTGGATGATCATGACTTCCAAGGCAGTCTTTGAATGCGATCCCATCAGGTATGCGACCGCTTGCCAGACCCTGGACGAGGTGGTTGGACCAAGTCCAAAAACTCGTCTGGTTAGGCTCCTGATGAGTTAGAGTCGATGGCGGAGGATCGAGTTGCTTGGAGATCCTCTCATGCGTGGTTTACCGCCGCAACCCCTTTAGTGGAGCATGCTGGTCAGAAGATGATGATGATGATGAATTAAGGAAATTGCCGAAAGCGCAAACATCAAAACATGACGTGATGGCAGCGCAGCAAGCCCAAGTCGAAGAGGAAAGGTCCCATGCACCGGGGCTTCATTTATTTGAGTTGGAGCACTGGACACTAATGCACACTTTGCAAATCAAGCTCTTAGAAGACCGAATGTCCCACCAGCGGGAACTCCATGAAGCGTTAGTGAAAAAAAAAAGAAAAGAATGTGATATTGTTTGTTTATTTTTTTCTTATTATATTAATATTATTTTGTGACATGAATTTAAAGGAATCTATTTATGAAATCATTTCTAAATGCCCTTCCATTTATTTCGGCAAATTCGTTGATATTTTCAGCGCAGAGTGCTTGTTGCTGGCTGGGAGTGGGTACTTCTTCATCTTCATCCTTGGCATGCTGTGCCGCATTGCAACACGTTCCTTGCAGTGCTTAAATCTACGCGTTGAGATGCACAACTTCCACCTCTCTTGCCCCTTAAAATTGTTGGTAACCAAATTGACCAATCAGAGAACGGAATTTACTACTTTCCTGAATATCTGTCAAAAAGACTCTGAAATTCGTCGATGGGCTAGGGGTCAATCAGCTGCGAAGTTGGGCATCATTTCTGATTCGGGCTTTTGAGTTGTCAATTTTGTTGCATTAAGCAAAGCACGCAACGGCTTCTATGCGTTTGGGCCTTTAGCCGAACAAGAGTGTTGCGACTGTCCGCCTATGTGAGCTTTCACTGTATTCAACATCCAGTCAATGCAGTTTTTCAGTGAATGAAACGAAGTCACCCTTGCGTTGCGTTGTTGAACTTTAAATATTCAACTTTCAATGTGATGCCTCGCACAATCGCTGGTTTTCACGGTCGGAACACAAAGTATGCGGACCCTTTACACACCCATCCACAGAACTGAAATCGGAGATCAAACATCTCTGTAGAGTAGGGTTGCCATGCGACCTCTTTTTGGAGGTTGGGTTGTTTAAGTGACTACTACAAGCAGCACAGTTGCGCGCCGTTCTAAGGCCACACCTCGTAGGCCTAGGTTGTTAGGGTTAGCTAAATCCAGGAATTTGATTACGTTCGGTATACTTAGGTTAGCGATCTGGGAGAGGTCGCTAAGGAAGAGTTTGCCGAACGCGATATATCGATGTTTGGTTAGTGCCGGACAATCACGAAGAAAGTGAGGCAGACTTTCCTCTGAGAGGGTTTCGAGGCAACGGTGTGGGTTGAACGGTATTCCGAGTCTAGCAGAGTTGATGCTGAGGACATGGCTACTTGGCTGTCGCTACAGATCGCTGCGGTCCTACCATAAGAGCAGGCACGGGTATTACAATGGGTCCAACAGGACCTCAGTGCGGCGCGGACCCGTCTTAACAGTGGGGAGGATCCCTCGTTTTTATCCAGGCCGCTGCAACCTCTGCATAGGCATTTTATGGTACTTCCGGTGATTGTAACCAGTTAGCACTCCAACTGCCATATACTGCCATATAGCAACTTTTTGTCGCATTGAAAGGGTTTGTTTTCAGTTTGATCCATAGCATCCACATGGTCTCACACTTGGTTTAGGAGTTCAACTTTCTATTCGCCTCTTCATTGCCGGTTCTGTCCGTGTAGCTTGAGAGCCAGCATAGAGTAATCGAATGCTGCGTGCTGAGAACCTTCAGCTCTCAGCGGTGGCCTGCTACCAACTTGGACATGATTCCTATTGCCGACATAATTGAAGGTCATTAACTTCTGGCCGCTTCTTTACCAGGACATCTTTTCGAAAAATCTTGGACTTGGTCAATTTGTAGTTGATCCAGCATGGTCGCATGTCCAGTGGAACTTGGGATTCAGCACTTATCCTTATGGCGTTCTTTGCAGAGTCTCCAAGCCCGCCGTATGAGTGGTGCTAACTGCTCCTGTGTCACCGATGCATGCAAGTCTCTGGATTCTGGTCAGCAACTTTAGGTCGGTGGTTTTCAGTGAAGCCTGCCACTAGAAACTGTCATAAGTCAGTTTAGGTTTGACGATTGCTGTGTACACCCAGAGGATTGTGTTGGAGTTTGGTCGCCATTTATTACCGAATATCCTAGTGCTTTGGTACAGAGAATAGGACGCTTTCTTGACTCTTTCATTAATATTTAATTTTCAGTTGAGTTTTTATTATTCCGAGGTATTTTGCAGTCAGTCCTATGCCAAGGGAGGTAGCAAATTAACGGCACTATCACTGTAGTGGTCAATCAGTGGCTGTTGATTGTATCAACAAAAGGCATGCACTGCCTCAAGGTTGCAGAAACCCAAAAATTCCTCATCGGTCAATGCCCGGTTGCGTCTTTTTTACTTCTTACTAAATTAAGTGTGAATCGTTCAAAAGTTGGTAATGTCGATTGAGTTCTATCAATTGCCCTGGCCGCAACACCTTCAATGCGACATGAACAGAGCACATTTCCAGTTTTCAGAAAAACTAGGTCTCCCATTATAGCTTCCTGGAGCTTTTCTTCTACAGTCGAAAAAACATTAAATCATCCAACTTCAAAAGTTTCCTCAATTAAAAAACTGATTCATAGATTGAATACCTCAGAGCTCCATCCCATTAAAAATAAAGTCCTAGCTGCATTCTTTCAACCAAAAATTATTACTTTTGTAAAATTACCAAGGTCAGGCAGTCTGCGTCTCCGGCCCGATCAGGGCGGATCCAAGCCGAATACTATCGTCCTTTAACTGACAACTGACAACCACTTGTTGGAACTTAGTTTAGCTAAACCTGTAGATCAAGTACTTCAGCCTGGAAGATGTGATCTGGGAGGCAGCATGAATTGGAGATCCTGAAATCCGCTGAGAAGACCGCTAAACCTACACCGTGGTCTAGCTTAGAGGCGAATAATTGGGGTTCCCAGTCCTCTCTGGATGGAAATCGGCATTGTGCCGAGTGGTCGAATTCTATGGTGGGAGTAATGTAGTCCGGGGGAGATGGAGTTACGTGCTCAGGCAGGAGATGCTTGCAGAGCTCTGCTATGGCCATATGGTCTCTCTGTCTCTCTCATCCCACTTTGCTGAGTCTAATGGCGCTGCACCTTACTGCATACTTGGTAGGAGCACGTTCAGTGCTTCGGTGGGACCCGGAGGTTCCGACTCCTGCCGATCTCTGGACTTTGCTGAGCCTCTCAAAGTTGTATGCCTTGCTTAGGGCATACTAGTGAGCCGTAGCTCAGAATGGGACGGACAACAGCTGTGTACATCCAAAGGGTGAGGGTTTAACACCCCCTCTTCTGTCGAAAGTTTAGCTGCAGGCGTAGAAAGCTCCATTTGCTTTCTTAACCCGGGTTTCTACATTAGACTCCCAGTTGAGCTTGGGATCCTGGATGACGCCTAGGTACTTAGCACTGGAGGAAAGGAAGAGAGAAATATTGTTGAATCGAGGAAGTCTGAAGGTTGGTATCTTGGTCCTCGTGGTAAACAGCATCAGTTCCGTTTTCGTATGATTCACGTTGAGGCCGCTGTCTGTAGCCCAAGAATGAATTCTAGATAGAGCTCCTTCTGTGATTTCGCTCATCACTGAGGGGAACATACCCGTCGTCAGTATACGCAAGAACTTTGATTCCCTTGCTTTCTAACTTAACGAGAATTTTATTTATTTTTGAGGAGCCATAGGAGTGGGGAGTACCTCGGTTGACGGATTTTTGGAGGACATGTCCTCTTTTTAACATCGGCGGGGAATGTTTTAAGAAGTTGTCCTCTTTTTCACCTAACAAGTAATTAAAAAAAAATCAATAAAAAAGGTAGGTTTTAAGGTAGGTGATGTCCTCCAAAGACCGGGATCTTAAAACTTTTTGTCCTGGGCTAGGTTAGACATGAATATGGCAGCCCTAATGTAGAGTGTGATCCAATGCAAGCACACAGTACGAAAAACCATTACGTTATATTGTATCGTCCCAGATACCCGACCCAAGTGACATTCGATCGGTATCGACTGCGATTTATGCTACGTAGAGGGCAGTTGTGTTCACATGTTCTTTTATTGTTTACACTTTAATCCCTTGCACTCTCCGTTGATCAGGGATCATATCTCCCTAGGGAGTATAAAGAATACCATAGTTTAGTCATAAGAATGTTCCTGTAAATAGAACGAGTTCTGGAAAATAAAGTCAGTCTTGAATTCATTCTTGACTCAAAAATAACTGCGGCCGTTGTGCCTTTCTTGAAACGAGCTGCGTGTTATAAATCTAAGACGAGTGGGCTGCTCTTTGTGAAGCATAGGGCGGTAGGCTCCTTTTGAAGAGATAGCAATCCTTCGTTGATCATTACACGACAGCGTTGGACAGGCTGCGCTTTATTAATATTTACATTATTTTAAGCATTCCGCCTCCACGAGTCTAAACGCAAACATGTGAGCCTTCACTGAGAATACAAATCTATGCAAGTTGCTCTCTGCACTAAACGGCATTTCCAGACCGATAGACTTCCCATAACAACAAGCTAAATTGATAAGTGGCTTGGCCAATGATGGAAACCGCATTGTTCGCACTCAACTGAGAAAGGGAAAGTCTATGGTAAATCGACGCTTGCATTATCTCCACTCAGAAGAAGTAAAGAACTCTCTTCAATAATGCAAACATGATTCTCATCACGTCCCATTCCATCCGCAATCAAGGAGTTTTCCGTTCACAACCCTTGTGTCGTAAATGGCGCCCGGCGTACACCCATTTGGAAGGATTGTGTGGCATCAAACTTGACTTAACAGGATGTGTATGAAAGGACTATCTGCGGGGAATTCTTGGATTTATTGGAAGTTGTTGAATAATGTGTTCAATGATAATAATTTCTTGATAACTGAATCGGTGACCTGAACTCCAAAATTGCGAAGGTCTGCATTATTTATTCTGTCGCTATGCAAAATAAAGCAAAAGAGCTGGACAATGCAGCCGCTTCCAGAGGAGAAGGGCGGTAGACTCCACTGCTGCACTGGAAATGTCTTGATAGATTAATGTTTGAAGTTACAGTGAAAGCTCCCATGGGCGGACAGTGACGGTCTCAGCACTTTTTCCGGCTAAGGGAGTGATCCGTAATAGGAGCTTTCACTGTATAGCCCAACCGGAAATGGAGTATTATAGAGATAGCCAACTTCTTGCCCCTTAAAATTGTGGACAACCATTTTTCAAATCGTTTTCTAAAGCCAAATTGACCAATCAGAGACCGGCGCTCAAGTTATTTCGTGAATAACTGTCACGAAGCCTCTCAAATTTGTCGACGGACTAGGTGTCAATTAGCTGTGAAGTTGGCCATCACTGTAATACTTCATTTCTGAGCCCAACCATTTAGGTTACCAATGAACGAAGTATGTCGCTCCTTTTTTAGGGGACTGGTGGTAACACTTAACCTCCAATACACACCCCAGAGCCCTGAACCGTGTTCTATTTATGGGCACTTTCTTCCGCCACATCTTATTCGGGACCCTCCTCTGCCGCGTTGTGTAACCACAATCCAATTCCATCTTTTAGTTACTCTCCAATTCTGCGCATTTCTTGCTAATTCTGCGATGAAATACAAATTCCACATCTAACGGTTACACCCTATAAGTCGACATGTTCAACATTACTCATTTCGCCGCAGCGATCCGACCGCCATCTAGAGCCCACAACCACTACCACCCAGGCAAGGGCTTTTGCTCCGGAAAGCTCCCCGCCAGGCACTGCAATGCACAGCATGTTTCGAACAAGAACAAAACAAAGCAAGTTGTTTTCCGCTTGCAAATTCCACCACGGCCGCTTCTCTGCGTCGGCGAGCGACAGAGATGGCTATCGCACGGAAATTCACTTGTCGAGAAAAATCGATAAACAAACATGGCGAGTTGTCTTTCGCTTCCTCGTCATGGCGTGTGTACCGTTTGTAACTGCGTAGCACCTGTTGGCGTCATTTTGCGCGTGTCGAGTGGGAAGTATGCGCTGTGACGGCGGTTGTGTTACACTGATTCTGCTTCTTGCCGCGGGAAAGAATAGGAATTCGCCATTGTTCACAGACGAGTGAGACGAGGGAAAAATTCAGAAAAACAAACAAACGTTTCCGTTCGGCAGAACAAATTCAGAAGTCAAATCAGAGAGAATTCTTCTCTCTCTCTCTCTCTGTCTCCTTCACTTGATCGGCTTGTGCATGTGCTGGCGTAACAGTTCGCCGCTGCTGATAGCTCAAGCTCACTTGCCGCGGCCGGCAAAGTGACGGCAACTCGGCAACTTTTGTATACATTTCGCCGCATCTGTGCAGAACCGATTCGCCGGAAGAAAAACGCTAAATTCGCGACGACAACCGGACAACGACAGTGGCGGTGGCGAAGGCAATGATGGTGTTTTACTGTGTGTATGCCCCGCTGTGTGCTGGCTGCGTGTAGAGGAGAGGAGGAGACTCGCTCGCTCGCTCGTTCGTTTTGTGTGCGTCAAACACGAAGCAGCCGAAAAGGGGAGCAAGCAAAAGGAGGCAACAAAGCGAAAACGAAAAGAAAAGCAAAAAGAACCTGAAACAATCAGATTTTCCCTTCGCTCTCGTGTTGTGTGTGCGCTCTCGCCGTTCCCGATAGCATTTGGCTTGTTTGCGTTTGCGAATATTCGTCGTCTTCGTCGTGAATGCGAATTTGTACGTCAACCAGTGCGAAATAGATGCAAGAAATTCGAGCAGAGACAAGAAAAAAAAAAAAAAAACAAAAGAATTTTATAACAAAACGCATCAAAAATCAAAATAAAGCAAAATTCATGTGTCCGCGAAGTGTGTGTGTGCGCTCGTAAGGTGTTGTTCACAAGCGACGACGGACGGAAGGACGGAACTGCAGCACAGCGATCGGGTACTACAAGTAAGTTCTGAGACTCCTTTGCACCTTGTTTGTTGGCCGGGGGCGAGGTGCCTTGAGTGGGCGTGTTGCTCATTTCTGCAGTTTTCCGTGCGAAATCGCCAAATTTCGCAATCAATTTGACATTTCCTCGCCGAATTACCGCCTCGGACGTCATCAGATGTCCAGTTCGGACCGAAATTCCACCGTGAAACGCAAGGATTTTGCAACAATATGGTGCGGTGCACAGTGAGTGAAGCGTGGCTAGTGAGGTGGCGATGGCAGTGATGGCACCCTTCCGCGCATACATTGCCTTCCATTTTTCATCGAATTTGTTATTATTGTATTTGTTCTCGTCAAACGTGGGGGTGGCAGTCGCCAGTTGGCAGTTGCCGAAGTCCCTTTACACATCTAATCCATGCACAGAGGTATGTAACGCTTGACATTTGTAGCTGGCTGTTGTTGGTTGTCGTGTTGCTGTGCGGTGCAACTTGTAAGAATGGCTGTTGTGACGTCGTTCGTTTTCCAGCGCCTCGCCAATCAATACAAAACGCAATATGCTCAGCTCGATGCTGACTCGGTGATGATGATGATGGTCGGTGGTGGTGGTGGTGGCAATGATGTGCGTCTTTAATTGCAAACGTTCAGAACACGGTCGTCCGCCTACTTCAAATGCAAAAGTTCTCGCACCCACATGCCTCTACTGCTTGTGCAAACGTAGATACACTTTGTGTGTGAAATGTCAACAGTAGATGGCGGTATGATGACGGGGCAATGACGGTGGTGGCGGCTCGGAGAGCATGACTCAATCGTCACAAGTCCAAACGCCGACCACCACCAGCACTGGACACGTACACAGACACGCACAGTGGTCCCAATTATCTGTTTGAGAAAAAAAAACCAAGCAAGACTTTGTCTCTAAATTTTAAGTTTTAATTTGGTTGGCGGTGGAAAATCCATAAGCATCCCTTACTTCGACACACACACAGTCTCCCTCCAACACACGCACACTCGCTTTCTGTGTGTAGCGTGTACATCGCCAACCGTCCATACACCAGACTTGACGCGAGGGCATGGGGAGTGTGTTACTGATGGCAACCCATTGACCAATGGGGCAGTCAATTGGAGCAGAGCAGGCATGCATCAAAGTGCTGCTGCTGACATATGTTGGGTGGCAGATGATGTAGTGTATTTTTGGGTTTGTGGGGCGCAGGTTGTTGTGTGACACCTGTCAATGCTATTCAGCCAATGTGGGCCAGACGTTATCGATGTGTGGCAAATGCGGGGAGACTTCAGACGCTTGATGTTGTACGTCATCGCTGCGTTGCCCTACGTGTGCAAAGCGACAATCGTTCTATTCACTGTGTGGGACTTGCCGGGGTGGTTCCCAGAACTACGGAAATTCCAAATAATATCAGTTGTGGATGGGGAGCGTATCAGTGATCTTGTGCATGGCCTTTGTGTGTGTTTTGCGATGCCGTTGTGATTCAAGGGTTTTTCAGTGCCATTGGGGTCAATTGTGCGAAAAAAAAAAAAAGTGGGCAAGATGCGAAGGCATCTCCGAGGCTGAAGCAACATTCCTTGAAGAGTCGTTGGGACGAAGGTGATGCGTCACTTGGACGGGTGGAGTCTTCGAATTTCGCCCTCTACGAGCTAAGGAAACGGGGTTTGCACATTTGGAAGATTACACTTAAGTTGCCAGTTTTAAAGTTTTCCTGCCGATGTACTATGCCGCCACCTAGCGGCGTATTTTAAACGTTACTCACGAAAGTTGAGTTCGTGCCGTTGTGCTGGACCCAAGGGAGGGGTCTCACGGGCTGATGAAACTGCTCAAACCAGACTGGTTCCCAACTCATGAGGGATTAAAAAAAAAGAACGATTTGTGGAATGAATTTAATGAATGAATAGTTCAGCTGGAACGAACACTGCGTCTATTGGAAACTAAGTCAATCCAACGTCGCCCAATGAAACACAACACAATGCACACTCGCACCTCTATAAGTCGAATAGGCACGGCAGCCAATATTATGCTCGTTTTCGACTCACCGGGGTGGACCTGGTCCTCAACCAGCATGCCTCTCTAGATGGCACGCTCTTTAGCCAGCTGCCTCCAATTTCGCACTCCAAGTTTGTGAAGGTCCTTCTCCAATTGTGTGCGCCATCGGTTTCATGGGCGTCCTCTATAGCGTTGTGCCACTGGTCCGGAGTCGCAGACTCTTCGGGCTGGAGCGGTGTTGCCCATGTGGTCTACACTGCTCCTAGGCGCTGAATCCGTAGACGCCTGGCTAGGCTCATGTCGTGGTTCAATCTTCTTCTCGAAAACAAACAGGACGAAAGATTGAACGCAGAAATTTTTTCTCGAAGGACTTCTTCATCTGCTTTTGAGAGTGCCCAGGCGTCCGCGCCATACAGCAGGACAGGGATGATCAAGGTCCTTCGAGAGAGGACTCTATTACTTGATTGCCTCTTGCGCCCAAAGAACCAGCGATTGGCGAGAGTAACTCTGGGTTTAATCTCGATACTGATGTCGTTTGTACTGTTTACTTGGGAGCAGAGGTAGACGAAGTCCTTCACTACCTCGAGGCTCTGGCCGATTCGTCGATGTTGTGAGTCTTTGCTCTCGTTCGTCGCTCAACCCATTTTGGCCGCCTCCGATTCAATGCCAGGAAACCGCTTCATTGATGGCTCGCTGTGTTTAACCAATGACGTCAATATCGCCCGCGTCTGCTAGCAATTGTACGGACTTTTGGAAGAGCGTGCGAGAGTCGGCTTAAGGAGTGTGAAATATCAAAAATTCAAGTCTTGCGTCTAAGTTCTGAGAAATTTGTTCGACTTAGAAAATTCGAGTTGAAGTTGTTCGACTTAAGGAGTCTCGTTTCAGGTCGGGACGCGGGGGAGAACTTTAGGCATCTCGATCCTCCGCCATCCACTCATCAGGAGTTATGCCAAGCCAAACCAGGCCACCACCTCATCGTGGGTCCGCCGAGCTCTCGCCAACCTATTGAATTCGCCTTCAACGTCCGCCTTGCAAGTCCTGATGATGGGGACTCTCGTGTCACGTGACCAAACCATCGAAGCATAGCCAAACCTCTCCGTTCGAAGAAGCAGCTGCTCAAGTTTGAGTTCCTCGGGCACTGCCGAGTTTGTCACCCTACCACCGCAAGAAATTTCCATAAAAACACGAAGAAATCTCATCTCAGGAGCTTGTAACTATTCCCGATCTTATTCTTGCGGTCATTACCCAAATTCAATGACCATAGTTTGAATTGAATTGAAACCCGCTAACTTGGCTGTGACACCAAGCTCGTCCTTCTTCCTGAATGCAGACCTTTTCAGCTGTTTCCTTAGTCGATTCAATTCAGATGAAGTCCCTGATGTCGATGCCAAATTGTGGGTAACTCTCCAGCAATCCAGCGCCTTGATTCCAAGAACGATCCGAGCCGCTGCCAGCAGTATCACTCGACTCCTGGTGTTCTTCAAGCGCCAACCAAGTGCAGGAAACTCATGTGAATCCAACGGCCTTTGAGCACAACAGAGTCTTCTTTTTTATGTTACGCGCTAACTAGAAATCCCTGATGCTATAGTGCATGTGCATGGTTAACTCACGCGTTCTTTGTGTTTAGATGCTTTTTAGGTAAGCCACCCTCCCCAGGGAGCGTGAGTATCACTTTCAACAGAAAATCCATTCCACAGCCGAATCCTGGTCATTCTTGGAACCATGTTGGACCTATGGATCAGCTTTTCGATCCTTTTGAAGTCCTTGATTCTCTGTATACTCTCAGAATTCGTTTCTTTAAACATGATACTGCCGCGCACAAGCTGAAAAGGTGGGTGGGGCTTCTCCTTTCCGTCCATGCATCGCCCGTGGAGCGTGGAATTATTGTATTTGCCGCACGTACTCCTCTAGAGCTGTGGTCTTTGCCTTGCAGGGTGCTTTAAGTTGAATTGAAAAAAGTAGAGAGTGACTATGACAATCACATACCACTGCGACCACGATAGATCCATTGTGCCCCCTTCCTTGATCTAGGACTTTGGACCTATGTACCTTGAGAAGTTTAAAAAGCTCTCTAAATAGAATGTCAGTTCTGTTTAGGTCATTATGATCGTTCTATTGGACACCCGGCGAGTAGGTGTTGCATGGTTTCCTTTGATTGTCCAAAGGGTCTACACAATGTCTATCCATGGACCTAACCTAAACTAAGGGCCTGCAGTTTGTAGTTGGATGAGAAGTGGCCAGTAAGTGCTCCATATAGTATCCGTTGGCCAGGCTTGTTCAAGATTAGGACCCCGTTGGGTCTCCTGGAATCTATATAGTAGCCGTAGGCCAAGCTTGTTCAAGATTAGGACCCCCTTGGGTCTCCTGGAATCGAACCGCATGCGTTCTTTGGAGTGTGCATTACAGTTGTGTCATTCCGGACATGTCTAGCTCCCGGAACTATGTCCTCTGTCGGAAACATGTCCTGTCTTGCTGAAACTCAAACTAATCATGTCCATACTCCATATAGTTCCGAATTCACAGAGGTATGAAGAAACGAAGGAAAGGACACTTGTGGGAAAATTGGATACACAAATTTTACTCAAGCCATACTCATGACATGGTTGTGCGCACCTGAGTTGGCCGACAAAGCCATGTATCTTACGTCCGCTCATCTATTGGACACGGGCATGTAGTGCATTAAATACACCAAATTTTGAAGTGAGCTATAATCCACAGCCACACAGAAATCAAACTACAGTGACTCTTCTCTTGACGAACACCCCTCTATAAGGGACACCTCTCTTTATGGACGATTCGTCATAGTTCCATCATGAAGAAATTCATATACTTCAACCCCCTCAGAACGGACACCCCTTCATATGATGGTCCCACTGCTGTCCGCCTTAGAGACGGAACACGTCAATCGAACTAACAACAGTCATCAACAACAAATCACTCTTCTTCAATCGGACGGAACATGGGCTACATATAGAGTTCTGTGGACTTGTGTGATTCCTTCAAAGTATTCCGGACATGCCGGCGTGTGCATGGAACTACACAGATCCGCGGACATGTCTCCGGGAACCAGTTCCGAGAATCGTTCCATGGCTGTTCAGTCGTCGGAACTGTTTAGCACAACTCTGTGTGTAAATCCCCCCCCCGACTGTTACTTGTGTTCGGTGGAAGCCTTGCATAGGCACCAATGTTCCGACGTCCATTGGTAGTGTCAGATTCTTACTGACTTAAACCACCTCCCTGGGAATCTCTCCGTTTATTCCCCCGCGGAACTACCGACAGATTCGAGCTCTTTGCTTCGTCACGTGGTGTTCAGCGAATTCGCGTTCCGCTGCCGTTCTAAATTCCTTAGATCGCACATTATTCGTACTGCCGCATCATTTACAGCAGTCCAGAGATCTTCTTCAGCGTATATTGAACTATTTTTTCTGATGTTGGCCGTTCACCAAATTCTTCACACAATAAAGCTCTATCGCTGTCATAGCGAGCTCATTCGAAGAAAAGGTGTTCCACGTTCTCTACCGCGTTTTCGCAGCGGGGACAGGTTGACTCGCAGAGCACATAATGTGTACACAGACTTGATTCTCTTCATAAGCGTCTTCTTATTCTCGAAGACCATATTTGTGCCCCGTACAGCTGTATGGAGGCTACAACTCTCGCTAGCATTAACGGCTTCCCTTGTTTCGGACCACCGATATTCGACATGAGTCTCGAAAGAGTGCAAGGTGATGCTTGAAATCAAGCCGAGCATCAATCATCATTCCCAGGTACTTTATGAATGGGCTGGAAATAATGGTGTGTTCTCCGACTCTTATCGTTATTGTCTCTAGCAACCTTCGACTCGTAATGAGCACGTATTCGGTTTCGTGATCCTCGAGGTCTAAACTCATATCGCATGCTATATCAGTACTTGCGTTTCGCCCCGACCACAACAGCAATATCGTCCGCGAGCCCTGTAGTGGACACTTCCCTAGGGACTGGGAGTTTTATTGAAACGGTGTTTGCGGGGAGTTCTTCTTCATTACTTTAATACGAAGAAAACTGCTGAGGAAAGTCATCGTATTTTTGTGGAAGTTTATGATGAGCATGCGCTAGCTGAGAGAACGTGCCAAATGTGGTGATTTTGTCTTGGCCAACCAGCCAAATCAACGGAAAAGCCGAATATCCATGGCGCTAAGGTAATGCTCTGTATTTGGTGGGAAGGGTGTGCTAAAACCGGGTGAAACCATCAATGGACATCGCAACCGAACGCAATTAATCCGTTTGAGGAGAGCAGTGGCCGAAAAACGTCCGGAATATGCGACCAGACTCGAGGCAATAATCTTCCATCAAGACATCGCTCGGCCTCACGTTGCTATTCCGGTCAAAAACTGTTTGGAAACAGTGGATGGGAAGTTTTGCCCCACCCGCCTTATGGCCCAGACCTCACTGAAATACGGTTCACATCAGAGCAGAATATCAAAAATTGGCTTGATTCATTCTTGGCTGCCAAGCCGGCGCAGTTCTTTTGGGATGGGAAAGTCATAGCTTCAGGTTTTTTCTTAAATAAACGTTCAAATTTTGAAAAAAACCCATTATTTGGGATCGTATTCGGTGTTCTTTGGACGCGTCACGTACATTTTCCCATCAGAACCAAACAAATAATCTTTGTTTCATCAGACCAGAGGATGATCAGAGTCAGCGCTAAATTCGATCCTTTTTGAATATTTTTGCTCGAGTATGGAACCTTTCTAGGCGATCTGCCAAAGAGTTTTGCTTCTTTCAGCCGGTTTCTTGTCCTACGACTCGTTACTGGGGCCTCGAGTTCCTTCATTAGCTCGTTTGAAGAAGCAAATGCATTTTGCTTGCAGTGTCGCACTAGTAAAGTGTCCAAAAAACGTTTTCTTTCCCTAGTCTCCGGTTTGGGGCTAAAATGAACACTTTTTTCGAACACTTTGTAGTTTTGGATACTTCGTCCATTGTTTTCCCCGGCTTTTCGCAGGTCTCCCGCTCATTATCGGAAGTCCACGAAATCAGGAAGTACAAAGTTTGCCTAGAAAAATGGCAGCGGCAGTTTTTGTTTACGTTTCAATTGCTTTTCCGATGAGTTCCAAATTGCTGACAAAACCGAGAAGAGTGACTTAAAAATGTTAACAAACTGACACTGGCAGTACTCAATTTTTAGTATTGCACGCAGGAGCTATTGATGAACACTGACAACTTCCTTTGTTTCTATTATTTTTGTCCAGCCTAAAAAACATCCCACTCGCAGTTTTTATCATTCGCCGTAATCACAAGCTGATTAGACCACACGGCTGCATAGTCCTTAAGTGCAGTTAGGTAGAGTTTGCCCACAGAAGGGTTAATGCTGACCCTTTTTGCTGATATTTTGTTTATTTTACTGAGATCTTATGGCATTTAAAAGCATTGGACTGATAGAAACCATTCCGCCACTGTAAATCGACGAACTGTACGAAGATCCAACGATGGAGAGGCTAGGTCATGTAGAGCGGATGGAACCAATGCCCCGGCTCTTCGAATCAACCCGGGGGACGGTACAGCGACCCGGTGCAAAGGGACCTCAGCCGACCGTGCGCTGCGTGGCTGGAGGCAGCTACCTTGTTGGTGGAGGCCCAGGTCTACCCCGGACTGTAACGCCTCCTTAAGTAAGTAAAAGCACTAACACATGGCAGTATGTCTGGATGGATGTCTGGTTCATGAGCTGGCTGGAGCCGCTTGTTGGTCGAGGCCCAGGTTTATCCAGGACTGTAGCGCCTCCTAAGCAAAAGCGTACCCCATGGCAGTATGTCTGAATGTGCCAATGCATCACATTCTTGGCTTCCCCTTCGAAGAGATTCATACCGACTTATTTCAAGCCGATCGAAATCAGCCGCGTCATTTTGAATGACAAATGGAGTGTCAACCGATGCCTCATTGACAGCTGCGCGTAGCTCTTCACATGCGTGTAAACCACATATCAACAGCCACGTTTGGCCTAAAAACCAAGCCATACACCTCACTCACAATTCCCACGTCTCTCTTCGCGGTTCGTCAGCAATTTGGAACTCATCGGAAAATCAATTGAAACGTAAACAAAAGCTGCCGCTGCCATTTTTCTAGGCAAACTATGGACTTCTTCATTTTTGAATCAGCATTTCTGCTTTGTTGTGTTCTCGTTTTTTTTTCTCTGTTTTTTTTGCAAGGCACACAAGACAACGTCTAAACAAACACTTTCGTGCGAAGATAAACAACTTACTCGGCTTGTCATGTTTATTTGTTCAAGTGATGCTTAACATCACGTAACTGTCGACAATGTGAATCGAAAATCGAAAAGAAAACAAAACTACTCAGTCTCATATTTCCGCCTAAAAAGACTGACACTGACGACAAGTATGTCGGAGACAGAGGTACTAGTAGATATGGCATTGTCAACTCACTGTCCTCGCACAAAATACTGCGTCGACCTGCGTTAGTGAAACAGGAGAGAGACGAGAAGATCGTTATAAAACGTGAAACGTGAGTCCATCGTACGTCATTAGCGGCTGTATACAAGGCTTTTTCTGTGCATAGACAACGGTTCAATGCCGTGACTATCAGTCATAGCAATGTACAGTAAGAGCACTGTATACATTTTGGTGACCCCGGCGTGAGCTCTGTATTACATCGGTAGGCTTGGTCCTCCCACCTAGTGCCTCTAGTGACTCGAAGCGCATTTCCAAATATCCAAGAAAATCCTTTAATGATGGAAGGTCCCTTGGATGCTTCAATGACTGTTGCCACTGTGTGTGTGTCGATTTATCGAGTTCCTTCATTAGTATGTGAAGACTTATTGGATCCCAACAATCAGTAAGCATTCCTAAGCCGTGCAATGCTAGAAGACATTCCTGAGTGGTGTCCTAGATGCTGTCGGTTGTGACAGTAACTTGTTGAGTGCGGCTGTTGCTAGCAACCGTTTGTGTTCGTATCTCTCTCCCACAACTCTCCACGCTGCGTCATTGTTTGCTTCTGTTGGTGTTATATGACGACCTGACTTTAGGAGGAAGATCTTGTGGCAATTTGCGATTGGCTGCTTGTCATCGAGCTCGCCAAAGATACCACGAAGCTTGCGCCATTTCATGTAATCTCTTGGCAGAGCTATCCTAGGTCGTTGCCTGTGTTCCTTGATGGCTTCTCTTGCGTTGAAGATTTCTGCCGAGCTTGATTAGACACCTCATGCAGTTCAATGAGTTTCTGCTGAGTCCTATCTTCAAGCCCATAAAATTCGTGGATATTGTATCCGTTGGGTATGGCGTCAACGGTTTGCTCATAAATTTGGTGATGATTTGATAAAATTCCGTAGTCTTAGTTGCAATCTCTGTTAAT
This sequence comes from Eristalis tenax, assembly GCA_905231855.2. Taxonomy (NCBI): domain Eukaryota; kingdom Metazoa; phylum Arthropoda; class Insecta; order Diptera; family Syrphidae; genus Eristalis; species Eristalis tenax. The sequence goes on along the minus strand of HG993125.1, from coordinate 70,446,695 downwards.
CCAAGAAGTGTTCTGAGAGAAGTTCTGAGATCCCTTCTCGCCTGTTGTCTTCTAGCTAAGCCCTCAATGTGGCTATTCGGCACTAACTGACGATCAAGGGAGACTGGTTTGTTTAGTATCGGATCAGGGGCTTCTGCCCCCTGGTTGGTTTCTTGTCACCTCACTCGAATTCAAGAATAAAGACTTTGATGTGAGGTGACAGAAAAATGCGAGGCGACAAGTTGTCACCTCGTCTAAGAGAAGAAGGGGTCAATAAGCTGTGAAGTTGGCCGTCTCTACAACATCACCATCTGACAATTGTCAAGGCTGAGAGTGGAAAGTTAAATGTTGGGCAACTGCATCTGTCAATGGGCCTATCTTGGCCTAAGTGTGGCATAAGGCAACTCCTTTTCTCATTGAATGGAACCAGCAGCACTTAAGTGAAACATGCCTAAACACCCAGATGCCTAGCATTTAAGGGGCCTTAATGCGCACACATCTCGATGTGACCACAATCGACTAGACTGTCCATGATTAATTGACAACATCGACCACTTTTACAGCGCCACCATCGATCACTTTCCTTGAGGTGCAGGGAAGGTACAGGCTGGCCAAGGAAAGCTAGCTTTGAAAAGTCAATTGTCAGTCTCTAAATTTGGCTGTGCGTCCGAAAGTAGGCTTAAGGGTAAACTGATGAGCATTCCTGGCGAGACGGGTATTGCGGCTGAGTTCATGGAGAGAAGGAAAGCAGTTGGCTAGCTTACTTGAGCATCGTTTGTTAAAACGTCTGCAATATTGTTGTCTCCTTTCGCTAGCTCTTGGATTCTGTCTAGTAGGTGCAGGGTGGTCTTGTGGGCAGCTTGGGGCCGATACACGCCTCACAAATTAAAGCCAAATGAGAGGGTGTGAAATATTTTTTGCATCGATTAAGGAACCTCAAATATGTGAACGTTCCAACTAAGTGCCGTGTTGGAAGGATTTCCGGATTCATCGACACAGGCGCCATTCATGGATAATGACTGACTATCAAGGGTTCGCTTGAGTGACAGCATTGAGTTTTTGAAGCATTAAATTCCACTCGGTTGTTCTTTCCCCAATTAATTATGCTGTCAAGATCGAAACGCTGCCGCTCCAATCCAACGGCCGAAGGGCGGGGTCGTGTGTCTTGCAACGAATATGAGAAGCTGAGGGTGCTGTCATCAGCGAAGGAATGCGTTGGATTAGAAGCAGCAGACAAGAGATGATTTATAAAAATGAGAAAGAGTGTCGGAGACAGAACAGAGCCTTGGGGAACACCAGCATTTTTTTGGTGGATATCAGACTTGAACACATCCAAACAACTTTCCATTGAAGAAGAGATTCATCGACACCATAGGCACTCATTTTCGACAAGAGAGCTTGATGCCAAACTCCGTCAAATACTTTAGAAATATCAAGAGCATCGATCTTGCTGTCACCTGCATTGTGCAAAGATTGGTTCCACTTTTCGGTGAGATAAGCTATCAGATCACCAGTGGACCTGTTGCTGCGGAAGCCGTACTGCCGGTCATTAAGAAGCTTCCGCGATTCAAGATATTTCAGAAGCTGAAGATTTATCAGCGTTTCCATGACCTTAGAAAGAAGGGACTTAAGTGCTATGGGTCGGTACGAGGTGGCTGACGAAGATTCGTCCCTTTTTAGGCTCGCGCTGGACAAATGCTGCTTTCCGTCTGCTCGGAAAGAGATGACGCAGTGGTTTTGCCAGCGCAGAGGAACACCTCTCCAGAAGTACAGGGGGAGTACTTCTAGTACAGAAGAAGAATGGCAACCATACGACATTACCACAAACACTGGCATACGGCATAAAATCAACCACAACACCTTCGGTTGTACTGACCAATGAATTCTCGTTGGGTGATTTTTTGCTGCTTGATTTGTTCGGATGATTCGTAGGGCTTGACGCCATTTTGGCTTTTGTATGCATTCTATGTGCCGGAGCCTTAACATGAAGTCGGGTGCAAGGTCTGAGTCTGAGAAATCGATGACGGTCCTGGGCACCTGCTTGCAGTCATCAAGACTAAGCAGTCCTGCTTCGTGATGACTGCGTCTCTACACCGAAGGTTTGGGCGGTTCCCCTCCTTCTCCAACTAAGAGGCTCCGATTGCGCATTGGTGCTCATGGGCTCGATGTGGCCGAGTCAGTGCAGTCGACATCCTCATCCTGGCGCAGCGCGTAGAGTTGACGGTTTTGTCGTCTCCTCCATTCACCTTTCTCACAGACGGGACCTGCGGGACTTGCGTAGAGTGTCTCTCTGCAGGTCTGCTTATCGTCCAACAGGAAAGTTTTGTGGTCCTTCGAATCAGCAGTGTTGAACACAGTTGTTTCGACAAACCGAAGTAACACCGGTTGCCAAGGGCGGTTCTACGTCGAATCTCCACTGTGATGTCGTTTGTGAGTTTTGCCATCCTTTACTACCTCGAAATTCTAGTTGCCGAGCATGATGTTTTGTCCTTGATGGTGTTCGACGGAACGACGGAACGAACTGCATACATTTGGCTTGGCTCTCTTTGACCTTGAGAGCAGTTCGTATCGCCAGTTCTTCAAATGGGAACACGCGACTCATCGGCAAAACCCAACAGTTAGACGGGTTATTAGAAGATAGTGCCTTCCGTGTTAACAGCTACCCGCCGCACTATGTTCTCCAGAAAAAGATTGAATAAATCACATGACAGCGCTTCTTCTTACCGAAATCCGGTGCGGGTTTCAAACGGCTCGGAGGCCCTTGAGCAGATCTGCAACACAGCCGGATCAACTTTCTCGGGATCCCGAATTCGGACATCGCTTCGAAGAGATCCTTGCGATGAATGCTGTCGTGCAAACCGGCCTTAGGCGTTCACACAATACGCTGGGCCGGCGACCGATGTTGAGCAGGCTTACATAACCCCTGTAGTAAGAGGTGAGATGATCGCCTTTTTTTGTGGATGGGGCACATGGAGCCAGTCGTCGGGTATGCTTTCGTCTTCTCAAATTCAGCAGATGATCTGGTGCATGCTCCTTACGAGAGCATCGTCACCGCCCTTGAAGGACTCCGATGGGAGAGTTTGCTCGTCAGCTTTAAATGGCTGTGCCGACTTCTTCAAAGCTAGGTGGGGCACTACTTCATCGACAGGAGTTGAAATGTTTTGATTGCCTATCAGTCTCTCCTGGCCAGGCCTGCTAAGCAGCTGTTGGAAGTGCTACTAGCTTACCTCGCAATTTCGAAGAGTCTGGTGCCCTTCCTAAAGCCATTTTGTATTTACAAGGACTCTTCGAAATTCTTGAGCTGCGAGAGACTTTTTCTTCAAGGCGTAGAAGCTTCTTCTGCTCCCGTCTTCTAGGCCGGTACTCCTCTTGCGCTGCTCCAGCTGCCTGTGGCAGCGTCTTTTGGTATGTCTCGTCGCATGCCTTGCGTTAATGAGCTCGTCATCGATTTGGTTGGCGGTTCGTCCGGAGATCACCAGGTTTGCTGTGCGGAATCGTTTGCGGGGTGAATCTTGGTCTTCTTCATCGAAAGTCGTTATCCGTTGTTGTGTAGTGGAGCTTCCCGATTACTTGGCCAAAGATGTCCTCCTTGCCAATTTTTGCATTTAAGTCTCCGAACACGATTTTGGCATCTTACTCCAGACAGGACAGTGCTTGAGCTCGTACAAGTCCTCCTTGGGTTTCCCCGCAGATGCCTGGTTGTTGTTGTGGATGCGGATCACAGACTTATCGACTTGAAGTCGACCTTAACCGTTTTCGCACAGCGAATACAGTAGAATCTCGTCAATGTGAACAAATTAACACAACGCGGTCAGTTGACAAAATGAAAACTTCTAGTTTTGAGGTTGGCATAAACCTTTACTAAGATCTTATGAAACCAGTCGTTGTCATCCACGCACTTTGAGTGAGTTGTACAGCACAGGCACATTAAATCCAGAAGACCAGGGATTTTTGGACTTTCCACTTATGAGAGGTTTTAATTTGTCCGATGGTCCGAAGATAGTAACACGTTCCCTTCTTGTTTCTTTTCCTGGTGTGGGCGCTTCTTTGGACAACACAACGCGATCGAGATCTCATCGGCATTATAAATGTAGCAAGGGCGTAGGTTTGAAATTCTTCCAGGAAGGGCTTTACAACTTCATGGCTTGCAGAAAATTTCCCCCACCCCTCATAATTGTAATATTTGAACTCCATGACGTTCTCGAAACTTTTGCTAGCATTAAAATTAGAATATTCCTTTATCATCGTAATCTTCTGACCCCCAAGCTCCACTAAAGGGGTCGCGGCGAAAACCATGCACGAGAGATCTCCAGACAACTCGATCATCCGCCATCGACTCTAACTCATCAGGAGTTATGCCCAAGCGTAACCACGTTTTTGGACTTGGTCCAACCATCTCATCCTGGGCCTGCCAAGCGGTCGCCTACCTAATGGAACTGCATGCGATGAAGGGAACATTCGAGCCACGTGACCAAACCACCGAAGCATAGCCCTCTGCGTTCGAAGAAGCAGCTGTTCAATGTTGAGTTCCTCTCGCACTGCCGTGTTTCTCACCCTATTCCGGCGAGTAATTTCCACAACAGCACGGAGAAATCCCATCTTAGCAGCTTGTATTCGCGATCTTAGTCTTTCGGACATCACCCAAATTTCATGGCAATAGGTGAGAGTTGGAACAAATACTGAGTTGAAAGCCGCTAACTTTGCTTTGACAGCAAGCTCGGCTTTCCTGATTACAGATCTACCAAGCTGTTTTAAAATTGACAGCGTGACCAACCCTACAGGAAAGCTCAGCATAGCTCCTTCCATCACTCGTGGAAAGACCCTTAAACTGTCGAAATGATTCCTTGATCTCTGAGTGAGTCAGTCGCGATTGACACATTTTTGCCCGCTGTTGCTGAAGCCATTCAATGAGGGCGGGGAGAGTGCGATAACTTTGGCGGCAAGAAATGATAACGGTATTTTTAAAACAGTACCTGGATGGCCTAAACCTAAAATTGCCCCTAACTCCTAAACGGGGCGAGATGAATCCTTGCGTCCCATTGTAAAAAATGATAGTTCTTACCCTCTCTACATAATACCGTTATCACTCCTTGGGGCCAAAGTTATTGTACTCGTTTTGATTTGAGGCATCTCTGAGGATCGCTTACTGTGGATTTTGTCACCCCATACTTCTGCGATAGACCTCACCCTGAGTAGCCAGTTTCCACTTGTGTTCCTTAAGTGGTCCGAACTCTCCTTCGGCCACTCAACCATTTTAAACGAATGCAACTTTCTCCCCAATGACACCGACCGCCAAAGACACCGACTACCCCAAGCTATCTTCGAGAAGAAATTCTCCACCAGCATCCCCTCCAGACTGGACTGATCCCCTGTGCATCTTCACTGATGGCTCGAAGACAGACGAGGGGTGTAGGTGCTGGTGCCTATTCTCAAGACCCTAACTTAGCTATCTCCCAGAAGCTCCCTGATCATTGTAGCGTATTCCAGGGAGAAACTATTGCGATAAAGGAGGCACTGCCCTGGCTCAAGAAGAACATAATATCCAAAGGACATAGCACCATCTGTTCGGACTCTCAGGCCCCAGTCAAGTCCCTGGACAATGTCATGTTTAATCCGAAAACATCCCTTAATTGTAGGCTGTCTTTAAACGAGATGGCTGAGCATTTTAACATACACCTCATGTGGGTGCCGGGACACTGTGGCGTACCGGGCAATTGCAAAGCCGACGAACTCGCTAGGTGTGGCACATCCTCCAGCCAAACAATAGGAGGTGTTCCACCTTCCATGCCAATCGCTACAGCTCACCATATACTGAAAATACACACAATCAACATCGCCAATCGTAAATGGCTAGAAGGTACCACATGTCTTAAAGCAAAGGAAATATGGCCATCACTTTATATCGAACGATCAGTCAATCTGCTTGGACTCAGTAGATCTTCACTCAGGACGCTCACCGGCGTCATAACAGGGCAATGCACAATTGGATTGGCACTCATGCCCGTAGGTTGGGGTTCCCCTAAAATGTCTTCTGTTGAAGCGGCATGCATGAGGAGCAGGTTGAAACCACAGATCACCTACTCTGCTCGTGTAGCGCGCTGGCAGATAGTAGATACTTACACCTAGGGGCCTACTACTTCAACAACCTCAATGAGCTAAAAAGCGCCAGAATTAGCCAGCTAAACTGCTCTGTCAACAAGCACCAACTGGTTTTAATTGTCAATCCGTGTGGTATCACAATGGGTCTACTTTGGCCGAAGTGTGACTGCCTTCTGCAGCCAGCCACTATTACCCAACCTAACCTATGTTCCTCAAAAAAGAAAAATATGGTTGGCTTTATTTATTTGCTCATTTAATCACAAATTAAGGGAAATGCAGTAGATTTTGCTTCCAAAATTTCTATCTCCGCGGTAAAACTGCCTCCTCCCTTTTAAGACCGTTAGACTTTGCGGAATCAAAGGCGAGATGAAAAATGCAGAAAATGGTCATGTGTTCAGAGTAGCTTGCATGTGCAATCTTTTGTGACAGCCGTAATGTTTGTCCCACTCTTCTTTTTCATTATCCCTCGTCCTGTCCAGCGTATTTCCCTATTCGCTGTACCATCCGCCTTTAACTGCGTGAGGATCCTTTCCATGAGGCCCGCTCATGGAGTATAGAGTGTTCTTACAGTCCCGGGAGATGGTTCATGTTCTTTTCCTTGTCCGTGGGCGGGTTGTTAGCCCTCCGCATACTTTTCATTCATCTCACAATGAATGTTACAAGGCTGTCCAGAGGGCGCCGCGGCTTCGCTTTACGTTACCTTCATCTATTCATCGACATGGATTGTTGCTAGCGTCCCGCCGTGTTGGGAGCGATCAACAACTTTACCCTACGTCCATGGACCCTACCCCCCGAAGGGGATACAGCCCAGAAATGGGGAAATAAAAATATAAAACCCAGTTCCGAGATCAGCCGCGTATTGCATCGATGATTACCAGACAGAGTCATTGGGGCTTAGACGAACAAAGCCATTCAATTAGAATGAAACAACGTGCCGACGGTGGCGCCGGTGCATCATTGAATATTCAAAACCTAAGCCCCTGGTCGTTCGTCGCGGGTCATTGGTTGATGGTCACCAAGTACCAGCGCTTAAATGCATGCAAATCCCCTCGCCGGTCAGAGACTTTGCAACCCCTTCACTTTTGGCCCAACAAGTGCCGAAGCAAATCACGAGCTCTTGCCGCCACATTTAGGTGTCAACTTTGATTAAGTCCTTCAACAGCAGTGTATCCTGCCGTCCATCATGAGCCGACCGCCATAAATCCACTCACTTCTGGGCCAAAATCAAACAGGTTCCCGGAATATCTGCTAATGTCTGCGCAGCTGCCGGAGAACTTTTGCGAACCCGCCGCCGCTCAATCGCCCGGTACGCACACAAGAGGACTCGGTTTTTTTTTTTTGGAAAAATTTCATTTACATCTTCGTGCCTCTTGTGCAAAGCCTGCCATCAAACCAGTCCTGGTGTGAATTCGTTTACTTCCTTCGCATGACAAATGGAATCTCCTATTTGCTTCGGGGGCTGTGTGCGTGGCGCCCACGCGGGTTTCGGCAAAGACGAGGGAAGTGACTTCCAGCATCCCTTTTCATTTTGCCACGTTCCACGCGGCAAGGCGTGCGTGGGTGGAGTGGGGCTATTGTTTGTCCATATTCTCCCTTCCACCTCACGAGTGGAAAAGCTAAAAATAGAACACCCACTGTTTCGTCGACGTAGTGCATTGCTCACACACACACGCACACACACGTCCATCCCCACTGCCGCCCAGAGAAGCAGCGTGTCCTTGCCATGCTGAAGGAGAGACATAAGGTCATGAGGAGCTTTTCGGAAAAAGGTGACGTAGATGATGGCTTACTTCTGAAGTCAAGCGAAGAGAGAAAGAGCGAGCGAGAGTGGGCGTGTAAATGGTTCGCATTAAAGCACAACGATTCACAATTAAAATCATTGAGTTGAGCTCCACTACTCTTGGACGAGGTGGTGGCTAACACCGGGCTGCGAAGATGATGGTTCCATTAAGGATTCTACCTCGTCAGAGGTTGAATATTCATCCAGGACGGGGATGTGGGATGAAATAATTTCGCTCAAGGATCGTTCCTCCAGTTAATCCCCTCGGGGGTGTATGCATGGTCGTCGACGACACACAGAGCAAGTTTCACTTTAACCCATTTCGCGAGGCCATTCCTCGAGGGGGGACGGCGAGGCGCGGCTCGACGTTGTGAGCTTTCAAAAGTACCCTGTGTACGTGGCAGTGGTGCTGGAGTTCCCGTCTCCCCCTCGCTTCGCAGCGAGCAGCCGCAGAGGAGGGCTGCGAGGTACAAGGATACACTTGTTGCGTCCGGTAGTAATGTTTGCGCAACATTTTCCAGAGGTAACGAACCGTGGAAAAAAAAGAGAGCACAACAACAACAAATTGAGTGCCCTCAAAGCGCAGCGCGCTTTTCTGTGGGCGAGGAAGGCGTGGGATTGTCCATGTTTTCCGTTTTCTGGCTCTGCCGCACACAAGCAAAGGGCACGCGTCTTTGAGTGACGTGAAATCGAAAACTTAATTTTTGACATTTCACCCGTGAAAGGAATCTGCACGTCTTCGGGTGTGTGTGTGTTTAAAAATAGTTTCAATCTGGAATCTGTTGATACGTCACAGGGGGAGCCGTCACGGTCGACACAAAGGGTGGAGGAATTTATGATGCAGTCATTCAGCCAGCAGCCGGGTACCGATGAAAAAAAACAGATTGCTCTCGAATGTGTCTGCGCGGCGACTGGGCGTGTGGGCGTGTGCGGCGGCGGCTTCGGGTCTTTGTGGGTGGCAGATTCAGCTGATAGTCCGGGGAATATCATATGAGGCGTATTTGGTATTCAACCGAATTAACGAACTGATAGGGATCCTAATTTGTTCTGTCGAGAGGAGTCGCTTTTTTGTGATAAATGATGCGGGAGCTGTGTCATTTGAATAGGTGGTTGAACCTTTTGAGAAAACCTTGAAAGCGGTGCGGGGGATGATGGATATGAGGCTTTACAGGCGGGTTGTGGTAGCAAGTTGGTAGTGACGGCAAACATTTTGTGGAGGATGCTCTTCTGCCTGAATGGTGGTTATTTCTTTTGATCACCTGAACTATTTTGGGCGCAGGTTACATCGGACATAAGCCCTTCGTATAGTAAATTAAGGTCATGCGATATTCCTGCAAACTTCTCAGCCGTAGAATGTTGACTGGACGTTACCGTGTTGAGGGAGATCTTCGAACACATTTCAGTCCAAAATCTACACAACAACGTCAAAGGCAAGTCAGCAATGCCAAAATTTGCGCCGTTTCGTAGTGGCGTCTTCAAACAAATGTGGTGGCCCTGAAATTGTGTTGTGAAATATTCAAAAACTGTGAAATAAACCTCTTTTTTTTTGTTTTCTCCTTGTAGTCAAATTCTTCTGCTCTGGTCCTTTGCATCATTGTCCGTACCATCTTTAGAACAATAGTCGCGTGTCCCGATGTCCGCTTAGATCCTTTGAACCGCGCAACGGATTTTAATGCGGTTTTCGTCAATAGATAGACTGATTCAAGAGGAAGGTTTATACGTCTGCAGATTGACACCTCATTAGTAACTACTTTGCCAAGATGAGCGAATCTAGGCAAACCAATGTCGATCTTAATGCGGCCAGTAGATGTTGTTCTTAATAGTTACGTAAGCCTAACCTCACCCTCCCAACTACCAGCCGCCCATCGTTTCTTTTCAAAAACCCTTACAAATCTGAATGACTCGGAACTTACTCTTATATCCATTCTGTACATCGGAAGTGCATGCAACAAGAGCAAATGTTAGCAATCGACGCTTGTTTTTCCCATACTCGAACTCGAAGCGACCCTTGACATTTTTATTCAGCAGTTAGTTGCAGGCAGGGCTAAACTCTATAAGCTACGATGCTGTAGACTGGGTAATTGCGGTGTCCCCCAAGGTGGCGTGCAGTCACCCCTTGTATGCAACATCAACGAACTACGTTTAACATTGCCAACGGCAGCGTGTAGATTGCCGGACTGTCCGAAGATGAGACTTATAGAGAACTGATGTGCCATTAAATGTTGGTTGGACCAACACCCTCATTTTAAGCCGAATAAATGGGGGTGTTGCTCACATGCTGCACGTTACCATTAATCTAGCTTAAAAAATAACGAGATGTTATGTAACTTAACTTCGTGTGGGTTAGGAGAAGACGGGGTTTGAGGTCTGAGTGCTAGAGCAGAAGCTAAAATTGGTTACAAGTCACTTGCTCCTGGACAGCATGGGATGCAATGGAGCCGTAAGCCAAGGCAGATAGAAGAGACGATTGTTGTTGAAGAAGATAGAGTTGCACAGATTGTTGAACTTCATTGATTGAAGTCGTTCTTGCTGTGACGAGGGATTTTTACGAGGCAGGGCTCCAAGGGAAAGTCGGAGAACAACCACGTTGAATGCTTCCTACTCGGAATATTGCGACTGGGTTAATAAGGGCTCTAGGCTTGAGAGGATATTTCAGGAGAAAGAATCGTAACCGAGAGAGAGAATTCTATCGTTTTACAAATTCAGACGCTGAATTGACTTTGAGAACTATGTTGTCCATTTTGTCAGGATGTTCGAATCACAGTTTAACCCAACATCTTAGATTTGATATTGGTCAAGACAATGTAGCCGATGAATTTTTGGCTTTCCGGACTACCCTCAGCTGATCGGAGAACACCCGGGCTTTCACGCAGCGCTTTCCCTACTTGGGACTGAACGGAATGCGGTAACAACATGGTCACCATGTAGCTGCTGGCGAAAATTTGGTTTCTCTTTACCCCACCCGGGTAGTACCCGTTTCGACAATTACCCGTGTACCCAGGTGATGCGGGTAATACCCAAGTTAGAGAGTACCCGGCATTGACACTCGACATCATCGGGCGAATACGGGCAAATACTCAATACACAAATTGATAAAGAACACGTTTATGTGTGAACCTTACACCATTGCGAAGAAAGGAGAAACACCGATGAGAGCACAAGTCATTAGTACCCACCAAAAGTAGTGGAAGTACAATGTCTTATTTTTAAGCATGCTTTGAGTGCGAGATGTATTTGAATTCATTGTAAGTAGCCGATTAATTTCGTCTAAATTTACGGGAACCCACGATCATACGGGTAGCGGGTAAATTGTACCCGAGCAATACCCGGGAATGCGGATACCCGAGTGAATACCCGGGACTGCGGATACCCGAGTGAAAACCCATTTAACAAGTTTAAATATTTATTTTAATCGCTTAATCCGTTTTGGTAAGCTCTTGACAACACAAGTTGCACTTATCTGCTTTTACCTGTTTTCGTTATGGACGGAATAAAAAGGGAAGGTAGCTCGAACAGCGTGCAAGAAAACAGCTAGAAATATTTCAGAAATAAACTCTAAACTGGACGTTCTACAACGCTTGCAGAATGAAGGGAAGGCAGTTGATATTGCTCGGTCGATGGGGGTACCTCAATCAACTATCCGTATTGTGAAGGCGTTTGGATATAAGCTGAAGCTCGAATATCCACTTCAGACACTAGAATAACAAAAAAGCAGACCTCCTGTAATGAAAAAAATGGAAAAACTCCTATTTACCTGGATTCGATAGGAGAATTCCGGTGACTACTGGTGTGACTCAGGCAAAAGCTTCGAGCTTGTTTAACAAAGTTAAGACTCAAAATGATGTGGATGATATCAATTTAAGTGCCAGCCGCGGAAGGTTCGACAAATGAAAAAAAAAAGGTACCAGCTTCACAATGTCAAATTGAGTGGAGAATCTGCAAGCGCCGACACTAAAGCAGCAACCAGTTTCCCAACGAAGCTCAAGGAAATTATTCAAGCAGGAGGTTACGTCCGAAGCCAAGTTTTTTAACGTTGAGGTTCCAGGAAGAGCATTTATAACTAAGGCAGAAATTAAAACACCTGGTTACAAAATTTCCAAAGAGAGACTGACGCTTCTTTTCGGTTGAAATGCACAAGGAGAACTTAAGCCGACCTCCCAGTTATTTGGCGGTCAAATAAAATGGCATTTATAACAGCGGCCCTCTTTGACTGAGTGGTTTAAGAACGGGTCTTGCCTCAGAAAAATCCTTTGATCCTTGACAATGGCCCTGGCCATCTTAACAGTCTGCATGAAACTGTTCAAAATGTGAAAGTGATTATTCTACCTTCAAACACAACATCACTACTGCAACCAATGGATCGAGGAGCTATAGTTTCATTCACAGCATACTACCTCCGAAGGACTTTCAAGCAAATAATAAAATCAATTGACGAATGTTGGGACAGCACAGGAACTGAAACGACATTAAAGAAATTTGGCCTAAATTCGACATCTATATAAAATTAAAAAAATATAAAAGAAGCTTGGGTAGGGTTTGGAGGAAAGTTTGGCCTGAATGCACTCGAGATCACGACGTGGATGTTCAGTCGAACGAAGAAGAACGGGTAGTTGCAGAGGTATTATTTTGCATGTGAAATCGAATTTTCTGAAATCAATGAAGATGATGTTACCGAATTAATTAACCAACAAGAGGAGCCTCTTGCTGATGATGAACTTCTTCAAGACGTACAAGATTCAGTAGAAACATGTTTGCCCAAGCAATCAGAAGATGACAAGTTTTCTGCAATAGAACTTTCAGCTTGAAGAGGCTTTGAACATTTTAAATAATCATCCAGACAAGGAAAGAAGGGAATCGGTTACTTTTTCCATTACTAACAGTCTTTTAAGATACAAAAATCTGTAAAAACGAAGAAGTTGGATGCCATACAGACAAGTGTACAACTGCCAACTACATCTCGTGCCGCCGAAGAACACCAGTCAAGTTCGGTATCAGTGCTACTTCCATCAAGCGAAGAAGATTAATTTATCAATAAATAATACGTACAAGTTTCTGTGTGTTTATCGTCAAACATACAGTTACGTGCCGAGCGTAACGTTTTGAGAAAAAAATATATTTGCCCCAACCACTAGGCAAATTAAAAAACATTTTGTATTTTTTAATTTCGTGCGGTTTGCTAAGAGATGGCGTAACTTGTATTATTCCATTGGAACATGCGTTGGAAAGCTACTGTCATAGTACGTCATTTCAGTATATGTCATTCATTTGAAGCGTAAACAACAATCATTTTTTGTTCACTCAAACATGTCGAACTTTGAACCTGAAAAAGTGTTTTTGCGGGGAGTTCTTCTTCATTACTTTAATATGAAGAAAACTGCAGTCGAAAGTCATCGTCTTTTGGTGGAAGCTTATGGTGAACATGCGCTAGCTGAGCGAACGTGCCAAAAGTGGTTTGCACGATTTTGACTTGGAAGACGATGAACGTCCAGGGCAGCCAGAAAAGTTTGAAGATGAAGAACTGGAAGCATTACTCTATGAAAGCACAAGAAGAGCTCACAGAATCTTTGGGTGTCACTCAAGCAGCCATTTCAAAACGTTTAAAAGCAGCTGGATATATTCAAAAGGATCCTTCCTGGGTTCAACATGAACTCACGCCGACAAAAGGAAGTCATTTCTGCATCAGATTGTATTGGATCCATTGCGACCCCAAGCGCAAAAAATCATATGTGAAACTCGACCAACCAGACAAGTCAACGGCAAAGCCGAACATCCATGGAGCGAAGGTAATGCTCTCTATTTGATGGGATCAGAAGGGTGTGCTGTATTATGAGCTGCTAATGCCGGGTGTAACCATCAATGGACAACACTACCGAACACAATTAATCCGTTTGAAGAGAGCAGTAGTCGAAAAACGCCCGGAATATGCGACCAGACACGAGACAATCATTTTCCATCATGACAACGCTCGGCCCCACGTTGCTTCTCCGGTTAAGATCTATTTGGAAAACAGTGGATGGGAAGTTCTACCCCATCCGCCTTATAGCCCAGACCTTGCTCTTTCTGACTACCTTTTGTCCTCACTGAAGTACGGTTCACATCAGATCAGAATATAAAAAATTGGCTTGATTCATTCTTGGCTGCCAAGAAGGCGCTATTCTTTTGCCATGGGATCCACAAATTGCAAGAAAGATGGGAAAAAGTCAGAGCTTCAGATGGACAATACTTTGAATAATACTAACATGTACAATGTTCTTCTTAAATAAATGTTAAAAATTTGAAAAAAGAAAAGTAGTATAGGCCCAATATTAAACTTCATTTTAGAATATTGAATTTATGTTGCTGGCCCCTTACCACTGGTGGGCAGATGAGCGTCTCGGAAGGTTTGATGAAGAAGGTTGAACTCCGTTAGTTGGGACTGGATATTTATATCCAGTCCTGGTGTGACAGATATTGCTCATGAATTGTAAATTTGGTTGTTTTGAAAGTTGTAATCAACAGGGCGAAAAGCTAATATTTGTTGATGGTGATGCGTTTGTGAATGGGGTTGAAAGCTGGTCTTCGTTGTTCTGATCAATTGATGATGCGTTTGTGTCATCAGTAGGGTTAAGTGCTTTGTTGTTGTGATGATCCTCGGTTACTGTATCCATCGAGTACTGTGTGTGTGAATGTTGGAGGTATGACGGATGGCAATGCCGTAACTATACATTTATACATAATTACAAAAAAAAGCACTAAAATAAATGAAGTCATTTAAAATCTTTGGTGTCAGAATTTTTAATATTCAGTGCTTCGGCTTTCATCATTTTTTATTTACGTCGAGCCTGTCAGAACCAATTATCGAGGTATTCCTGTATTTATGTTTTAATTAAGATCAATTCCGCACCCTTCGCGTTACAATCAGCGTTACCAGATTATTTTCTTCACACCTGCTAAGGCTAGGACGAAAAACTGCTAAACCTCCTAGAAAAAACATAATAAATCCTATAAAAAACTGCGGGCTATTTTTCCTTGAAATGAGTTGATTTTAATTTCCGTGAATTCATATTGTGCATTGTATACAGTGAACTCTCTCATAAGCAATTGCTGGTGGTGTTTGGTTGGATGGGTTTGAGGCAGAGATGATGGAGGAAGAGATATTTCTCTTTCCAGTGGAAAACCCCCAGTCCATCGCAGTTATGCTCTCAAGTCACGCTTACTACTTTATTTTCACGCACACTTGTTAGAAGTAAAGAGCAACGCAATGGTGTTAGGCGGGAGTAATCAGCTTCGCTTAGCTCAAACGTAGAAGTGGCCCATCTCTTCCTCCATCATCTCTGGCTTGAGGGAAGTATAATCCGTTTATACAGCTGAACTCCAGTACTTTCTTGTGAAGGCAACTGCTGATGATGAGTTTTGTGCGGCCAGTAACTCTGGTGAATACACTGAAGATATGCACCATCTGATAATAATAATATAATATAGGCGGCGCTACAGCACATAGAGGGCCAGGGCCTAGCTTGTGTGCAACCACTCGTGTTGTGCGTCCTATTCCTTCACGAGTGGACCCTTCCACCTAACGTTTTATGCCCACTTCGAACTGCCAAATCTTAGAAGGTCTTTCTATATAGCTATAAGCTTTGAGCATGGTCCGCGTCTCGAAAAAGGGTGGGGCCGAGAAAATTATTTTGATTGTACTAGGAATCGAACCTAGGCAACGTACGCTTAACGCCACGACCACGTCCCGTAATGTGGGCCCAAATGGTATAGGTTTTTCTATTCTACAAATATGTGAACCTAGCCATCGTTTTGTTGACTTCTGAAGATCTGCTTCGCTGAACGGTTAGCTCGAAATTGGGATTTTCAACATAACAAACATTTTCGTATTCTTTAAGCAAATTTGATGGGGCGTATGTCCGAAAATTTGGCACTTTGGAGCCTAAAGTCTTATTTTTATGAAAGGGCACACATTTGGCCTTCAAACTGTCTCTTTTCCAGCTAGGATTTTATGAAGAGCTACCCCTTGAGGTGGCTTCTCCAAATACTCCGATTTTAAGGTGATCCGACCAGGAGTCCCTCAAGGGAGTGTCCTAGGTCCTACATTATTTTTGTTGTACACCAGAGACCCTTAATTTGAAATATAGACATATGTTCACACGGATTTGTTTAGTAACAACATAACTAAACAAAAACGTATGCACTTATGTCTATTGTGTTCCTTTATAAATAAGGTCAACTTCTTGTTTCAATGTTAACAAATGCTTACTTTTCTTATAAGGATGCTTTTCGACCATATTTTGAGAACATAATAATTTTCAGCGTCCGGTTAAAAATCGTGTAGATAATTCCGGTTTCCCTTCAAATTTGTCCGCTCATGAGAGGTGTCTGTTAGGAGAGATATAAAGTTAACACCGCGCATTTGGCCCTGAACCCCTATAGGGTAGCAGTCTGTATGCGAATTGCTGACTAATTTTATTCAGGTGCAAACCTGTTCACACATTCATTGAAGACCAAGTTACGTTGCGCTATTCGCACGATCACCGAATGTCAATTTGCATGAACCCGATACACGCGTCGGCATAAAACAGATGAGCCTGCATTCTGGATGGTTTTCCTATGGGATTCAATCTAGTTTTAGAGGCAGTCTGATTTTGGCCATTGGATCGGAAAGCAATAAATCGAATTAATAAAGAAAAGACTATTTTATTTTAACGAACGTAAGTCAAACAGTTGGGGGAGCCGTTGCCTCAACGTTCCCGATTTTTTTTCTGGAATCCCCTGACAGATTCCCTAACTTTAAATATACATTTGTTATAAGTGATAAATATTTCTTGTCATCAAGATAAGAAGTTAGTAAATTTAAGTGCCGATGTTGATTTTGAATAAAACACAAATTATTTAGGAAATTATTGTCATTTCTTTTTATTATGATAATATTGGTATGGTTCAATTATGTATGGAACAAAATATCGGCCAAATGGCCGCCGCGACCTCGGCGGCATACCTCCATCCGATGGTCCAAATTCTCGATGACGCTGAAGCATAATTGAGGTTCTATGCCGTTAATGTGCCGAATTATCTCATCCTTTAGCTCTTGAATTGTTGCTGGCTTATCGACGTACACCTTTTCTTTCAAATAACCCCAAAGAAAAAAATCCAACGGTGTCAAATCACATGATCTTGGCGGCCAATTGACATCGCCACCACGTGAGATAACATGGCCATTGAATTTGTCGCGCAGAAAAGCCATTGTTTCGTTAGCTGTGTGGCAAGTGGCACCATTCTGTTGAAACCACATATCTTCCAATTCGGACCATAAAAAGTTCTTTATCATTTCACGATAGCGAGCACCATTCACAGTAACTACCTGACCGGCCTCATTTTGGAAAAAATACGGCCCTATGATGCCGCACCAAACAGTCACTCTTTGTGGGTGCATTGGTTTTTTGACAATCACTGTTGGATTATCATTCGCCCAAATGCGGCAATTCTGCTTATTGACGAATCCACTGAGGCGAAAATGTGCCTCAGCACTGAAGATGATTTTTCTTCGAAAATTGATCATCCACTGTTGCCATTTCTTGCCACCATTCTGACCATGGACGGCGCTTGAAATGGTCAAGAGGCTTTAGTTCTTGAGTCAATTGCACCTTGTAAGCGTGTAAATGCAAGTCTTTATGCATAATGTTCATCAACGACGAGCGTGAGAGGTGCAATTGTTGGGCACGACGACGAGTTGAGGTGGACGGCTCATTATCGCGAACAGAAGCAATATTTTCTGCAGTACGAGCTGTACGAGCATGCACTGGTGTTTTCACATCTCCTACACCCCGGCTTGCTCAAATTTTTGCACGATTTTTCCGATTGTACGCACATTTGGGCGATTAAATTGACCGAAAAAATCACGAAGTGCTCGATATGCATTTTGATTTGAACGCCCATTTTAATAAGCCAGAATAACTTTAACGCGTTGCTCGATTGTGTATCTTTCCATGGTTCAAATTGAGTTAGTCTGAAATTGAGAAATGTCAAATGAAATGCAGAAAAAAACTTGGCGTTTAAGTGTGGATCACATTCAACATCGGCCCTTAAATACTAACCACCCTTTAGTTAAAAGTTAGTGAATGAAATTATTCGGAATCTTTATAAAGAACGTCGTTAAAGATAACATTTTATTTTAGCCTAAGGCTTCATCGCTCTGGCTTAACAGCTAATTTCTAATTTTAATAATTATATGTTAGCTTTGTAAATAAATAAGTAAATAAATAAACATTTTATTTGTTCAAACAAAGTTAAACTTACTTTCAGAAACCCCTGTTTTACTTGCAAAATTTACCAGTAAAAATATTCCTTCGCATGCAGCATTAGATGTAGGTACAATTAACATACATTTTGCAACACTGGCTCAAAATGTTTCAACTGAGTCTCAGTGTTGTTAAAACCCGGTGTGAAGAGATCTGATGCATATTCCATCATCATTAGACAAACTGCTCAATGGATCTTGGCTTGACTGACGGCTAGACCAACCGAGAGGCACATTTAATAGCTACACAATTTGGATTAAGGTTTTTAATTTTAGCTACGAAAAATCAAGAAAAGAAATGGTGCACAGTGTACAAAATTTGCTGTTTTGAAAATCTTTTATAAATTTGGTCAAACTGCTGTAATTTTAAAAAATGCTAAAAAATCTGCTGAATGTTATGTTTTATGATCAAATCCTGCTGTTAAGTCTGGTAACGCTGGTTGCAATACAAGAATGGGGAGAAATACACAAAATACAAAGGAACCCAAACCATTCTGTGTTCTTGGAGAAACGACTGTTGTTGTGCAACTTAAGTCCTCGAAATCCATGAAGCGATTCCCAGTACTGTCTAGATCAATGTTGCTTTTGTTTTACACAGAAATTTCACAATGTTGCCGACAAATGCATACATGAACTATGCAAATTTGGGTGTATCCAATAGCGTCACTGCCACTTGTGTTCATGTCAGATTTACGTTTCGAATTTTACTTTTAATTAAAAATGTCCAGCAACAGGAGAAATGTGCTAAACGTCGTCTGGGAACAGGGAACAGGAGCCTCCTGTTATAACATGAGAAACGGCAACGCTGCGAAAAGACACTTAAACCGCTTTTGTGGGTCTCGTCTTACTGAAGTCTACTAATCAATCAAGCACTCGACGGGTAATATGTCTTGAACGATGCGGTTTGAAACGTCCGTAAACCAATGAATACGTTGCTACCAAAACGATCGTTCTGAAATGTGGCTGCATATCAACTCAGCCAGATGGAAGACTAATAAAGTCTCTTAAGTTGATGTTCATTTAATATCCTTGCTTGTGGTTAAATCATTTCTAAGGTGTGCACTCCGTTGAACCGAAATGAAAGCTTCCGCAACAAGCACATGCTATGAAATAGATTCCCCCGGATTGTCTTACGTCTTTTTGTTTTCACGAACGGCAGACGATTAAGTCTAATTGACGCATTAGCCACAATTAAGTTTCTGGGTGAAAGTGATCACTAGTGCTCTGCATTCTAATCGCAGAGGTAATGGGCTCTTAATTGCGTTTCGAAGATAAGCTTCACCGTTGGTGAAAGGGAAATTGTGTTTAGTATTTGTGTACGTTCAAGCTGATCGTGATGAGGTACGTTAAAGAGTCAAAATAATAGGTTTTGATTGACAGAAGCAATGACCGTTGCGCTGTGGGTTGGTGCGTCGACCCCATCGCAACTGAGCCTACTTTGCCGAGGTTCGAATCCCGTTACGAACAAATTATTTTCACGGCTCCACCTTTTTTGAGTCACAGACAATGCTCAAGGAGTAAAACTGTCTTAGAAAGAGCTTGACATGTCATAACGAGCGGATAGCTTAATTAACTGAGTTCATCATCATCATCTTCTGACCCGCATGCTCCACTAAAGGGGTCACGGGGTAAACCACGCACGAGAGATCTCCAGGCAACACGATCCCCCGTCATCGACTCTAACTCATCAGGAGTTATGCCCAAGCGTAACCAGGCGTGTTTTTGGACTTGGTCGTCCTGGGTCTGCCAAGCTCTCGCCTAGCTGATGGAATCGCATTCAACGTCCGCCTGGGAAGTCATGATGAAGGGGATTGTTATTGGGGATGAAAAATGGATCCATTACGACGACCCCAAGCAAATCAACGACAAAGCCGAATATCCATGGAGCGAAGGTAATGCTCTGTATTTGGTGGGATCAGAAGGGTGTGCTAAAACCGGGTGAAACCATCAATGGACAACGCTACCGAACACAACTAATCCGTTTGAAGAGAGCAGTAGTCGAAAAACGCCCGGAATATGCGACCAGACACGAGACAATAATTTTCCATCATGCCAACGCTCGGCCCCACGTTGTTTCTCCGGTTAAGATCTATTTGGAAAACAGTGGCTGGGAAGTTCTACCCCATCCGCCTTATAGCCCAGATCTTGCCCCTTCTGACTACCATTTGTTCCGGTCGATGCAGAACGCCCTCACTGAAGTATGGTTCACATCAGAGCAGAATATCAAAAATTGGCTTGATTCATTCTTGGCTGCCAAGCCGGCGCAGTTCTTTTGGGATGGGATCCACAAATTGCCAGAAAGATGGGAAAAAGTCAGAGCTTCAGGTGGACAATACTTTGAATAATACTATTCTACATGTTTCTCAAGAATTCCGTCCCCCCGACTTAGGCGAGGTCAAGATAGCGATATCTAGACTAAGGTCGAACAAAGCTGCTGGAGCGGACGGACTGTCCGCGGAACTGTTTAAAGCAGCTGGAGATGATCTGGTTGGGCGCATGCACCAGCTCATCTGTAAGATATGGTCGGAGGAAAGCATGCCCGATGAGTCGTTTGTCCGGTCCACAAGAAAGGAGACCCTTTGACTGCGCCAACTATCGAGGGATCAGTCTCCTTAACATATCGTACAAGATCCTCTCTGCCGTCTTGTGTGAACGCCTGAAACCATTCGTCAATAACCTGATAGGTCCTTATCAGTGCGGTTTCAGGCCGGGAAAGTCCACCATCGACCAAATTTTCACACTGCGGCAGATCCTGGAAAAAACCCACGAGATGCAGATTGACACCCACCACCTATTCGTCGATTTCAAGGCCGCATATGACAGCGTGCATAGAGACGAGCTATACAATGCCATGTCTAGTTTGATGACGATGGAGAACTCTCGCTGCTCCATCAAGGTCGGTAACGAACTCACCGAGACCTTCAATGTCAAAAAAGGTTTTAGAAAGGGGACACGCTGTCATGTGATTTCTTCAACATCATACTTGAGAAGATCGTGCGAAACTCAAATGTCAACACCAGAGGCACGATCTTCCAAAAGTCCGTTCATCTGCTTGCCTACGCGGAGGACATTGATGTGATTGGACGAACACAGCGAGCTGTCAATGAGGCTTTTGCTAGCATTGAAGTGGAAGCAGCTAAAATGGGTTTGGCAGTTAATCAGGGCAAAACAAAGTACATGCTGTCATCACGAAAGGACGCACAACATCGACGCCTCGGACAGAGCGTCATAATGGGCAGCAGAAACTTTGAGGTAGTCAAGGACTTCGTCTACCTTGGCTCTGCAGTAAACAGGGACAATAACACCAGTACCAAGATCAAGCGCAGAATTACTCTTGCCAATCGCTGTTTCTTTGGGCTCAAGAGGCAATTGAGTAACAGAGCCATCTCTCGAAACACCAAGTTGACATTATATAACACCCTAATCATCCCCGTCCTGCTCTATGGCGCAGAGACATGGACGCTATTGAAAGCGGATGAAGAAGCTCTTGGTCTTTTTGAGAGAAAAGTTCTGCGTGCGATCTTTGGTCCTGTTTGTATTGATCTGGCGTCTGGAGAAGGAGATTCAACCACGAACTGTACGGGCTGTACAGCGGCATGCACCTAGTTAAGCGTCTTCGGATCCAACGCTTAATATGGCTAGGTCACGTAGAGCGGATTGACACCACAGCTCCGGCCCGAAGAGTCTTTGATTCCGAGCCTTTGGGACAACGCATAAGAGGTCGTCCTAGAACAAGATGGCGCACACAAGTGGAGAAGGACCTCAACCAACTTGGTGTGCACAACTGGAGGCAGCTGGCGAAAGATCGTGATGGCTGGAGAGGCTTGTTGGTTGAGGCCCAGGTCCACCCCGGACAGTAGCGCCAAACAAAGAAGAAAGATTTTGAATAACAACCGCACTGCTAAATTTTGGACTGTTACAATTTAAGTGCTGTCACACTGGAAATGAATGCCGTCAGTGAAGTGGTAGAACTTCTTTTCTATCAGTCAGTATTTCTTAATTTATCGTGCTTGCGTTAGTTGTACTCACGCTTAACTTGTTTAGCTTTGCGTCCTTTACGAGGACGACTTGAGAAGAACCTCTTTCCGCTGCTATGAGGAAGGCAACGTGCAGTATTAGCCTGGACTCAGGTAATCTTGTATGTTTATCAGACGTAAGGCAACTGTTGTAGCGTATAAAAGCCTGCAACGATAACGATCGAAGCGCGATCAGAACAGAATAAATAAGGCATTAACCTGAACCGTCCGTGTTTCTTTTTTGTGGAACATTGATTCTTCTTTTCACGTACTCGAAATAATGGTTTGTCTTATAAGTGTTCGCCATTCCTTGTCCAGCTTGTCAACATTGCCTTCCTCTTGCACCATCAAATCAGCCTGCCTCAGCTAAATTTTTGGGACTAATGCCTTGTATTGAGGTTTACTTAAATTACCTCGCTGCGGAATTTTGCTCAAAGAGTCAACCGACAATTTTGTAGAATAGTTTTACAAAAGGTCTTAATAGACGGCAAAAGTGGATGTTTTTGCACAGACTGGGATTGGAACCCTAAATCAAGCCCTTTAGCCAAATGATGAAAATAATGGCGCAAATTCATAGTCAGCTCATTTATAGTGCATAAAGTCGACGAGTATAATTGCAGACAAAACGAGACACATCGCATAACTGGGACTACATGGAAAGGGAAATGCTGCGGCAATTTGCGGAACAGAATTTGGAGGTGGTTGAAAACAGAGGCAACGGTATAAAAATGACACGGAGAAAAAAAGCTGCCTGGGAGTCAATTGCCACAAGTATGCGTGCTGCTGGCTATCAAAGGAGCATGGATAAATTGAAGCAGCAGTGGGAGCGAATGAAAATGGTCGCAAAAAAGTCCGCTACCGCTGTTAAGAAAGCAGTAACGGCAACTGGAAACTGCGTTACCGTACCGGTTGTCGATGCTTCAGATGTCCTTGCACAAGCCATGATTGCCGATGACTTGGAAGATGATAACATCCATACCATACTGGATATTTCCTGCACATATAGCGATACAACTGGCGCTTTAAAATCTCCTGCCGTCGTTGCCTTTGAATCAAGTATTCCACAAACTGCCGCAGTTCTTAGTCCCAAAAACGCCGGTAACCTTTGTATTGTATTGTATTGTATTTATTTTATTCAGATTCTTTTTTAAGCTTACATGGTCTGAGTTACCGCACATTGTCTTATACAGAGATTTGATACCTAATCGCATCTTTCTACTGAAATAGTTTAATATTGGTGATTATGAAAAACAAATGAGACATATTTATAATTACAATTTGAGGAGAAAAAAAAAAAAAAAACAAAAAACCTCACTTAAGTAAAACACAAAACAAAACAAAATTAAAATTATGATAACAAAACATATATCCGGGTATAAACGGATACTATAAATAAATGAATAGTTAAATTCATAAATTAAATAATCCAGAAAAAAACATAAATAAATAATAAATAAGTAAATAAATAAAGATATAATAATAATAAATAAACAAATAAATAAATAAATGAATGAATAAATAAATAAATAAATAAATAAATAAACAAATAAATAAATAAATAAATAAATAAATAAATAAATAAACAAATAAATAAATAAATAAATAAATAAGTTATAAACAAATAAATAAATACATATGAATTAATAAATAAGGATAAATAAGGATATTGCAAGAACAACGACTAGGAAAATAGATCTTTAACTAAAGTGTTGTCAGAATGTCTACATCGGACTTTAAATTTTGCCATCAGGGTGTTTATTCTTTCAGATATCAATTCAACATTAGCCCTTTTATGTAAAACCCTCGTAGAGAAATACCATGGGAGGTTTAGCATCATTTTTAAGAGTTTATTTTGTGCTCTCTGTAACTTTGCTATATGGCACTTTGCGCAATTACCCCAAACCTGGCATCCATATAGAATAATGGCTTGAAATATAACCTTGTGCAATATCATTTTGTTTTCAATTGATAACATTGACTTTCTGTTTACAAGGGGATATAAAAGTTTTGTACTTATATTTATTTTGTTCAGCGTTTGCCTCACATGTTGATGAAACAGTAATTTCGAATCAAGATGAATTCCTAAGTATTTTACGGAAGAACTCCATTCAATTGATGCATTAGCCACTCGCAAGTGATTGCACGGAATGTAACATGCTTTTCTTTTTCGAGTGAAAAAGATAGCTTGCATTTTTTCCTTATTTAACTGTATTTTCCACTTCGTAACCTTTCGTCTCCAAATGAAGATGTTGGAATAAGTGCGGATGCTGTAGTTAACGTTACCACTGACGGGCCAACCCCTTACAGGTCGAGGCAAAATATAATTGAAAAATTAGGGAAATTGCCGAAACCGCAAACATCAAAACATGATGTTTGTTTCACTTAACTCTGCCGCTGTGAATGGAAATTTAATGAAGAGAGGAAGCAATAATGCGATCCGTTTTGAATTTTTTTTTATAAAAAAAATTTTGGGAATTTTGGGTTGGGAAATTCCATGCAGGGCTCCTGAAAGTACAGTCCACGATTCGTTCGCGTTTCTTGCACATCCAGCAAATTTAACCCTAATTTGATCGCACCTTTACCGCACCTTTACCTCCTCTAGCTCTTTAAATGGATTCGATCGCTGTTTATATATTTTTGGCCGTGAAATTAATTTAAAATCTTCAAATATGTCCAAATCTCGATCCTCCGGAAACATTTTGAAAAAAAAAAACATCAAACAACTTTAAGAAGTCGAAGCTGACAATCGATTTAGATCCAACTTTATATCCTTAAAATCACATTCGACTCGTTTTAAATTTAGAGTCGACTTTAAGTTTATAGCCTACTACAAGATGACTATGAGTGGTGTAAATACTCCTAGTACTTTCGGCAACACTGTGGTGTGTCGACCAAAGGTGTGTGCCTAACCTTTGGTCGCTACACAACACTCCACCAGGATTGTTGAAGCTCCAACAACGCTCCCCGGCAAATAATCCCTTCCATTTTCCCAACTAAAACAATTTTGTGAATTATATCGCATTCAATTATACGCCCGTTCTCTCTCATTTCAGGAGTATCTCTCTCATCCCTAATTGGAGACCAGCTCGGAACATGCTTGCACAGATCCAATAACTGCGATCTTGAGACAAGCGACGAAATCGATTGGACTAGTAACACACCGACACCGAAACGAAACCAAATAACAACCCATTGCGACAGTGATCCGGGCAAAATCCGATTTGCAAAACAAAATCGATAACAGTGACACCTAGCCAGAGGGAAAATAAAAAGGGAAACGATAAAACCAACGAGTGCCACGCAAACAAACGAACTGGAGCACGGAGACGAAAACGAGTGAACGAAGGGAAAATACGGGACAAAAAGTGAAACAATAAGCGACACCAACAGAAACAAACAAAAAATAAAGAGAACAAAAATAATCGATCTAATTAACTCATATCAATGGTGAAAGCACCAATTGTTCTGACACCAACAGCACATCCCTTATCGAACGCCACGCTATCAACGGACGTGGCCGTTGAGGCGGATGTGGACGTGAGTGCTGCGGGGCTGAGGAACAATAATTTACTAATTGCCGATAACACATCAGGTGGGGTGGCTAACAATGCCGCTGATACAGCCATTGCTACTGCTACCGCCACCGCCGCCGCCGCCTCCTCTAACAACGATAACATTAACAAAGTCCACAATGATTCGCATTCCGTGACAACAACAACAACAGCAGCAGCAACAGACATGAGAGTTGAGGAAGAGGAGGACTGCACGAATGGCCTGAGCGCTTCCACTTCAGACTCAGCCGGCGGTGTCACCATCAAATTAAACGGCAACGACTCGGGCATTGTGAATGCCTCCAGTCCAACCAACGAGCAGAGTACACAAACCGACGACGACGACAATTCATCGATTTGCTCGTCGACGAACAGCATAAGGTACTACGCCATCGATCAGGGAGAAGTCGAAGCAAACGATGGAGGAGAAGAGGAAGCTGATGGCGACGACAACGAGGGGGTGGACGGGAAAATGGCTTACTTCGAGCCATCGAACATGCGCGATGGCGTTAACGCGAGGGATAAGGCCCTGGAACAGATCGATGAGCGCGATGAGCTGGCAGAGGGCGAGGACGACGATGACGAGGACCAAAACACGTACTGCGTTGGCCATTTCTACGGGCAAGATGAGGACGACCTAGTTCCCGAGAAGCCACCAGACGACCAAGCTGCCAGCCAACTGGAAGCCG
This sequence comes from Eristalis tenax, assembly GCA_905231855.2. Taxonomy (NCBI): domain Eukaryota; kingdom Metazoa; phylum Arthropoda; class Insecta; order Diptera; family Syrphidae; genus Eristalis; species Eristalis tenax. The sequence goes on along the minus strand of HG993125.1, from coordinate 70,420,302 downwards.
ATGACGCAGGTGGCGGTGGGAGGGATGCGCAGCCCCCACCAGTCACGGAAAAGGGTGGGCAGCGAGTTAACGGCGGCCTGGAATCCGTCCCCGAAGTAAACGAACCCGCTGAGCTCAGCGAAACCGATGCAGGCGACAGCAAATCAAACGAACTGCTTTTAGCGCTTCAAGCAACAGCAGCCGCCACCGCATCGTCAGCCGCATCGACCCACTTGTCGGTTGCGCCGAAATCCTACACCCTACCCGTTCCGATTCCGCAGATAATTGGCATCACTGGGCTGATGGCTCAACAACAGTCCTTGGCACCGACGCCACCGCATCACCATCACCATCATCCTCACCATCACCAGCAGCAGCAGCAGCCGGGAGGGGGTCAGCTGCAGCCACTGCAGTTAGCAACACTCGGGACGCATTCAGGCGGAGCAGTTAATCAACAGATCTCCCCCACTGCCGCCGCCGCCGCCGTGACGCAGCCAGGCGCATCCACTCCCATCCACCATCACCATCACTGTGTGCATCATCCGCACGTGCATCTCCACTCGCCGGGTCATCAGTCATCGGGCACAGGTGGGGCGGGAACATCGGCAGTCACTGGTGGCGGGGGCCACCCCCACACCCACATATTTCCGCTGCAAGTGATTTCGCTGACACAGCCGCCGGGAACAGCAGCAGCAGCTGGCGCACCGACTCCGTGGCCCCTTGTCGAGGCGCCGATTTATGTTGACGCTAACGGCGAGTACCGGACCTACTGCCCAGCCCATCCCCAGGGACCTCCACCGCGCGAGCATCGCGTCCTCCTGCAACTGGATGCCGGAGTCTCCCTGCCACCGCAGATCGCCGGGAAGCGAAAGGTTTTTCGAGGTAAGTCACCACCCTCCCCGACCATTTGTCGTTTGTTCCGCTTTCCGTTTTCCGGTTTCCGGTTGCCGTCTTTCGGCGGCGACATGTGCCGGTTTTCACTGATCCGACATAATGTGCGCCACTCGACGCCTTTCATGACTGAACTGAATTATCCTTTTCTGAACGAGATTGAGTGCGGGGGGCGGATGAGCCCCAGAAACGCGCGTCGCGCCGCTGTGCTGGGGCGCCTCGCAATGGACCGGAAGCGAATTGATGGGGTCGCCTCGCATTTATGAGTGCGAAGTGGTTTTTCGGTTTCTTGAGGAGTGTCCCGAATTTGAAATGAGTGCGTGCCTTGTCCCTTCGTAGGTAATGGCTGGAGACCTATGACTGAGAGGGGACCGATTGTGAATTGAATAAAGGGTTCGGCATGGCAATTGAGTGCTCATGGCGTGGTGACTGTAAAACGATTTTTGGCACAGACACAGCTGTGGACTTTGTTTATGATTTGGTCGCAGTAAAACGATTCTGAAAACCGCTCTGTGTGGATCGATGGCTGTTGAGCTGTCATGCCAGTGGCGCCAATTGGATTCATTAAAGTTGAGGTGAGGAGTTAACAGCGTTGATGAGTGGAACTGAGTGTCTTTAAATATGTATCAGCTTCAGGGTCATTAGGCCTGCTACGCTGTCAACCCAGACTCAATCTGGACCCACTAGGTGGGAAATCATTGGGCTGTGGTGCACGTGTTCGATGCGATGCGGAGGTCGTTAAAAAAAGGCTTACCAAAGGAGATGTCTCTCCTCACGAGGGTCCTCATTCGATGTCGTTTCTAGAAATGACCCGAAAAGTGGCTGCAGCATCAATCACTTTTCATTTTTTTAGGTTTTAGATTAGAAACCAGACATAATTTGCCAAAAGGTGAAAAGTTCTTCCTTAAAACACCGATTCGTCAAATCATTAAAAACGCGGAATACATCATTTAGACCAACGGACTTCTTTTCTTCTCAAAGCCCCGATACACCATGTGTGGCACTAATTCCCGAACCATTAACCACAGTTGAGGCTTATTAGCGATTTAAAAACCTCCCTCAACCGTCTGTCTTACAAATAAAAAACGTCATTTTCGAATTGCGGCTTTATTGTCTCAAATGCAAATTAGAACTGAGCTTAAAGCATTCCCTGCCGTCCAATCCGCAGCGTATATCCGGCGCGACGCAATTTGATCCCGTCCACCGGAGCCGTGAGAACATGTTTGCACCTGCCCCATCCAAAAGTGCTGCCTCAGCGAATACTCCCTCGGGTACTATCGCTGCGCGGTGTGTTAACTTGGTTGCTCAAGTCCGTGTGTCCATGGTGGTCCTTTTGGCTATCGCTGCTCTGGTGGTATTCATGCGGCTCGTTGTTCGTCGTCCTTGGAAGCACCTTGATCGTTGAAAATATATAAAACGGCTCAATCAGGACTTTTGGAAGCAGTGGAGCAGTCATATTTGCATCTGCTACAGCAGCGCCCGAAATGGCTTCAACAACAGCCACCAATCAAAGTTGGAGACATTGTTCTGGCAAAGGAAGACAATCTGCCACCTCTCCTACCTTGGTAGCGTTCAAGGTTCACACAGGATCGGAGGGTCTGACGCGCGTTTACGCCTGCCTCTCATAAGCCTCCAAAATGTGGCGATGAAGGAGGATTAAAGTGTGTGTTCGTGTTCTGAGCATTTTGGTAACCTCTGCTGACCACTTGGCTGTTGTGAATTTGTTGTCCTTTCTGAGCTCGTTGTTGCTCGTTGGTGCAGCAGTCGCTGAAAAGATTCATACAATTTCCCTGATGTCGCCGCGGATTAGAGAGCCAAACAGGTCCGCTCCCAAAACTACATCAATAGGTCCAGGTTCATTGAACTTTGAATCAGACAGGTCAAGTTCCAAGAACTCACTAAATGCCGTGGGATCTACCGGAGTTTACAAATCCGACATAAGACTTCCCAATTGCGGCAAGATAAGTGCCGAACAGTGTACAGTCTTTTAAAGAGACCACAGAAATATCTACCAACGCGTTCGATCTTCCTACTGCTGACCCGCCGACACCAGTAACAGGCACTGACGTTCGAGTTCGACGTATGAATCACTTATGAGCGCTGTCTAGCAAGGCTCGTAGAGGGAGACAGTGCCCAAGCAGGTTGGTTGTTGGAGTCTGAACAAAGACGGTCAGATACAGAAGTGCATGATTAGTATTGACGACGCATTCAGTTGTTTGCAACATAGAGTGATGTCGTTTTCGACAAGTCGAACATGTATATGGCGATGCGCAGGCGTTTTGGGTATGATTTCCCTTCAAACAGTTCCTGCACACTTTCGCCTTAACCACAAACTGTAATTTTTTTTTGCTGACGACAGTTGCCGAAACTCGGGACAAAACATAAGTAAGTGTCTAGTCTGGTGAGTACGTACCGGTCGAATATTGAATGATTTTACCACTTGTTCCTCTTCGGCTTAGAGCACTCGTTCATCGGGACCGTGTACTCGATTGTCCAAAAAGGATATCAGTTCTTCATACTTTGGTATATAACTTGGGGTCTCCAACGATATTTGCCAGTCCTTCAAAGCTGTGGCATCCGACCGTTCTGTGATGATAAACACAAACCGATCAGTTCGTTGTTGCATTTTCGCAGGTAATCTGGATAACTTATGTGAATCCTTGAAGAATGCAAGGCAGCATTCTGAATTGCGTTACATTTTGTCGGAAAAATATTCCGATCACCAGTTCGGAATGTCACTTCAAAAATCCTGTAATTCGTATGAAATCGGAAAAGTTTCCGTTCCAAAGAGAATTTGTATTTGTGTGTTTCCTACACGAGCTCCTGCACACGCAAGCAAAAAAAAACCATGAGTAACCCGAAAAATGTCGGGATGTAATCTGTCTGGCTGGTAAGAACAAATTGGTTTTCTTTCCTTGCTTTACCTTTATTCTTTCACTGAGGTTGACTGCTCTCCGAATAATACAATCCTTCTTATGCAAAAAAATAACCCGCTTTTCTTCGACTTAATTTGTGAATTTTGTATGTATTCTCTTATATATGTTTGAAAAGTGCTTGGCACACATGTATCTAACACCTACACCGAATGTACAAAAATAACACAAAATATCGAGAGTTATTGGCTCCGTTTGAGGTGTGAGTTGGTGCGTTGCTCAAGCTCCTTGCACGTTCTGTGTTCGAATCTGCCTGGAGTTGTTCTTTTCTTTTCTCGTTTTCATACATAGTACCACTTCTTTTGTATTGTTTTGTATACACTTTGTTCGTGCATTCTGCCAAAGTAATGTTCACGGTTACACCCCTTAACTCAGAGTAATGACAGCCTAGAAAAAAGCTTCTCAAACTTGGCCGTTCAGAGTCAGTTTGCAACTGCTGGTCCCTTCTCGATGAACTCTGGTTGGTCCCATACCGCAACGACCCTCGTACATGATCTTCAGGGAAAGCTTCGTTTCACTGTGAAAGAGAGGACCCGCCTCGTCCATTCTCTCCGAAGATCCTCACCAACCACTTCATCTATCTTCTCATCCATCTTAGCAGTCCTTCAACCAACCAACCCGTTCCAAAATCAAGCGTCCCTTGAAGGATCTTCGCAATGTCGAAACCCCGAATTTATGATTGCAGGCACACGACAAGCAGTTGCCAGAAGCGTCCCGAAACAACCCTTCACCCACTCCAGCGTAAAGTGCCAAGTGAGTGACCCTTTCAAGTGAGCACTCGTCAACATCACTCCCCTCGGGCAGTTGAACTCCCTCTCACGGCATCAGCAGCGCCCTCGCCATTGCCAACGCCATTGCCATCGCCCCAGCTCGAGTCTAAAGTTCCTCCACATCATCAATTAGTGATGGCATCGCTTTGAAGTTCTACATCCAACTTGAATAGGCCACTCGTGCTACCCTTGACCTTTCGCCTGTATTAAATATTTTGAATAATTAAACTGCAACAACTGCACGGCGATGGCATTAAACAACCCTGTGCCCAGTGTCATCGTAACAATGTAAACATCCTTCAAGGAAAAAAAAAATACAAAATACATCTCCCATCCCACAGGACTGCTGGCAGCGGCGGCGTGTGGGGCGGTGGTCGCCGTCGACGAAGACGGCGGCGAGGGGCTAAAAGGATACACACTGAAGTACTGCACTCAGTTTAAGTACCCGTGGCAGTCGTTGTCGTAGTCCTAGCCAATGAGTACGACGAGTACACGAAGAGTCAGAGAGCGAGAGAGAGATGGGAAGAACCAGTGCCCTGGTGTGTGTGTGTGAGTGAAACTTGGCGTGTGTACAGCGAAATGGCCTGCAAAATGGGTGAAATGGCTCAACTTGTCGTAAAATCCTTTGCGAAAATGCACTTTTTATGTTCCTCGTGTCATGCCCTGCCATATGTGTGCGGTAGCAATAAATTTCGTTCGAAACTTTTCTTTTTGGGCCGGGAGAGGGCTCTGCTTGAGCTGCTGGATCTGCTCTCCGTTCATCTTCTCCTGATTATTTTCCTCCCTTTTTTGGGATCATTCCTTCGCCCCCACTCCTGTCGCTCGTGTCGGCCGCATCTCTTGTCGGTGAAAATTGTGTTTATTTTGTGCGAGGACATTATGCTTTCGGTTTCTTATTCCGCCAAGGAGCCACGCCCTTTTCATTTCACTCTGCGTTGTGGCGGGGGTCGTCGCAGTCGAGGATGTGTGCTTGAAGTTTATTTTGTTGCGGAGAGATGTCCGACTCAGAGTCCGACAGGCAAGAAGCAGTTCGTGAATTCGATTGCACATGGTGTCTGTTGGAGAATGGTTTTCCCCTCTCAAGACTTCTGTGCTGTCCTGACAAGGCGCCTTTCAAGTCCACCGACATGACAATTCCTGCAGAGTTCTCGAGGCGGCAGCTGTGAGGTCAGTGAATTCGTCAGAGTCACGTGCATTTGACTGAGGTTCCACTCTAGATTGTTGTTTTCAAGTCGTTCCGCTGAAGCGCATGTGATCCGAGTACACAGCGTGTGCTGAATGAAATGCCAATCTAGACCGGAAACGAGTTTATTACCTTATTGCCCCTAGAATAGATTGCAGATTAGATACTGACGGCGTGTTCTATTTGCGCACCAAATGCACATGGAGGCAGATGGGCAGACACTGATTAGTGGACATGTCGATAAATTCACTCACAGACGTCTGCTGTGCATGCCGTTGGATCTGGAAACTTGACAGCCGTCCCTTTGGCACTTGAAATGGTGAACGTGGCAACAGCTGCGATAAGAAATTTCATAGACAGACGGTAGACGCGGACCCAGACTTAGTAGCGAAAAATGTCAGTGTGACAGCCGGCAGTTGCTTGGACATTCAAAAGTGTTGGCATTGAGTCTGCCTTCGACCTCTTGCTCTTATCTCATGAGTGGGGTTGTGGACGCCTTTGCGACCACTGTTGGAGGAGCGTGTTCTTTGGGCCAACAACGGCGCTCACAACCTCAAAGAGGCTGCCGGCGTCGGGTGAACCAGTTAACAAAGAAAAGGTGTCTCAACTTCCAGTTGGCAGCGAAAGTTTTGCTACGGACGTAAGAGGCCACGCTCCTCCTAATCTGTTTTCCAGATGATCTAGCCCTAAGATCACCTAAGATCCTAGATAGTTCAGAAATGACAAGAAGCCTGAAATGCTTAAATGTGGTCTACAGCAGTCGTTATGTGGTCATGATGTGGAATGTGATGTCGTTTAACAGACCACACGGAGAAGCCGCGTAGGCCCTTGACTCCTTAAGAACAAAAGGCTTAAGAACTGATTTCCGGTCATCATGTATTTGCGATGAAAATTGCTGCGTTAAAAGTGGATTCAGCGCCTATTTTGATGTGGAATTACAGTTCGAAGCGGGCTCAGGCCCAAAGCCGGTAAGCTCCAAGTACATACGCCAACGCAGGAACTACAGGAAAGCTAAATGCGCCCACGTCCATGGATAGGAAAGGGATGGTAACAGACAACAGACAACTTTTATGATCTCTCAGAAAAGACACACGGTCGTTGAGCCAACTTTGACACCAAGATCCACCGGGAACAACGGCGAGGGACACAAATCTCGTTCTAGAAGATCTCAACGATAAGCGTGGTAGAAAAGAAGTCCTTTCTAGATTTATTGTCACCTTCCAGTGGCACCACAACACGAGCGGAACTCCTCTGTTTTCTCAGGACACCTCTGAGAGGCATTTAGCGGTCCTCAGTTCTCTGACCTCGCAGCTACCGCCTCAAGAACATGAAAGGTGCCTTGTCAGGACAACATAGAATTCTTGAGAGGGGAAAAACAGAAGAGGCATTTGGCGGTCCTCAATTCTTTGACCTCACAGCTGCCGCCTCAAGAACTTTAAAATTGCCTTGTCAGGACAACATAGAAGCTCTGAGAAGGGGAAGAAAAGAAAAGGCATTTAGCGGTCCTCAGCAATCAAGGAGATTGCTCGCATTGCGATCGACGTCAGGCACTCTTGCAGAACTCTTGTTGCTCGAGCACTCCGACGATCGAGTGCCGCTTGCACCATCAATCAATGAAGGGAAAGTAGAACAGGAAAAGTTGTCAAAAGGCTACAGATGTGTATGCCTGATTAAGGGGGCCAATAAATAAAAGCCCAAGTATGACAGCTGGTGTACAGTGTACTGGTCATCAATGACAAGGCAATCGCTTATGCCGTGGACCCTGCATTATGGCCTGTGGGAAATTCCTCAACCAACCTCTAGTGGGCTAGTTGAACAATAAATACCCTCCTCAGGTGGGCAGCATCTTGCGATCTAGGGACTGTGCTGGTCCTCTTCACCAGTGTCATTCCGCCTTTCACCGCGACCCTGACTCTGAAAGAAAGCGCGAAGGATCTTGGTGTAATCCTTGACAGTTGGAAATTAAACGTCAACGAACGAGCAAAGAAAGCGGCCTGCGCCCTTCGGCAATAAATGGGGTCTACACCCCAAAACTATCCCGTGGATGCACACAGCGATTGACTGGCCTATTCTGACATAAGGCAGGCTTACCTTGAGGCCACAAACTTGAAGCTGTTAACTAGTTTACAGAGACGTGGACAGGAGCAATCTCCATCACTCCAACGGCGGGTTTAGAGGCTCTACTGCATCTACTTCGACTCGACCTCTCTGAAGGGTGCCAGAAGAGTGCCATAAGCTCACCCAATCCAAAGGCTGGCGTTCCCAACAAGGGAGGAATGAAACTGTAAAGAACCCATCAATCAACATCTCGACATCGATATACGTCTATACGGATGGTTTGAAGACCGAAAGAGGCACAGGCATGTGCCACCCTGTCACCTAACCCAATATTTAGTCAGTTTACATCGGCTTACCCAGCAACCGCGGCTTACCATAGGCAAGCCAACGATGGTTTCTAAACAAGTCCACAGTCAGATGAGAGCTTCCAAATTTCAGCACTAGCCAACCTCGGCTTGGAAACAGGAAGTTACGAGACGGGGAAAGAAACAAAAGTCTGGTAAAAGGAGTGGTCACTCACTCAAGGTAAGACTTGAATTGTTGAAAATAAATACATCGTTTCATTTTATTCCGCTATCGCTCAACAAACGCAAAACTCGGGCATTTTCTGCCCGAGTCTCTATCAGACTACATGACTACGGTGGTGTTTTTCAAGCCGAGGTCCTGGCGGTCAAGGAAGCGGCCAAAATGACATCATTGTTGGAAATACCATCGACTGATATTAACCCTAATTGACAGTCAAGTAGCCATTATAAACCAAGTCAAAGCTGTTAGGGTGCTGCCGCCAAGAGCTCAAGGCTCTTGGTACGCAGCACTCGACAAACAGATGAACTTGCCAGGAAAGGGGCCGAAATGGACCGATCCCAGGCAATCCCACGCGTTGAGTCACCTCTGCCTGGCGTCTGGAAGGAAGAGGACCACAAAATCATGGAGATGCGTCTAGGGATGCGGCCTAGGTTGCGCAGCACAAGGACCGACAAATGCAGTTAAGGGCTGCTGCGAATGGTAGCTTACTGGTAAAAGCAAAATCGGACTTACCCAGGATACCAGATGCATGGGCTGTGGGGACGTAGAGGAAATAGAGGCTACTCCGCACTACACAGTGACTTGGGGCCGCCCGGGGCAGACCCAATTTATGTCGCCCCTAGTAATTTTTTCACACACCAAAAAACCTTCTGTTTGTGTGTTCATCGAAGCGAAGAATTCTGACTCAGGGTATGCCAGTGATGATTTGATACACTTCGGACAGAATCATGAGACTGGCAAATTGTGAGAGGAATGACTGTGGCTGTGGTCATAAGCCTTGGGCAGCCATTGGAAGTACACTGAGAGCATGTCTACCTCGGGCTTGTAGTGAACAGAAGTAACAACATCAACGCGGAATGACTCTAGCCAACCGCAACGATTCTGAGAGCTTCTGAGAGGAAATTGAGTAAAATAGTCGTCACTCCGTGGATCCAAATTTCAGGCACATCTCCATACGTGGACTAAAGTTTGGGCCGTCTTCTCTTCCAAGCTTCGATTTGCCGACGTGCCTGAGCCTTGGCAGTGAGTCCAAAGAGGTGTTCAGTTGACGCAGTTACTCACTATGTGCTTTAATCATCGACTTGTCAGGGGACGCTTCCTGCAGAGTCTTCGGAGGTAGTCAGTTGCAGCCAGTTAGGCTGGGGGAGTATTTGAGTCATGTTGGTAGATACGGCAAAGCAAATCACATGGAGGACTTAAACGGTGATTTTCGAGCGACTTGAGTAATTCATGACTCCTCCCAGAAGGGCATCCGTAGCAGACGCAAAGCACAGCCTGTACAGACCAAAGACAACCGACCGCTATAAGGACCAAAGACCTTCTTGCATGAATGCTGACTGGAAGCGGAGATTTAGTTGTGAACTGTACGTAAGGAACTGCGAGTAAGCAGACGTGTGTGGATTCAAAGCTAAAGAAGGTTAGCTTAAGAAGTCCCGAAGAATCGTCGAACTTGTGGGTGAACCCAACCGAGGACGCCTGAGTTCGTGCGGCGCTCACACGAGGAGAAGAATCATTTGGTGCAAGCAATTCGAAACCGCCAGCTAGCTAGGAAGACTTGTTGCGCGGGCTGTAGAGCAACTGGTTCGACAACCTGGGCTATACAGCCTGGCCGACGTTGAACAAGTCTCCGATCGACGAAATCGGGATCACTTCGTGAGAATCTTCGCGAGAGTGGATGACCATCAATTCGGCACCCGTTCCCAACACCAATTGGCCTTATCTCAAGGACTAAAAATCACATGTATACAACCGACGTTGACCAACCACAAGACCCTCTCTTCACTCCAAAGCAGTGACTGCTGGCGCCTACTGGACTTGTGTTACATCATCAGCCTTTGCCGGCGCCATCTTCTCGAAGTCTCTCGTTCGGACCGTCGATTAACCGCAAACAGTAAATTGCCCCTATCCCCATCCATCCATCGCCCCCTCCCGCCCACTCTTAGGACGCTCTGCGTTCCGAGCACACAAATTGGCTTCACCGAGACCAAATGCCCTCGCTGTCCAATTCAGTTCACAGAACTGTCCACACGACAGTGGACAGCAGAGCTCGGCGATGAACTCAGTCTATAAACATCAAAACTTGGCCGCAGTCTGTTCATAAACCACTCGTTCTGGCACGGAGCGCACTGCTCGGCGAGCTTACAACTGGCATTCTTTTAATTCCAACGTTTATCCAGTTACAAGCCAGTTACGAGATGTTACCGAACCCCAACGGCAAGGCGATTGTAAATTTTACGCGCGCATAACGACGACCTCTCCCGCTGGGCCTCTGTTCAAGGGAGGAGGTGTGCTTGTCTTGCCGCCGCCTCTTGGATGGCGTCCAAAACCACTCGGATTACAGCACCCAATTTGTTTGGTATCCACCACATGCGAGGGACCGACTTTCCCCCCGTCGCCGTGCCCTGCATGCAGGACCCGCGCGCTGGAATGCGATGCATGTTGTAACTCCAGTCAGGGCGGAGTTGATATCTATTTGTGTCTCAGGGCGATTTATGTCCATGCCCGTAGGCATGCATCGGTGTGGCCAACGGCGGCGCGGCCTATGTTGCACGGCCCATGCCCCCGGGCGGCGGGCTGAGCGAATAAATCCCCGGGAAGCGTCCTACCATCCAGGAAGGCAGCCTGGCTGGCCCATCGGCTGTGCACGCCACTGGGAAGCGTGTAATAAATTTTTAAGTAACTACGGAAGAGTGAATCAACTTCCGACTTTCTCCGCGAAGCATGACTGACTTTGCTTTGTTGGAGCGCCTGTGTATTCGCCTTGGCGTGAACCCTTCGCGGAAAAATGCAAAACAGATGGAGGCAGGCGTCTGGTGGTCGGTGGCTCACACGCGGAACGTCAGGGGTTCGTTCAAGTCTGAAGCTTCGTGCTTTTCCGTGTGCCAGCACATGTGCATAGACAATGCAACGATGAGTCAAAAGTCTCAGCCAACCACGCGCACAGGTGAGAGGACAAGGATATGATAGCGGCGTGAATAATTTGGGATCACGGCTCGTGGTGCTAGTGTGCCGTGTGCCGGTGGAGAACGCGTCGAAAGGTTAACAAGGGCTACGAGTGATGCTGTTGTCTAGAGTGGGTTAATTCAGACAAATTGTCGAACGTTGCGGTTATGGAATGCGCAAGGTGAGCGCCGTGGTCCGTCTTCCACTCGTCGCTTGCCTCCTGTGGTGCGGAGTGCACGTACGCGGCGGCATGCTCGGGGCATCGTCATTCCTCTTGCAAGACAGTCGCTAATGTGATTAGGGGAAATCATCGCGGATGTGTGCTTGGCGTCTCATCACTCACTTTGAGCGTGTCGCATCTGTCAGCGGGGGCGGAGATGAAGGAATGGTGTTAGTTATTTCTGCTGACGGCTTGTTGGCTGCGGAGGGGATGAGGGGGATTGAACGGTCTCAGCTTAACACAGGCTCCTCAAGCCTCCTCAACGTACTCTCAAGTTCCACTCTTCAGTCGTTATTAGGCCGAAGAGACAATCGAAAACCCGCCGACACACAAATTCTCCTCAATGACCTGGAAGGCGCTTCTGTCCTGCCGGGGGATTAATTCAAATTTGCACGCCACGCTTCACCGGCGGGGCTTCACCCCCGCGATGCTGGACCCTTGGCAGCGACGAAGCGCTAACCGAATCCCGCATAAGCAGATGAAATGAAAAAATTCATTTGCCAAAAACTTTAAGTCAGCCAGTGGGGCAGAGAGGCAGTGAGGCAGCCCGCGTTCAATTTGCCGGAACCACTTCCCCACTGACCCAGATCGAGGGGGAACTCGACCAGTTTTTGCTGCTCTCGCTCCTTCACACGCAAACCTGAGAGCAACCTCATTGATGTGTGAAGGGAGTGAAAATTCGGTGGCCTTTGCCTTTGAATAACTGAAAAGGTTGCCAGACTGCGGCGACAACGGCTCGCCAAACGACGACGCGGCGCCGTACGATGTCGAGGTAATGGCCATTTTCAGTGGAATAGGTCTTATTTCTGCCTCCCGGCGAGGCCGGTCTTGCCGGGGGAGAGCCGGGATATTTAATTTTTATTTCCGACTGAAGCGGGGTGAGAGAGCGTGGGCGTGGGCACCGAAGGAGCAACAGATCCACTTGATTTTATTTTATTTTTATGCGAGCTCCTTGTCAAAACGCCGGGTTTCATTGTCAATTCATTAGCTGTACCTGCGGATGTGCATGAAGCCGGGTTTGGGTTGTTTTTGGATCTCGCAACAAGTTGTGAATGAGAGTGATTGAATTCGGTTAACCGGCTGAGCCTGACTGTGAGACTGGGACTGGGACTGGGACTGGGACTGGGACTGGGACTGGGACTGGGACTGGGACTGGGACTGGGACTGGGACTGGGACTGGGACTGGGACTGGGACTGGGACTGGGACTGGGACTGGGACTGGGACTGGGACTGGGACTGGGACTGGGACTGGGACTGGGACTGGGACTGGGACTGGGACTGGGACTGGGACTGGGACTGGGACTGGGACTGGGACTGGGACTGGGACTGGGACTGGGACTGGGACTGGGACTGGGACTGGGACTGGGACTGGGACTGGGACTGGGACTGGGACTGGGACTGGGACTGGGACTGGGACTGGGACTGGGACTGGGACTGGGACTGGGACTGGGACTGGGACTGGGACTGGGACTGGGACTGGGACTGGGACTGGGACTGGGACTGGGACTGGGACTGGGACTGGGACTGGGACTGGGACTGGGACTGGGACTGGGACTGGGACTGGGACTGGGACTGGGACTGGGACTGGGACTGGGACTGGGACTGGGACTGGGACTGGGACTGGGACTGGGACTGGGACTGGGAGTGGGACTGGGAGTGGGACTGGGAGTGGGACTGGGACTGGGACTGGGACTGGGACTGGGACTGGGACTGGGACTGGGACTGGGACTGGGACTGGGACTGGGACTGGGACTGGGACTGGGACTGGGACTGGGACTGGGACTGGGACTGGGACTGGGACTGGGACTGGGACTGGGACTGGGACTGGGACTGGGACTGGGACTGGGACTGGGACTGGGACTGGGACTGGGACTGGGACTGGGACTGGGACTGGGACTGGGACTGGGACTGGGACTGGGACTGGGACTGGGACTGGGACTGGGACTGGGACTGGGACTGGGACTGGGACTGGGACTGGGACTGGGACTGGGACTGGGACTGGGACTGGGACTGGGACTGGGACTGGGACTGGGACTGGGACTGGGACTGGGACTGGGACTGGGACTGGGACTGGGACTGGGACTGGGACTGGGACTGGGACTGGGACTGGGACTGGGACTGGGACTGGGACTGGGACTGGGACTGGGACTGGGACTGGGACTGGGACTGGGACTGGGACTGGGACTGGGACTGGGACTGGGACTGGGACTGGGACTGGGACTGGGACTGGGACTGGGACTGGGACTGGGACTGGGACTGGGACTGGGACTGGGACTGGGACTGGGACTGGGACTGGGACTGGGACTGGGACTGGGACTGGGACTGGGACTGGGACTGGGACTGGGACTGGGACTGGGACTGGGACTGGGACTGGGACTGGGACTGGGACTGGGACTGGGACTGGGACTGGGACTGGGACTGGGACTGGGACTGGGACTGGGACTGGGACTGGGACTGGGACTGGGACTGGGACTGGGACTGGGACTGGGACTGGGACTGGGACTGGGACTGGGACTGGGACTGGGACTGGGACTGGGACTGGGACTGGGACTGGGACTGGGACTGGGACTGGGACTGGGACTGGGACTGGGACTGGGACTGGGACTGGGACTGGGACTGGGACTGGGACTGGGACTGGGACTGGGACTGGGACTGGGACTGGGACTGGGACTGGGACTGGGACTGGGACTGGGACTGGGACTGGGACTGGGACTGGGACTGGGACTGGGACTGGGACTGGGACTGGGACTGGGACTGGGACTGGGACTGGGACTGGGACTGGGACTGGGACTGGGACTGGGACTGGGACTGGGACTGGGACTGGGACTGGGACTGGGACTGGGACTGGGACTGGGACTGGGACTGGGACTGGGACTGGGACTGGGACTGGGACTGGGACTGGGACTGGGACTGGGACTGGGACTGGGACTGGGACTGGGACTGGGACTGGGACTGGGACTGGGACTGGGACTGGGACTGGGACTGGGACTGGGACTGGGACTGGGACTGGGACTGGGACTGGGACTGGGACTGGGACTGGGACTGGGACTGGGACTGGGACTGGGACTGGGACTGGAAAGAATCGGTTGTTGTTCCTCAAATTTCCAAAATTCGTTTCGATGTGCCAAACATTCAAAGCACTCCCTACCGTCGACAGGCGCACAAAGCTAAAAAAAAAGAAAAACAAACATTGTTGCAACATCGTGAGGAATGTCGAGCGTCAAAGTGATGGCAGTCGGACGTGCAGACCGTTTACTCGCTGCGCTGAACGAACGGAAGGCGGTTGTGCGCGGACCACAGCACATAAGAGTGCAGCAGTGGTTTTTTCCCCATCGATGGCTTTACGGATTTCCCCCAATTTCCCTGCGGTTACCATCGCAGTCAGGTACTTAGTCTCAGATTTATACGCAGCCACAGCACCACCGAGCCAGAGCCAGTGCCAGAGTAACAGGCCCCAGTTGCATTTTGAAATTGTGGAATTCTCAATTGTATCCGCAGGGGGTTTTGTAATTCGCTTTGGCATTATTAATGTGCTCCGAACACAGAACGGTCTTGTGCGATGGCTTTTCCTCTCCTGTCTTCGGTTGGTTGGTAGACACCCGACGACGGTGATGATGATACGTATCCGCACGAGGGTTATGGTGGTTTTTATGGCACCCTGGTACTCTTTCGGATTGTAACGAGGTGCTCTCTGGCGTTTTGCTTGTGTGTGTGGGTGTTTGTTCGGGTTTTATGTAACCAGCTGAAGGGCTGGGGGCCTCCGGAACGACATAATCTGCTTTCGTTCATGGTGAAGGTGGGTGGCCGCTGCCGAGGATGGCATGCTTGTGCGGACCTTGGAATTCGCATGGCTAAGGGCGAAGGGAATCATCAAAGGGTGTGGTGCCGGTTCCTGCATCCAGGGGCTTTTGGGAAGTATTTTCCAGGAATAGAAGTCATGGAATGTTGCTCGTCGGGGACTTGAGCAAAGTGAGGAAGTTCGTTGTTTTTTAAGCTTCCCGGATGCGGTTTAACTTGGTTGACAAGCACCTTTGTTCGATCGTAGCCAGAAAAAATATGCAAATCGAGATCCGTAGGCGTTCCGCGTTCCTCCGTTTCCATCTGTCCTAGCCCTCATTCTCATGCAGACCTGAAAAACATGGTTTCCGTGAAGGCAAACCAGATCCGGTTTGGACCGGACTTAATTTGCGGCCAAAATCGTGCGTTGTTTCGAGCCGGATTTACTTTTGTGAAAAAAACACCGGATTTCCCTTGCACTCGATTTCCTTTCAATAGAAATCTCGACTGAGTCCCACTTCGTTACGGCATCCGCAAACACACTCGCACACACCCCATGTGGCTGTCGCCGTGTCAATGTGAATAGCAAGGTCGGGCTGCACTTCACCTTCACCTACATTCGTCCTGCAGAACGGTTCTCGTCACCTCGTGTTGCACGGTTGCAAGTGCAGACTTCCATTTTGAATGCAACGCACTCATCACGTTCCTGCTCGAAATGTCAAATGCACATGCACGTCACATTCCCAGAGTGCATACCGGCGCTGTAGTATGTCGTTCCGTTTATAAATCAGAACCGTCGCCGCCATTTCTATTTTTAGTCTTAGCTTGCAAGCGCCACACCCTTCGTTCACATCCTGCGGGGCGCAGTGCAAACTCTGTCAGCGATTGCCATGAATTATGGAATATCCTGGAGCCTAATTCAAAATTGATGCAACCACAAGTACGGCACCGGCACCCCAGCGAAGAAGGTGATGACGCTGGCGCTGGCAATGATGATGTGAGGTGAGGCGTACGCTCCGAACTGCCACGCAACCCTACTCCGTGTGTCCGTGCATGCTTTAGGAGCAGAACCTGTTGTACAGCTGTCAGGAAAATTAAAAAGGACTTAACGGCGCTCCAAATTGTGGTTTGATTTGTGGCATCGCACTCCTGCGGTCGCCTGTCGGTTGTCTTGTGCATGCGTCTGTGTTTGCTCACGTCAAAGTAGCGGCATGGATGGCGCTGGCTGGTTGAACTGGTTGAATGGTGGCCCTGTCGAGTGCCATCGATTGCTGCCGGCAGTGCCAACAAATTTCACACTCTGATTGCCATTGTTCTTGATGCCGAGGGTAATCCTTGGTAAAGATTTATTATTGACTTAAACCCAACCCCTGTGTGGGACGGGGGGCGGGTCTTTGTGCTCCATGTTGATGGAGAGATGCCGCAATCGAATCGAATGGCATGTGATGTGGACAAATAATGAAGTGCCTATTGTCATGCCAATGATGGGCACTACGTCGAGCATGTGTGGAATAACATTTATGAGAAAAGTTTCCCGATCAAGTACACACTTCACATAAGGATACCGCATGAATAATTACACGACATACGGCTTCCAATCAGCAAGCAGAATGTTTGTGAACCTGACGAATAGGGGGGGAGGACGATGATGTCGTGGCGTCTGTCTGTTGAATGTTCTCATGGCAATGTCTGACATCAACGAATCCTGTCGGTATTGTTCCTTTATTTCGTGGCTGGGGGGGGGGGGGGGGTTCGTCGTGACGTATGATGACTTGATTAAGTCATGTCATGTCATGGTCTTCTTCAGGGATACATGTTATGTTTCATTTCTCGCAACGAAATACTTCAGGGATTGAATGTGATTTTTTGCACAAATTATGTATACGCCATGTCGTCTGCCACGTCGAATTATTCTCAAATTTATTAACTTTTTAAAAGTGTAAGAGTTCGAACCTAATGTTGCTCCTTTTTCTAATTTCAGGTAAGTCGCCAAGAGTTTGAATGGATTTTTCCGCCTCGATGTGGTAAGTTAATTCAAAAAAAAAAATGACTTGCATCGGCCGGGAATCGAACCCGGGCCGCCCGCGTGGCAGGCGAGCATTCTACCACTGAACCACCGATGCTCATAGAAAACTGAATACACTCTGACGAGAGCTGCCGTAGGCCAAACGAATTCCAGTTTAACTAGTTTCCATGCATTCAACAGACAGTCTTGTGTGGATAGAGGCACGTAGATGTTGTGGACTCAGTTGACTCTCAATCATTCCCCTTCACTGCTTAGGACAGCGATGGCAGTGTCTATCTATCACTTGGTTGTGGGAGCTTAGTCAGATCTGTGTTCACATAATCAAATCTTGGACGAGCAATAGTAAGGGTGGCAGCGTATGACGCGCGGCCGGTAGCCTTCTCTCGTACTCCACATCTATGCACTTATCAACCAGATATACCAGTTATCACGAGGAAAAGGACGCTACTGATCGCAAAGACGTAAACAAATATGGGAACGGAGGAATAGGAAAATGGGTAAACAAATATGAGTTGAGACAAGCACACAGACTAGACAGTAGAATTTGGGGGGCCATGTTGCGCCATGCAACTCTCGCAACCAATGGGAAACAGATAAAAAATGCACAGCATTCGCAGCATGTCCCCACAGACCTCAGGTGGCCACCGACAATCCAGTATCAAGTGCAACGCCACTGCCGCAAGGTCGATCATTGCACAAGCCGTCGAGAGACGAGAGATCGATTTCCCAGAGAGCGATTACCTTGAGTTCAGATATAAAGTCATTTCCCACGCCCTCCCAGTAGGGTGTTCCCAATTTCCTTAGCCAGACAAATCCTGCTCCCATTAAGCAGCTCTGCACTGATTACCATCCAGTGCATTGCTGTTGCACACTGCACACGCGTTGCAGTGTATAATTGCGCCCGCTGTGCAGCAGCGCCACTCATAATTGCTGCTTAATCTGCAATCTGCTTTGCGCGCCTGCTTCCATGGCGGCGTGGCGTGCATTCGAAAGGTTAATTAATTGCGGCCCCATCGAAGGCATCCACTTAGACATTCATAGTGTGTCGCCAATTAATTGGAGTAGCTACGTAGGAGGCAAAGGTAAAGTCAAGCTTTGCTCTGGATTCGCAACACAATCACGAGGAGGGTGGCACTGCTGCTGCTGTTGATACTGATGGTGGCGACAGCCACGACGGTGGTAGAGGTGTTGATGGTGGGCTACGGACAAATAGGGTTGGGGCTGGATCGCGAGCTAATTTGTAAACCAGTCGCGGATACTGGAAGAGAAAGTACTGACAAAGCCAGCCTCGACGTGGAGACGGATTTAAAATTTGTGATTTTTTTTTTGCCTTTTCAATTGGAAATGAAATTGATTCTCAGTCTTTTATATTGAGTGTTAAGGGTCTTGATCGGTGGCGGCTTTTGAATTACAAATGATCGCCGGACATTCGGTAGGGGCGTTCCTATATTGACAGGCGAAGGGCTGTCTCTTGTTGATTCATGGTGACGAGGGTACGGAGGTGACGTAGAATGATGTAACCTTCTGTCATCTTTACAGATGAATCCATTCATTACCCGAGTGAGCGTGCACTGCACACTTGGACTTCACATTGTCAAGGTGTCCGTGGGTCTCCGAAACACGCTTACAACTGCATGCGAATATGGGCTTTGAAGATGAAATAGTCTGCAGAAGAATGAAAAACTGTTTTTCTGCCGTTTTGCACCACATTTTGTGCGATTTTTCAATGATCCACGAAATGTCCGACGCTGAGGCTCCATTCCGTTCTTGATGGCTCCAAGGAAGCTACGCTAAAAGCCTTAATTTACTATGCGTTTGCGATATCTTAGCGCAACGGTGACGTACGAGTATAGAGCTTACCATCTAGCTTTTCCATTAAGAACGTCAAGCAGTACAGCTTCATCAAGATATTGCCTACAGAAGTGGCTCATCCTTAACTCCTTCAAACTTTGGGCAGGTTTGCAATTAAATATTTGATGTTTTCATGTTCATTCAGACTGCATAGAGGAGAGAGAGAGAGACCAAAGTTAGGTCTGCGCGATGCGGTATAAACCCCTTACGCAGCAATTCACCGCGTGTTATGTTTCGAATTGAGAAGATATGCTTCATCCAAACGGCTTGCAAATCTGTGCCATTCATAGAGGACAGTGTCAAATCAATCTAGAAGCGTACTGAATTTTCTTTTCAGCACAGGAGGTTTTGTGTTAGATCTGAACTACAAATGACGGCCAGATTTCTCATTAATTTGCTGTATCTCCCGAGGATTTTATTCATTTTTCCAGAATCATTGTCGACAATCTTTCACCATTCATTTCGCAGACCTCAGGGTTTCCATAATCAGTGGGGTTAGACCTGTCTCAAGGTGCATCATATAAAGGGTGATTTTTTAAAAGCTATAGGAAAGTTTTTCAAAAAAAAAACGCATAAAATTCAGAAAAATGCATGAAATTTTTATTTGATTCGATAGAACGGTCCATATAATTTAATGTTTGAAGATTATTTCATGCAAATGTTGACCCGACTGCGCCTCAAATGGTCCATCCGCTTAGTCCAATTTTGGCATACTCTTTCCAACATTTCGGCCGGTATCTCACGAATAAATGCTTCAATGTTGTCTTCCGATGCGTCAATTGGGCGGGCTTGTCTGTATAGACATGAGCTTGAACATAGCCCCACAAAAAATATACTAAAGGCGTTAAATCGCACGATCTAGGCGGCCAACGTGAAATAAAATATTCACCGAACTCGCCTCTCAATAAGTCCATTGTTGCGCGTGCTGGCATGTGGCACCGTCTTGTTGAAACCACATGTCATGCAAGTCAAGCTCTTGCATTTTGGGCAAAAAAAAAGTTGGATATCATCTCACGGTAGCGCTCACCATTCACAGTTACGTTACGATTCGCATCATCTTTGAAGAAGCACGGTCCAATGCTGCCAGCAGCCCATAAACCGCACCAAACTGTGACTTTTTCTGGATGCATTGGTAGCTCTTGCAATGCTTCTGGCTGATGTTCACTCCAAGATCGACAATTCTGCTTATTTACGTACCCATTGAGCCAAAAATGAGCTTCATCTAAACTGACCATAAAATGGAAGAAGCGCGCGATGAACTTTCTTAACAGAGCACGCATTTTGATAATAAAACTCACCAATTTGCAAGTGTTGTTCGTTTGTAAGACGATTCATGGTTAAATTACAGACCAAACTGAAGATGTTTGACAGTGAAACAAAACACGAAACGTGCGTCAGCTGTTTAAACCAGTGCTGCCAAAAAGATAATAGCTAAAAATCACCCTTTAATTCGGAGTAGTCCGTGGGAGACAAAGTATTCTTTTGATGAATCGGATCTAATTTCATGCAATGCTGATTCAGACATCATTGGAAGGAAAGCAGTTGGGGAATAACTGACAGAAGACGAGTAATAAGCAGACATGAAGTATGATAGAGATGCCCAACTTCACAGCTGATTGGCCCCTAGTCCACACACGAATTTGAGAGGCTTTTTGACAGTTATTCATGCATTTTTGACCCGATGGGCAGTTAAATTGCAACAATACTGTTTCACAGTCGTCCATCGGAAAGGTAAAGAACACCTGGTCCCCGATGCTTTGGCCAGGATGTTTGAAGGGCAACAAGTCAGAAATAACGTGAATGCCGTTCTCTGATTGGTGAATTTGGCTTCAGAAACCGATATAAAAATTTTTGTCAAAAATTTAACTGGCACAAGAGATGGATGTTGGTCTTTCCTGTCATACTTCACTTCTGATGGAATGATTGATTCTTGGCGAACAAAATTAAAATCGATACTTAAACTAATTATTGCTGAGACTTTAGTAGATACAAAAATTCGATAATTCAGTCCCCTTTTCTTTTCGAATCCCAAGAAGAATAACTTTTTGTTTATTTTCTTGTTGTGGTTGTTGGTTGTTTCTGAAAGTTCCCGATCGCTGTTCGTGTCACAAATGAACAGAGCTTTATTTGCTGAAGATCAGGTACCTGTTAGAAATCAAGTACAGAGAGATAGCCGACATTATAGCTGATCCCTTCCCCTTTGCCATCCATAGCCGACCTTACAGCTGATCCCATCCCCTTTGTCCATCGGATGTGTCAAAAAAATGTAAACTGCGGGCGTGGTACAAGTCGGCTACTTTGTGTCAATTGATCTGGAAGTTAGTTTTTGACACTTGAATTGAGGTGAATTTACACCCATGCGCATTATAGTTGAGCCTTAAGAATCTCTTTCTAGACACTTACACGCTCTGAGCCAGAAATGAAGTATGATAGAGATGCCCAACTTCACAGCTGATTGGCCCCTAGTCCACACACAAGTCAAACAAGTCAGAAATAACGTAAACACCGTTCTGTGATTGGTCAGTTTGGCGTTAGAAACCGATATAAACATGATTGTCAAACATTTTAAGGGGCAAGAGAGGTGGAAGAGGGAAGAGCCGCCTCTATCATTTCTAGTCATAGGGCGTTGGTATTGCTAGGACACTATGTACAAGCCTCCTTCGAATAAATGCCAGCATTGCACTCTACATACATCTTGAGTGACCTACTTGTTCGACAAAAGGGGTGGCGGCAAGCACACCGGCCACTCGATCCTCCATCGTCGACTCAGGCCATGCCTAAGCCCCTGGCTAGTTTTTGGACTTGGTCAAGTGACCTCGTTAAAGTGGTGCTCTGCGAAGAGCTCATCTCCCTAATGGAATCAAGGCACACCTTGAAAGTCGTGATGATGAGACTCGAAACTTAGATCGCCACGCTCTAGCACCTTTTAGCACCGTTAACCCGAACACATCTGCTGCAGTTTGTGTGTAGCGACACAGTACCCCTCAAAGATGGACCAAAACTTCCCTCAGGAGAACAGTCCAGGAACTCGGTTTTGTCTTTTCCAAATCCAATACAAATCAGCCGTAGATCGGTTGGGCCTTCTCAAGTACCACTTTCAGAAGGAAAATCTGATGGAAAGCAGACAAAAGTTTCGCCACTCATATCTCTTCGGGCACTCGACCAAAGGTACATACCTCCAACACCTTGGCGTAGACTTTCCCGGAGAGACCTTACAAGAGATGTGCCCCTTTAGTTGGAGCACTCTCTCTTTTCCCCATTCTTGTAAAGAATTTATGCCAATCGCCAGGAGCCCACCTTACTGCCGCTAAAGGATCAATAAAACTCCCCCTTTACCCATCGCCATAAGAATTTTTGGACGGATTTCGCCAACTTTTAGCGATTCAATCACCAAAATGACTTCCTCCGCCTGCTCAATCCCGATCAGGGCACTGAGGATGGCAGACCCGTAGTCTGGAGTGGGCCTGGGAGTAGTCTAACACTCTCAGGCCCACTCCAGACGACGGGTCTTCCATTCTCAGTGCCCTATTCGTGATTGAGCAGCTCCGATAAGTGCTCGCTCCATCTTCGCAAAATGTCCACATCATTGGCAAGCAACACACCATCTTTCAATCGGGCTCCTTGGCTAATGTTGAATCGGGAAATGTATAGCCCCCAGTCGACTGTCGTCCAGTCACTGACAAAGCTCGAAGTGTAATATTTGTCTAGAAAAAAGCTTCCCAAACTTGGCCGTTCGGAGTCGGCATAAAACTGTAGGCTCCTTCCACTCGTGAATGAACAACGACACTCGCACAACACGAGTGGTTGCTTAGAAGCAAGGCCCTGGCCATCTATGGGCTGTGGAGCCACCCATTTCAATACTTACCAGTTCGTCTCTTTCGACGCTCCCGCTGAACTCCTTCCAGCACTGTTCTTCACCTGCTCGTACAGTCTGTTGCAACTCACTGTTATGCAGTTTCATCGCCCACTGTTGCCACTCTTGGTCTCCCCTTTGGCAGAACATGTAGGATTGAACGTGCACAAGACTAGGAGATGATCAGTGGAAAGTCATACGCCATCAGTTCCTCACACGATGGCATCACAAAGAGATCCGTCAACGATTTCTCTGGTAGACCCCCATCAGGATGTAGGAATCCATCTCAGCAACTCTATCAAGAGCACCATCCACTTCATTCAGAAAATCCGCAACAGTGCCAAAGCAGACCTTTCATGCTTGAGCTGTAAGCTCCCGTTTCTCCCTCCTAAGGGCACCCACCTCCATACCCCTTCGTGCCAGCCTGGGACTTGTGAGTATCGCCATTCCCGCCTGTGCAGCAGGGGAGGTTGGAAACTCGAAATGTGCTCAGATCCTCGAAGAGAAACTTAACCAGCTCGATATCCTATCCTGTGAGCGATGAGACTCTCCATTTGCCTTTCCTAAGTCGATGACGTGGTCCGCTACCCTTTCAATCAAAATGGCCTGACCTCCCCCACCACTAATGGCTCACGAGCCGTCACCACCGCGTCGTACCTTCTCGGGCTACGCCGGACCGGCTGCCGAGCGGCCACCATTAAGGCCTAGCTCCGAGTGGGGCCCTGGCTCACCAGGGTTGTCGGTGTCCGGGCCAATTTCAGTCTTCTAGTCATTAGGGTGGCTTGAGCTTCGTTTGCCAGGTCTGCGATGCACGAACACAATGAACTCGCACACCCCAAACCTGTTGCCCACCGCAAGGATGTCGGGGCGCTGCTGGAAACCACACTACACAAATCGTACGAACAAACGTGAGCAAGTTTTCTTTCATTTTAGACTCCCATAAATCCCCACCAAGAACCTGCATCATTGCTCAGTGATCTCGTGAACTTGGTGACATTCGACTTACTGCGAAAACGAGCATAAATCTCAGCACAAATTGAACACACCCCATTCAGTCAGTTTCCAATTGTCTGCCGCGTCTGCATTTGAATTCCCCGAATGACCCATCCACTTGCAACAGAGCTGCGCGTTAAAGAGCCTCAATTCGCCAGACCATGTCTGGCAACAAATTACACTTGACAGAAACCAGATCATTCACACCTCCAGTGCATGGTCAGCAGAGCGGCGGTGGTGAATGTGTACTTCAGGTCTTCCTAATTGTGTTCGCTTTCAGCCACAAACGCACACACAACGCCGCCAATTTAATTGCCACTTGCGCGCCAACGCCACCCAATCGATTTTTAATAATTTCAATTTGTAAGCCACAGCAGATAAAACAGCGTCCAGTTCCACAAAGTGCTCACAATTGCGTTCGCAAATTCTTGAATTATGCATTTGGGGCGCTGAACTGATCGCCGCGTCGGTGGCGACATCGATTCCGATATGCCGGCGGGCAATCAGAAATGACTCGTATCGTCGGATTGCATAAATCAATCTCTGACCGCGGGCCAGCAACAGAGCCATTTGATCTTTCGAGTTGCGCCGCCAAGCGGAATCTAGCAAAAACTAGCCGTGCATGCGACACGGTTTAGGGAGTAGGCTTTCATTCGTCGGAACAGACTGGGTAGTCGTACAATTTATGCGCTGTCAGCAGTTATGGGCTTCTCGAGAATTCCGCTCCGAGCTTTTGCCGAACTGACAGCAATTACCGGACAAGTGGTTGGTAATTTTGTGCCGATTGTCCGCAACCAGATTTGGATTCGCTGACAGATTGATGGTCGCTAGCGGACGGTTTGGGAATAAACGTCAGCTGGGGAGTTGACAGAAAATAGTGTGCTGACCTGGTGGGCAATGTTAATGTTCAAGCAGAAAATGCTTAACGTTTGCATTGACTTTTGGCGCGCCTGTTTGGCAATGAACATGGAACGCGAACTGTCATGTGATGTGTCATGTAGTGAGTGACAGAATGAGACGGTCTTTTGCGATATCGAGAGATGTCGAATTCAAATGCCATCCGTCAGTTCAGACGTCTACCAGGCATCCCTCTGCGAAGGTTGTTCGGTCGAGTCAAGGTTGGGGGCGTTGAACCCTCAGTTGAGCATGCAACTGTCAGCTGTCAGAGTTTACATTACAGATTACTTGTCAAGTCAGAAGTTCGTGCGACAACGTTATAATTTATTGCGAAAGAAGAACAGGTCATGTTGGTACTCGTTTCTCGTGACAGCAGTTATCGATGATGAAGAGTTGAGCAGAGTCAGCACGTCAGGGTGTCACGATTGATTGCGGAGATAATGGGGGCTTAGATCCCAGGCAAAAGCGGAATGTCATTGTGGTTCAAGGTCTTGCTGGGGGGAGTAATACGAGTTTATTGGGAAAGATCCCCGCAGAAACTGGAAGTGGGCGTAAATATGATTAAAAGTGTTTTTGCATCAGCATTCCCTCCTTCTGATCATTCCACTCGTCAACAACTATCGAGGGATCAGCCGCGTACAAGATCTCCTCTGCGACTCTGTGTGATTGCCTGAACTGTGTGATTGAGGGAGGTCCACAATTGATCAGACCTTCACTCCACGCGAGATGCCGTGAAATCACCAAGAAGTACAAGTCTACACTCATCACCTGTTCATTGATTTCTGGTCCGCATACGACTGCCTGTCGTTTTTGGCAAACTTGCCAACGACCCCACCGAAACCTTCGATGTCAGAGGGTATTACCCAAAGCGACGCACTGTAATGTGCCTTCTTCAAGAACGTTTTGGAGACGGTTGGATGTGAAGCAGTGTCTCCGTTCCTCTATCCGTGGCTCCTCTATTCCCCCCGGGGGATGTGAAGTGGTCGATGGGAGTGGTCCAAAATCGCAGAGTGTGCTGCAGAGTTAACACAAGCCACGGATAGAGGAACGGAGACACTGCTTCAAGTTCTCAATGTGGTTAGACCGATTCATATTTTGATCAATAATAAATATGCCTACATACTCGTAGTTTGTGACAGTATCAATTTTGAAACAGCTGTAAACACATGCGGCACCTCCATCAAACACAGACTCGGTGGAAGCAATAGAACGAGTGCATTTTGTAACGAACACAATTAGAGGCATGGAAGATGAAATCAATGAAATTCTGCGATCTAAGGCTACAAAAAAATAACGAAAGTTTTGCTAACTAGAAGATTATGTATAGCCAAGCACAATCTCAGTAGATGCACTTCAAAGCTCATATCGGGCACGCTAGGAGCGTCGTACGCAATGCCAAGATCGTCGGCAGCTTTATCTGCAAAAGGCTGAATTGATGTACATTAGGAAAAGAACAGGACCTAACACAGACCCATGAGGTACCCCAGAATTGATTGTTCTAAAGCTACTGTAACAGAACCTCTTGCCTTCTATCCACCAGACGGGAAGCTAGTAAGTCCCCGAAAACCAGCCGGATATAGATTGCTCAACATAAAACAGTGATTCGCCATGTCGAGAGCCTTGGTGTCGGTCTACAAAAAGGCGGGCAAAACTTTTCTTCGAATCCAAGCATTCAATGATTAAGTAGCAAGCGCATCTTCAGTGGAGAGCCAGTCCCTGACGCCAAATTGCCATGGAAGGTCCAGTTTTCAGATCGCAGTTTAGCCTTAAGTAAGGCTAAGTTTGTTTACGTAATGGCAAGTGTAGGTACGCTTCCTTCTGGTCTTAGATGTCTATGTCGCTGTTTCCAGCCCTCTTGTCAGAACTGTGGTGTCAAAATACACGCACTTTGCCAACTGGGAAGCCGCCACAGCACACCTAAACCTAAAACCACGCTTCAAAGAAACGCAATTTACATTTCACTTGTAAACCCTTGCAGGCCCAATATTTCGTGCACGCACGTTATGTCACCGTCATCATTTATTCCATATTTTGTGCTCCGATGTTCTGCTTTCCATTTCTCGAAGATTTTTTGAACAACCAGAAATAAATCGGGCGTCAAAAGGTTAAAGACACACGACCTTGGCAAGCATTCCACTCACTTAACTTAGCGGTGTCACGCTTCACTCATGTCAAACTTCACACAAAAGTGAAAGACCGCTGAGATGTCGGAGATAATTCGGAAGCCATTAGGAACGAACGTATGTTCCCAATGGCTCGCGGTGTGTATTCAAAATAGGAATTAGACGCGAGTTGTTCTGCCTTGGTCCGAACATGGCTCGGAATTCGTGGTCAAATTTATGAGCTAACATTTCGCAGTTAAGTCAACATTAGGTAGAGAGAATTTATAGAGGGACTGGAAGATTAGATGCTAACAAACACAAATGGTCCCCGGAGTAATTATACGCCGTGCCGCCACGCCTTCTGGGTCTTCAGGGGGATCCATGATGCCAAGCAGCTGTGAGGGCAGGTGTAGGGTTGTGGACGGAATGCCTTGGCAGTAACAAGATGTCGAGTCCGATCAAATGACGTTATTCACCAAACGAAGCGCTTGGCGTGCTTCGAACCACATGTTCTGTGTACACGGAGGTATGCAAACAAGCCCCTCCCTTCGGCTGTGGGATCGCACCAAAATTTTGTATTCATTTTTTGAATGTAAAGGAACTTTGAAGGAATGAGAAAAAATAGCCTGGGGTCTGGAAAAATGTCTGCTGGCGCCTATGGGTATGCAATCCTTTTCCCGAACCCCAATGTACTCAAAAAACATGACAAACACAATTCAAACTTGGTTCTCACCAGAAAACGACTTTAGCGGCCTGTCACTTGACCGATCGATTCGTTCGGCTGCTCCAAAGCACTTGGTGTCTCGTCACAGCCCGTGGAGCGCCAGGGCCTAGCTTAAACCGTGCGTGCCACGCCAGTAGAAGGGGCCTACAGTTTTATGCCAACTCCGAATGGCCAACTTGAGAAGCTTTTTCTAGACAGTCATTACTCTTTGAGCATTGGCAGTGACTCGAAAGAGGTGGGCCGTGGAAATTATTTTTGGTCGAACCTCGCTGGGTGGGTAGGGGTTGACGGACATACTGCACATAGCATGGCACATAGCACTGCACATGGTTTCCGAATTTGTTGGCATAACATCGGTCCTCCACGCCGATTTACCCCCCTACCAAAACGGGGTAAAATCGCAGCTCCGAGGCGGCCACAATTGGCATTGAAGCCTTATTTAGACAATTTTACTCGTTGTCAGTGACTCGGAAGAGCTGGGCCGTGGAAAGAATTTTGCTCGTACCGGGAATCGAACCTGGGCTGCGAAGGCTGACCCACAACGCCGCCGCCACCACTAGACAGATGCTAGACCCTAATCTTGGTTCGAAGAAGCACTCACACCAACAGTCTCAGCAAAGACCTCAATGAGGTCTAGTGTCTAAGGTGGTCACTTAAAATTGGGAGCCACTGTCCAAGAACACAGAATTCACGGTAATTCCAACCAAGTCTCCCACGCGGGAAGTCGGAACTCATAGAGTGCCCACAAGGGACGACGTGTGGTTTTCTTGGAGAATCTCTCATTCCAATTCCAGAACGAGAAAGGACGTACAAAAAATTCTGACTCGCATTCTCTACTAAAAGGGTCGCACGACAGATGTACAACCCATGCGCAATAGCCCACCACTTTCCATGACAGTCTATTGTGCTTGGTGACTCACAGGAACTCGCCTGGTCAGCGCTTGTGCTGAGAGGGGCGATATTTTATCGTCAGAATCATGTCCGGCAATCAAATATCGAATCAAAGCTTTTCAAAGACGAACCGATGTTGCATCAGCCTTGCATGCATCTGCTGAGCAACGTCCTTGGTGTCATTTCTTAACGATCTTGAGTGAACGATTTATTACTTTGTTATTGGCACTTGCATCTGCAGGGAACTATGATTTATTAGCGGGCACAGAGTGACGATGACAAGAATGAAGTCTACAGTCTAGACCTTTGTTCAAGTACTCTCCTCAAGGATCTTGTGAAAGTCGGGCGGGAAGAACATCTCTCTATGGCGTAAATCATTTGCTCGCTTAAATGTCATCATGTGCGATTCACAACTGATTCCTCAGACACTGGTACACCTATTGTTGTTTTGAGGGTGTTTTGCAACGCGACCTTTAGATCTACTGTGCCCACCTTTGTTCTCCTTCGAGTGCCCCTCACAAGTTCTGTTCCGAGCTCAGGATTGTGGACTTTGGTGGGTGGGATGTATTCTAGAGTATTCTCTTCACTTTCCTTTGGCAGCCTGAGAATGAGAGATCGTTCTAGTGGCTTTCCTCCCTCTGATAGTAGGTGCTTCTCAAGATATCCTTGTCTTTTGTGGGCTGTGCTTCACAGGGCTTCACATGTTCTGGAATTTGATTAGATTCTCCGCTCAGACTGACTTATCCAACGGCCTTCATATACTCCGACAGCCAAGCAAACTTCAGTCTATGCAGACTCGATGTCAATAAAATCAGCTTGAAATGAGAGAAACTGTAGAAAGAGATTGCAGACGAGCCTAGATGAAGAACTGAAATTGAAAAGTCGCTGAGCCTAGCCATCGGATTGGCGAAAGCCTGTGGCTTCATTTGCCGGAACTGGTCAATGGTCAGGAATGTCTCAGGGATGTACGAGACAGCAGAGACGAAGACAGCATATAACAATCAAGACTCTGTCCAGCTCTAGCATGAAAAATAATGCAGACACTTCTTTGATCAGCTGGAAGATCTGAACAAGATCGTGTTGTGAACAGTTCTCTCAGATTCGTACGTATGTGAATCGGACGTTAAAACTTATCATCTGCTAACCTGCATGCTCCACACAGGGGCGTCAACCACTCACGAGAGATCTCCAGGCAACTCGATCCTCCGCCATCGACTCTAACTCATCAGGAGTTATGCCCAAGCGTAATCAGGCGAGTTTTTGGACTTGGTCCGAACACCTCGTCTTGGGTCTGCCAAGTGGTCGCCAACCTGATGTCGTGATGAAGGAGACTTTCGTGCCACGTGACCAAACCACCGAAGCATAACCCTCTCCGTTCGAAGAAGCAGCTGCTCAATGTTGAGTTGCTCGAGCACTGCCGTGTTTCTCACCCCATCCCGGCGAGTAAATCCCACAACAGCGCGAAGAAACCTCACAAAGCAGCAGCTTGCGTTCGCGAACTTATCCTTTCGGTAATTACCCAAATGGAACAAATGCTGAGTAGAAATCCGCTAACTTGGCTTTGACACCAAGCTCGGCCTTCCTGATAACAGATCTACCAAGCTGTTTCAAAACTGACCTGCTTGACAAATCCTACAGGGAAGCTCAGCATTACTCCTTCCTTCACGACCCCGTGATACTGAAACGCTTCCACCTGCTTCAATGGGACTCCACTAACCTGTAGAGTGCATTGAGCAGGCGTTCTGGAGTTGACTGTCCACGTTGACCTTCACTCAGCATCAGCACATACGGCCACAAACCTATCGAGTGCGCGCTGGACTTCCGTCTGGGAAGATGTGAGGTTCACTAAGTCATCTGCGAAAATAAGATGACTTACCCCTAACCCTCCCAATGTGAAGCATTCCCCACCTCGGCTGCGTTGCAACATCCAGTCCATATGTACAATGAAAAGGAGAGGTGACAAGACGCACCCTTGGCGAAGTCCAACGTGAAAGGTGTTGATTTAGCATCGTTGACCCGAACAAAGCTGGTACAGTTTGTGCGCTCAGAAGAGGACCATCGAGTTTACCTCGAGGAACTCGGTCGTATGCAGTCTCCAAATCCACAAAACAACTGTATTTGGGCTTGGCATACTCCCAAGCCTTCTCAAGTACCATGCTTAGAGTGAAAAGCTGGTCGGTTGTACTTCTACCGGGACGCAAGCCGCACTGTTCATCCCCCTCCCAGGGCTCGACCACAGCTCTGGAACGCGCTTCCAACACCGGGGAAGACTTAAAGGAGATATGCCCCTGTAGCTGGAGCAATCTCTTTCGTCACCCCTCTTGAAAAGTGGGACAATCACCCCAGTTTGCCAATCGCCAGGTGTCTCACCACGTTCCCAGGCCACTTTAACTGACACGAGAGAGCCATAAAACTCGATCTTTACCCATTGCCTTAAGCATTTCTGGCCGGATTTCATCCACACCGGCGGATTTAGCGATTCAATGACCTCCAGCACCGTTGGACTATTCTCCGCCCCACTCAAGACCACATGTCTGCCATTCTCAGAGCAGCTCCGAAAAGTGCTCCCTTCATCTACGTCAGATGTCCACCTCATTGCAAAGCAACACACCATCTTTGGATTTGACTCCTTCGACGATGTTCAATTTCCTGCCACTGAGCCGGCGGATGGCTTGCCGGTATTTTGATACAAAAAACCGAAGCAACTGCGAATTGTTGGTTTTTTAATCTCACTTTATTTCACTATACCGATGAAAAAAGTAGTATTTACTGAACGCCAATCTTTGAAGCTGCGTCCAGCTGTTCTTTGTGTAGGTGTAAGCCGAAAACCCAGCCTCGCGTCGGTAAGTTCCAAACCAAAATGCATTCCAAATTGTAATCTTCTGGTGGGATCAACATTTGATGGCGTTCAAATTTTCACACTCTGGCACAGTAACCAACGACGGTTTGCTACAATTTTTAAACGGATTCAGTCGATGCCGCCCACAGCCATACAAGCCAATCTCACCAAACACTGCTCATGGGCAACGGGCGTACTCGCGGATGCAGAAATGGGATTGTTGAAGCGTGATCACCTGATGGCGAAGTTAATCCGTCTATCCCTTTTCCATGCTCCCTTTCTCCTCACATAGCTCTATCTCTTTAGGGACCGCATAATTCCGCACACCTTCCAGACAGTCTATGCAGGGGACGGGAACACGAGAACAACTCTTAAGCATGTTAAGCGGCCATTGCCTAGTATCTTCGCGTCTCTGTCTTGGCAGGACTTCCGGTTGGGCATGAATGATGTCAAATCTGCTGATTGCCCACTTGTCAAATCGTGCAACACGTGGGGTTGGAGGAGATTTCCTGGTTGATGTACCTTCCATTGAAGTGGGTGTCCATGAGGAGTCCGTGGGCATTTTGGACGGGGTACTGGCTGGGAACTTCCGGGGGCAATGGTAATACTTCCCTCAGCTCACATATTTTCCCTCAGAATATCTACCCTCTCTCTCTCTTTCAGCTAAGCCTTTTCGGTTTTAAGGACACCTCCTTTAAAGAACAGCGTTTCGCTCTGCTAACACACTGAAGTGGCAAATAGCAATCCTCCTTCGTTGCTTTTTGCCAACCCCCTTATTCTCTCAGTCGAGTCACATGTCATTGTGACAAATTTGCATTCAATTAGTCACTTAGGAGTCACATAAAGTGACTCCGCAGTACAAATTTGTCACAGTGACAAGTTCTACAAGTGAGAGAATAAGGGGGTTGACAAAAAGCGTGTCTTGTGACCTAGAAATTGAATGTTTCATCAACAAAGCCTGCACATCAGCCAACTCCCGAGGTCCGTCACAGATCTAGTTTCAAATCTCTCACAGCCGCATTCGATTCCCACGCTAGTCACTTCCACTGCAAACTAAACCTCGTCGCGTCAAAGAGCACAGAACCCCACCAAGTACCACAAGCCATTAATTCACCACTTAATCTGAGCCCATTCATCAATCGAACCGGTACAAGTATTGTTTGTCTCGATTCTAGAGTTCCTATTCAGCCGCCGCCGCCACCACGTCCTCCCTCTACCGCGCATCACACGCAGACAACCACCGGCACCTGTTGGTGAGTGATGTTAATTTTAGAACGAAATTGAAAGTAAACACACTCTGGTCGGCCATCTGGCCTGGAAAATATGCTAATCGCGGCTCGGCGGCGGTAGTGTGCTGAGCTTTTTTCTGTTTTTGACGAGGAGCCGTCACTGTCTACTCGGGACTCCTTGAAAAATCGTATAATGATGGGCTTTGTGTGCCTGGGTCTCTTGTTCCCTTGTGACGCGAGTGTTCATGGATGTCGTCGATTGCTTATCGCTGTCTGATGGACTGATGGAAGCGATTGAAGCGTATTTCGCAGTGCAAATGAAAAAAAAAAATGTATTGCATCGGCCGGGAATCGAACCCGGGCCGCCCGCGTGGCAGGCGAGCATTCTACCACTGAACCACCGATGCTTGTGGAGATTTGGGGTCGAAGTCACTTCTCCAAAGCGGGCTGGACTGGATTTGTGGCTAAATATACCAAATATCATGCTTTGTGGGGATCATTGGAAATCGTACATCGCAGGTGACCACCAGACAAGCCGTATAGTCGCCGCTCCATCCATTTTCTACCTCTGGCTCAAGCATGGTCTTGGGGTTGGTGATATGGATCAAAAGTGCCTACATAGGTTCATGCACCAGTTTTCCCCTAACATTCAATGTCATTTTGGCGATCCGCTGGTGTGGATGAAATCCGGCCAAAAATGATTGAGGCTCTCTCGTGTCAGTTAAAGTGGCCTGAGAAGGCGGCGAGACACCTGGCGATTGGCAAACTGGGGTGATTGTCCCACTTTTCGAGAGGGGCGACAAAAGAGATTGCTCCAGCTACAGGGGCATATCTCCTTTAAGTCTTCCCCGGTGTTGGAAGCGCGTTCCAGAGCTATGGTCGAGCCCTGGGAGGGGGATGAACAGTGCGGCTTGCGTCCCGGTAGAAGTACAACCGACCAGCTTTTCACTCTAAGCATGGTACTTGAGAAGGCTTGGGAGTATGCCAAGCCCAAATACAGTTGTTTTGTGGATTTGGAGACTGCATACGACCGAGTTCCTCGAGGTAAACTCGATGGTCCTCTTCTGAGCGCACAAACTGTACCAGCTGTGTTCGGGTCAACGATGCTAAATCAACACCTTTCACATTGGACTTCGCCAAGGGTGCGTCTTGTCACCTCTCCTTTTCATTGTATACATGGACGACGAATGCTTCATTTTGGGAGAGTTGGGGGTAAGTCATCTTATTTTCGCAGATGACTTAGTGAACCTCACATTCTCCCAGACGGAAGTCCAGCGGGCACTCGATAGGTTTGTGGCCGTATGTGCTGATGCTGAGTGAAGGTCAACGTGGACAGTTAACTCCAGAACGCCTGCTCAATGCACTCTACAGGTTAGTGGAGTCCCATTGAAGCAGGTGGAAGCGTTTCAGTATCACGGGGTCGTGAAGGAAGGAGTAATGCTGAGCTTTCCTGTAGGACTGGTCAAACTGCGTCAATTTTGAAACAGCTTGGTAGACCTGTAATCGGGAGGGCCGAGCTTGGTGTCAAAGCCAAGTTAGCGGATTTCTACTCAGCATTTGTTCCATTTGGGTAATTACCGAAAGGATAAGTTCCGCGAACGTAAGCTGCTGCTTTCTGAGGTTTCTTCGCGCTGTTGTGGGAATTACTCGCCGGGATGGGGTGGGAAACACGGCAGTGCTCGAGCAACTCAACATTGAGTAGCTGCTTCTTCGAACGTGCGCCATCTTATGAAGTTGTTCTCATTGGGCAGCAAACATCTGTGCGAACAACTTCCAAAATGTGTCACCATCCATCTCCATCCGGAGTTCCTTTTCTTCTTCTTCTCAGCGCGACAAGCTACAAGCCACGATGGCCGTGCGCCTCAACCATTAGGCCCCTTCGCAGGTGAAAGATATTTCTGCCACCAATTGGTATCAGCCAAGACAGCACACCATCCACAAATCAGTTAGAGTCACCTTGCGACCGTAAATATCCTACCGTTCAAGTGCACCATAAATTCTGGTTCCCAAATGAGTTTCTGACTTTGACTGCCCTCGCGCCCACATGCTTCGCGGAACATCACCAATCTCCTCTTCCAGTCGTCTGCTTGAACATAAAAAAAGCATAAAAAGTGTACATCGGCAAAGCACTGCGGCCTCCCACGCAGGGATCTGTTCAAAAGTCAGCCTGGTCCCTCGGCCGAAGGCATCCATTACTCTCAAGTGAATCCATCCGCACCTACGACTGCAAACACATGTCGCTGCATTGCATCCTGCATGCCAGAGCCCGTTCATCTCTTTTCCAACACACACAAGAGATGGGCTGGTTTGCATAACACCTGCCGGCGCATTGCACTGGCAATCAATCCGCAAACCACCATTCCCCACTCCCCACACCCCTCACCGCCGGCGAAGTCGAATTCCGACAGTTGCGCTCATCTAGCCCTTTAGCCTTAAGCCTATCACACATCGACGAGGTCCGCACCCCCACCGCGGCGGGCGGCCGGCGGCGGTATCGCATGGCGTGTCTCGGCGGAGTGCACGGAGCCACCATTGTGAATGAGTGATTGTTGTTGACTTTTACACGAGCAGAGTTATGAGTGTCATTATGCAATCAATCTCTAAGGCGCAAGACCCCTTTCGCACCCGTCACCGCCACTTCGACGGTTTTGAGAATTTGCATACAAAAGATACCCGAGATGGGATCTCCCCCTCTGCATGGATTTAGCTTCATTTTTTTCCGTTCGCTTTGCCTCCTCCGGTGCACATCTGGCAGCGGCGCGGAGCGGTGGACCGGCATGCCTCCTAGTGCGGCAACGGCCTGGACCTGATGTCAACGACTTGGCGGCGGCGGCAGTGATGGCTGCCTGGTGGATGTGGATGGAGTGCATTCGCTTGTTATCCAGTGATCTACTTTCGAAAATGGTGCGATGACAGGCTGGCGTTGTGTGGTGGGACGTGCAATGACTTTCATTGTGCTTGCAACAAGCGTTGGTGTTTCTTTTTTCCTTCATTCACTGTCTGCGAAACTAAGATGCCACTGCTCAACAAGGTGGCGATGCTGAAATGCTGATGCGCTGAAATGCATCCAAATAATGAGACGAATTAGGCCGGCATCGGCCTGCGGAAGCAATGCCGTGTTTCTCGATTGGGAAGAGACGAGGGAGTGAGGTTTTTGGATTCCATTGTGCAGCGTTGTCTAGTGGGGGGGACTTGAATTGCAGGACGTCCAATATTTGATGGGCTCTTAATCGTTGAGCGAGATCCATCGCATGCATTTTTTCCATTCTGCCGACCGTTAGAGAGCACTTAACGCCTGCTTGTACCAGCACTTGTCTTGTACTCTGTCATTTCCAAAGACCTTTGCGAACCGACTGACTGACTGACGCTTATGTGAAATGTAGGCCCACGCAGCTTGAACAGCCCCTGTCTTTGGACACATTTGGTGTCTGCTGTGAAGTCTCAGCTTGCTGAGACTATCGATGAACTGTCGCGGTCGGACTATCTGAACACACACATCTTGCTGTTTTTGAGCCGGAGTCTCTTGAGAATGTCTCTTGCACCGTCATGGCCTGTTTTCGACACCAATGTAGCGCTGTCAAGGCCTTTTGGACTCTGCTCTTGGGTACCGTACTTCCCAAGGAGCGTCCTGCCAATCATGAGACCCAGGAGCACTAGGAGCAAGCATCACCTCTCCGACGCAGTGACTCCCCTCGTAGTGAGGTGGAGTCTCTTCTTCGAATTCTGAGCACACGCCCTGTTTTCCGTGGACTAACTCCCCGGCAACAGGTTTGTGGCGTCTGCCACGTCTCACTGAGAGAGTTGATGCCCATTTTGAAGCATCCTCCTTAATCCTTCGAAGTGCCGTATTGTTCAACCGTGCTGATATGGATTTCAATGACGACGATACATTAGGGCGATTAAATCCTGAAGGTCTGGCAAGCATTCGATGGTGGTTAGGAGAGCTGTATGCTGCCTCAAGAACTAGACGTGTGCAAGAGATGGTTTAGTCCATAGGGTTGCCTTGGGATTAAGGCTCTTTCTCTGACTCTTTCCTGACATAAACAACTTGACAACTAGCTCAGACTTGATTCCTATTAACGCTGTCAATGAGAGTGGCTGTCAATGACAGTGGCTGTCAATGAAAGTGGCTGTCAATGAATGTGGCTGTCAATGACAGTGGCTGTGAATGACAGTTGCTGTCAATGACAGTGGCTGCCAATGACAGTGACTGCCAATGACAGTGGCTGTCAATGACAGTGACTGTCAGTAACCGTGGCTGTCAGTAACCGTGTCTGTCAATGAGAGTTGCTGTAAATGACAGTGGCTGTCAATCAGATCATCATTCTGACCTCTTCCTTGACTGTCAGGACGTCTGCTTGGAACCCACTGCCATAGTCCTTGTCGACTTGCTCATTTTTATAATTTATCAAGTATACTCGCATGGCAAGCGGAACTTCGGAGCCAGCGACCGTCCTTCGGCGCTCTTTGCAGCGGTCACCTGCATTTACAGGTCAAACGGTAGTATGTTCACCTCCAAGGTAGTGCTGACGGTGCCAGTGACAAACAGTCTTGGATTTTAGTTAAGTTGGTAGTTGGTTTCGAGGGTTTCTGTTGGGGAAAACCATACGGCCGCGCTTCCATATCAAACAAACGGACTATCTGCAATCAACACTAGCTTCGGAGAAGACCTTCTACTTACGTTTCCCAGATCGGAAGCAAATGCTAGAGCAACTGGTAGCAGCAGAAAGGGAATTCTCTCTGTCCACCGTCGGCAGGGCCGGACCCACCACATGTGCAGGATGTGCGAATGCACATAAGTACCGATTTCCCAGGATTGATACGACGTCGAGCTGGCATAAGTCAGCGAGCCATCTCCAAATAGGCAGCATTTTACTGCGTCAGTTGGATGTGGTTGATCGGCCGTGTAGATGTTGAAAAGCCACGGTCACAGCTTTGATCCTTGTGCAACTCCCTCTGTTGACTGTTGCCTTCAACTGAGACGTAGAATCTTCTGCAATGCAGAAAGCTATAAATTATTCTGATGAAGTTGGAGGGGAATCCCATCTGGTCCAGCTTGTAGATGAGGCCCTCAATCCAGACTTTATCGAAGGCCTTTCCTGCGTCCAGGAAGCAGTCGACGGTGACCTCGTTATTGTCCAGTGCAGCTACAACATCGTGGTGGACCTTCATTAGAGGATGTAGAATCCGGAATGATATTTAGATCGGTAGACCATCGCTTCAGTTTTCGCCAGGTTCTCCAGGATCTAGCTTATATTGCTTAAGAGCGATATAGGCCTGTATCCTGAAACACTGGCAGCGTTCCACTGTTCTGGTATTGCGACAATTTTTGCTATTTTCCACATGCCAGGAAAGTAGCCATTGTTAATGCAATTGTTCATGATGATGGTGAGAAGTATCATCACCGTTTGTGGCATTCGCAAAAGGACAAAATTCGAAATATTGTCAGCCCCGCCTGCTTTCCTCGTTGGGCTGCGTTGAATAACTCCCGCAATTCTTCGGCCGTTGTGGGTCAGCGTTTCTTGTCGGGTTCCGCTGGGTTGGTTTCGTTGAAGATGAAGTCTGGTGCGGATGAAGATCAAGTGCTGTTGACTCCAGTGACAAATTCCGGGTTATCGGGCGGTGGTGGTTGAAAGTTGCCTTCGAAAATGGATGAAAAGGCTTCCACTTTGTCCGCCGGCGTCTCCTTCGCTTGTCGTCAGTGTTTGTGGCAGCTTCTTCCTCTTACCGATGATTTGGTGGATTTGTCGGAATGTGTCGGGTCCTGGCTGTATCTTGCGGAGCCTGTTCTCTAGCTGTATCTAGCGTTCCGAAACCTGATGTTCGTGCAGTTCAACTCACTGAGAACAGCTGGGTCGTCTCTGCCTCGTGTGTTCAGCTCCCGGTGGTGTATTCGCTGGTGTCTTTTCCTCAGCCTTTGCCTGTGGTGATGAGGGTTTTGGATATGTACGGGAAAATGACTATACCTGTCTCTGCTTTGCCTGGGCCTTTTTTGCTCGTCGGCGGCGTTGTTGATTGAGTGTCAACCTCCGCATTGGTGAGGTTCCTTGTTACTGGGGGTATGTGGATGTTCTCCAGTATATCTTCTTGTAGCTTAGTTACATCCCGCTGATGTAGGTCGACGAAGTCCGCTTCTGTTCGGTTGTTGGTAAATATCGGATTTTCCAAGTTATTTACCAGTTTGACCGCCTCGTGATCGGAATTACTCGTTAGAGTCTCGCAGGAATAGTTCCGGATCTCGGGTAGGATGTTGACCAGGTTTGAAGTAGCCAGAAAGAAATCCATGGTGTCCTTGGGCTGGGAAATCGCGATCAGAGAGTGACTGCCTGCTTTTTCCTCTAGCCATTTGACGATGGCTCCCCCCTGTCGATCTGACTCTGTGTCCTGCCACATAGGGTGTCTTGCTTTGAAGTCACCACCTATGAGCCCATAAGTAGGTCTTGAAAAGAGCGCTTTAAGCGCATCAAGATCATGACATATGTTGGCACCATTGCTTTTATGACGGTGGTAGATGCTCAGGACCATTAGCGTCTCGATTACGACTCCGGTGGCCTCAAATACCATTACGTTCGGAACCACGATCTTGGCGCAGTTGATGGTCTTCCTGATGAGAGCGGCGTACCCCGTTTCCCATTTGTACCGTCAATCCTGAAGATAAAGAAATCCTTAAAAGGAGATGTTACTTTTGCTCGTCAGTCGGGGTTTCGCTAACTAAGGCGGAGGTCCACAGACATCCAAGGATCAAATGCATCCACCGAATGTAAATTAATCCCACATGCAGACACAAAAAGACTTACAAACTAAAAGTTGGGCTGTTGGCTCAACAACATGGACCCCTGTTGTACTGATGTACTTTGTTTAATTTAATGTTCATAATTATTGTCGGGTAATTGTTTATTTTGTATGTCCTACAATGGCTGGATGCAAGCACCACTTCGGGTTGCTCAAGTCCGTGTGTCCATGGTGCTCCTTTTGGGATGGGTGGTCATGTTGTTAGCCGACTTAGCCTCGATGGTGATTGCTATCGCTGCTCTGGCAAAATCCATGCAGTTGTTCGACGTCGTTGGAAAGTTCTGCTCGTTTAGCAGATTTAAGGCGTTGAGGTAGCGTTATCCGAGGATTGTGTGTTCTCAGGTTCCTAATTTCGTCGTTAGGGTGCTTGTTGATGTCTAGTAGCTGCCTTGTGAACAGTGTCACCACGTACTGTTGGAAGGGGATGATGCGTGCTTGGTCGTAAAGCCTATTGTTGCTGTGGTGCATTTGACGGTCCCTGTCGAAGGTGAGTCCGGTTCATATTCGCAGTATTTTTCTCTCGAAAATGAGAGACGGTGTGCCATATTGGGAAGCCGTAAGTTAAGATCAGCCGTATAAGCTGCTTGTATAGCAGCAGTTTTGTCCTCTGAGTTAATCCATTTTGCCCACGCATCAGGGATAGACGCGATGGAAGCCTAGGTTGGCCAGTTTCAAATGACTGTTGAACTTCAACCTCCTTAGTCGAGCAGCAGAAATCTGCTGTGTAAAACAATACTGAAAGTTAACACTTAGAGAACGTAGTGTTTTGTGTGCTCTGTGATGAAAAATATACAAAAACAGTTGACGCCAAGATACTTGACTTTGTTGATATCTCTGCACCGTTAGTGAGCACTACCTATATGCTTCCGCATCTGGCTGCCTTTTTCTTCGGCTGTCATTGAGATGTAATCCACCACATACTCGCACCAACATATCCGTGTTCTGAACCATTGACTTCCAAGATATTCTCCTAGTCTACCACACAAGAGGCTTAAATCCAAGTCGGACGGACAGGACATTTACAAATTGAAAATCCTTAAAGACGCCTTCGAGAAAGTCTGGTGTATAAAAAGTATGAGGTTGCTTCCAGGATTTTAACCCTTTTTTCCGCACGGTCTAACCCGCTGACGCGACTTCGTCGCTCCGCTAAGGATATGCCAACAACTGCCAGGCAGGCGCCTGGAGCTTGAGTTCAATTATTTAAACTCTTTTGAAATAAGGCCAAGACCAAATTTTTATAGTTTGGCTTTATTTCGTTGGGTCTTATTCTAGGTCACAGTTTGTACAATAAACAGTGGAATGGTGACGTGAAAAATGAAAAATAAGGCCACTTTGGCTTTGTTTCGTCTTGCAGTTTCAGGAACTGGAGAGGTTTGTTAATTTACCTCCAGGCGCATGCCTGGCTGTTGTTGACATACCCTTGGTGGAGCGACGAAGTCCCTCTTCATGCTTTGAATACACTAGACTTCCTTGCTGTACTCATCAACGATGACCTGATAACTAACTCGAAGCCTGATAACCAACTGCAGTTTCGGGGTCTTTGTTTGATTATTGTTGTTGGGAGTTAGTTCCCACTGCCGACTTTTGAGTGTGTACATAATTCCCATAAGAAAGTGGAGTACGTGGGAACCTTGCATGGGAACTAAGACCTTCAGTGGACATAGTTCCCGGGGACTTAGTTCCCTGCACCAGCATTTTCGGCTGGCAATTACGTACTCTCTGGATTGACACCTAAGCCATCTCAATCGGTGGCTTAAGTTAACCCACTACTTAAGTGGAATCTATCGTTAAACGCCCAATGTTGTATTGATTCTGAGTTTATCCATGGATCGACACTTAAGGCCGCCCTGTGAAAACGAGCATTCACGTCTCGCGAAATGACTTAAATGAGAACTCTAAACATGCGATCTAGTGGTCTAGAGCCTTGACATGCCACCAACAAGGTGAATTCTTCTCAGTCCGAGTCTGGTTTGCTTACATCTCGATCGTCAATCCATGGCCTTGCCCTGACAACCATCATCCCCTTCTGCCGATCATCCCAAACAAGCTCAACAAGCACCTCCAACCTCAGCACGACATCAAACGAAACGGACACAGTCGGGGAAAACAGAAGCCGAGAAGAAGAAAGAAATACGCCGCCCCCCCCATCCACAGACCCCACCAGCCACGCTCCGAGTGAATGTATATATTCCCTCGACTTATGTAATTTCTCCCAAAGATGCGATTATTTCGCCATAGGGCAGTGCACTCAGGTCGGTTGCTGCCTGGCGAGGCCATGCCACATGGCATAACCTCGAGTGTGAAGCAGGAAGAGAACTGACGTCACCAGGGGAAAGGCAACTGGGGCGAGCTGGGGGGTGGAGAACTCCGAGACTTGAAGATGTGATAGTGTCAAGTGTGAAATTGTCTGCAAACATTCGTGGGGTGGTGACTCGATGAGATGAGGAAGCAGAAAACGACAAAAAGGCGAACCCCCGAGAGGGTGGTGCACATCCAAGGCCCCGTCACTTAATTACTTGAGAGCGCCAACCTTTTGTATCTCAGAGAAAATTGCTTGAAAGCGAAATAATATAATTACGTAATAGCTCACTGCTAACAGCCGCCGTCGTCGTCGCCGCCGCCGCCGCCTCGCTGAAAGAGCTGGAGGAGGGTCGACCGCATCAAGGAAGACATCATGATGTGGTAATTAAATATGCGCACTCTGCGAGATCAGATACTACGACAATGTTGGTGTTATCACACCATCGACGGGGGAACATCCTCCGGTGGCCCGTCATCGTGCGATGAGAAACCCCCGGTCGCGGTCGGAGGGAAGGGAGCTGAGGACCCCAGCACCCCAGCTCATCCAATTGGCTTCGCAATCGCAGAATCGTGTCTCTATGCCATCGCATCGATTGGCACCAGCTGGTGGTTCCCAATCCAAATTTGCTTCACTTTGTCACGAGTGGTGGGGACTTGTGTGGTTTCGCCGCCGCCAACGCAGATGAAATAGAAAGGCTCAGCAGGAGTTACGACAGCAGACTTTCATCCCAGCCTGGCGATGGTAAGCGATGAATTACGACTTGGGAGCATGCAAGCGCTGCAAGCGCGGCAAGGTCGTTGAAGGTTGAGTTGCCATTTCACCGAACGGAGTGAAGTGAAGGTGAAACTGGTCGTAATTGTGCTTTTCTATGGAAAAATGCCACGGAAGAGATCTGGTGAACGGCAGTACCTTCGCTCGTTCTTGGTCACGAAGCGATGTTTGGTTATCAAGAAGGGCGATTAAATAATTGAGAGAAGTTCGTCTTGGTGTCTTGAGCAACTCCTGTAACCTCATCGGTTCGGGTGATTTCTTCAAATCGGTGTGCCTTCTGTTCTCTTTGCCCTCCAACCGTGGGTTTAGAGGCCGGCATGCGCGGTTATCAGGGGCTCAACTCACACTCAGGGCGGGGCTTGGCTTCAGTGCCAATGTAGACTTTAAACCATCAAACTTGGCCGACTGTTCGGAGACGCCACAAACGCTGGAGGAGGACATTCCAACAGAAAATGGCCACGTTCGCCGCGAACAAGGTATGCTGGTAGGTGAGAAGGGCGCCCTTACGGCCTTGCTCAATTAGACTAACATGTTGAGCCCTTGAATTGCTTTTGCAATTACTGCCAAGAGACCCTTTGTTACCAAAACCACCCGGATTCCTTTAGGAACTTCAAGAGGTTTTTCAGTTCTACATGACACAGGTCCCCCAGCGCTTCTTCTTAAGCCTGGGCATTCGCAAAGCTGATGTTGGATGGATTCAACTTCTTCCTCATCCCTGCAGCTTCTGCTGAAAGTCGTTGTGTAGTATGTCCAGTCGCGATGCCGGTAAGGGCTCCCACTAAGTTTCTCACATCCTTGCGACTAAATCACTGATCAGCATTGTCGATCTCTTTTTGTTAAGCGTCTGCCATAGGGTCCTTGCTGTATCTGCGATTTCCAGGTTGAGCCAACGTGCTCTGGCTGCATCCAAGACTTCGTCCGCCAGTTTGAGCTAAGCGGCGTGAGTTCGCAATGGATTGCCCTAAGTTTACCCACCTCAGATCCATTTTTCGCACGGCTGTCCGCTTTTTTGTTTCCTTGAATGGCAGTGTGGCCTGGTATCCAGCATAGGGTCACCCTGGTTGCCAAGACGCTTTGTCTGCATAACCTGACTAGTTTCGACGTTAAGATGGCCGATGCTATGGTTATGTTGAGTTGCTTCAGTCCGAGTGCTGCTTCTTGTATCGCAGCCACTTCAGCTGGGAAGACACTACAGTCGTCTCTTAGTGTCAGGGAAGGCTCAAATAGGTCACCGAAGATCCCAGCGCCGGTACCTGCACCGGTCTGGTTTATACCGTCAGTATACACCAAGAACACATTCCCTGCCAGTGCTCTCAACAGGTTCGGCTAACAGTTGCTCCTCC
Source organism: Eristalis tenax (assembly GCA_905231855.2). Lineage (NCBI taxonomy): Eukaryota > Metazoa > Arthropoda > Insecta > Diptera > Syrphidae > Eristalis > Eristalis tenax. Next base: position 70,376,410 of record HG993125.1, on the reverse strand, counting down.
AGTTCTATAGAGATCTCCTCCTCTGTGGTGAGAGCCGTCAGGGCTTTGTTGCAATCCACTGCTCCAAGGTCGTCGACTAGCATTCGACGATGGTTGTGGAGTTGTAGTGTCCAGTGCTGGAACCGTCTTAAACTGAGGTTGTTTTCTTTGTTTGTGTACATGGCTGATTTCTTGTGCTTCTGTTTTATCTGCATTTGTGATTTGGGTCCCACGAGCAAGGCCGGAATTGGTAGTCCTACCGGGCAGAGCCACCATATACGGGTAAGGCTTTGTTACATCAGGCCCTCGCCAAGGTATCTAAGGGAGCTCCTTAAGGCTGGTTATACCCTCAACCGTCCATCCCTGGGCACGACCCTAAGTTTGACCATCTCCTACTTTTCGGTCCTCAAATTAGATGCGACTGTACTATCACTGGGCCTACGTAAGCCCTGGCCAGGGTGGCTATCCACGTATCGCCACTAGATTTGTCACTTTATAAGACCCCGTGATCAATCTGATCTCATGGCAAGGCACTGTCATGCTTCATTATGCTTGTCTCTCAATGTGATGGTCGATCAGCTTTAAACTCATCTGAGCCGAGTATCATTTTGTGGGGACATTGCGCGAAATCTCTAAAGCGACAGATGGCCCTCGTCCAAATGGAAAGTCGAGTATTGAACGACTGGATGGCGCAGTTGCTTAAGTGCCTGCCTTGGTTAGTGGGGTCCCTGGTTCGATTCCCAGTGAAGGCAAAATTGATACGCTTTTATCTGGCCGTTGGGACAAAATTGGCGGCACTATCACGGGAGTGGTCCACTGATCGACCACTCCCGTGGTATCACACACATGGTCTAAGTGTGCTGGTGAATCCACTTGCAGTCCCCTTCCCTACCATTGTGCCCTTGCAACTACCATGAGACGTACTATACCGAGACACTCAAGTTCTTAAGAACGACTAACCAGCCAGCCTGGAAATACTCAGAAAACCCGGTGGTACCTACACTGAGACGCTCAGCCCCATGCTTGAGACTAATTTTCCAAGTAACCAGGTCGCAATCACCTCACACCTAGCTTCCGTCCCTGGAACTGGGGATGAGGTGGTAAATACAACGCGCTGAGGCTGGTATCTTTCGTCGCATACTGATGAGGCTGTCAAAAACGTCCTTTGAGAGTTTCAAGACTCTCAAGGTGAGTGTAAGGGGACCCTCGGAAAATCTTCGGATCATCAAAGATATTCATCTGGATCCACACGGCTCCTCCTTCTCTCCTACACATCGGTCGTGTGGTGGAATAAGCCTTCGCGTTAGTACGTAAGCTACGATTCACTAAGCTTTAAAGAACGGTCTGTCTCGGCTGCATAGGGGCCTTTCCGTTCGCCTGGCTCTGCTCCTGATGCACTACTGAATCTCCCCACGCAATCTCAAGGCCATCTTCCGTCTTAAAAGATGGACCCTTTGGTACAACACGCGCTAGGGTTGCGAGGTCGGTTTTTATTTGACCCCAGTCTTATGGATACGCAGTCTGACGCACGGACTCCAGTACATCAGCTGCGGCGTTCATACTTGGCGACACTCAGGACTGGAGCTGGCTAGGAAAGAAATTCGACGACATTCCTTTCCAAAATAAATGAGGCATCTGGCGCTGGCGTCTTCTTGGAATGGGACAACATTAGACTGTACACCGCCGAGCTTCCAAGCGGAAACCTATGCGATCGGATAGCCACGAAGTATATTGTGAAGAACAGGTGGAAGGGTCGAAGTCAGATGACAGCCAAGCTATACTCTCTAAACACTTCCTGGATAGAACGCAAGTCCTCTCTGAATTTGATTTATCCCAAGTGACCACTGGATCGCTGGAAATGAGATCGCTGATAAACTTGCTAGACAAGGATCAGAGGAGACACTCTCAGGACATCGCTGGAAATGAGATCGATGATAAACTTGCTAGACAAGGATCAGAGGAGACACTCTCAGGACCTGAACGTGCGCTGGGGCTTCCGTCGACGGTTTGGGCCTCTCGAGAACACAATCGGAGGTGGCACGACTCTCCAGGGTGCAGACAGACCAAGCGCATGCTCCCTAACGTCTGTAAGAAGTCCCCGGCACTCTTGTTATACCTTGGCAGAAAAGACTGCAGACGACTTACAGGTGTATTAACAGGACACTATACCTTTGCCATATGTCTACGTGTGCTTGGCCTAAGCGACGTAATCCTCTGCGACGGCTGTGATGAAGACGACTTACACTGCAGAGCACTTCCTCTGTCCCGGAGGTGACAACTTTTCGATGCTGATGTGGTAGGAGCTAATGGCGTAGGTTTCTCTCTCTCTCTCTCAGCTCTCGCTGATCTTCCTTTGGAAGCAAGGTTGCTGTCTGACAGGGCAATGGACCAGCTTTCCAGTCTGCGGGCGCCAGTACAGAGTTGAAACCCTCTGCCAAAAAAATGGTGGATCTTGAGAGGCTTTTCAGTTCAACACTGCTTAAGTCCTTCAGCTCTACGAAGAAGCGTTTCCCTAGAAAGAGGCTTTCTTTTCCCTGCAAGGGCTGGCAACTCGCAGAGCAGATTTTTTGACAGATTCTGTTTCTTCCTCATCTCTGCAGCTGCTTGAAAATTCGTCGTGTGGTGTATTCAATCACGTGCCTGTGGCGCAGTAGGGATATGGATAGGGGCGGCTAGTGAATTCACCAGCACACTTGGACCTTGTAGGTCCATTGTGATACCCACAGTCAGACTATAACCACTGATCGGCCACTCCCGTGACAGTGACGTTAGTTTGGTTGGGTTTAAAAACCAGATAAAAGCCTATTAACTTAGCTTTCACTGGGAATCGAACAGGGGACCCCCTAGCCAAGGGCAGGCACTTAACCAACTGCGCCATCCAGTCGCTGTGGCGCAGTGCTCGATAAGGGCTCTTATTAGCGTGCGGACATCCTAGAGACTGAAGACCATCAATGGTGTTGATCTCATCTGTCCCAGCATCGGCCGTAAGTCGCTTGCTGTAGCTCCAAGACTCAGGCCAAGCCAGCGAGTTTGGGCTTTATCCTAATTGGGCCGAGCGGCGTGTGCCCATACAGCATTGCTAGAGACATAGGCTTCAGCAGAAATTGGTCAAGGCGGGCAGAAGAAAGTCCTTTGCAGTAACAAATTATTCCAAAATATTGGTGCCATCCCAGAGCCAGAGGGGGCAGGTGACTCCCCCAGCCCCCCTGCGGACGCCTCTGACTAGCGATTCTGCCAGCTCCAAACCATTTTTCGCGAGTTTTGTTTCCTCGGCTTCCAGTATGCCCCGAATTCACCAAGGATGTCCTATCGACGTCTTCGATGTCAGAATGCCTGATGCTGTGGCCTGCGTGTGCGAGAAAAGATGGTGATCGAATCGCCGATCTCTCCCACCGTGAGTGCCGCCTCGTGTATCGCTGCCACTGCGGCTGGGAAAAAGCTGTGCACTGCCTGCACGAGCGCTCGTCTTTGCGCCGTCAGTGTATGGGGCGATATTTATCTCGCCTCTCGCTCACTCCATCTCGTGGCTATCCGAAGTGAAATCCGAAATTTGTTTCGTCGTTAGAGCTGAGCATCGACTCTGTCGACGATGGAGCAATAAATCCTCGCCGAAGTTCAACAGGACCCGGCCTCCGCCTCCTGCTCCTGCTGCTCGTGACAATCGTTTAGCCGCCTTTCAACTCGCTAAAAGCTGCTCCTAATCCGAGAGCAATAAACTTATCAGATTAACGGTGACAAATGGTGCTTAGGACTAAGCGTCGCCGTTTTCACTTCCACTCACATCACACATAGAATGTGTGTTATCTCTCAATTTAATGAATCACAGGAAGCAATCAGGCTCCGCCCGCACCGCCCCCCGCTCACTTCAACTGCCCATTATCGAGGAAATTAATTTTTCCTCTTCCTGCCATCCGTCCGTTGTCGTCTTATCAGCTGCGAACCATCTACTTCCAGTCAACCTCCAAGGCAATCAACTTAAAAGCTTTCACATGCCCGCGCCTGGTGCGGGCGGCCTTCCACCAGCCGCCAGGCCGCCGCTGAGGTGGGTAATGCCTTGAAATTCTTGGAAAAAAAGTGAAGCACATTCCGAAGACGTTGGCCCACATCCTCGCAGGCCTGAGTGGCTGGAGACATGTCATCCTAACCCCCCATCCCTCGATGCACACGCACGTTCCTGTGCGAAAGTCGGGACACGCACAGAGGAATGGAATGGAACTGGGATTGTTCGGCATCCAACTGGTGGACGTCGGCTGATCTGACGCACGTCCTGTGGAGCGGCGTATGGCGATACCCCCCTCCGCTGCAGACAGAAGCCCGGTCAGCTTTGGCTCTCGACCAAGAGGCAGCCATGACAACGACAAAGCAGAAGACCATCCAAAGCAGACTTCAAGTTGAAATGGGCAACACGAGTACCACTGAGCACCGAAGACGAACAAAAACCAGCATTGTATGCGACGAGAGGGCACCGCAACGCACACGGTCGTCCCCAGAGGTGGAGCTGGAGACCCCGTAACCTCCACATCGTCGTTGTGATGAGCAACCTGAGGATTGTAATTTGTAAAATGTCTCTTTTGAGGCTCATATTACACGGGACATGTGCGCGGGCAGACAGCCAGACAGACAGATAGACAGACAGACAGAGAGGCAGGGAGATGGAAACTATTTTCCAGATAATACCTCCGTACTCCCACGGTGCGCCACCAGCGGATGGGCATCTAACCTCCAAGTTGTCATTGGGATGTCTCCGCGGCAGCGGCGACGGCCAGCCTTAGTCACGGAGCCTGCGCACTGCACACCTCCGAGTGGCCCCTCGCAGCTCCCGCCGCCGCGATTATGTATTCGGAGGACGCAAAAGGGTGGAACAACAAAACAAAAAAAGGGTTGCCAACAGGTTGCTCATCACTCAAAGTGGGTCTGGGGCGGTGGCGGCGAGGAATAGATGAATAAACTCAATTACAGCTAAGAAGGACAAAAGGGATTAACGACGCTGGAAAGACGTTTACGTACGAGATTACGAACTTTCTCATTAAATGTTTGCGTACCGAAAGTTCGCCCGGACTAGGCACTCTGTTTGCTGGCTGATCGGCGCGGGTGGAGTGGAGGCCCTGTTTTACAATGAAGACAACTTTCTTCATCGCACATCGTCGCTTTTGTTGAGACGGGTATTGACGGCAGGCTTGGAGTGGAGTCAAACGGATGCGCGGAATCAAAAGGGAACGAAGTCACAAATTAAGAAACTTCCAAACAAAGCGGTTGGCACCGCAAGCCTGTTGGCAGTAACAAAGTTTGCTGTTTCCGCTCTGATTCCAGTGGGACACAGCAAGTCGTGGTACTCTTTGGAGTGTGCTAGGCAGTCCAGGCCAGACTCTCTAAGCTCGGTTCGGTCTTCAATCAATCGCTGTTTCTTAAGGATCTAGAAGGATCTGCCTTTCTTCTTGAACTTGGCTTAGACTTGGACTGGGACTGGGACTGGGACTGGGACTGGGACTGGGACTGGGACTGGGACTGGGACTGGGACTGGGACTGGGACTGGGACTGGGACTGGGACTGGGACTGGGACTGGGACTGGGACTGGGACTGGGACTGGGACTGGGACTGGGACTGGGACTGGGACTGGGACTGGGACTGGGACTGGGACTGGGACTGGGACTGGGACTGGGACTGGGACTGGGACTGGGACTGGGACTGGGACTGGGACTGGGACTGGGACTGGGACTGGGACTGGGACTGGGACTGGGACTGGGACTGGGACTGGGACTGGGACTGGGACTGGGACTGGGACTGGGACTGGGACTGGGACTGGGACTGGGACTGGGACTGGGACTGGGACTGGGACTGGGACTGGGACTGGGACTGGGACTGGGACTGGGACTGGGACTGGGACTGGGACTGGGACTGGGACTGGGACTGGGACTGGGACTGGGACTGGGACTGGGACTGGGACTGGGACTGGGACTGGGACTGGGACTGGGACTGGGACTGGGACTGGGACTGGGACTGGGACTGGGACTGGGACTGGGACTGGGACTGGGACTGGGACTGGGACTGGGACTGGGACTGGGACTGGGACTGGGACTGGGACTGGGACTGGGACTGGGACTGGGACTGGGACTGGGACTGGGACTGGGACTGGGACTGGGACTGGGACTGGGACTGGGACTGGGACTGGGACTGGGACTGGGACTGGGACTGGGACTGGGACTGGGACTGGGACTGGGACTGGGACTGGGACTGGGACTGGGACTGGGACTGGGACTGGGACTGGGACTGGGACTGGGACTGGGACTGGGACTGGGACTGGGACTGGGACTGGGACTGGGACTGGGACTGGGACTGGGACTGGGACTGGGACTGGGACTGGGACTGGGACTGGGACTGGGACTGGGACTGGGACTGGGACTGGGACTGGGACTGGGACTGGGACTGGGACTGGGACTGGGACTGGGACTGGGACTGGGACTGGGACTGGGACTGGGACTGGGACTGGGACTGGGACTGGGACTGGGACTGGGACTGGGACTGGGACTGGGACTGGGACTGGGACTGGGACTGGGACTGGGACTGGGACTGGGACTGGGACTGGGACTGGGACTGGGACTGGGACTGGGACTGGGACTGGGACTGGGACTGGGACTGGGACTGGGACTGGGACTGGGACTGGGACTGGGACTGGGACTGGGACTGGGACTGGGACTGGGACTGGGACTGGGACTGGGACTGGGACTGGGACTGGGACTGGGACTGGGACTGGGACTGGGACTGGGACTGGGACTGGGACTGGGACTGGGACTGGGACTGGGACTGGGACTGGGACTGGGACTGGGACTGGGACTGGGACTGGGACTGGGACTGGGACTGGGACTGGGACTGGGACTGGGACTGGGACTGGGACTGGGACTGGGACTGGGACTGGGACTGGGACTGGGACTGGGACTGGGACTGGGACTAGGACTGAGGATCGCCACCAGTTGTCACTAAATGTAATATCGAGTCTATTACCGAACCCAGATTGTGTGAACTTGGGAGCAGTCAGTTTACTTTCCAAGTGTGGGCGAGTACCAACATATCCTGGTCTTGCCCCTTTGGCCACCCCTTTCACACTTCTTCGAGAAAACCGATTCGACGCCCTCTCGTTGAATTGTCGGCCTCAGCTATGACATCACCCATTGATGGCGCAATGCCCCCGATTGTCAGCAGTTCATCTCCGAATCCAAATTGAATTTGTAGCTCATCACTTCCATATGTAGTTCATCACTTGGCCAATATCAAGAGCATTATCTGCGACGCAGTACCCCTTGTCTGATGACACACATAAATGCTCGCCCGGCATGGATTTACACAGCTCACTCAATCCGTAGATGATGATCATGTGTGACTCCCAGTGCTCCGTATCTGTATGCCAAACCGTGTCCCCCCATGGGCAATTATGCTCTGACCCGCGTCCAATCGAAACAGTGGCTGTATGCGTGTTGGAAGAAATCTGTCACGATAACCCTCGGCGACCCGTCGACTAGGCACTAGAATTCGAAGAAATTCCTAATAATTAGACCTGATAATGGCGACTTATCACCGCGCCTCAGCGCTGAGCAGCGCAAGTTTTTACGACGGGATTTCCATTCTTTTTTTTAATTAACACACTGGATCTACGTCGTAGATTTTTGAACTTTGAATTGCACTCTGGGGTAGGTGGACGCCAAAGGGAAGCAGATTAACATCTGGAGGAGATGCGGTGTCAACCTGTGTGCCGGCTTCCTCAACGATGAATCTGGGAATCTGGGCTTAGCACTTCCCACAGTCGGTCAGTAAGGAGCTGTCTCGATTCGTGTCAGGGAAGTCTGATGTCCTTGGATTCAGAAGGACAGAGTTGGGATTTTGTTTGGACATGCCACGCGGTTCAGTGGATTCCTTGTTATCAAGCAGGAGGCACCCCAGTCTCTTCCGCCGTGTGCTCCTGCAGCTTCTACACATCCACCATGCAGACATGCGTTACCCAGCCGCACAGTGTCTGATTATGGCACCGAAGAGGATCTTTAATGAGGTGAGCTTGAATGCGCGTCAGAGCTGTAAGGGAGTAGGCGGGGTGTTGCTCACTTTGTGTGAATTGTTCGTCCATGCAGCTTCAACAGAAGTCGGCATTTGCGGTGACACCTTCTTTCCTGTCGTGATCTTCTCAGAGTCGGAAGAACTGCTGCTGCTCAGCTGGGCAATGGCTCTCCATTAGCTGCATGGTCAGCGCCTGCAACGAAGTGGAGGGTAGCCCCATCCACAGCAACCATCGTGGATCAGACCTCTTTTACCGGTTATCCCTCTCCGCTGAACCAGGAGTTGGTGCCTGGGTCGTACCATTTAACCATTTCAACAATCCCAACCGCCGCCCCAAAGTACGTGTCTCCGGCTGGAGCTCAGGCGCCACCAAGTCAGTATGCGGCAGACATCTCGGGGTTATTGGCAAGGTGCCCTAAATGCCCGTACATCTGGGGCCCCTTCCTGGACAAGCAGGCGTAGTCTTAGCAAGCACCAGGTGCAGCTCAGTCTCCGTACTCGTGCCAACAGGGTACAGTTTGGTTTTCTCCAACAGCAATGTGGTCTCCACCCTCTTCAGAGGCATCCACCCCCTTCACATACTCCAATGGCGCGCTAGACATTTCATAGGGTTCCTCGGTGAGGCCGCCACCGAATCAAGCGATCACGCCCAACTTTAAACGCACCATCACAGCCGTGTCACAACCTCCCTCATCGCATCCACACAGTGGTCTCCATCGCAGTCAGCGGCAAGCGACTTAATCATCGTCACCGTTCAGCGTGCCGGACCGCCGCTGGGCTCTGCAGGTCGACAGTTCTTTAAATCGCCAGTCAAGGGCAGCAGTGTCGCCGTTCCAACTCAGTATTAGCCACCGATTTGCGCACAAAGCTAGGTCGCTCCTCCCGCTTAACAGCCAGATACTGGTCGTTATCCTGGACATGGGCTACTGCCCTGTTACAAGGCTCCACCCGAACGTGCCAAAGTATTGCAACGCATCGGTGTGACGCCTCGGATTAGCTTGAAGTACATAATTGATTTCATCGGATGCGATAACAAAGAAGCCTCTTCTCGTATCGCCCCCATTCCCAGGTCTCCACGAGCGACCCTGACAAGGCCTTGGTGAAACAGCAAACAAAGGGCACACTGTGCCTCAGATAACAAGGCGTCGCGCTCCACGCGATTGAGCTGTACTTACGTACTTCGTTCGAGACTTGTTATCGACTTCCCTTCCATCTGACTCACGATCGACCAGCAGCGGCTGTATGCCGCACTTATGCAACAATCCACGGAAAGAATTGATTGTCTCCGGCATTTTGCGACCACGTCCACGTTTCCCCATCTCAACCTCTGCCAGAGTGAGTCCTTCACTCGACGAGACAAATTCCCCAGCACAGATACACAGCCACTTAAAGGCCTTATCGGCAGTTCGGCAGCATACACATTCGGTTTGCGTGTTACATCAGTGGTTTCGCGTGAACAAGAGCAACGCACGTTGTTGCCTGCTGTCGTCGGCCGCAGACGTTAGGGCGTCTGCGGACGACGACCAATATGTTCGGCGAATAATTAACCGCACCCCTCATCGCAGCATGTTGTACCTAGAATCGTTAATGACGAATTCAAATGCCAGACAGAATGTTTGTGAATTTCGTTCGAAACTCGTACGTGGCAGCAACTGACACGGCAGCCAGTCATCGATTGTGTGTGTGTGTGTCTGTTGACGTCGCATCGATGTGACGCAAGTTGAATTATGCGAGACGTTGCCTTTGGGCCTAGTCGATCGATTGGCGGTTTTGATGGGGAATCCCCAGACGTTCGTCTTGCCTTGAAGGACAGAGGTTGGGGCTCATTTGACGCGACGCGAGGAGGGAACTGCTGGACAGTGTCGGAAGGATGAGACGGAAAGGATTGAAGGAAGCACTCCATTGATGATGAGTCCTAAAAAGGATCTTGAACCAACTCCCCTCGGTCATCAGCAAGAACCGCGTCCTTACCACCCTCGTCCACAGGCCACGGTTAAAAAATCCGCTGAGAAAAGGTTTTGCGACATCGGCCCTGGGCCGCGTCTCAGAAGAGCTTTCAATAGGCAGCCAAGTTGCTTCAGAGGCGAGCTGAATTGACTCCCAGGCGAGGCCTCAATTCGCGCGCAACTCCGCCGACCCAGCCGTTTCATAATCCATCTCCCCTCTCAGAGGCGCCACGAACAGTCTCATAGATCTGGTCACCGCTCAGCTCTGTCTCAAGGGCTGACCCACATTCCGCAGCAAACTGTTGCAGTCATTAAGCAAACGCAAACACAAGAGCCGTTCCCTGGCGTATCTGCTGTTCAAATCCAAGCCCAGAGATACCTCCGAGATGATTAACTGTTTCAATAACTTCTCCCATAATCCGGATCTGCTCCACCAGGCCGTCGCCTCAACGTGGTTCGTTCGTCTGAAAGACAAAAGACCTTACAGCGCTCAAAGGTTTCCCCATTATCGCAGGAACCATGCCTCTCTGGCGCATCTGATGGATGTATCTCAATTAGTTTAAACCGTCAAAATGATGAAAACACACACACACACTCGCAAAGATAGCGAGAAACACGACTTCTTGCACACAAGTAACTAATTAACCTCATTTCGAGCAGCGCAGCGGCAGAAGCGGGGTCATCAATAGGTCATGTGCAGTTTTTTGCCAAAGATTCCCACAAACTTTGAGATCTCCCCTCCCGCCGGTACGTGGGCTTCACTTGCGTCATCCTCGACTCAAACGGATGCACATTTAGGAGCCATCAGCCAACAGCTCCGGCGTGCATCTTTAAAGCGAGTGAGTACCCAGAAGAGCCCGCCGCACTCTAGAGAAGAATCCAGTCATCGACTGCGGAGGTTATGGCAACGACGACGACGACGACGACAGCAACCGAAGACGTGTGCCTCAAGGAGCATGAACGCACACACTCAGCCTCGGATCGGTTGTCTATGCTATCCCATATCCATGCCAAGGTTCCAGACCTCTCCAGTCGCGCCGCGAGTGTGAGTGCGACTTTGATGCCATTACAGCTGCCCACTTACTCAGCTAGGGTTCCGTCTGGGGTGGAAAAATCAATAGAAGTCACCACTCACCTGGAAGGCGGACGAGATAAGGCGGCAGGACGTGACACCGCGGTACGTTGGGGGAGGGGAAAGGCGGAGAATATTAAATTATTCGCAAGAGAACATCCAGTCACCCGGGCTGGTGGGGAGGCGGGTGCTCACTCCATCGGGTGACGCAATGAGTCTGCAGCCTGCAGCCGGTTAAATTTACTGCAACGCGTCTGGTCATTGTCAGTGCCACACCTTTGTCCAACGATCGGGAGCAGCTTTCGCTTGGCTAGCCGTGTGTCGTGAGTTATGATCGGCGTGTTGTGACCGTTCGATGCATGCGTCACGGCGAATTTTGAATAAATCAACTTCGCCCGGACATTGACGCATGCGCGCCGGTGTTCTGATAAATGGCTGTTCGTGGGACGGATCGCATCTAGACGGGAAAAAAGGCGCAGTTTTGCGCGTGTGGCCACGTGGAGGAGTTGCTGAACTTAGCGTGGGTTGTTGTGGAATGTCTTTTCGGCGTCAGAATCATTGTCTGTGAACTAACTGTTTTAACACTTTCTGTTTATTTATTCATAAACATTAAGAAAATATAAGAAAAGTGTACTCTCTCCTAACGGACACCTCTCATAACCGGACACCTCTCGTAACTGGACAAATTTCAAAGATTGGAGTTATTTACACGATTTTTAATGTAACTAATTAATTCTCTCATAAACGGACTCTTATAACCGGACACCTCTCATAACCGGACACCTCTCATAACCGGACACCTCGCGTAACCGGACAAATTTCAAAGATCGTAGTTATTTACACGATTTTTAATGTAACTAATTAATTCTCTCATAAACGGACTCTTATAACCGACCACCTCTTATAACCGGACACCTCTCGTAACTGGACAAATTCCAAAGAACGGAATTATTGCTATTCCATATATAATGGCATGAATGTAGCTTCACAATAAAGCCAGAATCAATTCTGTACCGCACATGGTTGCTGTTTGATGTGAATTTCTTTTCCTGTCGTTTTTATCTGGTCACCTTGACAAATGGTTGGGCGCCATTTGGGGTCATCACTGATCACAGTTTGAGCGGCTAAAAATGTATAAGAATGAACAGACGAACTCATAGTCCGAAGAGAACTCTTCAGACGTTCACCAAAATGCGGCATTCAAACATCAAATGTGGGCTTTAAAGAGCTCACAGTTGACTCACATGAACAAGTGGCTCGTGCGGCAGTGTTATTCGACAAAGCGATTGAACCAATTTGAGAGCCCCACCGTGTGTCAACAAACTTCCCAAACGCCGCACATGTGCTGGTCCAATCGGGGGGAATGCCCCCAATTTGGCCACTCCCGCCGTCTCGTCTCTTCACCCCCCATCGAGCGGCAACGTGTGTCGCACATGCAACGACGACCGACACAGGCGACGTCTGGAATTGTCAGCTGGTTGTTATGTTTCATTGTTTTTTTCCCTATTGCTCGGTACTCAATGTCACACACGGACTGTGGTCACCCCCATCGTCATCCACTCGACAGAGTGGTGTCAAGGCCGGAATAGAAATGTCCCCGAGGGAGGTCAGCACGGGTGGGGACACAATTCCCACTTCTTGTTCGCCTGGGAGCGTCGGGCAGGTTTGCGATTCCCCTCGAAACCAGTCACCAGCCGCCTCCTGCGTCATAACTATTTAATTGCCTCAAAGCTGCTGTGACACACATTCGCCATCGGCTGCACGGCCAGCTAGAGGCAGCTATTTCCCGTGGCAGCTGGTGTGCCAGTGGCGTGAGTCAATCTGAGGTCCTTGGGGGAAAATTGCGATTAGTCATCACGCCAGCGGCTTGTCAGAACTGCCGTGACTCTGTGGGCCCGCTGATTGAAGGGTTGAGTGCCAATTCGTCAATCCATCACACGTGCCTCCGATCAGCCCCAGGGTCGCACGACGCAGCACACCACCGAGCGATTAGCTCACACTCATCTCTAGGATGGAACTGCCTTTCTGATTGTCCAAGGCCATCGGATCACAAAGCCGCCGCCGCCGCCGTCGACGACATCATCATCATCACCATTGCGGCAGCACGCCAATTTCCGTCGCCATTCGGATTCATTCCGCAGAAGAGCATAAATGCATTCCAAGCCTAATTGCCCCCTGGCATCAGTTTAAACGCGACAAAAGCGCGCCCGTTTCCCCGCCAGCGACGCAGTCGTCCTCAGCAGCGTTCCACATGCCAGCCGGGTAGAACAGTACGCGCCGCGCCGCAAGAATTCATTTGAGGCGAAGCGCGAGCTACGAATTCCGACTGCCACTCCTCCAGCTGGGGAATGGAGGCTGGCCGGCGAATGCCACTCGCATGATTCATCCCCTAGATGGAATCAAATCCGGAGTGCAACATGCTGCACACGGGTGCAATTGCAAAATGTTGAGGCAACATGCAACTTTTTGGTGGATAGCCGACTGCCATAGAAGTGCGGGATCTGTGAGATCTCAGAAGATAGCTGGCGTTTCTCTGTGCGCTTTGGAATGTGAAATTCCCGAGTAAACACTTGGATGCGGTGTCGCTTTGGCCGGGCAGCTGAAGTGGCGCGCGGGCAGTCCAACGCACGAAAGCCAGCTCTCTGGGGGCATTCCGAGTGATTTCAGGGAATCATGGGGATGAGCTCATCGACACGGCTCGTTGCATTGTTGCACAATTGACCGACTAATTTGCGAGTTTTGCCAGCGGGATGGGCTGTGAATCGGGAATGCGATGGGACCACTTGACGCAGGCTGCGCGCAGTGGCGATTTTCACTTTTGAAGAGTATTTGAGAATTTGCGAGAAACTGGGACACGCTGTGGGACTTGCGTCTTTTGGCGGGTTGTGCAATTAATTGATCGGATAATCTTTTGGATTCGCTCCATTTTTGCTTCCGGTACGTGCTTGAATGGTGAGCTGGATGGTCTGGTTTGACGGATGAGGGCCTGAGCTAAATTTAATTTTGATTCATCGTGATGCAGCCGATGATTCACGGCATCGCGGGGGAAAATCAATCACTTTCTGCCACTTGAAAGTATCCTGCACTCGGTACTCCTTTGTTCGGCTGGTTAAGGGCCTTCTTCACTTGGCTACGCCTTCGTTTTGGTGGGCGTCCTCTACTGCATTGTCACAAGTTGGTTTAAGGCCTTCTCCACTTGTCTACGGTCGATTTGGTGGGCGTCGTCTACTGCTTCGTCACCTATCTTGCGCCACAGAGAAGGACTGGACAGTGTGTTATTTAAATCCTGGTCCTTCGAGAGCGGGCTCTACTATTGCAGGGAAACAGAGACTGGCAGGAGTTACTCTCCGTGCTGATGGTACTCGTACTTTTTACTTGGGAGCCGAGGCAGACGAAGTCCTTCACTACCTCGAATTTATAGCTGCCTACGATGACGTTCTGGATGCGTCGTCGATGTTGCGCGTCCTTTCTCGATGACAGCACACATTTTGGCCGCCTCCGCTTCAATGCCAGCAAACGCCTCATTGACGGGTCGCTGTGGCACAGGCATCCACCTGTGTACGGACATTTAGAAGAGTGTGAGTGTGGTGGCGTGTGATTCCTACACGATCTTCTCCCGGATGATGTTGAAGAAGTCACAAGACAGCGTCGCCTTGTCTTAAGACTTGTTTGACGTCGGAGGTCTCGGTGGATTCGTTACCAACCTTGATGGAGCAGCGAGAACTCTTTGTCACCACAATCTGATGAGTTTGGCTTCTGACCCATGATCCACTAAAGGCGACCACGCCAAGCGATCTTCAGGCAACTCGATCCTCCGCAACGACTCCAACTCATCAGGACTTATGCCCAAGCCTATCCAGGCTTGATGAGTATGGGACACTTTACGGATTCAGTCAAGAGCAGCTTTAGGAGAATAATTTGGAAACGGGATTTCCTGATGACAAGTACCAGTGAAACCGTCTAAATGGGGCACTCTAAGGGAACTGGAGGTGCCCCGATTTTTTGATGTGTAAACATCTTATCGCTCGCCAATGACACACGAATACGGAGGGACTTGGAACTAAAAGAAGTCGTAACAAATATAGTTTCGCGAGTTACCATCCCAACGTCAGCGCGACAACAAGAACCACAATGTACCCAACAACAACAGCAACAGTGCATAAGCCACCCGGTGCAACTGCAGCGGGGACACGTGTGGGCGTCGAGCCCATAGGAAGCATTGTGATTGCAAAGGCGAATTCATGAAACTGATTTGTCAGCGTCTGCAGGTTCGTGAAATCACCTCCGCAAGGGTCAGGTCTTGTGTTACATTCGAAAATTCGTACTCAGTCAGTCATTTTATAGAGCTCAGAGAATAAGGTTAATTTTTTTACTCACTCATGACAAACGGTCGGCTTGTCATGAGTGAGAATAGCCCTGTCACCGATGGTGGAAGTGTACTGTGCCGTTTTACTGATTATATCCAATGCAAGCAGTAGAACGACGTCTATTTTATGTTTGAGTAGTAATTAGTATTATTTTATTATTGGGCTTACTTTTTTCAAAACGAACGTTTATTTAAGAAAAGTATTATTCAAAGTTTTGCCCATCTGAAGCTATGACTTTTTCCCATCTTTCTGGCAATTTGCGGATCCCATCCGAAAAGTACTGCGTCAAGAATGAATCAAGCCAATTTTTGACATCCTGCTCTGATGTGAACCGTATTTCAGTGAGGGCGTTCTGCATCGACCGGCACAAATGGTAGTCCGAAGGGGCAAGGTTTGGGCTATAAGGCGGATGGGGTAGAACTTCCCATCCACTGTTTTCCAAATAGTTCTTAACCGGAATGGTAACTTGGGGCCGAGCGTTGTCATGATGGAAAATTATTGCCTCGTGTCTGGTGACATATTCCGGGCTTTTTTCGGCTGCTTGAGTGACACCCGAAGATTCTTCGAGCTCTTCTTGTATTTGGCAACAGTCTTCATAGAGTAATGCTTCCAGTTCTTCATCTTCAAGCTCTTTTGGCTGCCCAGGACGTTGATCGTCTTCCAAGCCAAAATCACCACTTTTAAACCGTGCAGACTTCATCTAGCGCATGTTCACCATAAACCATAAACTTCCACTGACTTTCTGCAGCAGTTTTCTTCATATTAAGAAGAACTTCCCGCAGAAACACATTTTCATTCACAAAGTTCGACATATAATGAATGACATATACTGAAATGACATACAATGACAGTAGCCTGCCAACGCATGTTCCAATGGAATAATGCAAGTTACGCCATCTCTTAGCAAACCGCACGAATTAATTTCAGTTATAGACCCAAATATGTGAACTGAATATCGCCAAACCAACGGATTGGGTATTGCAATTCGAGATATCGGGGATATATGTGCAGCTGAATGCATTATTCCAAATGGCCAGAGCGTAAGTTCCGTTGTTGTCTACATCTCTCCTAACCAGTCATCGACTTCATTCACTTACTTTTGCCATTCACAGAAGCTGGTGCAGCTCTACTGGGAAAGAACTATCATCTGTGGCCAATGGCTCTAAGTGGCTGTACCACTGGTCGAAATACTTTGTATCCCGTGAAGGTTCCTTGTCCGTACGTCTATCATCGATTGGGGGGACACTGCGGAGATAAGACGTTTACACATAGACCTCGAGTGCGTCCATTGCTCGCTCCTTTTTTATTTATTTTATTTATAATCTACAAATTACGAATGTATTAACAGATTTTGTTAAGTGTACTATCCAACATGTAATTGTGAAAATTTTAACAACATAGTCGACTGTCGATGGTTGGAATTTCTCGATAATTCGAACTGAATGTTAGGTCCCTTGAAAAATCCTCGATAAATCGAAGAAAACGTATGTGTATTGGCGCGCTCCTGGATTCGAAGTGATTGCTCAGTCGGTCTGCCGAAACACGCCGTAATTCGAAATCAGTAACTGCTTTCCTCGCAGCAATTCGAGCTGTTCCCTCTGCCCAGTTGCATTCTGCAAACTTGTGTCCAATGCTTTGATACCGTTAGTTGGTGGCCTATGCGTGTGTGAAGAGCGTCAGTTAAAAAAATGTTCGCATCCTTGGCTGTGCGAGGGCCATTTATATTCCAGCAACAGTCAGACATAGTTATGAGTGCAAGCAACTAAAAGGTTAAATTTTAAAGGCCGATGTTGAATGTGAACCACATCTAAACGTCAAAACAAACATTTCTCAATTTCAGACTAACTCAATTTGAACCACGGACAGATACACAATCGAGCAACGCGTTAACGTTATTCAGGCCTTTTATAAAAATGGGCGTTCAAATCAAAATGCATATCGAGCACTTCGTGATTTTTTCGGTCAATTTAGTCGTCCAAATGTGCGTACAATCGGAAAAATCGTGCAAAAATTTTAGCAAGCCGGGTCTGTAGGAGATGTGAACACACAAGTGCATGCTCGTACTGCAGAAAATATTGCTTCTGTTCGAGATAGTGTGGCTGAAGAGCCGTCCACCTCAACAATTGCACCTCTCACGCTCGTCGTTGATGAACATTATGCATAAAGACTTGCATTTACACGCTTACAAGGTGCAATTGACTCAAGAACTAAAGCCTCTTGACCATTTCAAGCGTCGTCAGTGGTCAGAATGATGGCAAGAAATGGCAACAGTGGATGATCAATTTTCGAGGAAAATCATCTTCAGTGATGAGGCACATTTTCGCCTCAGTGGACTCGTCAATAAGCAGAATTGCCGCATTTGGGCGAATGGTAATCCAAGAGTGATTGTCGAAGAACCAATGCACCCACAAAGAGTGACTGTTTGGTGCGGCATCATCGGGTCGTATTTTTTCGAAAATGAGACCGGTCAGGCAGTTACTGTGAATGGCGTTCGCTATCGTGAAATGATAACGAACTTTTTATGGCCCGAATTGGAAGATATGTGGTTTCAACACGACGGTGTCACTTGCCATACAGCTAAAGAAGCAATGGCTCCTTTGCGCGACAAATTCAATGGCCGTGTTACAGTCTCACGTGGTGGCGATGTCAATTGGCCGCCAAGATCATGTGATTTGACACCGTTGTATTTTTTTCTTTGGGGATATTTGAAAGAAAAGGCGTACGTCGATAGGCCAGCAACAATTCAAGAGCTAAAGGATGAGATAATTCGGCACATTAACGACATAGAACCTCAATTATGCTTCAGCGTCATCGAAAATTTGGATCATCGGATGGTGGTGTTCCGCCGAGGTCGCGGCGGCTATTTGACCGATATTTTGTTCGACACATAATTGAACCATACCAATATTATCATAACAAAAAGAAATGACAATAATTTCCTGAATAATTTGTGTTTTGTTCAAAATCAACATCGGCCCTTAAAATTGATAAGTGTCTGTCAATCGGAGAGAAGAAAAAAAATTATTGAAGCCATGGAAAGTGAAGTAAAAAAAGGGAGGGAGAAATTGTCAACCATTGCAAAGCGAAAAGATAACATACAGTGAGCAAAATAAGTTTGCGTACGCTCTAGGTTCTCATCAAAATGCTTGAAAACAATGATTTTGTGAAATAAAAAATGTCATTATATTTAAGACGATATGATAGAGCATTTATTAGAGATCACATAATTACACTTATATTTATTTTTTTTTTTAAACTAAGACAAATGGCTATATTTCAGGCCGAAAAAGCTGGCGTACATTGAATAAAATTGATATTTTGTTGGACCTCCTTTTGCAGCAACAATTGCAAGCGACTACGCTTCTTCTTCTTCTTCTTTGTTTGGCGCTACAGTCCGGGGTGGACCTGGGCCTCAACCAACAAGCCTCTCCAGCCAGCACGATCTTTCGCCAGCTGCCTCCAGTTGTGCACACCAAGTTGGTTGAGGTCCTTCTCCACTTGTGTGCGCCATCTTGTTCTAGGACGACCTCTTATGCGTTGTCCCAAAGGCTCGGAATCGAAGACTCTTCGGGCCGGAGCTGTGGTGTCAATCCGCTCTACGTGACCTAGCCATCTTAAGCGTTGGATCCGAAGGCGCTTAACTAGGTGCATACCGCTGTACAGTTCGTGGTTGAATCTCCTTTTCCAGACGCCATCAGTACAAACAGGACCAAAGATCGCACGCAGAACTTTTCTCTCAAAAAGACCAAGAGCTTCTTCATCCGCTTTCAATAGCGTCCATGTCTCTGCGCCATAGAGCAGGACGGGGATGATTAGGGTGTTATATAAAGTCAACTTGGTGTTTCGAGAGATGGCTCTGTTACTCAATTGCCTCTTGAGCCCAAAGAAACAGCTATTGGCAAGAGTAATTCTGCGCTTGATCTCGGTACTGGTGTTATTGTCCCTGTTTACTGCAGAGCCAAGGTAGACGAAGTCCTTGACTACCTCAAAGTTTCTGCTGCCCATTATGACGCTCTGTCCGAGGCGTCGATGTTGTGCGTCCTTTCGTGATGACAGCATGTACTTTGTTTTGCCTTGACAGCTCGCTGTGTTCGTCCAATCACGTCAATGTCGTCCGCGTATGCAAGCAGTTGAACGGACTTTTGGAAGATCGTGCCTCTGGTGTTGACATTTGAGTTTCGCACGATCTTCTCAAGTATGATGTTGAAGAAATCACATGACAGCGTGTCCCCTTTCTAAAACCTTTTTTGACATTGAAGGTCTCGGTGAGTTCGTTACCGACCTTGATGGAGCAGCGAGAGTTCTCCATCGTCATCCTGCACAATCTGACGAGTTTGGCTGGAATGTCAAAACTAGACATGGCATTGTATAGCTCGTCTCTATGTACGCTGTCATATGCGGCCTTAAAATCGACGAATAGGTGGTGGGTGTCGATCTGCATCTCGTGGGTTTTTTCCAGGATCTGCCGCAGTGTGGAAATTTGGTCTATGGTGGACTTTCCCGGCCTGAAACCGCACTGATAAGGACCTATCAGGTTATTGACGAATGGTTTAAGGCGTTCACACAAGACGGCAGAGAGGATCTTGTACGATATGTTAAGGAGACTGATCCCTCGATAGTTGGCGCAGTCAAAAGGGTCTCCTTTCTTGTGGACCGGACAAACGACGCTGAGATTCCACTCATCTGGCATGCTTTCCTCCGACCATATCTTAGAGATGAGCTGGTGCATGCGCCCAACCAGATCATCTCCAGCTGCTTTAAACAGTTCCGCGGACAGTCCGTCCGCTCCAGCAGCTTTGTTCGACTTTAGCCTAGATATCGCTATCTTGACCTCGCCTAAGTCGGGGGGACGGAATTCTTGGTCATCCTCGTCCAAATTAAGTGGAATATTCTGCCTGACAGCGGAATTTGTGTCGTCATCGCCGTTTAACAGTCTGCAGAAGTGATTTTTCCAAATTCTCAGCATCGACTGCGATTCTACTACTAGTTGTCCATTTTCATCCCTGCAGGCTTCTGTCCGAGGTCTATACCCTCCGGATAACTGTTTTACCTTTTGGTAAAACTTTCGGACCTCCTTCCTGCCGTAACATCTCTCCATCTCTTCGACCGCGCGCTTCTCGTGCTCTTTCTTTTTCCTTCTGAGAAGCCGGTTCTCTTCCCTTCTCTTCTGCTCGTAGAGCTCACGAACAGCTCTCGTTGTTCGATGCAGAGTTGCCTTGTAGGCCTCCTGTTTGGCTGCATGTGCCTGCCTGCACTCGTCGTCAAACCATGGGTTCTTCTTTGGTGGTGTCGTAAAACCCAGCACATCAGTGGCAGCTTCTTTGATGGCTTCTTGACAACGTTTCCATTCCTGGTCTATTGTGGTTGTAGGCAGGGTCGAACTTTCGGAGAGTTTCAGGGAGACTCGGTCGGCAAAGTTCCTAACGATCGATTGCGATTGTAGCTTTCCAACGTCAAAACGAGGTGTCCTGTCTCGACTCCGTATTTCTCTCGATATCCTCATTCTTATCTTGGCTACAACAAGGAAATGATCCGAGTCAATATTGGCTCCTCGGAAAGTTCGGACATCGAGAATATTGGAGGAGTGTCTGACGTCGATCGCAATGTGATCAATCTGGTTGACGGTTGATTGATCAGGTGACCGCCAGGTCCCTTTATGGATGTTGAGGTGTGGCAACCGTGTGCTCATTACAGAGAGGTTACGCCCCGAGGCGAAATCCACCAGCCTTAGTCCGTTTCCGGATGTGTTGTCGTGCAGGCTGTGTTTTCCGATAACTTTAGCAAAGATTTCTTCCTTGCCCAGCTGTGCGTTGAGATCTCCTAGAACGATCTTGGTATCATAGCTGGGGCATTGATCGTATGTTCTTTCTAGGAGATCATAGAAATCGTCCTTGCTATTGTCATCCTTCTCCTCTGTCGGGGCGTGGGCGCAAATCAGGCTGATGTTCCCGAGCTTAGCCTTGATGCGGATTGTTATGAGGCGCTCGCTTACATACTTAAAGCTTAAGACTTTTTGCCTAAGTCTGCCTCGAACAACAAAACCACATCCAAATAAGCGCTGCCCTCCTTCTCTGTAGCAGTCGCCGTAGTAGAGGTCGCAGTTTCTCATCCTCTTTTTGCCCGGCCCGTTCCACCGCACTTCCTGGATAGCGGTTATGTCTGCTCTATAGCAGTCTAGGGCCTCCGCTAGTTCATCGGCTGCACGTGGTCTGTTAAGGGACCTCACATTCCACGTGCAGAACCGAAAGTCATTGTCCTTTTTCCGTTTGCAAGGGTCGTCAACAGTAGATCCGTCCGTATCCGAAGCAGGTTGTTGTTTCTGAACTCGTATTTTTTTTTTACGGAGCGACTACGCTTTTAGGAGCGACTACGCGTGCTCCTGACTAAAACTTGCGTATCCTTCTGTTCTATTTTGTGTATCTTTCGAAGTGATGTTATTTTTTCTGATTCTCCTGTCCAACAATTCCCAGATATGCTCGATGGGATAATGGAGTTTTTTTTTTTTCAGTTGCTTACAGTTGCCACTCTTCGACGAGATATGAGGTGTGTTTGGGGTCGTTGTCCTGCTGAAACAAGAACGTTTCAACGTCAAGCCCCGGTTTCTCCGTACTCTGCTTAAGATTTTGCTTAAATACAGTTGCTTGTCTATCACCATATCAATAAAGACAAGATTCCCTCCTCCAGCTGCTGCCATACGCCCCAAACCATCGCGCTACCACCACCATGCTTCACTGTAGGGCTTCCTCCACACTTTTCGAGCACCGTCGGATCCACAAATATTATATTTTGATTCATCACTAAATAATACTCTGTCCCAAAATGATCATCCACAAATTGTAATGCGAAAGCTAACCTCTTTTCCCGATTCACTTTCGATATCAAAGGTTTCTTGCGTGCTGTTCGAGCTTTATATCCATGTCTGTGGAGCACATTTCCTACCTTTTGGGGATGCAAATTTTTTCCTGAGCTCTGTAAAAGTTCTCCTTTTAATAAAGGGGCTGACTAAAGGGATCCGCCTTCACACAGACTTCAACATTTGGCGTTCTTCTCTATAAGATATCTTCTTCCGTCGACCAGGTCGAGGTTTGGAAATCAAATTACCGTTGTTGCCGTATGAATTAATAATTGTTTGCACACCGGAATGTGGTTTGCCAATAATTTTTCCGATTTCGCGAAGAGATTTTTTTGCCAAGTACAATTTTCAATAGTTTCACGTCCCATTTTGGCCGTTCTTTAAAGTGCTTAACTCGGAAATGATCATTCTACTGCGACAAGAAGTGTTCGTTAAATCAAAACTAGGAGAAAATAACTAACTGCCGTTGCGTTTGCAAAAACAGGATCGATTTAGAGGAATATAATTCAGGGAAAAAGAAACGTAAACAGCATAAAATCACACCAAATAAGATTTTATGCTGTTTTCTTCTTCTTATCTAAGTTTTGTGAGCTCGGAAAATGTAACAGAATCATATTTTGTCCAAACTTAGACTTAAAACTGACTTATTTAAATATGCTTTTATTAAGGAAGAAATGAAAATAAATGTGTGTACGTAAACTTATTTTGCTCACTGTAGCTGGAAGTGCATTACAGAGAGGGAGGAAGCGGAAACGACGGGGCGAGTACTCTGGCCTTGAAGAGTGGACAAAACGTGCCTGTCGGGGGTTGCGTTCTGAAGGAGAAAGCTCAGACATTCGCTGTTAATTTGAATATTGAAGGATTCACCGCCAGTGAAGGATGGCTTTCCACTCCAAAAAACGACATTATATCGTTTTTAAAAAAATGTGTGAAGAAACCACAAGTGTTGATGCATGGCAAAACGACTTAGACGGGCTGCTGGCAAATTACGATCCACGGAATGTGTGCAGACGAGACTGTCCTTTTTTGTTAAGTGTCTGCCTGATCGAACGATGACATTTAAAAATGAAAAAAAAAAATGTCACGGGGGCAAACATAGCAAGGAAAGGTTAAGTAAACATGGACGGGTCACAAAAAAATAAAACCCCTCGTGATAGGGAAAGCTGCTAACCCCAGATGCTTCAAGCGCATTTAATCCCTTCCCACGTTGTATCGCTCAAACACAATAGCGTGGAGGACGATAGAATTGTTAAACGAGTGGCTGTTGAAACTGGACATCGAAGAAATTGCAGAAGCGGAAAATTGTATTTTTCCTGGATAATTGCACAGTTCACAATAATCCGCCAGTTCTGAGTAAGGTGAATCTTAAAGTTTTCCCTGCCAACACCAGTTCTTAATTTCACCTCATCCCTTGACCAGGGAGTGATGCAGAACTTTAAATGGACAGACAGCCAGCATAAATGTAGTAACAGCGATGGCCATGGACAAAGCATAGAAAAACTTTAAATCGACGACGATTTGAAATTGTTTCAAGAAATGTGGATTCAATACAGTGGCAGACAGAATCAATTGTAACAGGAAGGTGGAGAATATCGGATCATTCAACCTCTCAACATGGATGGAGCCTCCTTCCTAACATGGCTGAATCTGTGACCTTCGATGATTTTGTACATTTTGACAATGATGTAGAAGTCTGCTGTGGTCTGTGTGACGACGAACTTTTGACAGTCTCAAATTCAAGCAACAAAAATGAAGACGACGATGAAGCAGAATCGGATGTAGAACCAATACGTTTGAAGGAGGCGAAGTCATTGCTGCGTACATTGCGTCAGCATGTATTAACCTTCCTATACCCCCGTTAAACGTGTACTCGCGCAGTCTCATGGCTTAAACTGAATAGCCCGTCTACTTCGAATATTTTGATCAATATTTTTTTTTAACCAGTAGAGTGGTATATTTTAAACGGAATAAAACATAAATGGCAGTCTTTTTGTCAAGCCTCTTCAATTGCCTCCTCATTTGACGGTCTCACAGACCTATGCGCGGGTATAGGAAGCTTAAGAACAGATGTGGACGACAAGGTATTCTCGGCAGTGGTTCTCGTAGACAATGCTCTTGATCAAGTACGCTGGAAATTATTGAAACAAAAAATCAATGATTTCTTTACAAAATACAAAAATGTAAATAAAACTGTATGTACGCATTTTAGAGCGCATTTTCTAGTAATTTCTAGTAAATTGTGTCAAATTATTATGCCTTGTGTATTCGTGATGGGCGCATTCGAGTGATAACTCGTGTGATAATCGATTATTACAACATTTCGAGAACATCTCGATTCTTAATCAATCATTCGAATTACTAATCACTCGAATGACTACTAATCATTCGAATGACTACTCGAAAAAGTACTAATAATTCGAGTGCCTACTAATCACTCGAATGACTACTCGAATGACTGCCAATCACCCGAATGACTTCTAATCATTCGAATGACTACTAATCACTCGAATGACTACTAATCACCCGAATGACTTCTAATCATTCGAATGACTACTCGAAAAAGTACTAATAATTCGAGTGCCTACTAATCACTCGAATGACTACTAATCACTCGAATGACTACTAATCATTCGAATGACTACTCGAATGACTGCCAATCACCCGATTGACTTCTAATCATTCGAATGACTACTAATCGCTCGAATGACTACTAATCACTCGAATGACTGCTAATCACCCGAATGACTTCTAATCATTCGAATGACTACTAATCATTCGAATGACTACTCGAAAAAGTAGTAATAATTCGAGTGCCTACTAATCACTCGAATGACGTCTAATCAATGACTACTCGAATGGTTGCTAATCACTCGAATGGCTAGCAAGCTATCTTCGAGAAGAAATTCTCCACCAGCTTTCGTTCCAGATTGGATTGGATATCTGATAACCAGACGTTGGGTGATCCCCTGCGTATCTTCACCGACGGATCGAAGACAGATGAGGGAGTGCGTGCTGGTGTCTATTCCCAAGACGTTAACATAGCTATCTCCCTGAAGCTCCCTGAACACTGTAGGGTACTCCAGGCAGAAACCATTGGGATAAAGGAGGCACTGTCCTGGCTCAAGAACAATCTAATATCCAAAAGAGATATCACCATTTGTCACCATCAATGTCATGTTCAACTCGAAAACAATTTTAGGCTGCCTCTCTCTCTTGTGACGTACCGGGTAATTGCAAGGCTGATGAACTCACTAGGTGTGGTACTTCCTCCTCCCTGACACTAGGAGGTATCCCACCTTCCATGCCAATCGCTACAGCCTATCATCTACACACAATCAACATCACCAATTGTAAATGCAAAACAAAATGGCCATAGCTTAATCGCAAACGATCTCTCACTCTGCTTAGACTCAGCAGATCTTCACTCAGGACGCTCACCGGCGTCATAACCGGAAACTGCACAATTGGCACTCATGCCCGAAGGCTGGACGTCCCTATAATGACTTCTGTAGAAGCTGCATGAATGGAGAGGAGGTTGAAACCATAGATCACCTACTCTGGCAAGTCGTAGGTACCAACACATAGGGGCCTAGTTTTTATCGAAATGGGCCTACATTGGCCAAAGTGTGGCTGCCTTCTGCAGTCAGCCACTACAACCTAAAGTGCTGAATGCCGGGTTCCAAGCTACGACAGCATATTCAAGGAAAGGTCGGACGAGGGAAATGTACAGAGTAGTATCGTTAATGAATAGTATTAAAAATAAGGGGCCAAAGTGGCTACCTTGAGGTACACCTGAGCTACATTGTATTAGCTTTGATAAAGATTCAACAATTTTAACTCTATTTACGAGGAACGAAGAAACTGGAAATAGAGCCCTAACCTCTAAATTGGGGGAGAGTATATCGTACGCAAAAATTGATAACAGTGTCTTGTAGAGGGGTCGAAAACAGCCTTATTTTTGTTTTTACTATGGGAGCGCGGTGGCGGCAGGGGGTGTTCCATCTCTCCCCGTTTAGCAGGTAGTGGGAATATTTAAAAAAAAAAAAATACATAAAATGCAAAACAATTTATTCCAACACAACGGCAACACTTACATTGAAGTACTATACCGAATTTGAAAGCCAGAAACCTGTTCATTAGTTCAAAATTTAAATCAAATTATTTATGTCAACAATTTTCCAAAAATACGAACATTTTTGCTAAAAAATTTAAAAAAAAAGTTCGGACCAATTTTTTGTGAAATAATTAGCTATATCTACTTTCCTTGCTCAATGCTTACATCAATTCCGAATCGAAGACAAAAAACCAAGTGTGTAATCATTAACCACTAAAAGCCAGTAAGCACATGATTTCCTTAGTCCACGTCGTGCCTCAGCCCACGTCAGGGCCCCCTCTGCCGGTTCGAATATCGAATCGAATTATCCAACCACCTTCCATCGTCCGTCTGCTGCTGGGATAAATCGAATCGATGCCACCGTGCTGGGCTGCTTCTCCGATCGATTCCAAGTGAATGCATTTGCGACCCATACCCGCAGGCCCGAGGTCCTCGGACAATCTGCATTCACAGCAGACATCCAAAGAATGTCAGTGACTCATCTGAACCCTTCTAGAAACGGAATGTCGTTCGCAAAAAAAAGCACAACCGTCCTCCTCCTCGCCATGACCACCATCAAAGTGTCTGCGCGCCACTCCCGTCGAATGCGAATGTTCCCAATCCTCGGGATGAATCTTGAAGATTGGAGCATTTGTTAAACATCTTGGAAGACAACTTTGATATGTTCGCTTCGCAGCCCATTGCCCCGAGCAGACAGAACGAACGAACGCACGGATGAATGTCTGTCTGGGCAGACAGCAGAAGGGCTTGCGGCGGGGAGTCAACAGAAATGTGTCCCCTCACCGAGCTGAGCGGCAGATGCGGACAGAAATCGAGCATCATCCTGCAAATGATGGGACAATGTATCCTTTGCCTGGAGACCCTTTTTCGTTGCCCGCTAAATCGTCCGCCACATGCTCCTCCCCTCCTCCTCGGGCTCCGTGGAATTCCAAGTTGGCTGCATGCCACAAATGTTTGTCTCCTTCCGCGGCGGAGGGTTAGAGAGGGGTGATGGGGGGTTCAAAAATGTATTTTTATTCACTGGATACATAACTTCAGAGGTTCTCGTTCGTTTTTTTCCCTCTCCGTCCCCCACCCCGCACCTAGGGAAATTAGGTTGTGTGGTGGAGAAAATATTGTCCCGGAATGTGAATCTACGGTGGCATTCAGAAGGATCTATGCATCCTTCTCGTGAAGTAAATTATGACCGTGAATAAACAGTTTTCAATTTGGCTTGGAAAAGTTTTTGCACTCCCCTCAGCGGGGATGGGGTGCATCCCAGTCGATGTGCATATGTACATTTGTGGCATGAAACTACGGCGATGGGCGGAAGGAGGGGGAATAAATGATAGGCTTGGCGTGCCAATAAACCGATTGGCGGCGCGTAACGGTCCAGTTGCAGTGGTCTGCACGTCCTTTGCGGTGGTCCATAAACTCACACGTGATTGGTCTA
Organism: Eristalis tenax; assembly: GCA_905231855.2. NCBI lineage: Eukaryota > Metazoa > Arthropoda > Insecta > Diptera > Syrphidae > Eristalis > Eristalis tenax. The sequence continues at coordinate 70,348,604 of HG993125.1, read as the reverse complement.
ATCGAAGTTTGGTGCATGCTCCTCTGAGTGGTTGTTGTCTGCGTTTGGCAGACAGGTGGGTGGTGAATATTTCGCCCATGCGATGGATAGAAGTTTGGTTGTTGATTTGACAGCTCTGTTCGCAGGGGACCATGGTATGGCTTGTGATCATGTGCATTCTCGGATCAACGGTTGCAGTGTGTGTGTGTGCACGCCATCTGGGTCCTTTAGAAAAACAAAGGAACATCGAGTGATGCTAGTCAGCCTGAACTGTGTGTGAAGGCAGTCTTCAGGGGTTGCCAGGGTCATTAAAGGTATAAGCGCCTTGCTGGATCTAGGGCCGTCTGGGTCCAGAGGAAATGGAAAACATTTTCTTTCTCCACCTCATCCAAGGAGTCTCTGTAAAAGTCACAGAAGAATAGTCCGGAATAGTCTTGCAAAGACTCGCAGCAATGGCATACAATTTCTGAGCTCTTAGGAGGATAAGCCTGCCACAGCGTTTAGGATCAAGACTAGGTCAGATCTTGGGTGGGGTAAACCAACAACAAGCCTCTCCAGTTGGTTGATGTCCTTCTCCACTTGTGTGTGCCATCGGTTCCATGGGCGTTCTCTATTGGGTTGTCCCACTGGCTCGGAGTCGAAGGCTCTTCGTGTTGGAGTTGGAGTGTTGCCCATGCGATCTACATGGCTGGCCGGAGTCAGATCACGTTGAGCCGCCTTCTATAAGCAATAGGATGGCTTGAAAAGGAATAAAGCGATGGCAATCGATTATCTGTGGCCAGAGGTCGAAAGGTGCTACATGCCATACAAGCGACGCAACTACCGAAGGAGAAATGAGGCGGTTCATCTTCCCGACGAGTGCTCATCAACTGGCCGCCGCGATCACGCATTATTTTCTGCTGGGTCTGCGTCAAGTCTGCACTAGGTTAGGTTAGATTAAATTGGCTGACTGCTGTAAGGGAAGACAGCAGCCACACTTAGGCCAGCATAGGCCCATTGTGCTACCACGCCACATGCTTTAACCCTGCCGACTCGCATGAGCTTTAGTACACTCCCCGATGCGCTGCAATTGCATATCGAATGTGCACTAGTGTCCACTTCATCATCGTCTCTGCAGCTTCTGCTGAAGTCGTTGAAGGGAATGCCTAGTCTAGGGGCGTGAGTCCCGATGACGCAGTGTCCAGTTATAACGCGAATATTCCAAAAATTGATACCATTACAGAATCCGACGTTGACGTTATCTGTGCCACTGAAACATGGCTGAGTGATGAATCGGTTGATGAGGCATGTTGATGTTGGTCCGATCGTGTGGGGGTGGTGTGGCAGTCTATGTTGAAGAGGGCATCAAATGCAAACATAAACTTTCTTCTGACGTCGGCAGTAGCATTGATCGAAGTAGTAGGCGGTGATGATAGCTTACTTTTAGGCGTAATTTATAGACCAAATAATAGCATCGACTTCTCACCTTTGCTTACACCCTTAGCAGATATTTCACTGGTTTCCCCTAATATTGTTTTATGTGGAGACTTTAATTGCAACCTTTTACACGACGATACCTTTACTCACGATATGGGAACGTTTAATTTGAGATCTGTTAATACAACACCAACACAGCGACTTGGATAGATTCTTATTTGTTACCACGTTTGTCCCCTTGGAATTAGTAGAGAAGTTTGGGTTAATTCCCGACCAGGTTCTACGCATTTCCGTAGGCCCATAAAATGGATTTTCATGAAAGATAATAGTTCCCTCAGACACAATCTGAGCAAGCCCACATGGAAGAAATTATTGAACATCGTCAAAATGATTGATGGACGATACAGGCAAATCAGATACAAGATGCTGATGACTATGCTTGATGGCAGTGCAATAAATACATTGAGTAGAACAATTGCAGCCCAGAATTGTTATCACAGAGCACACAAAACACTATGTTCTCTAACTTTCAGTATCGCCTTACAGAGCAGATTTTTGCTGCGCGACTAAGGGTCATCCGACGGTTTTGCATCTCATAGATCACGTCAAATAAACAGTAGTAATTAAAGGACAGTGCATGGATTTTTAAACTCCAATCGAGAAAGCAAAGTTCATTAAAAGTGTTTATACACCTTGTAATAGGTTCATTACAACCATGGTTGGTTCTATGCCTCTTATCGTGTAGCAAATTTCTAACCCGAAGAGATCTTTGGGGCGCATATATATTCATGAGAAAAAGCAAGTCTGGTGAATTTACACATGCCTGACTGAACATGGCTGACGCTGCCTTACGCCTGAAACTTGAGGTTTGCAAGCCTATTATTCTACATCTATCGTCATATTTAGGGAGTCCTTCGAAGGAATGTAATTTACGGACAGCACATCTCGTGAAATTTGTTTGTACTCCTTCGAATCTGAGTTCATATGGGGAATCCCAAACGATGGAAGAATATTCCAAATACGGTCTGACTAACGAACATTAGATGGACTTAAGACTAGTTGTATCCCGAAAATCTTTACTCTTTCTTTTCAGAAAACCTAGCACGGCCTTAGACTTCGCAATTGTATAAACATAATGTAATGAAAAATTGAATGTAAAGGGTGTTTTTTTTTTTGTTTTAAATTTTAAGGTCCGATGTTGAGTGTGAACCACACCTAAACGTCAAGTTTTTTTCTGCATTTCATTTGACATTTCTCAATTTCAGACTAACTCAATTTGAACCAAAAATAACCAATTTGAACCATCAATTTTAAGGTCCGATGTTCAGTGTGAACCACACCTAAACGTCAAAACAAACATTTCTCAATTTCGGACTAACTCAATTTGAACCATGGAAAGATACACAATCGAGCAGCGCGTTAACGTTATTCAGGCTTATTATGAAAATGGGCGTTCAAATCAAAATGCATATCGTGCACTTCGTGATTTGTTCAGTCAATTTAATCGTCCAAATGTGCGTACAATCGGAAAAATCGTGCAAAAATCTGAGCAAGCCGGGTCTGTAGGAGATGTGAAAACACCAGTGCATGCTCGTACAGCTCGTACTGCAGAAAATATTGCTTCTGTTCGCGATAATGAGCCGTTCACCTCAACTCGTCGTCCTGCCCAACAATTGCACCTCTCACGCTCGTCGTTGATGAACATTGTGCATAAAGACTTGCATTTACACGCTTACAAGGTGCAATTGACTCAAGAACTAAAGCCCCTTGACCATTTCAAGCGTCGTCCATGGTCAGAATGGTGGCAAGAAATGGCAACAGTGGATGATCAATTTTCGAAGAAAATCATCTTCAGTGATGAGGCACATTTTCGCCTCAGTGGACTCGTCAATAAGCAGAATTGCCGCATTTGGCCGAATGATAATCCAAGAGTGATTGTCGAAAAACCAATGCACCCACAAAGAGTGACTGTTTGGTGCGGCATCATCGGGCCGTATTTTTTCCAAAATGAGGCCGGCAGTTACTGTGATTGGTGTTGGCCATCGTGAAATGCGAACTTTTCATGGCCCGAATTGGAAGATATGAATGTGGACGGTATGTGGTTTCAACAGAACGGTGCCACTTGCCACACAGCTAACGAAACAATGGCTTTTCTGCGCGACAAATTCAATGGCCGTGTTACAGTCTCACGTGGTGGCGATGTCAATTGGCCGCCAAGATCATGTGATTTGACACCGTTGGATTTTTTTCTTTGGGGTTATTTGAAAGAAAAGGCGTACGTCGATAAGCCAGCAACAATTCAAGAGCTAAAGGATGAGATAATTCGGCACATTAACGGCATAGAACCTCAATTATGCTTCAGCGTCATCGAGAATTTGGACCATCGGAAGGAGGTGTGCCGCCGAGGTTGCGGCGGCCATTTGGCCGGTATTTTGTTCGACACATAAGTGAACCATATCAATATTATCATAACAAAAAGAAATGACAATAATTTCCTGAATAATTTGTGTTTTGTTCAAAATCAACATCGGCCCTTAAAATTTACCACCCTTTGCATGGAGGAAGCTAGTGAGGTGGAAATCTTTAACACATTAACCAGTCTTAAATGTGACAAAAGTGCGGGAGCAGACCATGTAAGACCGATTGATTTGACGCAGTATTACTAGCCCCAATTATAAAGGCAATAATAAAGCGAAGCCTTAGCCAGTGTCACGTTCCAACGTTACTTAAAATGTCGCTTATGAGGGCAATTTACAAAAATGTTTAGAAGAAATTGTTGTGCGCCGACTAAACAAATTTATTGCAAAACACAAAAAATAAATACGGCTTCGAAAAAGGAAAAAATACGGGAAAATTGTTTGAACAAGACCCATCACGTGCTTGTAATGTTAATCGATTTTAGTAAGGCCTTCGACACAATATGTCGCAAGAAACTCTTACAGGCCCTCGGTAGGTTGGGAGTGCGAGGCACACTAGGTAAGTGGATGGACATCTTAAATAATATCATAAAAGAAAAGACGGGGTAAACTCGCAGCGGGTGTGTTGCTTCTTCATGACTACGCTCCTGTTCACACGGCGCGAGTTTCCAGGGCTGCTCCAGACCTCCAGGACCCAGCCTATATGGGTAGTTTTCAGATAAAGAGGAAATTTATTTTTTTGAGGGTTTAAAAAAGCTTATCTCAAGATGTAACAAATGCATTGATGTTAGGGGAGATTATATTGAAAAATAAAATAAATTTCTCGGTATCATATCGATACCGAGAATATATTGAACGCCCCTCGTATCTTCAAAACAATGATTGTCCAGCTACCAAGAGAGGTGATCGATGACCACTTCTTATCGCAGGATCGTATTGACAAGCTCAGATCACAGCTAAAAAGCGCGATGTTTGCGATGGTGTATCTCAGGAGATATATGCAATCTCGTTTGAAGTATGGGGTACTAGCAAACTCAGCTGAAAGATCTTCTGAACTTAAATTGTAACTCTTTCAAAATAAATCCCTAAATAAAGAAAATCCACACTGTAGCTTCGAACAGCAGCCTGGCAACACTTGCTCCAAGTCCAACTCATTCCACAACAACTCACAGCAGTTCGTTCCACAGTTCGTCTTCTATACGTTCCACACTCGGAGCAGCAGCAGTCTGAGTCCGAAATCGACGACGATGATCGCCATTCACCACTCGGAATCATTGGAATTCGGAATGAAAGTACGCCCGTGTGTGTGTGTGTGTGGTAGTCCCCGAACAAAGAAACCACCACGATGATGGATGGTTTCGTCACGAGGACGTACACACAGCCACGGAGAAGCCTAGGTAGTTCGGTTCGGCTAATTGGAAAGTGTAACTGAATCTCACGAGAACCTGCACTGCACACTGGTTGCCAACTGCCGAGGTCGCCGTTACTCGTGCAGGTATCTATGATCTTGTGGAATGCGACACACAGCCGCAGCACACGCGTGTGTGCAGTGTGCGGCGGAAAAGTGCACCTCGGTTTTGAGGCTTTCAGAACGTCTCTGGCGTCGATGGCGAAAACTGGGTTGAGCAAAAATTCGAATTGAAAAAGCAGTTAACACCATTCCACCCGCCCACACACACAGAGCCGAAGAGAGAGGCACACGCGTGCTTAGGCACTCTGTCACACGCACACAGTGACGACTGTGGTGGTGGAGGGGCTGCCTTTTGGCATCAACCACTTAATTCCACCGAACGCTGCTGTCATTGAACCCTCTGGACTCCAAGGCATGCGATGTTGATGCGGCTAACGACGACGACGATGATGATGTAGTTGGTGCTGGTGGGGATGCCGGTGAAGCTGGGTTTCAACGATGGCAACGGCGACAACGACGACGACGACGACGGCGAAGATGATGATGATGATGATGGCGATGGCGATGGCGATGTAATACACTCGTGTGCACTTTCTCTGCCAGCGACAAAGGCGAACAAAAAATGAAACTAATGAAATTGGTTAACCGAAGGACGTTATGGAGCATCCAGGACAACGGCGTGTGGTGCAACACACATTCGTCGGAGTCAACGTTCCTCGGTGCTCAGGCCGGGCAGTGGGTAATTGAAACATTAAATCAGAGCTTCCATCAGGGGAAGGGGATGCCACTTCATTCCGAGCTGACAATAGCCGGACTTTGATTAATCCTCCGTGCAGGACGCAGGAATTTCATCCCAGTGGCAGAATGGAGATTTCATTTTGCACCCAGGAGGGGAGGCGGAGAGGCTGGAACCACTGCTCGGCTTAGACCAACTGTGGCATTCGTATCGTGATCACTGACAGGGTGGGTGTGCTGTCCCCGCTTAAGAATCACGGGGCACTCCCCCTCCCTCTCTCTTGGTGTCATCTCAACCACCAACGCGCGCGTCCGTAATGCGACGTTAAGCGTGTGTCGGCGAAAAGGACTCTCGACTTTGTTGGAATTAATCCAATGCAGCGAACGTGCAACAGTTGAAAGCGTCGCTTGCCGCAGCCGCCGCCAACAGCTCATCAGCCAGGTTAATAGCAACGCCGACACCAGATTACAAGTGACAGGCGAACCGTGTGCTATTTCGCAATAAATACCCGCCTCATGCCGTGCCCGGCGCTCGTGCACTCCACTATTCATGGAATCTGTTTTCGATCGCTAATACCTTCACTGGCATGGTGGAATGGGAGTTGTTGTTGGCGCTCGCTGTTGTGTATGCCGCCGCTGCGGATGGGTTAATGCGGCTGAAATAGTAGTTCCAGGCGCTTGATTGCATTTTATGGCCGGTAATTTAGTGCATCCCTAGTCGGCGCAGAGCGGAATGGGAGATGATGACGAAGAAGAACCTTTCGTGTCCTAAAAATTAAATCTCACCAAACCGGAGCGTCCGCGACCACCCTGCAGCACTTAATCCCTTCAAACGTGCACCTCCGCACCTCCCATCTACACACAGCCACTCGGATGGTTGCCGGTCGGGCGATGGGGGGCGGAGTGAGCCAAGGAGAAGGAGAAGAATAATAACAATTATTGCTGCCGCTGCTGCTGCTGCAAGTGCTCGGATACAGATACCACACGGGGTACCTTATATTGATCTGGTCTGTCCCCATCCCCTCCCATCCCGCGCCGTCGCCCCTTGCAGAGGTATGAAGCAACAAGTCAGGTTGGTACTCTTGCCTTTTTGCGACGACTCTCCTTGGCATCTGGTTTGGCATACCCTCCCGCCCCTCGGCGGCCCCCAAGAGTCGTAGCTCATTTTTACGACTTACATCGTTCAGAGGGGGAAGTTGGGGAGGTTGCAAGAGAGTTGGAAGAGCCGCTGCCTGTCCCCCTCCTTGCCGCAACAAGATGTAACATACAATTATCATTGAAGATACTAAATCTCGCATCTCCACGGGGCAGGCGCTGAAGATGGAGGCGAAGAAGCGATGAAGAAGTGGGCTGCACAGCCGAGTGCATCTCGAAAGTATCTCAGAGGCACAGACGACAGCCGCCAGCCTCGGAGAGCACCAGCAGCACACGACGGACGGGTACGTGGACGTGGATGTAACGTGTAAATGCCGCTCCGATGTCTTCAGTCGTTTGCTGTTGTTGTTGCATGTCGTCCCATTATTTTCTCTCCAATTCCCCTCCCGGCCAGCACGGTCCCGTCATCGTTTTCCCTTTATTTGGCTTGGCTCTGCCTTTTCCCTTTTCGGCTGTGTAAAGTGAGGTTTGTTCGTTTCGCTCACTTGTCTCTTTTGCGGATACTCTTGGCGAAGTATACACCGCCGCCACTGCTGCCTGTGTGTGTGTGTGATGTCGAGCGTATGCGCGAGGGCTTGTGCATCAATTGTGCATTCTTCGGGGAAACACACAACTCTCACAGCCACACACAAACACGCGAGCGCGTTCGCATGGATAAACAGTCACTGGGATAGATCGATATTGCGGCAGGTTGTGGACAAGACGGGCGAACCCCCCGCGGACTTGTGGGGTGGTACTGACACCATCGACCGATACACACCGAGCACGGCGGCGAATGAGGACATGAGAAGAAACGACGAACGAAACTTCCTCGCATTCCATTCGGGAAAAGTCAATACATGGTGCTGGTGCGGTGGGCAACTGCCGGCGGGGTGGCGGTGGAGGCATCCACCAACTGAAGAATTCGGTAGAGATGACACTGATGGCTGAGCAAACGAAGAAGAAAAGCGTAGCGGGGCTGAGCTCGTTGTGAGCTAGGGATTATTTTAACGTCTGCATGTGTAAGTACGTTTCGTAATTGAAATTGTGTATCTCTTCATCGTTAAGGCGGAAAGATACACATGTCAATTCGCGAACTTCTGAAGCTTTGACGGTGGCGACGACGACCACGGGCGGAGAGGACGGAGTTGACAACTCAATTTCGGCGCGTGGGAGGATGAGTGATGGGCGGATGTACTACTCGGTGTGATCGATTATTTGAGGGTACCTGGCTACATTTGGGGACTTGCTGGGGCGGGCCGAACACACCAGCTTGACCGTGAGAAGGCGTGAGTCTGTCGCTACTGAGTGACTCAGCTACAGTCCAGCTAAATCCTTTCGGTGGCAAGTTAGGTGTCTTTGCCGTTTGTTGGCTTTCTCTGTGTGCTAAGGCTGGGATAGGAGAAGGAGGAGGAGGATTTGGGTTACGCAAGGTTGGTGGAAGCTGGGCGACTCGAGTAAGTGGGGAGCTCGATACCAATATTTAACCCCGCATGGGGCCAGTGAACTTACTGGGAGGTCCTTAATATGGTTCCCCTTGAGACTTGAGTATAGGTCGCGGCCACAGTATCAGTCAGCCCTGGGTGGCAACCACTCGTGTTGTGCGTGCTACTGTTCTAGCACGAGTGGATGGGACTTACTGTCTTGTATCGACTGCGAACGGCTGTGTCTGAGAAGCACTTTTTGAGCATTGCCCGTTACTCGAAAGGGGTGGGGCCGTGAAATAGTGAAAGACGATGGATTCGGGGATCGAACCTGGCGCTCCGGCGCCGGAGGAGACAACGCAAGAACCGACAACGTCACGGCGCTGTGATTGGTATCTCTTCTAATCCCTCTGGGCTTTACCTCAGGCTTCATCTTGGACTTTCCGAGCAGACCAAGAACACAACGAACAAGTCTCCCTTTAGTTTTCACAGTCCGGGGTCTGAACTAAGACTTTGCTCTGGCGTGGAACATCCTGAATACTCCTTGATTAAATGGCGCCCGGTAGTTTCTAATTCAATTCATTCCTTTGCCGATGACAGCACCCTCAGTTTTTTATATTCGCTCCACGACCACTCCTTTTGGCAGCGTATGTTAAGCACTTTGAATGCCGATCTTGACAGGATAATTATTTGGGGAAAGAACAACTGAGTGGGATTTAATGCTTCAGAAACCCAATGTTGTCTGCTGTCACTCAAGCGAACCCTCGATAGTCAGTCATTAGCCATGAATGGCGAGTGTGTCGATGAAGCCGTTCCATCCTTGGTATGTGCTTATATATGAGTTCGCCAAAAATGCTGCGAAATCGATGCAAGGCTTGAGTACAACGCTCATATCTGGTCTGGTCTGGTGCCCCCAAGACCACCCTGCGCCCACTGGATAGAATTCAAAAGCGAGCGATAAAACGTACGGGAGACAACAACATTGCAGAGTCACTAGACTCCGTCCGTCTCTCCGAGTGTCATTGCTTTTTTAACAAACGATGCTCAAGAGAGCTTGCCAACTGCATTCCTCCTCTCCATGAATTCACCCGCAATACACGTCTCGCTAGGAAATCTCATCAGTTTACCCTTAAGCCTACTTTCGGACGCACAGTTAAATTTAGAGACTCGTTCTTCAGCTGCACCACACGAATTTGGAATGCTCGTCCAAGGATTTTTCCCACAGCCCTATGAGCAATTCAGTTGGTCAGTGTTTCAAATTGTTTTGTTCCTGTTCTCTATGCACGCTCATTGGACATACTCTGCTGCATGTCGTGCCAAAGTGAGGCGGTGCTAGTCATTTGGAGCTACGGTTAAAGAGTAATGGCTGAGCCTCGTAAATAAAGGCCATTGTGTTAAGCTTTCTCTGTGTTCTCTGAGGAGTATTGGGGTTACGCAAGGTTGGTGGAAGTTTGGGGACCTTATGGTCTCACCCCGTGGCAGAGTCTCGTGTCCAAGAGACTTATGCTTAGGACCGACAAAACTGACTGCTGACTGATGGTTGTTTCTGCATACACAGCGGAAACCGAACTCCACTTAAGACGTACTTTATGTATTCCCTCACTCGAGTGCAGTCTTCAGTGCTCCTCCTCCTCCTCCTCCAATTTAGCTTTCCCCTGTTTTGTCGTCAGACCGATTGTCGGACTTTCCAAAGCCGACTCGTCGACTGCCAGGCGAGCGTCAGACAGAGAAACCACAATCCATTCCCTTTCAAGACTAGAACCGGTAGTCGGTAGGACCAATAGACAGCTTTGCCCAACTTCCGTTTCCACATTTAAAAATTTCGTTCTATTTCCCAGGTCAGGTATCAGTAGGCCTCACGCTGCATGCTGCTTGCCTTGTGTCCGCGATCACTTGGAGTGATGTGTGCCATATCCCTCCAGGAGCATATTTGTAAAGGTCCAAACTCATACAATCCGTTGCTTACAATCCACAAAAATTGTAACTGCCGAAGAGCAACTAGGTGCCAAATGAAATGCGAACGTTGCGTGCGAAATCCATTCAACGCCACTATGACAACTTCACAATGGAATGCTTGTCAAAACTGTCAGTAAACCAGGCATTGTTAAAAAAAATGTGAAAAATCAAAACATATTCATTTATTCACAATACATCGTAGAGACAAGCACCTAATGAGCACCGGAACGAATTTCCATTGAAACGTCTGTGAAACGCAGAAAAAGGTAAAAGTTGACCAATGTCATCCACTTGTGGGCCGCATTTGCTGCCTCCCTCCCTCTCATTAGGGCTTATGAGTTGTCAATTGTGTGACATTAGCAACGCAGGCAACCGATTCTTTGTGTTTGGGCCTTGAACCAGTTACTTGCATGTCCATAACATACATCTGCTTAGGCTGTGGCTCATTCCCTAGACTAGCCTGCGTAGAGTTAAGCCCTCAGTTGACAGTGGTCCTCCATCCTCCAACTTTCGGCACATCCCACCCATCTCCCTTCAACTAATGGCAATTCATAGGCTCTCGCTACGAACAAATTATGCCAAAGCTGGGGCTTCTTTGAATGAGGAATATATTCACCACAACCTTGCGGAGTTCAACTTGTCAACTTGTCGCCTTCGTAGCGTGTAATATAACACAAAACCCACTTTCTTTTTTGTAATCATCTCGGTAAATAGTCATGGATCAGCACTGTAGCCTGTTCAGTGTCCTCTTCAAAGTTTAACTTAAATTCAAAAATTGCATACTTCACATTTTTCACAGATAAACCTCTTAAATCCTTGTTAACTATCTAATAGAACACATTCTACTCTCTTTCAGGTAAGAGATCAAAGAAGTTGCCACATCTTTACAATCACAGTAAGTATCAAGTTTTGAACTAAAGCTATTAACTTTGTAAATTTAGGCCAAAGCCCTTGAATTCTCGTTTGTTGTGCCATCAAATTCTGTAAGCCATTTTTTGTTCATAAAAAAAAACAATATTTTGTTGACAGAATACCCACTCCTGTGGTAAGCGCCATCTGTGTTTTCTCTCAAGAGCATCGTTGATGACTGCGAAAGCTAAGATTTGACTGGAGAGGCGCCCGAGTGCCCTTGCAGCAATATGGCCTTCAGTCGCATGTCTTGCGCACTTAAACTCTCACTCTTATCTGTCCAGCGGCCGCAGTGGACAACCATAATGGACGTACAGTGTCATATGGCTGGTGTCAAAATCGAAGGAAAAGTAACCAGAAGCCTCGTTTACTTTTAAAGTGTCCACAATTGCTTGACGAAACTTTCGCAAAATTCCAACACCTACTGTCATTTCCGCACACGGAGACCCAATCAAATCGCTCCCACTAAAACCTTTAAGAGACCTAACAAAAGTGTATGAACTTAACGAAAGTGAACGAACTTAACGAAAGTGAACGAACCAGCAAAAGTGAAGAATCCTAAAGAAAGTGAACGAGCTTAACGAAAGAGAACGAACCTAACAGAGGTGAAGGATCCTAAAGAAAGTGAACGAACCTAACGAATGTTAACGAACCTAACAAAGGTGAACTTTTCTTTAGAAAGTGGAAGAACCGAACGGAAGGGAACGACCTAACAAGGGTGAACGATCCTAAAGAATGTGAAGGAACCGAACGAAAGTGAACGATCCTAACAAAAGTGAGGGAGCCGAACGAAAGTGAACAAACCTAACTAAGGTGAACGTTTCTAAGAAAGTTAAGGAACCGAACGGAAGGGAACGACCTAACAAAGTTGAACGATCCTAAAGAATGTGAAGGAACCGAACGAAAGTGAACGAACCTAACAAAGGTGTAGTATCCTAAAGAAACTTAACGAAAGTAACGAAAGTTAACAAACCTAACAAAGGTGAAGGATCCTAAAGAAAACGAACTAACTCAACGAATTAGAACAAACCTGACAATGGTGAAGGATCCTAAAGAAAGTGAACGAACCCAATGAAAGTTAACGAACTTAACAAAGGTCGACGATCCTAAAAAAACTGAAGGAACCGAATTAAAGTGAACGAACCTAACTAAGGTGAAGGATCCCAAAGAAAGTGAACACACTTAACGAAAGTTGACGAACCTAACAAATGTGAACGATTCCAAACAAAGGGAACGACCCAACAAAGGTGAAGGACCCTAAAGAATGTGAACGAACCTAACATAGGTGAACGACTCTTAAAAAACTGAACGAACCTAAATTGAAACGCCTATTACAGTCCAAAGCTACACAGGAACATTGATGGACAGGTGGACAGACCATGGATGGTTTTCCTGGCCGAAGCTTGTATCCAAGCCCAATGAGCAGAGTGTCCCCTTATCGAGAGCTCATGGGCAACTTGGATCCGGCTCAAACAGTCAGTGGGACAATACAACAGAGACGTCCGCCTTAAGAGCGACACTCGCTCGAGGAGAATGATCTCAACCAACATAAGGAGCAACACTTGGATGAGGTTCATCAGGGATTGGAATTGGTCTCGTGGCAGAACTAAGTGTGCACGACTAGATGGCGCAGTTGGTTAAGGGCGAATCACAGTAAAGACTAAGATAATGCGCTTTTAGCTGGTTTTCAAATCTGGTCCAGTTACCATTGACAATTGGAGAGAACCCAATGACAATTAGGATAGCTGTCACGACACTATCACTGGACCAGCATTGTCTACGTGCGCTGGTGTATTCACTTCACCTTTGGTTGCAACATAGATTGCAGAAGAAAGTGGCAAAGGATTGGTCAAGCATCTCGACCCAAATTCAGCTTCCTCCTTGTATTGTTCTGTCAGAGAATATCCTTCCAATCAATCGCTGAATGCAGGCAATATTGAGTAAGAATAAAAGATCGCGCCGACAACCCTAACCAAGCGAAGGTCCTTCGGATTTCATAAACTAATGCATTTGTTCTCCTGATGTGGGTTCTATTTAATTCCGTGGGGGAGGACGCACTTCAGCTAGCATCGACATTCCTAGATGGAACCACTGCCAATCCATGAGAAACCGTCAACCTTCAAATTCACAATTCTTGACAAAATTACGTTCCATGTCTGAGGTGCATCAAAACTAACCGATCTCATTTTTCCGAGCAACCACAAAAAAACAAGAAGAAAAAAAAAACCCAAACAAATTTCCACGGTGTACTGCACCCATTGGATTCACAATTAGATACATTCCACTTGTCCATTGGAATATCTCTGGGAACTGGAATCGAAGGAATTTAATGAGTATTCCCCTGTACCACTGCTGACAGGTCTCGCTCTCTCTCACCCTCTCTTTCTCTCTCCCCTCCCCGACACACACACCCAGCGATCCACTCTAGCTGTGTGGAAATTATTCTCTTGCTTGCCAATGCGCAAACAAACCACACGCACACACCCGCACGCTCGTGCACTCAACAGCGACTCAATGAGTACAGATACGCCCGCATAGGTACATCCGTTTCAATTGTCTGAAGAAGAAAAAGAGAAAAACTCCATCGCCGGCAACTCACTCGAATTTATCACACCCATGTTCATGCGAATCAGTTTGAGTGGCGGGCATTCGGAGGGAGACTGGATCCGCTCAAACCTGACCTGACGCAGATGCATACCGCGCCGTGATGATGGTCGTTTGGTGGGAATATGTTCTGAACGCTTCCAGGGCAATCGAGTGGACTGGTCGAGACTTTGCGGGAAGTTTCTACGTGGCTCTCGAATGGTGTTTGAGTGATGTTCAGAGGGGAAGCGATTGTGTTGCAGAGAGACTGCATGAGGATTGCCATGTTAACGAAACTGGTTGAATTTGAGATACAAACATTTTCAAAGTTGCTGGTGATTAGCGGTTTTTTATTGTGACCTTACTCAGGAGATGGCACGCTCAGGCAATGACCGTTGAGATGAGCTGAGTCAAAAAGGAGGTGTCCAAACTTATTTCCAAATTCGACTATTGCCGATGTTCATTGGCGTCCGTCCTTGCTTGGAGTAGAGATCGCGCTGCTGGAACTGAGATGGTGTGTAATGGCATTTTCTTCCCCTTGCCTCTGCAACTTCTGCAGAAGTCGTTGTGAGGCACATCCTTCTCGCCAGTGCGCCAGCCTGGTCAGCTCGATTCAGCCTGAGATGACAGATCAGTTTTTTTTAGTTGTTTATTTAGATCATCCAAGATCAGGGATGGGACACATAGAATGTCTGAGCCTAAGCTACAATCGAGTGTTTTGTTGTTGCGAGAGACATGGATGGCAAGACTCCACCAGAACCGGTGTCATGTCTGACGGGTTCCGTCTCGCAATTTTCAAAGAGTCCCAGCAGACATTTGAGGTGAATCCTGAGGCACTTGGCCATCTCTTGTAGAAATAAGCGGCAGTTGAGGGAACTGAGTGACTGCATCCAGAGTTTTCATCTACGCCTGACAATCGGAACAGATGACGATATCCCTCTCAATCGCCATAACTTATGTTTAAGAAACATTGGAATTATTCGGCAATTGAAAGGACATGCGCTGGTCGCTGTGAAAGACGCCTATTCGTTGTCCGTCGCTCGTCTTCAATCAATCTGTTAAGAGCACCATTCAGCGCCTGATATCCTGACTTCGGGGAAGGTGACCTTAAACTATAAATCTTCTTATCCTAAAAAATAGGTCCCTCACTTCTTACATTAAAGGACGAACCACAATTGATTTTTGACTTTAACTTAAGCCTGCCTACGAACGGAACGACCAGAAACATCATCGAAGACCAATGTGCCAACAAATGTTTCTAGGATTACCAAGAATTGCAGCAAGATGCTGTTCTCTTACATTGAGACCGATTGAATTCGCCCACTCAAACAAGCAAAATTTAACGAAACTTAACGAAACTTGGCGAAGTGGTGTATATTCACTCTAATCCCTACGTCCACTATGGTTGGGCCTCAAACACTGAGACCGATTGAATTCGTGTCTACAAGTAAAATTTAACGAAACTTAACGAAACTCGGCGAATTGGTGTATATTCACTCTAATCCCTACGTCTACTATGGTTGGCACTCAAACATTGAGACCGATTGAATTCCTGTCTACAAGTAAAATTAAACGAAACTTAACGAAACTCGGCGAAGTCGTGTATATTCACTCTAATCCCTACGTCCACTATGGTTGGCACTCAAACATTGAGACCGATTGAATTTGTGTCTACAAGTAAATTTAACGAAACTTAACGAAACTCGGCGAAGTGGTGTATATTCACTGTAATCCCAACGTCTACTATGGTTGGCACTCAAACATTGAGACCGATTGAATTCGTGTCTACAAGTAAAATTTAACGAAACTTAACGAAACTCGGCGAAGTGGTGTATATTCACTCTAATCCCTACGTCTACTATGGTTGGGCCTCAAACTGATTCCAACTGACTCTATATTCGTGAAAACCGTTACCGTTGCCAACACTGCAAAGCTCAAACATAAAATACCAAACCAACAACACAAAATCAGCCATCTGCTACATTTCCTCATCTCAGTATACAGTCCGTGAGTGTTCAAAAGGTATACATTCCAAAGGCATGGCAACCCTGTTGCACTCAAAAACACCAATCAAACCGCAACCAACTGAGTCGGCAAACACATCGCAACATTTTCACCATTCTCACTTCACTCCACTCGATTATCACTCACGGCCGCAGTCGTGCCACGAGTGGAAGAGAGTATCTGTGTATCCGAGTGCCTCGAGTGGGAACTAGTCCGATTCGAACATTCAAACTGAATGGTTAATCGACAATTTGTATGCGCGGTTCTCATTTCGTTTTGTGTTTTCCATTATTTGTTTTGTTTTTTGATTTTTTCTGTGTTTTCAAAATCTCTGACACCACTGTCTAATCTCAATCAGATAGATTCTGTCTCTGCTAGCATCCTCGCCCCCTAAAAAAGTCCTCATCAAAACACACACACACACCAACGCACACCGTATACATCAATTCTCAGTGTTCATAGTGTCTTACTCCCGGTACACATCAGAAGTGTCTGTGCGTGCAGCTCACTGTTGTTGGTCCTCGTCAAACAAAATAATAAAATTCAAAAAAATCCAGAAAATACAAAGTGTGTGCGTGTAACTAATCGTATCTCGTGCGGGTGCGGGTGAAATCAAAACCAAGTCGAAATCAAACGGAAAAAGGGGAAACGAAAAGTCCACGAAATTCCTTTAAAGAATCATTTTTCTTTCGTGTGTTTTTCAATTGAAATCTCTTCCTGCTGCTGCTCTGCTGCACGCCCGCCCTCGACTCGACAGTCGACAGCACACAGCTCCGATAGATTCAGTCCAACGGTGTTGTATCTTCGTTTTCACATATATTTTCCTCCCCCCGTTCTTTCGCTTCGTTTGGCGGTGGAAAAAATCGAAAGGAAGAAAAAAAAAATGAAAGAAGTGATGATGTGGTGGAAATAAATAAATACAGCCAACAGCACGAGGAAGACGTGTACGCTTTGAAAGCAGATTAAGAAAAGTCGTATCTACTAGTAGTATTTTGTATTCGTTCGTAAATTCCAACATCCACACGGCGAAATAGAATAGAAGCGCCGGGACGAAACAAAATCAAACATAATTCTGCGGATACACTAGATATTTCGTTAATGCTCAATCTGAAACTGCCTTGATTTTTTTTGTCTTTCTGTTTCTCCTCATCATCTCATTTGTTTCAATTGCTGAGTCTACAACTTGTGCTAAAAAAAAGAAAAGCAAGAATAAACGAACGAAGAGACGAGAGGAATACTAGTTAAACTCCGAGACAACAGCATCAACAAGAAGAAATCAACAAAGAAGGAGAAGAAATGATTCATAATTCTTAGAATTGGAAATTAATTAAGTACGAGATACAAAAAGAAAAAAAAAAAAAGATAAATAAAGTGGGATATGAATTTTTGTATCTCTGTGAGTGTGAAATACAAGTGTTGCAAGTGAAAGAGTGAACCAAGCCGAGAGGACCTAAAAGATATCAGTTTTATATCACATCGAAGCGGGCATACCTTCTTTTTGCGTAAATACAGCGAATTCGAATTTGGTTTTTTATCAGAAAACTCGTTTGTGGATACATTTGTTGTCGAAACCGGATTGCATTGCATTTATGTAAGTATCTTGAAATGCCACAAAATTGTATAAGTATTTCGAAATTCAAGTAAGAAGTTCATTCAGAAGTACGTACGTGGTGTGTGGCTTTGCCTATCCCAATGAGTCACTGTAGAGATTCAAAATTTATGGTTAAGTCTGCTAGTTCCGGTCAGGATTTAATGAGATTCCATCGTTTCATGCAGCGAAACTGTCACATTTAGACAGGGCTCGCTCAAACAAAATCCGGCTCGAAGGACCAATTGATTTTAAATTTTGCATTTGCAACGGATTATGTGCCGATTCGTTGTTTCGATTGCCTCTGGATGGAATGTGCCGAGTGGAATTCGCGTACATTTTTATTCAATTTACCGTTACTCCTCGTCATTCTCCGATTCCGAATGATTCCAGTGAAGGCCGAGTGTTCAACTCGGATCATTGCAAACGAGGCCCAATTCAAGCCTTTGAGTGTACTTCTGATCGGAAGATCGTCCAGTCGATGCCGAGTGTTCAACTCGGATCATTGCAAACGAGGCCCAATTCAAGCCTTTGAGTGTTCTTCTGATCGAAAGATCGTCCAGTCGATGCCGAGTGTTCAACTCGGATCCTTGCAAACGAGGCCCAATTCAAGCCTTTGAGTGTTCTTCTGATCGAAAGATCGTCCAGTCGATGCCGAGTGTTCAACTCGGATCCTTGCAAACGAGGCCCAATTCAAGCCTTTGAGTGTACTTCTGATCGGAAGATCGTCCAGTCGATGCCGAGTGTTCAACTCGGATCATTGCAAGCGAGGCCCAAGTGTGATTCTGATCGGAAGATCGTTTTACAGAAAACAGACATTTTCTTAAAATTGTGTCAGACATAGATCTTTGGTCTAAAAATGCACCGATGGTGGGTACCCTACTTTTAACCCGTTTTCTTATGTCTTAACTCGTAATTTCATAAAAGCTGTGATGGATCCCAATCTATTCCTTCCAGACGCTTTTGCATACAACATTTTTTTTAGTCGGAGCCGTTTGATGTGGCTGCCGTCAAGGTCGTTTGACAGCATAAACCTGTGGCAGAACTCTTTGAGAGTAGTCAGGTGGAAGGGGGCACAGTCTTTCAGGAAAAGTTGTGACGACGAGTGCATACAATTGTAGAGCATAATAGGAGTGTAAAAAATGATCGCACATAAGTTTATAATAGACCAGTCTTAAAATGCAAGCAAAACGCACGACGCCACGTCAATGAGGCGGAGTAGATTCCCGACTTCACTCTGGTCCAAATGTGTGGCTACACTTCCCAGTCATTTCAATGCGCGTCTGAAATGTCGGGAGTTTTCATGAGACTGGTTAGTCGGTAACTTCACTCTCGACATGTCGAGCAGAGCAGACAGTCTGACAAATAGAGACCTCTGACTGCGATGAAAGGGTTGTTTTGGGCATCTACTTGCTTCCACAGCTTTGATCGAAGTGAGTAGACGCTTCTGCCTGTGAACACGGCGGCAACCTATGCCTGCGTAGTGCGGTCCTTGATCAAGTCTGCTGCCGCTTGAAGTGGAAAATTAAATGTTTCACAAGCTTTCATCTTAAAAGTCGAAACCAGAGACAGGCCGAAACAAATTTTGTAAAAAGATTAAAAATACGAAAAATGCACCGTGTCCGAGATATCCGTACCTTCCGAGCATTTTGGAGCTCCCAGTGGGGTGGCAGAAGGGTAGAACTTGGCGTGCCAAGATAACGATGCTCAGCACTGATCTGCGTTGGAAGGCTCAAAGTTTCGCGTTATGGCCGATTTGGGACTGCTTTTTTGACACTTTTTCTACCTTCTAGTCGCGGCATGGTTTCGGTGTCAAACGAAGCGACATTGAATTACGGAACGCTTATAAAAACCTTTGTTTCTTCGTATGACGATCGATGAGAACCTCGGCCCCTTCAACCGGTTGGCCTCAGTACCTCTTATGGATTCCCTTGACTGGAGCCAGTTGTTGCTGCTGGTCTTCAATTTTTGTACAGTTTAGTAGTCCTGTGTAGCGTACCCGAATGTCCACCTCCATCAACGGAGGAGAACCTCGGCCCCTTTAGCCGGCTGGCCTCAGTACCTCTTATGGATCCCCTTGACTGAACCCAGTTTTTGCTGGCGGCCTACTTGGTCTTAAATTTTTTACAGTTTAATGTGTAGCGTATGTCCACTCAACGGACACACGAATCGAAGACATTTCATTTCGCTCGTCTACATTCACTAGATTTTGGCATTTTCTTGACTCCAATGGCCACGATTCTAAACAAAATGTGTGCCAATTTGCCTTCGGAATGCCCCTCAAAATGAGTGTTAACTTCGTTTCACTTAATTGCCCATTCTTCTTGAATGTTCACCGATTGACCTGCAAAATGACTGTTATAACATTGACTTGTGAGTCTTTGTCGGTTTCAATCCAAATTGCTACCCACTAAGGTTACGAAATGGCCCTCGAACTTGACTCAATTGCATTCCGTATGTCGCATGTCTACTCGTGTCTCTAGTCGCATCAGTTTTGATACTCGAATGCTTTACGGACGCGTGCCACGGAATTCCAACGCAAATGATCGCAGTTTTTTCAATGATGAAGGACAAAATGTTCGTTTACTGTTTTGAGGTGTTCCCGACAGGAACACGGTTGATTCTGTAGCGTGGATTGGATACAGACATTGTTGGCAGCGTTCTTTGGCGGCATTCACTGGAGTGGCCAGAATGCGTAGTGTTAGTTGCAATCGATTGGAATTATTCAGCTCCTAACATGTTGGAATGAGCAAAAGACGGGTCCCTTGGGCACAAATATGAGACGTTTTCAACCAATCACCCTCCAATCGAACACCGTTCAACATCTAGCTGACATGTCAAATAACACAGATAAATAATTTTCCGAGAATTCTGCCTATTCGTTTCTGCGGTGTGATAAATTCTTATCACAAATGCCAAGATTGCTACACTCAATGAAATGTTTCAATTCGGAAAGTGGGTGGATATCAGTTTGTTTGTTCCTCTTATCTGCATTGATTCACGGAATCATTGCAAATTAATTGCGAGCGAGAAACACGAATAGGGGCACGTTTTTAAATAAAGGTGAAACAGTTTAGGCCAATTAACTGCACCTTGTGTGTGTTCTTTTAGCGCTTTTGCAATCAAGCAAGTGAGGGTTGTTGAGTTTTACTGCTCTATATTCAAATGAAATGAGGTCTTAAGTTGGAACTGGGTGAATGATTAGACGGCCCTACAAAGAAGGGGTCGCATGTGGTGAAGTCGTGAATTCAGTCGTACTGGGATATACTCTTCCTGCGTTACCCTGTCCTGGTAATCAAAGTTGTTGCGGTAGAGTTATTGCTGGGATTCAGTAAATATTTGACCATAATGGGCGTTAACTTCAAAATCAAACGATAAGTAGACAGAAGTTCAGTCGAGTCTCAAAGCACTCACATTTGCTGCTGCGAATTTAAGCCAAGGAGAATGAACGAACGATGAAGAAACGTAATGAAAGTTGACGAAGATAAACGTACATAATGAAAGTGAACGAACTTAAAGAAGGTGTACGAAGCCAACGAAACTGAATGAACTTAACGAAGGTGAACGAACCTAAAGAAGGTGAACGAACCTAATCAAGATTGACGAACCTAATGAAAGTGAACGAACTTAACGAAGGTGTACAAACCTAACAAAACTGAACGAACCGAATGAAGGTGAACTTACCGAACTTACCGAAGGCGAACGAACTTATAGGAGAGGAACGAACCTAATTAAAGTGAACAAACTCAACGAAGATGTACGAACCTAATGAAGATGAACTTAACGAACTTAATGAAGGTGACCGAACTTAACGAAGATGTATGAACCTAACGAAACTGAACGAACCTAATGAATATGAGCGAATATTACGAAGGTGAACGAACCTAACGAAGGTAAACGACCTAACGAAGGTGAACGAAGGTGTTCGAAACGCCCATTATAGTCACAGTGTTTTATCTTTGAGTCTTCGCTCTTTTCCTTAAGTTGACTTCAGTTTACGTACGTCGATTATGGTTATGCCGAGCAGCTTTTGTAGCTCTCAGGTCACTAAAAAGCTTGACTCGTAGACAACCATCTTCGTTGCCTTTGAGACCTGAGCTGTGAATGAGTTCGCAGATTCCCGTGAGGTTTGTGTTGGAGGAGCTCGTAAGGAAGTACTCGTCCTTGCGACCTCTCCGGGAGGTTGTGGCTGACAGGTGGGAAGGTATGAAGGTGCTTCTTCCTCCTTCTTACAAATGTCTGATAAATCCTTCAAGAAGTCCTTTCCCTCAGCTATCGAGGCTCTGTGGGAGTTCATTCATTTTCAAAATATCCGCAATTCTGAGGAATACCTTCTAATTGCAATCTGCCGGGTCACCTTATTTCAAAGGGATCCATTGACCGGCCGGATTATTTTATTTTTCCAATCGCTCCTCAAATTCTTACACAAATTGAATCGGTATTGCTTTTCAATGATTGCTCCCATTTGAAAAAAATAAAATCGCCCCCCTTCTCCCGCAATTTTCTGCGGACAGCAGCAGCATTCCCCATTTTGAGATGAACCACAAATGGATCATGTCCTTCTCCTCCAGTAATTAATTAAAGTAACCCAAAACAAGACTTTGCAGACCAAACAAATTCGGTAAAATCAAAACCAAAATGTTCCTCGCAGCCTCATCCATCACCGCTCCAGGAAAGAACTTAAGTACAAAATTCTCTTAAAAAAAAAGATCTCCTCGAAGAGTTGGGCTGATTTAAAATGTGCCCACTTTCCCCCGCCATCAAGACGAGCCGAAAATCCCTAACGATGAATGAGCCGTTGGTGAGTGTCTCTCAGTCCAATCAATCGATTCCATGGACTTGTGGGTAAATTGAACACATCTGAGTCTGTGCCTTGACACGTGGCAGATTTTTCCCAAGGACCCGCTGCCATTCGCCTTCCATTTGCAAGCATTTCGCAGCAACTTCTCGAGGGATGTGTCCCTTTTCTTGGTAAATCAGGGTTCTATTCGGAATTAAGCGACCCATGCACAGTGCTTAAGTGTGTGGGCTGTGTGAGTAAAATTAAAATTTTTCAATATTTTGTGACACTCTTCCGCGATGCATGATGTGTGCACGAAATTATGCCGCAAACGACGCCGATGAAGTGCACACCAAGGTGTGCTGTGTATGGGTAGCCTTACATTTGGAGTCTGGAAAAAGATTAATTGTCCCTTTCGCTTATTTTGGCAGAATTCGCCGTCTTCCACGAGCATGCAAGATGTCCTTTAATTCGTAATTTCATGCACTTTTGAGTCAGGATCTCGACGAGTCGGCAGAAGACATCACAGAATCGTGAATTGTGCACTCTCCTCTGGATGAGGTCGTCCTGCATCTCCTAAATTTGTTAGAAAGTCAAGCTATTGAATTGTTTGCAAAAGAAGCGACAAATGCAGTCAGGCGCCTTGTCATCTTCGTCCTCAATTCGCAAGGGAGTCCTCTTGCACGGATGATGCACATTTTGTAAGCACTCATCTCGTTCTGTGCACAAGCTTGCCTTACAAGGCACAACATGACCTCGTTTCGTCCACTTCACGTTGTGACTTCCCAAAAAAATAAAAAATGCCGAACACAGTGAATCGGAATCGAAAACAGAAGTTCGCTCAACTCTAGACCCACTTCTCAAGGCAACCGCGAGTACACAAGAGAAACTCAATAAAACAAACCACCGAAGGTCGATAGTAAACTTCTGAGCTCACGTGATCGGAATGGAATGGGAATACAATTAATGGCTAATGAACGACCGTTGTCTACCATCCAAGTATTCGCCGTGGTTTTGATCAAGTCGCGAGGCGGTCCCTTGGCGGTTGGCGATGCGAAAAATCCCACGAAACAAATGCAAATTGAACGTGTACACAGAATTCATCTGAGTGGACTGACAAATGACACGGTGATTCTCAGACAAATGAGAAATTAACGACGCTAACTAATTACAGATTATCGCCAGCCGGGAGTGCTTGCTAATTTCTCAGAGTTTCAGAAGTTATTCAAATCTTGCACTGGGTCGGGGTAATCATGAATTTTGCACACATTTCGAAGAAGAACTTTGGAATCTTACCGAAAAAAAAAACAAGAAATATGATTAACTTGTTTGAAAGTTCAGTTTGATTCTAAAAACTCTCAGATTAGCCCCTCATCCCACCCCCCGCCCTCGGCTGAGTATATTATTTTATGGAATTTTGTGTGCGAAATGTTTACGTGCACCGAGCGCCATTATGCATTTAAAACAAAATTAGCACTAAATGCGATAAAAAATGAACAAGAAAACAAACCAAAAAAAAAAAAAAAGAAGGCAAACAGAAATATACACTCGACTCGAATTGCGGGCACTGCTGATGATGCAACACCACTTCGAATCAGATTATCCCCGTGTTTGTGTTTTCTTTTCTTTTCACCTTTTTCTTTGTTTTCAAGTCGCACTATCCTATCGGCTAATTTATTACAGACTCTTTGCTTGAGTGGATTTTGGGATGAAGAAAAAAAAAATGTATACACCTCTCCGCTACCGCCACGTACGTACATATATTAAACTTAAATGAACTTCTTTTATTATTTTTTGAAAGAAAATCAAATTTTTATTGTTTAGCAAATTGTTGATGCTTTATTACGATATCTGGTGGAGTTGGTAAGCAAAATAAGAAAGCGCAGCTAATGCAGATCCGGAGGGTTACATGTTGTGTGTCTTGTTGGGATGCAAATGTGTTGCTGTTTTTTTTTTTTTAATTTTTTCAAATTTTATTACATTCGATGGTTACGTAGGCTGCCTTGGCCGGTCAATTTAATTAAGACGTCTTCAGGTGTCTTGTTGCAAAGCACAATGGGAGTGTCAGGGTAGCTGTCGTTTCTTGTAACTTGTGACACATGCTGGACACAGTGTATCATGTATTTGGACTGCCGACTAATTTGAATAGAAAGTCACGAATGTCATTGGAACAACACTTCTTACCCGACTTGTTGGAAACAAGTGCAGGCCCATTCATTTTGTAGAAGAGGTCAGACTTCATCGCGCTGCTCTTCAGTAAACCGATGACTTCCCGGATCAGAGCAGAGGTACGCATTCGTCTGCCCAAGCCTGTGTCATATGGCCCGCCGTTGGGTCTCCTTCGTCAAGAAAATGAGATCGATTTTGTTGGATGCTTCTCCGAGGTGCCTCATTACTAAATTCAAACAGCGAACTAGAAGACAGACGCTAGGAAGGGATAGACGATTGAAGGATACCCAAGAAATTGAATAAATCTGAACCACCAGTCGTATATTGTGTCGATTACACTTTTTCATACGCTCAATTCAGAACCCGCTTAACATTACTTCCAGTCATCACCTGGCGTCACTCACTCGTTATGATCGTGTAAACAGGTCAATAATGGGGGCAGCTGGCTAGACTGGAGAGGTACCTCAATGCTGCTCTGATGGGTCTGTGAAAGTTGTCCGGAAAAACATCGTGCTCACATGTCACTGGAAATCATCAAAATTGGCGCCCAACAGTGGCCGCACTTGTTCACTCCTTATTATCATGAACCTATGATCATCTTTGCGTTCCAAGTGGCGGTCCTCTATGCATCGTTGATCCTCTTTAAGACCACCGCCACTCTATCGTACCCTCATAAAATGCGTTTCGAGGTTTTTTTCAAGAAGCAAGCGAGGTCAATCTTCGTCACGGAAATGTGAAACGGGTGAGCCAACTTTGCTGCTCACATTTTCCTGAGCTGCCTACTCTCCAACGAGCTTACTGAAGTCTGGCGAAAAACAAGACATCTCTGTCGACGTTGGTGGATGGGCTGATGGGTCGTCTCGGCACCCATGCTTTCAGAGAACCCTCTTCAATTTCCCGATTCATTTCAGCCGAGAGCCCCATTTCAGGGAAAAATATCACAAAGAACCAGGCAACGTTCCGCCAGATGCTGCTGCTTGCCTCCTGCTTGGCGATCCTGTATTGGATTATCATGCTCTTAAGTCTTGACTAACGATTCCGCACATCGTTCCTTTTTGGGAGGATCGGTAATTTTGTGTGGCACCGGCTTTTTGTCTCGAGTCTTGACGGATAGTCTTTCTTCACACTGTCCACAGTTGGGCGCCATTTTTCATGGAAGGTTATTGCGATGACCTCTGGCAGTTACAATGCCTTCAGATTGTCTAAACGCGTCTAGTTGCCGAAGCCCTCTTCCTGACAACATCCACAGATCCGACGATCAAACACTTCCCTAGCCGGCGTCATACGTCTAGTTTCCGAAGTCCTCTTCCTGACAACATCCAAAGATCAAGAGAGCAACAATCAAACACTCCCTTAGCCGGCGTCGTAGTCATCATTGTAATCTTTTAGTGCCCTTCTTTGCTTCTAGTCAGACTTAGGAGGCGTCCTCAGTCTAGGTAAGAGGTTAGGTCTCTTATAATTTTCTCACCATCTTGTGTTGGGCGCCACTTTCAATGATATCGCTGTCTAGTCGCCTGTTAGCCAACATATCAGTGTTGCAACGCCACTTTCAATGATATCGCTGCATAGACGCCTGTTAGCCACAATGTCAGTGTTGCAACTTCACCAACAGCGGCTCCACGTCCAGACAGCACCCACAGACCCATCTGAGCAGCTTTCAAGTGCTTCCCTACCTGGCGGCAGTCCTCGTTGTCATCTCCTTGATACCCTTCTTTAGTTTCTGTCAAAAGTTAAGCAGCCTCCTCTTGACAACGGCGTAATGCTTCACAATCTTCTCGCCGTCCTCTGTTGGGCGCCACTTTCGATTGTATTGGTGTCTAGACGCCTGTCAGCCGAACAAGATGCGTCTTCCACTCAGCACCCATTGATCCATCAGAGCAGCTCCAAGCACTTCGCTACAACTCCGACGCCCACTCCCATCGGAAATCATTAAAAAGAAATCTATGCAGTCTCTAGCATAGGAGCCATTTCGAATGAATTACCATGCTTCGTGTGCGTTAATGCTATCGTGTGCGTTAATGCTATCGTGTGCGTTAATCTTGCATCCACACAGTCGTCTGCAGTTGTCCTTGGCTACGCCATCCATCCGTACGCGCATCTATGCGTGTATCCTCCATTCATCTTTTGTCTTCGCATCTCGATTACATTGCATCTGCTGGGTTTTCATTTCAATCAAAGATACATTTTTTTTGCATCGCCTTGAGATACATGCATGCCAGCAAGGTGGGTGGTGGAGGTGCAGGGCAGGGCAGACCTTCAACTCACCCACCCCACTGCTTTGGGTGGAGTTTACTTCTCCTCGGTCGTTGTGGCTGCCATGCATGTACACCGCACCACCGTGAATCGTCACCACGACCAGCAGCAGCAGCAACAACAAAAATGTGCTGACTTCGCTAAAGCAACGTTGTTGCTGCCGCTGCTTGTTGTTGTTGCCGGGGTTTTATTTTGTTTTGCTTCTATTTCTGCTGCGGTTGCTGTTTTTCTTTCGTGTGTTATTTGCTTTCGGGTTGTTATTCAGTCTTTTTTTTTTTTGTGTTTTGTGTTCGTTCTTCCACTCTCAACACTCGAGTGTCTGCCAAACAAACATCCAACCAACTACCTACTTCCACGGAGCGTGTAACACACTTAATGAGGTCTTGAGGGCAATGACACACACCACCGCCACACACCGTGGCCGCCGCAGAGCCATCGGCTGCAGCGTTTGGCACAGCACACCTATCCCACCTTAAAGTCGAAACTATGTGGAGTACCCTATCACCGCCGCCGCCGTTTCATTTGCATTTAATCTGCAAAACGAAACACACAAGAGAACGAAAACAAAAAAAAAAAAAGAACTTCAAAGATATAAAGGCACATACCGTGTGCCGAGATATGTAGTCGTCCGTCCCTCAGGAAGGCTCGGAGGAAAATTCGCAATGCCTGCACTGGCTGTGTGTGAGAGAGCTCGTCAGCGAGGGAGCTATACACAATCGCATCTAATGGATTAATTAACATTAGGAATTGAGTGTTTCTCGTTTGTTTTGTTTACCTGTTACTGAATGTATCTTTCTATTTAGATCAGAGTCTTGTTGGCTTGTTGGCTTGTTGGCTTGCTGACTGCAAAGAAAATAGATACACGCTTGCTCGTTGCTGGCTGGAGCAGACAAGCAACCAGCAACCAGCAACCAGCGACTGTGTATCTTGAACTCATTCCAGGGGACTAGCAAGATAGAAGTGAAAGTGGACGGCTGCGTGGCGTGTGTTTTTCTGTATTCATGTTTTGGCTTCGACTCCTCACACAGGCTGCGCGAAATATTTCGCAAATGACGAATGGCACTTTGGCGGCCTTTGGGATGCCATACTTTGTAGTGTCTGCCTCTCCTTCTCTTTCCGTTTCATTTCTGAAATGATTTATTGTGGAACGAGGGGGTGGCGGAGGGGGAGGTGGCGATGAAAGAGATTTTTTTTTGCTGTTCATCTCGAATAAATTAAAACAAACATCTTCGAAACGAGGCCAGTCGGCAGATACATACATTTTGTGTTTGCCTCCTCCTCCGTTGGCCGGTGGAGGGGGCCGGCTGTCGGTGTAGCTAGCACGATGGATTGGGCGTGAATTTCGTATCAAAGTGTACTCAAGCAGTCGTCAACCTTGTTTCACTCAGGTTGTGTTCCTTTTTTTTTTTTGCTGTCGTCGCGGTTCGTGGCTATCTGCGTGTTGGTTAATTTTCGCCCGTTTTCAATGAGTTCTTGGAAAAGTGTCGAATTGTGGTTTCTGTGAAGTCATCAGTAGCTGGGGTTTGGCATTAATTAATGAAGGATTACGCGAAGTGTTTACTCAAGCAAATTCCATCGGTTCTGGGTTACGGAGTGAACCGCTGATGTTAACACCTTTAACGATGCCTGCAAAGCGGTCCGGGGTGCGTCTGGGGGTTAATTCATTTGTCTTAAGCCGTTATGATGTCTGAGATTCTCAGTCGGGTGTGGAACTTAATGCGGGCTTATTACTTAAGCTGCTCTGGGAACGCGCGGTCGTCGTCTGGCTGCAGGAGGTAGATTTGATGGAGTCGACAAGTTATGCTGTGGCATCTTTTCGGCGAGCTGATGTGGTTTATTGGCCTGCCGCTGAGCTTATATCATTCGAGGGCAGATTGGTAAGTCAGTGTCTCGTTGAATTTGAATTTCCAGCGTAGTAACTTTGAGTGCAGCAGTTCCCCCTTCAACTGCTGTGTTTTACTGACACTTCTCTCTGGTTTAGAGCGAGCTTCGTCATTTAGTTTGCGTTTGACAACCATGCAGAGGCGTCGACAACCTCGTAAAATGGAAAAAATCTGCTGGAGCCAGGGAACGGCTATGAGAACTCCGCGCCATTTGAATGGTTCAGAAGTGGTTTGCGTTGTCGCCGTAAACCAGCACAGGTAATGCCGAATTTTCAGGTCGTCCAAAAGTGGTCCTCATGCCAGAATATCCCCTTTTATTCGCTTAGCGGTGTCACATGGCTCTGTGACAAGTTTGTACTGTTGTAGTCACTTTATGCGACAATTGAGGGAGTAATTGAATCCGAATTTGTCACAGCGACATGTGACACGACTAAGAGAATGAGGGCGATTATTGAGCGATTACAGAATTAATCCTTTAATGCCAAAACATTTTTGCAAAACCTGCTATTCAATGTTGGGGTACAAGCGTACCCCAAAATTCTTTGGCAAAGTCCAAAAAAACTTCAATTATAATTCAATAAGTCTTTTGTCACGCAATTAAAAAAAAATAAAATTAGTGGATCATAATATAATTTATTATGGTCGTGCTACTCACTCGTGAGAATGTGAACAAAAAAAAACTGGGGTACGAGTGTACCCGAAAAAGCATCGCAGGGTTAAAGTATGTGAGGTGGCTGGCTTTAGGCATTTCGACTGAGCGGGTACATCACATTTTACATGACTGTTTGGACCGTGCTTAGACCTCGCGACCGCACAACAGTGTGACGTCTCCAAGGAGTGGGCATAATCCATAAATTCGACTATAAACAGGAACTTCTCTAGATTTCGTTTTCTTCAAAAAGACTGTCTCATCAAACTGTCCTCGTGTAATAGGCTTGGGGGATGTAGAATCTAACCATCATTTGAGTAATTTTCAAGTCTTTTTCACGACTCTTCATCCTTGAATCGGGAACAGTGTTTGCCTACGTAGGTGGCCTGATGGCCTTGTGATCGTGGCTTCCTTAGACCTACTTGTTGTGTCCATTGTGCTCATGCTAGGGAATGTAGGACTACCCACACGGCCAGGTTCATGTGTGAATTTTGGGGCGTTTTTCAGTTCAATGCCGCTTAAGTCCCTCAGATCCATTCTGCTTCATTTTCCTTGCTAGATCTGGGCATTCGCAGAGCAGATATTAGATGGATTCGGTTTCTTGGTTGCGGCATCTTCAGTCGCATTGAATGGCACAGTGACGCTCCTATTCGCTTGTAAACGTTCAATGATGTTGATCGGCCTTAAAGCCCTTGCTGTAGCTCCAATAGTCAGGCCAAGCTAGCTAGTTAGGGCTCTATCCAGGGCTTTGTGTTCCAGACTTTTTCCTTATTGGGCTGAACGACGTGTGCTCCCCCCCCCCCCCTGCGGACGCCTCTGGCTAGAGAGTCTCCCAGCTCCGAACCCTTTTTCGCGAGACTGTCCGCCCTTTCGTTTTCTTGGGTTTCCAGTATTTCGTCGGTACTTAACAAAGGGTCACCGGATTCTAGCCTAACCACCTTCGACGTCAGAATGCCTGGTATTTATTGTCGCTTGGCAATCGAATCGCCGGTTACATTTTGGTCCCACAACGCGAGTGGCGCCTAGTATATCGCAGCCAGTCCCTTAGTGGCAGGGGTTTTTCGAAGAGGTCACAGAAGATCTCTGCCTCTCCGCATTTGGTTGTCCTTGAGCCAAGGGAGATTTCCCTTTCTGTTTCGGTGCGGAAAACGTTGATAAGTACTACCAACATCTCCAAGGCTGCAGTGGGTGGAAGGTCATCAGTTTGTCTTATGTTCTGCGCTGCTTTCCAGCTTTTTAGCATGACACCGTGACGTATTGTTCATTCATCCAAAAACCCAGTGTCTGTTTAATAGATATGGTCTGATCTGATTTTCTGCTTCCGCGGTCAACCTGGGACCCAGCCTAAAAGCCTCTTCAGCTTCAACGATGTTTGGCCCGTTGCCTCCAATTTCACACTCCAATTTAGTTGAGCTCCTTTTCCACTTGTGTGTGCCGTCGGTTTCGTGGGCGTCCTCTATTCTAAATGAATGGCGAAATTTCTGTCCGCGGAGTGTGGGAACAATAGAAGTTGTCCAAAGGATCAGGACGATCCGAAGAAGGATCCTAGTTTCGTGAGGAAACTGTCTTTTCACTGTCTTTTCACTTCGAAGACTGCTCTTCGTTTTACTGGGTCAGCCCAACATCCACAAAAGGACTGTCAAATCGGTGTTCTTGTGTCGTCGCAGACAGCTTAGTAATCTCGAGTTTTTTACACACTTAATCGAGCCCACTCTTGGTTTTTACGAGGACATGCCAATGTTTCCAGAGGTGGGACGACGATGAGTGGAACTTAGGAGTGACAGCGGATCTGCTTGATCCACGTCTTGTCGCTGATCTCGTTATCTTGTTGGTCAATCGGTAAAAAAAAGGAAACAAAGGAAAGGACGATCAGTTGCTACTACCAGAGTTGGTCCCTTGTCTTCCATCCTTGACGATACAGGACACCCTGCTTCCAGTCAGGTTGTCCACGATGACTTGATCCTAATAGAACTTGCAGCGCTCCTATGTCACTATTAATACATACTTCTGATCGTGCAGACTAAGTGATCAAATCCTCGACGAATCTGCGGTAGACGTTACCGCACCTTTCGACACAACTTGTGGCTTACACGTCTGCACTGAAGCTGTCCTCCATCCTTGACGATACTGGGCACACCCTGCTTGCAGTCAGGTTGTCCTGCGTTCACGATCACTTGATCTTTATAACGAGTGATCCCTCATCAAACCAGGCAGCTCGCCACTTCCGTCGAAGGTTCATTCGGACTACATTCATAACATACAGCCTCGTGGCTTCTGCACACAATCCATACCTCTTGCAATCTTGTACCTCTTGCAGCATCGAATTGTTGGCATAAATCTGAGGATCCTCCACTATGGCATGACATTCCTTGGTCCAAATGCCAGGCTCCAGCAGCGCACCCATCCGCACCGTCACTCGACTCCCCTGCGTGTCAAACCAGTGAATGGATGTTTTTTCTTCTCTCCGTGCTCACATCACATTCATCGCCTGTCCAATGCCGAATCAATTAAAACGAACAAGTCCCGAGAAAGAGAATGAGCAAAAAAAAGATGGAATTTCTTTAAAAAGTTCAGAGTTGAAGACCCACGAGTAGTCACGTTAAATCCTACATCGCCACTCCACTCGCTACGGGTACTGGTCATAAACTGCGATGCTACTCGCCGCTCACCGCTCGTCGTCGCCCCCTCCTAAGCAGACACATTTATTACTTTCCACACCATTCTCTGTGTCGTCGTCGTCGTCTTTTTTCTTCCCCCGTTCTCAGCTCAGCTTAACTGCTTTATCTCGAAGAAGATGTAGCGACCGGAGGGAGAACCGAGAACTTGTAGCATCGTCCATCTCAGCCATTCGACTCGTTTCCCCACACTGCATCTCGACTGCACCGCGTTATACTGCAAAACAAAAAGACAAGACGAAACAGAAACTTACCAGACTATGGCCGGGGTGGTGGGGTGGTGGCGTGGCCGGGGAAGGCCACGGAGGGAGGTAGGGTAAAGCAGATGAGCCAAGTGTGTACAACTAAACAGGAAAACTGGACTTTGGCAAGTATTTTTATTCAAACCGGAAAGTCGAGTTAAGTGACACCACCATATCATGCCGGAGGTCGGACAGGAGGATGCATTGCATATCTTGCCCCGAACCAAGTGTGTGTCTGTGAAGAGAGGGAGACTGCGAACCGAGGAGACCGTACAACTTGCGGATGCAATCACGGTTCCTGCACCGGGGAAACCGGCTTCGTGGGGTAGGTTTTGTGAGTGTCTCACTGCACGAGGCCACGGGACGGATATTGGAATTTCATCCGTTCTCCGCACTCCTCCCTCCCCTGCTTCTCGCAGCCGAGGCAAAAAGATAACATTTCAAGCGAGTGTATGGTATGCGCTTATGAGCTGCTGTGAGTTATCTTATCGCACCGGCAAGGGTCATGCTGAACGTAATAGTTTTGACGGTTCGCCTTGGCGCAACACAATGCTTCTGGGGTCCTGCGATAAGCGCACGAAGATTCCCCTTCAACAGGGAGGCGACGACGGCGGGGTGTGAGGTGGTGTTGTATGGAATCAATTACAGTGTTTGTTGGGAGCGCAAAACTGCACAGAACATCGGGCCTATCTAGATAAATGTGGATGTGCATGAGTATGAGCGCGCTCTCGGTTATCGTGTTTTCAGCTCTGACTGATGACTGATACTTGACGAATAGATACGGATGTGTTGCTGTGCTTATGCATGTTTTAGACGGAAACAGATGCAGGCGCAGAATGTTTAATTTAGCACGTATTCTGGCAGAAATACGATACGGCTTGGCAGTAGAGCGCGAATTCCTTGCATGGAATGACAGCACTTCTGAATGTGAATGCTTGCAACAGATGTCGTAGAAGTGGCGGGCTACTGATGTAGCCGCGGATCAATCGACACTTTGGTCGATGGGATTGGAAGAGGGTATTTGACAAAAACTGTGTCGAAGCTCGAGTCGATCGGAGCAAGGATCGAGCAGAGTACTGGCCAAGAACGCTTGAATTTTCCACTACAGACTGATCAAGTTCCTAAAAGAGGTCACTCGTGATTTTAAACTTGCTTCCCTGAGGCCTTCCAGAGGCTTCAAGATCTTCACGATCACTGTCATTTATGTACTGCCATTAGGCTCATCATCATTGTCGACGCATTGAACGATGACAACGAATCCTTGGACGATGGTTGTGATCGTGTGGATTCCCCCTGTGAACCAGCAAACATCGGTCAAGCAAGTGTACTTTTTCGTGAATGTCCAGCACTGACACTCTTGCAAGATCCCTCACGTTAGTCTCCATTTCAGCGGCAAAAAACTTCAGCATCACATCCGATCTCGAAGTCTTTTTTTTACAAACAGGCACTTTCGCACGATCGTTACCTCAGATCTGTCCTCTGATCACCTTTTTTTTGTGTATCACTTTTCAAATGTCATTCCTTATCATTTCAGTTCAGTCTACACTCTATCATTCCAGCAATGGCGTTTTTCCGAAAGTATTCTCACTCATTTCCACACATTACCATTTCTGATGCTTCTGTTCCCCACCATTCCACGAACAAGTGATCCACGAACAAGTTCAACACTCATCATTCCAGTCGTCACTTCGACTGTCATTTTTCATTCCAAGCTATCCACTGGAATGATTTAATTTCCCCATAACTCCAGCAAGAAAGTCATTCGACAGCTTGGCCTACTTTCGACAAAACCATTGTGCACTCTATTGGCGATCAATTAATCGTTTTTCTTTGATTTCCAATTCAGTTCAAGTTACTCATAGTTTCCATAAGAAATAAGAACGAATTTAAAACAAGATCAAGTCGAAATTTCAGTCCGGCTTCATTCCTTGAACCGCCCTTTCGCCTGGCCTCGTCCGCCTAGAGAATCTTTCGCCGCTTCAAATTCCCGAAAGGCACGATCTATGATCGCTTTCTGTCAAAATGTCTTCGCAAGATCGAAACGAATGTCGGTGCCACTCACATGATCACTGATCTGGTCTGATATTTGAGGCCCGAATACCGATGGTCTAGGACAAACGTTTTTGTAAAAAGTGATCTTCGCTTGGTCGCTGCCTTCAATCTCACTTCACTGGTCATCACTCTGCCCTCCGGCTGTTTGGAACCTCAAACGATCGTTGCTCTTAGCTCCTTTTTCATGGAAATGGGCCCCTTTATCACGTCTACTTTCGGCTGAGTGGTTCTTGCAGCGCTTTGCTTACCCCGCTTAAGTGCCCATACAGCAGCGATCGGTGTCCTATGTCCGTTGTCTTGCATCAGAATGCTTTCGATGTCGGAGTTGTCTTTAGAAGGAGTACTGATCCTCCCACGTGGCGGCCATGGCGTTGGTGGAGTGGTGAGTCTTCCTCTACTACGTTGCCGAAGATCGATTCCCAGTACGAGCAAAATAATGTTCACGGCCCCACCTCTTTCGAGCCACTGACAATGCTCAAAGAGTATAACTGTCTAGGAAAAGCTTTTCAAATTGGGGAGTCGGCATAGAACTTTAGGTCCCTTCCACTCGTGAGAGAACAAAAGCACTTGGTTGCTCAGCAGCTAGGTCCTTGCCCTCTACGGACTGCAGCGTCACCCATATTATTATTATTATCGATCCCCATACGATCGCTGCCTTCAATCATCTCTTCAGCGTATCAGATGGCACTCTATGCCATTCCTCATGCTTTCCATTTCGACTACTGGGCCGTCCTTTCAAAGCTCCGATGCTACAGTGTCTCCAATCCCCGCTTCCGGTGGCCGGTGTTCTACGTCCCCTCTCTCTCAGAAAAATGCTTTCGATGTCGACAAGTCTCACACGATCACTCATCAATTGCCAGCGTCCGTTGTGATGAATCTCATTACCATTTCCCACGATTAGGTGATCCTCGCACGATCACTTCCTTCAATCCGTATGTCAGAGGCAGGTGGACAACTCTATGTGACTTCTCTTCAACCCAAATGCTCTCGGATCTCTCTTTCGCATCCTGGATCCGATGATCTTCACGCGATCGCTGTGATCATCCATTTCACTTCTCTATGTTTTCAATGTCTACCGCTGGCCCTAGCTATACCTTTTCACTGCCACGGTCTTTTGTTCACTGCCCACGAGATTTTCGCCGAACGCTGGATTCGATCCAAATTCAGGTACAAACGATGGGATTTCGACACGATCATCGAACTCCTCCCTGATGCGCTTCTCAAGCCTTTCATTACGAAATTCGCCTCGTGTTCCAAGATCAACGCGCGATCGGTATTTTGCCCCTTATCCCATCGGGGGCAATCATTTGTTTGGCATGCTGGTGGAAATTCTGATCAATGGACCTGATCTCTCATTTCTGGCATTTCACGTCCTGACCCAAGACCAAGGCATCGCTCTCTGGGATCATTTAGACACTTGCCCTAGATTCGTGTACCTTTCCTCGCAGGCCCAGACTGTCTTCAAAAATGTCTCAAACCAGTCGAGACTGCTTGGGGCCAGGTCTCGTGGCACCCTAAACAACTGTTTTTGGTCCCAAATTCTGACATTTTCCTGAATAAGTGATCGAATTTCGCTGCTGTCTTCATTATTCCTTCCCCCGAATCCATCAAGTGGTCGCTGATCACGAAGCGGCCGGCCCCACGACGTGAACGACAAGCTCACTCTGTGTGTACATCCGATCGGTGAATTATGACAGACGATGTCAAGCGCCCCGCTTAAGTCAAAATTCTGACATCCGCCACACAGCTAAACGAAACGAATCTGACCATTTGTCAGTGTCAAAATGTGTACTCGCTCGTCCCGTTCGGCGTGTCATCCTGTGTCTCGAGAGAAACCCAAACGGTCCGAGACAAATCCGTCTCTTTGATCAAAACGTGACTGACCATAATTAAGTGCGATTAAAAATTTTCCCCGGAATCGAACACAAAAAAGAGAACCTAAACCGTTTGGCTGTTGCTGCCTCGCGCTGGGTACTTTAATGAGTTTCAGTTGAAACCTCGATTGAGAACTCATTCAGCTGTCGTCGGGGACCAGTCCCGTCAGCGTAACCACCCCCGCTCTCTGTCGCCGCCGCCGTTCGAATCAGAAATTCCGAGATGGCGTCGGCCGTCGCCGATGGTGCCGGTTAGTGCGTGCGAAATGTGTCGTCCGGCGTGTAAGAACGCGACGCGGGTTAATTGCCCCCGCCAGCCATTGATTGACCCGCATTCCTCGAATTCGTCATCATGAATGAAGTACGAGCGATCAACAGATACGGGGATACATTGCCCCGATAAAGCATGCGCTGTCGCCGCCGCCGCCGGCATGAGGTGTGCGTAATCGTTTCGGGTCTTCGATTTTTGGACAGCGGCCTGCGTGTGCTGCACACACGGTCAATCACCCGGATGTGTGCGTTAGAATGAATTTTCGATTTTCTCGCCGTCCACAGTCGGCGTAGCTGCGTAGCGGCGGCCTGCCTGCCGCCGGCATCGCGGCTTTACGTTCTCGAGTGAGTAATTCAATGAACTTGTACCCTAAATGCCAGTCATCATCAAATCCGCCCCTACCCCAATGTGGAAAGGTTTGCCGTGCGCGCTAGTGTGCGTGCGTGTGTACGCGACCGCTCGGAGCGTTTACGACGCGACAATCTATGGCTTTTCAAGATTGCGGCCGATAATGAATTTCGAAACCATTCCGACTCGTGGTGGCCAAAAGTTTACACGTTTTATGTGCCTCGTCCACCCAAGTTGTAAGTGTGTGTGTGTGTGTGTATTTTTATGTTATCGAGGGCGTATTTGTACGGGGGAAATGAGGCACTTGGGAATTGATGTGCGGTTTGTGCGGGGGCTGGAGTTGAGCACGGGCACGGGCACCGACGGAAGTTTTAGGCGAGAAGTTGACGTTGACATTTCTGTGCGCAGTGCGCGGTGCACGTTCGGTGCGAGAGTTAATGATACATTTTCGCTGGTGTCAGCCCCGCTAACAAGCACAGGAAGTCATATCAATGTCACGCGACACGTTGACGACTTGATTAAGGACGAAGAGAATGAAACACAAACTGGTGGGGCTCCATGGAGTGTGAAGCACTTTTGTTTAATTTGTTTTATTGAAGCGACTTGCGTTTATAAGGTCGTAAAATGGAATTGTTGCAATAGCAATTCCAGCCAGAAAAGTGTCCTTGTACGCAACTTAACGGGATCTGCGCGCGGAACGGTGATTGTGGCGGGCGGGGACTCTTACTAGGGGTCTACGCGGGAAACGGCGAGGGTTCGGCGGGCTCTGGCTAGGGCTCTACGCGCGAAACGGTGATTGCGGCGGGAGAGGGCTCGGGCAAATCATTCATTTTTTCACAGATTTTGTTGTCGTCATGGAAAGGGGGTGAAGAAAATCGCTAGTTTGGTTGAAAGGGTATGAGTTTTGTTTTCAAAGCTAGAAGAGTGGTAAAGTACAGCCTCGCTAGGCCGAACATCTTAGTAGTCCGGACACCTCTATATTTCGGACACTTTCAAAATCTTACCTCTACAGTCCGGACACAGTATTAAAATGCACACAGACGTTGGGATCGTTGGCAGTGACAACAAGCACTGGGTTTCGTACAAACGAAATACAGACAGACCTCTGGAAGTCGAACATCTATCGTCGAACAAATGTTCCAGGACTCAAAGGGGTCCAAGACCGAAATGTTCCCATATTTTACACTCCGTCTGGCGAACTTTCCATAAATCGAACAAAACATGTGTTCCGGTGGCTGTTCGACTGTATATTGAACACCAATGTTGTGTGTTCTTTCCTACAGACGGCGAATTGTTTGTCGTTTTGCCAGACCCACTGCTAGCAAACGCCACATTGACGAATCACAGTGTTCGGCCAATCATGTCGATTTCAAATGCGTGTGCTAACAGCTGATCGAACGGGTGGACGATGACGTATCAGATTTGCACAAAAATTGGACGCTACCTAATTTTTAAGGACTTGACATTCTTGGGGTGAATTTGCTTTTTTCTTCCTCTTTCGGCGGTGATTTCTCTCTTGAAGGCTTCCAAGGACTCCACAGGTTCATCGACTGCATATGGTCTGTTGTGCTGTCAATGGTCGTCAGCGGTAGGGTCCGAGGCTTGTTGTCTGAACTGGCAACTTGTCTACGACGTAGAAGCTACCCCCTAGCGAAACCCTTGAACCTGGAAGACCGGTACCTTGTTGATCTCCTGGACAGAGGGACCGCTGCGTACTTAGGTCACATAGGCAGTTGCCGTGGACGCTATCCAAAGGGATCGTTGCTGAAGCTCGAAATACTTGCTCAGGTATACGATGGAGAAGCTACCGCCTCGCGAAAACCTTGAACCTGGAAGACCGGTACCTTGTTAATCTCCTGGACAGAGGGACCCCTGCATACATCAGGTCACCTATACGGTTGTCATCGACGCTATCCAAAGGATTCGTTGCTGGCATCTCGCCAAATTGAGTGGAATCAACGTTCTAATTTCTCTTGAAATTTCGAAATGATAATCCACACTTTTGGGCCTATTTAAACACAATTTTCCGGATTCGTCTAATCGTACTTGTACCCAATACCTCCAATCACATGACAGAGTGCAGCGGATGGCATGCAAATGTGTCCGCGGAGGACGACGCAATCCGCAGCTCTAAACATACTCCTCGCTCTCCAAGTCAGACAGTGCCTAGTCCGGCAGATGTTTAAAGATCATCGGTAGACTCTGACCACTTAATGCCCCCAAACTAATCTTCGGGAAGAGCTTCTTAACCCGCGTCCCCCGGTCTTCCTGACAGTCTGAACACCAGATGCTAGATGCTCCTCTGCGAAGCTTCACAGACGGATGGAAGATGAATGCAGGTGTAGGTGCTGACGTCTATTCTAAGATCTAAACAGCCAGCTTTCTATTCGTTTACTGTAGCGTCTTTCAATGTAAAACTAGGAAACTCAAGTATGATGAAATGTCAAGTATAAATATCGTCATCTTTTCCGAAGGGAGGCAGAGTATTCAGTCACCTTCAACTCTAAGACCTGTAATTTCCGCCTTTCCCTGAACGAGATGGCCAACTTGGTCCAGTTCGGTACTCTGGTGAACTACCATCCAAGCCTGTCGATACTGTAACACATCTACTGAAGCTCGAAGTACTTGCTCAAGTAAGTCAACTGCTACAGGATGCCTCATAACCACACAACTCTGGCTTACGCTCGATCCTAGGCCATCACTTTGCCTAATCCGAATTAGTAGGCCGAATCTTCGCGTTATAACTGGACACTGCGTCATTGGGACTCACTAGGCATTCCCTGCAACGACTTCCGCAGAAGCTGCAGAGACGATGATGATGAAGACACAAGTGCACATTCGCTATGCAATTGTAGAGCGTCGGGCAGGTTATATTCAATAACCTGGCTGAACTAAGACGCGTATGAGCCAGCCTAGTCATAGGTCCTCGTGGCAGCACAATGGGCCTATGCTGTCCTAAGTGTGGCTGTTGTCTCCCTCTCCAGAGATCAGCACTTCAACCCCTGTACTCAATAAATCTGTTTCTTCCTCCTAAAGCCTCCTCCTCCTTCATTTGATTTGTAGATGAACTTAAGCCCTTCCGAATTTATTTTTGATTTAATCCGGATTTCGAGAAAATATCCGATTGTCTTGCCTGGAGAATTTGGTACTTTTCAAGTGCACATGACCATTTTTTAGAAAGTCGCTCAAAAACAGTCTTAACACTTGCTGAAGTTTGGAAAAATATCCGGATCCACTTTTCAATCTTTCTCTCGAGTACTGAACATGGATTGCACAGTTTTTTTTTTCAGGAGCTTGTTTCGATATTCACACATTCGTCGGATTTTGGAGCTCGTTTCGATATTCATACATTCGCCGGATTTTAGAAAAATATCCGGACACCGTCTACATTATTCTCAAGAACTGTGCTTTTGTTTTCGGAGCAACTTTGTTCGCTGGGACATCTGCAGTGAAGACTGAAAAAGACCCACTATAACCGGCGGCATTCACATTTCCGTCCTGGTTCAGCTTAAAGATCATCCGGATTATGAAACAATTTTGCGTGTTTTTTACTTTTTTGTGTAAGATCTATCGTTTTACCACGTCCACGCAACCAATCGAGTTTTGGGTCGTCTTAAATCCGGATAACGATGATGAGCGATGGTGAGAAATTGGAACTGGAATTTTCAAGGAAGCCTCTCGGACTCAATCAAAAAGTGACGAGAAATTCACAAGCCCATAGTCAAACTTTCGTCCTTCGCATCGTTTGCACCCGCAGCCTGCATCAGACAGAAAGAACTCCAAAAAAGTCACCACCGTCCCCGGAATCTGCATCGCCACCACAACTACGTACAGCCGTTCTCGCTAGTCTCACCCGACTTGCAACATTCCAGCGAGTCAGGTGGTTTCTTCTTTTTCTCTCGAAAAATAAATCCCCCAGTTGAGTTCCCAAAGTTATATAACAAAACGATCATTTTGTAGCGAACATGTTTCCGCTCTGAAATCGCCAAACAAGTGCGCCAACCCAAGCGGAAAACCTCCGCTCTGGCTGGTCTGCTGTTGCATTTTGCTGCTCTCGTGATCTGCACTGCAAGAGAACACTTTGCATTCTCGAACAAAACGAACCAACACACATAGCCACCCAGGCGCGACTGATAATTCGTTTGGAGGATCACCTTCGCACAAGATACTTCTTAAAATGTTTGTTACTTCAATCAGGTGCTGCTGTGGCTGTTGTGCCCCGCACAGCACATTCGTCTTCGTCGGCGTTGGCGTTGTTGGACGTCTGTCAGACAAACACACGCACGCACAGGTAGCCTCGTCTGATTGGCAGTATCTTCAGCCGGAATATCAATTCTCTAGAACGTCCGACGCGCAGCGACGATACACATACTTTTCGTTTGTTCAGTTTTTTGTTTCGTAGTTTTCTGCGAGATCTCGACACGGTTTGGAGAACTTTCAGAGGAAGTCGTAAAATTTTATGTCCATCTTGTGGAGATCTCTTCCAGCCCATCTCCAGCCGCGTGGTAATTAAGCCGGTGCGCGCACTCGGAGCCGCACGTTGGGAAACGAACTTGGGCCGTCGTCTGGTGCGCCGACGACGACGATGTCGCTTTATTCAAATGTGTGCCAAATTTTTGTTCGGACAATGCCAGCGGCCACATGACATTTATGTGCGCCTGCTGGACAGGTACCGCAACACAGGCTGCCCAGGCACACACACACGCACAGACTTTCCACAAAAAAGAGTTTTCTCTCGTTCGGCGGCGGCCGGCAGCAGAAAGATGACCCAATTCGTGTTGCGTATCTATAAATCAGTTCTCTGATTTATGTCGCAAGTCTGCGGCAGGGTAAGTCATTAAATGCTGGTTTTTGTCCGCCCAGACTGATGACACTTTGCTCTGCGTCTGCAGACGGAAGACGGCCATTAAATTGCACCGCGTCTTGCACCGGGGGCAGGCCAAAGTGGTGGCAGGGAGGGCAAAACGGACAGAAATGTGACGTTCCACAATTTGGAAATCGGAAATTCCAGGTTTTTGTCATTTTTTTGCCTTTTTGTGATTCCTTTGCTGTGCCCGCTGGACTTCGTTTAGAGAGCGCACGTACGTGGAGAAACATTTCAATTTTGAGGTTTTCCTTCTTCGTTCTTCCGAGCGTGTGTGTGTGCCGAGAGAGTGGTTTTTGCTCTGATTGTTGTGAGTCATGGGCGTTTGGGAATATTTGCCAGTGGTTAGCCGTTAGATCGATTAACGACTAATGCCGTCTGGGGAATGGTGGTCTCGTATCTCGTTTCTGGGAAACGCCACCGCCTCCGTTGAACGATGCATAAGGTGCTTTATGCCCTGGACGGTTGTAAATCCATTGGATTAATGCGGTTCCGTGGAAGCGTAGTGAATCAGGAAAGGAACGTTTGAGGATGAAAGGAAACGATAAATTGTCGTTGAAATGAAGTGTGCTCTGGCCTGCGAAGTGGGGGCGAAGGCATTTTGAGTCCCGAACGACCTCCTGTGTGGTTCTGTGAAT
This sequence comes from Eristalis tenax, assembly GCA_905231855.2. Classification (NCBI taxonomy): domain Eukaryota; kingdom Metazoa; phylum Arthropoda; class Insecta; order Diptera; family Syrphidae; genus Eristalis; species Eristalis tenax. Next base: position 70,306,350 of record HG993125.1, on the reverse strand, counting down.
TTTTTTCGATTGTGTGTCTGAGTCCTTTTGTATTTTCGGAGTTTTCTGGCCAACCTAGGAACGGACACAATGAAATTGCAGCGTGAGTAACCCCAATCAAATGGAATCTGAGTTCTGGACGGATGGCGATGAATGGGCATTACCTTTGCATTCCAACGACTCACGATCAAATGACTGCTCTTCCAGCAACTGCCTTAAAGTATCTAGCTTCCGATGGGGTCCCTCCGTCTCACTGTCTCCTAAATTCAATTAGGCTCTTCCTGACGGGAGAGCTTGATATCAGGGGCAGACATTTTTAGGAGATAGACTTATCTGCCGGATTCACAGCCGTGGGATCACCTACTGTGGACTCAGCGACTGCGGGACCACCTACTGTGGACAGTTCGCAGCCAGTTCATTTTCTCTGATTCAATCAACCCAGCTTCGCATGCCAAATTTATGGAGCGTTCCCCAGACTTGTGTACACAACGCTAGCCCTTGTCGGCATCTGTTACTCTCCCCCTTCCACTCGACAACGAAGGATTTTCGACTGGATCCGGCTATCCACCGAAAGTGTAGGTCACTAGACTAAGACACTCAATTGAATATCTCTGAGACTAAAGATAAGCCTATGGAGCGAGGAAAGGATGACTGAGCTACAAAGCAGTGCGACGAACGACTGATCGATTGAGCGATGAACGACTGAGCCACGAGTACCTGAGCGACGAATGACTGATCGATTAGCGGTGAACGACTAAGCGACGAGTGCCTGAGCGACGAACGACTGAGCGATGAAACGACTGAGCGACAAACGACTGAGAGCTACGAACGACTAAACTTCAAATGATTAATCGATTGAGCGGTGAACGAATGAGCGACGAATGTCTAAGCAATGAACGCCTCAGCGACGAATGTTTGAAAGATGAACGCCTGAGCGGTGAACGACTGAGCGACGAGTGTCTGAGCGAAGGCCGACTGAGCGACGAACGACTAACCAACGAGTATCTGAGCGACGAATGCTGGAACTACTAATGAGTAATCGATTGAACGGTGAACGACTGAGCTCCTAACGATGGAGCGACGAAAGACTGAGCGACGAATGCCGGAGCGACGAATACCTGAGTGACGAGTACCTGAGCGACGAATGCCTGAGCGAGGAACAACTGAGCGATAAATCGATTGAGCGAAGAATTCCTGAGCGACAAGCACCTAAGCGACGAATGCCTGAACTACAAATGACTAATCGATTGAGCGATGAACGACTGAGCTCCTAACGCCGGAGCGACGAATGACTGATCGATTGAGGGGTGAACGACTAAGCGGTGAACGCCTGAGCGACGAGTGCCTGAGCGACGAATGCCGGAGCGAAGAATACCTGAGCGACGAATGACTGATCGATTGAGGGGTGAACGACTAAGCGGTGAACGCCTGAGCGACGAGTGCCTGAGCGACGAACGACTGAGCCGACTGAGCAACGAATGCCTGAGCGACGAATACCTGAGTGACGAGTACCTGAGCGACGAATGCCTGAGCGAGGAACAACTGATTTGAAAAGCAGAAAAATTAAGCGTCCCAAGCCTTGAACTATAGAATAGTGTAAAAGTCGCTCAGTCGCCAAGAGCATCGTTCATCGATGGTACTCCACATCGTCGTATCATATTCTAAATCACCCGAATTGCACGGACACTGACGCCAACGTCAGTTCGAGTAGTACAACGAGTCGCATAGCACGTGAGATCGCGAGGACATCGCCCACACATTTCCGTTTTGTCGCTCAATCGCTCAGCCGCTTGTCGTTCGTGTGGCCTTGCTTAAAGGACTCACTAAGCACAATCTATAGTCACTGAGACTGAGCCTGACATTGAGAACATTTTTAATTTTACGTCCGTAACCGTGTCGGGATTTGAATGCGTCGCTCAGCGATAATTAACTCTTGAAGGGCGACGTCCCGCAGCAAGATGAGCGTATTATAAATATGCTGAACGATACGCAAATTTTTTTTTTTGGTTTTTTAAGTGAATCAATCGCTCTCGTTCTGTTCAGGCTCCCCTTTTCCTTCACTGCATGGCGAACTCTCGTTCATTCGTTCAGCTTCCCCTTTTCGTTGACTGCATGGCCTTAGGCTGAGGCGCTTTGTCACAAGACGCCTTCCTATTGGAGCTACTTAGAGTAAGCTACAACTTCTGGGGCTAAAAAGGGTAAGTCTTCAAGGGAAGGGAGAATATGGTGCCAGAGTCGTCTCTTGGTACAATCCAGGGCAGTCGTTAACAGACTACATCCTTTTACATCGAGCAGTTCACTTCAGTTCGTCACATTTAAAGAATTTCAGTCAAAAGCCGGCCGTCCTGTAGACCCCATGTCTTTGTAAGGGCGTTGTTGGACCATATTTTAAAACATTTCCAAGAGTTGCTAAATGGAGTTGAGCCATGGTAGATTCGGAATAGTTCATGTGACGGGACTAAAGGGAGTGCTGGTTTCGGCATGTCGACAGCTCTGCAACTGCAACGTTGGGTGTGCTCGCTCAGGGAACCAGACGTTGGTATCAGCGTTGGCACTTGGCGTGCGTCATCTGCCATCTAGACACCTCGACACTTCGATGAATTATAAAATTTGCACATGCACATCTATCGCCGCTGGCGAGTTTGTCCAGTTCCTTTGGAGATTCTCGACATTAGTTAGGGCCAACCTTTCCCCTTACCGCGACTCAAACCAAAAGGAGTGGGGTTTTCACGTTGAAGACGGGGGAATCGGAGTAACGACGTCCCTCTCTAGCGAGAAAATATAACAAGCTTGGCAAGAAGAAGCTCCGGAGCTTGATGTTCCTGGTGGCCCTACTTAAACGACGCCTGAGCGATCGCGTCGGAATAAGCACGCGAAGTTGGCAACCTCTCCAGTAACTCATGACGAATTCCTGTTTTTTAAGGGTAACAGTGCTCCGTCCGGCGTACGAGGATACAGGTTGGTCAAGCTTCGACCCTCTTTTCAAACACCGTCCTTCACCGATGATCTTCAGTCACGCATCGATCCATCGTCAACACAAAACAAGTTTTGCGATTCACAACAAAATTGATTTCCGCAACAATCACCCACCCGTGGTTACGCGAACTCCTCGTAAATGCAAATGATGGAAATTTCGTTGCTCTCTAGAGCACTAAAGAGACGCCTCCACGATGATCTCACTCGGCAATTTGTCATTAAATATTGAACTAATCAGCATCGACGTCAAAGGCAAAACCACCCCGTGGCATGATCTCATCGCTCAGTCGGCGATGCCCGATTGGCAATAAATCGATCGTGGCACTTGGTCACTTTTCAGAGAGATCGAATTATGTTGCAAGGTCACTGGGAAGAGGCGATTGGCGACGATTCGCAGCAAAGCAATTGCCGCGAGATAGACTGAATTTTAAGTGAAAAATATGAGTTAATAAAGAGAGGCCCCATCTGACAGGTCGACCGTTGGTCGTCAATGGATCTGGGGGTTGCGACCAGGCGCGATGCCTGGTCGACGTGGTCTCGTTCTTTAGATCTGGGTAAATTATGATGCATGTGATTGGGAGCCAATCTTAGAAACTCATCTGTTTTGATATTTCGTTAACGGCCATAATGACTGGAGGGCAATAGGATCCGACCCTCCATGTGTTGATGGCCTCGTTTTAATCGACTTGACGTACGAGTGATCTTACGATTGCTGCCTGGGTCTCTTTTTTTCACTTGTCGAAGTCGCAACTTGTACTCTGAATGACCGACAAGGTGCCTATGACATGCCGCAAGTTTATAGAGCTCTGGGGTGCGCCCGAACTGTCGGTATCGATGCCCCTGAACTGTCAATCCCACCGCAAGTCTCCGGTTTGATGTCTACGGCTGCAAGGAGGTGGTTGCAGACCATCACTGTATTTCTTAAATCACCGCCGTCGACCATGGTGTGTGTTCAATAGTTGCTGTGTGAACAAAAGTCGTGCCAAAAACCGTATATGAGGTCTGCGGTCTGTACCAGGCAGTGTGGGAGTTGCTCCTTCTATTGGCGACTGTATCGCCTGGGCAAGCCTCTCCAGCTGGCACGATCTTTAGCCCGCTGCCTCCAATTTCGGACGCCAAGTTGGTTGATGTCCTTCTCCACCTGTGGGCGCCATCGGTTTCGCGGGCGTGCTCTATTGCGTTGTCCCACTGGTTCGGAGTCGAAGGCTCTTCGGGCTGGAGCAGTGTTGCTCTACATGGCCCATCCGGCTTTGGCGTTGGATCCGTAGGCATTCTTCCTAATTCATCAAGGTGGCGGCCGTGACGGCGTGGGTTGGTGCGTTGACACCTACGCTGCTCAGGTTCGATCCTCACCTCTGTCGAGTCACTGGCAAGAGTATAACTGTCTAGGAAGACCTTCTCAAATTGGCATAAAACTGTAGGTCCCTTCCACTCGTGAAAGAACAATGACACGCACAACACGAGTGGTTGCTGAGAAGCTAGGCTCTGGGTACGGGCTGTAACGCGAACTCAGTACTCAGCTCAGCAATGATCCCCAATAAAACGCTCTTCCCATTTTATTTTCTTGTGTCGGGAGTTGGTGCGTGTCCTACTTTCATGGCATTTTATGTCAAAATACGACTAGGGCGCCTCTATATTTCATTTTTGTCAACGTTCGTACGAATATGGTTTTATTCACTAGAAGCGTGTGTATATGAAATGTAGGATGGGTTACTAATTGGGGTATGTTGTCCTATTGTCGGTATAATACTGCTGCATCTTCAAAATTGTTGGCAGTGTTCAGTGGTGTTTTCAGAATCGTAGGTGAGGCGCCTCCTGTGTTAGAGATTCTCCAACGCGCTGTAGTCAGCGATGACTGTCAAATGTCACTGAGTACTTCTGCTTCGCCAGTACATGTTACTGAGCTGAGTATAGATTCTCAATAAAACACGCCTTTTTTATTATTATTATTCCTTCATCAAGGTTTACCAAACAGAAGGGTTTCCAGACAAACACACAGTATTTGAAGGATTCGCCTTAAAAATCAATCCAAACTTTCTACTCACTCGACTATCAGTTGATTGTCCATCCAACGGTCTTTGCACCATCCCCTCTCATTATGACAACTCTGCTCCGCCTTCGCATTCTGCTGGCAATGTTTTGCAAACAATTCCCCCTTAACTAATTACATTTCATCAAGTTACACTTCTGACCTGTCATTTGCTATCACGTCTGCCGGGATTCATATGTCTGCGGCAACAGTGACGACGACTATCTAATGACATTTTGATTGATCACAGTTTTTATTAGTTTGACAGATAATGTCTGGCTGTAAGTAGGAAAGAAGGCAAAAAGCCCAGCTCTCTCGGGTAAACAAACATCAACTGCGTTTCTTTAATTTTTATTCATGGAAAGTGGTATCGAAGCCGAATCTTGGTTCAAATGAAATAACAAAGGAAAGACAAAATTAGAAAGCGATGCGCAACAATTGAACACATTAATTGCGTTTTCGTTGCAGCCCACACCTCGGTCAGCAAGTAGATAGCAGCAGGCTACACGAAGCGGGGTACAGTCGTCTGTGGGTTTTGTTTTGATTTGGTCGACGGGAAGAGACTTATTTTGAAGTGGAAGGAGGACAGGTTTTTTGTCATTATGGCCATGTGTCAAAAATCGCTTTTGAAGGACAGTGTTTGACACTTAAGAGGTCAGAGGGATCATCTTCTTTGTGCAGAGCTGCCTCATGAGCTCATAGAAAACGCTCGATCTCAGTAGTAGTGTTGTTAGTGGGGTCCTCGGTTCGAATCCCAGTGAAAGCCGGGTTTTCAAATCTGGTCCAGTCACCATTTGTCGTTGAGCTGAAAGAACAGACGCTATCACCGGAGTGGTCGATCTAAGTTTAGGTGTGCTTGTAAATCCTTCAGCAGCCCCTTTCCCTCCACTACCCTAGTACTGTACAGTGCGGAGCCGAGGTAGATCACATCCCTGAAACCCCCCGAAGTTGTGAAGCTCTGTCCAAGACGTTGTTGCTTCGCAGAAAAAAATGTCAACAAAAGCCAACTAACAACAGCCTTCATTAGAATCTAGTGACAGCTCCCATCCCACCTGTCAAGTGTGAACATAATTTTAAAGAGTCCTCACAAAAAAGTGAAGCCTTCAAAACACCAAACGATGACAAGGCCGACACCTCGAACCCTGAACTGTCAAAAGTCCACATCTGTCACTTTCAAACTGTCAAATTGTGCAAACTGTCACTTTCAGTTTCACATCTCACGGATTAACTGTCATTGTGAATGCATCTCAAGCGTCTCATTAACGTCAGCAAACATCAAAAAGTCCCCCTTTTTCGTGCGCCCCCATTTAATCGAACACAACGCGAAAAGCCCTTCGAATGGCGGTGACGACATCCTGAACCTCGTTCCTAATTAGCTTCACCTTCGCGGTATTCCCCCGATTGACAAGAGAACATAACACAAATAGAACACAAACAGACAAAAAAAAAAAAAAAGAAATCAGGAAACGACCACATGACACCACTGGGACACGGACACGGTGGCGCGCATAACCCCAGCGCCCCATCATGTCGAGCGCGGCAATGCAAACTTCTAATTTATGACAACGCCGAGGAGACATTGTTTCGCATAAAGCGCCGCGCACAACTGAGCGGCAATAAAAAATCGATAAAACGACAGACGACAAAGTGAGAAAAGACCAATAGAACGTGCTGCTGGCATGGGGAGGCATGGGTCTGTGAGGCCGCGGCTGTGACTGTGTGAATGTGAAGAGGATACTCCGGTAATTGGCAATTGTGTCTGGCTGTGGCTGTGGCACAGTCTCAATGATGACATGGCACTGAGTCTATGACTATCACGCCTAACTACACGCAAAGTGTGTCGATGTTGGTTGCCGCTGGTGCGTTCGATGTCAAGATGCCGCCTTTGATGGCGTGACTGAATCCCGACCGAAGATGTCGCGTCGGCTGCTGTGGATGATGATGAAGCCGACGCACGACGCGGCGTGTCATAGGCACGATTTGCTTGCCGAGCATGAGCAGCATCACTCAGACGTACATTTTTTTCTTCTGTGAATTTTTAATAAAATTATGACAGGTAACTGACAGTTTGACGTTTATATGAATTTAGAACCATCGCCGTGCCCCTCTCATCGGCGCGGCTGCTTTGGGGTGAAATTTATTTTCGCTGAACACCATTCGTCTTAAGTTTTCTGGTGGCTTGTTGTTCTTTCTCTCACGTTCCACGACACGAGCGCGTTGTGCGAGACACATTCGGCTGGAAGGTCGGTCAGTGTCTGAGTTTTTGGCTTCTTGCGAAGTCGAAGAACTTTGCGTTTAATTGGCAACCGAGGAGACAGCCAGGAGCTGTCGCAGCACGCGGCGGGCGTATGGTGGATGATTTAAAAGTGAATCAAGCCGCCCAAACCCGCGCCCAGGAGCTCGCTCTCTCTCACTACGCCGTGGAGAATTAATTGACTGTCTTGTTGGCTTCGCGCATTTTGACCTTTTTTCGATAGCCATCGCCCGTCGCCCGCCCCGTCGTCAGCCGAAGCCCGGGGAGGGAGAGTCTTTGTTTTCGTTGGTAATGTGCTTCTGAGAGATATTTGTTTCTCGCTTCGGGGACTCTTCGCACGTCATTCTCCGGGCAAAATTCATTACTTGAGATTGAGTAAACAAAATTCTGATGTCGTTGAGCGTGTGCAGGAGGCGAAGGACCTCTTTATTGGTGCCGTCGACAGTTGATGTGCAGACGGGTTGAAGGTTAACTCTTACGGACGATGACGATGATCGAGGAGACGGGGTGAGTGCTCCATCCCCGCTTGTGCTTAATCTTAATTGAAGGGACGTAAATGGCTGTTGAGTAGATGGTCGGATGATATTGCATTCTGTCGATGGACTGAAGTGTGTGAAATACGATTTTGCGGTGTGTGGCTGAAGTGGCAAACTATTATGGATTTTGTGTCACTCGCAGTTGACGCGCTGTCATGGCTGGTGCTTGTCAAGTGGGGAGGATTTCACTAGGAGGCGTGGGGAATCATGACAACACTTTAGGTTGAACTTTCCGAACACCAGAATATGTTTAAAGGTTCCCTGATCGTGGTGCCTGGACTAGACTTCTTTAATGAGAAGAAATGCTATAGAATCCGCTGCCATTTGAAAACTGGAAAACACTGACTAGGTGCCACGGCTCCGGCTCTGGCTATGGATCTGGCTTTGACTGTGGCTCTCGCTCTAGTTTTGGCTTTGGCTCTAGCTCTGGCTCTAGCTTTGGCTCTAGCTTTAGCTCTGCGACTTTAGCTCTCCGACTCTATCTCCAGCTCTGCCTCTAGCTTTGGCTCTGGCTCTGGCTTCGGCTCTGGCTCTGGTTCTGTCTTTGGCTCTAGTTCTGCCTCTAGCGTTGGATCTGGCTCTGGCTTTGGCTCTAGTCTTGGCTTTGGCTCTCGCTGTGGTTTTAGCTCTGGAACCGGCTCTGGCTTTGGCTCTAGCTCTGCCTCTAGCGTTGGCTCAGGCTCTAGTTTTGGATCTGGCTTTGGCTCCGGCTTTGGCTCTGGCTTTAGCTCTAGCTCTGCCTCTAGCGTTGGCTCAGGCTCTAGTTTTGGCTCTGGCTTTGGCTCCGGCTTTGGCTCTAGCTCTAGCTGTGGCTCTGGCTTTGGCTCTAGCTTCAATACTGGCTCTGGCTCCGGCTCTAGCTCTTTCTTTAGCTGTAGGTCTGGCTTTGGCTCTAGCTCTATCTCCAGCTCTGACTGTGGCTCTGGCTTTGGCTCTGTCTTTGGCTCTTGCTCTAGCTTTGGCTCTGGCTCTAGTTTTGGCTCTGGCTCCGGCTGTGGCTCTGGCTTTGGTTCTGGCTCTGGTTTTGGCTTTGGCTCTAGCTCTGGCTCTGGCTTTGGCTGTAGCACTGGCTCTTGCTTTGGCTCAGACTTGGCTCAGGCTTGGCTCTGGCTTTGGCTCTGGCTCTAGTTCTAGCTTTGGCTCTGGCTCTAGGTTTGGCTCTAGCCCTGGCTCTGGCTCCCGCTCTAGCTCTGGCTTTGGCTCTAGCTCTATCTCCAGCTCTGACTGTGGCTCTAGCTCTATCAGGCATTGGCTCTAGCTCTGCTTCTAATCTCAGCGCACACCGCCGCTGATCAATGTTCGCAAAAAAAAAACACAAAACGTCATTCATCTGCCAATCACCAGCGATCGCCTTCACACATCGGTCGTGATGCAATGCCCGCGTAGAAACCAACCAACAATTGAGGACAAACCAGTGGAAAATCAAAAAACGAGGAAAAAAATCCATAAACCATGTCGACAGCGTATTTTTTCCCCCTTTTTCCATAATTATAAGGTTCGCAGCTGGGAAAGAGCAGAAAAAGAATAACTACATGGGCGTGACACATCCCCCTCGCCACTGTCGCAGCGAGTGGTGGTGATGATGATTGCACAAAGCCAGCGATTACCTCGATACTCGCGAGGCGACCTGCAGGTATTGCCTTCCCGACCGTGCCGATGGTTTGCCATTTCCATCGCCGCCGCCACCACCACCAGCAGCAAGCGCATCGGAGTCGGTATCTGTCTGTTTTTGAATTGGAAAATTTGCAATCAATCGTGACCCGGACAAGAAGCGCGCACACGGATAGACGGACGGACTGACTGACTGACAGAACGACACCCTGTCAGAGTATCCGACGAGGCGACGTGTACAAGCCCGCATTCGATTAGATCGATCCCGGGCTCGGGCTCGGTCTCGGGCTCGTTGCTGCATGAAGTTCGCCCGCATGCAACGCACACGGACCGTGAGATCCGGGGAGAGGGGCTAAATCGATTTCACAAGGCCCAATTAAAAATAATACGGTAAATGTTATCGATATCTGCTTTCGAATGCACTGCTCGGCATCGCACCCCATTCCATGCACACACGCGCGTGGCCATAATTTGCACGCAGGCGGTTGCGATTGCGGCTGCGAATGTGGCTGCGAATGTGGGGCTGCGTATGTGGCAGTGGCTGCTGTTCGCCCTCCCGTCGAAGCGGAAAATCCATTTTTGCCGGTTCGTTTAAACCACTCTATGGGCATTTAAATATCAATAATAACGGACGTTTTGGGTTCTCGACAAACACACGCGCCGACCGACCACCCTGTGCGTCGCACCGCCGCTGTGGGTGGAGGTGCGGGGCATGCAAAATGGAGGAAACCGAACCCGATGCATCGTCCGGGAGCGATTGGCAAGACAACCGCGACGACGCGATGGACAGGGCCCCCCACACATGGTTGCGAGCGAGCGAGGCGCACACACAGTGGCTGTGCAAAGTGAACGGCCTACGCTGCCGAGGTGCGCGGTGTGGACGGCGAAACGGTGGGCTGCAGCGAGGGAGACCACCGACCACAAGTGCAAAAAGAAGCAATAAGTGGACGTAACTGTATAATCAGTCATAATAATGTTATAAATAATGATGCCCGTTATGTTTTTCTTCTGCGTTGTTGATATCTTAGCCGCTGTCCGTCTCTGGATTCTTTCCACTCGTCTTCTATTTTGAATGTAATTTGTTTTGTGTGTTTTTCTCTTCGACTTCGGCCGATCCATCTGGAAGGGGATGCCTCGGGGGATGAGTGGAGAGTGAGACTTAATGGACATCACGTCACGTAGTGTGGTAAATGGCTCGATGATTTGAGCAAACACACACACACGAGTGGACACAAGCGATTGCGGCCGGAGGAGGAATGACGTGGAATGGGGACTGCGGAGGAATGACTGGGTCTTCTCAAGAAATGCAGTCAGCGGCGGCGACTGAAGTGTGTCAAGATTCCGTTTGGAATTGCACATGAAAACTTCTATTTCCAGTGATGATGTGTACGCTGCACATATCGTCATATCGAGTCGGATCTGTCTTCTGTTGATCTCAAATGCGGCGGAAGATTTGCGACTGTGGCGAGCACACGCCCCGATCTGCTGTGTATTTGTATGCAATTGAACGCATGCTCGACGTGCAGGCTTGCCTTTGAAGTTTGAGATTGCGATCTGCGAGGCTGCGGAAGACTTGGAATGTGAGCTCATTCTCACGGAGGAGTGTCCGAGCTTAGTTGAGTGACAGGGCTGGCCGTTGTGCGACAGCTGGTCTCTGCGGCGTCCTCTTTTGAGACTGGCCTGCCTGTCACATGCAATTTGTTGGAGTTGCTAAAGTGTTCTTGGCGTTCTCTTGGACCAAGGCGGCGGTCTTAAGCTAAGCTTGAGACATCGCTCAGTACGCAACTTCAAACCAAAAATGTAATTTGTGAATCGAAGATTTGTTCGATGTTACTATGCCCTGCTTGGGAGAGGGCTTGACTCTGTCTGCACTTGCAGCGCCCTCCCCTACCAAAGGGAAAGGTACTTCGGTAGTAACTTGGCCAAACTAAACAGCATCATTGTCAGCCATCGCTTTCTCAAAACCACCAAGTGCGTTGCCAAGCCCTAGCCTGCCTATGGAGTCCACGAGATTATCAGAGTGAAAGAGCAGCGTCATTGAATGTCTCTGGATCTGCCTAAGGCTTTAGTTTTAACCTTGGGCTTGGCTCTGGTTGCGGGGGCTTTAGCTCTGTTTCTGTTGCTGGCTCAGGATTAGACTTCAGTAACAACTCACGCGGGTATTGACTCTCACTCTGTTTCTGGCTCTGGCTTTGGCTCTAGCTCTGGCTTTGGCTCTGGCTCCGGCTCTAGCTCTGGCTCTGGCTATGGCTCTGGCTGTGACTTTGACTCTAGCTCTGGCTTTGGCTCGAGCTCCACCTCAGTTTTTGATTCTAGTTCTGGATCTGGCTCTGGCTCCGGCTGTAGCCCTGCTCTGGCGCTTACTCTGGCTCTGGCTGTGGCTCTGGCTCGAGCTCCACCTCCACCTCAGTTTCTGGGTCTAGTTCTGGATCTGGCTCTGGCTCAGGCTCTAGCTCTGGCGCTTACTCTGGCTCTGGCTGTGGCTCTGGCTCGAGCTCCACCTCAGTTTCTGGTTCTATTCTTGATCTGGATTCTGCTTGATCTAGCAATGCTCTGGGTGTTACTGTATCTCTGGATTTGGCTCTGGCTCTGGCTTTGGCTCTAGCTCTGACTTTGGCTCTGGCTCTGGCGTTGACTCTGGCTTTGGCTATAACTACAGCTCTGGCTTTGACTTTGGCTGTGACTCTGGCTCGTACTGTAGCTCTGTTTTTGGCACTGGCTCTAACTCTGTCCCTAGTTTTTTACTCTGGCTCTGGCTCTACCTTTGACTCTGGAATTGGACCTTGCTCTAGATCTGGATCTGGCTTCGGCTCTAGCTCTGGCTGTGGTTCTGGCTCTGGCTTTGACTCTGGCTCTGGCTTTGGCTCTGGATCTGACTTCGGCTCTAGCTCTGGCTGTGGCTCTGGCTCGTGCTCTAGCTCCGGTTCTGGATTCGGCACTAGCACTGATCTGGCTTTAACGCTAGCTCTGTATCTGTCTCCGGCTCTAGCTCTGCTCTGGCTTTCTCCGCAGAGCTAGACTCTCGAATTGGACCTTGCTGTAGCTCTGGATCTGGCTAAGGCTCTGGCTCTGCCTGTGGCTCTGGCTTTGGCTCTGGATCTGACTTCGGCTCTAGCTCTGGCTGTGGTTCTGGCTCTGGCTTTGACTCTGGCTCTGGCTTTGGCTCTGGATCTGGCTTTGGCTCTGGATCTGACTTCGGCTCTAGCTCTGGCTGTGGCTCTGGCTCGTGCTCTAGCTCAGTTTCTGACTCTAGCTCTGGTTCTGGATTCGGCTCTAGCACTGATCTGGCTTTAACGCTAGCTCTGTATATGGCTCTGGCTCTATTTCTGGCTCCACCTCAGTTTCTGGTTCTAATTCTGGATTTGGCTCCGGCTCTAGCTCTGCTCTGACTTTGACTCTACCTCTGGCCGTGGCTCTGATATGGTCTGCGGTCGTATATTCGAACGCTGGGCAGCACCCTACTGTCTGCAAATATTTTAACGGTCATCCTCGAAGTCTGAATTCTTGAAAGCATCTAGTGGTGACTGGGTGGCATGGACGGCTACCTCCTGGACTTCCCTGTTCCTCCGTTTTTGTGTGCAACGGTGTTTCAGTGACGTCATCTAAATTACCTTCCACACTAAAATGCTTCATTATCCGTTTGGACGTTTCACTAGAACTGGAAAACAAACTCTTTATTTGGACTACACTTTCCACTGAACTGATGAACTGCCAAACCCTTCCCAGTTCGGACGCATCTCGCCCTCGTGAGTACTTCCCAGACTATTGCAGCTCTCCCAGAGAACTGATTCACTGCACGTCGTCCAATTAACCGAACAGATTTCCAAGTAAACTGCACACTTCCAGTCAATGAGTCAACGGAGGACCATGACATCATTTGCGTCACACTCCGTCTGGCTTCTCTTGTGAACGCAACTAGGTCACCGCATCGTACCCGTCTTGTCCAGACGGTAGTTACCTCCAGCTGATAATTGCATGAGTTGCCGCGTCGTCGCCCGCTAGAACTCGCCGCTAATTACCATCCCCCTTGGCAGGAAGATGCAGATCGCTGCTCACCCTTGTGCACAGGCTGCACAAGAGCCAGTGCGCCACACATCTGGTCGAAGCGGATGACTTTCAATTCCAGAAAAGTGCACAACGCCAACACTTGTGTGTTAGACGCTTCTTCTCGTTCGCGATAATAATCCCGTTAGACTCTTGACGAGGCCATAAATGGCGTGCTGGAGGGAACACAGAAAGGGAGTCACTCACTCGTCGTTGCGATTGCAAATGCGCGCACCACCATGTCGCAACCATCCCGCGTCCCCACCCTCAGCCGCCAGCACCCCAATCGCGGAGTAAACAAAATAACAATAACAAATGATTAATATAATAATGGCTTAACAAATGGCGGGCGGATAGTATGGCGGTTGCTGACGCCGCCGCTGCCGCCGTCCACTGACTGCACAAAAGATTCGAAAACAGAGGTTTTGTTGTTGTTGTTGTTGGCGTGTGAAGTGAGTCTTTTCATGAATGGACGACAGCGCAGCAGCAGCAGCAAGCGAGAGGTAACGTGATATACGACGGAGGTACAATATGGGGGTCGTGTGTGTAAGCGGCTTGACATGGGTTCGTTTTCAATCAAAACGAGCCGGGACCGGCACGGCGGCGGGGCGAGGGTGATCGCGGCCCGGGCACACATTAAAAGTGCGCAGTTGGTGATTCTCAGGATGTTGTCCGCAACTAATGCGATTTGGAGGTGACGTGACAAAGTGCCATGAAGTGGTGACCCCTTTCACTTTTTTGTTTGTTTGTCTTCTTGTGCGTTGCGTTTGCTGGCGTTCGTTGATGCTCTCGTATTTGAAAGCAGTTTTTGTTTTGTTTTGCTTCGTGTTCATGCCATTGATGGAGAGGATTGCTGTGAGTGAACATGTGTGTGTGGGGTGCACACGAGGCCTTTGCGGACATCCTGCCTGACATTTGAGAAGGAGCCTGATTTATTGACAATTGAGAATCTCACTTGATTGAGCTTGAAGGTTAGCACTTAGGACTATTACTTGCCGTGGGAGCGGAAGGTTGCTTTTAAAGAGTATTCGGGGTCAAGGTTGGCTTAGGGATCTGGACTGGTTAGACTCTGGCTTTGCCTTTGGCTGTGGCTTTGACTCCGGGGGGTGGCAGTAGCTGGCTTGGGCTCTGGCTCTGGCAGTAGCTCTGGCTATGGCTGTGGCTCTTGCTCTTTCTGTGACTTTGGATTTGGCTGTGACCCTGGCTTTGGATGTGGCACCGGCTTTGACTCTGGCTCTCGCTCAGGTTCTAGCTCTGGCTCTAGCTTTGACTCTGGCTCTGGCTCTGGCTCTGGCTTTGGCTTTGGCTCTGGCTCTGGCTTTGCCCTGGTTCACGCGCTGTCTCTAGTTCTGACTTTGGCTCTGGCTCTGGCTCAGGTTCTAGCTCAGGCTCTAGCTTTGATTCTGGCTCTGGGTTTGGCTCTATCTCTGGCCCTGGCTCTGGTTTTGACTCTAGCTCTAGCTCTGGCTGTGGCTGCAGCTTCGACCCTGGCTCTCGCTCAGTCTCTAGTGTTGACTCTGGCTCTGGCAGTAACTCTGGCCATGTCTGTGGCTCTAGCTCTAGCTCTGGCTCTGACTCCGGCTTTGACACTAGCTCTCGCTCAGGTTCTAGCTCAGGTTCTAGCTTTGACTCTGGCTCCGGCTTTGACACTAGCTCTCGCTCAGGTTCTAGCTCAGGTTCTAGCTCAGGCACTGGCTTTGGGCTCTGGCTCTGGCCGTGGCTTCGGCTTTGACCCTGCTTCTCGCTCAGGTTTTATCTCTGACTCTGGCTCTGGCTCTGGCTCAGGTTCTAGCTCAGGCTCCGGCTTTGGCTTTGGCCCTGGCTCTGGTTCTTTCTGTGACTTTGGCTTTGGCTGTGGCTTTGACTCTGGCTGTGGCTCCGGCTTTGACCCTGACTTTCACTCAGGTTCTAGCTCTGGCTGTGGCTTTGACCATTGGTCTCGCTCATCTTCTAGTTCAGACCCGGCTCTGGCAGTAGCTTGCTTTGGCTATGGCTGTGGCTCTAGCTTCGGCTTTGGCTGTGACTCTGGCTCTGGGTCTGGCTCTAGCTTTGGCTTTGGCCTGGCTCTCGCTCAGGTTCTACCTCTGGCTTTGGCTCTAGCTCTGACTCTAGGTCTGGGTCTAGCTGTGTATAGTTATGTCCCTTCTCGTGCCCTGACAATAGCTCAGGCCTTGGCTTTGGGCTCTGGCTGTGGCTCCGGCCTTGACCCTGACTCTCGCTGGGTCTCTAGACCGCTGGGTCTCTCTTCTGACTCTGGTCCTGGCCCTGGCTTTAGCTCTGGCTGAGGATTTGGTTCCAGCTCTGGCTGTGGGCTCTTGGCTTGGTTCCTTGAATGAAGGTTGTCACTCGTTCGAATTTGAGTCGACTTAAAATCAGTTTATTCCGTGTTCTTCTCTGCAGAAGTGGATAAGTCAGTCAGGCAGCCTTTAGGCGTCATCTTCAGCCTTCCATCAAACGAGGCTCCACACTTTTGCCGACGTTGACAAAAGTAGTCATCGCTTCTCCGGGCAGATCAACCTTCACCCGAACCCCAGGAAATGTGAAGTGGCCATGAAAAGAAATCGTGCTGGTTTCCCATCTTCCCTTCTTTCCGTTGCCCACGCCTTCAATCACCACTTGAAGGCACTCCTTGATTTCTCCAGTCAACGCAGAGATTGAAAAACCCTCGTCGTCTAGCCTACATTCGGCTCAACATCGCAGTGAAAGCCGACCATCGTCATTCGTCTGAAAACATTGGCACACATTTCCAGACGCTTCGCAAAACTGACACATGTCACCTGGCGAAAATCCATCCATTTCACAGCGGAAGATGAATTTGCTTTGAACAGCCCTCGTCGCTCCTCCCCGCCGACACCGGCATCTCTTTCGAAGGCCAAACAACAGACAGAAATGTGCGTGTGCAAAAAAAAGAATGCTTGTTAGCTTCAAACTATTCGTGCCTTCCAGCGGCAAACTCCTCTGGAATTCGATTACGTGGCGCGTTCGCAAATATTTGAAGTGTCATCGCGTTGGGCGAACGCGCCTGAGTGTGTGCATGTGTGTGTGTCGATAGAACATGAAGAACGGGTTGTTTATATGTTTTTGCACGTCAAAAATGACAGACATGTGCCTGCGTTCGTTTATTGTTTCCTGTATTTCCAGTGTTTTCTCTCCTCTTGTTTGCCATGGTCTCTTCTTCGTTTTCTGCAGCATACAAAGTTGCCAGATAGCGAGAAGACTTTGAAGTGTTCGCTCGCTCGCTGAGCTGCGCTAATTTTCCCCGTTTGTGCCATTCTCTTCTGGGCCAGCAAGTGCTGTGATCGGGTGTGGCCGTGAGGAATTGATTTTCCAACACACACACATCTCAATTGACACAATTGAGATTGGCTGCGTGTGACCGTGTTTTGACGAGACAATGGCGTTAATTGATGAATCATTGGACTGACTGCATTTGAATTTGACACTTCTGTGAAGTCTGAGCTTGACGTGTGTCAATTTTTGCAGGCGTTTGAATTTGAATGAAATTGAATTTTAACCAATTGATTGGGACTTTCAGTGCTTTTGACATATTGCGCTGACAGGACTTAAGTGCCGTCGGGCGTTGACGTTTGACAGGGGGAATTAGTTTAGCGTGTCAGTTGCATCAGTTTCTTGTCAAGTTGAGCAACCATTGAACGGAGTTATGTTCTCCGGGGAAACTCTCAAAAGAATGACAGTTCTTCTCAAGATACGAATGTTTCTGTCACATAGCTCTGAAAATGACAGATCTTGTGAAGAGACCAAAGTTCGCGACTTCTGATAAATGCCAGCGCTTTCTGAATGAGTGAACATTCCCTGACGGGATTGAAATGAATTTCTGCTCAACGTCATGTCACAAGTGTGCTCTCAATCGCATGTCGTCACCATGGACTTGTGTGACAATTTACAGCACCAGTCTGAACCGTCTGAACCGAAGTGAAAAATATTTGGAATTTCATATTTCGAAATGAGATCACGCCCTTATCGTGTGGTTGTGTGTACGGATTATCTCGCTAGCTGGTGACAGATGCTGCTTTTATCAGTTACACCGACAATGACAGTTCACTGAACAGGAGCAGTTTAGTGGGGCAGAGTCCAGCGCGGAGTTATCAGTGAGGAGCGCTAAAAATACATATCTGTCAAGGGGTAAATGGGAGGTCAACATTCGAAAGCGGAAATTTCGTATCAGCGGGAAGAAAGTGCTTCTCTTTCATGTTTTGAGACACCCTGTGAGGAGAGATGATTAAATTAACACTTATTGTCGAAACAGCGGCGGCGCTTGATATGTTGCGCGTAGCATGGACTTAAGTCCTCTGCGACGGCCGTCTGTCAAATGACAGGAACAGAATTGACGGCCGAACAAAGTGCCAGCTGGGATTGTATAGTTGTCTGAATCAAATGCCTTAACGATTTCAACACGTTCTTTCGACTTTAGCTATTCTATAAGAGATTGCTTTAGGACTGTCAAATGGCAAATGTCACCCGTACCGAAGTGTCAAAATCAATTCCCGTAGGGAACTGTTGTTAAACGATTCGACAGAATGTCGGACGACGTCAACTACGCCGTGCTAGAATTTTATAGGCCGCTTATTTATTATTATCAATTATCAAGTGACAGGTGTCAACCATGCAAAAATCCAAGGGCTTGAGGCAATGACTAGATTAGAAATCGCTATCGACCGCAATCAGTGACTGCCAAGTGCCAAATGGCGCCCAAGCAAAGTCACACCACGTTTTGAACAAATACTTGAATCAGATGTTATGCGACGTTAACTACTATTGTTATTACTGGCAGCTCCTTAAGACTGTCAAATATCACAGACAGGCAGCACGCGCATGGCAAAATCGACACCCAAACAAAATCTACCTGGATCATAAACACGATATATCACTTGTTGCCTCTAGTTTATTGCACTCGGTTTAGTGAGGGTGAACCACCTCCTCCTCCATCACTGAAACCCGGGGGAGGACAACACACTTTGATCGGCTTCCCTAGGTCCAACAAGCATTACCAGCTCTTTCAACATTCGATATTTTGAACATTTCTCCCACTCCCTGTCGTGTCTCGTGAGTGTTGCTGTTTAAACTAGCATCGACTGATGACACTGTCACCCCACAAGGATTGTGTCATTCATTTCGAACTGTTCATCAATCGAGAATATCTCATGTGCTTCTGGAAGTCCCCAATAATGTGCTCTACGATCACAAAGCTCATCGAGTTTCAGACACTTTCGTGTTCTCAACGATCACAATGCTCATCGAGTTCCGGACATTTTAGTTCGTTCGGAAGCTGTCATCGTGAGTTATTTTCACGTTTCTGGTAGTCTCTGAATATTTCTGGTGATTACAACGCTTCCTTGCTCCACGATTCCAAAACTCATCGAGTTTCAGACACTTCCGTGTTTTCAACGATCACAATGCTCATCGAGTTCCGGACATTTTAGTTTGTTCGGAAGCTGCCACCGTGAGTCTGGTAGTCTCTGGATATTTCTGGTGATTACAACGCTTCCTTGCTCCACGATTCCAAAACTCATCGAGTTTCAGACACTTTCGTGTTCTCTACGATCACCATTCTCATGAGTTCCCGACGTTTTAGTTCGTTCGGAAGCTGTCACCGTGAGTCTGATAGTCTCTGGATATTTCTGGTGATTACAACGCAACAGCTTCCTTGCTCCACGATTCCAAAACTCATCGAGTTTCAGACACTTCCGTGTTCTCTACGATCACCATGCTCATCGAGTTCCGGACATTTTAGTTCGTTCGGAAGCTGTCATCGTGAGTTATTTTCACGTTTCTGGTAGTCTGTGGATATTTCTGTTGATTACAACGCTTCCTTGCTCCACGATTCCAAAACTCATCGAGTTTCAGACACTTCCGTGTTCTCAACGATCACAATGCTCATCGAGTTCCGGACATTTAAGTTCGTTCGGAAGCTGCCACCGTGAGTCTGGTAGTCTCTGGATATTTCTGGTGATTACAACGCAACAGCTTCCTTGCTCCACGATTCCAAAACTCATCGAGTTTCAGACACTTCCGTGTTCTCTACGATCACCATGCTCATCGAGTTCCGGACATTTTAGTTCGTTCGGAAGCTGTCATCGTGAGTTATTTTCACGTTTCTGGTAGTGTGTGGATATTTCTGTTGATTACAACGCTTCCTTGCTCCACGATTCCAAAACTCATCGAGTTTCAGACACTTCCGTGTTCTCAACGATCACAATACTCATCGAGTTCCGGACATTTAAGTTCGTTCGGAAGCTGCCACCGTGAGTCTGGTAGTCTCTGGATATTTCTGGTGATTACAACGCAACAGCTTCCTGGCTCAACGATTCCAAAACTCATCGAGTTTCAGACACTTCCGTGCTCTCTACGATCACCATGCTCATCGAGTTCCGGACATTTTAGTTCGTTCGGAAGCTGTCATCGTGAGTTATTTTCACGTTTCTGGTAGTCTCTGGGTATTTCTGGTGATTACAACGGTTCCTTGCTCCACGATTCCAAAACTCATCGAGTTTCAGACACTTCCGTGTTCTCTACGATCACCATGCTCATCGAGTTCCGGACATTTAAGTTCGTTCGGAAGCTGTCATCGTGAGTTATTTTCGTGTTTCTGGTAGTTTCTGGGTATTTCCGGTGATTACAACGCTTGCTTGCTCTACGATCACAAAACTCATCGAGTTTCAGACACTTCCGGACAGTTCCGGACGTTTTAGTTCGTTCTGAGGGTGTTACCGTGAGCTCTGTATGCGTTCAAAAAGCCTGATTGCAACCAGACAACGCTTGCAACCATTTGTTTGCTTTGCTCTACGATCACGCAGCTCATCACGCAAGTTTTCCTGTGCTCTAATGTCACAATGCTCATTGAGTTTCAGCCTCTCCCCTGGCATTCGCTCTCACATTTCCGCTGTAACTAAACCCCTCACAGCATGCCAGCGTCATCAATGTCTTCAGCTGTCATTTAATCTCTCGAAATCACGAGTCGCTGGCTTGCTCTTTTTCACGTGATAAACTCATGCCCAGTCGCATGGACTATCTCTAGTTGACACAGATTTCTACATCAAAACAAGAAGCAAAATAAAAAAAAGAACCGAAATAAACACGATTTCCTTTGCAAACACGATCAAGCGACTTTGTTTGCTTCCTCGCGTATGCTGCCAGCGGCCGAGCTAATCTGCCAACCCAAACAGACGTCGAAGCCGCACAGTCACAGCCGCGCCGCTGAGCGCAGAGCACAGAGCCGAGTGACAACAGAAATTATTTCATTCATAATTATCACATCCGATCCATGAATTAAAAATACGCAAGCGAGCGCGCGTTTCATCCGTGTACCCAGAGCCGACGCGTCGCATCTCTCATTCCAAGGCGATATCTCATTCTGGCAATCCAGTGGAACGCCACACATTTGCCGCACTGTTGACAAATCTAATTTAGCACATTGCGCAGCACGTCGCTGAAGCTGTTCATCTAAATATTTGCCTCGAATGCCGCGAACAGCTGTCACAAGGTCCGAGAGTGTGCGCCGCTCGCTCGTACACACACAGGCAAGCGATGAGCCGATGGGAACATGTGCCCATTTGTGAACTTGACAAGTGCGCCCGGAGCGGCGGGGAGCGGCGTGGCGTAGCGGCTGCGATGGCCTATTTCGTATCCAAACCGGGTTGCGAATATCGGAGGTTCGACCTAAAGCCGATGCGGAGAGAGACGGAGAGCGCGTGTTTCAGAGAGGCCTAGAAGCAAACACAGGAAGAGGAGGAAGTAGGCCTGCTCGCCATGCTCTGCTGCTGGCGAATGATAAGCCCTCGTGATGGAGTCGTTGTCGGCTTATCAGCGCCTCCTACCCCCGGATGTTGTTCCTCGTCGTCCAGGCGGAGCACCCATACGGTGGGAGTGTGTAACACAGCCCCGGCGAGAGCGTGTGCGGAACTTAATTACGGCATATGATGTAACATCTCGATTGGAGATTTGGGGCCAGCAGCGGTTGCTGCTCTCCGTTCCCAGCATCGTCACCGTCACTTCAGCTCTCCTCGCGCTTATCGCTTCGGGTCAGCCCCCGAAAAAATGGAGCCAGAGGAAGAATGTGTCTCCGTTCGGCTTGGGTCCGCGTCTAATTGATTGCGCCAAACGTGGGGCGACGGTAATCCGGGCCAGATTATTAATACTTAGTTATCGGGAACGTTGGCAACGTTCTGCATCGGGGCATGGGACCCCTCCGGCTCGCGTTGGGACGTGACTAAGGCGACAGCTTGCCCCTGGACACTCGAGTGTCACATTTCTTCCTCTCATGCATGTCGATACGTACTAAGTGTTTGTGTGTTTTGTTTTCTGTTTTCTGTTTCGACGCCCCTAATCTTCTGCCAATGGAGACCGAGAAGAGGGCGATGATTGCCGAGGGGGACGGGAAGGGCGCGGGGAAGGTCGTCCAAAATTGATTATGTCCAGCAGAGGAACGAAAATTAATCACCGATATGGTTGGGAAATGGCCGGGGTCCATCAATATGCCGCTCAGGACTTCGGGTTCAAGGAGAGTGATTGTTTAAAAACAAACACCGAAGTGGGGAAGGCGGAGGACTGGATTCGCCGGTCGAGGGTTGGCGCGTTATCTCTCTGGAGTGAATTTTTTGTGAGTGCTTTGAGTAAATCTTCCCAGGATGACTTGTGCGGAGTTAATTGCTTTCTGTGGAGGGGTGTGGGTAGGGCTTCTCTCTGGGGGGCAAGAAATCGAAGGATTGGCGTGGTAGACGTCAACAGAGTTTTCAGATTGTCACGCATGGATTTGGGTGCAAACGTCACTGATCTGTGACGGACCTGTCACTTCAGTTGTTGTGCAGTTTTGCATCAGAACGACCGCTCAACGCTTCAACTAGCGCCCAATAGTCTTGCTCTACGATCACAGTGATGCCCAGCATAATTCCCAGGCAACTAAACACTTTCCTCATTTATGCCTTATTCGACCGTTTGTCGTGAATGTCGACTTCGTCAAGACAAAACGGGTACAAAACGAATCTTGCCCACCAGGAGGTGATGGTTCACACTTGGACCACTTCTTGGCCAAAAAGTCGATACTGACAGACGGTGACAGACGGCTCTGAGTACAAGAACACCTTATTCTCGACCACAATTTGGGAACGACCTGCACACGGCAAGTTATTCTTCATAAAGTTCTTACATTTAAGAGGCCTTGTAGTTGCCTTCTTCAACTTGCATTAGTCGCTTGTCGTCTATCCCTTGATAGAACTTACGAAGATTCGGAATTTATGGCAATAAGCTTTGAACGTAGGAAACGTCCACTGACAGATCTAAGGCAGGTACTGGAGGAGACCTTCTCAAAATTAGACAATCGTCCATTTTGTGGGATTTGCCGTCGTGCTGGGTGACTGACAGTAGTGACACTCTACGTAAGCCCGAAGCAGGTGAATGACCCCAGCTTTCGGAATCGTGGACCTATTGTGGCAACTGAAACCCTGAAAACCTAACCTAGTACTAAACGAAACCGCGAGGTTCTATCAATTTTCGCCGAACCTACCAGATTCCGGGGCTTAGCAAAAGTCGCGATTCTGCTAAACCTAGTTGCAGCCCTCTTGAATTCATCCGTCCATGAGGGGTTGTCAAAGCAAGCCAGCCTACAGCTTTAAATTCAGTAATTTTGGTGTCAATTTTCTCTTGCTGTCCCTTTCTATTTTCTGGTGTTGGGCAGCTGTTCTGGCGGCCGTTTTTGAAAATTGAGAGCGAGTGACATTTGTCTTGGCGGGCACTTATAAGTCGAGCGCGAGCGACTTGAAAATTCAGAGCGAAACCACTTCTACCTCGCTGAGAACGGCCTATTGAGGTTTCAGTAAAAGTTCATCCGGTGGGAACGTACACGTGCGTCTCCCCAGAGAGTCCACAATCTTCCAAGAAGACCTCTTCGCCATCATTGCATCATGAATAGACATTTTAATGAATTCAAAACGATCGATAATCTCGAAGAACTCGGGGTTGGTCACACAAGCACTCGCACTGCGACCATGTAGTTCCTTATTCAGGTCCAGGACTTAAGTGCTGCTTTCAAAAATGTGAAGCCCTCTCTAGAGGGGGATTCCTTGAAAGTCTCTCCGTGTTAAGGATGTTGTATTGGAGGTCGATCATCAGGTGTTGCATGCTTTCCTTCACCTGGCCACAGTGCACAGACTTAGGTTAGTCTTAGTTGGTGGTAGTCACATGCTCCGTATCCTGTAAGTGCTCCACGTAGCAGCCTTAGGTCAGATTCATTGGGCTTTAGAGATTCCTCGGCTCGTTTGGGATTGTTCCAGAAACAGACACCCTCCTGGTAGTTCCAAAAGTGGATCCCCTCTTTAGTTGTCCATATGTGTAAAGCCCTAAACAGCGTCATATTCAACTCTGGGCTGTCTGGGAACGTTACAAAACATCTATGTGCTGACAAAGGAAATGACTAATATTGGTGCCAGGACACGAACATCTTGAGGGCAATGAAAAGGCAAACGTTCAAGCGTCGGTCCAAAGAAAGGGGGGAGACTCATCTCGTGGGACATCACTACTCGATCCCAGAGGCCCTAAATCTGAACAAGCCTGACCTATATTTTTTTCATTCAACTGTCACCTGCACAAAATTTGGCACATCAACACAGACAACTGTAGCCACATTAGACCATGGAGCACCTACTCGTCGAGTGTCCAAATCTGGCATCAACCAGATAACGACAGGAACAGGCACAGACTATCAGGGCATTCCAACTAGAGAGACTGTCAAACGTCTCAGATTAGCTCTAAAGTCCAAGATAAAGAAAGTGGCACAAAAGGTCTGCCGTGGTGGGCTATTCATTTCAAGATTCCTACCAAGGTCTACCTACCAGTTCAAGTTGTGGAATCAGATGGGATGTAAGCCAGTTCAGTTTCAGTGAATTCCTTCAGTACTCCAACAACCAGCCAAGAAGAAACTAGGCAATATATCGTAGTCTTTGTCGGGCTGCAGAGCCACCAGTATTCTTATTGTTTTACTAAGCTTCAGAGCGATTCGTCTAAGGACTGCGTGGAGTCTATGTTTGCTGCAGAATCCCACAAAAGACTGTTGTATTGGACAAATTTCTCGTTGAGTCACGATATTCTGAAACATCTTCCAGTTCCCTGAGTCGCCTTCTTGAGATGCGTCCAATTTTTGACACCGTTGAGTCTCGGTATTGAACATGCTGCAACATCTACAAGTTCCCTGAGTCGCCTTCCCTGGGGTCTAGTGCATGGTGGATGCGTCCCATTTCCGACATCGTTGAGTCTCGATGTTGAACATTCTGGAACATCTTCCAGTTCCCTGAGTCGCCTTCCCTGGGGTCTAGTGCATGGTGGATGCGTCCCATTTCCGACGTCGTTGAGTCTCATTGTTGAACATTCTGGAACATCTTCCAGTTCCCTGAGTCGCCTTCCCTGGGGTCTAGTGCATGGTGGATGCGTCCCATTTCCGACATCGTTGAGTCTCGATGTTGAACATTCTGGAACATCTTCCAGTTCCCTGAGTCGCCTTCCCTGGGGTCTAGTGCATGGTGGATGCGTCCCATTTCCGACATCGTTGAGTCTCGATGTTGAACATTCTGGAACATCTTCCAGTTCCCTGAGTCGCCTTCCCTGGGGTCTAGTGCATGGTGGATGCGTCCCATTTCCGACGTCTTTGAGTCTCGTTGTTGAACATTCTGGAACATCTTCCAGTTCCCTGAGTCGCCTTCCATGGGGTCTAGTGCTTGCTTGATGCGTCCCATTTACGACATCGTTGAACATTCT
Source organism: Eristalis tenax (assembly GCA_905231855.2). Lineage (NCBI taxonomy): Eukaryota > Metazoa > Arthropoda > Insecta > Diptera > Syrphidae > Eristalis > Eristalis tenax. Next base: position 70,281,158 of record HG993125.1, on the reverse strand, counting down.
GGAACATCTCACCTCTCGAAGTGATTTTCTCCCGTATCCTCAGCATCAATGGAATGAGGAAGATCAAGCCCTCTACGGTTTAATTTTGAATGGCAACTACGCTCTTGGGCCTACGTTGCCTAGGTTCGATCCCCAGTACGAGCAAAATAATTTTCACGGCCCCACCTCTTTCAAGTCACTGACAATGCTCAAAGAGTATAACTGTCTAGGAAAAGCTTGTCAATTTGGCTGTTCGGAGTCGGCCTAAAACTGTAGGTCCCTTCCACTCGGGAGAGAACAATAGCACGCACAACACGAGTGGCTGCTGAGAAGCGAGGCCCTGGCCCTGGACGGGCTGTAGTGCCATCCATATTATTACATCAATTACTTGGAGGGGCTTAGCACAATGGTCAGCGACTTTTCATGTTCCCAAGAACTGCCACTGGAGAGATTGACAAGTTGCCAGTTTGCTCAGCGATCAAAATATGACTCGAAGTTGCGTTTGAACATAAGGCGGCATATTTCCTAAGTACCTATGCCCGAAGGCCTGGGATTTGTTGGCGCATTTAAGGAGTTTTGTTTGCTAGATAATGGTTGTGAACTGTGGTGCTTGTACACCATTCGGAGAGCAGTATGTGCCTTCAGCCTTCTCGGTTTCATTGAGCCTACAAGGCGTTTTCGATTTCACCATTCCTCTTCTTCCCTTGGACCTTGTTTATCGTCCGGAAAAGGTATACATTTCTGTGTCGCTGTCCAAGCAGCCCTCGCAATGATTCACCTTTTATTTGAAATATCCTCTAAAACCCTGGACCCTTCTAGCGACTGCTTCAATGTTTTAGTGTTGGTGTCAAATTTAATAGAAAATCCCATCAGTTTCTGTAAAAACCCAATTTAGCCAGTGACACATTTTCAGTGCTGCCAAGTCTCACCCACCACCAGATATCGTAAAAAGCAAACAAAAAAAAAATTTCAAGATCAAAAGTCACTCAAAAAAAGTATTTAAAATTTACTTATTTCAGATTCTAAAAGAAAATACCAAACGAATAATCGAATAATATCTTACTGCCGTAATCTACTCGCCAAGTGACTGCAACTAAACCCCCTCCCCCCAAAAAACAAACACAACAATAGCCACTAAACAAAATCAAATCCCAAGCGATGACACTTGTCAAATAAGCCAAACTCACTGCTCAACCCGATGAAGGAGACGTGAAACTGTGCAACCAAACGTGTTTCGCGAACTCAATCTCAACCTCTAGGCTCGCGGAAAACAAGTTAAACGAAAAAAAAGAAAAAAAAAACACTTTAACTCGGGTGTGAATCGTCGTGTGTCGTTAACCAAAAAGTATGGTTCGCATGAATGTAGCCACAGGACCGGAACAAAAACACAATCATTCGAACATCAATAATGCGGTAACACACAACAACAACAACAGCAACAATAATAACAACAACAACAGCAGCAATCACAATACGAATAGCAACAAATCAAACGTAAAAACTAACTTTCAAAGCGGCAACAAGCAAATCACACAAGTAGGGATGGTTGTGGGCGTGCAGCAACAACTCCCTCAACAGCAGCAGCAACACCAGCAACACCAGCAGCAACAGCATTATCCCCGGCACCACCAGCAATCCTCGCCAGATGGTTCCTCATCGTTGCCGGCGTCACCGCCACTTATTCAACAGACGCCAACGCCACCTCAAGGCGCTACCTTAGTGCCACCGTGTGCGTTGCATCATCCACAGCAGCATCAGCAGCATCAGCAGCAACAGTTGGCAGTCATTGCTGCAATGCATCATTTGGCGGCCGCCAGTGCCGGCGGAGTCCCAATGAACCATCATCAACTGCACCATGCTGGGCCGCCACCACCCCCACACCATCATCCAATTCATCCGCATCATCATCCGCCACCACAGCAGCCGGGTGGTGGTCAGCAGCAGCAACAACAACAGCAGCCGCCACAGCAGCCCCACGAGAACGGTCACGGCCCGAATGGTGGCAATGTCAATGGAAATGTGAACGGTGGCGGCATGAATGGTGTCGTCGCGACCGCAGCACAGCAACCACCAAACGCCGGACCCCCACAGCCGCCGCCCCCGACACCGGTCTACATACAATATCCGGGAGAGTTCTTTCCTGCCACTGAGTACTACATACCGCATCACCATGATAACATGTGCCCGGCGCACCATCAGCCCATGTGCACTATGCCTTCAGAATATGGTAAGAATTGGTTATTTGGTTTTTCAACAAAAAAAAAGAAAACGGGGTTGTTCTGTAGTTCTCGTGAAAAACAAACTCAGTTCGGCAACCAATCATGGACTTGACAAGGTTTTTGGACCAGTGCTGCCATTGCCAATTCCTTGTCGCGCCGAACTGCGGTAGGTCGCCTTCCAAAATTCACGGGAAAAGGCTAATGTGCTCTCTCAAACTTCACTCGACTGCTTTTCTGACAGGCAGCCCTGCTCTGAGATTTTTGACAGTGATTGGATTTATTTTTCATTTTTTTTGAACACAGAAATTATTTATATTTAATTAAAATTACGCCTACTTCGAGGCAATAAATAACGTTGAAAATACTTAAATTTTGGAAATGTCGCTATTATCTCTGAATATATGAAAATCGTTCCTCAAATGTTTGTCGTCGATTGACACCTCAACGCATTCACCGATTTCAACCAAACTATCAGACATTTTTTATATTGGCCTGCATACGGTTTGTGTGAAGTTTGGTTAAAATCGGTAAACGTATGTGCGTGTTGTGCACGCGTGACAGCGTTGTGCATGTGTGACAAGTACAACGTGTTTGTGGATATTTTACACGTTTAAAATCAAACGGCAAATCAGATGGTATCATTGGAACGCGTGGAATTAAAAATGTCCTCACCTTTGAGCTTTCCAATTAAAAACAGTGGCTTCAATAATAGCGTCCATTAACTTTTTCACAGCAAACGTCGTACCCACACAAAGTTTTGTGTGACTAGCTAAAGAGTGATTTTTTAAAAGCTATAGGAAAGTTTTTCAGAAAAAAAACACATACGGTCCATATAATTTAATGTTTGAAGATTATTTCATGCAAATGTTGACCCTGACTGCGCTTCAAATGGTCCATCCGCTTAGTCCAATTTTGGCATACTCTTTCCAACATTTCAGCCGGTATCTCACGAATAAATGCTTCAATGTTGTCTTCCAATGCGTCAATTGAAGCGGCCTTGTCTGTATAGACGTGAGCTTTAACTTAGCCCCACAAAAATAGTCTAAAGGCGTTAAATCGCACGATCTAGGCGGCCAATTGACCGGTCCAAATGTTCACCGAACTCGCCTCTCAATAAGTCCATAGTTGCGCGTGCTGTGTGGCATGTGGCACCGTCTTGTTGAAACCACATGTCATGCAAGTCAAGCTCTTGCATTTTGGGCAAAAAAAAGTTGGATATCATCTCACGGTAGCGCTCACCAGTCACAGTTACGTTACGATTCGCATCATCTTTGAAGAAGTACGGTCCAATGATGCCAGCAGCCCATAAACCGCACCAAACTGTGACTTTCTCTGGATGCATTGGTAGCTCTTGCAATGCTTCTGGCTGATATTCACTCCAAAATCGACAATTCTGCTTATTTGCGTACCCATTGCGCCAAAAATGAGCTTCGTCTTAAACTGACCATAAAATGGAAGAAGCGCGCGTTGAACTTTCTTAACAGAGCACGCATTTTGATAACAAAATTCAACAATTTGCAAGCGTTGTTCGTTTGTAAGACGATTCATGGTTAAATTATAGACCAAACTGAAGATGTTTGACAGTGAACCAAAACACGAAACGTGCGTCAGCTGTTTAAACCAGTGCTGCCAAAAAGATAATAGCTAAAAAATCACCTTTTATTACGAAGCATAATACTAGCTGCACCAACTTTTATTCGTAGATTATGAGCCGGTAATTCAAGGCAATCCAATAAATTTTGAAATTCTGTGGATTCATTAACCACATCTTCTACAAACCAATTCATACAAAACCAATTCAAAATTTTAACGTTTATTTAAGAAAAACATGTACAATAGCATTATTCAAAGTATTGCCCATCTGAAGCTATGACCTTTTCCCGTCTTTCTGGCAATTTGTGGATCCCATTCCAAAATAACTGCGTCGGCTTGGCAGCCAAGAATGAATCAAGCCAATTTTTGATATTCTGCTTTGATGTGAACCATATTTCAATGCGGGCGTTCTGCATCGACCAGCACAAATGGTAGTCAGAATGGGCAAGGTCTGGGCTATAAGGCGGGTGGGGTAAAACTTCCCATCCACTGTTTTCCAAATAGTTCTCACCCGGAGTAGCAACGTGGGGCCGAGAGTTGTCATGATGGAAAATTATTGCCTCGTGTCTGGTCGCATATTACGGGCGTTTTTCGACTACTGCTCTCTTCAAACGCATTAATTGTGTTTGGTAGCGTTGTCCATCGATGGTTTCACCCTGTTTTAGTGAATGATCCCACCAAATACAGAGCATTACCTTCGCGCCATGAATATCTGGCTTTGCCGTCGATTTGGCTGGTTGGTCAGGTTTCACATAAGATTTTTTGCACTTGGGGTCGTCGCAATGGATCCATTTTTCATCACCAGTAACAATCCGATGCAAAAATGACTTCCTTTTGTGGCGTTCCAGCAGCATTTCGGACATGCAAAACCGCCTTTCGACGTCTCTCGGCTTGAGTTCATGTGAAACCCAAGTTCCTTGCTTTTAAATATATGCAGCTGCTTTTACTCGTTTTGAAATGGCTGCTTGAGTGACACCCAAAGATTCTGCGAGCTCTTCTTGTCTTTGGCAACAATCTTCAATGAGTAATGCTTCCAGTTCTTCATCTTCCAACTTGTTCGGCGGTCCAGGACGTTTATGGTCTTCCAAGCCAAAATCACCACTATTGGCACGTTCGCTCAGCTACCGCACATGCACCATAAACTTCCACCAAAATACGATGACTTTCGACAGCAGTTTTCTTCATATTACAGTAATGAAGAAGAACTCCCTGCAAAAACACTTTTTTAGGCACAAAGTTCGACATATTTGAGTGAAAAAAAATGATTGCTGTTTACGCTTCAATTGAATGACGTCCAATGACAGTAGCTTTCCAATGCACGTTCCAATGGAATAATACAAGTTGCGCCATCTCTTAGCAAATCGCACGAATTAAGTTATTTAAAAGTATTTTAAAAACGAATTTTATTCTGATCTATTAAGGCTCCGCATTTCTCAAGACCTACGAATTAAAAGAATTCTACGCTTCTTAACTAAACTTCATTTTTTTGACTCAAGTAAAAAGACGGCATCAGATATGAAGAAGAAAGGTCCGCTATTTTTTTTTTAAAGAAAAGCTGCACTCTTCCCTGCTTCCATTTACTTTCCGCTGATGCATATTTCGCAAACTACTTATCACATCTTTTTGAAACTTCGTGTGTGTATGAAAGAAACATAGATGGTTGTTTTTTTTTTTATTTATTTCTCAGACTTAAACCATTAATGACGAAGTATTCGGCCACTACCACTGTCCGGATACTCGTGCCTTAACCCTACCGAGCCATGTTCTTTTTTTTTTTCACTTAAGTTTCTCCGTTTATGAGTAATCCCTTCGGGCTACATCAACCATCATTTTTGAACCACGAACCTGGTGGCACATGTACAATGTTTCAGATTTCATTAAGATCGGTGCACGGGTCCAAAAGTCACATATTTATTCCCGCGCTCCCATAAAAAGCAACGTATGAAGAGTTATTCAGGAAAATAAGCCCACGAATATCAACCGAGAGAAAAGAGAGAGAGAGAGAGAGAGAGAGACCGAGACACCGAGAGAGAGAGAGAGAGAGAGAGAGAGAGAGAGACTCACTGCTCTCTGCGAATGAGAATGATCCCTATCAGAAATAAAGTACTATAGAGATGGTCAACTGCACAGCTGATTGCCCTCCAGCCCATCGACAAATTTGAGAGGCTTTTTCACAGTTATACATGAATTTTTGGCGCAAATTCTGATTGGTCAATTTGGTTGAGATATAAAAAATGGTTGTCAAGCATTTTCAGATGATGGCCCTAAGTTGTCTCTCTCTAAAATACTTCATTTGCTCTCCATATGAATGAAGTGTCGCAGTTCGCGAAGTTCGCGATTTGAGAAGTTCGTTCTTATGAATGACCCTTTAAAGCCCCCAGCTCATAGAATCCGTTGCGTGCGTGCTGTGGTCATTAAGTACCATTGTGCGGAATCTCCATGCAGCGCACTCAAACACACGGTTTCTGCTGGGGCATTTTTACTTGACAATTTATTGAATTTTATGTTCCAAATTCGAGCTTCGCACATGCATGAAAATGTTTTTCGCACACTTCCGCTATTTTTTGGTCGATTAAAAGGCATCACGTTGGTCAAACTCGGCTTTGCGGCCGTCTTCGTGAATAGTTCGAACGAGAGCCTCCCCAAACGACAATCCACCACAGCAACGAGCTACCCTTGAGTCCTTTATTTATTCAAAGGAGAAATGATGAATTGCCAGAGAGTTAGAGGACCTACGGACGAAAATCAGGAGAAAACCATCCTCCACTGTTTACTGCTCGAGGTGCTTAGAAAGACGCTTCTAGGCAATTAGACGTGCAAACGCTTAAAAAACCTCTCGGATGCAGATGAATGAAACCTGACTGAAACATGACATCGCCGGAAACTGCCTGATTATCGTCTTCGAGATCAGAACTCTCCGAGTTCACGGAAATCGCTGGCGGAGTCCCTCAAGGGAGTGCTCTTGGTCCTGCATTGATTCTGTTGTACACAAGTGACATTCACCAAAGTGGAGGCACACTTGTGGCTACTTTTGCGGGCGATACGGAGCGTGCACTAGAGGAAGACAAGATGTGTAATTGAAACCGAATTCACGAGGTTACACAGTGTCCGAGGGAACTCTTGGTGAACCGAAATTTCGGTGACATCGCGAGTTGCTGCTGTTGCCGTGACAGGCGCTCTAACCCTCTACAGGACGAAACTTGCCACAATCGAGTGGACTCGATACAAACGTGCCTCATCTCACGAGCGAACCTCCTGAGTTCAGATCGTAAGGCATCCCAAATATTGCGAGAAATGCGACTCCAAGCCGGTAACAAAATGGCTGACGAACTGCAGAAGTCACTGTGGTTGCAACGACTGCCATCAAACGTGCGTTCATCTAGTTCTGTAAGCACTGATCCCGGACATTTGTTAGGTGAGCTGGTTTGGGTTAGAGAAAGAGAATTTCACAATTTTGTCGGCGAAAATGCGCCGCCATGTTCCGCCGAGCTGTACACACGCGGAAAGCCCGCCTGCAGCAGAAGACTTGTTAGAGTTCAGCCTTGTCGGGATGGATTTCCCGCCTGGCATTGTTCAGATCGAGTTTGAGTCCCCCTCGACTGCAGCAGTAATTTCCTCCTTCTTCCTGGAGCGTCCCGATTGAGGAAGGTGTGCCCCGCCGGTAGCCTGCCTAAAGGCCCTCGAATTCGTCTACTTCTAGAAAGATCTGAAGTTTGGGGTAGGTTGAAAACGATGGTAAGTGTGTTCAGGAAAAAAGAAAGTTCAAAATGTTGTCCATCAAGCCATCAGGCGGACGCCTCGAACGGCTTCCAAGCACCCTCGACCACCCCTCTCACGAACATCTCAACGCAAACAACCACGAGTGTCATTCAACTCTCAAATCGTTCAATAACATGGTAAGTAAACTCCAATAGACCTCTTAAGTGGTTCCCATTGAGTCCTTTGCCATGAAGGACTGCCAGCAGACTGGCATTTATGCGCGCGACTAGGACTCAAATCGAACCGACTTACAACTCAATTTTTCGCCAATCAAATGATATTCAATCAACTTGTTTGGTTTGCAAAAATGTCACGAAAAGCACACTGCCTCGCGAAATGATTCGAACAAAAGGCCGAATCTGCCCTCCTCCCCCTCCCCCTCCCCCTCCCCCTCCCCGGCCCGGCCAACAACCAGAACCAATTCAATCTATCATCGGGATTGTGACTCCCTCCTAGTCGTGCCTGTTTCTGTGTGTACGACGATTACCGAAAAAAAGGAACAAGAAAACCACGATCGACCCCCCAAGATTTGCAACACATCGCGTCTTTACTATCCCACTTGAAATGCCCCCCAAATTTCGTTCGATTTCTTTCATTTCGTTTTTTGCGTGTTTTTAATGTTCTTGGCTGTCGTCTGGCTGCACTGGCGATGTCAGAGCCGAAGATATGTGCGCCGAGTTCATAAATCCATTCAAGTACAAGTGCCGTCAGTCTATCCATGGGTGTGTGTGTGCGTCAGTGAATTTCAGAAAATTCGCCGTCTGGTCTATGTCATCATCGTCTGCACACTCAGCGCTGGCCTCGTTCGGTATGCGTAACCGAATCGAATGACAGTGGCAGCGCGGGGAGGCGTGGGGATGAATGAAAATGGGGTTGACTGAGTGTTGTTTAAATACAAGACCGTCTCTGTGGTTTGCGCTGCTTCGCGTTCGCCTTTGCTTTTGTTGTGCAAACAAAATAAACTCATTTTCGTGGCCATTCTTCAACGTTAATTGCATTTTATCCCCTCAATCGGGGGTGAGCCAACGCAAAAAACAAGGAAAAACAAACCCTCGACGATAAATCGATAACGCTTCTTGTCTTCTTGAACACACTCGAACCGAGCAGGGCTCGTGCTCACATGTGTGTGCACACAGCATGCGTGGGACATGTTCGGCCACTAGCCAACCCTGTTCGGTCGCATTCGGGCGATAATAAACATTTAATTAATCTTTTAATTATCATCAATTAGCATTTAATTATGAGACCACAATGCTGACTGTCGGGAAATCGGTCTCGAATGTGGGGGTGTGTTCAGTGGGTGGAGGGTGCTTGAATGAAAATAAATAATGATGCACCCACGAATTGAGACATAATCAGTTGCTGTAGGCTGGGCGAGGAGATGAATGCGGACGCAGTTGACAATGTGCACGTCAGAGTTTGTTTGCTGTTGTGGGGGCTCCGGACGTTTGACGTCTGATGGTGCTTCTGCGGAGGTGGACAATGACGGTGGTTTTGCTGAGGGCGAATTTTCACACGGAGCTACGTGCATCCGTGACTAGGGCAGTGCCCAGGCCAGCAAAATGGTCAGGGCCATCTTTAATTACGCGCATACGAGGGCGCAAATATAGAAGCTCGCTCCGGGTGCCTAGTTACGGCACTGCATACATGTGTCCATCATCGGGACAAATTTGAGATACCCGCACGAGACTGGCACAGAAGCTAGACTGCAACAGAAATGACATGCAAGGTGGCGTAGCATAGGCACTCACATAACTCCGTCGATGGGTTAAAGGTACTCAGCTGTCAGGCATCCTTTCTGTACAACCCATGCCGGGAAGGCTTGGGACAGCAGCTACAAGGTGGCGGCCGTTGCGTTGTGGGTATGTGCGTCGACCCCTGTGCATTCGCTAGGTCCGCAGTATTTTTGAAGAACCTTTGGCCCAGTGACGCTAAGCGCCGTTTCTGGAGAACTAGTCAGTGCCAGAGCAGATGTTGAATCGTCTCGGTTTCTTCCTCGTCGCCGCAGCTCCGACAGAGATCGCTGGAGTCCGCATTCCATTTTCGGAGCATTGTTCTACCTGCTCACCACTCACCCGAACTTTTGCTGTCATTCCGTTTGAATCTTCTTAGATTGGGTTAAGCCGGTGGGTAGCGTCCATTGTGATGCCCATGGGGAGATGGGAACCTTTCCGCACCTGCCTAGTCCCATCCAGCTATCCAGAGGTGCTGACAAATCTGAGTTCCGGAGCATTGTTCCGATTGAGGCTGTGTCAAGATTGTGCCAAGACAATGCCAACTGATTTGTGAATATTGTCAATATCCTAAAAATTCGTCCTCAGAGAGGTGCAAGGAGATGTTTTACTTCGTTTACTGGAGAGCCAGTGTTGTGCCCGACAAGCTCTTTGGTTTAATCCAAGTGAGTCCCAGTTTTCGGGTACGTCCAGAGGACAAGCACAAAACCCTATACGTCACCAGTGACAGAATGTGTCAGTTTGACACAAAAAGGGAGCACATCGGCAACAGCCCCTCCTTCTTAATTCCCTCAGAACTGTGGACATAATCTTTCTGGAAACTTATTTCATTTACGCCAACAACTTTGTGTAGAAACAGAATCTGACAGAAGCCGCTTGTCAGATTGACACATGTGACAGCTGACACATCGCAAAAAGTAAAACCATACAAAAGTGCTACCCTCTTTCACCACAAAGCAGTGCATTCTTTAGAAAAACCAAGGAAACAGTCGAGCCTGGACTGTTACCACACCCGACTTCATCAGACCATTCGAATGACCCACACCCCCGACCGGCAAAGTGGTGGTAATTGCATTAACACCGGTTGAGCTGATATGCCTTCGATTTTGTGTCCCCTATCCAAGGAGGAAAGCACCCCACCGGAGTTCACTTTGAAATCGGAATTTGAGACGTCCTTTGGCCAGGACATTAAGGCGCACATTTTCACCGGGCTCCCGGCTGAGTTGTGCAAATTCTCGTTTTTTTTTCTGTTTTCGGCGTCAACCTGAAGTGTCGTCGTCCCATTCCCGTTCAGGGGTAATTGATAATTCAAGCAATAAAGGATTAAAATGAACCAACACCTAACGGGGGGCGGATTACGATGACCGGTCGGTGCATACGTACGCCGGAAGGAAGCCATTTAGATTCAATGGTAAGTTTTTTGGGGGCCATAAGCTAGGATTTGTGACGAATTTGCTGCTGAATCGAAGAGGAATCAATTTCATTTCCTCTCCCCTTGGCATTTTATCAAAGACCAACTGCGACTGTTTGTCTTCAGTCAAATGGGAGTCAACTTCGAGCGGGAGGTCAATTTCATACAGTGGGGGCTGAAAGAATTGAGACAGTTGTGTGGTTTTGTGTCAATTTTTGACGTACGTATGTGGGTAACTCGGAAAATGTCCAAGTCATGACAGGCGGCAGCATGCAATGGCTGTCCAACCATTCTCAAAGTGGTTGCACATGTAAGGACGACGCTCAGTGAAGCTTCTGCTTCACGTCATGTTATACTCCAACGCTGGCCATTTCTGCACATCAACCACTCTGCTTCCTCACTCTCCGTCGTTGGTTGCCTGACAAAACTTGGTTCAAAGCTCACCGCTCACCCGAACTTCTGCTGACATTCCGTCTGAATCTTCCCCCTTAGGTTAGGTTGGGTTAGGTCGGTTGGTTGCGTCCAGTTGGACGCATTGTGATGTCCATGGGGGGATGAGAACTCTTCCACTCCTGCCTAGTCTCATCCAGCAGAGACTGGAGAAAATATAGTGATCTTCTCTTCGTCCCCACAGCCTCTGCATACGGTCCCATTTTGAGGGCATGGTATCTCTGGTTTTATGACACAGTAGCCGCGTCATGCTGCATTGACTTCGGCCACAGCATTCGAGAGGTCTCACAGGTGGACCACCTTCCACTAGCTAACTCCACTTTAGTCTTGATATCTGCTAGGGGTGGATAAAACCATGGGATTGTCTGGGATGGGTCGGTTTCGTACCCTTTCCTGGCCAGTTCATCTGCTACATCATTGCCTATGACCAGGCTCCCAGCATAGTTAACCTTGGGCTCTTCAAGGCAGTCGAAGTTCCATTATTGGCCGCTTGACTGGGATGGATAACAGCCGGTGGTATTTCGATCAATGTTTCCAATTTGGCCGTTCGTTGACTGGATGTAGCTCGTAATGCAAAAATCCGTCGACTGCACTGTCTCGGCTCCAGCTAGGAGGGTCTTCCAATCCGAGGCTCCTGTTTCGAGAAGGATAGGAAGATCGAATCTCCGGCATAAAGTCCAAGTAATCGGGGATGCAAGACAGCATGGTCTTGATGACTGGAAGTAGCGTGCCCAGGACCGTCAACGACGGAAGGTAAATTCCTTGACCGCCGGGACTTCCGCTTGAACAACACTGCCGTAGTCAGGCCGTCAGAATCAGATCTGCTAGAGTAGTGCATGTTCTGGAGAATATGCCCGCGCCTGTTCCTTTTTCCATCTTCGAGCCATCCCTGTAGACGTGGATGGATGTTGAGTTATTGATGGGGTCATTCGAGTTCCACTCCTCCCTTGTTTTAGGATAACACCGGAAGGGTATTTCGAAATCAAGCGAAGGAAGGGAGTGGTCACTTACGACTTGTTCTACTTGTAATCTGTCTAGAATGACCATTGAGGCCAGCTTTTGGATGGGATACTCCTTTGGATTGGCGCCCTTTGCAGCTGACTTCTGGTCAAGTGGAAAAAGATCCAGTCCAGCTGTAGGAGTTGGGCAGATCGCTCCAGTCACACCTAGGCATGCACGTCTCTGTATGCCTGTTAACAGCCTTAAGTTGGAGACCTTTAGGTAAGCCTGCCACCAAACTGCTACTCGCTGTGTACATCCACAGCATTGTTCTGGGCTTGCGACCCCATTTTTCGCCGAATTTCCTGTTACACAGGTATACGGCAGAGGCCGCTGTTTTTGGTTTCTCATTTACGTGAAGTCTCTAGTTTAGCTGCCTGTCTAGGATTAGACCAACGCATCTCGCGCTTTCCCTTAGAGGGTTGTGCCCTCAATTGATGGAAGGTTTTGTTCGTGAAAAGGATCAACCCTATCTGTTGAAGGTTAATCCAAGGCCGCAAGATTTTATTCGGGTGTTTATTGCGCTCACTAAGATTTGCTACAGGCAATTATGGCAACGTCATCAGCGTATGCTTTGGTTCCCGTGTATCGCAGTTTTTCACGAAATTCCACAGACCCCACAGAATGGTGAGAAGATAACCTCACGTTGAGGGGCAGGCCCACCTAGGCTACGACTTTGTTGGTCGAGTCGCCTACGGCTACATTCTTGATTAAACTGCTGAGCAGGCAGGCTGACGAAACGGATACTGGACACTCAAGATCCAGGAGAGGGTCAAGAAGGCTTCCTCTGCCCTTTTTAGCTGCAAATGGGGGTTAGAACAACGCAGCACCTACTGGATTTTCATCTCAATTGTCACACCAACACTTATGTATGGGGTCTCAGTTTGGGGGACAGCACTAAACGCAGCTCTCAACTGCGAGAATCTGAATCAGAGACTTCGTCTGATGTACTTAACATACTCCTCCACCTTCCACGACTGGATAGGCAAACAGGTAGCAGCCAGTACAGCCCTGAGACTTAAAACACTCGGACTGTGGCCCGAACTCACCTTCCAACTACTCTAAGCGAATTTAACTATCTCCCTAACGACAGCGACCGCCTACTGCAACTACTCGAATGACTACTATTCACTCGATCTTCGAGAAGAAATTCTCCAGCAGCCTTCGATGTCGGATTGGATATCTGATAACCAGACGTTGGCTGATCCCCTGTGTATCCTCACCGACGGATCGAAGACAGAGGAGGGAGTATGTGCTGGTGTCTGTTCCCAAGACCTTAATTAAGCTGTCTCCTTGAAGCTCCCTGATCAGTGTAACGTATTCCAGGCAGAATCCATTGCGATGAAGGAGGAACTGTCCTGGCTCAAGAGCAATGTCATATCCACAAGAGATATCATATGCCCCATCTGTTCGGACAGTCAGGCCGTAATTAAGTCCCTGGACAATGTCATGTTTAACTCGAAAACATCCCTTAATTGTAGGCAGTCTCTCAACGAGATGTCCAACACATCAAGTGGGCGCCGGGACATTGTGACATGCCGGGCAATTGCAAGGCTGGCGGTGTTCCACCTTCCTTCTCAAGATACACACAATCAACACCGCCGATTGGATATGGCTAAAAGGTATCACATGCCTTAAAACAAAATAAAAATGGCCATCACGAAACGATCTCTCAATCAGGAAGTCCTTAGTCGGGACGCTCACCGGACAATTGGCACTCATGCCCGAAGGTAAGGTGTCCCCTTTAATGACTGCTGTAGAAGCTGCATGGATGAAGAGGAGTTTGAAACCATAGATCACCTACTCTGCTCATGTAGCGCAAGTCGTAGGTACCTACACTTAGGGCCCTATTACTTCAATAACCTCAATGAGCTAAGTGGGGTTAGTATTAGCCAGGAAAATCGCTTCATTGTAAGCACCAATTGGTTCTGATTTTTAGGGGAAATTACTCCGCGTGGTATTGCAACGGGCCTACTTTAGCCTAAGTGCGACTGCAGCAGTCAGCCACTGCAACGTAACGGACAACGGATTGCTCAACTTTGGTCTTTTCAAGTGCAATTTAAAGTGCCTCGGTCTGGACATTATTGAGGGCTCCCTCGATACCTAAGAATGATTTCCCACTCTCTTCCTCTGTCTTCTCTCTCTCTCTCTCTCTCTCTCTCTCTCTCTCTCTGCCTCTGTCTTTCTCTCTCTGCCTCTGTCTTCTCTCTCTCTCTCTCTCTGTCGCTGTCTTTCTCTCTCTTCCTCTCTCTCTCTCTCTCTCTCTCTCTCTCTCTCTCTCTCTCTCTCTCTCTCTCTCTCTCTCTCTCTCTGTCTCTGTCTCTGTCTCTGTCTTTCTCTTTCTGTCTTTGTCTTTCTCTCTGTGTCTCTGTCTTACTCTGTCTTACTCTCTCTCTCTCCTTCCTCCCCCTATCTCCACATCCCTCCCTCTCTCGCTCCCTCTTAAACCTCTCCCCCCTCCCATGACAAGCAGCGACAATATTTGCAAATTCTTGACCAGATTGTGCAGAAGCCGAACAAGTTTTCTCCTGCCCCAGATTCCCACTTATCAAAGCGAACATAAAATTCATCTCATTCATCCTCATCGACTGAAGCATCTTGTCCGCAGTGTTGTCCGTCCTCAGCCTCCCCCGCATTGCCTGATCAAAGGAGACTTTCTTTAGCTCGCCACCGAGGACAAACACGATTCCGCCCCAACCCGGCGAACGAAACACGAAAAAATATGTTTACTCAATTAGGCGGGGTCCCCGGCCACCGCCCGCCACCGGCAGCTGTCATAAATACCGCCTTTGCCCACATCTATGCACACGCCGTGTAGAGACATTCACAATCCGTCAATCTATTGATTCTCCGGTCTCCCCCACACCCCGTCCACGTCCTGCGACAGGAAACACACAGATCCACTCAGAGGCTATTTTATGGACGAGGCCATAAAGCGAGTTGTAATTGTTCTAGCAGATCATTCATCGAAACTAAACTCATTATCCGGACAAACTGGTGTGGGTGCCTACAGATGGTTTCTTTCGCTCCACGCCCGGCGGAGGGGGGGTCAAATCAAATTTGATATCACACCCTATGATGACACATTAGTTCAACAACCGGATGCACTGCATCTAGAACTTGGAGGGGCTCCCCTTTTGCCGTATCGGCTCGCACAGCTGGCGCCCGACCGAGGAGCGCTGCGCGAGGGGAGGCAGGAGTTGCGTTCCAATTCCTCTTGCAGCCCCCGGAGCAGGCATAATTAAATTATTTAAAGAAGAACAAATAAAAACAAAATTAAATTATTTATGTACTTCTCCGTTCGCGCGCACTCCACTCCACAGTCCACAGTCGCTGTCGGTGGTTCGCCTTTGAATGGAGGCGCCCCACCGCCCCCGATTCGAGGGCGCAGTGCTGGAGGCAAGAGTTTAATTTAATTGCTCGAAGGGGCGCAGTGCCTCGGTGCATGCTGCTGCTGGTGGTGATGTGGGGTGACGAGGGTGCCGCTGGCGGTGGGTACATCTTGTTAGAACGCCATCTAACGAATGTACGTGCACATCAGGGAATGGCATCTACAAAGTGGAACACGATTATTATGTCCATGTTTTTGGCCTTTGATCATCGGCCGACGACAGCCACCGACACAGCAGCCGACAGAGTGGGAAACGGGAAGTGTCTTCGTGCAGTTGCATGCGGGCCGAAGGGGCGGACGCCCTCCTCCTCGTCGTCGCTGGGTGTTGGCGTGCATTGACGAAGCGAGAGCCATTTGTTCCTCATTTATTAACCCGAAGGGTCGAATGACCTTTTGACTGATTTCACTGATGGCAAACAAATGCTGGCCCTCGCCGCCGCCGCGCCACCCTCGGCGCTAGACACACGCGCCCGCCCACTCCGCACTTAAGATTAATGAACGAAATGTCTATTATGGCTAAATGATGATATGAGATATGGCCGAGCTAAGTGAGGCTCCAGTGAAGAGTAATGAGCGGGGATACGAAAATAAAATGTATTTTTAACGACTGGCGGTTGAATGACTGTGAAATTCGAGACCCTTCCCGTAGGAATAATGCAAATGAAGCACCACGCACCAGCCGCCCGTGTGGCATGGACTAAGACAATCTGTCTGTCTGCCTGGCCTCCCTCGAGTCTCGACGGCGGCGGGGCGAGCCGAGTTGACAAATGTATCACTGCAAGTGCTGCAACGATTTATTCTCATCAAATTCGATTTAGAATGAATGCGAACGGGGGGCATCTTAGCCAGCGTCTGAGGAGAAAACGATTGCGAGTCTTTGAACAGTGGGAGTGGGAGCATCCGGATCTAAATAACGATTCAATTAGGAAGCAGAAGAAGCAACGAAATCGGGAAACGATAAATTTGCCGAGCATTAAATTTTGATTTCGGAAGACGGGAGCCAATTGAAAAGCCATGATTTGTGGAATGAGAATGACGTCTTGACGCACATGAAGCGCGTCAAACAGTGACGTTTTCTGGCCTGAACAATTCGTAAAGGTTGCCCTGTCGTGAGTCTAACATGCCGAACGAAACTAAAACAAACCTCAAAACAACCGAATACTGTCAACCAGCTGTCACTGAAAACAGTGATGCCAATTAAAAGTTATAAAAAAAGACTTTTTGACGTCTTGACGCACTTGAACGGAGAACTGTCAAACCTGGTGTCACTGAAAACAGTGATGCCAATAAAAAGTTAAAAAAAAGACTGTTTAACGTTTTGACGCACTTGAACCGAGAACTGTCAAACCAGGTGTCACTGAAAACAGTGATGCCAATTGAAAGTTCTAAAAAAAATACTGTTTGACGTCTTGACGCCCTTGAACCGAGAACTGTCAAACCAGGTGTCACTGAAAACACTGATGCCAATTAAAAGTTATAAAAAAAGACTGTTTGACGTTGGGACATTTTGACGCCTTTGAAGCGCAGTGACTTTTTCTGGCCTTAGTTTGAGTTTCTCAAATTGAACAGCTCGTAAAGGTTGCCCCGGGGTGAGTCCAACATGCCGAACCAAACTAAAATTAACCTCAAAACAACCGAATACTGTCAACCAGCTGTCACTGAAAACAGTGATGCCAATTGAAAGTTCAAAAAAAAAAGACACCCCAGCCACAAAATGTTGTTCGCAAAGCAATGAGCAAGTCAATGAAAGACTTGACGTCGGGGTACCCTACCCTCCCACACGTGCAACCAGCCAGTGTCCATCGACTGAGCCTCACCCCGTGCGGAGCTCGTTGTCATCCTTCCTCCCCAGTCGATGATTATCTTAACAACTTACCAGAAACCCACCGAAACTTCTGCGGTGTCCTTTAAACCCACAATCATCGGCGCCCCCCATCGCCTCGCAGTGTCACACCCAACCAATGGAAAAGTACTTAAACGGACGCGTGAAATCGCCACTGAACAAAGGGCGTGGGCGAGGGCGAGCGACAAAGGGAAAATCTGAAAATCTGAAAATCTGAAAATCCGAAAATCTCAGTGTGACCACTGAGAGCTGCCATGCTCGGCTGGATGTGCTGCGGTGCTGCGGTGATGGTGGCGAGGCGAAAGTAACCATAAATTAATCTCAATTGAAATAGAGGCGCCATACCCAAGTTCTATTCCACCACCCCTCGATGGCGTGACTCTCTGCCAGCCAGTCACCCAGGCCAGCAGCTCATCCTGCGCACAGCCACACCACACCACAGCTGAGGCGAACCGAGCACAATGCACGAAAGAGCACAAAAAAGAAGAGTAAACATCTTCAAGGTTCTTTGAGAGCTAGTTGAGATTGTTTATTGCTCAACAAGGAGGGTTCAATGACAGTTCGAAGCATAAAACATGAAAAACCACCACCACCACACAGTCCCCCACTGCACTCCAACCTACGGCGCGGCGCTGCGCCCGCCCCTTCTGGTAGCCAGCCAACCAGTCAGCTACTGATGCTGCTGTTGCTGCTGCAGCGCTGGAAAAGAGACCGACCCGATGATGGGTATTGAATTCTGTGTGGGGTTTCTCTCCATCTTTGGTTACATGTTGCTGCGACTGGTTTTCCCATTCCCACCGCGTCCACACAGCCAGCAGCATCGTCTTTATCCCCTTCATCGTCATTATCATCCTCAGAGCAGCGGCTTCAGCAGCAGCTTCAGCCTCAGCTCCAGTTGCGGCATTCCCCCGCTGGCGTTGTGGTGCTAAGAGTATTCATGCAGCAGCCAGCATCTCGTTGTGTGTCCTTAAGAAGCCCTGTTGTTGCCTGTTCTTCGCTGCCTTCAATTGCAGACTGTTTATTGCTACTGTTGCTGTGGCGTTCGGTTTTCTGTTTTGTGCTCTCCGTCGCTCTATGGCCCTCCACAATGAACCCTAGGCTTAGACCAGATAAATGGGGTGACTGTGTGGGCAGCGGAAGGGGAGCGGCGAGGCCCATTCCAGTGGTGACCTCGATCGAGACGACGTTCAATTAAAAAACAAGAAAATTCTCGTAACAATAAAAACGAGATTCCCCACCCGGCCGTGGCAGGGAAGGGCTTGCATGTGCGGGAAGGATAAAGAACCTCAAACAGAAGCTGAATCCTTCATTCGCTCTAGGCCGTTGTTTCGCGAGTGCTCAAGAGACTGTGGCGTGCCTGTTCGCAGGAGTACACATCTCTCGTTTAACTGGTCTCTTGAGCGAGGCATGTGATGTGCCCTTAACCGGCGCGGCGGCGAGGGGCGACACAGAAACCGAACTTGCAGCGCAAATTGGCCTTTGTTCGATGCGGATTTTCGGGTGGGAATAGACAAAGGCAGTCGGCTGCCTTTGCCTGGCGGTGGTGTCCCTGAAGATATGTGTGCCGTGTGGACGGGGTCCTTGAGAATTGGGGGTTCATCCGTGTAAGAGGTTTGGACAGTCTGAGTGTTTGCTTTGATTTTCTGATAGATTTTTGTTCACTGATGGCGCGGACGGGGGTGGGGTTGCCACTCGAAAAGAGGACACCTTCAATGGGGCTTGCAATTTGACAAAGTTGAGCGCTCAAAGGCTGCGAATGTCTCTTATTTGAAACAAAGAACTGGACGACGGCGGTTGACGGTCTTTAGAAAGTTGGGCTTGTGGAGATTTTGCATGGATTTTGTCTTGCCAAGTGTTTATTATTTATTTGCTTATGAATGTGCGGACGACCTCGTTCACGCCCTTCCCGGGGAGTCCATGTGGTGCAGGCAGTGGCCCATCCATCACCACTTTCGAGGTTGGGTTTCTGTAGCCTGCGATGGGTTTCTGTGAGCAGTTCTTCGTTCGTGATTCATTCCGGCCAGAAGACTTCCAAGACTCGTGTAAAGACGAATACCTGGAGCTTGCGAACGTCTTCCAAGCCTTGCATCCGCATAGCAGTCGCGGAATTCAGGCTGGAATTGAAGATCGAATTTAGTTCACCGAAGCTTGTGTGAAGTGGAGAGCTGGTTGGACCTCCAGAGGTTGTCAAACGAGACGAGGCATCAGTTCCTATCACGGAGGTGGTTGAATTTGCTCGAAACCGAAGCAAGATATGTGTTTCGCATCTCGAGCCGATTCTCATCAGCCTTGTCTTTGCGGCGTTCATTTTCAGCCCAGCTCTTCTGGCGTTGAGGTGCAACGCGTGTATTTTTTTCCTGGTCGCTGCCTAAGCCTAAGTTAGAAGAGCAGGCAGATGTTATCGGTCGTGGAGCTTCTCTGTCACGGACCATTGGAAGCGGCGTTGTTTATGTGGCCTTGAACCAGGACAAGGGCAATGATGAAGAGCTGGGGTGAAAATTCACAGCTGCCTCCTCTGGTGTCGAAAGACTCCTCTCGCAAGACTCATCCCATGATGAATGCAAGAGGTGCTGGGGGTTGGCCTGAAGAACTCCAATCATTGTGCTCTTTGGAGGATTTTTCATCGTCTGCTCCAACACCTTTTGGACGTTGCTGCCACGCCGAAGGGTTCTGAGCCCTGATTCGGTTTTGAGTTGATTTTCCTCAGGTTGACCTGACCGTGTTGTTGTGGGTTGGTGCGTCGACTCCTACGCGCCTAGTTCCGCCAAAGAAATGAATTTTCACAGCCCCACCTGTTTGGAGCCGTTTTTCAAGCCGAAGCAGCTGCCAAACCTGAGTCGGCGATCGCGCTGAAAGACCAGACTCTTACCGGCGAACCGATCACCATCTTTTATTGATAGCGGCAATAAAAGCCATCAGGCATTCCGGCATCGAATCTGATTGGACTCTGCACGCAGAGCGTGAACGAGATAACCTTGGAGAATTCGGTGACCCTCTCTTGGGTACCGGGACACCAAGGAATGCAAAGGGCGGGATCGCTGAGAAAGGCGCGGGCCTGGGAGAATCCTTGTCAATCCCGTATGCGCATACGCCACCCAGCTCCTGAAAGAAGAGGCTAGAGGGCGCAGCCCTGGATGGAGCCAGTAGTAATGGACTCAACCTGAATGCTGCAGTCACAGCAAGGGCCCTAGCTGAACAAGGCATCAACATCATTGATCGGCTTTAGTCGCAGGGACGTACGTACGCCCATAGAAGTCCTAACCGGACACTCGGCCACTCACTAGGTACAAGAAACAGAATCCTTCCAACATCTGCTCTGCTGATTCCCAGTCCTAGCAAAGAGCTTCTTCTCTTTGCCTCCTTAAATCGACCACAATCGGAGTCGAAGACTCTTCCGGCTGGAGCAGTATTGTCCATGCCCCTGCCATCTCATGTGTTCTATCCGTAGACGCCTGTCCATGGTTGAACCGTCTTCTCGAAAAACCATCAACACAAACGGGGCTAACGATTGAATACAACTTCTCTCGAAAAGACCAAGGGCTTCCTCGTCAGCCTTCTTCAGTGAACACGACTCCATGCCATGGAGCAGGACGGGGATGACATAATGTTAGCTTGCTCCTTCGAGAGGGGGCCCTCCTACTCAAGCGGTTGGCAAGAGTTACTCTCCGCTTAGTCTCAGTTCTAATGGCATTCGTACTGTTTGCCTGGGAGCCGAGGTAGACGAAGTCCTTCGCTACCTCGAAGTTATAGACGCCTCTTTGAGTCTTTGGATTCTGAAGGTGACCTGTCCTCTGACCGTTTTGGGGTCGATTCGCCAGCTCAGTTCCGAAAGAAATGGAATCTTGATTGTGTGCCCCCTTATCTAACAAGATGTGCCTTAATTGGATTAGATACGCTAGACAAAGGCGAAGCGTTCAAAGTATCCATTCAAAGTAGTTTATCCACGATATTTTCCCGAACGTTATACACTCTTCTGATACTCCTCAAAATGTTAAACCACGCACGAGAGATCTCCAGGCAACTCTATCCTCCGCCATCGGCTCTAACTCATCAAGAGTTATGCCCAAGCGAGTTTTTGGACTTGGTCCAACCGTCTCGTCCTGGGTCTGCCAAACGGTCGCGTACCTGAGGGGATTGCATTCAGTGCCCGCCTCGGAAGTCGTGATGAGGGGACATTCGTGCTACGTGACCAAACCACCGAAGCATAGCCTTCCGTGAGTTGCTCTAGCTCCGCCGTGTTTCTCACTCTATCCCGACGAGTAATTCCCACACCAGCACGGCAGCTTGCATTCGCGTTCTTATCCTTTCGGTCATTACCCAAATTGCATGACCATAGGTGAGAGTTGGAACAAATTCTGAGATGAAAGCCGCTAACTTGGCTTTGACACCAAGCTCGTCCTTCCTGATTACAGGTCCACTAAGCTGTTTCAAAATTGAGACAGCATTACTCCTTCCATTACGACCCTGTGATCAAGCTCGTCCTTCCTGATCACAGGTCTACCAAGCTGTTTCAAAATTGAGCCAGCTTGACTAATCCTACAGGAAAGCTCAGCTTTACTCCTTCCTTTACGACCCTGTGATACTTAAACGTTCGATGGGACTCCACTTACATTGAACAAGCGTTCTGGAGACGACCATAACCTCCGATTGGTCCACGTTGACCTTCATTCCAGCATCAGCACCTCTGGCCACAAACCTATCGAGTTCCGTCTGGGAAGATGCGAGGATCACGAAGTCACCTGCAAAAAGAAGGTGACTCACGCTCCACTCTCTCAATGTGAAACTTTCCAATCGCCAGGTGTCTCGAAACTCCCTCTTTACCCCATTGCCTTGAGCATTTCTGGCCGGATTTCATCCACACCGACGGATTTGGAGATTCAATCGCCAAAATGACTTCTTCCGCCGTCGGACTATTCACCGCCCCACTCAAGACTACGATTATGCCTCGTTAGGGATCGAGCAGCTCCGAAAAGTGCTCGCTGCGTAAGATGTCCCCCTCATTGGAAAGCAACACACCATCATTGGATTTGACTCCTTCGGAGATGTTGAATTTCCTTCCTCTGAGTCGGCAAATGGTTTGCCAGATGGGACAAATTTGCAGACCTTTAATCGTTGCGATTTTGAGTTGTCATGTGAGCTCGTTCAGAAGGTTCTACTTTTTGCGACTGAAAACGCACTCCGTGCTCCTAGCCTTCTCATGTATGAGGCACTAGCCACCACCGGACGGACTCGCTCCTTCTTTATTTTTGTTTATGTTAGAAATGCTATTCCTACGACTATCGCGAATCATGTGCGCCAGACCTCCGGAGTAACACAAATGGGCATTTATTGAAATGGGACCCCGACCAGGGCACCCCAAGTTCACATACCAACTGCTCTGCTGGCTATCCCACTAGTCATGTTCCGCATTGGATTTGGGGCTTTTTCTTAAGGAGTTAACCGATTAGCCGAATTAGACTTGGCAGAGACATGACCACACTGAAATGATTATCTGCGGCTACCAGCGCACGGAGGTGCTAGTTGCACTGCCACAATGCACCCCAAGGAGTAGCTACATCTTATTCCCCTTTTCGAATACATCGCCAACAACCCTCAGAAGTAGTCTAAACCCTTTCATTCGATGGAGCAGGATAAAGATTATCTCACCTCCCAGAGACGTCCTCATCTCGTACCCTCAATCCACACGCCAATCTATTCGAGACATTCCGCGTGTCACGTCATCACGCGGAATGTCTCGGGCCGGATGTCACAGGCCGTGCTCCGTCTCGTCCTAAATTTCACAAAGCCAACTAGGGACAGAGATTCGTTGCGATGTGGCGTACTCATCCGAGGTCAAGGAACTCAGGCACACACCACCTCCTCTAAAACAAACAAATTCACACACAAAGCAACGAAAGACGAACACTGCCCAGTGTGTTGCTAATCTGTGCTAAGATCTATTTTTACACGATCCAACCTTCTGGACGCTCCACGCGGGGCCGCGCCGCGCCGTGCTTCCCCCGCCCCCTTCGCGACGTATCTAGGTTGCGTGCGTGCCAGTGGACAGATTCCCCATTTCGGCTATCAGTCCGCTGTGGCTGCGGTGTTCGCTTTGTTTATGATGTCGCTTGGACGTTTGTTCCCTTTGACTTGGCTCCTCGTTCCGGTGGACTAATGATTCCGACACAGGCGGACCACGTGTTGGCCAGCATGTGTGTGAGCGGGTTCCTTTTGATTTAGGCTCCCGCCGTCCGCCGTCCCCACCCGGTGTGCGCACAAGTTGACCATTGATATGGATTTTTGGCGGAGGATTAAACAAATAATTTCTGGCTTCGGGGGCGTGTTGGCGGAAATACACCGGCGGCGCGGGTATTTTTAGAGAACGACCAAGAGAGCGAGAAATTGGCTGGCCTTGAGTTTACTCGATCATTTCGTCATCCCATCGGCCAGCAGAAGTGATTCATCAAATTCAACGGAAGACCGAAAGAGCCACGTCAACCGCAGGAGCCCGATGTTCATCTCGTCCCAGCCCACAGGTCCTGTCGACAGAGTCGAGCCATCGTCAATCACAGTCGACGAGGCGGTTTATTACTGAATCCCCTGTCCGGCCGGCCATCAATGCCAGGCCCGCTTCGGGCTGCGGCGTCGTTCAAAAAATGATCACTTTAGTCAGTTTAAGTGGTTCGCAAGCACAAAGGGACGCAAAATATGAGACCACCAGGCCGGCCCTCTTTGCAGAGCTTTAACCAATTTATTTCCCACAAGCATCCAGTCGCCCTCCTCCTCCTGGGGGCGCTCACAAAGGGCTACTCCTGCCATCATAATCCATTTGTGCCAACGACCAATGACAAACGAAAATTGTAGCCCCCTCGTGCAGCGGCGTGGTCTATCTTTGGGTTGTTGAACTTGGGGGAAGTCACTGTCTCTCTCTCTCTCAGGAGGAACCCCGTTTCAGTGGAGTGCCCTCCATTCGAGTCCATGTGCATCCCGAGCCCGTGATGAATGTATCAAGAAGTGGACTCCCTCCCCAAAGCATTGTGCCGTTGCCTGGCAACATTTTTTGTTTCCTGCCATCTGTGTGCCAAATCACTGCCGCCTGTGCTCGATGAGAGGAGCAATGCGCCACGATATGCCGCCGAGGATGCGATCTAGGCGAGGGCCTAGGGGAACGGGCCGGCGCTCAAAGTCAAAGGCAACACACACACACACACTCTCAGATGAAGAGTGGAAGGATACCCTTCGAGCCTAGATTTTTGACTCGTTGATGAGGCGAGGCAGTCGACCAGAGGAGCAGCCACCATAATCAGAGCGCTCCTCCTGACACTATTCATCCGAGTGATGGATGATGAATTCTGGGAAATTGAAAGCGGACATCCAGCGGGAGTGTGAGTTGTGTGGGCGGGAATCGACAGCGATGGGAACTGACAAATGATTCATTTTGCAAACAAAAACATCCGCCTGCTTTGGGGCGCTCGGGGTTCTTCCTTAACGTGAAATCCTTTCATTTGAACAGAAGGCAGGTCCTACCTCATCGGGGACGTGCCCGATATGTGGGTCAGATGTCGGGGCTCATTTGTAAGTGATTTCTCATCTCAGTCCCATGTATCCAGTGACTTTTGATTGAAGGCGGGGAAATTGCATTACGAACAGCGCAGAGTTGGTCCTTCTTTGCGGTCCCAGCGAGGAACGCCTTCTCAGAATGCAGCGCGAATGGGGATTTTTTTCCTTCAGTGAATATTATGCAAATTAACGGTGCATACAAGCACAGGCAGTGTGCAGTGCCAGTGCTGAGTGTCCTGAACGAAGGGAAACATTGTGTCAATGCGCACGAACAACAGAGCACAACAACACCAACCTCGTTACAGATCTTCGCAAGATGTCATTCTGTGCGGGACCGGAATTCCAATTAGGAGCCAAGTACGTTCTGAACATCATTCGTGAGCACTGGCGAGAGGCTGGTGGGCGGAAAGGAGGAGGTTGTGTAATGAGAGGGTGAAAGAGTGATGGTAGCGACTCGCGGCCTTGTGTGAGGATGAACGGCCCCCGGGATCGATGAATTCACGGGAAAATTTAATTTGAAATTTGATGCAACCGTTTTTTTTTGTTGCATGGAAACTGATGAAGTTGCTAACTCGTATCCGGCTCGAAGGACCAAAAATGAGGGGGAACTGTGGAGAACTCCGTGGTCGTGCGTATTTAGTGCGTGGCTTTCCATTGCTTGTTCACAATGGGAGCAGAGGCCCGTCTTCAAAAGACCCCGTATCGCTTCCTAGAACGAGCTACTGTACAGCTAGACATGCTCTGGGGAACTCCGGTGATCTGACGAATACCTGGCTCCGAACGATGGGATATGAAGCGCGGCCGGTGAACAAAATATCTTGGGAAGAAGAGAAGCAGAGAAGCACAGTCAGAGAGAAACTGTTGCATATGAGAAGAGTCTTTAGAATCTTCCTTCCTTTTGTAAGCCGCTTCTTGATGGTTGCTATTTTCAACTATGGGGAACAGGCAGCCGTGGCGTTCTGCTTCGGTGTTCTCTTTACTTGAGCCCACACAGCCGAGGTTCGATTCCCGGGACGAGAAAAATACTTTCACTGTCCCACCTGACAATGCGCAAAGAGCATAACTGGCTAGAAAAAGCTTCTCAAAATGGCCGGAGTCGGCGTAAAACTGTAGGTCCCTTCTACTCGCGAGGGAACAATAGCACGCAGAGCACAAGTGTTGCTGAGAAGCTAGGCTCTGACCCTCTACGGGCTACAGCGCGACGCATTTTATTTATAATTAATTGGAGGCACGCAACCAACGTCCTCCAATCAAAGGACAAGGCAGTACTGGAGGCTTTCATTTTGGTATCACTTATCTGTGGTTCGAGGTGAATATGGGACACTCTTTGTTTGGTTGAAATAAAGACACCTTCAGTCGTTGTTATATTTAGTCTAAAATTTGGCAATCGTTAAATGCTGTAGAATATATTCGTGTCGGGTCCTTCGAGCCGGATTCTTCCGTTTTAAAAACGACCCATTCGAAGCAGTCAAGGATGAATGAGCTATGAACACGAACTTATGGTGTCGTAGTCGCATTGATGATGTTTTTTTCTTTTTTAACACGTTCGTGTACATGGCTCTTAGGTTTACAGTATACACATCTTCGAAGACTCCCTGGGTGGCGCAAGAAGTAAACAAAAAACAATTTTTCCTTCAAGACGTGTATACACGTCTCAAATTCGAAAGGAGCAAGCATATCTTGCCTGTTTCATTTTTTTCTCGAAATGTTTCTGGGCGCACTATGTCTTTGAAATGTTCAGAATGCACCATCGCAGGTCGTCGCATAAAACGTGTTAATCCTCTTTTTCCGGCTGATCCGAAGGACCTGTTTTTTACGCGTAGAAAGGGGATTCAACATGTGACAACCTTAAATCAACCTGAGTCTGCACTGTAGGGTAGGGTAGGCGGCTGCTAGTGAAAACCAGCCCACTTAGACCATGCTGGTCCATTGTTGATACTCACAGTCAGCCCACTGTCACTGATCAAGAACTCACAGTCCGTTTGAAGACCTGATAAAAGCATGTTAACTTAGCTTTCACTGGGATTCGAACCGGCCACCCCACTAACCAAGGGCAGGCACTCAACCAACTGCGCCATCCAGTCCAATCGTCTGAGGATCAGTTGAAGCAGTGGAAAGTCATCACGCAATATTTATGTTTTTTTTACATTAAAATAAAAATAAATAAAAAAAAACTCGCTAATTTTAAAATTATCATAAAATACGAAAAATATCTCAAATTTTTGTAAAAAAAATCGATTTAATTTGATTCCCATTCTCTTTCGTTTCAGGTAAGAAATCAGAGATGTATCCGCATCCGTATATTTACTGTAAGTGTTACTTTTAACGTGTTTTGTTTTTGAGTAAGTTTTCTTCTGTTTCAATTTGGGGTTGGTGTAGACCGCCACGAGAGGGAAAAATAGACTCTCTTCACACATTGGGAAGGATGTCTATTTTTCTCTCTCGCGGCGGTCTACACCAACCCAAAAGGTCCTTGCTGATGTTGGTGATTTCAGTGATTTCTCCGAAACGGGGACAATGTTTAACATTCGCGCACAATGTTGGCTACCGAGCTGTACATCTGTCTGATTTGAACTCGACACAACTCATCGTTAATTCTTACCCATGAGTAAACCGATGTAACCAAATTACCGAATACCAAACGAAGGTAGGGGTCCACATGTCGAACATTCAGAGTGATCGTGGCCCCTGCCTTTTCTAAGGACATCAACTGTGGAGGTGTCATCACGGGACATTGCCTGCGTGATGGCACAACGAAACATGCACAAATCTTTGACTTTTTCTCAAGAAGCCTTCCCTGTACCTGCATGGCTCTGAATTAATTTTTGACAAATTTGGAGACTCAGCGAAAAATCCATCGACAGTCTTCTGCGCTGCGATCAAAGCTCAGATTAGTGCTCGACTTGAGGATTTTGACTTATGTTAGGTTAGGGCCTGGTGGCTGACCAGAGTAGACTCGTTGTGTCAAGTCGTTGAAGTGTAGGCCGTCTTAGTGACTTAATCTACGAGAGGAGAGGGCAGAGACTCTTTGGCCGGAGTTGAGTTGTCCATGCGCTCTACATGGCCACCATAAGCCTTGAATGCGTTGACATCTGGCAGTCCGTACAGTTCGCGCAGATTTATTCTAGAGAGGCTCCTGCGTCGTAGGGATGGACAGGGATGAGTGAGGCCTTTACTAATCAATTGCCTCCTCAGCCCCAAGATGGAGCGATTGGCAAGAGATATTCTAAGCTTAATCTGAGCCGCGGTGTTAGCCCAGGCAGGCGAAGTCATTAACTACCCCAAAAGTACATCTGCCTCAGGTGACGTTGTGGCCAAGTGGTCGCTGGTGTGTATGTCAAACGCCGGGTCAAATAAAATGCCAGTCTATGCAAAAGTTTTGCTGCCGTCACAGTCCTTTTTGAGTTAACCAGTATTGTGGAAGGTTTGGAACCCTCACAGAGTCTCCATTATGCCGAATCGTTGGGCCTTTAAGTAATCCTCAACATAGTGCGCCGTTCTCAAGAGTAAACAATTCAAAGAAACAACGTCCATAGGGTCTCCATTTTCCACGTTGCCTCATACTCCGACTGAGGAAGCGTCCCATTCTTTGAAAGCTACATACCTGCGACTTGGTGCCGCGTGGGTGGTCCTATCGGTACACCTAGTGGAGCGACGAAATCGTTGGAACGTCTCCCGACAATGTACG